>OZ001651.1:12536999-17336999 GCA_963924145.1 Pyrausta purpuralis | reverse complement strand
ACATTCAAGTGTCTATTTAGTGTGACAGAAAATCCGAAATACTATATTTATATATTTAAACTTTATTGAACTGTAAAATGTACAATTGGCGGACTTAATGCATTATGGCATTCTCGACCAGTCAACCACCTGGTAATGAATGCAAAGCTATAAGTTTTAAACAAAAAGTTTAAAACCCTAAAAAACTATATTATAAAAAATGTGATATAAGCTAGCATTAAGATTAAAACGCTGTATATACGTCAGATAAAACTAACATGCGTTCCCGACCCCGTCCTTTAAATATAAGTGTTTTTTAGATTAAAGTACACTTAATTTAAGTTTAGATAATATGTTTTAAATATTATGTTTTAAGCATTATTTTATTTAATATTAAGCATGCTGTGTACGCTTATATAGGATCTATGTCTTGTTAAGTAATGTAATTTTGTCTTTGTGGCTTTGTAAATGACAATGATCTGTTTGTGTACCAAATTTTAACTAAATAAATATAAATAAATAAAATAAATAAATATCCTTTGGACATTCCCACACATCGCCATCTAGTCCCAAAGTAAGCTACTCAAAGCTTGTGTTATGGGTACCAGACAACGGATATAATACTTAAATACTTTTTGTTTGTAAATACATACATGATATACATAGAAACACCCAGACCAATACAAACAGACATGTTCATGCACACAAATGTTTGTATTGTGCGGGTATCGAACCCGCACCCGCTGCGTAGTAGGCGATTTCTCGACCACTACACCAGACGGGTTGTCAAAATTATATACCATAGTTGAATTTAAGTGTCCTTGAGAGCCAACGCAAAACCTTCAAAATCGTCGAAATGTTACCTGACAATCGGGGGCCTATTCTAAACAACAAGTAACAGTGATCACTGAACGTCACTGTCACTGACGAGTGCGGATAGCGTCGTACAAGATGTATGCTACAATATCATTTTCCACTGACACTGATAGATACGTTACTATTCAACACGTGTCGGCACTATGCCGGCACTGTTATGTGCGGACAGGCGCTTAGAGTATAACAGGTAAAAAATACAGAGATCACTTACAGGGGCTCCACTCTATACCACTTCCCGTACATCCTACTCAAGTTACTCTTGTCTCTCATGATATGGCACTAAAAGTAGGCAATCAAGTGATTTACATTCTACTTATATATTACTTATTAAAAAAGGAGTAGCTTGGCGAAATTCGATTGTATTTTAAAATAACCTCTATTTGATTGACTTTAAATAATTACGCTTTACCATTAAAGTTCTGATTTGAAAGGAATATTTAAAAACCAAAGTACCGTACTGCGTTTGCTTAACTAGGGCTCAATCGTTATTCTATTAATGTAAATTTCTTGAATTTTACTTAAGACAGAAAGAAAGAAAAATACGTGATGACATTGTAAATCCCCGTAAAATTTTACTCAAGTTTTTCAGAGTAGACCCTCGAAGAAGGGTTTCAGGATTGCAATTTGGTTCGCAGTAGCGGAGGTAATGAGATTCAACCCGTTCACTATCGTGGGTATTCCGTTTGACAGCTACGCGGGACAGTGGAAACTCGCGCGCCTCTCACGGCACCTTCGATGTTATAGGGTTGACCAAAAAATTATAATAATAAGAGCCTAACTACTCACATGACTGATTTGCATATTCTTCATTGCACAAACAAAATAAAGCAGAAATAGCGGACTTATTGCTTAAATGCATTTCTTATCAGTAAACCATTTGGGTGGTACATCTTTTTTCTTACAAAATTAGAATTATCAGTACGTGCTTGTGTTGCAGACACACAGACCACTCCTACAGTGTGTCAATCGCAGCCCAATGTGTCAATACCTAATGACGCACCGGCTTCCTCACGACCTAGATTTTTCCCTATTACTTTTTCCCAGCAGGTTAAAATAAACGGGTCGCCAAACCCGTTATTATTTGCAAGGAAAATGTATGTAGGTATAGTGTATTTACGCGATCGGAATGTTTGTGTATTGAGTCAATACAATACCTCAGCGATAAAGAAAGTATGAATTTAGTCAGTGATCTTTGTAATAAGTGAAAAATTAATCCCTCAAGCGTATGTGAACGAGACACAATAGGTATTCTATTGTTATGCGGTCGCATGCGACCGCTCGGGTGTTAAAGTAACTTTATTTTTTGAGTAAAGGAACTAAATCAAAGTTTTTAAACTTTTTACATGCCATAACCAGCAAAGCCAACTTCCCGAGAAGTCCTTGACATTTCATACCATTATCCAAATCCATAGAATATAAGCACAAAGTGACTAGTTCGAAAAGATTTCGGCATTCTCAATTCGAAATCTATTCAGAAGTTTTCGTTATCAGCAACCCTGGTCGTCAGGGACCCGATAAAGGGCAAAGAAGAATTCTATTCAACGCATTCCGAGTTGAGAAGTTGCGGTGTTTGTTCGACTTTAAATAATCCTGCCTATCACCGTTTATACGTAGGTAAGAATGCTAGGAATGAACTCTGTGAAGGCAGTGACTATGCCAAATTAAAATTTTCTGCCGATTTGTGCTTTGTGTATTCTGTTAGTCAGATTTCTTATCAATATTTTATTAATATGCAAAAAAGTGAACGCGGAATTAATAATGTAATTAATTATTTATAATACCTAATTCATAATTACTTTCAGTGGCGCAATCCTAGTGCCCAGTGCAGCCATTTTTTTAAACTAAAGTCCTTTCTTTCCGATGTTTGCGCTCGGAGAGAAACGCAGAGCCTAATTAATTAAAAACTCGTCGATTATATTTCGCGCATGTCTTTATATTACGTAAAAAGTGAAGTACCGAATCAGCAGAAAGATTGGGGAAAACTTCAGAATATTAGATTATGTAAGCGTCTCTGATTTTATTTAAAACTCGTCGGATTTTTTTTTCCTTGTTTTCAAAAATGCTTATTGTGATGCTTTCATTCGTCGTTTAAAGTTATTTCTAACTTTAAAAAAAACCTGTATCTTAATGTTATCGTCAAAGAGATCTCCAAACTGTACCAGAGCGTAACGAACGTGTGACTTGACCAAACATTTGCGAAAAAATACACAAACATACACATGCTCAATATTCAATGTATCTACGCAATCTCCAACCAAAAGGAAAGAGGTAACGAGACACCCCGAATCACTTAACGAGTCATATTGACATGAAATTGAAGCGGCGAGCCTACAGCTATTACCGAATAAAATTGCACAGAAAGCTTCGCAAACAACGCTGATGGAGCGTGCCATTAGGCTCCATGCATAAATTGTTAGTTTACCAACGACAACCCGCGCGTGTGATATTACCCCGCATTATTTTTTTACCCCTTGTCATGTTTGAGCCATTTCGGCCATTTAGATGTTATTAGTGCCATTTTTTGGAATATCAACACGAAAATGGAAACTCCAAACAACAGACTGAATACTTGCAATCTTTTGGAATTTGAGTGTAAAACACATAATGTATCAAAATACGGATTATAAGAGGATGTAGCTAACCTATACCTATATACAACAAGATTCAAACATTAGACGATTTAGCCTCCACTCCAAAAATACATGATTACTTCTCTGATACTATATTCTAAAAGGAAAGTGATATCGTAAAACCTATTCTCATTTCTACTTACGCTGGTGCCTACCTCGCCCGGTTTTTGTAACAATTTGTGTTCCTATTACATTCTTTGACCTGTATAACGTTTTTTAGCAGACGAGAAATTACTTTCGGCCCACGATTCATAGCAAGGGGACACCCTCCTCCCTAGCTCTGAATAAGTAAAGGCCTATACAGTTTACAAAGTGAATAAATCTAAATGCTATTGTTTGTTTGAGTGTAATGTGTTTGTTGTGCAAATCTATACTAATATTATAAAGCTGAAGAGTTTGTTTGTTTGTTTGTTTGTTTGTTTGTTTGAACGCGCTTATCTCAAAAACTACTGGCCCGATTTGAAAATTTTTTTTTACGTTGGATAGTCCATTTATCGAGGAAGGCTTTAGGCTATATAACATAAAGATACGACTCATAAGACCACAGCAGAAATAAAAAATGTTGCGAAAACGGGGGAAAGATATTCCTTTTGAGAGCTTCCGCTGCATACGCTGCGGACACCGCTTAAGTTACACAAAAATCATGTATGACAGGATTGTTCAGCATTAAGAGTTCTATAATAAAGTCCGCGACAGCATATGTCTATCTTTTATGGTTGACTTACTACAACCTTTTTTATGTTAATAAATTTGTAAAAAAAATAATGCATCATTTTTAGAGGTGTATTATACACAGGTATTTATTCTTATCAAAATAAATACATTCATCATCACGAGCATTTCATTTAGAACCAAGTTGCCCTTTATATCATTTGATTTCAATAAATATCTTAAGAGCTATCACAGTTTTAACATAACTCCGCACCAAAATAATGTTCGCAGCTTAAGTACAACGTGCGCTTTCGCTAATATATTATAAAGCTGAAGAGTTTGTTTGTTTGAACGCGCTTATCTCAGGAACTGCTGGACCGATTTGAAAAAATATTTCTGTGTTGGATAGCTTATTTATCGAGAAAGGCTTTAGGATATAAAACATGACGCTGCGACGGGAGGGGAGGGAGCAAACTCAAAACGCGCGGACGAAGTCGCGGAAGACCGCTGGTACCTTTATAATTGGTTGCCATAGCTACTCTTTACATGATTTGTGTTAACACACGTACGCACTTTAGAAATACCTAGATAAATTAATACAAAAAGCTTGCAGAAAGCATGCGTAATTTGTTATTTTACCAATGCCACCTTTCGTTTTTTCTTCTTCATAATTATCTTTTTAGTAATACGATTATAACTTATACTACCTACATTATCTTAATATTTTAGTATAAGTTAGGTAATCATTATCCCTTTTACTATTTTATTGTGCACAGCCTCCTATTTTTCGAATTACATCTGTAGGTATGTACTGGCATGTATACGGCTATGAAAACGTGGGTATATCAAAATCGATTGTATTATAATAAACAATCGCAATAATTGTGTTATCACCCTTCACGTACGCCTCTAATTTGCCTTAAGAGTGAGTAACTGTCTTAAGGCGCTACCCGAATTTTTACCGCGCACACTAGCGCCACTTTACTAGAAAAATCATAACTCGTTAAATAAAAGACCAATCAAAAATCTGGTAGATACGATTCTAGCTCTGATTATGTGGTTTAGACACAATGTTTAAGTTCAATTAAACACAGTTATCTGCAGTTACAGATAGCAAAAATGCTAAAAGTGGCCATATTTAGCAGTTTTTCTAACTCTAACTACAGTTAACTACTTTAGAAACAATTTAAACGTACTAAATAAACTATAGAACCTGTACTACAATCGTATCTACCAGATTTGTGATTGGTCTTTTATTTAACGAGTTATGTTTTTTTTAATAAAGTGGCGCTAGTAAGTGCGCTAAAAATCCGGGTAGCCCCTTAAGGGTTTCTATGCTTACGCAGAGTCAGAGTAATTATCTCAACCAAAATGCTCAGGTATCAATGGCTCTATACAGCCATTATTATGATAAAATTTAAGAACTAGGCTCATGTCAGTGCAGGTTTTTTTTCTATAAAATCTCTAAATTAGAAAAGATAGTGTAGAGCTGTAGTATATTCTAGATTTCCCTCTTGTATTTACTGCAGTTTAAAAACCGGGGTTTTCCCGCCTCTTAATACCCAATCAAAAGCTTTCCCTGATACGAGGGTCAAACTGAAAGTTCTTAGAAAATCAAAAACTGATTACATTAGCCAGTTATTAGTTTTATTATATCTTTTCAAAATATTGTCCATTGACGTCAATACACCGCTGCATGCGATGGAACCACTGGGAAAAGCACTTTGCCCACTCGTCCTTAGGGGTCTCTTCAATGGCATCGCGATACGCAGCCACCGCTTCTTCAGCATTCATAAACCGCTTTCCTTTAAGTTTTTCTTTAATTTTTGGAAATAAATAAAAATCACAAGGCGCGAGGTCGGGGCTATACGGCGGGTGACCCAGTAATTCAACGTTTGATGTCGCCAAATAGTCGATCGTTCGCTTGGCGGTGTGCGACGAGGCGTTGTCGTGGTAAAGGAGGATCCTACTGCGAGGTCGTTTCTCTCGAACTTTTTCCAAGACAAGTGGCAAACAATTGGTAGTGTACCATTCTGCACAAACTGTTTTTTGATCCTCTAACACAATTGTTGCGAAATGACCTATCCTTCCAAAGAACGAGGCCACCATTTTTTTCCCGCACTTCGATCTCTCTTCACTTTAGTTGGCAACTCCTCGAAAGGAAACACCCATTGAGCAGATTGTCTTTTGGTTTCAGGATCATAACAGTAAATCCAGCTTTCGTCACCTGTTAGTATGTCGAACACAGCATTTGAGTCACCTCCGTTAAATCTTTCAATCATTTTACGGCACCAATCCACACGATGGAGTTTTTGAGCCTTAGTCAAATTATGAGGTATCCACCGGGCGCAAAGCTTCCTGACCGCTAAATGTTCGTGGAGGATTTTGTGCACTTGACTCATACCGATGCCTAAGCTTGTCCAAATCTGCTGATAGGTCACTCTTTTGTCAGTCTCTATCATACGCCGCACAACACAGATGTTATTTTCAGTCGTCGCCGTAGAAGGCCGTCCCTCACGTACATCATCAGTGAGATTAGTGCGACCACGTTTAAACTCATTAAACCAGTTGTAAACAGTCGCACGAGATGGGGCTTCATCGTGAAAGGCCAATCGTAGTCTATCATAACTTTCTTGTTGACTTAAATGACATCGAAAGTCATAAAAAATCATTGCACGAAAATTTTCTCGTGTTAAATTCATGTTGACGTGACACAGACAATTTTCAATTTGCCGCCAAATCGTAAAACAAATGACAAATGAATGAAATATATACTCAGTAATATTGGCAAAGAGTTCTATTTTCAAATTTTAGAATATTTTTTTTATTATATTGTTTATAAGTGGCCAGTTCTAAGAACTTTCAGTTTGACCCTCGTATACTATATGTCTTCTACGTTCTGTCAGTACCTATGTTTCTTTTATGGCCATATAACCTCATCATGACAATTATAAATTACTTATATAAAGAAAACTTGATGATACGATGGTTTAGAATGATTTTGACTCTCACAGCCTCATATTTTATAATCATAAAAATTAAAAATGAAATAAGAAACCAATAATTTTGGGCAACTCTCCGGCTAAACGGGCCAAACGCTGTACCAATCGAGCTACCTGTCTGTGCTGTCTGTCCGACCTTGTGAAATTTGTGGTTTTTTATGGATACGTCATTATGCGTGACGTATAGCGCCATCTACCATCTCGCGTAATGACGTAACCATATCCGTTATTTAATCTTTATGTTGATGATACGAGTTTCCACCTATAGATTTAAAGCGTGCCGCGAATATCCTCTCTACCAGCACCGTGCATATGCAAAGCTTACAGGTACATAGCTTAGTATTGACAGGTGTCCCGTCCCGAAGCAAGCTTCGCTGCATTAATGAACGTCCCACATTCCCGTCCGTGTACCAATTTTGTTCGGCTTCGAGCGATGTACCTTGATTCTGGCTTAAAAACGCGTCGTAGAGACAACTTTTGTGCTTTATCAGGCGCGCGTTAACAAGTTATATCTTACTTGACTTTCTGTGAGCTGAGTGAATATTATACAACCAAAAACCCATCCTCACTTGAAACCAATGATTTTTTTTTGTGGTGACGTTAAGTATCTAGGTAACTTCTATGTGCCATAAGAATGATATAATTATGCAAACAACCTAAGAAATATGCATGTTATGTTAGCTATACATACAACTAACAATGGAGAATAACAAAAGAAAACAAATGCAGCACTATTCACAGCTGGAGCAGCACTATTCACAGCTGGAAAAGTAGTTTAGTTTTCGTTTAGTATTTGTCAGAGAGCGCGGTGTCATTAATAATTTGGAGAATAGCCACTATAACTGCTGCTTTCTGGGAGATTTCGCAACTGTTATGGTTCCCTAACTCACTTGCCATATAACAGTAATTTCTCAAAAATCCAAATAAACCGGTCAAGTGCGAGTCGGACTCGCGCAATGAAGGTTCCGTGCCAACTAACTGAATTAGGGAATGTTTTACAAAGTGTTTATGAAGAACAAAGGTATGTTTGCAGTTGTTGAAAATGTGCTATATCTCAAAAACTATTTGTACGATTCTGTCCAAACCAATGTTCGTTAAAAGTAAAGATCTACGTCATATACTTTTTTCTAAATTTCATAGTTCGCTTAGTTAAGAAGTAAGAAGGGGAGGGGCATTTTGCCACTTTGAAAGCGTCTATCTATGAAGAAACGTTACACTTAAAAAGAAATTGTGTCGAAGAACATTGATATCATTTTAAAAGAACTGTCCAAAGACACCCCTCATAGGTTTGACTAAAAAAGTCTTCTCGATTTCAGTTTCATTATTTACCCCCCTTACATTTCATTTTATTTTTATTTTTTAACGGTTAGCAGGATACATCTTCCTACCAAATTTCAACAGTGTGATGCTTAATAGTTACAGAATAAAGTGGCTGCGACATATGGACGGACAGATAGACAGACAGACAGACTTGACGAAACTATGGGTTCCGTTTTTTGTCATTCGGCTACGGAACCCTAAAAACGTGGGAAATTCAATATTAAGTGTGGTTTGCAGATGCTCTTTGAAGATGTTTGACGTCAAGACAGTCAAGTGTTAGATACCGCACACCGAAAGTTTAAGTTTTAAGTTTAATTTAGTTGTGTTGTGCAGTGAAAGAGTCTTTATCTGTGAAATGTTGCCTCTTTGTGCAACCAAAACTATCAAATTGAATTTCGTATCGCAATATAAAATACACTTGTGATCAAAATTACCTTAATTCGAGGCATTTTGTGTTGCGTTGTGATGAAATGAGTTTGTCATCTATGATGAACACTTCCGTCAAAAAAAACGTTGGTAACCGCCAATTTAATTGTCTGAATACCATGCTGAAGTTTATGTTTAAACTCAAGAACACGCTGTAGAATTTGGAATGGTTTATATAGATCGAATTGTTCGCATTGAAAGCAGTCAGAAATATTAAATCTGTCGTCTAAGGAGAATTGTAATTTTGCATGACTGTGTTCACTGGCTCATAGCAAAATAGCAAGCGTCTCAACGACCCATTGCAGATTATCCGCAAACAGATAACATTTATGCCTAAAAGCGAATATTGTTCCTAAATGACGCAACATTATTTATAAAAAATCAAAATCAAAATCAAAAATAATTTATTCAATTTAGGACACAAAATGCCACTTATGAACGTCAATAATTAGTGTAATATCAATCAATTTTGGCCCGTATGGGGCAAGAACATGTCTCCTTATCTTTTGGACCCTACCAGCGCTTCGAGACAAAACACAGACAATTAGGCAAGTGCTGAGAAGAAACGCCGGAACAAACTCAGTCACCACTAGCTGCCTCAAAAATGATACAAATCAAAATAAACAGGTAGGTACATCAGTTTGGTGCAGGCTGGACTGTCCATACATTTTCGTCATTAAGATAGTCTTGAATTTTATAATACCCCTTCGACATTAGGGTAGTTTGGACATGTAACTTAAATTTGTGAATAGGTAGTTCGATGACATTATTAGGTATATTGTTGAAAATTTTAACACAATTTCCCATGAATGAATTCATTGTTTTGGCTAACCTGAAGTTTGGAATGACAAGTTTGCTACTATTTCGTGTGTTATACGAATGTATGTCACTTTTTTTCATGAAAAAATCTAAATTTTTACGTACGTTCATGATATTATTAAATATGTATTGAGAAGCGACAGTGAGGATGTTAATTTCCTTAAAGAATTCTCTCAGGGATTCGCGGGGACTAAGTTTGTAAATGGCACGAATGGCTCTTTTCTGTAAAATTAAGATGGTATCGATGTCCGCAGCAGAACCCCACAAGAGAAGACCATAAGACATTATACTATGAAAGTAACTAAAATACACAAGCCTGGCTGTTTCAACATCAGCCAAATGTCTAATTTTTCTAACCGCAAAGGCAGCTGAAGCGAGTCTCCCAGCCAGAGCGTCAACATGTGGTCCCAACTGCAATTTCGAATCCAATGTAATGCCCAGAAAAACAGTGGAGTTTGATAGATCTATCTAAAACAAAACGGGACCAAATATAAAATATTTTTATTTATTCATTTAAACTTCATTGCACGATGAGTTAAACAATTGTCGGACTTAATGTCTTGTGATCTTCTCTACCAGTCTACCGCTTGAAATTCAGCGAGTTTAGGGATCAACCGCAAAAGTACCGCTCTACATTTTATCATTGATTTTGCTTCATAAGTAGGTTACTTAGTTTTTCAACAATCAAAAGCCTGTAAAATGGTATTCTCGATCAAGAATATGTATACAACAAACAATCTACCTACGATCCTAATGTAAACAATGTACGAGGCGTAAGTCAAACATAAAACCCGGCATTTCATCATTGTTTGTTTATTTCCACGCTCGCGCCGGCTTTCGGACCATTCGTCTCGTCGTAACTAGTTGTTGACAAATTGTCCTGGGACAGAACTAGTGTGAACAAAATAATGTATGTTGATCAATAGTGGTTCAACAAGACATACTAGTATACAGTGATCAATAGTCGGGCAAGATCGACCAAACAATACGCATTGTTCAATCATGATGATATCGCGAACGACAGAACATTCCCTTTATTATTATTTTGAAATAATGTTTAAGATGTTTACGAAATATAGAAATGAATGTTAATAAATGAATGCAGTTTTAAACCGACTTCAAAAAAGGTAATTTATAGATTTTTAAAGGATATACTCAAAAGGTTCAACACCCTCTCCTCTACTATAATCACACATAATTGACAAATTAAATAAACGTTTACAAAAAAAGTATAACCGACTTCAAAACCGAAATGCAATATAAAGTTTAAACTCTTGTTTATTGAAGGAAAGGATCCATTTTAGGCGAACAATTTATTTTTGGGGTCGGTGCAATCAGTTTGATCATCTCAAGAATCATCTATCAAACCACCGACACCAAAAAGAAATTCTTCGGCTAAAATGGATTCCTTTCCTTTAAACAGTCAAGACTTTTTTTGAGGTATAGTATAGGATTACGTAAACAAACTCAATGGTTCTTATTTTTAAATATCAGTTGATCATTACACGAGTCCATTAATAATAAAAAACAAATAATAAATCGTAAAGTTACCATTGAAACCAAATACCGGTTACAGTTACCTCATTACCATATAAAAAAAACAATTACTGCGATCAAATGCATATTTCTTATTTGACTTTTAATTTGCTTTATCATCTATTGAAATTAAGTCGTACCGGTTTTTAAATATGTGAGATTTGCATATGGAGTCGCATCACAATAGTCATTCATTCTGAAATAGTTTCTATTTTCTACATCGTAAAGTACATGTTGGATTGGCCATGTTGAAGACAGCATCGTTAAGGCTCTGCTTGAATCTGCGCCCACGCATCTTTTCGACGCACAAGAACTTAATTAGTACTAGTCGCCATGTCTCAAACTGTTATTTATTGTCTGACACACAATTCGACTGATTGTAATGTATATTATACTTCCATAGATTCAAAAGAAAACGAATGTCTCCAACATTCATTATGTGTATGGGAAAATATATACGAAGGTAAAGATAGATGGCGCGAGGCTTGTGATGAAATTGATTTTACGATAGGATAAAAAATGGGAAACTATGTATAGAAAAGTAATTAAAGTATTGTCAACATTTTATTTCCTACTTATCTAGCTGTACAAAAAATATAGAGACAAAGTACAATGTTAACGGAAGTTCAAAGTTTTGTTAATAAATAAAATATCCGCTTAAGATAGCAATATGTTTGTTTTTTGCTTTTGTCCAGTTAAAATAAAACTTTGATTGAGCATAGACGGCAATAACGTGCTTAAACACTGGTTAAAAGTCAACTAACTACTTATGTTTTTTTTCTGAACAGCCTTTATTTATTAATAACAATCAAGAAAAAATTAAATAAGACATGCAACATAAAAAAAATACCTTTTCAACAACGAAACCATTTCCTTGCGGCAATGAGGCTATGTATGATACTGGCTGCGTTGGATAGCTAGGAACCAGCCAGCTTTATTTTTGACAGTTACAGTATTTAATTTTGGCGCAATTTTTCTAAACAGCGATTTAACTTAGGGTCCCCACGGCCCAAATGTTTCAATGCTAAACGGCGCAAACACATAATCACTTGCAAGTGAGACGTACAGGCGACGCTTTGGCCGTTTTCGGCCAACTCCGCTACTGCTCTAGCTTTAAGGGCTGATTATCTGAGAGGCCAAAGTATCGACACAAGTTGCATCCCAAACTAAGGCCCGAGGCCCGACCCCGTTCCTAGGGAATAAGCGTGAGGCCATCGGGTCTCCGTCTTCTGTATTGAATTTAATATGTCATGTCGTTTTAGTGGGAAGTAGACCTTAGTTCGTATTGATGGAGTCCAACCCTACACTGTCCAGTGAAAGGTCAGTGAATTATTATGATGGAATCGTCAAAATAATTGAAATGTAAGGACTGGAAATAACTGTGACATTTCGTGACTTCGCCCGCCGGCCTCCGTCGACGATTCTCAGTAAAATAATAGTTGTATAATTAAATTAGTAGAGCAAGGTACTTTTAAGTAATAATACATTTTGTGTCGTATCAGACTTAAAAAAACATCATAGTTTATATGTTTTTTTCCCAGGATATTAACTTGGCATTCAAAACTGAGCATACGTAAGTATTTAAACATTTGCATAAAAGTTTTAGTTTAATACTATCGTAGCTATACAAACCTTACTACTAATAATTGCTATAGTTATTTAAAATATTAAATAGCCTTAATTACGACCCTTGAGTTCCAGGATAGTATACCCTATAAGTATACCCTTCGCTTCCTTACGATAATAACTTTAATTGCGAAGCCGCCTTACTTTCATTACTAGTTAAGCTAGTGTTAGTAAATTAAATTGTTTATCAAGTTTCAAGTTAAACGCTGTAATAGGCACAATCTATCCAAACGGGCTCGACGGAATCCGCCGTTGCGATCTGTATCTCTCTACTAATGAACGTTATTTAGAGAGCCCGCATTAAGTTGTTACAGCCCTCAGGGATATTCAATAACTCAATCGCTTTATAATTGCTATCTATCGGTAATGGCCCCACACAAAAGTATTCTGAAATTTCAGTAGACGCTTTAATTACTAGCATTAATCGAATCTTTACTTAATATTATAAAGCTTAAGAAAAGCTGAAGTGATTGTTTGTTTGAACGCGCTAATGTCAGAAACTATAGGACTGATTTGGAAAATGTCTTTTTGTGTTTTTGATTTAACGGAAGGCTTTAGAGGCTATAAAAAAACATTTTACGGATTTTAAGAGCAGAGCGACAATGAAAAATTTTACAAACACCGGGGAGAGAATTATTACTTTTGAGAGCTTCCGCTGTATTCGCAGAGTAAACCGTTTAAGATGTACAAAATTGTGTATGACGGAATCATTCCGCTTTAAAAGTTCCTTGTTAAAGTCTGCGACAACATAAGTCTATCTCATATGGTTTATTTACTGCAAATATTATTGTTTATAAATCAGATAAAATATGATCGCTAGCCTCTTACTTACAATGGAAATGTTTGTTTTGCGTTGAAATATTTTACGGAAAAGCCGAAATTACGCGGGGTCTAACAACTAAATCTGCTCGGACACGCGCAGTTAATGCGACGACTTATTTTCTCGGATATCGTGCGTCTGTAATTCTACTAGAAAGCACTTTACAAGTGCTCACTCATACTTTGATGTGCAATTGCAATTGCCACCTTAAGTCAAAGCGATCGCTTTAAGTTACTCTATTCCCCTGTTGTTGGGAGCTCTGATGACTGATATTAGAGACGCAGGGACATGTTAAGGTGAGGATACTGGTTTTTATAGACGTTAGCCAGGAAGGGTGTAGATACACGTCAATTTGTTACGTTTTCGGTAGGAAATTAAAAAAAATATGTAAAATATCTACACAAATGTTACAGGAAATATATGAATTCCAGGAATTGTTTTCCGAGGCTACTGAGGAAATGTATAAAATATTGATTCAGATTCAAAACTAAATATGCACATATCCGAGGAACTGTATACTGAATTCCAGTATCGCTTTTGGAAATATACAGTTTCCAGCACATCAGGTTAGACATTTTTGTTGAAAACTGACCCTTATCACAAATGCATAAGATACCGCAGTGTTAACCTCGACGTGCTGTCTGCCGCACAAAACGAACGCTATGTGTGAATAAAACAAATAAAACACTTTTTTTTAAATGAAGAATCTCGTATTAATCAGAGTCTCATTGAGACACTTATACAAAATACAGTATATTATACTCGTTCGTAATATCTTTTGTTCTTACTTATACAAGGATCCGAGTTTTTATTAAGGCTCTCATTTAGACGATCAAGATTTAACAATCATACGGATTATAAAAATATCTTCATACTTTTTGATAATTTAAGGAATTTTTTTTTATTTAGGCTCAAATTAAGTACATATACAGTAAATTTCCGTTTGCTGTTTAGGAAATGTGTCTTTCATAGTTTATATCACACATTACCGGGTGATTTAAAAAATAATATTCATTTTGTGCTTTAGAATGTTTTTAACACTCACAGTGTCATATTTTATATTCATAAAGATGAAATAAGAAACCAAAAATTTGCGCACGGGCGGGACTTGAACCAGCAACCTTTTGGCAAACCGGGCCAAACGCTCTTACCAATTGAGCTACCGTGCTGTTAGTCCGACCCTGCGAAATTTGTGGTCTCTTATGTAAACGTCAATTGCGTGACGCTTAGCGCCATCTAGCCGTCTGTTTATGAAACAGATGGCCCAAGCAGTTATTCTTTACAGAATAAATTCAACTTGGAAATTGATGTCGCTTCGCTATCTAATGCTTTAGAATGTTTTTAACACTCACAGTGTCATATTTTATATTCATAAAGATGAAATAAGAAACCAAAAATTTGCGCACGGGCGGGACTTGAACCAGCAACCTTTTGGCAAACCGGGCCAAACGCTCTTACCAATTGAGCTACCGTGCTGTTAGTCCGACCCTGCGAAATTTGTGGTCTCTTATGTAAACGTCAATTGCGTGACGCTTAGCGCCATCTAGCCGTCTGTTTATGAAACAGATGGCCCAAGCAGTTATTCTTTACAGAATAAATTCAACTTGGAAATTGATGTCGCTTCGCTATCTAATGCTTTAGAATGTTTTTAACACTCACAGTGTCATATTTTATATTCATAAAGATGAAATAAGAAACCAAAAATTTGCGCACGGGCGGGACTTGAACCAGCAACCTTTTGGCAAACCGGGCCAAACGCTCTTACCAATTGAGCTACCGTGCTGTTAGTCCGACCCTGCGAAATTTGTGGTCTCTTATGTAAACGTCAATTGCGTGACGCTTAGCGCCATCTAGCCGTCTGTTTATGAAACAGATGGCCCAAGCAGTTATTCTTTACAGAATAAATTCAACTTGGAAATTGATGTCGCTTCGCTATCTAATGCTTTAGAATGTTTTTAACACTCACAGTGTCATATTTTATATTCATAAAGATGAAATATGAAATATACAAATTTTTGGTTTCTTATTTCATCTTTATGAATATAAAATATGACACTGTGAGTGTTAAAAACATTCTAAAGCATTAGATAGCGAAGCGACATCAATTTCCAAGTTGAATTTATTCTGTAAAGAATAACTGCTTGGGCCATCTGTTTCATAAACAGACGGCTAAATGGCGCTAAGCGTCACGCAATTGACGTTTACATAAGAGACCACAAATTTCGCAGGGTCGGACTAACAGCACGGTAGCTCAATTGGTAAGAGCGTTTGGCCCGGTTTGCCAAAAGGTTGCTGGTTCAAGTCCCGCCCGTGCGCAAATTTTTGGTTTCTTATTTCATCTTTATGAATATAAAATATGACACTGTGAGTGTTAAAAACATTCTAAAGCATTAGATAGCGAAGCGACATCAATTTCCAAGTTGAATTTATTCTGTAAAGAATAACTGCTTGGGCCATCTGTTTCATAAACAGACGGCTAGATGGCGCTAAGCGTCACGCAATTGACGTTTACATAAGAGACCACAAATTTCGCAGGGTCGGACTAACAGCACGGTAGCTCAATTGGTAAGAGCGTTTGGCCCGGTTTGCCAAAAGGTTGCTGGTTCAAGTCCCGCCCGTGCGCAAATTTTTGGTTTCTTATTTCATCTTTATGAATATAAAATATGACACTGTGAGTGTTAAAAACATTCTAAAGCATTAGATAGCGAAGCGACATCAATTTCCAAGTTGAATTTATTCTGTAAAGAATAACTGCTTGGGCCATCTGTTTCATAAACAGACGGCTAGATGGCGCTAAGCGTCACGCAATTGACGTTTACATAAGAGACCACAAATTTCGCAGGGTCGGACTAACAGCACGGTAGCTCAATTGGTAAGAGCGTTTGGCCCGGTTTGCCAAAAGGTTGCTGGTTCAAGTCCCGCCCGTGCGCAAATTTTTGGTTTCTTATTTCATCTTTATGAATATAAAATATGACACTGTGAGTGTTAAAAACATTCTAAAGCATTAGATAGCGAAGCGACATCAATTTCCAAGTTGAATTTATTCTGTAAAGAATAACTGCTTGGGCCATCTGTTTCATAAACAGACGGCTAGATGGCGCTAAGCGTCACGCAATTGACGTTTACATAAGAGACCACAAATTTCGCAGGGTCGGACTAACAGCACGGTAGCTCAATTGGTAAGAGCGTTTGGCCCGGTTTGCCAAAAGGTTGCTGGTTCAAGTCCCGCCCGTGCGCAAATTTTTGGTTTCTTATTTCATCTTTATGAATATAAAATATGACACTGTGAGTGTTAAAAACATTCTAAAGCATTAGATAGCGAAGCGACATCAATTTCCAAGTTGAATTTATTCTGTAAAGAATAACTGCTTGGGCCATCTGTTTCATAAACAGACGGCTAGATGGCGCTAAGCGTCACGCAATTGACGTTTACATAAGAGACCACAAATTTCGCAGGGTCGGACTAACAGCACGGTAGCTCAATTGGTAAGAGCGTTTGGCCCGGTTTGCCAAAAGGTTGCTGGTTCAAGTCCCGCCCGTGCGCAAATTTTTGGTTTCTTATTTCATCTTTATGAATATAAAATAATATTCATTTCTTAGGAATTGTATACAATGACGGATCTGATGCATTTCCTGTAACATACATAAAAGTTAGTTGTGTACACCACTTATAACTCGAGAAAGGGTGGACAGATTTTCATGATTTTTACTTTGTTAATTTGTCTTGGCCCCGAATATGCTAAATAAAAATAAAACGGTCACAGAGCGGAACTAAGTTCGCTTAAATGATTATATCCTCTTTACAAGTTCGCTTAAATGATTATATCCTCTTTGCTTGCTACAAGTTTGAAAAAGAATGTGTATTTTTTATGATAACTTAACTGCTAGGCTGCTTAAATATTTAACCATTTAGCTATCTTAGTTTTAACTACAGTGAGTATCAAAATCACATACCAATTATATCTTAAGACATAACTATTGTATCAAAATGTTGAGTATCCCCCGCCTTAAGTTGTGGCCCGGAGTTGGGAGTCTCTGATGACTGATATTAGACGCAGGGACGTGTTAAAAACCGGGAACGCGGTAACCTGTCGGCTGTCTGTTATAATGGCTTCATTACTTTGCGTTTGCGAGCACGGTGCGAGCGATTGGTTGAAAAGTGAGATGTTAACTTTATGGGTGCTGCTTTTGGATGGAACGACATGCATTTTGGTTAGGTAATCCAGCTTGGCTATGAAATGTCCGTGATGTCCCTAGATAAGGGGGTTGGAAGACTGTAACACTGGATGTCCTAATACAGATTCCGCTTCCTTACTCTGGCACGTTTAGGCAAGCGTATATACACGTTATTATATACAGTTTGTTCTTTTTTATTTATTTTGTAAGTGTCATTGAAATGGATGCATTAAAATTTATCATTAAAGTTTTTTTGCTCAAAGTATGTTCTTTAAATTAACAAGTTTTCCCGTCGCTATAATGATACAGAAAACTGCAAAATTTATAATAAGTAATTTCTGGAATTGAAGCTTGGATTTCATATGTAAAAAAATACGGTACCTTCTTTTATTTTTTTTAACTACGGACGATTGATACATTACTGAAACGAATACGCAACACGTATGAAATATGAATAAACGGGTTTAGACTTTATATGTACCTATCGAATCGACAAAACGGATGAGTAATTATAAAAATGTGTTCATATGAATCTGTTTGTTTGTTATTCAAATAATATTCAAATCGTACAAACAATGGTATTGTTCTTGGACTGCTAGCCGCCCACATCACTCATTGATGAAGACATATCAAATTTTCATAACTCAGAGGGTTACGTTTCAACTCGTAAATTTAAATAGAAATAAAATATTATACCTGTGAACCTTTTATTACACGACCGTTAAGGCATGTTATTTAATACAAGTTATCAAAATACTGTTCTTAAGAAAAATGCCATAAATAATTTTTGGGATATTGTAACAGGCGTTAAAATATTAACTGTGAAATGTATATCTTATATATTATTAGAGGCAGTTGCACCTGATAGCCGAGAGACATAAGGATAAATAAAGAGATTCCACACAGCCTTTAATTTACATGCTGTCTGATAGGGAAACCCATTAGGTAATTGCTTTGAATTAACTTAGTTATGACCTATGTTAATTTCTTAAATGCTGACAAGCTAATGTGCGCATTTATAGTCAGCGATAAAAAACTTGAGGTACATTTTAATAATCCATCTATTACTTGGGCTTGTATATTTTTATGCGACGTATCAATAGTTTTTGACGCACATGATGCCTGCAATCAGAAATGTTTACTCACTAATCAAGCATTTCTTAATGACGCGTGAATTAGCCTTCGTTAATATACTAGATAAGACTTCATACTATTCTGCTGCACGTGTGCTTATTATAATAGCGTGTCTTTATATTAACTGCCTTCGTAACTTGACGATAATACATTTTTATTAGTTTTGTTGAATTCTCATTATAGCTGATAAGACACAACGTTTTCCCGCATTTTTTTTAACATTTAAATCTTGTTAAAACAACATAGTTACTACTTAAAGAGATTAACTAGAGATGGGTCGAGTACTCAGTTAATACTCGGGTACTCGGCGGGTTTTTTGATACTCGTAGTCGCCGAGTAACTTGGTTTTAATGCCGAGTATACTCGGTTTAAGTAAAGCAATATATGTATAGCGGTAGATATCATCTAAACAACAGGAGATATCTTTGGCAATATCAATTATTATACTAAACGAGTAGTAATGAGACAAAATGAGGCGAACTAGTAAACGTAAAAAATCAATATGTGAAATTTTATAAAGTAAAATTATGATGTAGTAACCAAAAGCTCTCTGCACTTTTTGCTAACAGTTTTTTTATTTTTTTATCGTAGATCTTACCAGCCTTCTAAAGTAATCACTATGTTACTCGGCAAAAGTGCTCCGCGGTGCATCTCTAATATTAACACTTCATTCACATTTTTCCATTGTTTTGCCCTGTATAGGAAATGGTAGATCACCCGAGGTTGTGGTGTATCAAATACGTAAAACCCGATATCCTTATCAGTCATCAACCTCAGCCTTTAATATCGCCTCTTAACACCCATACCTATAATCTTCTGACCAAAAAAAGCAATCAGTGTGATCCCATCCCGATAATATCATTACCCTACCAAACAAAGTTACGCACAATAAAGATTTATCAGCCGATAAACTTGCCGCATTGATTTACGTGGCACGACCGCTAATTCAGACAAATGGAGCCGAATAATATCTGAAGACTTACTTAGTGAGAGACATCCATATTTCTAAGTTCAGTTATCTCTTTCTCTCCCAATGTAATCCTGGTTGGAATAAGCGTAACGGTAAGAGTAGACACAGTCTATGTCTTGAAGAGTAGGGCTCTCGTTTTCGTATCATTGCGGTTATACGAATGATTTGCGATATAATGAATTCATTGCGTCTATCGAAGTAAAAGCTTAAGAGGAATTTAGAATCCAGTTACTGTTGAGCCTGTTTTAATACAAATAATATTGAAATATGCGCATTTTATTCAACTTGTAGCAAACTTTATTATTTGTAGGTAAGTATAAAAGCATAAAAATCATAGATTGATAATCCAATATTAACTACCGTAATTTTATCGAAAAATATTTGGCGTTCCTGACTTTACCCCATTTTAAAACACCAATTTCGAATTTCCTAATAAGAACAATGATTTACCTTTTCGTAAACACTTAACGATTGTAATAAAAAGTAACACGTTTATTAACTGGATAACATCTTTAACAAAGTCCATTGAATTCGGACATTTCAAGCTGAAAGCAACAATGGCGTCACGCAACCAAACGGTTTTTTCTCTCGTAAATTTAAGTAATAGTGTAATGAAGATAAAGAGTGGTACGGGGGCTTACGACAGCGATCCTATACACGATACGGCAGGCGTGTTTTAACTAACTCAAGGAGATTGAGATAGCGATTGAATCCATGTGTGAACGGATGAACCGGGTTAGCGCTCATACGAGCTTAGGGCTTGCAAGTAAATTGGTACCTCCCAAACGAGCTGAGCATATTATTTGTCAGCGCTTCAAAATGCTAGTTAACGCTTACCATGGAATTGAAACCTAGATTACTGACATTACGTCATTGTTCTTATTGTAACGTGCGCCGTCAATCATCGAAGTTTGGCGCTAAAAAAATGAAATGAATTGTCGCTAAAGGTATTTTCTTACTGCACCGTACCATACCATGACCTTGCTAAGTACGTGTCAGTCACGAAAACCAACACGATACGCTCTACCTCACCCACTGAACGGATCAACAGCGTTCTGTCTCATCTTTATACGGAGCGAGAGCGAGCGAGAACGTATTTTGCCGGTGCTGACACGCTCCGTACATGGCACGCGATTGTATTGGTCGGTGAAGAAACAGTCTAATCGGTAAGGTGTTATAGGTTTCAACACTTTTTTTTGCCTCACACTTTCCTAGCACGGTCATGGTATGTTACGGTGTAGCGCGTAAAATCCTTAAATAGCGAGCGGGTGCTCTTTTCAAACTATTGGCCAAGGTTTAAGACATTGTATTTTCTTAGCGCGAATACAGACCTCCCCGAAGTGAAGTGGCTAAGCACGCTGGTTTGAAGGCGTCGCCGCTCCGAGGTCCCGGGTTCGATTCCCAGTCGAGTCAATATTGAAATCAACATTTTCTATATTGTCTCGGGTCTGAGTGTTATGGTTCCACCGTTGTGTCTGATTTCCATAACACAAATGCATTAGCTACTTACTTTGGGATCAGAGCAATGAATGTGATTGGTGTCCAATATTATTGTTCAATATTACAAACATTACCATAACTAGAACTTAATTATCACATCTAAGTCCTACACCCTCTTTTCTTTTTTCAAATATAAATAAGTACTATTCGTTAAATCGTATTGATAAAAAAATTAAGGAAGGCGATCAAGTTAGTCAATAGCCCAGCGGATAAGAACAAACGAGCGAATGGGCCCGCAAGGTGCAATGGCAGAGCCGGATTAAATTACGAACGTGATCCCTTTATTAGGTAAATAATTAATGGAAACCCCCGGCTGTAGGTTAACACAAGTGCACATGCCCATGTTCCACACATATTTCGGTAATTAAAGACTAAACCGTAGTAGACAGAGGGCCATAATAATAAATACAGTCACGCGACTACCCCAGAGAATACTTCGGTCGTTGTTCATGAATATTTTGATGTTGATGATGGTGGAACTTTAGCAGTTTCAATGTTTGCTGCCAATCTGCATAAAAGTGTTTTGAAGATCTCCGCTAGCAATCTGAAGAAACATTTGTTTACTTCCTTGTTAAGGATGGTGCTCACCGAGACAATTCGTCTCGTCTTTGCTGACTGAGAAGGTATTTGTTATAGCAATATTTACTACGATACGAATTTGTAAGCTGCAAGCCTAAGATGCGCGCCTATTTATCATCAATCGATAAATTTCAAACGACTTTTTAATCATATTTAAAACGGTTTTTACTAACTTTTATGTTTTCATTTGTTTTTAAAAGCAATTAAGATTATATTACAAGTCAAACAAATGTGGGAAAACATGTTGTTTAGGAAATAAAATTATTTTATCGACACGATAAACGGTATCGAGGCGAGCATGTTAGGCCTACTGACGGATAAAGATTTCCAAACTGACAGCAATTTAAAACATGATTTTAATGTTTTACGTCAGCAAACAGACCAAAGTTGGTATTCAATAAAATTAATTTCAAAGAATTTGATTGAGATATTTTAATTTATAGGTTGTGTAGTGCGTTTAATTGGCTTGTACGTTTATTCCATTATCTGTATACCTCTGTTGATTACCAGCTGTGGTCGCTATCCTACCTGCCTACCTTGCTCGTGTGATGATGGTCAATAATCACATTCGGTATTTATTGGGTCTCTATTTATCACTTTTGACGTACAAGACTACAAAATCAAAAGATCTAACTAATAAAATCAGGCGTAACGTTACGCAAGTAATGAGTAATAGTTTAGGCAAATACAATATGCACTGCCCGACCTTCCATAATACCATCTCAATAAGCATGCGGCGCTAATGCAATTGTTAATACCAAACACCAACGTGCAAAATACATCGACGCGTTTCGGCACTACACGTCCTCAAAGGGCAGGTGGTGCATCCTGCATTTTTCTGAACTAAAACTCAAAGCGGTTACGGTGTGGTTGGGTGCCTGCGCCGGCGTCGCTTAGCGGAAATTTAAAGCTAAATATTTTTGCAAAATTTCTAACAAAAAATATGACTACTATCAGAAATAGACTTCCATACCAAACTTCGCATGTCAACAAATGTTCCAAATACCGCCCGGCCCTAAGACCGTATGTGTACAATTACAAAACTTAAGCCAGCACTTCAAAATATCATCTCGAGTAACTCACAGTGATAAATCGCGGAGACAGACTGCTAAGTTTTTGCTCGTATGACCGAAGTTGACTCCATACAAACTTGGTACACGTACCAAAAGTTTGTTCAAAATAACGCGTCTGTTTTTTGTTTGTGCCCCAAAATATCGCGGATTTCAGCGTGCTGGCTAAGGAAGGTCCTATGTTCATAAGTTTGAGACCCTTTACACACTGCGACTTTTAGTAGCGATGCAGTCGCGATGCTAACGCGCGTAAGTATCGATGCAGTCGCAAAATGTCAACCTTTACACACTGCGCCACTTTTAGCATCGATACAGTTAGATAGATAGATAGATAACTCTTTATTGCACATTACATAAATTGATTTACAAATTCGTTTTAGGGAAATGTACAATTTAGGCGGTCTTATCGCTATAAGCGATCTCTTCCAGACAACCTTTGGGTAAAGAAATTATGAGTTTTATAGGAAGGGGTATTTTGTGCATAAAAAGAAAAGAAAATGAAAATGAAGAGCTGAAAAAGTGGAATATAAATATATCTGTATAATAAAAATAATTATATAAAATAAGAACAGATAAATAAATAATATACATATTTATAAAATATATATATAACACATTTATATATATATACCATCACAGTAATAATCATACATAATAATATATACACAAACCAATATGAAATGAAAGGAAATAAACTGAGACATAAGAGTAGATAGAATTATTTTGAAGAGAGTAGATGTTCTTTAAGCAGTTTTTTGAAAATAGCGATAGATTTTGATTGCTTGATAGCCAAGGGTAAGGAGTTCCACAAGCGTACTGATTGGACAGTGAAAGAGTTTGAATAATAGCTCGTTGTGTGACAAGGGGATTCAAGGTGGAGTTTCCTCGATGACCGCATGTCAAGACCGCGCAACGGCTGCAAGAAGTGGAAGCGTTCCTTGAGATAAGGTGGGAATTTTGGATTGAAAAGTATGGAATACAATAAACATAGAATATGGTAATTTCGCCGAAGTCTAATTGGGAGCCACTTGAGCCGAGAGCGGTATTCGGAGACGTGATCGTACTTGCGTAGACCATAAATTATCCGAATACAGAAATTTTGGAGACGTTCGAGCTTGTCGAGGAGATTTTCGTTAAGATCAAGATAGCAACTATCTGCATAATCCAAAATTGGAAACAATAGAGCCTGGACAAGCGCAATTTTAGTGGGTATCGGTAGGAAGTTCCGAAGCCTGTTTAGTGACGCCGCTGCAGCAAACATTTTTCGACTAACGTCTGCAATTTGTTTGGACCATGAGAGTGAACAGTCGATATGTATACCCAGGTTTTTTACAGTTTTGCTAAAAGGAATTTGTACACCGTCAAACGTGATAGGTTGCATGGCCGGCCAGTCAATCCTAGCAATTTGCCAAGAACCTCCCACTATTAAAACCTGCGTTTTGGTAGTGTTGACCTTGAGACCGAAGGATTTGCTCCAACAGTTGCGGTGCAGAAGCTGGAAATTGTCAAATTATGTACTGAATTTTGGCGACTGCATCGATATTAACGCGCGACTGCATCAATTCTACATTTTATCTGTTCATTGCGTGAGTTGCGATGCTGAAGCGCGTTTTCAAAACGCGCGACTGCATCGATGCTAAAAGTCCCAGTGTGTCTTATTTCTACAGAAACATAACATAACATAGATACTCAAATAACGTGGTACTACTACGTATACTCTACACTAGTGTTAGATACGTGGGTATGATGAATTAATTCAAGGACATGATTAATCAAATGTCTTATAAATTTGCCGCAGATAACGCCCCGTCACCAACCATAAGGCCGCAAAGATGAAAATTGATTAGGGACTTCTGAAAGTATCGAAACTTAAAACCCTAGATGGTTAGAAGTCATAATACTATTTCATTCAATCTCTTCCTCTTCTTTAATTCTTCTGCTTTTCCTAACTCGTTGTCAGCAAGAAATTGCTTCAAGTAATAAGACGCTTACTTCTACCGAATATTTAAGATGTTATTCAGGACAAAATATTAATAAGAATTGTTAATGATGTGCCAAAAATAATTATTTATTTAAAAACACTTCATGCACAAACATAAGGTATATATGGCGAAATTATTGCTAAACACATTCTCTACCAGTCAACCATAGGTCTATACAGAGAGAATTCTGGCGACGCGAAGAATAGTCAGTAGAAGGAAGTGATAGAGGGTCAAAAGAAAGAGATTGGCGCTAAAAATATTATTGTCTTTGGATTTTATTTATCTAATTTTAAGAACTTGATTTATTAGTTAGTTAACTTCAATAAGAACACAGATCCATGCATATTAAAAAATGAACAGTATCGTCCCTAATTGGTAGTCTACACGGCCAGGGCTTGACCGCTAGCGGACGGATATTAGGCGCAAATCAATAATTTCACACAACGCTGTCCTCGCGTACACGTCACTAGCTAATGGCTGCTGCTAATTGGGTTAGCCAAGCCTATTTACCCGTGTTTCGTTCATTAGTGTTTCCATGGTGACACTAAATATCCTTCTATACAATTTTCGGTGTCAACTTAAGAGTTTGTGGCCTATCTATTTACGTCACAGCTTTTGTTACAATTTTATATTAATAATGTGTGTTATTTTTGATATGCATAGCCAGTTTTAAAATTTCAAACATAATTGCAATAAGTTGATTGCTTAACTTATCGCATTTATGTGTACCTAGTTATTTATATTGAGAAATACTAATGTTATAATTAGAAAACCATTTGTTCAAATACACAGTTAAGACGCATGTAACATCTTAAATAATTATTGTTACAGCACCTGATTACAGTTTTATTATCATATTATTAATACATAGGCTTTAGTATTTATAATACTAAGCCACCATTGAATCCTTGTCGTCCCAAAATTAATGAACCAGTATTTTTGATAAAATATTTATTTGCTCAGATGCTTACTATGAGTCTTAACTCTGTGTTTGAACGCACTTTGTCCCTGGTTAAATTGCAATCTGAATAAATGTATATAGGTGAGCATAGAAACTTCCAATACATCGCGTAAAACTTATAAATACATACTATAGCCACGAAATCGAAATATGCTTTATGACGATGTTACTCACATTGGTACAGTACTGTTCTATGATGCCTACTTATAAACATTAACTAAACATCAATATATACCTTAAAATAAATAACCAGTAAAATGTAATACGAATAACATAATAGGTATATAAGGTTACCTCGTTTTAAGTGAAAAAATTTAAAGGGACGTTTCAGCACAATAAGTAAAATATTTTTGGGCAGTAATACTTTGTGTTTTTATATGCTAGTTTCTGAGAAAATTCGAGATTGAGGTATTTTTTTCTCATATTGTTATTTTTCATTAATTAAGGTTAAAATTTAAAAAAATCATTAATTAAGGTTAAGAGACAAAGCCGATGACGTAGATAACTTTAAAAATAGTCGGGGTGCTGTTTTAAAAATTGATATTTTCTTAGTTGGAAAAAAAATTAAAACAATGAATTTCTCGATTCTTCATAAAATAATGTATACACAGGGTAATTTTCATTTAAAATTATTTGACCTTGTATAAAGAGCGTATAGGCCCTGCCTCTAATCCGTAACGGCCGTCAAGCCGTCTATACCACTTGAATTAGAAATCTGGCGTATGATGGCAGTTAAGTTGAGATGAGTTGTACAACTTGGAAATACGAGCTCCGCTTAAACGATCGCTATCGACAAAATATGTATCAATAATTTCTCGCGAAACTGCCACCCGGTATGTCGCGTTAATACAGTCTGATTGGGTTAGGTCCACCCTAATGAGGTACCTATGCTTCATTCGTTAGTGCTGCTAAAAGCATCGATGGATATTAAAAGGTGTTAAAGTCATTAGTTCGCCAATAAAAATGATTGAGACTGTTATCGCATGTCGAATTGCAATCGTGAGTTGGAAAATTTGCCACTTACTTAGTTGACTGACTAGTATAATCAAAACGTTTTCCGAAGAAGGATAAAAGTGAGAACTTTATTTCAATACTAAGTTAAAAAAAAAATTGTACATATTTGTAGGTAAGGGTAGGTTAGGTTTTTATTATTTAAATTATTTCTGTTTCGAAAATACTCAGACCTAACAAAAACATTTCATTATCAAGCTGGCTGGGATAACGTTATTCTTTCCTGTCTAGTGTTGTAAATGAACCAAGTCTTTTAGTCCTCATTTTGCGGCTATGAGTTCTTTTTGCAGAACTCAAGACTAATCAGTCTTCCGAGTCCCGAGTCTTGAGTTTTTTTGAGTCTTTTTAGTTCTTTTATTCCTAAATTTTTTTGGGTCGTAAGATTTATTCTAAGTCCTTTCGGATTTTTTCAGTCCTTTAAGCTCTTTGAGGTCTTTGAGTTATTTCAAGTCCTATGAGTCATGAGTTAAACAGCAGGACTACAGTTCAATCAAAATGTCTTGGGCCATAAAGCCTATGAGTTCTTTGAGTCGTAAACTTTTAAGTAGAGGACTGAGGAGCCCAATCAAAAAGACTCGCATATTATGAAGTTTTATGCATTGTTTAAGCAGAGAACTGCATTGTTAATAATCACATCACTCACAGTTCGAATAAACAATTAATCAGGCTCTATTTATTTATTAACCATAATAAAATAACTCAGTCGCGAGTTCTTTTCTGACGACTAAGCTCTTTTTAAAAGCACTTACTCGCTAGTTATTTTTAGAAAACCTAAGTTGCTAGTTAAGGGATGTCTTGAGTTCTTTTTATAAAGGGTGAGCTCTTTTAAAAGACTGTCTCGAGTTATCTTTGGTAAGACTAGGCTTTTTTAAAAACACTTAAAACTGAGAGAGACTTGAGGTTTTACTTAATTTTTTTTGACTTTGAGTCTTACAAAAGGACTCTAGTCTCAATATTAGGAATATAAGACTTAGTTATTTTACAACACTAATTATGTCTCTTACAGTTATTGAAAGCAAAATTGGCGATGGCATCACAATATCTATACT
Organism: Pyrausta purpuralis; assembly: GCA_963924145.1. Taxonomy (NCBI): domain Eukaryota; kingdom Metazoa; phylum Arthropoda; class Insecta; order Lepidoptera; family Crambidae; genus Pyrausta; species Pyrausta purpuralis. Next base: position 17,308,882 of record OZ001651.1, on the reverse strand, counting down.
AATATTATAAAGCTGAAGAGTTTGTTTGTTTGTTTGTTTGTTTGAACGCGCTAATCTCAGAAACTACTGGCCCGATTTGAAAAAATATTTTTATGTTCGATAGTCCATTTATCGAGGAAGGCTTTAAGCTATATAACTTAAAGATACGACTCACAAGACCACAGCAGCAATGAAAAATGTTGCGAAAACGGGAGAAAGATATTCCTTTTGAGAGCTTCCGCTGCGTATGCTGCGGAAACCGCTAAAGTTACACAACAATCATGTATGACAAGATTGTTCAGCATTAAGAGTTCTATAATAAAGTCCGCGACAGCATAAGTCTATCTTTTATGGTTGACTTACTACAACCTTTTTTATGTTAATAAATTTGTAAAAAAATAATGCATCATTTTTAGAGGTGTATTATACACACAGGTATTTATTCTTATCAAAATAAACACATTCATCATCACGAGCATTTCATTTAGAACAAAGTTGCCCTTTATATCATTTGATTCCAATAAATATCCTAGGAGCTATCACAGTTTTAACATAACTCCGCACCAAAATAATGTTCGCAGCTTAAGTATAACGTGCGCTTGCGCTAATTATATTATAAAGCTGAAGAGTTTGTTGGTTTGAACGCGCTTATTTCAGGAACTGCTGAACCAATTTGAAAAAATATTTCTGTTGCTGAACTGATTTGAAAAAATATTTCTGTGTTAGATAGCTTATTTATTGAGAAAGGCTTTAGGATATAAAACATCACGCTGCGACGGGAGGGGAGGGAGCAAACTCAAAACGCGCGGACGAAGTCGCGGGGGACCGCTAGTATTAAATAAAAAAACAAAACACTCGCGCATGAATCACTGACCACGCCGCCGAAAACATCAGACATTGTGATTCGTGACGTCACTAATTGGCACCGTACGGCCGGGGCCTGACCGCGCCACGCCTGCTGCCCGCGATCGGCGGATATTAGGACGAAATCAATAATTTCCCGCGACGCTGCCCACCCGGTATATGTCAGTAAATGGAGTCTGATCAAGTTAGGCCTGCAGTCGTTAGTTTCACGTTGTCGCACTTTTAATTACTGTGTTGATTTTCCCATCAGCACAAACTAAGCGCTTTGCATTTGCAACTAAATTTTAATCATTTGGCTGAATAAAGTCAGTCATTTTCTAAGGGCCAACTTTCAATACATCAAGTTGTTTAACGTTTAGTGTTACTTATCGAATCAATCATCGGCCTAGTCATTTATTTGGATGCCGGAAATTAATTAACTGTCTAGGCATCCAATTAACTGGCTGATTTAACCAGATGGCTGTGACATGTACGTGACAAAAATTACGGTGACTCATGATGGGTAAATAAAGAAAAAGAAATGAATGCAATTATTCACTTCTTTTTCTTTATTTACCTATTGTTACACAGAGGAAAACTTAGGTCTAAAGTAGCTGATAATAGTAGAAGTTAACTAATTTAACCTTTTAGCCATAGAAGTGAAAATAGGTGTAATATCTAAAGTGTTAATAAAAGTGAGAATTGAAGCTTGTTGAGCAATGACGCAACGCAACAGTACAAAAATACCGCTGACTCAATTGAAAGAAGTCACTGGTAAAAAATGATCTAATACTGAACACATCGGAATTCAAGAAAGCGATAAATTGTAGAACTTATCGCTTTCATGAATTCCGATAAAATCTATTTGTACAATAATATCAAGTATAAAATAATATCAAAATATTATTGTATTCTCGAATGGAGATCCTTCGACCAAAGGCGCAGCGTAGGACGTTTGCCGACAATATAGACAGACAGGCTTGTGAAGATCGCAGGATCACACAGGATACAGACACTTCACAATCGGTCGCTGTGAAATATGTTCAGCAGTGGACGTCTTTTGGCTGATGATGATGATGATGAGACAAATAGATAAAAACTAACTATATGAACAAGATAATTTTCCCAGGTTATATGCGTGATCAGGGTAGAGGTTTTGTGTGTGGAGAATAGTCTGCAAAACTTAATTTCAAACTGAGTTACACATTGTGCCGTAACTAATACTTAAATATGTGTCGTATACTACTCGTACCTATGTAATTCGTGGGTGGGTAGTGGTTGCGGTCTATCGCATCGAAAACGTCTGTAATTCTATGATAGTCTATACGCTGACAGGTGGCCAATGAACGTTACGTGAAAATTTTACAGTGATGTGTATGATGTACTCAAATACCCTTTAGAAACGTTTACTAGGGTTTGGTATAGATAAACGTTACTTACTTTGATTTATACTATCCACGGGTTCCTGACTTTAGCACAATTTAATATTCTTTTAATACAGGAAACTGAATGTTGTTTAAAAGTTATAAATAGATTCAATTGTAGTTACTTTTCGGAACAACCGTAATAAAAACCGATGGAAAATTTGTCGATGCTTACTGTGCTTACTAAATACTATATTTTATGATAACGTGAATACATATTATGTACAATCAGACTAAATAAACGAAGCGAGAAGGAGTATTCTGTATCCACACTTTCTAATATAACTCTCGAGCTCGTTTTTAACACTCAGTACTTTTAGTTTTCAATATATTTTTTAGTTTTTGGAAAACTCAAAGGTACTTAATAGCATTTCTTAACATGTAAATTAGAGCGTATTATATTTATTTTGGTTAGGGGTTTTGTCAATGACGAAATCATTTAGCAGATAAGTTATATTTTCTTTAATTATAGCGTATGTGACAATCTTTAACCTACTCTGAAAGATTTGTTTACTGTACAATGTACGATGTCGATGATATTATAAAATGTCAATTCAAAAGGTCACTCTCCGCATTTTTGTGAAGGTCATGAGTCTATCGTCTGTGTTATTATTATAATAAAGGACACTATTTTAAATTTGTCTTCTATTTTATATATGTACCTACGTCATATATACGCGTGTATATATGGGTCATCAGCACATACCAAAATAATCAATTATTTATAAACCAGGTGTGCTATGAGTAAGTTTTATGAGCAAATCATACTATAGTATTAGAGCGTACTAAATTAAGGACCAAATCAAACAATTAAGGAAAATATTGTATCATAATTGGTAATACAAAACACAAAATACCCTGTGTCTATTTATTTGACAAATTATAAATAAGTAAAAGGTAGAGTATTTGTTATTTGTTTTCAAAATCAGTCTTAATTTTTCTAAAGCGCATTTCTTCATCGTTGTGGTCGTAATGCCTTGAAACAGCTCTATTAATTAGATTACCTTATAATTGGAATTTATCGTCGTCATAATTATCGCTGCAACATTTAGCTTTTCAACCTAAAATTAACTTGAGATATTTCGCAGGTACGGTAGTAAAAATGTTTATTATTCATTATCGGTAACGTTACATTTTATGAAAAATGCTTGAGATCAACTTTATAGTTTAGGCTTTTTTTTCACAAACTTATCAAAAAGTGGTTTACACAATGTTTATGGATTTTTATATAATTTCCTGGAAGGGAAATGAGGAGTCATTTAAAGAACGTTATGATGTTTTTTTCACTTAGCTTAAGTAACGTACCCACTCGGTGAACGATTCTGAAGTTATGTTTGTATTCTAAATATGTAGGTAAGTAGCTACACGTGACTAGCACCAAATAATGAGGATAAAACTAATAACTCGAAGTTCATCATTTCCTACTCCAGTAAACTATAGTTTATTTTGGGCATTAAATCGTTATTAGCGACTCTAGATCAATATGTGGGTCACTTTTTAATCATATATTTTGGTTGTTTCCTCACTCAATTATCAAACCTTGAGAGTAACATAATCAGTTAATCGTACATCTTGTAAACGGATTTACATACATTCTCTATCAATCAGCTGATTGCCTGGCTACACCAACATGTACTGTGACTGCTGAATATATGTTTGCTCAATTGAATGTGCCACGAACAGGAATCGATATCAATTGGTAGTTTGTATTATGTAACCAAATTGCCCGTCTAAGCTGTTTGCATAACTCACCCACGCAAGTTGAATTAATCTCTTTTCAGACAAACAATACTATTTTTAATCAAGTCTTCAGTAAATTCTAATACTCCTACTAACCTAATAATAAATTCTTTATCCAATCCCAGGCTTAAAAAAATTATCACAATGGATAATCAAAAATATTTTTCTGCTCTATTAATATCATTTTTTTACAAAAAAATACACTTACCTTTTTTTATTATGTATATGTTGTTAAAGTGTAATATTAAAATATTAGCTTTATTTTTGCACACCGCTTTCTACCTCATTAATAAACGTTGTTTCCTCTACCCAATGGTTGTCTGGAAGAGATCGCTTCCAGCGATAAGACCGTCAATATTGTACAAATGTTTTGTCTGTTAATGTTATTGTTTCTTGTGTCCTTACTTGTGCAATAAATAATATTTATTCTTATTATTATTACCTTATCGCCAAGGATGATGAATTTAGTTATTTTAAATCAAACGTAAATAACACAGGTTTTATTTTGTGGTCGACATCCATAACACTGTTTAAATATTTTTTGAGATCGGAACTGCGTTTATGTAGATACGAAAGATTTGTTTTAAGATCTGTTTGAATTAACATTTTCCCTTTTGGGAATCTTCCCGGGACTTTCCCGAGTTTTTTCCCGATTTTGGGATTTTTCTGGGTAAAGTCCCATCGTAGTGATGGTTTCCTTGACCATCAAAGCATGCTGTTTAATTGATAAGTACCTACTCGTAATTCACGGAAATTCAGTATGTACGCAAGTACGTACGTTCAGTATGTATGTAGATATGTATTCCGATTTCTCCTGCCGTTTAAACTCAAAAATTTTCAACCTCAACAAAATTCGATGTGACTCTACCAAAAGGCGAAGTGCGAAAAAATACATGTTCTATTTTATTTACGTTCTAGAGAAGTTCTAAGCTAGAGTTTGCAGGTAATTTTGTCGTGCAAAGCCGAACTAAGTTCTACCGAATGCAGAGTGTGACTCAACTTACCGCTTTGCGCTTTCCAGCTACTTTTAAAGTCGGAGGTGGGAATAAAAAGGACTAGACGACTTGTTTACTGTTTCGCGAAAATTCGGAGTTGAATCAAGTCATCGTTGTTCAGTAGTTTCACTTATGATTATGTGAGTTAGCGTAGTTGGATGGGCATTGCTTGAAGTTTCTCATTAATTTTTGGAGGATTTGTTGCAGATTCATCAGTAGGCTAAGGATATTTATTCACTTATATTAGCTCTAGGTAATGAAAATTGTTATAACTTGTTTTTGCAAAGAATTGAAGATAATATGCATGAGTAAAAAAATTATGTAATTTATCAAAAGATTACGACCCGTCTGGTGTAGTGGTCGAGAAATCGCCTACTACGCAGCGGGTGCGGGTTCGATCCCCGCACAATACAAACATTTGTGTGCATGAACATGTCTGTTTGTATTGGTCTGGGTGTTTTCTATGTATATCATGTATGTATTTACAAAAAAAAAAAAAATAAGCATTATATCCGTTGTCTGGCACCCATAACACAAGCTTTGAGTAGCTTACTTTGGGGCTAGATGGCGATGTGTGGGAATGTCCAAAGGATATATATATAAAGGATATATTATGTATTTCCAATGCTACATAAGTATTTATTAAAGGTTTTTAGCCGTTATTGTTTGTTTAGTTGTCTAAAACATTCCGTCTAAGTTTATTAGCACAAAAAGCATTAACCTACTGTTTATACTAAAATAGCGCTTTCTGTAATAGCTGGTAAATATTATTTCTTCACGATCGGAAAGCTGCACTTTTTTTTCTGAGTGAGTTCATTCAAAACATGCATGGGCAATTTTAGTTAGTTTCGCAAAAGGTTAATACCAGAACCCAGGTGAAATGTTGAAAGGTCAGTGTGAAAACCGGTCATGTGCGAAACGTATTCAAATCGGAGGGTTCCGGCAGACTGACCTACAATGGAAAGACTATTCTATTTCCAACTGGAATATAAAGCAGCTCTACATGGGTACGATAATAAATTTTTCTCCCTTTTAGTTTTGAAGGGATTTGTCAGCATTATATAGTGGCACCGAAATTAAACTTAGTTTTTTCGTTTCTAGACTAATAATAATCCGTTATCATAACACCAAGTTGGTAACAGATATGGAATGCAACTGGTATCTTTTGCAAAACGATACGGATTAATGCCGACTCATTTCTTGGAAGGACACCTACTATTGGGCAGATAAAACAATATCAACACCTCGCCTAGTCTACCTAATTGATAACGAAATATCACAAAATGCCCGTTAGATAAGTGCCGATAAGTTCCCAAACAAACATCGACGCCTTAATACGCCTGATAACCCAGCGTTATATCTCGTGATAACGCACAGTGAAAGGCAATCTCCCCTTAAAAATATTTTTTTACACCCGCACCACGGGTGATACAATCTACATGCAGGCAACGAAAAATATTTTTTAAAAACAATGAAGGGCATTCACTTTTATCAACGCATCGCCGCTCGAGGGCGCATTCTGAAAAGGCTCCTTGAATAGGAACCCTGCGGCAACGCCGGCAGGCTATCAGTTCAGTGAATGGCTATTAACCACCTCGGGCGACGATAACGCTGAAAAGAGATGTTATATAGAACAAACAAACTTGTTTGCACTCATTACCTCCTCGGGAAGGCGCAGCGTCATCGGAGGGGAGACCTCCCGCTCCTCCGGGGAACTGGCACTGTCACTCACTGCACTGGCATTCACGAGTCTCTGCGCCTCGATGACATCCCAGGGCACTTCGGGGTCGTACGTGAGAACGTTAATGGCGCCTCCGGAGTGGAACTTCCAGGGGAAGTCGTCGGTATGTCTGGGCCGGCGGCGCTTGTGCCTCACTCGATGTCTGGTGAACTTGCCGGGTCCGTACCACTCTTCGAGCATGGCATCGTTTAAGGAATCCAAGTTTACACTTAGCTTGTGAGGCGGGTTAGGGTGTGATGCCGGTGGCGAGGTGATAGGCTCGCGGCTGAGACCCTCAGCGTCCCACAATTGTATTCTGAGTATGTTATCGTGGGAGTGTTGGTGAGCGCGCGCGGTTACGATCGCGATCGCCGCGAGTGCTAGCGCGAACGAGCGCGCGCGGACGGCCATCTCTCACGGCGGACGCGAGCCGACTGACTATTCCGTAGACTGTATTCGTAGAGCTTTTCCCGCGTTTCCCCGATAACGCTACGGGTCGACTACGCCGCACTACGCACCCGCTACGAACTCCGTAGCACCGTTCCGTGGCGCTTATCAATCTTATCAGGCTGCGATTTGTTTGATAACGACAAACATTACACCCATCGGACGGAAGGCCCTTCAAGATAAGAATCAGTCGTTATAAACTGAAACATAACAACAACACATGTTTACAGAAATTTTAGTGAAATTTGATTTTACCGTTAAAACTTTAATCTGGATAATAATAGCCAAATCAATTTATCAAAACGATATCAAGAGATTTATCGAATAGCCATAGTAACATACAGCGATAACTTACCTACGCTTCGTGAAAATATAGTCATCGTCATTTCCATTCGTAGGTAATGAATTACGAAATATTATATGAGTCACTCACTAACATAATAAAATATTTGTTTTGGTATGTTTGTAGTTACTGTCCGTTACCAATATTGGAAGGATTTGGGTATTATAAATAAATAAACCTTTAGTCGATGTTGCTGGAAGTACGGACGGAAGGACACGATGTGACGTCGCCGTCAGTAAAAGTCCGAAGCGCGAAGTTAGCAATTTATTCCTCAGACTAGATGTGCAAAAATACGGCGCGGACTGAGCAGCGAAAAGGCTCAAGCTCAGTGCCTTACAGATCCATGATTAGGGGATTACTTGGTATTGGAGAAACTAGATGCCCAAGATAGTAAAAACCAGTATAGTGCGTTTAAAGGACCCAAAGTATTACTAGAGTATTGAAGAGCCTAGATGCCCGAGAAGGTAATTACAAGTTTGGTGCATTCTAGAGACCCAAGCAATTATATGTCTGTAGTTCAATTACGCATAAAATAAGTAAAGTTCTTATCATACGATACAAAAACTCTACCACCTACCATACCAACCGACCAGGGGGGCAATTTTCGGTCAATTAGTACACGAAAAAAGTTCACCGATAGAATTTTCTTTCTCGAAAAAAAAAGTTTATCATTTCTCAGGGTCACGATTTCTGTGTATTTAGATTTTGATTGTTCGATATTTTTACGTGTAAATACTTTACTTGATTTTTTAGGTAAAACAGTTAAACTCGCAATCAAATAACCACACGAAAAAAGAACGAGAATCGGCCTCAAGGTAACAATGGTCAGCGCCATCTGTTGACAACGGGAAACGAATGCTTGATACGAAACCGATTCAAAATGTCAGTAACTAACATAAGTAAGTAACATTTGTAGCTTTAAATGAGATAACCTTTCGATCAGGTGATTTATAACAGTGTTCCTGAGTTAAATATAGTAGTTTACTGTATGATAAACAGTCGACATAAAATATTGAACATGCAGCTCCAGTGTAAAACTAAATATTATTTCATTATACAAAATATTCCTCGATATACATTTCCTGTGTTATTCCGTCTTTATTTTTACGTAAATTAACGTTTGTAGAATAGAATAATCAATCTGTGTAATTTAAATTTGAAGCGCATTGGTAAATATAAGTCGTATGTTAAGAGGCTTCGATTTGGACTAATTTACCTGTTGAATGATTATTTGTTGGGGTTATACCGCTGTAATGAATAACAATCAATCACCGATCAAGTCACCATGTTTCAGACGCATTATTTCTCCAAAATATACACAATTACACTTTTAAATATAAAAAATCAAATGCACGTAATTTTCAGCGAGCTTCTGCGGGGCGGTCAACTGTTTGATATCTGCCAAAAATGGTTCTGCTACTTCGTATCTCCCATCTCTTTTTATCACACAGTTTACTGCTAGTGACATCTCGCTTTTGTCGTTCTATTCCAAAGGGATAATAATTTTATGGATAAAACTTATCAGACTGATAAATTATAAAGCGAGGGATTAAAAAAATGACATTTACGTATGATTGCTGACAATTATGTAACTTTTTTAAATTAGCCATATTGTATTTTGTTCGACGGATATTTCTTATCTGACCATTAAAAAATCAGCCCTAAGGAGCTAATGTATTGGTTTAGATAATTGTTGAAATTTATAAAATTATTTTGCTTTAAATTTCCGCGAAGCGACGCCGGCGCAGGCAACTAACAACACGAACCGTCACCGCGTTTAGTATTAGTTCAGGCAAATGCAGGATGCGCCAGCCGACAAAGTTCAGTCGTCCGTGCTCCGCCGAGGCAACAACATCTCCTGAGGATGCCACGTGTAGTGGCGAAACGCGTCGAGGTTTTTTGCACGTTGGTGTTGGGTACTAATAATTGCATCAGCTGTGCCGCATGCGTATTGAGGGAGGGCGGGTGGTGCATCCTGCATTTGCCTGAACTAATACTAAACGCGGTGACGGTTCGTGTTGTTAGTTGCCTGCGCCGGCGTCGCTTCGCGGAAATTTAAAGCAAAATAATTTTATAAATTTCAACTTAATAATGGATTTCCGCAAAGTAACGCCTGATTCCATTAATTATTTAGATAATTGTGTTGCAGAACTAAGGAATCTTCAATTTTTTCTTCGATAGGTACTATTTTGGTACGAATCAGGTTTAAACTGGTAAAAGTAGTCACAGTCACAACCAAAAACTTTTAGTCAGTCACGTTAATATGACGCTAGATTTTTCGAGTTGAAATTACTTCAAATCCGGTAGTGATTACAAAAATTCTAATTTTAAAACTACTTCTGTCTACGTTGAGCGTGATTTTAGTTGCATCTATTGTAATTGATTTTCAAACAAAGATAGTTTCAAAAATTGGGCTCCAGTTTTTTTGGTGGAATAAAAGTTATTTTCGCTTGAACCACGCCCTTTAACACTTTTACTGTTCCAAGGCACTTTTCAATACAAGTGGCACAAGAGCACAAGTAAGTGCATTATATGCAATGTACGGACATATAAACGTTACTATTCTCGATGGTTAATAGTTTATTGCATGTCATGCACGGCCGCACCGAGCTAACTCATCAGTGCATTAAATGTAATGAATGGACAGTGAAAGTGATAAGCCGAATTCGGTCTATTCTTAGTGCAGAGTTGTACAGCTGGACTCGGCCTTTAATTGCAAATGTGAATTATTATAAAAATATATTAAATTTTAAATTCTTGGACACCGATCACATACATTGCTCTGATCCCAGAGTTCCATAACACAACTGGATTAGCTATGCACTTGTGTTATGGAAATCAGACGCAACGGAATTACCACAACACCCAGACCCGAGACAATACAGAAAACTTTGATTTCTACATTGGCCCGACCAGGTATCGAACCCGAGCCCTCGGAGTAACGACACCTTGAAACCCAACGTGCTTAGCTGGACTCAGCCGTTGAATGCAATTGTGAGTTATTATAATAATATATTAAATTTTAAATTTTTGGACACCGATCACATACATTGCTCTGATCCCAAAGTAAGTAGCTAATGCACTTGTGTTATGGAAATCAGACGCAACGGTATTAGGTACCACAACACCCAGACCCGAGATAATACAGAAAACTTTGATTTTTACATTGGCCCGACCAGGAAACGAACCCGAGACCTCGGATCAGCGACACCTTGAAACCCAGCGTGCTTAGCCACTACACCTCGCAGGTAGCCAAAGTAGTAAAGTTACTCATATTTATACAGGTTGTTGTGGGTGGTTGTATAAACGATACTGAGTCCAAAAAAAAATACTGTGAGACTAGCCAGCGAGTCAAAACTACCAACGCCAGGTCGCCTCTTCGTAGCTTACTAGCTACAACGTAGTATTTCGTAGATACTCGCAAGTCACGAGCGAGGGTGCATGCGTGGTTTCCCATTCGTTTTTTTTTTTAGGATGTTGTGAAGGCGTTTTGCTAATAACACTTGCATTTAATTTAAAGTTTTTTTTTTTAGAATAAATTACAAATTAATATTACCATCCCCGAGTCGGATGTTGGCCAAAACAACACTCTGTATATAAATATGAATCCATATTTCCCTCGGTCACGGCATCACCTTTGAACGGCTGGACCGATTTCACTCATTCCTTTTGCTGTGTTTCTTTTTTGTCAGGAGGATCTTAAGAAGAAAAAAAAGAAATATGAAATAAATATATACAGTTGTGGTCATATAATTAAGAACGATTAGAAGTTACAGAATTTGTAATTTAAAACATGTCGTACCCAGAGGTGTGTACCATCTAAAAAACAACAAGTTATGTTATAAAAAAGCTACATTAATAAAGAAACGTAGTTTAGGAATAAAGAATAAAATAGCAAATTTTTTTGTCTCAATTTTAATTTATTTTGCCAAAGTAACACATTTCTATAGTACTGAAGCTGGACAAATAATTAAGAACGATTTATTCAAGTGCCCAAGTTATTTTTTTGTATGATGCTTACATTGAAAAAATCGCAAAAAATTGAAGCGCAGCAAATTTTAAAAGCTTTTTTCATGTATTTTAACTAAAATTAATTGTTAATAGCATATTCACTACTGCTTTTCACCGGTGATGCATTGACTCTATTATTTTTTCTACATTTCGCAACAGAAATAGGGTTCCATTCTTCTAAAAAAAACCTCGTAAAGATCTCTTAAATACCCACGCAGCGTATTTGAGACCTTATACTTAACTTGAAACCACAGATTCCCTATTGGGTTTAGATCCGGACTGTAAGCTGCCTAGTCTAAAGCAGAAACTGTTTCCGCGTTAAGAAATTCCTTTACGGTACGTGCAGTGTGTTTTAGATCATTGTCAAATAAGCATAAGGCAGCATTGTTTCTTCCAGTATATTTTTGTATTGGAATTGATCCATGTTTAGCTCCTATAAACTTTAAAGTCCAACACCATGTCCAGAAAAGCACCCCCAAATTTTGTCATTTCCACGACCTAGCTTTAATTAGGCCTCGTGTACTTAGGGTCGAATGCTGTATTTGGGAGACGACATACACATCCTTTGCCATCAAACTTACTCTGTTAATTTTTGTCTGGTCACAAAAAAGATCATTTTTCCACTGTCGCAAAGACCAGCTTTCATACTTTCTCGCATATGCAAATGAAATGAAATGAAATGAAATAAAAGTGTTTATTTGCCAGAATACAACATATGCAGATATACAATGCAGATCTTAAAAGAAAATTAGTCCGTGTATTCAGCCTGCGTGCAGGCATGCAAATATTAATATTAAAAGTACATAATTTTATAACACATAACATAATGCTTAGTCACATTATTATAATCGTAAATGTCATATTCATTGATTAAATTAGTCATTATAATTAAAATATTCACTTAAGCTATAAAAACAGTTAATTAGCAGCCAATCATTCTACTTTTTCTTGAATGTATTACCTTCGAGTATTTTTAGTCTTTCCGGCAATTTATTATATATATATAGATTGACATATTATAAACATTTTTCTTATAAATATCTTTGTGGCATGGAGGCTGATAGAGCAGGTTTTTGAACTTGGCACGCTTTTGACGGGGCATAACATCGCTTCGTCTTTTAAAGTAATCCGGATTAGGCTTAACAAAATTACAAACGTCCCTAATGTACATACAAGGCAGCGGCAGAATGTGACACTTCTGAAAAAGTGGTCTACAACTGTCCAGAAACCAAGCAGAATTTATTACTCTGACGCATCTCTTTTGCATTTTAAAGGCTCTTTCAGCGTCAACCGAGTTACCCCACAGTAACAGTCCGTAGCTTAACACAGACGACACGTAACCATGGTACGCAGCTATCGCAGCATCAAACGAAATAGTTTGACGTACTTTTTTTAAGGGCGAAAACGAACCTACTAAGCTTCTTAACAACAACCTCAACCTGATCTTTCCAGTTTAAGTGCGTGTCTACAGTAAACCCTAGAAATTTAAACGAAGTCACACCTTTTCATTTTGGTATTCAATGTCAAGAGTTAATGGGATAGTATTGTATGAATTAAATTGCATTAAATTGGTTTTATTTATATTTATATATAATTTATTTCTAATTGTCCAGTTAACAATGTCAAAAAAAGCCCTGCTCAAAGTTTGCTGAGCAAGGTCTTTATTTTCCACCTTGATTAAGACCGTGGTGTCATCGGCAAAAAGAATACATTTATGTGTCATATAATTTGGCAAGTCATTTATAAATACCAAAATCAATAGAGGCCCCAAGATACTCCCTTGCGGAACCCCAGATTTTTTTAAAGTTTCTTGAGACCTAAACTTTCGTTTAAAAAAATGGTTATTGCAGTCTTGAACTACTTTGGTTATCTCCGTACTCTGCCTTCTATTTCTTAAGTAACTGTTAATCCATTCGAGAGCCTTTCCCCGAATACCATAACAGTCTAGTTTATTAAGAAGTATGTCGTGATCAACAAAATCAAACGCCTTGCTAAGATCCATAAATAATGCTAAAACTGGGTTGTTGCCGTCATTTATGGATTCCGTTACAAACTTAACCAAGCTAAACCCCGCCAAAGATGTTGAGCTTCCCTTACGAAAGCCAAACTGATCTTTATGCAAAATATCATGCTTGTCAAGAAAGCTGTTCAACCTGGTGAGCATGGCCTTTTCATATGATCCTTTTGATATGATCGGTATTATCGTTACAGGTCGGTAATTATTTGGGTCTGACCTGTCTCCCTTTTTAAAAAGCGGCTTAACAATAGATGTCTTGAGCTGGTCCGGAAATGTGCCTTCAAGGAATGACAAATTGATCACATGTGCCAGTGGAAAACATATCCATTCAGCACAAGCCTTTAGTACACCTGTGATGATCTCATCACACCCACTTGTCTTGCTGTTATTGAGTGAAGTGATTATTCCAAAGATTTCCTTGCCATCGACTGGATTAAAAAAAAATGATTTTAAATTGTTGTAGTTGCAGCTATTGGGTTCATTGTTATCATTGACAGGTTGATTAGGCACTACATTACTAAAATGATTATTTAAAATATTACTAATGTCAGATGGCTTGCTATATGCGATATGATTATGGTGTATAAATTCAATGTCATTTTTATACAAACAATTTGTCAACGATGTCGTAATGGCATCCCAAGTGGCCTTGCTTTTATTTTTGCTCATACGAATGCACCGCAAATTGCATTTTTTTTGTGATTTGTTTATGCATTTTTTAAGAATACTATCGTATTTTTTAAAAACAGGTCTATTCTTGTTTTTATGTCTACTAGTTCTCCAAGCAAGCCGGGCTTCCCTGTGGCAAAGTTTCAACAAGGGTAACTTTCTTGCTATCCTCCCATGCATTTTTCTCTTCTACCAATCGTCTTCGAATAGTGCGTGCTGAGATTGCTGAAGAGTTGTTTCACCAAAATATTATTTTCGGAGCTCATTGGACCCTTTAGAAGGATTTTGTTTTGCCAGACGAACGATGTTTCGGTCATCTCGAGGAGCTGTTTTTCTATGTCTAGGTACACGAAGAACATTCGTAGTAGTTAGATACGCAGCAAAATGCTTAACGGCATGGTAAACCATCGTTTTTAACATTGCAGATTATCGGCAATCTTTTATAAGACTAATACTTCCGGCGAAGTTTTATTATTACTTCCCTGGTAGATTTATCACAGCTTTTATTTTTTCCGATTATTTTTTTATCAGAAACAATCACTATTAATCTTTACAAATAGTCATAATTAGTGCCAAAACTATACAAACAGTGACCTAATACCACAAATCTATTCAGTGTTCTCTTTTAAAATTGGAATAAAGTTATAAACTATTTAGTGACCAGCCATTTAATAGGAACATTATGCGGTACTTTATTTAGAAGTAGGTTAAAAAGTTTATCTTTTTATTTTTAGTGGATCTTATGTTTTAATTGAATAAAGCTTTGTTAAATGATCAGATTTACAAAAGCGAGACAAATAAAAAAATGCATGCAATTAGATTTACGACTTAGTTTGATAAAAATCTTACCCTTATAATCAGCGTTCTTAATTATATGACCACCACTGTATATATATAGAGTACCTACTTTCTTACCAGAGCAGGAGCGGAACGAGGCCGGGGGCGAAACAAAGTTTTCAGGGTTCGCTAGTTATATACCTCTAAATAAGATCTGATTAAATTAAAGTGTTTGATTATATTACAATATTGTATTTTTTTTCGCCTTCAACTCATAAGACGCAAACAGCCTATTTTAACACTTTTACGGATAGTACTCCAGACACAATAGAAATTTTATTGTTATTCCGCCTATAGGCGGTCACTTTCCGTAAAAGAGTTAACATTATTTTTACTAAAGTGTAGAGTTTAAGAAGATTTTGAAGTAGGTTTGTGAATAAAATTAGGACGCATAGGATAAGAAGCTTGACTCTACATGAAATCTTTAGACACTGAATGCAATACTACTTACCTCGAAATTTGGCGACATTGTACATGAAAATTATTTTGGTGGCATCACATTCTATGTGGATTGAACATCTGACGACCTCAGTGGTGTAGTGGCTAAGCACGCTGGGTTTCAATGCGTCGCCGCTCCGAGGTCCCGGGTTCGATTCCCGTTCGGGTCAATATAGAAATCAAAATTTTCTACATCGTCACGGGTATGGGTGTTGTGGTACCACCGTTGTGTCTAATTTTCATAACACAAGTGCATTGGCTACTTACTTTGGGATCAGAGCAATGTATGTAATTGGTGTCCGACATGATCACAAGAAAATCAAAGACTTGTTATTGTTGTTAATATCAACACAGTAGACTTACTTGGCGGGATTTTGTTTACATCCTACGTCTGAAAGAACACTAGCTTCATTTTTTCAAAACTCTACGTTTTCTTTTACTTCGTATTCGCTCTGAGGCCACTAAAGAATCCAGTTTACAGTACAGTATAGTTATATAACACAGTCATTTAGAAGTTTACCCACTTAGACTATCTGACATATGTTTCGGGAGTTTGAAAATTAGTTATATTATAGATTTAAAGGTGATCTTTTCGAATATCAACTTTGCCACCTCATATCTCAGCCGCTCTCGCTGCCTTCTTGATAAAATGGCGCCCATTGTAAGATATCTTCGTTTTGGCCCATTTTACGTAAAAATATCTACGACAAAATTAAAATAGATCCAATTTTCTCCAATTTATGCTCAGCAACATTTTCATAAAATCAATATTTTCGGTTTACAAGCTCCGCAAAGTGTCAAGTAATTTCGAAAAGAGCTCATAAAAATCTATAAGATAGCTCATTTTCAAAACTACATTTTTTATGCTATTACTAGCATTTAGCATAAAACTAATGCCTTCCAATATTAATAAAACATTCATACATATTTTGTAGTCATTTCGATTACTTGCAATCTAGAGATTTGATATTGCACCTGAAAAAAAAAACAATCTCTCTTGAGATAAAGATGAAATAAGAAACCAAAAATATGCGCACGGGCGGGACTTGAACCAGCAACCTTTTGGCTGACCAAACGCTCTTACCAATTGAGATACCGTGCTGTCAGTCCGACCCTGCGAAATTAGTGGTCTCTTAAGAAAACGTCAATTGCGTGACGCTTAGCGCTATCTAGCCGTCTGTTCATGAAACAGATTCAGGTCAGCCAAAAGGTTGCTGGTTCAAGTCCCGCCCGTGCGCAAATTTTGGTTTCTTATTTCATCTTTATGAATTATTTTATACACTGTAAGTGTTAAAAACATTCTAAAGCATTAGATAGCGAAGCGTCATCAATTTCCAAGTTGAATTTATTCTGAAAAGAATAACTGCTTGGGCCATCTGTTTCATGAACAGACGGCTAGATGGCGCTAAGCGTCACGCAATTGACGTTTTCATAAGAGACCACAAATTTCGCAGGATCGGACTGACAGCACGGTAGCTCAATTGGTAAGAGCGTTTGGCCCGGTCAGCCAAAAGGTTTCTGGTTCAAGTCCCGCCCGTGCGCAAATTTTTGGTTTCTTATTTCATCTTTATGAATATAAAATATGACACTGTGAGTGTTAAAAATATTCTAAAGAATCTCTTTTGAGGCATAAATTGAATCCACATCCTAGCGAAATTCCTAAATCATTTAATTAAAAAGACGTTGAAAGAAGTATTAAAAAATTCCAGAAACAATATTTTATTTATATTCTTTATTGCACTTAAAAGTTGTGTAGGAAATACATGTAGTCACAATGTGAACAAAGGTGGGCTTATCCCTAAAAGAGATCTCTTCCAGCCAACCCATAGGTGTTGGAATTGTAATATTTGCGGTTATCGGCAGTGCTAAATTAAATTACAGAAAATAAAAGATATAATGTTTTTATATTTTTAAATAATAATAATTAACTAAATACAATAAATATACATACATATATATTGAGATAACGTATATATCCATAATTATATATATCGTAATAAAATAAATATATGAATAAATTTATACTCTATGAACAAGAGGGTATTTGAGAAAGCAGATGTTCTTTTACTCTTTTCTTGAATATATGTATATTAGAGCTTTCTTGCAGTTCTAGCGGCAGTTTGTTCCAGAGTCTAGCAGCGTAGACAGAGAATGAGTCAAATAAAAAGTTTGTATTGCTCCTTGGAATTTCGAGTGTGGCGGTGATGCAAGGTCTCCTAGAGCGTGTGGAAGGGGGCAGTCTTTTGAATCGATATTGGAGATAGGTTGGGGACTGAGGATTGTAGAGGATGTTATACAGGAAAGTGAGGATATGCATGTCACGACGGAGGCGAATCGGAAGCCATTTTAGCTGGGTGCGATAGCTGGAGATGTGGTCATATTTCCGTAGGTTAAAGATGAACCTTATGGCCAGGTTCTGGAGACGCTCCAGTTTATTAAGCAGCTCCTCTGTCAGATCCAAAAAGGCAACATCGGCATAGTCGAGAATTGGCAACAAAAGAGACTGCGCAAGCATAACTTTTGTTTTAAAAGGTAGGAAAAACTGGAGTCGTTTAAGAGAGTGAAATGTGTAATGCATTCGTTGGCTGATATTATTAACATGAGCTGTCCAAGACATGGTGCAGTCCATTATAAGACCTAGATTTTTAGCCTTTTCTGTGAAGGGAATCGGAGTGCCAGAGTATTTAATCGCAGGTACTGCGTCCCAATCAATTTGACCTCTGAGCCTGCTGCTGCCAATAATCATGGCTTGAGATTTTGCCGGATTCACAAGTAGGCCAAAAGATATTGCCCACTGCTGAATAGCATTTAGATCCCTATTGACGGCAGCCAAGGTCTCAGACACCTCATGTAGTTTAAAATGTCTATAAATCTGTAAGTCATCTGCATACAGATGAAAGGGAGAAGAGACGACAACTGAAATATTATTTATAAAGATTGAAAACAGAAGAGGGGAAAGTACACCACCCTGAGGAACACCAGCAGTGAGATTGGACCAATCAGAAGAGACATTATCAATTTTAACACACTGCTGACGTCCCAGAAGGTACGATTGAAACCAGTCGACGACGGAAGGTGACAGATTAATAGCGCGCAGGGTTGCGAGCAGTATATCAAAATCAACCGAATTAAAGGCACTGCTAAAATCCAACAGAATGAGCACGGTGAGCATGGTTTCATCCATAGCGTGCCGGATGTCCTCCGTTATATTCAGCAATGCCCCAACCGTGCTGTGGGAAGGACGAAATCCTGACTGAAATGGGCAAAGTAATTTGTTGCTGGTCAAATACACATATAGTTGTTTGTGAGCCACTGATTCCAGAACCTTGGACAATATGGGGAGAATAGAGATGGGACGATACTGAGAATAGGACGAGGGATTAGGGGTTTTGGGTAGCGGTATTACAAACGCCTGCTTCCATGACGATGGAAAGACGCTGCACGAAAGCGAGAAATTAATAATGTGAGTGATCACTGGTGCAACGTCCTCTAACACCGGGAGGATCATATCTAAACTCAAGTGGTCGCTACCAATAGCTTTCGAAGATATGGAGCGAATACATTTAATGATTTCCTCAACGGAAACAGGGTTGAAGACAAAGGGTGAACAAGCAGGGGTAGGAAGATTGGCAAGTTGGGAGAGGGTTGAGGTTTTATGGGAGCTGTCCATAACGACAGGTGGAGTAGAAAAATGTAGGTTTAGGAAGTTAATTTCCACGTCACTCTCATGCGACTCCTTAGTCTTGCCTACGCCCAAAGTCCGTAGAAAATTCCAAGATTGGGTCTGAGTCCGGTTTTCAAGTGACGAATGAATATAGCGGCGCTTTGCATTCCTGCACATCCTGTTGCAGATGTTTCGCAGTTTTTTATAAGTTTCATGGTGTTCTTGACTTGGATCTTTTCTGCAACGAGCTTTTGCCCTATCGCGCTTAGCCATGACACGCCTGATAACTGGTGTAAGCCAGGGAGCAGGCATGTGTTTGACTCGCACAGGACGCACAGGTGCATGAATGTCATATATCCTAATCAGTTCAGCAGTCATGGAATTTACCATGTCATCAATATTATCTGATGCTAGAATCGCCGACCAATCAACATTTCGGACATCCTCTCTGAGACTCTCCAGGTCCATGTCCTTAAAGTTACGCTGTAGTATGACCTTGCCTTTAACTTTGGGTGTGCGTACTTTATAATTTAAGAATATTAGATCATGGTGAGAAAATGGGGCACTCATTTGTCCATGAGTGTTTACGAGATGTAGGTTAGAGACAATGATCAGGTCTATAAGGGAGGGCCTGCAATTAGGGAAGTAATGAGTGGGAGAAGTCATAGGAAGTATGTGAAGATTTAGAGAAGACGTCAGTTCATACAGCTTACAAGATCTATTGTCACACTTCAATAAACATGTATTGAGGTCGCCCATTAATATAATGTGGTCAAAATCTGGAATAAGACCCTCAAGGACATTTTCAAAATCTTTAAAATAATCGATTTTGTCATTAGGGCTGTACAATACTCCCAACAATACTTTTTTGTGGTTGACAATTACCTCTAGCAAAAGATATTCTAGCGAGGCAGAGTATTGTGACGGAGAACTCGAGATTACCTTGGCAGGAATACCGCTCCGTACATAAATACCTACACCACCGCCACCCAACCCAACACGATCATTTCTAATCAGTCTATAACCCGGAAGAGAGTAACTAGTAGAAGCGAGTGACGGTTTCAGCCACGTTTCAGAGACGAGAATACAGTCAACTATACTAGGATTAAAAGAAGCTAGAAAGTCAGAGTAGTGGCTTGGCACACTTTGCGCATTGACATGCACCACGGAGAAAAATTTTGAGGTATTTTCAAAGACATTTACAAGTTTCTCTTTCAGTGGCTCGGAGTCGGGCAACTCACTACCCGATTCCGATCCACTGACAGCACTTTCGTAGTCCTCAGACGAGCAAGAAAGATATTCATCATCAAGCAACATATTTAAAATAAATAAATAAACAAACTATAATATATAATGTATATGGAAATAAATTTATATCAAAATTTTCTAAATTAGCACGAGGCGGTGCACTTGTGCTACTAGCAAGTGTAATGCAAACACAGTTTCCATCAGTATAAGCTGTCAGGTAAGAGATTTCTGTAAGTAATACTATTTAAATGCAATTTGTAGTGAGCAATGAGAATTTTAATGTAAAATGTCGCCAAAATCCATATCCTATTGGTCTCAGTGTCAAAAAGCTATGAGATATCATATAGAGGTAAGCTTCAATACCTACGCGTCTTAACCTTACCCACACTTTCTACCTCCTCACTACCTATTTCGAAATCTTCAAAATTAATTATACACTTCATTAAAATTATGTGGTTTTACCGTTTCGTTTGCGTTTGAAACAATATTCATAACTTTTCTTGTGATTCAATAGAAACAGCCAGATAAAAGTGATAGGTTGAGCATGATGTGATGGTAATAAAACACAGATCCAACTAAATAATTTAAATTTTATTCACATGAATTAACACAACTGTTGTGACACTATATTGATTTAAACTTACATGGTCATTAACATTAGAATTGATTGTAACGGGATTGCTACCATGTCACTTCGAAGGAGGGTAGACCGATATGTCTGCCAATAACAGCTTACCCGCAACAACTTCAGTTACGCCGTGACCATGGCACTTGCAACAGTGCCGAAATATCGGAAACTCAAAAATAATAAGGTACATGGTAGCAATCCCGTTACAATCAATTCTAATGTTGTGACACTATCTAATTATCTTTTGTACTACAACTGAAATGGGGTTAAAATGCTTTTTGTTTGTTATACTCATGTCATGTAAATTCTTTTTAACACTGTAAAATATGTAAAATGGTACCTCTAAATATTCAGTTATAGAAACGATCGTCTCACACAGAATAATCATTGTTATACTTGTATAACAAAACTGATTAAGTATAACTTTTTGGTACATATTTGGTTGCAACATACGGATATATAATATTTGCTAAAGTGCGATTTTCAATGCCAAAAAACTATTTAGAAATTTATTGCCCCATGGATTCAAAACAAAAAAATAGGAACAAAATAGGCAAGTTTGAAAAGCGGATAGCTTCAATAATCAACAAAAAAAATACATACTTTTTAAACTGGCAAGATGATAAAAAGGACGTAAAAAATATTTGTGACACAACCATTTAGAACTATAAAGGAATATCAAAATGTTATTTTTATTTATTCATCTGATACATAAAATACGTGCAGACCTAATTAAATTATATTGCTGCACATAAAATAAAAGCAAAACAAAAAAGATCAATAAATAAACAATTTGTATGGAATGAATTTTCGATGCACCATAAATAGATAATAATAATATAATAACATATCCATAAATAGTGTTTTATTTAATCATACATCTAAACAAAGTTATGTGTGATAAAAGCACAGTTGATACATTATTGCACTACAGTGAAAATATAAATAGCTAACACCTTTATACATATATTCATAAATTAGGTTTGAAATAGTTATGTACGTAATACATAATGTCGAAAGTTCTTATAGTTAGAGTGCCAATATTGTTGTTACTATACACATAATGAATTTTTTTTTAACACTGAATTATTACGTTTATAAACTTTTACTAAATTACATTAAATAACAAATCTTGTCATGTTTCGACTATATCTCATAAGAATCGGTGGTTTTGTGTGTTGTTAATTGGATGTTAATGTAATACCTACTTGATTTTTCATTGAAATAACGTTCGCAAACGAATAAAGGTATTTTCCTACTGCAACGTACCAAACCAAATAAGCGACCCAAAATTTAGGAACGTTTTGCCGGTGCCGACACGCCCCGTGCATTGCAAAAGATGGACTTGGTCGCTGACGCAACGGTCCAGTTGGCAAGGTGTCATAGTTTACAATAGCAACAATATTTTCTCGCCTTACACGTTACTAGCACGGTCAAGGTATGCTACGATGTAGTGGGCAATCACCTTAAGTTCAAAAAGCGCCAAAGTATTTAAAAGTCGTTGCAATTTAGTACCAATAATATATATAAAAATTAAATCTCTAGAAACAAATATTTGGATTATAATGAGCATGTTACAATGCATCGTAACTTTATACAACACTTATTTATTAGTGTATAACTTATTGTCTCCGAATGAGCTAACCCTTGAGCTAAGCATCGATTCTAAAAACTAATAAATCGATTACAAAACGTAAGTACTTTCACAGCTACGATGGTCAATATTTACGTTATTATTATGGCAATGTTATTATTCAATTAAAGTAACTTGCAATTAAATATTTAACATCCAGGTACATTATGATATGCGTTCATGCATCTTATGCTCAACACATTTTAATAATAAAATCATGTTATGTTTATTCTTAAATAAGTTTGCTTACAGACCTAGGAATGCACATATTTTAAGCAAACTTTAACATAACATTACGGTAGTTTATTATGACTTATGTCAAAATGAAAACGCGGAAAACCTCTATAAAATATACTCCCTAAAGCAAAATTATTATAAGTATCAATCACATATCGGTATCATGTATTTATATTACTTCATATAAATATATCAAAGCCCCAACCGATCTACAATGCTAAGCTTTACATTATACATATTTTTACTAACAAGTTCATTGGAACACGTTGTCAATTCCTATAAATCAATGTTAATATTTAATTCAACTATGTCAAATACTACACGCTACAGATTGCACTTAACATATAAATTGTACTAACATGTATGGATAAATATAGTCACTAAAAATAGGACTCCTGTTACTCATCTAAGATGTGCTGATAGAAACTAGGTATATGGCTTAAACAGACTCATATCATAATTAATATTAGATGAGGCCTGTAATAAGTGTCTAGTGAGACATACATGTTTTGTATTCAAAATAAATAAGATATATATTATAAAGGTTACCAATATACTTTAAGATATTGGTAAAATAGGCCTCAATTATACGCAGTTACGAAATTGTCTTAACCAATAAAGAATAATCGGACAGCATGGAATTTGGTCCAAAGTTACTCTGTAAGACTCGACGCATTTTTCTTTACTAACTCATACCATTGATTTTTTTGAAAAATCAAATTATAGAGACTGAATGGCAGTTATAGTCAATAAAAAATACACTGAAGCCATGCAGCCTTGCTTTTACTAGATTTAAAACTAAATTGTACTAAGAACCATGTCTCCAATATGGTATTGAACTCAAAACTATATCTTATTATGTACCTATCGGTATTATACATGTGATAACTGTCTCATTGGCGCAGCGGCAAGAGGGTCGCACTTTAAAGCGACGACTGCGCCCGAGGTTCCGGGTTCGGGCCAAACATATGTAGGTACCTGGGTTTTTCTGTTCAGAAATTATCAAGATACTTCGAAAGGACACTTTTTTTGTCCATACATTTTTGCCCAAATGTACCTAAAGTACAAGTATTAGACGTTGATGGAAAAAAAACACTCATTCATGAAAAAAAATCAGATTTTTTTATACATGTGTACCACCCAAAATTATCAAGTAAAGATACAATACTTAATTAGGCATGGCAATATTTAACTGGGCGATCCGCACAAATGCGTTTCGTTAAATGGCGTGTTTATGATGTTTTGATAAATAAAAAATAAAGTACAAAATAAATCACTATCTACTGGTTTATATTGTGTTATTTTAAAGATATGTTTAATATTGAAATTTTTATTTTTACTTGTAAATATGTTTTTTCATTAAATATTTTACGAGGAACGAAACGCTGTTGAAAAAATTGGCTAAATCATTTTTGCTCCAAAGACAAAATAGCCTAACTGTCAGAGAAATGCCATGACAAGACGTTTCTCTAGACGCATAGTACCCATACTTAAGCTGTTTTAAATCATTTTTTTATTTAGTATCCATTTGATATTTAAAGATTCTAATTAAACACATCTTTTTCTTGTAATTCAAGGATTTTCACCTATATTTTGTACCCGAGGTACAAGCTTTGGGTAAAAATCGAATGTGTCCTTTGGAAGTTGGTTTTGTTTTACTCCCGTGCCTCGGTGCGCACGTAAACCCGGTGGTCCTGCGCCTGATCTCTCGCCGGTCGTGTCAGACTGCTGTATTTTTTCCTTTTTACTCTCATAGCCCGATGGGACACATACACATGTTTGCGCCCACACCTGTGCACTATAATATGTCCCACGCAATGGGTTAGTCGTTGTGCCTGACTAGGTGGCCTAACATTATACTTGAGATATGATAGCTCTACCTTTATGATATTGATACAATTATTACACAACACGTCTAGAATGCCTTGTCGTAACATACAGCCTACGACTATACACTCATTTTTACATGATATTAATATTTTATACATTGCAACACCTTTGCAACGTAGCTGTGTAGCCAATTTTTCGGTAATCTCTTAAAATTGACAGTTCTATTTACGCAAAATACTCAAACAAGTCTCGAGAGTAAAGAAATTTGCTGTCATAGAATAAAAATAATAAAAATACTTTTTCATTGTCTACTTAGAATAGTAACACCTACAAACCTAGTCCGCATTAGTAAGCGCTTTTAGCTGCCTTGACCTAAAATGCATGTGTTTTTATTTATTTAAGTAAGTATTTTCAAAAACTTGAGTGTTTCAGTATTCTGAAGACGGTTTCCTAGTCCCAAAAAAGGAAAATGAATGCATGTGGTTTGAACAATGTGACTTTAATATTTGTGATTGTATTTTATTGTAAATTCTATCACAATCGCCTAAATTTTAAAGGCACTGGTGTTTTAACGATCAGTTTTTCAATATTTAAAAATACAAGTAAATTAAATAAGTGCCGGTTTAATTCGTGTAAGGTTTTTATTACTACCGTGTTTTTGTAAAATTATTATCACCCAAGTAAGGTAAATCTTTATCAAAAGTTAATACTGCTGATCACAAATAGGTACCCATTTTGCGTACCCTATATTATTTCTAGTCTCTAATAAGTACATTGGTTATTGTTAAATTTTGAATTGTGACTCGTCAACTAAAGCTTACGATAAATATTTTCGGTTACCTTTTACAAAAATATTACTATTTAATTACCAAATTAATTTGAGAAAACAACGGTTAAATGCTCTAAAACATAATCAACAATAAATTAAATAGAGTATTTTAAACAAAATAACAGCATAACATATTGCTTTTCAATGCAGCACAATCCGTATTGGAACAGTGTACTAAACATTTCTATTGCATCATGTTCATCCGTCAGGCCCTAACTGATTGGCTATAACAGTGTCTCGAAACTGCCTTAGAGATAACGATCACTAAAACTACCATTGCACTAAAGTTGGCTAATGAAACATTTGTCAAAAATACTGTCAAGTCTCACCGCCTAGTTATTCCAACCAATAATAATTATAATAATATTTCTGCTAAAGGTAAACCCAAAAAAAAACGTTTCTAGAACTTACACGCCGTTATTTTTCCTTCCATTGGCCGGCGACCCAGGAAGGTACGCCTTCAGTCAGTCAATGCTCAGATCATGAGACACGTGACGCGACAGCTTGGTAACGTCCAGACCGGCGAAGTCTGTGAATATGTCAGATGATGTTGACTTGGTACGGGCAGGCGACGTACTGCTGGACGGCTGGTCGCACGGGTCTATGGCGACTAGGCTGTCCTCTTTGCTGCTCACTTCGAACGGCTCGGAGATGCCTGAGAAATTAAAGATGTTCAAGCGGTATTGATATAATGACTGCCTCGGTGGCGCAGCGGTAACAGGATCGCACTTTAAAACGACGGCTGCGCCAGAGGTCCCGGGTTCGATTTCAAGGTCGAGCCAAAAATATAGACCTGGGTTTTTCTGTTCAGAAATGCTTACGGTAGCCAGGAGTTTGGAAGTTGGCGGTGTTTCACCCCCGTGCCTCGGAAAGCACGTAAAAGCCGTTGGTCCAGCGCCTGATCTCTTTCCGATTGTGTCAGATTACTGTCCCTAAGGGCTATAAGAGTGAAAGGAATAGAGAGTGCACCTGTGTTTGCGCACACACTTGTGCACTATAATATTTCCCGCGCAGTCGGGTAGTCGTTGTGACTGGTCACCGTAGTCGAAATCGGCTAGGGGGACTACTATTGATATAATTAAAAGTTCAACGAAGGGTAATAGTACGGGTCCTTAGCATGAAACACAGTCTGATCCGGAAGAATGCATGAAACTTGGCACGATTGTAGCCTTCGCATGTATCGCTCCCAGAAAAACTAGTAGTAACCTACATTTTTAAATTGTTATCAAGTGATAATAAGTGAATCAAATCTTGTACAATCCGTTTTTCTTTGCTAGTCGTACATTGTAAACAATCTTGACATTCCCTTTTAACGAAAGTATTAATTTTATAATAAGATAAACACAAAATTCACTACTTACATAAATAATTCATCGTTGAATACTGAGATATTTGTAAATCAAATAGTTAATTTATTTTATTCAATGATAATATTTTTAAAAGTTATAATAAGTTTGTTCACATTTTTGGATTAGCAAAAGAAAAACGGACTTTAGGGACAAGATCAGAAGCAGGGCCTTCAAAAATACCCTATAAACCTTGCATCATGACATGACAATGACATGACATGACACGTTGAAAGCAATGATATTATAATTCCAAATTGAATATCATCAAAAATATGCTGATTTGTCACTATCTGAACGTAGCAAAAAGTTAAATTCAGACCTTATTATTTACCAAGTTGAAAACTGCTCAGTATCAAATATATTCAGAATCCTCAGGCAAAAACATAATAATTAAAAAGTGCAAAAATAGGGCAAAAGAAAATGATATATAGGGTCTATCAAAACTAACTGCATTCCTTCTTGGGGCAAAATCTGATGCTCAAATACAACAACTTTTTGTATGGGACCAACATAATAATCCCAAAATAATATTTCACTTTCCCTGACTATTCTAATGTAAGTGACCATGAAAGTTCAAAATATTATATTTCCCGTACTAGAGTGCCGATCCGCTGATGCTTGTTCATATGGAGAAGTCATTTTTTTTTTTGGGTTTTCGATGTTGGTCCCATAAAAGAAGTTGTTGTATTTTAGCAACAGAATCACCTCCGAGAAGAAATGCAGTTAATTTTGTTAAAGCCTGTATAAAATTAAATCACTAACGCTAAAAAACTAACTTAGAGTCGGTATTTAATTTAATGTTCATTATGAGGACTCAAAATCGACCTTTTTACTCTTGATGGCACGGAGGTGTATGCGTTTGAGGTGAGAGGATGTTTGTGTATTTGGCATAATAACATCACGGGTGTTTTTTGTTGTACACAAATGGTTAATGAATGACTTTGAGTGCATCTGCTGTAACCTAGCATCATATGTATGTATCATATTAGACGTTATGGTGCCAGAATGTATGTGCAATACACAACTACACTCACTGTTACTACAGTCTCATTTATTCGGTGAGAGCTCGTCTGATATATCTCTAATGACAGTTGGGCGTCTAACCTTTAAAGAATGGCATGACATGCCGACATGCCATTTTTTACACCTCTAAGGACCGCATGGGATTCCGGAATGCCATTTTCCCCCCAATCGATATTGTCTCGGATCTTGAAAGTGTTACGGTTTTTGTTGGCCTGAGACTTTTTAAGTAGAATGAATGATAAATTCTCCGTTCATTCATACCAAAGACAAATAGACTTTAAAAGAAAAAAGGTGAGGAAAAAAAGTGACATTTCTGTATGGCGTTTACGTGCTCATAATTTCTGGTTGGAAAAAAAGTGTTTTAGTGTGTTTTATGTGAAAAAGAATAAGTTATTTGCCATAATATTCGGAAAAGTTAAAACTAGAAGGAGAATGTTATAATTATACTCTTCACTTACCTAGCACACTCCTGACGTCACTATTCGGCTGGCTGAAGTATATAAACCGGTAAAATCCGGGTGTTCTCACTCCACTGCCGACCGGGAAGCTGAGTGTGATGGTTCGCGGCTGGCCGGCCGTCGGTGTGTGGGGTAGACTCACTTTGGCGAGATACTCGTACGCTATGTAGTCGTCAAGGCTGTGGAAGTTTGCCTGGTGGGAAAAATAGTAGTTAAAAGTTATCTATATCTAATAATACATGAAAACTAACAAAATACTACGTCATAGTTAAGGTGAGGCTCCGCAGTAAGGAGGATATTACAGGCTAAATTTACTTTTAGATATATATAGACTGCCCTAGTCAGTCTCGCCTGCGGAGTAACTGAGTTATGAAGGTTACGGTGCAGTACAAGGGGTATATGCCGTAAGAATGATTGAATTCCGACAAGCTTGTGTCCACCACCGTTCCGTTCAGTTACCTATATTGTCTTTCTATTCTATACTAGTGGAACGAGCGAACTTCGTTTTACCTTCAGCCTTGTCCCGCCCCTCCGTTATTTCAAAAATTATTATCTTATCTGGACGTTAACGAATTTAACAAAGTAAAAATCATGTAAATCAGTTTACCCGCTAAATTTCCTTTTTTTTTATTCCACAAAAACCTTCTCCAGACATTAACAAATACAACATAAAAAAGAATTAGCGAAATTGTTCCAGCCGTACACGCGTGGGAAAATTTCACTTTTATAACACATAATACTTTTATATACATATAGAGATTATTTTTCAGTCCAAAGTATACCACAACACACAATAAGAGATAAGATGTGCCATTATCAGCGTGATATCGACAGGTGTGCCTTGTTACCGGGAATCACACATCGCTATGGCTACTATCAACTGTACATCGCAACATTCACGTATACCGCTTATTTATTGTAAAAAAATATATATTTAACAGATAAACTGTTATAAATAAAAAAATATTTGACAACATCACATACATCCCAAGCTAAGTAGCTAAAGCACTTGTGTTATGGAAATCGGAAACAACGGTGGTACCACAACACCCAGACCCAAGACAATACAGAAAATATTGTTTTCTACATTGACCCGACCGGGAATCGACCCCGGAACCTCACGGTATGGCGCTTGAAACCAGCGTGCTAGCCACTCAACCACGGAGTTCGTATAATTTAGATTCACTCACATCGTAGATCCCGATCCAGTCGTTGTCGTACACGACTACGTCATGGGACAGCGTGCACTGCGTCCGAAAATCCGCGTCGCCGATGTACCAGATGCGACTGATCGGCGCGAACTCAACGGTCTTCTCTGTGTAGTTCGAGAACGTCTGCAAAAACATATTGGACAACATCACCTACATTTCACGAATTTTAATGTAAGCTTTGATCACTTGTATTATAGAAAATCGTTAACAACGTATCACTAAAGCGGAGTTCGAATTCGAGAGAAAGCGGGGTTCGAACCCAATACCTCGGAGATAGTCACACCTTGAAAACTAAGGTTTCGAGTTTCGAGTGACTAGCACTCGAATTCGGAGGTCAACACAAAAAGAAAGCCGGGATATAATGTTTACCTACTTACAAGCAAATACATATGAGTCATATAAGATTTTAGGGTCAATTAATTTCATAAATAATTAATTAAATGAAAAAAAGATGGCTAATTTGAAAAATTAATAGACCTCTTGTTGATTTTACGTAATGAAATTTAATGAAATTTGCGAAGATACAATGGGACTGGCGTATCCATGTGGATAAAGGCCCCAAATTAAATAAAGATTTAAAAAAAAACTTTAATGAACATTGCATATTTATTTTGGAATTTAATTTTGTTAAATTTCATTAGCTGGCGATTTACTATCATATGTTACATGATTATCTTCACAAAGTTCAAGCACAAAGTAATAGCCAAGCATGCGCATGCAATTATTAGTAAACTAATACAACTATCTATAGCCAAAAGTAAAATCCATGCTTGTCATTTGAGCAGAGTTTTAAAATTTATTATTTTATCTTCCTACGTTGATTAAACTATACTTACTTTTCATTTAATGTCATCTAATATTCTTTAGCACAGCTAAATACTGAGATTCTCAGTATCAAAAAGACTCAAGTGACCAGAGGTATAGATGCAAAATTAACTACCTGATCAGGCGTGTCGTACACCGCATCGCTGGTGCCATCAATCGCATCTCCATCCGTACCGTCTTCTTGTATCGAAACAAACGGCACTGACGTCACATTATCAGAATCGTCTCGATTCTGGTCATCACCGTCTTCAGTAGCCGGCATCACCATAGCTGAACGCATTCTGATACCGGATCGTGCTAACTTCGGCGTCTCGAGAGCGACCGATCGGGTGAAGCCATTGCGTATCTAACATGCAAGGTGTTAGCAAATTAATGTGTGCTGGTTAGAACATGCAAGAAGATAACGATCTAAATATCAGTTATTTTGGCAATATTTTAGAAAATGGCAGGTTTCTGAAGTACTTTAACGTGGTTAACTAGTTAAGAACCCATAACTAAAGTTGAAACATCTCAGAAAATGAGTACATATAACATGTGAATTAGTTTCTACAAGCACAGAAAATATAATAGTACTACGTACAGAAGGATCACTGTGCTAAGAATGATAAAGTAAAAACAACTTTCGCTGCAACGCAATGAAGTGCAATTCACTTCGCACGATCTTAATTCAAGGTTGTTTCAACTACCTATCTATACCTGTCTCTTTCTAACACGTAACGCTTTCCCTGTTTCGCGGCCTTGAATGTGTCAGGGTTGCGAGCGGCGCGTGGCACGAACATACGCGTAGGTACACAACGCGCTACTCAAATAAAATAAATAGTCTAGAGGACCTAGCACATTTCTTGACTGTGTTCTATCGGAGAAAGTAATTGATAGTGTCAGCGTTCGTTTAGTATTAAAATAAGTGTTTACTCTGTCTAATTTAATTATATGGTACAAAATTACTGAATTCGGAGAAATGAAAGTACAAACCAAACACACATGTATGTATGGACAACAGCACGTCAAGGTAAACACTGCGGTATCTTATGCAGTTGTAATAAGGGCTAGTTTGCAACAAAAGTGGATAACCTAATGTGCTGTCGACTGTACATCACACTTAACCAAATAAAAATTGTATAGTAGAATTATTTTCTCCGTGCAGTTTGGTTCATAAATCTATAAAAATAGCTCGGCCTCAGCCCGGTTAGGGCGGTGAGTATGTTTCGCGGGCGCACCGCCGTTTTAAATAGATTTAGTTTATTATAAATAATTTCAATAAATATAAAATTTTACATTAATTTATTTTTTTATAAAAAATAGTACATTCGCCAGCATCTTAGGTTACACACACTTTTGTTCCAAATTAGCCCGAATGTCAACTGCATAAGATACCAGTGTTAACCTTAATTTGCTGTTGTCCGTACTTAACTACAAAAAGAGACTTTTGTTTATGTGAACCTTATCTATCGTACCTTTATACAGTGCAACCTCGATATAACAAATCGGAGGGGAACAAGAAAATATTCGTAATATCAAGTAATTCGTTGAACTGAGGTTTGTTATGTTGAGGTTAGATTGGTCTAAAATTCGTTATAAAGAGGTAAAAGAATAGTTTTATTCACCTCAATATTACGTACTTATCTTGTTATAGCGAACAACTTCTACTAATAAATGATAATACATTTTTATCAAATTACTATATGTATTTGGTATGTATTTAAAAAAAATTAGGTAGATAATATTTTTTTTTCTTACATTAATAATCAAAAACAATTAACAACGTGGTTATATAGTAGCTTAATCTCAATTTTGTTCATTGATTAGTCTTAAAAAGTCATTGATAGTTGTCTGTTTACCACCGGTATGAGTTATGACATCCATAGCGCAATCTAATTTCGTGATGAACGCCTTTTACGTTTCTGAGCCATTTTAACTAAAATTTTTAACAATAGTGATGAGCAGAGGTGTTTACATTACTTTCCACCAAAACAACAATGATTAATTTACAAACAAAAGCGTGTCGAAACATGTCGAGACATGAATCACATTATAAGATTAAGAGTTATATTATTGGTGGAAACTTTATATAAAGGTTTTGGGTTGGCAAAATTCGTTAATTAGAGGTATGAATACTTTTTCTTGATAGTTGAAAATTCGTTATAAAGAGGTTGTACGCAAAGAATGTTCGCAATGTAAAGGTATATTTTATATTGACTCTTATGGACAATTCAAGGGGATTATGAAGAATTTGTTAAATCGAGGAAGTCGTTATATTGAGGTCCGTTATATTAAGGTTGCACTGTAAATGCTATCAAAATCGAGATATTTTTTATTGGAATACCTAGAAATTAAGGGTGATATTATATACCTAGCTAAAGTAAAATAATGAACTGTAGCTCTTGGACTATTAGATTTTGGACTACGTAAAATCCTAACACAAAATTACTTAAGTAATTTGGTAGGTACATAAATATCATGCTAAATTTAAAGTAAGTTTATTGACCTGTTTCCGTTTATTTTAAGTTAGATTGACGTAAGTAACTGGGTAGGTAACATTTCTTCGAACAAGAAATGTTGAATACCTACCTACAAAATTTGTTTTGATAAATAATGTCATAATAAGGAACTCATATCTCAAATTATTAATAGTTATTTCATTGTAACGAAGTCAGTCACAGGCTGAGAAAATAAACACAGTCACAAGCGCGTGGCGCAGTCCCCGAGCGGCAGCGCCGGCAGCCCCGCGCTCATTTATGCTCGGCGTACCGAGTCGCTGGAACGTACCTAAACTTCGGAGTGACACCCCCCTGCTACAAGCACAGTGATTTAGTCAAAGACCCCTTACACACTTACACACTTGACATTTAGAATCTTTGCAGTCGTGCGTTTGAATTTTGAAACTCGCGACAACATCGCGCCTTACGCAATGAACAGATTTTGGCATCGATGCTATTGCACGTTAAAATCGATGCAGTCGCCAATATACACAAACATTTGTCGATGTCCAGCTTCTGCATCGATACTAACGCGCGACGGCATAGCGACTGTATCGATGCTAAGAGTAGCGCTAGTGTGTAAAGGTTTACAATTTGCGACTGCATTGATGCTAAAAGCCGCAGTATGTGGGGGCTCAAAAGCATTATCACCAAATTAAGACAGTAATAGAAGTCAAACTCATACATTACTTCACGTTTTGACACACACACTCGCCGGTCACGCTACGGATGTCAACTTTGGCTTATACACAAAAGAACTATTATAGTCCCGATCTCATATCTAGTGATTTGATGTTTTGTTAGGCATAAAAATGAAGATAGAAAATTACCAAGTGGTTGACTGGTATAGAATGCCATAAGGCATTACAATTTACAGTGTAATAAAGTTTAAATAAACGAAATTATAAACCACGACCTAAGCTTACTCAATAATAATAATATATTAGAATACTTATAACATTTTGTGCTAACAAATTAATCTAGAATACCTTCAAAACGCTTTACTTTTTGACATATCCGTTTAAGACCTTATCCTATCAAATGACAGTAAATATTACGTAATATCTACTCACATAAATAATTTGTAAAAAAAAACATGTTTTACCTGAGTTTTTTTTTGGTATCGTTTACACAGATTCTAAATAAGAAACATTTAGGTTGTAGCCTGTAATATGAGCAAAATATAGGCCTTTTATGTAACCAGTAAACAATTCTAGAATTTGAATTAATAATATGTATTTAAAAATAAATTTATTGCTTTTTTGATATTTTAAATTTAGGCGATTCGAGCAATTCCGATATACATTGATTAGGGATTATAACTTTGGATTACTTTAACTCTAGAGTTAAAGCATTTTAGAGCACTATGACCAGGTCAACGTAATAACGTATGCTCTCCCATTACAGGTACACGTATACTCTCCCATTACACGCTGTATAAAAAGAGCTGAAGTCACCTAACAACACATTTTCACCTTACACCCTTTGGGAAGGGTCCCAGATGTCTCAAGCGGGCGGCACTGGCGCTCGCACTGACTCCGAAATGTTCCGAAATCTCTTGTCCGAGAGCGGTGTCTATGTGTGCGTTGCTCGAGCGCGCTTTGTATACAGGGTTTAACAAAATCAACTGCATTCCTTCTGGGTGGGTGATTTTGTTGCCAATATACAACAACTTTTTGTATGGGACCAACATCGAAATCCCAAGAATTTTTCTGATTTCTCCATACAAACTAGAATCAGCTGTTCGGCACTCTAGTATGGGGAAGTGAAATATTTATTTGGTATTTCGATGTTGGTCCCATACAAAACGTTGTTGTATTAGAGGCTCAGAATTGGCCCCTAGAAGGAGTGCAGTTAATTTTGTTAGACCCTATATAGTTTGACTTCTGTTACCGTCTATGTTTGGTATCAGTACTTAATCCAAAAGCTCATCGGATTTAAAAATGATGTTCATTAAAATGACATTTATGTATTGTATGGTACGGACAACAGCACGTCAAGGTAAAACATTGCATAATATCTCATGCCGTTGAATTAAGGGCTAGTTTTAACACAAATGTATAAACCGATGTGCTTGCGACTGTGCCTGACTAATTTGTTCATTTATAACCTATCAATATTATTTTTCCTTTTGTTTTAATTTTATAAACGATATAAATGGATACTGAATAATGAGATATAAAAAGTGTCATGCAAATTATTTTCCTACTCTACATTAAAATGATCAAAGTGAAAAAGTGCTATGGGAATTTCTACAATAAAGCATTCCCTAACATATCATAACAATTCTACTGAGTCATGCATAGTACGAATGTTTAACTAAAGAACCTTGAAGTTAGAACTACACTTAACTGTAAAGGTTTGTTGGTAAGCTTCAACTGAATCGATACATAAAGATTTTCAATGTCGAGTTTGACTTTGATAAGCTTGGTAGGTTATGTGTTATACTTTCTATTGTATTTTTTTTAGAAAACCCTAACCCAGAGGTAACTAGCCCGGGATTGTAAAATTAGATTTAAGATCAACGATTACTTAAATTAAACTGAACTAAGTTAATACTGACTTGCTCAAATGGACCTACGACTATCCGCGGTTAAATATTCTATTAATTCCGTGTTATTAACCTCCGACGCAAAAAGAGATGTTATAAGTTAAATGTATCTGTCCGTGCTATCGTAGCTCCGAAACGGATGAACCAATTTTCTTTTTTGTGTCAAATAATTTATCCCGATTTCTCTTAGCCATGACTTTGAAAAATCTGTTGAGCCATTTTTTATTTACCGCAGGGTTTTTTATGTTCAATTTTATGTAGCAATCATATAGTGAACCCAGAACCCAGGAAAGTATTATAATTATCATAAATCGAATATTACACCAAAATATGACTATAACCTTCGTTTAGTGCTAGCCTAGCGCAAAGACGCCTTTAATATTAACACCCCCGCATCGACCGGCTACGTTCTGACGTAGACCAATGAAGCATATATGAACCATGTGACCTTGCCCCGCCGTTACCTTGATACTGTACGTCGCGACGACCGGCTTGTGATCGCTGATAGTGAAGTGAGGCATGTGGTTATAGGAAACCAAGTCAGCACGAAGGGTGATGTTCTCATAGTTGTTTGCTATCACCTTGTATAGAATCCTGTCGGTCCACGAGGGTTTCCGTCTGAAAACGAAAAAATAAACATTGATTTCGAAGACATAACGCCGATAAGTGCACTTATCATCATGATAACAAAGCCAGATGTTTAAAAGTTTTCTGTTTTTTTAATTATATAGAGGAAATGACAAAACGAATTTTATCAAATTCATTGGAAAAGTACGAATAATCGCCTAAGTACACAAATAAATCGATAAACGCTATTATCACATTTCAAATACCTACGATATATACAGTACTAGTGACTACAGTGACAAATAAATTCTAACAACAAAAGTTGTATGCTTAGTTTTATGGAGTTCAGAACCTTGAGATGCCTAAACTATACCACTGCATTTAACCATGTTTTTAGCTAGCAAATAAACGATTTTATTTTATTTAATTACAAAAGAGGATTGACAGTAATTTCAATGCAGTCTCTATATTTTATCATAGCTATTTCTTTATATTAAATTGTGCTGTCCGGGAATGGCTGTGAGTTTTTGCCAGTTTTAAAATGTGTTCTATTATCTTATGTGGTTTTTAGTATCTTTGTATTCAGCCGCAGAACGTCAGTTGCGGTTTTTTGTAATAAATAATTTTAAGTACTAACTAGCGGTACAACGCGACTGCGTCCGCGCGTTTTGATTGTGCTCCCTCCCCTCCCGTCGCAGCGTGATGATTTATACCCTTAAGTCTTCTTGGATAAATTAGCTATCCAAAAAAAAACCAAGTAGGTCCAGTAGTTCCTGAGATTAACGCGTTCAAACAAACAAACAACTTCTTCAGCTTTATATTATTAAGTATAGATTTGAGGTCCTAATCGTCGCCGCCAATGCCCAATTATTATATCGGCGAGAACCGTGTCTCTGACTCGGTGAACTCCAGGAAGGCCTCGCCGTCTTTATAACGGCTTCGAGTTGGTATTACTTTTGTAGCGACCTTGGACGAATAAACCACTGGACGCGCAATGAAGGGCAATTTCACTTGCCCTTGGCAACGAAGCAGGCTTTTTGGCCTCTTTTACAGATGACGTCTTATCAGTACGGTGACTGAGCTCAGTGAGAAACATTGTCAGAAAAAATAGGTAAATGTGCTGTTTTTTTGTGTAAAATTATAGCGGCAAGACAAAAAATATTTCCTTTCATCCGTAAAAACTTTTATCCCAATAAAGCTGGTAATTTTTCTTAAAAATAGTGAAATGTGTTTTCCAAGAGAAAAGTTACATTTCCATTTAAATAATTAGTGGTCAGTTACTCTACAAAATCAACAAGATAACGTATATTTTATACGGTAGGATGTCGTGCGTTCATCATTCGTTCCTTTGTCAGTTAAGTTTTAATTGTGCTTGACAATTGTCGACAAGTCATATCGATTAACGTTCTTCTATTATTTTTTTAATACAAATACTTTTAAATAAAATGATAAATATGTAAAATGATTCACTCGAGAGTAGATTAGGGTAATTTTTAAAAATACAACAGACTGCTTTAAAATTTAAAACTTCGTATTATATGACAATACATTTATAATATAATTTCAGATTTCCAGTAGATCCAAAGGAAAATAAGTGGGTCAAAGCTAAAATAGATGCCCACAAAACATTACCGTATATGTGGTTTTTATTTTACACCAGCGTGATTTAAGGCCAATGCAGAAAATCTACTGCTTAATTATCCCATAAGAGGATTTTAATGGTGGCTAGGCTATGTGTACTTACGGGCTGTTTCACAAT
Source organism: Pyrausta purpuralis (assembly GCA_963924145.1). Taxonomy (NCBI): domain Eukaryota; kingdom Metazoa; phylum Arthropoda; class Insecta; order Lepidoptera; family Crambidae; genus Pyrausta; species Pyrausta purpuralis. The sequence goes on along the minus strand of OZ001651.1, from coordinate 17,271,130 downwards.
GTCTTAAGAAGTTCTAGTTACTGTTAGTGTTACTTGCCAGACCGGTCATGTAAAACAATGTTCTGTTTGAATTGTTCATTTGATGGTTTGTGAATTCAGCATGCCCATAGTGTAAATTATTGTTTTGGTAATAAAAAATAAATATCATTTTACAAAAGATTCATTCATTCGTTCAGCACATATCGATAATAAATATCGACACTTTGATGCACTAAATTTCAATAGTTGACACGACAAGCTCCCCCCGCCCCGCAGATATTAGTTGATGATGTTTTCATACATTCGCTCTTGCGTTTCATATCCAGTGGTTAATTCATCCAAGGTCGCTACCTTGTTCCTCGTTTGTCTTTCTCTAATGCGTTAAGCGTCTCACTCGACTTAGTAACAACTATCTCTTCCAATGTTGGACTACGTCTAGGGTTTCAGTATCAATTACATAATCATAAGACACTGGCCTTGATTGCTGAGACTTGATTTCCGCGCTGGTGTAGTGAAGTTCACTGGTCGATACCCGGTTTAGAATCCCGGGTCGAATTTGTGTTATTTTCTGCCTTGTGAACACTCCGAAATAGCTCGGAGTCAGGAAGAAAGCACGCTATACCGTTGGATTTGCACCTAATATCTGATAATATATACCTGGGTTTTACTGTTCGGAAACAGAAAAACCCAGGTATTGGCCCGGCCCGGGAATCGAACCCTGGACCTCTGGAGCCGTCTCAGCAGCTCTTACCGCTGCGCCACCGAAGCAGTTAAAATATGTACTACAAAATTAAAAAATATGTACTTACTTGAGGTCATATTCGTCGCCGCCAATGTTGAATTTGTACGTCGGCGGGAACCGTATCTCTGGCTCAGTGAACTCCGAGAAGGCGTCCCCCGTCTCCATGACGGCTTTGAGCTGGTCGTGCTCTAGCAGAGACTCGTATTTGTCTTTTTCCACTGCGTTCAGTATCTCAACTATTTCTTCTGATGACGGACTGCTGTCGGAAGGGTGGTCGGTGCGGAAGTTGAGATCGCCCATCCAGAATACGTAGCTAGAAAGAAGAGTTTTTTAGGGTTAACAGTACTATCCTAATACAGTGTGAGTATTTTTATAAAGTGCACTTGTTACAATTTGACATTCTACTGTTATTTTTTTCGACAGAAAACATTTACAAAAATAATGAAACAAAAAAAAAATTTTTTGCTCTCAAATACATTTTATTTCTTTATATTGTGCAGTTTTTTCATGGATTATTTTACCTTCGATCATAATTAAGTTTAATTCATTGTTATAAATTAATAAGAACATGTCACAGTAGGGAACAAAAACTTTTAAACTCAATTTAAAAATAGTTATTATTAGGGTTCCGTAGCCGAATGGCATAAAACGGAACCCGGAACGGAACGGAACGAAAAATTAATAAATACTTTCAACGAAAATTGGTTTGGACGGGATCGAAAGAGAAGTTTTTGAGATAAAGCACATTTTCAACCACCGCAAACATAACTTTGTTCTTTAAACAAACACTATGAAAAACAAAGTTATATTTGCTGTCCACAGAATATTGTGGTATTTTACTTAGTGGAAGTAAGTGGATTCCCTAATCAGTTAAAGTTGGCACGGAACCCTCAGTGCGCGAGGCCACATCGCAACTGGCCGGTTATTTTTAAATTTTTATCATGCTTTTCGTGAATAATATTAAGCAAAGATTATCATATTTGAATATGATAATTTTATAAAGACTCTCACTGTAAATATATAATAAAACAGAGCACAATACAGGTCCCAAATTGAACACTTCTAGCGCTGAGAAGATGCAGGCAGCGTAAGAAAGTCTTTTATTTCTGTGATAACGGATTAAGACTTCAACTTCGGTAAGAAATACATTACTCCATCCTAGGTACATTCAATCAATTATTGATTTGCGTCAATGTCTATTATTGCAATTCTCTGAAATTCACATTATTAAAAAAGATGCAAATTCCAGTGAATAGATACGTAAGAAATTTTATTAATAAGTAATATTTCTGCTTTGTAAGCGTACGTAACTGAGTTTCGAAGTTTCAAATATTTTATGCAGTAGAAACGATTTCAAGTACGTTAATTAAGTTGGTGTCAGCCATGGTTGTTTTATTTTTTTATTATCATATTAATGCACAAACAAACACTACAATAGATACAATAATACGTAACATAAAATAAGATAACAGGTTTGTACTGGCTGGGTATAGATGTGCTGTTGCTGGCAAAAATCCCATGTAACATGCTGGCAAAAAGAAATATTAAATCAATACAGTTAAACACCCGGCAAAATTGGCAATGTAAGGGAATATTACAAAGTTTATAAGCTTTTTATATCAATCATAAATATTCACATTTTCATACAAGAATGATAATAATTTTAGATTGCCGACAATTTAATCAATGTCGCTTTTATACTTTCACGGGTATGTTGCCGGCAGGCTTCATCTATAGCTAATACTATTTATAAACTTCCCAAACAAAAAAAATATTAAATACCTTCAAAAAACTATTCTAGCTCAAAATTATGTTTAGTAGAAACAAATTCATTTGGCGTCGGTCCACGATGTGCGTGGACTATTGATGAACGTATAAGCTTGAAGATCATGCACCGACTCCAAATGAATTGGTTTATTCTTAACGGAGGGTAAATGTGCTATTTTGAATTTTTAGTCAGTTTTGTGAAGGTGTTTATAAATTATGTTTTATGACATGATTTTTAGTTATTATTTTAAGTTGACATTAACGAAGCTACCAACGTTTTCGTTAGTTGAAATCCGTTTATTAAAAAAGAGTATTTTTATAAAGACCGCCAAGCCAAAAGATGACTACCTACTAAAGGTCTTGCAATATCTATTTAAGAAACAGTAAGCACCTTGCTACAACAAACTTAGCTAGCGATGGCCTTCCGCCTACCGATCGAGTTAAGATCATAATCCAATTTCATATGAATTGAGCCAGTATCTTCAACAGCGAAGCCGCTTTTATCTTGATACGACGACGGTAGGTGCTCTACCGATAAACATTCGAAGTATTAAAGACCTTACGAGCATATTAATAAGGGCAAGTTTGTTACACAATACCCGAACCTAATGTGAATGATTTATTTTCCAATGTTTCCAAACCAGAGATAGGCTGAGATTAAATTGTGTGTTGTGGTATTTAAACGGGCTACACTGTTCAAGAGCTCAAAGAATTAAGCACAAGGTTTTGTATAGTAGGTACATCCGACAGACTAATTTGATATTAGAAAGAAAGACGACGAATCCAACTCGGCTGGGCAGCGTACAGAAAATTGCGCAAGATTGTCTTCTCATCTTAATTACCTCAGTGTCTGACGACGAAAGTCTTCGACCAGTGTGAGTGACCGGTGATGACATACGGATCCGAAACATGGTCTCCTACTATGTGCCTTATAAGAAATCCCAAAAGAACACAGCGAGCGATGGAGAGGGCTATGTTCGGTGTTTCTCCACGAGATTGAATCAGAAATGATACGAAGAAGAACTGAGGTAACGGAAAATAGCCCTAAGAATAAGTGCGCTCAAATGGCGATGGGCAGGGCACATGGCGCCCCCTCGAATGGAGCACGCCTTGTCGTGGCGAGGGGGCTCAGTAGCCTGTCGCAATCCAGCGGCAGGTGAAGCCAAGATGCTCCGTGGAGAGTGCCGCTGCGTCTGTTCCCGTATCGGGCGGCAGTGGCCATAGTGAGTCGCGTCTGTCTCGCATCGAGCGGCAGCTCACTAAAAGTCGTTGGACTCCCGGCACCCCTCTGATTTAGCAGAGGAGGCAGGGGATGTCCTGAGGACTTTGGTCCTCTGGGCGAGCTCGGCGTGCATTTGCCGTCGGGCGTGGCTCGCCTCGTCGGGAGGGTCTCGGACAGACGGTGTGGGGACACCTCTGTCCAATTACCAGGGACCCTCCTGAGGCGCCAGGGTGCCGTCGGGAGTGGGATCGCCCCACTCCGTGGAGATCCGCCCTCCTGATGGAGGGTGGAGGTTGCGCTGGCAAGGGTCGCGGGACTGTTGAGACACCGCGGCCCCTGCTGTCAAAGCCACCAAACGCGGCGGGCGTCGTCAGGTTTTAGTGGGTATACCCGGGGGCGTATCCGGGGGAGTCCCACACACGCCCCTCCGTTCCCCAACGGAGAGGTACGGTGCGTAATTGCATTTCCTGACGTTAAAAAAAAAAAAAAAAAAAAAAAGGCACATGGCGCGAGGAATTCTCTCGCACTCTTCTATTGGTAGATTAGCAATAAAACTAAATATTACATATTAATACAAGCGGATTGTTACACTTCCGGCCTGATAAGTTCGGAAATTTTATTGGCAATACTGGCGATATTTAAGATTACAGAATTCGAAGTAAATCGATACATTTGTTACAAACGATAAGATATCGTTTTCGGAATAAAATATTTTTTGTTAGACTGACGGAGTTTTCTTCTTTGGATTAATTATTATTATATGTACGTATATTATGTTATGTATTTATTTATATGTAACTTTATTTATAAAATTATATTTATATTTTTTATTCAATTTATTTTATTTTATTTCTCCTTGTTACCATCTTAAGTTTTATCTTTTTTTTTTAAATGCCATGTTGTACACCGCTTTCTACCTTTAATAACTGTTGTTTCCTTTACCCAATTATTGTCTGGAAGAGATCGCTTCCAGCGATAAGCATTCCAATATTGTACATGTGAATTGTATGAATTATTATATTTTTGTAATCTATGTCCTAACTTGTGCAATAAATAATATTTGACATTATTTTATTCAATTCGGATATTTTTACTTTACTTTACCTTTTAAGATAGGTTTTCTAACTATTATGCGGGTATTCAGCAAGCATAATCGCGTTAAAAGCTGAAATGTCTAATGATAATAATTTTCGGGTAATTCGACAGGTATTTAAAAGATGATTGCTTTTTGTAAGAGGTTTGCTAATATTGTGTGGATGTTTAGAAGTTCGTAATTTCTGTTGAAAGTTTTAGGTATCACCTCAGTGGACTATACCATGTAAACTGACGTTGCTTGCTCATCTCTCAGAACTTAATGGCTAGATCGTGGTACTTAGTCACTTTTACAGAATTTTTTTACGTTTCACAACGTACAGTCAAAAATTCAAAGTACATTCACGTATTCGGGATGGCAATATCAATAAGGTAAACGGTTAATCTGCTTCATTAGGGTTTCGTAGCCGAATGGCAAATAATGGAACCCTTATAGTGTACCCTTATAATGTCCGTCCGTCCGTCCGTCCGTTGTCACAGCCACTTTATTCTGTAACTATAAGTATTACACAGTTGAAACTTAGTAGGTAGATGTATCCTGTTAAACACTGATGATTCTCATATACGAAATAAATATGATATTTAAGGGGGGCTAAAAATATTTTAGGTTTTAGTTTCATGTATGGGAATTCATGAAACTAGAACCTAAATTTTGCGCCTAGGGTGTCTATGGATTACCTATCTTAAAAAAAACTGCCTTTCTCAGAGATAGGCGCTTCTAAAGTGGTAAAATGGGCGTCCCCTCAATCTAACTTTTAACTAAGCGAGTGTAAATTTTGAAAAAAAAACATGATGTAGATCTCGACAAAAACTTTAAAAAACATTGGTTGAGATAGAGCACATTTTCAATAACCGCAAACATAACTTTATTATTAATACAAATACTATGAAAAACAAGGTTGTATTTGCTGTCAACAAAATATTCTGGTATTTTGGCTAAGTGGAAGTAAGTGGATCTCTAATTCAGTTAAAGTTAGCACGGAACCCTTAGTGTGCGATTCCGACTCGCACTTGGCCGGTTTTTATGTACTGTAATGTCGGGTCGATTGTAGTGTATTGTTTTATGTGTAATTTTGGTTCGATCCCAGTAATTTTTAAGGTCGGCGTTTTCAAGAATAACTGAAAAAGATTTTTTAAAAAATCTTAAATGCTTAACCACAAGGGAAATATATAATCGCACTTAAGATTTCTAAACCATTACAACGCTTACATAAACTACTCGGTCCATAAACCTCTCTTCCTGTCCTCCTTCGTCTGAGCGCGATATCTTTAACATTCGACCATACCACAAGGGAATAACATTCAAATTACGTGACTAGCACATTCGCTTTAATACGTATACATAATTAGCACCGAGCAAGTGCTATAACAGCCCTTTTACATAATGTCGCAAGCAGCGCTATAGACGCATAGCTTAGCAGCGCGACTAAGAAAAAAACGGCCAAGTACGAGTCGGACTTGCGAGCTGAGGGTTCCGTGACTACTAAAACTGAATTAGGGAATCCACTAACTTCGACTAAACTAAAATACCACAGTAATTTGTTGACAGCAAATATAACTTTTTTTTTAAATGCATGTAAGAAGAACAAATTTATGTTTGCGGTTGTTGACAATGTTCTATATCACAACTCTGTTTGTTATCTACATTACATATTTTTTTCAATATTTACACTCGCTTAGTTTAGAAGTTAGATGGGGAACGTTTATTTTCCACTATGGAAGCATCTTTCTCCCAAACATTAGATTTAAAAGAAAATGGTTTTAGGAACCTCTGTGATTTTAAAAGACCTATCCTAGGATACCCCACACGCATACAAACGTTTTAGTTTATGTATGGGAATGCCCCCCTCTTAAATATATACTTTTTTATTTTTTCTGCGAATCCTAAAGCGGTTAAAATGGTACATCTTTCTACCAAATTTCGACAGTGGGATGCTTATAGTTACAGAATAAATGGCTGTGACATACGGACGAACAGACAGACCCACTTGACGAAACTATAAGGGTTCCTTTTTTTTCATTCGGCTACGGACCCCTAAAAAAAAACTATTACGCGGCGGCTGTCTAACTAATGTGAAATAGCACTAATACTTCGCAATCACTCACTCATGGTACAAGATGTTTGCAGTCTCCGTGACGTGGTACGAGTGCTGCTTGATGATCGTGTTGTAATCGTTTATGCGGTCGGCAAGTAGATGCTCGTGCGCTGTCAAGTGACTGTTCACCAGACACATGGAACAGCCGTACAGGTTGAAACGTATGCTGACAGCGCCTTTGTTGCCCTGAAGAGATAAGAAATAAGCACCAGTTTCGCTTCGCTTTCTATAGTAGAACCCCGATAGTACGTCCTCGCTTTAATACGATTTTCCACATATAAAGCTTTTTAACGTAGGTCCCTACAAATTGGATTCCGTAATTTTTTCCCCGCTAAATACGATTCGTCTCCCCGCTTAATATGATTCGTCTCCCCGTTTAGCTCTTTTTGGATGAATCTATTCATGACATGAGTGAGGGGAAAAATGGTCTATAAAAGACTAATAGTCAAGTTGAGGTGCAAAAATATGACGCAATCTATATTTCCAAATCAGTTGCGTCTACTGTTTACTGATATCGTGTACTTTTGTTAATTTTGTACTTGTTTTTATTTCAATTTTTTGTACTTTTTGGGATAAATTAAAAATGTTAAGTTGGTATGAGATTTGAAAGATACATATGATTGATGATGAGTAATAAATACATAAATTTATAATTTACTATTTTTTTTATATATATGAAATTATGTTGTACAGAGATATAAATGGAACTAAAAATTAATAACAAGGTATATTCTCTGTGCATGAGATGGGTTAAACCTGTATCTCCTTTATTTGTAGCTACTATAACGAGTTAACAAATTATGGGAATTTGTATGTAATGTTGATTCTGGCAAGTAAAGAAATTATTTTCCCTGTTACACGGGTAACAATTATAACGATTTCCCGGTTATGACGCGTTTTTGGATGAATAATCGCACTATCGAGGTTTTACTGTATATCATTTACTACGCGCCATGGTTCGCGCGGGTGCGAGAATCTAAAAGATAATGTCATGACGTAGTTTTCGATGGAATTTGTATTCAAAATCCATTCAGTAGATGTCTCTTAGATTGGTCTCTAGATTTATGGATTTATGAGCCGTGGTGTAGTGGTAAAGCACGCTAGTTTCAAGGGGTCGCCGTTCCGAGGTCCCGGGTTCGATTCCCGGTTGGGTCAATATAGAAATCAAAATTCTCTATAATGTCTCGGGTCTGGGTGTTGTGGTACCTTTGTGTTGATTTCTTCCATAACACAAGTGCAAATAGCTACTTACTTTGGGATCAGAGCAATGTATGTAATTGGAGTCCAATATTTATTTATTTATTTAATAATTTTCTACAAACTCACTATTTTAATTCATTATTAATAATTTCAGCTTATTACTCTGACATTAGCAAATATAAGGACTTCCAAAGAACAGGTATCTTGGCATGCTACTCAAAAAAGAAAAATTTGAGGGCACAACATAATTGAGTTGTTTACCAATGACACGCTAAGAAAGATAACTTCAGGTGGACTAAGAGTTATTATTTTTCAATATAGCTTACAGTCAATAAAGAAAATAATTTCATACATCCAGTGTTAGTACAATCCTGGTAATTATTTATCTTAAATGGTACCAACTTTGCCCTATTTTTTTTATTACTTACATACTATCCTGATCTAAGCAGTATACATAAGTTTATGTGAAAGTCAACATCAGAGTGAAAGTTGTTAACTCTAATGACACTTACCCACATGCCTCCAAGTCCAGTCTTTGTGTACTGTGCCTCTATATCTCTTAGATGAACCACATGCTTTATATGGGTATACACCAAAAGCAGCAGTCCCTGGAGTCTTGTACTCTTGGCAATTATGAAGCCTTGCCGACATAGTATCTTGTTGAAACTATTTGTCCATGGATCGGAGAACAAAGAGTCCATCAGCATATTCTGAGGCTGTGATTTCACCTCTTGCAAGCTAGAAAGTAAAAGTTAATTTAGATAGAAACGAAAGTGTAGTGGTCTATTTTCACTTTCCATTGAATCATATTTTTGCTGCATGTAGGTCATTATAGAGACTTGATATTTTCATGATTCAATATAAAAGTGTCTCATTTAAAATTACACAAATGTTTACAATTTTCAAAATATTTAATGATGCCATTATAAATTAATACACAGACATACTGACCCAATGATATAGAAGTCTGGCAAAGGTTTATTTTTGTTGTACTGAGACGGGAAGTCTAACAAAGAGTTGAGATCTTGACCTGGAGATCTGGTTGCAACATTCCATGTTACAAAGTAGAATCTGCACAATAACATATGGATTAGATACTAGATTCATATTAGTAAGTATAATATTAAGTTATTTATCCATAGCAACAATACATTAATAGTATCAATTTATAAAATATATCAAGAATGTTAATAACTTTATCGTATAGATATTGATCAGTCAGGTAGAAGTATTAAAATGAACACTAATAAGTACTATGAAATGCAGTAAACACTGGTGTTGACTGAATCTTTTTTATGACCTATGATTATGGGACAATTTTAACATTGATTAAGTAAAAAAGCCGCTAAATAATTACATTAATCGATGAACTGGTTTTGCCTATAATAGCCTTGACTTTGACGCACATAGCAAAATGTAGTATTAGATCGTTCATATGTACGATGACGACCTAGGTACTAAAGTAATTCCATTTACAATAATATTTACAATTGTCAATTCAAATATGATTAGAAACTTACTTGAGAGTGTCCATTTTGTGTTCTTATATCCACTAACATAGGTTTCTGTGTAAAAACTAAAACGCTTTGAATAGGTTTTCATACAGAGATAAGATAACACTACTGCTATACATTAAGAAATAATAATGATAACGCATGGAAGGAACTAAATCAAAGCTGAGGATCTGCACTTGATCCACTACTGAATTTTTCAGGTTATATGTTATTTATTTAAAATATTACGAATTCCAAATAAATTATCCACAACAATTCACGATCAGTTTGCTCGCGAACTCCTATACATACTTTACTAATCTGTGTAACTGACTGACAGTAAAGGTAAAAAAAAAGAGTAGAGTTGTTTGTAATCAGCTGTTTATTTAGTAGCTACGTTGAATAAATAGATGCCATCGATAGTATCGTGCATGATAAATCGTGCATGATTGTGATTCGTCATATTGAAAATCTAACATAACTACAAAAGTCCTGTAGAAAGTATCATAATGACAGTGTTAAAATTAAAATTGTAAACTTCAAAAAGTATGGAGAATTAAAAGAAACGATCGTAACTCATTATAATCTCCAGCCACAGAGTCGTTTTATGTTGTTGTTTGAAGAAATACTTAAAGCAAGAGGCTTGATTTCAGCATTTTGCAAAAAATAATAATAATAATGTAATTAGTTGGCTTCTATTTAGCGGGTTTTGAAAAATATGTGAAATGACGACACCCTTCTTTTACCCGACAATTACTGTGTTTCGTTGCAAGTATCGCTTTGAGTGAAGTGACAACCGGTCACCAAAATGTTGGAGTGTGTTATATATAGAATGGACAGTAAGCTGTATGGGGTATCGACCGCCTCCTTTGTGTGATTTATTTTTTTCGAGAACTCATTTTGGCGTTTGATTTGACACTTGTCTTATCGTTTGAAATTCACTGCTCCAGTAGCGGTATCAATTAACTGGTAATCAATTCAACTATCGATAGTAAAACCATCGCTAATGCAACAACACTGGCCAAGTACAGCTATAGTGCGACATGTATCTTTTGGCCAGCAGCGGAATTAACAACATTTAAAAATTTTCATATGCACATTTTTAATTTTTTGCTGAAAGAAATTCAAAAATGAAGGCACCCGTATTTTTTCATTTTCATTTCTTTTCAGTATTTTCTCTAATAATAATTGTTTAAAAACTCTCCATTCTAAAAGGGAACAGGACAGGAAGTTGGTTGTTTCGAGGTCACGTCTTTACTATATTCGATAAAAAAATATCTGACGTTTATAGTGTTGTAGTCGGTATCGATGGTAGAATTAAGATGTCGATATCAATGGTATATCCATTGAATATTTAATTTTTCTTTATTATGTAACATTACCTAATTTAAGTTATGTTAAAAGTAACCAAATAAAACAACACAACAATCCTTCTTATTTAATATAATAATGACGTCTGAAGATTACTCCAATAATTTCTCATAACTACAAATATCATTATATTTCGAATGAGGCATCATGATGATTATTTCGTATCTGAACTAAAAATTTGCTACAATAAAAATGTTTTTTTTTAATAACCTTCAATTTACCACATCGTAATTTATCGATAATGTCCAATACAATACCGGAAACAACAACTACACTAAACGTCAAAGTGACAACTGACAGCAAGCTCAAAGTTCAAACTTACGACAAGGCAGCATGGTCATTGACCTTAGCCTGTTCCAAAATGGAACGAAAATAACAAAAAAAAATCAAAAGCATGTTTTTTCTGCATGAAATGTCATTGCAAAGGCGTAACCTGTGAAATGCCGACTTCCATGGTCTTTTCAGTCTTTTTTATTAAAATTTAAAAATAAAGCGGATAAAACATCTGAAAAAAATTTCAACGTGTTTAGAAATGCAAAATCTTGAAATGGTTTTCGAATTTTCATACCTTTACAAAAATGAAGTGTTGTCGATTCAGAACTAACGCTGTCATCTTCAAAAAAGCGGTTGCCAGATCTAATGTAGCCAAACTCCATTTTTTATTTCGTACATATTTCATGTAAACTTTTTTTATTGATTCTTTATAAATACAGTAGAGCTACACTTCTTAAAGTTATAATTTTAAATAGTTTTTATGGTTTACACAAATGTCTTACGTTCAGCCCCCTTACTCTCGACACAAAAACCCGATCCAAGGAATATACCCATCCCTGTTATACGCGTACACGCCCTTGTATGTGTGACAGGAATGTTCATTGGATCAAGTTTTGTGTCCAGAGTAAGGGGGCAGAACATATTTGTATTATAAAAACAAACATGCTTAAACTGCTTTAAAATAATATTAAAAAAATCGCTAAACAGCTCCCTATCCAGATTTTTGCATTGGCTAACCTAGTTGAATGCCAGTGCCCCCTTTCAATGTCATCTATTGGCCAGAAGATCAGAAAGGATTCGTCCAGAGCCGTGAAACATTTATAAAAAAAATGACCAGAGTTCCTTCCTTGCACATCATCTTGGGTATACTTATTTTACTTTGTCCACTATTATATTATTATTGGTTTATGAGCATTAAGTGTTTATAAGTCTGGATTCTCTATGTGTCAAAATCCTTTCGCATTAATTTCAGCTAACTTTTGTAGGGGACGAGGAACACATCTAGCACAATACAAAAATGACGTTTATTGCCACTCCCATTTTAATATGACTGTGCGTGTACACAATACTTATATACATACTTAGATAGCACTTACACACATTCAAAAAATTTCGTGTAATCTGTCAGTCAGTATACACACATACTTATTTTTTTAGGGATGTGATGTGACTAAAGATGGGGATGGGGGCTTCACTATCACTACATAGTACAAAACAGAGTCACTTGGTTCTCAAACCTTAGAGCAAGTGGAGCGAGTTCAGGTGAGCTTCTCTCTAGATTAAAACGCTGGCCATGTTTTGATGTATAATCACACTACTTCGTCGCGACCGTTCGACTTACGCCGTCGAGAACTGTCACAACAATCAACTCCAAAGCAAGGAATAAAAATTGTTTGTTCTGCGGTTTCCTGTTGCAAAAACTGCTCATCTAAAGCAAATTCCCGCGGTCATGGTGTGAATAACCAATTGTCGGCACCAATTATACATATATAAACATTTTATCGAGATACCCATAAGATATCGATATAAATCAAGATTTTTCTTCATAGTATGAGGGCAATTGATGTAATAGCATCGTTGTCTTATTTAGTCAGTGATTAAATTAGCCAACTGCTCATCTAAAGCAAATTCCCGCGGTCATGGTGTGAATAACCAATTGTCGGCACCAATTATACATATATAAACATTTTATCGAGATACCCATAAGATATCGATATAAATCAAGATTTTTCTTCATAGTATGAGGGCAATTGAGGTAATAGCATCGTTGTCTTATTTAGTCAGTGATTAAATTAGCCAGAGTAAAATTATAATATTAAAATATTCCGTACAAATTAAGTACATATTGCAATATTTCTGAAAGATCCTTATCTATGTGAAAAGTGAAAAAGTTTGTGGACGAATAAACTGGCGTACTATGCATTAAAGTACAATCTTCTCCGTAGACTTTGAGACAAAATATTTCAAAGAATGGTCAGACAGAAAAAGACTTTTTCACAGATCACTTAATTATGAAGAAAATAATTGCATCCTTAGTGCTACACTGTCAATCATGCAAAATTCAAAGAATTACTGAATAATTATTGAAGAATACAATATAATCTAAAGCATAATATTTACATATTACCGGAACCTCCTGCTACACAAACTTCCCACTTGCGTACTAGATCACAAAATTACCAAATGTTAGTTTAAAAAGTAATGTAAACTTAATAACTGACATTAACAAGCATTACTAAAATTTAATTGTAAATATTACAGGTTTTACTAGAATCTCCTGCTGCGACACACACTTTCCACTTGCTTTTTGTTTAATTTTTGATAGGCATCGTATTAAAAAGTATCAAAAGAAAAGTGACGTTTGTTTTCTTCCTTTAGTTACCTCATCGAGATGCGGTATTCAATCACACATGTTATTTATAGTAAGCCGTTCTCTAGTTAAAACTACGTTTACCTCACATGAATTTCATTTATATTTTCAATAAAGATTTGCCACCATAGTACTGACAAAACGAAATTGTTCCTGATAAGAAATGATCCTGTCCTGAAGTCCTGAAAAAATCAACTTTATCAATTTGTGCTAAAACGCTAAAAGTTGAATAGTCAAGCCAGATTTAAAATGCAAGGAAAGCGGTTGCGGCCTTACGGCGGTACAGCCCCTTTACTCTCGACACAAAACCCGATCCAAGGAATATACCCATCCCTGTTATACGCGTACACGGCCTGGTATAAGTGACAGGGATGGGTATATTAATTGGATCGGGTTTTGTGTCCAGACTAAGGGGGCAGGCCGGGGCCGGGGGCTAAGATTTGAAAGTTGAGTGCTTTTCACATGGCCAATTATATAATTGCTCGTTCAAAAGTAACATGTGATGCGACATCTCATTTAGTAATATAGCTTTAACTCAGATTGAACCTAGTCTTGACCTTTTCAGACGGAACAGATTATCCAATCTTTTGTAAGTTTACAGGACTTTTCTATCTGTTCTTTTACAGAAGGCTTTTCCAGATATTCGTGGATTTTAGTATTTTCCCAGATCACGATCCCCAGAGCTCTAAATCATATGCACAGACTGGCTTGATTATTCAGTTGTTTTGTTTGCTCGTTACATTATACCTGTTGCAGATTATAATCTTATTTTCCAATTTAAGTTACTTAGTGTTTGGTAGGCACAACTTTAACTTGCGTAGGAGACCCTTGTGCCATACACGATCAAACGCCTGCTGTACATCCAAGAGCACAGCAGAGCAAAACTGCTTTCTTTCAGGGTTTGGCGGATAGTGTGCACCATTCTGTGGATCTGCTCTAATAGTGCCATGGTTTTTCAAGGAAGCCAAACTCATGACTCGGCACTATATTTTGTTCTTCTAGTATTGGTAGGAGTCTTTGCAGGAGAAGTTTCTCAAACTGTTTTGAGACAGCAGGGAGCAAGCTTATCCGATATTTTCCAAAGTAATAGATAGTACTGGAGACATAGTATTGAATAGTATCGTAAGGATTACTACCAGTGACGACCTCCGTGGTGTAGTGGCTAAGCACGCTGGTTTCAAGGCGTCGCCGCTCCAAGGTCCCGGGTTCGATTCACGGTCGGGTCAATATAGAAATCAAAATGTTCTATATTGTCTCGGGTTTGGGTGTTGTGGTACCACGGTTGTGTCTGTTTTTTTCTCTGGGTGCAAAGGATCGGATCGGACCGGATCGTTTGGTTTAAATCTGCCTTGAGAACCTCTGTAAATAATTTAGCTTTTTCTGATGGCTTTCTGGACCAATAGTCGTTTGGTTGTCTAAGAGGGAGAATAATTTCTCTCTTGGTTACTCTTTCTTAAACTAAATCATTTGTACATTTTTTGCCTCTGGGGTCGAGGGTCATAATGATCATCTTGAAAAGAAAAAAACAAAGAGGTACACAGTCAGGGCTTTGCATTATCATGGCATAGACTCGTAAAAATGATTAAAAAAAAGCTTCACTATGTAATTTGCACACCGTTCTCATTGCGCCCATTCGATTTATTATGACTTAGTGGATATAAAAAACATTTGGCAGACATTTCGTCACTGATTTTTAGGTGCATAGCAAAATGTGCATGCTGTTTGTTTATATAATAATGTGCTATACATGTGTTCCTCCTCCCCGACATTTAACTGAAATTTGATTTTTATAAGGGGATTTTGACACGTAGGGTTCTTTCTATTTCCGTATAAATAAATACCTACTCAATGTCGATCAACCATCGACACATGATATCGACCTTGCAAAAAACATTATAAATTGGTATGACTACCTACCTACTACTATTTGACACATGTAAAAACTTGGTTTTGGCGCAACTGTGCTAGGAAAGCAAAGAGAAGCGCTTCCTACCGATCGGGTGTTATGGCCGGGAACCAATGTCCAATGATCACCGTCTTGGTTTATTAATATGTAGTTAGTCCGCTTTATGCCTTTAATATCGCGGTTCAGTCTCCATACTTCGACTATAGCGCCATCTAGTCGCGTCGAGCCAAGTCAGCGTGTTGCGTTTGAAATGTAGTGACAGTGGTTGATCATAGATGTCGCTACATTGGTTGGCGGGAAACATTGACAGCAACTGGCAGATTTGTTTGGTTGGCTGAGTGAACATCACGGCGTCTTGTTTCTCAATATCTGCTATTATTTGTTCAATATCTGCTATTATTTGTTTTGGTATAATAACCATTTTCTTACTGAAATCCTGACAAGCAGCATCATATGGGAGCAGATTTTAACTGATTTAATTACAAAGTGATACTGAAGAAACCATAAAAATGAGCAGTCAAGAGGTCTTTATTTTGATTACCGGCTTTATATTGGTATGGATACCTACTACAATTTGACACTTGCATAAATTTAGTTGGCGGGAAACATTCACAGGCAACTGTCAGATTTGTTTGGTTGGCTGAGTGAACATCACGGCGTCTTGTTTCTCAATATCTTCTATAATTTGTTTATTTTGGTATACCATTTGCTTACTGAAATCCTGCCAAGCTGCATCATATAGGAGCAGATTTTGACTGATTTGATTACTAAGTGATACTGAAGAAACCATTAAAATGAGCAGTCAAGAGGTTAGCTTTATTTTGATTACCGGCTAGTTTTGTTTTGAAACTGAATTGTTCCTCATTTAACCTAAAACCCATCTTAATTCCTTATGTAGGCGTCTACAAGAGTTACAAGGAGATCTCTGAAAACTCTCCAGCACACTGCAAGTGATCGAGAAAACTTAGTGGGTAGACCATCAAAAAGTTTGAAGCATCAGCTATCCCAAGAACCTTCAGTGTATGTATATTTTGGACTTTGTTCAGCTTCTTATTTGAATACAGCACAAATTTAGGTTAGGTTTAACTTACATTTTCTCTAACAACATAGTTTAGGTTAAGCTTTTGCCCAGCAGTGAAATGTTTTCTTGTACAACTTTCTTCTTTGCTTTTCAGAGATATTGAAGTCAAACGTAAGAATTTGTCTACCAAAGAAACGCAAGCCAACTTAGACACCAAAGTCTCTGTGGAAGATTTAACTAATCCTGATGGTGCCTCTGAAAAGTACTGGAAAATATTAGCTGAAAAGCGTCAGTAAGTAATATTGAGTACAAACCATTATTTTTCTTGTATTCTCAAAGCCTGTTCTTAATCTAAATAATACATATTTTCAGACAAGCCTTACAAGAAGCCCTAGATGAGAATCAAAAGCTCCTCAAAATTATTGAAGACCTGAAAGAGGAAAATAAAGCAACGAAACAAATGTTAGAGGAAGCTAACAGTTTTATTGAAGTTGTAAAGGTACATATCTTAGTTATTTACTTAGATACTGTAACATACTATAATTAAATTCATGGTAATCAATCTGAACCCTGTTGTTAGGGTATTTGCATACACACAAATTATTTCTTTGTTGATGTTCTGCGAGTTGCTCATCTAACAATAAATAAATTTCAGGAGGAATTGGCTAATGACAACAACGACACAGGCATTGATGTCAATGATGTCAGTACTGCCGATGAGACTGATGATCAAGCTAGAACAGAAGCTGCAAACACTGATAACTAATTTTGATCATTTATTAGTATAATTAACTAGCAATGGCAGTGAGTTGCTAAGTTCTATGTGTAGGTACAAAACAATACACAGGTTTACTTATCTGTTTTAAACTTATCACTTCTTCTTTCAAGTTGTAAGATCTATAGTTATAAATATGCTGAATCATAATAGATGCTAGGCACTTAAAATTTATCTTAGGTCTTACTTCTTAATTTACTTATATATAAGGCTTATTGTCCATTATTATTCTATTATTTCTTGTGTAGTGTTTTATAGATTTAAGTAAAGTAAAATTTTAGTAAATACATACTTTTATTACTGAAGTAGATCCAAAGATATGGAGAAACAAATAAGTTATTGCAGTTGTTTTGTAACTTTCAAGTGCTCAAAATAAACTGAAGCTTTTGCTATTAAGTAACATATTTTTTATATCTACCATTTAAGAAGTAATATATTGTCAACCGTTATTCAGATGAAGTGTAAACTGTTATAGTAATAAAAATGCTGTATTTATGACAAAATATTTTATTTTTACACATAACTGCCAGTAAGTTAATATCAGGTACATGATCAAAGGGCAATCTTGAATAGAGCACCTGTACTAAAGAAATAAAAAGAAAACAAGCAAGGTTACATATTCATGGTTGACCTCTGCATTTGTCTTATGAACAGAAACAGTTTATTTTAGTGTTAACTTACTTCATAACATTTATGTTAAGGAGTTTGTATTTCTTATAAATGTGACCTTAAATCAAACTTAGTATCTTAAATACTATAAGGCAAGTTTTTTTGAGTTCCTAAATGTATTAAAAATATTTATAATAATATATCTGTGACTCATTAGTGAAAGATTTCATTGATTAATAACGTCTAGTTTTAAGAAAGGCTTTAAATTGCTCATTAAACTTGGATTCATGAGTCCAAGGCATTAAATCAGGGTACATACTTATGTGCCTAAAAACATCAACATCTACCCTCTGTGGTAAAACAGTTCTCACTTTTTTATTGAGACAACCAGTTGCATGTATGTAATGATTTACAATCAGAGTATAAATAAAGTTAACATATTTGTAGTCTAAATTGTCAGTTGCATTAGGGCCCTCTGCATTGCTAGACCTTATTTCATTTAGGTATCCTGATGTGATGATTGGTACTACAAAGTCAGCCTGAAATGGAAATATTATTTTACATCAGTTTTAAATAGTTAATGTGCTATTCAATATTTTAGAGTAAATAGTTTTTGATTCATCTAAAAACTCAGACCCACCTTTTCGAAGTATTCTCTAATGAATTTTTCTGGGTTCGTGTAAACTTCATCTCTTCTGTCACTAAGTGTTACTACAGTCACTGGAGACACATCTTCCCAAGCATCTACATAATCTTGAATTTTTTGTGCAGTTTGGTGACCATCTTCAGTAAAAGTCAAAAACAATATTGGAGCATTATTCTTATTTTCTTTGTCCACTTTCTTTACTGGTGATCTTGGTTTAGGTTGATTCGGTTTGTTATGGTCTTTATCTTTGATTACAATATTTTTATTCAAAGCAGGTGGTAGGTCATTGGGTAGGTTTTTAGCTAAAGTAATTATTTCTTTGCAACCATCATTTGTTCCATTGCTTTGATAACCACTGTCGTCTTTATTAAAACACTGGGTTAATTTCAATAGTGGCTCCTCAATACTCTTCAATATATCATAGCGATTGAGTGTGACAAATGCTTCTACAACTTTGTCCAAGGTAGCTTTCTCATTTTGCATGTACACTTTTAGCATAATATCAACTGGGTCATCTTTAACAGAGTTCATGATGTACTGAAAGGAAAACATATGATGAACAAAACATGTACACAGTTATAATAACTTATTTAGACAGCTAATAAAAGTATGCATGGGATAAAGTTTTACTGATACTTACATCCAAATCTGATTTTGCTATTTGTAAACAATGGCCAAGATCAACCCATCCATTCTGTGTACCTCCAACTTTTTTCACTAATGTTTTCCAAGCTTCATAGCATACTGTACCCATCTTAGACTTAGTGTTTCTATAATATAACAAGCTTGTATGAAGGTGACACACTTTTTTGCTAAGTGACTTGAGTTCTGATATTTCTTGCTCTCTTTCCTCAAGCAATATTTTCTCCAAAGCTAATGTGTCAACACTGATGGTATCAGCGTTATCGAAATCAGCTGAGATTTCCCTGAAACACCAAATTCACCATGCTTAATTAACGTGTGTACAAAGGGTAGGACTCCTAATGCGTGGAAGGGTTTGTACTCACATCGTGCATTCACTTTAGTTAGAAACCTAATACAAACAAAAGAATATCATATTTTCTGAAATTACAAATTTTGTAGTGGTGGAAGCGAATTAAGCCTAATCAACGAGGAAAAAAACTATAGGAAAATAATACTGACAGTTGAGAACGCAAAATTATTTGAACGGACGTCTGTCAGGCCTGTCAACAGTCAACGTCAACTTATGTTTTTCTAAATGTTGGCCTCAGACAGTATGCTTCAGCCAGCCAAACCATTTTTCGTTTCTTCTTTCATAGGTTTAGCATATTACTCTCAATATGAAGAAACAATACGATCTTAGACCTTAGCCTATACCATAAACATCATTATTATTGTTTTAACGGAGGCGGGAAATAGTAAAAGTTTGTATTGCTAGGTTGTGGAGTTAAGAGAGCGAGTAGATACATGTTCATCTGTAAGTGATATGAAAGAAAATTTGTGAGTTTCATGTTAACATTATTAGTAACAGTATTAGGGGTAATCTGTATACTGAAGTGGACTAATACTTATTATGTTTGTGATAGGTCAAATTTTACTGATGTTTTGGGTGAGGATGAGATAATAGGTGACTCTCAAGAGTCACAGCCCCTATCTCTTCCTTCTAGTGCTGAAACTCGTCCTCAAAATAATCTGAATAATGTGCCAAATAAGAGAATACGCCCTGCAAAAGGCACAGGCCAATACAACGAGTTTCGGAGTATAGAAGAAATTGGTAAAGTAAATTAGGCGTACTAACAATAAACATTGGATTAGTTTGATAGAACCACATGATTATTGTTACCTATAACTGATGTTATGACCGATGATTTCAGATTCCAAGTACAGAGATGTGTTTTCCTATCCATTTTTCAATTTAGTTCAGTCAAGAGTAATAGAAGATGCATTATATTCCGGTAAGATGATTTTCCTGACGGAATAATCATTGAAGCTAACTCAACTTGAATAAATTAACGTGTCTTTGAATAAGTCTTTTAAGGTTTGCCTCTTTGCTAACAGACAAATCATTGGTGGTATGTGCTCCAACTGGATCTGGCAAAACTGTAGTATTTGAAATGGCAATAGTGCAACTCCTAATGGAAATGGAAGAAAAACAGTGCACAGAGGACTTCAAAATAATTTACAGTTAGTACCTACATAAAGGTTGTACCTAGCGATACCCTATAATCTGTTTTTCCTATGAAAACATAGCTCAGTGCGGCAAATAATTGCTGTAAACTTTAATAATGCGGTTACCTCATCAATGCCTTACTTTTGTAGATGTGATGTGTGGTGTCTTACATGCCTGTGTAGTAAATAGTACCTACTCACTCGCATTATTTTTTAGTACTTTACCTGTACGTTTGCGCGTGATAATAAGCACTATTCGTTTTACTTATATATTGTTCCTTGACAAGATGGACAGACAACCTTGTAGAGATCGCAGGATCAAAGCGAAGACCGCTTGTGATCGGTCACTCTGGAAAACTGTGGGAGAGGCCTATGTTCAGCAGTGGACGACCTTTGGCTGATAATGATGATGATGATGTTTAAATTATATGCAGTAATAGTGAGGCCCCTTAAAACGCTACGACATGTTTGTAAGCGATTAGACTACCTTTTCCGTTATCTAACTGAACAGTGCTTATGGAGAGATAGAGTGATAGTCAGCTTATTAAAGAAATTTTGAAAATTGTTTATTTATCAAGTTTTGGGTACCGATAATTTTAAATTATGATTACATAAAAACCAGTTAAAATAAATTGCAACAAAACGCATGGGTTTAACATATAATTAGAGTTACTATTTGCCTAAATCCATAATAATCCTAATATCCATTTTTCGTTACTTTTGACTTTAAATCTATTATGAGCAAAATAAGTTTACCAATGGTGTGAATAAAACAATTAAAGACATCTAATGAAAGTTACTGAAAACTAAAAAAAATGCGAAACTACAAAAAAGTCAATTTAATGAAATTGAAAATAGTCATTTCTGGAATGTTTTACAAAGTTGTTAGAGCTTTGTCGTATCTCTTTTAGCTGCATTTTGTCCTTAACATGCAAGTATGTATAAGATTTTTTTCTAATTCCTTCATAAAAGCTTAGTATAGTTAGTCAGGATAAGCAAAACGTCTCGCTAGTATATTAACTTAATACAGGAATCACAAATTTTCAAGTGTGTTCGGAAAGATTAGAAGGCCGTTGCAGTCAGTTAAGTACCTAAGTCTAAACCTCAAGATTTTCAAGACGAAATGGTTCGTCAGCTTAGGGTAAGATAGGCTGTTGTTGAATATCATTCCTATTTGCATATCCTTTCAACTATACCTAAATTAAAAAACCGAAGAGTTTGTTTGTTGAACGGGCTAATCTCAGAAACTACAGGCCCTTTTTGGAAAAAAAAGTGTTGGATAGCTTATTTATCGAGGAGGGCTTCAGGCTATAAAACATGCCGTTGTGGCGGGAGGGGCACACTAAACACGCGCGGACGAAGTCACGGTGGACCGCTATGTATTTCTAAGACAAAATTATTGGAACGAAAAACATGACAAACATTAATTTTCAAAGTGTCTTCAATTAGCTGACCACCACTGCATGTAAAAGAGAGATAATATGCGCTATCGCAGTCCCACGATTTTTTGCCGCAGAGGAAGCGAGTGTTTAATACTACTATAATAACAATATAAGGCCGATTCTTTGAGTTCTGTTATACGAGGGTCAAACTGAAAGTTCTTAGAAAATCAAAAACTGATTACATTAGCCAGTTATTAGTTTTATTATATCTTTTCAAAATATTGTCCATTGACGTCAATACACCGCTGCATGCAATGGAACCACTGGGAAAAGCACTTTGCCCACTCGTCCTTAGGGGTCTCTTCAATGGCATCGCGATACGCAGCCACCGCTTCTTCAGCATTCATAAACCGCTTTCCTTTAAGTTTTTCTTTATTTTTTGGAAATAAATAAAAATCACAAGGCGCGAGGTCGGGGCTATACGGCGGGTGACCCAGTAATTCAACGTTTGATGTCGCCAAATAGTCGATCGTTCGCTTGGCGGTGTGCGACGAGGCGTTGTCGTGGTGAAGGAGGATCCTACTGCGAGGTCGTTTCTCTCGAACTTTTTCCAAGACAAGTGGCAAACAATTGGTAGTGTACCATTCTGCAGAAACTGTTTTTTGATCCTCTAACACAGTTGTTGCGAAATGACCTATCCTTCCAAAGAACGAGGCCACCATTTTTTTTCCCGCACTTCGATCTCTCTTCACTTTAGTTGGCAACTCCTCGAAAGGAAACACCCACTGAGCAGATTGTCTTTTGGTTTCAGGATCATAACAGTAAATCCAGCTTTCGTCACCTGTTAGTATGTCGAACACAGCATTTGAGTCACCTCCGTTAAATCTTTCAATCATTTTACGGCACCAATCCACACGATGGAGTTTTTGAGCCTTAGTCAAATTATGAGGTATCCACCGGGCGCAAAGCTTCCTGACCGCTAAATGTTCGTGGAGGATTTTGTGCACTTGACTCATACCGATGCCTAAGCTTGTCCGAATCTGCTGATAGGTCACTCTTTTGTCAGTCTCTATCATACGCCGCACAACACAGATGTTATTTTCAGTCGTCGCCGTAGAAGGCCGTCCCTCACGTACATCATCAGTGAGATTAGTGCGACCACGTTTAAACTCATTAAACCAGTTGTAAACAGTCGCACGAGATGGGGCTTCATCGTGAAAGGCCAATCGTAGTCTACCATAACTTTCTTGTTGACTTAAATGACATCGAAAGTCATAAAAAATCATTGCACGAAAATTTTCTCGTGTTAAATTCATGTTGACGTGACACAGACAATTTTCAATTTGCCGCCAAATCGTAAAACAAATGACAAATGAATGAAATATATACTCAGTAATATTGGCAAAGAGTTCTATTTTCAAATTTTAGAATATTTTTTTTATTATATTGTTTATAAGTGGCCAGTTCTAAGAACTTTCAGTTTGACCCTCGTACTATTTTACTCATATTAAAGTTGAATTTCATTTTCAAGTGGCACCAGTAAAAGCTTTGTGCACAGAGCGCCTGACAGAGTGGTACTCTAAATTAAATAAGCTGGGTCTGCTATGCATTGAGGTGACGGGCGACACTGATGTGGATTTCAGTCAGCTGCAGGCTTTTAAGTAAGTATTAAAAGTACTGAGTTCAAAATCTGAGATAGCACTTTAAAACTTCCTTAGGGCATGGCATTTGAGGACCTAATACGTGAACCTTATTATAATAGCTTCTTAAATAGCATTAAATGATAGTGCTGAAACGATTCAATATCGTTGCTTCTATAGTTCTTATTACCGATGTCACGTCCACGAAATTCAAAATAAGTCGTTTATCTAACTAGCTTGATACTATAAATTGCACTTGTAAAAAGCAACTTTGGTTGTGTGACAGACGAGGAATCGAACCCCGTCTCTTACGCTATCCGGGCGTATGCCTATACCACTCGGCCACTCTCACATTAGCAAGCCTTTTAAATTTTGAAAGCGCTTACTTTAACGCGTAGGCTGCGTGACGTCATCAATGTTGCGAGATTGCTCCCACAATATCCGAAGGAAATATTTTTACAAATATTTAACAATAGGTTAAGATGAATGAAGACAATTTATAGTTACGTTTTTGTTTATATAGTGTTTTGTCATCATACAAACTTAATAATAAATATTGCACTCGTAAAAAGCAAATTTGGCTGTGTGACAGACGAGGACTCGAACCCCGTGTCTTACGCTATCCGAGCGTATGCCTATACCCCTCGGCCACCGTCACATTAGCAAGCCTGTTGAACTTTGCAAACGCTTACTTTGACGCGTAGGCTGCGTGACGTCATCATTGTTGCGAGATTGCTCCTACAATATCCGAAGGTCCAAAGTTGCTTTTTACAAGTGCAATTTATATTATTAAGTTTGTATAGTGACAAAACACTATAAAAACAAAAATGATTTTATAGCTAGCTGAGTCAAAATTGTACGTAGCTATATATACTGTATGTATAGTTCCGTCCAATTAACCTGTGATATTATAATGCTGCATTTTGATAGAAACGAAAACATTAGCTATCAGTGATGTTGTCTTGTTACTTATTATATTATCACTTAATGCCCTTTTTTTTGGCTAATCGAAAATTGTAAACAGTCCTTTAATATCTTTTAAAATAGTAACAGGAAATAAAAGTAATAAACTATTTGATTTAAAGGGATCTCAGTGTTCAATTACCTATGTAGGTTGCTAGTTTTGTAAATATTTTATTGAAAATGTATTTTTTTAAAGGAATGTCAAGATTACTTATTCTACAAGCTAAGAAAAACATACTTTATTTGCTTTAATACAGAAAGTTTACAATCCATTGATAATGTTCGGGCGATTAGGCCATTGACATCCTCAATATTAGTTTGTCAATAAAACGCATCTTAATTACTTTAAAAGTGTTTTAATTAATCAACCTCGGGACTTCAGGGTGATAATCACAACGCCAGAGAAATGGGACATGTTGACGCGAAGATGGAAGGACCACCGAGGGCTGGTGGAGATGATCAAGCTGTTCCTCATTGATGAAGTCCACATACTCAATGACGAATCACGAGGACCTGTGCTTGAGGCGGTTGTGAGCAGGATGAAGACTATTCAAGTAAGAGATTTTTACCTTGGTAATTACTTAAGTGGGTGCCGATCTCGGACCATTTCTTAGGACACATTCTGAAAACGTGACGTCGAAGGACTACTACCAAAGTACCTCTTCCGAGAGGCAGACCCCGAAAGCGATGGCGAGACGATTTAGTCCATTACCAATACCACGAAGATTGGCAAACCCTTACCGCTGACAGGGACTCGTGGTATAGATTGGGGTAAGCTGCCCAGCAGTGGGACAGTTTAGGTAAGAGAAAATAATTCAAAAAATTAAACCACCTTCAAAAATCTGTATAAAAAGCACTCAATAACACTTTTGCCCTCTGTTTAGGAGAAACAAATTCATTTGAACTCTGTGCAAGCATGATGTGCGTAGACTATTGATGAACGTAAGCTTCAAATCATGCTCCGACTCTAAATGATTTTGTTTCTCCTACACAGAGGGCAAATGTGTTATTTAGAGCTTTTTAGTGAAATTTTTGAAGGCAGTTTAATATCTCAAAAACGGCAGGACCGATATTGATAAAACTTATCTACACTGTACACGATGAAATTTACCTTTTGTAGTCGGTAAAAAAGAAAAAAAATCACGTAAGCGTATAAGTAACTGCATAGCTTTGGAAAGTTAATAACAAGTGCCTACTTAGACTGATTTGAATCGGTTGGTGTGGTTTATATGTTACCCTATTGTCAAGCTCACAAGTTTTCAGGCACACTTTCACAGGCCAAAGATAACATGACTTATCTTCCCTTGCTTATCATTATAACGACAACGGAATGCAGCTGTTACTAAGACATGCAACATAAAAAAAATAACTTAAAATCTACCTATTCAAAAACGAAACCATTTCCTTGCGGCAAGGAGGCTATGATGCTGGCTGCGTTGCCGCGTTGGATAGCTATGCTAATCCTTTGAGCTAGGAACCAGCCAGCTTTATTATTCTCTGAGATGGGAGGCCAAAGTATCGACACAAGTTGCATCCCAAACTAAGGCCCGACCCCGTTCCCAGGGAATAAGTGTGAGACCATCGGGTCTCTTGCCATCATCACGGACCAAACCATGTGGTTCCAACGTGGAAGGAACATTGATGGTGGCAAGAGGTCTTCTGATGGCGTCATTAAGGATAGCGTAACGGGCGGTTTTTTTATGTTGCATGTCTTAGTTTTATTTTTTCTTGTTTGTTATTAATAAAATTAATTATCAATTTTCTTTAATAAACTGTGAATATCCTTTAATATCCTTTATACGTATACGCTATTACTACTATACACTATTAATACGCTATTAATACGCTGTTACTATGAAAATTGGCGTACATGACTCTTACCTAACAACGTGTAATAAGCTAATTTTGCGGAACACTATAAAAACAAGAAAGAGTAATCCTTTTTGACTCAGATTACAGAAATATTTTACTGATCAATATAAATAAGATATGCTAATTCGCGAAGAATTTCATCCCATCAAAGGACTTCTGCATTGCCGCGCTCCGGTGATGCCCGCATTGCTTATCGCCTTACGAAGATCGTAATTAACTAGCTCACTATAGTAAACCAAAACATTATTGACATAGTTCATTAACATTAGTATTTTGTAATCAATTAATAAATTATTCCAAGCACATTGACCAACAGCAGGTATCTCACTCAATGCATACCTACGTATTTGTAAAAACCCCTACAAATATATTGAAAAACTACTGAATTGTTTCTACTTGTATCAAAATAAATATCATACCTTTTTTGAGTATTCCAATTATTAATTTCTCTGTGCCTTTACATAATGTAAAAAACCCCGTCTGACCCATTAAGAGGTTATTAGGTATCGAGATTTATTTATTAAAAATTTATCTATGAATTTTTTTATGAATTTCGTAATTTGTCGTACTTGTTTTGGTTATGTTGTTAACACAATTTTATGACCCTTTAGACGACCCTAAAGACCGTTTTTTTTACATATTATATGCTTTTACACTACAAGGCAAGAAGTGTGAATGTTTGTACACGCTTATTTATTAACTATCCCCCAAAGTCCGCAGCCCAACTAGCCCACCGCATCGAGAAGCTTCAAAAGAAGTACCAATCCACCTCCTCAGAAGACCCAATACCTCATAAGGACATTGAAGCACCAACGATCAGATTCGTGGCCGTGTCTGCTACAGTTAGCAACCCAGAGGATGTGGCTGCCTGGCTCAAGACTGATGACAAGCCTGCTGTGTATTACAAGTTAGTTGTATCTTTACTGCTGCTTGATAAATTAATGTGTTCTTGTACCACGCTACCTCATCAGAAGACCCAATACCTCATATGGACATTGAAGCACCGACGATCAGGTTCGTGGCTGTGTCTGCTACAGTTAGCAACCCAGAGGATGTAGCTGCCTGGCTCAAGACTGATGACAAGCCTGCTGTGTATTACAAGTACAAGTTGGTTTTATTTTTACTGCTGCTAGGTAAATGAATGTTTTCTTGTATCAAGCTACCTCCTCAGACGAACCAATACCTCATAAGGACATTGAGGCACCGACGATCAGGTTTGAGGCCGTGTCGGCTACCGTGTGCAACCCAAAGGACGTGGCTGCCTGGCTCAAGACTGATGACATGCCTGCTGTGTATTACAAGTTAGTTTTCTCATTTCTTCTGCTTGGTAAATGAAAATTTTCTTGTACCAAGCTACCTCCTCAGAAGACCCAATACCTCATAAGGACATTGAAGCACCAACGATCAGATTCGTGGCCGTGTCTGCTACAGTGAGCAACCCAGAGGATGTGGCTGCCTGGCTCAAAACTGATGACAAGCCTGCTGTGTATTACAAGTTAGTTGTATCTTTACTGCTGCTTGATAAATTAATGTGTTCTTGTACCAAGCTACCTCATCAGAAGACCCTACCTCATAAGGACTTTGAAGCACCAACGATCAGATTCGTGGCCGTGTCTGCTACAGTGAGCAACCCAGAGGATGTGGCTGCCTGGCTCAAGACTGATGACAAGCCTGCTGTGTATTACAAGTTGGTTTTATTTTTACTGCTGCTAGGTAAATGAATGTTTTCTTGTATCAAGCTACCTCCTCAGACGAACCAATACCTCATAAGGACATTGAGGCACCGACGATCAGGTTTGAGGCCGTGTCGGCTACCGTGTGCAACCCAAAGGACGTGGCTGCCTGGCTCAAGACTGATGACAAGCCTGCTGTGTATTACAAGTTAGTTTTCTCATTTCTTCTGCTTGGTAAATGAAAATTTTCTTGTACCAAGCTACCTCCTCAGACGAACCAATACTTCATGAACATTAAAGCACCGACGATCAGGTTTGTGGCCGTGTCGGCTACCACTTACCCAGAGGACGTGGCTGCCTGTCTCAAGACTGATGACAAGCCTGCTGTGTATTACAAGTAAGTTGTCTCTTTACGCTGCTTGGTAAATGAATGAGTTCTTCTTTCTGTCCAGCGAACTTTGTTTAGCCTCCATCCCCGTCCAGACCCGGCCCTGTACCACCCCGGCCCCGTCCCGCCCCGGCCCCGTCCCGCCCAGCACCGTAATTTCAAAAGTTAAGCGGTCCCAGCGAACATTTTTGTTTTTCGGCCCCGTCGAACGGGATAAAAAGTAATCTATGTCCTTCTCCTGGCTCTAAGCTACCTCACCACTAATTTTTAGCCAATTCGGTTCAGCCGTTCTAGAGTTATAAATAGTGTAACTAACACGACTTTCTTTCACATTCCGTTGCGTACGCAGCGTAAACCGTTTGTAATACACAAAAATCATGTAGATATAACGGGATTGTTGCGGTATAAAAGTTCTACAGTAACTTCTTTATGGAGTCGGTGCTCTGATAGTTGATGCTTGATGTTTAAAGTGATGGCACCGACTCCAAAAATGAATTAAATAAATAAATATATTGATCTGATCCCAAAGCAAGTAGCCGAATTAACCATTCCAATAATTACCATTGAAAAGGAAGGGAATGCATCCCTTCCTTTTCAATGGCTTGACCATTGAAAAGGAAGGGATTGAGTTTATTTAAGGCTTTTTAGTGCATTTTAGTTTTGAAGTCGGTTTTTAATTTTTTTAAAGTTAATTTTATTTCTTCATTTTTAGAGATTACAGGGGAGGAGGGGCGGGGGGCGGGGGGTGAAGTTGAACCTTATTACTCTGTTCTTTAGGAAGCTACAAACTACTGTTCATAAGTTCTGTGTGTTCTTATGTGTTAAGGAGTTCCACCATCAGCTCAGCCCCACAAAATGTTGAGTATCAGACGTAACAACACGTCGACATTAATATTCTAGTAAAAACAGTCCCTCTAGGTAGGTGAAAAAAATTTTCGAATTGGTCGACAAACGACTGAGATATGAGGTAACATAGATACAAAAAAAAACATACAGTCGAATTGATAACCTCCTCCTTTTTCGAAGTCGGTTAAAAATAATAAATGAATAGTTTGCGTAAAATGGCTTCCTTTCCTTTTGAGGGGCAAGAGTTTAAATAACTCTTGTCCCTCAAAAGGAAAGGAAGCAAGGACTTTTAGTGCATTTTGGTTTTGAAGTCGGTTTTTACATTTTTGCCGGAGAGGGGGGGGGGAGAGGGTTGCACCTTATGACTCTTTTCTTTAAGAAGCTACAAATTACCTTTCATTATAATTACTGAATTCCTAAGCGTTAAGGAGTTCCACCATCAGCTTAGCTCCTCAAGATATTAACTATCAGACGAATCAATACGTCAACATAAATATTATGATAAGCACTTTATGTCCCTTTAAAATTTAAGTTATTACACCAAGATCCCATTATCAGATCCCGAATTGGCAGAAGTGGGACCAACTAGAAGGTATACCCTTTAGGTAGGCTAATTTTTTTTCGAATTTGTCGACAAATGACTAAGATATGAGGTAACATAGATAGAAAAACAAAACATACAGTCGAATTGAAACCTTTTCCTATTTTGAAGTCGGTTAATAACGCGCGATGAACTAAAGCTGCGCAAAGCTTTTTGCTATCAATGAAAACATGTGTTTTGGTTTGAAATATTTTACGGTAAATCCATAAAGGCGGGCGACGCCGCGGGGGACCGCTAGTATGGATATATAAGCACTAATCTTCTTATCACCTTGGTTAGAAGTTACACTATCTAAATACCCTTTACACAGGTTTGGTGACGAATGTCGTCCAGTGAAACTCAAACGTGTTGTGGAGGGCTACCCTTGTGCGGACGGAACCAGCATTTTCAAGTTCGACATCATCCTCAACTACAAACTCTGGCCGATCATTCAGAAATACCATGACGGAAAACCGACTTTGGTAAGTGGAAAAGATTTTCGTACTAAAAGCTGATTTTTCTGCACCATGACTTAACAATAGTGATTATAATCCCTACGTATGACATTAGTTTTAATATTGAAAGGGTCTAACGTCAGATAGTGAACTAGGAAAGAAACTGATTGGAATCCTAATAAGTGTCGGAAAGAGTATTTGACATGATAATGACAAGTTTTCTGAACACTAAGTTCAAGCATAAATGCTGCTTGTGGTGGCTTAACTTAAACAATCCAAGAAAGCCTGGCTTTATGATTTGATAAAGAATGTGGTCTCATATTCAATTGAAGCGTGTTTTAATATTCCAGCCAAGGTATCTCAAATCTTTTCTTACGCAATAGTTACCTACTTGTAGACAGATACCTTATATACTTGTTTTCTTCAGTTCAAGATTCACTCTAAGATTACTTTACACAGATATTTTGCAACACAAGGAAGAGCGTGCTCCTGACTGCCGAAACCTTATCGCGGGAGATCACGATCACATTCAATCCTGAGCAAAAGGCGAAGCTTACTGCATTGGCTTCTACTTTTAAGACTAAGAAATTGCAGGTAAAAGCTACATTACTGGGTATTTTTCACTCGAAATTGCTATGCACTTTATAAAGATTATGCTTTGCAAAGGAGATTGGTAGATTTGTTTGCTTTGTTTGTAAACAACCTAGAAGTTCTCAAACTTATCCGTCGGGGACTTTGGCGCCTAACTACTCTTCATCAAAAAACGCTTGCACATACGTCAAAAAACAAAAGATGACGCGAGGCACCATGACGGTAAGATTGTGATGTATTCCTTAAAAATTTAATTTCGAATATGAAACCGTTAGTACGCGTTGATGACAATGGCACCAATTCACGAGATTTGTTCGTTCGTTCCTCAATTCCATACGCTAGTAATAGTAGTCGCCAGGACATCAGGTAATCCACTTTTGTTGCAAACTAGCCCTTATTACCAATAAATAAGATGCTGCAGTGTTTATCTTGACGTGCTGTTGTGCGTACAAAGTTCAATGCGATGCACTTACGTATTTGATCTAACTGTGGTTAGGCAGCAGTGTCCTCGATAGTACCTTATTTAAACGGTCCAGATTACATCTATACTTGCTTAATTACTGTGATTTGGTTACATACGTCCCCAAAACTCACTTTTTTGTAGTCTTTCTTTCTCATTACTCTGCTATATTTCAGGCCCTTGTTTTGGCTGGGGTAGGCTGCCACCACGCTGGAATGCTCTACGAAGAAAGAATTTACATTGAATACGCGTTCAGGAATGGAGATCTGCCAATACTTATCACTACTACCACCTTAGGTATATTTCGGTATAAAGATAATATGAATATTTTATTAAGATACTTATAATTAATGCATAAAAAATAGCAAGTATAACATGTAATAATTTATTTTGTAGCAATGGGTGTGAATCTCCCGGCACATCTTGTAATTATAAAAAACACTCAGCAATACGTGAACGGAGCTTATCAAGTAAGTTTGCTTGTTACTTTTTTTAAGTTTTAATATTGATGTAGTCAGTACTACTTTAATCAACTTGACAAAATAGGTAGGTCATTGTTAGATTAATTCTATTGTATTTTAAAGTTCCTTACTAAAAAAGGACTTTATTGCCCGCATCTTAATAAAAAAATCGTCTATATTATTTTCTTGTTTCACTAGTTTTATTTAACCGTTACTATTTTTATGCAGGAATACAGCATCAGCACCGTCTTACAAATGATCGGTAGAGCTGGTAGGCCTCAGTTTGATACCGAAGCCACTGCTGTTATTATGACGAGACAACGA
This sequence comes from Pyrausta purpuralis, assembly GCA_963924145.1. Classification (NCBI taxonomy): domain Eukaryota; kingdom Metazoa; phylum Arthropoda; class Insecta; order Lepidoptera; family Crambidae; genus Pyrausta; species Pyrausta purpuralis. Next base: position 17,238,802 of record OZ001651.1, on the reverse strand, counting down.
GATAAGGTAAGAGTAATATTTGCTTCTATCACAATATAGGTGGCAGGCATTTAGGTAGCTGAAAACCACTGAGAAAATGAGGCATAGCATACAAGCAAGCTCAGCCTGCAGTCCTACCCTTAGGTTTCAGTTTTTAGACTATATGTATTAAGTTCGATCAATCACGATTACTCAAGAAACATAAATGAAACAGGCACATTTTATTTTTAATATTTTATCGTATACAAAAATTACATGCAATAAATTTCTTACAATTAAGTATCATACAAAATTATCACTACTACATAATTCGTACTTTATAATAATGGCAAAGATGGCCTCCACTTATTCACTCTATCTAATCACAGTAAATGGTAACATCTGACAATTATCACTATGCTTATCTTCTGACACAAATTTTCCAATTAAAATATAATTTCTTGAGCGCTAAACATGCAAACGTTGGCGTACCTAAGATACGAATTAAATTATATACAGGTTGTTTAATCTGGCCTTCATTGTTTTTTACTTTTAGACATATAAGTATCATCTGAAATTGGGGTTGGTTCTAATAAAACTAACAAACTTACAGTCCGTTGTCTAATGCTACAGAGGACTACCAACTTTTGCCTACCAATGTAAAGGCACTGCAAAAATAATAGTACTAAATCTAAAACTACGGCGATAAACTGACTGCACTATGTTAAACTTGTCCTATGAAATGCTGCGGCGGTCGTTATACAATTGTTTAGTTTTTGATGACGTCACAAAAATTAGAACAGTGTGATATTGAATTGCTACCATGAGTCTTAAGGAGTTTCCAATATTTTTGCAAGTGCCAAGATGAAGCCAACGGTCTTATTATGCAGATGTTGTTTTAAATGGACATTCAGCAGCTTATAAATACAATTCATGGTACCCTTAAGTATCAAACTGTACTAATCTTAGTGACCATAAAAAACGTCACCAATAAGTTAATTTTGGATGGGTTGTACTTTAAAACCAGTCTTAAGGCCCGGATGGTGGGTTTACTTTCCCTTGCCGAAGGGGTTCGCGTTGTCTTCAAAGGTGATCTTGGGAACGAATCCGCTTTCGCCTTCGACCGTGTACTCTACTGTCATGAGTCTACCGTCAGGCAGGAGCACTCTGTATCCGCCGATGACCTTGCCTTGTGCATCTCCCGCTTCGTTCGCGCCGAAGTAGAGAGCTTTTTCTTGGTCTTCCACGTCGTATTTGTACTCGTACTGGAATTAAAGATTGATTTTAATAATTGTAGGCATTTTTGTAAGCTTCTGCATTCGATAAGTATTCAATTCGAATTTCAATTGATTTGGTTAATTAAGCCATCCTAGGTGATTCACAATTTTTTTTTAAAACGGGCACCTTACGAATTGCTGGTTTCAAGGCTTATTTCAGTCTCAATACCGAATTTGGTATCCCTTGCATTTGTTATCTTGTAAATAAATATTTTTTATATGTATTTGGGAGTTAAATCAATAAATTATAATTTTATACGGATAAAACTGTTGAATTAGCCCAATCAAAAATCTATTCCACTACAACGGGAAGCGCAAGGTTTATCGTCAATAAAAATGTTATTTTCTTCAAGAGCTGTATGTGTTTTTTTGTATAGTTTGCCAATTTTGATGGCACCTAACTCCCTTATTTGAAGTTTTTACCGAATTGTACAAAAATGAGCCTTCTCTATAAGGCATGATTTATTGTTATGTTTGAAAATCTGTGTATTTATTGGATGCTTTGAACTCATGTAAATCTAATTTCTATGTGTTATATATTATATATAAATATTTGTTATATATTTTATGTGTTATATTCATGAAATTATCGAAGCGAAAAATGTGTATCTGATACGTTTGAGTGCGAACGCGCCTAAAATCAAATCAATTCTCCTCCCAATTCTCTAAAGAACAGTTCATGTACTTTTTATATTTTTGTGTATATTAGATCCTTGTTTGTATATTCCTTAACATGATATTCCTTTACGTCCTTATTTCAGGCTTTGTGGTCATTTTGAACTACAAAGAGAATTCATTTGTTATTTTATCTTAGTTTTTCATTATTTCCCATGCGAGCCTAGGCTTTTATTGTTTATTGTTCCTTTGGGACTGGCTTTATAAAATCTAAATAGTTTGTTGAGTGGTGCGAAAAGTTAATGTCAATTGTTTTAGAGGCATAGGTAGAAATAACAAGAATACCTCGAGGTTATTTTTAACTCAAGGAAAACTTAGATTCAGTCCAGCTGTTTCTTTTTTAAAGTTGTAAAATAAAGTTCATAATATGCCAGCCACAATGAAGTATATGGAATGAGGTTAGTATTTTGTAGCAACGATGGAGAGTGAAAATGCTTATGTATTTTTTCAAAGAAGCTTAATCAACCTTTAAGTATATACGCAATCCATGAGTACCCAGAACATACGCTTGTGGAATGTTCGTAAGATAAAATCATAACTCAAATCCTTGCCAGCAAAAAAAATACTTAAGTGAGACCTTCTTACTGAAATTCAATGAATAGTGTTTTTATGGGAGGTTTAACTAGAAATCAGTTCTTCAATATAGAAAAAACTTGTTACCGTACATCGATACACATTACAAATGGCTAATTCACGCAATTTAAACATTGTAATTTTATAAGATACGTCTATTTCTCGTGTGAAAATCGGCCAAGGCAATCCGAAGGCCGCGTCGCATTCTGCAACTTTTCATTCATTGGGGTTGTGTTTCATTTTTTCTTTTATATATTACGTATTGATTGTATTGTTATTCCTTTTTATCATGCTGAACAAAATTTTTAGAAAAATGAAAAAGAGAAATTATTATCTACTGATTTTGAAACTACATAATAAATGTCTTTTACTTGCGTGTGATTGTTTTGTAAACTTCAAATCCAGAGCTCTCTTCCCAGTTGAGTTAGTAAATTGAATGTAATTACCTACCTCACCGAGTAATGTTTATGTTTTAAAATTGCTATTGTTTAGGTTAATTATAATATTACGTCAAGAGGGGTTTTAACTGAGCATGATAGCGCATAAGCGTTTAGCAAGCTTACTTAATTCTTATGCAAATACAAAGAAGCGTTTCAAATCTGGAATAATTGTGTAGATGAAACTTAATTGCTCTTTCGATATTGAGTTATAAGTATAAAGAAATGAAATGGTTATAGAATAGAGGGTTGGATTAAGACAATGTGATTCAATTAGTATTTTTATTGTAGCAATTAATCGCGATAAGCGTCAAAGAGCACAAAGGCGGTTGGACGCAATTGGAGCCCAATTAGTGTGTTTGCACCGCGAATGTTCACATCGTTAGTGTAATAGCCGTGATGAGAGATAGCGGACGAAGACAAGACCTGCGGCAGTGCTCTATGAACAATACCATATCACGGGCTCGAACAGTCACGTTGGAATTCTCAGTGGCCTTACTCTGAAGACAGTGTTATTCAGTTTTACCTCGCACTAACTTATATTGTTTTTCTGAGAGGTCCCGGGTTCGATCCCCGGATCGGGCCAAAAATAAAACCGAGTTTTTCTGTTCAGAACTTCTTAGGGTAGCCCAGAGTTTGGAAGTTGGCGGTGTTTCACCCCCGTGCCTCGGAAAAGCACGTAAAGCCGTTGGTCTTGCGCCTGAACTCTCTCCGGTCGTGTCAGATTGCTGTCCCATCGGACTATGAGAGTGAAAGGGATAGAGAGTCACCTGTGTTTGCGCACACACTTGTGCACTATAATATGTCCCGCGCAGTCGGTTGTCGTTGTGACTGGCCACCGTAGTCGAAATCGGCTAGGGGGACTATTATATTATTGTTTTGCTAAGATGAGTGACTGGGACGACTAGAGTTGAAAAAAAAGACATTGTCTTATAGAGTAGGATCCACTGAGGTTTGCGTTATCATGCAGCGATCGGATGACCTGCCTTGAAAATGAGCGGTCATAAATTTTGCATGTGCATCATGTAAAGCTAAAGGGTAAAGGCAAATTGATGCTGTAAACAGGATTTTGTATAAATACGTTAAGTAACAATTTTGTGCTGAATGCTATAAAACTGACAGTATGTGTTAGGTGTGGTTTTACATACTATTAATTGCCTATAAAATGTTTACAACATGAACCTATGATTGGTTGCATGGTTTATTGAAGATCACAGTTAATCGGATGTTAAGCTTCGTAAACTAAAGACCGGCTGCTCAAAGAGGGCAATTTGGTCAGTTTTAAGTCAGACAGAAAATGTATATGAATACAAACAAAGTCCAGAAGATTGACATTGAACCCCTTACACACTGCGACTTTTAGCATCGATGCATTCGCGATACTAAAGCGCGTAAGCATCGATGCAGTCGCAATGTAGAAGGTGGAAATCGACAAATTATGTACTGTATTTTGGCGACTGCATCGATACTATCGCGCGACTGCATCGTTGCTAAATTAAATCTGTTCATTACGTGAGTCGCGATGCTAAAACGCGCGACTGCATCGATGCTAAAAGTCGCAGTGTGTAAGGGGTCCTATTTGCAAATATTTCGCTGTCATAATTGAAAACTTCATGACACGGCATTTTTTAAGCGGCCGATCTTTTACGAGTATATAGTTCCATAAAACGTATTCAAAAAACTCGTATACGAGTATTAGTGCCTAAAAATAGTTTCAGTACATATCTACCTATTTAAATTTTTTGCTAATATAAAATCAGTTCCCATGACGTGATTGCTTTTAGTGAGTTTTTTCTTGTATAGATCGGGATCATTGTACTTAAGCTAGAATATTTCAGGAAATCTTTATCTGAATTGGTAATTTAATGTTTTTGTTCGAGACTTTACACACCAACATATAACATAACTTGACTTGGTCTTTATTTAATCAATTGATGTGTGACTATTAAAGCTATAAACAAATTATTATTTTGAAGGCAAATCAAATTATCCCTATATTGATATGTTGTCTGTCAAATATACATATATTTATAAAATTCTTCTTTTAAACAATAACATTAAATCAAATCAACACTGAACTGTAGAGCTTTCAACCACCGATTCTCTCCAAGCCTTGTTCATTCCTTATGCAATTTATGTTGCACTACAAACGTTGTATAAATTAAACTTTAGTTTCCGTATGAAGATGCGCCTTGCCTTGTCGCAAATGTCGCAACGCAAAGTTCTTGCGTCTAAATCCGTATTCGCAACTGTTCGTAGGTCAAAGGTATGCACGTTTTGTTTAAGTTATGGCCATGCGCATCCTTGCGAACGCTTATAATGTTAAGGCAGACAACTTTTAGTTCGAGACCCTTATAGGTGATCGCTAGATTTATAGATAATCTAAGTACTTATTTGTAAACATATATTATACATATCTTAAATAACTAATGATTATTTTACTTCATCAGGGCATAACTGTAAGCTTTACTACCTTCTGATTTTATTAACTTACGGATAGGTCCTCTGTAAAATATATCAGCTAACAAGAATCACATATGGAAAATCACATATTTTCGCTGAGTTCAGAGCTGGGAAGTTAGTAATAATTTTCCGTTTCAGAAGATATTTTATTTCATCACAGTGTTTTGGAGTATTTTTTTTTTGTTAATATTGTTTTTTTATTGTTTAAGGTTATAAGCGCTACTGTATATAGTTTAAAGCTCATCAATAGGCCCTCATCATCATTAATAAATCAATAACCGCAGACAGTGAATTATTAATACGCATACTAATATCTGTATAAAGATTGAAAATTTAACGGCAATAAATTGAAATGCCAGCAATTAATAAACATAAAGCGCGAGCAAAAGCTTTTCAAACTGATTCCAACCGTTTCGAATGCATTATTGTTTAGAAGGTATTGTTAAATGATATTTTCAACACACTTGCTCATAACGACGTTTTTATTCCACCGATTTTTGGCTCATAATCATAGATATTAAACACGCGTGCTTTTTCATTATATTATTGCACTAGTGCTTTTAGTTTATTAACCCGACCAATTTACATTTGTACCCTAGTACCAAGACGTAAGTAAGAAGAAGAAGCGATTTAATTTAGTCGGGTTATACAATACTTTTATTTTAGCAACAAACAGTATTTATGCGAAAAATAACAGTATGTACATATTTATTTCAATAAATGGTAAATCCAGATTTATTACTAAAAAATAGCTCAAATTCATTTAACATTTCCTGTGATTTGTGTTTTAAACACGAATTATTACATTTTTAATCTTGGCTTTTGGCCGATCTAGTTCGCGCCTAAGCCTTGCGCGCGCATCGGTATCGCGGCAAGAAAAAAAAAACAACGCGCCATTCTTTAGACATACTCTTCATAATCTGTGGCGCCATTTTTCGTAAATAATAATTGTCGGCTGTGACGAAGTTTGGAATTATTATGAAGCTTAATATTAATGAAAATGTCTACTTCAAGTGAAGAAAATGAAGAAAACCTATTATTAACTCCGCTGGACATACGTAACAAGGCGAAAAACGCGTGCGAAAGTCTTTGCCATCAAAATCGAGTGAAATGTATTTTTACTGTTTTAATAATTAAAACTTAGTAAATGAAGAGTCTTGTTTTTTCCTCGCAAGTGTGTTGAAAAACGTCGTATGATACGCGTGTGCCTGTGACCATTATATACGCGGCTTTCTTATGGCGCACTCGCTTTCGCTCGTGCGCACACAATATCGCCTTGTATATAATAGTCAACTTAGCACACTTGTATCATAATGTACTATTAGGGCCTAAATATCTTTAAATATATGTTTTTTATACATTAAATGCCATTCCTAAACAATCATAGGTATACGGTCAAGGTCGAGTGCGTAGTGTCTATGCGTAACCAATTTTCAAAGAAAATCGCTTGTAAGTATTTATTTACGCACGACACAAAAATGTGCAAAAATCATTTTCCGATCAATGATAATACGCGCCCCGGTGCAGCGCGGGCCGTATCATGGGAGTGAGGGGCGTGGGTGAAATCTGATATATTTCTAGCTTTTGGCCCTTCAAAAAAAAAAACGAGGCGAGCTGCAGAAGCTTTTGGTGGTTAGGCGCGAGAGACCGCGGTCTATTTGAATCCATTTTAGATTTTCCATATTTTTCCTCTATTCTTTACTTGTAGGTTATATCGAAAGCTTAGTTCTCGATCTTACTAAACCACGGACATGCCAGTTATAAGGAGAGATCATATCTACTGGTAATATGACCCTTGACAAAGCCGTTGCTTTCAACTGTTGGTATCAAAAACTGCCTCGGTGGCGCAGCGGTTAGAGTGTCGCACTTTAAAGCGACGGATGCGCCAGAGGTCCAGGGCTCGATCCCGGGGTCTAAAAAATCTCAGGATATTTGGAGAATTTTGGATGTCGGTGGTATTTCATGCTCGTGCCTCGGAAAGCACTTAAGGCCGTTGATCATTCACCTGATCTCTCTCCGGTAGTGTCACATTGCTGTCTCTTCGTGCTATGATAGTGATGTCGCCTAGAGGAATAGTTGTGCACTATCATATAAATATCGGATACCATTAAATGTAAAATCTACTTACCGGCATAGGCGGCCCCGAGTCTTCTTGCGGCGCGGGCGCCGCGGCCGCTTGCCGCACGCTAACGCATACGATCGCGAGCGCGCACACTATCCATTTTCCTGACGACATCTGATACAAAACAAAAAGAATAATTACTTATGGTATCTGAAATGTGAAACTTAAGAATGAGCTTCGTCATTTCGATCACGAAAGTTAACGAATGGTTAACGGGCTCCCCGAATTTTTAACGCGCACACTAGCGCCACTTTAGTAGAAAAATCATAACTCGTTAAATAAAAGACCAATCGAAAATCTGATTGATGCGATTGTAGCTCTGGTTATGTGGTTCAGATACAATGTTTAAGATGAATAAAACAGAGATATCTGCAGTTACAGTTTAAATTGCCAAAAAATGGCCATATTCACCAGTTTTTCTAACTCTAACTACAGTAAACTACTTTTGAAACAATTTAAATGTACTAATTATACTATAGAACTGTACTACTAAAGTGGCGCTAGTGTGTGCGTTAAAAATTCGGGGAGCCCCTTAAAAGTCGTTACCAGCAGTTGAATAATTACGACTGTAAAACGTACTCGTATATGCCTTTATTAAATAAAATACACCATAATTAATTGACAGAATTTGTGCAAAGCACATGCAATCGTAATTATTCAAATAATGGTAAAAGATGCGGTTTTGAGGGTATCATCCATTGGATGGACACCATCTGCTACACCTAAGACATATTTTTCTCAATGAGACCTATATACCATACTTAGCTAGCAGAGTTATGTAATGAGTTCAATCATTGTTTTGCAACATTAAATTGAAATATTTTCAAAATGAGTATTAACATGTCATGGAGGTTTTCATAATTTTCCGTGGCTCATCATAACAATGAGTGATTACCTGGCTAATGCTGACAAAGAATGCGGTCTTTGATTATCCGGCTTAAGTACAGTCAGAATTAAAAGTTGGTGACAATATTATGTTGATGTTGATGAGGAAATGTTTTACCTTTCCTCATCAACGTAATAAAGTTTCCTAAAAAAAAGTTATTAAATACACAAAATTATTTTTAAACTATTATTACTACAACACACTACAATATTATTAATAACATAATATTGTTTACTTTCCAACTGGTAGGAACCATTTTATTAGGTGCTTGCCATTAATTAATACAAAGCCATTTCTTTGTATGAATTATTCGCCGTAATCTTTCATTAACATTTCCCCGGATAGCAAAGTGCTAACAAAACAACATAATATGTTAACTTTAAACACAAATGAGCATATAGTATAGTGACGCTGACTGTATCTATTCAATAATCAGTTATAAAATTGATAATAATGAGCTATACTATTGAAGGTTACATGTCAAGAGAATTGCTAAAATCCTAAATACCATTTAGTCACGCAACGAAGTATCTTTACATGTAAATATTTTAATGATACAGGTTTTAGCAATAAATAAATAAACACACCTTTTGGGACCGTTTGAACGTAAACATCTGTAGAAATAATGAGTAATTAAATAATTAGCAGCTTAATAATATATGTGCATTACCAAACTACCATGCAATGATAGTATTTCAAGTTTATTATTATTACTAGCGGTCCCCCGCGACTTCGTCCGCGCGTTTTGAGTTTGCTCCCTCCCCTCCCGTCGCAGTGTGATGTTTTATATCGTAAAACCTTTCTCTTTCAACACAAAAATATTTTTTCAAATCGGTCCAGCAGTTCCTAAGATAAGCGCGTTCAAACAAACAAACTCTTCAGCTTTATAATATAATTAGCGCAAGCGCACGTTGTACTTAAGCTGCGAACATTATTTGGTGCGGAGTTATGTTAAAACTGTGATAGCTCCTAAGATATTTATTGAAATCAAATGATATAAATAGAAACTTGGTTCTAAATGAAATGCTCGTGATGATGAATGTATTTTGATAAGAATAAATACCTGTGTGTATAATACACCTCTAAAAATAATGCATTATTTTTTTACAAATTTATTAACATAAAAAAGGTTGTAGTAAGTCAACCATAAAAGATAGACTTATGCTGTTGCAGACTTTATCATAGAACTTTTAATGCTGAATAATCTTGTCATACATGATTTTTGTGTAACTTTAGCGGTTTCCGCAGCGTACGCAGCGGAAGCTCTCAAAAGGAATATCTTTCTCCCGTTTTCGCAACATTTTTCATTGCTGCTGTGGTCTTGTGAGTCGTATCTTTATGTTATATAGCTTAAAGCCTTCCTCGATAAATGGACTATCCAACATAAAAATAATTTTTCAAATCGGGCCAGTAGTTTCTGAGATTAGCGCGTTCAAACAAACAAACAAACTCTTCAGCTTTATAATATTAGTATAGATTAGCGCAAGCGCACGTTGTACTTAAGCTGCGAACATTATTTTGGTGCGGAGTTATGTTAAAACTGTGATAGCTCCTAAGATATTTATTGAAATCAAATGATATAAATAGAAACTTGGTTCTAAATGAAATGCTCGTGATGATGAATGTATTTTGATAAGAATAAATACCTGTGTGTATAATACACCTCTAAAAATAATGCATTATTTTTTTACAAATTTATTAACATAAAAAAGGTTGTAGTAAGTCAACCATAAAAGATAGACATATGCTGTCGCGGACTTTATTATAGAACTCTTAATGCTGAACAATCCTGTCATACATGATTTTTGTGTAACTTAAGCGGATTCCGCAGCGTATGCAGCGGAAGCTCTCAAAAGGAATATCTTTCTCCCGTTTTCGCAACATTTTTCATTTCTGCTGTGGTCTTATGAGTCGTATCTTTATGTTATATAGCCTAAAGCCTTCCTCGATAAATGGACTATCCAACGTAAAAATATTTTTTCAAATCGGGCCAGTAGTTTTTGAGATTAGCGCGTTCAAACAAACAAACAAACAAACAAACAAACAAACAAACAAACTCTTCAGCTTTATAATATTAGTATAGATTAAGGGATATGTGCCAGGGGTTAACTCTATTAAGATTGCCTGTGAACTGTGAACTAACTGTGTAAATAGTCAATCACATTGTTTTGTCTCTGTCTCTAAAGCTTTATTTTCTGAGCCTTAAATGTTATTATTGTTTTTATTTATCTTTATAATCTCGTAGGTCTTCGTTGTTTAATTATAAAACGTAATTAGAGCTCAGCATCTTCGCCTCGTGGAAAAAAGATAAAACCGGTTTATCGGTAGATATCGGTGATACGGCTAATGAAACATAATTGCGTTATTTTCTGATTAAGAAGTTTTTTCTATGATAAGTGCAATAATTGTCATTTAAGTGATACCTTTTATAATTCGATTTTAAATTGGGTCAATGCCAAAGGTGGATATGTTTTGTGAATTTTATGAGGATGATGACAAACAATTTTAGAACAGTTTTAGGATTTTGAACAGAGAGATTTACGTATACATGAATGTAAATGTTTTCATTATTTCTGGAATATTTTTTTTAGACTCTTACTCAAATTTATACTAAGTCGAACTACTTAAAAAACTAAAGTAAACGAAAAGAATGAAACGAAATAATCATTATTTCATAATTTCCTTATCCCGTTTAAAGTTTATCTAGGATCGACGCATTAATGAACTATTATTAATAATGAAATAAATATGCAATTTCCGTTAGCAGAGTCACTTTATAGTACAAAATAACACTTAATACAGATGGGATGGCATCATTCGTGACAAATTATGCAAGCGATTATCCTTGCACAGTCATAAATCTACAAAATAGCGTGCACAACAATCCCCTAGTCGATCGAAAAAGAATTCAATTTATCCGCTCATTAAAATAAACAATACGAACATGAGCCAATCTACATAAAACCTTTACAGTCATGGGAAGAAAGGGTTGAAGAATAACCGTTACCGGAATTGTGAACCTAATATCTCTACATTTTAGGGTCATGTTGTAGGAGGTAAAGGTTGCTTGTACCAATAATTGAGATTTGCGTGATCGATTCCTTTGGGGAATTCGCTTTGTTGTGGCGCCGCAATCATGCTCGGAGACGTGATTGCACACTTATCCGACGGTTTTTGCTAATGAAAAGCTACGGAATGAAATTATACGCTGTCACATTGTAAAGAGTTGCGTACGTTGACATATTATTCGCATAGCGATTTTGTAAATCTCGACCCGCAATTTGTTATGATTGCCTTTATAGTTGGCATGATATGTTTTTTTTCAAAATCATGTCACCAATTTATGAAACCCATGAGTAGTAACTTTTATAAAACATATTTTATTTGTACATTAGTAATTTTGGTAAATACATTGGTGTTCACATTGAAACACTAAGCCATCAAAATTATTGTTTATTCTAATGTTATGTTTCATTTCTTTCTGCACCACTTGTCCGAAGAGTGGCCAGCCCAGACCGGTTACCGTGACCTCTGCAAAGATTGGGGTTGGGGGTGGCCTTTGCCCAGTAGAAGGATAGTAACGGCTAACAAAAAAAATATTCATCGCTTATTTATAATTTTCTACTCTATGGTAATTGCATATTTAAATAAGTTTAATTGGGTTATTATCACCGTGCCCAAATTTTTAGAAGTTAACGGAGTGTGAACGATAATTTTGTAACATTATACAATCATAACAGGCTCTTGCTATATTAATTGTGATGAATTTATTAATAAAGTGTGAGAACATACGAGTCAAATTTTATGAGAGAGGGTGGGGCAGAGATGTCCTTGGGATAAAATCAATTTATTTGTAACATATTACTCAAATTATTTTTATTTATTTAATGACTTTATTGCTCAAAATATGTTGTACAAAGGTGAATTTAATGCTAAAAATTTAATGCGTTCTCTGCTATTCAGACCTTCATTAGGGAATGGGTGCAGCAAAAAGAAGAAGCAACCATTAACTAATATTTATAGTAACAAACAAATACTACTTAAATTACCTACTGCAATAACTTTTCATTTTAACCCCTAGCGCATTTTTGCGTGGGGAGTGAGGTGCAGTGTTATAAGTTTGTCGTGTCTGTGTATCTGTCTGTGGTATTGTAGCGACCAAACAGATACAATTATTTTTTTAGTTATTTTTATGTCGAAGACAATTTTATTCTGAGCTTTCTTAGCCATGTTTCATGAAAATCTGTTCAGCTGTTTGAAGATCATCAGCTTTGTTCTTGTTTCTAGTTATACTATCGATTCGAAATTTTGTACCGTGTTAGGTCAATAATATTGCATTAACATGGTAGGACAGCCTTGACTTTGAATATGACATATCCCCAACACATGTTTAATTATAATTTTGGATTATTCTTATAAGGAATAAGACATATTGTATGCACAACAAACAGGATCGATAACTCCATCGTAGGTATTGACTAGAATAAGAGGTTAAAAAGTTAAGAAAATAAAAGTGACAAAAGAGAGTAACGAAATAGTAACTAACACACGAAAATAGCGGATGTTTGTCTTAAAATGATACGGTCATTAAGAACTAATCGTTGTTACCTTCAAGCGCCATAAATTGTTCAGTAACTTACCCGTAACTTTAACGGTCGTTTAAATAATCAATGAGCGGAAGTCAATTATTAACTAATATGAGCAAGCTCGTTTTCAAAATCATTAATCATCATCAAGTTCTATCAAACATAGCGCGCTGTCTTCAATATGTGCATGACTCAGTAAAACATTGCTTTCTTGAGTGAATGAAGATGATCTAAAGCAATTTGTTGCACCCATATTTTAACGAACTTACTTTTTGAGAATTTTAAATTGAATTGTCTATGTGAAAAGCATATTTAAACTTTTTATTTCAGTACAATGTAACTACAGTATAAAAGCTCAAATGGGAATCATTTAAAATGAAGTAAAACTTGTTTTAAGCATACATCATATTCATATTATCATATTATTACCTTCACCTGTCGTCTCCAATTTGGAGTTTTAATTTAAAAACTTGGAACTTTTCAACTACTTTTATAGTACGAAAAAGTGTTAAATTTACAAAGACTGGAGCTCTATTTTTGAATCACTCGCTTGCATATGGCGTGTGATTTTCATTTAATAGCGAAATTAAAACCCACGAAAACCGGACAAAATATATACGTAAATACTCACAAAATTAGGTTATAATTTTAATTATTAACTCTGCGTGGAATTAAACTGTTTTTCATACGAAAATCGCACATTAATCAATGAAAATCACACGTCATTTTGGCGCGAGTGATTCAAGAATAGAGCTCCTGGTAATCGACTCCTATTATTGCGGAAAACTCAAAGTAACGAAAAAAACTAAATCCGTAGTTGTTAGCCATGGCAAAATAATAGGGTAATTTTCTGCTGTAATAGTATGCGATAAATCAGTATCAGGTATAAGTGCAGTAGCTTTAGTTCTACTTTCGCACGTTTTTAAATCGCAATCAGCGAACAATCGATTTTCATGTCACAGGAAATTATCGTAATTATTTTTATTTTTTATTTTCGTCTAGTCAGTCTCAGGTTTGACTTGCGTAGTGTGTTTTTTTATACACAATCGATTTGAAATGGTTTAATTAGGAAATGCATTGGGCACTATTCACAGTCTAGCTCGTTGATGTCTTTTGTATGGGACAACCGATTTTTATTTATTTATTTATGTTTATATAAAATGCATAATAAAAAGTTTTTTAAACTACATGATATGTTATGTGCTAATGCTAATGCTTCTGTAATTGACTGTACGAACTTGATTTTAACAAATTTCATAAGGCTGTAATTCACTTTGCGATAAGAAAACAAATGCACATCTGGGCTTGCTTATCCTTTCTGATGTTTCTATCTTTTCTGGGGATCGCCTGATTTTTTTTATCAGCAAATTAAATAGCTTTATAACTAATCACTGTGTGACTTTGGCATCAGATGGGTCACAAAAAAACTATCGTCTTAGCTGTTGGAAAATTTTTAGGAGTTTTTCACTGTTTGAAACTGTTTTCAGTGTTCCGACTGACGATAGTTTTGTCACTGACCATCTTTTTGACGAGTTCTTTTCGAACACTCCATGATCGTCATATGTTTTGCTCAAGGCATACTTTATCACACATTTGACCCTAACAGAAGCCACCAACATCATCAATTAGGCCCGTCATACATGACCGATCACAATCACCGATAAGTGCGCGTGCGAACTCACCTTTACAACACGGTACACACACGTCACAACACAGAACCGCCGGTGTCAAGAGTCGTGGGCGTCGGATGACTGGTAGCGCGCCCCGACTTCGTCCCCGTCTTATATACGCACCCCACGACCGTGTGCCGCAATGTCGCCCTATCGAGATCCGTTCGTCCCTTGCCCCACGCGATGTGTCGATACTGATGACATGTGAACATCACTGAATGGGCGCCCTAATCAGTATAGTCACGAACTTTGATGGCAATAGCTTCTAGTAAATGAGCTGTGCATCTTTTGTGTTTTTAGCTGTTTTTTTTGTATCTATGTTACCGCATATCTCAGTCGTTTGTCGACCGATTCGAATTTTTTTTCATTTACCTAGAGGGTATACCTTTTAGTTGATCCCATTGTTGCTAATTTGGGATCTGATGATGGGATCTTGGTGTAATCGAGGGAAACCCTAAAATTTTAAAGGAATGTATAGTGATTTTTTACTAGAATCTTAATGTTGATGTGTTGTTACGTCTGATTGTCAACATATTGTGGGGCTGAGCTGATTGTGGAACTCCTTAACGCTTAGGAGTTCAATAATTATAATGTCAGACTTAAAAATAGATAGTTTGTAGCTTCTTAAAAAACAGAGTCATAAGGTGCAACTCCCCCCTCCCCTTTTTTTGCATCATTCATTGAACCAAAACCATCATGTAATTTAGGGGTGGCCGGTTGTGGCGAAACCTAAGACATTAGCAGGCTATAGAAATGAAGCTAAAGATTTGAGAAGAAGTGACTTTTATGGTTTTAGGCAGTTTTGTTAGATGAACACCCTTAAATCTATGAAAAATATCTTGGGTACTTAACTCTGGAATATTGAGAAACTATATTTACAAGCCGACACGTTTCACGTTTAGTATCTTATGCCTCGAGTATACCTGTCAATTATAAATCTAACATTTTCATCATTATAATCCAATGTGTAATGAAATGTCAAATTCTTACTACGTGTGGGAACAAATCCATCAAACATCAATTTTCGTAACACATACGAGTCACTATGTGTACTTTAAATTCTGCGACGGTAATTATTTCATAACAGATTTGTTGGCTTCGGTCGTCGCCAATTAAAAAATCAAATTACGTGACCGTGAACCTTTATTTTAATTAGAAGGAGCTGAGATATACGTTTGTGTATAATCCTTTTTGAATAGATGTAGTTACGTGTAAACTATTTCTGTTAGCTGCATTACTTCATATACGAATTAGATTGAAAGTCGGCATGTTAGAAATGTTCCCTCAAATAAGGTGGTGCGTATTATGAATTACTTTTGTAGTGCTAAGATTACAATGCAGTTCTGTATCCTTAGTAGGTCGGCCCTGCTTCCTTGTAGTGATCCTTGCCATATCAGTCAGTGAAAGCTCTGCCTATCTATCTATCATAGGGCTCATGATGAGGAAGTGACTCACATAACTTATGTCTTTATCATCTTTACACGCTCCTTAACACTAGATTCTATACTTCATGACTTAAATAGAGGACACGCAACGTGAAAGTGGATTATTTACTTAAGTTTCAATTGCAATATTTGAAATAAGTAAAAGAGTCTTTTTAATTTGCATATTAAGTAGCATTATTCAATGCTTGACTACTTTAGATTTTTATTGATAGACGTTTATTCATTGTGCTGTAAACTTGATTAAAAAAACTAATACTGTGAAACGCGCATGGCTCTTAATTATTAACTAATTAATTTTAGCTTATTATTCCATTCGGTTCCAGTATGAAAAACTTTATGTAAACTTGGAGTGAATTAGTTTCTATTAAATTTGGATCTTACTTTAAAGTAATCATGTAAGTTATTAGTAGTTTTTACCGACTTCCTAAAAGAAGGTAATGAATTCGACCTGTATGTATGTTATATCGTGAGAATTGGATAAAATTTTAGTACGTATGTTTATCTATAAAGGCTTCCTTACACGTGTGCAAAATTTTGTAAGTGTATGTATTTTTATTATTTGTATGTGTGTCTCAAGAAAGATAGCCATAGCGAGATAGTTCCTTTATTTCAATCAAGTAAAGCTTAAATATGGGTTCAGTGTAAAGTTTCATCAAAATCAGTCCAGTAGTTTTTAAGATATGATTAATCATAACTATAAGTCATGAAATAATTATGCTTTAAAAATTAAATCGCCTTCAAAAAACTAACAAAAAAATTTGGAGTGGGTGCATGATGTCAAAGCTTAAGTACACCAACTATTACACATCATCGTGCACCGACTCAGAAATAATTTGTTTCTCCTAAATAAAAGACAAATGCGATATGAAAGCCATTTTTGAAGGCGGTTTTAAGCATTTCTAAACGAATTATCTGTAGGTAAACAGAATTACAGTAAGAAACTATATAACTGTATTGACAAACAACTATTAATTTTAAACAACACAAATGTTGATTATTTCAATCATCACCTAGTAACAGATATGAAGAAGATTAGGCCTATATTATGCAAATTACACATTATTATGTATTTCGGGCATACAGTTTCTTCAACCATATAATTTTATTATTTTATGTTTGCATTTTGTAACGATAATAAAACATTAATAAATGTTTTTAAGAATGCTGGACATACCAGTAAAAGAAGGTACATAAAAACCATATTTTGTTGACACCTATGGATCTTAGGGTACTCTCATCAATCGGCATACAAATAATTATATTAGTTATTACAAAGCTACTAAATACTTTTATAAAAACACTGCATAACTTCCATAAAATTGTTTTAAATGCTATTGCAATGCTACTATTTACAAGTGACTAAGTTTTATTGCTTTATTTTTTGTTATTTGTCTTTGTTCAGAGCGTTTTATCTTAATTTTTTGTCATGATTACTAGTCCGAGGACGGCCATTGTAGTTTGATCTTATCATCCGTTCTTCACCTGATTAAAATAACTCCCAAACCCGTTAAAATTAGATTTAACCACGCTCGTGTAGAAAACAAACACGCACATGAAATCACAAAGGCGAAGCCGTAAAATAATTGAATAGTCGAGACGTTAAGCTACGACGTCCTTGATTACAGGCTGAGTTTGTGAACTTAGATTTAAAATAACTGTCTATATCCAAATAATATGGGTTGGTATTACAGACGGAGAAAAGCGTTAGCCACTTGTCACTAAAAATGTATCGTTGTTGGCACGTTTTCTTTGTTCCGGTGATGTGAAGTCAAAAAGGGAATAATGCTACCATATACATTCATTACCACTCTCAATAATGGTTTGACTGTGGGTAGAGTTCGATTTTTAGATGACAGGTGATGGTGCAATAGTGAAATCTAGTAGAACATATAGTAAGTGATCGTGTTAGAGATGTGCCAGCCCCCTAGGTCCATAAAGCAACTAAGTTCAAACATAACTGAATTGTTTTAAACCTACTCAAGTTTTGCAGTAAATAAATGTTTACACAATTAGTCGCAAATGTTGAGGTTGAGTCAGTATAAAATATCCAATAAAATTCAATATGTATTGGAGTCTTGTATGAATAGGCAAGGCCATTTTTGTCACGTGACATTAGCGCAATAATTGTTATTTTTTGTATATATGTATGTTTTATTAGTTGGTGTGTATAATCTAATAATAACACATGAACATGCATTCACCGAAGAACTCTGTCGATGTTTGGTCTAAGTGGCAAGGTGCAGTGTTTAACGGAAGGTTGTCACTACTCCTGTAAAAGATAACAAAGGTAAGCTTTTTATATAGTAAATTTAACGCCACTTTGTCACATACAAACAAATCCATATTAACCACACTCTAAGTTTGTCATTCATCGTTATAATTAGCCTGCACTAAAAGTTTGCGGACTTGACCACTTACAACAAAAAAAAAACTGTATTTGAAAGTTCAACAACTCTCTGGAATAATATAACTCTTTGATTAAGAATATTTTCTCATTGAAAATCACGCGACGCATACTCGAACAAACAAACAAACAAACATTTCTCTCGAAAATTTTCGCTCAGAATTATGTACGGTTTTCGTTACTACTATACCTGATCTTCACAAAATACCAATCGAAATACTGTAAACCTACTCACCTTACCAATATGTCGGTATTGAACTGAAAGGAAAATGCATGCAGCCAATACTCATTTTGCAAAAAAAAACTTAGACATATTTTTCCACGCCTACTACAGTTCCTAGAACATTTGAGTACGATTTTATCCCGTCCTCTAATTATTATAATAAGATGCTATTATAGTAGGTCTCTTTACTGGTAAAATTTTCCATGAATCCAATTTATCGTTAATGTTATTACATGACGTTTTACTTTAACGCTGGAAGATTATAAATTGCGTCGCCTTTTTAGAATTGGGTGAGGTCAAAGTGGCATCGTTTGCGCCTCGTTTTCGTCTCGTGTCATTGCATCACGCGACGCCCGCGCCGGTGCATACATCCCAACTTTATTCTAATTGAGAAATCGTCATATAAGCTTTGATGCACTTTAATGTTGCCAAGATCAAACCTACACGGTGATCATTAACAAGTGATGATTTCGACGTCCAAGAAAATAACTAAATTGATAGAGGTGTGTTTATGACTAAGGTTTGGCTGGCTCTCGGTTAGTCCTTATATGTAGTAGGTAAAGAGGACAAAAAAAACCTTAAACTTTTTAATGTAAGCGTAGTTCTATTTAATATTAAAATCATAATTAAGATAAGATTAAAAAAATAAATAAAAGTAAAGTGTTAAAGTTTTCTATATTTACAAATTTCTAAAATTCCTTCTATAGCAGTTGGTGGGTTGATCGCCCCCCGTTTTCCTGGGGCATGGCAACTGCATTTTTGAGTGTCCGGAGCAATATTGTTCTCCTTTAAGCCTTGAAGTTTTTGCATGATATAAGCGTTTTCCTGGTCCAAAAGCATTTTCTCTCGATACAAAGCCCTCTTTGTCAACTCTGCTTTCGCGATACGTTGCCACAGCCTAGTCAACCCGCAAGTCGTGGATATGGCATTTACAACCAATGAATCATCCGATTTCGTTTGACGCAAATTACTCTTCACTTGTGTAGGAGAGTGTGGTATATTAGAACCATAGGGCATAACTTTTTCACGTTGGTTCTCATATTTTCTACAAAGTGCAGCCATTCGTAGTATTTTTTCACCTTTCTTTGCAGCGTCTTCCAGCCATTCCACAGAGCTGTCTGATAATCGGACCAAAATGGCCATTTGTTTTACGTCTAGGTCACACCCGTTAATGAGACGCTTTTTTAGTTTATGGCATGCAGCCCGATATCTGTTGCGTCGGTCCCGAAATACTGCCTGCTTTTTACCGGATTCGTAAGCCGCCAACTCTGTGCGAAGGCGTTTGAGCAGACCATCGCTGTTAGCTATTTTCTTGCCTTGTGAAGCAATAATGTCAGCCATTAAATTTTCCTTACGACGTAATTTGCGAACTTGTTTTTGGTTGTCAGCAGTTTCAACGACATAGGTTTTAAGAACAGCTTTGTATTCTTCCCACATGGCGTTGTATCTATTTTCTAGAAATGATCGTAAGTCTTCACGTTCGTCAGCGTATTTGTTGCGCTCCTCGTCTTCTTTGACTAGATTTTCACCCCTTGTTGTCCAGGCTCTGGCGTCGGCAGTGGTGTGAGCATGGTACAGCATCAACTGTAAATGGGTCTCAGCCGCGTCATGGTCAGCCTTGATTCTGTTGGCATCATCATCGCCGCGCTTTAATGTGTCAGCCATTCTGATATCGTTTTCTTTGGATAAGGCATCTAAATCCGATAGAAATTTATTGATCATTGTGTCTATAGAATCACAGAAACTAGCAACACAGCGTTGGAACTGGTCATCAGCTACGTTCATCAAGTGGACCGTGTAACGTATGAGATGATCCTTCTTATCGTAGGCTCGCTCGAATGTATGCCACATTACTTTTATATCTTGTTTGAAGACAGGTTCTTTGATTTTAAGCATGAGTTCTCGCCAGGTTTTATCGAGTTCACCTCTCTTCAAGGCCTGTGCAGCCATTTCTCTCTGCAGTTCCTCTCGTTTCAGCCTCTTACGTGTTTCGGCTTCCTGTTTAAGCTTTTCGAGTCGTTTGGCTTCTTTTTTAGCTTTCTTTTCTTCTTTAGTTAATCCCATCGTTGGTTATTGAATAAATATCTTGAGGAGAATAAAAATGAGCAAAATTGCTTACAAAAATACGTTTGACAAAATATGGCTTGAAATGTATGACAGTGACAAAACTTTTTTTTAAAAATTTACAATAACATTGTCATATCTTGCTGTAAAAAAAGTTTGCACTGTGTATAATCAACGACGAAAAAAACAATTTTCGATATTCCTTGGTGTAACATATGTTTATTTATTGGCTTGTTTCTTTTATATTCTATGCTGTATCTTACAACTTAACTTTTCTTCTATATTTCCACAGGCTCGCTATCAAGCCCTGGCCGGCGGCAGCGAGCCCCTACAGAGCTACTTACACAAGCGGTTAGCAGAGAATTTGAACAGTGAAGCTGCTCTCGGCACCGTATGTGATGTCGCACAATGCGTCCAGTGGCTGCGGTCCACTTTCCTTTATGTGCGAGCGGCAAAAGATCCGAAGAGGTACCTCGGACTGACTGCGACCGCCCCCGACCAGTTGATACTGAAAAAGATCGAAGGTGAGTTCCGTTTTTTGTAACGTGCACACAGTGAAACAAGGTCCTTTTTGCCTTTTGGCCGATGGAAGACACTGACTGGGGGTTACGAGCATTCAATCTGGGTAGCCAACGCAAAAAATATTCCATGATTCAGGGAGCTGAGGAAGCTGCTTAAGGGGCTACCCAAATTTTTGACGCGCACACTAGCGCCACTCTATTTAAAATAATTATTACTCCTTAAATACAAAAACAATCAAAAATCTGGTAGACACGATTGTAGTACAGGTTTTATAATATTTTTAATGGTAAACTTTAAATTGTTTCTAAAGTGCTTTACTGTAGTTAGAGTTAAAAACTGCTAAATATGGCCATTTTGGCAAATTTTCTAACTGTTACTGCAGATAACTCTGTTTTATTGAACTTAAACATTGTATCTAAACCACATAACCAGAGCTACAATCGCATCAATCAGATTTTCGATTGGTCTTTTATTTAACGAGTTATGATTATCTCTACTAAAGAGGCGCTAGTGTGCGCGTTAAAAATCCGGGTAGCCCCTTATCTTTTTTTTTTACCTAACAATGCCAGAGTCAAAGTGAAGGGTACAGTACAAGCATGTATGATAGAATCATGTATGTATGTTTCTTAGCACATAACCAGACATTTTGCCACAATCTTACCTGATGGCAAGTGATGATTTTGCCTAGGATAGATAATGTCTGACTACTAACAGCCTATTCACTCTTTTCTTGAATTCGTCCAAATTATAATGGCTAGGAAACATATGCCGGCAGAGGATCCCACTCCCTAGCCGCGCGGATAAGAAATGTAGATTGAAACCTATGATGGCTAGTGCTAGTATGTCTACGACGTAAGGGTGGATACTACCAAGTCTTAACGAAAACAATTGTATTAACAATAACATCTTTTGATATTTATAACTTTATTTCAGGAGTTGACCTTTAATATTTTCATTTTATTTCATAGGGAAAGAGTATATAAAACATGTACTAAAATAAAACACCAGAAGGCATTAGGTACCCGATATTACTATCGGGAAATCTCTTGCAAGATTGGGAAGATTTGGGTACGCTGTATCTGATAATCGTATTTTACAAGATGGTGGCGTTAGTTCTGATTTTTGCCATCGGCTAAAAGATCCATGTCAAACTGTATATCATTTAGTAGAGTTAACGCTCTACAGTTGCAATGAGGTATATGAGGGTGTCTTTCTTTACATGCTTGATTTACGTCTAAAGTAGTAAAATAACGTAACACTACAATATCCTTCATTCTTCCCTTCATTTATCCGTTCATTTCCTTTCATTGTATTCCAGTACATGTGGAATTTACATTGACACCGACAAACAAAATCTTGCAACACAATAATAAATAATTAATCCCCATTATGGGATAATCTAATGTAACATGATCTATTATTACTCCAGTATACCAGGTATATTATATTTGCGCAGCATGTGTGCAGTCTCTGCCAAGAACTATCAAGTTCTCCATCATGATAATCCTAAGCATTACTATAGTTATTATCATAAAATTTTTATCCCTTTGGATAGTACTTCTATGGTTATTATAGTTATAATGCTATTCTGACGTTTTCAATATTGATAGAAAATGTGTAGAAAATTTTTCGAAGTGTAGAAGCTTGACATTCTTTCTATACATTTGAGTCAAAATTGAATTTGTCAAAATAGCATTCTCTGAGCGGCCTAGTTTTAATACGGTTAGATTTAAGATTTAAACATACCTAAGAGTAAGGCTTAGGCTACACTTTTAAATGTGGCCTGTGCTAAAAAAGAGAAATAGGTTAACTTTAGTACAATAATTAATTTTATTTTGCAACTATATTACTGCATGTTTTTTGATGTTACGTAGTACATTTACATAGTTGTAATACGAGGGTCAAACTGAAAGTTCTTAGAAAATCAAAAACTGATTACATTAGCCAGTTATTAGTTTTATTATATCTTTTCAAAATATTGTCCATTGACGTCAATACACCGCTGCATGCGATGGAACCACTGGGAAAAGCACTTTGCCCACTCGTCCTTAGGGGTCTCTTCAATGGCATCGCGATACGCAGCCACCGCTTCTTCAGCATTCATAAACCGCTTTCCTTTAAGTTTTTCTTTAATTTTTGGAAATAAATAAAAATCACAAGGCGCGAGGTCGGGGCTATACGGCGGGTGACCCAGTAATTCAACGTTTGATGTCGCCAAATAGTCGATCGTTCGCTTGGCGGTGTGCGACGAGGCGTTGTCGTGGTGAAGGAGGATCCTACTGCGAGGTCGTTTCTCTCGAACTTTTTCCAAGACAAGTGGCAAACAATTGGTAGTGTACCATTCTGCAGAAACTGTTTTTTGATCCTCTAACACAATTGTTGCGAAATGACCTATCCTTCCAAAGAACGAGGCCACCATTTTTTTCCCGCACTTCGATCTCTCTTCACTTTAGTTGGCAACTCCTCGAAAGGAAACACCCACTGAGCAGATTGTCTTTTGGTTTCAGGATCATAACAGTAAATCCAGCTTTCGTCACCTGTTAGTATGTCGAACACAGCATTTGAGTCACCTTCGTTAAATCTTTCAATCATTTTACGGCACCAATCCACACGATGGAGTTTTTGAGCCTTAGTCAAATTATGAGGTATCCACCGGGCGCAAAGCTTCCTGACCGCTAAATGTTCGTGGAGGATTTTGTGCACTTGACTCATACCGATGCCTAAGCTTGTCCGAATCTGCTGATAGGTCACTCTTTTGTCAGTCTCTATCATACGCCGCACAACACAGATGTTATTTTCAGTCGTCGCCGTAGAAGGCCGTCCCTCACGTACATCATCAGTGAGATTAGTGCCACCACGTTTAAACTCATTAAACCAGTTGTAAACAGTCGCACGAGATGGGGCTTCATCGTGAAAGGCCAATCGTAGTCTATCATAACTTTCTTGTTGACTTAAATGACATCGAAAGTCATAAAAAATCATTGCACGAAAATTTTCTCGTGTTAAATTCATGTTGACGTGACACAGTCAATTTTCAATTTGCCGCCAAATCGTAAAACAAATGACAAATGAATGAAATATATACTCAGTTATATTGGCAAAGAGTTCTATTTTCAAATTTTAGAATATTTTTTTTATTATATTGTTTATAAGTGGCCAGTTCTAAGAACTTTCAGTTTGACCCTCGTATGTTATTGTTAATGTTCCAGATAGTATGGCAATGTTGTAGTAGCTACCTACTCTACCTACGTAGATTTTTACTGTAGTGCCTTTCAACGTAATAAATTCAATAAAGTCCTACCCTAATTAAACTTGCCATTAATGGATTTTCTAATAACGTAACATCTAAATCCCATCATTGGTAAACTCATACGATCACACTAAAACAATGGAGCCATGAACTTTTGAATCGCCTAGTGATTGATGAAGCCTTTATTTTCAGTGCGACAGAATAATCGCTGTACTTATCTTTATAATGGCTTTTGGATTTTATCTCTACATTCGTAATGTCACAATTAATTAATTGAGGATCGTAAATGAATATTGCTTGTAATAATCGGTCTTTCAACTTCAGTTCAGGTTATTTTTCAGTCCACGAAGAGTTCTTCTCTACGTAGGTATCTGCTGTAGATTTGTCTCAATATGTATAGTCCTTTGCAAAAGCAACCTGTACCAGCACCTAAACACATTTCAATATAACATTATTTTTTTTGATAACATAAAATTTAAATCCACTCTTTATGAATGAGATAGGCACCTAACCAATCGACGCTACTTGAGAACTAAAGCATAAGATCAATTAAAAAGAAATACTTACCTTCCCGTACAAATGTGTTTAACGATTTGTAATCTTCAATTACTAACAAAATAACAAACAACATTGACTTAGTGAATATGAATAATTAACGATTATATTTTTAATAAAGCTTGACAAAATCAATTAAAATTATTACTATAAAACATACATTGAACGTTTAACGTTTTTACTGGCAGTTCGTCCATTACAAGTACAAACAACAAATGATAAATATATTTTTTTTACAATAATACACGTGACCAAATATTTTTAATTGCCCTGCGAGTTAAATATTTAACATTCATAATTGATAAATGGTTAGGAACAGGGCCCCAATTTTTAAATCACTCGCGTCAAGATGGCGTGTGATATTAATTAATTTATGTCCGATTTTCCAATGAAAATTAGTATAATTTCAGACGGGAGTTATTTAAAAAAAGGTAACTGAATTTAGTTACTACTAACGTCTATATTTTGCGTGATTTCCGTTGATATTTAATTCGTTTTCGAACAAAAATCCAAGCGAGTCATTCAAACATAGGGCCCTAGACTTTATTAACAGTTTCTAGCTGTGAAGTACAAAGGGTGTTGTGGTACTAGCGTTGTTCCTGATTTCCATTACTCAAGTGCTATTTTCTTTGGAATCAGAGCCATGTATGTGATTGGTGTCCAATATTTAAAAAAAATAATTAAAAAAAGTATAAAAATAGTATAAATTAAGCATACCTTCAATCATTATTAGGTAACAATTAAATATTTGTTTAAATAGTTTAAAGTTTTGTCAGAAGAAAAATAGCAAATTTTATCACAATATTACTTTATTGCTATTAAAATTATAGAGATATTGAAATAAATTAAATTATAGAGATTACAAAGTACATAGTATTATTTATTTACTTGAATAGCTTCGTGTTATAATTGTTTTCCGGCAATCATAGCATAAATATGTCCACGATCTCGAGTTACATTTTTTATAATGGTTACCACAATCACTTTACAGGAATCCTGTCACATAAAACTGATGCGCATCTTGATATTTGCTCAATCGATTTATTGCTGTTTACACCTTTAAATGTTAGCAATTACGTTAGCCATTATCTTCAAGATGCTACCGACTGCCGATCTTTTATTATGTGTCATCATAATTACTGTCGCTGTATTAATTCATCCGTTACCTATAGGGATTTATCCTGTAGTGTCGGTGTTTCTTAGATTAATACGAAACAAGTATAACTTAGATAAGGGGTTCTCAAAGGGTACGTCGGGGCGCCGTGAGTCGATCCTCTATCATTATCCGAAAACACAACCTTCGCGGGTTTGCAAAGGATAAGGCGCCGTAACAAAATACTAAACTTAAATTTTAAAACTATTTTATCATGTATCATTGATTAATTCTGATGTTTTAGCCTTGAACTTACTTTCATTACCTCCACTCACTGTGCATTTATTGATGTAGGTAATAAGGTGATTTATCTACTTACGTTATCTCATTATAGCCGCCTATTAATAAACACTTCTTACCAAATTAAACGAAGTTACATACTCATTATTATGCCTACATAAGAGACGTATCTATCGAATCTTGTAAGTGCCTATTTACATTAGACAAATTCCTTTAAAGGCATGTTTTAGGACGCTATTTACGAAATGTTAACCTTCGACAAATGCCAAGCTTAAGTGAAACCTACTCAGAGGTTTTGCTCATTTAAATAAGGACGTTCAAGGGCTCGTATATAATAACCCTCACATTACCTAAAATAAGTAAATAATAATAACTATAGCCTGGCCGCTCAAATAATGGTATTGACAAGTTTAAACTTTCACAGAAAATTTATAGGAAAATAATCAGAGTCCAGAAGTTTGACATTGTTTCCATATATTATCCATAAAAAAATTACAACTTCAGGTTATCATCCTTTGAGCGGCCGATTTTTAGTGACATTCATTGTACGCCGACAACAAAAAAAATACCTTCATAAATATTCTGTTTCGGTTCGGTTTCTGTATAGACCTATGGTTGACTGTTAGAAAATGCTTTTAGAATTAAGTCCGCCATATGTACCTTTTGTTTATGCATGAAGTGTTTTAAATAAATAAATTTAAATAAATAAATTACTAAACTGTGCTTATACGATAGATTTTGACCAATTCAAGTTCCAATGTATACCAATAAATATTTTTGATCTTCTGTCTTGTAGAACACAGGACCTTTACCTATACCTCCGGGTCGAAGAAAATAAAAGTAAGCCATTCAAAGGTCAACCTATAAATAACATCGCTTAGATAAAGAGATTACCGTGTCACGCACGTCCTGAACTCTGTGAACTAAGCTTGTATGGGCTTAAAGCTGGCTATACACTCTCGTATGTGGAAACTTGTCTTAAGCATAACAATGGTTAAGGTTAGAGAAATGTAGTAACCTAACAACGGGACTGGGACAATGGGACTTTTGTACACTACCCTTTCAGCCAATTTTACGGAGATTCTTTTTGTGTTTTCACGAGCATTCATCGTATACAGGTGCATTCGAATTAGAACCCTATTACAGTGATGTAAGGCCGTGTGTCATTATGCTGTACAGTCAGCCAGACAACGTAAGTTCGTTTGAGCTATCAGCTCATGACCTCGGCAGTTCCGGATCAAGATTGATGGATGAGCCTTGCCGACGCGTTGGGCGCGTTGCACTTGCACGCGATGCGTCTGCGCATGCCGTAATCCATAAACGGTGCTTGTTAGTAAAATGATTGAATACATTGCGATACTTGTGATATTAGTAGTCTATACTTTAAGGAGATCTTTCTGCATTTCACGGCTTTGATTGTTAGAATATGCCTTTGGTTTAAAGTCCGCTAATTTCACATAAGTTTGTATTTAGTGCATTAAGTGAAGATAAAATAAATAGATAGTCAAATCTATTTTACTGATAATAATAACAAAACATTGCAATCCCTCCAGGGCCCTTATTTTTGAATCACTCGCGTCAAGATGGCGTGTGATATTTATTGATTAATGTGCGATTTTCCAATGAAAATTAGTATAATTCCACTCAGGACTGATTCGAAAAAAGATAACTGATTTTTGTGAGTACCAACAACTATTTTTGACGTGATTTTCATTGATTTTTAATTAGTTTTCAAACTCAATTCACACGGCATAATCAAGCGAGTGATTCAAAAATAGGGCCCCTGGAGTAATCAGGATGATTTTTCAAACTCTTAAATATGTTTCTAGTACTTAGTAGGACTTTTCTTATACTAATTTTACTTATACCTGATTTTACCAACGTCAGATCTATACTAATATTATAAAGCTGAAGAGTTTGTTTGTTTGTTTGAACGCACTAAGTACTGGGCCAATTTGAAAAAATATTTTTGTGTTGGATAGCTTATTTATCGAGAAAGGCTTTAGAGGCTTTTGAGGGGAGGTAGCAAACTCAAACGAGCGGACGAAGTCGCGGGGAACCGGTAAGGAATATTCGTCAAATAAAAATCACTTTAAAAACTGACTAAGAGTCGATTTTACCAACGTCTCGAAGGGACTTATTCGACCGGTTTTAAAATTATATTTACATAAATGATTGCTGACAAATAGATGACATTTTCAAATTAGGCGTAGGTATTGAGTTGTATTCGGCGAAAATTTATTATCTGATGTTGGTAAAATTGATACTAAAAAGCTTATAATAACGCAATCGTCTTCTATTTAGAAGAAACGAATTATTGAAAAAAGTTTTAACTCGTGATATGACTTCTCGTTTTCGAGTTTTTTTTTGACGAATAATACTTATTTGACGAACCTCAGTCATCTAAGTCTTATCTGATGTTGGTAAAATCATCCCTTAGTATTTTAGTGCATCGGATTGTCATACTTACCTCAACGGATAAGCAGCCGTAAAAGTACCACATAAAAGGTGCTATTATACAGATTTGACAAACGATACTTTAATTTCTTAAACGCTTTTTACTTGCGCCCGCGCTCTATAGCATCGCATGCCCTTTAACATATGAAGGTATTTCTGTCGTCGTTGAAGTCACAATAATAGCTATATGATTGTGCTAAGTCCTATAAAACGTTTGTAAATATCAACAAGTAGGCATGCTTCATTAGAATTACTCATCTTCGCTTCTTTTATGGTATGTTTAGCATTAGTTGTAAAGTCTATGTGTTGTCTTTTAATGAAGACTAAATTCTGATGTTGATACCGTATACGGTCGGTCTATCGTAAAATTAATGAGATGGAATGAAATAAATCTTTCATGTAGGTAACGTGGAACCAATCTTCTTCTTCTTCTTCTTAGCGTGTCGATGAAACCCGAGGAATTAGATCGTTGCAGCCCAGAATTCAGCCACTTGTATTGCGGATCGACTGCAGTTCATTAAATCCGCTGGCGTGCAGGTGTTGGGGCACGCCGGGCACGATGTTAAGTGTGCCATAGTTTGCACTGCACCGCAAACACAGTCCACATCGGATCTTGCCGAAAATCCCCACCTGACCATGTTCTCCTTACTTCGGCCAACCTGAGTCCGAAGCCTGTTTAAGGACTTCCAGATCGGCCACGGTAGATCATGTCCAGGAGGGAGATTCTCGACAAGTGGGACAAAGGGAGTAGGCAGAGAAGCTTTTACGCGCCAAAGATCACGTCTGGCCTGTGCGGGTTCGGTAGAAAGTGGGGCGACACACCTAATAAAACTGCGACGACTTTTTAGCCTTTGCGGCACTGAGACGTAGCCGTGCATAGGGTGCCGTGAGTCGCAATCTGCGTTTGCCCTTTCAGAAGAGCTCATTACAGCTCTGCGGACTTCCGGAGGTGCTATACCAGCCAGTGGATATAGCATTGACACGGGGGTAGGTTTTAGACAACCAGTGATGACCCGGCAGGTGTCATTCAGGGCTACATCCACTGACTTGGCATGAGCAGAGCGGTTCCAAACAGGGGATGCGTACTCGCCAGCTGAGAAGGCGAGCGCTAGCCCTGTCGTCCGCAGCACGTGCGGCGTAGCTCCCCATTTGGTGGTAGTTAGGCGACGCAATAAGTTGTTCCGCGAGTGCACTTTCTTCTTGGCGTTATCGCAGGTCTTCTTATAAGTAAGAGATCTGTCTAGCGAAACGCCAAGATATCTCGGGTAGTTGTTGTGCGAGATTGGTACCCCTTGCCACACAATTTTGAGTTCGCGTCTCGCTTCTCTGTTGCGCAAGTGGAATGCGCAAGACTCCGTTTTACTCGGGTTTGGCTTCAGTGAGTTCGCCTCGTAGTAGCTACTCAGATTATTGAGAGCTACAGTGAGGTTAGCCTCAACTTCTTCAAACTTGGAGCCTTGTGATGTTAATGCCAGATCGTCGGCGTATAAGAAGCGGGACGTATTTATGCTGGATGGTTGGTCGTTGGTGTAGATGTTAAAAAGGAGCGGCGCCAGGACACTGCCCTGGGGAAGGCCGTTCCTTTGTGACCTCCAACGACTTTTGTCTGAGCGAAGATGAACTTGAAACCGACGGTTATGGAGGAGTTCTCGAAGGATCATGACGAATTTGCGATCGCCGGTCATGATGTCCACCTTCCATAACAGTCGGTTGAGGTTCACCGTATCGTAGGCCGCAGATAGGTCCACGAATACGGCGCCCGTTATCAACCCAGACTCAAAACCATCTTCAATGTGTTGCGTGAGCTTGAGCACTTGGTTGCAGCATGATTTTACCGGTCTGAAACCTGCTTGCTCTGGGACTAGTTTAGGGTCGATAAAGCTAGTGAGCCGGGTCAGCAGCAATCGTTCAAATAGCTTGAAGGTATGGCACAATAATGAAATTGGCCGAAAGCTTTTAGGATTGTCTGCTGATTTCCCTGGCTTCAGTATTGCTATCACCTTTGACTTTCTCCATATGCGTGGTATTTGAGCAGATTCCAGACAATTGTTAAATAGCTGCAACAGCCAAGATACAGCTACTGGACCGAGGTGCTTTATTTGCTCCACTGACATGTTGTCTATCCCAGAGGCTTTACCGCATTTAAGGTATTTGATGGCAGATATAATGTCTCCTAAGTTGAATGGCAAACTGACTTGGTTGGACGTGCCTACAGAGTTGTTTAAATGTGGACATTTCGCAGGGCGGCCAGATTTGCCATTAAGAAGAAGTTGGTGTGCAACCTGATTTGCGGTAACCTGACTGGGAGAAGAGGGTGATGGTGAATCGTTAGTGAGCTTGCGGATGGTGGACCAAGCCTTCTTACTATTGTGTGTCATGTTGATGTTGGTAACAGTTTTGATCCACGCATCACGTCGATTTTCGCTTACTCGCGATAAGAGCTCCTCGCCAGCCAGTATGGTTTCCTCAGAGAAAGGGTCGTTATGGAACAGGACCTCGTACCTTTTCAACAGCTCTGCGGACTCTATTGAAAGTCCAGGGATATAAGATGTCCGACAACCTCTCGGGATACATTCGAGGGAAGTTATCGCAACTAAGTCGACGAATTGATCGTAGTGTTGCGGTGAAGGTGGGATGTCTATTACCGCATCGTCAATAAGCTGCGAAAACCGCGTCCAGTCAGCTTTAGCGTAGTTGAAACGACGCCTCAAAGGCACCCGTAAAGGTTGTACGACAGGGTGGATTTTACACATTATAGGTCTGTGCTGTGTTCGAGGTATTGGAGAGCATACGTATTTACTGCTCTGAGAGCTAACTGTTGAGCTGACAAAAATTAGGTCTGGGTTATACCCGCGCTTCCATCGGCCGCTGTTAAAAGAAGCCGGTTGTTTCGGGTCGTGAATGAGAACCAGATCGTTTGTCTCAGCCCACGCCTACGTGGAACCAATTAAAGGACATTTATAACAATAAAATTAATTATGAATGCTACGACCTCTTGATTTAAGCCAACCTTTTAAGTTGAAGTTTTGGATCGATAACTCGAGGCGGTTTCCTACGTCGTTGCTTTGAAAAACTTCTGTATTTTTATGAACTTATCTAACATAAGTATACTTTGACGACCGGTCTGGTGTAGTGGTCGAGAAATCGCCTACTACGCAGCGGGTTGCGGGTTTGATCCCCGCACAATACAAACATTTGTGTGCATGACCATGTCTGTTTGTATTGGTCTGGGTGTTTTCTATGTGTATCATGTATGTATTTACAAACAAAAAGTATTTAAGTATTATATCCGTTGTCTGGCACCCATAACACAAGCTTTGAGTAGCTTATTTTGGGACTAGATGGCGATGTGTGGGAATGTCCAAAGTATATTTATTTATTATTATTTATTTACTTTGTCTCAGAGCTTTGCGTAAGAGCAATGAATGGACTGGCAAGTGCTGGCCTAATAAGCATGGACGAAGCGAGCTGCATCGAATCCACAGAGGCGGGTCGACTCATGTCTGTATTTTACTTGGACCTAGAGACCATGAAACTGATAATGAAGGTAGGCTGTGCCTGTACTACGTAGCTATTAGTATTTTTAGCGCGATCGGTAGTACCTACAGTTTCCCGAACTTATTAGACAAGTTACGTACCGTCAACTCCTGTAACTTCGCCTTTTGTACCATACTTCGCCTAAAATTTTTAAACAGTTATAACTTTTTTATTGTGTAAGTAGCATTCCTTCGTCTTCATTGGTAAATTGGCAAATTTAACTATGGTAATATTGCAACTTGATTTGTCAAAATCAAAGCTGCCATTTAGTCAGTGTAAGTCAAAACATGGAATGAGGAGTTTGTGTTTTTTTCGTGGAACCCAGAAAAGTTACCTGTAGCGAGGAAACTACCAAAGGTAAAGGTTTAATATTTTTACAGTAAGTTACATATATGATTGACTATCCGTAGCGATAATTACTATTAAGGTGTCTTTGAATAGAACAAAATTATCTAGACAGGCAATGTTAGGAAGGGTATCTTCAACTAACAGCCACCATACTTCGCCTACCCTTAGGGTTGGCACTTTTAGAAAAACATATCAATAATAAAATTAATAATGATTTGTATGGTTGCTTTCGTGATTTCAATGTTGTTTGCAAAGTAAAAGTTGAGTAGATAGTTCAAAAACATCCATATATATATTTATTTATTTTTAGATTTTTTTATATACCTATATATTTTATGAACAAGTATTTTATTGAATTACCTACTGTAGTTTATATTCCGAGATATAATTATAAATCTAAAATAATACAACGTTAAAACTAACGACTACAGTGTCATCGATACGCAATTTTTGTTTTTATGAATATGATGTGTTTATTCCAGTTATTTTGGCTTAAAAACTAAACTACTGAACCGATTTTGATAAAATTTATATGACAATGAAGTAAAATTAGACTCTCTCAAATAATAAAGATTTTCCAAATTGGTTAATAAATGACAGTTCTAGGTTAACAATCACAAAAAAAATATATCGCACTCGCAAAATAAATAAATAAAATATATTTTGGATTCTTTGCCCAATATTAATCTACAAAAAAATTTGGTTTTTAGCAACCCTATTCTTTGTTCCCAGTTTCGAAAATAGCTAGCCTAACTTCGCCTAGGTAAGATTTTTTTAAAAATAAGCACTTTCTGGTTGTTTTATTTCAATCAAACTGGTGCAGGCCTTATATCTAATGTAATAAGTGCTTAGGTTGCGCAATAAAGTTTGAATTCATAGAGATGAAACTACCAGGCGAAGTTAGGTTCAATGCTCTAACTTCGCCCATATTTTTCAACCACAGAATATTAACGTATAGTGCTTCGTAATAATTCCTAACACACACACCCAAAAAGATTCCACCCCATTGGTCAGATTTGCAGTGTGCCGATGTTTCAGACTATCTTTGTTTAGCGGGAAAATTAAAAAATATGCAATTTTTCATCGAATTTAGGCGAAGTTACAGGAGTTGACGGTACTGTCTACCTTTCCTACAACCTATCTTTCCGACAACAAGGGCCATGCCAAAAGGATTTTACGAATTCCAGAATTCATAAATTTCATTATGTGATTTGCAAAGGTTTTGAGAAGGCCGGTACGATTATTGAGACTAAAATTATGATTTGGTGGAGATTTTTTTAACCGTAGTTAAGTAACTGTCGAAGTTACTACGGCTGTACCGCGTTAACAGCCAGAGTCGCTTGAACCTCACATCTTTTCAGGGTTTTCAGGGTAAAAACGGCCTCTATTACTAAGACTGTGAGTCTGTCCGTTCTTTTCTGTCACCAGGCTGTATCTCAAAAAGCGCGATAGCTAGACAGTTGAATTTATTACAAATTATGTATTTCTGTTGCCGCTATAACAACAAATACTAAAAACAAAAAATATTTAAAGGAGGCTCCCATACACAAAACGCGTTTTTGTTGCCTTTTTTCACGATATAAATAATAGCACTTGAAATATTCACAAATGTTGTTTACCTAGTCCATGGTATAGTGCCCTTCGTGCGCGAGTCCGGTTCGCACTTGACCGGTTTTTTTGAAGTGACGTCTGTTTTTGCCATGTGAGTCAGCGATTCTTGTTTAAAAATGGTAACGCAGAGACCACGGCCGTTCTGTTATTATTATTTTTATTATTATGTGTTTAAATAAAGGTAAACAAACAAACAGTGATCAATAATTAACTCGTGTATCTCTTTAACTAAATTAAATAAGATTCAGAAAAAAAATCTACTTCCCTACTAACAGTATTATACAATCTGCACATTCTCTAGATACAAGGCAACGAAACCCTCGAACGTCTTCTGTGGTTGATCTGTGATTGCCACGAGTTGTCCGAGATGCATCTACGGATGGACGAGCGTAGGACCCTGAACACACTAAACAGAAACAACGCGGCCGCCACCATACGCTTTCCTATGAAAGGCAAGATCAGCAGCAGGCAGATGAAACTCAACTGGTAAGTGGTGAAATAAATAGTATTTTTGAGGATATTGGATTGCGAGATAGACGGATAGTCCGACCAGCTGATCTCCGATCTTCCACCACACTTAAAATGAAAACGTTGTACGTACAGTGGTCAGCACATCAGGTCACCCACTTTTGTTGCAAACTAGACCTTATTACAATTGAATAAGATACCTCGGTGTTTACCTTGACGTGCTGTTTTGTCCGTACCTTTGTCATAGCTACCTTTATTACCATTCCTAAAGAAGCTAGATCAGCACTAGGGAAGTTGACTGATCAGTTGGTAGAAAAGTCAAATTAATTGAAAGTAAGTTAACAATTATTAAAACCAGTTGATCGACCTGCTAAATTTATGATAAGTCTTCAAAGCAAAATGTACTCAATAACTTTCACTCAGTGTACAAATAAAAGCTATAATACGTGTCATTTTTCAGCTAGAATAATGTCTTTTCAGCATAATTCAAGCAGTTCTAGGATGCCTTCCTATACCCGATCCGTCCCTCAACCAAGAAGCTATGAAAATCATGAGAATCGCTGACAGGGTTTGCAAGTGTAAGCTTGAATTCATACCTACCTACGTTATATTTATGGAACTTACTAACTTAAAATGTACTTACCCTTTTACTGAAAACCTACAGGTCTGGTAGCCTACGTAACTCGACCGGAGCCAGTGACGCTACAACTCCAGTACTTCTCAGCTGTTCTTAATACCATAATCCTGGCCAAATGCATCGCCGCCCACTTGTGGGAGAACTCACCCTACGTCAGCAAGCAGCTGAAAGGGATTGGGCCAACATTCAGCACGTTGCTGGCAACTGCTGGGAAAGTCAACTTCATGCTGCTTGAAGAGAGCCATCCGAGAGATTTGGAAAGAGTAAGTGCATTGGTGACGTCACTATTTAAAAAAGTGTCGGATTACCTAGCTCGTATAGGTTAATCGGTCCTGGTTATATAAATATAAATATTGGACACCAATCACATACATTGCTCTGATCCCAAAGTAAGTAGCACTTGTGTTATGGAAATCAGACAAAATGGTGGTACCACAACATCCAGACCCGAGACAATATAGAAAAGATCGTTTTCTACATTGACCCGACCGACCGGGAATCGAACCCGGAGCCTCACGAGATGACGACGCTTGAAACCAGCATGCTAGCCACTCGACCACGGAGGTCGTCAAACATATTGGAAGCACTCACTGTCTTCTAAAGTCAAGAGAGCTTGATGAGATAGTGTAATAATTAAAGTGTATCTGAATCTCATTAATTTTGAATAGTCCCATTTATTGAACCTATTATCTTTTGATTTCTCTACGTAGATAATGAACAAAGGGCCGCCAGCTGGTAATGTACTCAGAAAACAGATCAGCTTACTACCCAAGTACCATCTTGAGGCAACGCCAATTGATGAGAGAACAGTATCCGTGAAACTATTGCTGCTAAACCAAGCACATTTGTCCGAAAATATGGAAAACCTGACTGCTGGAGCAACTCATAAGTGTTACGTGATTGCTGGTGATTCGAAAAACCATCTATTGCTGCTGACTAGCTTCATGTAAGATTCATCGACTATACGAGGCTTTAATGTCTGTATTTTTACTACATATTGCCTCAATATTAATCAATTACAATTATTGCAGAGATAAAAACTTGATCAGGGTGTACGACGGGACCATCACCTACGAAATCACGAGGAAACACTGCTTTGAACATAAAATTACCGTCCACTGTATCAGCTCCTGCTTTGGTTAGTATAACAAATCATCATCATCATCATCATCATTATCAGCCAAAGGACGTCCACTGCTGAACATAGGCCTCCCCCACGGCTTTCCACAGCGACCGATTACTAGCGGTCTGCATCCAGTTTGATCCTGCAATCTTTATAAGGTCGTCTGTCCATCTTGTTGGTGGACGTCCTACGCTGCGTCTTTGGTCAAAGGGTCTCCAATCTAGAACTTTCCTGCCCCAACGGCCATCAGTTCTTCGCGCTATGTGCCCTGCCCATTGCCACTTGAGCTTACTGATTCTCAAGGCTATGTCCGTTACCTTAGTTCTTCTACGTATCTCCTCATTTCTGATTCGATCACGTAGAGAAACACCCAGCATAGCCCTCTCCATCGCTCGTTGCGTAACTTTGAGCTTCTTTATAAGGCCCATAGTTAGAGACCATGTTTCGGATCCTTATGTCATCACTGGTAACACACACTGGTTGAAGACTTTCGTCTTTAGACACTGAGGTAAATGAGACGAGAAGACACTCTTGCGTAATTTCCCGAACGCTGCCCAGCCGAGTTGGATTCGTCGATTGACCTCTTTCTCGAAGTTGGACCTACCCAATTGGATCACTTGTCCCAGGTAGACGTACTCGTCGACAACTTCGAGAGTTGAGTTCCCAATGGATACTGGAGTGGGTACAACAAGGGAACTTGACATAATTTTCGTCTTCTCCATGTTCATTTTAAGACCCACTTGTTGGGAGACTCGGTCAAGGTCTTCGAGCATAGTGCCAAGATCGTCCAGCGTTTTTGCCACAACGACTATATCATCGGCAAATCGGAGGTGTGTGATGTATTTGCCATTGACATTGATGCCGATTCCTTCCCATTCCAGAAGTTTGAAGGCGTCTTCCAATGCCGCTGTGAACAGTTTCGGAGATATAACATCTCCCTGTCTCACACCTCTCCGCAGTGGAATCGCCCTCGTATTCTGCTCCTGTACTCGGACCGACATGGTGGCGTTATTGTAAAGGCACTTTAACACCTCTATATACCTATAGTCTATGTGGCACCGCTGCAGAGACTGAAGCACCGCCCAAGTTTCGATCGAATCAAAGGCCTTTTCATAGTCCACAAACGCTAAGCATAGAGGCATATTATACTCCTCTGACTTCTGTATAATTTGCCTAAGCGTATGGATGTGGTCTATGGTACTATAGCCTTTTCGGAAACCTTTTCGTATAACAAATAAGTAAAATTAAATGTAATATTATGCATTTTTTTAAATACTAATATTACACACACACACACACACACACACACACACACACACACACACACACACACACACACACATACATACACACACACGCACGCACGCACACAAGCGCACTCTCTTAATCTCACACACACACATATATATTTTGTTTTGTATGTTAAAAAGTAGGTATGTACCTACAACGTAACTTGCTTTTATGTCATGTCATCGTAATATTGTCGAATCCGCGAGATTATTAAAAGCTTCAAGGTTTTAAATCCGTTAGATTGTAATCTAAAGATTTACTTTAAACAAGCTTGACAAGGATCAGAATTTTTGCTTTCTTGGTACTTACATATCAACCTAACACAAAGGATAAGCGGGTATATGCATCGCTTACACCGTTTATCCTTCGCCTACCCTGACCCCCCTACTTTTCCCAGTGATTGTGCGTCATTTTAGTTTAGGTTGTAATGTAAGAACTTCCGTACAGTTCTCAATATATCGTCCGATTACATTCTAAAGGATCTCGCTGCGAAGGGACCCCTCCCGGACAGCAAACTCAAAACTCGCGAACGCAGTCGGGGGGGACCACTTGTTATTTTGAAATCCCAATATTATTATTTATTACCTTCTTTTAAATATTTTTTGCAGCTGGAATCGATACTCAATGTGAATATACATTTGCAGACTTGATACCTGCTGGTTCACATAACTTAGGCGTTGATAATTCGTCACACTTCTTTGAAGGCAACACAACAGCCATACATGATAAACAACCAAACGTCGTGGACACGCCCAAAAACAGGAAAAGAAAAAACAATACTGATGAAATAACACAGTCCAAAGAAAAAAAGAAACGTGACAATGCTCTTGCAGAAAAGTTTAAGCTTCTGAAGGAATCTTTTGGAAGAACGTCGACAGTCCTGAAGAAAGATTTACAAAAGACGGAAGAAATGACAAGGATTGTTCTGAATGATTTAGGATATTCAGAACAGGCTTCTAAGGACCTTATGTCGAAAGAAAACAATGACTGTAATACAAAACCTATAGATGATCCCATCAGCGCCACAAATGTAGCTATAAATTTCCCTGATAATGATGACGATATCATGGACGATGAGAAAATAGATTGCATTTTGAATGAAATAGAATCCGAAATAACAAAAGTCAACTCTGAATCTATGAGGCATCAGATGGATTTCAATGAAAGAAAGCTGTGTGGGAACGACCCTGAACTATCTAATAAGACTGCAAAAGTAAAACAAAACCAAATATCAAGAAGGAGGGTAAATAGACCCGGAAATGTCAAAAATAATTTTAAATTTTTAGATGTCGTAGATACCAATACGGAATGTGATGAAGATGAACCGGACGATATACCTGTAAGAGAAACGGGATTCTCAGAGGCAATAAAATTCCAAATAGACAATTTTATGCAGAAATCAGCCGTTACACCTCCAACTATAGATTTTACTTTGACAAACTTTATTGAGCCCCATAAATATGCAGAAATCACAAACAATGTAAACGAGGAATTGAATAATGACGTAATAATCATACCGCCTGAACACAATTTTAAAGATGA
The DNA here is from genome assembly GCA_963924145.1 of Pyrausta purpuralis. NCBI lineage: Eukaryota > Metazoa > Arthropoda > Insecta > Lepidoptera > Crambidae > Pyrausta > Pyrausta purpuralis. The sequence continues at coordinate 17,199,286 of OZ001651.1, read as the reverse complement.
ACAAATAGATGGTAATATAAATTCAGAGAAAGACATTGAAACTGAAGAACCAAAAACCTATGATTTAAATAAATTACGAAGCTATTCCATTGTATCGATCGAAACTGAAGAAAGATACTGTTACGAAGAGGACGAATTGCCAGAAATCCACATCACAGGACCAAGTAACGATCTACTGACAGCAAAAAATATTGAAACTCAATTAAAAACTAACGAGAACGGTAACTTAAACAATTCCGATTCAAGAACTAAAAATAATGAAATAGCAGTAATCCAAAATAATCAACAAATTGACCTCACTGAGCCTAGGTCGTTGATGAAAAATGAAATTAGTGATCCACCCTACACAATTTCTTACGATTCAAGAAATATAAGGTCTAAAGATATGGATGATATCGCTGTTCTCTTGGATGATATCGAAATCACAAGAAATAATAATGACAATGACATAAATCCTAATAATATGCAATCAGTTTTAGTCCCATTAAGTAAAAAACCTGCATTCATTACAACAGCCATTAAACGGCAAAACCAATATGAATTTAATCCGAGAGAATATAATACATTAACAAAAGTTGGTGCCCATTGTAATAGACTTGGATCAGCTGAGAAATCTCAAATATGTCCAATAAACAATGCAAGAACAAAGTCAAATCAAAATGAACAGCACGAAAGTTTAAATACACAACGTTATAAATCTAATTCGAAGGCAACTAAAAACACAAGTTCAAAATATGAAAACAAGTATTCATTTTCGGCAGAAAAGGTTGATGTTCAGACTAAATACACTAATGATCATAAAATCCGTATCATTAGAAGATTAAAAGTTGATTTAGATGTGCGAGAAATAGTTTCAAAGTGTGCTGACGCAGCAGACGCTAACTTCAGTAACCAGGTGCAGAATAAACATTTGACCAACGCGAATTACTTAGAAGCTAAAAAATCTAATACCATTTTTTGCAATAGTTTAACTACAGTCGACCATAATAGCATGTTTACTGACGAACTACCTACAAATGCATCAATTAATGAAGAAAACACAAATCTAACCGAGCCGCCTATGCTCGGATACCTCCAAAGCTCTACTAATCAATTACATACTAAATGTGAAACAGCACACATACTTGTTGAAGATGTGAAAAAAGGCAGTGAAAACACTGCGCCTCGTGAAGACACGAAACTAAATACTTATGTATCAGGTCACAACAAAAGTGTTGAAACGATCGGTAATATGCAACTAGATAATAATGAAAAGCCAAAAAATTCTAACCCTCAGGTTGAACCTTATTTTGAAGAGACTTGTAAGCTTGATGATGTACGTCAAAACAGTGACGATGCGGCTAAGAAAGAACACAAGAAGCTAGACAGTGCTTCAACTAGTAAGGAAAAGAGTGTTGAAAATATTCTTCATAAATATGCTCAAATGATAAGGTACGTATCTTTTACAACTAAAAGATGCTACATATTTACTTGCTTAAAAACATTATCCATATTACCGAATATGTGTGATATTTTGCCTCTTGCCTCTTTACAGGACGAGCAAACATAATGAAGACAGAAACACTGCAAATCTCCCACTCAGTAACACAAACAATATAAAACAAGCACCTTTTAAACCTAACAGACCGTTTAAGATAACTGATATTCATAATTTAAACGTCCCTTTGCCATCTTTTACTAAAAATGTAAAGCCTTCACCAGTTACTGTAACCCACAATGAAAATGCTAACTCTGCTTTTACAATCCATAATATTCAGCAGAATGAAAAAGTTAAATCCGTTGTTACAAACCGTATTCAGCAAAGCCCTTTTACGATAGCTAAAGAAACCCGTCCTGAAAACCCACTGGACCACCTTGACTTGACTCCTTGCCAGTCTCCTGTTCAATTATTGGAACAGTCATTAGAAATTACAGAAGACGATTTAAAAATAGACCAATCAATGTTCAATCCTAAAACACTTTTACAAAATATGGGGAGGGATGAGAAGGATCTTGAAATTATTCCCCCTCCTCCAGAATTCTGTAGCGATGACATTAGTTACTCACCGGAAATTGATGTTTATGAACAGATGAATAGCCCTAACAATTTTGAAGAGCTGAATCATACATTAGACGGAACACATGATATAAGTGTCTTGGAAGATGTATTTCCAGGAACTAGTAACTTAACGCCATCTAAAGAAATTGAGACATGGACTTTGGAATGTGACAGCGATTTGGATAATGGTTTTTAATATACTAATCCTACACAATCGTATACAGTCATGCGTAGCAAGATGTTCCAAAGTTATAATAACCAATCTCAGAATTCGCAGGACAGTACTACGAGACAAGGTAGATTAAGTCAATTCAAATTCAACAGTAAAAATAAATTAAAATTGTAAATGTTAGTAAGTTGTGCGAATGTTTGTCCGTTTAGCTTATGAAAATAAAGAAAGGTATAAACTTTATTGATACTGCATTTATAATTACGGCCTGCTACACAATGTCTAAACAAATTCTGGTTTGTACTATTTGCCAGATATTTCATACAAAATGTTATTCTCTAAACAAATTCGTTGGTTAGTTATTAGTACTTATGCGAAATAAAATACGTTTAACATGAAAACTATAGAATTTGTGGAAAGCATCAAATTCCTAACTATTAAAACTTCTTTCAGCTTTATTAGTTGAGTAAGAATCCTCAAATGCGATTACGAGATTAGTCTCCGGTAAAGGTTTCAATATTTGACTGGTATAGCTGTGAGAAAAAAAAGGGGGTAAATTTAGCAAGTGTATGTTTGATATTTGTATAATTGTAAAATTATGTGTTTGTTTACGAACATATTGGAAGCAAGATATTGTACCGAGATTATTATTTATTTAATCAATTAAGTATTTTCCGGCTTGAGGACTAGTGCAAGTATCATCAAAATGGGTTCAGTAGTTTTTTTAGATGTGGGCAAAAAGAAAAACCATGGAATTAAAATAAATATGTTCAAACTTTAAAACTACCTTCAATTTTCGGAAAAAGGCTGTTATAACAACTTTGTCGTCGGTTTAGGAAAAACTAATTAATTTAGTGTCCTCTAAGAGGTTTTAAAGTTAGAACATGATATTTTTTACTTCACAGTATTTCTATTTGCACATATCTCAAAAACTACTTAATTCCTCACGGATGTGTTTATTTATGCGACCTGTTTTGTCATGCTTTTGTTTATGCGGCCGCCGGCAGCCTTTTGATCCGTGAGCGTTTAACCGATTTCGATGAAACTTACACTGTTCCTTTTATTGGAATATGCTTCAATAAATGAAAAAAGGAAAAATCCGAATTCATCACATCATATCCGTAACAAACAATAAAATTATACAAATAAACGAATATCAAACAAGCAAACATACATACACCCGTGACATACACTAACGAAATTTAGCACAAGTGTTTGCAAGCCTTAAAATATCACTATAGTCAAATATTATCCAAATCGAAAGACGTCAGAGAAATATATGTCGAACTGATAACCTCCTTTTTAATCGACTTCAAAAAAGGAGGAGGTTATCAATTTTATTCGACTGTATGTTTTTTTTGTATCTATGTTACCTCATATCTCAGTCGTTTGTCGACCGATTCGAAATTTTATTTCGCTTATCTAGAGGGTATACCTTCTAGTTGGTCCCATTGTTGCCAATTTGGGATCCGATGGTGGTATCTTGGTGTAATCAAGGGAAACCCGCAAATTTTAAAGGCTCGTATAGTGATTTTTTACTAAGAATCTTAATGTTGAGGTGTTGTTACGTCTGACTACGTAGTTTGTAGATTACCCTCCCCCCCCCCCTCCTGTAATCCCTAAAAATGAAGAAATAAAATTAACTTTTAAGAAAAAGTAAAACCGACTTCAAAACCAAAATGCACTAAAAAGTCTCAGATAAACTCTTAACCATTGAAAGGAAAGGAATCCATTTCAGGCAAACAATTTATTTTTGAAGTCAGTGCTGTGATAGTTGATGCTTGATGGTCAAAGTGATGGTATTCCTTTCCTTTTAATAGTCAAGAGTTTATTTAAGACTTTTAGTACATTTTGGTTTTGAAGTCGTTTTATACTTTTTTTGAAGTCGGTGTAAAACTTGAATAATTTTAAATAGTAGCAAATTTTATCAGCTTTCATTTTGTAGCAGGTCTTATGTCACTAAAACGCAGTTTCCGATAATTAAGCGAAAGACCTAAAAAATAACTTTTAAACCCTTCTTCTGCCGCCCCGGCTCAAAGAGTACGAGCTGGGACTTTTGCTATGTTTAAGTAAGGGCTACTTCTTATTAGTCTAAACAAACGTAACGTAACGTTGTAAGGGCTAATTTTTCAATAGTCAGATAAGAATTATTCGTCGAACAAAATATAGTATGGCTAATTTGAAAAAATGTCACCTAACTGTCAGCAATGATACGTAACTGTCATTTTTAAAATCTGTCGCTTTATAATTTATCAGTCTGATAAGTTTTATCTGAGCTACAAAGTCAAAAATCTTGTTCTTCCCTCTACAAGGTTTGAAGACAGTTATTTGACTAGTCTATTAGTTCTTTACTTTGATGAAGTATTAGAACTAGATAGCCGGTGAGACTCTAAATCATGGCCGAGCTAAACAACACTTCCCTTCAAATTGGGGTCATAATTTTGACTTAGTCTGTTTTTGACGGCGTCAGCGTTCATATGTGTCACAATGCCTTAGTGTGCATTTTGAAACTGCAAGAATAACAAGTGTTCGGTTAAACAATGCCATTTAACAATCCTAATTATTAAGAATCTAAGTATTTTCAATAAAATTACTGCGTTTAGTTCCTTAGCCAACGCACACGCCAAGGCCGATACTTTATCAAAAAACTGTTTTTTTAAGACAGCGCCATACATGGAGTATTGTGTTTTTTTTTTACTAACTTAAACAATAATTTAACAGCCTTCCTGTTGTAGTGGTTTCTGCTCCGAACTACAAAGCTAAGTAGACACGGGTTCGAATCCCACTCGCACGGCACTTACATTTATATGCATGGATGTTTGTACCCGGCCGTGTGCTATGAATGTACGAGTATATACGGTGACCGGCACGAATAGTACCTACGGCAAGCAAACCAATGCCTGCGGTTCCTCGACTTCTCAATAAAATATCTATGTTTTATTTATAATTTAAGTTATAAGAATTTATTTGAATAAATACTACTATTTACACAGCGTTCAATTGTTTGCAAGAAAAAAAAACATAAATTCTAAACATTTCAAGAGCAGTATTAAAGTTGTTCATTTATCAAGATGCCTTTCCTGAAAGTAAAGAATCATTGCTTGATTGATCCGTTATTCATATAATATGAATTCAGTTAAAATTTAATCGTTAACCTTTCGCTATTGCTGAATATTATGATGTGTGCAAAATGCAAAACCTGCCCATTTATACTGATTTATGGAGATACCAAAAAAAGGACTAACATTTTTAATTATAAAATTACACATATGGTCACGTGACCGTAAATGCCTATCAGAGAACGTGACATCACCTCTGATGTTGGCGCCATTTCAGTTCGAACGTTTACGAGACCCATTTAAATTGTATTTTCAAAATCATGATCTAAAAATTTAAACGCAAAATATTTTTTTATAAAAAGTTTTTGATTAATGTCCTACGAAGGTGAAGTTTTAACTAGTTTTTGAAATTTGGTCAACTAGCCTATTGAAATGTACCTAGATACTTTAAAAAATATTATTGAGAAAGCGACTTCATGACCATTCCGAAACTGATGTTTAATGTATGTCACTCCATGATATCCTCAATCAGACAGTGCCATATTTGAGTAGGTACTGTTTTAGTTCGCGATTCTAATTCTTCATCAAAGGTATTTTTAAGAGCGTAGATAGTAATGTCAGCGCGGCGCAGCGGCCCGATGAATACGAGGGTCAAACTGAAAGTTCTTAGAACTGGCCACTTATAAACAATATAATAAAAAAAAAATTCTAAAATTTGAAAATAGAACTCTTTGCCAATATCACTGAGTATATATTTCATTCATTTGTCATTTGTTTTACGATTTGGCGGCAAATTGAAAATTGTCTGTGTCACGTCAACATGAATTTAACACGAGAAAATTTTCGTGCAATGATTTTTTATGACTTTCGATGTCATTTAAGTCAACAAGAAAGTTATGATAGACTACGATTGGCCTTTCACGATGAAGCCCCATCTCGTGCGACTGTTTACAACTGGTTTAATGAGTTTAAACGTGGTCGCACTAATCTCACTGATGATGTACGTGAGGGACGGCCTTCTACGGCGACGATTGAAAATAACATCTGTGTTGTGCGGCGTATGATAGAGACTGACAAAAGAGTGACCTATCAGCAGATTCGGACAAGCTTAGGCATCGGTATGAGTCAAGTGCACAAAATCCTCCACGAACATTTAGCGGTCAGGAAGCTTTGCGCCCGGTGGATACCTCATAATTTGACTAAGGCTCAAAAACTCCATCGTGTGGATTGGTGCCGTAAAATGATTGAAAGATTTAACGGAGGTGACTCAAATGCTGTGTTCGACATACTAACAGGTGACGAAAGCTGGATTTACTGTTATGATCCTGAAACCAAAAGACAATCTGCTCAGTGGGTGTTTCCTTTCGAGGAGTTGCCAACTAAAGTGAAGAGAGATCGAAGTGCGGGAAAAAAATGGTGGCCTCGTTCTTTGGAAGGATAGGTCATTTCGCAACAATTGTGTTAGAGGATCAAAAAACAGTTTCTGCAGAATGGTACACTACCAATTGTTTGCCACTTGTCTTGGAAAAAGTTCGAGAGAAACGACCTCGCAGTAGGATCCTCCTTCACCACGACAACGCCTCGTCGCACACCGCCAAGCGAACGATCGACTATTTGGCGACATCAAACGTTGAATTACTGGGTCACCCGCCGTATAGCCCCGACCTCGTGCCTTGTGATTTTTATTTATTTCCAAAAATTAAAGAAAAACTTAAAGGAAAGCGGTTTATGAATGCTGAAGAAGCGGTGGCTGCGTATCGCGATGCCATTGAAGAGACCCCTAAGGACGAGTGGGCAAAGTGCTTTTCCCAGTGGTTCCATCGCATGCAGCGGTGTATTGACGTCAATGGACAATATTTTGAAAAGATATAATAAAACTAATAACTGGCTAATGTAATCAGTTTTTGATTTTCTAAGAACTTTCAGTTTGACCCTCGTATCTACAGAATCCTTTCTCGACAGAGCGTTGTCCGCAAAGCAATTGAAAAGTGCCAGTAAAACTAAAACACCACATAAAACCTAAAATTATTTTTTAATTACAGTTTTTGTTTTAGAATCAATTGAATAACGATTATTTTTGGTGTCCGAGGAATATAGAAATAAAAGAAAATGTAAGCAACACCAAATTTTATTATTGAAGTTAGAGCAGAAACAATGCATAGCAAAAAAATATGTATCTTAATTAATTTGATAATTCATTTATGTAATATTAAGCAAGAGGTGAGATAAGTAGTTTACATAGTGTCATTAAAATCTACTACAATATTATTATTATATTTAATTATCCTTGAGATTAATCACAAGAACAAGTAAAACCAAGACTCACTAAACACAAAATAATAAACTCATGGCCTGCTTTCGGCCGTTACAATTTATTTAGTTGGTCTTGGTTGAACAGAACTCCAATCCTTTACTCCAGTTAGTCTTTTCTAACTTGAACAGTGCGATGTTTTACAAGGGCAGGTTGAACTCACACCATTCAATTTAAAAGAAACTTGGTGTGTGCAGGATCCTCGTCTTTGCCTGGCGCTGGCAAGCACCGACGACGACACTGAACAGGTAGAAATTGTTACAACCTCTATACTTTGCATTAAAATAATGCCCATTTTCACAGGCAAGGGATCCTAACTCCACAACCACTTATTCCAGTGAAATATCACTCTAACACATAGTTCTCAGCTTCCCTGCAAAGTTTTCTATCATGTATTCAAAAGAAAACCTAGAGTCACTGACAATAAAATTTAGATAAAAACAATAATATGCAATCCTGCCTCTCCACATGCGTCTTGACATGTGTCGTCCCAATACCAACCCTAGCACTTTGTAAGAAGTTCTTGCCAAGTTCAAGTGAGTCCGTGAGACCGTCTATTCGGAGCTTGTTACAAAGCAAAGGTCGGACAGTTCGTCAACAAGACAATACTAGCTGAGAATATTTTTTCCGTTTAATGCTCAGCATGTAAAAGAAGAACGCTCTTATTATAACACACCGTACAACTAAATTCAAAGTAAATTAAGTAGATGCCTGTATAAATGTAAAGAAAAACATGATTGGCCTGGCTACGCCGTGATTACAATATACATTAAAAGCTAAGTCAATTATTTTTGGTAAGTATACAATACAATTTTTTATTTAATATCATGAATGAATGCAAAAACATGCCTAATAATAATGCTGAATATTAAACTGGAAATATAATCCACACTTTTTTTTTTGTAGTTTTATTTTTTTGTATTTTTTTTTACATTTTCATATATTTTTTAGTAATTTCCACGCTGGGAAAATTACACTAATTCTATGCAAAGTATAGCTTGTATTTTGTATATGACCACTCCATACTTTGTTTCTTTATATTTACGGGCTATGCAAATTATCCTCGCACATTGGCAGTCATAGTACAAGTGAAGATTCACTTGTTATAAGGTATATTATAAAATATGCAATAAAAAAGAATTCATAGATTATTCCACCAAAATTAGCAAATTCATATGTAGATGACGATGATGATGGCGAGAATTTTGATAATTCTTAAATAAAATTATGGTTAATACATTATTTTTAGATTTCATGTAAAATTTTAAAGTCCTAGCCAAAGATATAAAAAGAATCACAAGTAAGATACTGCAAATATGCCAGTTATAAAGCATAGCCCGAAGTGCTGCTGGCACACAGGCAAAATGCCATTACTCAAATGGGAAGTGGTGATAAAGATAAGTATAGGTCCAAAACCTAGCGACATCAACCGCACCTCACCAGTGTCATCCTATGCTATTTGCGATTCTAGAATGTGATTTCAACGAAAATTCATTAATCATCAATTTACTTTTTTTTTTAAGTTGCATAGATGAGTGCTAAGTGTGCCATCTTGATGTCGCAAGATGATGAAACATTCACTTCTTGGTCATGATCTTTAGATACTCAAGAGCATTGTGGGCAGCCGAAGACTGGGCATCCTTACTGGTCAGCCCGGATCCATAGCAGACAGCAACCGGCAGTGTGGAGAGCTGGACCAGACACTGGCTGCGGCCAGACATTGATTTCTCTTCAATATCAACGTATGTCACTTCAAAGGATTGCTCCGAAGCGATCTCTTGCAAGAACTGGACAAAGTTGAAATCTTTGTTGTTCAGCGGCGTCACCTGTTGCAAATAAAATAAATTAATATTATGTAAAATATTGCAAATAAACCAACCATTCGCACACCAGACACACGTCTAACTACCACAAAACTTGTTACTAAACGGTTCATGCATTTGATAATAACAATTTATTTATTTCAATTAAGTTTTAATAAAACATTTATCATGCAAATAATCGAAATATCGTACCTGCAACTTGGCCAGGTTGGGGCCGACAGACTGTTTGAGATGTTTGTGAAACTGCGACACCTTGTGGCTGTGACTGGTAGTCAAAGTGGAGATTTTACTATCTTTCAAGTCGGCATATCGGGCCGCGACTCCGCCCTAGAAATCAAACACGATTATATCAATACTTCAGCGTCCGCCAGAGACCCCCGTGGCCGAGTATGCATGTGCCGACCGAAAGATAGTAAAACACCTGGCCAAGTGCTTAGCAATCCTCAAGGGAATGATAAAAATGAGCCATCCTTTGAATATGGCTGACTATGTCGGGACATGCCAAGAAAGTAATTTGATTAGTGTACACATGGAAATTAATACAATGGTTATTTAATTATGAATTATTTAAACCAAAACGTTAATGTGGGACAATCAATTAATTTTATTTAGTTACTAGGAACCAGCAAGTTTACAGGACAAAGAAACAGATTCCGCTTCATTACAAAAAAAATAGGAAACCAAGATTAACATTACAATTACAATTTGAGAAAATGATACCACCATTATTGAATGCTGTCTTTACGAGTTAGTCTGAACCTAAGTACAGTTCTAAGCCTGGTATTAAGTAGTTGAATAAGATGGATTGTGTGGGGCTGATTTTTTTAATAGTTGGATAAGAATATTCATCAAACAAAGTACAATATGGCTAATTTGAAAACGTCACCTAATTGTCAGCAGACATAGGTACCTGTCAGTTTTTTAAATCTGTCGCTTTATAATTTATCAGTCTGATAAGTTTTATCTGACCATTGAAAAATCGGATCTTATTTGAATTATTGGATAAAATATCAGCTTTTGTGGTATTTACCTCTTCTTCGGGCTGGAAGGATTCCGGGGGGTTGTCCTGCAGAGCTTGCCACATCTTGTAGGCGGCCTGGCGCTTGGCCAGCTTCTTGGATTTGCCGGTGCCGACTTCGCGGCGTTTCAGCAGAGTGCAGATGATCGTAAACTGGCGCTCGTGGGGCAGACCTGATAAAAAATCAAGGCTATGAACATTAGTAACAAAACATGCGTAAAATCGTTCACTGAAGTGAAATGAGAAAATATGTATCAACTCATCTAGTTCAGTAGAGAGATCTACTATATCAACATTAACATTATCAACAATATCACTCACTACTGCACATTCCATAGCCACAATTTTTAATGGTATGGATCTATGTTTATTTAAAACTTTAAAAACACTTAAGATTTCTGGAGTCCAGAATTACTATTATAAAACTGCTGTCTGTATTACAACAAAAATAAACAAACACTGCTCTGAAAATCACCCCATGATTGATGTTTGCGGTGATTTCATGTTTGAGGCGAATTTCAAAGTAATGTTTGTTTAAGTATTTCATATAACAATACTAAATTCTAAGCCTTATTGCAAAGACTTAATTTAAACGTGCGGGGCCATACAACTGTCTCGCTCTTGCAGTAACTAACCAATATGTCCGTACGCTTTACTCTCTATCACTGAGCTAATGAAGGACTGAAGTACTGACTTGTATTGGACGATAGTGAACGAGTACAGTACTAGATTGCTGAAGTACGTCAATTAAAGCAATCATTCAAGAGAAACTATAAACTCTAGAATGATCTACCAAATACCCACCATTGGTGCTTGTCATCCCCATATTAGCTTAAAAATTTTTTTCACTATTTTTAGTAATGTTAATGCTTTAGTGAAAAATATTTTTAAACTATTATATTTAAGCAGTCAGGCACCGAGAATAAAATCAATTGGTATTGTAGCCATATGGGCTGCGATGTAGTTGGGGACAAACAAAATCAAAATTGAAAATCATTTGTACACGGCTATGTCCTATTACCCTACTCTAGCGGAGTTTTAAATTTTTCTGTTGCTTTGCTTGTACTGTGCCAATGCAGTGATGACGTGAGTGACAAACAAAAACAAGGAAATCGTCTTATTATTAAATAATTTTGACATCACAATCTACTCACGCCTGTTGACATTATCGTCGTTCTCAGCATGGTAGGAAGGCGGCGGCCAGAAGCGCGACATGCAGAGCTCCTGCAGCCAGCCGACTGGATTTCCCATCAACTTGTCTTCAAACGACGAGACAACTGCACCCCTAAAAATATTAACAATAATGTTAATGAAAACATCACATTAAATGACATTAACAAAACAGTTTTCTTCTTCTTCTTTGGTGGTACTGGCAATGTGGTACACAACAGTCACATGCTCATGTTTTTTATAGCCTTTATTTGAAGAGATGTGTGGGTTGGAGTGACATATTTATTATTTTTTGTAGTTATTTTTCTGTCTCATCTGTGTGCCTTCACGCAAAGGTGCCTACAAATTTCTCCACTCTTGGTTTAGAATGTTTAAACACTGAAATAAGAAACAAAAATTGCGCACAGGCGGGACTCAAACCAGCAACTTTCTGGCTAAACTTTAAGTTTGGTTTCTTATTTTATCTTTATGAATATAAAATATGACACTAAGTGTTAAAACCATGGGATAGCCAAGCTTTATAAATTTTCAAGTTGAATTTATTCTGTATAAATAACTACTTAGCCCACTGCTGCTGTAAAACATTTGGGGTAGATAGCGCAGATGTCACGCGTAATGTATGTATTCATAAGAGACCAGTAATTTCGCTTTTGGCGGCGGCGGCTGACTATCTCGTCTTCCTACAGTCTGCCCCTGTTTTTCATGAAGCCTCTTGTGTACCATTTTGTTACTGTCTTTTCGTCAAAACTGCCCAAGGCCGAACAATTTGTGAGTATCATTATCAGAAAAACACCTTAAACCTTAACAATCAATGACTTTAAGTCCTAAATCACTTGTATTCATTTCAATCTTACATGATATGAATACTGATCTCCAATATCAAGGATATTCTTAAATGTCAATGTACTGGTGAGAAAAATGCTTGTTTATAAGTAGGTACTAACGTCTCAGGCACATTGCCATTTGTAGATTGATCAGCAGGAGTAGCCCCGGTCAGCTTGTCCAAAAGAGCCTTTGCTGCAGAGTGTTTGGCTTCCTTCTTGGACCGGCCAGTGCCCATGGCTGTAAGAAATTTAAGAACATTAATGTTTGTAAGACAATTTATTTTATAGAAGAAATGGTATTTAGAACAAAATAATAAATAAATGAGTGAAATGTTATAAAACATTTTCCCATTATTTTTTGTAAGATAAATATGAGAAAACAAAGTAAACAATTTTTACTTTTCTCAAGGCATCGCAGCTCCAAATCCCAACCGGGTCAATGTATACTCTGATTTTTAATTAGATAGACTAAAATGACATTACCATAGCAGTTAGCGCAAGTACTTGAAGCTGTGGGAATTATTTTGTTCCGAAGTTTTTTTATAAACTGTGATAGCTGATTTTGATAAGAATAAATACAAGAGATGCGCCGAGTAGCATTTTTGCCGAGTAACGAATACCGAGTATCACTTGGTTCATTTTTTTTCAACCGAGTACTCGGCCGACCGAGAGTTACTTGGTTTAAATAAAATACCTATTTCGGGTACACAAGTAAAAACAGGTTCGCGCGGAATTAGCTTTCATTTAGCCACTACAGCGCGATGATACTAAAAGCCTCATTACTTTAGAATAAGCTGTCAAAAGACAAGTCCTTTCGAGTAGTTGGCAGGGCACCAAATAAGATATCCAGAACTGACACGTTCAGCCAAAGTATTTCTATGTGCACCTGCAAGCACCGTGCATAGCGAGTGATTATTTCCAGAGGCTAATAACGTCAATGAAGAAAAAGTCTATAAAAGAATAGGCTGTTACCAGAACGTGCAGACATCTTTGTTACTACATCATAATTTTACCTTATAAATTTTCATATATTGAATTTTCTTCGTAAACTAGTTCTCCTCATTTGGTCTCATTACTACTCGTTTAGTATCATAATTATTTATTATTATTATTATATAGCCTTCTTTCGGACATTGCTTTCCTCAAGCTATTCATAAAGTTCTTTTATGTCCCATTTTTGTGTGTCCGTTTGCCAGGTGGCAAAGGCCTCCTCCAATCTTCTCCATTCTGGTCTATCCATGGCTACTCTACTCCATGTTGTACCTGCGACTTGTCTGATATCGTCATCCCACCTTCTATGTGGTCTGCCTCTCTTTCTTTTTCCATTCCTTGGATACCATTGTGTGATTAGTTTACTCCATTTATCTTTTCCTCGTATCATGTGACCTGCCCATTTCCACTTTTGTCTCCTTATTTTCAAAGTTATGTCTTGAACCTTAGTCTTGCTTCTAATTTTGCTATTCCTTACTTTGTTTTTCCTTTTGATCCCTATCATACTTCTTTCCATGGCATGTTGGCATGTGGTAAGTTTGTCGGTTATGTTTTTAGTTAAAGCCCATGTTTCACTTCCATATGTCAGTACAGGCAGGATGCATGTGTTAAATAGTTTGCTTTTTGTTAGGATGTGTAGGTTATTATCTTTCATTACCTCTTTTAGGTCCCAGTGTCTTTTCCAGCTGTTCGAGACTCTTCTTTCGACTTCTTTGTGTACATTTTCTACTGGAGACATTAGTTGACCAAGGTAAATGTATTCATCGACATAGGTGATTTGAGTCTGTTCTACTGCAATAGGATCCTTTTTGCCATTGGTCATGATTTTTGTTTTTATTGGGTTTTACTTCAATCCGGCTTTTGCACTTTCTGATGCCAGGTCGTTTATCATCTTGCTTAGGTTTCCTGGTGATTTTGCTAATAGTACGATATCATCAGCGAATCTTAAGTGCGTTTGTATCTGGCCATTGATATTAATGCCCATGTCCGTCCATTCCAGGTTCCTGAATATCACTTCCAGTACAGCCAGAAAAAGGGTTGGTGAGAGGGGGTCGCCTTGTCGTACGCCTTTTTGTATTTGAAACATGTTTCCTTTCCTTTCCAGTTGGATACAAGCTGAGCAGTGTCTGTAGATATTCCTTATAATCCTTATGTATTTATGCTCTATACCTAGTTCCTTTAAGGCTTCCCAGATTTTTGAGTGTATCAGAGAATCGAAAGCCTTACTGTAATCAATGAAAGCCATGAAATATGTAAGCTGGTATTCAGCATATTTTTCTATGATTTGTCTTACAGTATGGATGTAGTCTAATACTGAGAAGTCCTTTCGAAATCCAGCCTGTTCTATTGGTTGTTGTTCATCTAGTTTCCTTTCTATTCTCTTCAAAATAATCTTTGCAAATATCTTATATACGAGGGTCAAACTGAAAGTTCTTAGAAAATCAAAAACTGATTACATTAGCCAGTTATTAGTTTTATTATATCTTTTCAAAATATTGTCCATTGACGTCAATACACCGCTGCATGCGATGGAACCACTGGGAAAAGCACTTTGCCCACTCGTCCTTAGGGGTCTCTTCAATGGCATCGCGATACGCAGCCACCGCTTCTTCAGCATTCATAAACCGCTTTCCTTTAAGTTTTTCTTTAATTTTTGGAAATAAATAAAAATCACAAGGCACGAGGTCGGGGCTATACGGCGGGTGACCCAGTAATTCAACGTTTGATGTCGCCAAATAGTCGATCGTTCGCTTGGCGGTGTGCGACGAGGCGTTGTCGTGGTGAAGGAGGATCCTACTGCGAGGTCGTTTCTCTCGAACTTTTTCCAAGACAAGTGGCAAACAATTGGTAGTGTACCATTCTGCAGAAACTGTTTTTTGATCCTCTAACACAATTGTTGCGAAATGACCTATCCTTCCAAAGAACGAGGCCACCATTTTTTTCCCGCACTTCGATCTCTCTTCACTTTAGTTGGCAACTCCTCGAAAGGAAACACCCACTGAGCAGATTGTCTTTTGGTTTCAGGATCATAACAGTAAATCCAGCTTTCGTCACCTGTTAGTATGTCGAACACAGCATTTGAGTCACCTCCGTTAAATCTTTCAATCATTTTACGGCACCAATCCACACGATGGAGTTTTTGAGCCTTAGTCAAATTATGAGGTATCCACCGGGCGCAAAGCTTCCTGACCGCTAAATGTTCGTGGAGGATTTTGTGCACTTGACTCATACCGATGCCTAAGCTTGTCCGAATCTGCTGATAGGTCACTCTTTTGTCAGTCTCTATCATACGCCGCACAACACAGATGTTATTTTCAGTCGTCGCCGTAGAAGGCCGTCCCTCACGTACATCATCAGTGAGATTAGTGCGACCACGTTTAAACTCATTAAACCAGTTGTAAACAGTCGCACGAGATGGGGCTTCATCGTGAAAGGCCAATCGTAGTCTATCATAACTTTCTTGTTGACTTAAATGACATCGAAAGTCATAAAAAATCATTGCACGAAAATTTTCTCGTGTTAAATTCATGTTGACGTGACACAGACAATTTTCAATTTGCCGCCAAATCGTAAAACAAATGACAAATGAATGAAATATATACTCAGTAATATTGGCAAAGAGTTCTATTTTCAAATTTTAGAATTTTTTTTTTATTATATTGTTTATAAGTGGCCAGTTCTAAGAACTTTCAGTTTGACCCTCGTATATTCGACATGAGACTGATAGGTCTATAGTTTGCCATATCGCATGGATTTCCTTTCTTGAATAGCAGGATTATAGTTGATTCGGTCCATTGTTTTGGGATGATTTCTGTGATTAACACATCATTGAAAATTTCTGTGAGTATCGGTGCCATTGCCACTTTAGTTTGCTTAAGTATTTCATTGTTTATGCCGTCTGGTCCTGGAGCTTTATAGTTTTTCTGTGTGTTAATAGCTTTTTCCGTTTCTTCCTGCATAATGCTAGGTACTATTTCATTCTCTTGTAAATCTATTTCTTCTGTATCTGTAATGTTCTTGTATAGTTCGGTGTAGTAATCTGTAGCGATCTTGAGTATTTCCTGTCTACCAGTCTTCTCCCTACCACTACTATTTTTGATCTTCAGAATCCATTCTTTTTTATTAGTAAGTTCTTTGTACGCCCTTTTTATACCACCAGTCTGTATAATATATCTTTCTATTGTTTTCATCCGCCGTTGTCTATTGTCTTTCCTTATGTTTTCTTTTATTTCTTTGCTAAGTCTTGCTATTTCTTTTCTATTTTTATCTGTGTTTTTCGTATTGATTAGAACTGCTCTTTGCTTAAGAAGGTTGGTAGTTTCATCCGACAACCAATTGATTGCCTTTTCTTTCTTGTTACTCTGTTCTATAGTAGTGGTTGTGATTAATTGTTCTAACCAAGTGTATTTTTCCTGAGTGTCAGCGTCTTTGATTCCTTTTTTGTAATCTTTAAGTTTCGTATTTAGTGAGTTGGCTATTTCTCCTAATAGGTCTTTGTTAAGTTTTGTATTCACTGAATTTGTTTTTGGTCTGGGGTTCTTGGGTTGTGATGAATTTAATTCGGCCCTGACCATGCGGTGATTGGTGTTAAAATTAAAATTATTGATGACATTTATGTTCGTGAAGAATTTCGGTTTATTGGTCAATATGAAATCAATTTGGTTTTTTATTTTACCATCAGGTGACAACCAAGTCCACATTCTGTTTTTCTTTTTCTTAAATATGGTATTTAGTATGGTCAGATTATTTTCCATTGCAAAATCCATGAGCATTTTTCCATTTCTGCTTCTGGGTTTTGAGCAGTATGTGTAGGGCCCTATAATTGCATCTTCTTCCCATTGACATTCACCAATTTGGCCGTTCAAGTCACCCATTACAATAATATTTTTGTGAGCACATGTCTGTATAGTTTTGTTTAAATCCTGATAAAACTGGTTTACTGTCTCTCTCTCTGCATTTTCTGTGTGTGAGTAGATCTGAATTATGGTCCATGAGTGTTTGTAGTATGGAAATTTTAAATTCAATAATGCTATACGGTCCGACACACCATAAAATCCATCAATGTGCTTTGATAGGTATTTTTTTACTAAAAAACCCACACCATATTTTCCTGGGGTCTCTCCTATATAGTAGAGTATGAAGTCCGGGTAAGCGACAATTTTTTCTCCCATTCTACGCACCTCACTCAGGCCGAGAATATCCCAGTTTGTGTTTTGTAATGCTAATGATAATTCTGATAGGTTTCCTTCTTCTCTTAGTGTTAATACATTTAGAGTAGCAATGTATATTTCTTTACGTTTTGCTATTGGGGTCTCCATTTTAGATTTTTGACTGGGTAGAGTTGGTTCGACATTGATATTTTTTTTATGTTGTTGTTGATTAATTGGAGGGTAGTGGTCTGCTTCCCCCACGGTGACCAGCCGGATTGGGGGAGTGTTTATTGAAGTTTTTCTTGTAGTTTTGTTATTGCTGTGTTGTTTCCGGTTGGCCTTCGCTAGTTTTTTGGCAGATCTGACGTCGAGCTTGATTTCCCACGAGAAACAAAAGAAAGCATGCTTGGTTTGATTACTTCATTTGTTGGGTTAAGAGATGTCTTTCCTTTCTCGGTATTGTTCGTGTTTATCTTTTTCTGGGATGGAGTAGTGGGTGATCCTGATTTCTCTCTTTTCCTTTTTTCACGGTTGATGGTCTCAGGTTTTTTCACAATCAATTTGTCGTACTTTATGAAAGCAATGTTTCCATTTTTTCTCTCTTCATCCACTTTTACCTGCAGTTGTTTACGTATTTCTAGAACATCTTTAGGGAAGTCCTCTTTGACATACACATTTGTAGGTAGGCAACGCTTGTTTTTTAGGATGATATGTTTCTTCCAAGATGTAGTTAATGATACAATCACGGGGCGGATTTTCTCAGATTTTGTTCCAAACTAAAGTGACCACTTTGGAACAAAAAAATATCCTATTTCGAAAAGCAAAAACGAAGGAATAATCTGATATTTTTTGGCATTGAAGAAAAGGAAAAATCAGAATTAGAGTTAGTCGAACATATCAAAGACATTATACAGGATGCAGGAACACATATGTACAATCAAGAGATAAGTAATAGTATCATAATTGAGATTGTCAAAGATCTCCCCTGTTGTTTATTTTATGGTTATTGCTGTCCAATATTTAAAATATACTCATTTGTATGGCATGGTATAGTATACTACCCTGCTCTCAATTTAGGCACTGAAATCACTTAACAATGAACTCATTCATTTTTGACTATGAAATAGGTACTAATCTTAACAAATTAATTACTCACCAACTAAGTCAGCAACAGTGACACGGTAGCGGAATGTTGGTTCATGGATCATCCCCTCGATCTGCACCAGTTCATACTTTGGCACTGTTCCACGACGAGCCAACAGCTCCTGCAGCACTGATACTGGTGTCTTCATGGGCAGGGACTCCATCTCCTGTAAATCAATAAAATAAGAATATCATTAAAAAGTTTTGTTTCACAAAATAAAGAGTTATAAGAAAAAATCTTACATAATGGGTCTTTAGAATGGGAAGACGAAAAAAATACAATCATAAGCATTGAGTAAATTATGTAGTTGATGAACTATGTATATAGTGTGAGAGAAATTTTATTTCCTCCAATTTGTTTATGAATTAATAAAATACCTAGTTGCTTTTTGTTGTTTGAAGGTAGACAATAGAAAAATATGTATTTTACATTTATGATACATTGAGTACCTTCCTTTACTGACTCAAATATACATTGCGTAAAGGTAAAAATACAACTTACCCTTTTAGCTGCCTCATCAAGCGGCAGTCGCTCCAAGTTGTTAGATGGCTTCGGCCTGTTCTGGTAGCGGCGCCGGGGCCCGTGAGGTGCGTGCTCACCATCTGGTCCGGCTCCGTGCACCGGCATGCCGTGTACCACTCCTGGCACTCCACCGTGCACCACACCGGGGTGTGGGTGAACCACATTGCCATCCATCTGTGAATCACAACATGTTCACTAAAAAATACACACAAGCCGCAGAAATTCGTTAATCTAGCTAGTGGGTTCATTACAGGCTATAGATTCGCTGGGAACAATAGATAACAATCTAGGTAGAGCGGGATCGGATTTAAGTCCACAAACGCTGTAAATTTACTCAAGAACTATTTGCAACTGTAAAACAAGATATGAAATAAATAGATATACATATGAGAAATCCCAACTCAAAAAGCGAAATACTTACAAACATTCTGAAGTCTAGAAGCGACTTATTGCTTGTTTTCTAGATGTGTAATCTACACTTATAAATGGATTTTCACTTTAGCGATTTCAACAGCACTTTTTCACGCGTTGTAACTAGAATACTAGTCACTTAGAATAAATTTCAGAAGAAGTGTGATAATCCGATTGACATGGCGGCCGCCGGCCATTACGAGTTCTTCAAGATGGCTGCTGAACCACATGCCGGGCAGTAAATCAATTTGAGCAATAAATTTTTGGTTTAATTATGCTATGGATGCAAACTAATATTATTGTATTTTAGAGCCCGTGATTTTTCAGTTACAGCATAAATAAATCAGCTGTTAATAAAATGCACTAGTACGGTTAAAAAATATTAAGATATTCACTTACCATTTTTGAAGAAAGCTGAAAATCGTAGAATGAATCTGCACTGTAAATAATACAAATACACCGATTACTTAGTTATTTTAACAATAAACTACCGATAATGTAGATATTTTGCGTAATTTAGTTTACTAACCCGAAGTAAACCACCGGCTGATTTTAATGAAATGAATGACATTGACAGAGAGAACAGCTGTCAGCTTGACTCATGAACAGATGTTCTAATTCCGAGCCGAGTGGCGTTTTTAAATCAAGATCAGGCTGTATGGCTCTATTCCATTGCCTTTCCCATATAAATAGGATAAATTCAACTACTATTAAGAGAACATATTTTAGGTTATTTTTTATTTTGTGCTTGGTACCTTTTGTCTAATATTGTTTTTTTAGGTTATTTTTTATTTTGTGCTTGGTACCTTTTGTCTAACATTGCTTAAGTGTATGTTTGTGATATAACCAATAAACGATTTTGCACTTTCGTTTCGTTGCATGTTTTATATTTTTACCGACCTCACAAAAAGAGGTTATCAATTTAACCTGTCTGTAAGTGATATCGTTAGATTTAGTAAGGAGACAGCCGTAGGTCGCCCTAGAGTCGTTTCATATTTGATTAGGGAAATATACCTAGACACTTGACTTCAGCATTTTTTATTTGTGATTGTGCAATAAAATTGTCAGTTAGCTTTTGCAAGTAAGCGCTAGCAATTGCTTTTTTGTAGTAAAAAGGTTTGCCTTTTTACTAGAAAAAAGCACTTTTTTGGTGTCAGTTTGCTATGATTTACATTTGATTGCCTAGATGGCGTGATACATACGAAACGCCTTTTAGGAAACTAGGCTTTATTCAACATAAAGAAATATACTATGTTAATAAATAATTACAGACATTATAGACAGACATTGACACACACAGATTGTCTGATAGAAAATTCTATAGACGTATGATCTATGATCTATGGATGATACCGAAGAGGTTCATAGCATTCTTCCCCCCTTCAATTCCATTCAGGCACAACTCTCGACTAATTACTACAAACGTAGTCAACGAGGTAGCCTGGTCTTCTGCGGGGTCTGCTAGAAGATCGAACCTGAGATGCTTCTGAATCTTGAGTAGGGGCAATTTCATCATCAGCTGTTTCAGATCCATCTTCAGATGTTCCATCAGTTGCGGGTGTCTCATCTTGCCAAGTATTATCCCCATCTGGCAAAGGTGCTAAATGTCTGTTAGAGACGGTAGTTTCTCTACCATCTGAGAATCTTACATGCGAATAAGATGGATTCGCTTGTAATATTTCAACTTCTTCGACTAACGGGTCGTATTTTGAGGAACGAACATTTTTCTTCATTAAAACAGTTCTGGAAGACGTTAGCCAAGTTGGTATAGATTGTCCGTTCATTGTTCTTCGAGGGTGACTAAACAGACGTTCGTGAGGAGTATTATTCGTGGCTGTACATAAAAGGGATCTTATCGAGTGTAGTGACTCAGGAAGTACTCGCTCCCATTCTGTCACATCTAAGGCCTTTGATTTTAAGAATAACTGAATAGTTCTCCATAAAGTTCCATTTAAACGTTCGACTTGTCCATTACCTTGAGGGTTGTATGGTGTAGTGCGGCTAGTCGCAACGCCTAGAGATAGCAAAAAATTCCGTACTTGTTCAGACATAAAAACAGATCCTCTATCAGAATGAACAAAAAGAGGAGTGCCAAACACAAAAAATACGTCTTTAAGGCATCTGATTACAGTGTCTGCTGACAAATCATGACATGGATATGCAAAAGGAAATCTGGAGTACTCGTCGATGATAGTAAGGATGTATTTGTTTCTCGTGTTTGAAGGTATCGGTCCTTTGAAATCGATACTCAATCGTTCAAAAGGAGATGTTGCCTTAATCAGTTTTCCTTGGGCTTTATGAAAACGTGGTTTTATTTCGGCGCAAATATTACATGTAGAAGTAACTGATTTTATTTCGTTAACTGAGTATGGAAGATTCTTAGACCTGACCCAATGTATCATTCGTGTGACACCAGGATGACCCAGAGCGTTGTGTAATTCTGTTAAAGTATTAGTTTGAACTTGAGCACAGACACGTGATAGCGCATCAGCAGCAGAATTTTCTTTTCCAGGTCGATATATAATATCATACTTGTATGAGGATAGCTCCAGTCGCCAACGTTCTACTTTTTCATTCTTGATTTTACTATTATGCGGTTGGAGCATAAAAGCCACGGACTGTTGATCAGTAATCAAGATAAAATGCCTTCCTAGAAGAAAATGGCGCCACTTACGAAGAGCTTCAACGATTGCACATGCTTCTTTTTCTATGGAAGAGTGACGTTTTTCTGGAGCTGATAATGATCGAGAAAAATTAGCAACAGGTCTTTCGTTTTGAGATAAAATAGCTCCAATTGCAAAGTCTGACGCGTCCGTTTCAACAGTGAATGTAGCACTTAGGTCAATGGCATGTAAGCTGGAGCAAGCGAGTTCATTCTTCAGACTATTGAACTGTAATACTGCTTCATCAGTAAGAGGGAACTTGGTTATATCAATCAAAGGTCTTATTTTATGAGAAAAATTTCGTACCCATGGGCTGTAGTGTGCAAAAAGTCCTAAGGTTCTTTTGAGAGAACGAGAGTCTGATGGTATGGGTAAATCAAGTAGAGCTTGTATTCGAGATTTATCCGGTTTTATTGTCTGGTTGCTAATAGTATGCCCTAATAGGTTGATTGTCTGTGAGCAAAAAGTGCATTTGTCTCTATTCAATGTTAGTTTATATTTTTCAGCTGCCTTTAGAAATTTGTTCAAATTAGCGTCGTGTTCTTCTTTGGTAAGTCCGCAAACTGTCAAATCATCGAGATAAGCGTAGGTTCCAGACAACTTTTCTTTCTCTATTATAAATTCCAGTGTTCGCTGGAACGCTGCTACTCCATTGGTGACTCCGAAAGGAATACGTGTAAATTCGTATAGTTTACCACAAGCCTCGAATGCAGTATATTTTTGTTCTCTTTTTAGTATAGGAACTTGATGGTATGCGCTTTTCAAATCGATTTGGCTGAAGTATTTGAATTTAGAAACTTTGGAGATAATAGATTCTATTTTAGGTAAAGGATAAGCGTCTAATTCTGTAAAGTTATTGATGGTTCTGGAATAATCGATGACGAGACGTTTTCGATGATTATTACCTCCAGCGACAAGAACTTGCGCTCTCCATGGGGAGACACTTGGCTGAATTACGCCATCTTCCAGCAGCTTAGATACTTCTTTTTTAATAAAAGACTCGTCTTCCTCACTGTATCTTCGAGATTTCACAGCAATGGGCTTGATAGATGGAGATAAGTTAGTAAAAATCGAAGCCGGAGGTACTGTAGCTTCCATGACATTGCAAATGTTAAGGGGCTCTTGCTCGCCACCAAAGTTCAATATAAGCGACGAGTGCGTTTTTAGTATATCATGCCCAATAATGACGTCAGCGCATAAATTGTTTACTATGAGCAAGTTCTGTTTATGATAAGTATGCTTATCGATTTTGAGAGTAGCAAAACACGATCCTTCTACGACGGAGGTATTGTTAAGTGATGCAAACGTAATTGACTGGTTGCAGTGCCTCTTTTTCAGGTTTAATGTTTCAGCTAAACCTTTGTCGATAAAGCTTATAGAACTTCCTGTGTCCACGAGAGCATCAGCAGTATAATCATTTATGACAATGGGAATAGTAGCTTTCCTTAAACTTCCTGGGGCGGCAGCAATGACAGATGCTGTTTCTTCTAAAATGTTTTCTTGAGTGACTGCATTAACTTTGGGGCTAGCACCACCGACGCTGCGACAAACATTTGCAAAGTGTCCTTTTTTGGAGCATAATTGACACTGAGAATGAAACGCAGGACACTTGATGCGTTGATGTACATTTCCGCCACAAAAGAAACATCGTCGTTTTTTTGAAAAATTTACAGCTGCTATATTAGTTTCAATCTCTTTTTCGTGTTCTCGAATAGTGTTGAGCGTGGGCATGAAAGAAGTTGGGTTCGATGTTAATGAAAACGAATTTAAACTCTTTTCAGCGTTTTCTAACGTCAAAGCTTGATTTAATGCGTCATCGAATGACAATGTCAAGTTTTCCAAAAGTCTTTGACGAATTTTTTTTGAAATTATGCCCGATATGAATGCGTTACACATAAAATCATTCTGATTTTGCTCAGCGGATACGGCTTGAAAATCACATTCTTGAGCTAGTAGTTTAAGGGCCCGGACATAGTCAGATATAGATTCTTCAGGTTTTTGTAGTCTGGATGATAAGATGTGTCTAGCAAGTATACGATTCTTTGGCTTTTCGTACGATGCCCTCAAAACTTGTATCGCTTCATCGTAGGTACTGCACACTTTGATAAGAGCATATACTTTTGGAGATAAATAATTAACAAGTAACTTAAGCTTCAGTTCAGTAGAAGCGTCAGGAACAGCTGATGATGAAATTGCCCCTACTCAAGATTCAGAAGCATCTCAGGTTCGATCTTCTAGCAGACCCCGCAGAAGACCAGGCTACCTCGTTGACTACGTTTGTAGTAATTAGTCGAGAGTTGTGCCTGAATGGAATTGAAGGGGGGAAGAATGCTATGAACCTCTTCGGTTATAAAGTTTTGAAAAGTATGCAGCCAATGGTACCACTGCAACTCGGCACCCACTTCACCAGGGTCCGTACTAAATTTCTCGGGGTTTAGGTAACGGGATCCTCGGGTTGTCACTATTGGTACTTTATTTTCGCTCATCGTGCAATTTTAACTTTATGTTGAATAAATTGATACATACGAAACGCCTTTTAGGAAACTAGGCTTTATTCAACATAAAGAAATATACTATGTTAATAAATAATTACAGACATTATAGACAGACATTGACACACACAGATTGTCTGATAGAAAATTCTATAGACGTATGATCTATGATCTATGGATGATACCGAAGAGGTTCATAGCATGGCGCTTAATCGAAATGTTTACACTTAGGCCGCACAGATGGCGCAAGGTACTTGGAAGTCGATTCTGCTAAAAAATCTTGACACTTCTAGCAAGGGCCAAATGTCAAAAATCTATTCCTTCGTGATTTTGTTACAATAAATTAGTGGAATTGGGGCCCGATGGTAAAAAAAAAAAACAACTTTGATATATAAATAAAGGACAAAAGGATTACTTAAACCTACAACTAATAGTAGGTATTATATTATCTGGGCTAAAAGGATAAAAATACTTTTGTCTATGAACCTCCAACCAGCTTGTCATATTGAAATGTAATTATTTCATTTTTTAATAAAAATACAATAACTATACGCAGGGTTACAGGTTAAGTCGACCTAGATCCGTTAAGGGCGGTAGTACCCATCTTTTCTGACATTTTTCACTATGGAACACCCTACCCCAAACATAAGCGTTTTCAAGAAAGTCGACATTGAAATTTTTTATTAAAAATTGTCGATTTTTTTATATTAATTACGATTTTAAGAGTCAGTGCATCTTATTATTATTATTATTGATTTTTACATGCGGATTAAGATGTCCTATGAATTTACTAACCAAAATCCTTCTGAACGATTAAAAGTTCAAAAAGTTCATTAAAAATTGACAATTTACCTTTCTTTAATTAATCTGAAAAAAAAAACGCACACGTTTGGCAGATATGCTTAAAAACATCTACGTTTTGTCAGCTATCTAACAAGGTATAATACTCTAAGGTCTTATTTACTTCGTAGGAAAAAAACTTAGTTTCATAGGCGATAGTGGACGTAAAAATAATTACGCTTAAATTATTGAACCTTATTTATTTTTTGGCCCTAGGAAGTAAAATGAAACAATAGGTAACTTTTACAAAATATTATTGATTAAACCTAAATCAAAGTTTGTGTTCAACATGTTCACCTCTGTTTTGTACACATCTTCGCATTCTTCTGCGAAACCCAGTTTTTACAAACCCGGTAGTCAACGTTCTTCTTATTTCGTTTGCCGCATTAATTATCCTGTCTTTTAATTCTTCGACACATGTAATTGGGTTGGGCTCGCTGTACACGAGGCTTTTCATGTGCAACCAAACATAGAAATCCATGGGGGTTAGGTCCGGACTTCTGGTTGGCCAGGGTAAAGGCCCACCTTGAATTACGATTTTCTTGAAAACGCTTAGGTTTGGGGTGTTCCATAGTGAAATATGTCCGAAAAGATGGGTACTACTCACCCTTAACGGATCTAGGTCGACTTAACCTGTAACCGTGTATAACTCGATTGTCGTAAGGAGTGAACTTTTACTAACATACCTACAAGTTTGTACGGAACCCTCTGTGCGTGAGTCCGACTCGCACTTGGCCGGTTTTAGTTATAAATAAGCATAAGATAATAAATCATTTGAAACTACAAACGTAATTTGTTCATGTTGATGGTACAAAATTCCTACCTTAGATGGAAGCTACGCGGCTGCTACGAAGTTGCTACGAAAACTTCTACTGTGCGGCGTCGTGTCCATACTTATATAGTATATTTTTGTTTACACTAGACAGGCATCTCAAATAGTTTTCTACGCTACGTGCGAGTATCTATATGATTGATGTCCAATAATAAAAAATATATTATGCTAAAATCACTGGGTTTTGTTTTACTGATTTTTTTATTATTATTTGTAAAAGTCAACAACAATCAGTTACTATAACGAAAATAAGATGTTCCACAAGGTGCCACGTATTATATTCTTCATTGTACAAAAATAATGTTCTTTCGATTCGATTGGTTTAATAATTTGTCTTGTCAAATTGTACCAAGATGATTAGGTACATTGTAGCCGATGCTATTATCTGAAACAAGGATTACAAAAGCAAAAAATTAAAAATAAAATAACGAATAAATTATAATTAAACATAAACAAGAATAAACGAAAAAGCAAACAAGGATATCACACAACGCTCACAAGTTCAGCAATTAATAAAAAATATTATGAAGGTATATGTGTGCACATTAGTATTTTATTTACGTCACTTACGTTGAAAATAAATTTTGCATCCAATGAGAAATATCCATAAATTGATAATTCAGTATTTTGGTATGATATTAGCGAAGCAAAGTGTTGTGTCTGAAAACAAGCGTACATGATAAAATTTAACTAAATGGACGAGCAAAATAGTTGCTAATAACAAAAAATAAACCACCTTAAGAATATGTACCTCTATCAACGACCTCATGTCATGGTTATCAATGGGTATATTATGTAGAGTTTGTCCTATCCTCACTGTCTGAAAGGAACAAAAATAGCACAGTTTATAATCGTACTTTATATAATCAAACAGTACACGAAGGTTCTATTAAACTTGTTTGCATTGCATCATCTTAAAGTCCGTTTTTTTCGCAAGTCCAATAATGGAAACAATCTTTACACAACTTTTAAAATAAGAATCGTGAATAAAAATAATTATCTTTTTTTTAAAAAAATATCTCAGTATTTAACAATACATTACCTATGTAAGTAGTGAGTATTGTATTTATGTTGTTTTAAAATTAATCATTTTATTAAAAAGGAATGTCAATATTGTTTACAATATTCGACTAGCAAAGAGAAACGGACTGTACTTCAATACATTTTCACGAAAGAACATGAGTTAACCTTATGATTATTTTACTACTAGATGGTGCAATAGAATCTAAAAGGATATGAGGAACACACCAACCGCTTGTTTTAACTGGTTCCCAGTATACGCCAAAATGTATATTTTAATTATCTGGTACACAATCCACATTGAAAAGTTGAAACCTTCGTGTTTGTTGAGTGTCCTGGAGACCAATAGGCCGTGGTAGATGATATGGCCCTCGCTCACGATACAGTGGAAGCACTGCATCGCAGTCAGCAGGATCGTCGCTTGAAACGTCTCATTTATGTGCCTTTTTATCTCAAATGCCTTTACAAATACCGACTCCATGTTAGACAAATCCAGGACGGTAACCCTTGTACCCGTATTCCTAAAACCACCCAACATATTCCTCTTCTGTCTAATGACCTCCAGAGACTCGTTCAGGTTTCTCAACAACGCAACCAAAAGCAGCACCAGCACACAGTAAAACGTCAACGCTATGAATTGTATAAATTGCGGATATATAAAAGACACGGTTATATTCGCCATTTTCATGAAACCGTCGGGTCTCGAAAAGTTTATCGCTAATTCCACCAATAATATGAGACCGAGATACAAAAGTATGAGCCAGACTTGAAATTGGAGGTTTTTCAGGATATCGTTTTTTGAGGTCGGAAGCTCAATCCAAGCAGACGCTATCGC
Organism: Pyrausta purpuralis; assembly: GCA_963924145.1. Taxonomy (NCBI): domain Eukaryota; kingdom Metazoa; phylum Arthropoda; class Insecta; order Lepidoptera; family Crambidae; genus Pyrausta; species Pyrausta purpuralis. The sequence goes on along the minus strand of OZ001651.1, from coordinate 17,170,974 downwards.
ATTCAAAATATTGATGATCGTGTATCGATAGAAGTAAACGCTGCAGTAGGCGGTGACACAAGTTACTAGCAGGAATACCACTTCTAAGACGTAATTGATCTGTGTCATCATTGCTTTGTCCGTTATGTTGATTCCGAGAGCTATGGTCCTAGCGTGGAAGCCGGCGAATAGCAGCATTATCAACAACACTGAGAAGGCACGCAAGCAGTTCAAATAAATTGAGCGATACACAATCGCGAAGTTGTGTTTAGTATTAAATTTAACATTGTAAGGGAAGAGTCCTACAACCGTCAGTAAAATGTAAACAGGTTTAAAGATTTCCAGCAGGGATGGGTTTGAGTTTTTGGATGAAAATAATTTTCGTAGGCGTTTAAACATTTTCGCAGTAAGCCAACGAGTGGTTCAAAGCACGTTGATGTTGACAACTAGTTAAGTGCAGTCATTAGCATATTGCGCGCACACAAACAACAACACGCCTATCTGATCCAGATGATAGCATCACTAATATTATTTATGCATATGGAGCCCGTGTCGAAATGTGAAGTGCCACAATTAAATACTTTTTTTTACAATGATGTAATATCGGGTGCACAGGCCCGAACCAAATGTTGTGGAGACAATACACAAACTTTAAAATGAGAGTTTGATAACAATCTACTTACATTAGGGGTTTGTTGAGTTATGGGCCGAACAGCAATTACTTTACCTAAAATAAGAACGAATGTTCATGTTCATTGAGTGACAGTCAAAATGTTTCAAGATATCCAATAACTTAAAAATCGTCTAAGTTAGAGTCGGAGTCACCCACTGAGGGTTCCGTGCCAACTTTAACTGAATTAGGGTTCCACTTACTTCCACTCGGCCGTTCCCTATATGCAAACTAAGATCAAAGATAGATAGCTATCCTCGAACTGTTGTCACCAGCTATCGACCATAATAAACAGTTTCTATATTACAGATAGGTGTTGCTTATCTCCAGTTAGCAGAAGATAGGCCACATTATCCAAGCCCTCCCTTACGTTTCGAATTACGCAGTTGTACAAAACCCTCTCAATTACGTCGCGTCAACGTTTTCACGATATTTGTGGTCATTATGATACACCAAGGATAATATTTATATAATACGTTTAAAATAATATTTATTTTTATTGCTATGTACCTAATTATATATATGTTCTATTTTGGGTAAAATAATTATTTGAAGCATGCAGCAGACTTTACGTAAAATGGAACGTTTTTGAGCTCTGACAGACAGCTGATTGATTGACATCATACCTACGTCAATTGATTGAAAATTGATACTTTTTAACGTAAAAAGTATTTATAAATTTTAAAATTCAAAACGACCGATTGAAAAGAAATAGAAAGTTATAGTTCCAGTTTATTTTCGCAAACGTTTCAGAATGCTATCAGTCCGATTGCTTAGAAAAAACAATGTGTCCAGCTGGTAAACAATGTATTCAAGGAGGACTTTATTTCCATAAAATAAGTGCAGTGAGTGAGTGAGTATCAATTGTACTTTCACAAACAAGTCGTTTACGGTTTTTAAAGGATATTGACCAAAGCCGGGTCCAGATTGCGTCTTTGTAGTTTATATTTTAAAAATCTTGTTTGAATTATAATTGTACTGGTATTTTAAGGGTAACTAAGTTATTAAGTATTGAATTACTTTAGTAAAATACAACAATTACCTTCTGAATGTATCAAAATGAATGTAGGTGAAGTGCATTAACTCTGCAATCACAAAACATAACCTAAAAATGCCTAATCTGCCATTGAATTCCTTGTAAACCTGATTATTTATCAAAAATATTTTTGTGTGTATTCTTTCAAATATTTAGGTATATATTTTATCCAAACATTTTGTAAAGACGCATGCTGCCGCAAAGTGTGCAGAGTTTCTATAGAGTTTTGGTCAATATCCTTTGCTTAAATACCAGTTGTTTTCATGTTATACTGACTTGTTTTATTTACTTCTTTCAGCCACAGCAAAAAGTCCACCTTCCCTTGACAAAGGAATAGATGATGATGCTGGTGGAATTATTTCAGGCTCATCGAATGCTATGCAAAGCATCGGGTACCTTCCCAGTCACTCAGCTGTTCCCAGAGAAAAAGTTGACTGCTTGAACTTGGATTCAATATTGTTCGCCACCCGAAACTTATATGTTTTTCATAAATTGTACGAGGTAGCACCTTACATTCTACAACTACGAACACGTCAGTGACCTACATAGCAGAATCCAGCACCGTCGGAACTCACACTGGCGGCCCACCTATTAATGTATCTGTTAATATTTTAAATAAACTAATTTACTACCAATAAATTAGATATTATCCGTCCTTGTTGTTCTCATTTCCCTTCACTGCAGCAGACACCTTTATCCGTCCCTATGATCAGTTTGGGCAGTCTGTCAGACTGGTAGCGGGTCCCACCACCGACCTACCATCTTAACGCTGCTGCCCTGGATGACCTGAACGCAGCTCTCCTACCACATCATCCTTATTATATCTAAGTATCTTTTGTTAGGCGGGGTTATGGCTAGGGTCAGTTTCTTAGGGTAAAGGAACATCTTCGCCACTAGGGAGAAAGTTTCTATCTTAACCTTGTGAGCAGCAGGACATAAATAAATAAATCAATGAAACATTTAAAACTAGTAATTTGCCAGGGTGTACAAGAGCGTTATCCTCCAAAATCCTAGGATTGAATTCTGGGGTTACTAGAGATAGTCAAACTGACTGACAGTCAGATGAAAAACATTATAGGAACGCAATAAATGTCAATTTCATACAAATGCCTATCCCTAGTAAGCTATCCGTCCTCCCATCGATAAGATGCATCCAGAGATAGTTTACCCTACTGCCAGTAGGTTTATAGAAACAAAAAATCTAAAGGTAGATAACCATTTCTAACTCTAGTAGGGCAAAACCACAGTTAGAATGGATATAGGGAACGGCCGTAAGCCAAAATACCACAATTTTTTGTTCACAGCAAACAGAACTTTGTTTTTTAAACATTTACTTAGTGTTTGTATAAAGAACAAAGTTATGTTTGCGGTTTTTGATGTGCTATATCTGGAAAAGCTACTAGCTCGATCTCGTTCGTTAATAAAAAAATATTTATTTAGTTCCATTTATGGGTCAATGTCATTATTTTTTATTTATTGTATAGGAATCGTAAATCGTAAAGATTAACGGAGTTCATCGACCTACCCCGTTCGATCTGTGTAATGCTAATAGTTTCAGAATAAAGTAGCTGTGACATACGGACGGACAGACAGTCAGACAGACAGACTTGACGAAACTATAAGGGTTCCGTTTTCTCCATTACGGAACCCTATAACGGCTCAGTACTGATATTATTTTCGATAAAGTGAAAACCCCATAAGATATATTTGTACTATGATTGGTACGACTAGTACCTACATGTTCATTATTGACCTAAGAACTTGTAATTTTATTCAATGTTTAACTAAAAAACGAATTTTTTATTGATATTATTATTGGATTGATATGCCATTACTTTCTCTATTTCCCATACAAGGCAGCCAATGCAGCAATAGAATATTATCTGTGCAGATTTTCTCACGATGTTTTCAACCATTATGAAGCAGCATGTGATGTTAGACTGCGGAATTCTATTAGGTACTACAGTTGAACGTTGATTTTGGGTATTGCATGCGTAATGAGGGACGGCGGGCGGTGCATCCTACATTTACCTACCTAAACTAATAATCAACGACGTAACGGTTCGTATGGTTAAGTGCCTGCGCCGGCGTTGCTTAGCGAAAGCAAAATATTTTGGTTAAAAAAACTTTGCGATAATGTTATCGAAAATACCTTTACATGCTAATAATAGTTATTATTTATTTTTTTAGTATAAAATATATAATGTAAGTACGAGTACGATGACGACTCAACAAGCGCAGCGTTCGGTAAAACCACAGATAGTTTTAGTAACGCTGTGAATAGCATTGTTCCTTAATTAAGTTATTTTTGTAAATTCATTATAAAAAAATGCATCGGGCTGGAGTTCAGACTTATGACCCTACAGAAGAGTGTATAGGTTTATTTCTCCAGCAACCTATCTACTGTAATGATATTTGTAGTTCTGTTTATTAGTATAACTGTCTATTAGTATTTAGTATGTCATTGAGGAGGAATTTAGAAATTCCTCCCTGAGAATCAGTAAGCTCAAATGACAATGGGCAGGGCACATGTCGCGAAGAACTGATGGCCGTTGGGGCTGTAAAGTTCTAAATTGATGACCGTTAGGACGTCCACCGACAAGCAGACTGCGTGTGATCGGTTGCTGTGGAAAACCGTGAGGGAGGCTTATATTCAGAGCAGTGGACGTTCTTTGGCTGATAATTATAATGATGATGTGATTGAGGATTGTTGGAGAAAGACCAAAGAGGACGACCTCATTCACAAAAAAAAAAACACTAACGTTTCTGCTTGTATTGAAGCAGATGAGCAAAATCAATCCTATTTAGAAAATGAAAAGAAAAGAAGAAACCATGACAGGATCTTTCTTGTAACCGTCAAAATAAAGTGTCAATCAAAAACAGCAAAATTGCCAAAAGTATCATGAATGTTGTAAACAGATAAATTCAAGTAAAACTTCCAAAAAATTATAAAAAACATAAAAAAATGCACATTTGTAATTTTCTCCGGGCAGTCTGCCAAACAAGACAAGTTGTTAGGGACATGACACGGGCGACATGGAGTGGTTTCAATCGCAAGTCTTTAGGCGGCAGGAGTTACAGTACCTGCCCTTCTGGCATGAAGGTCACTATTTGTGGTGCGGCTGGATGCACAGGTTCGGTACAGTGTTTTATTGTCTTGCCATTATAAACCCAGGCCTAATAGCATATGGAAGAATATAGTACGTACTCTTCCGTAATGATACAAGCTCTATCTACATTATATTTCTACGTTCGTAAGAAAACTGTATTAATACTAGTACGATTTATTCTGTAGAAGAACTTATCGAATGAATACAGCATGTCGTGTCAGCTAGTGTGTAAAATTATGAAAACCTAAGTATACGACAGATAGGTAGTTTAATAGAATAGGTAAGGGCTACCGATTGTAAATACGCCTTAAGTACAATACTATCTATATATATAAAAATGAATTGCTGTTCGTTTGTCTCACTAAAACTTGAGAACGGCTGAACGTATTTATCTTATCTTAGTCTTGAAATATTCGTGGAGGTCTAGGAAAGGTTTAAAATGCAAGAAAAAAATCGAAAAACGCGCGGACGAAGTCGCGGGGGACCACTAGTATAAATATAATGTGTATTCACCCTAAAAAAAAGCGATGTAAATGTCATGTTAAGACATTAGGAAAAACCGAAAGTACAATTTAGTTTTTCCTCGAAACGTTCATTTTAATCATGGGTTTTAAATTATTACGAAGCACTTCCCGATAAAATGCTGCGCTTAGGCGCCATTACGAGTTTGATAGCTGTGTCTCTACACACAAACACGTTATATTTTCTGTGGTAGAGGTAAGGTAATAGTCATATCGTTTTTCAGGCCAGCCTCTGGCACTGCTGTTAAAACAATGTCCTCTGCTGGACGAGATCGCTCTGTACGACATTTGCGCCACATGTGGCTACGGAATGGAGCTCAGTCATGTTGATACCAAGTGCAAAGTGTCCTCGTACTCCGGACGCCACATGCTGTGTGAGGCTTTGAAGGTAACGCAGTAATTTAGGACACTGGCCTTCGACTTAATGATATGCAACCAATTGATACGCAGCAATTCACCAAAATTCAAATACCTCTATAAAATTAAATAAAGATAGGATCTGCCTATGCGATTGCAATTAAACTAATCCGAACCTTTTTCATTACGTTTCGATTTATGTTCTGTAATTGTTTCGTGTATCTTTGGCATTTTAAAAAAATACTTTGTAACATGAAAGCAATTTTGGTTTTCAGGATTCTAGGGTAGTGGTTATAGTGGCACGTGACAAGTGCGACACGTTCGAAAACAGTGCGCCCGTTGTGACGGAAATCGCGCTACAGATATGCAACATATGTCCCAATGTAAGTTATTATATTATATATATTAATGTAAGTTAACTGTCTCGGTGTGGTTAGAGGGTCGCACTTTAAAGCGATTGTTGCGCCAGAGGTCGCGGGTTCGATCCCCGGGTTGGGCCAAAAATACGTTCCTGGTTTTTTCTGTTCAGAAATTCTCAGGGTAACCCGGAGTTTGGAAGTTCGCGGTGTTTCACCCTCGTGCCTCAGAAAAGCACGTAAATCCGTTGGTCCTGCGCCTGATCTCTCTCCGGTCGTGACAGATTGCTGTCCCATTGGGTTACGAGAGTAAGAGAAATAGAGAGGCACCTATGTTTGCGCACACACTTGTGCACTATAAAGTGTCCCGCGCAGAAGGTAAGTCGTTGCGACAGGCCACCGTAGTCGAAATCGGCTAGGGGTACTATTACTATTATTGATAATATCGGTCCCAATTTCGCCAACTGGTCCTGACCCTTAACCTAAAATACAACATCATAAAATAAGTTCATCATCATCATCATCATAATCAGCCAAAGGACGTCCACTGCTGAACATAGGCCTCCCCCACGGCTTTCCACAGCGACCGATCACTAGCGGTCTGCATCCAGTTTGATCCTGCGATCTTTTTAAGGTCGTCTGTCCATCTTGTTGGTGGACGTCCTACGCTGCGTCTTTGGTCGAAGGGTCTCCAATCTAGAACTTTCCTGCCCCAACGGCCATCAGTTCTTCGCGCTATGTGCCCTGCCCACTGCCACTTAAGCTTACTGATTCTCAAGGCTATGTCCGTTACCTTGGTTCTTCTACGTATCTCTTCGTTTCTGATTCGATCTCGTAGAGAAACACCGAGCATAGCCCGCTCCATCGCTCGTTGTGTAATTTTGAGCTTCATTATAAGGCCCATAGTAAGAGACCACGTTTCGGATCCGTATGTCATCACTGGTAACACACACTGATTGAAGACTTTCGTCTTCAGACACTGAGGTAATTGAGACGAGAAGACGCTCTTGCGCAGTTTCCCGAACGCTGCCCAGCCGAGTTGGATTCGTCGATTGACCTCTTTCTCGAAGTTGGACCTACCCAATTGGATCACTTGTCCCAGGTAGACGTACTCGTCGACAACTTCGAGAGTTGAGTTCCCAATGGATACTGGAGTGGGTACAACAAGGGAACTCGACATAATTTTCGTCTTCTCCATGTTCATTTTAAGACCCACTTGTTGGGATACTCGGTCGAGGTCTTCGAGCATAGTGCCTAGATCATCCAGCGTCTTTGCCACAACGACTATATCATCGGCAAACCGAAGGTGTGTTATGTATTCGCCATTGACGGAGATGCCGAATCCTTCCCATTCCAGGAGCTTGAAGGCGTCTTCCAATGCCGCTGTAAACAGTTTCGGAGATATAACATCGCCCTGTCTTACACCTCTTCGCAATGGAATCGCCCTCGTATTCTGTTCCTGTACTCGGACCGACATGGTGGCGTTGTTATATAGACACTTTAACACCTCTATATACCTATAGTCTATGTGACACCGCTGAAGAGACCGAAGCACCGCCCAAGTTTCGATCGAATCAAAGGCCTTCTCATAGTCCACAAAAGCTAAACATAGAGGCATATTATACTCCTCGGACTTCTGTATAATTTGCCTTAGCGTATGAATGTGGTCTATGGTACTGTAGCCTTTTCGGAATCCGGCTTGTTCGGGAGGCTGGAAGTCATCAAACCTACGTGCGAGACGATTCGTGATGACCCTTGAGAACAGCTTGTAGACATGGCTCAGGAGTGAGATGGGTCTATAGTTCTTCAATAAGGTTTTGTCTCCTTTTTTGAAAAACAACACCACCACACTCCTGTTCCATGCCTCAGGCGTGATGCCCTCTAGCAGAACGGAATTAAAGAGTCTCTGAAGGACTTTAAGTACCGGTGTTCCACCCGCTTTCAGGAGCTCTGCTGTGATTCCGTCCTCGCCAGGTGCCTTATTGTTTTTAAGCTGTTTCAGGGCCATCCTAATCTCGTAGAGGCTGATGTCCGGGATGTCTTCAGTGTAGTGTCGGGTCAGGATAGCTCGTGGGTCTCCGGTCGAGCTATCAACGGGTTTGGCTACTGAGGTGTACAACTGTCCATAAAACCTTTCGATCTCCCTCAAAACCTCTGCTTTCGTCGACGCTACACTGCCGTCCTCCGTCTTAAGCTTCGTCAACAGGCTTTGCCCAATAGACATGTCCCTTGCAAACACTTTGGAGCCTTGGTTTCGCTCTATTGTTTCTTTAACACTAGTCGTGTTAAAGGAACGAATGTCATGTCGCAGAGATTTCATTATTCGTCTATTAAGCTGCCTGTAGGTTTGAGCATTAACGGAGGTCTGCAGTGCCATAGATCGACGTTCTGCCATAAGGTCGAGAGTGTGGACCGAGAGTTTTTGAGGTCTATTTTTACGGCCAGGTCTAAAAAACTTAGATCCGACCGTTTGGACAGTTTCCACAAACCCGTTGTTTATTTCGTCCACTGATACGCAATTCTCTAGGCAATCAAAGCGGTTTGACAACTCGAGTTGAAAGCTCTCGGGATTTTGAATATGGGCACGAGTAGGTCGGAGCGTGGACTTCATCAAGCGGGACCTTTCCAATTTGACATTTATATTCAATATGCCTCGGACCATACGGTGATCACTACCGGTTTTTACCCTGTTGATCACGGAGACATCATTGAATAACCGTCTCTTGGTGGTCATGATGAAGTCTATCTCATTTCTCGTCTTGCCATCCGGACTCAGCCAGGTCCATTTCCTTTGAGGCGGCTTCTGGAAGAAAGAGTTCATCGCAAAGAGTCCCTCCTTCTCCAGAAAGTCGGCCAGCCTATTTCCCCTGGCGTTCCTTTGACCATATCCAAAAGGTCCCACTTTCAACTCATCCTCGCCTCGCTTGCCGAGTTTTGCGTTGAAGTCCCCCATAACAACAGTGAAATAGGTTTTGGAAGTGTGTATGGCTCTACTTACGTCCTCATACATTTCCTCCACCTCTTCATCCGGGTGTTTCGAGGTCGGTGCATATACCTGTATGACCTTCAGCGAATACCTTTCGGTTATTCTGAGTATAAGGTATATCACCCTGTTCGACACACTCTCGATGGTTACGATGTTGTTTACGAGGGACCTGTGGACAAGAAACCCAACACCACCTTGGGACTTTTGGTCACCCTCCCGGTAGAAGAGCAGGTTGCCAGACTTCAGAGTTATCGTGTCCTCGCCCTCTCTACGGACTTCTGATAAACCCACAATGTCCCAATGTAACCTGCTCAATTCTTCCTCCAGCTCGAGCAACTTCTCGTCTGTCCTCAGTGTGCACGCGTTATAAGTTACCAGGGCCAGTTGTCGTTGGGGGTGGTAGCGAGATCGCCTCCGGGGATTCTTAGCACCCCCTGCCCCGCCGTTACCGTGACCGCTACCGGAATCAGGAATAGCGGGGCTGCCGGAGACTGGGGGCCTGGTTTTTTTGTGTACTAACATATGAGGGGGGTATTTGCCAGTACTCGCCACGCTTGGCAGGCGGGTTGGCGAGCGCAGAGGCGCAGCCCCTTGCAGCTGTGACGCTGCTGCCCATCACAGCTCAACATTTTACTGCGCCTTTTGTTGGATGGTTATCCCGCCATCGGTCGGTCGCCAGAGCCTCGTCTGTTGAAACAGGACGCACCGCGTGAAGGTGAGGTTGGCTTGGAGCTTTGGGTCTTGGTTAAGCTCCCTTACGTCCCTTACTTACGTTAAAATAAGTTACATTAAACCAAACACTTATATATTGTTATCACCTTGCTAGTTGTTCTTACGTACTACGTAAGAGTATTGTCTATCATACATATAAGGATAGAGTCATCATAGAGGTATCATACATAATAGATACTAAACTAAACTAACATTTGAAAGAGAGACGCTTTCAAAGTGTTTAAATTGGCGTCTATCTTATTAACTAAGCAAGCGAACATTTTTAAAAATAAATGCGATGTAGGTCTTAACAAATGTTTTCAACGAAAATAGTCGTAGTTTGAACGAGATCAAACCGATAGTTTTTAAGATATATCACATTTTCAAAACCGCAAATATAACCTTGTTCTTCATATAAACACTGTAAAAAGCAATTTATTTTTGGCATTAACAAAATATTGTGGTATTTCAGTTAAGAGAAAATAAGTAATAAACCTCTAGTTAAAGATAGCACGGAACCCTCATTGCATTTTATTTTACTCCGGTGAACTTGATCTTAGTAACTATAGCTATAGGTCCCTATATATAGTTACCTAAGAGACTGTTGCTGAAACGGTTATGATTATACTATACTTGCAATCCACAGTGCTTCACAATAGTGGCCACCGAGCCGGTGGAGAGCATGGTGCCGCTAGTGAGCGAGATCCAGCGTCTGCGCTCCGTGTACAACCCTCGCTCTCTCCTCGGCTGCGTGGAGCTGAACTGCGTGCGCGCGAACACAGTGCTGGCTGACTTTCTGCGCGTGCCGCCAGAGGCCGTGAGGGTGCCGGTGGTGGGCGGCGCCACCGCGCAGACGATGGTGCCCGTGCTGTCTGCAGCCGTGCACCCTTGTATAATGACGCAGGAACAGGTGAGCTTTTAAATTGTCTGAACACGTAAATTTCAAGCGCTCGCTTTGTTACATAGATACGCTTTACAAATGAAATCCTCGCTCATATTTTCATATATAAGAATAACAAAACAAAAGGGCATGATTTACTTGCACTGTTAAAAACCAATAAAAATGGAAATCCATCATTGGCTGTAAGTAATTATCATGAAGTGCTGAGGGTTTTGTAATAAAAATAAAATGACGAAAGAAACCAGCCTCGTCCGTATTTCTCTTTAATTCATTTGGTAACAATTTATTTAAGTATTCGTAGCTGTAACTTGTAAATACTGTTAAGGTTGGCATCGGACCATAGTTAAAATTAAAACACCAAATTTAAATAAAAACACCATATTTTATGTAAGATTCATGAAGATTCAGAAGGTAATTTTTATCGCATTATCCATGCATTCACAAAAGGAATTAAAACACACAGGGTAAGTCCCGTTAACCTAGAACCATGAAAGGCAGCATGTTGCAGAATGAATAAAGGATATAAGCTGAAAATCGTAAAATGCACGAGCCTAACCGGAATCCTCAGTGCGCGAGTGCGTGCGAGTCGGTATTAACAAAATCCCTTCATATTTCGTAAAATATTGATCTTTTATATCCTATACTATACTCATTCGATTAAGTAGTAAAAATAGAACTGAAAATGATACTTTACTTGTGTAGTTTGATAAATGTGTAAGTTTTTCACAGCCTTAACTTTTTCAACAAAACTTGCATATCTTACAAAATATCGATCCGATAAGTATGAGCATCGTCTCATTCGGTAAAGCGCAATATAATACATGAAATATGACACCACACTTGCATTGTATATGAAATGTGCATTATTTACAATGGGGTCCATGCCCATATTCCCTGGAAGGTGGAAGGCCGCCTAAGATTTAGTGGGACTCGGCAGATATTTATCCTAGTGTCAAGATGAAGTTACAAACAAAGGTTTTATTGATGTACATATTTTGTCACCAAAATACCCTACTTTTTCTGAGTTAAATATAAGCCTTCTTCAAAATAACTTTAATGTGGGCAGTATTTTTTGAGTTTAAGACAAAATATCCCTAGACGGTGTTGATGTGTGTACTTTCGGCTTTTGTGTGCGTTCCTATATTATATTCGTTCTTATACCTTTTCGTTTATTGTATATTTTATTTATGTACTCATTGTGTCGTTGCATATTTTTATTTGGTTTAATGGTAAGTAAAAACTAACTAGTAATACAGAATTACATTGACTCTTTTCCCACAAACAGTGTAAAAACTATACTTACGTGACATTGGCGAATGTGACATCTCACAGATTAGCCATAAAACTGAAGCAGGAAAATATCAAGTACACATATAGGAGAATCACTGATACAATAATTGGTACTCAAACTAGCAGAGTTTCAGCTTATTCCGAGGCTGCTGTATTCAAAAGGGCTTGAAAGAGCTTTGCGGCGATTATAAGCTTGGTCTCTCTGTCATAGGCATGGCCGGCCGAAGTTGTATTGGGTGAAAGTGGCTAACAATCGGTTGCTTGTATAGCTTAGTTCGGCCGGCTTGGAAAGCTTGGCGTTGGCTTGGTATTGCTTTGGCGTCGGGTAGGCCTCGGCTTGACTGAGGCGTGGCGGGCTTCGCGTTACATAATTTTATTTTTAGTACACTTAGGGGTAGGGTCTCACAGAGATAACTTGCTTAGCACATCATGACGCGTCAAAATGTTGTCGGCAACAGTGATTTGTCAACGTTTGTTGTCGTCTTTACAACAAACCAATGACACATCTGCCGCTGTCTCAGCTGTTCTCAACATCAAGATTGACCCCAGGACTTAATCTAGGTTAAGATGGCGACACGTTGATAATAATAATTGGCGTGTTAATAAGGCCACTCGACCACAATATCGCGGACGTCAAAGATAGCTGTTCGTAGTCATGGCAGATGCCTAGACGAAATCTACAACATTTTCATGATCGTTACTGAAGTTGAAAAACGTCTACGTCGTAATTTATAGCCGAAACCGAAAACTGCTTAAACATTTCAATAAGTATCCTTATCCTTATTCTCCCCGATTCAGGTTGAATGCGTGACGTCATGCATCATGAGCGGTAACGAAACGGTATGCGCGGCTAAGGGGTGTTGCACAGATACAGCGTGTCTCGCCGGCGCGTACGCAGTGGCGCGCACCACCATCAACGTGGTGAAAGGGCTGCAGGGACAGAAGGTACAATAACGTATTTAACATTGTTGGAAAATCATAAAATTATATAAACAGGGAAAATGAAATCATTTGGAGTCGGTGCATGATGTCAAGCTTATTTACGCCAGCAGCCTACACACATCATATGAATTTGTTTCCCGTAATAAACAGAAGACAAATACGTTACTTTGTAAGCAATCATTTATGTAAATGACATTATAAAATTGGTCGTACTTATTCAGTCTGATAAGCCTTATCTGACGCTGGAAAAATCGGCACTTAGAAAGATTATTGAAGGGAGTTTAATATTGAAAATTAGTTTTTGGCCCATTTCTGAAAAACTACTGAACTGATATTGATAAAACTCGCACTATTCCCTCAGTTAAAATACACCTTTCGCGGAGAAAACGCTTATCCCGTATCCGCTGCCTGCCGCTTTGTCCAGGTTTACCCACTAAACCCTCCGCGTTTCCCTCAATCTACCTTATATGAGACGACGGAGGCGATTCGATCTACGCATGCACTCCGTCGTAGTTACCTGGCCAAACTAAAAAAGAATCATCTCGATATCACTTTTCGTTTTCGACAAATTCGTTGACATAAACATAAACACTTACATTTGACAAACGGGTCTGGGTGGGAGCTTCATTGGGATCATTATACTGAAATATTTTACTATCTAATTCTAACAATATCACCAATATACCAATCCTTACTGGTTGAATTGAATACCTATACCTCCTTTGCTGATGTCAGTAAATATTTGTATGCTATGTCCATAGTTAATTGGGAAAAACATAAAATAAACTTTAGATCTTTAGAGTAGCCCTATTATTGACAAAGAAATGTATTCTTCAAAGGATATCGTGCAGTGCGCCTATGTGGACAGCCTGGGCACCTGCGCCCCCTGCTGCCAGTTCTTTGCCAGCGAGGTAAGAATAAAATTAATACAAGAAATCAAACAAAACGAGACGCATAGGTGGTGGAATAAGGAATACATGACATCGATATGCCGTCAACTTTATGACAACATTTCGTCGCCGTCACGTGCCCCTAACATGAAGTGGTCAATTTTATACTGTGGTTTTAGACGGCTGTAGTGAATAGGCTTGTGTAGTACAAGTACTATGTACTATTAGGAACTAGTTCATTGATGTGACCGAGATCGAACTATTCTGTTCTGGTCTTTCAAATCGGTCTTTGGTACAGTTCAGATAAGCAAATCTTGTATTATCTGTATACGACTGGACGACTTATGCCCGAGCAATCGGTGATCTATTGAAATAATAGTACTAGAAGACCGAACTAGTTCCTTTCAACGATTGTACTAGTACGGAGCGCTCTGTTCACTGTCCAAATAAGAACAAGACTAGCAGTGAAAGAAATAATTTAGAAATCATGAGTGAAAACGATTGGATTTAACAAATATTATTTATTTACTTGATCTAGTACCTACATTATAAAATTAAATGAATAACAGAAATAACTTCACATTATTTACTTCTGGAAAATTATAAGCCTCGCCTATTCGTAATTACCTTACCTTGAGCTACATATTAAACTATTACGCGGCATTATGATATGTCAGACGTAAAACCATAAATCTATGTAATTATGTCCATGCTGCTTTCCCATGCATGATAAGTAACCATAATAAATGTTTTTATGGTTTATTTTTCAGGTAGTTCTGGGTCCTTCGGGTGTGGAGAAGAACCTTGGAATTCCTGAGCTCACGAAGTTTGAGCACTGTTTGCTGTGCAATTGTCTCCCGTTTGTGAGGAACGAAATCTGCAGAGCGATATGGCTGGTAATTATTGTCATCAGTCAAAAACACAGTACATACATATTCATACATACATTTTCATCATTATGCCCCACTGTGTTACAGTTTCTCAGCGGATTTCTCGTGGACATCCTCGAATCACTTAAAGACTTCTTCCCAATTTAAGTTAGCAAATTTTTAACAGCTTCTTGGTATTGATTGACATAGGATAATAATTCCAAAGTACGCAAGTATATTAATTCCGAAGTACGCAAGTATGTGCAAAGTGAACAAACTTTTATATAGTTATCTGGCTCTATCAGCTTAAAAAAATTGTCGGTTTTACATTGTATGTAGCCTTCTACTTACCGCAATAGTTCATTATTGATGCATGTCGTTTGGGGTAGATTAGATTCGGTTGCAATTCGGTTCAAACCCGTTCGGTTATAAATTGAAAATCGATGAACTGTGTGACAATATAAGGCACATGTGGGTCACACATGTGATTAATCGTTAGAAATGATTTACAACTATTACAGACAAGGCTTTGTTTGCGTCTAGCGGCAATCTTGCTTAGAGCGCTTTCATATTTAGGCGACGTAAGCAGCGCGACGGTCGCGCGACAGTCGTGCTGCTGATAATTTCATACATAAATGGCAGCAGAGGCGCGCGGCAGTCGCGTGGCTGCCGCTGTTTTTTATGTATGGACATTTGCTGCTGTCGCCTTAATGTGAAGACTTATACTTCAAAAGTACCTAAACAATTTCCAGGTGTATACAATGTGCACTCACTGCTGCTGCCCGACGTGCTTCGTACATCCGTGCACGTGCTTCACGCCGCCCAATGTGCCGTGCGTGCCGCCCGTCAACTGGACCTTCGGCTGCCCCGACGCCTGCCGCGACGAGTACGTCGCCTCGGTAAGTGACAGATAAATCTGTCAGTTGTCATGTTTTTTTCTCTATCTCGTCTATACTCGGATTCATAATTAGATTGACCAAAATGACATTTGGTGGGATGCCACTTTTTCATAATTTAAATATAGTGATGTGCAATTTAAATATAGTGATATTCGACAAATTCAATTTTTGTTCAATTGTTGCTTTTAAATGATTATACAATAATAAATGAGATATAGTTTGATAATGAAACAGTGTTATTCCAAAAAAAACACACAATAACAAGATCTGTTTTAAAATCATGTTTCCTACAAATAACATCATAATTTCTAATAATGTATTTATAGAAAGTAGTAAAAAGTCAAAATACGTGAAAATATTCTTACAATATATTGCTGTTGCATGTGAAAGGACTTATTTTTTTTACTCATTAGAAAAAATATATTTATCTACTACGTTTTTTAATACTTGTACTCAACGTCTTACATGTACTATTTTCCAAATAAGTAGAATCTCAAAATTGAAACATCCTATCACATACTATTGCACACTCTTGCAACGTTAAAAAATAAGTAAAGCGATTGAAGCTGTCATTCTGGTCTATCTAATTAAAAATATAGAGATACAGAGATAACACGCTATGTTACAAATACGAGCTACTTGCAGTTGCACCGTAAGCTGCTACAAAACACTACAACGATCTGTGTACTGGCATATGCTACGTCATAGCGTAGACGTGTTGCCTTCCGTGTATACGGTGCCACATATTACAACGTTTAACGTTGAATGCGCAATGCCGCAAAATAGTTTGATTGGAATAACCAGTAGAATAAATTAAACCATTTTTAATATGGGTCACATTTATTTAAATTCTTCATAAAAATTTTGGCCCTGTCTATTTATTGATAAGACACGCCATCCCTTGCGCAAACCCGCCCAAAAACGTAAAGCAATGGTTAATTCTTTGAGTGTAAATAGTGATAATAATAATGTCAACACGGCGCGGTGGCCCGGTGATATAACTACCTAACGACTCTTCTCTCGACAGAGCGTCGTCCACAGAGCAAGAAATTATTCAGAAGTGACTGTAAAACTTAAACACTGCATAAAATTTAAAATTATTTTATATTCTTTAAGTAATAGGTCAGTTGAATTAAAAATCGTTTGGGCTGTCTGAGGTTTTGTGTAAACAATATTACACGTTGTATACTTTACTACTACAGTACTTGCTGCACTCGACCTCATGCTAAACGCTTTTGTTACTTTCGTCGAATGTCAATTGGACCTATGGCGACCCCGACGCCTGCCGCGACAAGTACCTCGTCACGGTTAGTGAGACTGCTGCCGCATCTGTTCAGGGTTCAAACGTAGTCCAAGAAGAAATCTTATAGTTTTACCATGTCCGTCTGGCCGTCTGCGTCTGTCCACAGTATAGCGCTAAGACCTGAATTGATAGAATGGTAGTACTCAAAGCTCCGCGCCAGATAGTACGGTTAATTCATCCGTTCGTGCTTGGAAAAGGGCAAATAATTTTTTTTTTTTTTTTAATGCTGTTAAAACCTAAACTAATTTTGAAATACCAGATTTGCTACTTTAAAGGCTCTATGCAAGCGGCCGCTGTGCCCAAAAAAACATAAAAGTTTTGGTATTTTTCCAGGTTTAGCTCAATATCTTAGTGAAAGAAGGGTCTGACCTGCATAGTCACTTTTAAAGTTAACATTTTTTTTTTGCAATTTGAGATTCATTATTTTTCAAAAAGTTTTCTTTTTTCGGTATATTCATTTATCCTAAAATATCTTCTAAACTACGTATCCTACTTTAAATATTTAATGAATGAAGTTTTAGTAAATTTAATGAGCTTTGATGAACTAGCACTTGACCGGTTTTTATTTAGTATCGGTTTGCTCTTGACTTCAGACCAAGCTAAGTGCGACTAAGATGGAGTCGAAAATGGAACGAGCTCGTCTAGAAGAAGCCTGCCTACACTAATTTTGAATATATTTGGATTGTAAACATTAGGAAACACCAACATATAATGCTAAATTTACTATCCTAGCCTAGTCTGCTTAAGCATCATCTGCTGTGATACCGGCAGTACATACTGCTACGTAACACGACTACGACCTAAGCAAGTCGTGGATGCTATGGGACATTTCACGTGAAGCGGGCAGCGAAAAAAGGGTCAGGCGGCTGATTCTCGCCTTTACTCCACGTTCGTAACTGATCTTTGATAACCAGATACGAACAAGGAATTTTTTTCTTGTTTGATAACCAGTTACGAAAACGGAATTTACTTGTCGTTTTCGTAACCATGGTTCATAGCCAGTTACGAAAATGGCATTTTTTTTCTCTGTTTATAACCGGTTATTAATTTGGAATATATATATTTCCACTTTCGTAATAGGGTACGAAAATAAGTATAAAAATTGGTGTCGAAATAGAAAACGAGGAACGGAGTGCCCAACGGTTATAATATTTTTTTCAAGGTCTTCGATTGCAGAATTTATTTCTCTAGCGATTTCTCTATAGTTGCAGCACTCCAGACTAACCATCGACATGGACAGGCAATCGAACTTTTTTCGTGTGGTAATTCGTTTACGGATTTAACAGTTTTACCTAAAAAATCAAGCTTAATATCTACACGTAAAAAAAATATCGCAGGAACAAAATCCAAATACATAGAAATCGTGACCCTGAGAAATCAAAAACTATTTTTTGGTCGAGAAAGAAAATTCGATCGGTGAATTTTTTGTCCTATCCGATTTTCACGAGAATTGGCCCCTAGCACTCCGATTTCAGTATGTTCCACCTATAGATGTGCCGGTATCGGCAACATTCCCGTGCCATAGAAAGGAATATTTAAACAATACAGTTTAAACAGCCGGCAAATTACTTAGTTTATTATCTTTGCATGCGAATATTAATCATAAATATTCAAATTGAAATCAAAGAATAATAAATAAGGTAGTGTTTCCTTAAATTGCTTAAGTTGCCCACAACTTAAGCAATGTTGTTTCCAAATGAAGACGCAGGAATTTTGCTGACAGCATTCTTGTGCGGCACATCTATAGTTACACCTTTAAATGCCCTCGTTACAAATACGAAATATTTTTAAATTTTCAAGCCAAGTTGTCAAAATATAGGGTCTTTGAATTTTTCAGAATACGCGAGATATGCACTTCTTTTCGGAAACGATATTTTTTAGAATAAATTGATTAGTAAATTGAAAACTATATTTGTTATCCTTATAATATGATTTCTTATTTTTATTCAATTGATTAAAAAATGTTTTTTTAGGAAGTTCGCATTTTTAAAATCAATTTTTACATTATATAAATATAGCTTACTTTTTGCTCAAACTTCATGCCACATGTTTTCCTAAATGCTACATGTATTCCGGCATTCTCGGCTTTGCTATATATACGTACTTAAGATCGCTACATTTCACTCTGCTAGCTACGTTGTAACATGCTATATCACAGTCAAATGTCACTGTTTTGTGATATTGTAGATATTATTATTCTGTGATATTGAACTGAGATCTAGCTCATAAGTATCATACCAGACATCTACTTGCACCAAAGACAGCTACAAACATGACCGTGCTCCGTATACATATGCAACGAAATACGCTGCAACGAAAAAAGTGTTGCTACGAATGACGAAAATTTCTGTCTTGTTTCTCCTAATAGGAAAACAATACATCTAATGCTTTTAGAATGTTTTTAACACTCACAGTGTCATATCAACAGCACGGTAGCTCAATTGGTAAGAGCGTTTGGCCCGGTTTGCCAAAAGGTTGCTGGTTCAAGTCCCGCCCGTGCGCAAATTTTTGGTTTCTTATTTCATCTTTATGAATATAAAATATGACACTGTGAGTGTTAAAAACATTCTAAAAGCATTAGATAGCGAAGCGACATCAATTTCCAAGTTGAATTTATTCTGTAAAGAATAACTGCTTGGGCCATCTGTTTCATAAACAGACGGCTAGATGGCGCTAAGCGTCACGCAATTGACGTTTTCATAAGAAACCACAAATTTCGCAGGGTCGGACTAACAGCACGGTAGCTCAATTGGTAAGAGCGTTTGGCCCGGTTTGCCAAAAGGTTGCTGGTTCAAGTCCCGCCCGTGCGCAAATTTTTGGTTTCTTATTTCATCTTTATGAATATAAAATATGACACTGTGAGTGTTAAAAACATTCTAAAAGCATTAGATAGCGAAGCGACATCAATTTCCAAGTTGAATTTATTCTGTAAAGAATAACTGCTTGGGCCATCTGTTTCATAAACAGACGGCTAGATGGCGCTAAGCGTCACGCAATTGACGTTTTCATAAGTAACCACAAATTTCGCAGGGTCGGACTAACAGCACGGTAGCTCAATTGGTAAGAGCGTTTGGCCCGGTTTGCCAAAAGGTTGCTGGTTCAAGTCCCGCCCGTGCGCAAATTTTTGGTTTCTTATTTCATCTTTATGAAACAATACATCTTCCATAATTATGATGTCATTATACAGTGTCGTTTTGGTCAGCGACGAGCGATGGTTGTACAAACGACTCTGATGCTTAAATATATATATACTTTTATCAAATGGAAAAAAACTGTCAAACACAATTTATTATCGCGAGTATCGCGAGCGTGTCTAAACTACCAACACCAGGTTGCCTCATCGTAGCTTACTAGCTATGGCGTATTATTTCTCGGATTCGCGAGCTACGCCCGTGGGTGACAGTTCTTTTATAAAACTTGTTTGTTTTTTTAATAAGTATAACTCCTATTATCATCCCCAAGTTGTATGTAACTGAGCAAAACAACATGCTGTATGTATTTGATGCACATGCTACATTATCGAATTTCTTCTAAGAGATAACTAAAATATATAATTTATTTTCTTCAAGATATGCCGAGACATGACTAGCAAGTGCGCGCCTTCCGAGGAGCCACTGTGCTGGCGTCCGCGTCAAGTGGACTATGACGCAGCGCGCGCTACAAACCTCACGCACCAGCTGCCCATACGGGGAGCTTCCTGCCAAGTGTGCCAAGTACCCCGCAGTGTGGCTATAGAGAGAGAACTACGAGAGAGGGCCAAGAATCCTTGCATGTAGAATTCTTTGGCGGCTCATTCACTTCTCTATCCTTCATTTTAACTCCTATTAAGTTGGATGATTGCTAGAAAAGGATGGATAAAAATAGTGTGCCAGAACTCCGAAATCAAAGTTAGAGACTGTGATATTTTACCTCAGTGTATGTCAAACCTAAATTATTAGTTATCAACTGTCGTATGTTTAAGAAATAAAGTAACTATTAACTCCCGATAACTCTTTTGCTTTAAATTATGTTTCAGTTTACCAGATTGAAATGAAAAACTTTACGGATTTCTTTCGCGCACATTTTATTAAAACTATAATTATGCCTGACGTTTCGACGTATATGAAAAAATATGATAATTGTAGGAAGCATAATTTTGAAACAGATTTTATTTTTGGCATAGGTAATACTATTCATGCTAATATACTTCTCCACATCGATTTAAACTTCATCTTTTAAATAATACATTAGTCGATTAAAATAACAGATTGAATACTATTTTCAAATTAAGTAAAAGTGGCCACCCACAAAATTTAGTCAGTATTATGACGGCGTTTTTAGGGTTCCGTAGCCAAATGGAAAAAAACGGAACCCTTATAGTTTTGTCAAGTCTGTCTGTCTGTCTGTCTGTCTGTCTGTCTGTCCGTCCGTATGTCACAGCCATTTTATTCTGTAACTATATGCATCACAGTTGAAATTTGGTAGGAGTATGGATCCTATTAACCGCTTTACGATTCTTATACAAAAAATAAAAAATATGATATTTAAGGGGGGGCTTCCATACATGAAACTAAAACCAAAAAAATTTTTTTTAGTCAAACCTATAGGTGTCTATAGATAGGTCTTTTAAAATGACACCGAGGTTCCTAAAACAATTTTCTTTAAAAGTCTAACGTTTCATAGCTAGACGCTTCCAAAGTGGTAAATTGGGCGTCCCCCCCAAAAAAAATATATAATATAGATAATATTAAAAAATATAATGTAGATCTTATCAAATACTTTCAACGAAAATTGGTTCGGACGGACGTCTACATTTACTTATTCACTTATTTACTTATTTATTTATTTATTTATTTACTTATTTACTTATATACTTTTTTACTTATTTACCTATTAACTTTTTTACTTATTTACCTATTAACTTTTTTACTTATTAATAATTTATTAATTTCTTTACTTATTTATTTATTTACTTGTTTACTTGTTTACTTATTTACTTATTAACTTATTAACATATACTTATTTACTTATTAACATATTCTTATTTACTTATTTATTAATTTATTTATTTACTAATATACTTATTAACTTATTTACTTCTTACTTATTTATTTATTCACTTATTTACGTATTAACATATACTTATTACTTATTTATTAATTTATTTATTTAATATTTATTAATTTATTTATTTATTTATTAAGTTTTATACTTATTTACTTATTAACTTATTTACTTATTACTTATTTACATATTTACTTATTTATTTATTTATTTATTTATTTATTTATTATCATATATACTTACTTACTTATTCACTTATTTACTTCTTTACTTATTTATTTATTTACGTATTTACATATTTACTTAATTAATTATTTTATTTATTTATTATTTATTTATTTATATACTTATTTACTTATTTATTTATTTATTTATTTATTTACTTATTTACTTATTAACATATTTATTTTTTAATTTATTTATGTATTTATTTACTGATATACTTATTTACGTATATACTTACTTATTTACTTATTACTTATTTACATATTTACTTATTTATTTATTTATAAATTTATTTTTTTATTTATTTACTTATTTACTTATGTTCTTATTTACTTTTATATTTATTTATTTATTTACTTTTTTTACTTGTTTACTTTTTACTTTTTTTACTTATTTACTTATTTTTTTATTTATTTATTATCATTTTTTTTATTTATAAATTTATTTATTTAATTATTTACTTATTTATTTCCTTTTTTTTCTTCTTTTCTTATTCACTTATTTACTTATTTACTTTTTTAACTATTTACTTATTTACTTATTTACTTTTTTACTTATTCACTTATGACTTATTTACTTATCTATTTATTTATTTATTTACTTATGTACTTATTCACCTATTTTACTTATTTACTTATTAACATATTCTTATTTATTTATTTATTTATTTATTTACGTATATACTTATTTACTTATTCACTTATTTAGTTCTTTACTTATTTATTTATTTATTTATTGATTTATTTGTTTGTTTATGAAATAATTTATTTATTTTTTACTTATATACTTATTTTCTTATTTACTTTTTTACTTTTTAACTTATTTAACTATTTACTAATTAACTTGTTTTCTTGTTTACTTATTTACTTATATACATATTTACTTATTTACTTTTTTACTTTTTTAACTATTTACTTATTTAACTATTTACTTCTTTTCTTATTTATTTATTCACTTATTTACTTTTAACTTTTTTATTTATTTACTTATTTAACTATTTACTTATTTATTTTTTGATTTGTTTATTTATTAATTTATTTATTTACTTTTTTACCTCTTTAATTATTTAACTATTTTTTTTTCTTATTTATTTATTTATTTATTTACTTGTTTTCTTTTTTACTTTTTTACTTATTCACTTATTTACTTATATACTTATTTACCTATTTTAATTATTTACTTTTTAACATATTCTTTTTTATTTATTTATTTACGTATATACTTATTTACTTATTCACTTATTTTCTTCTTCACTTATTTACTTATTTAGTTCTTTACTTATTTACTAATTTATTTATTTATTGATTTATTTATTTGTTTATTAAATAATTTATTATTTTTTTTACTCATATACTTATTTTCTTATTTACTTATTTACTTTTTTAATTTTTAACTTAATTAACTTATTTACTTGTTTTCTTGTTTATTTACCTATTTATTTATATATTTACTTATTTACAAATTTATTTATTTATTTACTTTTTACTTTTATACTTATTTACTTATTTATTTATTAATTTATTTACTTATTTACTTATGTACTTATATACTTATTTAGCTATTTTACTTATTTACTTATTAACATATAGTTATTTATTTATTTATTTTTTTAATTTTTTATTTATTTATTTATTTACGTATATACTTATTTACTTATTAAATTATTCACTTATTTACTTATTTAGTTCTTTACTTATTTACTTATTTATTTATTTATTGATTTATTTAATTGTTTATTAAATAATTTATATATTTTTTACTTATATATTTATATTCTTATTTACTTTTTAACTTATTTAACTATTTACTTGTTTTCTTGTTTACTTATTTACTTATTATCATTTATTTATTTATTTATATACTTATTTACTCTTTTACTTTTTATTTACTTATGTACTTATTTATTTATTTATTTATTTGTTTTTTACTTTTTTTACTTATTTACTTATTCACTTCTTTACTTATTTACTTATTTATTTATTTACGTATTTACTTATTTACTTAATTAATTATTTTATTTATTTATTATTTATTTATTGATATACTTATTTACTTCTTTACTTATTTACTTATTTATTTATTTAATTATTTACTTATTAACATATTTATTTATTTTTTTATTTTTTTTAATTTATTTATGTATTTATTTACTGATATACTTATTTACGTATTAACTTACTTATTTACTTATTACTTATTTACATATTTGCTTATTTATTTATTTATAAATTGATCTTTTTATTTATTTACTTATGAACTTATTAACTTATGTTCTTATTTACTTTAATATTTATTTACTTTTTTACTTTTTGTACTTGTTTACTTTTTACTTTTTTTACTTATTTACTTATTTACTTATGTACTTATTTATTTATTTATTTATAATTTTTTTTTTATTGATAAATTTATGTATTAACTTATTTATTTCCTTTTTTTCTTCTTTTCTTATTCACTTATTTACTCATTCACTTATTCACTTATTTACTTATTTACTTTTTTAACTATTTTATACTTATTTACTATTTACTTTTTTTATTAATTTAATTATTTACTTTTTTACTTATTCACTTATTTACTTATTCACTTATCTATTTATTTATTTATTTACTGATTTACTTATGTACTTATTTACTTATTTTACTTATTAACATATTCTGATTTATTTATTGATTTATTGATTTGTTTATTTAATAATTTATTTATTTTTTACTTATATACTTATTTTCTTATTTTCTTTTTTTTATTTTTAAATTATTTAACTATTTACTTATTAACTTGTTTACTTATTTACTTATTAACATTTATTTATTTACTTATTTACTTATTTAACTATTTACTTCTTTTCTTATTTATTTATTTTTTATTTACTTATTCACTTATATACTTTTTTTTTTTAATCTATTTTTATTTGGAGGCTTTTACCAGAGTCTGGCATGTCAGCCCCATCGAATCTCACACAATTTATAACATTAACCACGAGAGAATGGAGTTAATGGCGGGAAATCATGTTTACAAGAAGCGTTGCCACTTCACTTGTTGGTTGTGATAAAATATTGATGAATGCTCCTAAGTTGTGCGCATTGATACAGTATTTTCGCATAATGAACTCCCTTCCCTCCCGGAATTTTTCACATTCTACAATAATGTGTTGAACATCCTCTATTTTGCCACATAGATTGCAATTTGGAGAATCGACCTTCTTCATCAAAAAAGCAAAATAATTACCAGGATAGTGACCAGACCGCAATCTATGCAAGGCGACAATGTGGTGTCTATTTAATGTAGAGTTACAAAACCATGGTATACGTGGAGGCTCACATTGTAGGGTTCTGTACCAAATACCTTTCTCTTTACTTCTTTCGTTGAAATATTCCTTAAATTTATCATGACATGTGATTTTAAATTTAGTTAGCACTTCGGTATAATAAGGTAAAATGGTATAACTGGCACCCTCTTGAGGCGCCAATTTAGCAAGTTGGTCAGCCTTCTCGTTTCCACTTAGACCTATATGGGATGGAACCCATTGCAATTTCAGGGATAGGCCTAATGAATCAGTTAGTCTAAAAATAGTTTGCAACGCTGTATAGGCTATCGGGAGTCCTCTGCTATGACCAGAGGCACACCGAACCAAGTGTTGCAGAGCACTTTTGCTGTCAGACAGAATAACAAATCTACTTTGAAGGTTGCTGGTTTCAATATATTTTAGGGCTTCTGAGATTGCAATGAGTTCCATTGTCATTATAGAAACATTGGTGTTCACCTTGTAAGATCCAAATACATTATTTGTGAAGTCATAATATGCGGCCCCTAGTCCATCGCCACTTTTCGAACCATCAGTAAATATTGTTGTGTAACCTGAATACTTGTTGTTTAGCTCTTTTAGAATGTCTGGGAGGACCGAAATTCCTAGGTTCCTTTTTGCTTCTTGAATACAGTCTAAATTGGAATTTATAATTTCATTCGTTTTTATATAGATAGACCAGACATCCAGCTTAAACATTTCAAGAGGGCTTGAACTATAAAAATAACAATTAATACATTCTCTATATACGGTCATTAGAAGAGGTTTTTTTGCCTTTTGCCAGTATCTATCATTTATATCAGCACACAAATTATTTAGAAGTTCTAAAGTTAAATTAGTAGACCAAGACATACTCCTTAAACAATATTTATAAGCGAGATACAATCTTCTCAGGAAAAGGGGTGGCACAGATAACTCACACTCCATGACATGAATGGGCGAGGATTTTACGAATCCACCTATAATTCTCAGAGCTTGATTCTGCAGTTTGTCTAGTTTTGAAAGATGTGTCTTGGCACAGTTACCATAGAGAAAACATCCAAAGTCAAGACGACTTCGTATTAATGAAATGTAAAGTGTTCGAATATGTTGCGGATGTAGACCCCAATCAGAACCCGCTAGTATTTTAAGTAAATTTAGATGTTTCGTGGCTTTCTCCGTTATCTCATTCACATGCTTAGTCCACCGCAGCGATCTATCTAACCATATGCCCAAATACTTTACCACATCCTCACTCCCTATAATATTTTCATTAATGTTTAGTCTTAGATGTTTCCTCCTGAAACCTCTGCTAAATATACACATTTTAGATTTTTGCGCAGATAGTTGTAATCCAATGTTGTCTAGTATGAGTATCATAGTATTTAAAGCATTTTGTAGATTCCTTTCACACTGATGCAAATCTTTATGGCTTAAAAATAAAGCGAAATCATCAGCATACTGGGAGACCATAACGCCCGTGATTTGCTGACATATGGATATGGTTACTATATTAAACAGTAACGGAGAGATAGGATCGCCTTGAGCTAGTCCTCTGCTTGTCCTTCTCGTTTCAGGAATCACATCGTCTTTGTCACTCTTAATCACTAAATACCTCTCACTTAAATAGGACCAAAGATATCTACAAATATGTTCCCCAGCTCTTAAATCATCTAAAATTTCAATAACCTTGTTTACTAGTACATTATTATAGGCATTTTCGATGTCCAAGAAACAGGCTACTGTTGGAATATTTTTGGAAAAACCAACCTGTATGTAAGTAACCAATCTAGTCAAACAGTCTAAACATGATTGGGCTTTCCGAAAACCGCAAGTTTTAGGGGATAGTAGTTGTTGGCTTTCGAAGAACCACTCTAATCTTTTATTCAACATATTGTGGAATATTTTACAAACGCACGATATAAGGGAGATAGGTCTAGCTTTAACTTCTTGGCCGTTAGCAGGTTTGGGTATAGGTACTATAAGTGTAGTGCGCCATTGAGTTGGAACATAACCCTGTCTGTAGATGGCGTTGTACAGGTTCAATAAGAATTGCTTGCCTGATAACGATAAGTTAAAAATCATAGAATACGTGATCCCATCATTTCCGGGTGCAGTATCTTTCTTTTTTAAACAGTATTCCAACTCTTGTATTGAGAAGGCCTTGTCAATTTTACTATTGCTAGCTTTTATTCTAGGAGGAGGATCTATCACTGATAAAGGTGTAAGAGAAAGGAGTAGTTCTCTTTTTTTATCTTCACTAATTGAATGTTTTTGTTGATGGTATCCTTTGTGCCATCTCATCTTACGCCACATGTCAGACACGTTTGTACACTCATTGATACTACTGCAAAATAATCTCCAACAGTAGCTTTTAGCCTGTTGAATGCTTTTCCTGGTCTCAACAACTTTATCTTCCAGTAATTTAAGGTTCGATGGTGTGGGATTTTTTCTAAATTTACTAAGGGCTAACCTACGTTCAGCCACTAACTTAGACAAGTTCGGAGTCCAGTAGTCTTTAGGTTTAAATTTACTAGCAGAATTCGTACAACTTTTAATATTCGGAATGTGTTTACTAGCCGACAAACTTACCTGGTCTAAAAATAGTTGTAGTATTTTTGGATATCATCTATGTCACAATCATTACTGTCAAAGTCGAAAAAAATGTCATTGAGTTCTGCTTTGTATCCGTCCCAATCAGCTTTTTTGAAATTTCGTCTAATAATAAAGTGTATCTCGGGATCAATATTCAATTTGATTTTTAATATAAGGTGGTCACTGCCTAAGTTTTCACTAAGAACTTGCCATATAAAATGTATAGCTATATCATAAGATGCAAATGAGATATCAGGAGATGAACTTTGTAAAATATTATTTACTAACTTTACTCTTGTGGCTTCGCCGTTATTGATTGAGACATAACCGTGTTCTGATGATGAGTCTAATAACTGATACCCCCTTTGGTCACACTTATAGGACCAATTTGTATGGTGACCATTGAAATCCCCAGCGATTAATGTTTTTTTATTTGTTAAAGCAAATATTTGATCCCAGTCAGTTTGACTTGTACGAACCGAGGAAGGGCAATAAATAGCAAATATATTTTCTAGGTACTTACAGTTAAAAATTTTGATGTGAATTGTTTCTATTCCTGGATTACTACAGGTGAAAGAGCAAGCCTGAGAGTTAAGTGACTTATGCACTATTACCGCTACGCCTCCATATGAGTCAGATCTGTCCTTTCTGAAGATATTGTAGCCACTTATAAAAATAGGAAGATCCTCGTCCATCCATGTCTCACAAACTATTGCAATGTGCATGATTTCCTTGTGTAGTAAAGAAACAAAATCAGGTAATTTCAGCTTCAGACTTTGAGCGTTCCACTGCAGAATGTTTATAATATTATGACTTTTTTCCATTAAATAAATTCAAAAGGTTTTCAACAAAGTCACCACCGGAAATTAACTTATTTAAACATTTACACTCGTCATAGATTGCACTTAACGTAAGAATTATTTTAGTCTCTAGGCTATTTTCTGACATTACAATGTTTTTAAGTTTGCACAATAGGTTCCAAATATCAAATCTTCTTTCTCTTCTCTTGCTTTCACTTTCTTTTCGTGTATTTTCATGTTGTTCTTCATCAAAAGAGTTTTTTTCGCTATCCTTCGAGATGTTTTCTTCTGCCTCCAGTCTTATTTCGGTTCTATTTATGCTAGTATTTTTCTTTTTTATATTGGTATTTGCATTAACAGCCATTTTATATGTTTGGGGACGTCCATTGTAATTTTTCTCTATTTGTTTATTGGGTTCGTCGTAGATCTCAGCTGTAGTTTGTATAACGTTTTTTTTTGTATTTGCCAACGGTGGAAACTGAGTATCTATGTCATCATAAGAGATGTTTTGACTGTTATTTTCTTTCTCAAGGTTGTCTTTTTTCTTGTTATTCATTGCAACATAAACATCTAATGCTTTTTTGTATGACAAGTTTTCTTCACTCATAATCTTCCGGATCATTTTCTCTTTAGAAAAAACAGGGCATATTTTATCGAGTGACATATGCGGCCCCTTGCAGTTAGAGCAGGAATATACTTCGGTGTCGCAGTTGGCGTGATCTTTGCCACATTTAGGGCATATATCTTTACTCAGCGAACAGAATTTCCTAATGTGACCGTATTTCCAGCACCTTGAGCACTGCGTCACTGGGAACACATATTTTTCTACATCAAATTTAATACCGTATGCTTCAATAGTTTTTAACTTTTTTTCTTATTTATTTATTTACATATTTACTTATTTATTAATTTATTAATTTCTTTACTTATTTATTTATTTATTTACTTATTTACTTCTTTACTTCTTTACTTGTTTACTTATTTACTTATTAACATATTCTTATTTACTTATTTATAAATTTATTAATTTATTTATTTACTTATTAACTTATTTACTTCTTACTTATTTACTTATTTATTTAATTATTTATTTATTAACTTAATTACTTATTTATTTATTTATTTACTTATTTACGTATTAACATATACTTATTACTTATTTATTAATTAATTAATTTAATATTTATTAATTTAATTATTTATTTACTTTTATACTTATTTACTTATTAACTTATTACTTATTTACATATTTACTTATTTATTTATTTTTTATTTATTTATTTATTTATTATTTATTTATTGATATACTTAATTACTTATTCACTTCTTTACTTATTTTTTTATTTATTTATTTACATATTTATTTATTTTTTTATTTTTTTAATTTATTTATGTATTTATTTACTGATATACTTATTAACGTATAAACTTACTTATTTACTTATTACTTATTTACATATTCACTTATTTATTTATTTATAAATTTATTTTTTTATTTATTTACTTATTAACTTATTTACTTATTTTATTATTTACTTTTATATTTATTTATTTATTTACTTTTTTACTTTTTTTTACTTGTTTACTTTTTACTTTTTTACTTATTTACTTATTTACTTATGTACTTATTTATTCATTTATTTATTATTATTTTTTTTATTTATTAATTTATTTATTTAATTATTTACTTATTTATTTCCTTTTTTTTCTTCTTTTCTTATTCACTTATTTACTTATTCACTTATTTATTTATTCACTTATTTACTTTTTTACTTTTTTAACTATTTACTTATTTAACTATTTACTTTTTTATTAATTTAATTATTTACTTTTTTACTTATTTACTTATCTATTTATTTATTTATTTACTTATTTACTTATGCACTTATTTACCTATTTTACTTATTTACTTAACATGTTCTTATTTATTTATTTATTTACGTATATACTTATTTACTAATTAACTTATTAACTTATTTACTTATTCACTTATTTACTTATTTAGTTCTTTACTTGTTTACTTATTTATTTATTTATTTATTTGTTTATTAAATAATTTATTTATTTTTTACTTTTAAACTTATTTTCTTATTTACTTTTTTAAATTTTTAACTTAATTAACTTATTTACTTGTTTTCTTGTTTACTTATTTACTTTTTTACTTATTCACTTATTTACTTCTTTACTTATTTACTTATTTATTTATTTACGTATTTACTTATTTACTTAATTAATTATTTTTTTTATTTATTATTTATTTATCGATATACTTATTCACTTCTTTACTTATTTACTTATTTATTTATTTACTTATTAACATATTTTTTTATTTTTTTATTTTTTTAATTTATTTATGTATTTATTTACTGATATACTTATTAACGTATTAACTTACTTATTTACTTATTACTTATTTACATATTTACTTATTTATTTATTTATAAATTATTTTTTTTATTTATTTACTTATTAACTTATTAACTTATGTTCTTATTTACTTTAATATTTATTTACTTTTTTACTTTTTTTAACTTGTTTACTTTTTACTTTTTTTACTTATTTACTTATTTTCTTATGTACTTATTTATTTATTTATTTATTATCGTCTTTTTTATTTATAAATTTATGTATTAACTGATTTATTTCCTTTTTTTTCTTCTTTTCTTGTTCACTTATTTACTTATTCACTTATTTACTTTTTTACTTTTTTACTTTTTTAACTATTTTATACTTATTTACTTATTAACTATTTACTTTTTTTATTAATGTAATTATTTACTTATTTACTTTTTTACTTATTCAATTATTTACTTATTTATTTATTTATTTATTTATTTACTTACTTACTTATGTACTTATTTACCTATTTTACTTATTTACTTATTAACATATTCTTATTTATTTATTGATTTATTTATTTGTTTATTAAATAATTTATTTATTTTTTACTTATATACTTATTTTCTTATTTACTTTTTAAATTATTTAACTATTTACTTTTTTACTTGTTTACTTATTAACATTTTTTTATTTACTTATATACTTATTTACTTTTTTACTTTTTTAACTTTTTACTTATTTAACTATTTACTTCTTTTCTTATTTATTTATTTATTAATGTATTTATTAACTTACTTACTTTTTTACTTTTTTATCTCTTTAATTATTTAACTATTTTTTTTTCTTATTTATTTATTTACTTTTTTACTTATTTACTTGTTTTCTTTTTTACTTTTGTACTTATTTACTTATTTACTTATTTATTTATTTATTTATTTACTTATTTACTTATGTACTTTTATACCTTTTTTACTTATTTACTTATTAACATATTCTTATTTATTTATTTATTTACGTATATACTTATTTACTTATTTTCTTCTTTACTTATTTATTTATATATTGATTTATTTATTTGTTTATTAAATAATTTATTTATTTTTTACTTATATATTTATTTTCTTTTTTAATTTTTAACTTTTAAACTATTTATTTATTTACTTGTTTTCTTGTTTACTTATTTACTTTTTTACTTTTTTACTTCTATACTTATTCACTTATTTACCTATTTATTTATTTATTTACTTATTTACAAATTAATTAATTTATTTACTTTTTTACTTATTCACTTATTTACTTATTTATTTATTTATTTACGTATATACTTATTTACTTATTTAGTTCTTTACTTATTTATTTATTTATTGATTTATTTATTTGTTTATTAAATAATTTATTTATCTTTTACATATATACTTATTTTCTTATTTACTTATATACTTATTCACTTATTTACTTATTTATTTATTAGTTTATTAACTTATTAACTTTTTTACTTATTTAAATATTTACTTCTTTTCTTATTTATTTATTTACTTATTTACTTTTTTATTTATTTACTTATTTAACTATTTACTTATTTATTTATTTATTAATTTATTTATTTACTTATTTACTTTTTACTTATTTACTTATTTACTTATTTATTTATTTACTTATTTACTTTTTTACCTCTTTACTTATTTAACTATTATTATTTTTTCTTATTTATTTATTTACTTTTTACTTATTTACTTATTCACTTATTTACCTATTTATTTATTTATTTACTTATTTACAAATTTATTTATTTACTTTTTTACTTATTTAACTATCTACTTATTTACATATTTACTTATTTACTGATTTACTTATTTACTTGTTTACTTATTTACTTATTTTCTTTTTTATTTATTTATTTATTTACTTGTTTACTTCTTTACTTGTTTACTTGTTTTCCTATTCACTTATTAACATATACTTATTTACTTATTTATCTATTTATTTATTTATTTATTTATTTATTTATTTATTTATTTATTTATTTATTTATTTATTTATTTATTTATTTATTTATTTATTTATTTATTTATTTATTTATTTATTTATTTATTTACGTATTTATTTATATACTTTTTTACTTATTTAACTATTAACTTTTTTACTTATTTATTTATTTACGTATTTACTTATTTATTTACTTAACGTAACTGTTTTTAAATACATAAAAAAACCGGCCAAGTGCGATTCGGACTCGCGCACTGAGGGTTCCGTACCAACTTTAACTGATTTTGGGAATCCATTTACTTCTACTCAGTAAAATACCTCAATATTTTGTTGACTGCAAATATAACTTTGTTTTTTATAGTGTTTGTATGAAGTACAAAGTTATGTTTGCGGTTGTTGAAAATGTGCTATATCTCAAAAACTTCTCGTTCGATTCCGTCCGAACCAATTTTTGTTGAAATACTTTCAACAAAAATTGGTTAAAGATCTACATCTTATATATTTTTCAAAATTTAAACTTGCTTGGTTTAGAAATTAGATGGGGGGGACACCCATTTTACCACTTTGGAAGCGTCTAGCTATGAAACGTTAGACTTTAAAAGAAAATAGTTTTTGAAACCTCAATATTATTTTAAGAGACCTATCTATAGACACCCCACACGCATAGGTTTGACAAAAAAATTTTTTTTGGTTTTATTTTCACGTATGAAGGCCCCCCCCTTAAATGTCATTATTGTTTTATTTTTTGTATGAGAATCGGTAAGCGGTTAACAAGATACATCTTCTTACCAAATTTCAATTGTATAATGCTTATTGTTACCGAATAAAATGGCTGTGACATACGGACGGACAGACAGACAGACAGACAGACAGACATACAGACAGACAGACAGACTTGACGAAACTATAAGGGTTCCGTTTTTTGCCATTCGGCTGCGGAACCCTAAAAAGTACGTCAACGATAGGTGGTGTCAACTAGCCTATTGTAGAAGTAAGATGTCGATATCAATGGTTTATCCATTAAGTATTTACTTTATTATGTAATGCTAATTGTCAACACTGTTGCGATTTTTTTTTAATTAAACATGTTTAAATAGATACAAAATATATTCAAATTAAATACATTACAGAACAAGGCAAAAAAAAAGCCAATTTCAAAATAAATAAATGACGTTCACATGTTTAGTAAATTTATAATTTTGCTGCTCATGTTGTCAAGTTTAGTCCTTAAAACGTCAAGAAACTTGAATTCCTGCTGTTCCTCTGGAACCTAAAATCAAAAGCAGTACTATTTTATTGTTGTTATGGTAATGTTCGAAACGAAATAATGAGACGTGTAGGTGACTATAAAATAAAATATAACTATCTACTGATTTAACGTATACGGGCAGGATGAAACTGGTAAGAGGTTTTAGAACCTGTAGGACAACTTTTTCAAGCTTCTTCGGAATTTTCTTTGGAGCTGGTAGATGAGAGGTAGACTCTGAACTTATTTTCTGAAATGTAAGAAATTTGGTTTAAATATATAACAATAAATAAAGCGCTCCTAAATTATAGGTTATCATTATTGTAAGAGTACCTTTGATATATTAATATCGATTACAGATTGTATTGGGTTGAATTCCTCTTTCATAGTCCGTATTGACTTCTGAAAAGTTTATAAAAAACATGGACAAAAAAATATGGCAAAATGAAAATTATGGCAAGCAAGTGTAGATTTTCAGTCGATTCAATTTATTTTATTACTAGCTGAGCCCGCGACTTCGTCCGCGTGGAATAGTGACTTTGGGTAGATTTTTTAATTATTTAGGCTAATTATTTTACAAATAAGATATACCGCGAATATGTTGCAGCAATATTCTCAAATAATAGCATTCAGTTTGAGACGGATGGACGTTGTAGACGTGGCAGACTGCCGAGAAAGCTGAGTCCTTTTTCTAGGCATTCTACTAATTAATTCAGTAGGTACTTTTTTATTAAAAATTATAATTTGGTAGGTAATTTAAAAATGGTGAGAAGATTAACAAAACTTAACAATTTTGTCATAAAAAATGTCCAAAACGTCAAAGCTTTGTAGAGATATAACAAAACAATACCCAATCACAATGAAATCAAATTTTGCATTAAGATTGGTAAATATAAATTAACTCAACCGACCTATTAATTAAGCATTAACCTAATGTAATAAATCACTTTACAGAGAATAAGAAGAACAATATCAAATCAAATTACCTACTACAAAATCAAATTATAAATGCACATTTAGATTCAATACACCTCCTACCTACTTTAAATGGTACTTATTACTAAGTAATTTTTTTTTTATTACATGCTGAGATGAGCTATCGCAGTTACTTATACCTGCATAAATCAGAAGAAAGAATAACAAAAGTAATTACCTACTAAATCTATTAAACTTAATAATTAATAGATGCATTCAAAATTAAAACCTACTCAGTGGCGAAAAGAAAACTTTAAGCTGCATAAATCTGAAGAAAGAATTTTAACCAAAGGTATCTGAATCTAAATAATAGAAAATATCTGCAATCAAAATAATGAGCTCAAGTCCTTTACTACTCAGTAGCGAAAGGAAAACTATGTATTACGCGCTGAAATCACTTGAAGTATCGCAAAAAAAGCAGTTTCGCGGGACAACCGTTCCGTAGGGAGCCGACTAAATTAATGTAATAGGTACGAGTATGTATAAGGAAAATATTTCAACGCAAAAGACATTTTAATGTAAGTGAGAAGCCACCAACCATACTTAGCGCAAGCTCGCGTTGTAAGTACTTAAGCTGCGAGTATTTTTTGATGTGGAATTATTTCAAAACTGTGATAGCTTCAAAGATATTTATTGAAATCACATGATGTGAACTTTGTTCAAAATGAAATGCTCGTGATGATGAATGTATTTATTTTGATAAGAATCAATACCCGTGTGTATAAAACACCTTCGAAAATAATGTTCGAATAAAAATAGTAAAATATTTTAAAGCAAAACATACGCAGTTTTATTGTAACTAAGAAGCCAGCAACCATAGCAATTAGCGCAAGCGCACGTTGTACCTACTTAAGCTGCGAACATTATTTTGGTGCGGAGTTATGTTAAAACTGTGATAGCTCCTAAGATATTTATTGAAATCAAATGATATAAAGGGCAACTTTGTTCTAAATGAAATGTTCGTGATGATGAATCTATTTATTTTGATAAGAATAAATACCTGTGTGTATAATACACCTCTAAAAATAATGCATTATTTTTTTTACAAATTTATTAACATAAAAATGGTTGTAGTAAGTCAACCATAAAAGATAGACATATGCTGTCGCAGACTTTATTATAGAACTCTTAATGCTGAACAATCCTGTCATACATGATTTTTGTGTACCTAACTTAAGCGGTTTCCGCAGCGTACGCAGCGGAAGCTCTCAAAAGGAATATCTTTCTCCCGTTTTCGCAACATTTTTCATTGCTGTTGTGGTCTTATGAATCGTATCTTTATGTTATATAGCCTAAAGCCTTCCTCGATAAATGGAGTATCCAACGTAAAAATATTTTTTAAATCGGGCCAGTAGTTTCTGAGATTAGCAGGTTCAAACAAACAAACAAACAAACTCTTCAGCTTTATAATATTAGTATAGATGTAATCGAATAAGATGCTAAGTCTTAGCGTACGTTTCACTTGGTTAAGTTGAGTCTGTGAACACCCCAATGCTGGGCAAAGGCCCCGTGATATGAGCAAACAATCCATCAATCATGCGGTTTGGTCCGTGGTTTGGTGGAGGAGTGTTTGCAAGGCAAGCGAACGACCTTGTTTTTAAATGTTATAAGCAATCCATGGAGCCTCTTGACTACTATGGTACCTCGTATACCACTTTAATACCTTAGTATTTTTCTAAGGGCTGATTTTTCAATAGTCAGATAAGATATATTCGTCAAACAAAATACAATATTATCAGTTTGATAAGTTGTAACTGGCCATTGAAAAATTGGCCCTAAATTGCACATAATTACCTTCGGAATACAGACAGTGATGCCCGAACGTCGCCCGAGCAGGCTGGGCTTAGAACACGGACCAATCGACGGTTTTCGTTCTAAAATGGCTGCCTGACTCTTGGCGGTCAGATCTTGGAAGATAGATTGGCACCGTTTAGCCTTAGCACTCTCCTAGACATAATCATTTATAAAAATCCTAGAAGTCAGACTCTTGTTTCTTTTATAATATTTTTATAATTATACGGTTTTGGTTACACTAAGATCAATTGATTTATGGAACGTCAAAATCGGACCGTTCCTCCTCAATTTTAAAACTGTTTTACGTTCTTCTTTAATTGGTAAATCGACAGAAGATTTAATAGAACTATGAAACTGTCTTTTGCAATAGGTTCTGGCCACTATCAGAAATAAGTAAATCTTTTGAAAATCATGTTTCTGTTTACTTATTAAACTTAATATTATTTTAAACTTAATATTATTTTAAACCTAATTTTACCTCCAATCGAATCTTGTCTAAATATTCGCTATCGCCCCAAGAGATTTCCTTCCTCTTTGATTGAGTTGGCTGAAAAATAATTGTTATAAACAACGCTGGCAAAAGAACTACTCGATTCACATAAATAAGTACAAGGGTCAAGTAAGGCCCTTAAAACACTGGCACTTTACGACGGCTGCGGTCACCATGCCGTCAGCAAAGTGACCATCAAGCTAGGAGCGGAATGCGGACGGCATTTCATTGCATTTGGCTTTTGTATGGTTGTTAATTATGCAAGATTCCAAATGTGTTGTCTCAGTTTTGTATAAAGTCAAGGGTGAAGTAAGAAGAGACCCATAATCTTTTTTGGTGGAGTCACACAGTCCTGCGGCTTGTCCATAATCACTATGAGACTGCTACCACCGGCCGCCACCAAGCTGTGTATTCACTCTTATTTAGAAGTGCGTATGGGTACTAAAGAATGAGTCTCTATGAAAAGAACATTAATTTGCGATAGTTTCAGTGTTGGTGTCAAATAAAATGATTAAGGAAGATAAATGTAACTAATATTAAAAGAAGAAGAGTATGCACATCGAATATATTGACTTGCCAAAAACGCTTAAGACAAAATTCATAACAGAAACCAAGAAAAGTAAATTATTTAAATTTAATTTTATATACAACTAGATACACACACGGAATATCACACAGAAGAACGTTTCTCAGGTCTAGCTGGCCATCCCCAACCGCCGTCATGGCGCGCCACTTACTAGCATATTTTTCTTGGTTGATCATAAATCAGACGTATGGTTAAACAATTGAACTTAAACGCTAACGGTAAGCACTCGATGTTTGAGTGAATCCCCCCTTAATATGATGCAAGTATTAAACTGTAATATAAATTCTTCTGCACGAAAACATATCAACTTGAGTTTCTCATGATAGTCACGTCTGTGGCAGCTATTAACTGGTAACTGTATCGTTGTAGTACTTATCCAAAAAATCATGAAGTCATTGCGTGTCTCGTCAGAAACAAGTGACTTGCGCCAAACTCAACGATCAGGAATGGCCAGCTTCGATGACATTGTCGATTTGTGGCACAATGCCGATATATGGTGACAAGCGTGTGCAGGTCTACAGTGCGTGGTAGGGGCGGGGTGAGAGCTCGTCTTCCGAGCACGCATTGACCGGCATGCCGCAGCAGAGCAGCTGTCGCATCGCGCGGCCGACGCGCGACGCGCGCGATTCGCTGCGCGGCAGCCCGCCTGCCTCTTCATCGTCAGACTATAAACAAACAACATTATCAATCAGTTTGTGATGTAAAAATTTCCATGACGGGATTGGTTAGAAGCGGGCTACCGCGCTTAATAAACGAATTCATAATAAGAAACGTCATGCGACGACTTTAAAAAGAATAACGTTGATAAAGCTGGCTCAGTGTTTTCGTACTGTTGCTTGCTATATCATGCTTAGGCAGGTTATACATGTTATTCTTCATACTTCCTACATCGATAAATTCCTCAGCCCTAGTGTATGTCAATAATCTTTTAAATACCTAAATGATTTGATTTTAAATAGTACTGAAACAGTTGCCGCCAGTAGCGAGATCAATTAAATAGATCTCGTATCTATTAGATAGATGGACTCAATAGAAAGCTATGAACGAATCAAGCTGTATTGTGATATGCCAAGAAAAGACGTCGAAATGAATGAAATATTTATAACGAGAAACAATGACTCAACGTTGTTATTGTAAGAGTATTTTCATTATTGACTTTGTTTTTTGGGTTTTCATTCGTAGTTAACATGTTGTAATGCACGAATTATGTCTCATGTCAATGCATTTGTGTGTGCCTCTGCCGGCAACACTCGTCATTTACGCTTATATTTAACAGGCATGAAAACCGTCCTAAGCGTGTTAAGATGTATCACAAAATTTTGTTGAGTAAATATTTAAGGTAATGAATGTCTCTGTACGGCGATAAGTATAATTGTTACCTACCCATTCCGAACGATCTTGACCCCCAGGTTCGGGGGTCCGCAGTTCTGTGATTTCGTCTGTTATGCTGTCCTCGTCAGCCTTCTTTATGGCGTCCAGTTTGCTTGCATCCTCCTTTGAGGCAACCGTCTCAACCTCTATAGTGACAGGGATCGGCGTGATCAAATCTTTCTGAAAACATTAATCGATCTATTTAGTCTGAAATTAACTTTTTATGTATTAATTTGTAAATAGTTATTTTCATGACGCTACGTTGTGCAACACTACACGTTCAGTGTAGTGGTTAGGGCAAATTTGTGCAATGAGCACGAACATTTGTGCCATGGATGTTTATATTTACTTGCTTATTTTCCCAGGAAAATGGTACGAAAAATTGCAGTTACCTGGTATGTTTTTCTGGAGTTTAGAAAATAAGCTATCTTATAGAATATGATGTGTTTTTTTTTTAATTTTAACTTTGCCACCTCGTAGCCTCGTATCCTCAACCGCTCGCGCCGCCATCTTGAAAAAATGGCGTCTAATAATACTTTTCAGACGATATCTCCATTTTGGCTCATCTTACGATATAAATTTCGACTACGAAATTAAAGTAGAGACAATTTCATACAATTACTGCTATGCAAAATTTTTCATAAAATTAATAGTTTCGTAGTAGAAGCTCCGCAAAGTGTCAAATAACTAGCGTTTTTGCCGAATTCCATTTTGGAGCCGTATTCCTTTATTGCTTAAAAAAAAGTATTTAAAAAAAAATGCCGTTCCCATCATGTTTTACAGGGAATCGATACCAAATATCACTATTATGGGCTGCTTGCCCTAGGAACCCTGTGAGGTAGATGCGAACTATTCCCTCCCTAGTACAGGTTACTTAGTTAGCTCAAAGGAGTATCAGGTACAACGCAACTTCCTTGATTTGAAAGGAAATTGCTTTGTATAAACTCACCTGATGGTTCTCTGATCGTCTCTACCTCACAGGGCTCCTAGGTCTACCAGCCCATATAGGTGATGTTTGGTATCGTTTTCGTATAATATGAAGATGTGAAATTCATTGTAGAACTAAGTTTGTAATAATTATTAGAAAAAAAGGAAAATGGCGCCAAAATGTAATTCGGCAAAAACGCGAGTTATTTGGCACTTTGAGGGGCTTGTACACCGAAACTATTAGTTTTATGAAAAATGATGCTTTACAGTAATTATAGGAAATGGTCTCTATTATAATTTTGTAATATTTATATCGTTAAATGAGCCGAAAAGGAGATATCGTCTGAAAAGTACTATTGGACGCCATTTTTTTCAAGATGGCGGTGCGAGCGGCTGGGAATACGAGGTGTCAAAGATGAAATTCGAAAAGAGCACATCAAAATTTATAATATCTCAATAATATATCTAGGAAAGCTCGTTTTAAAAACTCCCCGAAAAACATTCCAGGCAAAACAACAAATTTCTTGAGTTAGATTGTAATTATTTGATTGTCCTTTATTTCAGATATCGATAATCCACAGATGCATTTAAAGTATCTTCAAAAAAAAAGCCAGGACATGCGAGTTGGTGAACGCAGTAGACAGTTGGTGAATGTTCTACAAAAAAATACGCTATTTCCTAACTCTAGATAATGTTCTCTACATAGCCTTACCGACACCCACGGAAAGAAATGCTATTCAAAGCTGACACCACCCGGTGACTAATTACGTATTAGGTATATTATTATAAAACCTATCAATAACGCAGTCAGTCATACGCCAACGCATTCCTGGACAAACGTGACACGAAATCGCGTGCTGGTATTTCGATAGTTCAAAGCGCTGTAACCTTTATTGACGTTTGTAAGTCACGTTCTGTCCGACTCATATATGATTGAGATCAAAAATTTTCAAAGGCAAAGCTTAATTACATGGCATGTAATGTTGACTTAAAGTGACTCATCTTGGCTCACAAGCTGAAATTTGTATGAAAATCCATTACGCCCAGAGAGCTGTTGGAATACGCGCTCGTATGCAGCCGAGGCCGGGTTGGCCCTTTGTTCTCAATAGGCTTCGTAATAATAATAATAAATATTCTTTATTGCACAAGTAAGGACACAAGAAACAATAACAATACAGGCAAATCATTTGTACAATATTGGTGGTCTTATCGCAACCATTGGGTAGAGGAAACAACGTTAATCAGTGAGGTAGAAACGGTGTGCAAAAATATAGCTGGAATTTCAATATCATACTTTTAAGATAGTTACATAATAGAAGTAAGAATAAAAATATATAACTAATACACTTATATCTCAAATAAAATAAAACAAATTAAAAAATACATATAATATACGTGCATACTACGATAGATCCAATATACAAATTTTCCGTCAATTCGTAGTCGTTAATTTGGCACAATTTGCCTGCACCATCCATCCAGTGAAGAGGAGAGTTCGAAAATCAAACTGGCCACCAGGCGCCGGCTTGACCAAAAAATATTGCGTTTTTATTTATACAATTAGAAGTAATAATTTTGGCATGACTTCTTAAGAATAAAGATTGGCAACTGATGTATACATTTATTGTGTTGAAATGATTTGATACAGCGTTGTGCGTGAGTGCATACATCTAACTTATTAGTTAACATTATTTTATTGCCTCGCAGAAAACGTGAGAAGCTGAGAATTCACTTCGGGCACAAAATCATCTTTGTCTTTGGTGAACTTAAATCCCTCGCTACACTCAGGATTTTCTATTACCTCCCTCACTGCAACGCTCGGAAGTAAAAACCTCAGATCTACAATCCTCACGCTTCGCTCGTGATTTAAGCTAGCGCCGCGCTACCACCAGTTTATAAGTCGATTATATTATTACATCTACGCCACACAATATGATACTTTATGCAACCCAAGTGCACAGGGCACTTGGGTTGCATAAAGTATCATTATTTATAAGGAACCCACTCAACTGCACTGATATAATATTGATCACTGTCCATATCAATTACCTAGAATCTCGCTTTATCATACCTGCACGCAAGTTGACATACAAATTAAGTGGAGAAACAGACAGTGAAACACAAATGGATTAGGTTTAATCTCTCATAAGAATAATAAAAACGTATTAAACCGCCTTCAAAAAACTGTCTAAAAAGCTTAAAATAACGCATTCGTCTTCTATTTAGGAGAGACAAATTCTTTTTGGAGTAAATATTATTTTTTATTCCATGTTTTTAGTTATTACTTATATCTCACATACTACTGAACCGAATATGGTGAAACTTACACTGTATATTTCAAATTAGAGTAAGTTTAAATATACCTATTGTAACTAAGACTTATTAAAAAAATATTTTCGTAAGCTTATTTTCTTTCTACTTGATTTTTAAAAAATAACTAAGTTTCCTTTAACCTCAATAATATTTACATTCATGATTTTATTACAAATATATCAGAAGACTTCTATATCAGTTTCTAATTTCGTAGTCTCTTTTGATTAAAGCACGCCGTATAAGAAGAAATAAAAACGAAAATCAGAGGTTACGAATGTTGATACTCGTACATAAAAACTGTTATTCAAATATCAATTTTAAATGTTTAATTAATAAAATGTTTGTTAACAGCGATTTTTTTTTCAATATTGTTATATTATTTATCTTAGCTTTATGGATTAACTTTGTCCCACCTTTAATACATCACCATAATACATGACACATATCTTTTTGGTTTCGCTGAAAATCCGCTTTTGAATACATACAACAACCCTTTGGTTCATCTACACTTTACTACTATATGGATTTGCCGGATAATAATACAGTTCAATCATTAGTTCTGTTATGCGAGTTTTGTAATTCCTCTACAATAAAATAAAATATATTTCGTATAGTAAAGTGCGTGTAAGCCTATCTTTGGTCAAACTAACATTAATCAGTTGGTCGTTGGTTCTTAGGGCCACAATGCACTGTGGTACCGTAGTAGGTCATAGGGCTTCAATTACGATGTTTTAATTATGCCATGATACTACGTCGCTTGGGTCACTATTAGTGACAGTACAAAATGATATAAAAGGAACTGCAATTAGTCAGTTGTTACATTTGTTTTTTGGCATCGGAAGTGAACGCATCGCACACGCCTGCTCATTAGCGTTATCGCCAAGCGGTAATCAGTGAAAGCGTGACTCGTGTTTTTCCAAGAATCTATTGTTTTGATTTATTTTTTGTAATGAATATTCAAGTTGAAGGTATGTATAATTTCTTTTATATTTTTTTTAGTGTCGTTTGACACTATGTATATTTTTATGTAGCCCTGCTACGACAAAGCATAAAAGTTGACATTTTAATTGTAATTATATTTTTTATCGAAACTTTGAACTACTTTCGCATATACTTACACACATAATTTTGATGTCAAAATGTGAGTCAATGTGTCTATTTTATAAATAATAAGAATTTAGCTGCGATCATTTGCGACTGGGGGTAGTAGCCCACTCGTAGCAAATGCTACGAGCATGCTACGAGAAATCTATTAATCTTGAAATTTAAACTACCCTGTATTTTTTTTTGTTTCAGGTACAAATATCAAGTGTTCTATTACAAGAATACTTTTATTAGACACTTGGCTATCTATAAAGGATAGTAATAGTGATTCTGACAGATCTCGTCAAGTTTGCCAAACTCTGTTTAAAGAATATGCTTTAGAAACCGCGCGCATGCTTGTGGCTGCATATCCATGGTACAACTTGCCTTCTTCTGTTCATAAAGTGCTAATTCATGGGTCAGAAGTAATTGAACATTCATTATTGTCCATCGGTGAGCTCTCGGAAGAGGCCGCTGAATCCTGTAATAAACTCATTAAGCAATTTAGACGTGATAACACGAGGAAAATGTCCCGAGTTGTCACGAACACCGATCTCATGCACAGACTTCTTCTTAATTCCGATCCGTATATGTCTAGTTTAAGAAACTTCCACGAAAGAAGAATTCTGTGCTATCAGCAGAGGTATTAAATTTAATAATTATTGAAAAATAGGTAGTCATATTTTGTAGTTATAATCTTTAACAGTAAAAAAGACAATAATAAGGAGTAATTAAAGAAATCTTTGTTAAAAATATATCTAATCATTATTAATGTAATTTTTTTGTGTCTTAAGTTAATGTGTAATTTAAGTTTATTAAGATAATGTTTAGTAAATAAGGCTAATATGTAACTATATTTAACTTGTATTTGCTGAATTTCTTTTCTAAACATTGGAATACTTTTGTTCCTTTTTTTGATGAATAAATTATTGCTATTTTAATGTAATTAAGTTGTTTAATTAATATTTACCTCAGTCTATCATAAAACATTATTATT
Source organism: Pyrausta purpuralis (assembly GCA_963924145.1). NCBI lineage: Eukaryota > Metazoa > Arthropoda > Insecta > Lepidoptera > Crambidae > Pyrausta > Pyrausta purpuralis. Next base: position 17,126,103 of record OZ001651.1, on the reverse strand, counting down.
TCATGCAGTAGCACACAGTACAGTAGCCATTAGCTACGCGGAACCCCTATGACCGCCCTCCTTTGAGCGCGGTACCACAGTGCAATGGAGGGGGGCAGAACATTGTCCTTTATCATTGTCTGTACGCTATGGCTTCGTAGCTGAGCAACAAGAACCTATACTAGGAAATGAATTCTAAAGTCATGTGATGGCTATGTTTGTTATTTTGCCTGCAAGGCGCCGATGGATAGATTAGATACTATATCTAAGATACCAATCTAATGTGATTTTGTTGAATCTTGCAGTACTTTTGAAAATGGGCAGTTAATATGGTTCGTGAAATATGTATGACCGAGTTGAAATTGTCTGTAACAGCTCGAGTCAGACACGCGTCGGATAAACGGAATTAATGATCAATCAACTAAATGAAGTCTCACTCACCTTAGAAGTATCAAATGGTGTCATTGTAATAACTTCCGGGGAAGATTCTCGTCTCTTGGTCGACGAGGATGCTCGCCTAGACAGTTTTTCAGAAGATATGGCTGTTAAGTAAATAAAAATATTTAATACGATACAAACAACTTGTCTAAAGTCCCAACTAAAAGCTGCTGGTAAATATAAAACTAATTGGATCATAGACATTTACATTCATCATCACTATAACATAGAATTAATAATGACGGGATTCCCTTTTTGAATCTTGGACAGTGACAGGGTTTAATCTCTGTTTTTAATTGTATAGACCAAAATAACAATTGGTGGTTGGCCAATTTTTCATAGTATACATAGTATTTCTTATCACAAAAATAGTGATGTTACTAAATAATCGAAGAATTCAAATTATTCAATAGATGTAAATATAGAATAGAAAATTTAAATAGTTGCATTTTGAATTTGATTTGTGTACAAATACTTAAAAAGCTTCAAAAGAAACTAATTTATAATAAATAAATATAAATAAATAAATATCCTTTTGGACATTCCCACACATCGCCATCTAGCCCCAAAGTAAGCTACTCAAAGCTTGTTTTATGGGTGCCAGACAACGGATATAATACTTAAATACTTTTTGTTTGTAAATACATACATGATATACATAGAAAACACCCAGACCAATACAAACATACATCATTTTAGATATTTAGATTTATATCCCGGACGTATGCCTAAACCCGGATAGCGTTAGACACGGGGATCGATTCCTCGTCTGTCACACAGCCAAAGTTGCTTTTTACAACTTTGGCTTGGAGTGTGACAATTAATATTATTAAGTTTGTTCATTCAAGTAATCATTTTTCTTACAACTATCATCATTATCAATTATAAATTATTTATAGTAGTAAAATGTCAAAAGAGTTATAAAATCAATCAAAACATTGCTATTGCAAGGGAAAAACAGAATGTTTACTCATTAAAAAAATGACTTGTGTATTACGTTTATTTATAGCTTTTTGCAACGTTTTACATATTATTTAACCAAATAAATAAAATTTGATTATTGAAAATCCTTATCACAAGATTAATTAATCGTACACAATCGCATTATCGCAACTCTATTGCACAAGGCTTGCAACATTAAAAAAGCAAAAGTGCGATTGAAGCTGTCATTCAGGTCTATATAATTAAAATTCAGAGTATAATTATGTATATCAGCAATCTTTTTCTTAATATCGAATTTTAAATAACCTTAACATAAGTAAGTTATTTGAAAATGTGTCCACACCGCAACAATACCTGCGGTAATCTCTCTAACTCGATTTATTAACATTCTTAGGTTTATCTACTCACCTTTTTGAATCTCAATTTTTTCAAGCGTTTCGGTGTTGTAAATGGTAGCATTTTTTAAGTCTTCTGATACGGCTGGAAAATAAAATTCTGTTAATGTCTTACCACTGAACAAAGTATTTGCCGTTGTTGTTAATGAATATAATGAAATGCAATTCTATAATAAAGCTGTACACACAAAAATATTCAAACATATCGAGCGTCACGTTACATTTACGAGTTGTGCTCAACGACTAAGTCTATGGTTGTGCTTGACTGAGTGTGTGAGTAGTACAAAGGCTTACAAGGCACCGCGGGAGCCCTGGAGCGCTTGTGCGGTTCCGGGGCCGCTCCCAACTCCGTAGGCCGGTAAGGCTTGTTGAGCCCCTGTTTATCCGATGCCGACGTATCCACGACCATCACTGGGCGCCCACTCCCACCACCACTCTTTTCCTCTTGCTCCGACATCCTCACCAATTCTCAACCATCCATACGTACTATTATTAAACTTCACAAATTTGTCACCAGATATTCGGCAAACAATTTTTACGAAAATTACAACTGCTTGAAACGTCACTCTTTGTGAATTTTGACAGACAGATTTCTCGTTATTTACTTTTCTAGTTTTCCATTTTCGAAATGTTTCCACAAAAAGTATTTGTTGCCTTTACGATCAACTACTATTCTGCTGCGAGTGCACTAGTACCTATTTCATAAATGCATTTCTGCCCCGTAAACTTAGGAATAACTTAGATTAATAAAAACTTAATAATTGCTGTTACCAACAACTTGGTTTAGGAACATTTTTTACTGTGTCACCGAGCTTATTCCCATAAAAATTAACAATTGATCTTTAATTAAAACATGATTAGAGCTGGACTTAAAGTAGTGCAGAAGTTTTGCTATAAGATCGACACTATACAATATTTTTATGATAATAAAATAGAAGAGTTTGTATAGCTGACATCGACAAACAAGTAAGAACAAAACAATGTCAATTTGTGCCATTTCTGCATCTGTCAGGATAATGTGAATTGTTAAATTTTTATTTCATCTAAATTATTGTTTATCCGCATCTCATTTTGTAGTCAACGCGGGATTATTTAACTATGCCCGAAAGAAGGAAAATGAGATGTGATGGAAAATAATCACTCTACATCCAAGAAGAAGTTAATATCCATCAAAGAAGAGAAATTGTTACGTAAAGTTGACTACGATTCCTATAAAAGAAGTTCACCTTCCCCTAAAAAACCCATACTGCTAGGTAACTAAAATTGCTTAAAGAATCATTCAGTAGCCCTCAACGACTCTGGCATTTTGCGGATTTAGTCTAAATGCGAACACCATGCGTAATAAATGGACTGCTTGTCACGTTTGCCAGGGCCTTAAGTGCTCACTACTTATGCTAAAAACAGGTTTTTTTTGCAGATTTAGAAATAACTTCCAAGAGTACTCCAACTCGTCGACAAGCCTCACAAAGAGTTTTGGTGTCCATAAAACCCAGAGTACCGCCTTCTATTAAGACCATATACATCGCCGAAAAGAAAAAGAAAAAGGTTAATCACAGACTAAAATACAACATAGATCATTCATTTTCATGTTTGTTTATTTTTGTACTTTTGTAGTGTACCAAATAAATTACCTTTCTTTCTTTTTAATATTTCATGAGTCTTGTAATAACTGATTGATAATTTTCAGGGTTCTGAAAAATCAGGTTCTCGCCTTGGTATTGGAGACCATTCATCTTTTACTACTCGTAAGTATTTTATTAATTATTTATTCCTTTAACAAAATTGATTAAATTACGTAACTAACATTTTTTATTTACTTTTGTTTAAGATAATAGTGAGCTATATCATGAAGCTTTGACTCCAACAGCTACTGGTCAGGAAGACGTCAGCTCTAAAAGTGATACTGATTTGCCTAAAGAGACTTCGTGCACTGATCAGGTAGAATCCACCACAACAGTTTCGAAATGTTCACAGTCTTTTATCACGTCTCAGATGCTCTTTAATGATAGAAAGAGATCTCCAGAACAATGTTATATTTATACTCAGCCACCGCTTACTATAAATCGTACTGCAACTGATACCGAGACTGTACAATCGAAAATCAAACCTGGTAAAGTCGATATCGCTACATTGGTCTACACCACCTCTACATCGTCTGATATAGCTAATACCGCTCTGCCTTCTATTAGTACCATTAACCAATTAAATAAGAGAATAGATCATTTAGAACGTAAGCTATTGAGGCAAGAAACGATATTTCGATCAATGAACCCTAACTTGCTTTTGTCTTCGTCAGATGAAGATTCAAAAGATAACATCATAATGAAATCAACGTCTGGAAGAGGACGGCCAGGCTGTAGCTATATAGATCAGTACAGTCACATTCCAGAAACATCAGCATTCCAACGCTACGCACAACAAACTGCGCCATTGTCACCTAGCAAAGCTACGACTTTAGAAAAAGAACATAACTCTGAACAATATGGGCGTGACTTTACTACTTATGATGGTATAACGGCGAGAGGTCGTCGACAGTGTGCCTCTGTTCCATGTAAACGAGATGACATACCCAAAATGGCTGCGGAAAGGGTACACAAAATACGCCATAAGCTGAATCCCGTCCGTGATTATAGATTGATGGACACAGTTCACTATCTAGCACAAGGTGAATTCGCACCGCGCGACGACGGCATTAAACTTACACCTTCGAGAGAAGCAGTGTTAAGTGATATCATCTGGGAAGACGTCTGCCGGACGCACTGGCCCAACGCACGTCTCAGCCGTCGAGTGCCTCACCCTGAGAGATACAGCACAAGATGCGAACTGCAGCGTTTAATCGACAACTTATTGAGAGAACGCGTCGCTCACGTCGAAAGACGAAGACGTCGCCATTACCGTATCGTAAAACTAAACCACCGACATGAGAGCTGCCGACCGGTCGGTAAGACTGGAGACATCATTGTTGCCAGTCACAAAAATAGAGCAGCTAACGACGAAAGTATAACAATAAGTGATCATAATGCAGCTAGTGCTATTATGACAGATAAACGTTGGGAAAATCGAAATTCACGTCGAGGTCACAGAAGCCACGATCGGTTTATGTTTCCTGAGGCAAGATCCCATGATCGTCGATTTAAAGTAGATGACAGTATGCCTGGGCCAAGCTATGCCGTACCTCGATCTTCGCGTAATAGGGAGGCAACATGTTGCTACCACACTGCAAATAGCATCAAAATAGATAAGAACATTACCAACCTACCAGCTAGTTCGCGGCGTGAAGGAGCTCTAAATAATACAAGCGGCAGCACCCTGTCTGCTAGCAAGCAAGCAGCTAAAAAGCCAAGATTGGTCGTCAAGAAAGAACTGTCTCGCAGAAAATACCAGTCAAAAGAGGGTCCAGATTTAGAACATTACATACTCTTACCAACACTTGTGGTCCGTACGCCTTCTAATGTGAAGCGACAGAAGAAATTCAACGAACTTTATCATCGTATACTGAACGTCCAATTGAATAACGGTATGTTAACTAGCATTAGTAGTTAATTAGTACCTAGTTAAACAAACTAAATAACATAAAATATCTACTTATGTTAAAAATTTTATCTTTTCCAGCGCAAAACACGTCGAAAACTTCAGAAATTGATAAGCCCCAGGAACCCAAAATGAATTCGAAGAAAGACATCAGTTTTAATATAAACATAACTTTATCCGATAGCTCAGAAGAAACGAACGGGGAAAGTTGAATATTTTGACATAATTTTACTTTTCATATGTACTGTGCAGGTACAACTTAATTAGCCAAACGATGTCATATTTTTTAATAACATTTTACTCTTATGAATTAGTTAAATAAAATTATAATCATACAAGGCAGTTTTTTCGTTACTTCAGGAGCAAAATGTTTTTTTCTTTCGATTATTATTGTGTGCCTTAGGTAGTTAATAAATAAATAAATATTCTTTGGACTTTCCCACACATTGCCATCTAGTCCCAAAGTAAGCTTCTCAAAGCTTGTGTTAATAGTTATAATTAAGTTCATAATTTACTACTGAATAGTCTTTAATGAGGACGATGAGAGTCGTCATGGCGTGAAAATTTGCTGCCATATTTAATCGGGTATCGGATGGTTTTAAAAAGTGGTACCTACCTAATAAGTATGTATCCGATAATTAGATACCTAGGTACCTATTAACATTCTATGTGATTACGCGACAAAAACAAAACTTGTCCTATTCGGATTCCAATAACAGTAAAGCAACCACCATAAGGTATTGCCATCCTCCTAGATTTCCCCGACTAATACATTACTATATAAAAACCCCACCAATTTCGAATGTTAGCTTAAGATTTAGCTTTTGTCCCCCGATTTCCGTACACAAAGACTTCATGGGGCGAGGTTAATTTGGCCCTAACAGTTTTCCAACCGATGGAACGCCGCACCGTGGGACCATCAATTACTGTGTCAGTCAGTGCATTGTGTTCACTGGGAAGTTTTTATTTAAACTTTTGCTGTATCATGTACAGGGAGCGTTATAAGTATCTGCCGGCTGAAATACGTGTAGGGTCAGTAGAAAACTGTAACTGTATGTCTTTCAAGATCCGCCCCGGCTACAACTTCTTTTCTAAAGACAATATATTGCAAACAATCTTGACATTATTATTTTATTTATATCGCTTGAGTAATTGAAGTGTAAAGAGATAACAGACAGACGGACACACTTTCGCATTCATAGTAAGTTATCTTACGAGGTTAACCTTAAGAAATGATTTTATTCTTTTAAACGTGTATTTATGACACAAAACTACGAGAGATGCCTTAACGTAGCTCTATTCCAAAAAAACCTTTAAGAATGACTTTTGGTTGGTATTGATCACCAACGTGACGTCATTATCTTTGCACAGGTATCCATCCTACAGAAAACAACTGGGCCTGATTTGTCCAACGTCAGATAAGGGACATTCGCCGAATAAAATACAATACGCCTAATTTATAAACGTCACCTATTTATCAGCAATTATTTAGCTAAATATCATTTAAAAATAGGTCGCTTTATACTTATAGTATTGTCGCATATGTTATATTTGACGTTGGAAAAATCTGCCCTTTTTAATATAACGCATCATCAAGTTCATAAAATGTTATTTTATTGATGCAAGTATCATCAAAGTGTATGTTTTTAATATAGCAAGAAAGCGGAAGGTTATCGCTACTTCCTAGGACGGGTGTACGTATTGTTGACGTCTCACGGGTTTCGACAGCTGCTTGTATGCTCCTCCGGCCAACACCGACTCTAGTCTGCTGACAAACTGCAGGCAATATACAAGTCTTTATTAAATTAATAATAATCAGTCATAAATCCGAGTTAAAAGTGTAAAGAATTTGAAGTTTTAAAGTTACTCTGCCGATATCCGTAATTATTTTAGTATAAGGTTTTGTCGTAAGCAAAGTGTAGTATTAAGCTTTTATTCTGTTCTTATTTTGAACAATGATCACAACAATATAAGTAATTCTGAATAAAGCATCGATCTGTAAATGTTATTCGTGTTGAATTTTGAATTTTGAGGAAGGTTGTTATCTTATCATTAGTGAGTTAACAGTGCCACTGATTTGCCTATTGTATCTATTGGAAATCTAGTGTTCTATGAGTGAATAAACATGTGTTTTTACTAGGCCACTAGAACTTCGGTGTTAGTCGGACGAACCATTAATATTTTATTAGGAGTATTTTCGATCGTACCTACTAGTAACTAGAAAATCGATGACATTGTATTATTGTATTTATACACATTTTCAATGACGACCTCCGTGGTGTAGTGGCTAAGCGCGCTGGTTTCAAGGCGTCGCTGCTCCGAGGTCCCGGGTTCGATTCCCGGTCGGGTCTAATTAATAAAAAATATATTGTCTCGGGTCTGGGTGTTGTGGTACCACCGTTGTGTCTGATTTCCATAACACAAGTGCATTATCTACGTACATTGGAATCATAGCAATGTATGTGATTGGTGTCCAATATTTAATTAATTTTAATAATTGTATTTATGTACCTTACTTATACCTTAGTTTGTTTTTATGTAATACATAAAAATAGTCTAGCTTTTACTCTTAATGTTTCGTCAAATTAGCGAAATACACATATAATTGCATATCAGCTTCCTATTTGTAGATTCCATAAATTATAACACATAAACTCATTATTTTTAAGGATCAGTGATGCGCAGATCTAAACACTCATGGAAGGTGTGAAAAAGTGGCTAGCGGAACGCTCTACTAAGAAGAATGGCATGTATGTCCACTACAGCTCACCAAAACGTAAGTTTGTATTGCTATTCAAAATTTATGTTTTGAATGGTTTTCGTGCCTGTTTATAAGATACCATAGTTGAATACATAGTACCTACCACGTGTCTTGATATGTTCTTGGACTCGGCATTCTAACCAAGCTTGCTCTAACATCAAATGATCAATCAATTCTGCACCCATTTTTACCGACAAAAACAAAGGATGTATTCAATACCACATGTTATATTGACATACCTATTAGTGGAAGCTGTACGCAAAAAAAAACGCAAATCGATGTACAGTTTAGCCGTTTGGCACACGGATACAAGAACTCAAAAAAAAACTCACCTGAAGTACCTAAAAAAATGTTCCGTAGGAGGGGTCCTACAGAACATTTATTGGGCGCTGGTACACCAAATATTTTGTACAGGATTATTTTTTAACAACTTCAGAAACCTACCGTGTGTGATAGCATTTGAAAGGACTTATAAGGGCGCGCTCCCGAAAAAAGAGCACAGCATTACCTTTAAGTCATTTTTATGTATTTAAACAAAAAAAAAACAAACCGTACCAAGTTTGGGCTCCTCCGGTTACAATATGGCTGATATTTTGTATGTACAATTTACCACAAATAAATTAGATAAGCTCATTTTTAACCGACTTCAAGGAAGGAGGAAGTTATCAATGCGACTGTATGTTTTTTTCTCTTTTTGTGGCCGTGTTCATATCACAGTCATTTGTAGACTGATTTAATTGTTTTTTGCTTACCTAGAAGTTATACCTTCCAGTTGGTCCGATTATTGCCAAGTCGGGATCTGATGATAAAATCTTGGTAAAATCGAGAGAAACCCTCAAATTTTAAAGGCACGTAGTGTTTTATACAAGAATCTTAATGTTGACATGTTTTTGCATCAGATGGTCAACATTGTGTGGAGCTGAACTGAAGGAGGAATTCCTTAACGCTTACGAGTTCAGGGATCATAATGACAAAACTTATGATAGGTAATTTCTAACTTCTTAAAGAACGGAGTCATAATCACTAAATATAAAGAAAATCATTATACGTTTAATAGTACGTTATGATACAAGTGTGCTAAGTTGACCATTATATACTAGGCGATATTGTGTGCGCACGAGCGAAAGCGAGTGCGCCATAAGAAAGCCGCGTATATTATGGTCACAGGCACACGTGTTTCATACGACGTTTTTCAACACACTTGCGCGGAAAAATCAAGACTCTTCATTTACTAAGTTTTTAATTAATAAAACAGTTAGTAAAAATAGATTTCGTTACGTATGTCCGGCAGAGTTAATAATAGGTTTTCTTCAGTTTCTTCACTCGAAGTAGGCATTTTCATTAATATTAAACTTCATAATTCATCCAAACTTCGTCACGTCCGACAATTATTATTTACAAAAAAATGGCACATTGTTTTTTTTTCTTGCCGCGATACCAATCCGCGCGCAAGGCTTAGGCGCGAAGTAGATCGGCTAAAAGCCAAGATTAAAAATGTTATAATTCGTGTTTAAAACACAAATCACAGAAAATTTTAAATTAATTTGAGCTATTTTTTAGTAATAAATCTGCATTAATCATTTATTGAAATAAATATGTAGATACTGTTATTTTTCGCATAAATACTGTTTGTTGAAAATAAAACTATTGTATAACCCGACTAAATTATATCGCTTCTTCTTCTTACTAACGACTTGGTACTAGGGTACAAATGTAAATTGGTCGGGTTCATAAACTAAAGGCACTAGTGCAATAATATATTGAAAAAGCAGGCGTGTTTAATATCTATGATTATGAGCCAAAAATCGGTGGAATAAAAACGTCGTTTTAAGCAAGTGTGTTGAAAAAAGGTAACAAACGACTTCAAAACCAAAATGCACTAAAAAGTCGCAAATAAACTTTTGACCTTTGAAAGAACAGGAATCCATTTTAAGCGAACATTTTTTTGTTGCAGTCGGTGCCAGCACGTTGACCATCTCAAGTATTAACTATCAGAGCACCGACTCCAAAAAGAAATTGTTAAAAGGTCAAGAGTTTATTTGAGAATTTTTAGTGAATTTTGCTTTTGAAGTCGGTTTTTACTTTTTTTAAGATAATTAAACTTAAAAAAGCAATGCAAAGCAAGCACATATTTGAGCAATCATTTAACTTAATGCCATTTAAAAAACGGTCGATTTATACTTTTTCAGACAGATGTCTTAAATGACGTTGGTAAAATCGACCCTTCGTATTTTTTGTATTTTTTTAAACCAAAAACTGTTACGTATGTGTGTACGCTTTCTCGAAAACTAAAAGTGGTATCGAGGTGATTCCTTTCTTGATGATGTATCTGGAGCGAAAAATGCAAATCATGGAGAGTTTTTGAAATATGGGTTTTAAAAATAAAAAGTCTATAAAATATACTAAATCATATTTAAAAATACGATATATTTTTTTAACCTAAAACCACCGCGGTTCCTCAGAACCTTCATAAGACGACGAACGATTGCTGGTCACATCTATTCGATTCAATTCAATCTTATTATGGTACATCACTAAAATTGATAAAATGGAAACGTCTCAGTGATCTTCTTAGATAAAATCAACTATAGTTGTATCCCTCCGAAGTCCTAGTTGAAGAAGATCAACCAGAAATTTAATTTTATTGCCAAAGAATCCATATTATCCATGCCATATCAAATGTGTTGTATTCGCACGATTGACTAAAATACAATTTACGTGCATAATCTTAGTTAGCTACAAACTAAGGGCGGTTGTTAGAAAAATATGTACTAAAAGTGCACTCTCTTGGCGTCACGATAGCGTGTCTAAGGCAATTAATTGCTATTCTTTCTTTCTTGGATACGGAGGGTCTGTTAAAGAACTTATCGTTTGGATCTATGAAGATATGAAGTTGCTTTAAAATATCTAAATTTAAATAAGAGTAAGATTGAATCTTCATGTACGACTAGCTACGTGCGTGTTATCTTATTACAAAATAATTCTAACGCGAATCACTATCGAACACTGGAAATAAGTTTATTTTTTGACAACGCGTTTGGTGTATTGGTTAGAGCTCTTGACTATTGCGACGGCCGTCGCGGGTTCGTATCCCGCAAGGGGCAAATGTTTGTGTGATGAGCACGAACATATGTACCTGAGTCATGTCATTTAATGTGTATTTAAATATTTATGGGAGACGCCCCCGTCATAATCGTTGTCTGGTATTCGTAACACAAGAAAGAAAATTCCTTACTTCGAAACCACGACAATTGGTGTGTTGTCCGGCGCATATTTATTTATATTTTTAATGGAGTATAAATTCAACTCATTGTCTCTCTTTTAAATATTTATTATCTATTTGCCATTAAAACACAAAAACATATTACGTGACTATATTAGATCGGAAATCTCATTTCATCACTTCAAACAGAAGAGCCCATTTCAACAGCCTTAGCGTGATTTATGAAATTTTACATAAGCGTGCGACTGCCAATAAGAGGTGCCGTTTCATGTTTCACACTGTATTTTTTCTTACAATTTTACTGTACTTTACACTTTTGTTTCGAGCATCGATGTCAAAATTTGCTATAACATTTCACTTAGAATATTATACTAGGCTCGGTTGCACCATCTAACATTCCTTATAACAAACGTCAAATTAAACCTGAGGTTAGTAAATATGGCGCAAACGAACCTAAAAGAATTTTTAGGTAGGTACTCCTAACTAACTTAAGAGTACACTTACATATACGGGAATTAACGCGATCGCGATAATACCTTTGTTTTGGCCTGACGTTTATTTAAAATGCAACGCCAAAGTTTTAAAGTGTTTTTGTTAACTTAAGAGTTCTGTGTATTAACAAAGATGAAACTAAACTAGTGAACAGAAAGGCAAGGCAAATACAATAAGGAAATAATATATTTAAGTTAATTAGAATTGTTTATATGTTACCATTAAATTGACAATTTTATAGTGTAAGAGATCCGTGGACGAAATAACAGCTTAAAATTTTACTTTATTGATTGGAACATAAAAATACCCACGTCCTACGCATACTTTGTCCTCATTACTATGTGTAATGACTGATGTTTTAGTGTCAATCAGTAGCAAATGGCCTGTAGTTACGCAGTTAGGCACTAATATAAAGGCACATTACAGGCAAGTCGGACTGCTGGGCCAACAATGTTGTAGATATGTACTTTAACTCACGTTTTAATATTGATGGGGTTCGACGGCCAATAGGCTGTTAACCTTTCTATGACCTACAATAGAAAAATTGTGTATCCTTAGTTTTAACTTTTAAAATGTAATTAGACAAAAATCCTATACAATACATTTTTGATACCACATGACTCAGAAAAGCTTAATGGGTATGATTTTTTAATAATTATATAAAAAGCAATTGCAAGACAAGAAGAGGGTATTTAAAAATAGTGTTCCTTACCTATATGGTTTCTCTCTATTTCCAAAATGTTTGTGAATATTTTCCGTAATATGGCTGTATTATTATTCAAACGGTGAACTTAAAAGTTACCAGTAAACAATCACGTAGGTACGTAACTTTGAAACCATTAAGGCTTTTAATTTGCATGCAGCTCGCGTAATAAGGTCACATTAATATGTGCGATTTTCCGTGAGCTCAACGGAGTAGATGGGCAAAAAATAATGCAAACTCCACTTGAAGGTCAAACGATGTGCCGATAAGAACCGGCCCCGCGCACTCTAGGTATAAATTTCACAATCTCACACCGTAAGACGTCTACAATCGAGCGATCTTGACAAAAGGGTGTTGTCATTTTGAATATTTACCACAATCTTTAGTAAAACATGCTCAAACTGATGCATTCGAAACTAGCACTTGTATTCGAAATTCTAGACATTTGCTACGAGAGCGCTACGAATATTTTTCGTAGCAAGTTCGTAGCAGAATTATTCGTTCTCAAAAGTTTGCAATAAATAGTTCTATTTTTTGTTATTTGTGTTAGTTATACTAATGTTTAGTACTCTATTATACTGAAATGTATTGCATAGAGCACTAAAACTTCTTGATAGATATTGCAGCCAAGAATATGATTTGTTCTATGCGGAACCCAATAAAGTTTAAAGAAAAATATTATACACTTTTCTTAAAGAGCAGCATGCTGTAAATAATCGGTTAATCGCTCGTCTATGATCGGAGAGGACGATATCACGAATACGATTGCAGTAGTGGCGAGGTAACCTAACATCCACTTGCTTATTTCCACCTTAGTTGCTCTGACTGACAGTCGACCGAAGGAGCTGTGCATTCGATACACTTTCGAAATAAGTTCGAGTCGTATTTTTGTTTGCGTAAGGTACAAATTAATGCGCTTGAAGATGCAGCGGCCTTGAAACGCATCACTCAGAATGTGATAAATTAATTAGGTGAAAGGAAGATCGGGTAAGTTGTTTACATAACAACTTATTTACGTAGAAAAATATTTTACTAACAAATTGAAATGCTAGCCAAATTTTTACTAACATTCATCAAAGGCATTAGATGGTGCGTGAAGTACCATTGAAGCAAACTTGTAATGTAGTTTTTGATTGAGTCATACGCCAATTTCTTACCCTGCCTTCCCCCAATATTGCAGGCTGGCCTTCAAGGTGTCAGCGTGTATTATCTTTTGTTGGAGTGTTAGTTTGTTTTAGTGATAGGCGCCGTATCGGAGGCGCAACTGCGTCAGTGGGTGCGCGGTGGTTCTGAGAACAGGCTGGAGCGAGCTGTACTGGCCGGGCAGGGCCGAAGGCTGCTAGCCGTGGCAGAAGCCCTGCCACTGTCGCACCATCTACCGACATTGATAGCAAAATGTGACGCGCTTCATGCTGCTGTGGAGAGAGGGTCGCTGGCAGAGCTTCAGGTATTGATGGTAAACATCATGTTATAGGTAGGTAGGCAAATGGTACCTCAAAGTTATTCTCTTCTGCACAAAAAGATCCATAATCTTCTTGGTTGCTCTTGTCATTTCTATGCTGATGATCTGCAAATTTACTCCCAGACTGATGCCGACAATTACAAATTGACGATTGAGTTCATTAACAACAACCCCTAGCAAATTTCTTACTGGTCGACTAGACAAGGTCGAATGGGTAAAATTGGTCAGCTGATTGCTGTTTTTTTGGATTAACAACTGCATCATACCATATAGCAGTCATGTAAAAAATCTGTCTATCAAATATATTTAAATATGTAGTTGAATCTTAATGATGTTTTTAGTAAAATACACATATTCTACAATTACAATATACACAATTCCTTTCCTTCCACATATTATACACAATTCCTTTCCATTTCGCTGTCCATATCAAACGTCTCAGTAATTTAATCCAGCTCAAAGCACACAACCCTTTCTACGTTTTCCGTTGTTTACCTTCCTGCATACAATTAAGGTGTCATGTTCCAGGAATTACTGGACTCTGACTACAACCGTCGCAAGTACATAATGTGCCGTGACGAGGCGGGGGTGAACTTACTACACAAGGCCGTGTTCTACGATTACATGGACATAGCTAAGTGGCTTGTGAACGAATGTCCGGAGCTGGCGCAGCAGAAGGACTCGGTGAGTAGCTACTTTGGGTAGCGTCTTTCATAATGTAGCATGACGAGGCTAAATCTGCTACACAAGACGATGTTCTATATGTATACTACTACATGGACATTGCTAAGTGGCTTGCCTGCGAGTGTCCTGAGTTGGCGCAGCAGAAGGGCTCGTTGAGGCGTTTGTATTATGTATCTGAATGATTTTGTGTAACGGCTTTGGTTTTAGTAATAATAGCCGTGACGAGGTAAGTATAAACCTACTACTTAAGGCAGTGTTCTGCTGTTACATGGACAACGCTAAGTGGCTTGTCAGCGAGTGTGCAATGCTAGCATGATAGAAGGTTTAGGTGAGTATTTAGGGTTATTAAACGTCTCTTCATATTTAGCCGCTTGCAATATTTTTCATAGTAAGTTATAAATATATTTATATGTATATATACATCTAGTCCTATGTCCTAGCTACTACTAATCTGAAGTTTGTTACATTTTAATTTGTCATAGATTATTTTGGCATTATAAGAAGTTATGATTAAATATTGCTCTGGAGGAGGACCGAGAATATTTCCATCCGTCTAGCATGCATCGTGTTATCGTAATGCAGACGCCGTGTTTATAGGCATGAGAGCAACTTCGATGAAATAACACCTAGCATGAACGCTAGGGTAGGTGAATAGTGGGAAATCTAAAGGTTCTGAAGTAAGACGTCTCAAGTTTTGTCGTAAAACTCATCCCTAAACTTTTTGTCGCGGAGGGTCGCACACCGCTGCACTAGGAAGCAGTGTGTCGCGACGAGCCCACAGCGGCGGCGTTACTCGAGGGCCATTATTTAAGAACCGTTTTTTGATGGTCACACGTGTGTAATTTCTAACATATTCAATGTATAATTAAATAATAAATGTTGTATGTTTCATCATTTATCTATGTATATGAATCCGCTTTAAAATATGTTATAATATTTATGATTTTGTAGAAAAAAATATTTGACCATCGGAAAAGGGAGCTAAACTGCTGTTCTTCGCGCGTCACACCGAGTCCGCGCTCAGTTTAAGCACTTATATCTTGCTGGGCTTTTACATCATATTAACATAATGTATGTCAAGAAATTATATATTTAGTCAAAATAAGTTATATTGAGGGGGAAAAAATTCATCTTTAGATCTAAATTTAATATAAATAATTTTGTGTTGGTCACACGTTTTTACCATTTTCAAAAAGGTTCAACCTATCGACACAAACCATAGGTCCGCTGAAACTTCAAACGTTTTAAAACACTAATAGAATACAAATAAACATCTGACAGTAATGATATAGCTAATACAGCATCTTAATTTTTATTTTTTTCTTCAGACCCCAGTTCATGGAACCCTTCATGAGTGATGTTTTAAGATAATAAGTCAGCATTAGGAATCTACTAGTAGTACTACTATTAGTTTACCATTGGAACATGAAACGCATAGTCAAGATTCATTTAAGCTGATTACATTACATAAGTGCTAGTTACTTAATTCAAAAATTCGGAAAAAATAAAATTTGCGTTACTTGCGTGGCACAATTTTCGTGGTCAATTGCCCACGAATGTTACAAATCATACCACGAAAGGTTATCAAAGTGTACTGATCTCACTAGAATTTATATTTTGTGGTTTAGAAATGCAGTTAAAATAACCGCATTATCGTTTTAAACTTTTTCTACTAAAACAGTTTCTTGAGACACAGAAAAGATTTATACAAATAATGTACCTTACTATAAAAATGTGTAGAGCATGATGTATTTAATCTTGATTTTTATTCGACTTTAAATCGCCTGACCAATCTATTAACTAACTATGTAATAGGGTGTAAACTCAATAGATTAGAAAAAAAGCATTATCTTTAATTAACTAATTTTCGTGCATTATTCGTAATTGCCACAAGTTGTGTAGTTTGCATGAGAAAAAAATGATATTACAAAAGCAAATATTGACATTAATTCTTTGCCACTGATTAGAATGATGGCAGTTTCTGATTGGAATCATGAGTTTGCTTCCCGGGAAAAAAACTACAGTGCACACTGATACTATAGCATCCAAGGTTCAATAACAAGCGCGTGACATATGGTGTTAATTTCCAAGATGCTAAAGAAATAGTGTAATTCTTTATTGGATAGTGAAAGGTCATATTTTACACGCTCTTACAACTATGATCAAGCAGCTAGTAGTCTAAATAGTCTCACTCCAAGCAAGAAAAAATATCTGGTGCACAGTCTCTATTCAGGTCCAAATCACTTATTCGAGTTTCATAACCCTCAGATAATTTCAACAAAACACCACTACTTACCAAGATTGTTCAGGGAAGCGATTAAATTACAAAATACTAAAAATTCGATCTTGAGCATGGGTTTGAATTTTCAAATGTCAGAATACTAATATTAGCAAGGTGTCATATCGCTGACAGATACTATCAGTGCTGTGTGTCAAGATCAGGTGCGAGTAAATATTGCATTTGTGGTCAGTGATACCGCAAGTGAGAGCAGTAAAAGACTTTGAAGGAGGGCAAACCTTAAGTCTGCAAATACACATCTTACTCGCAACAGTTTTAGTTACCCCGTAATCATGACACTTTCAACAGTACCGAAATTACCTTTTACTTAGAGTATCCGATACTCTAAGTAATTTGGTACATGGTAGCAATCTCGTAGGTAACAAACTATTCTAATGTTAGTGATCATCGTGAATGATGAGAACTATGAATTATATCTAACCACAATCCTTTTTCTATCTACATTTAAATTCATAAGTTTGAATTTAAATATAGATGAAACAAAAAAGATCCTCAATCACTGTAAAAAAAACAGTCATATTTTCTGTATATGTTCTTAGATATTTATTATAATGATGTTTGTAAGATTGTAAAGGCAAATGAACTGATACTTACATATGTTATATCAAATAATTTTTAGCAGCAAGTATAATAATTGCAGTATTAAATATGTATAAAATATAATATAATGTAAAGTCAGTAATTGATACTTTTAGTACCGAATTATGTTTACAAAAAGACGCTGCGTAACTTTTGTGACACGGTGAGTAACTTTCGTGGCTGACAAAATTTCAAGATTAAGTAGCTACATGAATAATGATCCGATTTTCATGATTCTAACAGTTTTTTTTATAATTGATAGCTTCTTTAAAGCATTATTTTTTTCATTTGGAAAATAGAGTATAAATTTTTGCCACGAAGCTGACGCGAAGAACACTTTCTGAAGAACTGGCCGTCGAGCGCGCAAACACTACCCTGTTGCCACAATCATAATGCTTTAGGAACACCAATTTTCCTAAAATTACCATAACATTGTAACAATGAAAGTGTTAGCAGTGCGGTTTGGAGTGCGCTTTCAGTTTGCCCACGGTTCGCGTGTGAACGCCCCTAGCACGTCGCTGAGACGATGAAAGAACATGCACTCGCAGTAGTAAAAGCTTCAGTATTGTAGATATGACTAAAATGGACGATGACGCAGCGCTTAGCAGGCACACTGACGTTTTTATGAGAAATATGACCACCAATGTAGACACTAGTACAACTACTACACTGTGTTATGGGTAGGTTAGTTAGGTGGGGTCTAGAGTAACAACTACCTGCTTTTCAAATTGCATTTCAAAAGTTTAGCATAGGCTTGGAGTAGACGTTTGTCGAAAGCAGATGACCTTGTGCCATATGACAAGCTATGGGAAAAAATGAGAGAAGTAGGCATATCACCGAAGGTAGATAATATATTGTCTTTCTGGTATACTGGTCAAAGGAATGTGGTAAAATGGGCAAATGCTCAGTCCGACGAATATATCTTAAATTTTGGCGTGATCGAAAAGCTGTGCAACCAGGGTTGGATGTCGCATTGACATAATATGCTGACGACATGATGTTGGACTCAGTTCCTTGCATTTAATGCGTTTGCAGTCGCTGTCATAGATTTTTTGCAAATATGCGCTAGAAGACACTGTCCATAGTGCGCAGAGTGATGTAGAGCAGTAACGGGATCCTGAAGATTATAGCAAGTAGGATTGATGCAGCCTTATTTAGGAGGTACTCCGAGCTGCAGGTTTTTTTAGACTGGATAGGGTGACTCACAAACAGCTGACTTTTCGAGCCTGTGTATCTACTAACAATAGCTAATAAGTGTCATTGTTACTAACCCATGGAGAAAATAAATCTAAAATAAATCGAAATGAAACACTTTTTTACGGATTAACTTTTCGCGAGTTTATGAATTCTTTCACGGACAGTAAAGTTTCGGGATAACAATAAAATTTTTATTTTGTCTGGAGTACTGTCCGTAATCGTGTTAAATTAAATTTAATATTGGCGTAAACTTCAGAAACTTTTTTTTTGTCATTAGGAGGGTCGCACACCGCTGCACTACGCAGCAGTGTGTCGCGACGAGCCCGCAGCGGCGGCGCTCCTCGAGGGCGCGGGCGCGGCGCGGGGCGCGCGGGACGCGGCGGGCCGCACGCCGGCTCACTACCGCGGCGCCGCGCGCACTCTGCTCGCGCTGCCCGTTGCGAACGACATGCCGAGAGACAGCAACCACCCGCCCGGTGAGTACGCACCTTTAGTTTGACAAGTTTTGATCCAGATGACTGACTGAATAAATGCAATATATATTTTTTTATAAATGCTGGCCGAGTGCAATATGTGTATAAATTACGTATTAATATTTTTTTTACAAATTTCGTTTACGATACTGATTCAGCCAGCAGTGCAAAAGTTTTAAAAAAAACTTACTTAAATACGAAAGGTAGGTAACGGTTAGTCTGGAATTAACCAAATGCGTAACCGATTAACTTAAAAATACTCGCTGCAGAACTTCATCCCAAGTTATTTTTAGTTGTTGAGTTCTAAGACAAATATCTTTAACCTGGACTTGTCATAAAAATAACATTTGTGATAAAGAACTATGAGTACTTGGTCAGTGAGTAATTAAGGTTTTTAAATGATAATAATGAAGTCAAAGAAATCTGAATGTAATCCATTTATCATGTAAAGAAAGCCTATCTTGCTACGAAAGGTTTTTATTCAATCTCTATACTACGTGCTACAAAATCCTGTAGCATTTGCGCTACGAAAGTCTACGAGTTTGCTACGTGCTACGACAGTAGCCATAATATTTTTACGATGCATGTCAATCGTAAGTATTATAATGAAGTTTACAAGTCAATTTCAGGTGTCTTAGTAGATTATATTGTATTCTTAATATTGACGAAACGAATGTGAAAACACGCAATCACTTAAAACTACCTTCTCAACAAATTGCTATTCAGTGTTTTTTAATATTACTGACAACATAATATATTTATGATGTAGAAAACGAGTTATTTAAAAGTATTTTGACGTATTTAATTAAATAACCGTACATAAATATTTATGAAATACTGAAAGTCATATCCAAAAATACGACTTTATAGGGTGTAATACTTTATGTTTGTGTGAATTATTTGCTTGATCAGTTTGTCGTCGATACATTAATATAATTGAGTGTTAAGTGACAACTAAGGATGTCTGTAATGAATATGTAGTTGAAATAAACAGTTATGATTGAAACTATTCAACAGATAGTTGCTTAACTCTAGATGACAGATTTTTTAAAATAGTGACCTGTTTTCTTCTTTCATATCGATAAAAATACAGGGTGTTGTTTTCGTCAGCGACGAGCGACTTAGGGGTGGTTGTACAAACGATGCTGATGCCAAAAAAAATAGTTTTATTTAAAGGGAAATAACCCACAAAATCAATTTAATATTGCTATACAAGCAAGCGACCTACGCGCGAGTGTGCGTCACAAAATATAAACTTTTTCATGATTAAAATAGCCATGATTGTTTAAACTTATTACTTTTAAATTATAAAAAGTACAAATAACTTGAGTCGTAGCGGATATACCTCGGAAATATTCTCGATAACTCAGAAAATTGCCGGTCGTTTGGCGGCCTTTGCCGTCAGGAGGTACCATTATTCATTTTTAATTCGCCCTCCACATGCACTCAGCAAATATACTTCACACCATTTGCATTGGAATATCTAAGATCTTGAGAAGGTGTACTTAACGGGCTCTAATGAAAAACCGTGGCTTCCGTAAAAGCTTATTAGGAAAATACAGTTTTTCCCGATTCTATCTTTAATTAAATAGTATCGTGATATTTAAGCTTTTACGTTTTTACTAGCACTTACTTAAATTAAACCGCTCATTTATTTGCATATTCACATAAGCGCTTCCTGAATAATTACGTTATTTACGTGGCATACTATAAATGAAGGTAGTCACTTGGCCATGTGTATGTAGGTTATGCAATTCAATGCATTTTTCCCACCTTAAAGAAAGGTTAGTTGCGACATTCCCAGTTTAATCATTCACAAGTTATAATTTAATGCACATGCTCTTAACAGACTGAGTTACGAGGTACACACATAATCGTAATTGAAAAAAATATCTAATTAATAAAAAAGGAAGTTTTTTTTTCATCAACAAGTTTTTACAGAAACTTAACCTTAGGTTGGGACCACCTTCCTATTAAGTATATAGAAATACTAGTGGCAGGAGGCTCCGCACTTTTAAAATGTAATAAAAAGGTGCCTACCTTAAGCCAGCATTGCTTGAAAGGAAGTAGCAAGAATGCCATCGTTGCTGAAAACATCACAACCTTCCTATATGAACGGTCAGTTCAAAAAGAAAGACCTTGGGCACCCTCACTTCATAAATACTAAAGCCATTATGCTAATTTCCTGCTGGTTGAATTGGAAGTTGCTAGTGTGCGGCCAAAGGATTAGTGGTGATTATACTTAAATGCATAACTAGACCTACAACTGTTCATATAACGCTTGAATTGATTGATTTATTACCTGCTGCAAGAATTGATGATATAAAACATTTTCTTCTTTGGTGTGCCACGAAATAATTTATTATTCCTTTTTCTAACAGCTCACAATTTGTAAAATTTATGTAATTTAATATAAATTTTGTGGGATTAAGAAAAATATCAGGACATCAGCACAATAATAAAGTAAAGTCAATTTAGTCTCTAGTCTCTAACTTCCCACTGCTTACCAGCTACCTAATAGTTTGAGTCACACACTGGCTCAATGCCGATTGGTGGAGGGATGTTTGCAAGGCAAGTACTTTCTGTCACTACTACTACTAGACTTTCTGTCAGATGTTATCAAGCCGCCATAAGGCCTCTGACCAGGCTTAACGACTAATATCAATCGATATTAGCCGGGATCAATGGCTTGAAGTGCCTTCCGAAGCATGGAGATGCTTGTGATATACGTCACTCATGTGGTCGGAATGGTCACCCATCCAAACACGACCGCGCCGCAGGTTGCCTAACTTCGGTATCACTACCAAAGCGCTACTACACTACCAGCACAATATTGGAATTAAAATTAAAGAAACGTCCATAGGGTCATTCATACATTGATGTTAGCAGCCATTATTGTGTACCTAGAGCTTATTTACATGGACACCTGTAAAATAGAAACTCAATAATTGTCATTGCAAGACTTGATCACAAGCATTTGTATCTTTTCATCATCATCATGATCATCATTCTCAGCCAAAGGACGTCCACTGCTGAACATAGGCTTCCCCCACGGCTTTCCACAGCGACCGCTCACTAGCGGTCTGCATCCAGTTTGATCCTGCGATCTTTTTAAGGTCGTCTGTGCATCTTGTTGGTGCTCGTCTACGCTGCGTCTTTGGTCGAAGGGTCTTCATCCAGAATTTTCCTGCCCCAACATATAAAAAAATAAGACGTAAGGCTTAACTCAAGACCTTTAAAATTGTTTGGCTTTGTACCCAGATAACTTTGAAAACTAACTAGGCCACACTACTTAATCTAAACTGTCTTCAGCTCGTCGCATTCTTTCATTACTTTACACTATAACATTAACCCGCCAAAGGCTTGGCCCATAGGTGGGGCCGGCTCGCGTGGTCATGAATATTTATTTTATGGAAGCCTTTTTTGCTGTAGCCAGGGCGCACCCCACCATTATTTTTTTTCTCTATAAATAGCCAGTCAGTCACAACCGCGAAGGTCAATCAGTATCTAAAATCGCATAAATCTAGTGACACAGGTAAATATACGACGTCATGTAAATACCGGAATACCGGCTGATTTCTTACCTAACTGCAAAGGGTGTTGTATTATTTGTTAAAGCTTTTATATTCTGATCCTACCTATTATAAGCTGATCTTCATCCTATTCAAACTGTATAGGTGCAGTAGAGATATTTCGCGTGTAACCAGTTTCAACGAAAATCGCTTGCGTACGTACTACATACGTGTAAAAAACGGATGTCACATCAAATAAGACGACGCGTGGTACACGCCCCGATCGTAAATTTAAACATAATTTTTGTTTTAGCTCTGAGTAATACGAACTTTTTTAATCTAATTATTATTAAAAACATATTTTTATCTATGGTTCTTTGATAAAATTTATAAATTTGGCTACTACGCACAAATTATATTTTGTTCATAAACATGTTTACTCTTTATTTTTGCTGGTATTGCGTCCAACTTATAAATA
Organism: Pyrausta purpuralis; assembly: GCA_963924145.1. Classification (NCBI taxonomy): domain Eukaryota; kingdom Metazoa; phylum Arthropoda; class Insecta; order Lepidoptera; family Crambidae; genus Pyrausta; species Pyrausta purpuralis. Next base: position 17,102,955 of record OZ001651.1, on the reverse strand, counting down.
AACTTCTTTTAAACGCAACAAAATAAATTTTGAATTAAGAAATAGGTTTAGAAGTGTTGTTTATAGTTTCCATTTAAAAGAAACGACGTATTTGTAGAGTTCGGTAATGGTCTTTATCGCTCGCGCCATCGCCTCAGTTTGTGAGTGTTTTGTAAAAGTTCAGATTATGTTAATACCGACGATAGGGGCTTTGAACACGCGAACTTGTTGCTTGCCGAAATATATTGCGACTCTTCACGGGAAATACGAACAAATGATTCCATTTATATAAAAGTGTTCGTAGTTAACCGTTAAATAGATGGAACAACGTATTTCTTTTTCAATTAAATTGAAGTGGTAATTAAACAAATGAGTCTTTTAAACCAATGTTTTAAGTTAAGGTCAAAAGTTTGTACTTAACTACTCTTGGGCAGAAACTATTAGTTGTACAAAACATTATAAAGAAATTAAATAAACAAAACATACTATCAAAAGTGTATTCGATTCTAGAAAGTATACAAATAATTGTGAAAGCTATTGATCGACTTCATACGAAACTGTACAAACAGTCTCACCCCATAATATCGAGTCATAGCTTTTTAACCTAAATATGGTTAATAATAGCCACGTATTCTTATACGTATAAACGTATTAATGTTAACAAATTATATTTTGTTTTGGTGATAATGTAAGGTAACGCTTTGACATCCGTCACATATATATAAGCTAAGATCGTATTTTATATAGTATGTGAAAATAAACCTTTAGTACCTAATACTTTGATAGGAACATAAATCTTAGTAGTTGTAAGTGAGCAATCATGATAAATACAACATCGTGAAACTTGCAGATAATATATAATGAAATTATACGGCTATTATGACCCACATTTACATATCAATAACATATTGAAACATTAATGGCGCAATTAAGAGACCCAAATCTGTAACCCACATTCGTAGTTATTTCACTGTCCCGAAGCGGGTTCTATTGAAATGTCCCACAAAAACGTGGGTCATGCAGGACAGGTGTGTGCCGATCGATGGACAACTCATTAAACATTAAGCCTGTCTGTCTGTGCTTCAGCTGAATTATGTATGCCCGCCCTTGACACTTTAAAGACCTTTAGCTTTAGTTCTCGTAAAGTCGTCGGTTTTCTGATGAAGGTGATTCGGAAGAAATTTCTCGCCTTTAAGTGGTCGTCACTTAAAAAGCAATTGATGAAAGCAAATAATAGGTACATAGTTAGTTTTAAAATACATAAAATTCGACATGACATTCTAATAAAATAATATAATGGTTAGTTTTTGCATGACATTAATTAGGACTACAGCTTTGATGCAGCCTTGTTTCAGATATTTTTACAAAGCTTTAATAAAATAATTAGTGTTGTTTCCAAAAAAGTAACTTTTTATGTGGTAAATTCCAAATCTTTTTTATTACTTACTCATTCACAAACATTGATCTTCTTGCAAACAAGAATGAATGATGACAAAAGTTTGGTTTGAGATAAGTAGCAATATATCTTCGATATGATTCGGTGAAAGTAGTTTGTTGGATATAGATAGAAAGAAAGATAAATAGGTTCTCAATTATCGTGTGAATCATCCGGTATATACGTAGATCGCTGGAAATCAATTTCATTCGTAGTTTGCTGCCACGCATTCTAACAGAATTCTGTTAGATAGCTTATTGCTGCTACTTACAATATATTCACGCCATGACGTTTAGGTTTAGGTATGTACGTAAATTAATGTTGTAGGTAACCTTACTTACCTAGTTATGTAACCTAAGTTGTAATTTATTTGAAATTGGAATGATACATAGATAACATGATTAGATTGGCTCTCGTTTACCAAATTATATCCGATGTTTCTAACATATTTCTCGGTATTCCATTTGAAAAATGTTTTACCTTGAGCTTACCTGAGCATCGATTGCATATTCTATAAAAAAAACACACATCATGTTTTTATTGAATTGGCGGAAGGTCGGAACGTTTTCATTAGCAATTGAAAGCAAGTACTTTAGTACTACAATGTCTGTTTGGCGTTTGCCTAGCTTAGCATACAAATTAGAAAATTAAACTATGTTTTAAGCATGAAATAGTTTCAAGTATGCTTAATAACGTTTTTACACTTCTACCAAACCAATAGTATGAAGGTGTTCAGCATTGATGACGATTAGGCATGACATTTTACCAGGAATGTTATTTACAAACATCTGTAATACATAGAGAACTTTGAGTTCAATTGATTGTCAAGTGGTTACCTATCACCACGCATTGCCTTATAGGGTGCATCTCAGAAGATAAACATAGAGCAGCGAGTTGTTACTACTACGTATGGAGAAGCTATGAGAAGCAAAAAATGAGTCGCAAGATTGTGACTTATTTCGATTAGGAAATGCAACTGCAAATCCACATTTCCCTGTTGCTGAGAGTAAGATAATAAATTATAATTTAAATTAGATAGTGAGTTAAAAGTTGAGTTGGAAGAAATCAACTTTAATTTATTATTTGGATGTGTTCTGATATTTGTTCCTGGGCAGAGTTATGTTTACATGTCATAGAATGTTATGACTCCTGCAACCTTGAAATGTCAGCCTACAATTGCTTAACCGTTTGTTTCGAAAATATTCTCATGGAGCACAAGATTTTGTTCGTGGTATCAGTTCCATACACTAACAATAGTAGTTCTATGTAAAAGAGTATATTTTTGAAATGATTCTTAGATTTTCCATTCATTGTACTTACCTTATGTTACGAAGATGTAATATACGCGTATGTTAACTTTATTTTTTGACCAATTCAAAATTGTCACCAGGCTTGGTGATAAAGCGGCACAACATACGAATATGGTGCCACGACTGCGACATGGCGAAGCTGCAGCGGGTCGTGTGGGAGGGGCACGGCTCGCGGCTGCTCAGCGAGGTTTCCAGCCAACCGGTGGTCAAGAAGTTTCTGGAAGCTGTACCTTACATCATGGTAGGTGTCGTATGATGATGCAAAAAATATATGTATGGTGATGCACCAAGTAATGGGGGAGGATCACAGCTCGCACCTACTCAGCGAGCTCTCCAGTCAGCCGGTTGTCTTGAAATCTTTAGAAACCGTGCCATACAGCATGGTAGGTGCCCCATGAAACACTAATAGGTTTATAGTGCTTTATTTCGGGAGGCCCTGCTAGACGAGGTCTATGACATTGCTGGAAGCACTTTGATCGTGATTTGATCGTTTTGATCGTGGTAAGTTTTGTAGGGACACAGTTTTTGGTAGCTTAGTGAGATCATCCTTCCTGTCGCCAAGAATTGTAACGGTAAAAGTTATATGGTGGTCGTGCTGCAAGTGAATAAAGCGCGATATGCAAGCTCGTGGTAGCTATTCGAAGAAAAATAACGTATAGAAAATCAGTGCGAAGCAAAAAATGTGTTGCAATTTATACGACAGCACGATTTTGTTATGTATTCCTTGAAAATTGAACTTCGAATATGAAACTCATTTGTTTGAGTTGATGGCAAGTGGCGTCAATTAATGGAGCACGGATTTTTTCGTGGTGTCAGTTCCATACGCTATTAATAGTAGTTCAATGAGTGCTAGTAGTACATGACTATTTGATTGTTACAGTTGAAATAATACAGCAAAGTATCGATATTATAACTTCTTTGATGATTTCTCGAGTGCCACAGGAAATTTCATCATACCTCCTTGTTTTTAAAGACGCTTTGTTAAGTATTCTTATTTCCATCTTTACAGAACACTATCCGCGACATCCACACGGCTGTCGTTCAGAACGATCTAGAAGGAGTGATGAAGCACTCGGGGGACCCTGTGCCGCCACAAGCGCTGTCCAGTCGAGACGTTAACAACATGACTGTCATGCACAAGGTATGGAACAAATTATTTATAAGGTTGTCCTTAGTTCCAAGATTTATGTCAATGAATGATTGACTTATCTATTCAATGGATAAAGTGTTTGGATACGTAATCTACCCTTAAAAGTCCTAACCAGAAAGTAAGAATTCATCAACTTCTTAATGTCACATTGTACCATAAAGTAGCACATAATGGCTGTGATGTAATGTTTGCTGACAGTTTTGTATACCTAAATTAATATTTATTCAAATTATTCTTGAGCAACATGTCCTGATGCAAGTCAAATATGTCGCTTAGGGGTCAATATCTTTATGAATTATATCATAGATACAATGGTGCGAAATAACAATGCCATTAGGACTATTACACGAGAGATATAATTTTTATTTACAGGCCGCAGGACTGGGCCATGGTAGCATCCTAAAATATTTGGCAGAACGATATCCCCAAGGTATAAATGACATAGACAACGAAGGGCGCACTCCTTTGCACTATGCGGCTGCTGTGAGGGATGAACAACATACGTACAATACGCTAGTAGGTTTTGGAGCTGATGAAAGCATCGTCGATAACGTAAGTATTTTGAAAACATTTTGTAAGTCTTAAACATTGAGAGCCTCAATGTGACAAGCACCGTCGGTCTGTAATAGAATGTGCAACTTATTCAATTGATTGATTCTACTTTCACTCTCGACTTGAGTAATATTCTGTAGTTTTTTGAAAAGCAAATGAGCTTTTTTTATGTTTTAGAAAAACAAAACACCGGCATATTACACCAACCGGCCCCAAGAAATAGACAAATCCCTATTCAAGGTTATACCAGACGCGCCTAGAACTGCGTCAAGTGCGTACCCTGCATCTTGGGATTGGAAATTGCTGGATACTGAAGTAATAGCAGAATTAAACAAAAAATCCAGAAGGAAAAATATGAAAGCATCAAACGAAAACATATCGTCTAAGAACTTTTCAAATACAATATCAGAAAGTATAGACAACCAAATAGGCGGTATGAAAAACAGTAGTACCCGGGAACTGATACAAGACTTGCCAGATTTAGACGATACTAGTAAGCCTAATGTAGAAGATGTGCCTATCCCAATGGTAGAATGCAACCGGGTAAGTTATGTATGCATGCCACCACACGGAATGCTGTTACCATTGATTTGCGTTGCTTTTGATAAGCATTTGCATGAATGTTTATTTTGTGCATTTTAGGAATCACAACCAGAAGAAGAAAACAATGATGAGCAAACTGAACCAGAGGAAAGTGAAGTTGCTGATACTGAAGAAAATGCGGAAAATAATGAAGATGTAGGAGTAGGAGTAAATGACCAAAATATTGACGAAGAAAATAAACAAGAAACCGATCTTAAGTCAGAAGAGGAAGCTCAATCACCAGAAGAAGAAAAAGGAAATGACGCAGAAGAAGAAAAAGTAAATGACTCAGAAGAAGGGCATAAACCAGACATAAAAGATAACGAAGATTCCACTGAGATTCCTGAAAGTGCCAATGAGCCTGAAGTTCAAGCTGAAGAAAATACTGCTAATACTGGTAGTGATAATGAAGCAGAAAATAAAACAGAAGAAGCAAAAAACAAATCACCTATAGATTCTCCCGCAGAACCTGCTGAAGAGACCAGTGAAAATCATGATGATGCGGAAGCTGAAAAATCCAATCAACATCATGAAGAACATGAAGTATCTGATCTAGTAGACGATAAAAACGGTGAAAAAGAAGAGACTCATGATAGCTCTGACAATGGTGATGATAGTAAAGATAAAAATTATACAAACACACAAGAATCGGGTGCTACAAATAATGAAGGTAATTACCATAGTGAAAACAATGAAGATGATGACGACGTTCAAGTACAAGGAGATTCTCTTATAGAATACAGTGACATGAATAACCAAAACAACACAGAAATTATTGAAATAGATCATGTCAAGAGAGGTAACACAGACATGTCTTCTGGCACTCTACACGAAACAATTAAAACATAAACCACACAACAACATTCATAATTTAAAAGGGTCCCTGACAAGTTCAATATTTTTGATTATTTTGCTAATTAAGGAAACCTGTCCGACGGCCGAAGCACACAAGGAAGTCTGATCGAAGGCATTATAAGTGGTGAAGCCGAGCAGGATTCACAAGATGCAAGTATGACGCAAAGAAATGGATCAGTACATGAAGACATACTTGTGGTTGTAAGTATATTTTAATACTATAAAAACAGGCATGAAAAACTTCAATCAAACGATGAAGGTAATAAGGATAAGTAAACTTAGTCGATTGTGGTGTTTTAGATTAGAAGCATCATTGTGGCACTGTGTATTTCTCATAGACACATCGTAACACCACTGTCAAATAATTTGCCAGCTTTTTAGTTCTATGTTCCAATTATCAAACCTATCATTTTTTTCTGCGAACGCCTAATACGCCAGTTCTTCTGCGTTGTACTGAATCTTAAAAGTGACTTGAACTTGTCTTTCCCTTCAACAGGAGAACGAAATAGACCCTGAAGTAACTGACTTAATTAATACCGCCAACATGGAAATGTTAGCTACTTTGGTCTTAAATGGGGAAGGAGCCAGATTAGTAGGCAGACAATCAGGAAACTCCGAATTGCAAGCATTCTTAGATAACGTTCCAACATACATGGTAAAAAGATTTTTTTTTTAAATTCCAATCGAAAAAAAAATGTTATATTTTTCATATCATTGTAACTTCCATTTTAGCAAAAAATAAATAAAGTCCACGTAGCGGCAAGAGAAGGTAACATAAGAGATCTTCAAGCTGCCTTAGACAGGCGAAAATTTGCGATTGCTAGAGATCCTATATCACCGAACGGTGCAACACCACTACACGTTGCAACTGTATTTGGAAAAACTAACATTATGAAATATCTTGGAGGAAGGTTTGCAAAATATACTATTAATTAAATTTTTGTTAAAATGGTCAGTGATAAAATCAGCGTAATTAATCAGCAAGTAGTGTTGATACTTCTTTATGACTTGCAGATTTCCTGAAACATTGTCTGCAGTGGATTTTGAAGGGAGAACAGCCTTGCATTATGCTGCAGTAATACCTGACAATGGTCACTATTATAACTTACTGCAGCAACTTGGCGCAAATTCTAAGGACTTAGATGATGTAAGCTACCTTATTTTTCTGTCATAAATGTGTTTGGTAAGGAAACAGATATATTTATATTAATTATTTTTTAGAATGGACGATCAGCTGACGACTATCTCCAAAACCCAGACTTGCTACCGTTTCACCAGCTTTTGGCTGATTACGGAATAAGTGAAGAAGCAGCACGTGAAATGTTGTCCGATAAAGGTACGACCTTAACTGAATAATAGAAGAGTTGTGTTACCCTTAAATCAATTTTCATTAATGCCTACATGCTAAATATATGAGACAGTGCTTTGTTTTAATTTCAATATTGTGTAGTTCCCGAGGACCGAGTGTCGTCTCGACGTGCATTGGATGTGCCTGAAGCTTTGGAGACGCTTGAGCGCTGTTATCGTCTGTTAGCATCAGCCAGACCCAATCGAACTCCTCTCTCAGCTTCTTCTAACAGAGCTACACCACCACTCGTTTTGGGCAGATTTCTAAAAAGACCTGTTTTTGAGATGATTAAACACAGAATTACCAAACTGGACCACGATCTCTTTGACGTCATTTGGCCAGCTGTTAAAAAACTACCAGAGAACCGAAATATCATACAGACAGTAGAAGAAGACTTCCCTGGAGGCATTTCAGCTCCAGATTACTATGTGTACGAAGTTTTTCACGAGTTTTTAACTCCTCTCATTAAAGATCTTCACAACATTAATGTTCATTCAGATTTACCAGTGCATCCGCCATCTGATTTCACTAAATTGTCGTTGAAACTATCAGCTTCTATTTCTTCGGAACCTTTAGTGGAACTAAATATTGACCCGAATGATGAATTTGTCTTGTCAGGAACAATAGAATGTTCTCGAAATTTAGAAGGATTTGAGCTACCTCTAAATCTTAAAATCGGGAAGTTGGAAACTATAGAGAGGATAATAACAACTGTACTCATGCAACACGATTTCGCAAAATTAAGCGAAACATCAACTACTGAATCGGATCAAAAAGGTGGAACTTACTACACATTGAATGAAGTTATGGAAAAGCCGTCAGAAATCTGTGCGACGTTGGCTTCAAGTGGATTATTGATAGCGTTGTGTGACAGAGACGAAATCGATGACTGCACTCGACTGCATGGCACTCACTGGCCTTACGGTCGCGGTGTATTTGTTAGTGAAGACAAAACCCTGGCAGTTTGGATTAATATACATGACCATGTAAGAGTTCTTATATCAAACCCTATAGACTCTCCAGGGGAAATTGGTTTGCCTTTCAGCAAACTGTCATACATAATGGCATATCTACACGATAAAATCGATTTCGTTTGGGATCAGAAGCTCGGTCATTTGAGTAGCAGGCCAACGTATTTAGGGGCTGGCTTACGATTCAGTTTGATTATAAATTTTCCGGGACTCTCCAAGGACCCAGAAAATATGAAGCATCTTTGTGCGATGAGAGGACTACAATACAGGGAAACTCTCAGTGCCGATATAGCTAGAATCAGCAACTATCAGTGTCTTAGTGTAACAGAAATCAACTGTTTTAATGATTTTGCAACAGCAGCTTCAAATTTGCTTCATCTGGAAAAAGATTTGGCAATGCAAAACTCAGTACACATTGCAACCATGCTCTCAAATATATTTCGAAGAAAAAGAAGCAGTCTGGTAGATTTGGACGGTTCTGAGAGTTATCCGCAACAATAAGAAAGAAAGCACAAACTGACCAAAATTTTTAGCTTATTAGTGTAGATTTATCACTTCTGTGTTACTCTAATTATGTCGAATGTTGGAAAGATTTAGGTGCTGCAATTACTACATATGGCTGAAGATGAGCGACTTTTACCGTGTCATCCATTGAAATCTTCTGAAACTTTTAGGTCAGTATTGAACCATTTCGTGCATAAATCGTGTCGCGTGTTCGTGTGAGTTACATTTTGGAGTGACGTGATTGCAAAAGGTTCACGCTTTCTACTCGTCCACCCGAGTTCACCCGACAGATTTTAAATTGACGCTTATGCATTTTACTGCACGCTCACCACCAGCCATTCCTGTCTTTCCAACATTAGATATTATGTGTGCTGACGTCTTTTAGTGTTACCAATAATTATTGTAAACCAACAGCAATAACTATCATTTAACTTTAAAACAGGAGCCCTCGGAAAGAAATTCTACTAATGACGTCATCGAAAGATCTAAAAATATAATCAAATTGTTGCCGGTCACAAAGTATTTACTCACAGAATATTTTGGTAATCTACGCCATACTTATATTGGTAAAACAATTACTTTGACTTATGCTAAAATATACCATGTCGTTATCCGTATAATTATGTATTCAACTCAAGCATCGATGTCAAACCAATTACATAGTAGACTTCGTAATGTCCGATCGATACTTATACTGGGTCGTATCAATAATTGTGTCCCCAGTACTAATAGCAGCTTTTATGTATAACTTACTCGGCCACCTCAGCTGATAAATGACGACCCCACCGCGCATTCCACCAGGTGTATACGAGCGTGTACCACAACACGTGTATTTGATTCCCACACAAGTGCGCTGAAGGCCGCCACAGTAAATAATTGATCGATTTCAGGTACGGCCCAAGCCGCCAATGGCCACATGGACATTCCCATCTTTAGGACGGAAGAGGGCAGATATCTAGCAAAGTGTAAGCATTTATTTTGACTTTATGAAAAATATAAACTTAAAATGAATAAAGTGGGTGAAAGAGACGCTGACGCGGATATTGTTTTTGCAGCTCTCGGCGATCCTTTAATAAAAGGTCTGACCGAAGTGGCGAATGTTAAGCCTAAAGATCCGATCGCGTTCCTCGCAAGTTTTTTGCACAATTTCCCTGAGCATGAGAAGCCTCGATTAGGTACGCAGGTGAGCTGACTATTTCATTTCTTTATTAAAGGCCTGTTTCACCATCTACATACAACGTGTAATATTAAATGCGCAAAACCTCAGACACCCCGAATAATTTTTAATTCAAATAAACTATTTCTGAAAGAAAAAATATTTCAGGTTTCATAAGGTGTTTTAGTTTAACTGGTACTTGTGATCATTTCTTGCTCTGCGGACGAAGCTTTGTCGTCCGAAATAGGAGTCGATACCACCGGGCCACTGCGCCGTGCTGACATTATTATTACTACTATCTACTTTTATTTTTAAATACGACCCATATGGAAAAGTGGTTAAATTGATTCTAATCGTTATTCGAAATAAATTCTTTTCATGTTTTGCGCATTTAACGTTACACATTGTATAACTATAATAACCAACGAAAAATTCAAATATACATATATAGAACGTAATTTTGTATGAATGTTTTGTCAGATAACTTTTTGAGACATTGTAAAACTATGTTCTCGATGGAAAAGCCTAATACAGTTTTTTTTTTGTAGGAATCTAACGTAGGTCTGACGCGACAGACAGCAGAAGTCGAGAATAATGATCAGCCACCAACTGCAGCGCCGCCGGCTCCTGTAGTCCCAGTGATCACGGACAAGCGATTTGGCTCCAAGACAGCGACGCGACATCGTCCCATCGACGTTGTCACTGTAGAACCACAGCCAGAAATCAGCCCTGATGGTCCAGAGGCAGCGTTTAGCAGTGCCAACAGAGTAAGTGATAATTTGGTAAAAAAAACGATAATTACATTTTTGATTTTATAGTGTTTTATCACTATGTCTAATGTAAATTGCACAAAACTTAATAATATAAATTGTACTTGTAAAAAGCAACTTGGCTGTGTGACAGACGACGAGTCGAACCCCGTGTCTTACGCTATCCGGGCGTGTGCCTATACCACTCGGCCACCGTCACAATAGCAAGCCTGTTGAATTTTGTAAGCGCTTACTTTAACGCTTAGGCTGCGTGACGTCATCATCAATGTTGCGAGACTCTCACTAGTTGCCAGAGTTGCTTTTTACAGGTGCAATTTATAAAAAAGCGATATTTAAAACCTCTTTGAGCGAAAGACGTGTGTTCAGAGTGTCCACTCTGTCTGCGTGTAAGTAAAAAATTTAACTGCAAAAAGATTTTTATTCCTTTGTTTTTAGGATGAACACGGACAATCAATGCTACACTTCGCAGCCGCAAGAACGCACACACGTAACGCGTTATTCCAGCTACTCCAAGAAACCGACGTGAGTCTGGGCTACAGAGACGAGCTGTACAGAACAGCGAGAGACGTGTCGATTCAAGCCAATGTGCCAGAAAACACCGCTGAAATAGACAAGTGGGTCATCCACTTGGCTGCGAGAGGTAAGAAATTATCATAAATGCCTCCTTAGCCAGTACAAGAAATAATAATAATAAAAGATAAATATGCGACAGACAACGCACCAATCGTAGTGATTTCGACGTAAGGAATTTTCTTCCTTGTTTTACGAATACCAGACAACGATTATGACGGGGGCGTCTCCCATAAGTATTTAAATACTAATAATGCTTCAACACCCGAGCGGTTGCAGGCAACCGCATAACAATAGAATTTGCATTGTGTCTCGTTCACATACGCTTGAGGGATTAAACATCCATGACATGTACAATTCGTACTCATCACACAAACATTTGTCCCTTCCCTTCACCTTTATATCTTGTTAATGGCTTATACGAAATCGATTACTAATTATTTGCTGTCATATACTGTTATGACTAAATAATAACATACTCACACACATGAGTCTGTTATTCATAACAGTCAAACTTTGCTAGGTGTTTCAAGATCTCTTATGAATTTATTATTAAACAGTTAAGTCACAAAATATACAGTGCGACAAGGATCTTCCGGACGATAGATGACATTTACAGGGCGCTTAAATTCAATGAGGGCAGCTAGTGCATAAAATCGTGCTTGATTCAGGGAGTTTTCTACGCTGTTTACCTAATATATTTTTTACCAAACTTTGCCAAAGTCAAATAGGAGGGTACTAATTTAATGCAGTATAAGTATGATGCTTGTATCGATATTACCAAACTTTAAACTTCATTTTAGAAGTTTAGCTTAAATTTCAGAATTTTTGTTTATAAAATAATAATTTAATTTTTAAATGGGGAAATTCCCCGGATATGGCTGGATCTGCAATCCGACATTTTACAAGACGACTGCGTTAGTTCACATTTTTGCCGTCGGCCAAAAAATCCTTGTCGCACTGTATACAGTAACAGAAGCCAAACTTGTGCATTTCGTCGTCATGTACCTTAAGTAAATTGTTTTCCGTGATTTCGTCACTTTTGACACACACACTTGCCGGTCGTCAACTTTGGCTTAAACACAATATACCTATTGAAGACGTCGCTTTCGTTTTGATCTTGATGTTTGTTGAGAATAAAAAAGAGGAAACGAAATTACAAAGCAAGAAACTGAGCTTACAATTAGGTGACGACACAATAACATATAAAATATAACATTTAGTACCACTAAGGGCTGATTTACTAGATATATTCGTCGATCTATATTTAGAAATATTCGTCGAACAAAATACAATATGGCTTATTTGAAAACGTCACCTTATTGTCAGCAATCATGGGCTGTCATTTTTTTAAATCTGACGCTTATAATTTATCAGTCTAATAAGTTTTATCTGACCATTGAAAAATTTGCCCTTAATTAATCTATATTACCTTCTCAGCGGTTTACTTCTAGACGCAATTTCTTTTGTCTAATGCGTAGTAGTAGACCTAACCCCATCCAATAACAGTAAAAAATAAACAATATCTACATGAATAAAAAAATCATGTTTTCATCTTTCGAAATATTTATTGGTATGAATAAATTTCTTTTAGGGCTGATTTTTCAATAGGCAGATGAGAAATATTCGTCGAACAAAATACAATATGGTTAATTTGAAAACATCACCTAATTGTCAGCAATCATACGTAACTGTAGTTTTTTAAATCTGTCGCTTTAAAATTTATCAGTCTGATAAATTTTATCTGATCTGACTGATTGAAAAATCGACCCTTACAAAAATTAAGTTACTGCGTTTATACAGATTCAAAATGAGAAAATTATTAAAATTTTAAATTATTAAAACTTATTAAAAGTGCCGGAAGTCACTTAACTACAAATTTTGAAGTGAAAACTTCTTTAGCGGCGTTGAGCACTTTTGTGGGATGGGGGAAAAATGTGAAACTCGCGTCAGGACACGTGGGCTGATCGAAAAACCGTAAGACGGTTGGCGAAATTATGGATGTAAGTTGATTTTTCTGAGAGATAAACTTTGTAATGTAATTTAATATAATATAAATTGTAATGTTTGTGTACGATAGCGCAATAAATAAATATTGTATTCTATAAAAATATTATATTATTATTATTATTATTATTATTATTATTATTATTATTATTGTATTATTATTATTATTATTATTGTATTCTATCACAAAAATGATAGTACTTTTATATTGATAATAAGAGCAATTCATTCAAAATTATTCCCTAACTATTCCAAAAAATCAAAAATGCACAACGTTGATATTCAAGTTTTCACTTCTGCCGGCACTCCCGGAGTGCAATTTTGTGTTTTTTTACCTTACAAAACCCTTTCGAGACGTGTGTCTCAAGAGGGCGGCACTCGCGCTCGCCCTGCCCCGAAAAGTTCTTAGATCTCTTGTTCGTAAGCGATGTATATGTGAACGTTGCTCGAGCGCGCTTTGTATGTAGTTTGACTTCTGTACTAGGTACTTCCGTACCACCCATATTTTGTGGTTAAGTCACCTATAATTTATCGGCTCATATAATTATATTTTGACGTTTTCAATTTTGGCACAAAATTAGTCAAACTCTCAGACTTCGTCAATTTTACCTATACGTTTTCTATCAAAATTGAAAATTGAAAAAAGTTTGCATTTTCTGAGCTGGTTAATTAAACAACGAATAGGCCATATTACTTGAGTAATAGAAACATCAACAATCTGTTCCAGGTAATAAAGAGAAGATAATGGAACTGTTATTGGAAGGCTACGATCATATTCTGGACGTAGTGGATGAGGAAGGAATGCCGCTATTGGACGTGATCTCGCAACGGGGAGACAGTGAGATGGGGAGTTTGCTTGCCTCGATACCAACATTTGAGGTAAACATTATCATAACTTAGGAGTACATACTTAAATATCTTAGATCAGAGATCGCGTTTAGCGATAAGACCGCCTTAATTGCACATTTAATTTAAGTTTATAAACTGTGATTTAGTTTGTGTTGTTAAAGAGTTATATTATTATTATCAGTTATACTACTATGTTTTTTTATCAAATGAAAGGTTGAGATCAAAAGTATTTAAGTGGAACCAAGCAAGACCAAGACCAAGCGGCCACGGTCGAATCACTAGAAATGTTTTTTTTTTGACATTTCGTCTAGTCTCGATAAGTTCAATTTTCTGCGGCATCAAATATAATTTTAACGTATGTAATTTTGATAGGTCTTTTAAAATATTTGTAATTATCTTCTTCTTTTTCTTCTCAGCCTTCTTCTACCATTCTCTTGGTGTAGGCCTCCTTTCTTTTATGCCAGTCTCTTCTATCCTGAGCCACAGCTGTATCCACATCCATCCGGCTTCTCTCTTGATCTCATCACTCCATCGCAATTGGGATCTTCCCTCAGGGCGTTTCTCATCCCAATAACCATTGGCTAATGGTCTCCACTCAATAACCGTCTTAAACCAGGAGTCATCTTTGCGGGCGACGTGGCCTGCGCTGGACAACATCAATAACTTTACTTTGCTTTATTAGCTACTTATTTGTCTTGCGGTCTCGCAGTGTTACTCCTACCAGTTTTCTCTTTATCGCTCTTTGGGTCACTAGCAGTTTATCAATGGAGTGTTAGGTAAAGACCCAAGTTTCAGCACCATACGTGAAAACACTGACATGACACATGCGTCAAATATGCGAGCCTTTTGTTCCGCGGTGATGTTCATCCTAAGAGCAAAGTCTATCTTGGAGTATACGCGGCCCATGCTAGTACTTCTACTTATTTTGATGATCTGTTTCTTTTTGCCCATCTTAAACATCTCTCTCTGGAGAAGTATATTTATCTCTTGATCAAGATAATATACTTCTAGACTTTATCAATATTGGTTTGGTTTACTGTGATGTTTATTTAGTAATGTCAGTGCAATTAGTCATGATCTTAGTTTTCTTGTCATGATATTTGATTAAGCTAATTCAAAAATACTTCTCATTCAATAAATACACGAATATTATGTCAGCGTTTTTGAGCGGCGCCTGGTGTTTCGACAGATAATACTGTGTCGAGAGAGACTTGCACCACAGAGTTCATTGATTTCGAAGGAATCGAGATGCCAACAACTTTAAATAGATCGAGAGTTGACAAAACACGAAGTCGCTAGGTACCGTGACTATGCAAAGAAAGAAGGCCTACTATGTAATGTAACACGATGTCCGTGTATTTTCGATTCTAACCGTCTCCTCTGCTATATCAATACCTTGCGTAGTAAGAAATGCTTACAAGAGAAAATAACAGCAAAGCCGTACAGATTTGTCAAGGTAATTAAGCTTTACGTGTGTTTATCAACAAATTTTTGTTTTACCGTCAGGAGTCGCGGGAATCTCTACACGGGGCCATCAGACGAGGTGATTTGTCAGCCGTTGAAGAGATTCTCTCTGCGGAGGGCGGTCGGACCCTCGCTAGAGGACAGAACACGTTCGGGAGGACAGCTATGCATATAGCAGTGCTAGCACAGAATGAGGAGATCGTGGCGTACCTGGCACAGACCTTCCCAGAGCTACTCAGGATAGGAGATAACGTGAGTTCTATGAAAATAGTCAGATCCACACTTTATAATACATAAATTAATGTAGTAACAAAGACGCGGCGTAGGACGTCCACCGACAAGATGGACAGACGACCTTGTGAAGATCGCAGGACCAAACTTGATGCAGACCACTTATGATCGATCGCTGTAGAAAACTGTGGAGGATACCTATGTTCAGAAGTGCACATCCTTTGGCTGATAATGATGATGATGTAATAACGTAAAACACAACTTTCATCAAATAACCGAATAAGCGCAACAGAAGTGGAACTCACAACTACATAGTGTTCCTTCACAATCAGTATGAACAGGGATTTTTGGGAGTTTGCCCAAATCTCTGCTGCATGTGCTACGTTTGGATAGTGTAGTTTTGTTTCAAATAAAAAGAAATTTTTAACAAGATCCTTACTTTTAGAATTATGTAACGTTATGGCTTTTTCAGTTAATAACAGTTGACGTACATTATTGTGTGCGTGCATCAACTTAATTGATCTACTCGGCCTACCACCATTAGGGCTGCTTCCGCAGTTATTGATTAGAATCAAAAGTGCCCTTTGCACTACAAATTACTATGTAGTTGATGTATACAACAGGAATCATATGTTTTTTTTATTACACGTTTCCATTATCTTGAAATATATTTTAGAAAAAAATGAACATGTTTCGGATTTCAGTTGGAACGAACACCGCTACACTACGCAATGGGGGTTGAAAAGATAGAGTCCTTGAGCAGAGTGCTAATACGGGCCGGGGCTAAAAGAGTCCTCAAAGACCTAAAGGGCCGACAACCTACATACTACTTTATGAACAAGTCCGACATTCTAAGACTCAAGGAAGAAGAAGAATCGTACTAAATGTTTTCTGTACCGACAAGAGCGATGTCTTGAGCTGTAGAGTACTTTCCAGCACTTGAAGTAAACAGGATTTTTACATGAATGAATGGCATGATGAATGATTAGAAATCGCTTTTTACGCACTTATTGCAATAATAATTGTTTTATGACGTCGATTGAAATTTTACTCGTAATATGTGAAGTAAAATAATATGTGAAGTTTAGATGTAAAATGCAACAAAACAGTTAAAACATTATTTAGATCTCGTGTGCCGAATGATAAAATGTAGTATTTGTGATTTTTATCGTATTATTCGATTTTGTTACTTGACGGGACCCTGTTGAAGAAAATTTATCTATTCTAGTCTTAGAAATAAAAATCATATGAAGATAAAACAAATTCGTTTTATTTTGTCTAAACACCTTTATACCCTAATAACAATAGTGATAATAATAAATTCAACTACAACAAAAGTTAATCTAAAAATGAAAATTTACTCAAAATTAACTGCCAAGACACAATACAGCGATATCATAAGCATAACGTAAATACAATTTTAAAGAAGAAAATCAAAGGTTTCTGATTTCGTAAGGAAAAGTGTGGTTGTTTCTTTAGAAGGGTTCAAGTCGGAGACTGCCAAGGAATAGGGTTTATGTACATCTGTGACACCGAGCCCCGCATACCTGGTACCGACAGAAAATATTTATCAGACCTATTTACTAACGCATGAGGAACGGCATGGCAATGATACCTGCAATAAATAAACGATAGCGAGCTATCTGATCGTTAAAAAATATAATTGACCACGACAGCAGACGATAGTAGGTAGTGGCATGCAATGTTATTAAAATGCCATATCTATACTGGGATAACATTTAAGAACTACCATGCTCTTCTAATGAAAGATTTAAAGCGAAGATTACTATTAATGAATACAATAATAGGGATGAAACTTTTGCAGGCATTGCATGCAACTAAGGATTTTATTCCCATCCAAGCAAACTTTTCCAAGCACGTCGTTCAGCACTGCAAATTCTACGTTCCGCGGTCTACGTCCTAGGATCCAAGATAAAAATCAGTTACCTGGATTACTTTTCATGTGAAATAACTTGTAATCAAAACCGTCTTGGATCTCGCAAAGTAATCAGATAGATGCTAGATTCAGGGTGTTTTTAATTAGCCTTAATATAATATGCGTTGATTAATGTTTGATTTTTAAATGAAATTTTAGTAAAATCCACATATGATAAAAAAAAGAGACGTGTGATTTTCGATCATTTTTTAAACGGAAATCACCGTAATATTACCATAACAGCTATTACTCGAAAATTCTACCTATGTACATCTATATTTACCACACCATTTAACAATACTGCCTTTGGAATGGTTCTACTAAATATCAGCTGGATGCTTTCGACTCAATAGATAGCTGAACACAAACAGATTTTAGTGTTTTAACAGATTCCTTTTCGGAGAATTTGCGATGGAAGGAATTGCAAATCTTAATCCCACTGGCCTCTATCTTCGCAACAAGATTTGGGCGCGTCTTCCACTCGATATGTTGTAGAGATACCAACAATACGCACCCAAAGATTTCATTCTACATTTCCTTTGCATGCAGCTAAAGAGCCGCAGCAGCAGAATTCACTGCCGACAGAGGTGTTCCTATCAAAGATAATGTTGATCTTTTCAAGAAGATAATGAAAGCTGTTACTAGTCAGTTATGCATAGTCCATCTAAGGCCGCATTGTCACTTATCATCCGGTGCGATTGTGGCTAATGTCTGGCTATCTACATAAAAAATTAAAAAAGTGTGTACTCACTGAGCTCGCCTTGGTTGAGCGGCACGGGCAGCGGCTTGTTCTTGCTCGTGCGCAGCCAGTCGCGGTACGCGCGCTCGCACTTCGCCCGCCTGCGCTCCTCCTCGATAGCAGCGCGCGCGGCACGACGCTCCTCGCGCGTCTTCATCGCTGAACAAACTAATAACATCTCAACATGACCATTCGTATCTTTACATATGTATCTCGCTCTAACAAAGCTAGATGTGATGTGATAGTTGAATCCTTGTCGGTAACGTTCAGCCGCATCTCTGCCGCATGCGAATGCGTTGGTGTGCGTACCGGGTCAGATGAATTGAACTCGTACTATCAGTTATGGCAGGCAAGCTTTTGAATTGTCCTGCCTTTTAATTCACTCTTTATAGACATAATGTTTGCCTTTTATAAGCTGCAGCTCGGGTCAGGTCAAAAGCAGTATGGATTGGGAGTAGGTTATATATAGATATATGCCTACCTCATATGTTTACAACTTCTGAAGTATGCTGTGGCTTTAGGTACCTACTATCTAATAGGTAAATTTTAGACTTTGAAAATAAGACTTTTCCTATTTAGCTAGTTTTGTTTCAAAAGGAAATGACGAGCATTTGGTACGCAATCTAAAGATTGTATATTTATATTGTTTTAAAAAAACTACTGTGTGAAGCACAGAATCAAGCCTCGAACTTTAATCTGCTAATGAAAGTGATCTGCCGCCTGTGTGTGTAGAAATCAGGAAGTACTCACACTTGATCTCCTCTTCCTTCTTCTTAATCCAATCATTGAGCTTGTCTTCCTTCTCCTTCTCGCGTTTAGCGCGTTCTCGCTCTAGCCGCTCGTTGTCGCGGAACTGGCGCATGATCTCGTCGGCCCGGCGGCGCTCCATCTGCGCGCGCTTGCGCTCCATCCAACGCCGGAATGATTCTTCGCGCTGCTGCTGCGACGTCGTTGGAACTGCCTGCTGCTTCACCTTCTCTTGCCTCAACTTATCCTTTTTCTAAATTCAAAAATTCAAACTTTAGACGAAGAATCGAAACGAACGTATGTGAAAAAGAAAAAAAACATCACCTCTTGTTCCTTTCGCGCCAGCCACTGCTTGAAGGCGTCCTGCTTCTTTTTCTCATTCCGCTCACGCTCCATCTTAGCTGTTGTGGTGGTGGAGACCGAAGCGACCGACAACCTGAACGTATCCGCCCCGTCCTCGCGATACGTGCGACTGCATCGAGGAGTCTCTTCATCTTCGTTCTGTTCGCAATTGATGTTTATATTTTCCGGCAAACGACACGATTTCCTTTTGATGCTACTAGAAGAATCGCTGTCGCGTCCACTGAGGAAAGGCGTTGAGTTGCTTCGATAGCTACTATGCGGGTGAGGGGTCACGTCGTCGATACAAGAATCTGTCTGCAGTGACGTCACCGAATGAGTCGACTCAACTGTCTCGATGTAGATCGCGGGGTTGATATACCTTGTCTTGCTTTTTCTCGAGCCCAACGACTCCGAATCACTATGATACTGTATGTTCTCACCTGCGCCGTCAAATACATGATTAGAATTCTTCAGCAATAATTCCCATTCGGGCCTGTTCCGTGCGCTATCCCCAAAGTTTCCTTTATCAAAGTGGCTCGCCATTTCGTTTAAAATATTTCCATAACTAGAGAAGTAGCAAATCTAAACCGTATACGTTACAATATCAATGGCTGCTAAAATAAATGTAAAAAATAAGAGAGAAAGCTCGCGATTAGTTGTCAGTGTCGCTGGAAAAATGACAAGCAAAAAAAGTTGTGATCTCGAACCTTTACATCAGCCAGTACCTATTATATAAAATTCAATAAGACTTTTTTTGCCTTGGCGAAAATTTTGTACGATGATTCACACGGATATGAGGGTAGAAAAAATGCTATGATTCCCGAACCTCATATGATTAGTAACTTGGTTCTGTTATAGTATATCTATGCACTACTCACTGTGTGTGACTTATGTAACCCCAGTAAAAGTAAAGTTAGCCTGTAACGTCCCACTGATGGGCAAAGGCCTTGCCTCAATAAGGTAGTTCGAGCCATAATCCACCACACGGGCTCAATGCAGATAGGTGGAGGGGTGTTTGCAAGGCAAGCGACTAAACTTGCTGTTAGATGTTATCAAGCCGCTCTTATGGCCTCTGACTAGCCGATATTAGCCGTAACCAACGGGCTACCGTGCCTTCCGAAGCACGGAGATGCTCGTAATACTCGATAAACGTCACTCATACTGTCGGTCACTGTGGAAAGCCGTGGGGGATGCCTATGTTCAGCAGTGGACGATCTTTGGCTGATGATGATGATGATGATGATCATCATTTTTATTTTTATTTATTATAAGGTACACAAGATTACAATCAAAACATGCACTTAATATAATACAATATTTACTCTTAAGACGATAAACCATAAATGATATACACAGCATGATATACCTAATTCTAGTGATAGGTGTAAAGATGATGGTCGTAATAACCATAATCATTTCCTATGATTACAAGATCCAATTATGGTTAGTAACATTGAAAACTTAAATTTTATGTTAGTAGCAAGAAGTGAAATTAAAATTAAATGAAACTTATTGAAATTAATTAATAATAAGATTTTATTCTGAAAACAGTCAGTACGTGAACTATATTGCAGTGGTACGGGTACTGGCAGTCAAATCGCTCCGCAAAAGCACTCAGGTCAGGATGCTGATGCGGCTGGCCCTCACCCAGCGCACCAGGGATGTGCACATGTAATGCCACCCATCCAAACACGACCGAGCTGTAGGTTGCTTCGCTTCTACTACCACTACCAAAGCGCTGCCACCAAAGCGATACAAGCACCGCATGCATGTAACCCCAGTATATTCACTAAATCATAGATTCACTTCGTTATATGTTCAATATATCATAATATATATACCTTCAAGATTTGGCTCATGATAAACGTTTCAGATCATCATTTTGATTAATCTCTGGATGATAGTTAAGAATGTTTTCAACACTCAGTGTCATATTTTATGATGTTAAAGGTGGGATAACGAGAAATGTGCACGGGCGGGACTCGAACCAGCAACTTTCTGGCTAACCGTGCCAAACGCTCTGCCAAGTGTGCTACCGTGATCCGACCGGTCCGACCGTGCGATTTTTCTGGTCTTTTATGAATACCTACGTCATTATGCGTGATGTCTGCTATCTTCTCTGTTTAACAATAGCAGTGGGCCAAGTAGTTTTTCATCTATGCTAACATGATAAAGAGGTTTGTTTGTTTGCATTGATTTGGCTCTAAAACTACTGGACCGACTCCCATATACCATGATACTAAAATTAAAAAAAACAAAAGTCTAATTATGCGTGTGGGATGGCTATGGGGGTAGGTACGTATTACAATACCGAATTTTAAAATACCGATTTCATAAGCCCTACGAACGGAAGGCCGAATTTTAGAATGCCAAATGTTTATATGATCGAAAGTTCTAAATACCGCAAGTTTGAAATCCCGAAAATTCAAAATACCGAATCTTATAAGACCTATGATTGGAATACCGAATACTAAAATGCCGAAATTTAAAATACCGACTGATTGTATGACCGAAAGTTCAATATACCGACTGTTTATATAACCGTAAGTTTAATATACCGAAAAACTAAAAACCCGAAGAATTATAATACCGAATTTTACAAGACCTATGAACGAAACGCCAAACAAATTGTATACCATTGAGATTGAGGTTCATTAAGAAAAACAAATTTTGATTGACCCCGAATCGCCGTGGTCCTTCGCCGTGGTACTAGTCTGCCCGATACTAGAGTGTAATTTAAAAGCCGGAGGCGCGGAGGCGAGCGTGGGTGCCTGAGATTCACTACGCTAGGGCGAAAGGGCTGCACTTCCCGCAGAGCCGGAGAAGAGCAAAACCATGCTTGCAGCAGGCATGCTGCTACATGCATGCCTGTTTGATTGCTTGCATGCTGCATGCCTGCTTGCTACATGCATGCATGCCTGCTTGCTTGATTGCTTGCATGCTGCATGCCTGCTTGATTACTTGCATGCTGCATGCCTGCTTGCTACATGCCTGCCTGTTTGATTGCTTGCATGCTGCATGTTGCATGCCTACAGCAAAGTTATTCTTACTTTCGGGATTTTGAATTTAGGTATACTAACTGTAGGTATATTAATCTCCGGGATTTTAAGCATTCGGGATATGAACCTTCGGTATTTCAAACTTTCGGGATTTCGAACTTTCGGGATTTTGAACTTTCGGTTATTTGAAATTCGGCATATTGAGCTTCGGTATATCGGGTATAGGTATTTCATTCGTTCGGTATTTTGATTTCCGACGTTTCAGCCGTAGGTATTTCATTTGTAAGTATTATGAACTTTCGGTATTATAATATGTACCCGGCTATGGATAGGTCATTTAATATGACATAGAGGTTCTTAAAACCATTTTCTTTTAAAGTCTAACGTTTGATAGATAGACGCTTCTAAAGTGGTAAAATGGGCGTCCCCCCCTCTATTTTCTAAACTAAGCGAGTGTACATTTTGAACAAAATATATAATGTAGATCGTAACAAATACTTTAAACGATAATTGGTTTGAACGAGATCGAGCTACTAGTTTTTGATAAAGGATTTTGAATCCAGCACAGCATAGTTCAACAACCGCAAACAGAACTTTGTTCTTTATACAAACACCGTGAAAAACAAAGTTATAGTTGCTGTCAACAAAATATTGTGGTATTTTACTAAGTAGAAGTAAGTGGATTCCCTAATTCAGTTAAAGTTGGCACGAAACGTGCGCGATTCAAACTCGCACTTGGCCGGTTTTTAAGTTAAAATATGCAATATTAGCGCCGGTACAAAGTAAGCCATAGATTTTGTAACTCGGTGTTACTCCTAATCCAAATAAACTATCAGTAGTAATATCGTATTCAGGGCTATATCGGAACCCGTAAATTACTTTTTTAATTATTAAAATCGGACGTATCGTTACAAAGTTATCATAAGAATAATGTTTTATCAAAGTTGAAATTATTGCAACAGTACGCGCCCTATCTAAGTGATAGGTGATTATAGCGTCTCGATGTGCTAGATGGCGCTGTAGGTATTTAACTCGCAGTATAGCCCAAAACTTTCGAAATTGCTAAAGCCTGGAGGACATTGTTAATGCAAGAGAAAAAGTGCTGCGGCTGTATCGATATCAGTCCTATTATATATCTGTAGTCAGCTCCATTGGCAACCGAGACGTGATGGGGCTCTTATGTCAGCAGAAAGTGTAAGCCTGTAAGATAGAGCGTCTTAAATTGATAAAGTACTGATTATTAGGTACTATATTTTGATAGGTTTAGTATAAAGCTGAAGAGCTTGTTTGCTACGAGTAAAACGCGCTTATTTATATTCTTCATATACAACTGATCTGATTTGAATAATAACTCCAAAATAATGCTTATGGCTCAAGTAGGTAGGTACGACACACGCGCGCTTGCGCCAGCCGCTATAGTCACTGCACTGGACTCTGCGAGGAGGTAAGTAGTAAAATCGCTTGCACCACGGAAAGATCGAAATGGACTCGGGCAACGCCGCGGGGGACCGCTAGTTTCAGAATAAATTCGGCTTGGAAATTGGTAACGCTTGGCTATTCAATGGCTTAGATGTTTAAACCGTACCGACGGCACGGTAGCTCAATTGGAACATGTTGGGCCCGGTTAGCCAGAAAGTTGTTAGTACGAGTCCCGCCCGTGTACAATTTTTGGTTTCTAATTTCATATTTATGAATATCTTTAGATCATTTAATTATTATAAGAATACTAGCGGACCCAGCGAACTTTGTTTCGCCCCCAGCCCCGTCCCACCCCAGCCCCGTCCCGCCGAGTCCCGTACCTAATTTTAAAAGTTAAGCATTCTTAGCGAATTTTGTTTCACCCTTAAATTACTAAAATGGCTATTAAAAAATAAGGGTTGATCGTAGAAGGGTGAAAATTGAGGGTTGTATGTATTTTTGTATGTTGTATCATAAAAAAATTGAAATTAAAAATTTTGTCCAAAAAATAAAAAAATACATTTAGGGGTGGACTACCCCTAACATTTAGGGGGATGAAAAATAGATGTTGGCCGATTCTCAGACCTACTGAATACGCATATAAAATTTCATCAAATCGGTCAAGCCGTTTCGGAGGAGTTTAGCAACTAAAACTGTGACACGATTAGACTTTATAAATAAGTTTAATATTTAAAGGTTATTGAAACATGTTAGATATTTCAGTCTGCCGTATTACAACAAATTAGATTAAAACATATTATATCTATTTACTATCTATTTAAAACACATAAATATTTACAAGTATTAAGTTTTTACTGTGTACGCGCGACCTACGGCGCCGCGAAGATGGTGTCATCTATGGTTCCCATGGCAACAAGTAAAAGATAAAAACATCGACGACTTGTACATGTTATTTTGACTTTTCTAAAATAAATTCATTTGAATAATCTAATTTATGCGTTTTAATTATTAAAACTCGTAGCTACGTTTATGATCAACGATCGATATATCGTTTGTAGGAGTGATCAACTCCTCAAATACAATAAATTTAGGCGCCAAAAGGAAGTTGATTCTTATTGGAACTATTAAAAAAAAATAAAAAAAGGATGATTAATAACTAAATAATCTATGAATTAATATTTTTAATTAGCAGATTGTTTATCCCTACCAAAAAATATTTTAGTAAATGTTCAGCTACTTAAACTTCGTCTTCACTGAATTCCTAGTTGTGAAGGGTTTAAATTTGTCTAGGTTAGGTACCTACTCGTAATAGCGAGTTGCATGCTAAAATATGTCCTCTCTTTGTGCTATTTCGTTGGAATAAATCTATTGAAGAAGAACCTGAAGGTGGATAGGTACTATGTGTTAATTAATCAAGCACCCCACACTCGGTCACATAAATTACTTTGGATACAAAGGGCGTACAAATCCCTAGCCCTAGATCTGCGCCCTGTGACTAGCAGGAAGGAGGACATGAATAAACCAGTCATAAAAAAAGACTCAATGGTGAAATTTATAGTAATATTCGTTATACTTAGTACTCGTGCACATTAAATATGTAATTACGTACGTTTATACAGTTTCCCACAGATTAGCAGTTTCTTACAAATAGAAATTAAGAAATCTTTATATGAAATCTCATGAAAGCTCGCACACGCATCGAATCATCCGAATCTGGGAGAACCTCAGAAATCCCAGATAAATTCGGATGACGACATCAGGTTCGGTGCGGCTAACGCGGTCAATTCGGAATATTCAGATGACTCGCCAGGTGTTCAATATAAAATCTTCATACTGGCCTTTAGCTGTCACTCATAGCGCTATCTTACGATTTCTTCGACGCGGTCGATACGTCTAGTGCAGATATGTGTGCAAAGTGCGAGGCCTCCGTGACTTCGATTCGTTTGACGCGTGTGGATAAGTGTGCGTTTACCTTTAACAGCCTCATGGTTTTTGCACTACACCGTAGCATACTATGACCGAGCTAGGAGCGTGTCGGGCAAAAAAAATAGTTTTAAAAACTAACACCTTGCTCACCTAGACCGTTCCGTCACCGACCAACACCGTTGAGTCTTGCACGGAGCGTGTCAGCACCGGCAAAATAAATGGTTTACAGAATTACACTTGAACGATATAATTGTGCATAGATATCACTGTTCATCGTTCATCGATACAAATATATTTTGTTTACCGACAGCTCGTTGCGCCGAAACAATTACTTATCATTCTTTCGGCGAAACGAGTTGTCGGTCAAAAAAAAAATGTATCGATGACCGATGAACAGTGATATCTATGCACAATTATATCGTTCAAGTGTAATTCATCGTCGTAAATCATTCGGAGTCCGGCAAAATACGAAGGTACTCGCTCCATATAACAGTGAGACAGAAGGTTTTCGTGTTAGAAAGTATCGTGTTGCTTTTCGACATGTTCCTAGCACGGTCATGGTATGGTGTAGTCGGCAAAAACCCTTAATAATAAAGCCAGACAGATCCGACAATATCCGAGTTTATATTTGATTACAAATATGTAAGCCCATGCCCCATCGCAAATGTTTTTTGAAATAAAATACTGTATTACACATTAATAAAAATGTATTTTGTAGTTATTGACATTGGTACATATTTTAATTATTGACGAACAGCCAATCAGTATCACTTTGAAAGTAGATGGGAAATCGTCATCTTTTATTTTTACTAGAACTTTATAATTGAAATTTTCTAAAAATAAATAGGTCCATTCATAAATCTTAAAGGGAGTACTGTTTTATGAAGATGCCAATATATTTTTGCACTTAAATTAAGATCTAATAATGAGAAGATTAGGAATCACTGATGTCATAGAAAAATACTGTAGTGTTATAGCAAAATGATAAAAGCAAGTCACCTTCTGGTCAGATAAAAAAGTAGTTCATTTGTCAGCATACAAAAAGTATCAACTTGTGGTTTAACCACAAATTGGCTTACCATGTACAAATTTTACTTCTAGCAGTCAGTCTCACATTATTATGTAACCAACTATCATCTTCCTATAACACTATGTGGCAAGTAGGCTTTATTTTTTATTCACTAGATTAATTAACCGGCGGCGTCATAATTGTAAAGACGCCATTCTGGAAGTTTAAAAAATGCTTGCCCGCAACCTCATTCGATTACGAGAGACAATAAGAGACAGACTGCGCATAGGTGTATAGGTACGGTACTATAATTGGTCACAGTCTCATAAACAAATATTCACTAGGATGCATGGAGGCAGAGCAAACACCACAGCATGTTCTCATGGAGTGCACAGGTGTGGCGGAACAACAGGAAAATAATCTCAAATCCCCGGGGGCCTGTAGTAATCTAGACAGTTTGCTAGCCTTCTGTGAAAGCCTGGCATGGTAAGGAAAAAAAGGGGGACATGTTCAATGGCCCAATCATGGGGCTAAGTGTGGAAAGCACTTCAATGCCTTACCAAATTTTCTAGTGAATAAAAAATAAAAGGGGGAATGATAGCATTAACATTACTCTTAAATCCACAAGGAATTATTCTTACAATTGCATGTGACTGACTAAAGAGATACTAATTTAGACAGACTTAATATAATGATTCTGCATTTGACGAGCGTGGTTTCTTGATCTTCTCGAGGTTTTTGATGACGATGTCGTGCAGCGAGCAGTAGCGGTTGCGGATCTCACACATCACCAGCCATAGTGAGAGATATTCTTTTTCGTCCAATTCCTACAAAACAGATCTCACCTCAATGTCATGTAACTTGAACTAAATTATACTTGAATTGGAGAACTTGGCAAGGAGAGAGGTATACGAGGGGCACTCAATAATTACTTAGCCTCGCCGCCCGATGGCGCTGTTGATACAAAATAGTTTTACTATCGTGCAGTAAACACTTTTTGAAGTCTACTTTGTAGTTTTTAGTCTTTTCCCTTCATTTGTTTTGTTTTGACAGCCTTTAGAAGCGAGCGTGTCGGTCGGTTTGACAAAAATAAAAAAAGAACAATATCGTTCAGTGATAAGATTCTTGTTTTTGGAAGGGAAATCGCGCAGCGAAATCAATGAGCGGTTGGATGCTGTGTACGGTGACTCTTCTCCTTCGATGGCGACCGTCTAAAATTGGTTTAACGAGTTTGCTCGTGGCCGCACGTCGGTTTTTGATGAGCCACGCCCACGCACCAAAAACGGCTACTACGGAGGGTAACGTTAAAAAAATCCACGATCTCGTGTTGACAGATCGGCGATTGAAGATTCCCGAGATAGCTGAGACTGTAGGCATCGCAGAAGGGACAGTGCATCACATACTGCACGAAGAACTGGGTATGAATAAGTTATCGGCGCGATGGGTGCCGCGTTTGCTCACACCCGACAACAAGCGCAACCGTGAGACCACATCGGCAGTTTTTGCGTCGTTTTGTGACCGTCGACGAAACATGGGTTCACTGGTACACACCAGAGACCAAAGAACAGTCGAAACAGTGGACTTCACCCGGCAAACGTGCTCCAAAGATGGCGAAGACTGTTCAATCGGCCGGAAAGGTGATGGCCCGTGTTTTCTGGGACTCGCAAGGTGTGATCTACATCGATTACCTTGAGAAGGGTAAAACAATCACGGGGCTCTACTATTCTGACTTATTGGGCCTATTAGACGCTGAATTGAAAAAAAAACGGCCCCATTTGGCAAAGAAAAAAGAGCTGTTCCACCACGACAACGCGCCGGCTCACACCTCCGCCGTCGTCTTGGCCAAATTGGTCGAATTGCGCTTCGAATTGCTGCCCCATCCACCGTATTCTCCAGATTTGGCTCCCTGAGACTTCTTCTTGTACCCAAATCTGAAAAAGTCACTGGCCGGCAAAAGATTTGGGTCAAATGATGAGGTCATCGCCGCCACAGAGCCCTATTTTGAAGACCTCGGGAAATCGTATTTTTTGGACGGGTTGTAAAAGTTGGAGTATCGCTGGGCCAAGTGTGTTGAATTGAAAGGAGACACATAGTCTCCTTTCAATCCATTTTCTTTTTTCTTTTGTAGACTAAGTATTTATTGAATGACCCTCGTACAAGGTGACAGTAGGCATAATTTAATAAATCCCTCTTAGACCTAGCTTTGGTATAGTCATTAACAATTTTTTTATGAGTCATATTGTAAATAAAGTAATTATGTTAAAACTGTATAATATTGTAGGCTTGTGGCCATGGTGCGAGTCAGAGCGAGACTTACTCGATCAAATGCATCAAGAGTGTTAACGTAAATTTATATGAGATTGAAGCAGCGCCGTCTAGTGGATACATTAAAACAATCCCATATAAATTCACATTTACACACTCAATGCGTTTGATTAAATAAAAGTAAGTCTCGCTCCAACTAGCACAACGGCCTCAGATTGGTAACATGGTGAGTCCAAAGTTTTGACAAACATCAAATTTGTTATGTTTATTTTACCTTTACTTCAGCTACCTGTCAGCCAAATCGGGCCGCGTACACAAAGAATGTTGATAAGCAAGAGGGATTAACTTGCAATAAATAAATGATTTAGATTGGATTGATTTGGTAAAATTTTAACTTACTCTTACTGCTCTCCTGTAATCATCAATGTGTGGGTATTTGGCAACTTTAGACAGGATCTTTGCCCTTGAAATGAAGTATCGTGAGATTTGGTCAAAAAATGCAGCCGCCTCTGACTCTACTGACTGAACCTCAGCGAGGGTATCCTCTTGTATTGATACTCCAAAGTTATTTCCATCCTCAATTTTGGGAATCATAAACGAAATCCACATTTTCAGCTGCAAAAAAAAGCAACTTACACATGCAGTGTCTACTAAGTGTAAGCAATATTTCATGTGACTCAAAAGGAAAACCACAAGAAATAATACAATGATGAAATATGAGACTTTGGCATGGTTAAAATTGCAAAAATAGGCTATTGAAGTTAAAATGTAGCCAGAAATGTCTACTAATGTCTACTGTATTCACCTAAACATCAAAATCATTTATTTTATTCTAGAATTTTTACTTACTAAATTGGAATCCTCAACAAGTTCTCGGATGTGTGGCTTTACAAGATGAATGAGGTCACTAAGTGGTTTGTTGCATGGGACTGTGCCATTGGGCAGGGCATACACCCTAGTTCCTTCTATTGTAGTGTTGCTGGACACTTCTGACGAGTCAATCCGCGGGCGCTTTGCATTTGGTTCGTTGGTAGCAGAAGCAGGAGGTGGAACTGGAATGTTTATGTCCTGAAACCATACAAATATGCTACTCTCATCATGATTCATTCTTGTATCACTTGGTTACTTATCACACATACGGTGGCCCATTTCTTGTACTCTAGCTTTAAGGCTCATCTGTATACATACCTGATGCACATCAGACAAGTCGCGATTTTGAAAATTTGATTTCTCTAATAATTCATTCAGTTTCACTATTTTCTCTGGAAAGCCTTTAATTATTAAGTGTTCCGCTTT
Source organism: Pyrausta purpuralis (assembly GCA_963924145.1). Taxonomy (NCBI): domain Eukaryota; kingdom Metazoa; phylum Arthropoda; class Insecta; order Lepidoptera; family Crambidae; genus Pyrausta; species Pyrausta purpuralis. The sequence goes on along the minus strand of OZ001651.1, from coordinate 17,072,544 downwards.
CTGCTTCAGGGAATCTTTGTATTCTTGGACCTGAAATATGATAATCACGCGATCAATATTGTGCAATTAGCAGTTTCATTTTCGGAAACCATTATCCCCATGGCCGCTAATATTGAGGTTATGTTATCCGTAAGCAATATATGTTGCCGTACTGTAATAAGCCATGTCATTAAATCAAAATGATCACGAATCTAAGAAATTCGAGACACAGAGACACTAGCGTCCAATTTCTAGTAATTCAGCACAAAAAACTAAGGTCGCGCACACTAATCATCATAAGTTTCATGTCAAACAAAGCATAAAGTAGGTAAAAAACTAATACACACTTTTACCTTAAGCGCAACGTCTGTCATGGTTTTTATTTATATGAAAGATGCTTTAAATATGTAATGAATTAAGATATGTAATTAATTACGAAGCGTTTCACAAAAGTCGCGAAATTCTAACAACTCGTGTGCTAATATAAGCTAATGAATGAATGAACGAACGAAGTAAGTAAACTAATGAATGACTGATGAACAAAGAAATAGACCGATTGATGATTTCTGCCACGAAAAAAATGCTAAGGTTTCCGTCGATAGGAGGCAGAAACTTTACTGATAGGAATTTTGATGATTAAAACTGTTACAATTTACCTTTATCAATATCGCCTCTAAATCAGGGTCAGAATCCATTGCTATTTATCATTTCGTAACCTACATAATTATTGCCACCATTTGACAACAAACTGTCTGTCGTTTTACTTTTTAATTTTTAATTTTAAAAACGAATTTTACTTATTTTCGACATGGTTTTCATATTTTATTTTCTCAAAAAGGTAATGATGATTACTTCTTTCTTGCCTACTTATATAATACCTACTTCATGTTTTCTGTGATTTGAATTGAAAAATATCTATGTCAAAATAAAATATGTGTGCAAACTGCAACTTTTCAAACGATCATTATCGAAACCATAGACAAAAATGATTGCAACCTAGTCCCATTAAGCGTAAAATAATTGAACATTCAATTCACAGCAAGCAATCATTTATTATTATACAACACTAGGTTGTCAAATTGTTGTCAGCACTTAAGTCATTAACAGCTGATTAAATGCACGTGGAGATTGAACTTCTCTACGTTTCACGAGCAACACCCCCACGAGATAGACAAAATAGATACCTACAATAATTAACGAATGTTTAATGGGATAGTTTTTTGTTAAATAATATTAAAGTCACGTATTGTAAGGAGCTTTGAAAGAAACATTTATGTTTATCGGTGAACAGTATGAGTGAAATAGTTTAAAACCCATCCAAAACAAAACCCAACAATTATCATTTTATGTCAATGAATAAAGATTACAATTTGATTTCAATATTGGGTAGTTTTGGTACCTTTGAAATATGTCTTTCCGGTTTAATTTCATTCGAGAAGAAGATGACTGCATTAATGAAGGTAAATATAATAAAACGCCTATTATTATTATTATAGCTAGGGGCGTTTCGTAAAATACTACTAGTTTATTTAGTTGAACTATATTATTCTAACGACGAAGGTTATCGTCATTGTATGAAAGGTTTACGTGCTAACATTTGGTTATTATTATTTCAAAAATGTTCGAGTCAATTAATATAAATTGGGTACGATGATGGATGAAAGCGAAAACGTTCGTAATTCTTTAAAAACTTGCCGCCTGAATTAATACGTAAGATTATACAACTATAGGTGCAGGTGTAGGTAGCTTAAGTTTACGTTTATTTATGTGTGTTTTTTTTTATAATTAATGTATTTTAATGTGCTATGTAATCCAAAAAATCCTTTGTATGTAATTTATATCGTGTCTTTGCAATATAAACAATTAAATTAAAACATTATATTATTTCTTTCCTTATAGTTGAGAAGAAAGAAGAAATAAAATGGCTGGACTGTGAAGAAATATTACCATCTAATCATATAAAAAGTATTGATGACAAAGTTTTGCATGCTAGAATGTTTACTTGCGGTGACTTAGAGATAGGTCACATAGATATTAATGACGCAATAGCCAATATGACTTCGGACAAAGCTTCAAAACTAGCAAAAGATGAACATAGCGATCTTGTAACTGGTATTTATGAAGGTAATATAATGCGAACTTTTAACGAATGGTTTCGTAAACGGTTACAGATACATAATAATATATATATTTTACGTTTTTTTATGTATAGGAGGCCTAAAAATATGGGAGTGCACAAATGACCTGATTGAGTATTTAATTGAACATGAAAACGCTATTGAAATGTCAGGAAAAAAAGTTCTGGATTTAGGGTGTGGAGCTGGAATTTTGGGTATTTACGCATTTATAAAAGGAGCAGAAGTAACATTTCAAGACTATGTAAGTCTAAATATCATCAATCTTAATTTTAGTAAAATACTACTTTCATAATAATGTCAGTGTGATAGAATTTGACTAATAAGCGCATTAAAGGAAAGAACGCTAACTCAATAATTTTCTTATTATTACAGAACAAAGAAGTACTAGAACATGTTACCATACCAAATATTCTGTTGAATATCGAAGAAGAAGAACAGATAGTAAAATGTCGTTTCTTCTCGGGAGACTGGGGTTCATTTAATCAGAAACTTAGTGACACTGATACTTTTAGTGTTATTCTAACTTCAGAGACAATTTACAATGAAGACAACTATGAAAAATTAATAAACCTATTCATGAAGCGGCTCGATGATAATGGAGCTATTTATGTAGCAGCTAAAACATGTTATTTTGGTGTCGGTGGTGGACTCAGGCAATTCGAAAAAGCCCTAATGAACAATAAATCATTTAAATGTGATGTTTGTTGGACACATACCCAAGGCATCCAAAGAGAAATATTGAAAATAACCAAAAATATATAATAACCCATTTATTGAACAAACCATTGTGTACTTATTCCCTTGGAAGACATTTGCTAGCCTTTAAAATATACGGTAAAAATTAGGGAGATAACCTTTCGTATACCCATCCTTCATCTCCTGCATGGAGAAGCTTGCCATCCACGTTTTCCCCTTCTTTAAGTTTTCTGAATTTTATCCTGTCGTGTAAACGATCGCGCTGACCTTGCCAAAATTCTACTGAACGAGGTCTTATTATGTACCCACCCCTAGAAAATAATAAAACAGTATTTCAGAAAATTACATGAAGTGTCAAATTCAGCTAAAATAAATAAAAATATATAAATATTACCAAAATTCGGGTTTTGGAACCTCTTTCCCTGGAATCATATATTCTGCTTCCAGCACAGCCTCGCGTTCACATAGAATGTCTCTTGATTCTATTGGCATACTCTGATAGCTGGTACACGCTGCTATTTGACTAGGAACAGGTCTGGAATGGAAGTAATTCGTAGATTCTTCTTCAGAAAGTTTTTCAACAAAGCCTTCAATTCTTACTGATCTATTCAAAACTTCCCAATAAAATGTAGCAGCGACATTTGGATTCTCGGTCTAGAAAAATACAATTAATCACTTTATCACTAACTTTATTCGTCAACGCCAACGTCGACTTGCTTGAGCATTACAATTTATTGATCTACAAACAGCTCAGTAGGGTTCTCGTGAGTATCTTTCAAATAAATGAAGTAAAATTGGGTTAAATTGGTTACATGAAATGAAATAATATAAATTTCACCGTATTGTATCACCACGAACTGTGTAAAAATACATACCATCTCCTTGGCTTTCCTGCTACTATAATTAGTAAAAAACTTAAATCCATCCTTCCCATAGCCTTTGCATAAAACAAATCTAGCAGAAGGATATCCATCCCTACAAGAAGTCAGAATACGCAATTAAAGTAATGGTGTTTAGGAAGATAACAAACTCTTATCAACTATTGCCCACTTTTGTGCTGCGTTTCTCTTTACCATTACATTTTTTATTGAAGCTATATTTACTTAGTTTACATTATCTTACCTTGTAGCAGTTGCTAAGCACATTGCATTCGGTTCAAGGATTTCCTTTCGACTGCATGCTTCTTCAAACCAGGATTTAAACTGGCCAAATGGTTCCTTGGAGACTAAATGTTTTTCCAAAAATGTCTCGTCTTTGTCTTTGTATCTGATTCTCATGCCTAAAGTCCGAAAGCAAAGGTCAATCTACATTATTCTAACGTTCTTCTTACTAATTACCTATTGCATAACTTTGAAAACTATTCCATTTTAACATTAAAAATATCTTACTTAAATTTACGTATGTACTTACAATAAATTAACAATCAGACAATATAAATCGGCATGAAAACCATTTGCAACGGTAATAATAAATGACAAGAGCAATATGTATTGTTATTAAAATATTACAATACTTCTCTTACCTCCAATGTCAATGCTCATTTTGCGATAAAAGTTGAAACTTCTGTGGTTAAAAAATAATGTAAATCTATTAAATCCCATATGTTGCACCTTCCAATATAAATAAACTATTAAGTTAATTCATAAATAAAATTGTTAAACGTAAAATACACTATTGATTTAAATAGCAATCAGCAAGGTATCAATAATTAACCGTTGTTTAAAAAACATGCTATATGTGAAAAAACCCTAACATCAATGAACAGAAGCTGAACTGGCCAAAAGCTGAATGAACGTTCTTCATGTTCGATTCGTTCTATGAATGATTTGGATCCGAATGCTTTTTTGGGTGAAGTAAGTTTTCATTGTCTGTGGCTTTTTTAATATTAGGCTTTTTAATGTTCATTGTTATGGTTTATTCAATTGCTGTATTCAATTGATTTTGATTAGATTTAGATGATAGATTAGATGCGGTCAATTCCTGACGCTATTATTTAATAAAAGAACACTAACTCATGAATCATATAATAAGGACATCGTAGACCGCAGAACTTATGGACATAATACCTATAGGATAAAATTCATTTTGTAGTAATAAAAAATTAGATGGTAGTTCAATCATAGGCAATGATTGAACTACTTTGAATGTTGTAACATCACTATATGTCATTATCATCAATAAATTCGGTGCTTCATTCATTTTCCACTTGTTTTTTTTGTGTCTGGTTGTCAGTGACTTTTATGGCTCTGTTCCATTGCCTTTCCCGTATGAATGGGATAAATTCAACTACTACTGTCAGTGACTTCTACTTTTGTGTATTAATATTTCCAGGAAGTTTAGCGCGGGAAACGAAACGAGGAAGTTGGATTTTGTTTCTTCATTTTAGTAATTAGTTTTTTCTTTTAATTTACTGTGATTTTGTGTTGGAATCATCATAATAATGAGTGCTATTGAAGAAAACAATGAAGACAAAGAGAAAACAAAGTAAAGTGTGCTCTGATCGCAAATCGCGCCCTCTGATTCGGATCGTTATTCTCGTGCTAAACTTCCTTCTTGAGCATTGAAATGCGAACGCCAGACCCGCATTTCAATGAGCTAGGTTAGGCTAGGCCACTTTAGTTTAAGTTTTGTAGTATTAAGTGTAAATATTGAATTTATTAATGAAGGATTGTCCGTATGGCTCCGTCCGGTATTTTTTTGTAAATTAAAAAAATAATAGTATTTGCACAGATTAGTAAGAGTATGTCTAAAGAATGAATGAATGAAATGAATATTTGTGACGTGTTGTTACCTACTGCCAAGAAAGAGGATATATTTGCATTAAAACATAACATTCAACGTACCTATTTTCAGTCCATAATAACTAATATTTCTATTATAGATTTTCACGATGGGTTCAGAAGTAATAAAGGAGAAGATACACACTGAGCCGCTGTTGAATGATCCGCAGTACATAACCTTACTTAGTTTTATTGTCCTAGTTTTTACCGTATGTAAGTAAATATATGTCTTTTACTGAGACTTAACGTCTCGTCTCAAACTATAAACGAATAGCTATTTTAAAAAATGCTTTGTGATAATTATAATACAATTTTGGTAGTGACTTTATGTTTGGCTGATGGTTTTGTCGTAACGTTATTTAATATGTTTCAGTAATCTGGTGGTGCTTCACGAGACGTCGTCATCAACGAAGAAGTGTTCTATTGACTGGCCTCTCAGATTCTGGCAAAACTTTGCTATTTGTTAGACTTGCATATTCACAATATAGGCAAACATTTACTTCAATGAAAGAAAATGCAGAGGAATACATCACATCTAACGTAAGGTTTTCGTTTTAAGCAACTTCATAAACAGCTTCATATGTGCATGATAGGACGCGTTTGGTGTAGTGGTTAGCGCTCCTGACTATTACCCCACTTTTTGAGGTTTCAAAATCCGTTAGGGCCAATTTTTGTGTAATGATACATCCGAACCCAAGTCATGGATGTTTTTAAGTATTTATGGGAGATGTCCCAATTATAATCTTTGTCTGTTACCTATTCTTAACACAAGGAAGAAAATTTTTTACTTTGAAAATCACAACAATTGGTGTCTTGTCTGGGGTATACCTAGTTCTCATACAGGAGGAATTTCACCACAACCAATTAAATTTACAGTTTCTTTGTTTTTCAGAGTGCTTTGCGACTCATTGACTTGCCTGGGCAAGAAAGACTTAGGAACAAATTCTTTGATCAATACAAAAACAGTGCCAAGGGTATTGTTTATGTAATTGACTCGGTTACCATTCAAAAAGAAATAAGAGATGTTGCGGAGTATGTATTGCCTTAATCTTAATATGTGAATAAATAATTTCGTAATTTAGTAGTTGAACATGCTTATACAGTAAACCCATATTTAAAATTTCAGGTATCTGTACACTATTCTCGCAGATCCGACTGTCCAAAGCAACTGTCCCCCATTGTTGATTCTTTGCAACAAGCAAGACCAGCCTCTTGCTAAAGGCAGCCAAGTTATCAAGAGCCTTTTAGAAAAGGAAATGTAAGTTTCAAATGGAACAAAGTTTCTTAATTGTTTAAGCAGACAAGGTCAAAAATCCTGAATAATTTTGTGCAAAGCAACATTTTTGTATACAGTAATTTTAAATTGTGATGTGTTATTCAAAACGGTTGTGAGTAAAATAAAAGCATGCCAGTCATTATTCCTTGTCTGTGCAGGCCTTAAATATAAAAAAAAATTCTAAGTAACAGATTTTGTTATTTATGTTTGTGTTATGTTTCAGTAACCTTGTTCGTGTAACCAAGACAAGTCAACTAGAATCAGTAGATCCATCACAGTCCAACAACTCGACCTTCTTGGGTAAACAGGGCAAAGACTTTGAGTTTGCCCACCTTAGCTGCAAGGTAGATGTGGCTGAATCTTCAGCTAACACTGGTGATGATGACAACCCAACTGATATCAAGACTCTACAAGATTGGATCTCCAAACTCTAAATTCTAAGTGATTGATGCATTTTAACTGAGTCTAGTTATTGACTCCTTAGGGATTCCCAGCTTTGGTATCTACTATGCATTGCCTGGTATAAGATAAAATTGGTGAATGGATTGCTATTGAATGAATTTGATTAGATATTAGAACTCTGGCCCTCTTATTCATAAAAATGCAAACAGTCTAATAAACCTGTTTTAACTATTACACTGTTTTGTCTCGCTCTTTCTTGAAGCTGTCATCATTTAACAGAAAGTGTCAAAACAGTGTAATAGTTAAAATACTTTTTAGACTGTTTGAGTTATCATGAATAAGGGGGTAAAGAAAGGTGTTATTAACTCAAACTGAAACCCTGACTAGTTCCTGATTGTGCAAAAGCTTCAAAGGTTAATATTATTCATTGAACCAAACCATAAGTACCTATGTTAAATATCACATGATCGCATCAACTGATTTTAAAACATAACATGCCAGACTGATTTCTTGTTGCTGGTAGTGATTATTACTTTGATATTAATCAATTGACGTCCTAACGTAAGTATTTGTGAAATACTTCCCTGCATTTTTTACAAGACAGATTGTTAAGATTTGTGTGATAGTAGTATTGTTGCGAGTTTATCATTCGATGTTAAGATGAATGAATTCTGTAAGAATATCTGCATTTTGAGTAAATTTTCGTCCTTGAGGCGTTTTTTATAAATAAAGCTTTTTCTAAAAAATGTTAACTGTTTCTTGTTTTCTTTTTAGTAGTGTAGTAAGTATTGCTGATATGCGCATCCTCCCGCAACTTAAGGGTTAAACGTAACTACAATTTAGGCCGTTTAATTAGCCATCATTCCGTTAACGCATTTTTTTACCGGAAAGGTAGAAATCTTTGCGTTACAAAATCTTAAGCACTCCACTATGTAATAATAACAACCCCAGGTGCATCAGACCCTCTTTTAGAATTGACATTTAAAAATTGAAATAATTGCCGATGCATGACTCATCGATATGTCACGATCATTGCCAATATTGATTTATTTATCGACTTAATTGTTGCTTTTGAATATTCATAAAAATCTATTGAGTGAATAGACTTAGTCAAGTGGGGTTAGGTTGGAATAATGATGCGATTGTGACGAAAGAATAAAGAAAGGGTTAAAAATATAACTGCAAGCAGGTGACCGTTATGCATATTCATGATTTGTTAATTTAGCTCAGAGATGTTGCCACCGTTATAAAAGCGAAGCGAATTCATATTATGGTTACAAAAGCCAATAATTAATGCGAATCACCATCAAATTGCTAACCAATGCATGCAGGGATACTCTATTTCTGCCTGTTTTATCCAACAGATCTGCGATTTGCATGTGACTACTAATGCTCGGTTACTTAATAAGGTCTATAATACAAACAAGTTTTCTTCGTCTTTAGTATGTACTAACTGCCTTCAACGGATTTTATTCCTATCTATACTATTGGTCCCCTGCTACTTCGTCCGTGTGTTTTGAATTTGCTCCCTCTCCTCCTGTCGCAGCCTTCCTCGGTAAATAAGCTATCCAACACAAAAATATTTTTTCAAAACTATCCAGTAGTTCCTGAGATTAGCGCGTTCAAACAAACAAACAAACTCTTTAGCTTTATATTATTAGTATCGATAATCAATGCGCCACGGAAACTTGTTACGGGCCTTGCTCTTAGCTTAGAAGAATGTAACTAGCAAATTAATCATCAATGAAGTGGAACTAATGAAAATAATATACACATAGCGCGAAGATGGCCGTTGGGGAAAGAAAAGTCCAAGATTAGCGACCTTTCGACAAAAGGCTCATCGTAGGATGGACAGCCTTGTAAAAATCGCAGGATCACACTGCATGAAGACCGCTCAAAACCGTTCGCTGTAGAAAACCGTGTGGGAGGCCTATGTTCAGCAGTGGACGTCCATTGGCTGATTGTGATAATGAATAAATATTATCCTATTTCCATCAGTTAATCACTGATCATGTTTAATAATTATTATATCTACACAAAGCCTACACACGTTCATTGCTACGTTGCTACATAGGTACGCTAGTTCCGTAGGTTGCTACGTTACGCCTAAAGTAAACGTGAGTTCTACGTTCGTTTACCAGCTCTTACACTTTTCTTCTTTACGAACACACTTATTTAAGTTATATGGTAACATAATTGGGTAATAGGTATTAAATTTAGTCATCCGATTAAGATTACGGTTACGATTAATAAGTTATGCCTAGCAGAAGGTTTCTTGAATACTTAGCCTCCCGAAACGTAACATTAAAAATAACTTAAACTTTAATGCTAAGGTACCTACTTAAGTTACGACAAAAAGTTCAAAATACGAATTTTTGGTCATAAAATCATATGAATTCAAAAAGGTTCTTTTTAGCACGAGCCGGCAGGTTGCGTGGCGAATCGCTAATTATTTTAATCAAGGATTAAATTGAATTCCTGTTTGAGATAAAGGAGATTGCCCGCCCGTCGTCGCATGTCACTTATTAAAAATTAGGAGGATTTACACCGGTAGGAAGCATCGACGTAGTAAGACGGTAGAGTTTACTGAGATACTGGATGATTGTAGTAGGTAGATGCAGGCCATTAAGTGAAATGGACGGCATGGCATTAGTAGAATAGAAATAGGGAAACGTTTATTGCCTTGTATTACAAAAAAATGGTACAAAACCATAAGCAATTAAGAATTAGTAAAAAACTAAAAGCAAATGGCGAATAGAAGATAGATTACTACATTTTTTAATAGGAACTGAATGTCTTCTTTTACAACGTCTGAGGCCCGTTGCGTGATCGATAAATAACTCAACTAATGGGTAAATATTCAAACGCTGCAGTAACGCCAATCAACTATTAAGTTAGCTGTCGATCACGCAACGCAACTGGGCCTTAGTGAGAACTATCCAACCATTTATTCAAAAGAATAACGTATTTTTCTATGAAGTATCTAGGCAGATAGCACAAACGTAAGTACCTATTCCATTATTTTTTTACGTGATAATTAAGTGTAAAGTGTAAGTAGCTATAATGTATAGTGTAAGTGTAATAAAGTGTTTTGTATCCGTCTCCATTGTGCTGAGCTGTTTAATTATAATTTCAGTAAACCCGTCAGATTTCCTCGGGTCGATCCGTGTAAACTGACCGTATCCGCTAAAATACGACCGTCTCGCGGGATCGCGGCTTGTAAACAGCGCCGTGTGTGGTCCGACTTCAAAGCATTTCAATAATAAGTATCAACAAATATCAAGTCATTACGCAAATTATGCAAATGCTTCCACTCCTTGAATATAGAACAGTTTTCTCAAGAAATTATGCCGCGTATCGAGAGAATTAAAATAAATGATAAGCAAACTTATGCAACTTACATCGTCGTAAAATATTGAGTGCTTAGTATAAAGCATTTTAATTAATAGGTATTAACTTAGGCATTAGGCAAACTCATCATAAATATTTATTATTTACAAGATAACCTAATGTAAGAAGCTTACTGACATGTCTTCAATCCATTTTAATGGTTCTGTAGCCGAATGGCAAAAAACGGAACCCTTATACTTAGTTTCGTCAAGTCTGGCTGTCTGTCCGTATGTCACAGCTACTTTATTCTGTAACTATTAGCATCACACTGTTGCAGGCGCGGTCGCAACCTGTAATTTTGGAGGGGGTCACACACTTACTACACTAACAAAAAAAACGGCTAAGTGCGAGTCGGACTCGCCCACTGAGGGTTCCGTGCCAACTTTAACTGAATTAGGGATCCACTTACTTCCACTAAGCTAAAATACCACAATATTTTGTTGACAGCAAATATAACTTTGTTTTTCATAGTGTTTGTATGAAAAATTTAAGTTATGTTTGCGGTTGTTGAAAATGTGCTATATCTCAAAAACTACTTACTAGTTCGATCCCGTCCAAACCAATTTTCGTTGAAAGTATATGTTAGGATCTAAATTATATTTTTTTTTTTCAAAATTTACTCGCTTAGTTTAGAAGTTAAAGGGGGGGGGGGGAAGCCCCCCTTTAACTTCTAAACTCTTTCTCTTTTTCTCTCTTTCTCTCTCTTTCTCTTCTAAACTCTTCTCCCTTTTATTGGTTTTAGTTTCATGTATGAATTATCGCAAACAGACAGTCAGACTTGACGAAACTATAATTCAATTCAATTCAATTCAATTCATTTATTCATATAACAATAATACATTGTGTTTGAATTCATAGGAAAAATAATAATAAAATAACAATAAAATAATAATAATTACAATACAAATGTCAAAGCACACCAATATTCGAAAGTTTATTTGTCAATATTCAATTAATCAATGTCAACCGCAGGATAATGTTATTAAATTGTACCCACTTTAAAATAAAATGTCTATGCTTTAAAAATGTCAAATCATATAAATCAAATAATATTAGCAAAGTAGATTATGTCAAAATTCAAATACATTACCCAAGTTATCATTTAAATAAATAATGTCAACTACCGGATGGTGTTATAAAATTGTACTTAAAGATGTCAAAAATTATAAAAAGTAATACTTATTTTCTTTTAGGTATTTATAAATTCCTCTACAGAATAAAAACATCCTTCCAACAAAATACTCTTCAACTTTGATTTGAAGGTACTTGTGTAAACTAAGTTTTTTAATTCTACTGACAGCGTATTAAATATTGCAACTGACTGATAGTACGAACTCTGCTTGACTATATTCAGTTGGGGTACACATTTGTAATTAAAATCTTTCCTCCTTGTGCTCTCTCTAATTTTTTTTTCTTCTGGGGTCTCATAGTCACTGATATGCTTTGCAAAATTCGTCAGTAAAACCAGAATGTATAAACATGGAACAGTCAAAATGCCAAGTCTTTTAAAGTGCTCGCGACACGACTCCTGTTGTTTAATACGGACAATGGTTCGAATGGCTCGTTTTTGTTGAACAAAAGCCTTATGTATATTATATTGATAACTTCTTCCCCAGCACAATATACTATAGCGCAGTCTCGATTCTACCAAGGCGTAGTATACCAGCTTTAGATGTTTTTCATCTGCTTCATCGCGTAGGCTCCTTAACACGTAGCAGGCAGAGCTTATTTTATTCTCAATGTCATCTAATTCATGTTTCCACTTTAAAGTATAGTCAATATTTACCCCTAAAAATCTAGTCACCTGTACTAACTGCACATTTTTACCATTTAACTTGCACTCTAAGTTATCCCTATTCCTTATGTTATTTCGGAACAACATTGCGTTAGTTTTGCCGGTATTAACCAAAAGACCATTTACAGTAAACCAGTTTTTCATAGTTTCCAACGCTTCATTTACACTTGATTCCAGAGTTTCAAGATTGTTGGCAGAAATTACAGCGTTTTTGTCGTCAGCAAATAATACTACCTTAATGAAGTCATTGGCGTTCGTGACATGATGAATAAAATCATTTATATAAATATTAAACAGAATAGGACCCAAAATAGAGCCTTGAGGAACTCCTACTTTAATGTCTACCATTTTGGATTTAGTTGCGACTTCGGACATACCGTCTTCATCAACTGATTTGATTTCAACAAACATTTTCCGGTTTTGCAAGTAGGATTTGAATAGTTTTAAGACATTTCCCCGGATACCATAATGATACAATTTTTCCAAGAGCAGCTCATGGCTGATAGTGTCAAATGCAGAACTCAAATCAAGAAAAAGTGCCGCCACCTTCAATTTATCGTTAATCCTAGAAACCACATCATTGATTAGCGCGCTTATTGCATCCTGGGTTCCTAGCATGTTCCGATAGCCAAATTGTCCCCTATCAATTACTTTATTTATACTAAGATGAGAGACAAGTCTTGATTTTAAAATTTTCTCGAACACCTTTGATAAAGTTGGCAGTAGAGAAACAGGCCTATACATTTTAGGATCCAACGTGGAACCTTTTTTATGTACTGGTACTACCTTGGCAATTTTAAACTGGTCTGGAAAAACACATTCTTTTATACACCTGTTAAAGAAGAAGCTAAGTGGTTCAGCAAGAATATCTATATTGTCTTTGACAATGGTTATAGGAACCTCATCATACCCGCAGGACATTTTAGCTTCCATTCTTTGCACAATTTTTTTAACTTCATCCTCATTTGTAGGTCTTAGGTCCATCTCATCTGAAATTCGATACACGTTTTGTTGTAGATATCTTACAGCCATTTCTACATCAACAGGTACTTTGTTCAGGCTGTGGTCAAACTGTTGGCTAAAAATGTCGGCAATTTTGTTCGGTGCAGTGATAACTTCATCACTTATTTTTAGTTTTAATTGAGACCGTCTCTTAACTTTCAAGTTTCTGTGCCTGTTGATCAATTTCCATACGCTTTTAGATAAATTTTTGGAGCCCGCTATTTCATTTTGTACAGACATTTTTTTTGCCTTCCTTATAACCTTTCTATACAGTGTGATATATCTATTCTTATACTCAGCAACCGAGACATTATCGCTATAAGGGTTCCGTTTTTTGCCATTCGGCTACGGAACCCTAAAAACTGGCCAAGTGCGAGTCGGACTCGCGCACTGAAGGTTTCGTGCCAACTTTAACTAAATTAAGGCATGTTGGCAGCAAATTTAAGTTTGTTTTTCATAGTATGTGTATGCAAGACAAAGTTATATTTGCGGTTGTTGAAAATGTACTATATCTCAAAAAGTACTACATAGTTCAATCTCGTTCAAACTAAAGTTAATTTAAAGTGATTGTTAGTTAAGCACTACTTACATTGTCCTATTTTAAAATTTTCTAGTTTAGTTCAAAAGTTAGACCCCCATTTTACCACTTTGGAAGCGTCTATCTTACAAACGTTTGACTTTCAGATAAAATGGTTTTAGAAACCTCAGTGTAATTTTGAGACACCTCTCAATAGACTCATTTTTTTTCTCAAACCTATGCATGTGGTTTGAGAAAAAAAATTTTTTTAGTTCCAGTCATTATTATAGCATTTGTAAAGCGGTAACCAAGTTACATCTGTATAATGCTAATATTTTTTGAATAAAGTCGTTGTGACATGCGGACGGACAGTCAGACAGACTTGACGAGACTATAAGGGCTTCCGTGTATTGCCATTCGGCTACGGAACCCTAAAAAAAGGTATCAGGAATAAAATAATAAGAAGACAGCTTTTATTTTGAATCTTTATCATAGAACAATCTTTATCATGACAACGCATATCAATTTTGCTAGGATTAACAAAACAACGCAGTTTGCTTCCTTGTTTCTAAACTAGAGGTCATTTTCAAGTTTTTTTGGACATCGTGCATAGTTCATAACAGTACTAGATGTCAGAAAACTAAAAATTTATTACTGTTCCCCTAACAGTAGCTATTAATTTCTTTTTGTTTTTTGGAAAATTCTGAGAATTTTTAATTAGACCTTAGATTTTGGGGGGGGGGGGGGTCATGTCCCCTGTGACCCCCCCCCCCCTTCGGACCGCGCCTGCACTGTTGAAATTTGGTAGGAAGATGTATCCCGATAACCGCTTTACGATTCTCATATAAAAAATAAAAAATAATGATATTTAAGGGGAGATACCTACTTGAAACTAAGACCAAAATATTTTTTTAAGTCAAACCTTTGTGTTGGATTGTCTATGGATAGGTCTTTTAAAATGACATTGAGGTTCTTAGAACCTTTTTCCTTTAAAGTCTAATGTTTGATAGACAGACGCTTTCAAAGTGGTAAAATGGACAATCCCCTCTAACTTCTAAATTAAGCGAGTGTAATTGGTTTGAAATTGTTTTTCATACAAAAAACAACGTTATGTTTGCTGTATGGATTCCCTAATACAGATAAAATTGACACGGAACCCTCAGTGCGCGAGTCCGACTCGTACTTGGCCGGTTTTTTTAAGTTAATCAAATATTTTAAGTTTTATATTGATGAGGCAATATTATAAAGTAATACAAGTAATAATATTATTTTTATAATAAAGATGCTATTCAATATCCTAATATGCTCTATACCTAGATTATCAATTCTTTTTAATAAACATTACAAGACAGAATTATCAGTATCATGCAAACAAGCCGAAGACAATCTTCATCATAATTTATGGGACTGTTATAGGCCGTGAGCTTCAAACCTCAACTCATAGGCACGAGACTTGAAAAGTGGTATGGCCAATTATATTATTTATAGCGTATGAAGCGTACATCAAAAGGCAATGAAGTGGGCACATCAAAAGAGCCGCGGAATGAAGGTTTGCCCCACAAAATGTCATCAGGCAGGTACCGACAAAGACTGCCAGAGGTCAGGAATCCGGAGACCGCCACGCTTATTTGAGAGTTGCTTACTTAATCGGTTAATTGCACATTATTAACGAGTTCACGTTTGAGTTTTTTTGTTCACGTATAGGGAGGTATATGCTGGTGGGGGACGATGAGGATGAGCAATTTTAGCAAACTGAAGGCTGCCAACCATCCTAGGCATGTCGGTAAACCTAACTCCTACAAGTCTTTAGTTTCATATCTATGCTTGAGCTTTCCAACAGCTAAAAACCCCTTACCTGTTTTGTCTTAGTTCACAGCGTACAATTATTTATCTGCCAATTAAAAGTCTTAGTGAGAAACGGGATCAAAAGAGCATTTATAAAAGTTATGTTAAAACTATTGGCTGTAAGTTTTAAGACCCTATACGCGTACTAGTCAATGATCTTTTGAGTATTTCATAGCGAATAGCAGTACCATTTTATCTTTCTCAAACAACAGCAGTGACATGTCTACCTTCGTGATTAAAATCAGTATAAAAAAACAATTGCACATCGGATAATAATTGGTGGCCAATTTTATTGTGGGGAAGTTGTAAGCTTGGGTTAGCTAGACAGACATACTTGGAGTGCTGTCAAGCACCGCCTACCCGACCTTGCCAATGCCCTTCCATTGGCCAGCACAGAATGTTGATCAAGACTTGTTTTTCAGCCAGTGGGTGTAATTGTTCGGTATGCCGCCTTAACTACACTGAATCACAATAAGTCATTAATTATGAATTTGGCCGTTTTTTTTTTTAAGACAATAATAAGACAAACTTATTAAGAGGCTGGATTGTGGGATAATGGGTTCTGTGGAGAGGTTGTTTTTTTAAAGGTACCGAAATATAAATACACAGTCTATGATGTTGTATGTAACTTAAAGTTTACACAACACAGAAACACAATGATATAATTCTTACAATACTACTCTTTAGTGTTTCTACACCTTTGCCACTGAAGCTTACTTACGTCGGCAAAAGCTTAGGAACTCATTAGGTATTTAAAGCTAATATGTAGATAATTGAGCTTGAAGCTCAATAATTAAGATAAAGTACCAATACCGTATCGTACCGTAACAATTTAGATAAAGAAATTAGAAAAAAAGGTGATCGCTTTGAGAAATTAAATGTTTTTATAACGGTAAATGATCTCATTACATATATAGTAATTATAACATAATTACAGGGTTTTTAAAATAATTTTAACACACAACAAGTATGTTTTCTTGAAACAGTAACAATAAAAAAAGCAGCTTATGGTAGTGATAATAAACTTTTTTTGATGTGTGTACCTACGACGCACCTTAAAACCGAAATAGGTATATGAATTAACAATCTTATATCACTTGATGGACTTGACGAAGAAAGGGCTTTATAATGATGTTATTGTCTCGAGCCTTCTTTAAGATTTATCAGCCGCCGGCGGCCATAAACACAAAACGATACAACCAGTTCTCAGACCAAATTCGAAAAAATACCGCCTTGAAAGCCGCAGCCAGGAACAATACACCGAATGCTGAATATAACGAATTTGATTTTTATTAATTGAACTGCCAATCGGCAATCAGGCATCGCGGGAGCGTCGCAATCGCTACATCTGCCCCCATTTATTAATACCCCACAATAAAACATTTTAAACACGTTCTTGCGAATCAATACTCACGTTGCCGATATGAATTATTTATATATTTTATTGTCGCTTTATCGCGTGCATCTCCGATCGCGGCCTCTGGCGGCGGATACCGCGTCCGCCTCTCTTGAAATAATAATCAGAACATAATTTTTATTTGTGACAAATAAGTGGTCAGCGGTGGGTGAAGGCGAGTTTTTGCGGGCCGATCCGTGCATCGGATGCCGGGACCCCCATTTTACCGTCTGCATATACATAAAACGACGCTGTCGGTATTTCGATCACGTGTAATAAGTCCTACACGAACGCAATCATGCTTAAGAATCCGAGGGACACTTATTAAGCTTTCATATGGACTGTTCCAGCTGAAACCGCAGATTAGGTAGGTACCTAGTACCTGATAGCTAAAACTGATTTGCCTTTACCACTTAAGATTAGGTATGCTAGAAAGGGATTACAGCTCGGTATGTTTTTCATATTTTTTTGAAATGAAAATATGATTAGGACAGAAAAAGAAAAAGATTCTAATTTTTGATACATAATTAATAACATTTGCTAAGAACGAACGGGTTAATGCTTTATTAATTAATTAGTCTTGCTGTGTAATTAATTAATGTACTTAATTTACCGTTAAGAGTTTTTAATGAAAATCATTATATATAGTTGTTCCGAACTTTAATAAATTATTCAGTTAGTTGAAAATAAACTTTTAAAACATCACATTTGAAGAGGTGTACCTTATTCCACCTGATTTACTCCTAATATGGGTAATGATGAGAGAACCCTTTGACCCGTATTTAAGACTTGATCGGAAATCACACAAAACGTCAATAGGATATGTGCTAGCCATGGAGCTAGCGAGAACAAAGGAGGTGCTTGGAGCGAAGGTTCAATAACGTAAATGATTATTAATATACGTAGAAACTCTCGAATTCTCTGCGTTCTGTACGGTATTCTCAATAACCCCTCATCACCTTCTTATCTTAAGGATATGTTCTCCTTTTTATGTCAATCTCAAGATCGTGCTCTCCGTTCTTCCGAAGATCTCCGGCTAGGCATACCGGCTCATCGCTCCTCCTCCAAGTCGTTTACAGTGACGGCGACGCGGCTGTGGAATACGCTCCTTCTTGAGATCAGAAAAGGTCAGAGACGAAACTGTGTTTCAAAAACAAACTGCGAAAGTTTCCGTTTCAATGATTGCGAAATATGTAAAATTGTATGTATGTATTTTTCTAGTTATGTATGCTTTTGGAAGTTATGTATCTAAACTCTTTCATATACGGTATATTTAGTTAGTTTATGTATAATATGGTATGTAATAATATTTTTATTTTACACAATAGTATTTGTTGCAATTTTAATATCTATTTACAATATTCTCCTGCACCCATAACAATTTATCTGCATGATCTTAAGGTATGACTGGGAGAGAATGCTATTAGCATTAAGTCCACCTTTTATACACTTTTATTTGTGCATTAAAGTTTTTAAATAAATAAATGAATTATTCGGAATTAGATGACGTAAGTAGGTCTAGAAAAAAGTATTGCATCACTAACGAAGTTCTCTACCTTACGTACTAAAAGAGCACAGAAACAACATCCTGCGTCTTCACATACACGTCATCTGCAAAAATACTCGATCAACAAGCCAGGATTGAGTCCAGTTGACTTAATGAGAGCTCATTGTCAATCTGCTGTCAATGCCGCCCGCCCGAGATATGCAAAATGGACGGACTTGCTCGACTGAAGCAAGGGTTGCCAGATACGGACTTATCTTTTCCTGGACATTTCGGGAGGGGGGGGGGGGGGGGGAGGGATAGCGGTCATAGAATATAGATAGCTCCCAAACTCTTAAGCAACTCTCTTGAACTTTTTGCGAGTGTTAATTCGAATAAATTCTACAGTTCTACTGAGAATATTCAGTGATATATCCACACGTAAAGGACTGCAAGCAAAAACTGTTTATTCTTTTCAAAAGAAAATTCATGTGGTGTCGTAACTTTATGGGAAACTAGTATCCTTGAATTCCGGGACATTAATATACAATAACTGGACATGGGAGTACAACCGGGAGCCGTCTGGCAACCCTGACGCGTCTGCAGAACTTTCAGCGTAAACTATTAATGATTTTATATAACTGGGATTGTCTACATCGATATAGTTTTTTTAATGGCAGTAGTTTGGGTTTCAGTTGGCTTCAGTCTCATTCTAAAACAGAAGCTAGACTGGAAACACCACATAGACGAATTAATAATAAAAAAAATACCTGATGCCCTCCGGGAGTGCCGGCAGAAGTGAAAACTTGAATATCAACGTTGTGCATTTTTGATTTTTTGGAATAGTTAGGGAATAATTTTGAATGAATTGCTCTTATTATCAATATAAAAGTAGGGACTATCATTTTTGTGATAGAATAGAATAATAATAATAATAATAATAATATAATATTTTTATAGAATACAATATTTATTTATTGCGCTATCGTACACAAACATTACAATTTATATTATATTAAATTACATTAAAAAGTTTATCTCTCAGAAAAATCAACTTACATCCATAATTTCGCCAACCGTCTTACGGTTTTTCGATCAGCCCACGTGTCCTGACGTGAGTTTCACATTTTTCCCCCATCCCACAAAAGTGCTCAACGCCGCTAAAGAAGTTTTCACTTCAAAAACAAAGTGTGTAAAATTCACACTCTATAGACTCTAATATTGTCAATTCTGACTGCTTAGCACGGGGTAGCTGAATCTTTACTCAGATATGGTTTCTTATTTCGGGACAAATCGACCACCTATGAAATAACTTTTTAAAAGTCAAAAACCATGTATACAAAGTATGTTCGGCCAGCAACTTACAGACAGTTGCAAGCCATATTTTGTCAAACACGTGTATATACCAAGACATTGTTTTCCACTGACGACACCCTCAACAACTATCTCTCCAAAATCAGACCAACTTTCGCTATACCTCACGAACGACGCTTACCATCGCAATTATCTTAAACGTTTCCACATTGTCACTACAGACACATGTCCTTGCGATGATAACACTTTACAAACTTGGAACTATCTTATATAGAACACTGCCCCAGATTCGAATCCAAACGCATAAAACATACCTGGCCGACGTCTTAATTGTCAAAGTTATAAAAAAATAGCGTCGTCAGTTTTGCACAAATATCTTTAATATATTTCCTTTATGAATGTACAGTGTCCCAAAAATAACTAGGTTGACTTTGAAAATCAAAGACAGTTCCCAGTTACTAAGAGTGAATATATTTAAGACCTTAACACAAATCTTATATGCACATAGAAAAAATCGGACTATATCGCGATTCAATTAGGCACAGCGCCCTCTATTGATGAAAGTAGAAACTAATATTTGTACATACTATTTGCCATTTAGTTGCATAGAATTAGCTATTACAAGATTAAACAATGAATATAGAATACGAACTCCAGAACAATTCAAAATTAAATTTAAAAGATTCCTAGTTTTTACGGAGTTATTACATTGTAAATTTCTTTGATTAAAAAGATACATTTTGCCAATTAAAATTGATTATTAGCTACTGCTACCTACCTTGTATGTAAATATATAACTGCACACATGTTTACGTAAATAAATACACTTTATCTTATCTTAACATTTGTGCGCCTTTCCTCAGTAGTAGTTAAAAATCATTCCTCATACGAAGTTAGAGCACAAGTAATGTATTTTAGACAGTTTAGGCAATTAATTGCATTTTTCGTTCGATACACAATCAAGAATTACAGGCCGTGGGCCTTGCTAAATCACTTTGTCTATAAATACGACATTATTACTGTACTTTATTGTTGCGTCAAACATGTGTTAGACGTGAAAATTGCTTACGAAATGTAATGATTGTTAGCCTATTCTGTGACTTATCTGAATTATCGCCATATAATGAGGTATCCCTTTTTTAAATTACCTACCTTCTTATCTAAGAAATGTACAAATTATATGACCGTATCACTCCAGAATTTTTTCATCCCACGCGGGCATAAAAGCCTCATTCCTTAAGCAAACCTTTTTGCGTGTTTACGCTCAAATGGTAAAGAGGAATTATTTCAGCGGTTCCCTATCTGCGTTTTTTATCAAAGCTTGCCTTTTAACAAGTGTCCCTGACAGATTGCCGTGTGTGGGGACGGCCGCGAAGTATTTTAATTAATGCCACACCAGGGCACATAAATTTCCAGGCCATTCGAGCTGATTAAGGCTTTCGGCGCGGGCGCATCGGAGATTGCGCGCTGCCTTTCATAAATTCTTCCTCGATTGCGGCGTATCCTACTTTTCGTTATGGATTGTTTTGGCTCGACGAATTCGCCGTGGGAAATAACCGATTTTTAAAGAACATAAAATATACAACTATTGACTTATTTATTCAACATGCTATGTAATAAATGATTTCCTTACATGAGAAGACTTTCACGACAAGATAATATCTTATTATTTCATTTTTTTTTAATTAGTTCTCGATACCTCGACTCAGTTGATGTTCTACAGCTGTACTTACACAGGATACCGATATCATGAGCAGCGGAAACGAGTCTCTTTAATAACTGTAACCTTTGAAACGTGTCCCAATTCGAAAGTGCATTCAACATTGCAACCGCTACCGCAACGCAACGCTCCGACAGGAAGAAAGACGCGTGCTCGAGCCTCGCATACCGACGCGTGCATTAATCAATATAATATTACCAATAAATTAAAGCTCACATTCGGACGACGCCGCACATACTAATGACGACACGCGGCGGACGGCTTTTTGTCCCACCAATCCCATTCAACTTCCCATTGATACTGGCCAAGTGGCCGAACAAAAACTCGCACGTCTCTTGCGCAGATCGCAAACTAAAATTGCGGCTTTTTAACCCCCCTTTTCGACAAGGACGCGATAGGTTTTTGTTTCAGAGAGGTGAGGCAAGCTTTTAATTGCATCGACAATTGTCCGCAAGAATGTGCACGGCGATGTAGAGACCATATTGACTTGCAACAGCATACGTTTTTGTTCGCTTGTTGTTAAAATGAGAGGCATATTAAGGTAGAAAAACTCCTGTTTGTCAACAAAATGAGTGCTTAAAAGTAACTTTTGTATGACACTGTTTACTGCTTACTACTTATTAACTAGGTAGCTGTCTGGATGTTACTTTTACCGTTTTAAACAGAAGTTTGTTACCTGTTGTTGTGTATTTAATGACACACCGGGAACCAAACATAATTAAAATCACTTTAAAAAGACAACAAATAACAACACATTAAATAAGATTGAATTTATGGTAATAACCATTTTATTTAGGCAACTGTTAAGGCTGCATGTTACTAATTAGTATTTTACGTGCATTATAAAAATCCATATGTATTCTTGCCAAAACCGTTGTTGCAATAAAACGCGAGTTACTACTTAAAGTCCTGATGACTCGCTAAATTATGGCCGAAATGCATTATAATGTGAATATGCGAAAGTATGGGTATTACAGCGAAGAACATAAACCGTTGAGGCAGTAAATTATCCGACCCGCGTCAGTACTTTAGTACGGAACCGTATTTTTTTTAACTATCTTTCTGATTTTATATTGCCGTAATCCTATTTTAAGGCTTTATCTCTTGTGATCTTACCACACGAAGATTCTGAACACATTAAAGGCTCGAAATGTCCAAAAATTGGTTATTAATATATATATCCAGTGTTACGTAGCTACGAAAACTTCATCATCATCGTCAACAGCCAAAGGATGACCACTGCAGAACAAAGGCCTCCCTACGGTTTAATTAATGCTTAAAACTATTCCGTAGCTACTTTTCGAAGTTTTAAGTTCGTTGACAACAAGTCCCCCACTCTTTTAATATTTTCTTTCGTTTTTTAAAATCTATTTTCTTATTCTCGCAAAGGATGTGGAGTCGAAAATGAACCGTTTTTAAAAGCATGCAGCATCTGTTAGCGGTTAGCTCGGTCGGTGCCGTGAGTGCCCCACGCTCGTCTCTCATGCGGCACTCGCAAATTGACATTAAACTACACAGCACTGTCCGAATATTAAATTAAATGACTTAACGACATTCCTCGAAAACACGCCGCACTTTATTGAAATTTCTCTCGCATACGGGAAGCGTTGTTTTGCCGACAAAGTAAACACTTATCCGGACTTGCTTGGGAGAGGCGACGAAGATACGTTTGCTAATTTGTGATGTATCATTATCATCTCCTTGAAATGTTTGCCTAAAGCCTTTTACGAGTTATGCTTGTTTTTCCTGATTTTTATAAGGAAGCACGGTGCGATTGATGATTCGAAGTGACCATTATAGTAAGGGTGATTTTTGCAAGGTGATACCAAATTTTCGTATAAATTTCGCTATGGGATCATGGTCCATATCTTTTTAAAAAACAGGTGCTCCATACAAATCAGTCACCTACATTGACGATAATGTTTAGAGGCAGTTTTTTTAACGATGGCCATGTCGTAAAAGTTGCAAGTCTGTATTGCTGGTCACATTCACCTCCTAAGATTTGGAAACACCTTGCTAAGTCAACGCCATACGGGCTTTGACTTGCAAGGTACGTTACGTATATATATACTTTTTTGTAATAATAAACATATATAAAATGCATACTTTTACCTTTACGAGTATTTAAAAACATTGGGGCTAGTGAAAATACTGTTACTAAACGTATGACTAATTAGTAAGTCCTAAAGGTATAATAAAATTCAGACATCTTCAGATAATACTAAATTTTAAATAAATATTCATACACATTTTCAACCTTATTTATACAAAAAGTGACCTAGGTCTTAAAAGTATTGTAAAGTTATTCTTATCAAATGCCGTCAATGCAGCAAATCGGTTGATTCACCGATAAATCCCGAGAAATAACGGGTTCCGTCTAATTGAATTCAGTCAGAAAGAGGTAGCGGAGTCGAATTATTTCAATACGAAAGGCGGTGGCGGCGCCGGGGCAAATTGCGACCGTTCTCCTTTTGTACAGCCAGCACATCAGTATATACGTTTTTATTGTAATATAAACCTTATGTAAACTACATAAGTTGCCTTAGTATTTAACTCGATGTGCCGTATTTTTCTTTCTTTGGTCGCCGACGCGAACATCGCGGTGTAATGAGCTCCGATCAATGGGCGTAATTATTTCTTGTATCATTCTTTGTTGGCAACGCAAGCGCACTGTCAGAGAGCTTTGTTATTGATACTTTTGGATCGCTCATTATGCGTACAAGAAGTGCATGAGGACAATATCTTGTTACGGATTACAAAAGGCTGTGAAGAGGGATACGGTAGACCTTCGATCTTAGCCAAACTAAAGCTGAAATTTGTAGAACCTAAATGGTTGACTGGTATAGAATGCTTTAAAAATGAAGTTCGTCATTGGTACTTTTTTTGTCTGCGCTTAAAGAATATAATAAATAAATAAATAACCTTTTCTCTCTCCTCTGGCGCGTGTAAAGTTTTTTTTACAATTTTAACGGACTTTCAGGTTGAACGTGATCTGAGGTCTACCGTACCATCTCTTATTTGTTAACTTACGTATTTTTATTACTATGTAATAAGAATTGTATCAAGATTCATATATTATGCATTGCTTGTACTTACCTATAAATATTAAAGTTCCACACAGAGTTTTTGTTGTTTGTCTCAGCTTTCACCGCATAGACAAGTAAATTATTGAAAAACCGTTAAAAATTACAGAGGTACTTGAGGTGGGTATCTATAGGTATTTGAGGTGCTTTCAGGTTTTGTGTTTTTGTGCGTTTTGGCGTATATTTCTGTCCAATTACTTGCGCGCGCGCTCGAACAATGCGTAACGCCCGCGCCGCGCACGCACTGTCAATTTAATGAGACCGGATAAAACTACTTTTTGTTTATGAACAAACAGCCCACTATGTTATTTTGATAAAACAAACACTGGTTTAGAATGTTTTTAACACTCACAGTGTAATATTTTATATTCATAAAGATGAAATAAGAAACCAAAAATTTGTGCACGGTCGGGACTTAAACCAGACTTCTGGCTAACCGGGCCAAACGCTCTACCTATTGAGGTACCGTGCTGTCAGTCTGAATTTATTCTGTAAAGAATAATTACTTAGCCCATTGTTGCATAAACAGACGGGTAGATGGCGCTAAGCGTCACGCGTACTGACGAATTCATAGGAGACCACAAATTTCGCAAGGTCAGACTGACAGCACGGTAGGTAGAGCGTTTGGCCCGGCTAGCCAGAGAAGGTGCTGGTTCAAGTCCCGCCCGTACGCAAATTTTTGGTTTCTTATTTCATCTTTATGAATATAAAACAAACACTCCAAATAATAAAGGGTTTCAATGTAAGTACGGCGATTACCCCCTAAAGTTATTAAAAGGCGATCCTTGCATCAATCAAACTTATGCCGCAAAACGTATTTTGCATAAAATGCTCAGTCGATCGAGTTTTTATACGTTATGCGTTTATGTAAAAACAAAGGCTGCATAAACATCAGTCTTAATGGCATCTTCCGAGCCTCGTTAGCAAGATGCCTTTTTGAACAAGTAGGTACATATAAAGGTAGTGAAGGAGGACTTCTCTTGAGAGTTTAAAAAATAGACAGATTTATGATTGTTTGTGATGTTTCCAGTTCTACTATTTTGCAGTTCAATGAATTTAGGCACTTGTTCGAAATGAATCATAATGGCCAAGATACGAATGGTTCAATGGAAATGGAAAACATTTTTATGTTTTTTTTTAATTAAATGTCTCTAGAACAAATATATACCTTAATAGCGATCCCCCGCGGCGTTGCCCGTGTAAATTTCGGATTTCCCGTAAAACATTTCAACGCAATATGTACAAGAGCCTATAGCAACCATAGCGGTTAGCGCAAGCGCTCAAGTATTTCGGTGCGGAGTTATATTAAAACTGTGATAGCTTCTAAAATCTTTTTTGAAATTAATGTTGTAATTATATGCAATAAAATATACACATGTAATTTTGTTTAAAATGAAATGCGCGTGATGATAAATATGTTTATTTAGATAAGAATAAATACCCGTGTACATCAAAACGCCTTCATTCATTCACCTTTAGAAATAGTACATAAATTTTATCGGTCCAGTAGTTCCTGAGATTAGCGCATTAAAACAAAAAAAAACTCTTAAGCTTTATAATATTAGTATACATTTACGTATCAAGGAGTAAAAAACTATCCCATCAAAAACAATACTTGTCAAAAAAACCAAGTCTCGCAACTCAGTTGTTCTGTGGTAAAAAGTTGTGAGATCCATGTAATACCAAGTCGGTTATTAATTTATTCAGTCTCTACTTAAGCGACTTTCTGTCTTAAGTTGTTACGTAATAATTAACACCATCTTATAGTGAAATATTAAAATTCTTTAATGTTTTATGTAAATATATTGAGACTTGGCCATCGCACTAAATAATTAAATTTACATGTGTATTATCAATATATGATGGCATAAATTTATATTCATGCAGTGTTGTAGGTATATGGGAGATAAAAAGTTTAAAGGAGCATCAGGCTACAAAACTGTCGCCGTCACAACACTATTCCTTACAAAATGCCACCAATTACTGTCCTCCTTTGCATCGTAAATCGAATGGATGTGTAATCAGCACTTCAGAGTTCGCCACTCATTACGTTTAATTTCTTAATCGCGCCTTTAATTGAAATGTTAAGCCGCGCCACGATAACGCAGCGCGGCAGTAAATGTTTCTGTCAGTTTGATCTGCCTTTATCTTTTTTAAAAAAGTTATGTCGCAACGCAACGCCACAGATACGCGAAAAAATGCGTAATAATGTCAATTTTAATATCGTTTTAATAAAATAATACGTGCAAATATCATATCGTTCTTAGGAAACCAAATAGAGTCCATAGAGGAAATAAACTCTCACTACATAAACTGATGTGACATGTAAATTAGTGTTAGCAATTTAGTTTTTTTACCTTGATACTACCTACTACTAATGTTGGTAGTTTTGGGGCCCTATTTTTATAAAGGGCAAGTGCGTTTCTTTGATTAATGATTTATTTTTAACACGCTTTTATTTTAGAATGAATATCTCCTAATCCACACGGGAGTGATTATTAAAAGATAACTCAATTTTGTAACAACTTTCGAACGAATATCATTCGACACGAGTAATTCCAAAATAAAGCTCATGCACATATTACCATATTCATCACTAGTGAAGTTTTGAGTTTCCTCCCTCCCCTCCCGTCGCAGAGTGATGTTTTTAGCCTAAGGCTTTAGCCTTCTTCGATAAAAAAGCTATCAAACACAAAAATATTAAAAATATTTTTCTAATCGGTCCAGCATTTCCTGAAATTGGCAGGTTATCAAACAAACAAACTCTTCAGCTTTATAATATGAAGAATAGATAACAACAACAGAGGTAACAGTATACTTGCACACTCAGAGACTCAGAGCAGTTAATAAAAAGATAGATTTATACCCATACATAAACAATAGGGAGACTATTAAATTATAAAAAAGACATCACAGAATAAAAGTGTTATCTTTCGGTTAAAACAAATGAACGTCTATATACGGCGTGTCGCAATTTAATGTCGGTATTAAAAAGCTCAATAAAAATGTCACAGCTGATTATAGCATGTTTCTTATTTGTTTGCATACGAACATATTTATGAGTTTCTTGAACCAATTTATTTATTGATCTTTTTCTCACTGTTATTATTTCATCGATCAACTGACAGTTAACAACTTTGAAAGTAAACTACATACTAATTTGCTATGGCTAAACATCAAAATATTATGTTTCGTTAGTTATTTTAGCCTTTGTATTGTAAGAGAAAATGATAAATGAGACAGAGCCTATCTCTTTAACTTGAATCAGATAAACACAGTAGCTCTTTGTTGCAAACGCGATTAAAGTGAGTTAATTTGTTCCGTTAGCGATTGAGGCAGCCTTTTCAATTGGTATTGAGGACTTGGAGGCGTATAATTTTGATAAGGTTTTAGTACAGATACGGATTTGAACCAAAAAGCATCCTTCATTTTTTAACCGACTCCAAAAAAGGAGGAGGTTATTAATTCGACTGTATGTTTTTTCTCTTTTTTGTGGCTGTGTTCCTCATATCATACTCATGTAGACCGATTTGAGTTTTTTTTGCCTACCTAGAGTTTATACCTTCTAGTTGGTCCTATTGTTGCCAAATTAGGATCTGATGATGGGATTTTGGTGCAATAGAGGGAAATCCTCAAATTTTAAAGGTACGTAAGTGTTTTTTACATGATTCCTAATCTAATTTATCTGAAATGGATCTAAGTTATCTGAAATAAATAAATTTAAATTAATGTTGACGTGTTGTAGCGAATGATAGTCAACATTGTATGGAGCTGAGCTGATGGTAAAACTCCTTAACGGTAAGGAGTTCAGGGATTATAATGACAGAACTTATGATAGGTAATTTGTAGCTTCTTAAAGAACAGAGTCATAAGGTGCAATCTCCCCTCCTGTAATCACTAAAAATAAAGAAACAATATTAACTTTGAAAAAGTAAATCCGACAAATGCACTTAAAAGTCTCAAATAAACTCTTGACCTTTTGAAGGAAAGAAATCCACTTTAGGCGAAAAATAAAATTATTCGCCTAAAATGGATACCTTTTCTTTTTTGGCATGAACGCTTCTTGCTTTGGATAGTACTTACTTTCAACACTCATATTGGGTTATTATGTATCTTACTAAACTATACCAATATTTACTAGCACTGTGACTCTGTACTGTACTAATACTTTATTTTCTTCTTTTCTCTGTGTACTAAAACGACTGTCTTTCCTATGCTTGCACCTACCACACTGTACTAACACTACTACACTGTGGCGTGGTAGAGTTTTAGGTAGAAAACTAGCAGGTCGTAAAAGGATCGAAACACAGCCTTAAACTAGGAAATTAAGTAGAAAATGTCTGAATTACTTTCATTAGGATCACTCACACTCAGAGTTTCCCTTACGCGCTCGCAGCCTTTATGAGCTTTTCCTTGTTGAGGCAAAGTTTTTGTACGATAATGCTTCAGAATATACATGGGGTTATAGGTTCTGTACTCATTTTAAGAGTTCCGTAGCTGAATGGCAAAAAACGGAACCCTTATAGTTCCGTCAAGTCTGTATGTATGTATGTCTGTCTGTCCGTCCGTATGTCACAGACCACTTTATTCTGTAACTATAAGCATCACACTGTTGAAATTTGGAAGAAAGATGTATCCTTAACCGCTTTACGATCCTTATACAAGAATAAAAAATAACGATATTTAAAAAAAAATGTAATGTAGATCCTAACATACACTTTCAACGAAAATTAGCTTGGACGAGATCGAACTAGTAGTTTTTGAGATATCACATTTACAACAACCGCAATCATGACTTTGTTCTTCATACAAACACTATAAAAAACAGAGTTATGTTTGCTGTCAACAAAATATTGTGGTATTTTGGATTAGTGGAAGTAAGTGGATCCCTAATTCAGTTAAAGTTGGCACGGAACCCTCAGTGGGCGAGTCCGACTCGCACTTAGACGGTTTTTATTAAATATTTTTGAATCCGGTCCTGTATCTATCTAAAAGCGTGAGCGGGCGCCGTGACAGATTCGATTTGTTCGTTGTCCGGTAGCTAACGACTCGTAGCGACCTACTCGCTTCCACAATAACATAAACTAAAGATTACCCTTGAATGGCAGGTACGGATTCAATCTGAGACGTTCTTGTGATCGTTTTTGCCGTGCGCATTATCTTTTTTTAATATCGCGTAAAACGTGACTTGCATGTTTGGGTAAAGTTGCGTGCTCACTTGCAGTGGAGCTTGCGTTCAAAAAAACGTTTTCTCTAATCGTTTCCCGATTGTCCTGGCCTGATATGTAGGCTTTTTCACATTGTCAAGATTTAATATTTTCGCTGTTGGTATTATAAGGGTACCTTCTATAAATTTTCTCATGATTGCCTGATACTAAATCTACGCACCGCAGTACCGGGTAGATACGCCATAATCTATCAGTGGCATCGATTCAATTAGCACAACAATGGGCCCACTGCCATCGGCAAAGCTACCATTGTAACGTAACGTAAAGTTAAAACTTCTCCAACAAATTTTCTACCACAGCTGGGACGATTTTAGCAAAATTCAAGAACTTAAGGGATCTTACACACAAACGGCAATTTGTATCAATGGTTCGATACCCCATTAATTTGGTGACAGCATCTGTATTTACCTTAGTGAAGCGCCATTCATTTAGCATCACTCGCGTCAATATGGCGTGTGAATTTCGTTGATTAACTAACGATTTTCCTATGAATAACAAATGCTATCGACACAAGAGTGTTTGAGAAAAGAGAGCTCAATTTTATAAGTACACGTTCGTATGTTTTACGTGATTTTCGTTAACTTTCAATTGTTATTTTAACGAAAATCACTCGGAATATTGATGCGAAATATATGATTCAAATATATTAACGATTTTGTCTTATTTTGAAATATCAATATACATCTAGTAACCTGAAAACTATAGTAACCTGAATTATCATATTTTTACTAGATCACTTTACTAAAGATTTCCAAAGAAAACCCGTAACTTTTAACGTTTCTTTTTGTTTTACCTTCCTCAGCAGCTCCTTATGCAAACTAAAACTATTATTGGGCGATTCGCAATCATTTCAATGGGCGCTTGGGCATCATTAATCCCGCAGACATAATCGCCTATACTCCCGGCTTCGATTATTTATGAAGCCCTATAAATCCGGGCTCGTCTGCCGACGGTGGTCGGGCAGAGAAAACGTCTGTCTGACTTCTGTTATAAATAAGTTAAGTATAATGATTATGTTGACATCATAACCACCTTCAACTGTTGTACAGTCGCCGTCAGATATATTGGAGCAGACAAGGTGACCAAATACTTCTGAACAGTTTAAAATGTCAATGGAACTTTCCATTCACTACAAGTTACCATTAATATCAGAACATTCATTACTTCATTAATATCTGAGCAGATGTTATACAATAATTTCTATACACACAACTAGTATGATAAGGTGATCGGGTGACAAGGCATTATTTATTTATTTTCTAAATGCAACTCTAAATAAAATCTTTTGATTTTGCAACTCCACTGCCTCCATAATTTGAATAGCAAAAGATGAAAGTTCGCCTTCATTCGTTTTGTATAGCCTGCATCTATGGGCAGTTCATTAAGCTTTATAACATAATTTCGAAAAGTAATTACTTCAGTAATTAACAGTTGTTGCTTGTCCGAACATTCTCAATTGGCATTAGCTCTTAATTTGCGCGGTGTACATAATAGGATACGACTATTTATTATGTATGTGGTTATAATTACCAGTCACGCGTAAGTTAGTTTGTAATTAGGTTTGAGTGACGTGATTATTACTGTTCGTTTGTGTACACACAGCATTGTGATAGCACGAAGTTTTGACCCTGGGACTTTGATTTGCTGCCACTGGGTCTTTGCTAGTTCTGTATTTCTTCTATCAACAGTATTTTTCAGCCTATTCTACCACTATGCCGTTCTTTTTGGCCTTACACAAAATAACTGGAGTCAATTTTTGAATTTTTACATCTAAATTTAAATCTAAATCAAGAAAACGACTCATAAAACGTTTCATTTTTAAAATTATTTTTTTATTCATGATTTTTAGTTATAAACCATACCTCAAAAACTTCTAGGACCGATATTAATGAAACTTACACTGTACCCTAAGTTTATATACTGATCATTGAACTTAAAAAAAAAATCTATGACTTTTCGTTTACGAGTAACCCTGAGAGACAAACATACAAATATCCATACACTTACGGAATTTTGTCTTAGGAAGCCTTAGACATATTGACATTTCACCAAAATCTGACGATATCACAAACACACGGATCGAAATTGATTACCTTATTTTTTTGAAGTCGGTAAAAATCAACGAAAATCACGTGAAATATTGACACGACTAATACTTACAGAATCGAGCTATCTGTGTTTTTTATTGCTCTTGTGTAGATTTTATCCGGTTGTTATCCGAAAATCAAATATTAATCAACTAAAATCATACGCCATTTTGAGGTAATTAAAAAATAGGGCTCCTCCCTATTTTTAAATCACTCGCGAGAAAATGGCATGTGATATTCATTGAACAATGTCCGAATTTCGAATGAAAAACATTTCCACACAGAGTTGATAACAAAAATTATAACCTAATTTTGTGAGTATATATTCGGTTATTTGGTTCGGTTTCGTTGGTTTCTAACGGAAACACGCGCCAAATCCAAGCAAGTGATTAAAAAATAGAGTTAGAGGAGGCTGATTCTCGCAACCATCGAACTTTTCTCGTGTGGTAATTCGATTGCGAGTTTAACCGTTTTATCAAAAAAAATAAGTAAAATATCTATACCTAAAACACTGTCGCACGAACAAAATCTAAATACATAGCATACGTAACCCTGAGAAAATTCGATCGGTGAACTTTTTTCTTATGCGATTTGCACGAGAATTTTCCCCCTGCACCCTGAGCAATTATATTCGTACATGGGAGCAGATGAAATGATTCTGTTGGTAGTGCGTGTATCATAGGGAGTTTTCTATATTTTTGGCAAATACTGCCTAATTTTTTCCAATAAATTCACAACTTTTTCATAGATGATTATGAATAATTATAAAAGGGAATTCTAATTTTCATAGATAGGTAAGTAACTTCTCAGCTTGAAAATGTCACAAACCGATTTCAAAACTCCGAACTGCAGATAGCAGCCTGCAATCACTACTACGTAAAATGAGCAATAAACTCGTTCCAGCGTGCATTATCGTTGCAAAAGTTAACCATGGCTCAACGGTAAATAACTGTTATTTTTATGAACTTTTATGGGCAATTTTACTTCGCTGATGATGATGATGACATTTGATGCAGATAAGCAATTCAAAAGATCTAAAGGTGGATTTTAACTGCTAATTTATTGCCTTGTGAGTGGCGCGTAAAGTCTTTATTCATTCGCTCGATTAGCATATCAATCAATATGCCCATGCACATAGTTAATCTTAATTAAACTGCTTTTCAGCCCTTAAAGCTGGAGCAGCAGCGGAGTTGACTGAAAACGCCAAACGTCGCAAGTAGAGTTGGGCAGGTAAAAAAACAAAATGGTAAGTAATGAAAAATATGGTAATTTATGGTAAAAATGGTAAAATACTCGTAATTTACCAAATAGACCGTAAAATATTCAGTTGCTATATTTATTTATTTTATAATTTGTGCATGATTAAAGCTTTAATCCAAACGGTTGTTGGCGGTGTTGATGGTAGAAAACACTTCAAAAATTGATTATTTTTTACGTTACCATATAATCACTTGGGTCACCATATAAAACAGAAAACAAATATTCGTGCGCGTTGCGTTAATTATTAAATGGCATTTAACGTTCGCGCTCGCTTCTCGTCTGGTTATTGACGAAACGTTCGAGGAAATATTCGTGCACGAGAGCTGACGCGAGCTTGCTGTTCACATTGATGTTCACACATCATCATCATCATTATCAACCAAAAGACGTCCACTGCTGAACATATGCCTTTCCACAGCGACCGGTTGTGAGCGGTCTGCATCCAGTTTGGTCCTGTCGTCTGTCCATCTTGTCGGTGGACATCCCACGCTGCGCTTTTGGTCGAAGGGTTTCCAATCTAGAACTTTTCTGCCCCAGCGGCCATCAGTTCCCTGCTATGTGCCCTGCCAAAGTGCCTGCTGCCACTAGAGCTTACTGATTCGTAGGGATATGTCCGTTACCTTAGTTATTCTACGTATCTCCTCGCTTCTGATTCGATCACCGAGCATAGCCCACTCCATTGCTCGTTGTGTGATTTTAAGCTTCTTTATGAGGCCCATAGTCAGAGATCACGTAACGGATCCGTATGTATTCACTGGTGGCATACACTGGTTGAAAACTTTCGTCTTCAGACACTGAGGTAATTGACACGAGAGGACGCTCTTATGCAGTTTCCCGAACGCTGCCTAGCCGAGTTGGATTCGTCAATTGACCTCTTTCTCAAAGTTGGACCTATCTAATTGGATCTTTCATTTAAGGTAGACGTACTCGTCAACAACTTCAAGAGTTGAGTTTCCAACGGATACTGGAGTAGGTATAACACGGGAACTTGACGTAATTTTCGTCTTTTCCATGTTTTTTTTCAAAGATGGGATACTTGGTCGAGCATAGTGCCAAGATCATTCAGCGTCTTTGCCACAACGACTATATCATCGGCAAACCGTAGGCGTGTTATGTATTCGCTATTGACGCAGATGCCGAATCCTTCTCATTCCAGGAGCTTAAAGGCTTCTTCCAATGCCGCTGTAAACAGTTTCGGAGATATAACGTCTCCCTGTCTTACACCTCTCCGCAATGGAATTGCTCTCGTATTTTGTTCCTGTACTCGGACCGACCATGGTGGCGTTGTTATACAGATACTTTAACTCCTATCGTCTATGTGACACCACTGAAGAGGCCTAAGCACCGCCCAAGTTTTGATCGAATCAAAAGCCTTCTCATAGTTCACAAACGCTAAACATATTATACTCGTATTTCTCGGACTTCTGTATAATTTGCCTTAATAGATGTGGTCTATGGTACTGTAGCCTTTTCAGAATTCGGCTTGTTCGGGAGGCTGGAAGTCATCAAACCTACGTGCGAGACGCTTCGTGATTCACACTTGCGCGAGATTAATCATAGCATTTGTTGTACATGAAGATGCCGAAGGTTGAATTAGTTGTGGCTTGCGCTCTGCAACTCGTTAGTTTAGTTAGTTATCTTGAGTAAGAAAGTGAAAAGGAACCGGCGACGCAGACGATGGTGAGGTGAATGATAAGCTTAGCTTTTAGGTCAGTATGATAAGGAGGCATTTTTTTCAAAAATTGAACCCTTTTTCGTCATTTTTAGTTATTAAATTAATAACATATAAAACGAAAACTACTGGTTTTGATGCAACTTACACTGTAGGTACCCTAAGTAGCAATATATCTGATTGAACAAAAAATAATCATCTCGCTATGACTTCTCGTTTTCTAGAAATCCGTGGTGAAAAAAACATCAAAACACACATACACTTACGAAATTTTGAACACGTGTTTGGAACTTTTGGAAGCCTAAAAGATTACCCCACTCGAACATATAACATTCTAACAATATCACATATCTTATAGGTCGAATTGATGACCTCCTTTTTTAAAATAAACATGAATATGTTTATATTACAAACACAATATCACTCATAACATAAAGTACAAAACAAAAATAAACCTAATAAATATATTTTTGTGTGATGTGAATCCAGCTCAAAAGTTCGTGTTCGTATTGGCATGTAAAGAAGTATCATCATGCTAAGACAGTAAAAATGAGTGAAATGTTATTAATGGTAATTTGGTAAAGGATTTAAGTATATTTATACACTAAGTTTTGTTAATTAAAATCATTTGAATATTTTCCCAGTCATCGGTAATTTTACCGAGTAAATTACATGTTTTTGGTAATTTACTCGAAATTGAGTAAATTACCGGTCACAAACCCAACGCTAGTCGCAAGTATGAGTAGGTACGACTCACTTGCAAGTGATTATGTGTTTGTGCCGTTTGGCGTTGAAACATTTGGGCCGTGGGGACCGTCTGCTAAATTGCTGTAAAAAAAAGTTGCGCCAAAATTAAATTCTGTAACAGCCCATAATAAAGCTGGCTGGTTCCTAGCTCAAAGGATTGGCAACGCAGTCAGCGTCATAGCCTCCTTGTCGCAAGGAAATGGTTTCGTTTTTGAATAGGTAGATTTTAACTTTTTTTTTGTGTTGCATCTCTTAGTTTTAATTTTCTTAACTGCTGAGTCGTCTGTGAGGAGTTGACTTGACGCTGCCGCGTAAAGTCGGTGTGCACAGGGTCATTTTAGCCACGATCGTTCGCCTCTTATAGGGTGTAATGATGGTGTTTAACGACCGACGATTTATAGCGTGAAATATGCAAGCGCGACGCACGCGCATATCTCAGAAACTAAACTAAGGCCTGCGACACTAATGACATTGTTAATTGCGACTATTTTGTACGAATGTCCATTGAATGTGCTTTTATGTAAATGCGCGAACAAGTAATTGCACATACCCTGGAATAGCCTTACTTTTATATTACTGAACTACTTGGAAATAGCTAACTATAATGCGATCGTATTTTGTTTCCAACATAGCTATAACTTATGTGCAGGCAATTCATTATTTATTTAAAAACTTTATTGCACAAATAACAGTAGACAAAAGGTGGACTTAATGCTATAAGCATTCTCTCCTAGTCGTACTTTTAGGTCATACAGGAAGATTTTAGAGGGTGCAGAAGAATGAAGTAAGCTTAAAAAAGAAACAATATATTACGGTTGACTGGTAGAGAATACCCTAAGGCATTAAGTCCGCCAATTGTACAACTCACAGTGCAATAAAGTTAGCATAAATAAATTATAAAATTATGATGTACTACAATAAAATTATAAAAACACAATTATTTAAATTTACTATTACATAACCATATAGTACAATATATTTTATATCCATAACAACCAAATACATAAGTAAGTAAGTAAGTCTTTGAAACTAATATAATCCAAATCTAAATGAATTGTATCTGCTAATATGGAGGGAGCATGTAAAGGAAACCTTACGAAGGGAGACGGCGAGAGACCTACAAGCAGAAATATTCTGAGTCAGAACTGTTACGTCGTTACAGCTTCCGCACTCCTCAAAAGTGCATCAGTTACATCTCAGCTAAATATAGAAAGTAATTAATAAGCGATGGCCGTATAAATTGATTTGCGCATACGCTCGTTACGTACTACTGCGAGATTAAAATCGTTATATGAAATGAAGCTTTCAATTAAAGAGATAACAAATCTAAAATGCTTACCGTGAATTAGTGGTGTTTTGAGATCATATCGGTGGAAGTTTAAAATAGGGCTACCATAACTGCATTTTTTTTTTGATAAAGATGCTATCGCAAAAAGCGTAGAACATATTTTTCCTTAAAAAAAAGATCTTTTGATGAGCTATTGTTAAAATAGTTGGTGGAATTGTGTTGATAGAATATAATACGTTGCTGGTACTTACAAGTAATTTTTCTTTTTTTAGTCTCAAGGCGTCAAAATTTGCTTTTTATCCTTTCAATAGCTTAGTACTACTCAGTCCTTACTGGCCTGTCAACTTGGTGACACTAATAATGGCTGAGCAGGATTATCACGTACAAGACTGAGTAGTAGCCCGACAGGACAGTCAACCACACAAAACAGTATTTTTGTCACATAAGGATCAACTCATTGTCATTTGATATTTACATGACATTACTATATTAAAGCCACTTGCAGTGAGTGGACAGTCACAAACGTTAGTAACGTTTTATTTTTTAAGCTTTAACATATTAAAGTTAAACATAGTTGAATAAAATTCATATACATTTGTACGTCCTTAAACTTATATCTCCCTTGCCTATACTACGTTGGCTTCAGTTTCAAAGGTTTCACTACAGAATTTAAGATTCTAGAGTTATCAATGCTTTCATATGTTCCACTGCCAATCAAATTATTACTGAAACAGATTGTAGCCATGAGCATATGACTGAAAGTTGCATTTAATTACAAGCAAGGAGGCATATCAATATTGTACCTAAATAAGCAATAGGTAATTACAAGATGTGTTCATACCAGCAAAAAAATATTATTAATAAAAATAAAAAACCCGACTGCTATTTTTAATAATATTATTTTTAGGACTTTCTAGTTTTTGAAGAGTCTTGTTTGAGCTAACTAACTGCTTTAAAGTTCTTATAATAAGTGAGATTTGGGTTTATTATTTTGGTAGATAACGCTCTGAGTTGCGACTATCTCGTCGTGTCGGGCGAGACCATGTACCGAGTTCAATAATTTATTTTGTAATATAAAAATATAATATATCTTATTTAAGTCTAAGTATATTTTACCCATATAGCTATGATATGAAAAAAATACAACCCTCCCCCCCCCCCTTTTCTTCATTATTAGTCACAGTTTTTATATTTTATATAGCCCATGTCGCTTCTTGTATATTATTACAAATTTAATGTCTCCTCATATGTTAAAATTCGTTCATTCTTTTGGACTGTAGGGCGTGCCAAAGAAATGGACATACATACATACGCTCGGAAAACATGACCCACCTTCTAGAGCAGTCGGGTAAAAAGAAGACTAGTATAACCAGAATTCTATGACATTGATCACTATTAACTTGAATCTTATGACTGTGAACATAACACACACGGTTTCGTATACAGACTATCTCCTTTTCGCATAAACTGCTAATTAACTGTATGATAACGCGCTTTTAATGGCCGTGTAATTGTTGTTCATTAAATTTTACACGACTTTTTGTGATGTTTTATAAAGATCGTATTTTTTTGCCTGCAATTAATTAATTTTACACAATTGGCCTTGAATAATCGTAAAGGTCTATTGTGGTGTATACCAGGCCACTCAGAAAGTATTGCGAAAATAGTTTTTACATATTGGAGACTGGCCGGTTAGAATCTTTTTCGAAAATATGATTATTTATAAGTAAAAATAGGTGTGTTCCATTTAAAAAAAATCCCTTCACATTTTTTGCGAGCCAATTTTTAAAGTATCGTGTCTGACTGAAAATTAAATCTGCGCTACAGATTAGTAAGAGAACTGCGCCGATTTTTTTTACGATTTCAAGTGTCGCCTGAAACCGGAAGAATCGTTCGATATACTTCAAATGGCATTTATGGATGAAATTCTCTCCAAGACCACGGTGTATCGTTGGTATAACGAATTTAAGCGCGGTCGACCAACCTTAGGGGATGAAGAACGAAGCGGTCGCCCTTCGACGGCTATATTACGGAAGAAAACGTCCTAGCAGTGAAAAATTGTATCCAAAATAATAGGCGAATAACACATCAGGAGATTCAGCACATATTGAAAATTGGATCAGGAAGCGTTCATAAGATTCTACACAGGCATTTTCGCTTGGGGAGGATAGTATCACGCTGGGTGCCGCACAACCTCACCGATGCTCAGAAGCAGGCCCGGGTGGAATGGTGCCGTGATATGCTAAGGAAGTTTGAAGCAGGCTCGTCTCGGCGTGTTTACGACATCGTTACAGGTGATGAGTCCTGAATTTATCAATACGATCCAGCAACTATGCGCATTTCGACATTTTGTGTGTTTCAAAATGAACTAACGCCTACCAAAGTAAAGCGATATCGGAGTGGCGGGAAGATATTGATTGCCAGCTTTTTTAATTTGACTGGCCACTTGGTGTCGATTCCCTTACGAGATCAAAGAAGTTTTCTCTGCTGTGAGCAACAAGCGACTATATACGGGGCTCTGCGGCTACTGCTCTATCACGACAATGTGCCAGTACACACCGCGCTCAAAACGAGGGACTTCCTAGACAGCACGCTAGTTAAACTCCTAGGTCACCCTCCTTACAGCCCTGATCTACAACGATTGACTTCTTTTTATTTCCAAAAATATAAAAATCTGCTCGAAGGGATACAATTTTTGTCGCCGGAAGATGCGCTGGCTGCGTTC
Organism: Pyrausta purpuralis; assembly: GCA_963924145.1. Taxonomy (NCBI): domain Eukaryota; kingdom Metazoa; phylum Arthropoda; class Insecta; order Lepidoptera; family Crambidae; genus Pyrausta; species Pyrausta purpuralis. The sequence continues at coordinate 17,032,721 of OZ001651.1, read as the reverse complement.
GAGCAAGCTGTAAACGAGGTGTCTGCGACTGGAAAAAGTGATTTGAAAACTGGTTCAGATGAATCTTTGGATAGAGGCTGGTGAAGAGTACTTTGAAAAGATTTAGTCAAAAAAATATGTACCTGTACAACTATTTTTGTTAGTGTCGCAAAACTTCTGAGTGTCATAAGTATATACTGGTTGTGTTGCACTACTTATACACATATTTAGTGTACTGGTTTAAAAGTTATTGCTGATAGAGGGCCAACAGCTTTCGTAGCTACCATAGTCCGAGGGTAGCATCAATAGTAAGTAAAGTCGCCAGCACATCAGGTTATACATTTATGTGAAAACTGACCCTTATTAAAACTGTACACTGCAGTGTTTATCTGGACGTGTTGTCGTCCGTGCATACCTAGGTACGAGAACAATTTGGCAGTACGTAACATGCAACTACTTTTGTACGGACACCAGCACGTCAAGGTAAACACTGCGGTATCTTATGCAGTTGTGATAAGGGCTAGATTTCAACAAAAGTAGGTAACTTGATGTGCTGGCGACAGTACCTAATTATTATGCATATTATCATCTCGAATTTATGGAAGGTAGTTGGATCTTGACTATGCTAATCTAGCTGTACGAGCGGTCTTGTCATGCAAAACGAAAAATAACCGCGGTAAAACATGGCCAAGGTCCCCGATTAGACACGCTCCACCAGGGCAAAGGTGTGAATCGACATTTAATAAAATAATTTATTGAACGCTGATGTGATTTTAATGACCACCACGGCACGTTTCAGAAGAATACAACCAAATGTAAACCTTCTACCGTTGTTGGTAAAGAAAATAATTGAGTGGGCAGTCAGGACAAAAATTATGCCTAAAAATGTTGTCGTATACGCAAGGAGGGACTGACGTCTTTTATAACTTGTCGAGAACAAAGTAACAGCTCGGAGCAGTATGTGAGTACAGTTACTTTTGGCAGGAAATTAGCCGTTCAACCGAACACGGTATTTTGCAATATTGCATTAATTTAGGTTTTTCAATGGATATTTTGAATTGCATCAGTTATTACAGAGCATCTTAATTCGGTATCTATATGTACCTATACGTATACGAGCATAACGTGATGTAATCAAAAAAATAAACTAGGTTTAAAAAAAACACTTGATACTTCAGTAAGCCTAACATGCACGCCCCAATACCGTTTATCGCGTCGATAAAATAATTTTATTTCCTAAACAACATGTTTTGACACATATTTTTCACTTGTATATCAATCCTTTTTGCTTTTTAAACAAATGAATACAAAAAAATAACTAAAAACCTTTTTTAAAATGATAAAAAAGACGTTTGAAATTTATCGATGAATGACAAATAGGCGCGCATCTTAGGCCCGCTGGCAGTCTTTTGATATAGAAGAAACAAAACGCGCAATTAGTACCTAAATTTTTCAAAATGTATTTATGCCCAAAAAATCAATATGCTAAATAATTAAATGTCTGCCATACTGCTTGTCTTTCAGCAAAAGTTCTCTTCCTTAAAAGTTATTCTTATTACTATATAGTAACTTGTTACCTAGGAACCTACGTCCAATCTATACTAATAAAAGCTAAAGAGTTTGTTTGTTTGAATGTCAAAAAAAGTTACAAAAATATTTGTTTTTTTCCCCTGAGATACACTTTTTGTGGTGGATAGCTTATTTATCGAGGAAGGCTTTATTAAAAATATCACGTTGCGACAGGAGGAGAGGGAGCAATTTTAAAACGCGCGGCCGCAGTCATGTATATATTTTGACTTAAAAATATGCTTTAATTTATTCGATTAATGTAAATGTAAATACAATCAATAAAACCGGCTCACTTTATTCAAGTCCACGCAGTAGTGCATAAAAATAGACAAAACGATAGCATCTTTTGATCTGCCCCAACGTTGGCTCGCGCGTGTTCGTCGTTGTTTGTTTGTTTATATCTTCGTTTATTTGTTTATGCTGGCCACCGATGCACGCACTCGATATCGGTATCATCGAGAGACAATCAATTAACTCGACTCCGCAATTCGATTATTGATTTCGTAATTAAATCTCGCGGGGGGTGTGTCGGGTCCAAAACGGTTGCGAACGTTCGCGGCTTCGTTTTGCTGATGGCTCTCCGATTTCTGATAAAATCAGTTTTAATCTTTCCATATTTTATCATCACAATTCATGCAAGCAAAATATGGAATACTTGGCAGAGTGTCGTGTGTAATAATCTTTTTCTTATTTCTTTTAAAATGAAAGTTCTTACTGCTTTATAAGGCAAATTGATTCCATAACCTTTTTCTACCGATCTATATCAAGCTGAAACCAAAATCAACTAAAAGGTAATATTTAAACTAAATACTGGGTGTTGTTTTGGTCAGCGACGAGCGTCTCAGGGGTGGCTGTACGAACGATACTAAGATGCCTAAAAAAATGTATATAAAAACATTTTCTTTTTAAATGGAATATATCCACAAAATCATTTTATTAATGCGATACAGCTATTGAGTCAGAACTACCAACACCAGCGCTGGTAGTCTGATGCAACATTTTTGACATTTCGCGTAGACAATTTCAATTTCATGATTTTCTAATACATTAAATATAATTTTAACTTATGTAGCTTGTGTGTTTAATAAATCTTAAAAAATATTTGTAATTTTTAAGCTTCATTCGAAAATTTTTCTCGATCAATAAATACACGAAAACACTAATTTTGTTACGGCATTTTTCGAGCGCCACCTGGTGGTTTTACAGGGAACTATATCGAGACTTCCGACACAGGTAGCCTCTTCGTAGCTTGCTAGCTACGGCGTAGTATTTCGTTGATACGTGCTAGCTACGCGCGAGGGTGCGTGTTTCTCCGTTCGTTTTGCCATTTTTAGAATGTTGTGGAGAGGTTTTCTTTTATAAAACTTGCATATCATTTAAAGAATATATTTTTTATTAGAATAAGTTTAACTCATATTATCATTCCTGAGTTCGATGTCACTGACCAAATCAACACCCTGTATAAATAAAGTAAACTAAGACCTAACATTTCTTTTTTATATAAATAATAACCCACAGTGCTCAAGGTTGGCTGGCTAAGTATCGAATCGACACAAAAACTGTCTGCTTAATCATGTCTCCTTTAATCGAATTTTGAAAAAGGCCACTCAATTCTTATTTTTCGCCTCCATCGCCAATAAGTAATCGACGCGGGCAATGAGAGTAAATTGTGTGGGCTGTAATTATATTCTGCTGTAGCACGTGAGGTATAAAATAATTTCCGAACATAAAATAAGTAGCCGAATTTTTAAAATATTAATAATTATCATCCGAAAATCGACAACTTTAACGAAGCGACCAATTACTGTAATGTTGGGCGGAGGGATAGCTGTCTAATATTTATGATTTTAACGTACGCAAAGTTGCAAACTAGATTTCCTTGAATTTTAAATCATCGCTTGGATACGGTGTGTGATTGTCGTTCGAAAGTGAGCTAAAAATGCACGTAAACAGAGCAAAATATATACTTACGCGAAAACTAACAAAATGAAGTACCTAATATAAATTTTGAAAGTTTTCGCGTATTCGCGCGATTTCTTTTAATCACCTGTATGGAATTAAACTGTTATTCATGGAAAAATCGAATATTTATCAATGAATATTTTGACGCGAGTGATTCAAAAATAAAGCTCCTGGGCGGTGATTTTCTCGGCAATCGAGCTTTTTCCACGGCTGCCAAACCAAAAGAACAAAAAAACCGGTCAAGTGCGAGTCCGACTCGCACACTAAGGGTTCGGTGCCAACTTGGACTGAATACCACACTTAGCCAAAATACCACAATATTTTGTTGGCAGCAAATATATCTTTGTTTTTCATAGTATTTTTATGAAGAACAAAGTTATGTTTGCGGTTAATGAAAATGGGCTCTATCTCAGAAACTACTAGTTCGGTCTCGTTCAAACCAATTTATCTTTGTCAAAATGTACATCATGTATTTAGTTCAAAATTAACACTCGCTTAGTTTAAAAGTTAGATAGGGACGCCCATTTTACGACTTTGGCAGCGTCTATCTCTCAAACGTTAGACTTTTTGGAACCTCGATGTCATTTTAAAATACCTATCCATTAACACCCTACAAGCATAGATCCGACAAAAAAATGATTTGATTTTCGTAAGCAGTTAAAAGAATACATCGACCTACTAAGTTTCAACTGTGTAATACTAATAGTTTCAGAATAAAGTGGCTGTGACATACGGACGGACAGACTCACAGACTTGAAACTATAAGGGTTTCGTTTTTTGCCATTCAGCTACGGAACCCTAAAAATAGGTGTATACACTGTATTTCAGAGACAAAATTCACTTGATACTTTTGTTTCTTAATGTAATTATTAATAATGTATTAAACATTAAAAAAAATGTGTTTTTTGTTAAGTAGGTCAAGTTGATTTTTTCTATGAAATACAGTAGCTCAATTGGTAGAGCGTTTGGCCCAGTTAGCCAGAAAGTGGCTGGTTCGAGGCCCGTGCGCAAGTTTTTGGTTACATATTTTATCTTGATGATTATAAAATATGACACTGTGAGTGTTAAATTGTTTTCTGTGAGTGTTAAATTTTTTCTAAACCGTGTACAGTGTTCACTTATATTGTTTTTGCTAATTTGCCGTTCTTTTCTGGTGCCACCTTTAGTCAGACTCTACCAATGATTTTTACCTAGATTTAATTTAAGTGATCAGTATTTTTAAACCGTTGCAAGATTCTTACTTTTCAATTGATAAGTGTATGAAAGTTGAGTATTGTGTGTTGTAATAATAAGTTGTATAAATTTATTAATAAAACCCAAGCAATAAACATTTTATTAAGTATCAGGCGGCGGGGCGCGTTTATAACACTTGAAAAGAGATAAATTAACATAAGAATTTACTTTAATTTTATTGAATAACTTACGAAGGTTTTCTTCACCCCCACTAATGTATTCCTCCCAAAAAGGCACAAGTGCACAATAGTTGAGAAACTCAAATAATTAAGAGGCAGTATACTAAGGATGGGAAATGTGAATCGACTGTCGACTAATTATGTAATTCATGGAATAAGTTTGAATTTCTAGTGACATCTCTTCAAGTAGTATCAAGACAATTGACTTTAGTTATAATTTTGTCTAATAGTTATTACTTCTGAGTATTTATGTAAAACATTTTCGTGTAAATTCTTACGTAAAGTGTGTAAATGTGCGACATATACGTAAGGAAGGATTTACACTATTAAACCATTGAAAATGTATTTGTAAATTAAACTAAAAAGTTATAATTTAGTTAAACACTAAATACGTTAATAAAAATAATTGATCCGTGCCATTTATACTAAATGATGTTACACCTTGCTGTTTGTTTTAATTAACGTGCTTTTTAGGGTCAAGTCTCACCAACTACAACTCACCAACTTTCCCCCAAAAATGCACTTGAAATACATTATGTAATAACAGTTAGATGTGATGATTTACTTTTATCTCCTTATTTATTTCATCGAAATTTTTATTACCATTTAATATTAGTTTATTTCTCGCCTAAGCTCGCGTCTAGCGTCAGGAGGCCTGCGCGGTTCATTAGTATGCGCGGGCGGTGTGCCCCGCATTCCACCGCCCATTCATCTGCGCCGCTCCACAACAAATTGCCTTAACCAGTACCCATTTCTGTCCAATTCGAACGCCATCTTTTTCACTTAAATATCCACACTTTTTCCACCCGTATGAGTAATTGAAACCAGCCCGACTGGTAACTGACGAAGCCACCTCACTCAACACCGCAGACCTCCAAATGCATCCGCCACTAAAAGATAAACCGATTTGCCCGCTGTTTATACCCATTTAAAAGTCAATCATTGTCATTGAAATAGCCTTTTGAAAAGTCGTATTTGCGTACCCATATAAAGAAGATGCACGATTTCAGCCACTCAACTTGTCGCTATATGGAGGTAAGTACTTTAAAATTCCACCGAGACAGATGCCGTTCCTTTAACTAAACGTCGTCAAAATAACAATCCCAAGCAGCTGGAGTCTCTTTAGCATGCTACGCGCAGAAACTATTTTCAAAGATGAAGTTTTTCATAAAATTGCATCGAATTATGTACGACAGCCATAATACGCGCGCGTATAAAATCTCCAGGTGGCTCGTGCAGGAAAATTATATCTGTGCAGTCCTATGTAACTAAACTTATGCTGATATTGTAGCATAAAGCACTTGGCGTGTTTAAAAGCGAAAATTGAATTACAGTCTTATTTTGCATAAATGGTGCGCGCCACCGGCAGCGGGCGGCGGGCGAGCGACGGCCACAACTTATGTCTCGCGCTGCGCCATCAATTAAATTTTAATTTTCGATCGCCAGCGAATAAGTTGGCAGTGGCGTAATTGGTTAGGGCATCCCGATGATTACTTTATTGGCCACACGCCAGTCCAACACATCTGCGCATTTGCAAAACTACACGGTATGTTTATTCAGCATCGAATCTTTCGTTCAAATTACAGGCAGGTAAAAATTAGAAGCGGCTCCCTCGGGGCAAACGACTGTAGGTGTAGCAGTGTCTCGGCTACCAAATTTAAATAACTTGTTTGGGCTACCGACCGCTTTGACATAACCCTTGCTTAGAATGGGGTCGGATGTTCTTTTCTTGCGCAAGCAGGCGGAGGACATTTCGTCCCTTTCGAGTGTGGATGATGCATCGTTTTGTTTAGGTGCAGGCGCAGGCGGCGGCGGCTCTCAAACCACAGATCACTATATATGTACGGTCCTAAAACGACGATGCGCAGGTAGCGTGTTTTTGCGGGCTCGACTTAATTTCGTGTTGCGTTGTTCTTTTGTTTGTTTTGTGACCTCGCACGAGCTCGACACGTGACTTACCCGTACCCGGTTTGTGAGCCGTCACGAACGCGCGGCGGATTATATTTCATGTGCCCTTAAGACGGTCGGATGAGTCCGCGATATTTTACGTTATCGTGCGGGATCGTAAGTAAATTAACTGAGATGTGGTGTTCCTCGCGATGTCGGAATACGGCGGACGTGCGCAGACTGCATCTCGTTTATGTCGACTTATTGTTCTCTGCGTCTTACCGAGTTACGGTGACATGGACATGCTTTATGTAGATTAACCCCTTTACGAATTCTCGTAATTTTGTAAGGCCCTTTATATGGTATTACCAGAGCTTGTTAATTAAAGCGAGACATGGTTCTTGGTTTAACAAGGGCATGGGTAGAGTCTGAAAGAGTCACAATAAAACGACCTATTTAAGTTTTATTTGTAAGGGTGTAACTATTTCACATTTTTACTAGATAAGAATACACATTAGTATGTTTATTACATTAACAAGTACATAAGTTATAAATTGGGAGATCTTTTGATCATCTCAGCTAATAATGACAACTTCTCAAAATGACAACCGGACGCAAAATGTCCCTTTCTCAGAATGTCAACTTCTTAAAATGTCAAATTCTCAAAAGACAACTACTCCTTATGTCGATTTCTCACTATGACAACTTCGCATTTGGTCAACTTCTTTTAATGACAACTTTTTTGAACTTTGACGACCCGTCTGGTGTAGTGGTCGAGAAATCGCCTACTACGCAGCGGGTGCGGGTTCGATCCCCGCACAATACAAACATTTGTGTGCATGAACATGTCTGTTTGTATTGGTCTGGGTGTTTTCTATGTATATCATGTATGTATTTACAAAAAAAAAAGTATTTAAGTATTATATCCGTTGTCTGGCACCCATAACTCAAGCTTTGAGTAGCTTACTTTGGGGCTAGATGGCGATGTGTGGGAATGTCCAAAGAAAGGATATTAAAAGAAAGGATATTCTTATATGATAAATTCGCATAATGACAACTTTGTATTTTCAATCTTAACAAAGCGAATTATTGACTTACTATCATTAAGAAATTGTTCAATAACCTATTGTGCAGTAAAATGTAAATATATAGGTATATTTAGGTATGCAATATAGGTAGGTAGGTATCTGGAGATGATTAATAAAATACCAAAATTGATAATCAATCAACTGTAATAGGCGTTATATGTGTCCTCACATCTTATATAAAATACAAAACAAAATAATGTCTAAAAACATAACATCATAATACAAAAAAACTTCTGATTCAGGTGTTACTTTTTAAATTTGTTAAACTTTTTATTTAAATAAAGAAAGTCGCAAATGATGATCGCATGAAAAAATGATGAAATCCTCAGATTTTCATTTTGCAGTTCAATCAAATATTTATTGTACCATTCTTAAAATACTGATGAGTACAGAACGTAGAGACATGACATAGAGACAATCTCATTTCACTCTTAATGCAAAATTTATTTCTTTATAAGTGCAATCAGGGCTAGAACGGACAATAAAGCCTGCCGCTAGAACATAAAGCATACAGATTGCATCGCGCGGCGCGCGCAATGCTACGTGCGCCTGCGTCCGTGCAACGCGCACTGCATACACGCGACGCGTCTGGCTCACGCTGCTTATTTACTATGCAACTTTTCATCTGAGGTTTACTTAGTATTATGTACCTATTTATAACCACACAGATAGAGATTCCACAACGAATCTTTAAAGTAACTTGCATAATCAGCAGAAATACTGCAAAATAAACCATTAACACTGCAGTTTCTGGAAATATGTCAAGAAAATTCCATAAACTTTACGAAGAAAAAAGTCCAATAGGTACCAATAAGTTTATGCCGAAAAATCTCATTGGGGAACCAATCCCCGGTATCAACGTCTAAGGCTGAAACGGGACATGCTTGGTTGCCTTAAACCTCTACTACATTGTACAATTTCATAGTACATGTAAACACAAGGGGGGATGTATGATCAAGCGTTATGCACGCTGAGGGGCAAGCAGGAGTTATTGGTTTCCAATTAAATAGCGAAGTCGGTGTTTTCAAGGGAAATGAAACGTTTCATTAATTCCCCGTCTCATTCGTGGCGGCGAGCTCCCTTTGATTTTAGTGATATGCGCACAAACAGCAATAAATGTAATTTGTACAACCGTTATTAACTTCATTTTACTTCCATTTTCGTACCTTCTCCGTTCATAAAAACAGAAAGATCTCTCGCTCCGAGATCAAAGTGATTTGTAATTATTTTATATTTATTTAAGGTATCAACCACTCATTACTGAACGTGTATTTCTCCGTCTTTTAACAATACTAGAAATTAAGTCCAATCATCCTAATAAAACAAAACGAAAGCTTAAAGGCCTAGTATAAAACTGACTCCTGTAATTACACTTCATTAATGTTGAGGACATTTAACATAGCTAAAAGTAAAATGCCTTGATGAGATCTTCGGTTTAATAAGAAGCAAAAAAAAATGAAAAATTCGTGAGTTATGGCTAATTTAAAGTTTTCCAACAACAAGAGAAGTGCTCTTAAACATGAGATACAAAAAGCGCGATCCGACAGTGCCGTGTAGCCATTATCTGGATAATATACACCACACTCTCGTGGGAAACTTGTAACATTCTTTTCGGATTGCGAGGGATTTCTGTGCCTCGGTTTGCGTTCATAAAAAATGTATATGCTCGAGTTATTACCAAAGAACACGGACGGACCCTGTTCGCTTGATAGCGGTTGATTGTGAGAAACTATCTTTGTTGCACCAAGTATGAATTTATTAAAGTCCTACCAAAGCGAGTCATTATGCTTAAGTCCATTAAGAGTAATGAATGTAATGATGCTTAAAGTTGAACACTCCGTATTGTGGTAGCATACAAATTACGCGCTTCTGTTTTGTTTTTCATTTGCTCAAGAACGAATATCAAGGTAATTTCGTGCCGCTTTCATTTGTTTTTATTTTTGGTAATGTTATACCAAATAGCTTATATTCGGAGAGCGAAACGGTCGAGAATTCCTCGTAATCAGGATTTTCTCGTTATGGTAATTGGTACATATTTATTTTACTTCACAAAAATAGTCATTTCATGTTTGAAATCAATTTGTTGAAACTGAAGTAGTTACTTTTTTACAGGTACGAGTATGATGTAATCCTAGATTTTGCAAGGGACTGGTGCCTGAACTAGGTTTTCAAAATATGTTTTTAAGGTAAACATTAAGTACTATTACAGAGAAATTCTTAGAAAATCTCCCGAAAATGACCTTTACCGTTTCAGCAGTCATTTTGACCGACCGATTCTCACCCTTTATTCGAACGATTAAGGTCATCGCTCATCATTGTGTTCCGGGCAGCCCACGCCAAATCACTAATTGCCTATAAATCAAACTCCAGCCTTCATGCCGCAATTAGACAACAATTTAGTAAGAGCCGCTGTAAATATTCTTTAATGACAAATAAATAAGTCTGTGGGTAGCAGGTAGCAATGGGTTTCGTGGCGTTAACGAGTCGTGTCACATTGCGTAGTAGGTGAGATGTGTAGGAAGTATTTCTAAATACCAAAATAATATACTATTTCTAATTAATGTCCCACTGCTTGTTAATGCCGCCTACACAAGTACCACCACGAATAAGAATAATTTTGACCTGAGACTGTATCAATTTGAAAAGCTCATATAGGCACCACTTTGACTCTACCAAAAATATTTGGTAAACAGTATCCTCATTAAAATCCCAGTGTATACCTGTCGACAATACAGCTAAATCTTTTTGACTCTAACATAAAAAATACCAAAGGACTCATCAAACTATTTGATAATGTTGGGACCCTTATTTTGGGAATCACTCGCTGTCGCGAGTGGCGATTGATTTATCTTTGAATGTTCGATTTTCGAATAAAAATTAGTTTAAATCCACGAGGCTGTTGTTATATTGAAGTAGAGCTCCAAAATCTGCTGCAAATATACAAATAGTCCACAATTTACGGACGCAAATGCGAGAAAATCTATCCTTTCGGTTTTATAAACAACACAATCACTGGTGCTCTACTTCTCTGAATCTACGATCATCTATATAGGGCCAAACTCAATCTCCGTTAAAGTAAATCAGACTTGAAATAACATCTAACTATTTATCTGTGCAAAAGATAACGAGTATACATAATACCAAAGTTAAATGTGAGTAGGTAGCAGGCAGGCGGCGTGAGACTAGGCGCTAGCGGGCGCACGACACGGGATATCTTATGTCTGCGTGTGTGCTGGATGCATTTTTAGGTTACCATGGTGTCGGCATTGTGGAGACTGACAGACACTAGGTTTGATGCTATCATGATAATTATTATTATGAGTTATGTGCTCTGCGAATGCGTCTGATTGGTTATGAAGTCCATATTGAAAGCTCTCAACTTTTACAAGTTTTTAGTTAAGTTTGATGGTGGTCCTGCGAGGTAGGTACCTAACCTAACCTAACCTATGGTTATGGTAAATTCAAACGTGTGTCTAACATAAAATAGACACGGGCATATAAAAAATGCTGAAGTATTATTGTAGCTAGCGTTAAGTAGCATGAAACGGTAGCTTTCAGTCTGGAAAATGAAAATACTATGACGGATTGGTGGCTGCTATTGGGGAACTGTCGATCCCTAATATAAATTCTTATTTCACAAATCATAACATCCAGAATTCGAGAATCTCTAAGATGCTGTGGATCCTGACTTCGCAGGAGTAGCAGAGCTGCCCGCTACTACTCCTGTGTAGTCTAATCTCTTAGATCGAAGCCTGAACCCGCCCCCATAAAATTACAAGAAGAAGATAAGAAGTCAATGTAGTGTGATGTAACTGCTAAGTTATCAGCACGCAATCACTAAAGTCAACTCGTGCGCAACGCAACGTTCAAGTCGGATTACCTCTACTTCTAGCTCCTGTCGTAACCTAATATCCCCGTGCGGTGTAATCCGTAGTCAACGTACAAGATGCGGTGGGCGGCGGGCGCGGGGCGCGGGCGGCGGGGGTCAGCGAGGCCGTGAGAATGCGCGCGCGCCGGCGGTTCCCAGGCACGCGCCGCCCGCGCCCAGCGCGCGACTGATGCGCATACGCAGGCGATGTTGGTGCGACAGTGACTTGTTCAGATGTATATTTATTTATTTTATTTTTACTTGTTGGAAAACAAACAGCAATATAATACATGTATAATGATTACGCGAGATATAAAAACTAATATGCCTATCTAGTTTTCATTTATAGAACTTATCGCACACATCAATATACAACAATAGACAGAAGACAATAATCGTGCCATTAAATATGTTCGACAAACAATACCAGATAAAAAGAGAAAAAAATAGAGGTCATACCAAGCTGGATAGGTTAGTAATGTGTATTCAAAAAAAAGAAGAGTTAATACGAGGGTCAAACTGAAAGTTCTTAGAACTGGCCACTTATAAACAATATAATAAAAAAAATATTCTAAAATTTGAAAATAGAACTCTTTGCCAATATTACTGAGTATATATTTCATTCATTTGCCATTTGTTTTACGATTTGGCGGCAAATTGAAAATTGTCTGTGTCACGTCAACATGAATTTAACACGAGAAAATTTTCGTGCAATGATTTTTTATGACTTTCGATGTCATTTAAGTCAACAAGAAAGTTATGATAGACTACGATTGGCCTTTCACGATGAAGCCCCATCTCGTGCGACTGTTTACAACTGGTTTAATGAGTTTAAACGTGGTCGCACTAATCTCACTGATGATGTACGTGAGGGACGGCCTTCTACGGCGACGACTGAAAATAACATCTGTGTTGTGCGGCGTATGATAGAGACTGACAAAAGAGTGACCTATCAGCAGATTCGGACAAGCTTAGGCATCGGTATGAGTCAAGTGCACAAAATCCTCCACGAACATTTAGCGGTCAGGAAGCTTTGCGCCCGGTGGATACCTCATAATTTGACTAAGGCTCAAAAACTCCATCGTGTGGATTGGTGCCGTAAAATGATTGAAAGATTTAACGGAGGTGACTCAAATGCTGTGTTCGACATACTAACAGGTGACGAAAGCTGGATTTACTGTTATGATCCTGAAACCAAAAGACAATCTGCTCAGTGGGTGTTTCCTTTCGAGGAGTTGCCAACTAAAGTGAAGAGAGATCGAAGTGCGGGAAAAAAAATGGTGGCCTCGTTCTTTGGAAAGATAGGTCATTTCGCAACAATTGTGTTAGAGGATCAAAAAACAGTTTCTGCAGAATGGTACACTACCAATTGTTTGCCACTTGTCTTGGAAAAAGTTCGAGAGAAACGACCTCGCAGTAGGATCCTCCTTCACCACGACAACGCCTCGTCGCACACCGCCAAGCGAACGATCGACTATTTGGCAACATCAAACGTTGAATTACTGGGTCACCCGCCGTATAGCCCCGACCTCGCGCCTTGTGATTTTTATTTATTTCCAAAAATTAAAGAAAAACTTAAAGGAAAGCGGTTTATGAATGCTGAAGAAGCGGTGGCTGCGTATCGCGATGCCATTGAAAAGACCCCTAAGGATGAGTGGGCAAAGTGCTTTTCCCAGTGGTTCCATCGCATGCAGCGGTGTATTGACGTCAATGGACAATATTTTGAAAAGATATAATAAAACTAATAACTGGCTAATGTAATCAGTTTTTGATTTTCTAAGAACTTTCAGTTTGACCCTCGTATATTTCTTAAAATGATTTGGTCTCGCAGTAAATAAGTCTATGTTGAGTATAATTTTTGTTAAAGTTAGTAGCCACTCTGTTAAAGAAAAAGTGAAATCTCTGTTAAAGAAATTTCGATGATGAATGCTTAATCAGATATGTCTAGATTTGTTTAAGATTCTGATTAAGTGTGAGAGGATGCAGGCCGCTTCACGTGCTACTTAACGCGACGCGCCTCCATTATCGTTAAATAGGGCGATCTTTTCAATTTCGGTGATAATTTGTTGCGCTGCGGCAAGGTACTTCAGTTCATATTTAACCATATCATCGCCTGAAATTGTCGATATCTTCGGATAAGAATATCGACACTTCTAATACTTCATCGTTTTTAACGTCTTCTCTCGTCTGCTTTCGGCTCCCATCGTTGATGCGTCGTGAAATTTCGTATTCATGCGTCGTTGTAGTCATATCTGTCACATTGAATGTCGCCAATGATGGCACATTTTTTCCCCCGCTTCATTAAAATTAATCGTCATATCTTTACTCATTAAAAACATAAATAACACAACAACAAAACATTATCCCACATAGATTGATTGCTAAAACAAAGTCAGCAAATTTCGGTGTACTTACAATGATGTACTCAAAATGGTCGCAATCTTGTCTATATTCATCGATCCAATGTTATCCTTATTCGTATGATCTAATGACTTATTTTGCCTAATGTACAACTTTTTATGGTGTTGTATTGTATAGGGTGAGGTACGTTTCCATACTAAATTGATAAGCATTGTTATATAGAGCCGTGCTATCAACAATCACGGCGCTAATCTTGTAATGAATAACTTTAATTTTATAAATTAAACTTGATATGTATTGTTCCTGCTAGTATTTATAAACAATATTTGAATGAGTTTTCAAAATAAAATTAAGGTTAATGGCCAATTAAGACAAAATAATCGGCGATTCATAGACAAAATAGTGCTTGACTGGTAGAAAATGCTTATAGCATTATGTACCGTTTGTTTGTGGATTAAGTTTTGAAATAAAAATATATAATTATATGTATATATTTTGAACTGGTGATAATTTTCTTACTATAAACTTATTTTTATGTTTACAGAATGTGTAGGACAAGGACTCCATCATAAGACTCTGGAGCAACTTACAGATTTTATAAGGCTACATAATAAGGAGATTGATTTATAGACGGGGAGATCTTTATAGTAATTAAATTCAAAATCTTTCCCAGTCAATATTTTTTTTATAAGGTATAAATAAAATGATTGTTCTTTTCAGAAAATGAGAAGTCTAAATCTGTATATTACATTATTTTCATTGGTGGATAGGTGTAAGTAGAAAATAATAATACTGCAACTATAACCATTATTATATTTCTTTGACATAATCCTATGACCTCACAAGAATAAACTACTATCGTCAATTATCTATAAAGTTATGAAAAGTGGACGGAGTGTCCCTAGCTGTTTTTGCTAGGTCAGGTTTGGTTTTGGATTCTGAGGGTCTACTACGAAAAACGATATACGACAATACGATGATCGTTTGGCGGATTCGAAGCATTTTTTGTATGAAATCCTTACTACAAAATGCTTCGGATCCGCAAAACGATCATCGTATTGACGGATTTCGTTTTTCGTAGTAGGCCTGCTGAGATAATACAATAACAATCGTGAAGGCGTTTATCCTTATCTTTACACGTTATACTCGTAATAGCTGTGTTATTTTTTGATTGATGTTCCCTTTAAGGGTTTATTAGTTTTAAGCACGGTTGGTAATATTTGATCTTGCAGAACGTGTCTTTGTTAAAATGCTCTTATTTATTTTGATATCCAATGGAAAGAGATTTTAGGGGTAATAATTTATATTATACACGTTGTTAAATAATTGCGTTTTAGGGGTTGTTTTAGCGTAACCTTCTTTACGACGACATCCATCTCTCTTACAGAATATGGAACGATTAAAGCAAAGCCGAACGTCATTTCGTAAGCTCAAGTCTTAGTCAGAAAATGTGTCAGTGTAATCACTAATCTGTAGAACGTAAACGATGCGTGGTCAAATCACTCTGCCCTGCGTGTGTACACGAGCGCGCGGCGTGCGCGAGGTCGTCGCGGTCGCGCGCCGCTCCCCACAGCTCGTGGGATGAGACTGCCGCCGTGCCAGGGCTACCAGCCAGCCTGAAACATGCACAAACAAAACATATCTTATATATAAAATTCTCGTGTCACAATGTTCGCTCCCGTACTCCTCCGAAACGGCTTCACCGATTCTTACCTAATTTTATATGCGTATTCAGTAGGTGTGAGAATCGACTACTATTTATTTTTCATACCCCTAAGTGATAAGGGTTGTTCACCCTTATTTTTTATTTTTTTGGACGATTTTTTTTTATAATGTGGCATTAAAAATACATACAACCCTATTTTTTTACTTTTTTATAACCAACTCAACTCCTATTTTTTTAAAGCCATTTTAGTAATTTGATCATTTTTCATCCCGCTCGATAACTGATCAATTATAGTGTTTTTCTTAACTTTTAAAATTACGAGGCTGGACGAGACGGGGCCGGGGCGGGACGGTGCTAGGTAGGGGCGAAGCAAAGTTTACTGGGTCCGCTAGTAATAAATATAAATAAATAAATATCCTTTGGACATTCCTACACATCGCCATCTAGTCCCAAAGTAAGCTACTCAAAGCTTGTGTTATGGGTGCCAGACAACGGATATAATACTTAAATACTTTTTGTTCGTAAATACATACATGATATACATAGAAAACACCCAGACCAATACAAACAGACATGTTCATGCACACAAATGTTTGTATTGTGCGGGGATCGAACAATTTCTAGACCACTAAACCAGACGGGTCGCCAAAATGTATATGTAGGATATAGACCTGGAGGATGTACCTGTCTGAACGAGTAAAAGATGAAAAACGTAAGAGAGTGGCAAAGAGAATAACGTTTGAATTTGAATGAGAAATGCAGGAGTTGACGTTATGATTGAATGGAGAGTATCAGCTATTGGAGCAATAGAGCTTTAGTCATTGGAGTGTTTGGAATGCTGTAAAGTTATCTGGAAGTCGAAGGAAGAAAATTTGAGTTAAGAGTATAGCGTCTAAAGTAATGAAGAGTACACTAGCATTTGCTGTTTTCCCCGCGTCGGGCCACACATTTATGCAACTGTAACTGTTAAACTCGAACAGAACATGACAAATTCATCAGCAGATTAAAGTTTCCAGTGTGATTGCAGCGCAGGCCGCGTGGACATGTCAGTCGAAGTAAAACTGCTTAGTAAGGTTGCACAGTCAATTTAGCGTCAGGTACCTGTCCGAGACGCTTAGAATAAACTAAGATGATAATCCAAAATGGATGGAATGCTATGGTTAAGATTGACATATTTCTTTCTATTGTTTGCTACAATAGTATGAGTACTCATAGGTAGGTAGGTAAAAGGTAGGTAATTATTAGACAAAGGTAGTTTAAAACTACATGAGCTAACTTATCGACAACCCTGCATTACGCTCGACCATAAACACACCTTCACAAGTAATTGAACGATGGATTATAAATCACAGATACGCGGTAGAAACTCTACCTAGATTGTGCAGTCTAGTCTAGTCTAGCATAAACGCTCATTAACATTATTTGTAGCTTGACTTAGCCAAGGTTAGGAAGTCAAACTAGGAATTTTAATGAACATTTAAAAACTTGGTATGAGGATGCATCTAGTCTATCAATAGAATCTAAGCCGCCGGTCATATTGAAGATTCTAATGAGCAGGAAATGAAACCATCAAAAGGAAATACCAAATAAACTATTAGGAGAGGTACTTCTCATTTTAAAGTGGGCTGATAAAAGTGTTAATTTCTTTTATTTATCACTTTCAAAATGAACATTGTTGTCATTCAACAGTATTTTGTATACCTTCTGATACCGTCTGCAAGTCTGCAAGACAGATTTCGATAAAAGGATGGAATTTGAGATCAATAGTCAGTAAACTCATCAATGAAGACATGTGCCCTAGATAACTAAATAAAGCAATGTTTATAGCAACAATTAATATTCGCTATTTGAATTTGGTTAGGGGAATAACAAAGTGTATGATCAACTTTTTTTAACTTAGAATCGATTATTTCTGTTCTTAGGAACCGAACTATCGATAGCATAATCGTCTATAGTACTTATACGTGTGTAGCTTGCAGGTCAGAAGCTCTATTTTTGAATCACACGCTTAAATAAGGCGAGTGAATTGCGTTCAAAAACCAATTAAAAATCAATGGATATCACGCAAAATATAGACATAGGTACTCACAAAAATCAGGTATGTTTTTTTTAAATCACTTTTGCGTGAAATTATACTAGTTTTCATTGGGAAATCGAACATTAATCAATGAATTTCACACGCCATCTTGACGCGAGTGATTCAAAAATAGGGCCCTGGGAGGTAATCCACTAGGTAATTTATGCGTAGTCGTGCCGGCTGCCGCTCGCGCTTCTCCACGCACATCCACAGAGTAGATACCTCTGCCTTTCAATCCACACTCACTATTTAACGCTGAGCTCTGTATGGCGTCTTAATTCTTTAATCCAACACGTGAATCAGCCTCTAAGATTGTTGACTTTATTGTTTTATACAAACGGTTATGTAGCGCGCCTTTTCATTCTCACCTGACGGTGATGCTGAAATCAAAGATAGAGCAATCTTAAGAAGAATGTACCTTAATGATTTCTCCTCGGTCATTCATATAACTTAGGTACCCGATTACACCTATAGATTGTTCATGTTCGAGTGCAAGTGGAATTTTTTTTAATCTTCCTTTTTTTACGAATAAGTAAAATTAAAGTCGTTTTATACATATATCGATCAGGTGGATTGATTTTAATAATTTTTGCTTTGTTTGTTCGATTTTATTAAAGGTAAATATTTTATTTACAGGGACTAGATAGGCCGGTGTCCCGCCGGGTTTATATGAAGATGGCAATATACAATTTTTACGAATACAATTTCACTAAGAACATAGGTAGTTAAATTAAATCACAGGTAAAAGAGTTAAGTCACTCAAGGATCAGGATACACTGGGCAGGTGAACAAACAGCGCACGTGTGGCGGTGTGTGAGGACTCCTCGGTCACGCTTTCAGTACAAATAGAGTAAACCCGCGGTAGGATGAGAGTGTGTCTCTTATAGCAGCGGATATGCAAATAGTTCAAATCACATCACACCAGAGCGAGTCTGCATATTTTGCGACTCTAGTATTCGCTAATAGTAGTCCCTAATCTCTACAGCTATCGAACTGTAGAGATTAGGGACTGTTAGTTGAAGAGATGTTAATATATCTATCTATACACTAAAACTATAACGCTAAATCTGAGCATTTAATAATGTGGTACAGGGTATGTATGTCAGAAGAGCCGTCTCTATTATTATATATGATGTATTAAAAAAAACGATTTAATTTGAATAATAGACATACGCCCGGATAGCGTAAGACACGGTGTTCGATTCCTCGTCTGTTACACAGCCAAAGTTACTTTTTACAGGTGCAATTTATATTATTAAGTTTGTATAGTGACAAAACACTATAAAAACATAAATGTTATTTAATTTGAGTATTTGAAGTAAAGAAGGGATACACTAACATTTATAAAACATCGTCGCTCTACAAAAACCTTGGCCCAAGACATCATAATAGCAAACGCACGGCGGTGGACGTCAGCCATCGCTGATTGATAAGTCTGTGTGCCGAGCAAACGTCTCGCTGCATTGTGAGAACTGTTTGCTTTCCCATCTCTCGAAATAGACCCGTTTCCATCCAAGGCTCTCATCGTATTTACCAACGGAGGTAGTTATGACTTTGAAATCGTCCGCTTAAGTAGCAAAGCAAGAAAGAAGGCGCAATCAGTAGGCGTTAGCAAGTGTGTGCGATATGGTCTAACTAACTAACCAGAGGTTAGCTACTACACAAAGGAATATTTACATTTTCAGAACTTTTCACATGGAGAATAAAATGTTTTATAGATTTTCCCGAAATAACAATGATTTAGACTAATATTCGTTGTAGGCCCAACAATTTCCTCAAAACCATTTAGTTCCATCTGTAGACCTCAGCGCTTACAAGGAGGCCTTATCTAAGCTTACTTTGAGTACAGACTTAGCTAGTGTTTTTAAAACGATGTCACTTGGCTTCTGCGCTCTAAATATTGAATACTGCTTGGGCTCTAAGCAGTATTCACCATATCACTTTAGGGTATTAATAACCACGTAGAAGCCTCATATAATCGGCAATATCATTAAGAAGGTATGACGTAAGTAAATGATCGTTACAACACGATATACCTCATACATTATCTTTCTGACGGTTAGAAATAATAGTATATAATAACTTAAGCTGCTTGATAGTATACATAGCGAAATAATTCTTTTTATGTTAATAAAAGCTCATGTAGTATTTGTTAAGTGCATATTATCTTTCTTATGTTCCTACTCGCTACCAACGTAATAATTTTGTGATTTGATTAGTAGCTGGTAGCTTAACGTTTGCAAATGACTGTCAATTTTGTAAATCATGCATTGAATTGCAGGTGCAGCATAAATGAGTAACATCAAGGATCAAGAATTCATCTAATGCAACTTTGTAAAAGATGCACCAGTCACATGAAATGCCACTAATTATGAAAATTCCTCTGTATGATTACAAATGAAATTGTATACATTAGCCCTGCAAATAGGCTCGTAAGATGACATACTTGTACCTGTATCTAAGTACACATAGGTAATTCTTCACTCGTCAATTTGCAGTCAAATGAATGTAAAAATAAAATAATGGTAGCAGTAACTCTCTAGAACTAGTAGGAATAAGGCAGTCTCTACCTGGACCTCATTTTTTTTAAACTCACTCGCTTGGATATGGCGTGCGGTTTTCGTTCGAATGCGGACTAAAAATCAACGAAATAAAATTGGGAAGTATTTTTTAATCTCTTCTGTGTGAAATTAAACTGTTTTTCATTCCGACATAAATTAATCATAATCATGAATATCATATACATGAATATATATATGACGCAAGGGATTCAAAATAAAGCTCTATAAAAAAGTGGTACTATATTTTAATGACAATACCCTCAAACACATTGGAACCGTTTTACATATTTGTTTACGTTTTCACGCTTAATCACAATCGGAGGCTGTCGAGAGGTTGCCAGGCGTTACATAGACGCGTACGCTTGAAAAGCGTAACTGATGTGCGACGGACAGACCGACAGAGCGCGGTCACGCTCCCGCTCGCCACCTTTTACGCCAACACTAAACTCATCATGTAATTTGGTTCGCCGACAAAGCGTAAATAACGTTTAGGTAAAGGTACTTGTTTATTAAGCAGTAATCTTCGTTATCGACATAAATACATTTACTGTTTTATAGGGATACCAATTTAGGATGTGAAGTTTAAGTTGGATATTATGCGTTAAGTGCTTAAGGGCTGCAATATAGCATTTTTTTTAAGTCTTTCGTCATGAGACATTTGTGCAGCGAAATAGTCTTAAGGCATTAATTGGTCAAGTATGAGCACTTACATCAAACTTAATATTATTGTAAACAACAGCGCTTTGCGCAAATCCATAAATAAATAAATATCCTTTGGACATTCCCACACATTGCCATCTAGCCCCAAAGTAAGCTACTCAAAGCTTGTGTTATGATGGGTGCCAGACAACGGATTGGACATCAATCACATACAATGCTCTTGTAAGTAGCCAATGCACTTGTGTTATGGAAATCAGACTCAACGGTGGTACCCAGTCCCGAGACAATATAGAAAATTATTATTTTTACATTGACCTGACCGGGAATAGAACCCGGGACCAAAGAGCGGCGACGCCTTGAAAAACCCAGCGTGCTTAGCCACTACACCACGGAGGTCATCAAATTAAAAATAAAATTTGTATAGATTGTTGCTGCGTGAATAAGACGGTCCTCTAAGAGATTTTAAAATTTAATATGAAATGTTGTAGCGTTTAAGCGGTCACGCTTAAATTCCAAAAATACCGCAAAATTACAGCATCCATCAACTAAAAGTTCTATACGAGATTCATGGTGAAACTTTTATTTCGAAATACGCTTATCTTAATCACTTACCGTGTGTGAAGGAGCTTCAAATGGTGCGTTTTACATAGAAGCCGAAAATGCAGTAGACTGGTCCTCCGACATAGAAAGATGACTAGAGAAGAAGATAAATAACCAATGTACCGACAACACTGCGGTATCTTATGCAGTTGTAATAAAGGCTAGTTTGCAAAAGAGTGGGTAACCTTATGTGCAGGCGACTGTAGGTAAGTCAGTCCATTTTCAGAAGTCTTTGAACTTTTTAAATAGAGAACTTCATACTCCGATTTGGTTATATTTTTCTAAAAGAATAGAGAAAAAAAAACAAGGTATTGAATCTTTTGGATACAGACTTAATACTTTTCAAAAGTAAGCCCACTACATGACTTCCTTTTATCTTCAAGTTAAGTGCCAACATACGTTAAGTAAGTGAAAGGACTATTGTCCAAGGAGACCAGCGCTATAAAAAGGTGGGATTATACGAGTAATGAGATCTCATCTTTTACGAAAGTTTTATTGCTTGTTTACTTCAAAAAGACATCTTTAAACATCATTACGAGACGCAAGAATACTACTTACTTTTATACTTTCATTATTGCTTATTGTCGGCGGAAATAAAAAGTTTAAAAACAATCAAAGTTAAGTAGGCACTCATCTCGTTAAAAAAGTCTTAGTTTTTTTTACAAACTTAATTTTTACAAACTGATTCGGCTCAAATGAGGCGTATTGCGATCTTGCTAGTTCCATCCAGGCAGTACAATTCCTACTCAGCTAGCCGAGTCGCCAAATTGGTATTACTATCCGACCTAAGAAAAATTAAAAGTAACTCTTTCTCACTCACTCATTTGGTCGAAATGAAGAATGAAAACGAAAATTGGATGTAATTCAGACATCGCAATGCTTATCCATTCAAAAGCAAACTTTTGAAAAAAGGCATTGACAATAGTGGCGGAATTTTTTGCACAGCTTCTTCTCAGCACTAGCCCACAATTGTACCGAAGCTGTGGTAGGGTTTAAATCGGGACGTGCTATGGTGGATCTATTTGCATAAATAAATGACTTTTATAATATTTAATGGCTTTTAGAGCAGATTAATTGCCAAATCAAAATCGCAATACGCACCCAGGTAGCTAAAGCATAGGTAAAGCTCTACTCAACACTTATATCCACATTCACTCAAGACCGGCCGTCAAGATGCTTTCACAGGTTTATTTCCTTATTGCACTTCGTCCTGTAATAACCATCATATTTTATGTCAGGGTGGATGTTCATATTGCTTATTTATCGTAAATTATTACAGGTCCTGTACTACCTACTTTGCATACACAATATTAGATAAAAATCGGATTTCAACAAGGCCTTCGTCTAAACTTTGAGGTCTTCGGGCTCTTCCACAGGATAATAATTAATAATAAATGACAAATTCCTTTAAATTGCAGAAATCATTCCGCCTTTACCTTCATTTTCAGGGTATAAGGATCGTCATTAGTACTATATGTATGTCAACTTGTATTTATTTATACCTGGTAATATAATAGTATGATGTAATGATCATAAAAAAATGTGACTGGCAACAAATTAACTAAAAAAACGTGATTAATTCTCGGTCGTATTATAACTTATCATCAGTTGATGACAAATGATTGTCTAGCTACCTATTAATGATACCAAAAATTAACTTTGCAAAAGTGAAAACCGACTTCAAAACCAAACTGCACTAAAGTCTTAAATAAACTCTTGACTTTTGAAAGGAAAGGAAGCGATTTTAGGTCACTTCGACCATCAAGCATCAACTATCAGAGCATCGACTCCAAAAAATTTTTTTTTTCGAATCGGTCGACAAATGACTGAGATTAGAGGTAACATAGATACAAAAAAAACATGCAGTCGAATTGATAACCTCCTCCTTTTTTGAAGTCGGTTTATTAATAAATATACCTTCGTAATTCTACATTTATACATTTTGGAAACCGTCAAATTCGTCAAAATCCGTTAATAGTCGTCATTATACATTTTGGAAACCGCTCTATTTGTGAAATGCAACCCTCATTTATTTGAGCGCATGGCTGATATATACGTGCGCAATAGCCGTGGTGGAAACCGTTTATGCTTACATCCTTCGAAAACAGCATTGTTAAGTAAAAGTTGTGTATGCATGGCCCCTAAAATTTACAACAAACTACCCAATAACTTGAAGCTTTTGAATAAGGACCTTTTTAAAAATAAACTTAAAGTAATATTGGTCGACAAATGTTATTATAATGTACAGGAATTTTTAGATGACAAATTTTGACATTTTTATATATAATTTAATTTGACATTGTTTCTTTTTTTATCAATTATTAGTATTTAATTATGACTTGATGGAACTGAGTCTGCATTTTGAATATTTGCATACAATTTGTTCGCTTTTAATGACATTTTTACACGCCGAATGTTGAAAAAAAAATGTTGAATGTAAACTTAAATAAAATTATCCACTTTTTTCTATAAGTCTGGGTATGATAAAACTGGTATGGTTTACATGCATTTAACATAAGATCCTTATGTGCTTATTATGTGCTCGCAGATCGAATATGACACATGACTCGTTTACCCCGGGGTGAAACACGCTCGATAAAAAACGGCCGTTCGTTTCTCAGAGCTGTTACTGTACAATCGTGAGCCCAGCTCATAATAACTGTAATAAGACGCACCACAGGCTCCATAAGTCACGGCAGCCGTAGAATCGCGGTCCCATTATGAAAATGCGAGATTAACCTTCATGTAATGTGCTCCTGCTGGTGAGAGCAACACGATATCGGAATACGGTAAGTCGAGTTAACAAAAAAGTAAAAAAAATGTATGGTAATACAAGTCACGGACCCAAAATACAGAAATTAATTTGAAAAATATAAAAAGTGCCAGTAGAGACGCATCGGATTAAAATTCAACTAAACTAACCATTATGCTAATGACATGAACAAAACTAACCATTTGCTGATGAAACCGTACTGAAAGGGAAGAAATGAAGCTATTCAGTAACACTCATTTTCTAATACTGCAATATTTGGCAGATTAGTTACAGGTTAGTTACTGCAAAAGTTATATAGTCTACTTAAATTAAGTTATGATCTTGGCACATAAACAAACAGCGTGAGACATTTTACGAGTTGATTTATTTTTTATGGTTCATTATGGAGTCGCTGAATGAGTTGGCTGGGAAAAAGGAAATACCTAGTTCTTTGAGAATTCACTTCATAAGTAATATCATACTCGTAGCAACATATAGTGAAGTAAATATGTAGTTTATTGCATTTCATTGTGTACTCTCTATCTCCCAGATTGCTACGACGAAAACGTCCTTTATTTTCGAATTAAGGTTTACAAAATACAAATTTAGATTCCAAAGGTATAGTCGACTTTCGTTTGCGAGACAATCGACAATTCATAAGATTCTCAGAGTTGAAAATGAAATAAAATCGCTATATGTAGGACATTAAGAGGTCCGACCAGCGGATCGTCACGTTTCTCGGCTCCGAGATATTCGCTTCTCCCACAGTACTAGTCACGAACTTATACTTCACTTAATTAACTTAAATAAGACAGTTTTGAGAATAAAAACCATACAAAGCTGTAGAAAGGTCGTTGTGGAGGGACCAGTAAATACGATATTTATAGGCCCTTTATTGCGATAAGTAACCCACATAGGAAGTTGGTACTGTCGAGGTTTACAGATACAAGCAAAGCCTCTACGTCTCGCTTGTTCGAAGCTTCCATATTTATATAGGAAAAAACTATGTATTGTACAACAAACAAGTCGTATTACTGCAATGGTCATCCTATTTATCTGGAACCGGCTTTACACAGTCGAGTGAGATACTCGCGCCGTCTTGGGCAGTTAGGCATACTACTCCTACTCACTTTTTGATTTTAACTAGTGGTCCCCCCCGAACTCGTCCGCGCGTTTTAAGTTTGCTCCTTCCCCATCAGTTGCAGCGTGATGTTTTATAGCTTAAGCCTTTCTCAATAAATAAACAATACATCAACAATCCAACGAAAAAATATTTTTTCAAATCGGTCCAGTAGTTCCTTATAGCTTTATAATATAAGTATAGATTTACTCTTTCAATGTAAGCGTACCTAAAAATATATTTTTATACAATTTGATAAATGTACCTTTTTAAAAAATGTAGGCAGGTCTTGCGGTGTATAAGTTAGTATCACTTACTTCCTTAGGCTAATGTTTTTTTTAAATGAATTTAATAGAAAATAAAATTGAATCTACTTTAAAAATGATAAAGAAAATAAAGATATAATGGATCAGAAAATATGAGAACAAGCGCTAGTCTCGCCAGCGAGCATTTCAAAGATAGCGCGTAATACCAGTCATGGCAATCCAGCCCACGATTCGCTATTATTCTCAACATCATTACATTTAAAAGGGTTTGGTTGCTCCCTCAATTTAAAAAGCGAATGCAAGTCACTGCATATGCACCACTTAGTGGCCCCAGCGCAGATCCTGACAGCGTTGAAAGAATGCACATGCATTCAAATATAAAATGTAAATTCGAGTGTAATTTGCTCTTTGAGGATTCCGTATAATGAAAATCATGAAAACTTCAAATTGATTTTTTTATATTCTGATCTTGCTATGTTGACAACAGAAACCTTAAAGAGCTAATTAATCTATGTACCTATTTGGATAGCATTGACGTCAAAATCTCTTATAAAAAGTAATACGTACGCGTTCTTTAAACGAATTATCCAAGCCACGCTTTGTGGGTAGTAGGTGACTGGGTATTTTCAACACTTATCTGCACAAACTTTGATTTTTCCTTCGCTGAACAAATACATAACAAGACTTACGCTATTTGTTTTACTAAGTATATCCCTCATTAACGTGTAAACTTCCAATACCATGGCATTTATGGATGACTCAGTAAAAACATGGGATTGCGCTGTTCATAGTTAATGGGCCTCATCTCTTGTCGATTTCAATAACTTATCTCGGCTTAATTTGTGATTGCAGCAAGAAGCAGACGAATGCGTGTCGTTTTTCATAACTCTGCACTACGTCAGGGGGTACAGTCGACAGCACATCAGGTTACCCGCTTTGGTTGAAAACTAGCCCTTATTACAACTGTATAAGATACCGCAATGTATACTATGACGTGCTGTTGTCCGTAAAAGTAACATGAGCATTTGAACAGTTCAATTTGTGCTTCCGATGATGCCATTTTACGCTCTTCTCATTAAAGAAGATCTGATTTATTAAATCAGTTTAATAAAAAAAACTTATTGAAACCCTTTCCTTGCAGTAAGGTTAAAATAAACCTTACCTGTCATAACATACTCGTTTAACTAGAACATCGTTTCACTGAACTCATATCAAATCATGTATAGAGATAACTATCTAGGTAAAAAAAGGGTATGAATAAAAGTTTTGTAACCCCAGGGGGACCCTAAAAATACAATAACAAAAATTGCAATTCGTTATGATGTGACAGAGACACAGGTAAAAAGGAATTATATTTGCAGTCATTATTTGCGGTTGAAGCTCTGTTTTAATGCGCTGGTATTATACCTAGTAATGCCAACTGCATTCAAATGTGAATGGTATCTTACTTTGTAAAAGTTGCCTTGCGACAAATCAAAAATGTTACTCCAACTAATATTTATTAAAATACATAAAAAGAGAGTATTAAGTTCGTTTTGTATGTTAGTATCAGATGAATCTGGAGCTCTATTTTTGAATCACTCGCTTCAAGATGGCGAGTGATTTTCGTTCGAAGATGAATTAAAAGTCATAGAAAAAAACTCGTTGTCGAACGAAAATCACTCGCCATTTCGGAGCTAGTGATTTAAAAATAGGGCCCCTGGCGACAGTTAACAGTTTAGTGGGCATTGTCAACTTTTACTTCTTTAGATCTGATGACCTATAACAATAGTCTGTAATTTCTCTGTTTAGACCTATTTAATTGTTGACTGATAGTCAATGCCTTTGGCATCAAGTACAGTTTGTTTTTGCATTAAATTTTAAATAAATAAATAATATGGACCTCGATTCTCACGTCCACCGAACTTTTTTCGTGTGCTAATTCGATTAAGAGTTTTACCGAAAAAAACAAGTAATATATCTACACGAAAGAAAGCTGCCACTTGAAAGAAATCGAAATGCATAGAAATCGTAACCCTGTTAAAGCAAAAACTGTATTTAAAAAATATACGATAGGACTTTTTCCGAACTGCACGAGAATTAGCACCTCTGTACTGTCCAAAACTGTGCTATGGAGACTTTTTTACTTGGTGATCGGTCAACGGCCAGCGTGCTATTAAATATTTCAAAGAAAACAAAAGACAGTCAGCGAATAATAAAGACGAAATCCCGGCGATCCTCGTGCCGTGCGGCCGTGCCGTATAGGCGTAGATTGCACCGGATTGCACGGAGCGGTGCGGTGCGCGGGCGACCGGTCGTCGCGCGCACCTGCCGCGGGCACACGCCACGCGCTGGCCGCACACTTGTGGTTTATTGAAAAAAAAAACGTACAGCGAAGCCACTTGCGTACTGTACTTAAGCAGAGAGGAGAGGAAACGGGAAGAGATGTGCTGCAAAGCTGGCAGGTTATTGGAAGTTAGGAGAAGAGATGTGAAAATAACGAAATCTGATTGGTTTATTCAAATACATCTCCTCCCGTCTCCTCTCCTCTCTGCTTTGGTGGAAACCGGGCCTTAACTCTGTGGTGTAGGTAAACAGATCGGTTGCACTTAAGTTTACAATACAAATACCTTTATCTCCCAAATTCAATCCTACAGTTGATGCTACTGGCTAACAATCTAATCGAGAAGAAAGCAAGCAAAACAAGCTTACCTTTGCACCGGAAATCGTAGAATGTAACACATCTCATTATGAAATCAAAACAATAATAACAAATAAATTCATTTATTTCGGAAACAACAATTCAAAATTCAAATTACATTTTCCATAATGTTAGTTATAACTTAAAATTAATTATAACTTAAAAATTTAGTTAGTAAACATTCGGTTAATTAATTATCGGAAGTATTCAATAAAATTAAATAATATTTATTTCACAGTCAGGTTTGAGGGCCTAACGTGAACTGTCATCCAGTGTCTCACGAACGACCCGTCAAACCTATCTGCAACAGTTCGTAAAATGCTGTTGGGGCTGAAACGCACCAGGTGCCAAAGAGATTCCACTCGTTTGCGCATCAGTGCGTTAAAGTTGTCTGTGCTCGCTTCCGCGAACATTAGCGCTCTAAAAGCATTGTTATGCTAGACTTATAGGAGGGTGTAGGCCTTTTCAGTATATTTTTTTGATGTCTTCTCTTTTCTTCTGAATGAATTTATTTTAGAATAATTTTAAATAAATGCCGCAAGCACAGGTTAATTAAAAAAAAAAGTATTGAAATGATAAATTAATCTAAATCGGATTGAAGTACATACCGCTTCTTGGTAGGACACTGTCGACAGCAGATGATAAGTAAGTAATACAAATGAGTGCAGTAAACACTTTATTTTACTAAGTTGGTACTTTGGTAGTACGTAGGATACCTATAAGTTGGTAACAACACCCAGAAAAAACGGCTATCGTCCCACTTACCCAGTGTACGTTCCCCCTACTCTGTCCTCGCTCCTCGCTGCACAGATAAGCCGGGACGTGTGCATTTTATTTATTTTAACATTTTTTAATGCGCTTGCGTCCGTTTCTTTTATTTTGCGCGCAGCGGTAAGTCACGAAGCCGCTTGCACCACCTTGAGGGCTAAATAGCACCTACGTCTTGCCGACCTCTACTACTTATTTACTGCTGGCTGAAAATAGAGCGGAAAAAAATAAAATGCTTTCGATATTCGAAAGGGTTATAACAGTCAATTAGATGACTGGTCACGACGGTATCGTACATGCAGGTGCGTGTGCGCAACTTACAGTAAATTGATAATACCTTTGCTTTTAAGGAATTCAGATAATTTCTTATGGTAGACAATAACTACATCAATGATACTCGTACCCACGTACCTATGTTATGTACGGAAAAACCGTTTGACTTCACTGCACCTACCCATATAGCTGTTCTCTATGATAAAAATAAGCTAATTCTTAATACAGACCTAAATAATATAAAACTACTAGTACCTGTGTTACTTTACTACTACAGAAATAATAAATTCTAACTGAACGGGTAGTTTTTCTTTAAGATCCATAATAACATCGTATTGCACGGATCGGACTCCGTGTAGCTCGCGGCTTGACATAAGTTATTCATTTTTACTTACGAACCTATTTGAGTGATGTTCTTATTGCCTGTCTGCTGACTAACATGTTATAAGTAATAACCGAGGTAATTATAATAATTTGCAGCTTAATAACTTATAGGAGAAACTTTTTGTGACCCATCATTTAAAAAGTAAAAGAAAACAATCGTATCACATGTTTAGAGTCTAACTATCTGAATTATTTGTTCTAACTGTTAGACAGTTACATGTAACATCTAGTCAAGCGGTTCTGATTTCCTAATTATTTGCCCTGGCATCGAATCTTAAGTAAATACGTAACTCTTGCTGCTTCTTAACACGGTCATGCAATAAGAAGATACTTACCGAAAAGTACAATCCGAATCAGAGACTCTGACAAAAGAAGAAATGCATACAATCAGACAAAACAATTATCTTATATCAGTCGGACAACAAACCCGTATTTTCAATACTTACTTTACTTAGTAAGTAGTGATAATTTCTGTAACTGAGTACCAGGTGCGTGGCAACAGTTGAGTTTTCATGGAACTTCCTAAAAGTACCGCATACGGTACACGCGGGTAGCTCGAGGCTGGAACAAGTACTGTGCATTGTGAGTACGCGGTAGAATGACAACACTTTCCAACTTTTATAGGCAAAATATCATATCTTACGGTGATACGTTATTGAGGCTTCTGCAATCGTATTCAAATTAGAAAACACCTTTCGGCCTCAATAGGTCGGAAGTTATGCATATTAATATTTCTATTAACAATCAGTTGTTAATTTATTATCTTATAATTTCATCCTACACCGAAAAAGATTCAAAATACCGTCGTATTTTTCTACCCCATTTAATAATGCTAAAAGTCCCGGGCGCACGTCTTATTATTGGCGATGCCAACTTTGTTAAACATTGAGCAGTAACGTACTCGGATACGGTGTTACCGACATTAGTGCTGATGAAATAACGCTACAAACCCCAGTTAGCAACCTTTTAGGCAAGTTATAAAAAACCGACCAAGTGCGAGTCGGACTCGCACCCTAAGGGTGCTTTGAGTCGTCGGTGAGTCGTGAGTCGGACTCGCACCCTAACTTTAACTGAATTATTAACCTACTTCCATATAGCCAAGATACCACAATATTTTGTTGACAGCAGCTAACTTTGTTTTTCATAATATTTGTATGAATAACAAAGTTATGTTTGCGGTTATTGAAAATATGCTCTATCTCAAAAACTAACTAGTTCGATCTCGTTCAAACCAATTTTCCTTGAAAGTCTTTGTCTTGACAAAGATTGATCTTTTAAATCTTGATCTACATTATGTATTTTTTTCAAAATTTACAATAGCTTAGTTTAAAAGTTAGATGGGGGCCTGCACATTTTACCACTTAGGAAGCGTCATATGAAAATCGTAAAGCGGTTTATAGAATACATCTACCTACTAAGATTCAACTGAGTAATACTAATATTTTCAGAATAAAGTGGCTGTGACATACGGACGGACAGACAAACAAACAGACATGACGAAAACTATAAGGGTGCCGTTTTTTACCATTCGGCTACGGATCCCTAAAAACAAGGTTTTTTTTACCTAAGTATCATAAACCACTTTTTCACAATTCGTGGTCGCCCTCCTAGCATGATGTATCGCACGACGCTGCGCGCGCGCTGTAATTACGAACGTCGTGCGTCGTGACTGGCCCGGCCCCGCTGGTGACCCTCGACTTCACTCGCACAGACTGATTGAGACTTTCAGCAATAAAGTGTTACGCATTTTAAGTAAAGTGCGTAATAAGGCTGGCTGAAAAGCGTAGTTGAAACTTGAATACTTAGTTCTTATTACTCCTCCAATTACAGCTTTTTACAAGTGACACCTACATTCTTATTACCTTTATTATACACATTGTATATCCATACATCATACGGGTGGCAGTGACGTCATTTTTGGATTCCTTACATCCAGGGCGATCAAATATTCAAATATATCAAATATATCCTAAATGTGTATGTTAACGACAGCCACAAGACCAAAAGAAGTTTCATATGATTTCATTAAGCTTTAATATTGTCGTTTATTTTCTACTAGACTTAAAGAAAGAGAAAAATGTATAAGTAAGAACGAATACGAAAATTGTTAAGAAAAATTAAATAGGATAGCAATATATGTAAGAAAGAAATGAACATAGTAGTGCCGTGTGCAAACTTCGTGCTCAATAATTAGAGATAATAATGGATCGCTTTAGTCGCTAATTGAACGCAGAAAATCATACAAGAATAGAGCCGAATTTGTATGCAGTACGTTCATTCCTTCCTACGGTTTAATAGTGAATACAGCTACTAGTGAAAAGTGAAGTACCAGTAATTACCAGTGAATTGTGAAAATAGTAAAAGTATTAATAAATTAATGTGTGTCAGTATAAGTGCAGTGTTTTACTGGGGAACAGTCAGTGCCTAGTGTTAAATTTAAATTACAGTCCACTCGCTCTCTGGGCTTGACGACTGTACTCTCTCCATAGTGTAACACCAACATCGTTGGTCCTATCGGAGACGGATCGAAAGTACGCACCAGTGGACTCTGTGCTGTGAAATTAGTGTTTATGACTTAGTGCAATATGGACACACTTATTTTGGACTATAAATTGTAAGTACTTTTATTATTTCTACAAGTGATTACTGTGTTATTTCGTGTTAATGTGTTGCATCTGATCTGAACTTTGATTCCTGAACTGTGGATGAACTCTGTCTGTGTTAATTGTGATTTACAAATAGACATTTGACTCTGCTAATTGACTCTGATAAGTGTTTAAATGGTGTATACGCGAAGCCAAGTCATGGCCGAACGTTCCGAACGTGTGTTACCGGAACCGCCCCGGTCGCCGTCCCCGTCGACGAGGAGCCGCTTGGAAGCGGAACAGCATACGGCCGCCCAGCCTAACGAACGTGGCGCCGCTGTGTTGGGTACGCACTCAGCGTTCGACGTGAACATGGGACATGTCGAGACCGCCGCAACGAGCAGGACGCAGCACGCCAGAGCACGCTCCACCAGATCCACTGCTAGCGCTGTAGCACGGCTACGGTTCGAGGCAGAGGAGCGGCTCGCAGCCATCAGACGCAAGGAGCTTGAGCTTGAGGCCGAGATGGTAAAAAAGAAGCTCACGGCAGACCTAGCAGAGTTGGATGACGACAGTGACCAGGAACAGATGCAAGAAATAGAAAAAGTAAACGAGTGGCTGGACAAGTCTGCGCCAAACGTGGATGCCGAACGGGGGGAGCGCCTGGAGGCTCCACCGGAACCCAGCAACGAAGAGACGCCTGTGACCCGAAGGGCAAGATTTTGGACGCCGGGACCGGTCCAACCCAGACCACGCGCAGAAAGGAAGAGATCGTCAACCCCGAAGGGACGAGGTATTGAACAGCTGGCAGACACGCTGTCACAGATGATGGCGTCGCGACCACCACCGCGGCAAGTTACGGATCTACCGCTGTTCTCCGGATCACCACTGGAGTGGATACACTTCGCTACTGCAATGGAGGAATCAACAAGGCTGTATAAGTTCACTCCATACGAAAACTTGGCCCGACTACGCAACGCTCTCAGAGGTGAAGCAAAGGAAGTGGTAACGCCACTACTTAGCAGCGCAACGCACCCAGATCGAGTAATGAAGACGTTACAGCAATGCTTTGGACGCCCAGAGATGATCATAGATATGGCATACGAAGAACTTAAGAAGCTGCCCAAGATGGGAAGTACTGCAAGTGAATTAAATTCCTTCGCCATCAAAGTCCAGAACATCGTGGCAACTCTTGGCAACGTGGATCCAGCATATCTGTATAACCCATTGCTAGTGCGTGAAGTAATAGAGAAGCTGAGCCCACACATCAAATCAAGGTGGTGTGACTTCGCCGAGGAGCAGCCGAGAAATACGACTCAAATCGTAAGGCTTTCCGAATTTTTAATGCAGCAAGCTGACCGTGCATTAAAACACAGTTACAGTGGTGCTAGAAAAGACGTCCCGATCAAGAACACGAAGATCGAACAAAAGAGAAAAGTATTCACTGTAACGGAGACGAGCGGCAGGCCAGAAGACAATCAGAAGCCCGAAGCCAGCGTCTGCATAGTGTGCAACAGTGAACACAAGCTACCTGCGTGCCCGAAGTACAAGGAGCTGTCGGTGTCGGAGCGGTGGGAGGCAGTGAAGAACGCAAAACTCTGTTTCCGGTGCATCAACAGCAGGCACAGAAGAATGAACTGTAAACAGAAGCTCTGCGGCGTAAAGGGCTGCAAACGTCCTCACCACGCCACCCTACATGCTGAAGTCCCGGCCAAAGAGGAAGTCGAACAGGTGACTACGAACCAAGCAGAGGTCGCAATGGCCACAGCTACACCTGGAGGGAGTGACGTGAAGCTGAAGATATGTCCGATCATCATCAGCGGCCAGCGGGGGGCGCAGCGAACATACGCGCTCTTTGATGAAGGGGCCACGATCTCTCTAATCGACGAAGACCTCGCGAACGAAGTTGGAGCTAGCGGACCCAGTACTTGTCTAAAACTAAGAAGCATAGACAAAGAAGTCACGAGCATGAACAGCAGAACCGTCCGCGTCAAGATCATGGGAGATGACGTCAGCGGACACAGCTCTGTCATCACATTCCGAACGATGGCAGGTCTGGACCTATCGACGCAGTCGTTGCCAAAGGAGGCACTACAACTGGAACACCTGCGAGGACTGGATATCTCAAGCCTAGCCTACCAGAACGCCAAGCCACGAGTCCTCATAGGAACTGACAACTGGCCGTTGATCATCACGAGGGAGCTGCGAGCGGGCAAGCCGTATCAGCCGGCAGCCTCCAAGACCTTACTAGGATGGGTGATCCACGGAAGAGTACCTAGAAGCTGTCAAGATACAGAGAAGATCTTGCACATCAAACTGGATGAGAAGATCGAAGATCTGGTCGAACATCACTTTCGCGTCGACTCGCTAGGTATATCTATGAAGAATGAATTCACGAAAGAAGATGACCTACGAGCCATGAAGATCTTCGAAGAAACCGCGGTGAACAAAGACGGAAGATTCGAAGTAAGTCTACCGTGGAAGAGCGAAGGCATGAAGCTACCAAACAGCTACAACGCTGCCTTGAAGAGGCTGAAGACACTTGAGTCCAGCTTAGAACGTCGTCCCGAAGAGAAGAAGCAGTACCACGAGCAAGTGGAGAACCTGCTAAAGAAGGGATACGCCGAGCAGTGTAGTGGCGAAGAAGAAGACAGTTCAGTAGCGTGGTACTTACCACACTTCGCAGTGAAGAACCCGAACAAGCCAGGAAAGATCAGGCTTGTCTTCGACGCAGCAGCCAAGGCGAACGGAGTCTGCCTGAATGATTGCCTGCTGGAGGGGCCGGACCTTCTGCAGTCTTTGCAGACCATACTGTTCCGGTTCCGAGAAGGCGCCTACGCGATAACAGCAGACATAGAAGAAATGTTTCTGCGTGTGAAGATAAAAAAGGAAGATCAACCTGCGCAGATGTTCCTATGGAGGGAACAATCAACAGACAAACCAATGAAGATGAAGATGACTTCAATGATATTTGGCGCATCAAGCTCTCCGTTCCTGGCACACAGCGTCCGGAACAAGAACGCACTTCAGCACGCGAAGACACACCCTGAAGCCGTTCTACCGATCATGGAAGCCCACTACATGGATGACTACGTGGATAGCTTCAACGACCTGGAGAGCGCCAAACGAATCATCGTGCAAGTCGACGAGGTACACAAGAAAGCCGATTTCCATCTTCGAGGTTGGAGCAGCAACAACGAGGAGCTGCTAGAGGTCACACCAAAGGACAGACGAGCAAAAGCGGGAACAACACCACTAGGAGGACAAGAGAAGACCTTGGGACTTCTATGGAACCCGAAGACCGACAAGCTGAGCTTCAACACTTCGCTGATTCGAGTCTCAGAAGCCGTGAAGCCAAGAAACCCACCAATCGGAGATCTACCGATTGAACGCCTGCAGTCATACCACAGACCGTTCAGCTTTTGCGGAGTAGACTACTTCGGCCCCATCACAGTGACGATAGGCAGACGACGAGAAAAAAGATGGTGTGCTCTTTTCACCTGCCTGACAACAAGAGCCATCCATTTAGAGTCAGTCGCTTCCTTAAGTACTGACTCTGCCATCATGGCTCTCAGAAGAATGGCTGCCAGAAGAGGATGGCCCAAGACGCTGTACAGCGATAATAGAACAAACTTCAGAGGCGCAGACATAGAACTAAAGAAAGCTTATGCCGAATGGCTACCAGAACTATCAAGACTGGCGATGAACTACGACACCGAGTGGAAATTCATAGCCCCAGGAGCTCCGAACCAGGGAGGCGCATGGGAAAGGCTAGTGCGTTCGGTCAAGAACGCGCTTACCGCGACGTTAAAGGAGAAAGCGCCGAAAGAAGAGACCCTGACCACTCTGCTGACCGAAGCTGAATACTCAATTAACTCAAGACCATTGACCCATGTCTCCGTGGATCCAGAAGACCCAGAAGCGCTGACGCCCAACCACTTTCTTCTGGGATCATCAACCGGACTACCACACACCGGAGCCTGCGAAGAAGCGGACCGGCGGACTTGGAGAGCAGCAATGGCACTTGCGGACAGCTTCTGGCAGCGGTGGATGCGCGAATACCTACCCACACTGGTGCCACGCCTTGACCGTCACGAACGCCAGGTTGCCGTCAGAACAGGCGATCTGGTCATCATCGCTGATCCACAACTACCACGGAACATGTGGCCCAGAGGCACTGTCAACAGGACCTTTCCAGGACCTGACGGTGTCACGCGCATTGTAGATGTGCTAACCAAAGGTGGGACCTTCAAAAGACCCACCTCAAAAATCATCGTGATATCTACATCCGCACCTTCCCCGGACCAGAGGGAAGGGACGCGCTGCACCAACGAGAGGCTGTCTACCGGAGGAGGCTACGGTACACCTTCGCCGGGGGGAGAATGTTAACGACAGCCACAAGACCAAAAGAAGTTTCATATGATTTCATTAAGCTTTAATATTGTCGTTTATTTTCTACTAGACTTAAAGAAAGAGAAAAATGTATAAGTAAGAACGAATACGAAAATTGTTAAGAAAAATTAAATAGGATAGCAATATATGTAAGAAAGAAATGAACATAGTAGTGCCGTGTGCAAACTTCGTGCTCAATAATTAGAGATAATAATGGATCGCTTTAGTCGCTAATTGAACGCAGAAAATCATACAAGAATAGAGCCGAATTTGTATGCAGTACGTTCATTCCTTCCTACGGTTTAATAGTGAATACAGCTACTAGTGAAAAGTGAAGTACCAGTAATTACCAGTGAATTGTGAAAATAGTAAAAGTATTAATAAATTAATGTGTGTCAGTATAAGTGCAGTGTTTTACTGGGGAACAGTCAGTGCCTAGTGTTAAATTTAAATTACAGTCCACTCGCTCTCTGGGCTTGACGACTGTACTCTCTCCATAGTGTAACACCAACAGTGTATGTTAGCCAATTTTTCAATGTAATCGATATATTAAGTATTTTCGAAATTTTAAACAAATAATTCCTCCACTTTTTATGATGTTTTGTCTTTTTTTGCAGATGATTCGTATAATTTAAATTTACTTAGATAACATTATGTGCAAGTTGAAACAAGGACTAACAAAAGTTGATTTTTAAATAAAAATTGGCTCGAAAGCTACAATAATTTCATCATCAAGGTCATCATAAATATGGTATGTTTGAATAGCCCTGGCAGTAAAGAATTTAAAAAAATGGACGTCAATGTGTGGGCCAATAATGTTTTTGAAAATTTATAA
This sequence comes from Pyrausta purpuralis, assembly GCA_963924145.1. NCBI lineage: Eukaryota > Metazoa > Arthropoda > Insecta > Lepidoptera > Crambidae > Pyrausta > Pyrausta purpuralis. The sequence continues at coordinate 16,994,976 of OZ001651.1, read as the reverse complement.
AAGATGGTCTTTTTCATTTGGCCCATTTGCAACCATTTGGAACGCACACCGCACCAGCCCATTATATTTGAAGATAACGCTGTCTGTAGGACGGAAGAAGCAAATCATATTACTTTTCAACACAAGATGTACTCTTCTCAATTCTACAGCAGTGCTATTCTCTAAGCGCAAACATCCTAAAAACCTTGATTGCAGCTTCTGTCACAGTGGAGAACGCGTGTTTGGTATTCGCTAATTTACTTTTCAACGCTGTTCAAAACTAGCGCCGCACGGCTGTGAACGGCGCGATTAGGAATCACGAGTTTGACATTGTTTCTATGAATTTGGTATTCTCTAAGTTAAACAGCCTACAGTTCCGACGACATCTTCGACAAACGCCTACGATTTTTAATGTCAAACGAAAAGCTAGTATTTTGTTGCTGTTATCGAGGCTGTTTATAGATTTTTTTTATAATTCAGTGTTAATTACAGGCCTAATTGGATAAAATATGTGTCTGCATATAAATTCTTTGCGTTTGCGATCATAAATGTAAAATTTTACGGCATTTCAAAATTTCGTGAGGTTACAAATTACTGCAGGAAAGGTTATGTTTCCAAAACCGAATGTAAGTATCTAATAAATAATGGGGATATCATAATGTATTACAATCTTTATCACTTATCTGTAAATACAGTGTATATATCGCAAATATAGAGTGTAAGGTAATATAAATACCATAAACATCATTTAAGTTTACACAATTGAATGTTGGGTATTGGCAATAATAAACATTATTTTATTTCAGCTGATGAACAATGCACTTAAGCATTGGTTTTATTTCATAACAATCCCCTAGCAACCCTAAGCCTGGAAATCAAGCAGAGTGCCAGCAAAAAATGGCACGGAACAGTGTGTACAAAATCATTAGAAACCTTAAGAGCAGCAGCTTTTGATGTCACAATAAAGAGTATTTTATTTTAAATTTTGACTTATGTTCTACAATTAAAATTAATTAACTTATTAATGTTTATTAAATTTTACATATTTAAACAATATTTAAGTTGGCAGGTACTATAAATAATTCCTTGAACTAATAAACTAACAGCACATAAAAAAATAATATAATCCCTTCAGTATAAATCAAAATCACGAGTGAAAATAAAAATAACGTTATTGTGTAAATAATTTTGCTTTATTTGTTATACACATAACCTACATAACAAGACCAATTCACTACATTATTAACACTATCACATCATAATGGTAGACTTGAGTAAGCATTTCCTGCGACCGACCATTGACAAGCTCATCAACAACACAACATTCTTCAATGGCATTAAAACATTTCGTTAACCTCTATTATCTCACCACCCATATCGAATCCATAGCAGTAAGTTTACAATAGGCAAATCGTAGCTCATCTCCATGATCCAAATCAACTTGCATCCTGCATCACGCAAGAGTCACTGGAGGGCAAAAAGATTCAAGGTTAATAACTATCATCACCAATGAATGTTAGAAAATAAGCTTCGCTTGGTACTACTACTTACCATCTGTTCTATTTATACACATTCCAACACACTTAACTATTTGCAGCTTATAACCCGGAATGCGATGCATTTGTAAAAAACTCAAGTGGGTCAAACACATGTCAATCATTTATTTCTTGGATTTTTTTTTGTTGTGAGCAAATCAACTCCAAGCTGCAAGAGAATGACATTAACTTTTTTTAATTCATAGTTGCAAAGACCATACCGTACTGCCTTTATATTCCACACTACATATCCCTGTATTTTAAGAAATATACATTAATATCAACACTTTTCAGTATAATACAATTGGAAGCATTCTTTATATATATTTTCTTATTAATAAATAGGCAAAACCCGCCAGTCGAGAATGTTCGATTATCCAAAACATACACACGTCACCACACTAGCACAGCCTTGCGCACGGTCAAACAATCACACAGCCAAGAGATCGACAACGAGCTAATATCGCTTAGAGAATACCGATAAAACAGCCTTAATCACCGCCATCGATGCTGCGGCGGTGACATCTGTGAGCACAGCCTCAAGCGCGGGCACAAAGCGTTCTTAGTGAATCGCATAGCTGCACTCAAGCGAGCGCCCGCGCACGTCGATTTACCTACTCTATTAACTCGACGCATGCGCTACGTGTACTTTATTAGAGTCTTAGCACTATCTATAATTTGTGGCATATGGATGAGACTGACTGACCACTGACTAAGTATAAAGTCTAGAGTCCCAAATGTCTTATGCAAATTTTTGTGTTGTATTTTTTTTACTAAAAAGTATTCCGTTAAGATGAACGTAGATAAATTCGATTAAACTAAGGTATGAGACATGTAATAAAATTCAATTTTAATGGAGTCTATCATTGGAATGAGTAAGTAAAATAAGTAGTCAATAAATTATTGATATAAATACTCAGAACAACAAAGTAAAAGCACTTAACTTTATTTAACCTGAAAAGTAGCCATTAATGGTTTTACCAGATTTTAATGCGCTAGTCACTATTTATACTTTAAATTTAAAGCTGTAATTAAAATAACTTTTTTACAATGTAACGAGTTAATGTCAGGTTAAATGTGCCATCGTCGTCCACTACAAAAAACTTGGCCTTTAAAAATGCGCCCAATTCAAAGACCAATTGGACTGGAAAATAGGTAAAATATGTAGTTACGATTATAAATTAAACGAAAACTCAAACATTAACTCTACTTGATTTGTTCACCAAAAGCTTCCGAAGCTGCGCAGTTTTATCGCTTTAATTTTTTTAGCACGGTTCAACCAAAGTGGCTGTTGGAGGTTGGAACTCGACTCGATAAAATTCCGTCTGGCCATTTTATTTTAAGGCGCGCATTAACAGGGGTAATTAAGCATCGAAATGTCGCGTCGCCGACGGTGAGAGGCGTCGCCCTAAGTAATGGCCGCTGCGACTCGACCTATTAACGCTAACTACTCAAAAAAGTCGCATAAAATTAAGTGCGATTGTGAAAAAATACGAGCGCGATAATGCGATGACGGTTTTGCAAAATGATAGTGCACGTGCGATGCGGATTGCGGAATCACTAATCAACCAAGATAGGTAGGACGAAGTATCTATGCCGTAATGTAAGTAATATATAAGTACTAAAGAGTTATATAGAGTCAACCCGGAACACAAATAATATTTGGTACCTTCTCCGTAATATTTTCTATTTTACATAATATGTAATTAATATAGGACTTGAAAATTTTATTCTCAAGTTTCATCCTGATTGTCCACCGTTTATTTTCTGATACCTCTACTTTTTACGGCGTATCAATATATCGATTTTCTCGGCTATTCCCGCAGTATTCCGACAATGTAAACAAAAAAGTTTTACAAGCGAAGACAGCTGACAGCGGTATATTTATTAACAATTTGAGCGCAGCTAATTAAACTATTGCGAAAGGCGTCCCGAAGCGTCTGCGCACAATCGCCGGGATGTGGGCAAAAACTGAATTGCGCTAAACTCAATTGGTTAATCAATTCAATTAATTTGAAAGGAGCTGGTACTCGTACCTTCCAATCGAGGAGCGTGCTACCGTAATTGGGAGGATTAATGCTTCTCCAGATACGATTCTTTCTTTGTATATCGATCAGACATATTGAAGGCATGCTCGGAATGGAGCTGAACTATACGCTTTGTGATACACAGATAAAATCGGTAATGAAGCCTTCAGGATTGAGCCAATTAAACGAATGCCTTGATTATGCATCGGTTTCAATTATCGCGGATTTTATTGATTGCGGTGCTTAGATTTAATTGCAAACATTTTTTTTGTCTCGAAAACATTTTTTGCGCGTAACTACATGCACGACACTTGTATGTTTTCTGGAAATACATTCCTTTTTAGGGTTCCGTAGCCGAATGGCAAAAAACGGAACCCTTATAGTTTCGTCAAGTCTGTCTGTCTGTCTGTCTGTCTGTCTGTCTGTCCGTCCGTATGTCACACCCAATTTATTCTGAAACTATAAGCATCACACTACTGAAATTTGGTAGGGAGATGTATCCTGTTAACCGCTTTACGATTCTCATACAAAAAATAAAAAATAATGATATTTAAGGGGGGGCTTCCATACATGAAACTAAAACCGAAAAAATTTTTTTTAGTCAAACCTATGCGTGTGGGGTGTCTATGGATAGGTCTTCAAAAATGACATAGAATTTTCTAAAACCGTTTTCTTTTAAAGTCTAACGTTTCTTAGCTAGACGCTTCCAAAGTGGAAAAATGGGCGTCGTCCCCCCCCCCCCATCTAACTTCTAAACTAAGCGAGTGTCAATTTTGAAAAAAATATATAATGTAGATCATAACAAATACTTTCAACGAAAATTGGTTCGAACGGGATCGAACGAGAATTTTTTGAGATATATCACTTTTTCAACAACCGCAAACATAACTTTGTTCTTCATACAAACACTATGAAAAACAAAGTTATATTTGCTGTCAACAAAATATTGTGGTATTTTACTAAGTGGAAGTAAGTGGATTGCCTAATTCAATTAACGTTGGCACGGAACCCTCAGTGCGCGAGTCCGACTCGCACTTGGCCGGTTTTGTTCTTTATAACCTAATTACATGCAAAGCTCTATAATACCCTTCTTACAATAAACACCCACTTTATTCAACGTAAATCATAATCAACTGAGTCACTCTACATACACATTTAAAAACAAATCTGGTTAATAGCATAATTTTCAGTTGCGCTGCAATTTCCCTCCACCGATAAATTTGCCGTCCGTCAACTTATTTATTATCAACAACAACACGTGTTTTTCTTTTTTGCTGCAACCTTAGTTTTAGTGCGTTTTGTGATGCTGCCCTTGGATGCGGCTCTAAACGCGGCTGTTGTCAATGTGACCGTACGTGCAGACCGCTCCGTGGGTGGTTTTTGGCGGTGCTTTTTAGGAGTCTGTGTCCAAAGTTTAAACGTCCATCAAAGTTTATTTGGTTGGGCTAATTATCAGCTGAGAAGCTTTTTTTTAAACCGTTTTTGTCAGTCACTTCAGCCATATTACGAGTAAAAGCAGACTCTCCGAATCCTCCTCAATAAAAAAAACATTTTAGTCAAGTTGATATACATTATAAAGCAATGATAAATCACGCACTTAGGGCTTGTTTTACCATTGACTAATAAGCACTTAACAATTAATAATTCAAATATGAAACGACATATCGTTTTCTAACATTTCGTGTACAGATGACTCTGACTATAACTTTTCAAGAGATCATAAAGCAGCCCATTAGTATTATATTTGTTATTTGAAAAGATTAAGAAGTAGTTAGATTCCATAAATGGTGACTAAATACCATCTTTATCAAGTTCTATTAATTACCAAGATATTGACTATAAAATAACAGATATTGTATTATTTGCGTCATAATATGGTTAGCCCTTTAGAAAGCTATAATAAATGAACTAATATTAAACGAGATCCTCATTCAGGCCCAAAATCCATGTCACGCTTGACCACCATTATGTTTTTTAAAAGGTGTGATTATCTCCATATATAGCCCGCGGCAGACCACCGCGACACCAACCCCTAAAATTGATGTCTTGTTTAACTCTTCGTGCTTCCATGCCAACTTCAAGCAATTTGAAAGTCACCAACAATTATTTCGGAAAGCTTTGAAGCAAAATTTAAAAAAAAACGTATTCTTCAAAAGTACAACACACACTTTTCCACTTTTTTTTTGTCTAAAGCGTGTAAATCTTTTGTCAAGATTGCGGCAGACCACCGCGACATCATCTTTTTAAAATGATGTCTTAAAGCATGCCAAGTGCCAACCACAAGTAATTCGGCAGTTAATAAAATATATTCAGCTTTTACAAAAAACCTGTTCTCTAAGATGCGACTCACACTTGACCACTATTTTGTTTTTTGTCTAAGGCGTGATCTCCATGTCAAACCCGCGGCAGACCACCGCGACACCAGCCTCTGCCAAAACTGATATCTTGTTTAACCTTCCGTGCTTGCATGCCAACTTCAAGCAATTTGGAAGTCACTAACAATTATCTCAATACAATTTAATCAACGGTCTTTCAATCGAGAGTACACGGAAGCAGGTAGAGAAAGAAAATTGAGATGTATCAATGGAAGGCAATTTTCTAATCATTTTAAACTTTAACGTAAATATTTTCTCTTTTAACTTTGGATTTGTATTATTACGATTAATTTGATAGACCTAATGAGAACACCGAAGTCCAAATCGTTCATGTGTAAGAAAGAAGGTACTGTTTCTCGTACAGTCACTAAAAATAAATTGATAGTTACTAATACTAATAATTAGATAACTATTGAGGAGTATACATAAATAACCAGTTCGATAAATCTCTCTCGACTATTACATATTTTAAAATAAATAGTAGCAATCAAAGCAGCTCTCAAAAAATGAATACCCAATATGTATATTATGGTTCAATCGCACGAATCGCTAATGGTAGGTATAGGAATAATCTGTTAAAACCGGAGGTCCTCAATTAGGGTTGCCCAAATTGCCATTATTAAATGGCCCCATCGGGGACCACCCCGGTTGTCCAATAAAGCATTATTTATCTTTTCACAAATAATGTCTTATTTGAACAGATGTTTTACTTTGCTTTAATATCCTTGTCTTTTGCTTGTAATTGGTACTTAACCTTAAAATCTTCAGAACGGAAACCCATGTTCGTGTTGGGTGTCATTTTGTTTTGAGGGTCCATTTTTTATTAGGTATGTTTTATTAACTCCAGCAACAGACCCATGAGATAAATATTTAGAATGGCCGGTAGCCCTGATTGATTCATCATTAAAGTATCTGAAATTGGACAGTTCCAATTTGTGTGGCAAATTCTTCGGCCACTTCTACGAAACTACACAGTTGAGGAAATCAGCGAATACTGCAAATTCTAAACCAATGTGGTCACACTCCAGCGAACCGAATTTCTTGGAGGACCACCTAGACTCAAACGAGCCAGAGCATTACGCAAAAAACTTGGAATAAATGACTACAGGTTTTCTGGAAATAATACCTCTTAGGTAATTTTGACAAATACGGTTCTTGTAAGTGGTCGTCAAATTCTTTTTTGGAAAATGTAAGAACCTAAAACAGGCACTGTATTCTACAACCATTTCACTTATGATACAAAATGATAAATCTTAACTGGCAATCTAATCGTCCTCCGCGTCCTTGTTATGTTAACACCAACATTTGCATTGGCTTACAAGTAATTCAAAAGAATACTTAAATCGTTTCAATTATTATCGTACAAGGGTAATCAACAACGAACGGTCGCAATTTGCATGCGATCCGTCGCCGAGTCTCATTACGTCGTGTCACGCGTCATAACACTGATTAATTGGCGTCCATTGCTGACACAAGAAAAAAGATAAGAAGAATGACTGCGAACAGCGACCTTTCTGTAACGAGGTGCCGTCACTCAGCGCGCCGGCGAACTACTTGACAACTCCAATTTATATGCAACTCGATGCCACTCCAATGATAGCCAATGACTACCTATCAACCAGCAGGCGGTTATGCGTATCGATCGCATACAATTGTCAGTGACGATATCACTGTTTTGGAAGCTCTAAGTACAACTCTAAATGTTTGTTAGACGTAGGGCATTTGCCAAGACAAATATTCTGCTTGGGCAGTCTTGACAGTGCCTACCCAATTTTATATTTGCACGCTGACAGCTTGCTTTGGTCATTTCCCACCCCACACACAGATGCAGTCGCTAAGTATCAGTTGTTGTGATTTTCGTAATCACACCACTGATCGCTTTCAAAATGATCGTCAATCCTTTACTCAAAACGTTTCAGCAACGAATTTATTTCTCAATTAACTTAACGATGTAATTTAGAAAATATCTCAATTAATTTCAGAAAAATTAGGTACTACTTACGAAAAATTACATGGTTTCAAACATTGCACGTAAACTGTGGTCGGGGATCGGTGCCGGTCGCCGTTCACTTCTTGGGTGGCGGCGGATGCTGCACAAATTCATAAGGAATCACTTTTCAATTACTTTCGGTTGTTAGAGCGCTGCCGACGCATTACACACGTCATCTCATGAATATGTAACGAGCGCGCCTCACGACTTGCAATGAGCAGCTGATATAGCGAAGCAAAATAAGCGTATCCTCTTTGGAACTAATGCTCGCATATTTTTGTTTATTTGTAATCGAAAATATGGACTCATTTTCGATGAACGACTATGTTTTTTCAGGATTCTCCACGAAGTTAACTATAAACGATACTACATTCAATCTCATCATCGTGAATTTCAGAGCCTTTTGTCAATGGATTGTCTTCCATTCTACTATTACTTTTTGCCCTTCACATCACCTCACACGACACGAAAGTTAACTTATCTCTTTCTGCGTTAAATTTAGCAATAACACATTTAATTTAACAAAGTATTTTCTTTGCCTTCAGCATGGCGCGGTGAATGTGCACCCACGCTAGCATTTTAAACGTCGCTGAGCAGTGATTGTGGCAAATTACAGCAGCCGCAGCCGCAATATTTCTGCACAACCACGCATTAGCGTCGGGACAGTGCAAACATATAGTTACAGACGTATTGAAACATTAGTCGGCCACCCATCGGGAATCGATTAAACTGATTGTTTTAACGTCTTCTTCAGTGTAGCTACGAGCAATAGTGAGTGCGTTTTGGCTCGTTAAGTTTTTTGGCTTGCTGAATTAAACTAAATTGCAAAAACAAATACATTTTTAGAGACCATTTCGGCTAATTTTGATAAAGTTACGATAATCCTTACCTAAATAGAAAAAGGCCACGGACCTATCATGCGCTACAATCATGACATTATTTACAAAACTGACGGATAGAGTGTTAATAATTAATTTAATAATGAAAGTCCTTTTTTCGTTTTATTCATATGAATGCACACTTGTAGTTTACAAACTCGTGACGTAAGAAACTTTAGCATTCTCCACATAAAGTGTGTACTTAAACAAGTACCTATTAATTAATGAGTATTAGCAAATGTTTCGGCACAATAAATCCTGTAGGCTTTCCAACGTTGTGTTTATCTTAAAACTGCATGTGGCGCTGTCGAGTGTTGCGTTTCTCGGTCAAACTACTTCATCATTATGGACGGACGCGAAGTGCGCTATCAATGAAGCTCGATTAATTGGATCATTATTGACAGCCCTAGTAATTTATGGCGCCACGGTTAAAAGAAAAACACAAGGACGTGTGGACGGGAGTTGATGCAAAAATGTATTAGCTAGTAGTAAAAATATGAAAGCTTTGGCGTTAGTGAATCAATACTAAAAGTAAAAATAAACAATTTATAGGTACATATCTACATTTTAATAGGAGCATTCTGTAGAATACACGACTAACTAAACTCCGTTTTTTTAAGAATTGTCACGATTGTTTATAATATTCGACTTGCAAAGAAAAACGGACTGTATAACGATTATCCTGAACAATAAACGGCCGGTGTGAGCATTGAAAAGAAGATCGGACGTCTAAAAATATAAAATTAGTGATATGCCTGTTATTTTAATATAAACGAAAATCTCGATCTTATGGTCAATAAGGTGCTCTTTTGATTACTTATGAAATTAATACATAGCAGTCAGGTTTTACATAGGTTTCATCTACAGTCTTTTTAATCAACTCACATCTATATGGGGCCTATTTTTGAACCACTTGCGGCAATTTTACGAGTGATTTTAGTTTAAAAAAAAGTTAAAAATTAGTTAATGGAAACCACACTTACATAAAACGATACAAGACGCGAAGAGACTTGTTTTTTTTTTTAAATCACTGTCGTAAAGGTTATAACTGATAACAAATAAATATCTCGCAATATTGATGAGGTCACGTAGCCTACGCGTTAAAAAAGAAATCACTTGCAAAATTCAACAGGCTTGCCAATGTGTCTCGGTGCCCGAGTGGCATAGGCAGACGAACCCCGCCCCACGCCAGGATAGCATAAGACACGGGGTTTCTCGTCTGACACAGTTGTTTTTTTTCAAGTGAATTGTATGGTGACAAAACACTATAAAAACGAAAATATAATTACAATAAAAACTAATAAACAATGATTTAAAATTGAAGGCCTGGGCCCCTAGGCATTAGCGTCAATATGGCATATGATTTTCTTTGATTAATATTATTATTTTCGATTTGAAAAAGGGACCTCAAGTTTTTAACTTTTTTTGTCTATATTTAGCGTGAATTTCGTTGACTTTTTATTGTTTATCGAGTGATTCAAAAATAGAGTCACGTGTCCTTCGAGCCCTTGAAAGACGCTGCCCTGTCATACATACCTACTCAAACAAGTAAACATTTTTTATGTCTATACAGGGTGACTTTTTTATCAGTACTGAAATTTTGTGTAAAGACTCCACTCATGATGAATATGAACAACTTTTACTATGGGGGCAATAGTGAAATTGAGAAAAAAGTAACAGCTGTTCCATACATTTTGACCGCGCGCCAATTGAACTTTTGTATGGAACTGCTGTTTTTTTCTTTTCTCGACTTCACTATTGCCCCCATCCCCATAGTAAAAGTTGTTCATATTCATCAGTGGAGTCTTTACACAAGTTTCAGTACTGATAAAAAAGTCACCCTGTATAACAGGCTGTGATTGTTATTATCCCTACCTAGAAAAATGCCAATGCGTCTTATTGGTCAATTTCAGCTGAACAATTTACATTGCAGTAATGAGATTGACCATGTTTTGTCTGCATACAAAGGGCTGATACGCGCTCAGCCACATTCTTCAGAAGCGTTGAGCCAGCTGATTAGCATTCGCCTCAGGGCAATCATTAATTATCCCAACTCAATAATAACGAAACGATCGATTTATTATGACAAGTACGTTCGGAAACAAAATACCTTGCTTGTCGTTCATAATAAATCAAAAGTATGTGAACGTATGTTTTTTGGTTTTTTATTTGCCGGCTGTTCGTAGAATTTTATTCTAAAAAAATTTTGGTTAGTCTTTCCATAGGAACTTGTTCATAGTAATCCTTCGGTGGCGCAGCGTTAGCAACGGCTGCGCCAAATTTTTCGGTTTCGATCCCTGTGTCGGGCCAAAACTATGTACCTACCTACATGGTTTTTACTGTTCGGAAATTCTTAGTCCTGAGTTTTTAAGTTGGCGGTGTTTCATCCCCGTGCCTCAGCAAGCACGTAAAGCCTCTGGTCCTGCGCCGAATCTCTCTCCTATCCGGTCATGTCAGATTGCTGTCCTATCGGGCATAGTCCCGAGTGCTCCTGGGTTTTTGCACAAATTTGTGCACTATAATATGTCCCGCGTAGTCGGTTAGTTGGTTAGTCGGCCACTTATTGAAATCGGCAAAGGGAACAAAAAAAAATTCTTCTAATATATTATTTTGTGTATATAATGTAATCCTTTAACTTCAATAATAAAAAAACCGGCCAAATGCGAGTCAGACTCGAGCACTTAGGGTTCCGTACCAACTTTATCTGAATTAGGGGTCCACTTACTTCCAATTAGCCAAACAACCACAGTATTTTGATGACTCCAAAAATAATTTTGTTATTTATAGTGTTTGTATGAAGGACAGATATATTTTATTTTGTATGAGAATCTTAAAACAACACGATACACCTACCTACCAAGTTTCAACTGTGTAATGCTAATATTATCAGATTAAATTGACTGTGAGTGACATACGGACAGACAGATAGATAGACAGACAGGACGAAACTATTAGGGTTACGTTTTTTTGCCATTCGTCTACGAAACCCTTAAAAGTGGGCAGTGCTGCTTGGGATGTATCTGTGTAAGTACTTCATGAAGGCATTACACTTTTTTCAATAAATATGGAAAAGATGAAATAAGAAACCAAAAATTTGCGCACGGGCGGGATTTGAACCAGCAACCTTTTGGCATACCGGGCCAAACGCTCTTACCAATTGAGCTACCGTGCTGTTAGTCCGACCTTGCGAAATTTATGGTTTCTTAAGAAAACGTCAATTGCGTGACGCTTAGCGCCATCTAGCCGTCTGTTTATGAAACAGATGGCCCAAGCAGTTATTCTTTACAGAATAAATTCAACTTGGAAATTGATGTCACTTCGCTATCTAATGCTTTAGAATGTTTTTAACACTCACAGTGTCATATTTTATATTCATAAAGATGAAATAAGAAACCAAAAATTTGCGCACGGGCGGGATTTGAACCAGCAACCTTTTGGCATACCGGGCCAAACGCTCTTACCAATTGAGCTACCGTGCTGTTAGTCCGACCTTGCGAAATTTATGGTTTCTTATGAAAACGTCAATTGCGTGACGCTTAGCGCCATCTAGCCGTCTGTTTATGAAACAGATGTGTTTATGATCAAATCCCGCCCGTGCGCAAATTTTTGGTTTCTTATTTCATCTTTATGAATATAAAATATGACACTGTGAGTGTTAAAAACATTCTAAAATGAAATATGGAAAACTTGTAAGGGTAATAAAAACATCAAAATTAAGTCTCATAATCATATTTATTGTTTTGCATTAATGGCGTATATTTCTTTTAGGTACATCATCCTAATCTTAGGACATACTTATTATAATTTTATTTAATATCACGTTTTATCTCTCAGCACCATGGAGAGAACGAATAATATTTTATTACAGTCACATAAATATAATAATAAAAATTAACATATTTCGTACTACACGACACTAATGGGAAGATACGTTATGAAAATATCTCTCCACGTGATCTGACCAAAATATTAAATTATGAAAGCCTGTGCCACAATTTAACATGCGAATAACTACATTACATTATACAGTAAATTAACGCCTTCAGTTAAAAAGTGCATATAAAAATTAATGTGAAAAACGGTAACTAAGAAGGAAGACGATTAATGACTACTGTTGGAACTCTATTTTTGGATCACTTACGTCAATATTTCGAGTGATTTTCGTTCTAAAATCAATAACAAGTAAACGAAAATTACGCTAATTGTAGACTCAACTAGTTAACAAATTGAGTTAACTTTTATCAATCACTGCGATGTGGGTTTCAACTGATTTCCATTCGAAAATCGAACAATAACTTAAAAAAAACAGATGCGATTCATATCCACGCGAGTGAATCTAAAATAGGGCTCCTGCTTTATTTTGGTAACAAACTTTTAGATTGAGCGTTAAAAAGTGTTTTAAGGGCATATAATTAAAATAAAATTAATCTGAAAACTACACTCTACTTAAAAAAATCAATGGAAGACCTTACGATTTTGCTGTTAAGGTACATAGAACTCATTCTATGCTCATAAATTAAACATAAGCTAACTTTGATACAGAATGCATTCAAAAAAATATATCGGCATTTACTACCACTTTTCCTTTTGTAAACAAATCCTTATGCAATAAAAACTAAATACATGGCACTAAGTCCTAAGTAAAAGGAATGGACTTAACTCTAACTTGTTAAGTATTTATTATAAAATAAGTTTGGACATTTTAGTCCCATTACGTACCTACAATGAAATACTGCCTCAGATGTCATCCTTGAATTTACAAAAATATCCTAGAACTAAAATTAATTCATATTTATAACATTAAAATGGCCATAATTTGTTAAATGTTAAGTAATTATTCTTCATTTATACATATAACTTTATTGTAATTCTTTATACGTACACATACTATCACACAGAAAAACTGGCCAAAACGGTACTATAATCGATAGTTAGTGGGTATGTAGTACATAAATATTTTCATTGCTATACATAAATTAGAAACACACTAGGAACTTCAAAGCTTTCTCGTAATCACACATTTGAATTGTAACGATTTATAAGCAAGTTTTCAATATAAACATTATTATAAAATTATCTATATTGCGATTATGTAACATTCATTCCAACTCTACTCGCTGTTAACCTTAAATTTATGATTAAAATTATATCACAGAAAGGAACCTAGGAAAAGGCTGCACGCATCATCAAGAGAATACGTAGTATCAGGTTACCAGTACATGCCTTCCCCACAACTTATTTTACCTCATGCTTATTCTTAACCTGTCAAAAGCGGTGTCACCACGGCCGCCATGGCTTTTCTTCAGCCGGTGGTCTTCTCGTAACCAATGCTAAAGGAGCTGGTTCATCAACAGACGGTGGAGGACTACCCCACCCTGAGCTTGCTGGAGAAAAGCACCTCGGTTCTGAAGATGCTGAGGATGATGACGCGTCTCTGGGCGACAGAGGCACTAATGTAGGCACAGTGCCTAAGGTACTAGCATTGACTCCAGCGGGTAAGACGAGTGCGATGTCGCCGTTTGATAACCTCGTTGGCACTAATCGGACGCCAGAACCAGGACCGGCTGTAAAAAAACGACATCTTTAGTTTGGTAAAAAGGGAGAAGAGGAACTTAGGTACAGTGCCTGATTTCAAAATAAAGAAATTAGACTTTTGCAACAGTTATATCTCAGCTAAAAGATAGGTTCAACGCACATTTAGGAACTACGGTATGTAAGAGTTGAGAGATAATTACCGGAAATAAAAATTGTTGAATGCTGAGCCAAGGCGGTATTGTCTTCAGGGTCGGAAGGTGGAGTGGGAGCTCCGGCCGGCCTCGCGGTAGGGTTGCCGACGCAGCTCTCTAAATGCTTGACCAGTCTTCTCTTCAGACCCGACTCCAATCCCGGAAACTTGGTCACTTCAGTAAGGCAGTGCCGGTACCCTGCTCGGAACCTATCCGGGGACCCAGCCCCCTCCGATCGAAGACCTTCCAAATGCTTCACAGTCATCTCCAATATATCCGCCTTCTCCAACTTTGAATGTCTAGCCGGCTGCGACAAAACAAGCCATTATTAAAAACGAAACACCTCCGGTGAATCATAAAATGCAAATTTTATTAATCGCATATTTTGTTGAGATATTTAAAAGAAAATTACAACTTTGTAGATATAAACTTCTCGTTTATGACAGCGTTTATGTGGTCGTTACTAAGGCTTTATTTTTGCGGTTTAATATAATTTGTGGGGCTTTTAAGTTTTAATATTAGTGACTCACGTCTTTTTTCATAGCGTCCAGAATGAGCGCCTTGAGTTCGTTGAGACAGTTGTTGATTCGCGCTCGTCTTCGCTTTTCCATAATCGGTTTGTTGCTCTGAAACAAATGAAAATCATATTGTAAATTTGTTTGTCAAGCTTGTGGCATAGTTTCCTAATCATAAAGGTACGTGACGCTGAAACAATGTTGCAAGTGCATGTGCAATCCTTATACATATTATCTACTGAACAGTCAACAGTGACCATGCGGACACTTCTGTTACCGTAGTACCATTTACATACCTAATTAACTTACATATAAATACTCGTAATAGTAGAACGTAGTGTAAGTTTTTTAGTTTATTTCCAGCACGCTTCTTTCAATAGTTTTAGTTATTTAGCAGAATGTACTCAGAATGTAGTTATTTAAACATACATTTTCTTGTATTTACCGTAGTATAGGTATTCTTAAATGCAAAACATCACATAAGGTCATTTATACCCCCGCGGGCTTTTGCCGGTATGAATGTCTTAGCTATGCATAGCTAAGCTAGTCTGAATACATATTAATTGCTAGCTATCAATGAATTAGGCTTTGGGCATGTGATTTCCCAAACAACTTTTCTGATAGAAAACTTTTCTGTAGATATGATTAAATGTGTACAAAACAAAGAGCATCCGTCGGTAGTCGCAAATTCGTGTCTAACACACAATGGCAGTATCAGCGACGCGCGCGACGCGACGCGTGACAAAAAGTGGCATTAATCTCTCGTTACGCGGCGCGTGTTCAAGGTGAAGGTCGTCGTGATTGGCGGGCGTGTGACGTCGCGTCACGCGCGCCGCACCACGTGATGAGGTTAGGGCTGTTACTCGTGGCAAATCCAGAGAAGAAAATGCTGACTTATCTGAGTTCTCAGCTTTCACTAATGGCAATTACTTTACGCCCTACTTGCATGATCAGTTGATCACGCATTAGATTAGACCTGGGTAAATTCATCAAAATCATGCTGTTATTGTCACTCTCTTTGATGTTGACAGTGACAGAAATGAATACGCGTGGAAATTTAAACCTCGTGTAGTTTTCTACACCTGACGTAACGTAGACCTAAAGAAGGTTGGAGGCAAGGCATCTTGTCTAAATGGCTAAGTATTGCAGATATAAACCACTGCTCTAACAAAACTCTATCTGTTCGTCTGTCTGATACCTATTTCCATCTATCTAAAATCAATATATTTTTATATAAGACTCATTATATAAGCTATTGGAAGGTTTTGGGTTTCACAATCACACTTTCTTTCTTAGTTATAATAATCGTAGTAAAAGGCCCGTAGCAATCTAAGCTCGTAGTTAAAATCGTAGCACATATATTGTGTTACAGATGTTGGATAATGGCAGAAAAGCTCAAGTTAAATATTTTCTGTTATAGCAAAAAAATACAAATAACTTCTTTATAAAATTGATGACACACAAGGAACTGCACTTACACGTGTCAATTTGCATGCGTCTGGCACATTTGATATTACATATCTTGTTAAGTAGCTTGATGATATATTTAATTTCTATAGGTATTAAATACGTTTAAATAAATTGATTTGAGTTGAACAGCTTGCCCAAGCAAATATTTCGACAACCAGGACAGACAGGCCTAGCGCCGCAGAAAAAGGAGAGCCGTCCTCAAATAATGGGAAAAGGCTAGGAAAAAGATTAAGAATATATATTTCATTACGAAGATTTGATTAACAGCTTTGCAATCTCATCAAAACATTTTTAGGGTCATATGACTTTATTTATAAATAGTTGTGCAATAAAGACTATGTAAAATATTATCTATGTTGCAATATTTTGTCGCTCAAATAACAACTGACAGAGGTGAGGAACGAGTTCGTACTAATGAGATAACAAAAGAAATACGCGTAGATAAGATCATCTCGAAATATTATTAGTATTGTTTTAAGATCAAAGATAACATTACGAATTTACAAGGTACGCCTCAAATCAAAACGCGAGTAATCAGACTTGACAAGGGCACTTAAACAAATGGGTTGTACTCGTAGTAAGCTTGAAGCTATGAGTATGCTTGCAATATATTTTTGTAATATGCTTTTGATTTTCAATGCTACCTTACGATATTTTCATCACCATAACATAGAATCTAAATTTTAGAAAATAAGTTTAGCTGCAGTAGGATAAGTGGCGTCAAAGTAAATTGTACTGTTTTCAGTTCAATAGCAATTTTCAATTATTGTAATTTGCCCAGATGATTTGCTTAACACCAACCACCTCCAGTTTTAGGCTTTGAATTAGCACATAGTTCATTTAAACTGCTGATTTGCTTGTATCCTATCTGCTAGACTAAAGTACTATTTGTAAATAGTTCTATCTGCTCGCTGAGACAATAGCGCAACGTGACGCTTACGCAACGTCGAGTCATGCGACGTATTTAGCAGAGGCGCCGCCGGCACGTGTCGCCTCCATATAGCCGCCTTTATAGCCTACGGTACTGCTGAAACTCACTTTTTGCAACGATCGACTGAAATACGATCATTTTCAAGACAATTCAACTATACTTAATAATGTCTAGTCCCTCTGATTTGGGAGGAAGTTGTGAAACATTTAATTTATATAAGGTCATTGATAAAATGTGTTAGTACTACAGCTAAACTAACTCCCTTATTCATAATAAGGTCCTCCCTTATAGTGTTTATCACATCAGTTAATATATTATCATCGCTGTAGAAATACTGCACCGTCCGGTTGATGAAAAGTATTCGACGGAATGAAGTGTTTGACTAATAATAAATAAACCATTCTATTTACTTCACAAGTTATCGTTTACACTGACAAAAAAATACACTATACCTCTATCTAGCCGAAATATTGTATGTATCTATGAATGAAACGAGCGAATCGATCTCGTGGTTGGAGCTCGTCCGTTAACGGCTATTTTTCAGTCTGGCACCGGCCCAGTATCACTGTAGATCGCTATTTTGATACCTACCCGCCCGCACCGAGATAGATAAGTATACGCGAATAAACGTTCAGCAGGTATGCGATATTTGTCGCTTGTCACTCCCACGAGACTGGGTGATTTATGGTCCTTAAAATGTTACATTTCCTTATTTACTGCAATTTGAGTGTTTCAGTAGCTAATAGGTGAACTTAATTAAATTAAAATGTTAACAAAACTTTATAAATAATTCTAAGATAAGTGCTTAAACGGCTGAATAAGTCGGATTAAAAAATCAATTCGTCCATTCATTACCAACCAAAGAACAATGAAACAGATACGTTAGTACGTAAAAACATTATCAGCAGACGTTCGATGACGCAACATTGGCACAAGCGGTGGATTTTACAAGATTTATCTCGCAAAGTGGCTAGTATTTAAACAGGCGCTCGCTAAACGATGAAACATCGCGCCAACGTGCGGAGAGCTAGAGCCAGTTAGGATTTGTTTTGTCGGCGCCACGACATTAACAAAGCAGTGCGCCATCTAATACATTAGTAATCCAGTCCGAGCGTCGCGTGACAAGGCAACAAAGACAGCCAGTAAATGATATAAATAATTCAATATTATTTTTCTTGAAAGGCTAAGGGGTAAATTATAGCCCATTACGCTCGTAGCATTCGTAGCACCGTAGCACAATTTCAACTTATTTACTGGAAGCCAAAAAGAAGATAAAAACGATGTGTGATATCTTTAGTTTAACTTATACCACTATTCTTAACGAACCACTTATGGTTCGAGTACTTCCTAAACCGAATGCAACATCCACAGATTTAATCTTTGATCTTATGAGACATGATGAGCTAAGGTTAATTGTCGCTGACGTCAGACTACGATACTTTATAGTCCTTAGAACTAAGCAGTTTTTGCGGGAGTTGGGCGCATAGTTTTCGAGGAGTCTATAAGCGCTTTTTTGTTTGAACTTCCTAGGAAACTTTGTTTTTTTTTCGTACCTATTCTCAAGTTGAGTTGTAAGCCCAGCTTCCTGTAAAATAACCCAGCATGGTTTGAGTGGCTGAGCAGTCCCGCCTATGCCCTTCTAATCTGAGTCTGGCGCGAGCGGCGCAGTCGCGTGCCAAACGCGGAGGCGTGGGAGCGGGCGGCTGACTTCCGACACGCGCCGCACGGCATGCTGCGTTTACACATGCGTGCGTTACACCTAAACGGGGTCTGTGCGAGGACTTATTTAGGTTACGTACTTCCCCTTGTCTGATCCTTCAGGCTACACTTTTTTATCATCACTTATTAAAATTTTCCATTCCTTTTCCTTCATTTTTTGAATGTCTGATGAATGACGATGTCCGAAGGAAGGTTTTTTGTTAATTTCATTAGACCCGTCTACATTGTACAACTTTTTTTTCTATGTTGTCCTGTTATATCTTGTGCATTGAAGTGTATCTACATTACAAGCTAGTACCATTAAGCCAATCATGATTAGAATTTTTCCCTTCTTAATTTCAGGCAGTACATAATGATGAGGAATTTGTTAATGCTGGGCCCGTACTTTCAGACAGTTACTATCGTACTTACCCAGGCAAAGATATTTGTGATAAAAAGTCACTGAGAAATGTAGAGAAACTTTAGTGGGTAAGCGAGAGTGAATAAACTCTTGACATGTGATCACATTATGCCAGGATCAGCAACCAGCAACCTTTGTTTCCAACCCAACTAAAGATAAGCCTAATTATAACAATTAGCTTTCACAACAAATGCCGTTTACGTATCTGTAAAGACGGCGGCGAGTTAATCAAAGCGTATAATCCTTCAGACAATCTAGCCGTTATATCATTTGCCTAGAAATACGTTTGCAGAGCAAGCACAGTGAGCTTTCTTCGCTACGACCAGTGATAACATCGGCGGCTTATCACCCGTATTTGAGGCTCAGTGTAGGCGGCTAAATAGGGTTTACACACTATTTATTTATTGAAAGTAAAATGTGATGATAACAGTCACTACACCATCCAGTAATCCTCATAAATGTAGTGATTGCGCTAATATTTCAAAGATATTTTTATAAATTTTAAGCGTACGCCATTGCCCGACTTTTAGGTTTATTGCAACAACTATGGTACGATTTGAAGCGCTCTACCTCAAACAATTGATATTCCAAATCTTATTCATAACCTTTACACATCTTTTCAGGTCAATGAAAATTAAAAATTATATTTACTAATTTTCAAACTGTAATCAATTAAAATGAACGTGAATAATAAAGAGTGAATTGTTAACCCTACCGGAGCGGGCGCGTCCGGCGGGGGCGGGCGGCGTGGCCGGGCGCGAGTGGGCGCACGACGCGCTAATATCGCGGCGGCGATGTTTATCATTCGATGATGGATCGCCGCTCCTTAATAGCTTCCTACAAACGCACCACTGCATGCCTCATTATTTTCCCAACCGCTCGCTCTTTCAACATTTTATTACCCTCCTTTGATAGGACCGCAGAATCCTGCTCCAGCGAGTTGCTTTAAAACGTAATCACCTCGAAACGTGTGTGAGAAATTCATCATTTTTGTGGCAACAATAATCAACTACTCAAGGAAGAAAACAAGGTCCGGCATTAACCGTCAAAAACTTAAGTTTTGTTAATTTAAGTCTTCAAAATAAGATGGTTCTCAAATCTATCGTAATTTACAGTCATGTCCAACATAGCCTACAATAAACATATCATGAAATGAAAGGTGATATCGAATTGTGCACGCTAAAATCAACAGAGTACTATCATGGCGATATACTCGTAATTCAGCGTGGAATCGTGAATCCTGCGGGCGATAACGTGAGCTCCACCTCCCCTTTCTATTTCGGGACACTGAATAACTTGGGCAACAATGAAATGTATTTAATTGAAACTCATTGTTGGGAACACGTCTGAATTTCGCAGTATAATGTCTGCTCTATCCAAACTAGACGAGAATCGTATGTCCGCATTGTATAAACTTATTAATAATTAAACGATTATTCATGAACCCAACTGTAATACAATTACACCACAATGCTTTGATGGTAACATTTTAAGCTGCTTCATGACGAAACAAAATGTGCAGTGTGGTATTTGTCTGAAGCGTCAAGTTTCCGCGTTCCCACGTCATGTTATTTGTGTCTAATGTCTATGTGGGCACGTACACAGGTTCTACTCTAGCAGTATATGTTCTTATTTCCGGCATTCGTATCGCTCTCACTTACATTGCCGGTGTAAATGAGATCACAATTCAGAGCTCAACAAGAACGCATAAAAATTCAAATAAAGCAGATCTGAAAATCGTGATATCTATAATAGATGGCATTTTAAGCCTGAAAGGCGCACTTACATCAATGAGATCACAATTCAGCGCATAAATATTCAAATAAAGAAGATCTGAAAATCCTGATTTCTATAATAGATGGCATTTTAAGCCTGAAAGGCGTACTTACATCAATGCACATAGTAGGATCCATTCATGTTTCTAACTACAGATCCTCGACAAAACGCGTCG
Organism: Pyrausta purpuralis; assembly: GCA_963924145.1. Taxonomy (NCBI): domain Eukaryota; kingdom Metazoa; phylum Arthropoda; class Insecta; order Lepidoptera; family Crambidae; genus Pyrausta; species Pyrausta purpuralis. Next base: position 16,973,480 of record OZ001651.1, on the reverse strand, counting down.
TAACGTTGCCGATGGGAGCCTATATAATAGGGTACAACAATCCACGTTCTCAGCTAAATGTATACTTCAAAAGCGCGTGGTCACAGTGTGCGGTGTGGTATGGCGCTGGCGGTGGGCGGAGGCGCGTTCCCACGACAATTACCCGCGCGCCGTCGCCCACGCCCGCCCACGGCTGACTCACCGCGTCTCACGCCTCGCCGCCTCGGCCCCAGCCTTAGGCCCTAAGCACATTCCTTAGTTTATCATGAGTTGAATGTCAAGGGATTAGTAAGCAAGGTTCACCCGTTCTGATGGTGACGATTTTGATGATGCAGTTCTAAACTACTCACCGCGTCTCACGCCTCGCCGCCTCGGCCCCAGCCTTAGGCCCTAAGCACATTTCTTAGTTTACCATCACAAGTTGATTGTCAAGGGATTAGTAAGCAAGGTTCACCCGTTCTGATGGTGACGATTTTGATGATGCAGTTCTAAACTACTCACCGCGTCTCACGCCTCGCCGCCTCGGCCCCAGCCTTAGGCCCTAAGCACATTCCTTAGTTTACCATCACAAGTTGATTGTCAAGGGATTAGTAAGCAAGGTTCACCCGTTCTGATGGTGACGATTTTGATGATGCAGTTCTAAACTACTCACCGCGTCTCACGCCTCGCCGCCTCGGCCCCAGCCTTAGGCCCTAAGCACATTTCTTAGTTTACCATCACAAGTTGATTGTCAAGGGATTAGTAAGCAAGGTTCACCCGTTCTGATGGTGACGATTTTGATGATGCAGTTCTAAACTACTCACCGCGTCTCACGCCTCGCCGCCTCGGCCCCAGCCTTAGGCCCTAAGCACATTCCTTAGTTTACCATCACAAGTTGATTGTCAAGGGATTAGTAAGCAAGGTTCACCCGTTCTGATGGTGACGATTTTGATGATGCAGTTCAAAGCTCCATCACGTTAGGCTCTAACAAGCACATTCCTATTACTAGTTTTAGTTCAGAAATTTTCACACAGTATGAATATTACCAAATTATAAATTAATAAATAAATAATAATAAATAAATATCCTTTGGACATTCCCACACATCGCCATCTAGTCCCAAAGTAAGCTACTCAAAGCTTGTGTTATGGGTGCCAGACAACGGGTATAATACTTAAATACTTTTTGTTTGTAAATACATACATGATATACATAGAAAACACCCAGGCCAATATAAACAGACATGTTCATGCACACAAATGTTTGTATTGTGCGGGAATCGACCCCGCAACCCGTTGCGTAGTAGGCGATTTCTCGACCACTACACCAGACGGGTCGTCAAATTGAATTCAAAGAATGATGCTAATATTGATTCTAAAGTTGCAGCTTAACGTTTCCTTGCCTGGCTATAAGCATATTACTCGTTAACGTTCAACACCATGATGTAGATCGTATTTGATGTGCTTATGTATAGTGGCAGTCAGTAATATTTAGTATAATATCAGGATCTCTAGAGAGAAATAGCGTGAGAGTGCCCTAACTTCTCTCGTGTAGAAGCGGGCAGTAGCTCGCTAACATTTTCAGCGCCGCGCATGACGTCGCGAGGCCGCAGATAGGGACTGAATATTTTCCTCAAAATATTATAATATTTTACCAGTAACATGCTAATGGGTGTCTCGTGCGTAGCGTCTGAGTCTGCTTTAACCACATATTTTTGAATGACGTTTTTCTTATATTTTCGTTTGCATGTTCATATTTATCGTGTTGTACCTACGCTGTGGGTGTGTCAATGACTTCTATTGGCTTTGGTGCAGACGTGTCAAAAACATCGTATTTTTTAACAAGTGGAACGATATATTTGATAGAAGTTTATATTAACAATAGAAACTTTAGAATTGAACATTATGTTTTTCTTTCAGCAGAATTTTAAGTATACAAGCTTTGCTTAAATGCAAAGCCTTATTGAAGCGTTTTTTTTTCATATATATGATTATGATGAAACCACGCAGTCAAAGACATTGTTTATTCAAGCATGGAGAGAGCTGATGGCAAAACAAATGTTGGTTCTAGAGTCACGCGCGTACAATAATAACTACCTACCTACCTACGGTTAGTATCGCGGCACTATCATCATCATCTCAAAAGCGTGTTTCGCTTTAGTTACCGAATTACACGACACAGCATACAGCATAAAAATGATTTAAGACGATAAACACATTGTTACGTAGCAAAATTATAGCTACAATCATCGGCATCTCTTGTAGTATTACATTTCTTCGTGAAATAAAGAGCATCAATCTACATATTTGTATGCTTGCGTTATCTAATTACGTTTGCACTTTACAAAAGCACCTGCACTACATGTGATTACTACAGAAAGTACAAACAGCATGGTAGGTAGGTACGAGTACATGAGCAATAATTATCTGTCAGAAGGACGTCACGACGCGCGACCACGAAGCGTCGTGCGCGTGACCGACGTTTTCGTACAGTCGACAGCACATCAGGTTACCCACTTTTGTTGCAAACTAGCCCTTATTACAACGGCATAAGACACCGCACTGTTTACTTGACGTGCTGTAGTCCGTACTTCGCGACGATCCGCTAATCGCAAAACCATGAGGATGCGACATAGACATGAGTCTTACCCCCTTATTCATAATAACTCAAACTGTCTAATAAACCAATTTTAACTATTACACTGTTTTGTCACTTTCTGTCAAATTATGACAGCGCAAACAAAGAACGAGACAAAACAGTGTGATAGTTAAAACAGGTTTATTAGACTGTTTGCGTTATTGTTATTATGAATAAGGGGGTAAGTCTTAATAGATAAATTTAAGACCCTAAAAACCATGCTAACTTTTCCGCCCATTGCCACCACAAGAAAAATAAATCCGCCCGTCCTAATCAATTGAATTGAACTATTTTATGGCATTTATCGTAAATTAAATAGGGCCAGAGCAAGAAAAATGTTGAGCAATGCTCTTATTTAACACAATTTTATGAGTAAGCACTCGCGGCAACTATTAAGATTGTTTTGGACACACACTCGCGTCATCTACATTTAGTTGTTTGATACATATCTGTGTTGCGGCACATGCTATGCCATGCTATGTTTATGTATGTGCCGATATTTGCACTTCACGTTTTCGTAAGATCTACGAGAGATTTCCAATACTTTGCAGACATATGTAAAATTCCATCGGACTAAGTTAGAAATAAAAATACAATGATTGTTGAGTTGTGATTTGCCCCTTGCAAATCACATTCTTATTAACGTATCAATAAATTTTCAGCAGAAAGTTTTGTGCTCGAGTGTACGGATATTCGATTATGATAAGATTTTTACAATAGCAAAATTAAGCTATATGTTATTTCTAAGGTGATTACGGCGAACTCTTCAAAATATTATGTGATCTGTTCTGTTTATTATTTATTTGTATAATTTTACTTTATTAAAGCTCTACCTATCACTACGAGTTCTCTATGAGAAAAAATACAGTAAACTATCAATCATAAGTGATATTTTAAAAAAAAAACTAAAATAATTAATTCAAATTAAGATTCATAGCACTAAAATATTCAATGACATTTAAATGTTCCAAATATCAACAATCCTACTAACACATTTACATTTAAATCAAAGAACCACGTCGAAAAACATAAGATAAGTATCAATTAAAATAATAACTCACCCTTCTGTTATCGGTGCTCTTCTTTTGCTCTGTTTGCCCTCCAGGGGCTCCAGGCGAGCTCATGTTTCCGACCACCGTGTTCGGGACGCCCTGCTGCGGCCCACTGGCGATACCCGTCACCATACTGTTTTATTGTACACTCGAATCCAAGTCACTGCATATATCACTGGTTGGTTACACTTAGTTTTTTTTCACGTCGTTCCTTCGCGTTTAGATATGCGCGAGCTCGGCGTACGTATGTCGCGTGCGGCTGTCGGCGCGCGACTGGCCGTCCGTCGTTCGGTTGGTCGTCGGTCTTCAGACGCTACGGCACGCGACCGTGCACGCACCCGATGCCTCTCGCGTGCCTCCGCATTATTAGGCTGCCCGCTCGGTTGCCCCGCGGCATGGCATTATTAGATAAGCCTGTAGTAGTAGCGTCACATGTGATAAGCTAAGCGCTCCTTTTGGTGTAGAGCTGAATATGAGCGCGGCACACGTGAGAAGATTGTATGAAACTATGAACTGAACCTTTTTTCGTAGAGTTTGTAATGCTGTTGTAATGTTTTTTGAATGTAATACAATAAATATAGTTTCGTTTTAACTTGTAAGCGTCAAAAAGACAAAGTAAGTTTATTTTAGTAACAAGACAGACAAAAATGCAGTACACTAGATAATCACTACGACAGCTTTTTGTGTTCCTATTAATAAACTTGGTTCGTACTGTTCGTAGTATTGTATGTGGCTACGACTACGACGCTGCTACGACACAACTACTCGTGTTAGGCTTTGGTAACACATTAATCAGGCAGGGACTCTAGCTATAGATGTTGCGTTAGTAATAAATTTTAACTTCTTTGATATTGAGCAGCAAAATATAAACTAAGTAGATAAGATATATTTACTAGGTAGGTAGGGTAAGTACATTAAACAAAAGTCAGTTTTTTACATAAGAATAATTATTTTTCGTGTTTCTATGACTAAGTAGATACAAATATTGCCAACTACATGGCATAGTAGATAGAAGGTATATTGACGTTCCAACAATGTGGGGAACGTTTGTAAAAATATATGTTAAGTTTATCAATATTTATGATAAATCATAAAATCCTTTTATACAGTGTATACTAAGGAGCGCAGGCCTCAAAATTATCAAGATAATTACGCTCCTTGATAAATATCAAGATAATTATCGGGTAATTATTACCAGTATAAGAAATTATTTTTGTCTTATTATTTAAAGCGAAATTTATAAGAGCTTATGTAGCAAGTCCAGTATTTGTTGCGAATGTTTCTGTATGTTTTTGGTGCTGATTGCTGTTAAGTTTTCTGTTAGTATTCGCATAACGCAATAACTAGTGATCGTTGTCGAGATAAACAGATAGTTTTGTAACTATCTATGCTAAATAACACCCACAACTAGACGTGTGTTCGGAAATACACGTTCAAATAATTCGATTACAGTTCACTTTTCCAAGCGCATTTTTGTTATCACGATAATTATCATGATGATAACAAATGGATTGTCGTGATATTATCATTGATAATTATCCTTTTAAACGCTGACAAAGAGGCTCGCTAGACCATAAAATCACAAAAAAAAAAAATTTTCAAAACCACATCTCTGCAATTTGCAATTCATTAATACAAATAGATTATGGGAGCTATCCTACATAATATACAAGTAGAAAGACTCAACAGTGGATTTCGTTTGGCAGCTACAAAACAGATGAATATGCAAACGCAACCCGTCCCGACCACCCGTGCCGACTACGCGGCTTATTCAAATGCCCTATTGTCATACGCCACTCGACAACTGCAACTAATTACTGACTTGCAGGTAGAAAACAATACTAGGCAGGCACGTCGAATGTACATTACCAGGCTTTAGTTTGACCATCTCATGAACTATCAGAGCAGCGACTCCAAAAAGAAATTCGCCTGAAATGGATTCCTTTCCTTTAAAAGATCAAGATTATATTTAAAACTTTTTTGTCAAAGCCAGTAATATTCTAATGAAGTTGTTCCGTTCCGATTCCGTTTCCGTATAAGTGATAGCTTTATAATGTAGGTATGTAGGTATCCTTTTAATAACAAAACTCATGTTTTCAATTATCTCATCTCGCAATATTACGGATAGTTTAAAAAATACGATAAGGATAACATTCCATATTTTAGACGCAATTTAAACAATGGTGACGTCTTCCACAATAAACTATTAATGCAAAAAATCATGTGCTGTTACAATTTAACGGTTAAAATATATTTTTAAAACTCACACTACGGTTGCTCGCTACCTCCAACTCAAACAAAAGACTGCTCTACTTTAGTAATTTTTATGGCTTTAAAATAGAGCAAAGGCAAATAAGGACGCATAGAAAAGTTTTTTCAAGCAAAAAAACAAACTTTGTATTGTTTTTATTAGATCTTTTCCGGTAACCATAGACCGTTACATTTTTATTAGCTCTTTCTACGTATCTTGCGTAAAACGGAGTCGCTTTTTTGTCATCACGTTAAACTGTTTCTATATATAGCCGTTAGCCGTATCCTTAACACACCATATTTTTGTAACATTATTCCATAATTATTGAATGAAACATTTAACAATAATAACTACAAGTATTTGTAAAAATATACATACAGATCTATAGTATCTAGTTTGGTCAGCAAGACGTTTTGAACTTCAAATAAGTAAGTTATCATCAAATCGATTGTATGCTCTAATTATTGTTTGGACTCAGCTTTCTTTTTAGAAATTGTTTGATACGAGATTGCTACCATAATAAATTAACCCATAAATGAGTATGTATTGTTTGAATTGCTATGTGGAATAAATAGTAGTATAATCATTTAAAATATAAGTGATCATTAAAGTTAAACATAATAGAGCTTTCTTTTTATCACAAAGCTGGTTAAACTACCTTTTTCACCGCAGTTTCACAGCTAGTCAACTATTTGTTTGTTGAACGCTGCTTCGAGGAAGGTTCTAAGGACGCGCAATAAACTACATTGTGAGAGACAACACGACTTTTATAGCTACCGAAACCAACAGGGCTTTTCGGAATCACTCTATAATTACATTTCTAAAGAAATTTTAAAAATAATAGCGAGCACCCTTGCGGCGAAACAAATTGCCCGCAGCACCACCACAGCAACATTTAAACGATACACATAAGCAATTACTAAAAAGGTTATGTGTTCTGTTGGTAAAAGAAAAAAAACATGTTTTTTTAAAAAAATAAGGAAAGCACTAGTACGCATGTGTATTTCACACCTTAAACAGAATAAGATGAGAGAAAGTTGCACTACAATAACATCCGAAATGATTAAAAAACAATGTAGTTGATTTTACAAAACGCCTATAATCAATAATCGGTCGTTTTAATACTTATTCGGTAGGATAAATCCTATCTGACATTGGTAAAATCGACACTTAAAGACATATTTTGCTTAGAATAATTAAATTTTAAACCACGTTTCGAACATTACAGCGTTAGTGTTCACGGGTAGTCAGGGGAAGATTGCCGCGAAAAATATCTGTAGTACTATTATATTTTCTGTGCGTCCGCGTTTCTAAACTTCCGAATCAAGTATGGAAACATCTGAAGTTATGCAGGAATAGATATACAGGAAAGAAAAAAGCTTAGAATTACACTTATGGATAAACTGCAATCTTACTAACTTGTCTATCCAATGTGATAGGGATGGAACTTTTAACTCGCTAAGGCTTAAGACCTTAGCGAGATAGAAGAACCACCCCTATCATATTGTTTATATGTATAATCTGATGTCCTCCTACTAATAACTAAAGGCACTAAATAGGTCGTTGTTGCGTTCACATTTAAGGGTAAGAATAATAAAAAACATTGTCAAACATTTAGCATTGGCGCAAATTTCTACAGCAATTTGGCTTTCACATGCCTCAAAGAACCGCTTAAAAACCCAAACCTTTCTGCGACGTTATAAAATTCGAAAAGAAGAGTTCGGGCAACAATGGTGGTTATTGGCGAACCCTTGCAATTAACCGTTAACAAAGTATTTCGCCCTCGTGTTTGGCAAACAAACCTTTGTGCTTTTCACAATTTTATTCCACCAAGCCGTCAATTTAACGAAGGCCATGGCGATCTGTGAATTCTGTGATAAGTTCCGAAAGACAAGCCGCCAAAGGGCTCGCAGGAACAATGCTAACGGCGTGTTTATGGCGGTCGAGTCTTTAACACTTCTTTTGTAAATCGATATTTGCGTTCTTTGCTTACATCAAGGAGAATAACGGGTCTTGCTTGGCCGACCGTAATAAGTAAGTAATGGGCAAGTCGTCTTTATATTTTGTTGCCTTATTGTGCACATCTGTGTACAATATTAGCCCTAGCTATTGTAACATCACTAGCGGTCCCCCGCGACTTCGTCCGAACGTTTTCGTTTGCTCCCTCCCGTCACAGCGTGATGTTTTATAGCTTCAAGCCTTCTTCATCATTTTTTTTCAAATCTTTCCAGTAGTTTCTGAGATTAGCGCGTTCAAACAAAAAAACTCTTCAGCTTTATAATATGAGTATAGATGAGGGTCAAAAATCATGCAGTCAGTACATTAACGAAAAAAAATACCAATATATTTTTCAATTTAGAAGAAAGTTCAGTTTTCCTTTATCACGATTTCTATGCATTTCAATTTCTTCCTTGCGGTAGTATTTTAATATATGTTATATATGTATTGCTTGATTTCGTTTGTTTAAACGGTGAAACTTGTAATCGAATTAGGGAAAAGTTCGATTGATACGAGAATGCCTGTCATCTATTCAAATGTCGTGCTCGTAGTTTACATTAGCGAACTAGCAGTTCTCTCATTAAACCTTTTCCTCTATTACCGCATTCAAAACTTTTACGAAGTAGTTACCTCCTTTTGCCTCGAACAGATTGCCAAAATCCCTTCACAATTTCACATGTAAATGTGAAGGTACGAGTGCATGTATGCATATATTAACCTGTTCTCTTGTAAATATAAGCTTACCTTTACATGTTCTTACGAAGCCTGTCATAATTTGGAATTCAGCGTTTTCGTCCAACACCTAGTGGTTTAACAAACCGTACCCCATATTTAAATTCTAATCAGTATAGTGACGGTGCGTGATTGCGACATCAGGGGAGCGAACGATCGCACCTGCATTTTTTGCAGCATCCACTTGAAAATCAAGGACTGTCATAATTATATGGCAGACACACCTCGTTACACGATAAACGTTATCGTAGCGTACAAAAAACACTGTTCGGGGCGAAAACAAATATTAGTATTGACGCGGTCGTCGACGCAGGCAATTATGCGGCGCGCCAAGGGGCTCGCTGATAGTGTAAAGATTGACGGTGCATTCGCCGGCACCCTTATTTGCCCGCAAGTAATAATTATACCGCGCCGAAACGAGCGAAGTTAGGACCCGCAAAAAACTAACGCGTTGACGTCCACTTCACACGCACTCTTTAAAACGCCGGAAACGCTCAACTCACGAGTCACGTTCGAGCCTTAGACGCACGCACACTATAGGTGTCAAGTTTTTCCTGTGTTTTTTTTTCAAGATACTGATGCTGAATCATGAAATGTGTTTAAAACTAAGTAAATCTCATTACACTCTAAGTACGTAAGTAGTATTAGGTACTACGAATATATTCTGAAACGACTGAAACAGGTAATTTAGAGGATCAACTGTCTTAGCCTCTATTTTATGAATCCTACGTTATGTATGTGATAATCATGTGCCACACACACATCAATTTACACACAGAGACGCTTTTCTTAGAATACAAGATTCATACGTCAACTTACAGAGCAGAAAATGCGCACGTGTATAAGCCGATATTATTGAAGGTTGTTACCTTTTAAAAATCACTCTGGCCTGACGCGTTTTGATAATTTATATATGCAAATACTAAGTGCTGGGCTCCAAATAATAGCCGAAATTATGGTATATTATTTTTTATTTCGCTACAAAAATATACATAACTTGGGTTATACATTGATTTAGTAAAAACTAGTCTTAAAGTTAATGTCAATTTACTATAGCGTTTTGTCATACCAATAATCACAGCAAAATAAACATAGCACAGCCACTTTTGTGGGATAATTTGACGTATTTTAAGTAATCATTGGGTTTTGTAGCGATGAAATATAATGAAAGAGATTCTAAACAAACCTTATAATTAATAGGTATATTGATAATAACTTAACTGTATATATTTATAACATTATTCTTCACGGATTAAAACCTATGGAAAAAACAAGCATTACATATTTTTCATTTTTGGATATTACATGTAACAGCATTATAAAACTATTTGATTTATAACAATTCATCACATATGAATACTGCCTGATTAAATCAATAAGTTAACTGAAAGAATGTTGGAATCATTTAGTAGTAACTTAGTACCTACTTATAAATAAGGTAAGTGATGGAGTATTTTAACATAACCTTTGTAACTCTGAGTTACATACACTTAACACATAAATATACACAGAAAATATTTAATTGTTATAGTATAATAAAACAAAAAAAATCAAATGTTAAAAATAAAGGCGTTTGGCGTTTAACACAAAAAATACATTGTGCATTACAGTACGACCTAATGTGGGTATGAAATGACAAACTATATTATTGCGGATAACAATAATCTAAGTACTTTTCGGTTAAGATCTGAGTTGAGCGTGACTTTATATTTATTACGATGTTACATGATGACGATAGATTTTGGTGCCGGCTTATTTATGAGCAAACTATACAAGCTTTTTTTAAACCCTTTAACTTCGTCAATCAAACATGATGGTTAAAAGTAGTAAAAAATAATAATATCTTGAACACTGGACTGCTAGATTACCATAAAATCTTGTTTGGAATAACTTAATTCAATGTTCTTCATATCCTTATTCCGTACTCATTCCAAAAGACTTTTAAGTTTTGTTAAAATAAAAATACATAAGTTAAAAGCATTTTCTTGTCTCTGGTTAACATAAAATACTTAGTTTACATGTTTTCGCACTTAAAAACAACAGAATATACTATAAACTGGAATAATTAACTAGAGTTTAATTGAAATGAAGGTACTGGTCCCGGGCTGTAAAAACATTAATACGTGCTAACTTCTTCTTTTGGTTGTTAGATGAATCGCAATGTTATGCAGTTCTAACAATCACATGAAAATACATTAGTTATAATATTATTGTCTACCTTACATGTTGTATTATTAAAATTTCTTCATTTTTATTCTTATTGGTATCATAAATGACATGTATTCCTACTAAGTTGCTATTTTATTAAAGTTCATTTATAAACTTTCTATTCAAATCAAAAGGATGATAATAATGCTAAGTAATTATCATGAACTCATATACTCTGATTTTTAATGAAAAAAGACCGGGGGTAATTCTCGCGCAATTTGTATTCGAAAAAAGTTCACCGAACGTTTTTTTTTGTCGAATTAAAAAATGATTTGGATTTCTCAGGGTCATGATTTTTATGTATTTATATTTTGTTCGTGCGATAGTTTCTTAACGTGTAGATATTTTACTAGATTTTTAGGTAAATCGGTTAAACTCTCGGTCTATCTAATTAAAAGTCAGAGTATAGTTACGTAAAAATCAATTCACTTACCATCTTTGGCTTTGTTAAACAAAAAAAAACACGTTTTAAAACGAGTATGCAATATGTTAAACCACTAATGCCGTAACTTGTAGGAGGTTAATATTAATTTTATTAGACTTAGTAAGAAACTTCAGTCAGAAAAAGATCTTTTTTTTAGGGTTCCGTAGCCGAATGGCAAAAAACGGAAACCTTATAGTTTCGTCAAGTCTGTCTGTCTGTCTATCTGTCCGTCCGTATGTCACACCCATTTTATTCTGTAACTATAAGCATCACACAATTGAAATTTGGTAGGAAGATGTATCTTGTTAACCGCTTACCGATTCTTATACAAAAAAATAATAATAATGACAGTTAAGGGGGGGCTCTCATACATGAAACTAAAACCAAAAAAAATTTTTTTTGTCAAACCTATGCGTGGTTTCTAAAACCATTTTCTTTTAAAGTCAAACGTTTCATAGCTAGACGCTTCCAAAGTGGTAAAATGGGCGTCCCCCCCCCCCATCTAATTTCTAAACCAAGCAAGTGTAAATTTTGAAAAAAAATATATATGATGTAGATCTTAATAAATACTTTCAACGAAAATTCGTTTGGACGGGATCGAACGAAGAGTTTTTGAGATATAGCACATTTTCAACAACCGCAAACATAACTTTGTACTTCATACAAACACTATGCAAAACAAAGTTATGTTTGTAGTCAACAAAATATTGTGGTATTTTACTAAGTAGAAGTAAATGGATTCCCTAATTCAGTTAAAGTTGGCACGGAACCCTCAGTGGGCGAGTCCGACTCGCACTTGGCCAGTTTTTAATACGATTTATACTTCAGTATTCGTCCTCAATATTAGTATTAAACAAATGTAGTATAGCTTGCACTTATCACCATTGGAACTCCACGCACGATTGACAACGTTCTGTCTCACCCGTTATATGGAGCAAGAGCGAGAGCGAGCGAGAACGTATTATGCCGGTGCTTACACGCTCCGAACATAGTGTCGGTCGGTGACAGAACATACAATGCGTTAAGATGACACTTGATCAAACTTTCAGGAAGTGCTCTACTCACGGGTTTGAACAACTTTTACTATGAGACCAACTTCGGAATCGAGAAAAAAAACAGCTGTTCCATACATTTTCTCCGAGATGAAATGAGTTTTTGTATGGAACAGTTGATTTTTTTTCTCGATTTCGAAGTTTGCCCCATAGCAAAAGTTGTTCAAAACCATCATTAGAGCTCTCCCTAAAAGTTTGATCAAGTGTAAAATTAATACAAATAATTTTCAATATAAAGTTTTTTTTTTGCTTGACACGTTTCAAGCACGGTCATGCTATACTTTGATGAAGTTGGCAAAGCCTTTATTATTAAAAATATATATATTTATTATTAGTGATATGTGAAGATTTTAAACAAGTTGCACTTTCAGCCTGAGATCTTAAATAAATGTTGCTTCTTCATAAAATACTAACCTATTACAAGCTCCGGCTTTGAAAAAAACTTATTGCATATCGTTGATAAGCACCTTATTAATTAACAGCTAAAATTACTACACTGATTTTTGATTGATTTATTTGAACGAGCTTTTCAAATGCAAAATGTAACACTATATTTTGGCATCAACTCAAATGGATTAAGCAAGTTTTATCTATAAAATCCTAAGGACTCGACAAAAATATTAAAGTGACTCTAAGTCTTAGCCTAACTGTCCGTTTCGATTGTTATAAAAATATTAACTTTACAATATTTTTTTATTACCAAATTACTTATTATCATGAAGCTTAATCAAAATGATGACTTCAGTTACATTTATATATGATGGAATAGAAGTGGCAATAAAAATTACAACAAAATACATATAATAAATTCAGCCTAGCGTAATATTAGACTGTTACACTAATATAATTTATCTTTGCAATGGGATGAACATTACACATTAGATTAATGGAAAATTATTTTTCTAAGACAGTTATTTTATGCAACTGCCTAGCATTAGTTACCCCTTTTAGCACAGAATTATACGACAGTCCGTTCAACTTTAAAAAATTCTGGAGACTATCGTTTTTAGTTTTACCGCACCGTTTTGGCTCAGCCAGGGAGGGTCGAGGGACAAGTAAAGACGTGATCTCGAAGGCGTGGACGTGTTTTTTTCAGTATTTTTTTTCGATATTTTACTATATTTTTCCATGTTTTTATATGAATTACATCGTTAATGAGCAGACACTGACTTTATTTTTAGAAAAAATAATACTTGAGCACCAGGTCCTCCTGAATCACGAAACACTAAAACACGATCATGCAGGTCGGGACGCTGTTTGACAGAAAAACGGCCAGCGCAGTTATTTAATTTTAATATATTGGAGGTTTTTCTAGTAGATTTAGTGATATGCCTCACATCATGGGGGTGAAAATCTTCTCAGCAGAGCAACCAGAGTTGCAGAATCTTGGTTAGGGGATGACTCGAGCGTAAGTTTTAAGGCTATTGTGAGTCCAAATGCAATCATTTTACGTTTTTGATTAAGATAAAGAGTTATTGAAGCAAAAAGCAAGGACCTACCCTTTTCGGTTATAACGAAATGATATAATTCAGTTGCATTCATCGCATTTATTTTTTCATTTTTAACGTGAGATCTTGTTTTTAATGTTTGAATCCTGATCGTAACACAAAGAAAAATATATGAATCATAAAATTGCTTAATTATTTCCTTTTTTTACGATATTAATTTATAGACTTGACTAATGAAAAAATATTCACGATGCTTAACCCCCACTCGAAATACAGGTTAATTCCTAGTTCGATAGTGGATGGCTAATTGTTGATGTACTACTTAGAATAAGACCTATTATGATTGTAATTGAAGTGGAACAATTATCGTTGTTTTTTACTACCCCCTACTTCATTCAAGTATTTTTGGGGGCTCGAGCCGGGTTGACACGATCGTGTGGGGGTGGTTTTAGGGGGGAAAATACCTATATACTAAGTCCATTGAAATTTAAAAGTTCACGTGCTGAAAGGGGTAACATATTAGAATGTGATTTAACCTAAGATGCTGCTGTTTAAAATAAAACAACAAACAGTTTCGCACCAGGCCCATTACCCTTATCAATAAGCTCGACTTTCCTTAGCCTTCACACCACACACAAACGGCTGTACCTCACCGAGGCGACATGGCGACGCGACGTCACCGACTACGTTTCCAAACAGTTAAGTATTAAAATGAATGGTAGCCAAACTGTCGTGGGTTAGGTACCATACATTTCAATATTATCTGCTTCAAAACGTCGCCATGGTAGCGTCTCGGTAAGGACCGGCCCTAATGCCACTACTTATACTCTGATTTTTAATTAGATAGACCAAAATGACATTTGGTGGGTGGCCAGTTTTTCGTAATTCAAAAATAGTGATGTTCCTTATCAATCGAAGAGTTAAATTTATTCAATCGTTGTTTTTATGTGATTATAGAATAATGAAATAGTTATATTTTTTATTTGTGTTGTGCGGAAATACTATTAGCTAATATTTTTTTAAATACATCTTAAATAATCTATTAAATTATAATCTCTTTAAAAATTATGTTTCTTACAAATATCATCATTATCAATTATAAATTATTATACTATTGCTATTGCAAGGGATAAGACAGATGTTTTACTCACTAGAACAACTCTTTTATGTATTGCACTCGTTTATAGGTCTTTGCAACGTTTTACATGTTATTTTTCATCCAAATAAATAAAATCTGATTATTGAAAACTCATATAAGAACTTCAATTAATAGCTAACAATCGCATTGTCTCAACGCTATTGCACAACGCTTGCAACATTAAAAAGCAAAAGTGCAATTGAAGCTGTCATTCTGGTATATCTAATTAAAAATCAGAGTATAGGCGTTGTCAGAAAAGTGCATACACAGCAGTTGCTTCTTGTAGAGCAAAAATATAAGCTTAGCAACATCCGATCAACCGTGGGGGTGGTATATGTTCAGATGTTCAGTTCAAAATATGATGAACATCCGATCGAAAAAAGTTGTGTATTGGTCAACTAAGTATGTTGTCCTTTTAGTATGATTGTGTTGAGTAAAGTTGCTTATCTTATGAAACTAGAATTTCATTATTAATTGATTAGCGTAGCATTTCATTATTAATTGATAAGCGTATAGACGCGATGACCATTATAACACAATGTGTAGTTGCCAAAAAGTGACAGATAGTTACCATGTTTCTGCAAAACAGTTAACTGCTGTGTGTGTGCACCTTTATACTACGCGATCAAAAGACGCGACGATCATACAAACAAATGCGCAATCTTTATTGATCATCATCTTGCAATTGCAATCTTTATGAATCATTTTATGCCAATTTAATAGCTTCGTATTGGCAGCAAACTAATAAAATGAAGGAATAATGCTGGTAAAATCAGTAAACCAGTGCTATGATACAGAATATCTAGTTCATTTATACAAAATAATAAAACTAAGTCTTTTCGTAGCTCTTTATACAAATTCATTTATTTTTATTTTACAGTCTAGCTAGCTACGCGTATAATGACTGTAGACCGTAGCTCCACAATCACAAAGTTTTATAGGGCCATTATCAGCAATCACTGGAATCAAAATAGTAGTATATATATTTTTTATATAAAAATCTTATAGTAGCCACGTTGATGCGAATAACAGAGCGACCGCTCACAGTCAAATGATTTCTAAAACAATGCCGATTAATAGCCTCATAATCGATAATACTATCGAAACACAGCAATACTATCGATAGTATCGAAGCTCAGTATCGAATGAACAATCGAGATGCTATGGATAAACTATCGATAGTTCGGAAACGAGAACACTTGAGCATTATACACTATAATAAAGTATTTAACACAGCCGCGGCTAAATCAAGCGTCAAAACTTATAAACGTATCAAACTACTACATAGTAGCATTTTGCAAATTTAGTTTACTATTGACACATTTTTATCAAAGATCCACTATATATTTTTTGCTTGATTTGATAGTTATCTCGATAGATAGGTTGTTTAATTCCACTGTTACAAAAAAAGACAACCGTAAGCTGCCCCAAGGTAGTTTCACGTTTGACTAAAGAAATACACCAAGCAGCAAGACTTCAGCATTTTGCAAAAAAATATTTAATTTTTAATACGTGATAATGTTTGCTTCTTTAAGCGGGGTTTGAAAATACAAAAAAAAAGATATGTAACGATTTAATACATATTCCTTTTCCGATAACTGCTGCATTTGGTAGAAAATATCGCTAATAAGAGGAGTGACGTCCGCTCACCAAAATGGTGGATTGTGCCATAGAATTGACAGTTTTTTGAAGAGGAAAAGCAAAGCGACGGTTTGCTATGAATTTCATTTGCTTGCCTAGATGGCACTTTTTCGATATGTTTTGAATTTCGATTCTACTAACTATGGACAGCTCTAGTATATACCAAACATCAAAAATCTATTCCATTCTGATTATCTTACATTAAGTTAGTATAATTGGGGCCCTAAACAGTGCGAAAGAGATTAACTCCAAACATAGTTGATTTCGTTAAACGTGAAAACCCTGCTATCAACGGATACAATAATTACATATCTAAAACAAGATTAAAAACCGAATTCATATTGTTCAATTTGGTTCCGAAGCATAGAATTTTAATTAATTAATTTAATCATTTATTGCAGGCAACAAAGGCCCATACAATAGATACCTTTAAGGCTATCATGCATATAATTAAATTTAAAAATTAAAAAAAACAGATGAAACACTATTTTGCTGGCGTAGTGTTGCGCATCTTGGTAACAGTCCGCGAAACCAACGATCCAAAACACCCTTCGGCCAAAATTCTGCTTTCATTAAGGTTGACAGCTGTTATTATATAGGAATTTTATTTTTGGTGCGAACTATGTATGGTGACACGGTCATTTTCTTTGTCGCTTCAACAATATTTATTTCGACTTATGTATAACTTGAGCATCACACGCTATACTATAGAGTACATGGGTACCTCAGAGCGCGCTGTCCGCGCGTGCGCAGGGCACTAGGACTCGGGGAACATGATGCTCTCCACCGGCGCCGATGCCGTCATGTCGTCGTTGTCTGCTCGCGACCAGTCCTGGATAGTAGAAATAGAAATATGTTTATTGACAACAAGACTTAAATCAATAACTTAACATGTAATAGAAAGCATCTTCAATCCCTCAAATTATCAGAGGCTCTCAAACTAGGCTATGCCTGTATCTTGGGAGACCAAATAAGTTATGTGACACGTTCTATTCAAGTGTGTGTGTTTGTATGTGTGTATGTTTGTGAAAAAAAAAATACGATGAAATTAGTATCCATTACTCACATACACTCAAATTAATAAATTAACAAATAAAATATTTAAGTTATTGCAATTTCATTCGTGTTCGTAATTTATTGGACGCTCGTAGCGCAGTGGTAGCAGCGCTTTGGTAGTGATACCGAAGTTAAGCAACCTACGGTGCGGTCGTGTTTAGATGAGTGACTATTGCGACCATTAAGGTGTTGTATCCCGTATATCGAGCATCTGTTCAGAAATTCTTAGGGCAGTTCGGAGTTTGGATGTTGGTTGCAGTCGGTTAGTTGTTTGTGACTGGCGACCGTAGTCGAAATCGGCTAGGGGAACTATTATATCGTGCATCACCGTGTTTCGAAAGGCAAGTTAAGTCATTCGTCCCGGATGATATAGATTGATGATATATAACGACGTTGATTGTTAAGTCTAGCCTGAGGCCTTATGGGCTTGATAACATCTGACAGCAAGGTTGGTCGCTTGCCTTGCAAACTCCCTTCCGCCATTCCGCACTGAGCTCGCGTGGTGGAGTATGGCTCAAACTACCTCACAGTAGAGGTGAGGGCTTTGCCCAGCAGGAACATTACAGGCTTACTTTTTTTAATTTTATTAGTAATTTATCACTAATTTATCATTTTATGTTTATGTCAAATTACAATTATTTAGTTCAATTTAATTTAATTCAAATTTATTATTGCCGTTACGATTTTTGCCACTTACAGGCAAACATAGCAAATATATATAATAAATAAAGTTAGTTTATTGTTAGTCTGTCATTGAATAGAGTTGTTATTGAAGTGTCTGACTTCACATTTTGCGCTACTTCACCCCTATTGCAACTTTTTAAGGTATTTTCCCACTGCACCGTACTATACCATGACCGTGCTAGGAACGTGTCAGGCACGCGATTCAACACCTACCCAAGGCCACTAAACGAATTGTCAGCGTTCTGTCTCACCGTTGTACGAAGCGAGAGCGAGAGCGAGCGAGAACGTATTTTGCCGGTGCCGACACGCTCCGATCATAGCAAGCAACGGTGTTGGTCGGTGACAGAACGGTCAAGTTTTTATTTTTATTCTTTGCTGACACGTTCCTAGCACGGTCATGGTAAGCTACGGTGTACTGGGCAAAGTCCTTTCCATAAAGGACTTTGCCCAGTACACCGTAGCTAGTACCATTACTAGATACCTCAGTCTTTAGCTTGACAGACCTTTAGCCCTACTCAGGGGCGTGCATTAAATTTTTGATGGAGTATGCATATACTAATTATGATTCCGAACTCCTTAACAAATTCAATATCGATCTTAGATTTTGTATCTAGTATAGAGCTTCATGAAAATGACGGTGTAATACCAGCAAAAAATAACTTACCTAGGTTTTTTTCTGTGCAATTTATGAAGGATGCGATGATTTTACACCACACACAAGTATCAAGGAAATGGATGATTTTCTAATGACATGCCATTAAACTGATACCCATAGTGGCTATGATACAATTTTGGCCTTCCTTATTCACAAGCAAAGGTCTTGCCTTTATTTAGGGCATCAGCGCACAGTCAAAACTTTCAAAACAAAACGAATCTTCTTTTGAACCCTCGTCACACACAACATGACTTTTATGGCACTCAAAGTAACACTGCAATTTCACTATCCTTTCGAATGCAACATAAACAAACCCCGAAAACACTTTTATTCAATCGAAATTCAACTTTTTACTTGAAATTTAAGATTTTTAACACTCGCGGGAAGGAAGCGAAAAGCAAAACAAGAACTCCATAGATAAAAATGGCTGCCGCAAACTTCTAAAGAATGTTTGCATTACTTTTATAACAACACTTTAGCTGGGTTGAATTACTTGCATAAGAAAAATAAATTAAAGTAAAATTACGGACTTTCCTGTGTTCACAATATCATTAGTTTGAGATTTAATATAGATTATGAATTAGGAAAAAGGCGTAGGAAACTGCACCGTCGCGCCATCTAGTATCGGGTAGACGAGTAACAACGAAATTTCCGCTTACACACAATCTCCTTTGAAAGATTTATATTTCTTTTAATTAATGTTACATTAGTTTTTCTATATCACAATCACTTTAAATTAAAACCATAGTTTATTAATATAAATCTATGTTTCTACCTTAATTCCAAATTAAAGTTTCTATAAGAGATGTGTTTTGATTAGACTCCGAAGTATTTTACGTCATTTGCGCGCGAGTAGGACAAAATCACTCTCCAGTAGGAAACTGATAGAGAAAGAAGATAGTATGCATGCCTACTTTAGGAGTCCATGATGCGAATATCACCTGTCACCTTGAATTGTACGAACAGAGCGTCATTTTCAATTCGGTCGGGTTTATATCATCATTGTGTGACATTGTAGGTACGAGGGGCGATTGCAAGAGTTTGCGTGTATTTAGCAAGCAGCCGCTGGGCAGCCTACTACCTGAATATTTTCGTTTCAAAGTTGAGCGTTAGTACTTAATGTATGTAAGTTGATAATAAAAATGCTTTTGGTTTAACCTTAGTTTAAAGTTATATTGTACTATTGATTTGCCATTATAATGGCGAGGTAGGCACTGCTTAACTGCCTATATGAAATGCACGCCCATGGCCCTACTTGTCCTCCTACCCTTCAGACAAAGAAGCCTAGGACAGGCTCCTTTTATCCTTTATTCCAGGTTTAGAAAAAACGACTAGCGTTGCGCAATATGGACTAGTAATGGAGATGTAATGTAATATTGGGGTTAACACATTAACAGAGTCTATTTTTTTATCAGTGGTTTAAAAAAATGGTTTTATTATAATCAAATATATAAAAAATCTATCAAAATACATAAAACCTTGTTGTACCAAGTGTACCAATTTAGGGTAGTAAAAAGGTTAAGTTTATTTCTGTACCTGCTCCTCTGTACTTGCGAAGAATAAGTAGAACAAATTCGCTCCCAAGTCGATGGCCGCAGCCAAGTAGAACACCTCCCGCCATTGTCCGAGTGTTTGCTGAAATACAAAAAACAAAATTATTTTATTGATTTTCTTGGGTTAAAGCTCTTTGTTCAGTACACCGTAACATACTATGACCATGCTAGGAACGTGTCCGGAAAAAAAATATTTTTTCGTATTGAAAACTATGACCCTCACCCACTAGACTGTTCCGTGACCGACCAACACTGTTGGGTGTAATGCTCCGTGCATTACTTGCTACGGTATTGGTCGTTGGCGTACTTTGCCGGTGCTGGCACGGCGGGTCTCATACGGGCATCATATATACTCTTGATTTTTAATTAGATAGACTAGAATGACAGCTTCAATCGAACTTTTTATTTTTTAATGTTGCAAGCGTGATACCAATAGTGTTGTAATCTAATCAATTGTACGTGATTAACTGAACTTGCAGTACGATTATTCAATAATACGGTTTTACTCATTAGGTTAAATAATATATGTTAAACGTTACATAAAGCTTTATATAAAAATAAACGTAAAACAGTTTTAGTAAGAGTCACAAAAAACAATATTGTTGTATGATTTTACCTATTTTGTCTTTTGAATACTTTCCATAAATAAATTATTAGAAATAATGATGGTCTTTGTAGGAAACATGATTTTTATAAACAGATTTTATTTGAATATTTAGTAATCAATTAAAAACAACAGTTAATGAAATTGAAATTTTCGATTATTTTGGAACATCACTATTTTTTAATTTCGAAAAAGTGGCCACCCACTAAATGTCATTTTGGTCTATCTAATTAAAAATCATAGTATAGGTATCATACGCGTCGTACATTGGCTTCATACGGGTTTTATACGGGTTCAAAGGGCAAGGTGTTGCTTTCGTGCCTGACACTACTATACGAGCACGGTCATGGTACGGACTGGTGCAGTGGAAAAAAAAATTGATTATGGAACATACAAACACAGGCATTGCAACGTCAAATCTATGTTATACACAACAAGAGACAGACTTCGCGCATTAGAGACATAACACTATGAATGCGAGCGAGAAAGCATGTTATGTATGTTACGTATGATGGAACATCATAGCGCTTTTAAGGTGAACGCACATTTATCCGCGCCGAATGCGCCGAACGAAGCGAAGTCAAGCAGGCCTTGCACACATATAGACGATAGACGATTCGACCGCATCGAAGAAATCACGATATAGCGCTATGAGTGACATCTTAAGGTGGGAGAGAGTAAGAAGATTTATCCGGCGATTCGACCGATTCGGCCGAATCGACCGCATCAAAGAGATCATGGAAAAGCATTATGAGCGACACTAAAGTGGGAGTGAGTATGAAGATTTTAATCGGCGAGTCGTCCGAATCGTCCGAGTCGACTGCATTAGCCGCGCCGAATCTGATGACGTCATACGAATTCCCCATCTAACTTCTAAACCAAGCAAGTGTAAATTATGTAAAAAATATATAATGTAGATCTTAATAAATACATTCAACGAAAATTGGATCGAACGAGAAGTTTTTGACATAAAGCACATTTTCAACAACCGCAATCCTAACTTTGTACTTCATACAAACACTATGAAAAACAAAGTTATATTTGCAGTGAACAAAATATTATGTCATTTTACTAAGTAGAAGTAAGTGGATTGCCTAATTCAGTTAATGTTGGCACGGAACCCTCAGTGCGCGAGTCCGACTCGCACTTGGCCGGTTTTTTATTTTTTTATGGAGTAGGCACATACTAATTTTGAGTCCGAACTTCGGAAGAAATTCAATATCGATCTGAGTTCTTTATTTATTTTTATTTATAATTATTTTTATTTTATTCTTTATAGCTATTAACTGACTTTATCTACTCTCATATCGTTAAATTCAAAATACAAAACTCAAAACGAGTTTATATAGACGTACTTTATAAATAGTATATCGAAATGAAATTAAAAAAAATAATTATGACACTATTTCTCTATCAAAATAAAGTTATAAAAAAAAAATTTCATTACGATACAGATTACAGATCATAGATACATCTATTTAATTTTTTATCTGTGGCTGCGCGCGCTTTGGCGCATGCGCGGTGATAACGGGAATTTTGGCGTCATAGTACGTTTGTGTTTCGGTAGATAATTATTAGTGTTTATTAAAATGTCTGATAGTGAAAGTGCAGAAAATTTGACGCCGCCCGACATTTTAGAGACTGCGACAGCTACTACCAGTAAAGTCAAGAAAATTATACGATAAATGTTATCAAGACTTTTTAGCATGGAAATCTTTATCTTTTATTTGATATGTTCGTGTTCAATGAGAGTAGATAAAGTAGTGTATGAAACTGCACATAACTAGGTATTATACACTCGTGTGATACTTTTAAAAAACTCGCTTCGCTCGTTTTTTAAACTCACACTCGTGCGTCGTCACTACCTCTCATTATGTACCAGTTTCATAAACTACTATTACCTGCTCACTGCCGATGATGTGCCCTATGACGTACGGCGCCATGAACCCGCAGATGTTGCTCGCCGCGTTCGTGATCCCGTACATGGTGCCGGCGAACTGCGGCGATAGATCTATGTGGTTCATCTGGTTACCTGCAAGTTAAAAATACAATTTAAAAAAAATGTGTTTACGGCGAAATTTGTGAAAACTTTGTCTTTCAGTTCTACAGGGTTGCATTTATCAGGGATATGTTATTTTTATTATTAAATCTTATTTTTATTTTTGATTTACTTAAACACTAAGTATTTTTTATTATATTTTGGACTGGATTAGTAGCCATGCCTAACGCAGTCTGTAAAGAGTAAAATACTGCAGTAAAATTAATAAACGGCACGTATTCCAAGTTCTGCCTCAAGGGCAGCCAGCACTATAATAATATGAAAACTAAAGAAAACCCGGAACTGCGAACCGTCGACGGCAGCGACTTTAACCTAAATTGCTTGTTGCGTTCTTAATCAGATGGTTTTGACGCCACATGGCGAATGAAAACTTTTTTGTGTAGGCTATTCGGCAACTCCAATATCAGTCTGCGTGCAATAGCCAATCGGCTGGTCAGCCCGCTTGTTTCGACTCTAGCAAACCGCTGTCACTATTAAAGATTAAATACTAACATAGGTTTAAGTCATTTCACTAGACCTGTGTAACTCTTTACTGATACGACTCACTGAGTCGTTGCTTCAAGATGATCCACTGTTTCGAAACCGAAACGCCGCTTTAAAACGTAGATATCTGCATCATTAGCAACTTGAGATCGAGTTCGGCACGCGTCGCTCAGGAAGCGAAAGATCCGAAGATGTCGCTAAGACAGAGTGAGACGCGCGCGCTTTCGGTTCGCTTCGGGCGGCTCTAGCGCGCATGCTTGCCTTCTCTCTCACACACACTGGCACTCGACGCGCTTAGATGAGAGGGAGGACGCATGATGCAATGTTATTATTTTTCAATCGTCTGAAGTTTGCGAAAGTAATTTGCAAATATTATTGTTGATATAAATACATTATATTAATCCAATCGATTTACACAATATATGAAATGCGAAAAACTTGATTGAATCGACATTCACATTTGCAAACATGAGCCAAACAGAGAGAAAGGTTGTTTGATGAAGTACAGATCTTTTGAATTGAATGCATCCCCTATCTCATCCATGTGCGTAGCGCGTAGCAATTTGATGCTGCAGATGAGACAGTGATAGAGAAAGGTTGTTCTGAGAGTTGTTGAGGTGTTTAGTTGAGTGTTCCAAATGATGCAGATACGTTTTACGGAGTCGCAGTTTTTTAGTGATACAGACAAATTGACAATTCTCAATGAAGACACTTTTGCCAGCTCTACATTTCACTAACACTGTAAGGCTTGTAGTCTGAATTTTATAAAGAAATTAGACCACCAAATGTCGTCTAATGATTGATTTAGTAACTTACTCGTCAAGTACAAATAAAGTTCCAATTGGTCAAGCGTGTTTTAACCGCATATTTTGGTTCTAATTTGTCAATCAATGCAAAAGTATTAATTAGTCAAACCTTATTTTTGTTCCAATTAGTCAAAACAATGAAAAACTTTTATATAGCTAGCAATGCGCTACTTAAGATTTAAATATTTTGAAATAGCTTTTTCGCTGTGCAATCAGTATTTTAGATTAGGTTTCTGATGTTTTTTTCTGTACAAAAGCCATATCTTTTCATTTGCCGATAAATACCACGCAATAAATTTCATTTAAGGGGCTACCCGGATTTTTAACGCGCACACTAGCGCCACTTTAGTAGAAAGATCATAACTCGTGAAATAAAAGACCAATCGAAAATCTGATTAATGCGATTGTAGCTCTGGTTATGTGGTTTAGATACAATGTTTAAGTTCAATAAAACAGAATTATCTGCAGTTGCAGTTAGAACAATTGCCAAAAGTGGCCAACTACAGTAAACTACTTTAGAAACAATTTAAACGTACTAAATAAACTAAAGAACCTGTACTACAATCGTGGCTTCTAGATTTTTGATTGTTTTTGTATTTAAGGAGTTATAATTATTTTAAATAGAGTGGCGCTAGTGTGCGCGTCAAAAATCCGGGGAGCCCCTTAATATCAAGGTTCCTTACCAGCATAGACCGCGCCGCCGAACGCAGAGGTGATGCTCAGTAGCAGCATGACGGCCGTCGTGTCGCAGCCCGCCCACGCGATGCCGAGCAGGCCGAACGCCGGCACGAACGCCGCTAAGAACCGGTTATACATTGATTGGCTATTTGAGTGAATTTCAGAAACTAGATAATACCTTACATAAGTAAATATATTAATCAAATAGGTACCTTGATATTTTTTAAATATTCAACATTTACACGATTTAAATATGATTGAAAAAAAAAAAAATTAATGATAGTTTAGAATGTTTTAACACTCACAGTGTCATTTACAGTATCATTTATTCTGTAAAGAATAACTGCTTGCTTAAATACAACCAAATCAATTAATTTTAAATAGATTATTATATAACAGCTATGCAGACTGAAGTTTTCCTATAATACTTATCGTCAAACATACTTGGCTATCCTAAGAATATACCTATAACTGTCACAGCACTGCTGTGAGAAGTGTGCAAAAATGAACACGTCAATAGACACGAAACGAGACGAACGCGGGTGTGTGAGCGGGGAAGCGGAACAAATGTGACATGTTTGACAGGTTCATTCTTAGGATAACTAGGTAGTATACCATGTTCTAACCAAAATAAACTAGTACAAACGGGATACTAGACCCTTTTCTACTTACCCACAGTGTTCCATAGTTTCATGCTAGTCAATCTTGACAGCCATCCTTTGCAGAGAATCCAGTCAGCAAATATGCTTATTAGGATTCCCGCGATCCACGAAGATAAGTATGGAAGAGCTGATAGTATGGCATTCTGTAAGATGAGATAAAGATTTCGACAATTTTTATTTCAGAATTACGACTTAAAATAATCATTTCTGATGACCTTTTTTAAAAAAATAATTCTACTAACAGTGGACATCATCTACTATAACCAACCAAGTCATCAAAATAAGCGAGTCGGACTCGCGCACTGAGGGTTCCGTGCTAACTTTAACTGAATTAGGGAATCCGCTTACTTCTACTAAGTAAAATAGCACAATATTTTGTCAACTGCAAATATAACATTGTTTTTCATAGTGTTTGTATGAAGTACAAAGTTATGTTTGCGATTGAAGAAAATGTTCTATATCTCTTAAACTACTCGTTCGATCCCATCCGAACCAATTTTCGTTGAAAGTATTTATTAAGGTCTACATGACATATTTTTTTTCAAAATTTACACTTGATTGGTTTAGAAGTTAGATGGGGGGGACGCCCATTTTACCACTTTGAAAGCGTCTAGCTATGAAACGTTAGACTTTAAAAGGAAATGGTTTTAAAAACCTCAATGTCATTTTAAAAGACCTATCCATAGACACCACATACGCATAGGTTTGACAAAAATTTTTTTTTTTTTTGTTTTAGTTTCATGTATGGGAGCCCCCCCTTGAATGTCATTATTTTTTAATTTTTGTATGAGAATCGGTAAGCGTTTAACAGGATACATCTTCCTACCAAATTTTAACAGTGTAATGCTTATAGTAACAAAATAAAATGGCTGTGACATACGGACAGACAGACAGACAGACTTGACGAAACTATAAAGGTTCCGTTTTTTGCCATTCGGGTACGGAACCCTAAAAATGGGCGGGGCACGTGTGTAGAATGCATCCGGATAGATGGGCCCAAATCGGCACGCGATAGATACCACCAGACGTCTGCCGTTGAAGGGGTAGACCTAAAAAGAGGTGGTTTTGTTCAGCTTTGGGAAGAGGAGAGCAAGAGATTGGGAGTCATAAGCCGCTGATAAAGACAAATGGAAATTATTAGGAGAGACCTTTGCCTAGCAGTGGAATGATGTAGGTTCAATAAAATCAAATAAAGGTGAAGAATGGCTCATACCTGAGTCTTTCCTCTGTAGTGCAATGTTTACAGGCAAACTTTGATATACTTTTAGGGTTCCGTAGCCGAATGGCAAAAAACAGAACCCTTATAGTTTCGTCAAGTCTGTCTGTCTGTCTGTCTAACCATCCGTATGTCACAGCCACTTTATTTTGAAACAATTAGCATTACACAGTTGAAACTTGGTAAGAAGATGTATCGTGTTAACCGCTTCACGATTCTTATACAAAAAATAAAGAATAATGATATTTAATAAAAAATAATGAAATTATTTATTTCATACATGAAACAAAAACCTATTCGAGTGTGGTACCTATTCATAGGTCTTTTAAAATAACATCGAGGTTCTTAAAATCATTTTCTCTAAAAGTCTAACGTTTGAGAGATAGACGCTTCCAAAGAGGCCGTTCAAGTATAACATAAGCATTATAGGGGGGCGGAGGGGTCTTTGATTTGCTTATTTTTGATGACATGGGGGTCGGGGGGTCGAGATGGTGATTACGTCAGCAGACCGGCAGTAGTTTTATTTCACATTGGCAACCCACACATTGTCGTTGTTTGAAAACCCATTTTCGGGGATACTTACAAATTATGAATACGTTTAGATCAGAGATGCACAAACTGCGGCCCGCGAGCTCTATTCCAGTAACCTGTCCTCAAATACTCCCTCGAACAATTATTACTGCTGGTAAAAGATACCGCAAAAGTTACAAAGTTAACAAATTTTTAGTAAAGTTTAAAGAAATTTTCGGGCTCGCTTCTTAAATTTATACTCGCCGTCATAAATCAATCTTAAACAATTGTTATGCGATATTTGACATCGCTTGCTTCGCTTGTGTAGTAGCTTTTAAAATTAAAGAAAGTTTTTGCGGTAGCTTTGCATAATTTTTGCTTATTTATTATTATTGGGTACAACGTTTACGTAAGCAGAGGAGGGGGGAAGAGCTTTCCCTTCGGCCACATTCGAAACCAAGGTTCGAAACTAGTTTCTAAATAAGAATAATGATTCTTCTTTCGAAACTAGTTTCGATATAAGAATTATTTTTCTTATTTCGAAACTTGATTCGACAAAGGAATTACAATTTCCTCGTTCGAAACCGACAAATTAATATCAAATGCTCTTTAGATATATAGCGAATGGAGATCGGTGAACTATAGAAAAGAAAATTTTCGTTTGAGCGGTACCAATATTATTAAAAACACTGTGAGTGTCAAAAAAATTCAATTTAATTTAATGAAACTATATGAAAATAAAATCCGGTGCATTTCCATACATTCACGTAAAATTTTTATTGAATAAGTTTAAAAAAATCAATATTTAATTATTAAGCAAGAAAACTACAAAAAATAACAAAAACTGATAGATAAAGAAATTAAATTAGCAATCCTTCAACTTCAAACGAAAGAAATCTCCGTTGGCCATTGCGTTGAAATGATCGCCCCCTTTTCACTGCATTATTAATCTTACTTGTTAAATTATTTCAATTAAATATACGTGTATGTATGGAAATGCACCGGATTTTATTTTCATATAGTTTCATTAAATTAAATTGAATTTTTTTGACACTCACTGTGCTTTTAATAATATTGGTACCGATAAAACGAAAATTTTCTTTTCTATAGTTCACCAATCCCCATACGCTATATTATATCTAAAGAGGTTTTGATTTTAATTTGTCGGTTTCGAACGAGGAAATTGTAATTCCTTTGCCGAATCAAGTTTCGAAATAAGAAATATAATTCTTATATCGAAACTAGTTTCGAAAGAAGAAACATTATTCTTATTTAGAAACTAGTTTCGAACCTTGGTTTCGAATGTGGCCGAAGGGAGAGCTTTGCTTACTTTTGCTGACAAGGGGGAGGAGGGGGTCAATAATTGTCATAAATATGCTTACGTTATACTTGAACGTTCCCAAAGGGGTAAAATAGGCTTCCCTCCCCCCCCATAACTTTTGAACTAAGCTAGTATAAATGTTGAATAAAATATCAAACACTGAGAAACAAAGTTATGATTGCTGTCAACAAAATATTGTGTTATTTGGCTAAGTGGAAGTAAGTGGATCCCTAATTCAGTTAAAGTTGGCACGGAACCCTGAATGCGCGAGTCCAACTCGCGCTTGGCCGTTTTCTAGTAGAATAGATTTTAAAAAAGCCATCACGACAGGTGCATCATGTAACTCGATAAATACAGAATTACTTGGCTTCGTTTTAAGTTATAGATATGCCGAGCAACTTACGGATTCAATGCCGAAGTGTAGAATGTTGTTCATATAAGTAGGCAGCTCGGTCAGCTGCGTGTAGAACAGCCACGACTGGCCGCACTGCGCTATGAGGATGGCCCACAGGGGGACACACGTCAGAAACTTGCACCATGGGATGGACGTAGAGGGCTTGTCTTCCTGTGAAACAGTTGATGATAATAATCAGTATCTAAATTGAACTATAATCTATACTAATATTATAAAGCTGAAGAGTTTGTTTGTTTGTTTGTTTGTTTGTTTGTTTGAACGCGCTAATCTCAGAAACTATTGGCCCGATTTGAAAAATCTTTTTTACGTTGAATAGTCCATTTATCGAGGAAGGCTTTAGGCTATATAACATAAAGATACGACTCATAAGACCACAGCAGCAATGAGAAATGTTGTGAAAACGGGAGAAAGATATTCCTTTTGAGAGCTTCCGCTGCGTACGCTGCGGAAACCGCTTAAGTTACACAAAAATCATGTATGACAGGATTGTTCAGCATTAAGAGTTCTATAATAAAGTCCGCGACAGCATATGTCTATCTTTTATGGTTGACTTACTACAATCTTTTTTATGTTAATAAATTTGTAAAAAAATAATGCATTATTTTTAGAGGTGTATTATACACACAGGTATTTATTCTTATCAAAACAAATACATTTATCATCAGGAGCATTTCATTGAAAACAAAGTTGCCCTTTATATCATATGATTTCAATAAATATCTTAGGAGCTATCACAGTTTTAACATAACTCCGCACCAAATAATGTTCGCAGCCTAAGTACAACGTGCGCTTGAACGTGCGCTTGCGCTAATATATTATAAACCTGAAGAGTTTGTTTGTTTGAACGCGCTTATCTCAGGAACTGCTGGACCGATTTGAAAAAATATTTTTGTGTTGAAAGAGGAAGGCTTTACGATATAAAGCATCACACTGCGACGGGAGAGGAGGGAGCAAACTCAAAACGCGCGGACGAAGTCGCGGGGGACCGCTAGTAAATAAATAAATATTGGACACTGATCAGATTTATCGCTAAGCTAAGCTATAGATATAGATAGATATTGTTCACCAATCACATACATTGCTCTGATCCCAAAGTAAGTATCAATCCCAAAGTAATCGTATTATAGTTATCTCTATCGCTATTCTCTTCTCTTTTATTGCCGCTACGAGGGTCAAACTGAAAGTTCTTAGAACTGGCCACTTATAAACAATATAATAAAAAAATATTCTAAAATTTGAAAATAGAACTCTTTGCCAATATTACTGAGTATATATTTCATTCATTTGTCATTTGTTTTACGATTTGGCGGCAAATTGAAAATTGTCTGTGTCACGTCAACATGAATTTAACACGAGAAAATTTTCGTGCAATGATTTTTTATGACTTTCGATGTCATTTAAGTCAACAAGAAAGTTATGATAGACTACGATTGGCCTTTCACGATGAAGCCCCATCTCGTGCGACTGTTTACAACTGGTTTAATGAGTTTAAACGTGGTCGCACTAATCTCACTGATGATGTACGTGAGGGACGGCCTTCTACGGCGACGACTGAAAATAACATCTGTGTTGTGCGGCGTATGATAGAGACTGACAAAAGAGTGACCTATCAGCAGATTCGGACAAGCTTAGGCATCGGTATGAGTCAAGTGCACAAAATCCTCCACGAACATTTAGCGGTCAGGAAGCTTTGCGCCCGGTGGATACCTCATAATTTGACTAAGGCTCAAAAACTCCATCGTGTGGATTGGTGCCGTAAAATGATTGAAAGATTTAACGGAGGTGACTCAAATGCTGTGTTCGACATACTAACAGGTGACGAAAGCTGGATTTACTGTTATGATCCTGAAACCAAAAGACAATCTGCTCAGTGGGTGTTTCCTTTCGAGGAGTTGCCAACTAAAGTGAAGAGAGATCGAAGTGCGGGAAAAAAAATGGTGGCCTCGTTCTTTGGAAGGATAGGTCATTTCGCAACAATTGTGTTAGAGGATCAAAAAACAGTTTCTGCAGAATGGTACACTACCAATTGTTTGCCACTTGTCTTGGAAAAAGTTCGAGAGAAACGACCTCGCAGTAGGATCCTCCTTCACCACGACAACGCCTCGTCGCACACCGCCAAGCGAACGATCGACTATTTGGCGACATCAAACGTTGAATTACTGGGTCACCCGCCGTATAGCCCCGACCTCGCGCCTTGTGATTTTTATTTATTTCCAAAAATTAAAGAAAAACTTAAAGGAAAGCGGTTTATGAATGCTGAAGAAGCGGTGGCTGCGTATCGCGATGCCATTGAAGAGACCCCTAAGGACGAGTGGGCAAAGTGCTTTTCCCAGTGGTTCCATCGCATGCAGCGGTGTATTGACGTCAATGGACAATATTTTGAAAAGATATAATAAAACTAATAACTGGCTAATGTAATCAGTTTTTGATTTTCTAAGAACTTTCAGTTTGACCCTCGTATAACTTTACTTACACCGCCTGTATACATATTTTTCTTTGTCCTGACCTATGGTTGACTGGTAGAGAATGCTTTTGGCATTAAGTCCGCCATATGTACCTACAATTTTATGTTGTGTGCATGAAGTTTTTAAATAAATAAATAAATAAGTAGCTAATGCACTTGTGTTATGGAAATCAGACACAACGGTGGTACCACAACACCCAGACCCGAGACAATATTATAGAAAATTTTGATTTCTATATTGACCCGACCGGGAATGTAACCTTGGAGCGGCGACGCCTTGAAACCAGCGTGCATAGCCACTACACCACGGAGGTCGTCAAACAGTAAGGTAGCTAATTCACTTGTGTTACGGAAATCAGAAACGACGGTGGTAGGAACCACAACACGCAGACCCGAGACAGTGTTGAAAGTTCTGATTTCTACATAGACCCGACCGAGAATCGAAATGGGGTCCTTGGAGCGGCAAGGCCTTGAAACCTAGCGTGCTTAGCCACTACTCCATGGAGGTCGACGTAGACTTTTGTTTTGTTATTCTAGTTTTGTTATTCTTTTGTTTAGTTGGTAAGTTATAGGTAATACAGCTCAACATTCAGTCTTTTCGGCGTGCCTTCTGCTAATGACTCTTTTATCATACTCATAAGTTTATTGTACCATCATCTAGTTACGAATTTCTAGTAAATATCACACTTTAACAATTTTAGTGAATTTATAGCTATAAAGACACGGACATACAGCAGCATATAATGTGTCTGAATACGCAGTTGTATGTAATATACACGATTCAGAAGTTAAGTCTGATGTCATCAATACATTCTTTAGATAACACATCGATACACGCCATCAAAGAATCCGTAACTAGAGCACTTGTTTATAAACACAAAGTCAAATAAGTAAGTAGTTGGTAGCCTCAGAATCCAATACGACCCGCGAAACCGGAAATATTAGTGAACCAACGACGCGTTGCTTTAGTTAAAAGGTTGTCCTTGCTGTTTGTTGTTAAACACAAAAAACTGCAATTTTGCAGTACCAGCCAGCATTAATTGGTAAAATAAAATAAGTCAGATTCAACATAATTGTGCCTATATGGTAGTCAGTGACGTCATCCCAGCGTGCAGTATTATAGCTAGGAGATTGTGACAAGCTACATATCTCATCATTACGATATTTATAAATGAATCCATATTTCCATTGGTCACGACATTACGCGTAAAAGGCTGGACAGATTTCGCTTATTCTTTTTTGTGGTGTTTGTTATTGCCAGGAAAAGGTACTTATGAAAGAAAAAAAGATAAATTGCGCGGGTATTACAATAAATTTTACTTTTTGGATTCGTCAACAGTACGAGTCGAAGGTCGCTGAATCCGCTAGTATCTAATAAACTATAGCCAACAGAAAGGATACTCGTTTATAAATAAGTTATTTTTTGATTAAACCAGGCCATTGTAAACTGTCGAATTTAAAGTATATTTTCATTTTGGGCTAATTGTGTAAACAGCTGAGCTCAAGCATGATTCATAGTTGGACTGCGCTGCACTCGCCCCACATACGAAAGATAACGATTATATTATGTTCATAGCAAACAATATTTTATTGAAATGTTGCAAAGACATTAAGTGGTTGGTAAATCAAATTTACGCAATATTTGTTATTCTATTAGTTAGCTGCTAGATTGTTTTCACTATCACTTGGATACGGAGGCAGTTCTAAAAAGATTTTTTAATTATCATCTTCCCTTTTATAAAAAAATATCACATTAGTTATAAAGTAAATAAATATCAATATCCCCAAATGAACCTCGTTTTGTAATCATTTGGAAATCAATCAATAATTCTTAGCTTGTCATTAGAGACAACATTAAAAATTACCATAAAAGCATTACTCAAGCAAATCCTAGGAGAACTACTTATTTTATTAAATCTTATACCCATACCTGCGGGCCAATAGTAGCAGTGATGTATTCCACTTCCTTTGGGCATATCCTGGGGTGTCTTTGTGGTGAATCATAGACTAAGAACACCCAAGCAATGAACCACACTATGCCAAGGCAGCCAAATAAGTAGAAGCAGAGCGGCCACCCATGAGCAAAGTCCAGAGTACACAGCCACCCAGATATTGGCAATGATATCACAGTGCCAATGTTAGAACCTAAAAATAATTAGAGATTATTAAGAAAGAAACTGTGATTTATTAAGAAGAAGTTCAGTATTAATACCTCAACACCCGAGCGGTCGCATGCGACCGCATAACAATAGAATACCTATTGTGTCTCGTTCACATACGCTTGAGGGATTAAGAAGAAGAAGAATGAAGTCAAAACTTGAGTCTGTTAAGTACTGTGACAAACTAATATTTATTTCTAAAAAATGCAATTGAGAATATAAGACTTATTGAAAAATTATATCTTGTAACTGATATTAATTATTAGCATTGAAAGATATATGGTGCATCACATGGATTACTTTTCAATTGCTAGCTAAAACTGTTATAGCATAAAACTTAAAAATTTGAACCACCTATTTAACATTACAAAAAATGCATACAAATAATATACTGAAATGTTATAAGGCTTATACTTACCAGCATACACATAAGCAGCAAATTTCGATCTTTCCAATGGTGGTATCCATCTAGCTAACATAGCATGCATAGCTGGGTATGTGACTCCCTCCCCCAGCCCCTCCAACACTCTCACGACAATGAAGAATTTAAAGTCCACAAACGCAGCAATTGGACTAAGAATTGTAAATATTGCAGTCAGTAATACACCAATACCATACACAAGTTTACCCCCAAAAATTTCCGCTATTCGACCACCAGGAATCTGAAAAACAAATTATTACCATACACTATTTCTTACCATAAAAATATAACAGTCAAACATTATGATAAAAGATAGTGGAAAATTATACCTGAGTCAAAACATAGCCATAGAAAAATGAACCTAAAATAATACTTTGTTGTTCAGGCGTCCAATTAAAGTCACCAGTTTTCTGAAAAAGAAACAAACTTTGGAAAAAAATAGGATTAAAGCAAAAAGGAAGGAAGGAGTTTTGTAAACTGGCAAGTCTTTATAGATTAGTAGTGTTTGTAATAATTTAATTCAACTTATACCCAATAATAAAGTATAGCCTTACTGGTGGAATAGAACTGTTGCTAGGTATTGGAGTTGGACAGACATCTAAAGAATCATTAGATGGCATTGGTGTGGTGGAGTTGATCATAGCAACTATAGCCACCGACAGGTTCACTCTCATTGCATAGACATTGGCAAAGCCAAGGAAGCCCATGATTCCAAGCACTGTCCTGCTCTTGATCCATCCCGTTGTTTCTTCTACTGTAATGTTAAAATTTACAAAGTTTAACTACCAATATTGATGAATAACCAAAACTTCAATTTTAAACCAAAGACATTGTTAAAATAGTAAATCTTTCGTACTTACCAAAATCACTAAAGAAGAAATTATCCCAAAAATCTTTATGAAGTAAGTAAAAACACTAACCTGGTCCATTGGTGATTAGATTTCGATGACTGCTTGTGTCATCATTTTCTATGTACGAATTTATTATAGGACTTTCTTCTACGGGCGACGACATGGTTTAGAATACAATAAACATTCCTACGTTGCCTTGCTAAGTAGAGCGAGTAAGCGCAGTCTTAGTTACTGACAAGACAGCGGTAACTAACCACCTGGCTGAAACCTTGGATAAATAGCGAAATGATCAAAAGATTTACGTATTTCACCAATTTCGTGAATCATGCACGTCGACTCTTGTATTTGTCGACGGTACCTAATATTATTACAAAACAAAGAACTATTTCCTAAGTAAAAATCATACTCTTACTAATCTGTGGTAATAATCCACCAATCACAGATTAGTAAGAGCCACCAATGAATACTTTGTAGGACTGTTCCATTAATGTGAGATATATTTTCTTCTTCACGTTTTAAAATTCTAAAATATGTATTTTACTAACCGTAAAAATATTTGAGAAACTAAACTACTGCAAATCTTGCATAGGAACATGTCTGTCAAGAAGAATGTAATGTCAAATGTTGGAGTTTTGCGCGGGAAACGAAAAGGGAAGGACGGACCTTATTTCTTCGTTTTAGTAATTGTTTTCTTCGGGTCAATTATTGTGATTGTGTGGTGGAATTGTCATGATAATTTGTGCTTTTGAAGAAAACAATGCAATTAAAGTGGGGAATCAAGTGAAGCGAGCTTTGATCGCGCCGTCTTACCCGGATCGCTGTTCCTGCGCTGAGCTTCCTTGTTGAGCATTGAAATGCGAACCACCTCGCATTTCAATGAGTTAGGTTAAGATAGGCTAGTTTAGTTTTAAAGTGTTAAAAATGTAAATTCAATAAAGTATTGTCTGTATGGCGTAGAGCCGAAGACGTTAAACTTGTATAAAAAAAAAGTCAAATGTTTTTATTTATTTATTTATACTTTATTGCACAACCAAAAATTTGTACAAAAGGTGGACTTAACGCCGTATGGCATTCTCTACCAGTCATACCTTTGGGCTAAGAAGAAATGATTGTAGGCGGTGCGACAGAAAAAAAGAAGATGGGTTACTATTAAATAAAAGAAAAAAACGATAAATTTCACACATAAAAAAAAATACATGAAAAACATATCTCATAAAACAAAACATAATAACTACAATTTACAATAAATACAATATGATCTAATAAAATATTACATATACATAACGCAAACGATAAAATAAATACATATACTTGTACATACTATAATAATAATATACTATGACGATAAAGTTGAGTAAAAATATTAAATTTTGCGCGGGAAACGAAAAGGAAAGGACGGACCTTATTTCTTCATTTTTTAGTTATTGTTTTTTTCGGGTCAATTATTGTGATTGTGCGGTGGAATTGTCATGATAATTTGTGCTTTTGAAGAAAACAATGCAATTAAAGTGGGGAATTAAGTGAATTGATCAGATCGCGCCGTGTTACCCGGATCGCTGTTCCCTGCGCTAAGCTTCCTTGTTGAGAATTGAAATGTGAACCACCTCGTATTTTAATGAGTTAGGTTAAGATAGGATAGTTTAGTGATAGTTTAAGTTATAAGTGATATAAAATAAAAAAGCATAGTCTGTATGGCGTAGAGCCAAGGACGTTAAACTTGTATAATAAAATGTCAAATGTTTGGCTGTATAACTTATAGCAGAGGCCTATAATCATTAATTTAAGAAAAATGTCATCAGCATTATGGCTGCGTTCCGTATTGTTAACAGCGAAACTCAATCGTTAACAGCGAAAATGGCACTGATATCGCGCTTACAAACCGTTCCGATTTGGCGTTAGCGAGTCAACCAATGCTATAGTCATGTCACGGCTGACGTCACTATCACCGCCATCTTGCGTTCACAGTGCAATCGTTTTCACAGATTAATATATTAGTAGCTAGATCGTTTTGCTGCGTCGCACCGTGAGCGGCTGTGAGTGGACTGTCACATTGACGCATTTGACGTCTTTTTGCTTCAAAGAACAGCAAATGTAATCTAAAACCGTTCCGAAATGAAATCGCGTCAACAGCGCTGTCAGCACGCTAATCAAATCGAAACGGCTTTTGACGCTCACAGTGCTAACAGTGATATTGGCGCAAAACGGAACGCAGCCTATATTGTACCACCCACAAAGAAATCAAGTCTACACAGTCAAAGCTTCGGATGAGTTATTCGTAATATTTTGAAAAATTTGAATATGTAATAACACTCACTTTTCTTGAAATTATCAAGTAAAACACATATATTATTAGAAATAAATTTATTTCAATACTCAACAGCCAAATTAAGTCACAAACTAAGTACAAAATACCGAACTAACTAGTTTCCCCTTTTCATAATAGTTTGCATGTAACGCGCACGGATAAAAGGCCGCCGGCGGTCGCATAAACAAATGCATCAAAAAAAATCTGTTGATAAACACAACCACAAGGAATTAAAAATAGTAATTACACTGATATGTGGATGGTATTAACTTGTGGAGGAAATGCTTATTGTACTTAATATTTTTAGATTAGAAATCTTATCTGAGATAATTATAAAATATCTAATATCTTTCACAATATATTGCACTCTACAGGTTCTGCATAGTTTCTGTAATAAATAGATTCAATTTATGTGTTTAAATAAAGAGTTTCATCATAATCATACAAGAGGTATTGTCCATGTTCTTTCTTAATATACAGGCCAAAAGCATTTACTGATGGTGGGTAGAAGCAAGCCCATAATAACAGTTGATATGAGATTCACACTGTGATTGTCTAAGATATTTCTTCCACTTATGTGCTTGACAGACTGGGTGGAATGTGAAACAATCTTGCCACTTTTATCCAATCCTGAAAAGATAAAGTTTTACAGTAGGTATTTCCAAGATAATTCAATCTAAATATGCTGTAGTAAATAAATAAATACCTGAATATTGTAAAGTTGCCCCCATAAATGAATCTATAAAGCTGCCCAGAAATCCAGCAAAAGCACCATATAAAATGACTGGCCACTGTGGAGGAGCATAAGTCCATATGGCTTTTTCAGAAAAGTAAACAATTGCTAAATAGTATGAGATACCAATAATGAGCCCTCCAACAATACTAAAGAATATTCCAATTGGTGTCACTCCCCCGTTTGTTCCTTTAGGCACTTTTTTCATGGAGGTTACCAAAACTGGATCAGTTTTAGCCAAAACTGTCCCTAATTCAGATGCCCATGTATCACCATTGCAACATGCAAATACACCTGCAGGTTATAAACAAAAATATATTACTAGGTAATTCATTATCATGTTATACATTAATAAAGCAAATACAATAACAATGGAATTACCCAGTACACCCATGCTTAGCCAGGAAGCTCTATAATCTTTAACAAAATCAATGGGCCTCTCTGATGCCCCGACATCTAGCAAATACAACAGTCCTAGCTGGGTTGCCATACCAGCATTGCATAATACTTGTATCCAATTCCTTTGGCCTCCTGTAAAAAAAAAAATTTCAATGTAATTAAAATAATCTGAGTGCATTTTTAAGATATCTAAGTAAACAACAAAATCTAACCTTCTTTATATTCTTCTTCGATTTTTTTCTTAATTTTTGATCCAAGTTTGGTTGCTTTTGATGATGTCATGAAAAAGGTAAACAAAGCAGCCAGGTAGCAGAAGTTGCTCAAAGTCAAGACTAGTCCTACTATAAATCCAAATATAGCTCCACTTAGATTAACACTTTTCTTTTTATATCCATACACCGCCATAGCT
Source organism: Pyrausta purpuralis (assembly GCA_963924145.1). Lineage (NCBI taxonomy): Eukaryota > Metazoa > Arthropoda > Insecta > Lepidoptera > Crambidae > Pyrausta > Pyrausta purpuralis. The sequence continues at coordinate 16,934,498 of OZ001651.1, read as the reverse complement.
AGAGGTATGAAACATGACGCCATCCATCTGGCAGGAGATATTACCACTGGTTCTGTGAAATGAAAGGTAGTTACTAAAGTGGTAAATTATATTATATACCATAAAAGCAACATACTAAAAAATGACTTCTTACCGTCAAGGCCCTCACTGTCCTTTATAAATTTTGAGTATATGAGGTTCATAATCCACATAGACATGGACAAAGGTATAGAAATAGCACATAATAGGACTGATAAGATGTGGTCGTTTTTCAAATATCTTTCCTTGGGTTCGGGGTCGGACTCCATAGTGAAACGATTTATTTCGTGCCAAGTAAAAATCAGTAAAAACTTTCTTTTTTAGTGTCACACGTATACACTACATCACAATAATTTGTTTCTAAATGTGGAAAATAAAAACTTAAAGTAACGCTTTGGTTTTTGTAATTAACTTAGAAAAGCTATGATTGAGTATGTATATTAATTAAAATTACCTTAAAAAATAACCTGATCTGATAAAACAAAACAATTGATTGACATGCATTTGGCTGTTTTTTTGCAGGCTGTCACACTGACAGATGATTTGTAATTTTTATTTGGTGTATCTACACCGCCCAATGGCTTTCCCGGCGGCATACGACACTCAAAGACGCGATACACATCATGCCTGTTTACAACGGACCAGTAGCTTGCATGCCAGTTAGTGGCATTTCCTAGTTTAGCAATTTGCCCAGTGACACTGATTGACTTTTATTGATTTGACACGTCGTGACAGTTTTGGATCCCCCCGCGTCCCCTGCCTTGCAACATGCCAGTTAAGTGTCTCCCTCAGTCTCCCTACACATACAAGAAGATGACATGAGCAAGTAGCTGGCATGAAAGTATGCCAGCTACAGACATGCATATCGTAGCCTTAACCGCTGACGGTTAACGAGGCATTCTACTTAGGGCGCTTTTAGTGTCACGCGGATTTGCTCACGCACGCGGGATTGGACCGCATGCGTAGCATCCGCAAAGAACAATTTCATATAGGTATCTATTGTAAAGCGTGATAAACGCACGCGGGACGCGGGGCGCTGTGCGGGGCGTCACCCCGGTGCGGGGTATCCGCATGCGTAAGCGCTGCCTACAACTTCAGTGCCCATTTTAGAGTCGAGCGGGGCGCACGCGCCGTATTGTACTACCGAAATGAAAATCGATACAGAACGAGTAATCATTGAAGTTCATCTGCGGCCCGTTTTGAGGGATAAACGCAATGAATTATACAAAAACAGGGACGCGAGGGAGGCTGCATGGAGAGATATTTTGAAGGAATTGGCACCTAACTACGAAAATTTGAGCGAAGAGGAAAGAAAAGAGGCGGGTATGTGTTTGGTTCATTATTTTATTTATACAAGCATCATTACTTTATTAATATAAGCATAATTATTTAATTCACAAATAACATCAAAAACCTAAAACCTTTTGAGTTTAGTTAATTAATTATATATCGGTGTTGCCAGGAGACTTTTCCTTCATTGATAAAGTAATCTGCAAATATATCTCTGATATTACTTGCCGACGTATTACTACTTTCAGTCTGCTGCCTGGGTAGTGGTCCCGTAAAACCATTTGTGACAAATGTATGGCTGACCTTGTAGCCATCCCGTTTCCTTATGAAATTGTGAAGTACACATGCCGTCTTGACTATTAATTGTGCTAGATCTAACTTGACATTCATGGATCTGTGAAATATTCTAAATTTATTTGACATAATTCCAAAAGTGCATTCTATGTACCTTCTAGCTCTGGACAGACGGTAATTAAATATTTTCTTTTTGTAAGGTAAATTATCACGAGCATAAGGCCGCATCACATATTGTGATGATAAACCAAATGCCTCGTCTCCCACTATCACGAACGGCAACTTTGCTCTTACACTAGATGGATAAGCTACTTCGGGGCAAATAATAGGCAACTCTTGCGGGTCAGGGATACCCAACGTGTTACTTTCCAGTTTCGTATACAATTGACTCCTTCTAAAGATGGTTGAATCGGCGTTGCTTCCACTGGTACCGACATTAATATATGTAAAATTATAATCAGCATCACACATTGCGAGGAGCACTACAGAATAATATTTATTATAATTAAAATATAGTGATCCACTGTGCGGCGGCCGAATCACTCTTATATGTTTTCCATCAATAGCACCCAAGCAATTAGGAAAATTTGTATATGTGAGAAATCCCTCTGCGATTTCTTTCCATTTGATCCCATTAAGCTGTGGAATACATTCAGACTTTAGTTCAATCCATATTATGTAACAAACTTGTCTTACTATTTCGCTAATTGTTGCAATTCCAATCACATAGGAATAGTGTAGATCAGTGAATGTATTACCAGTTGCCAAATATCTGAAAACAAAAACAATATATTAATAATATGATAACATAATATATTAATAATGCTGACATCAGACATAAGACAGCATGCACCGCTCGAATTTTACTTCAGAAGAAAAATAAATACCCTTAAGGTGAAAGGGCACGGAAGTAGCTAGCGCTAGAAGTTTTTAATTCGTTTTAACTACAGTACTATAGCTACGTTAGATTTCTATGATTTGCCGAAAATTTTATCATAGGGGGGTATTTATGCAGTTATGATTTCATATGAAAAGTTCGAAGTATAGTTATGTATCTCATATCTGCTAAAAGTGGCCACTTTTAGCAGATTTGAGACACATAACTATGCTGTAAATATTTTATAAGAAATCTTCTCTGTATAAATTAACCCCTATGGTAAAATTTCCGGCAAATGAAAGGAATCTAATAAATATATATAATATAATATAATAAAATATCGTTTATTTCAGGCAATATTTACATTACAAGATGGTAATGTAAACACAGGCCCATAGATATATACCTTACAGACTAACATACATATTATTTTATATACAAAAACTATTTTAATTATTTCACACGTAATGTCGCCGACGTGTGCACGGTGTCAGCGGGCAGCCGCCCTCGGAACTTCCGAAACACGACACCCTGCGGCCAGAAGTCCTCCTTCATGAAGGTTGACAGATGCAAATAAAGCAAATTTTTGTTAAAACAAATTAAAAACTTACAGCGCTAGTGACTTCCGGAAGTTTTCACCTTAATTTTGATGATGGCAAATTTTACTGTAACAAATAAACAAATTTCCCGATTCAATCCGGTGTTTTTCCAAAAATCCTTAAATGAAGTTCTAATTATTTTTGTAAAAAATGAATTATTTCTATTCAGTAAAATTTGCCATCATCAATATTAAGGGTACTTTTCCTTCAACTGCGGCCTTATTTTTCCACTCTGTGTAGGTATATATATATTGCTTGATTTATCTAATGCTTCATGAGACAGTGTAAAGTTGACAACATGTGTGAATTAAGGAGGGCCTTTAATCGAATGCAGTTAAATTTCCAACTAATATCAGATTTGTACACACGGCCACAGATCAAGCTTCCCAAAACCAGTATAAACAGGACTCATGCGTTGTTTATTATCGTAGACGACTCGGCGAGGCCCTAGCAAGTTCCGTTTATTGGTACTGGTTTTGGGTAACTTGATCTGAAACTGTGTGTACTTTTGCCACTTACTTATTATATTTTTGTCATTTCAGACAAGAAAATACAACAACGCTGGCGAACAGCAAGGGACACTTACCAGAAAGACAAGATATCTGAAAAAAATCAGCCATCCGGCTCTGGGAGTAAGAAGAAGAAGAAATATTCTTACTATGACATTTTGACTTTCTTAGACAGTACAACGGAAACTGCTGGAGAAGAGTCACTCTGTGAAGAAATGTCTGAACAAAGTAATTTAGAAACACCTAATGAGTCCACGCAACCAGGTACTTCACGTCAAGAAAGTCCTCAACTAACATCACAACGTAATTTAGAAACACGTAATGAGTCCACGCAACCAGATACTTCACGTCAAGAAAGTTCTCACCCAACATCAAAACAAAAACAAGTAAAATCTAAAAAGCAAGCACCATCTGAATTTGAGGCACAGTTATTAGAATGCTTAAAGTCTAATCAACTGGAGCTAGAAAGTGAGGAGAGCCTTTTGTGCAGCCGTTGCAAGCGGTCGCGTCCCGCACGTGTTGCGCAAACGACCGGACCCTTAATAAATCCATTGTCTTCGAACTCAATTGACGCGCGCGCAAGTGAAATCTGCCTCCAAACCGTTCATTAGTTAAACCTCAATAATTACGGGCTTTGCATTCTACGTTTATAGTGTAACCTGTCAACAATACAAAGTGGTAACATCGCGGCCCAATACTTAATTCAATTCTATAATATATTACATAATTACATATCAAAAGTGTGTTAGCATTGTTTAGTGCGAGTGTCATTGTTTTTAATTCGGAGTGTGTGTTGCAAAGAATCACGTTCAATTCAGTGCTAGTGTCGCAGTGATCCGCATAATAATATTAGGTTAGAGATTCGAATGCCGTTTCATATTGCCGTCAATCTAGTGCGAGTGTCATAGTGAACAATACAATTGGTCGGGTGTCAAAAAGTATTTAAACGTAGAACAGTGCTTTGGTAGTAGATGTGCTGTCATACACCACGAGCGACAACTCTTCAACGCGTTCGCAATAAAGAACGCGTCCAGCTCCGAACCCAGTCCAAGGAAGTAATCAGCAGCAAAGCCAGCACACCATAATCGCCACGCTACGAATCTAGAACAAACCCAGCGCACAGCCAAGCTACATCAAGACAGGCGCGGTCCGAAGGGGGGGGTCACAGGGGACATGACCCCCCCCAAAATCTGAGGCCTAGTTAAAAAATCTTAGAAATTTTCCAAATAACAAAAGGAAATTTCTAGCTACTGTTGAAGAAACAGTAATAAATTTTTAGTTTGCTGACATCTAGTACTGTTTTTATGAACTACTAGCAAACCCCGCGAACTCCGTTTCGCTACCAGATGGCTTCGTTCTATGTAATATTTCGATTGGTGATTAAAAGAAGAAGTATTTTTTTTGTTTTATATTTGAATTTTCTTTGCTATAAACCTCACGGAGCCCGAGACCTTTCCAACGAATGCAAAACCGTGGAAATCGGCTCGTGCGTTCTGGAGTTACAGCGTCAGGAAGGAAAACCCGACTTATTTTTATATAGTAGATGTACGATGTCCAAAAAAACTTGAAAATGACCTCTAGTTTAGAAACAAGAACCGAACTACGTTGATTTGGTAATCCTAGCAAAATCGATATGCGTTGTTATGATAAAGATTGTTCTATGATAAAGATTTAAAATAAAGGCTGTCTTATTATTATTTTAATCCAGATACCTATTTTTAGGGTTCCGTAGCCGAATGACATTACACGGAAACCCTTATAGTCTCGTCAACTCTGTCTGTCTGTCTGCCCGCATGTCACAACCACTTCATTCCAAAAATATTAGCATTATACAGATGTACCTTGGTAGGTAGGAGTATCTTGTTTACCGCTTGACAATTCCTATACAAAAAGTAAGACTGGAACTAAAACAAAAAAAAAATGTCTATGGATACGTTTCTTAAAATGACATTGAGGTTTCTAAAACCATTTTATCTGCAAGTCAAACGTTTGTAAGATAGACGCTTCCAAAGTGGTAAAATGGGCGTCCCCCTCTAACTTATTGACTAAACTAGGCAAAATAAAAATAGGACAATGTAGTGTTTAACTAACCAACACTTTAAATGTACTTTAGTTTAAACGAGATCGAACTAGTACTTTTTGAGATATAGCACATTTTCAATAAACGCAAATATAACTTTGTCTTGCATACAAATACTATGAAAAACAAAGTTAAATTTGCTGTTAACAAAATATTGTGGTATTTTGGCTGAGAGGAAGTAAGTGGACCCTTAATTTAGTTAAAATTGGCACGAAACCCTCAGTGCGCGAGTCCGACTCGCACTTGGCCAGTTTTTTATTAGTGTAGTGAGTGAGTGACCCCCTCCTAAATTTCGGGCTGCGACCGCGCCTGCATCAAGATACACAAATTTGGTGAGATCCTTCCATAACGCAACACACACAACACCATCGATCTCATTTCATTTCATTTCATTTCATTTGAGGTTTCAACACATCAAACAACAGACACCTACCTACAAAAAGCTCTACCTATTACATACAGGAAACTAAACGTCAACATATAAACCATACATCTTTAGCCACTCAAAAATACAACAAAATAGCCAAACACAAAAACTAGGTAGGTAGGTTTATACTAGCTTCTAGCGAAAACATACTTTATTTACAACCAAAACTAACACAAACCCTACTTTCGCCCACAATTAAGTAGAGTCTGCAATTAGTGCGCCGCATCGCCATACCTAGCACTTTAGGTACACATCACAAAAATCTAAAAGAATAAACTTCACTTCTCATAATTATCTCTAATACTACAACTTCACTTTTGTGTGCATGATAGTTTATAATATTCCTTCAATATGAGCTTATACCAGTTACTCCTGTGCTGATAAGGGAATTAAATCTCTAATTGAAAATAAAACAAGTACGTAACGAAATACCTAGACAGCTTTCACAATCCCTTAACAACACACGAGAGCCATAAAAGGTCAAATCCTACAGAGAAACACTGACCACTGACAATAAATCTCATAGTGACGCGGGGAAAAAAAACATTACAAAAACCTCGAAATCCTGGAATCTGCGTTCGTATCGATCCACACATGCGTCTAAATCAAGCATCTGCACACCATAAAACAAGCCCTTCCCACTTCAAACAATAGTAACAGGCCCCAGGTAGGCATATTATTGTCTTTATCCTAAGAATCCTTCTTAACGCCCGGACACCGCTAAAAATAAACTAAATATTCGAAATAACCATTACAAAGCACCGTTCCTGACAAACTTTCACATAACTCAGTGTACTTTCCCACTCTATTATACTCACCATCGTGTTAAAGAAATAATCCTAAAACAATACAATTTTAAATGAAACAAGAAACACTACATCAATTGTACAAAGCTCTTGAAAAACAAATGCGTCCCTTGCCATAAAACAAAGCGGTTCTGTCCGTAACCTGGCCAGACCCTAATTCAAAACAAACGTCCAACACGTGGGCAAAGCAATAAACAAACTCCGAGAACTCAAACCCGGAACACGGCCCCTAACCTGACCTTCACAGTGTGGTGCAAATCAATTGCGATATTCTTTGAACCATCGAAACAAGTAAAATCGAAAAACATATGCCATTCGACCCGACCAGGAGTAAAATATAACAACAGAAGCTATCGTACATAACATTTTATTTTTAGTTCCCCCGTTAACCACAACCATAATTCATTACTACACTAACCCATTATATTTATCAGACCACTAACAACCTAGATCATAAGCTCTTCCCCACAGGTAAAACAAAATGGAAATCATTAAAATGCCAGGCGACGGAAACAGTCTTTTTCATGCAATAACTCACCAAATTAACCAGCTACTAATCCTGACCTTTGATCATAAGGCAGTAAGACGAGACCTTGCAAAATACGTCGATGAAAACCAACATGATCCCGAAATGAGCATAGCCATACAAAGTAACCTCCCGAACACCGAAAACGAGAATACCCGAATGTTAACTTCTAAATACATCAAAGATCAATATCACGAAGGAAAATGGGGAGGCACAGACATACTTATAGCAGCGGCTAACTATAATTTAGTGAACGTCATAGTTCATCAATCAATAAACAACATTAAACTTACCTTCAAGCCTAAATCGCCGGAAGACGCAGTACGTGACATCAATATAATTTACGACGGCACGCATTACGATAGTATGATAGAAGCTGAATCTTACTCAAGCTATATGTCATCCCTAACAACTCAAGACACGGACAGTCCCACTACTGACACCAGTACCAGTAGCACGCCAATGATATCCTCAAAACAATACGGGTTTCAGAATATTGGCAACAACAGGTCGCACGAAACAAACAATCGAATCTGAAACCATAACACTTGCCAGTTGGAATGTAAGAGGAGCCTCAAACCCACAAAAAAAAACTACTATTGACCACATACTGTACAAGTACGGCGTCGACGTCGCATGCTTACAGGAAACGCACATGAAATCCGGTAAGAATGAATCTAAGCACTACACGTGGATACTTTCGGGTGCAATTAAAGTCGAGGATTGGCTGTTCTAATAAGAAAAAATTCCAACATAAATATCACGAAAACAACAAATCTCACTAACATACTAGCTGTGACCGTCAAATTCCAAAACATAAACCTTTTTTATTATCACTACACACATGCCAAACAATTCATCTGCTGCTACCGGTACCTTTTCAAAAATGCTTACCTTAATACAAAATAAACCACAACAAAGCACACTCATCCTATTAGGAGATTTCAACGCCCTTAAAGGCCAAGAAGATACGAAAGAATTAGAAAAGTCCGGTCTAATCGGAAAAATCCTCTTCCACAAGCATTCCAACAGCAACGGGCAAATTCTCATTGACATCATTAAAAGAGAAAAACTGCGGGTAGACACAACTTTTGAAAGGAAAAGCAATAGAACAACCTGGAAATCTGGTTCAAACATATCCCAAATAGATCATATTCTACCTAAGGTCCACCGTGCACTAATATTCAAATCAGTTAGGAGTATAATAAACAGCAAGATATCAGACCACAAGTTGTTAATAGCTATAACTAAATCAAACAGCATGACCCGCAAAAATAAAGTATCACATGTTGGAGAAACTCCTAGTAAAAAGGACGACCACATTCCAACGAGCCAAAATTTCAATTACAGATTATACAAAAGATTACAACATGACACGTGCGACAAATTCCAACAAGAAATAAATAAGAACTTAGCAAAACTAAATACAACTCAGTACCCGCCTTCCTGGGAGTGCTTAATGGAAATAATGAAAAAATCGGCTGAAAGCATCCTAAAAAACGAAACTCACAGAACAAAAAAACGAAGACTTGCTTTAGCAAAAGTACAAAAAGCTCAATTCTGGAAGAAACAGCGGCCTAACAACGCCGAATGCCGAAAAAAACTAATAAATAGCCGGAAAAATTGAAAGAAATAATTAACAAAGAGAATGAAAAGGAATTTGAACTATTTTTTAAGGACCTGACCCACAAACCGACCTTCCAACGCATGAAAATAACATACGACTTCTACAGACGCTACAAACAAACTGAAAAGTACAACAAAAAGAATAAATACATTCCCATGTCAGCTTGGGAAAAGGAACTGGAAAAAAATGAAGGCTCTTCGATCCCATTACACGCCAACGAAGACCATGAAGATCTTGAACCCGCACCAACTCTGGAAGAAATTAAGGAAATCATCAAGAAAATGCGAAACGGCACAGCCCCTGGACTGGATCAAGTAGTAGCCGAACTATATAAAGCAAGCCCTGATACTATACTGACAATGATATTATACCACATCCACAGAGCCTGGATATACAACGTAATACCCGAGTCCTGAACCCGGACGGTCCAGATACCCATTCTCAAGAAAGCACACCCACAAATACAGAATATATGCCAGCCTTCTCCTGAAGCGACTAGATGAAACAACAGCATTGCTTGGAAACTATCAAGCAGCGTTCCTTGAAAACCACTCTACAGACGACCACATATTTGTCTTAAGACGAATACTAGACGAAAACTGGAGAGAAGGAACGAAAACCTACGTTATGGCGGTAGAGATTGAAAAAGCCTTCGACACGGTGAATTTTAACGCTTTAAAAGACATAATCACAACGAGATCAAATAAAGCCTTAATGAACAGAATCATAAGGGCATGTATCAACGAAGAAACCTGCATCAAGTGGTATGGCCAAACGACTAAATTCATAAAAAAAGGCAAAGGAGTAAAACAAGGATGCCCACTATCACCGCACCTATTTATTATAGTAATAGATGAAGTATTAAAAACACTTGAAGAAGAGCTACCATTCTTTAAACTAAACCAAGACTTGCATATACACATTCCTGCATGTCTGTCATTTGCAGACGATCTCATAATAGTCGACACAAATTTGAATAGGCTCAATACGATTTTCACCAATCTAAAAAATCTGCTCTCAACAGTAGGCCTGAAAATAAACGACTCCAAAACGAAAATCCTTATCAGAGACCCAGTGGACAAAGGAACGCCAAACCAACTCATCAGAATAGGAGGCCGATATATACAACCAGCAGAAGATATCAAATATCTAGGGACATATCTGTCTGGGAACCACATCAGGAAAAGCACAGTACGAACACGCTGTAAACAAGGACAGAAAAACGCCAAAATCCTGATTCCCTTCATTAAGAAAACCAAGATGGACTGGAAAATAGCGAGACTCCTATACAAAATGATAATAGAGCCAACAATGACATACGGACTGAAAGCAGCCGCGCTTACTAAAACAAACAGATCGTTCCTCAGAAGGTACAAACGAATAATACTGAAGGATATGCTTAGGCACTCTAGAAACCCACCAAAATACAAAAGAACGCACCAAATCCTAGAAGGAAAAACAATAACAAAAAGAATAAAGTTCCTAAGGTTATGCTATTATGGCCACATAATTAGAAGAACGCATCCACACATCCTACATGCAGCTCTGAAATACAAAGCCAATAAGCTGAAACACGGGCGACCAATCTTTACTTGGAAAAATTCTTCATCCCACGACCTAGAATACTTCCCCAAACCACAAAAAGCATGGGAAGAAATCGCAAAAGATAAAAGTAAACTTAGAAAGGAAGCACAAGAAATCTTCTCCCTCAGCGAAACAGACAGTGGATCAGAATCAGACAACGAGCAAATAACAATAACGGAAGACCACCATGGCAAGATAGCCCAACCCGTCGCAGCATCAACGCTCACTCCCCATGTATGATACCCGTCTTCCCTACTCCTAGACCAATTTAGGCTGAATAGCTACTTTGGTTCTGGTCGGATGGCTGCGGCTTGCCGACCTTCCTCTCCCATCCCAGAGCGTGTCCCTCCTACCTCCAACTCGTGCACCTCGGTTTGCCGGTTTTACCGGATCTGAGCCCTTGTGGCCTGGCTGAGTAATGCACTATCGAATCGAATCGAAAAAATCAACTGGAGCTAGAAAGTGAGGATTTGGCTTTCTTTCAGTCTCTGCAGCCTTCATTAAAAAGATTCACTAGATATCAAAAACTAATGTTCAGAACAAAAGTGTTAAATATAGTTATGGAAATGGAAAGTCAAACACAACCTGCATACTACAGTCCCATACCTACAACAAGTTCTAGTGCTTTAACTGAGCTTGACAGTTTGTCACCGATATATCAAGATTACCAAACCAATAGTATAATCCAGGATACTTCGAGTCTTAACGACAATGCTATTAGTTCTGCTGCAGTGAATGTCAATGAAACTCTTATTTCGACTGAAAGCGGCCTGTTTAATATCACGTCTTATGACGTAATTTATACCCCAGCAACAACATCATCTACAGGCGAAAGTAATGTCAACGCTCAGGATACAAATTTACAAAGAAATGAATGATGTAAAATTTGATTTTTTAATTTATGAATAAAACTCTTTTTATTAAAATGAGTACGATTAACTTTTTTTCTCCAGTTTCTCTCTAATTGTTTGTTTAGTCATATGAGTGCGGTTGTACACACGGCACAGATCAAGTTACTCAAATCCAGTATAAGCGGGACTCCGACGGGTTACCTAAGTATGATAATACGCAAGGCGCGAGTTCCATTTATGCTGGTTTTGGGTAACTTGATCTGTGGCCATGTGTACTTTATCAGATAAAAAAAAGGATTGTGTATGTAGGTTGAACGTACCAATCCCAAACCAATTAAGGACTTTTTTTGACTTTAAATTACTGTCATGTGCAAACCTATAACTTTTATCTATATTATAATAAGTAGCGTGTGATGAAAGGTAGGAATGATTCCACTTTAATGGCGACATTTTATGAGTGAAATAATCTTATTTTATGAAATTTCAACATGAAATTGAATGAAATTATGAACAATGAAATTTCAGAGTACATGACAAAACCTTTTTTTTGCACATGTAAATTTACACATGACAGTAATTTGAAGTCAAAAAACGTTTATCCTACCTGTTCAAATCCCTTTCCACTAAATCATAGCAGGAAATTAAATATTTAAAATTTAAAACTTACCTTAATGTAATAGCGAGCCTCTCAATCGGTTGTATTGTAATCCTTCGTAAACTGCTTTTTTGTAGCTTATTCTCAATTTTACACAACAGTTCATCAAAAGAACGAATGGACATTCGAAAGTAATTTTTAAATTTACGTTCATTATTTTGTAGTTTTCCAAAGTGTGTAACAAACGCCCCAGCAAGAAGCCTATTTTCAAGAAAGGGATCAACATGTACTCTTGTCTTCTTGTTTCGTCGTTTGTAAAGTATGTAAGCGACACATATTCTTCTGACATTGATCATTTTTGAACACGTCTATACCGTTACGCAGTCCGTAGAAAACTGAAACTCATGCTGCGTATGATCCGCAGCGTGAAATTTTACGCATGCGGTCCAATCCCGCGTGCGTGAGCAAATCCGCGTGACACTAAAAGCGCCCTGAGTATCTAAATACTATAGAGAATGCCGCTGTGACATCATGGGCTACCGCTGTGGCATGAGCGGCATTTTCCATAGTTTCTGACAGTTAATTGACGTATGCCGTTGGCAATGCTACCGGGGCGGTGTGAATCATAAAATTAATATTCCTATCGGAATAGAAGGACAAGTAAAAGCTGTCAAACGAAACCGATTTAAGATGTCAGTAACTAACATAAGTAAGTAACATTAAGAGCTTTAAATGAGATAACCTTTCGATCAGGTGATTAAAAACAATGTTCCTAAGATAAACATATTAGTTTACTGCATGATAAACAGCCGACACAAAATATTGAACATGCAGCTCTAGTGTAAAACTAAATATTATTTCATTATATAAAATATTCATATATACATTCCCTGTGTTATTCTGTCTTTACTTTTTACGTAAATTAACGTTTGTAGAATAGAATAATCAAACTGCGTACTTTAAATTTGAAGCGCATTGGTAAATATAAGTCGTATATTAAGAGGCTTCGCTTTGGACTAATTTACCTGTTGAATGATTATTTGTTGGGTTATTCCGCTGTAATGAACAACGATCAATCACCGATCAAGTCACCATGTTTCAACAGAAATATTTCTTCAAATTATACACAATTTCACATAAATTTTCAAAAACTCAAATGAGAGAAATTTTCAGCAAGCCTTCATAAGCCTCTGAACTGTTTGACATCTGCCAAAAATGGTTCTGCTACCCATCTCTTTTTATCACACAGTTTGCTGCTAGTGACATCTCGCTTTTGTCGTTCTATTCCAAAGGGATAATAATTTTATGGTGTGAATACACCATTTATAAGAATGACAAAATGACACACGTTCAAAAGTGGACTTGTGTCGATTTTACCAACGTCAGATAGGAACATTCGTCGAATACATAGTGCCACCAACTAATGTCAAGAATGGAAATTCTTGAAATTTTAACAACCGGCCAAGTGCGAGTCGGACTCGTGCGCTAAGGGGTCCGGGCCAACTTTAACTGAATTAGGGAATCCACTTATTTCCACTTAGTAAAATACTACAATATTTTGTTGACAGCAAATATAACTTTGTTTTTCATAGTGTTTGTATGAAGAACAAAGTTATGTATGCGATTGTTGAAAATGTGCTATATCTTAAAAACTTCTCGTTCGATCCTGTCCAAACCAAGTGTCGTTAAAAGTGTTTGTTATGATCTACATTACATATATTTTTTTTAAATTTACACTTGCTTAGTTTAGAAGTAAGATGGGGGGGGGGGGGGGGAACACGCCCATTTTACCACTTTAAAAGCGTCTATCTATCAAACGTTAGACTTTGAAAAAAAGTGTTTTTAGGAACCTCTATGTCATAATAACGTTATTTCAATCAAACTATGAACGGATTTTCATACCAGTCCCTGAATGAATTTCTTGTGACTTTCGTAGCATTTTATTTTCTCATGTCAGACCGTCAAAAATGTGATAGGGAGTATGTATATTTTCTTTTAGTTTTTGAAGTGAAAACTTCTTTAGCGGCGTTGAGCACTTTTGTGGGATGGGGGAAAAATGTGAAACTCGCGTCAGGATACGTGGGCTGATCGAAAAACCGTAAGACGGTTGGCGAAATTATGGATGTAAGTTGATTTTTCTGAGAGATAAACTTTTTAATGTAATTTAATATAATGTAAATTGTAATGTTTGTGTACGATAGCGCAATAAATAAATATTGTATTCTATAAAAATATTATATTATTATTATTATTATTTTTCTTTATATTTTTCATCTCGATGTTAAAGGAACATCGGTGTTTCTATGATATCCACGGGTCGGGACCAAGTGGATACCAGTTCTAAACAGTTTAATTATATTTACGAATTTGGTGTTGATTGCAGAAACTTTCTGACGATTCTGCAAGTATTGAGAATGCTGGCTTTCTGTAGAGTTGCGTATATGAACTCTGGCAGATCTAAGCCTCTAATCGCTGGAATTAATTGTGCTGGGATGACTCCTGTAGTAGAAATAACTATTGGTGATACTATTACCTTGCTTAACTTCCACATGCGGGTTATTTCATCTTTCAGGTCCTGGTATTTAGATAGTTTCTCAGCTATGGTTTTTTGTAGGTTATGTGTGTTTGGTATAGCAATGTCGATTATATCGCACGCTTAATAATAAACCGGCATAAGACAAAAGATAACTTTTTTGGGAAATCACGTTTAAAGTTTTGAGTCCCTACCTTGTTGTAAACATTTTGATGGTTTTCACATGTTAATGGAGCTATTTTCATTTTCTTAGTCTTAAAATATAAGAAAATGTATAGCGAATATAACTGACATAATAGTTTTATTATATTCCTTATATCAACTGAATGAATTAAGTTTATTTTCTTATGATTCGACTTATGTCAGTTTAGTATTAAAATTCATGACCAATTTTCAAAATGTTTGTAAACTATTATTTAATAGTTCAGTTTATTATTAAAAATATATATCATCTTTTTAGATTTGTAATACTTATTACAGTTTAAAAATAAAACTGTAATGAATACACAGAAATATATCGCGAAACACCTTTATATTTGCAAATGATTATAAATCATAATTCGTTTATTTGCTCAAAACATGGTATAAATTGATATGACAGACAGTATAAGATACTCATGTTTTGCTAAATAGCATGCAAATTGTTTACAGTGCTTGGAATCAAATTTCATTGAACAATAATTTAAAAACAAGTCACTTTAATCTAGCGGTTTTCAGTAAATTCCTTAACACTATAAAAATTACATACCAGCTTATATTTAAAATTTAATCTTAACTGCTTTCTTAACCTTATTATAAGAGTAGATACAACAATCTTGATAGGAACTTATAATCATTTGTACTTAACGAATTTTAAAGCAATCACAAAATAGTATTTACATTTTCACAGTCATCACAAAATGATTAAAGAGATCTAGCTTTACGTAATTATGCTAAAGAACAATAAACATTGCAATACAAACAGATAAAAACTTCTTATATCTACTTGTACTTGGAACTAAAAGAACTAACTAGGTCTTACCTACAAGTTTTAATCAATTATGTAAGTTTTGACTACTCAAAATATAAAATCAACAACTGCAAGAGATGCGTATAAAACAAGTTTAGGAATTGAGTTGAAATTGGCATAATAAGATGGAATCAGTCCCTTTGCGAGTAACTCTTTCAAGTCCTTCTTTTTATTAGCGCTTATCTCCTGTTTTTGCGTATACGAATATGCTGTCTTTATGATTATTTCTGTGGCTGATTTCATTTTCCTTCGCTTATTTCTCTGTAGTTTTTATCCTTGTAAGATGTCTTAAAGTAATAAGATCCAGAATGCTGGCGAATGTTAGCTCATCTATGTTGATCAGAGGGTTTCAATTATTTAACGGATTTAGTAAGTGTTATATATTGAACTGGGGTATAGATAGAGCCGGGTTTAAGATCGTTTTGACTTCTTTTTATGTTAAACTGTGTATGGTGACCACTTTTAACATCATGTTTAGTACGTATCTACAAGTGCAGTACCGCAAGTGAGTAACTATTGCGTTTACGTTAAGATTGTTATTCTCGTCCCTATATTTTAACTATTACTGTATTCAGTCAATGTGTAACGCAAACGAAATAGTTTCGTTTACTATCCTGCAAACTTATACTCGGTTTACAGTAGCCATAACACGTTATGTTCACATAATAAACCCTGGATTAATTGGTTTTCTATTATTTTATTGAATGCTGTGCATTATTTGTTTAAGAATTGTTCCAATGAAACACACGAGCACAGCATTCATGCAGAAAAGGACTCCAGCTCACCATGCAAGAAACCAAAGACACCACGTAGTATCAAAAGGTTCTGCTCGCAAGCGCCCCCGTGTACGAAGTCAGGTCCAGCAGTTCTTCTAGTTCATCTTCAGACTCTTCTTCCTCGGGCTCCTCTTCCTCAGGTTCATGTACCCCAAACTCTGATCATAAGTCACGTATTTTCACATGCAAAATCGTCGTCGAAACTGCGTAATGATGATGAACGTAACAGTAACGAAATCGTTGAAAATACTCCTTTACGTTATATAATAAAGATTCCAACGTAAGTATATATTTATTTCAATCATCTGATGTATCATTATAAGTACAATCATTTATTATAATTGAATTATTTACCTTAATTATAAAGAAACTTTATCTCACACACCTGTTAGTGCCATAACCAAGAACTTGATAGTTTCATATTCTGATTATTCTTCTGAAGATTCTTACAAGTTCGCCCAACAGCAGCTAGCTAACCAGAAACCTGTAGATGTTCCTTATAAAGAGGCAAATTACATTATGAGAATTGTGAAACCGGAACAACAACACCTGGAAACACTATTTTTTATTAAATAATATAAGAAATTATTTTTTATATTAAATTTAAAAAAAATACCTCGGTGGCGCAGCGGTAGGAGGGTCGCAATTTAAAGCGACGACTGTAGCACAGTGGTAGCAGCGCTTTGTTAGTGATACCGAAGTAAAGCAACCTACAGCGCGGTGGTGTTTGGATAGGTGACCATTCCGACCATATAAGTGACTATCACGAGCACCTCCGTGCTTTGGAAGGCACGTTAAGCCGTTGCTCCCGGCTAATATCAATTGATTTTGGACGTTAAAGTCCTTATAGTTGGCTTGATAACATCTGACAGTAGGGTTAGTCACTTGCCTTGCAAACACCCCTCCACCAATCCGCACTGAGCCCGCGTGTTGGAGTATTGCTCATAGTTGAGGTAAGGCCTTTGTCCAGCAGTGGGACGTTACAGCTAAGTTTACTATTATTTAATACATATTTACTGTTTTCAACTAAATTAGCAAGGTCTTAGTTATGGTACTAACAGGTATGTGTGATAAAGTTTCTTCATCCTGAAATTATAGGTAAATAATGATACATCATATGATTGTAACAGATAGGTACTTACGTTTGTATCTTTTTTATACATCGTGAAGGAGTATTTTCAATGATTTCATTACTGTCACGTTCATCATCTTACGCAGTTTCGAAGACGATTTTGCATGTGGGTAGGTATACGTGACTTATGATCAGAGTTTGGGGAAGATGAGCCTGAGGAAGAGGAGCTTGAGGTAAACGAGCCCGATGAAGATGAGCCTGAGGAAGAGGAGCCTGAGTAAGATGAGTCTGAAGATGAACTTGAAGAACTTCTGGACGTTGACTTGGACTTCCTACATAGTGGCGCTGGTGAGCAGGACTTTCTGATACAACGTGGTGACCTTGGTTTCTTGTATCGTTAGCTGGAGACCTTACCTTCATGAATGCTGTGCTCTTCTGTTTGATTGAAAAAAATCTTAAACAAATAATGTACAACATTAAATAAAATAATAAAACCCTCAATTAATCCAGGGTTTATTATGTGAACATGACGTGTTATAGCTACTGTATAACAAGTGTAAGTTTGCAAGATAGTAAACGTAAATATTTCGTTTGCATTACACATTGACAGAAGACTGTAACGGTTAAAATATAGGGACGAGAATAAAAATATTAACGTAAACGCGATAGTTACTCTGCTGCTTCCAATTCGCCGATGTCATCTTCAGGGATGAAACTATGGAACTTGAAAATTAATAATTATTAATACCGAGGATTTAATATGAATAAAATGGACATTTTGTAATAAACTGAAGCAATTGCCAGCGCAATTTTAGAATTAAGGATCATTTTAAACGTAACCCGAAATAAATACGAGTATTATTTAAATATACCGACAGTTTTCGTAATAAAGTGATATAAAATGAATTGTTTCTTGAACAAAAGTATTATTTTGAAACAAAAGCGCACTAACACGCAATCTTTCTTTAGTATAGAATTATAATTTAATGATAAACTGCAACAAGTCTAAATAGTACATACTGTAATATACCATCGTTTTCAACTAAAGTGAAATAAAGCAAAATCATGCTCGTTTAAAAAATAATAATAAGTAGAATAGACTCTCCTGCGTTTGAAAATAAACTGAATTACTTCAACTTACTCCACCGTAGCACAAAACATCGACACCTATTTCACAGCACGGTCGCCGCATCACTGAATGATTCTCTATCGCATGAACTGTTTTGTCGCGCGCTTTTGTAGAAAAGAGAGGGGTGATCGAACCTTTGGCCATTTTGATTGGTATCGCAGAGTAGGATTGTACCCATAGATTCTCCAGTCAGAGTTAGTTCGCTTTATTTACAAAAGTGGAAATTCTTATTTTTTTACTTATTCCGGTTTATTATTAAGCGTGCGATATGTGCGATCCTATTAGTTTTGTCTAGTAAAGTGATGTCCGGTCTATTGTAGTGAATTGTTTTATCTGTCAGGATAGCACGATCAAAATACAGTTTATGTGTTGAGTTTTCGAGTACTGTTTCAGGATTATATTTGTAATATGGAACTGGTGTTTGTATAAGAAGTTTATATTTTAGTGCTATAGCCTGGTGAATTATATTAGCTACTTGATCGTGTCTGTGTTTGTAATCTGTCTGGACTATTGCTTTACATGCTCCTGTAATGTGTTGTATTGTCTCTGGGGAACTATTGCATCGTCTACAAGTGTCATTCTGTAAATTGGGTACTTTCATGATGTATTTCTGGTAATTGCGTGTTTCGATAACCTGATCCTGGATCGCCATGAGGAACCCCTCTGTTTCTGGAAACAACTCACCTCTCCTTAGCCACTCGTTCGACGCTTTATTGTCGACGTTGCAGTGGCAAAGATCTTGGAGATGTCTTCCATGGAGGGATTTCCTCATCCATTCCTGCAATTTGGTCTGTCTGTCAGTCTGTTTTTCGTTAGGTTGAGTTTCTCTGTCATTTAAATTAAGTGGGGTTAGTTTGATATCGTTATGTGCTATTGTTTTGTGTAGAATAGAAGTTTGAGCTTTATTGTGGAAATAAGTTCGTAAATTGGTGATTTGCTTAGCGTACAAGTTTACTATGTCTATTAATCCTCTACCGCCATCAACCCTTGGCAGCGTGAGTCGTTGAATACAAGAACGCGGGTGGTGTTTGCGATGTTTGGTCATACTTGTGTTAATGGTGCGCTGAATAGATTTTAATTCCGATTTAGCCCAATTAATTATGCCAAAAGAGTAGGTTAGAATAGGGATGGCGTAAGTGTTGATGGCTTTGATTGTATTTCTGGCGTTAAGTAGGTATTATTATTGTTGTTGTATTATTATTATTATTGTATTCTATCACAAAAATGATAGTACTTTTATATTGATAATAAGAGCAATTCATTCAAAATTATTCCCTAACTATTCCAAAAAATCAAAAATGCACAACGTTGATATTCAAGTTTTCACTTCTGCCGGCACTCCCGGAGTGCATCAGGTTTTTTTTTTAAATACGTTTCATCTCTGTTTATCTGTACATTGTGTCTGTAGGACGTGGGAAATTTTTGGTCCCTCTTTAAGGGAGTACCTAGTGCCTTTTCTGGCCTCGAGAAGTTTGTGGCCACCTGGCAACAAATTTTCAAATGGATTTTGACCAAAAATGTTTTATTATTTATGATTTAAAAAACTAAATAAACAACTCAGCACCGTTTTTATTGACAACATATCCTTTCAGAGAAACTCGAGCCAATTTGACGGCAAATTTATACAGATGGTTTTTAATTTTCAGAAAATGGTGTTGATCACTAACGAAAACTTAAGCATAGCCTTAGGTTTTCAATTGTTTTATTTTGGAGCTTTACAGCATGCTAATAGAGTGTTGATTAATAAGATTATCCTATTAATTCTAAATGACCTTTTACTATTACAGAATTGTGAGGGTGACTAACAACTGTAATAAAAAAAATCATTTATTGGCCCCTTTGGCTAGTAACGTATTTTAAATTATGTGGTCACTGGCCTAGGGGCCAAATAATGAATTGTTTCAACTTTGATTGAATATTCTAAGCTAGCATCTAAAAAGATAAAACTTACTTCTAATTAAATAACTCTTGTTTGTTTGATACACAAGAGAAAGAGCCTCCGTGCTTTCTAACCCAAATATTACTGGTGGCGTGCATTAAGTAAGCTAGCAGCCTACAAGCACGTAGCTTTTAGTATTACCATAATTTTCATTAGTCCCAGAATTGACACTGTATATAAATCACCTTCATGGTTTTACACAGCAAATTAAAGACGGCGTCTTAATCCATGGTGATTCCTTAATTAATAATACAAGGTCGTATGCTTGTATATATCTTCGCTAGACTTTAATTGATTCTCTAATCTAGTTTTTTTCTGCCCCACCGTTAACGTTCATGTTATTTTTTTCTTCCAATGCATAACCAGTAAGATCGGCAACTTAATTTTTCTTGACCATTTTTATCAGATATGCTTAGTTATTATAAATTGCAATGGAAAAAACACAACTTTTGCTAAGCGAAAGATCTAACCCAGCGCAGCGTTTAGCGCTATGTTTTGTGTGAGTATAGTAAAAAAACTAAATTAATTCAAAAATAAATTACAAATACTATTCACAACATTGTAGTTGGTTATCGTTCGTTCGCTGTTTCATTGTTTGAAGTTCAAATTTTTATTAGAACATATGTTTAAGTGACAAAATAGTTTCAATGTAAATCTTGGTTGGAATCAGCACTGTGTAAAACTGCTCATTAGGTCAAACTAAGAAAAGGTAGCCTGCTACTGCCAAAATGGACGCATTTTATAAAATAATACTTTTTAAATTCTGTGTTATTTATAAAACAAAATCAGGTTTTTAAATCTAGTGACAATAGATACATGACTAGTAATTACTAATGGCATAATATTATGAGCGAGTAATGCAGACGATAGATAATTTCGAATCAGTTAAAGTACATAAAGGGCCAGAAACTACAAGAATTACCACGTAAATCTAAAGGATTTAACTTGTCAAGATCGACGGTAAAATAAAATGTGTTGTGAAAGGCAAGCGCTTGTTTGAAAAAGGCGGGAAACGTAGCGCGGGTTGGGCGTCATTTTTTCGCTAATTGTTTTTTATTGCTAATTTTATAGAAATAAGTGATCAGTAGAGTAAAATTTAAAGTATTTTCTCTGTATAGTGTGTATATATTATAGTTATTATTCATATTCATCGGTATTGGTAAGTCAAAACTAAGATTATTATTGCATGAGCTTTCCTCCGGACCCGGGGGAAAGTTTTCCCCCGGGTGAAATTGCTGCTTCAGCGGAGTTTTTCTCTCCTGTAGAGTTCGCAATCCCATCTTTGCCTAAAGATCCTTCTATTCAGACTGAAAGTGTCCCTCCTGTTGCTCAATATGTAACTGTTTCTACAGACTCAGATTGTTCAGGATCTACAAGATCTCTTAAGCGCAGTAATCGCCATTCACATAACTGTAGACAAAAAAGACGAAGAAAACGTCATGACGGAAATGAAATTCGTGATTCCGATTGTTATTGCACCGATACACCAGCCCCAAAAAAAAAAACATTTTTATCCCTGAAGCTGAAGTAAAGAAGAATACTGAATTGCCTCAACCTACTCCTACGTTAATTAGTCGTCAATGCTATAGGAGTACAGATGTAGCCCCATTTGTAGTCCATGTGCAGAAAATTGAAAGTACTCCCAACTCAGGCACATCAATTCACCCAGTAGCATTTGGCAAACTCCTTCACAAAAACAATTTTAGAAATATAGTTAATGGCAGTGTTAAGCAAATTGGTCGTAATAAATTTACCATAGCTTTCTCAGACTACTCAGATGCAAATCAGTTTGTTTCAAATAAGAATTTGGAACTTAGTGGCTTCAAAGCTTATATCCCCACATTCAATGTTACACGAATGGGCATTATTAGGGGTGTTCCTGCAGATTGGTCTCCAGAGGAGATAATGGAAAATATTAAGGTACCAATTGGTTGCGGTGATATAATTAAAGTTAGGAGGCTGAACTTTAAACAATTTGTTGACGGTTCTCCTGTTTGGAAACCATCACAGACAGTGGTTGTAACATTTGATGGACAAATTTTGCCTAAAAGAGTATTTATGTGTTATAATGCACTCAATGTTGATTTGTATATATTCCCTACCATCCAATGTTACAATTGCTGCCGCTTTGGCCGTACAAAAGTGCAATGCAGATCAAAGCCTAGATGTTTTAAGTGTGGACAAAACCATACAGGTGATTCTTGCCAAACTCCTGAAGAAAGAGCATCATGTTGCTTATGCACTGGTTATCACTTTGCCACAAGTAAAAGCTGTCCTGAATTTTTAAGACAAAAAGATATTAAATCTTCAATGGCAAATAGTTGCTTATCATATGTAGAAGCCTCAAAATTGCATCCACCTGTTAATAAGTCTTATGCTGATATAGTTTCATCCTCCAGTAAACCCTTCTTGCCAGAAAAACAAATAAAAAATGTTCAAAATAATAATAACAAATCATACAAAAAAACAGTGTTCCTGAAACCCCGCTCTCCTCCTGCCCTAGGCAAAGGATATGATCAAGATGCTCACAGAGCTCTTATCAATGAGTATAACATACCTTCTCCATCTAATGGATGTGCTTTAAATTATGACAAGTCAGATGAAAAACCAGTTGATTCAGATCTTTCATTACCAGACCTCATTGTTGCCCTTTTAAGTATTTTAATAAATAAGTCTAATGCCAATTTACCGACCAACGCTGCACATCTGATTGAAAAATGCATGCAATTTATTAGACATGGCGAAGCTAGCTAGGGTAATTCAATGGAATTGCCGTAGCGCTAATAGTAAAAAAAGTGAAATTATGTACTTGTGTAATAAGTTTGATCCATTTCTCTGTGCCTTAACAGAGACATGGCTTAAACCAGATTTTAATTTTAGAGTAAATGGTTACTCTACTGTCCGTGCAGACAGGTCTGATGGGTATGGTGGAGTAGCAATACTTGTTAAAAAATCTACACCTTTCTCCTTAGTGTCTCTACCTACCCATAGTGTAAATATTTGTATTATAGCTGTAAATATTAATAAATGTTGTTATGTCTGTGCATACATTCCCCGTCCCACTAATGAAGTATTAAATGAATTAAATATTATTTTGTCCTCGCTACCTAAACCTTATTTTTTAATGGGGGATTTTAACTGTCATCACCGTTTTTGGGGCAGTTCTTTGACTAAACCTTATGGCGAATATTTGCTAGAAATAATAGATTTTCATAAGCTATGTGTCTTAAATAATGGTACCCCTACTCGTCAAACAAAACCGGATCAAATCATTAGTGCTGTAGATTTGACTATCAGTACCTCTACTTTAGCAGCCTCTGCACAGTGGGAAGTTTTACCATCAACCTATGGCAGTGATCATTACCCTATACTTATTTTGTTTCCTTCAAAATATAATTTGCAGTCAAATGAACTTTCTAGACTAAAATATAAAATACCTGACAAAACTGATGATAAATGGTCAGTCTTTAAAAAATACTTGGAAAGTAAAATTAAATCCCTGCCTCATGTAAACTCGGAAAATAATATTCATTGTGCTGAGACATTTTCTACTAATTTAGCTGAGGCTGCTAATGAAGTATTTGGTACTAAAAAGAACTCTCGTCACTCTCGTCCTCGTCCACCCTGGTGGGATGAAGAATGTGCTATATCTATCAAAAAAAGAAAAGAGGCTGAAAGGATTTACAAATATGATATGTCTTCCGAAAATTTTAAATTAGTAACCGAAGCAATCGCGGACACTCGCAAACTTATAGAGAGAAAGAAATTTGAAGGATGGAGGAAATTCTGTACATCTATTTGCCCTGATACTCCATCTTCCATAGTTTGGCGTAACATTAGAAAATTTAAATCTGCTATATCTGACTTATCTTTTAATATAATACCTAGACCACTAGCTGAAACTTTTTTAGATAACTTAGCGCCTCCCTGGGTTCCAGAGCAATTTGTAAATACACCTGCTTCTCCTTTGGAAACTAATTTATCTTTATCACCTGTATTATCCCTTCCTCATATTGGATCAGTATCTGGTCTAATCTCCCCTTTCTCTATATATGAGCTTAAAGGTATTATAAATAATACTAACGATTCAGCCCCTGGAGCTGACGGTATCACTTACTCTTTGATCCGTTGTTTTGACGATAATACGCTTAATTATTATTTGAACTTGCTAAATTCTCTTTTTGCTTCGGGCACTATTCCTTCGTCTTGGAGAACCCAAATTATTTTACCCATTTTAAAACCAAATAAAAGTTCTGCTGATGTAGGCGCTTACCGCCCAATAGCCTTATCTTCTTCATTATTTAAAATAGCTGAACACCTTGTGAAAAACAGATTAGAGTGGTATGTTGAAAAGAATGGCTATTTAGACAATACTCAATTTGGTTTTAGGAAGGGCAGATCTACCACAGACAGTCTAAGTTTATTCATATCTGATATACGTCTTTCTTTTACACACAATGAGACTGTTACAGCTGTCTTTCTTGATATAAATTCTGCCTACGATAATGTTCTTTTATCTGTGTTAAAAAATAAGTTAGAATGCATTGGTGTCCCCTTAATTATGATTAACTTTATTCTGAACATCCTTTCTGAACGCCATATTGAAATCCCATTTTCTGATGTTACGCTAAATCGTACTGTGTTCAAAGGCCTTCCGCAGGGCTCTGTCCTCAGCCCCTTACTGCATAATATATATACATACGATTTAGCATCGTCTCTGAATAACCAAGTAAAAATTTTACAATATGCTGATGATTTATTATTATATCATGCTGACAAATCTACTGAAATGTCTCAAATGATACTGACTTCTAATCTTGCTCTTCTAGCTACTTGGATGCATAATAATGGCTTATCAATATCTCCTTCTAAGAGTGCAGTGGTATTGTTCTCCCGTATGCGCATACTCCCATCAGTTCAATTAGCTTATGAGAATCGGGTCATACCGGTAGTTACTGAATTCAAATATTTAGGTGTATATCTTGATTCAAAGCTTACTGGAGTTGCACATTGCAACTTTGTTGTAGAAAAGTGTGAACCTTTACTCAATATGTTAAGATGCCTTTCGGGAGTTTGGTGGGGCTCCCATCCTTACTCAATGAGACTTCTTTATAACGCTTTGATAAGAAGCATCTTAGATTACGGCACATTCTTACTCGAACCTAGCAATGTAACAGCTTTCCGTAAATTAGATTCAATCCAGAGTAAAGCTTTAAGATTGGTTACTGGTGCAATGAAATCTTCTCCTATAAATGCTCTCCAAGTAGAAAATTGCGACCCTCCCTTACATTTACGAAGGCAATTTCTGGCCGATAAATTTTTCTTTAGAATCCTGCAATTTAAGAATCATCCCTTAATAGCCAAACTTCATTCTTTATCAGAATTATACCATACATCTAGTTACTGGCGTTACAAATCACCTCCGTGCTTGGTATTAAGTTATCAAAAATACTTATCTCTGTCATCTCCAACTCATCAATCCAATTGTCTCCCTTTATTTAGTTCTAGTTATGAATCCCTAATAACGCCTCTTACCATACATTTCAATTTAGTTGATAAAAATGATCCCAATGCTAAAATGCATATGAATTTTATACTCGAATCCCAATTTAATGATTTTCAACATCTTTATTCGGATGCCTCCAAACATTCAGTTTAGGAATGTGTCGGTGTTGGTGTTTTCCACTCGCAGTCTAAAATCGTTCAGAAAATTAAACTTCCTCCGGAGTCCTCGGTTTTTACAGGAGAATGCTATGGTATTTTAAAATCACTAGAATTTGTTCGTTTGTTTAAATTAAAGAAGGCAATAGTATTTACAGATTCATTAAGCGCTTTACAAGCTTTGAATAAGTTTCCTTTCAAGATTAAAACATTTTTTCCAGTTATTTTTGAGATAAGAAATATTGTCCACGAATGTGTTTCGAATGGATATACGATCCACTTTGCTTGGCTTCCTGGCCATAATGATATTACAGGCAATGTAATTGCAGACCGGTTAGCTAATGATGCCATATCTTGCGGAGATATGGTTCCGTATAAAAATTACACCCATGATTTACTATCTCTCCCTAAATCTCATCTTCTTTATTCGTGGGAAAATATATGGGTATCTTCAAGTAGAGCTAAAGGCCGACATTATTCACTAATTCAACCCTGTATTCCTGTAAATTTAATACCATGGTTTTCTAAAATTAAACTGAGTAAAACTGTATCTTCAATTTTGACTCGCATGCGACTTGGGCATGTTTGTACTCCTGTTCACTTGGCCAAACTTGGCATAGTAGAAAATACAATATGTGAATGTCGAGAGGATGATGGCAATTTAGATCATATTTTCTTTACATGTACGCTTTATGACCATGCTCCCTTCCTTCATGACCTTTTATCTTGTAAAATTCCTCTACCCACCAATATTATGTGCTTGTTATATTCCAATGATCCAGCAATTTATAAATCACTTGCATCCTTCATTATCTTAAACAATATTAAGCTTTAAAAAAAAATATATTATATATCCATTGTATTATTTATATATCTACTCCTACTCTCCTGATCCTTTCATAATGCTCCGTATCCAATATTCCGTTTTTTCCTTTTCCGTTTCCCAAATTTTACACGACACTGGCCTGGCGCAAACCGCGTAGAGCCATATATAAAAAAAAAAAAAAAGCGCTTGTTGTGATGATTGACGGACGACGAGCCGAAGGAAAATGTCAAAATTGACAATTTAACGTAGGAGGAAGGCACAGATTACATCCCTACTTACTTTTGTAGGTTGTTGTAGGAAGGCAAACAATTCTCTTTCTCGCAAACATTCATTCTGATTTGTCTCTAATTTACGATATAATTTGTTAATATTTAGTCTTAGCAATAACGACAGCTCCTTTATTAACTTGATAGGAATCAAATAAAATGGCTAAGAGGTCTGCATCTGAAGCATTTGATACCTCGGAAGAGATGGTTCAGAAGAAAGAGGGAAAGAAGCATTCTCTGGACTCTGATGAAGAAGATAGCGGCGCTGAAGAAGAAAAGAACAATGTTCTCAACGCGGACGATATCGAAGGTGAAGAAGAAGGCATTGCTGGAATGGAAGGTGAAGTGAGTAATTGTTGATTCATTTGCTAACAAATCTGATTGATATAAAAAATAAATAAATATTTGCTATCATCGCATACATTGCTCCGATCCCAAGCTAAGTAGCTAAAGCACTTGTGTTATGGAAATCGGAAACAACGGTGGTACCACAACACCCAGACCCGAGACAGTATAGAAAATATCGTTTTCTACATTGACCCGACCGGGAATCGCACCCGGAACCTCATGAGATGGCGACGCTTGAAACCAGTGTGCTAGCCACTCGACCACAGAGGTCATCAATAATCTATTGATAAGATCAAAACAAAAAATGAAGTGTTTATAGTATGTACACCTCACGGATTGATAGGACACCGGCAGTCGCGTAAACAAAAGAATCAAAAAGAAGTAAATACATCTGTGAGCTATTAATTCATACCATGTGTATTTCAGATTACTATCACACCTTTCAATATGAAAGAAGAACTTGAAGAAGGGCATTTTGACACACAAGGTCATTATCATTGGAAAAAAGAGAAGGAGATTAGGGACGGGTGGCTTGATAACATAGATTGGGTCAAAATTAAGGGAAGGCCAGAAGATAAATACAAAGTACACAAAGATGATGATAACAAAGGGCTTGGTGATGAATCCAGTAGTGATGAAGAGGAACCAGAGGAGAAATTTGATTTGATAGAAAACTACAAAGAGATTTTGCAACATATGAAGCCCAAAGAAACTATTGCAAAGACATTGCAGCGTCTTGGTATGCGTGTAAAAGAAAAACTAATTAATTACTTTTTAGGCTATGGTAATTCTTATATTCAAATGATTTTGTTGCAGGTGCTGGGTCTAAGATATCAAGTGCTGAGCGGTGGAAAAGGAAAAAAGCAGGAATTGTAGATGAATCCAGCAAACATGTTACAAGAGTAACTGAGCTGGCAAACCAGATTTTAACCAAGCTTGGTAACATGGATGTTTATCAAGAAACTTATGAAAAAATAAGTTCCATTATTGCAAAGGATAAAAGTAAAAATGAAGATGCTAGTTTAGATATGTATGCTGATGATTTTGACCAAAAAGAGAAACAAACTCTTGGTGCGAGTACATCAGAAATATCTGAGATTGTGGAAGAACCAGATGATGAGTCTGCTGAAGTGAAATGGGAATTCAAATGGAGCCAAGATGATAATGCTGAAATCTCAGGACCACACTCCACTGAGCAAATGCAAAAGTGGTCTTCAGATGGCCACTTTAAGACAGGTGTGTGGGTAAGGAAACATGGAGAAGATAGCCAGTTTTACAGCTCAAATCGAATTGATTTTGAGTTGTATATGTAAATATCATAAATTAAAAAAATCAACACCATGTTATTGTTTTTACTTCAGTCAGTCTAACGTGTACATCCGGCCGTCTGAGCCAGGCTTCTAGAGAGAAGAATATCTAGGCTGATAAAGAATCGTTAGTGACGCCGATATATCCAGGTTTCATCGTTTGT
Source organism: Pyrausta purpuralis (assembly GCA_963924145.1). Classification (NCBI taxonomy): domain Eukaryota; kingdom Metazoa; phylum Arthropoda; class Insecta; order Lepidoptera; family Crambidae; genus Pyrausta; species Pyrausta purpuralis. The sequence continues at coordinate 16,905,385 of OZ001651.1, read as the reverse complement.
GACACAATAGTTTTCTTGGAAAATCAAAAAACTAGGCTGAGACAGCCAGAATTTCGCATTTTCTGACTTTCCAGATCTCAACTATCAGAGGGTTTCAAGGCGCTGTTTCTTATAAAATGTGATGTGACGCGTAAGTGACGGTCATCCGAAGTAGTTTCATCCATTTTAGTCCAGTACTTTTTGAGAAATCGTGATAAACGTGTGGCTCAGACAGCCTGATATCCGGTCGTCTGAGCCAACTTGTTTTTCTGTATATTTCACGAAATGTTATGTTTCGAAAAATGTTTTTAGGATTTACTGTTGTGACGACGTTAGTGACAGCTCTCGACCAGATTTGAACCTTCGTGACGCACGCGTTTTGGAGAAATTAAGAAAAAACTGCTGGCTCAGACAGCCGGATGCTGGCTGTCTGAGCCACCCAGATCTACCACTTCCAGGTGTTGTACGAAGCTGAAAACTCATCTAATCTGATGTGACGCGGCCTCTAAGTATAAAAAATCGTAAGTGACGGCTCTATATGCCGCCAATCAAAAGTTATAAGCATTTCAAATGTTTCCCATACATTGATGCATTTGGGTGGCCACACTTCGCACTCGGATGGAAAATTTAGTAATTCATCAACTCGTCCCACCGTGCCTAGATATATTTACATTCTGCAGCTCGTCCTCAGTAATTCTTAAACTTTCTCTAAAAGGAGGCATTTATTTTTCTTTTCTAGTTTAAATAAGATGTACTTACCAAGATCATAGTTTATCAGACCATGTACAGGCTCATATTTTATTCACCATTTAAAAAATCAGGAATATGCTATTAAGTTAAAGAAAATATGTTAAATGAGAACTTTAAAACACTTTTTAATCACTGTTAATTCGACAAACAAGATAGCTTCAGACAAAAAAGATGACATTTACCGTGATGACAGTCGCTGAAAAAAAATCCACACTACTCATTAGTGACTGATGTACTGACTAGGAAAACCTGCACTTACGAAATTAATCATTAAAAAATGCAATTTAGTTATACTAAAATGGGGCCCAAAGACTTATGACAACAATCAGGCATGTTTTGACATAAGCTCCAGACTCAGAACTCAGTCAGCAGATCAGTATTTAGTTGGACTACTTACTACTTTTACTAGGCGGAGTCAGCGTTCTCTTCAAAAAAGCTAGGCTCCAGGCTGACTAGGCATACTCAGCGCTTTGCAATTACTTTTTTACTCGACGTTTAGATAGCTGTTTACTGATAATTCTGATCACACCCAACGTCTAAGAATTACGATGTGGAAGTCTCCTGTTATTGATATTTTAGTAAATAAAAAAGTAATTTTACGAATTTTTTCTGATGTAGCATTTATACAAATAGTAGCTCATGAATTCATCCCATATATTTCTGCAGCTTATTTTGGACGAGATGCAGATAATTTAATCAAATGATTTTTTTAACGACATTTAAAGTAATTAATAAGTTAAAACTATCAAAGTTAGTATAATCAGAATAAAATCAATAATATTGTTATAATAGTGTTAACACAATTTTGTTGGATGAAAGGAAACCCTTTTAATGATTACAAAGTAAAATATAATATATAATATACATCTGATAAAACCATTTTAGTCAAATGTGAATAATACTACACGTAAATAGGTATACTATACTCGTCATAAAATCAATAGTCTATGAACTAAGTCAAAATCCACGAGCACAAAACTTATTTCATTACTTTATTGAAACAAAATAAATATTTCCTGTCCTGTGAACATAATCTGTAAAAGAAGATTAACGCTACAACCTGTGGTACTAAACACGACAGGTCCAAAACAAGAGATATTATTTCATTGATTTCGTAAGTTGGTCTCTACGCAACTCTCTAATCGCCATATCCGTGGTTACTTACTTACATTTTTTTTTATTATGTATACATTTTGTAACTTACATATTTAAACTTTCTTGCTAAATTCAGCAAAATCTTTTGAGCTATAAAAATAAATGTTATTAAGTTGATGATTTCTTTCCATCCTGCATAATTTTATAGTCTATCTATATATTTTTATATATATGTTCAGCCATTTGACCACTATCACACCTGGTGGTAAGTGATGATGTCGTCGAGGATTGATCATGTCTGATCAGTAATAGCTTAATCGCTCTTCTCTTGAAAATGCCCAAATTAAGGGTTTCGGGAACACTTCAGCCGGTAGCGCATTCCATTCTTTATCCTTCCGCATCAGAAATATTGATCGAAACTGTTTAGTGCGCATTGATAGCATGTTGACACAAAGATGGTGCGCGTCTCGTGTTCCGAAGGTGAAATAAGGCTGGCTTAATAATTTTTGTTCGTAATAATAATAAGCGGTCTCAGCGAACTGCGTTTCACCTTCGGCGCCATTTTATGGTTATTATTTTGCACCCAAAAAAGCAGAAGACGTTTTGCATTATGATTCAAATTGATTATTGCATCTTGTCCCAAATGGGCCGAAATCATATGGGACTATCAAATTGTCTTTTCGTTTCCATAAAGAGTGCGAAGTGTGGCCACCCAAATGCATCAATGTATGGGAAACATTTGAAATGCTTATAACTTTTGATTGGCGGCATATAGAGCCGTCACTTACGATTTTTTATACTTAGAGGCCGCGTCACATCAGATTAGATGAGTTTTCAGCTTCGTACAACACCTGGAAGTGGTAGATCTGGGTGGCTCAGACAGCCAGCATCCGGCTGTCTGAGCCAGCAGTTTTTTCTTAATTTCTCCAAAACGCGTGCGTCACGAAGGTTCAAATCTGGTCGAGAGCTGTCACTAACGTCGTCACATCAGTAAATCCTAAAAACATTTGTTCGAAACATAACATTTCGTGAAATATAGAGAAAAACAAGTTGGCTCAGACGACCGGATATCAGGCTGTCTGAGCCACACGTTTATCACGATTTCTCTAAAAGTACTGGACTAAAATGGATGAAACTACTTCGGATGACCGTCACTTACGCGTCACATCACATTTTATAAGAAACAGCGCCCTGAAACCCTCTGATAGTTGAGATCTGGAAAGTCAGAAAATGCGAAATTCTGGCTGTCTGAGCCTAGTTTTTTTGATTTTCCAAGAAAACTATTGCGTCACAAACGATGAAACCTGGATATATCGGCGTCACTTACGATTCGTTATCAGCCTAGATATGCTAGATCTCTCCAGAAGCCTGGCTCAGACGGCCGGATGTACACAGTCTAACAGCCGGTTTCTGAATTGAGCATTTGACGTTGAGAACAACTTAAGCTCGATATAATTTTTTTTAAACTTTCGCGTTGCATTATAACTTATAACTGCGGGTCTAAACGCGACGTATATAATGAAGTAGTATTGTTACTACTTACACCCTCGACGTTTCGACGGTGTTGCAACCGTCGTGGTCACGAGGAGACATAGGGGTGTAAGTAGTAACAATACTACTTCATTATATACGTCGCGTTTAGACCCGCAGTTATAAACTTAAGCTCGACTTAAGTATGTCTCAAAAGTATTTTTGTTTTTGAATTAAGTTTAAGTGTAATTTGAGTATTTGAAGTTGAGAATTCTCAACTTTGACTACAACTAGTGCTTTACACGGCGTTGACAACACAACTGACAGTACTCAAAGCCTGCTCACTGTGAACTTAAGCGTCTGAAAGCTAAGCGATCCAATGAGGGTACTTTAAGTCCTACTTAAATTTAATTTGCGACAATTTGCTATGGGTGTAAAAGATCAAGCTACAACAGGTAATAAGGAAGTGCAGGCAAAACGTTATTAAAATTCAGACAAAGTTATATTAATCACAAAATATACGAAGGTGGACACAAGTAACAGTAAAAAGGATTGGCACACTGGATGTATTTCTACTTTGAGATAGAGGTCAATCGTCGAATCCAAATCTGCTAGGCAGCGTTCATGAAACTGCGCAAGAGCGTCTTCTCGTCTGAATTACCTGTGTATAAAGACGAAAGTCTTCAATCAGGGTGTGTTACCAGTGATGACATACGGATCTGAAACGTGGTCTATTAGCCTCATTAAGTAGTTTAAAATCACACAACAAGCGATGGAGAGGGCTATGCTCGATGTTTCTCTATGAGATCGAATCAGAAACGAGGAGATACGAAGAATAACTAAGGTAACGGACATATCCCAACGAATTAGTAAGCTCAAGTGGCAGTGGACAGGGCACTTAGCGAGAAAAAATGATGGCCGTTGGGGCAGAAAAGTTCTAGATTCGGAGGAGGAGTGAGGAGACCTTTCGATAAAAAGTGCATCGAGGGATGTCCACCGACAACATGGACGAACGACCTTGTTAAGATCGCGGGATTACACTGGATGCAGACCGTTTGTGTTAGGTCGCAGTGGAAAATCGTGGGGGAGGCCTATGTTCGCAGTGAACGTCTGATAATGATGATGATGATGATGAGTGTATTTCGAAGTTCTTCAACTTATAAACTTTTCAATCATCAAACATTGCAGGAAATCAAACTTTATCAAGTTTGAGTATGACATTGACACTGATTTATTGACAAAAGACATTCCGTTCTCGCCAGTCGTTTACAATTTCATTTTATTTAAAATATATAATAGTGACTATTTAACTTGAAATCTTATTTGCAATCTGATGCTCTTAGAAACATAAAACTGACATAATGAAATCCAGAATTTATTAATGCCATTGTAGGTGGCTCCTATAGCGGTAGATGTGTGTAAGTGTGGTGAGTACCTAGCTACAGGGGACCTACGCTAAATGATTTGAAATGAAACCGACGGCACAATTTGAAATAACGATGTATAATGTTCAAAAGGACACAAGTTACTCAGAAAGAAGAGTAGAATGAAGTTACACAAATATAGATCAAGAAAGGATAGTAGCACGAGCAGAAATTACAAGAAATATGCACTGAAATAATAATTGCTTAGTTCGCGAAAGATCGGGACGTTCCGAACGGAAGAGGGGCTAGCTAAGAACGGGCGTGCATTCACCGTCGTGTACGTGTCGCGACTACCGCGCGGAGCTCGATGCGCTGCCCGCGCGCCCGCGCCTGGAAACTGCGAAACCGGTCGCCGCGCGCGCTGTGGTAGCAGCACCGTTTATGGTTAGTTGGAAGATCAAATTCAGGTTCGGCACCAATCATGGTTTGTATTTCAAAGTGCGGATATTGTAGGTCGGGAGTAATTTGGATAAAACTACGATGCTCCTACAGTACTCCCCCACCGAGACCGCTACTGCGGGCGATAATGATCTGGAAAACGCACTTTTCTTCCACTTCTCGTTGTCCTCACGGGTTGCTCGTTCTCGCTGTCGTCATGTGGTAGTTGCAGTTGCGGCGGTGACACCGGGATGGCAGCTTCTTGAGACACGAAGGCGGGCTTCAATCGGTCGATGCTAACAGTGAAAGGTTTTCCACGTATGTCAATCTTGAAGAATTTAGGGTGACGCTCCAGCACCTTGTGTGGCCCGCTGTATGGTGGTTCTAGAGGTCTTCGGACAAAATCCTGCCTCATGAAGACGTAGGCTGCTTCCCTCAGATCGTGTGGTACGTAGAAAGGACCGCTTCTATGCCATGATGCCGGTTTCGGTGCAAGGTCAGCCATGAAGCTGCGTAGGCGAGTGACCAACTCTGTGGCGTCAGCTGATTTGTGTGCGTCGGTGGGAGCAAGAAATTGACCTGGCAGCCGTAGAGGTTCGCCGTAGACTAACTCCGCCGCTGTTGCTTCGATGTCGGCCTTCCATGCACTTCGTATTCCAAGAAGTATTAAGGGAAGAACCTCAGTCCATTTCGGCGTGGCGTGACATGTGATTGCTGCCTTCAGCTGTCGATGTAGTCTCTCCACCATTCCATTGGCGGCTGGGTGGTAGGCGATAGTGCGATAGTGGTGCGCACCAACCAGAGACGCGATGGCTCGAAAGAGATGCGACTCGAACTGCCACTCAAGTTATGTATCATATCGAAAACTTGCCTTCTCATTGCTGGCGTGACGTACGGGCGCGTAGCATGCGCTGTCACATCACAGTAAACTTTGACGTCACAATCTGGAACGATCATTTTCTGCAGGTTAAGCGTCGACCCGTTTTTTAGTAAGTCACGTAGCTCTGGGTCGTTGTCTTGTTGTTTTGCGAGTATTCTATAATCTATGGCTTGAGTGACTGACTCAACTCTCGATAAGCTGTCTGCAACGACATTCTCCTTACCGGGTAAGTATCGTATGTCAGTGGTAAACTGGCTTATGAAATCGAAATACCTATATTGACGTGGTGAGCAGGACTCCTTTGATTTGGTACTGTTTTAGGCGGTCTAAAACTCTGCGTAGATCTTCTTTGTGCCGGGTAGTGGAGGGGGAAAATATCAAAATATCATCAACGTACCCGTAAGTGAAACTTTCGAGGCCCTGAAGTACTTTATCGACGAAACGTTGAAAAGTCTGTGCTGCGTTGCGTAGTCCAAACGCCATAAATGGAAATTCGTACATCCCGAACGGTGTGGTGATCGCTGTTTTCATTATGTCGTCGGGATGCACCGGGATTTGGTTGTATGCTTTTACTAAATCTAGTTTTGAGAATATGGTGCAGCCCGCTAGTTGATGCGAAAAGTCATGTATGTGACGAACTGGATACCTGTCTGGGATAGTGCGAGAATTTAGAGCTCTGTAATCTCCACAGGGTCTCCATTCGTCATTTTTCTTCTTAGCCATGTGTAATGGTGAGGACCACGGACTCTCAGAGCGTCGGACGGTTCCATTACCAAGCATTTCGTCGAACTCCTTCTTTGCGGCCTTGAGTCGAACAGGATCCAAGCGACGAGGTCGTGAGTGTACTGGCGGGCCTGGCGTCGTTCTTATGTGATGAACGGTATCATGCTTAACATTGTGAAAAATACCTGCCGGTCTGGTCACCTCTGGATACTCACGGAGGATGTCGTGGTACTCGCTATCTCCCGATACTGTTTTGATAGACACTATGCTTTCAGGAATTTGCCGTCGTGGTACTCCCACTGATAACGATGTAGTGCCATCAATGATTCGCTGATTTCTGCAATCAACAAGGAGATTATAATAACTCAAAAAGTCCACGCCAATAATAGGTTTCGATACGTCAGCGATAACGAACTGCCAGGAAAACGTACGTCTCAATCCGAGATCAAGGTGCAGCTGCAGAGGTCCATAGGTATGTATAACAGTTCCATTAGCTGCGGCTAAGTCATATTTAGTTTAAGTACAGGGCGTTCTTGTGGCCGATCGCGGATAAACGCACAAGTCCGAGCCTGTGTCAACAAGGTACTGTACTTTAGTCGTACGATCGGTCAAATAATTGTTGGTACAACTATAACCTTGCCACCTTACCGCTTACACATTTAAATCCCGCAATTGTAAGAAAACATTTTAGAAATAAAGGTTATCACAAAAAATATTAATCTTATAACTATGCAACGTGAAGCTCGATCAAGTTTCTACGACTTTACATAAGTTAACAGCCATTCATTTTATATGTATAGCCATTACACAATACCTTCCTTATGTTGTGAGACAAAGTTTTTATTATTTTTAGAGGAGTGACAAAGGGTACATTTGGCTACATACGTACCATAAAACTAAAATATCTATTTTTTGAAATAACAATACACTCTTTTAACTATTTCGTCGTATTTGGGTAAGAAATTACTCGCACAAATAACTTTGTACAGTGTCCAGCACGTGGTTGGGATACGGTCATTAACAAAAAAGCCAAGAATATTCTAAACGACAGCAACGGGACTAGGAGCATAAAATTTGTATTGTTAAAAGCCTGAGAAACTTTCTAAGCGGCGGAATATCAGTCCAATAAAACAATTACGATAAACGCACCTAAAAGGCGACCTTAAAACATTTCAAAAAGTCTTTTAAATTACAATGAACTCGTGCACCGTTAAAGTACCTTTGTCCTTTATTTGTCCAATACACATTACTTTTTTTTATAGAAAACAACACCATAGGCCGATTGTCTTAGAGCCCGACGCGCGCGCAAGAGCATCTTAACAACAAATTGTCCCGCAAAATATTGAAACGGTTTCTCCGTGATTAGTATTTTAAAACAGATTAAATACGATCAAGATAAATCGAAAACAAAAAGCGAGTAAATTTCCCTTCTCAAAATATCTTATTTCCGTTTATTAATGTGTAATTAAAATACCAATATAGTGTCGTACTAGTCCTACATAGAATAATTACACATTGTGTCCTATGTGGTCGTAATCATATCACCGGAAAATTTTAAATTTAATTCCAAGTCGCGAAGTGAATCCTTGTATGTGTAGGTAAGTATTGTAGTGAATTAGTTCATTATTTTTTGGACAAAAAATTGCCAGAGAGCCTAGTGAAAGATGTGTATAATGACTTGCGTTCAACTCTGTTTACCATAGTAAATTGTTACAAATTAGGTACGAGTGTCGTGACCTATACCGTGTTTTTTTTCTGAGGCAAAGCGACGCCTGACTAAGAAGATACTACTTTGCTAGAGCTCTACAGTATGTATGGGAGTAACTCGTGGTGATAAATCGTACATACATATAAAGCGGAGTCACCCAGGCTTATAGCGTATGATTGCGGCTTAAACGTCTTCGCAGAAGAAATGTGTCTAGCTCAGTTCCTAGACAGAGAGGATAACCACCGCGGCAAGCCCCGCGACGACAAGCACTATACTAGAGCGAAGCCCAGCACGCAGCCAAGGTACAATATACTGATATGAACTTGGTGAGATTTTAAACTAAATTGTGTACACACGATTTGTTTTGCAACTTAAATATACAGACATAATAATAGTCGAACAGTTCAGGTTGCGTCGCCAAAAATAAAAGATTGCTCCCCAAAAACTTTCATGACACGTGGCAAACTCCATTTCGGCCAATCATACAATAATAGACCTTAGCGTATTGTATTACATCCTTATGGCTATAAGAAACTTTCGAAACAGCACTGGGATACCACTAAAACAAAAGGAGCAAAAAATGCACTTTCACAGCATCGCCTTTCAAAGTCTAAGAAAAATACACACGTGCGTCCTAATACAATCTGGGCGCAGCCCCTTACAGTACCCTCACCGCGGGGTACTATAAATATGTTGCAAACTCCTTACCATCTGACATCTTAATAATGAACTCGGCTTCAAAACTATAGTACCATTGACATTAAATGAACAAATTCTCGATCATAGAAATTTAGGATGATGAAAGATAACATTAAACGTTACTTAATTTAATTACCTATTCTAGTCTTGAATCATATTTGTTCATCATTTCTATAATATTATATTGTTGTAAAAGAAAACAAAGCACAAACGGCCATAAAAAAAATGCTTGTCATCTGTCATAAAAGCTTTCAGATGTGCATCTTTTTAGCTTCTGGTCTGACTCAACGCAAGCCGCCATCAAGATTGGCATGTATTGCACTAATTTGATATTTCTTTCAGGTTAAAAATCTTCACATAGCAAGCAAAGCCTTAAAAAAACTGCAGAATTGCAAAAAAGTATTGTGTTCACATTATGTGTATGTGCGTGAGTTCGTGTGTCTATGTGTGTCGCTACTCGTGCTAGTGATTTTCTCCTTTATATATGTGTGCTGTGCGTGACTTGTTGTGCGGATAAGTGATGGTTAGGCAAATTTTCCGGCAACTAAACAAAAAAGAAACCGCATTCTTTTTGTAAAAATTCTGAAGCAGCATCTTATGACAGGAAAGCACAAGCCGGCCAAGCCTAATGGACTAGAAGCTAGTATGGTCAACGTTGAAACGCAGCGAGCCAAAGCGGAAGAGGGCTACAAAGATCAACGTCAGAGCGCAGCGAGCCTTAAGCCGAAGACAGCTGCACTCATCAGCGTCAGAGCGCAGCGAGCAATAAGCGAAACAGCAACAATGATCAATGTGTGTGAAATGTGTGTCGCTTCTTGTGTTAGTGGTTTCTTGTATATGTGCTGTGTGAGTTGATTTATTGTGTAGATCAGTGATCATCAAGCAAAAAAGTTTCTGGCAACTGAACAAACACTGAAAATAAAACTAGCTGAATCAGGTGCTTATAAACGGAAAGCACGAGCTGGATTGACCTAATAGACAAGGATTGGGCACCAGCTACATTATTTAACAGTATCAACGTCGCAGCGCAGCGAGCCATAAGCAGAAGACAACTTTAATTAAGCGCGCCATAAGAGGCGCTATGATCAACGTAGAGGGAGCACAACAAGCTAAAAACTGACGACAGCTACCATGATGTACGCTGGAAGAGCACAGCGAGTTGAAAACTGACGACAGCTATATTGATCTACGTTGAAAAAAGCGCAGCGAGCTATAAACTGGCGACATATACAATGGTCAACATTGAGGGAGCGCAGCGAGATAAAAATGTATGACAACTACAATGGTCTACGTTGAAGGAGCGCAACGAGCTGAAAACTAACGACAGCTAAATTGATCTGCGCTGATGGAGTGCAGTGAGCTAGCAAATGACGACAGCTACAATCGTCAAGGTTAAAGAAGCGCAGCGAGCAATAAACTGACAACGTCTACAATGGTCTATGTCGCGGGAGCGTAACAAGCTATTAGCGGATGACACCAAATTTTATCAACATTGGAGCGTGAAGAGTTACAAGCAAAACGAGAGCTATAATAGGCGTTAGAAGAGAAAATCAAGCTATAAGCGTACGACAGTCATAAAGACCAAAGTCAAAGGAGCACCTCGAGCTAAAAGAAGAAGCTAGAAACGTTAAATATTGATAAAGCGCACCAAGCTTTAAAAGGACGTCCGCCAAAACATTGACGTAAGTGGAATGCAGCAACTTATAAATCGGACTCCGTCAGTGCAAAACATGCAGAAGCAGTGCATTGACCATATAACTGAATCAAAAGGACCAAAGAAGATCTAGAAGAAGTCCTACGCACATCCACAAAGGCCGACCGATTGCCCACCTCATCAACGCTCAGCCCTCTTATGATACCTGTCTTTCTCCCTATATTCCTAGACCACACTCGATGCATATCTTGGTGGTTGTGGCCGATAGGCTCCGGCTAGTCGGTCTCCTCTCCCATCCCGGAGCGTGTCCCTCCTTCTAAAAATCGTGCTATTTGGTGTGCCGGTTTTACCGGATCAGGCTTTGATCCTGGCTGAATAGTACTTCGTATCGTATCGTATCGTATCGTATCGTATCCATGTATAAGGCTTCAGCTGCCTGTGATGCTTTGTTTTTATTTTTGAGCTTAATGTAGCTAATTGGGGCCGCGAGATAGTCAGGACTACGGGGAAGCTGTACAGCTGATTTAGCCGCAGCATCCGCCTGCTCATTACCTTCATACCCAACGTGAGCTTTAACCCATGCCAGCTTGACGGTGAGTTCTTGTGATCGTGCCTGTCGTAGATGATGGTGAATCTGGACTACAAATGGGTTGTGACTGTTAGGGTTTGAGATTTCTTGTAGCCCGGACTTGCTGTCAGAAAGTATAAAACATGGTGAAATTCTTTGGGAAAGGATGTACTCACAGGCCTTTTGAAGTGCAAACAGCTCCGCCTGGAAGACGGAACAGCAATCGTGAAGTTTGAGCTTCATGGTTGCTACCCGCCCTCCCGTCGGGCTGTGGACAACTTATGCTGCTCCTACCATACTGTCGTGTTTGCTCCCGTCTGTGTAGATACGCCAGGTGAAGCTGGTTTCCATCTGAGCAAGGTCTGAGGCAGAAGATATTTCTATGTGTTTAATGCCTCTCCGCTCTGACGGATGAAGTAAGCCAGATGGGTTACAAAGTTTCTCAACTTGCACATTTTCAGGTAGATAGGAGGAGACACCTGAAAGTTTTGTATTTTCAATATCGGCTACAGCTGCAACTTTGGCAGGAAGCGGCGTGAGCTGCGCCAACGTTATGGAGGCCACCGTGCTTACAGTTCGGAAGCCTTGGATAATTTTGATGGCGAAGAATCGCTGCAGCTGCAGAAGTTTCTTGTTGACGGACTTATATCTGAGGGCACACCCCCAGATACCCGCTCCATAGACTACAATAGGTTCTATGACCTGAGAATAAATAATTTTAACATTCTCTGCATGTACACCCCACGTGGGCCGAATGAATAGTGACAATTTGGCGTAAAGTTTTTTAACCTTTGCGGCTATGTAGTTGACGTGTTTTATAAAGCGAAGTCTCCAGTCAATTATAATCCCCAAATATTTAATTTCATCTACATAGTGTAATATGGTTGATCGAATTTTGATATTACATGTGGTAGAGCGATTAGTGAATGCAATTACCTGGGTCTTGGACGGTCCGAATTCTAGTTTGACTTTTTCACCCCATGCAACTATGGTTTCCAGGGCAGAATTTATGTTTTCTTCCAGTCTGTCAGTGTTTTTGTTGTGGGCCACAAGGAGGACGTCGTCCGCGTAGGCCTGGAGACTGCAACCTTCCGGCAACACTGCGAATAGAAGTTCGTCGAGGATGAGGTTCCACAGCATCGGACCTAAAACGGAGCCTTGGATACAGCCTCTAGTCGTGACCTTGCTGACTTTACGATCGGCAAAGTTTATACAAACTTCCCGGTCCTCCACATAGCTAAGTAGCAGTTGGTAGATATTTTCAGGGCATTGAGCGTCTCGTAGTCTTTTAAAAATTGCCGGCCACCAGGCGCGGTCAAACGCGGCTTTGATATCAAGGGAGACAGCAATGACTTGTTCTCCATTGGACTTAGCGGCCTTAATGACATCGAGGGCGCTGCTGATGGCCTTAACTGTAGAAGTTTGAGATTTGAAACCATACTGCTTTTGGGAGCTGGACTCAGTTGTGTTAAGGTGGTAGGTTAGGCGATTCGCAATAAGCCGTTCTAAAAGTTTTCCGTAGACATTGAGAAGCCCAATGGGTCTGAAGTTTGAGAGGTCTGTGTAGTTATTTTTGTTGGGTTTGGGGACTATTTTTGCAACTGCTATCTTCCAGATTTTGGGGAAGTATTTAAGACGTAGGCAACAATTCATGATGCCTAAGATCTCCGCGGGAAACCACTGTCCAACCTGTAAGCATATGTCGGCTGTGAGGTGATCTAGCCCAGGTGCACGTTTATGATTCATCCCTCGGAGTCCTTCTAGGATCTCCTCATAGGTAAAAGGAGGTTCAGACTGAGTGCCAATAGGCTGGTGCATTAATGCACGAAGATTGAGTTGTTCTGGCGTAGTGTCTGGCGTACCATCGGGATAAAATTGATTAATTAGGGCTTCAGCAGTATCCTGCGAATCTTTTGTGTAGGTACCATCAGGAAGTTTTAGAGTAGCAGGCGCCTGTGTGATGGGACGCGTCTTGATGAGCCGGTTTGTCACAGACCAGACATCTTCTTTCTTTTGGCGATTGCAGAAGTCTTTAAAGTGTACTGTTGCAGCCGCTTTGAAGGCGTCGGAGTAAGTTCGTCTAGCCCGGTCACGGGCTGCTATTAGGTCTTCCAGTGGGTGGTTGCGGCGCACTGCTTTGCTAAGATCATGGTGTATTTTAATGCAATTTCTTTTAAGCTTTTCTAGATCTTCGTTCCACCACGGGGCTCTCCGGGGTGGAGCGGTAGACTTAGGAAGAAGATTATCGCAGGTTCTTTGGATGGCTATACTGAAATCCTCAGTATATTTATTAAGTGCGTTTGTGTCACATTCCAAGAAATTTGGCGGATCTGGTAAGTGTCGGTTCATTTCCATGATGAAAGGAGTGCGAAGTTCGTCCCATTTTACGTGTGTACAATTGTATTTATATGTTGATAATTTCGTATTTCTAACGGGTCTGAATGTGCCAAGGTTTGCATTAAAGCAAATTGCACTATGGTCAGAGGAGGGGCACACGCTGGCGTCAACTACCCATCCGCTGACTGTCACGCGCCCGTTGTTGCTAGTCAGGGTGATATCAACAATGGAAGTGCGGAGAGTTCCGTTAGCAGCTGCGTGAAAGGTCGGAGTGTTGCCTATGTTGCAGGTGGACAAATTATTGAGAAGTGCAATGTCATATATTGAGCAGCCTCTGGGATTGTTTTGCTGTGATCCCCAGGAGACGTGATGTCCGTTGAGATCTCCACAGATAAGATGAGTAGACCCGTTTGTTTCACGTAGGAAAAGCTCCAGTTTTCTGAGGGTGCTTGATTCATCAAAGCGGGGTTCTATATATATGGATGTGAGATATAATTTTCGACCGGATCTGTCCCTAATCTGTACAACGCACATGTTAGAGCTTGAATGTGCTGTAACACCAACGGTGGCGAACAGGTTAGTTTTTATAAGGATTGCAGATTTAACAAATTTGTTGGATGGGAATTGGTAAGTTGTATAACCTGTAAATGATTTGAAAGTACCGGTATTTGAGACATATGGTTCTGTAATGAATGCAATATCACACTTGGAGTTGATTAAGTGACAGTTGAGTTCATGTGTAGCATTTCTGCTTCGTGCAAGGTTTACCTGAGTGCAATTAAGGGTGTCATTGTGTGTTCTGTTTGTTGTTGTAGAGGGAATGCTAGCCATAATTTGTTCTGGATTTTATTTTATCAGTCATTAATTGTACTCGAGGACATTGATGGGACGTAGCACTGTGATTAAAGTTAACTTTCAAGTTACTGTTTTTGGAGTACTGTTCACAGTTGTGGCAATGTATTTTGGTTTCGTCTTTCTTGACTGGACAAGATTGGTAGGTGTGGCCCGGAGCGGCGCAATGGGAGCATATTGTGGTACTTTGGCTGCATCGTGCTTTAGTGTGCCCGAACTGTAAGCAGCTGAAGCACTGAAGTAGAGGCACGTAATTTTCGGCATGCACTCTTTGGTGGTCTAGGTTGAGCTTGACCGCTTCGGTAATGACACGCCATACTGATGGGGCAGCCATAAAAACAGCGTTGTACAAGGTCTTGTTTTTGTTAGCCCTCTTGAATTTGAAAGTGAAGTCCTCTTCCTTGGCGATAGCATTACAGAGGTTTTGACTCTTTACGATGTCTGTCAGATCTTCGCAGGGAATTTCGTTTGGGATGCCTTTCAGGATCACCATAGGGCTAAGCAACTTGGAAGCCTCAGCTTTGACCTGGCAATCGGGGTGTTCGAGTTTTTTGAGGGCGATCTCCATGTGTTCGACTGAATCGAACTCGACACGAATTTTATTATTCGAAACGTACTTAACGCTCGCCGGTGAAAATGTGGTGTCCTTAAAGGAGACGCTGCTCCTCCAGTTTTTTAGGGTCTCGGCCGGACTAAGTACTTTCTTTTTAGACTCAACTATGATGGCTGGGCGAGTTTTAGGGGTTAACCTCATGGTGTTTTTTTCGTGTGTCCGCGACTGCGTAGCTTCGGAAAATGACCGCTGCGGGTGAGACTGCGATAAAGGTGCGGCCTTCTCCAGCTGCGGGAACCTCGATTTGCCAAACTCCTCCTGAATAGTCCGGCGAACTGCCTCAATTGTGTTGGCTGTGTCAACGGTAGACGCGTTGTTCGCGGTGGTGTTGACAGCGGTAGTGCGCGGAACTACCTCAGTATTTGACGTAAGGATCTGTCCAATAAGTTTCGTCGTTGTGAGAATTGTTTCCTTGTTAGCCTTTTTCATATTCAAGCTGTCTTTAGCGGCTTTGTCTATTGTGTTAAGTAACTTTAGTAGCTCGCTTAGTACGGGGTTCTCCAGTAAGTCATTCCGGTTGGAGCGACCACTAATAACAGTCAGAGTGGGAGTCCCGAAGATGGGCGATTGAATATCGGAGTCGTTTTCTAATTGGTTTGTTGCTGTAGCTGCCTCGCAGCTGGGGTTGGTCGTATTTTTGTTATTTGTAAAAGCCATTATAATAAAAGTGTTTGATTTCATCTTTTGCGCTCTCCACCCTCCACGGAGCCCTCATATGGGGGGTCTAATACTTTGACCCAGAGCTACGCAAAAAATATAGTGCCAGGAGCAAAGAGAAGAACAAGTAAAGGAATAAGAGAGAAGAAGAAGGAAAGCAATAGGGCCGCAGGACGCGACGGTTTAGAGCAAGCGCAGAGAACACACCGACCAAAGGTGCTCACTGGCGAGCCCGCCGCCTGCCTGATTCCCCACCCCCGGAACTCGCCTGGCAGCCAGTCTACTGGCCACCGCAGCCGATTGATCAGGACTGGCTAGTTCCCCGACCTCCCGTTTAGACCGAATTTGAGGCCAAAGTAGCGTGTTGCCTGAACGGAGATGCGCTAAGCGTCCTTCCTCGTCCGGGCTCAACTCCCAGGATCCTCTCCTCCGGGTTACGGGTCTCCACGCACGGCACAAACACGTGGGTGGCGCTATCCAGTAATTTCGGTTCAGGCCACAGAACCCCCTTCACATCGTAAGCGGATATCCCGTCGCTCTTCGGTCGCCAGAGCCTCGTCGGTAATAGCAGGGTGCACCACGTGCAGGTGAGGTTGACTTGAGAGAGCTAGATGGAATGCGTCTCCCCTTACACCCCCAATAGTTAGTTTAGCCACTTGCTTTGTTAAAGCACAAATCTGCTCATTAAGCTTGTCATAGCTGGATGCTGCTGAAGCTGAAGTACTCGCAACGCTATGGTAAGGTGTAGGTGTAGCGATTTCACCCGAACCCTGTCTGCCAATTCTGCAATGTCATCCAAGGGCATATTGGACTGTGTGGCAACTACAGTTTGCAAAGCATGAGGTAAGCGTCCAGTCCACAAAGATTTTCTAAGATGGCGTAAAAATTGCGACGGCTTGCGATCGCCCATCTCTTCATGCATAAATAACTGCTTTAATTTCTTTTCTTTAGAAGCACTGAGGCGTTTAATTAATTCTTCTTTAAGCTTATTGAATTTTCCAGAAGCGGGTGGACAACGTATTACGTCTTTAACATGTGTAGCGTAGCAGGGTTCGAGATGCGATAAAGCGTAATAAAACTTGGTTGTGTCTGCTTTAATATTAGAAAGAATAAACTGACCTTCCAATTGCGAAAACCATAGCTCGGGTTCATCTGCCCAAAATGGCGGCACTCTCACGCCAACCTTAAAAACGTCACCATCGCGTCCATCTGCCTCCGTTGAGCCGTTTGCCGTTCTCGCTCCTTGCTGCTCCGCCACCGGTTGATCGTCATTTTCCATACCGAACATTTTTAAAGCCGTATTCTTTATTCGGGGTCACCAGTTGTAGGTGGCTCCTATAGCGGTAGATGTGTGTAAGTGTGGTGAGTACCTAGCTACAGGGGACCTACGCTAAATGATTTGAAATGAAACCGACGGCACAATTTGAAATAACGATTTATAATGTTCAAAAGGACACAAGTTACACAGAAAGAAGAGTAGAATGAAGTTACACAAATATAGATCAAGAAAGGATAGTAGCACGAGCAGAAATTACAAGAAATATGCACTGAAATAATAATTGCTTAGTTCGCGAAAGATCGGGACGTTCCGAACGGAAGAGGGGCTAGCTAAGAACGGGCGTGCATTCGCCGTCGTGTACGTGTCGCGACTACCGCGCGGTAGGGATATTCCGATACAAGTAAATACGAGTAGGTATTCGATACTTTTGATTCGATACCAAGTAAAAATAGCATCGCATCAATCTTGCGATACCTACTCGGTATCGAAACAAAAGTACTTGGTATCAAATCGAATCAGCATACCATCTTTTAAAAAAACCTAAGACAACTAAGTAGCCCTGAGTAAGTCAGAACATGATGTCCCGTCTACTGCAACACCTGATACGATTTTGGGAAACATCATATGGAGTTAGCACATGGGCACAAGAAGAAAAAGAAATTCATAAAGATGAAATAAGAAACCAAAAATTTGCGCACGGGTGGGACTTGAACCAGCAACTTCTGGCTAACCGGGCCAAACGCTCTACCAATTGAGCTACCGTACTGTCAGTCCGACCTTGCGAAATTTGTGGTCTCTTATGATAAAAGATTGTCTCCAAAATACCTTAAACAGATACTGTTTTTGGGCAATCTTAATGCTCAAGAGTTTTATGTTTAAAGTAAGCATGTGACGCAAAACATTTTAAATAGGTAAGTAGATTATTTTTCTTCTCATTTTTTAAAAAATATCCTTCAACGTTCATTGTGGGCATCCTCAAAATAAAAAATATATAATAGTTTTTCGTAAAGTATCGATATAAGTAAGTATCGATACTTTAGGAGTATTTGTTTAAGTAGTATCGAAAGAAGATTTGAGTACTATCGAAATGAGTAGGTATCGATACTTTGATGGTATCGAAACATCCATACCGCGCGGAGCTCGATGCGCTGCCCGCGCGCCCGCGCCTGGTAACTGTGAAACCGGTCGCCGCGCGCGCTGTGGTAGCAGCACCGTTTATGGTTAGTTGGAAGATCAAATTGAGGTTCGGCAACAATCATGGTTTGTATTTCAAAGTGCGGATATTGTAGGTCGGGAGTAATTTGGATAAAACTACGATGCTCCTACACCATGTATAAATACAAACTGGTAAAAATCGGTTGTTTTTACTTGTAACGGAACGTTGTATAATCAAGGTCAAAACTCAGTTGAATATGGTTTGAGTACTTGAGAAACTTAAGTACTCATCAACTATTTGAGCAGATCTCAACAGATTTTCACTCAAATGCTCAAATCAGAAACCGGCTGAAAGGACTTTACAGACTCTTTTGCTTTTGAGGTTGCCGCGGCGTTCGAGTAAAACATTTAGTTTGCAATGAGATATTTTTTTATACTGTACACACACATACAAGGTGTTACAAATAAAACTATTCGTTACAAATGAAGGAGCTAATCACAATCAACACCATAACAACTTTCTCCTGGAAACATTGGTTGAAATATAAAATAAATAAAAATACTCTCCATACAAATCACACGGGTCACGTGACCGATTTAGGATGGGAAGTCAAAAACTTTGCAAAAACTTTTTAAGCAGGAAGTTTTTTATTTATGGATTCTGAGTAGCTCCCTTCATTTGCAACGGGTAGTTTTGTATCACTTTGTATATGGTGTGAAACTGTATGTACATAATATTACATAATTATCATTTATCCCTTATATTGATCACCTAAAAGGAAAAGTCTGAACTTTATACAAAATCTTTACTTTCTCTTCCTCTTGACAATCATAAACTATTTTTTTTAAATATCAAACAAAATCATCTATCAAAAATACATGACCTAAAAAAGTATAAAAACATAAACAAGTATAAAAAGTTGATAGAGCTATCAGTGCCCAACACCTTAACAGGTGACAAATTTACATACAGCCGGTTTCTGATTTGAGCATTTGAGTGAAAATCTGTTGAGATCTGCTCAAATAGTTGATGAGTACTTAAGTTTCCTACGTTTCATTCGTAAATTTTAGATTGTCTCAAACCACATTCAACGGAGTTTTATCCTTGATTATACTGCAACGTTCCGTTACAAGTAAAAACAACTGATTTTGACCGGTTTTTATTTATAAAGAGATTTGGTTTCATTATAGGCATTAATAAATTCTGGATTTCATTATGTCACTTATATATTCCTAAAAGCATTAGTTTGCGAATAAGATTTTAAGTTAAAAAGGCACTATTCTACATTTTAATTAAATTCTTAAAATTAAATTGCGAACGATTGCCTAGAACGGAATCTCTTTTGTCAATCAATCAATGTATGTCAATGTCAAACTCAAACTTGATAACATTTGATTTCCTGCAATGTTTTATGATTGAAAAGTTTATTAGTTGAAGAACTTCGAAATACATTCATCATCATCATTATCAGCCAAAGGACGTTCACTGCTGAACATAGACCTACCCCACAGTTTTCCACTGCGGCCGATCACAAGCGGACTGCATCCAGTGTGATCCCGCGATCTTAACAAGGTCGTTCGACCATCTTGTCGGTGGACATCCCACGCTGCGCTGCGCAGCGGCCATCAGTTCTTCGCGCTGTGTGCCATGCCCACTGCCACTTGAGCTTACTAATTCGTAGGGATATGTCCGTTACCTTAGTTCTTCTACGTATCTCTGTATCGTCTGGTTCGATCTCGTAGAGAAACATCCAGCATATCCCTCTCCATCTCTCGTTGTGTGATTTTGAGCTTCGTTATGAAGCCCATAGTTAGAGACCACGTTTCGAATCCGTATGACATCACTGGTAACACACACTGGTTAAATACTTTCGTATTCAGACACTGAGGTAATTCAGACGAGATGACGCTCTTGCGCAGTTTCCTGAACGCTGCCCAGCAGATTAGGATTCGACGATTGACCTCTTTCTCAAAGTCGAAATAGTTTCAAAGTTTATGAAATGGAAACCACAAAGAAAAAAAGATGTCCCAGCTACATACAGGAAGAGAAGGAAAATTATCGTAGTGAAAAATAATAATAAACACCATTTCAAACCTGATTTTAAAAATAATACAGTGAATTATTAAGAAAAATATACTTTAGATAAAAAAAAACAAGATTTGCAGGTAAAGATTTTAAAGAAGGAGTTGGAAGAAACTGTCAAGGACATCTTAATGCTTAATATATCCTTTTAGGATTTGGCACACTGGTTGCGGTCTGCGGTCCGGTCCATACAAAATCGACCGGATGCAGGCAATCTTGTATGGACCGGATCGCATACCCTTACCAGTGTGCCAATCCTTTTTACTGTTACTTGTGTTCACCCTTGTATTTTTGTAATTAATATAACTTTGTTTGAATTATAGCATATTTTGAGATTAATTTAACTTTGTATTATTATAGCGTTTTGTCTACACTTCCTCATCACCTGTTGGAGCTTGATCTATTACAGCTATAGCCTTCCCCAATTAAGCTGGTCGCAAAATTCGCAAATTGTCCCAAATTTGAATTTAAGTAGGACTTAAGTACCCTCATTGGGTTGCTTAGCTGTCAGACGCTTAAGTTCACAGTGAGCAGGCTTTGAGTTCTGTCAGTAGTGTTGTGCAACGCAAATTTCGAGTTAAGCACTAGCTGAAGTCAAAGTTGAGAATTCTCAACCTCAAATGCTCAAATTACACTTAAACTTAATTCAGAAACAGAAATACTTTTGAGTCATACTTAAGTCGAGCTTAAGTTGTTCTCAACGTCAAATGCTCAATTCAGAAACCGGCTGTTAGTCACGCCTTAGGACTTGTAGACTTCTCAAGCGATAAGTAGTTAGTCTTTTAAGTACTTTAAGCTGTTTTGAATGCACAAAATACCCCTTCATATAAAACTTATAATTTCTTTACCCAAAAGTTGTCTAGAAGAGATCGACCACCTAAATTGTACATTTCCTTAAAACAAATTTGTAAATCAATTTATGTTTTGTGCAATAATGATCAATGCAATAATTTATCTATCTATGAAATTTGTTAAGGGACTGGTATGAAAAACCGTTTAAAGCCAGAACATGTTTTTTTAAACATTTTTTTTACTGAAATGGGTACCGCCCCTCCTTGTGTTATAAAATCAGGATTTTGTTGTAAGACATATTTATAAAAGTAAATATAATATTCATCAGAACAAGTTTAGTGAAACATTATACTCTTGCTTTTCGTCAGCCGCCGCCGCAGCGACAGTGGCGCTAGCTGCGTCGCGCCTTTATTGCTAATAGTCTTACGCGCCGAACAACAATAATACCATGATGTTAATGAGATTTTTGTTATTACTTAAGAGGAATTTCGAAACGAACTGTATATATTTTCATACTATGAAGTATACTTTTCGATATGCTTTTTTATATGTTAGACCGTAAAAAATCATCATTTTTGATGAACTGATTTGATTCTGGAGTTTTTTTGTAAAACTTCATCATTATTGAACTCGAAACCTAATTTGGTCGTTCAGCTTTTTTTGCTTTTTGCTGAACCAGATTCCCATTTTCTCCTGATATCTCTTTCTCTAATGGGGCCTGAGCCTGACATGTTCAGTAGGCCTGAAGTATTATAATCTGTTAATAATATTTTTTAAATATTATTTAAATATTATTTAAAAAATATCAAATCGAAGGCATGACACAAACAAGTTCTACAAAACCGGCCAAGTGAGAGTCGGATTCGCGCACTGAGGATTCTGTGCCAACTTTAAATGAATTAGGGGTCTACTTACTTCCCCTTAGCCAAAAGACCACAATATTTTGACCGCAAAAATAACGTTCTTTTGAATTACGGTTGTTGAAAATGTGCTATAAAAAACAGCCATCTCGTTCAAACCAATTTTCGTTGAAAGTATTTGATAAGATCTACATCATGTATTTTTTTTATTTACTTTCGCTTTTTTATTTTTAAAGATAAGTAAAGTTATTAGGTTAAAAATGTATATCTCTGAAATGTAGCTTTTTAGAAAAAATGTTTTAGGAATTTTAACGTCATCAAAAAAAAACTCTATAAACAAATACGCATAGATTTGAGTAAAAAAAATAGTTTCATGTATGGGAGTCCCCCTTAAATATCACAACTTTTAATTTTTTGCATGAGAATTGTAAAGCAGTTAACATCTACCTACCGAGTTTCAACCGTCTAATGCTAATAGTTTCAGAAGAAAGTAAACGGAACCCTAAAATCTACAAAATTTATGACTATTTTCTTATCTCGTTTTTTAAAATAAGAACTTCTTTAAAAACACACTTTTCACACTCAAAAGTTCAAATGAATATAATACAGTTCTTTGAAACGCAACACTTATTCTCACATCGAAATGTGTTGACAATACATTAAAATATTAGATACATGCTTGCGTATGCTTATGATTGCATGCATGTGTTTAGAAGCGTATACATAGATGGAGCAAACGGAATGAGAAATCCCCAGCGGGCGAAGCGAGGAAGCGAGGATTCCCCGCGTTACTAACCGCCCACAACGCGAGCAAATGTTGCCAGACTATACCTCTAAAAAAAACGAATAAGGAAAGCTAGTTTTGCTAAATACTTGTTAGCCGGTTTTTTTATTATTTACTGCTAGATGAGTAATTATATCTATATATTTGCGGTGGTGGGCCTTCGAGGCGCGAGGCCCCTAGGACCGCGAGGCCGTAGGCGGTCGCCCACGTCGCCCACGCCTTACGCCGCCTCTGCAGTCGACTAGTTTTTAAACCAAAGACAAAGAGTATTGAAAAAGAAAATCACTCTCAAGTACAGTGCAGATGGCGACACCGTCGTGTCTACTACAAGTAATGTCTTGCTAATCTCTTCGGACAAAGCCCTCGTATAATTATGATAGAACTTCACTTAAGGTAAGTTTAAGATAGTTTTTTTCGGGTCAATTATTGTGTTTGTGTGGTGGAATTTTCATGATAATTAGTGCTTTCGAAGAAAACAATTACTTTAAAGTGAGAATTATGGTGAAGCGAGCTCTAATCGCGCCGTCTTACCCGGATCGTTGTTCTTGCGCTTAACTTCCTTGTTGAGCATTGAAATGCGGACCACCTCGCATTTCAATGAGTTAGGTTAAGTTAGGTTAGTTTAGTGTAAGTCCCCCTCGAATGGAGCACGCCTTGTCGTGGCGAGGGGGCTCAGTAGCCTGTCGCAATCCAGCGGCAGGTGAAGCCAAGATGCTCCGTGGAGAGTGCCGCTGCGTCTGTTCCCGTATCGGGCGGCAGTGGCCATAGTGAGTCGCGTCTGTCTCGCATCGAGCGGCGGCTCACTAAAAGCCGTTGGACTGCACCCCTCTGGTTTATCAGAGGAGGCAGGGGATGTCCTGAGGACTTTGGTCCTCTGGGCGAGCTCGGCGTGCATTTGCCGTCGGGCGTGGCTCGCCTCGTCGGGAGGATCTCGGACAGACGGTGTGGGGACACCTCTGTCCAATTACAAGGGACCCTCCTGAGGCGCCAGTGTGCCGTCGGGAGTGGGATCGCCCCACTCCGTGGAGATCCGCCCTTCTGATAGATGGTGGAGGTTGCGCTGGCAAGGGTCGCGGGACTGTTGAGACACCGCGGCCCCTGCTGTCACAGCCAACAAACGCGGCGGGCGTCGTCAGGTTTTAGTGGGTATACCCGGGGGCGAATCCGGGGGAGTCCCACACACGCCCCTCCGTTCCCCGACGGAGAGGTACGGTACGGTGCGTAATTCGCATTTCCTGACGTTAAAAAAAAAGTTTTGTGTTAGTATTAGTTTTAAGTGTTGATAAATGAATACAAAAATGAAGAATTGTCTGTATGGCGTACATCCAAAGACGTTAAATTATTTTAAAAAAAATATGTTAATAATCAATCTGTCATTATCAGCAGTGTCTGTCACTGTCAGTTTGGTGGAAACGAAAAACTCCAGGGGAATTATATTTTTTGTTCGACTGCAAAACAAAATGTTACTGTAATCTTTTGTGTCGAAGAATCGTTGTCACTTAATTGTGTGTTCATTTTTGACGTGAATATGAAGCCGTTAATAGATTTTGATGAATGTCTTCGAGATTCTCCCAAATTCAGGTAATGTTAGCAATGAAAGTTATTGATAGAAAGTGAATTCGTACGTGCTATGTTTGATAATTAAACGTTGTATAACTATTATTGAAATGTTGTAGGGAGCAATTGGAGACGGAAGAAGCAAGTATTGATTCACTAGAACAGAAATTGGACAAGGTCCTCAAAGCATGTACTGTTATGGTGGAATCTGGAAAAGTATACATGAGTCATAGAGGGTGAGCGTAGCTTTGGACTACTTTCTTGTTTTTAGTTTAATTTTGTAGTTTACTTACATTGAGTTTTAGAGGAGATGTATTAGAATACCAACAAAGTAAAGGTTGGTCACATAAAACTTCTTGAGACAACCCTATAAGCAAAGCACACTTCTTAATATTTTCATTCTTATTATTTACTTTATACATAGGTAACAAAAAAAAACATAAACATGATCAAGTGAAATAATGGTCATAACATTACAGCACATTTACAAATGCACTATGGGATTTGAGTAGCAGTTTCTCAGAAGACCCCACTGTGATTGCGACCCTTAACCGGATGATCCATGCTCTGCAAGAGATGAACAAATACCATTCCATACTTTTGGACCAGGCTTCCAGAACAGTACTGAAGAATCTCACTGCCTTTATTAAAGTGTATGTTTTTATGTTCTCTTATTAAAAAAAAGTTGTATAGTGTGTATTCAATGTGACAAGAATTGAGTGTGTAAATTAATTATAATTTGCGTGTATAATTGTTCCCTTTTATTGCAGTGATATTAAAGGTGTTAAAGAAAGTAAACACCATTTTGATAAAATCTCAAATGATCTGGATATAGCATTGAATAAGAATTCTCAGGTATGTTGAACTTGTTAATCATTTGTCTTTTATTTTAAATTCATTTGTACTTGTACAGCTGGTGGTCAAAACAATACTTTTTTCATGTGTTTCATGAAGTATTAACAACAACTTATAATTATCCTTTCTATACAATAAGAAAAATGTAATTGATTATGATCTAAACTTTCATTACTACTGTTATTGGTGTCATAATTAATGTTTTTGGAAGCTTTTAATGTCTTTCACCCTACAAACAAGAACAAAAGACAGATATGAAATAATTATTGATGTCACATGATCATTTAGTAAAAGGGCTTATCTATTTAAGTTTATTAAGAACAAATGTTGCATGTTATCAACACTGGTGAATGAAGGAGACATGTTATCAATGTCTCATGTATGCTTTCTCTGTTTAGGTGTCTCGTCATAAGCATACTGATGTGGAGGAGACAGTCAATCTGTTGCTGGCTACACGCTCATGCTTCAGACATACTGCTCTTGATCATGTGCACAAGATCACAATGTTGCAAGCAAGAAAAAGACACGAAATACTTGCCACTGTAAGTCACAAATTTTGTACAGCTGTAGTTTGATATCATAGCTCTGGAGTAAAATAAATAAAATTTCACCTTTCACCACAACTTGCAGATTGTATGGCCATAGTAAAAATAAGTTATAATTTTTGGATTTTAAGTATGTATGAATTTATTGGTCAATAAATTTTTTATAAAGGATAAAATTGACATGTCCATTACCTTAGTTCTTCTACGTATCTCCTCATTTCTGATTTGGTCTCATAGAGAAACACCGAGCATAGTCCACACAATCGCTTATTGTGTAATTTTGAGCTTCTTTATGAGGCATAGTTAGAGACTATGTTTTGTATCCGTATGTCATCACTGGTAACACACACTGGTTGAATGACCCACTTGTTGGGATACTCGGTCGTGGTCTTCAAGCATAGTGCCAAGATCATCCAGCATCTGCTACAACGACTATATCATCGGAAAACCGGAGGTGTGTTATGTATTCACCATTGACGCAGATTCTGAATCCTTCCTATTCCAGGAGCTTGAAGGCGTCTTCCAATGCCGCTGTAAACAGTTTCGGAGATATAACGTCTCCCTGTCTTACACCTCTTTGCAATGGAATCGCCCTCGTATTCTGTTCCTGTACTCAGACCGACATGGCGGCGTTGTCACGCGACTTATAGTCTATGTAACACCGGTGAAGAGACCGAAGCTCCGCCCAAGTTTCGATCGAATCAAAGGCCTTCTCATAGTCCACAAACGCTGAACATAGAGGCATATTATACTCCTCGGTCTTCTGTATAATTTGCCCTAGCGTATAGATGTGGTCTATGGTACTGTAGCCTTTTCGGAATTAGGCTTGTTCGGGAGGCTGGAAGTCATCAAACCTACGAGCGAGACAATTCGTGATGATCCTTAATAACAGCTTGTAGACATGGCTCAAGAGTGAGATCTATAGTTCCTCTATAAGTTTTTGTCTCCTTTTTTGAAGAACAACACCATCAGACTCCTGTTCCATGCTCAGGCGTGATGCCCTCTAGCAGCACGGAATTAAAGAGTCTCTGAAGGACTTTGAGTACCGGTGTCCCACCCATGAATATGGAAGTTTATTAAGCTGCCGTTTATATGCTCTGCTGCTGTTTATATGTTCGTATATTAAGCTGCCTGTAGGTTTCAGCATTAACGGAGGTGTGTGTACAGTGCCATAGATCGACGTTTTGCCATAAGTTCGAGAATGTGGACCGAGAGTTTTCAGGTCTATTTTTACGTTCAGGTCTAAAAAACTTAGATCCCACCGTTTATACAGTTTCCCCCAACCCGTTGTTTATTTTGTTCACTGATACGCAATTCTCTAGGCGATCAAAGCGGTTTGACAACTCGAGTTGAAAGCTCTCGGGATTTTGGAAATGGGCCGAGGTCCGAGCGTGGACTTCATCAAGCGGGACCTTTACAATTTTACATTTATATTCAATGTGCCTCGAACCATACGGTGATCACTGTCAGTCTTTACCCTGTTGATCACGGGGACATCATTGAATAACCGATTCAACCAGGTCCATTTTCTTTGAGGCGCCTTGTCTTTGTATGGCTCTACTTACGTCCTCATGCATTTCCTCCACCTTCATCCGGGCGTTTCGAGGTCGTTGCATATACCTGAATGACCTTTAGCGGATACCTCTCGGTTATTCTGAGTACAATGTATATCACCCTGCTCGACACAATCGATGGTTACGATGTTGTTTACGAGGGACTTGTGGACAAGAAACCCAACACCACCTTGGGACTTTTGGTCACCCTCCCGGTAAAAGAGCAGGTTTCCGGTCTTCAGAGTTATCGTGTCCTCGCCCTCTCTGCGGACTTCTAATGAACCCACTATGTTCCAGTGTAACCCGCTCAATTCTTCCACCAGCTCGAGCAACTTCTTGTCTGTCCTCAGTGTGCACGCGTTATAAGTTACCAGGGCCAGTTGTGTTGGGTGTGGTAGCACGATCGCCTCCGGGGATTCTTAGCACCGGAGTCAGGAATAGCGGGACTGGTGGCCCGGATTTTGTGTGTCCTACCATATTTGGGGGGTGCCTGCCAAGCGTGGCTTGTATTGAGTTGGCGCGCGCAGAAGTGCAGTCTCTTGTAGCTGTGACGCTGCTGCCCGTCACAGCATAACATTTAACTGCGCCTTTTGTTGGATGGTTATCCCGTCATCGGTCGGTCGCCAGAACCTCGTCTGTAGAAACAGGACGCACCGTGAATTGAGGTTGGCTTGGAGCTTTAGGTCTGGGTTAAGCTCCCTTACGTCCCTACCAAATAATGCCTAGTAAAAAAATACATTTTACTATTGTAGGTTAGGAAGTTAGTAGGTAGGCTTCACATATTTGCTGCAGAAATGCAAGAAGGACTAGTTACTTTAAGTTTAATCAGTTTCAATCTTGTAAAACTTAATCCCTCAAGCGTAAACGAGACACAATAGATATTCCATTGTTATGCGGTTGCATGCAATCGCTCGGGTGTAGAGGCATTAATGCTGAAAAAGACAAGTGTGTGTATTGATTAAGCAGTTATGGATCTTTCAATCTTATATACTCTTAATTCTATGATTAATAAGTTTTTTTTTGCTTAAACTAGCGGGTTAAAAAAAGCTCCGATGGTTTGACTGCGCCTATCTCTGGAACTACTGGCCCAATTTGTATAAGATATCTTATTGATCGAGGAAGCCTATAAACTAAAACAACTCGGTGAATGCTATTTATTTATAGGAACGGGGTAAAAGTAAAACAGACGTATTATATTATCCCGATTTTCCACACTAAAAATCACACTAGTGCGGAAAATTTTATTTTTGTCCATTCATCCACACTGAGGGGCTTAGTTTGGAAAAACTGGCCAAGTGTGAGTCGGACTCGCGCACTGAGGGTTCCGTGCCAATTTTAACTGAATTAGGTAATTCACTTGGCTGAAATACGGCGGTGGCTCGTGGACTGTCTGGGGCGGTATATCCGCGAGCGGCAAAACTCAACTTGAGGTTGTTACAGGACCACGGCTGCCAACATTAAATGCTGAAAGGTACATTCGTGAGTGCTTAGAACCTCACGTGATACCATTCGCGGAAGATGTGGGCCCAAATTTCCTTTTTATGCATGATAATGCAAGAGCCCATGCGGCCGGCATCGTCAGGGAATATCTTCGGGATGTGAACATCACAGTTATGGACTGGCCAGCCAGAAGCCCAGACATGAACCCCATTGAGCACATGTGGGACGAGCTAAAAAGACGTGTTAGGGCTCGTCAGCCAGTTGCCCAGACGATGCAAGAGTTGAAAACTGCCATAGAATAGGAATGGGAGATGATCCCTCAAAATTTCATAGAGCCGTTGATAAACTCTATGCCTAATCGCATGAGAGCTGTGGTAGATGCCCATGGAGGCAACACGTGTTATTAAATTAAACCTTTATTTGATAAAACATGTTTTTTATTCAAAAAACAATTGCCTTTAACAAGGCGCATATCCGACTTGTTAGGCGTAGCTGCATGTGGTATGGTATTCTGAATTCAAATTTAAAACAATACGATCGAAAAAGATGGTTAAATGTATCAGGTTTAAAACTGCATCAACAGTTTTTGTTCAATCTAGCAATCATATTTCGGTAGGGGCCATCGAAACCTAAAATCTAAGGTGGGCCAATAGATGTGTCCAGAAGTGTATTACATCTTTTCATTTAAAACTTCCTTCATTTTTGTTTACCGTACACTGCAGTTTATCTAAAGCCTGGTTTCGTGATTGATAGTTAACTGTGGTTTTAAGTCGTTTCCATTAGTTACAATTTCTACTACCTTTATGAAATTTTTAATTTAGATTCTGTGAATTTTGAACATAAAATACCTAAACCAATGATTTTAAAAATAATAGATACTTTAGACGCTCACAAAACAAACTAAAAATCTGTGCCTGGTGGAGAGCAACAGCACACATGCGCAATTCTTATTAATCACATTCCTAGACGTTGTGTGAAAGAGATACCATATTTTTTACAGTAAGGAAAAAAGAGATAGTGAGTGATTCTCTGTTACGCTTCAGTGTAAAGAAAAAGTCACTTATTGTCCAATAACTGCTCTCCACTGCACACTTGAATTACTAATAACCAATCTATGATCGACTTGGTGTCAAAGACATAGCGTCCTTTTCACACTTGTAAAAATATCAATTTACTTTCTCTGTCACCTTTGTAACCGTATTGTGAAATGGATTTTAAGTAAAAATATTTAAAATTTAATGATTTATGTCTAACTCTTGTTACATGTCATACGAGATCTCCTGAGTTTATTTTACTTTCTTATCTTAATTTGTTCACTTTTGAGACTATGTGTTTCAAAAGTGTACAAATTAAGATCTCGATGGCATTTTATAGGATTTACAATCACTATCAGAGACGTCACACTTGTTATATAGCTTTTCGGAGACTAAGGGTTAGATGTCCTAATTAGGATCTTTTGGCGTCTTCACATATAATGTAATTTTGGATTTCCCCTAAAATATTTCAACGCAAAATATATTTTCATGGGAAGTAAGAGGCCAGTAACCATAGCGGTTAGCGCAATCGCGTGTTGTACTTAAGCTGCAAGCATTATTTTGGTGCGGAGTTATTTTAAAACTGTTATATAGCTGCTAAGATACTTATTGAAATTAAAAAATGATAAGGGTAATTTTGTTGAAAATTAAATTCTCGATAATGAATGTGTTTATTTTGATAAAAATATATACCAGTGTGCACCTTTGAAAATGGAACATTATTTTTTTCAAATTTATGAGCATATAAAGGTTTGTATTCGTAGTAAGTAAACCACATCAGATAGACATATGCTATCACGGACTTTATTGTAGAATTTTTAAGGCGGAACAATCCGGAATTGAAACTAAACTTCTTTCTATGTCATTTATGTTTTAACTGTATGTATTATTTTTTAAGCAAGCTGTGTTTATCTGTAAATCTATAGAGCAATATTACTTGTGATTCAGATGATATTTTAATTTAAGAAAACATTATTGTATCTGTAGTTGATAGACCCAATAAATAAATAAAAAATAAAAAAACAATCCCACCATACATGTTTTTATGTAAGTATTTAAACCGTTTACGCTGCATACGCAACGGAAGCTTTCGAAAGCAATATTTTTCCTCCGTTTTTGCAAATTTGATAGTCGATATCAAATTTGATATTTGATAGTCTTCCTTGATAAATAAGCTATCCAACACAAGAATATTTTTTCAAATCGGGCCAGTAGTTCCTGAGATAAGCGCGTTCAAACAAACAAACTCTTCAGATTTATAATATTAGTATAGGTGAAGTATATAAGTAAAGTACTTTCAGTCGCTTTTCCAAATCTTGTAACTATTAAACGTGAATGAATTGCTTTTAACGAAGTAAGCCCGCTTAATGATCTAAAATTAACTAAAAACGCTCTTGGTCAATCCGAATTCTTTCCGGATATGTTCAAAATATCGTATTGGTTACATAACTACCGGTCATCTGTACATATGCAAATTAACTTATATGGAGTTTGCTAACTAGTTTGCAGATGAGTGCATGATTGCGAGTTAAAATCTTGCAAATGAAAGCTGCTTTAGATAACTTTGTATCGGACAAAGGTTGATAAAAATAAACATTTTTTACTAATTTAACTAATTAATTACCTTAATCATGAATGATTTATAGTTGCGGTCTTGAATTGATGTGGGTCAAATGCTCCCGTTTTCGATTGTACTAAACCAAGCAACGTTAGGGTTGCGGTTTTGAATCTCGCTAGTCGAGTTTTCGCGTCAACCTAGTCACCGTAATAAAAAATTGGATAAGGTTGTTTATGTCATTCACAGAACAATAATTATTATATTATCTTCCCAGAATTAGGTAAGCTGATACAACTTATCTAGACAGCCGTAAAACTTGTAACGCGGAACATCGTATCACCTTTGCAGAGCGCTGGGATCTTATCTAATATTGTTATTAGTCATTGATTAGCAACGCCCATTGCATTGTCGCCGATTTTCAATAGTTTAGCAAGTGTTACGACCACGCGAGGAGGCAAGTCTAGTCTGCCTTGGCGCGTACCGTCAGCGCAGTGTCTTCGACGACAGTTATGAATTGTGTTGCGCAAGAGACAGACTTTTTACTAGAAAAATAACTGTGCTCATAGTCGAGTGACTCGACGACAGATCGTGGTAGCTTGTCGCAATTAAGTGAACACCAGGTAATTTATATTAATAGTTTCCTTCACCTATATTACGCGTCAAAACGTTTTCATGCTCCAAGTGCGAACTATAAATAATACATAATCAAGTATGATTTACAATTACATTATCTACGCAGATAGAAATACTTGTTCCAATAATCTTGTGTGTTATCTCGATCTCGTATCAGATTGTTCATTTGAATATAACAAATTATCGTATAATTTGTTATAAACTCACTATTTAGAAATTTCATTCGTGTAAAAAATATTCCGCCTTTTCTTGTCTAATAGTCTCTAGTCTAACAATATTTTGATGTTTGTAAACAACGACATTCTCTTTAGTGTCGAGTGATACAAAAAATAGCTTAAAGTATTAATCTTGAGTCTAAACTAACTTTGCAACAGCATAGCAAAAAATTAGTACCTACCCAAGTTTTGTTTACGGACTTAGAACGTATTTGACTAAAACGTATGTAAAACATATGGATTTGCTGATATTTTTTGTTGGTGATATGTCCGTATTGAGCAAATAGAAGTAAACATGTGGGACATTAAATAAAATGTTACCGATGTCTTCTAGTCTACAGTATATTAGCGCGTAACTTTTCGTACAAGTTGACCAATGTATGCGTCAAGTGAGCAGTATACAAATGTAATCGCAATCACCCGTGTGCATAATAAAATGAAAAAAATCAGTCTCATCATTTCATACTGCCGTATTAATTTGGATACGAGCATAAACGTCGCGAATTAATATGGCTATAAACACGAAGTTATGTTATTATGTTATTATATTACTATTTCTGTCTCTATAAACAATAAATGAAAAAACGCAAGTAATCTATTAGTATTTGACTAGACATGTAAAGGAGAAAGTGTGTATATCAGTCAAGGATTTTGTATTCGCCGGTTGAGCGACCCATAAATGTTAGTGACACGAGCCCCACTTTTGCATACATTATCCGCATCCGTTATTATGTTAAGTGATTTAAATAAATATGTTTTGACGCAGTCTGGCAAGAGTTGAGGAGACATCCTCGGGCGACTTTCTATTTTTTTTTTGTATAAAATCTTTTGAAAGTAGTGGAATATTTCAATTTGTCTCCACCAAATTGTTTAACGTACATTTTCAGAAACATTTAATGTTTTTCCGAGTATGCTCTATAACTATTACATGATGTAATAGCAAGGCCAATGGGGCATCATGATATACTATAGAAAATATTTCAAATATGTAATAATAATTATATATAGTTTAATCATTCAAGTCAGTAATTCCATACATCTTTTGTTAATGCGCCGCCTGACAGTTAACTGAGTATTAAAACTATTATAAACTCGCAAGAAACTTAAAAATAACACTTGTAACTTTCTCACAGCAATATAATAACTAATATATTTTGTTTCAGTTCTTGTCGTACCTACAAGCGTGTTGCACTTATTATCACCAAGGCGCAGATTTGACGGAAGATTTGGATCCGTTTCTCAAGGCGATCGCTGAAGAGGTAAGAATAGTTAAAATCAATTATTAATTAGGTAATGTTTTTACCGATCACAAAAAACAAAGGTCAGGAACATCGTTATTTTAACCCTTTAAAAAGCCACGGAGTCACACAAATTTAAGTATGTGTCCTTTTTAACCGACTTCAATAAAGGAGGAGGTTATCAATTCGACTGTATGTTTTTTTTATATCATTATTTTTTTTTGTATGTATGTTGACTCATATCTCAGTCGTTTCTCGACCGAATCGAAAATTTTTTTCACCTTCTTAGAGGGTATACTTTCTAGTTGGTCCCATTTTTTCCATTTTGGGATCTGATGATGGGATCTTGGTGTATTCGAGGGAAACCTTCAAATTTTAAAGGCACGTATAGTGTTTCTTTACTAGAATCTTAATGTTGACGTGTTGTTACGTCTGATAGTCAATATTTTGTGGGGCTGAGCTGATGGTGGAACTCCTTAACGCCTAGGAGTTCAGTAATAATAATGACGAAACTTATGATAGGTAATTTGTAGCTTCGTAAAAAATAGAATCACAAGGTGCAACTGCCCCCCCCCCCCCTCTTATGTAATCACTAAAAATAAAGAAATAAAATAAACTTTAAAAAAAAGTAAAAACCGACTTCAAAACCAAAATGCACTAAAAAGTCTTAAATAAACTCTTCACCATTGAAAGGATAGGAATCCGTTTTAGGCAAACAATTTCTTTTTGGAGTCGGTGCCATCACTTTGACCATCAAGCATCAACTATCACAGCACCGACTCCAAAAAGAAATTGTTTGCCTAAAACGGATTCCTTTCCTTTCAATGGTGAAGAGTTTATTTAAGACTTTTTAGTGTATTTTGGTTTTGAAGTCGGTTTTTGTTGTTCATGGACTGATGATGAATAATTCTGTGGTAACTTCATTTTCCATTTTATCATAATCGTAGCTATAAAGCGGTTAATGTTTTTATTCCGTGCTTAGTTATAATAAATACAACAGTATCATTTTTCAGCGTCATAATATATTACGTTTAATGTAGGTTAGCGTGTATTGATTATTAAATTCTTCATCGTCTGTTTTATCTTATCTAATTAACCTACCTACCTGTCTAACCTCCTTTATATTTATAGATCAGATCAGTGTATTTAGAGTCGAAAAAATGAGGACTTTCTCTTGCAGTACTAGCTCATGCTATCAATTGCTTTATCGCAAATTAAAGTTCGCACGCTTTAATGTATCCAACAGATTGATAGGTGAACAACATCTGTAATTTTATAGAGTTACGTATAAAAGGCGAGGTGAAAATATTTCAATATTTAACATACACGAGTAGTACGCACTGAAAAATCACACATTTAATACTGTATTCCATTGAGTGTTAATTGAAATAATTATAAACCAGGAAAGTGAGATAATAACATTTAATCGTAAAATACGATTTTAATAACTCGTGCATTCGCTAATGATCGAATTTTCAGGTTTCAACAATGCGTAACGATACGAAGATACTTGACAAAGAGATGGAGAATCGTCATACGATTGTGAATAGTAAAGATACGGTGTTGCCGAGTTGCAAGGCGGGTGACGCGGAGGCCGAGGCGAAAGATGGCATGTTGAGTGCTCCCTGTCTGAAGAACTTGCCAAGGATGCAAGGGTACTTGTTCAAGAGGACCTCGAACGCTTTCAAGACGTGGAACAGAAGATGGTTCTATTTGTATGACAACCGTTTGGTCTACAGGTATGATGATAGATTCCGTGTATTAGTTTTAAGTTCTAACACTTATAAAAACGCATCGATCACATATACAATTATATTTAGGTATATTTCTCTACCCAAACTTCGTTCTTTGCGTTGCCAATACAAATATTGTTGATGCGGTTTTTAACGCCAATTACTTGCCAATTAATAGCTTGACTGTGTTACTTTAATAACACGAAGTTTTTCGAAATTGAAAACTATTTGCCTGTTTGAAGGCTATTGAAATGTAGGTCGCTAATGTTATTATTTGATAGGAACGTCACGGTCTTTTTTCACGTAATTAATTTCTATTGTTTACTACAGTAAATTCATTAACTTTAATTCGGCTTAGGTACACAGTTATTAAACGACGCTATTGTTTTATTTTAATGCTTGTCGTGTATTGCGTAGGTAGCGCAACAAATCATATTGGTTACTGATCAGAATACAGATGAATGCAAATCAGCATACTACAACAAGTCATGAATTTGTATTTCCTCACCACTGCATCATAGTTAATTATCTATTGTGTCATCTTGAAGATGAGTTTAGATATGTTTATCTACTTAAGGATATAAAAGCCACTATAACTCAAAAACAGTAATTGTACCTCGTTATAAGGTCCAAAATATTTAAAAGAAGTTTTGATATGTAGGGGGTCGTAGTTTTAAGCATAGTAGACATAAAAAATATGATAATTAATCATCAAAATATGTAAATAAATTACCTTTGATTGCTCATTTCAGAAAAAGAACGGGTGAGCTGAACGTGACTGTCATGGAGGAAGACCTCAGACTGTGCACCGTCAAGCCAGTGCTAGATGGAGAGAGGCGCTTTTGCTTCGAGGTGTTGTCGCCTTCCAAGTGAGTGGCATTCTATCGCATTGTAAAGCTATTTTACTGGTACTTTAAAGAATCGGAATAATCCTCAGTCACTAAGGGCAGATTTTAATAGTCAAATAAAATATAAATGAACCTTTTTTAAATGTCATTTTATCAGGATATAATTAGAAAATTTCATCATATTCTAGCCAGCAATGCTGTAATTTATTCGATATTTTTTTTATTATTTGACTATTGTACAATCAGCCCTTAAAACTAAACAGCGCTTCAGTAGCATGCTATGACGTCACTGTTATAAAGACATAGTTTAGTATGTTTTATTTACAGAAAAACAGCATGAAATTTGTTATGTTTCGGTCCGGAAGAGGGTCTTATAATTTTTACTTTGTTAGATTTATCATCGTCCGGAATAAGATAATACCTACTAAAATAAAAGGGCTACTACGGTACGGGGCCGGTGGCGAAACAAAAGTTCGCTGGGTACGCTAGTGTTTAAATATTTTAGTGCGAAAATTTCGCATCAACCTTGATTAGTGTTATCACTTGCATAATAATATGTTCATCAAACGAAATGGAAGTTATGCTTATGTAATGTTTGTTATGCATGACTGAGTGTCATATTTATGCCGTTGACAAAATTGGTATAATGATTGCGACTTAAGTCCTAATACGTGACTCAAATGTTTACTTTGTCTTTCTTAAAAATCGGAATTTATTATTATGCTCTGTATACGATTCTTCTCCAACATAAACTTATGTTTTATTATTTCACAACAACACGCACAGTGTTTGTTATAAATCGAAATTCTGTATGCTCAACTACAACCACTTCCTGTATGGGTCCAATTTCAAAAACAAACAAATAAAATAAACTTCCCCTTATTAAAATGCTAATCAAATGTTTTGTATATCGCAAAAGTTTTTGCGATTTCGATGTTGTTAAATAAATACGAGTATTGTATTTGCAACAGAGTCTAATTAATGCACTTTATATTCATAAAGATGAAATAAGAAACCAAAAATTTGCGCACGGGCGGGACTTGAACCAGCACCTTTTGGCAAACCGGGCCAAACGCTCTTACCAATTGAGCCACCGTGCTATTAGTCCGACCCTGCGAAATTTGTGGTCTCTTATGTAAACGTCAATTGCGTGACGCTTAGCGCCATCTAGCCGTCTGTTTATGAAACAGATGGCCCAAGCAGTTATTCTTTACAGAATAAATTCAACTTGGAAATTGATGTCGCTTCGCTATCTAATGCTTTAGAATGTTTTTCACACTCACAGTGTCATATTTTATATTCATAAAGATGAAATAAGAAACCAAAAATTTGCGCACGGGCGGGACTTGAACCAGCACCTTTTGGCAAACCGGGCCAAACGCTCTTACCAATTGAGCCACCGTGCTATTAGTCCGACCCTGCGAAATTTGTGGTCTCTTATGTAAACGTCAATTGCGTGACGCTTAGCGCCATCTAGCCGTCTGTTTATGAAACAGATGGCCCAAGCAGTTATTCTTTACAGAATAAATTCAACTTGGAAATTGATGTCGCTTCGCTATCTAATGCTTTAGAATGTTTTTCACACTCACAGTGTCATATTTTATATTCATAAAGATGAAATAAGAAACCAAAAATTTGCGCACGGGCGGGACTTGAACCAGCACCTTTTGGCAAACCGGGCCAAACGCTCTTACCAATTGAGCCACCGTGCTATTAGTCCGACCCTGCGAAATTTGTGGTCTCTTATGTAAACGTCAATTGCGTGACGCTTAGCGCCATCTAGCCGTCTGTTTATGAAACAGATGGCCCAAGCTTGGGCTTGGGCCATCTGTTTCATAAACAGACAAATTTCGCAGGGTCGGACTAATAGCACGGTGGCTCAATTGGTAAGAGCGTTTGGCCCGGTTTGCCAAAAGGTGCTGGTTCAAGTCCCGCCCGTGCGCAAATTTTTGGTTTCTTATTTCATCTTTATGAATATAAAATATGACACTGTGAGTGTGAAAAACATTCTAAAGCATTAGATAGCGAAGCGACATCAATTTCCAAGTTGAATTTATTCTGTAAAGAATAACTGCTTGGGCCATCTGTTTCATAAACAGACGGCTAGATGGCGCTAAGCGTCACGCAATTGACGTTTACATAAGAGACCACAAATTTCGCAGGGTCGGACTAATAGCACGGTGGTTCAATTGGTAAGAGCGTTTGGCCCGGTTTGCCAAAAGGTGCTGGTTCAAGTCCCGCCCGTGCGCAAATTTTTGGTTTCTTATTTCATCTTTATGAATATAAAATATGACACTGTGAGTGTGAAAAACATTCTAAAGCATTAGATAGCGAAGCGACATCAATTTCCAAGTTGAATTTATTCTGTAAAGAATAACTGCTTGGGCCATCTGTTTCATAAACAGACGGCTAGATGGCGCTAAGCGTCACGCAATTGACGTTTACATAAGAGACCACAAATTTCGCAGGGTCGGACTAATAGCACGGTGGCTCAATTGGTAAGAGCGTTTGGCCCGGTTTGCCAAAAGGTGCTGGTTCAAGTCCCGCCCGTGCGCAAATTTTTGGTTTCTTATTTCATCTTTATGAATATAAAATATGACACTGTGAGTGTGAAAAACATTCTAAAGCATAATGCACTTTATTTTAATCGCTCATTAATAATTAATTGCTCTTTTATATTTCCAGGAGTCACATGCTCCAAGCGGATTCCGAAGAGATGCTGAACTCCTGGATCGCAGCGCTGCAAAACGGCATCCGATCGGCCATACAACACGGCCAGAGCCGCGAAAACCCCGAATCTCAACTCGTCCTCGTGCCAGACGATTCCAAACCTAATGACAATAGAGATAGCGTCGCAAATGTACGGATGCGTAAAGTCAGGTAAATTATGACATTCCATATTGACGAAAGTCTATTAATAGGAGTCTAACGAGTCGGGGGTGGTGGGATGGGTTTTACAAACGATACAGATGCAAAACATATATATTGTTTATAACCCTCAGTGCCCGAGTCCGACTCGTACCTGGCCGGTTTTTAGGGTTCCGTAGCCGAATGGCAAAAAACGGAACCCTTATAGTTTCGTCAAGTCTGTCTGTCTGTCTGTCCGTCCGTATGTCACAGCCACTTTATTCTGTAACTATAAGTATCACACTGTTGCAATTTGGTAGGAAGATGTATCCTGTTAACCGCTTTACGGTTCTCATAAAAAAATTAAAAATAATGATATTTAAGGGGGGGCTCCCATACATGAAACTAAAACTAAAAAAAAAAAATTTTTCGAACATATTTTTTTAGTCGAACATAGGCTATTATGAATAGATCTTTAAAAATGACAGAAGTTCCTAGAACCATTTTCTTTCGTTTCAAGTCTAGCGTTTCATAGCTAGACGCTTCCAAAGGGGTCAAATGGACGTCCCCCCCATCTAACTTCTAAACTAAGCGAGTGTAAATTTTGAAAAAAATATGTAATGTAGACCTCAATAATTACTTTTAACGAAAATTAAAGTTTTTGAGATATAGCACATTTTCAACAACCGCAAACATAACTTTGTTCTTCATACAAACACTGTGAAAAACAAAGTTATATTTGCTGTCGACAAAATATTGTTGTATTTTACTAAGTGGAAGTAAGTGGATTCCCTAATTTAGTTAAAGTTGGCACGGAATCCTCAGTGCGCGAGTCCGACTCGCACTTGGCCGGTTTTTTTTTTAATCGGTTTGCTCGTGACAAAGAAGACACGATTGACGATGGAGCGAGCTCACTCAAAAG
Organism: Pyrausta purpuralis; assembly: GCA_963924145.1. NCBI lineage: Eukaryota > Metazoa > Arthropoda > Insecta > Lepidoptera > Crambidae > Pyrausta > Pyrausta purpuralis. The sequence goes on along the minus strand of OZ001651.1, from coordinate 16,865,667 downwards.
AAGGTGTTTACTTACTCAGACATCAAATGTTCAGATATGGATAGAGAGCCAAAGCGTCGCAGTTGTATCAATTTTAAAGACAAAGTGAAATACAAAATGTTTTTTGCAGGATTTGGGAACAGCTCCTCAGCATTCCCGGCAACAACAACTGCTGCGACTGCGGCAGCCCTAATCCTCGATGGGCTAGTATCAACCTCGGAATCACTCTCTGCATAGGTATGTATTAATTTTTTAGGTAAATACTTTTGCATCGTCAAAAGTTAACACCGTAATTTAAAATTTAATACCTGGATTTAAGATCAGAGATCAATACACATTTTTGACGAGGGTTAGTTAGGGTGTCATATTTATTGATCGCTTATTCTAGTGATCTAGTTGTTTTTTTACAACATACCAGTAGTATTGGTTTCGAAGAATGGAATTTTCTTCCATATGTTAAAAATACTAGACAATGGCTGTGCCGGGGGCGTCTCCCACAAATACTTAAATACATATAAACAGGCACAAATATTTGTGCTCATCACAAAAACATTTTCCCCTTGCGGGATTGGAACCCGCGACCGTTGAAATAGTAGTCAGGAGCGCTAACCACTACACCAAACGTGTCGTCATAGTTGAACTCTAGATTATCAAGGCAAGTTATCTTTATAATAAAATCTTACTATATCGAAAAGTTTACAAGTAAAACAGAATGAAACTAATACATTTGCGCTTATTATAACTTATTAAGCCTGGATTTTCGACAAAGATTATGACTACTCATTCATATTTATGAAATGCTCGGTAGGATCACTTTTGTTGAAAACTAGCCCTTATTACAACTACGTAAGATACCGCAGTATTTAACTTGACGTGTTGTTGTTCGTACATACACGCGAGGGTATGTAATTTGACATTTATCTTTTAATTTATTGTGTTGTTAATTTTTAAATCTTTTGCAAACAATACAGTTGTAACTTTTACTTTCAGAATGCTCTGGAATACATCGCTCTCTAGGTGTGCACGTCAGCAAAGTCAGATCTCTTACACTGGACGACTGGGAACCTGACATTATAAAGGTTTGTTACCCTAAATTTATCAGTTATTATTACATGTTATAGTTTTTTTAATCGATACCTGACTTATTTGTTGTTTCGATGCCGTGAAAACATGTTTATAATTATTATCTTAGCTTAGTCACTCAGAGAATGCAGTTTTGACGTTTTTAATTTTGACACTAACTGTATGAAAATTCCTTTAAATTTTCCGTCAGAATTGAAAACTTCAAATTGCATTCTGTAAGCGACTAAGATACCATTAAATTTCCAATGTCATTTAAATCTTGAATAAACAAATAAATAATGATCAAAAACATTTGTTAATATATTATTTTTGTTGAAGGTTATGGCTGAGCTGGGAAACAAAATAGTGAATTTAATTTATGAAGCAAACACAGAAGGGACCACTATTACTAGAGCTACTCCAGAATGTGAAACGTAAGTGTTTTATCAATTATCTTCACAATATTTTATAGTATTTTATTAAGCAATACCTTTATGTAACATTTAAGTATACTTGTAGAGTTCCCCACTGTACTAAACGCAAACACTGGTTGTCGGTGTCATAAATCACTGTTGAAACAGGGATGCGCACGCGCAAATTACTGGACTATCATTAAAATACTGTTGGTATCGATAACCTCACCTACAAACAACGTGCATATTTGTTTCTGTGTGAAGTCCTCCATTAACTGTGCAAGTGCAATGATGACGAGAAAATGATGTGCGCTGTCTTTTTTCCACGTTCTTTTGTTCCAACATTGCGTTTTCTATAAAAGTAGAATAAAAAGTGGTCTTGGCGTTTTTGGATTACCGATTGGAACGCGCTGTCATTGATTAATAGTGATCAGATAATCGGATGCATATTTCCCTAAGGTTGAGGTGTTGGCTATTATGGAATGCACTTTTGTAAAAAACAAAACCCGGAATTTCTGAATCGAAAAATATAGTGTTTTTATCATAGAACCAAATCGGGTAAACTTTGGTGTGTGAATGTACTATCTTCTGCTTTTATTACACTCTTCATACTTATAAATTGATGGGGAGCTTAAAATTAACTTCAAGTACCTAACACATTAATAATATTTGTAATCCGGAGTACTGTATATTTTTTTAAATATCATATGGTAAAGACGTCGTTTCATCACCATGTTACGGACTAGCAACTTTGTCTGTGTGACAGACGAGGAATCGAACCCCGTGTCTTACGCTATCCGGGCGCATGCCGGAGTTTGTATAGTGACAAAACACTAAAAAACAAACATGTAATTATAAAGTTAACCTGTAACATTCCACAGCTGGGCAAAGGCCTTACCTCAACTATGAGGTAGTTTGAGTCATACTCTTACACTTTTGGTTTCTTACTACATCTTTATAAACATTAACTTTTTTTGTTACAGAGCGGTTCGCGAAGCGTGGATCCGCGCGAAGTACGTGTCGCTGTCGTTCGTGAAGAACATCTTACGCGCGAGCGCCGCGGAGCCGCTCCCGGAGTCGCCGCTGCGCAACGGCCGCCGCTGGTCCGTGCGACGCGCGCGCCGCAGGTACTCAATATTATCATAAAGTGTCTTTAGGGTTCCGTAGCCGATGGCGAAAAACGGAACCCTTATAGTTTCGTCAAGTCTGTCTGTCTGTCAACAATTTTTTTTTCTGTCAAAACTAAGCGTGTAACTCTAATTCAATTAAAGTTAGCACGGAACCCTTTGTGTGCGAGTTCGACTCTCACTTGGCCGGTTTTTCTTTACTAGTCTAATATTGTAAACAATCTTGACATTCCTTTTAATCATAATGATTTATTTTAAAATAAGAGATTTCCACGTGGAACACTGAGGTTTATTCATTGATATTATTTTAAAAGTTTTAAGAAGATTGTCTACAATATTGGACTAGCGAAAAGAAATTGACTTTAGCTTATTGTCTTCCCACCGCTGCAAAAAGGTATCTTGTGGTAGTAGGCCATAGTATGAAGCAAAAAAAATGATAAAATTTTGCCATTTCGCCTCGATAAGTTTATAAAATTATAAGCCTTATTTTCTGCTGAATCAAACATCCTTTAAACTTATGTAACTATTACTTTAAAAAATATTTATTTAAAAGAATATTTTTTTTAAAATTTAAATCAATAAATACACAAATTTTGTCTCAATGTTTTTCGAGCGCCACCTGATAACGTCGATACTTTCAAGCCGGGTGTTTATAAACACAGATTCATCTTACGTATTATGTAACTACTTCCATTTTTTGCATGCTGGTTCAGTACCGTTACCATGAGTTTACAATGGTCGTACTCGCTAGCGACGACGTAAAAAAGTCTATGGAAAATTGCACAGCGCCTCTAGCGGTCACTGACAGAACTAAAATTATCCATACAATATGTTACGTCGTCGCTAGCGAGTAAAACCGCCGTAAACTCATGGTTACAGTACAGGATTGTATTGTTTGTAGTGTTTTTCGGACCGTATTTTTTTTCTAAATTTCGGTATTAAATATGTTGATAAGATCCGAAAAAAATACAAATCATTGATGTTAAAACGTAATATTTTTTTTAAAATATACTTTTCATTTGTGGTTGAAATGTTAACCAGTAAAATTGTTAGCAGGGTCCGTGCGCCGCCCGTCGTGCCTGAAACTATAGCAGACGAGAAGAGCGACGTCAATAGCAATACAAGCGGTAATATTTATATATTTTTTACTACAATTTAGACAAAAATAGGTAATCTTGCAATAGGTACTTTGTTAAAATTGTAAGAAAGAAAGACGCTTATACAGCACCAATAATATTGCTGCCGTTTAACTAGTTTATTGTTCTTGTTCCCATGTCCCTTCTACGTCTATGGAAAGGACACACTTACACATACACTTCAGACACGTATAACTACATTGTGATTCCTTTGTTGTAGTCACGATATGATGTAATTTCCCACATGGTCTATGAGTACTAAAATTTGACAATCGATTTTATTTCACTTGGTCTGTAATAGCAGATTGTTATACAAGGGGAGAAAGCGACATATTTGACAGCGAGAACGGAGTGACAGCGCCCATAATTCGCTAGTGAAATTAGTGCTTTCACCCGAATTAAACATTACGTGAGGAAAAAATAAATTTAACTGTGAGGTTGTATATGTAATGATGAGGTATCATGACGAGTGATGAAACCTCAAGTTTGTGCACAACATATCAGTTTATTTTACTATAGTTATACATACAACACATGATAAAAATGACTAGTAACGACACGAATGGAAACAGAGTACTACACAAAACGCGGACGATATCAAAAAATTCAAATACTTGTTGAAAATGTCGATCGTTTTTTTGTCACAGACAATAATAGTAGAAGAACGTTACTATTACCCTGTCGCGAAAACTTTCACATGTTATGTCAATTTGAAGATTCGATTTTGTCTCATAAGATATCGCTTTGAGTGACAGCTAAAGGTGGGAAGTCATTCAGAAGATTTTCCGGCGAGTCGCCTCAGCCTGCTTAGTAATCTGCGCAGTAAATATAGAAACCTCAATGTCTGATTGTAGCAATTAAAACTAAATTAATTTCCACCCTAGGGATGAGCTATTTTTCACCCGACTATCTACACATGAAAGTTCAATTTTCCGAACAGGAGAGATATTAAATAATGTGCAGTAGAGTATGGTAGAATATAAACAGATTGACATAACCGTAAATGTATGTTTTTAAAAATATTCTACAATTTCCACTAATCTATGGTTGTAGTGTCAGAAAGCTCCACCAAATCATTGCCAGACAGCCCTGTACTACTCATCGGCACGGAGCTGGTCAGTGAGAGGGAGGTGGACCTCAGCTTGCCTTCTGACCACGAGTCCACCGAGGGCGAGGACACGGATGAGATTGGTAAGTTTTAAATTATTACACGTACTTTTTTGCGCATGGAATTTTAGATTGTGCCTTGTAATTGTAATATAATAATATAATGTAGGATAATTGTGCGTTTTATTTGTGTGATCTTTGTTTTCTTGAAAATGAAGGATTTAAATCGGACTACGTAAATAAAGATCGTGTTTTTTTTTATAAAGTTTGCATTTTTAGTTTTTTTCGAGTTTCATTCATACAAAATAATTTAATTACCACTTTGCTCTCGGTGTGTCCTAATAAAAGTAGTAAAATGCGTTCTCGTATGGCCAGCAAAAAATCTAGTCCTAAGTAAATATCCTTTGGACACTCCCACACATCGCCATTTAGTCCCAAAGTAAGCTACTCAAAGCTTGTGTTATGGGTGCCAGACAACGGATATAATACTTAAATACTTTTTGTTTGTAAATACATACATGATATACATAGAAAACACCCAGACCAATACAAACAGACATGTTCACGCACACAATTGTTTGTATTGTGCGGGGATCGAACCCGCAACCCGCTGCGTAGCAGGCGATTTCTCGACCACTACACCAGACGGGTCGTCAAGTGATGACGGTTATTTAACCAAATAAGTTCTTGCTATGAGCATGGTACACTAGGTTTGTGAAATCATTCACAGCAACACATCATTGTAACATTTGGATGGTTACTTTGTTATTTTACATTATCAGTGATATTTCATAATGGTGAGAAATAAAAACGTGTGATAATAATAAATCTATGAAAAATTCTAAGTGTGCGTCTCCATTTTTAAATTACACATTTAGGCATGGTCTTTAAAATTACTAAAATAATAATAAATAAGTATCTAAATTAATCTTAAAGCATTTTAACATTTTCACTTTATGTGCAACATATTTTTTTTAAGTTCATAAAGACTACCTTAGCGCCATGGAAACTGTAACAAAAACAGTTACAAAATACACTTCTGGACACATCTATTGGCCCACCTTAGACCGAAATATGATTGCTCGATTGAACAAAAACTGTTGATGCAGTTTTAAACCTGATACATTTACCCATCTTTTTCGATCGTATTGTTTTAAATTTGAATTCAGAATACCATACGACATGCAAATACGCCTAACAAGTCGGATATGCGCCTTGTTAAAGGCAATTGATTTTTAAATAAAAAAAATGATTTATCATATAAAGGTTTAATTTAATAATACGATCATACGATCAGGCATAGAGTTTATCAACCGCTCTATGAAATTTTGAGGGATCATCTCCCATTCCTCTTCTATGGCAGTTTATAACTTCTGCATCGTCTGGGCAACTGGCTGACGAGCCTTAACACGTCTTTTTAGCTCGTCCCACATGTGCTCAATGGGGTTCACGTCTGGGCTTCTGGCTAGCCAGTCCATAACTGTGATGTTCACATCCCGAAGATATTCCCTGACGATGCCGGCCGCATGGGCCCTTGCATTATCATGCATAAAAAGCAAATTTGGGCCCACATAGTCCGCGTATGGTATCACGTGAGGTTCTAAGCACTCACGATTGTACCTTTCAGCATTTAATGTTGGAAGCCGTGGTCCTGTCACAACCTCAAGTTGAGTTTTGCCGCTCGCGGATATACCGCCCCAGACAGTCCACGAGCCACCGCCATAAGCAACCCTCTCTTCAAAGCAGTATTGTGCGAAACGCTCTCCCTTACGTCGATAGACCTTCTTCCTTCCATCATTGCCATGTAACACAATTTTAGACTCATCAGAAAAGAGTACACGGCTCCAATCTTGCTGTGTCCAATTTAAATGACTGCGTGCGAAATGAAGGCGCGCTGTTCGGTGAGCTCGCGTTAGTTTGGGCCCATTAGCTGGCTTGTGTGGTACCATATCGCGTTCTTTTAACCTTCTCCGAACAGTTCGAGCACTCACAGATACTCCGTGGAAGTCGCGAAGTTGGTTTTGTATCTCAATGCAGGTAAGGTGACGATTTCTCAAGCTGGGCGTCACGATGAATCGATCCTGCCTTTCAGTTGTGACCTGAGATCGTGGCCTTCTTTGGCGACGAACAAAGCTGCCAGTCTCTAGGTACCTCCGATAAACATTTCGGACCGCAGATCGACTTAAATTAAGTTGAGCACTCACGTTTCTTTGGCTGTGTCCGGCCTGAATAAGTACAACAGCTTGGACGGCGACTTCAGGTGAAGTATCCATAGATTATTGATAGAACTTCATCTTAATGTTAAGAATAAGTAATGTTTCTTATATCAATCACTTTTTCAAGAATTAAATCCAAGTAAACCAATAAAACCAAGTTCTCTTAGTATTCGATTGTTTGATATCAACAAACAGGCTCCAAATTGTCTTTTGTTTCTTTAAATTCTGTGTTCGAAGTTCAAAAAAAGACTATTGAATGAAATTGTGAATGTGCTAGGTTCAAAACTGCATAAAAGTTTTTTGCTCAACCTAATATAAAACTTTAGCTAGGACCAAACGTAGAAGTATCCAGAAGTGTAAATAACAAAGTATGTTCTTTTGTGACCCTTTTTGCTGACCATTCCCAGTTGTAGTAAAGTTGACAACATCACAAAAAACACTGAGAGCATATAATGACGAACTGTTTTTGGAAATTAATTTTATTCGTGTATTGAACTTCTTTTATAATAAATTCTTTCGGGAAAACATTTCTTCCACTTTGTAGAATCCTTGCTTTAATTTTCAGGAAAACAAAACTAGCAAGTTGTAATTCGACGTGGATAGTTATCAAAGACAACACTTCAAAATAATTTTATTGCATGGTGCCATCTTTAACGAGTTTTGCTTTTAATCTTTCAAGAAGCATGCGCGTGAGTGCTGGGCCGTGTTACTTTTTAAAACCATATTTTTAAGCGACATCCAGGAATTTCTAGCGTCGTGCTGCCTCGTATAATAAAAGTCGCTATAACCTATCAATGGGATTGTTTGTTCCTTTTTTTCATAAAGAAAAAATAATATATATTTATCACAAGTTTATAACGCGCTGTCTTTAAGTAGTCTGGCATCACCTTTATGTTTTTTAACACGCTTATATTAGTTTCACTTGTAACTATGTAATTAAGAAAATCTTGGAATCTTAATTTGGCCCACTTCCCGGTCTTCGGTTAGAGTGAAATTTTGCACACGCTCTGAGTTCTGATGACAATACATGACTAGCTAATAAACGTCATTACAAATCCAATAAGGCGGTCTCCCCAAGATGGCGGACAGGCTATTTGAAATGGTCCCCCATGATATGGGTATTAAATGAAAGGGTTTGCTGAATGGGCTACGAAAAAAAATGAAGTGTGTTTTAAGTTTTTTAATCTATTACTAGCGGGCCCAGCGAATTTTGTTTCGCCTCCATTCCCATTTGGCCCCGGCTCCGTCCCGCCCAGTCCCGTTATTTAAAATTTTAAGCGGTCACAGAGTAACTTAGGGGTATGAAAAATAGATGTTGGCCGATTCTCAAATCTTCACAATATGCTCACAAAATTTTATGAGAATCGATCAACCCGTTTCAGAGGAGTACAGGAACGAACATTGTGACACGAGAATTTTATATACCGTTTCGGAGGAGTACGGGAACGAACATTGTGACACGAGAATTCTCTGGCTTGACCGATTCTCATGAAATTTTGTGAGCATATTGAGTAGGTCTGAGAATCGGCCAACATCTATTTTTCATACCCCTTAGTGATAAGGGTTGTCCACCCTTAACATTTTTCTTTAATTACGTGGCTGGGCGGGACGAGGCCGGGCAAGACGAGGATGGGGGCGAAACAAAGTTTGCTGGGTCCGCTAGTATAAGATAAATATTTATTGTAACGCCAGGCGCGGAAGACATGTCGTGCCTATCAGCGGACGCGGTGCTGCACCGCGCGGCGCGCGCGCACAACGTGGCCGTGATGCGCGCCGCGCTCGCCGCCGCCGCGGACGCGAACGCGCCGCACGCGCGCGCGCGCTCGCCGCTGCACGCCGCCGTGCTCAGCGTGAGTGTGCTCAATAAAATAAATAAATAAATATTGGACACCGATCACATACATTGCTCTGATCCCAAAGTAAGTAGCCAATGCACTTGTGTTATGGAAATCAGACACAACGGTGGTACCCCAACACCCAGACCCGTGACAATATAGAAAAGATAGTTTTCTACGTTGACCCGACCGGGAATCGAACCCGGAACCTCACGAGATGGCAACGCTTGAAACCAGCGTGATATCGTCTCAACCACGAAAGTCTTCTTAATGAGTGCGGTCTACCGGCAGCCCGCTATGACCGCTACGACCACTGACGCGCACTTTGCGGGTCATCTCGCAACTAAAGTTCCTATTTTTCCTGTATCCTAAAGTTCCTTTTGAACGAAATTATTCATTTTTAAAGTAAACATTTACAAGCAGCTCAGGTTCATCATTAAACACTGAGATCTTTTTAAATCAAATTGTTTATTAATTTTATTTACTGATATAATTTTAAAATTAATAAAAAATGATTACAGTATTCCACTAAATAGGAAAAACAGACTTTAAATGACATTATAAAAAAAAACACAACGTGTAATGTGAAATACGCAAAACCTCAGATACCCAAAATAGTTTTTAATTTAATTGACCTGATTATGAAAAAAATAAAGGTTTAATGTGGTGTTAAGTTTTACTTGCACTTCTAATAATTTCTTGCTCTGCAGAGAGCGGAGTCGGTAGGTATTTACCGGGCCGCTGCGCCGCGCTGACGTTATTATTATCAACGCTCATAAAAAAACTAACCATTGCTTGTATACGTATTTTGGCGAGCTTGCGCAGCTGAAGGCTTGTCCTATTAATACACCGGACAATATTTTAATAAAGACTTTTAATAAATGTGACCGATATTAAAAATTTCAATTAAATCTGCTCGTTATTCCAATCAACCTCTTTTCAGGTTTTGCGCATTTAACGTTACACGTTGTAAATGGGATTGTCATCTTGGACGGAGTGACTTCATGGCCGAGCGCTTGCATTGCCGCAGTATTTAAGAAACTTATGAATTGAGTAAATAGTAGCAATCTCATCTCAATTTGATCTGATATTGCCACTTTAGTATATTTCTTATATATTTCAGGGTTCAGTGATGGCGTGCTCGTTCCTCCTACTCAACGGTAGTAAACTGAACCTGCAAGATGAAGACGGGAAGACGCCCCTACACCTCGCCACAGAAGCCGGTCACACGGGACAGGTAGTTTTTTATCGTACTGTAATTTTATATTTCTTATATCAATCTTTTTTTTTAAATAAAACAATTTCCCCATTATGGAATCCTCTATTGATATATGATTGTGTTTAAACAAAAAACTGGCGCTTCACTCGTATTTACTTTAAAAAATAAAAATAAAACACTCAAGTAGAAATTCTGTATGCATTTCAAATACGGCAAAATAAAGGCATTTTTCTATTTAGTGTAGCCGTACGATATAACAGGAGAGATACCAAAAGTATCAATTGTGCCAAAGGCTTAGATTGATCATCGAGCTACAGGGAGGTCAGAAACCCCCGTAATTTGTTTCAATGCTTTTGTCTTCAATATCTCGGTATATAAGAATATCTTCTCATATACCACAATTCTTTAAGTAGCCGTTTATTTCGGACTTAGATGGCAAAACAGTTATTTCGGAAAACCAACAATCGTTATAGGTTGTGTACCGTTGTACATCTATAACGTGTAATAAATTGAGTACCTTAATATTTTTAGTATTCATCGGATCCACATTAACATTCTCATCACATTATCTTTGTTTTTCCATGCTTTCATTTCCTTTTTGCTGGTTCGTTTGCTGTAAACACGAACATAAGAGTTAATCATAGATTCTATCTACCATAACGCAGTTCGTATTTTCTCCCTAAAAAGTCGTACTGTAGACATTAAACTATAGGCATTACCTGCCTTTCTACTCTTCTTATTACTATTACTCTGTATTTTTGGATTATTGATGTTTTCTAATCCTTTTTGAACAATATTTATTGTGAATCTAAAAATGTCAAACTTTCAAAGCTCTGTTATTCTACTTTTCTTTACATAATACTGTAAAAATAGCTGTGTTTTACCTTTGTTTGCAATTTTCCTTTAATTTGCATTGGGTGATGATTCGTTTTCCTGTATTTTCGTTATTTGCTTACTTTTTGACAGTATTTTTATCTTTATTGACATCGTTGTTATGACAATATCTTTCAAAGTCTGACAACTTCTATCAAAGTTTATTACTTTTTCGGGTTTAATCCTCTGTAAACCACCAGTATTCATGTTCTATTTTTGAACCTACCTTGATCTAAATTTGAACGGCCCCGGCCCCCTATATAAGCATTAATTTTTTTCATTCATGTCATTCAATTCATTCGATTCCGAGTTCTAAGCTCGAACAGTTCTATTACACTCCAATAAATAAATACTCTACATCTTCCCTCAAGAAGTATTGAAGAACCGCCGGTGACTACTGAAACACCTCCTCACGCTAGGGGAGGGACCGGACACCGGAGGAGTATCCAAGCACATTGACTGCAGTAACACCTCCTCGCTCTAGGGGAGGGACCTGTCTCCTTCTCGGAAGAGGATCCGAGACCAAGTACTTCTGGCACTCCAACTGATCCTAACATTTTCTATATAGTGCCCGTTACCCTCATTACTGCACATCGGCGTCTCTGCTCTTCACGGCGCCTGTCACCGCTGCACATCGGCGTCACTGCTCTTCACGGCGCCTGTCACCGCTGCACATCGGCGTCACTGCTCTTCACAGCACCTGTCACCGCTGCACATCGGCGTCGCTGCTACCTCCGCAGTGTCGGCTCTGCACTCCGACGCCGCCCTTTGCTGCCTCCAGGACAATACTTATTGAAGATTTGAAGATACTTACTCACGCCCACTGCACTTTACTTACATTCATACAGACATCACCTCATCTCATTTTTCGGTACTGTATTCTTTTTGTTGTAATATAAATTCTATTCCCTCTTCTACCTCTTTCTTTAACCTTCTTCTACCTCTCCACATTTGTCGCTTCACGACAAATTGGCGCCCAACTTTTAGTCTTCAGTCTTCCCTCTTTCTTTCTTTTCTTACATCTCATTCTTTTCATCTTCTATCTTTTTCTAAATTCAAAAATAACACTTTATCTAGTGTTCTTTACCTTTTCACCTTCTTTACCTTTTCACCCTCTTTACCTTATTTTTCTAAATTCAAAAATAACACTTTATCTAGTGTTCTTTACCTTTTCACCCTCTTTACCTTTTCACCCACTTTACCTTTTCACCCTCTTTACCTTTTCACCCTCTTTACCTTATCACCCTCTTTGGCTATCTCTTTTGGATAACATATTATTAACTCCTTCACTATCTTCATATCTTAACCCCTTCACTATCATCTCATATCATCTTAAATCTTAACACCTTAACTATCATCTCAGAACTTAACCCCTTGAAACTCGGAGATAGTAAAATTTTGTTTTAATTAACTTAACTAAATCTACCTCAATTGGTCTTAAGTTAACTTTGTTCTTTTAACTTAACTTTGATTTAAATAACTGTTCTCTAATTGACTTAACTTGAGAATAATTAACTTAACTTAATCTTTCTTAATTGATCTTAAGTTAACTTTGTTCTTTTAACTTAACTTTGATTTAAATAACTGTTCTCTAATTAACTAAACTTGAGAATTATTAACTTTACTAAATCTACCTTAATTGGTCTTAAGTTAACTTTGTTCTTTTAACTTAACTTTGATTTAAATAATTGTTCTCTAATTAACTTAATTAACTCGGAACTCTTATTTTTCTTAAACTCTCTACCTATTTATTTTTACTCCGTTTTTCTTTCTCAACCTATATATTCACTAATTCACTTTTCGCACTATTTGAAGAGGAATTAAGGTACTCAATTTTATTTTTAACTTTATTTTTTTAAATTTAAATTTTTTTAACTTAAGGGACTCTAAATCCCTTACGTTAACTCGGGAGGCTCTAAACCTCTTCTCTTTACTTAAGGGACTCTAAATCCCTTACGTTAACTCGGGAGGCTCTAAACCTCTTCTCTTTACTTAAGGGACTCTAAACCCCTTAGTACTAACTAGTACGTTCTTTTGAGCGGTTGATTACTCGTTAAATAAGCCTTAGGTCCGAGCGGTTGATTACTCGTTAAATAAGCCTTAGATTGGAGCGGTTGATTACTCCTTACGTAGGCCTAGAATCAAACTTTTTTTTTCCATCTATGGAGCGGTTGACAACTCCTTAAATAAGCCTGTCGTTATTGAGGAATTCTTTTCTAGAGTGGCAGTCATTGAATGTGAACTCCACCCTTACGGTATGAAGATGATAGAATGCTAGAAGAAGAATAAATATTTTTATGTAAGGTTGTATATTAGGCGAAATAGATTCCTAGGTTTTCTTTAGATCTTCTTTCAAAAATTTTCTCTAAGTCGAAAATTTTTCTGGGGTTGTGGGGGAAATGTACCGTTGTACATCTATAACGTGTAATAAATTGAGTACCTTAATATTTTTAGTATTCATCGGATCCACATTAACATTCTCATCACATTATCTTTGTTTTTCCATGCTTTCATTTCCTTTTTGCTGGTTCGTTTGCTGTAAACACGAACATAAGAGTTAATCATAGATTCTATCTACCATAACGCAGTTCGTATTTTCTCCCTAAAAAGTCGTACTGTAGACATTAAACTATAGGCATTACCTGCCTTTCTACTCTTCTTATTACTATTACTCTGTATTTTTGGATTATTGATGTTTTCTAATCCTTTTTGAACAATATTTATTGTGAATCTAAAAATGTCAAACTTTCAAAGCTCTGTTATTCTACTTTTCTTTACATAATACTGTAAAAATAGCTGTGTTTTACCTTTGTTTGCAATTTTCCTTTAATTTGCATTGGGTGATGATTCGTTTTCCTGTATTTTCGTTATTTGCTTACTTTTTGACAGTATTTTTATCTTTATTGACATCGTTGTTATGACAATATCTTTCAAAGTCTGACAACTTCTATCAAAGTTTATTACTTTTTCGGGTTTAATCCTCTGTAAACCACCAGTATTCATGTTCTATTTTTGAACCTACCTTGATCTAAATTTGAACGGCCCCGGCCCCCTATATAAGCATTAATTTTTGTCATTCAATTCATTCGATTCCGAGTTCTAAGCTCGAACAGTTCTATTACACTCCAATAAATAAATACTCTACATCTTCCCTCAAGAAGTATTGAAGAACCGCCGGTGACTACTGAAACACCTCCTCACGCTAGGGGAGGGACCGGACACCGGAGGAGTATCCAAGCACATTGACTGCAGTAACACCTCCTCGCTCTAGGGGAGGGACCTGTCTCCTTCTCGGAAGAGGATCCGAGACCAAGTACTTCTGGCACTCCAACTGATCCTAACATTTTCTATATAGTGCCCGTTACCCTCATTACTGCACATCGGCGTCTCTGCTCTTCACGGCGCCTGTCACCGCTGCACATCGGCGTCACTGCTCTTCACGGCGCCTGTCACCGCTGCACATCGGCGTCACTGCTCTTCACAGCACCTGTCACCGCTGCACATCGGCGTCGCTGCTACCTCCGCAGTGTCGGCTCTGCACTCCGACGCCGCCCTTTGCTGCCTCCAGGACAATACTTATTGAAGATTTGAAGATACTTACTCACGCCCACTGCACTTTACTTACATTCATACAGACATCACCTCATCTCATTTTTCGGTACTGTATTCTTTTTGTTGTAATATAAATTCTATTCCCTCTTCTACCTCTTTCTTTAACCTTCTTCTACCTCTCCACATTTGTCGCTTCACGACAGTTGATATCGGCGATATGTTCTATCGGCGAAGGAGTTTTTCGTAAAACCAACGATCGGCTAAGAGTGATTTCGGTGAAATCATCTATCGATAAAGGATTTATTTGTAAAACCCTCTCTCTTTCTGGCAGTATCTATTCCCACATGATGGTGGGGTCTGCCTTTCTCGTCTCCTCCTCCACCTCACCCTGTCGGATGTGGCAGGCAGCGAGGTCTCGCTTCACTACGTCGGTACTTGTTTTCGGTCTACCTCTACGTTGGGTTGGGTTATCTATCGATAAAGGATTTATTCGTAAAACCAACGGTCGATTAAGGGTGCTTTCGGTAAAATCATCAATCGACGAAGAGTATTTCGATGAACCATTCTAAGTTCAATGTGTTTGTATTTTATAGGTATGTTTGCTGCTGCGGTACCGCGCCGACCAGTCCATCGCCGACAACGCGGGCCGCACGCCGCTCGACATCGCCGTCGCGCACGCCAACGCGGACATTGTTACCTTGTAAGTCGTTTATACTCGGTATTTAATTAGATAGACCAGAATGACAGCATCATTCGCACTTGCTTTTTTTAATACAATAGTGTTGTGACAATACAATTGTGTGCGATTCATTGAACTTGTGATATGACTTTTCAATAATCAGATTTTATTTATTTGGGTAAACAATACGTATAATATAAAATGCACTTGAAAAAAGCAATTGTGACAGACAAGGAATCAACCCCGTGTTATTCAGTATGTATAGTGACAAAATACAATAAACACGAAAATATAATTATAAATAATATAACATAACTATTCTTTATTTACGAAAAACTGGCCACCCACCAAATCTATCTAATTAAGAACCTTAAAAAAATAGAGTGTAACTATGATGAGCTCTTGACCTATACGATCTCTCAGTGTATAGCAGAACAGAGAAAACCGTTGGAACTCTCGAATGCGGGTAGGTGAGGTCCGGTACTACACGATACTGTCCAATGTAGGCATGGGTCGTACTTGCTAATTCAAGCACCAGGGCTTTAAAGTACGTCCATAAATCAGCACCAAGACTCAAAACCAGGCATGAAATACTTGCACGTATTTTTTTTAAAGTTGAAAACTGAACATTGTTTACATGTATTTTTGTATTTTTTTTTAACAAAAGACTTATAAATTGTTTATTTCAAATAAAGTAACCATATTTACAATAACTTACAAAAAAAGGGAAATAATAAGAAAAGAAAAGGGAAGGGTGGGTCACTCAAACAACCCTCCCCGTGTCGCCCCCCCGGTACAAAGGTGCCCATAACACTCACCGCGTTTCCGCGCTGAATTGCGATGGACAGCCTTTGGACGACCCAACGCGGGGGTCTTGACCACTCTCCCGGAGTCGGCGGCCCAATTCAGCAATGAAAATCCTAGTAGCCTTGCCCCAGCAGCCGGTGGTTTCCACTGCCATCGGAACGAAACAGTAGTTGTTGGCTAGTGCGGCATACTTTTCGCGTTTTTTGGCTGCCGCAAACTCGGCAGCCGAGCCCGCTTGTTTAATGGTACGACCCAGGTGCGAAGCGGCGAAGGTGCTGATGCACGTGGCGTCCCAAAGTAAGCATTTGCCTTTCTCCCATGGCACCAAGGTCATTCCATCAGGCCTTTTACCATCGGTTTGGCTGAGGCCTGGAGGCTCAAGGACCGACGGGATATTGGCTGAAACCAGCGCTCTTCGGACAATATCGTTGAGTGCGTGGTTGAGTTGCGCCACGCGTTGAGTTGTTGCCGGTAACACCGGCAACAACTCAACGCGTGGTGACCGTTGCTCTCGACCATAGTGCCGCAGATGCATACATGTGGTTCACAAACATCGCAGCCAAGGCGGAGAGCAACGGCCACCCGCAGAGTCCCCATCAAGTCAGGTTCCCATGTGTGGAGGAGGCAACGCATGCAGCCAAGCTCCCGACTCTGGCTGGGAGACCGCCTTGAGTCTCGCCTCGTCGACGCCAGTCGCAATAGCCGACTGAGGACCCTTTTCGCACCCACATTGTCCCAAGAACGCTGTATCTCAGGTGTGTCCGGGACGGTCGTACCTGTGTTTAAAGTCGCAAAAGCCTCCAGAGCCTCGGCAGCGTTGGGTATGCGTGTCTCACCACCATTTGATGAGAGAATGATAGTGGTGAGGCTCGACACCCCATGGGCCGATGACAAGAAGGCCGGCAGATCGGATTGGTAACGAAGCCTGACACCACTGTTCCGTACCGAGAGCCACATTCAGAATGGATTCGACGGTTTCTTTCAGCGCATTATCGAAGTCGTCGATCTTATTTGGGTATAACCAGATGGGAACCGTTTTTAATAAATAGGTGATCTTGGGGACTGCGAAGCACATACGCAATAATATTAGAGAAACATGAGCTGAAATACTGCTGAGACATTCTCTGGCCATAAGGAGCAGCTGCCTTCTATCTTCAATGGCTTTGGGGATAGCCACGGGGAAGATAGGAGAACCTAGAAGCGTGAAAGACTGTTTGGATAATTCCCTGAGCCTGGGAAGTATGGAGGAGAAACGGGGAAAGGACTGTCGGGATTCTGCGCTACGCGGAAAGTACTCACATTTGCTCGTGTTGATCTCCAGAACCAGTTCCTTCAGGCGGGGAAGGAGTGTGCGCAAGTCTTGTTCTACTATCCCGGGCCTTCCTCCTAGGGTACCGTCGTCCAGGTACCAGACGTTCAAAGGGGACTTCAGGTCCAGGACAAACTTATGAATGGCGAGACTGAAAAGCAAAGGGCCAAGTGGGTCCCCCTGCTGGGCACCAACTTGAGATAGAATAAGTGACTTTGTATAGAACAGGTTGGATGGAGATGAGTAGACCTGATGGAGAAAAGGGTAAAAAGAGGGCATCAACTCCTTTGTCTCGCTCAATAGAACGTCTCTTTCGACTGAATTGAACGCGTTTTTGACGTCTAGTTTAATAATAACGCATTCATTGTTAGCGGGATCTTCTGAATATGCGCGGGTTGCATGGATTGCTGCTTCGCAGCCCAGACGCGTCCCGAATCCAAGTTGATGTAGCCGTAAGTAGGTTCCCATCTGATCCTTTACCGTCCTACACGCGAGTTCAGCCGCCAAGCGTCTGTACGTGCTGCCTACTGCGATCGGCCTCACTCCTCCGTCCTTTTTGGATAAGGCGCAGAGAGAAGCTCCGTGTAAGAAAGGGCATACGGTGGGGTTCAACTGACCTGCAAGAAGAAAATTACAGAGGTTGGTTAGGCACTCGAGGAGTTTAAGACCATTGTCACCGGCCGAGCTCGACGTCAATTCTTTAAGGTGAGCGATTCTTTAGGGTGAGGAGTGCCAATTGGATTTCATCCGGCTTAAGCTGGCACGCTGATACTGATCGGTCAGGCGCCGGCGGGAAAACTAGGTGACGGGACGGAGAAGGGTGCTTGGATTCGAGGCATGCTAGGGTTTCAGTGCTGAACGGTGCCACTGCGTCGTCCGACATCAGTACGCGTATGGCCCCTCTCAGATCGCCCTCAAAAACTTTGCCTTCTATAGTCTTTACGATGGAATGTGATCTGGACTGTGGGACATCGTCACCAGAAATGTCGAGCTGATAGAGAGAACCGATGTTGTGTTTTACTTAAGAAGTTAGAGTGCCATCACTTGTGGTTTCGGGTGCCTTCAGACCTGTATACGCAAAAGTTAGAAAGGCATACCACTCTTCCTCACCGTTGGCGTACATACATCTATTAATGAGTTCACACAACTTTCCAGCAGCAAGATTTCTGGCTCCCTTTGGTATGTGGCGCAGTACCCGTACGTTGTACTTGAGTGCGGCATGTTATCCAGCATTTTGTTAGGTCGGTCCGGGGTTGGCTGCTGACTTGCCACGTTATTCACGGCTGTAATCGCACTCGCAATGGTTTTGACGGACGGGGGGCATCCTTGTGTTTTATCCCAATATGAACCTTGAGGCCGTGCGGAGAGAAAGTACGCAGAGGGATTGGACAATATGGGCACAATTGTTTACATTGCAGTAGAGAACACTATAGAAATAATTTACGTGCATCGTTAATTAACGAGTAATAATCTGGTTTGAAGATTTCCAGAAGACCAAATTTTTTGTAGTTTTCGTATGAGCCTTCGAGTTTCTTATCGGGCGCCCCGGTACCGCGGTGCGCCGTGGCGCCTAATGCCTACTTAGATACGTTGAAAGTATTTTAACGTATCTTAGGCGCAAAATTGCAAGTATTTCTTTTGTTTCTCGCAATTTTAGACCTCTTTTTTATGAGCATAAATGTATTTTGGGGAAGCGGGTGCTGCTCGCACCCGCTAAGTAAAATACTTTCATGTTCTTGGAAGTATTTTACCTTAAATCTCTTTCGGTTTGTTATTGGCCGCATTGGCCGAGCATAATATAATTGATTTAAACGCAAATAAATTAACATTTTTATTTCAATTTAAAAAGCAAATCCACGACGTGTCTGGTGACTGCCAATAGTTTTCGTGGTTTATTTTATTATGACTTATTCAATTTTTTACCACCTGTCAAGTGCACCATACCTCTTCAAGATGCAGGGGTGTATAGACTGGAATGTGACTGTGGCCTTTCCTACATCGGGCAAACCAAACGAAGTATAGGCGTGCGGATAAAAGAACATATAGCTGACGTTAAACATAGACGAAACATGAAATCTGCAGTGTGTGAACATGCCTTAGACAAACCCAACCACTTCATACGTTTTGACCAACCAAAATTCCACCTGCATGGGGTCCAGTTCTAAATAGGACCCAAGCTAGACCACTCACTGCAAGATCATAAGACACAGTTAGCTCTTTCTGCGTGGATAGGAACGTTAATTAATATTATTGAGTGACGGTAGTGTATATTTTTCAAAACTCTGTAAATGACAAATAACATCTTAGTCTACCCGTGACCACGAACGCTGTAAAGTGTTTGAAACGTCAGGATAAAATTAATAAACTCGCGAAAAGTTAATCCGTAAAAAAGTTGTTTTATTTCGATCACTCTTTTTTTTCATTACCCTTCGATATAAAATTTCGTAGGTAATAGTTTGCTCAAAATTAAATGTAATGTCAGTCTGAGGAAACTTAATTGGTTTTAGTCTTATCTTTAAGTGTAATTCATATTCATTTTATAATAACCGTATATTTCCGTAATAATAATAAAATAAAATGTTCTATTATATTATTTCTTTATTGTTTCATCTGTTTATAAAGTATTCTCGACTCATTAGCTCGTATTATTGTCCAGACTGCGCCTAACGAAGCTGAACGAGGAGATGCGCGAGAGCGAGATGGCGTCCAACGACGACACGTACAACGAGGTGTTCCGCGACTACACGCAGCTCGCGCACTCGCACCCCGAGCGGCTCGTGCGCGCCAGGCACAACAACAACGAAGGTAAACTATACAGTACCCACTAAACTCCGAGTGCCTCATCACATAAGATAAATAGGTTTTATCTACTCTCATATCGTTAAATTCAAAATACAAAACCCAAAACGAGTTTATATAGACGTATTTTATAAATAGTATATCGAAATGAAATTAAAAAAAATAATTATGACACTATTTCTCTAACAAAATAATGTTATAATAAAAATTTTTTTCATTACGATACAGATTACAGATCATAGATACATCTATTTAATTTTTTATCTGTGGCTGCGCGCGCTTTGGCGCATGCGCAGTGATAACGGGAATTTTGGCGTCATAGTACGTTTGTGTTTCGGTAGATAATTATTAGTGTTTATTAAAATGTCTGATAGTGAAAGTGCAGAAAATTTGACGCCGCCCGACATTTTAGAGACTGCGACAGCAGTCTGTCTTAATCTACTACCAGTAAAGTCAGGAAAATTATACGATAAATGTTATCAAGACTTTTTAGCATGGAAATCTTTATCTTTTATTTGATATGTTCGTGTTCAATGAGAGTAGATAAAGTAGTGTATGAAACTGCAAATAACTAGGTATTATACACTCGTGTATAATACCTCTCATTATGTACCAGTTTCATAAACTACTATTACAGTACGCTGTTCTGTTTAGTTTTGATCACTTCTGTGGACCATGCAGTAGCAAATGGCCAATCATGAGCGAGCTTGAAACCAATAAGGGCCGCTGCACTCTGTGCTCTTCCACTAGTAGTAGTAGGACGGAGTTTCATAGGATAAATCTAATATGATCCATCTAGTGGCTATGTAATTGATGGTACGACTACTTGTTTAACGTTGCTGATATTGAAACAAGTTTAATTTATGGAAAGCATAATTTGAAATGTATCATACGTGACAGAAAACGGCTATAACCGTAAAACAATAAAAGTTCCGTTGTATCTGGGATACTCTTCTTAAAAGTGCTAACATGATTTCCTTTATTTTAATTATGATCAGCACTAAGTCCTCCGAAGCATCTGGTTTTTAATAAATAAAAAAATATATACGCTTGACTGCACCAACTAGTGTTCCCGGGGTATAATGTTTTAAACTTTCATGGTCACTAACATTAGAATAGTTAGATACGGGATTGCTACCCGTAATTAGGATTAATAATAAGGTACATGGTAGCAATCGCGTATCTAACTATTCTAAAACTATACAGTGTGTAAAAAAAACCTGTCCGAGTCCGACCCATTAGGGGGTTATTAGGTATCGACATTAGGTACTATTTGTGTAATAATTTTCATAAAATACTAGCTGACCTGGCCAACGTCGTTTTGCATATATCAGGATTAAATTTTAATACTCGAAAAAAAATGATCATTTTCATAAAATAAAAATTAGATTTGCCATAAGCTAAGGGAAACTTAATTTAAAGTACAGTTAAAAACACTATAATTGATCAGTGATCAAGCATGATAAAAAATGATTAAATTCCTAAAATGACTATAAAAAATAGGGGATGGTGATAAAAATTTAGAAAAAAATTACAAACAATTACAAAAAAAAAAACACTAAATTTCGGCCAAAAAATAAAAAAAATATATTTAAGGATGTACAACCCTTATCACTTAGGAGTATGAAAAATAGATAGTAGCCGATTCTCATTCTCTCAGGGTGTACAACCCTTATCACTTAGGAGTATGATAAATAGATAGTAACCGATTCTCATTCTCTTATTCTCATCATCATTCTCTTATCTCATTCTCTCTCTCTCTCTAACATTGTAACATGGAAATTTTAAATACTAGATTAGAAAAAAATACCCGAGACAAAAAAATCCAAAATTCACTACATTCAAAAAAGCATACATGGACACCCGAAGGTGGGGCGCGCGGGAGGTCCGGACTAGTGCCGGCACTTGCAGGTAGCGCGCAAGGAGTGATAACGCATTTTGAAAATTTCCCCGTTTTAGGGTAAATAGGTGCTAAACTTGTTGACTTTGAAAATCGATAAAAAAGTTTCAATGAATAACGTAATTTGAATACTTGTTTTGGGTATGTTATTAAAGCAAATATATAACCCTTTCGGGTTGGACAGTTTTTTTACATATTGTATAAAAACAATATATCTAATATATAAAATTCTCGTGTATTCGTTCCCGTTCTCCTCCGAAACGGCTTTACCGATTCTTACCAAATTGTGTATGCGTATTAAGTAGGTCTGAGAATCGGCTACTATCTATTTCCCATACCCTAAGTGTTATTCACCCTTAATTTTTTTTTAGTCAAAATTTTTTTGTTTATATTTTTTTATAATGTGGAAATATAAAATTTTACTTTTTTATCACCAACCCCTATTTTTTTATAGCCATTTTAGTAATTTAAGGGCGAAACAAAATTAGCTGGGAATACTTAACTTTTAAAATTACGGGACTCAGCGGGACGGGGCTGGGGCAGGACGGGGCTGGGGCGAAACAAAGTTCGCTGGGTCATTTATATTAATAAATATAACAAAGGTACACTTATGGTACGAAATATTTTTTTATACATCTTTAAAAATGAAAAGGGAAAATGAGAGAAAATATGACAAATTAAACAATTATGACAAGTGGGGCACTAATCACATAACGAAAGGAAGGTAAAGTTTCGACACTAATCACCTTACGACGTAAACTACACATTCAAACATCGAAAAAGTTTGAGATCTCTTTGAAAAGCAAAATGTTTTTTTGATACGGTAAATGATATTAATCGTGGCATAATATTGTGATTATAATATTATGACAAATTTTTTATATTTAAAAAAACACACACAATAAATATGTTTTCCTGATACAGTACCATTATTTTTTTATCAGCTTATGCTAGTGATCACAAACTTATTTTGATGGGTGTACAACGCTTGATCACACATACCAAAACTATGACGGATCTGACGATACCACGAACGTAACCCATTTTCTAAGTATCTTGTAAATGCTTCACACGATAAAAGTATTTGTTCTTATCTGTAATTAATCACTTTAAATTTAAGTTTTATTATTCCCAGGCGAGCAGCCAAGCGAATGACAAAACGCCCCGATTAGGCGACGATGGCTGTGGTAACACGACGACTGAATGACGTCACGCCGTGTGACGTCACGCGCGATGCGACCGGTGAAGTAGACTACGAGGTACATTAACCTAATAACGAATAGACATCGCGAAACTTTATATAATATTTTATATTATATTGAAGACAAAGACAAAATTGCTCTGACATGTCGTGTCGTGACTCATCAGAACGGAGTCGGTATCGTACATTTAGTATGGTAACGTTTATATTAGTGTGATGTGACGAGTCGTGATAGGATCTGAACGTTTCCATACTAAATGTATGTAACTGATTCCGTTCTGATTTGACACGACATGACAAGTCAGACAAATATAAATCCATCTTAATACTTTATATTATACTAGTTGGTCCTAACAGTCATTATGCATTTTTAAAGTTTAATTCTCAAGTTTACTTAGGTCATTTCTAAAGTCCGTTTTTATGTGCTTGTTCAATAATGTAAATAATCTTGTCATTTTTTTTAACGAAATGATTAACTTTAAATCGTACAACCTACCCAGGTTATTCATTGTCGAACCCTAAGATCTTATTTAATCAAATAGATCATAAAATTTATTTATAGATATTTATTTAAAAGTTAAAAATACAAGTACAATATTCGACTAGCAAAGAAAAACGGACTTAAAAATGTTGAAGTTTTTGCCACCAGCAAAGTCGCTTATCACGATTCACGATGTCTGTTCAATTATTTAAATAGATCAGATCCCGATAATATCACTTTATGGCGTCCGATATTTCGGATATTTAACCAAAAGTATTGTTAATGCATTTCTTGATACTAAACTTGCTTAGATAAATTGTACTTTTCGGCAAATATATTTTAGCGTTCAAGTAGTTGTTTTGTGTATTATTTTGAAGAGTACGATTATCTTATTTTATTAATGATCTCTCAAAATGATTATTGAGGCTTTAAAATTGTTTTCTCATCGGATTTGTATGATGATTTTTATGTAGACTATCAGTATCAGGGGAACTTGATATCATATGAGACTAAATTTTTAGACACTGTTACAATAATATTATGCCCATGGTGATATGTTTAAATTGACTGAGGTAGTTTTTTTTAGAGAAATAAATAATATATCTCTCGCCGCCTCCGGTGTGATGTCGCGGTTTCCGCTGTGACGTCACTGAGTGTTGCCAGCGTTACCATATATTTAAATGCATTCTCTAACATTTATGTATTTTACGCGTGCCGATTTTTTTGGCTTTTCAGTTTAAAAAAATAATAATATTACAGTTTTTAACATAAAAAATCGACAAACATTATTCACGCCATACATTTATTATAATAGCGACGTTTTACCTGAAAATAAAACGTTTATTAAACATACTTACCTTATTCGAAGCCTATATTATAAGTGTACTAGCCATGACGTACGTTCTGCCCACGTGACCAGCTGTTTCCACTCCCCGCCGCCGCCGTCATGCGACACTAGCGCCGCCTATGGCAGTTCGATCCGAGGTTCGATATTTTTGACATTGGATGTTTTATGATATGACACCAGGTAGGGTTAAAAGTAGGCTTCGAATAAGGTAAGTATGTTTAATAAACGTTTTATTTTCAGGTAAAACGTCGCTATTAAACAGTACTGTACCGTTATTCGAAGCCTATATTATGAGAGTCGTGTTTATTATCGCCTGGTGGCGCTGTGTAGTCGCCAATGTGATCAAATAAGGAAAAACAAAAATTACACAGTTAATTAATGTGCAACACAATTTATTTATTATACACTCTTAATGATATGAACAAAGTCTCAGATTAACAAAAGGTACCGAAAGGTAATCAACAGATATAACAGATTTATCAATCAATTATTAATCATTTGCAGGGGTAAATAAGCGCGTTACGGATCTAGTGATTGTTGGTGTGGGTGCAATTTCACGTCTGTAGTATTTCATGAATGTGTTAGAAGATCTCCAGTTTGCTCTGGACATTATGTCATCTAATTGAAAATTCTCAATCCAGCTTTTTGATGCGACAGCAGATCTGATACTACCGGGCGTAGCATCTACACATGCTTCCTCGAGCATCTTCTTTACCCAGCCGCCTATGATCGTACGGGTGGCGGGTTTTGGTTTTCCAGTCAGGGTAATGAAAAGGCAGTCAGATTTAGCTTGTCGACGTCTCTCTTGCAATAGTAGACATAATTTCTTAGTCCAGTGAACAGGGCACACGGATTTATTACTTTCATGTGCTAACAGTTTCCAGTTAGACTGTCTGTGGTCACAAGAGTCGGTTTTAGACCCGAACACAGGTCTTAGGATTATATGGTCGTCACAGACTGAGTAATATTCTGAAGATACTCTCAGAAGAGTAAGGTCGTGTACTCGTCTACCCGAGCAGAGTAATAGTATAGTCGCAGTGCATTTACAAATTTCGAATAAGTTACAAGTATTTGGGTCCTTGTTACTTAGGCAGCGTATCAATATGTCTGTATCCCAGATAGGTGGCTTGATGGGATTTGGTTTAGCCAATCTAATGGGTTTAAGGATCTGTTTAACTAAATAATGTGAGCTTAGTCTTTCATGGCAATCGGGATTAGTAAATGTGGATACCACAGATTTGTGCACCAAGATAGTA
This sequence comes from Pyrausta purpuralis, assembly GCA_963924145.1. Classification (NCBI taxonomy): domain Eukaryota; kingdom Metazoa; phylum Arthropoda; class Insecta; order Lepidoptera; family Crambidae; genus Pyrausta; species Pyrausta purpuralis. Next base: position 16,839,869 of record OZ001651.1, on the reverse strand, counting down.
CTCAAAGAGAGCTTTTCTTTCTGGTGAAGGTCGGCAAGAAAACGAGCTAAGTCCGATCCACTTGGTTTCAGGATGTCTGTATTGTTAGCTGCTGCCCATGATGTCCATCTTTTCCATGCTGGACGATAAGTGTTTAAAGAAGACTTCCGCCAACTAGACGATAGCAGAACTCTTTGTTCTTCCGTCCAATTCGTTAAGGATTCATCCCACCATGACACTTCCAAATTTCTATTGTCATTTCCGACACCTTGGGTGGGGGGTGTCCCGTTGTCACGTCCACTAGCACTTGGTCTAGCTCCCGAATTGTGAATGGCGGGGCAAGCGACCGACGTTTCAGGTCGGGTCTCCAAAATGCGTTTTTCCAACGTGGGACCACTATTAGGAAAGTCCCCTTGGCGTTGTTCAAATGTGCTAGTACTCTCGGTATGAGGTGAGGTGGTGGAAACACCTAAGCGAGGTGAAAGTCCCAATTCAAGCTGAATGCGTCGTAATAAATCGCATTGTGGTATTTCAAGTCGAGTGTGCAGTATGTTTGAACTACGTGAGCATTGCGTGATGCAAATAGGTCGATGACCGGGCTTACCCATTTGTTGAACACCTTGTGAGTGATTTTCGGCTGGAGATGCCATTCTGGTGATGGCTTTTTTCTGGAAAGCCGGTCTGCGTCGCAATTGTAATTGCCAGGGATATGCTGAACAGTCATGTGAATGTGAAACCGGTCTAGTATGTGTAAGGCTTTTTGAACGAGTTTCGTCAGAGCATCGGATTTCGTTCCTCCCTCGTTGCGGAGGTAGGACACAACAGTTCGGTTGTCGCATTGAATGAGCAAAGACTCTGAGGTTAGGTGCTGAGCTTGATCTTCTAAGACGTTTATGATGGCCATCATTTCCTTGTAGTTGCAATGGAGGTGTTGTTGATCTATGGGCCACGTTCCCGCCCAGTCTAGATTGTCCAGTTTCGCACCCCATCCAACGTCGCTGGCGTCCGTTGTCAAGTAGTGAGATGGTGGTGGAAAATGAATTTTTGAGCATGTTTTGCAATGGGTAGCCCACCATCCAAGTTCTTGTCTTGTTTCCTCTGGTAGGGTAACATGTTTCACTGTCTGTGACCTCAACGCTTTGTTGCAAACGGTCTGTAAGGCCCGGTAGTGCAAGCGTCCTCTCATTATCACAAAACTCGCGAAATTCAGCAGTCCGATTAAAGCCTGGAGTTCGTTTATTTTTGCTTTTCTTTTTTCCAATAAGGTCTCTGTTAGGTATTTTATTTTGGAAGAGAGTCTGTCCGGTAGATATTTGATATTCCGCCAGGGGTCCCACATGACGCCTAGGAATTCTATGGCCTGCTTGGGCCTGAGCGTCGACTTCCCTATGTTTATTGTCCAGCCTAGATGCTGTAATAGCTCTAAGGTGTGATGTATCTGGCTCTGTAATACGGCTGGGTTCTGATTGACCAGAAGGAAGTCGTCCAAGTAAACGAGGGTCCGAATACCGTAATCTCTGAGCAGCCGAGCAACCCAGTTCGTCAGAGAGGCGAATGTTTTCGGAGCTGAACTGAGCCCGAAGGGTAAGCAGGTCATTTGCAACAGTTGGTCGCCATAGATTAGCCTCAGGAATCGCCTGTGTGTTTGGCATACTGGCAGATGGAAGTAGGCTTGGTGAAAATCGATTTTTGCCAGCCAGTCGTTTGGTTGTAGAAACTGTGGGACCCGTTGCACATTTATCAGTCTGAATTTGCCTTGGTAGACGAATTCGTTTAGATTTTTCAGATTGAATATCGGCCGTGACGTGCCGTCGCCTTTTGGACGAAGAAACATCGTCGAGATGAAGCTGGGAGTGTTCTCCGCTGCTTCTAACACACCTTGTGACAGCATATCTTTGATCACACTCGAGAGTTCTTCTGAGTGAGGTGTTTGATGTTGAAAGTTGCCACCAAACCGCCGCTTTGCGCGCCCAAGCGCAAAGCGGCGGTTTGGTGTCGAATGGGATTCGATATCCTTTTAACATTTTGAGGATGTGGGGCGGTGCCCCCATGTCCTCCCAGTGCGAATAAAATAGGCGAAGTTGTCCGGCACGAAATGACCGAGTCCAGTCAGTTTCTTTTTGAGTGATCTCTCCTATCCCGGAGGGATGAGGGAGAGTAGGCTCTAGCTCCTTTGTTCTTGTCATCGCGGCCTTTATAGGACTTACCTTTTCCACGAAAAGAAGCTGGTTGCCTTGATCGTGTTGGTACGTCATTTCGTTTCTGGGCGGGCTTACTTTGAAATTTTTTCGGAGCCTGGGTATGGGACGAGGTCCCTAGATCGTTCTGCGGAGCAGAGTTGCGATCTTTGTTTTTCTGCCAAAAGACTTTTCGGACACCGCCTGCTTTTTCCAATATGGAACTGAATTTTTCTGCATCAAACAGGTTCGTAGCTGACGGGGGAATCTTACGGAGAGCAGTCTTATGGACGGGGTCCTTGACCGCGGAAAGGATACTCTCCCGTCTTTGTTGGATGAGCTCAGCTCTATGTCCACATACTAGCTGCATAGTGTCATCAGCCGCATTGCTATAATCGCCTTTAGTAAAAATGTCGTTTAGCCTGTTATAAATGTCTGGATAAGCTAAGGACTCATTGTCGCTAACCCACGATAAAAAGCCGTTCAATTCGGTTTGTAAAGCTTCGCGTTGCTTTAACAGCGCGTATGTAAGACTAGCGAAAGCTTTTTCCGTATTAGCTGTAAACTTAGCACTGTCAAACTGCTTAACTTCGTCATTCGACTCCAAATTGGTAAAGCCAGGGAAAAATAAACAACGTTTCTGTACATCTGCATAACGTACGTTATTCCAATCAGCAAGTTGGAAGCGTTGAAGCTCCGTTAGTTTTTGAAGCATAGTGTCAGGTGTGTTAGGTATCTTAGGCTCTTTGGTCTTCGTATTGAAACCAAGACTAAGTTTGGCATTGCTGGTAGATGGCAAAGTAACACTGACAGGTGCCTCATTACACTCGTACAAATCGCCACTGATATTCGGGTCGACGTAATCGTTTTCATAGCTTTGTGGTGTGGACGAAGCCACTCGGTGTTTCAGCTCATTAACATCACTGATTAATTGTTTAAGTAAACTTGTACTTACTGTTTTATCCTTGCGGATCTTACGTCTCTTTCGTCTTTTGTGGTGGTCACTTGATGAGCCCGAGCTCGACGAGGTGCTGGTATCCGACTCGGAGCTTGTCGACCTCGTGCGCTTTCTTTTCCTTTTTGTTGCCTCCTTGATCGCGTTTTCCACTATGTCCTCTTCACACGCGGGCATATTCTCACTGTTCATTCTGAAAACGTCACACGTCTAACGGAAAAACCGTTAGAATCTAACGTTAATTTAAAGATACAACAATATTTTCTTTTATAAGTGAGGTAGATTGAAAATCTAATTCCGAACGGTAACACCGTTTGAAGAGTGAACATTAATATTCAAACTAAATGAAACGGCAATCGCTAAAGATCACAGCGATCGCCGATATTTTTGAAATATTTCTACTAATTTTTAATTATTTAGAGGTACTTACGTCTGTTGGTGATAATATTTTACCAAATTTTTACCAATGTGTTCACTACGAATCACACAGTTCACGACTAGTACAGGTGAGGCGGTCTAAAATGAACGAAGCTGATTTTGTGACCGTCTCGGTCGGGAACTAAAACGCCAATGACAAAAATATCGAACCTCGGATCGAACTGCCATAGGCGGCGCTAGTGTCGCATGACGGCGGCGGCGGGGAGTGGAAACAGCTGGTCACGTGGGCAGAACGTACGTCATGGCTAGTACACAACACGGAAACGGAAATGCTACTCTCATAATATAGGCTTCGAATAACGGTACAGTACTGTTTAATAGAATATTGATATAATATTCAAACATAATGATTTATTATGTGTATTTAATATATTAAACCAAAGATTTGAGTATTCATATTATGTATGGGAAAATGGGTACCTTTTAAGTAATTGTGTGTTGCTAAGTGCTATTTGTGTTATAATAAATATAATGTAATCGTGAATCATAATAATGTTCTGCTTATCAAAATTATTTAAATCTAGTTTTAGGCCTCTCGATAGTTGTTTATGATGTCTTGTTTGTTTGTTTAAAGATTGTGGTAATATTCCTTTAGTTTTAAGGCAAATCGAATACTTGTGATACGAAAAATAGAGGCCTGCAATTTTGTTCTAAACAAAAATTACTAAATTCGTCGTTTGTGCTTTTTTTTAGTTTTTTTCAGAAACGTTGTCTTGCAAAGCGTTTTCCGTAGTTTAGATATTAATAGATAAAACAAAATTAATAAGTTAATGAGACAAACATTCCAAACTTCTTGATTAGATAATGCTACAATCCAAAATATGAAACCATTCCTATAAAGATATTTACATTTCCAAACTTTTCTATTCAACGGAATCTCAAAACAAATGTAAGTCACTTTAAATCTAAGCAATGATTATATTTTTGTATTTTTTAAATATTGTTTTAGTTGCGTTACAATACCACGATAGATAAATTATATCAAATATACCTATTCCTACTTGCCAAGTTTTCTAAATGTATTGCCATTTCTATTAAAATTATCAGAAAATGTCTCTGTTAACTCACTATTAATTAATTTATTAAATTGGCAAATTTGTAACGTACTTGTGAACACTACTTTACAATCGTGTTTCGATGAATTTATTCTAAATAATAATATAGAGTACTTTAAGGCTCGCGTAGGTTAATTAAAATGCTTTTATATTGATATTTTACTGTTGTAAGTTATATTATATTATGATGATGAATAATAATGTACTCGTTAGATGTTGTATCAATCATGAAATCAGGATAAATTGTTACATTTGTTGTAATTGACTTGTATCAAAAATAGTCGTGCGTTCTTTGAGGACTGACGAATAAATTTTTTTTTTTAACTACTTTAAAGTAGTAATGTCATTATCCAAAGTATGTTTTTTTACTTAAAAGACTTTTAATTTGGTGGGCAATTGTACCTAATGCTATCGAAGTGCCATGGCCAGGAAGCACGTTTTGATGGATAACGTTACGATAATGGTACTAAATATGAATAAATTATTTCTATGTATACTGTGGCGAGGGTAAAAAGCGAAGAGAATCGTTTTCTTGTGTAATATCAAAATTATCTACATAATGAGGAGACTCGATGCATTTCTTGCATGTGGAGGTTTTTTGAATGTTTTCCACCTAATAAAAACAAAGGTAAATTCGATCTTGTCTCTTGATTTGTAGGTAGTAAGCAAGCTAACCTTTCTTCAAGTTGATCACTTATAGTAAACCCAAGGACTCGTGGCAGGCGGAGCAATAAAACGTGCGAATGAGACAGCGCACATCATTTTCTCTTTTGCACTTGCTCTGTTAATGGGTGACGTCACACAGATACATAGATGTGTATTGTTTGTTACGTGCGTTTATCGATAACAGGTTTGAACGGGGGCTATTATCGATAGTTTAAGTGCATTATATTGCGCGTGCGCATCCTTGTTTCAAAATTGATATATGGCACGGACAGCCACTAGTCTTTGGGTTCAGTATAGTTATGGGGTCGCTAGGTTGAAAGAGTTAACATATGAATATTAATTAACTAGATAGTATTTAAAGCGTTAGTACCTACCAAACTGTGAAAAATATGTTTTTCCGGTATAACAAAGATAAGGTAAATTTAATACTCTGTTACTGTTACTGCTGTCGATATATTCATAAATCTATAAAATAAAACATCATAAATAATCTGTTGGTTTTTTGATTATTTAATTTCCTGAAACTGAGAATTTTAAATATACTTGCTAATACTCATTAAGTGTAGAACCTACTAACTTAAGTAACTGAAAATGAGAGCGTCAGATCAGAGCGATAAAATAGTAGTGCCTAAAAGTTCAAAACAAAAACATATTTTGGAGGTTGATTAACAAATAAAACATAATTATAATGCTGCACAGAAGTTTATTAAATAGTAAAAATCAAACACCCGAAAGAAAGACAGTAAATGAGTAAATTTTCATTGGTAAAACTGCGCGGATATGAATTATTATCATAATCAATCTGGCCAAAGTTAAAAATTAATTCGATGTTCATAATGCTCAAGCATAAGTATAAACAAATTGATAAATTGAATGAATTCATCAGCAATAACAATAAATTCATTATAATTTCGAATTGCAATGATTTAATTGTATTTTAACGAAGATTTGATGACAATGACATAAAGTGGACACAATTAATTAAAACTGCCTCAAAGCAATAGTAATATTTTAAAAGCCAATGAAAATTTTACAAGAAGGATTAATAAGATAGAAAATACAGAGACCGGGTTGTTTTTGGACTCGAAGTCTGACGATTCAAATGTTATATGACCGGCATATTGTGTTTGAACCATCTGAATGACTTATTATACTCAGTTATTGTTCACATTTCTATGAGCATATAGTAAGGTGAACATCGCATGGCATATAAGTCCGAAAACAACTCAGTTCGTAAACAAACAAAACTTTATAACCTGATTACAGAGTAATTGGTTAGGTACATTTGTACACAGTCGATAACCATTTGACACGCTATTATCATCTATGTATAGTTAATGGCTTAATAAACGATGCCGCGACGTTTCCATTACTAAGCAAACACATAAACATACGTTCTTTTCTTGCAATCATAGTAAGTAATAGAATTAGTTTAACCAAAAAACTATATATTTACGTAAATGAATTACAAAGTAAATATAAATTGCGCAAGAACTAAGTGAATAAGATTACGTTCGATTACTTAGGAATATACGTAGTGCGGGCTCTAATTGTAGCTTATTTTATTGAGTTTTGCTAACGATTATGGCACTTAATATTAGTAATCTATGGACGTTACAGTATCCTAAGATACGAATGTATCTTTATGTAGAACAGTAATACCGGGGTCAGTGAGCCAGCTCAGTTGTATCATAGATTTTATCAATTGCGCATATCAGGATTAGCTTAGCACTGGTTTTAATCATCATTCTGCGTCTGTCAGTCTTTGATGTTAAGGCGCTACCCGGATTTTTAACGTGCACACTAGCGCCACTTTAGTAGTAAAATCATAACTCGTTAAATAAAAGACCAATCGAAAATCTGATTGATGCGATTGTAGCTCTGGTTATGTGGTTTAGATACAATGTTTAAGATCATTAAAACAGAGGTATCTGCAATTACAGGTAGAAAAATTGCCAAAAGTGGCCATATTGAGCAGTTTTCCTAACTCTAACTACAGTAAACTACTTTAGAAACAACTTTAACGTACTAAATAAACTATAGAACCTGTACTACAATCGTGTCTACCAGATTTTTGATTGTTTTTTTATTAAGGAGTAATAATTATCAAAATTGAGTGGCGCTAGTGTGCGCGTCAAAAATTCGGGTAGCCCCTTAACAGGATGATTATTTAACTCAGAGCTACTAAGCTAATTCTGACATAAGCAAATGAACCCTAGACTATTATATAACCTAGGCTCATTTTTTTACTATATTTGTTTAAGAATATAAGGGCTTACATACGGACGGAACTATTTACGACGTATCTATGTTACAGCACTTACAGCCTATAGATACAGTCATCTTACAAAAAAGTAGGTACTATTGCATACTGTCAGATGTAAAATCTTGGCTTATCTAAGTAAACATCAAATCCTTTTAAGTCTTTCACGGACAGTGACCGCCTATAGGCGGGATAACAATAAAATTTCTATTGTGTCTGGAGTACTGTCCGTAAAAGTATTAATAAACACGTCTGACAACGAAATCTCTATCAACAGAAATATTTTAAACAACTCATGAAGTTGACTCTAGCAATGTTGACCCCAGCAAATGTCGGGTGACCTAAGTGAGCGATGAGAGCGATCAAAACAATGTCAGGGCATCATATGACTGCGTTTCCACAGAAGCCGGAAGTAGAAGCAGAAAATATAAAATAAATAATGTAATTGAGTAATAATATCATAGGTAAATTTTACACTTGCGTTCAGCTCAGCTTCTGTAAAAACGCATCATTAGTTTTCGCCCTATCGGGAACGCGACGTGACGTTTTTGTGTCATCATCGCTCGCCTAGGTCAAATTATCAGTTTAGTTAGTTCATTCCGAAAGAGGACCAGAGCGACGCGTGCGAGAGCGCCGCGGAGGCGGGGGACGGGGACGGGGCGGGCGCGGGCGTGGCCGGGGCGCTGCGCAGGTTGAGGCCGCTGAGGCCTGCGGACGGCGGCATGCGGCGGCGAGATAGACCGCCCATGGAACGCTCCGAACCTGCCGGGAAACTAACCATTAGGAGGGTATACACACGGATGCTAATCACTATGTAGCCGTCGATAAAGCGGTAGCTGCCGTCGTGTGACAATAACTGCGAGCCGTCAATGTGACGATTTCCAATGCATTTGCAGTTGCCTCAAGTCTGCAAGTGCTACTCCAGTTGTGTGATAATTCACTTGTATGTGACCTTAAGAATGACGATGGCCCCTGCAGGCCCTGAATAAACAGCTTAAGAGTAGGTACTCGTGCGAAAGAATTAGCCACTTTGACACAGACAATTCTGATAACAAAAGTATGTAGATCATTGCAGGTAGCTGTATATGCCTTCAGTATATCTAATCCTTATAGCAAGTGAATTTCGTAATAACTTAATGTGCAATGTGATTGATGATAAAGAGGGAAGATAGATACACCATCGAGATATATAAACGTCTTTGTAAAGCTTAGTATCTTTCGTAAGCTTACAATTCACTCTTGAAATTGATAAGTGTGGCACCCTGCAGGCCCTGAATAAACAGCCTAAAAGTAGGTACTCGTGCGAAAGAATTAGCTACTTTGACAGAGACAATTCTGATAACAAAAGTATGCAGATCATTGCAGGTAGCTGCATATGCCTTCAGTATATCTAATCCTTATAGCAAGTGAATTTCGTAATAACTTAATGTGCAATACATAATTGCCGATTGTGATTGATGATACACCATCGAGATATATAAACGTCTTTGTAAAGCTTAGTATCTTTCGTAAGCTTACAATTCACTCTTGAAATTGAAGAAAAAAATGATTATTTAGTACCAACAAATATTTTTTACAAAATGTTTGTCCTTAGTTCGAAAACATAAATGACAATTATTGGCACTGAAATGGCCTTCACTCAGTATGTGTCAGAGACAGCAGAAGCATATAAGTTAAACGTTATCGTAAGTACATATAATACTCAAACACACAGCACGCGTGATGTAGCAAGAAATAAGTCTCACCCGCATCAGTGTTTTTCGGGAAGTACTTAAATAGTATGAGCACGTTCGCCAGTGGTGCCGCACCGTGGGCACTGAAACGCGCGGAGCACCGGGCACACGCACAACACGTGTGAAGAAGAAAGATAGAAGTTCTCGCCCGCATCAGTGTTATCCGGGCAGTACTTAACAGTGAGCACGGTACTCACCGGTGCCGCCAGTGGTGCCGCACCGGACCCTGCTGAGTTCCGGGCACAGCACGCGTGATGAAGAAAGAAAAAGTTCTCACCAGCATCAGTGTTCTCCGGACAGTACTTGATAGTATGAGCACGGTCGCCAGTGGCGCCGCACCGAGGGCACCGGAACGCGCGGAGCACCGGGCACAGCACGCGCCCGCGCCAGTCCTTGAGCGCGTGAGACGAGTAGCACTCTTCGTTTTCGCCGTTGTTCTTGCAGAAGGCACACTCCTGGGTGACAGACGAACGTGTTAGTAACTAGGTAATAAGCAGTGATGGGATTAGGTAGGTCGATTTTAGGCACTCGCTGTCACTTGCATCATAAATGCTTATAGAGAGAATGACATTAGTAGATAAGTCATTTTACCGGAATTTCATAGTGGAATTTTATAAGTTTTCAAAGGAAAATCCATACTTATAGATACAAGTTTTAAATCATAAATGCTCATTCAATCTATCAACTTCGGTAACTGGTGATAAGTAATGCAACATAAGGTGTCAGTGAATACATAGGTAATTACTAACTGTAGAATATCGTTACCTCGCCTCGTACAAAATTTACCGTAGTTAGTGGGAATGTCTAGTTCGACTTCGTTATAATTATAGTCCAGTGTGTTATATTTTTTAATAAACTTACTAAATGGATCACTCATTATGTCAGAAGATAATTACATTTTAGTTTTTATAGTGTTTTGACACTATACAAACTTAGTCCTCTTCTGTCACTGCGAAAGTTGCTTTTTACAAGTGAAATTTATATCAGTACGTCAAAAGATTCGAGATCAAGGTCAAACATATTCAGTTAACTTAATGAGTAGGTATTTGATCTCATTAAGCTTTCTAGGGGTCCGTAAATCTATATCTTACGAATACTCACGTTAGGCAGAGCGCGGCGCATGCGCTTGTCGCTGCGCACTTTAGCCACTTCTTGCAGAAACTCATAGAGCACGCTGGGCCGGATCGAGCGCAGCACAGAAAGCTGCTCGCGCGTCAGCATCGATACGTAGTTGTTGGCGGACGACAGACCTGATGAGAAACCGTCGCGTGTAAGTCATAGGTTAGTGTAGTAGTCTGGCATCAGTCAAGTCCATCAGTCTGGACTGACGTGATTGATGCCAGGAGGGCGATCCTCGCGGCAATCAAACTTTTTTCGTGTGGTAATTCGATTGAGAGTTAAACCGTTTTACCTAAAAAATCAAGTAAAATATCTTCACGTAAAAAAACTTACGCACGAACAAAATCTAAATACATAGACATCCTGAGATATCAAAAACTATTTTTCTTCGACAAAAAATATCGATCGGTGATCTTATTTCATATACTTACGAATTGCACGAGAATTGCCCCCCAGAACTATAGAAAACTGATGTTGTATGTACTAGACTGATGCTGTTACCGTAGCCTAATTATCATAAATATATCCGTTACAATTTAGCTAGTCTGAATGTTTGTTTACCATCGTTTAAAATAAAACCTATCTAAAAATGTAATAAACACTGTACCTAATCAAAATTCAGCCTTTTTACTATCTAGGTACTTTAGCAACATAACAATTCGACAGAATGGTCATTTTCAATAACACAAAGCTTTTGAAAATTGCAGACAGGTAACTTCTTAAAAGTTGTATTACACCTAAATATTTAGTTGCAAGTTGCGACTTACTTTTGATCAGAAAGTCGAAAGTATCCATCACCTCTCCGTTTCGGCCGGTCGTCGCGGAGGAGCCATCTCCCCACATGTTGCTTGAAGCCACCGATTCCGATCTATTGTTGCCTGAAAGATAATTGTCGGTCACTGAAGGAACAACTTTCGAGAGTTCACAGTTTACATCATACCTAAAAAAAAACACTAGGACCAAAAGAAAACATTTGCCCAAAAATTACCATGCAACTACTAGGACGAAATCGGATCATACCCAATGTGTCCTGCTTAAGTTTTTGACATATAGCTCAGGAAAGGAAGGATTATGGGGGAAATCGCTTAGGACCCAATTTTTGACTTCGTAACGTTGTTTGGACTAGTTTTGATGCTAATGTAGTAATGACCCCCTGTTTTAAGCTATTTTCATTTAGCACACGATGTACCAAACAACCTGTTAATGCGAAAAAAAAAAACCTTCAAATCCTCCCCCTCCTCTCGGCTCAAGGGCTACGGGCTGAGACTTTGCATACTATGACCTCCTAACTAGTCCAAACAAAGTTACGTACGAAGTCAAAAAAAAACTTGAATCCCTATACTTGTAGATGTACATCGTTTAACCACAAATAAAACGACAAGTTTCAAGGATCAAAGTCGCGTCAGTATTGTCTTGTCTGTTTCTGGTTTCTTGCTGTACTTTTGGTTTTTTAAATCGATGTGACAATAAACTTACCCAAAAAATAGTTCTGCGAATTCGGATCCATGTCGTCAAAAAGCATTTCAGAGCCGTTCATTCTGAAGTTCATTAGAACGTCCTCCATGTCTGCTGTTGTGGGAGCTGTGATGACAAAAATATTTATTTAATGTAACTCAATTATCTCGACCTAGTTCTTAAGTCATTAACATCTTTTTGATTTCTAGGTGTCATTGCAGGTGCTCATGTGAAGCGAGACAAGTATTCAGTTTACCTCACGAAATAAATACGTAAGCTACCTGACTACCTTTGAACAATAAACATCCACTGGGTAAGTTTCATCTTATGAACCCATAATTTCTTTCCCCAAAGGTTGTTTGGAAGAGATCGCTTATAGCGGTAAGACCGCGTCAATTGTACATTTTCCTAAAAGAATTTGTAATTAACTTATGAGATGTGTAATGAAGAATAATCATCTTACAGATTCTTATCTATTTTTTTCATTAACGGGACAACGAGCAGGAATTTTCATGCCACCCTACAGTAAACGCCGCATAAATTAACCTCCAAAGCAACACTCCACGCGGGATCTAAACCCACTATCAACCACTGATTGAATCAAAGTCTTATTAATTTAGCTTGATCTATCGATCAGTTATGCAGTATTAGTACTTATAAGACATCGATTAGTTTTGTACCTGTGTCAGCAGCCCTCGGTTCTTGCTGAGCCAGCAAGTTGAGTAGCTCGTTGCCGCCACGTCCCTGGAAGGGCGGCGCTAGCGGCGAAAACACGCCTTCAGATGGATTCGACATGTTCCTATTGTTTGAAGGCGCAAAGCTTTCCTGTAGATCAATCATTTTGTAATAATTGAGGCATTATTTATTAAATGACAGATATTAAATTTAAAATATACCATCGACAAAATTTCTATATTACGTTTTTGAAAATTTCACGAAGATATAATTATATTGTTAGCAACTTAAAAAGTGACCATAACTCGTAAAAGACAATAACGTTTATACCAAGAAACGTATTCTGAGCTTGCTTTGTTCAAAATGACACAGTTGGTTCGTAAATCAATGGTTAAATTAAATATTGCTACTTACTGTTGTCGTAGTAACTATAGCTTCACTAGCTGTTGTGAAAATCGGCTTCGTATCTTCCATGGAGAAATTGTTAAACGTCATAGAATCCATAACTCGCAATTAAAATATGAGGCGTCTACCTTCAAGTAAGCGATCGCACAAAAAAGGAGCGGTTGGAACACGGCTCTCTGAATATATACGATTGTGGTGTGCGTCTATTCATAGAGATAACTATATCTGCCTGCAAACCACTCCGGTGCAACAACAACAATTTAAAAAAGTTTCAACTACCCTCTTATATCGCTAATATTCAAGGGTTCTAGAAGGAATTTCAAATTGTGACTGAAGTTCGGGGTAGTTGTAGAAAAATTACTCTGAGCACGTACGCTTTTTGATGTCTTAATCGTTGCCATATATACTCGTAACTACATCTAGATAGCTTCTTATAACATGAGAAGTATTCTTCTGGTGATGACTTGGGCACTTTTCTATAGCTCGTAGATATGTATTTTATGGGTGTTGTAGATTTTGATTAATGATTTTGTAGGCTTTCTCATTTGTGAGATTGATAGAAAATCAAGCTATGATCTCATATGACTAGCAGGAGATAAGACCTTTTATTATGTATGTTAAAGAATGCGATATAAGTGTAGTGTAATGTAGTAGACTATTACTTTAAAAAATTCTAAATCTAAATTTATTGAAATACATATTGTTCTAATATGATTGGAAATTCATATGTTTTACTACTTATAGATGTCGTTATTTGGAGGTTTTGATTTAACTAGGTGTCGCAAGATAATATTACACGTTGAAGTAACTACCTTAAGGTAACAAAAGCAAATTTGCGCCTTTTTTACTTCTATGCACTCTTCCCGTCTTTGAGTAGTCCGAGGGTTCTCATTCCTATTTTGGAATGTCAATCTGATATCAATTGTTCTTACCGCTTTCATCACCATCATCTTGCCCATTTTCGCAGTTTATCTAGGGTTGGTACAGGATGTTTTCTCTTCTATACTATTCTGTCACATGTCAATGAATCACACGATTCACACTCATATATTTTTTTACACAGTCCATCCATCACTATTCCGGTCGGCTTCTTCTCTTCTAGCCATCCACATTCATACTCATCACTCTTTTAGTTACATGATTTTCTTGCCTCCCCATTACATGACCGTACCAAGACAGACGATAACCCGGCATTAACCGGTGCTACTTTCAGACTTCCTCGTACAAAGTCATTCCTTATTGTCTTGCCCATTTTTGTAACTCCACACTTCCATCTTTCATCTTCCATTTTATTTCTGCTACATGCTAAAATTTAAAATTTTACCCAAACTACACAAGTTTTAAAAAGGAAGGAAAGCAGGTAGGACGGAAGTAACAAAAATTGACGATGTAGATAGATAGATAAAAATAACTCTTTTTTGCACACCAGAAAGATACAATTTAAGCGGTCTTATCGCTATAAGCGATCTCCTCCAGACAACCTTTGGGTAAAGAAATAATGAGCTTATAGGAAGGGGTATTATGTGCAAAATAAATGATGTACACGAAGTTTAGTAGTAATCAATTCTTACATTTATTTCATCAAATTATTATAATGTCAACTATCATAGTAATACACATACACTAATTATTATGTCATGAACTATTACTTATACGAAAAAAAAAATTATAAAAAATAGGAACTTTAAAGCTCACATGCATTCATTTCATTTAACGAACATTACATTAAAATTCCTGCTGATAATAAACTAAAACTAATAAGTACTTCAGTAAATTGATACATGAACTCAAAATAGGAGCGAGGCGGAATAACTGGAGAAACGAGATATAATATTATCTTGTTTCTTATTCTGGTGACAAGACTTATGCATTTTGACTTTGTGATTTTAATGAATGATCGTATAAACCTATCTTACTAACATAATTATGCCAACAGTTGCGGCGGACACTAAAAAGCTGTCGATCGTGGTTAAAAACCGCTTCGTCACCTACTGACTGTCACAAAACCTCATGGCAGGTCCGGCACAGTCTTGAATCAGCCTTAAATCTAAGTAAATCTAATGAGCTAAAAGTTAAAAAGAGCAAAACTGTATGCTTGTTTAAGTCACGTCTTGACGCATGCGGTGTTGAATGATCGCCCGATTTTGCGTGATGTGATGGGTGGCTGTTTTGCGGCGCGAGATGGGTGTGCGGTGGCAGGACTGGCGGGTGCGCTATCTGGTGCCGATGTCGATATCAGACTCGGTGCCCGGGGGCCGGCACCGGTGCTCGTAGGCACTAGCCTGCTTGTCCTCCGAGGTGATCAAGCACTCGGTGTCGGGGCTGCAGATGCAACTGAAATAATAAGTTTAATTAATAAAATTATTTTTGCAATGTAAAATTACGCTTTAAAAAGGTTTTAACCTTTTACCTGCACACCTATTGTATATTTCACCGATATATTCTAAAAAGCCCGAAATTACAATCTTCGTTACAATACCCGGTATATTGTAATCTGACGATTTATTGTCAACAAGCTTGAAATGGTTTAGCAATTTAACGGATTTTAGGCAGTCAGATTGTAATCGCACTGTTTCTTTTACAATATGACGGCGACATATATCGGCCTCAGCCAGCCAATAGTTTGATAGAAGGATGGCACATGATTGGGGAAAGTACTGAGCACAAATAAGATATTCAGCCATTTCATTTCCATAATTTTCTAGCCTTTCAAAAAAGAGAATATTTATCTTGTGCGAAATGTCCTGTTTTACGAGTTTAAATAGGTTTAACCAATCTACAATTAGCGAAACAACTCAGTATAAAAGGACACTTTTACCACCACTACAAGTTTGTGTGGTGACCGGATTAAGTTAAATTATTTTGAACCTTGCAACGAAACACAATTAAAATTAGGCGGTGTGCAAAATCTGGCTATAACTACAATAACGCACCTGGGAACATTCGAATTTAAGGTCTGGTAGAGAGTTGACGAGAAGTGATATTTAAGAAGAAAAAGAGCCGGGTTGTTTAATAAACTATAGACTTGTGGACTATCAGACTGAACCGTGAAACTTGACCATTATTCTGGTGTCAGTTCAGACTGATGGACTTGACTGATGCCAGACTCAGCATGTAACCCTTGTCTAATAGATATAAATTATACTTACTAGCCATTCGTTACGAGTGATAGGACTTGTTTGGTGACTGGCTTGTATATAGACCACGCACACGGAGTATACGGCTGGCAGTACGTCGTAGAGTTGTTTCCAACGGTGCTGCTGGGAGCCGCCGTTGTCACTGGCGCTGTCGCAGGGTGCTGATGATTTACCAAATAAAAGTAGCATTAGTCATGCACCGAGAGTAAATTAAGTATAGTAATGTTAGCCTGTAAATGTCTCACTGGCTGGAAAAAGGCCTCAGCTTAAGGTTAAGGGGGTATCCACCACGCGGGCTCAGTGCCGATTGATGGAGGGGTTTTGCAGGGCAAGTGACCAACCTTGCAGTCATTCCGTAAAAGCCGGTATATATCAGTAACTGGGAATAGGAGAAAACAGCTATAGATTGAGATCTTTATGTCTTAAGTTATTTAAAGGTTGCTCTACAATTGCGTTCTATTACTGAATTTCCTTAACTAGGTACAATTCGATATCTACTTTTATTATTAACTAGCGGTCCCCCGCGACTTCGTCCGCGCGTTTTGAGTTTGCTCCCTCCCCTCCCGTGGCAGCGTGAAGTTTTATATCCTTAAGCCTTTCTCAATAAATAAGCTATGTAACACAGAAATATTTTTTCAAATCGGTTCAGCAGTTCCTGAGATAAGCGCGTTCAAACCAACAAACTCTTCAGCTTTATAATATAATTAGCGCAAGCGCACGTTGTACTAAGGCTGCGAACATTATTTTGGTGCGGAGTTATGTTAAAACTGTGATAGCTCCTAAGATATTTATTGGAATCAAATGATATAAAGGGCAACTTTGTTCTAAATGAAATGCTCGTGATGATGAATGTATTTATTTTGATAAGAATAAATACCTGTGTGTATAATACACCTCTAAAAATGATGCATTATTTTTTTACAAATTTATTAACATAAAAAAGGTTGTAGTAAGTCAACCATAAAAGATAGACTTATGCTGTCGCGGACTTTATTATAGAACTCTTAATGCTGAACAATCTTGTTACACATGATTTTTGTGTAACTTTAGCGGTTTCCGCAGCGTACGCAGCGGAAGCTCTCAAAAGGTATATCTTTCTCCCGTTTTCGCAACATTTTTCATTGCTGCTGTGGTCTTGTGAGTCGTATCTTTATGTTATATAGCTTAAAGCCTTCCTCGATAAATGGACTATCCAACATAAAAATATTTTTTCAAATCGGGCCAGTAGTTTCTGAGATTAGCGCGTTCAAACAAACAAACAAACAAACAAACTCTTCAGCTTTATAATATTAGTATAGATATAATTACATTGGTAATTTAGTACTCCTACTATCTATCTTAAATGACGCCTCTTCTTTATGCATTCTATGTATTTTGTTGTTTCATCTCAATCAATATTTGTATGTATTGTTTTCATTAAGATTGCGTTGTTATGCGTTATTAATTAATTAATAAAAGAGACGGTCGTAACCTGCCCCAGAGTCGTTTTATGTTTGTTTATAGAGAAATAAGAGGCTTGACTTCAGCATTTTGCAAATAAAAATATTAAATTATTAATACGAAATAATGTTTTAGTTTGTTTTTATAAGAGATTCGACGATTTAATATTAATTCAGTTTTAGTCTGACGCATAGAATTTTATACTTTAGGGGCAAACAATGTATCATCGATCGCCCCTTTGCCTTACAACAGGTATCAACCATGGATTTTTAATGCTGCTTTATCATAGTTACCTAACTTGCTGATTAACATAAGTGACAAGCTACATGCAGGTAGGAACCCTAAAACGAGGAAAAATATACTTGATTTAGATTTGTGGATCAGATAATTGTCTTTCAGCGCCTTTTGAGGTCAAATTAGTTTGATATCTGAATCTTCTATATGTCATAATTATCTAACGATGCGATATTGAACTATTATTTTTGCGTTCTTGTCTTTATGATTTTTAATTTCAATTTAATCTTAATTGCGTATGTATTATTTTTGGGTCGAACTACCAAAAACTAGTCTATGAAAGAAAAGCTTGTTGGTTGAGTCAAAGTTTGAAAACTTGGCTTTTTAATCTCGATTTTTTCTGTGTGATGTTTTATCATGTTTATTATTGAGAAGGTTCTAGGTCTGGAAGTACTTGATAGATAAAGTTGTTTTCTCTTAGAGTTCGAGTACCCATTTGCGGCGTCACCGGCCATCGTACGATACGCGCGCCCTTGAGCGTATCCGACATTTGGACCATGAATGAACAGACGTGAATGACGAAACCACATTCACCACGTGGACCGATCGTATCAACAGTAAACAGGAAACAAAATAACGCCGTGGAATATTTCGGGTCATCGACCACTAGGTACTTAAGTTTGTTTAGGGTCTTCGCCAATCGGACCACGAAAACAGTGAGTCATTCAACTACTACTTTGTCGAAATTAACATTTAAATGTTGGACTACGCCGCAAGCCAAGTTTTATGGTAACAGTGACTTCCTGACCGTATTTGGGAAAAAAAATGACAGGACAAACCCTGTAGAAGTATTTGAGTATCGGAAACAGCATTAAGTATGCTTGTATTGCGTAAAACTTTTATAAACGTACCTTTTTATGAGGACTCACCCCGACTTTGCTTTGATACGGAAAACGTGATATCTATTATACATATATATTTTTTTTAAATTGGTTACCTTTTTTTTCATCATAATACGTGAAATTGATGAGACCAAATAGCAGACCAGGGAATTCAATAATCATCATCATCATCATCATCATAATCAGCCAAAGGACGTCCACTGCTGAACATAGGCCTCCCCCACGGCTTTCCACAGCGACCGATCACTAGCGGTCTGCATCCAGTTTGATCCTGCGATATTTTTAAGGTCGTCTGTCCATCTTGTTGGTGGACGTCCTACGCTGCGTCTTTGGTCGAAGGGTCTCCAGTCTAGAACTTTCCTGCCCCAACGGCCATCAGTTCTTCGCGCTATGTGCCCTGCCCACTGCCACTTAAGCTTACTGATTCTCAAGGCTATGTCCGTTACCTTGGTTCTTCTACGTATATCTTCGAATTCAATAATAAATAATTTAAATTAAACTGTAAAAACTGAAGTCTTTCATTGACTAGTAATTATAAACGCGAAAGTTTGTGAGGATGGACGTATGTTTGTTACTCCTGTCTCCTTCACGCAAAGACTACTAGATGAATTTTGCTGAAACCTTACAATAATATAGCTCATAAATCAGAATAATACGTAGGCTATAATTCATGGGACTGAGTTTTATGAGTTGCGACATTAACGCAGGTGAAGCCGCGGGTAACCGCTAGTCTTCTATATTTGAACGAAACACATGAAAATTATTTAATATGTTACATATTATATTATTATATGTGATACAATAGAAAAAAAGAAAAAGAAAAATTAACCTAAATTAAAACAAATATATAAACTATTTACAAATAAAAAACCATTTCCCAAATCTGAGACCTTATAGCGGCATGGTGCCGAGAAGGCTGGCTGCATTTCCTCTTTGGATTGCTAAACTAATCCTAGTTTTAAGTCAGCTATTTTTACTTCATTGTTTTTATTTAATAAATAATTTATAAAGAAATAAATAATGAGTGTGTAAGTAAGTAAATAATGTCCATTTAGAATGGAAACATGCAAAGAAATTTACATGAAACGTATACTTTCAGCGAATTTTTGACATTTCGCGTCGATATTTCAATTATCTGTTTCATCAAGTATATTTTTTACTTACGTAGCTATCTTTAATATTTTTTTAAAAAACAATGTATTTTTTTAAGGTCCATTGAAAAAATACAAACACCTTTTATATCAGCGTTGTCTACGCGAAATATCAAAAATTTTGCTTCAGTCTACACCCGCAGGAAAATTAATTAAAATGGGCTTCCTACCTTTTATTGCAATCAAAGTCGAGCTAATAGTATTAGGCCTGCCAGAAAGTTTGTGTCTTAGGTATACAAGGTGGCCCAAACAGTGACTTCCTAAATTTTTTTTGGATGCTTTACAATCAGGGCTACCCAAATATACCATATTTATGATAACCAATTTTTTTGTATTTGACGAGGCTTTTTTTAAAACTTTTGTTAGTCTAAGTTTAAGCTAGCTCATAATTTTATCAAGTAAATTTAATTTATTAAGGATCCTTCTAAATTAAGTTTACTTAAATGTCGGTTTTTTAATGCAATATCATATTGCATTAAAAAAACGCTACACCATAAAAAGTGGAGGAATTATTTGTTTGAAAATTCCGTTTGCGAAAAAAATATATCTCACATATGTATGTTGGCCTACCCTATGTAGGGTATATTTGGACAGCCCTGAATGTAAGGCTTCCAAAGGAAATTTTTGGACGTCACGGTTTTAACCACTCTGTATAGAAGCATTTTCGTCACCATTATTAGTGATCATAACAGGTTTAATCCAGAGTTAATTTAGCACATCGAACGTCTGCCGGATAAACAAATAATAAAATTGAATGCTGTTTGGATTTACTGGAACTTGGCTATTACGTCGAACGGCACTTTACGGTTTACGGTGCATCTGAGCCATTCCTGGGAAGTTGTCTGATCGTCGCGACTGTGGTCTCAACAATCAGTGCAGCGGTGCATTCGATGTTTTTGTGATAATCTACACGTTTCATTATTGACAATAGTAACCAAGTTTCTTACGCTGCTTCTTCTCAGCACACAATTTTAGTGTCCTGGAGCAGTGGTGGGTCTATGTTGCGAAATAAATGTACTTAGTGAGTCTACGTGCAAAAATAAAAGAATTTTACTAGCGATTACAAGCGACTTCGCCTGTGCAACTCCAACCTCACCCTCCTACATATAGGTGTCATAAAAACTCAGTTTTTTTTACCGACTCCAAAAAAAGAGGTAATCCATTTAATGTGTGTATGTGATGTATGTTGGTTGGTATTTGGTAATTTTTAAATATGTTGATTTAGTAAGGCTTCCAAATCACGTGTGCTGAATTTCATAAGTGTATGTATGTTGTATGTTTGTCCACGGATTTTTGAAAAACGAGAATCCATCGCGAGGTCTCTCTTTTTTAGTTCAATCAGGTATATTTCATCTACGGTACAATGTACGTATCATCAAAATCGTTCCAGTAATTTATGAGATTTGAGTATTGATTTTTAAAAAAAACTTTCAGTAACAATAACGAAAATACTCGCGCCTCAGAAAATTGGTAAGTTTCTAAAATTGTAGGTACCTCTGCTTTAAAAAAAATCCAAGCTAGTTCTAAACTTTAAAAATCTAAAAAAACAAGATCGATATTGGATAATATTACATATTTATATGTTATTATCGATGAAAACAGTTTTAGTGGAGACAAATTATATGTATAATTATTAGGTTACACCTACATGTCGTCATCATCACTTTAATATTACTCATCTCGCCACTATAATCACCGATACAGGCAGTTTTAATTTATCGCCGAGTTTTAAATATTTACTTATTTTGTCACATTATACCTACAGATTTTTCGCGATAGTTTAACTTTGGTTCACCTCAAATTGAGACTATAAAGTTACTTCATCAAACACATCAGTTTGTTTGACCGTAATGTCTACGAGTACACCTACCTACCTAAGAAAAATCGCTGGAGGCTGAAAGTCACATTGTTATTGTCGATATGGAAACTAAGCAGGCCACGAAATATATTCAAAATTACACAACTGCTTTAAAATTTACGATCGAGCATTAATTATTTTTGCCTACCTTCTCAAAACTGTTAACATCACAAATGAATAAGAAAATACGCAACGGTTGAAAACACGCACATTCGCAGACACAATACTAAAAACACTCCGCGTCTTAAAGTAAATATAGTAAATGCGTAACTGTGATAATAATGGTAGGTACTATGTCATTTGAATGACCTATAACGTTTATTTTATAAAAAATATTATTTAACACGTTTTAGAACTGGCCAAACACACTGAACTTAGAAACTTAAAAATACTTAGTATACCAGTGATAATGAGAGTCCCGCTGATATGTCGGGTTAACTCACCTCTCTTTTCCTGGGCACCATAGCTGAGGTAAAAGCACACAAGGCCAGGAGAATCAGCACTTTCTTCATTGTCGCGAAGGTAGGGCTTGCGGGAGTCACGAGGTATGCACGGGTGTGAGGCGTTTGCAGGATCGTGCTAGAGTGGCGAGCGGCCGGCTGGCGCACACTATAAGTAGGCTGGAGCTTGAGAGCTCCGCTAGGGACTGCAAAACCGCTACTGAATTTCCCGACCGTATGTCAATTAAGATACGATCTGCTTGTTATTGTATAAATAAAAACTAAATCGTAAACCTTAAGACTAATGGTAAACTGGCTGTAATATCGACAGTTTATCTCATTTCTTGTTATAATTTATTCTATTACGTATAAAAACGCTAAATTTATTTGGATTTCGCAATTAATTTCTACGCAAGTGTTAATTTCTTAAATAGATGCTCTTACAGTAACTGCGTTTTCAAAAATGATACGAAATCCATACACGTATATCCGAAAATGGTCCCATCCCTATTTAATTAAATCAAAATAAAAGTAGATTATGCTAGTCAGTCGGCACGAGCGAATAATATTAAACTTTAAATCGTATGAATGAATGATATAAACTATCAGTGGCATTAACATACTACTGAGCAATAAGAATAATAGATAACCAATACGCACATCGGCGCTCAATGTAAACATTGTTATCATGCCTACTTATTTATTTATTGACACGCTACGAGAGATCTCCTTTACTAGCTAATAATACCTACTTCATAAAGTATATACCTAATTGGTATAGGCGCATACCGCGTACCTGGGACCTTTGAGCTTAGCGTGTGGCATAGGTAATGAATGACCACAACATAGAAAGAACGTCATAGATTTTACTCTGTATATATTTTTAAGTTAGGTGCGGCCCTCGCCCTTAACCAACTTAGGAGCCAAATCGCATGTCTTTTGTTTATACCCAGTAGCCCCCAGCGGCATCACCCTCACTGGGAACTTCAAAGGCAACTGGTAGGTAATTTCAATTTTAAACGTCCCATTTTTTCACTTAAGACTGCCGTAAAGTTTTACCAGAAAAAAATCTATAATATATTGCTAGAAAATATTGAAGTGAAAAATAATAATCATTTTTTTCATCCATGCCCATTAGACATTCGTCCTGATATCTGGATACGGCAATGTCTCAATGGGGGAGACTGTGATAATTTAATCCCAGTCTCCCCTTAAAGGGAGGCACTGATGGCAACTGGGTCTTATTTTTTAACAAATTCACAGTTATGTCCCAATGGGGATTGGGGGTTTACTAAGATGTTTTTAAATTATACGTCATTGGGGGTTTAGTTTTTGTGTCGTGCGTGCAAGCAATTTTCGTTAAAAAGATGGTTAGGCGCGAGAGACCTCGACCGTATCAACATTCAATAAACTAAAATGGCTTAAGCTCAAAAAAAAGATGAGGTTTTGTTAGTTTTTCCACTCATTCAGTACACGGTGCCCTTATGTCACCTTCTTACAGCGAAGTGCATTGTTAGAGGTTCCTCAATCAGAATTGAATGATTGCCAAAATTTCGTCAGTAAAATAATGTGCCTGTTGACACAAGCCCTGCAAATATTTTAAAATGCAGTAGACGATGTAGGTATAGCTAGGTAGCTACATTGATACCTTATTTCGAAACCTTTTATAGTTATAAAATTTAGTAGGGTACTGATGTGCTTTCCTTTGAAGTCAAGCCAAACTAGTAAGTGCCTACCCACATAATGACGAAAATTTGGCATGGATTCCATTGAAACTGTTCCCAGATTATTATGCTAACAGGTGATGCGATAACCCAACACAGTCATTTTACACACCTCTCTGAATACAACTACAGTAAAATGCCCGAGTCAAAAACGCGTTATAATATAAGCAAGAAATCTTTATAACAAGGACTTATGGAGCAGGGAAAATAAATTATTTACATGACAGAATCGACATTCGTCTTAGTAGCTTAAAATCATAAAATGTATCTTAGTATTATTTATTAATTATAAGAATTTTTTGCCTTTCCAATCTTCAACAAACTGAACATTTTCAACCACTACAATCACAGATAAATTAACAAATTTTAAAAACACACATTTACAAAATTAGTAAAAGTGCACGATATCAGTATCACCGGTACAGCGATCGAGTCAAAACCACCAACACCAGGTAGCCTCTTCGTAGCTTACTAGCTACGGCGTAGTATTTCGTAGCTAAGCGCTAGCTACGCGCTAGGGTGCGAGTTTTCCCATTCGTTTTGTAATTTTTTTGAATGTTGTGAAGAGGTTTTCTTAAATTAAAACTTGCTCATAATTTAAAGAAATCATATTTTTAGAATAAGCCTAACTCATATTATCATCCCTGAGTTGGATGTCACTGACCAAAACAACGCCCTGTATTTTGCACCTCAATTTGACTTTCAGACAGACTTCTTAGATCATTTTTCCATCAATTGTGTTCAGATTAATAAGCAGGGGAGCCTCCCCCGCTGGGAGGCAGTGCCGGTGTAACACTACCAGCGCCCTGGGCGAGATTTCTACAGCGCCCTCCAACTGCAATTAAAACCCATACGAAAAAAGGGAAAGCATATAATTAAATAACCATTTATTAAAAGAAATAATTATTTATTACAAAAATAACCTTTTATTGGAAAAAAATAATATGAAAATTTACTTTTCTGGCCTTTCTATTAGCGAACTCTTTTATAATGTTGTCAAAGTAGATGTTTTCAGCAATTTCGTTTACAATTGACAAAGTTGCTAAGTTTGTCAATCTAGATTGAGATATTGTTGATCGAAGATAGGTTTTTATCAGCTTCAGCTTTGAAAAACTCCGCTCCCCACTAGCAACCGTTACTGGTATAGTCACTAATATTCGCAATGCTTTCCATACATTTGGATACAGTTCTTGTAAGTTGCGATCTTTGATAAAATTTAAAACAAAAATGGGAGTAACATTCTGATCAGGCAAAAAGGATATCAGACTTAAAAGTTAATCACACAACATACAACCATCTATGTCTGATTTAGAGTCTACAGTTCATTTTAATTGGAGATCGCTACAGAGCTTGACAAGATCGGGTTTTTCTGGATTCTGGCGCCTGCGGCGCCCTTTTTTATCCGGCGCCCTGAGCGATCGCCCAACCGCGCCCTACCCTAACACCGTTACTGAGGGGAGGCGAATCGTATCATGCGGAAACCAAATGCATGAAAGTTGTAGGGACCGAAGATAATGAGCGTTATTTGTATTAGGTGGTACTACTGTAATTATGTAGGTATGGGTAATACTGCGGAGTAATTTGCTTACAGAAGCAAAGTAACGACGACGATATTCACCTGATTACCCATGCAGTGGGTATATTTGCACATATCCAAATCCGATTGTCTGTGCTTGCACTTTATTCCTATTTCACACTTCTGATTAATTTCTTTGATTGCTCAAAGACAACTTCTAAATACTGTTGATCAAAGTTAGTTACACACCCTGGATACACGCGTAGTCTACGCAGATGTTTTTTTAATAAATAGTTATCCCCTACGCACCGACCTTAGTAGGTACTTTACGTATGAAGATACTAGCGAGTGGTCCCCCGTGACTGCGTCCCGCGCGTATCGAGTTTACTCTCTGTTTTCCCGTTTTATAGCATAAAGCCTTCGTCGTAAAATAAGCTATACGCAAAAAACGGTCCAGTAGTTCCTGAGTTTAGCGCGTTCAAACAAAGAAACAAACTGCTGAATCGATTCTGATGCGGTTTACCGATATCAGGGGTATGTAATACTAATTTAACTTTGTAGCCTGTTTACGGGGGTATTTTTTTTCAGGGTATTATCAAAGGTTTTAGGCTAAACTAATATAAATGCGTTGGCGAAGTCATGTGCTACCGCTATTAAAACTTACAAGATTTAAATTAGAAATTATGAATGAGGTCATTCGCAGCTTACTATTTTTTACTGAGCGTGTTACCTTTAAGACAAAGGTTACACGTTCTGCCTTGTGTCAGTCCCATAAAATAATTATCCTAGGGGATAGTACTTCTATGGTCAGTCCAAACTGATGCAATGGACTGACACCAGATGTTCAATGTTCACAGTTAATTTATACAGATTAAAAAAATGTATCGTCAGAATTGGATAATATTTCAGTATGTTAATCTTTTAAGGCTCCCAAACACGTGTTCAAAATATCTTAAGTGTATGTATGTTTGTATGTTTGTCTCAGGATTTCTCGAAAACGAGAAATCATAGCGAGATGACTATTTTCAGTTCAATCAGGTATAGTTCAACTTAGGGTATAGTGTAAGTTTCATTAAAATCAGCCAAGTAATTATTGAGATATGAGTAATAACTAAAAGTCATAAAATAAAAAATAATTAAATGATTAAACCGCTTTTAAAAAACTGTCAAAAAAGCTTAAAATAACGCATTCGTCTTCTTGTTACGACACATAAATTTTTGTTTCTTTTATATAGAAGACGAACGCGTTATTATGAAGGCTGTTTAATTTCGACTAGACTGATGGACCAGCCTGATCGGAACCGTTGCCTTGCAGAAGGTGAAGGTCGGATGGTCCTCGTGTGTCAAAAAACATGAAAATTACATCATAATGTGCTACATATCAAATTATTCATTATATTCTTAGACATTAACGTATCTTAATTAACGAGCGACCCGCCACACGGTCGAACAAATGCTATGTAAGTTTACTACCCTTAAAGCCTACAATGTCATACTGGCCAGGATTTTCCTATTAAATGTAATTATTTATAACAAGCAAGAAATAATTAAAACTAAGACGTGCAACATAAAAAAAAACAACTTAAAATCTACATTCAAAAACAAAAGCATTTCCTTGCGGCAAGGAGGCTATGATGCTGGCTGCGTTGTCGCGTTGGATATATGCTTCCAACGCGGCAACGCAGCCATATATTTATTTCTATGATTTTTCCTATTTAGCTTTCAACTGAAATAACCGAAGTAGGAATGCAGTTAATTTTGTTAAAGCCTGTATGATCGGACCCTTTTTGGCTGTACCAAACAATAGAAAAAGAAGTGATATCATCGTTCGCATTTTACATGGCGTGTTTTTCAGACGGGAACTTGCGATCAGAAATTTTAGTGCGATTTATCTTTCATTAATTATTTTTACTATTATGAAAGCTGTATTTTTTGTATTGAAGCTTTTTCAGTAGGTTTTTAAATACAAGTTAATTTAAATAGTGTCCATAATGTATTCAGTTTATAACTAGGCGATTCTCCCCTCAAGACCTTGAAATACCGGCGCAGCTATGGAAATATTAATCCCTGAAGTGAAGTGTCTATTCCGAGAATAACTTATGCATTAAGGTGGCAGTAAGTGCGATCGAGTGCATTCAGTCGTATAACACAAGCTGGCACCTTTGAGAAGTTATTTTAATATTTCAGTGAAATGAATTATAATTTCATGAGGCGCTTGGTGTTACGAAAACTGTAAGTACTGCAGAAACTTTACCAAATGAATGATTAAAGATTATATTAATACTGCTGGAATCATAATTATATTAAGATATGTCAATGAAATAAATAAAGTTTTATAATATTAAGTCAAAAATTTCGTGAGTGCGGTCTGCGATACGGCGGTACGGTTCAAATTCACCGCAGACCGCACTCAGTGTGACAACTCCTTGAACTGAAAATAGTTTGATTTTGGTTTTATCATATTATATATAACGCGCATATAGTGTCAAAGGGCATAAGCGGCTCGAGTATCTATTAGTCGCACTGGGATAGAGTAGTTTCATCTAGACAGGCCGATCGCGAACGAATAGCGCACGTGCGATGCGGATTTGTTGATGCGTCTCGACTCGACCTTACCCCGAGTTCAGACAAACTTTCAGCCCATTACCTATCTCCTAAGACTAATAAAGAAAGATCGCGATCTTCAGGGTAATTTACCAACGATATTATTTATGCTCGTTGATATTTAGACATGGATTTCCTGCGTACCTACAGTATTAGGGTCCATGGGCCCTATTTTTTAAATCGTCAAAATGGCGTATTATATTAATTGATTAATGTCAAATTTTCATATGAAAATCAGTTTATTTTCACATATAAGTGAGAGGAGTGATTTAAAAAAAGAGGACTCAATTTTGTGAGTGACGTTACGTGAATAACGTACTATCTATTTTGTTCGATTTTCGTTGATTTTCAGTTTGCTTTCTAACGAAAATCACACGCCATATCCAAGCGAGTGATTCAAAAATAAGGGCCCTGAGGTGCTATAAAACTGTAGTTTCGCGTAGACATGTATTCTAATATCCCCGCAAACTGTTAAAATAAAATGATGAAAAATATATTCTTTGGGGTACCACTCACGCAAGTAACGTGGGGATATTTTTTTTTCTCTTACCAAACTCATCGGTTTGTGTATCAGTAAATTGGTCTTTTGAAATGATTGTGCATTTGTTTTCATCATTTTTCGATAAAGTTGCCTGTTTCCATAACTTTCAGTTATAAAGGCAAATTTTTGTTTCACAAAACCAAATTTACATGATGAAAGCTATTACCGCTATGATAAATAAACAAGTTACAGAGTTGTAGTTCAGAAACTTGAAGCAAAATAATTTATTATGGATATTATTATGGATATTAATTGTCTCTTTTAGCTGTAAAAAAACAATTTTGTGAGTCATTGCTATCAAAAGGAACAACCGGTGATGGCTAAAACTTTTAAATATTTTGTTATTTAAGGCAATCTTTATCATGTTTTACAGGCAATAAAAGTGCTTACATATATTGTATATGGAACCTTTCGTGCGCAAGGCCGACTCGCATTTGACCACTTTATTAGATGTGCCGATGCCGGCAACATTCCTGTGACATAGAATGGAATTTCTATTTAAACAACACAGCTTAAATAGCCAGAAAATTTGGCAATGTTCGAGAACATTACGAAGTATATCATCTTTGCATTAATTAAAATATGAATGATAAATATTCACATTAATAATATAATTAACAAAGAAAAATTAAATTTTAAATGTTCTCTTAAATTGCTTAGTTGCCGGCAACTTGAGCAATTGTTTCCATACTTTCACACACAGGAATACTAACATGCAACATTCCCGTGCGGCACATCTAATCTAATACCTAAACGTCTTTCACTAGGTACCTTACTTACGGTTTAGAATGTTTTAAACACTCACAGTGTCATATTTTATATGACACTGTAAGAACCTAACAAGTTTTTTTTTTTAAAAAAAACTTAGTATCCTTTTTACCGAAATAATTCATTTTAAAATAAGATAACTTCATTGGTAATTCAACGTGCAGAACGGAGATCTTTTGAAACTAAATAGTAAATGAATTTATGTGATATTTCATCGTTATGAAGGTACCTACTTAGTTGGTACCTGGTGAACGACGTAGTCGGTACTAAATTGGTTACCAAATTGGTAGCCTAATTAAAACGTAGTGCTGTCAGCACACAGCATTATTTATTGCCAAAGTTATTGTACAACAAAAAAATCATCCTTCATTTAGTTGCCGCACATATGAATATTTTTTCAAAGTGACATTTGCTGGGCTGGGCGTGTCAACGATATTTTCATCAGGTCTGTAGCTAAAACACCTGGTGCTCGGGGACTGGCCGGCTGCCAAGTCGCTAATCTTTCCTTCGGGCCCTTCACACGCGCACCCAAACAAATCCCAAATTTACGTCTCCACAGAAAAAAATAAACATCACGCGATGTTGACCAGTTTCTGAACAATAATAAAACTGTAAAGCTCTTGATTTGTGCCCGTCTGTACGTCTACGCCTCCAGTGAGTCATCCGGCCACAGACGGCTACTGTGCGTAAGTTTCTCGAAATTATTAGGCGATAAACACGTCGTATGATTACACTTCAGAGGGATTGCCAGATAATTATAGGTGTACATATTCTTACACGTGATACTAAGATAACTGGCTCCATTTAGATTAAAGACGAACAACTTTGAACGGCTTCTTGTAAGTATGTCTGTAACTAGGTACACTGCCTCGCCTATATACATAAAAATACTTATTATAACACGACTTTATCGGAAAGTCTTGAAATTCGTATTTATTTCATTATTTTCTTTCATCAGCTGAGAGGCGTGGTGTAGTTATTATTTCAGTACCTACTTTACGAGTAACATTTACACTTTTTAACATGAAAGTCAGACATAATAACCCTGGCTCGTAAAAAGTTTTTAAAAACCCTGACTCCATGTGTGGAAGGGTTTGATTATGGAACTAGTAGATACCTAAGGAATGCAATTCGGACATCAGTGTAAGAAATAAACATAAAAGTATATTTTGATTCTGATATACATATAAGCTTAAACAGTCAAGGAATTAGGTAACTTAAATCTTCACTCACTTCATTAAACGCACGTTAAAAGATGAAAGATATATGCAAACTCATTTCTTCCCCACAAACGAAAAAAATGAAAGTAGTTATTAACTAGGTTGTATTTTTGATAAATATGGTAAAACTTAAATATTACTATACTATACTAATACTAATGAATCTATCTATGCCGTCCCCCGCGACTACGTCCCCTCCCGTCGCAGCGCGAAAAAGCCTTCCTCAATTAATAAGCTTTCCAATACAAAATTGAGATAAGGGCGTTTAAAAAAACTCTTCAGCTTTATAATATTAGTAACTAGAGTTCCCCTGCGGCGTCGCCTGCGTAAATTTTGGATTTCTCGTAAAATATTTCAATGCTTAACACATACTTCTTTACATTGTAAAGTTCGTAAATAAGGGTATGTACGCACTATGCGGATAGCCGGAGTGCGGTTAACCGTCCGGTTAACCGCAGTCAAAAAAATGTATGAAATATTAGTATTTATACGGACTGTCATGCGGCTGCCGCTCAACCGTTGCGGTCGCTCGCAGCACTGCGGCCCGACTGACGGTCATCCGGACGGTTGCTATACCCACTACGCGGTTAGTTTGCGGTCGACCGTCCGCCACTGACGACGCACGTGTGTACCTACCTACTGACGCGCTAAAAACGAATGCAATGAATTTCGATACAGAAAAGTTTATAATTGAAATACAGAATAGGCCGGCAATATGGAATACAAAATCTACAGAATACTCTGAGAGAAACTTACGGCAAAAAGCTTGGGAAGAATTGGTGGAAATCTATGGAACTGATTTACCACAGGATAAAAAAAAACAGCTCGGTATGTACCTACCACTTATTTATTCATTTATTTTAACATATATTAAATTAACAATGATGTTTCATGTTCATGTTTTAAGCATATGAGCTTGTTTAAATGTAATTATCCTGCCAGCTTACCCTCCCTTCATTCATGAAATAATCAGCAAATAATTCTCGATATCTCAATGCAGTTGTATTGTTTCTGTGTACACTATCTCGTGCAATAGTTTCAGTCAGTGGATTATTTAGCGAGTCTTCAAAAGAATACCCATCTCTATCTCTAACGAAGTTGTGTAAAATGCACGCCGACTTAATAATATCATTAATTAATTCGATGTTAACATTAATGGGTCTATGGAAAATGCGCCACTTATTCGCAAGTATCCCAAAAGTACATTCAATGTAACGTCTAGCCACACAAAGTCTATAGTTAAACGTTCTTCTGGACACATTTAAGTCACGTCTTGGATATGGGCGCATCATAGTTGCACTTAAGGCAAAAGCTTCATCTCCTACAAAGACATAGGGAAAAGCAGTGCTGTTGGATTCTGAAATTGGCGCTGGTTCAGGAATATTCATGCCATTCTGTTGTATCTTTTTATAAAAGTTAGAATTTTGAAATACTGCCGAGTCACCGAATCTACCGTAGGCTCCAACGTCAATCAATACGAACTTGAAGCTGCTGTCACAAATTGCCATTAAAACTAGGGAAAAAAATCCCTTGTAGTTGAAACACATTGATCCACTATTGTTAGGTGCTACAACTCTAATATGTTTACCATCGCAAGCACCGATACAGTGTGGAAAATAAGCTCTCTTCGAAAAACCATTTTCAATTTGAAGCCACTTTTCTTTTGTCGGTTCTGGTAGGCATATCTCTTTCAAACAAATCCATATAGCAGCACATACTTCTCGAACTATTTCGGCGACAGTGCTCACTCCAACTCTAAATACATAATGCAATTCGGCGAATGAGCATCCTGTTGCCAAATATCTGAAAAAAAAAAATATTATTACAGGTCTGGATCTTCAAAAAAGGTGGAGAAACATTCGCGACGCTTTTGTTAAGGCCCATAAAGCAAAAGAAAGCAAGAGTGGGTCTGCAGCAAAAAAGAAGGTCCAATATGTATTCTATGATAATCTTTTATTTATAAAAGATACAGTAACGGTTAACCGCACAGATGGTAATGCTACAGGAAATGACGATGAAAACATGAATATACAGAATGAAGACAATGTTCCGTCAATGTCTTCATTGCCGCCAAAAAGACGCAAGAAAAACAACGACGATAATGAAGTCGGTGCGCAGTTAGTTGGAGTGCTAAGTAAAAATTTAGAAAGGAAGAATATGGAGAATGACGACGATCGCCTTTTTTTCTTGTCATTGGTAAAGGATTTTAAGAAAATACCTGAGCACATGCAAATGCAGACAAAGTTAGATATTTTAAAAGTAATTAAGGATGCACAGCAGTTCTGTGATTATTCAAACTCGTCATGGAGTTTTTCAAGGGCTAATAATACCTATCGTGGATATCAAAACGCACATTATTCAAGAAATAATCCCCACACTGAGCTTACGCAATCAATGGACGTTGGACGACCACCTTCTCAAAATTTTGGGGTACAATCGCCAGTATCAACTCACAGTCACCAGTCTCAGAACAGTGAACACTCGTCTTATATTGAACTTTTTAATTCTATTAATGATACTGAGGATGATTAAAATGTTTGACAATAGCCTTTCTTTTGATGAATAAATAAATAACGAATTAAATATAAATTATTTAATTTCACTTACCTTAACACTATCGTTAACTTTAATTCCGGCTTAATGCTATTCCGAAACTGTGTATCTTGCTTAGTTATACAGGTTCTCAGAATGCTTAAAAGTTCTTCAAATGATTTAAGACTCATTCAAGTGTATTGAAAAAACTTGTCTTCATACTTTTTGATCTCTTCGAAAAATATTTCAAAATGTTTTGTCTCATCTCGAGTTTGCAAATAAGGATGAACCCAGTACCTTTTTCTTTGTTTCTTTTTCTTAATATAGCGCAAGTAAATATAATAAATAGCTGCGACTTCTTCAGCGTCCATCTTCGAAATGGTTCGATGAAATCGCAACGTTATCCTATCCGCACTTTCCGGTTGCGGTTACGGCTAACCGCCACCCGGTTAACCGCAGTTGCAACCGCGTCCTGCGGCTAACCGGAAGGTTAACCGCACTCCGGCTATCCGCATAGTGCGTACATACCCTAAGAGTTAGCTACTTTTTAGAGAAATGCTTGTTTCTCACCATCTTTCCTGACCAGGCTAACCAGAAAAAAAAAGTAACTTACTTATGCACTCGAATGTTTTCAAAATAAGACCCAAGCAACCGTTACGATTGTGGACTGGATGGATTACATTACAACACGCAATTATTTGGAGTCGGAGGACGAGGAGCTAATACGAAATGTTATAAACTTTTCCCGACGCATTAAAGTAAGTTACTCATACATCGATAAATATAAATGCCAACACGATATTGCAAAGTTAAGAAGAAATTGCGCTTTTTACTACTGGCTGGGTGTTGCCAACTACTACCGAAGACATTTTCTAAGAATTTTACAGAATGTTACTAGATTGAGTAATTTTTTTGTTCTGAAAAGTTGCTATAAATAGATTAACTTCCCAGTAAACATAAATACCTTTTTACTGTTTTACATGATCAATAGAAATCACACAGCGATTTTTTATTAATTAATATTAGTATCAGTAGCATTCAAGTGCTAGATTGGAGACCCTTTGACCGAAGGCGTAGTGTAGGTCGTCCACCGACAAAATGGACAGACGTGAAGATCTCAGGAGCACCCAGGATGTAGACCACTCACGACCGGTCGCTGTGGAAAACCGTGGGAAAGGCCTAGGTTCAGCAGTGGACGTCCTTTGGCTGATAATGATCATAATAGTCAGACAATTGAGGGAATCCCTAAAGTGATTTCGCTCGGATTTCATTCAAGAAAGCAAGTTGCATGACACGTTATCTCGCTTAGTCTTGTATGTATTTATTGCTACTAGTCTATTTAGACAAGTTTAAAAAAAATTAGCTGCCTGACATCAAAAAAATTGCAAATACTAGCTATAAAGTGTGGAGAGTGGGGACTTAGTTTGAACATTTGAAAAGTCCATCCCTTGAACCAAAATTGCTTTAAAATAGCTGATAAATAGATTTTCCGACTCCTAAGGCTGGTTTCAGGTGCTGTTTAAAGTGCTGGCCAAGCGCTTATGCAGCTGTTTTAAGTGTGGAAGACGACCATATTGAACAGCATTATTCTTTAGAAAGGCTGGTTTAAGTATTTATGAGGGCTAATTATTAGCTGTACTAAGGCTGGGTAACAACTTATTATTAATCTAAACGCTAAATTTGTGCCGCATTATATCTCGATTACTGGTTTTAGTTTGATATATAACTTTAATCAATCTTTTCCTACGTATAAAGGATAAAGGAAGCAATACTTGTACGGGCAAATAAAAAGGTGTAACAAAACTTGTGAAGTTTTGTGTTTTTTCATGTATTATAAGCAGCGAAACGGATGCAGGGATCCATTTACTGTGAAACTATATAAGTCCAAATAATATAATACTATTTAAGTATTATAGCTAAAATTTTCAAGCGTACGTACCACGGCAGCACGTCAGACTACTACACTTTGACCTTGAGCGCTTTGAAAGTTGAACGGAGAGAATCGTGCGAAAGAGACAAATATCCTATTTCAGTCCTACTTCAAATGAGTCGTGCTGCATCGCTTCTCATGTGATTTTGGCGGGAAGGATCGTGTGATTTATTGAAATGCAAACAAGCGGTTGCGTATTTCTTTACTTTTCGTTTTTTATGATATAGGAGCAGTTTTGCAGATTATATAGGTATTTGTTACTTTTAGTGCCTGTATAACCGGTTCCTGTTAAAGTTCCATATAGCTATCTGGAACCCGTAAAACAAGCCCTTAGAATACTTTTTGAGTTTTATCTCATTTAAACTCTTTACGCTCTCATTACACTTTCAAAGAATGCTTTGCCCCTTTTATTAATTACTATTAGTTACGTCGCCCGTTTTTAAAATAAATATTTATAAAAGTATCGTGAGAAGTAAAATAGCGCGTATGCACTCAAAACACACATTACTTTTTTAACTGTGTTTTGATATATTGTTTGAACCGTTTAGCCTTAGGTAAAGCATTTCAAGCATAATGAAGATAATACCCGCTTGATGTGCGAAGTGTGGGTTCAGTTCCAGTCTTGGACAGAAACATTTTATTCCAAGCGTTTGCAATAAGTGCAATGAACTAATGAATGACTGACTTATTATTACGCTGTAACATTACCTTTTTTTCTGCATTAGCGGCAGGTTTACCTACCACAAACCATTACAAAATAGTGAAGCTGAAGGGCAAATCACAACTGACGAGTTCAGAAGGCACTTAGCCTATCAGTTCGCGGTCATGCAACCATGAGGTTAGTCTAGTAGTATTATATTATCTGGGGTCTTAAGTTAGGCTAAGAGCGCACATTTGGCGAGACGCGACAAAGAGAACGAAAAGATAACAATTGAAACTAAACCCTAACTTAATTACATACAGTTGAAATAGCAAACGGCTCGCTCGCAAGGACATCCCGATGCCACAAGAGCCGCCGCGCGACTCTCACGACTGCTCCTACTAGCTTCAACCGTATATCATTACTTTAAGGTTTACTTTAAATTGTTATCTTCTCGATTTTTTCGCCGCGCCTCGCCAGCTGCGCGCAAAGCTAAGTTAACTTTTTTGCGACTGCTTCACGTTCGCACGACCGTGCCGAAAACTAGTGAGCCAAGGGTTGAACCCAACAAACGATAAAGTATTAAAATCCTAGTCTGAGAATTGAGTCCAATTGAGCTCACGGCCTCCAAATTTGGTGAGTCCGATCGCATGAGCTAATATTATTTCGGATATTTAATATCTATATCGGATAGCTAATATTGATTATTTGGGATATTATAAAGAAGATATTAGATAGTATTGAAGGCCACAGAACGAACGATCGATGGGGTGACGATTTGACGAGTTTTGAAACGCAATAGGAGAATCCGAGGCATGATAATGGCTCATAAAAAAGTTACTTTTAATTTTTAAAACAAAGTATAAACTAGCTATTGATTAGAAAAAAATAATAACATCATAATAAGTGAAAAATATTTATTTAGTAATTAATAAAGAATTACAATATTTATTTTATAATAAAAACTCGATGATATCTTTATTCATGATTGATTGATGATTATAAAAATTTGCAAAAACAATAATATCTCGAAAACTTTTTTAAAATAGATGTAATTTTAATTACAATATAACATTTTATGAAAAAAAGATAACTTCTTGATAACATTATTAACAATAAAATTTGTAAGAATAAAAAAACATATAAAACTTCTCTACGCTCGTTCATTATGATTATGCCATCATGAAAAAAGAGGCAAAAATTATTTTTTGCTCAAATTATTATAACTTTGATTGGGAGTTCTAAAGTTACTTTTTATAATTATTACCAACCTAAAAATAAATCTGATTAAACAATTCAAACCTAACCATCTTAGGATCAGAACTACCATTTATTTATATTTTTTTACCTATTTGTGTGTCCAACTGGTGATTGGACAAGATTACCAAGATTTACAGACAGAAGAACGAAAATTATTATGATAGTAGTAACGAGCAATATAGCTGAAATTCAATGTCAAATTCATCATGGTTTGTAGGTAATAATGAACATGTTGATGCTGATATTACTTTTGACATAGATACCTACAATCAAAGCCATCTTATCGCTAGGAGCGTTCTCTTCCAGACAACATCTAGGTGGAGAAAAAAGGTCACAAATAACACAAAATTACCTACGTTAAAGTCATTATTTTTGTAAATAGGCCCACATAAGGCATTTTTCCATGTTATCGTACCACAGCTTCGGAACTTTTTTGGGCTACTACTGAGAAGATGGAGCGGAACAAACTCAGACTTTATTATCTTGCCACTTTTTCAAGATTTACAATAAGTTTAATACAATTATGTCTTTGTGAGAGCCGAACATTAATTTGTTTGCTCACCATTAATATGAACCCAGGACTACTTTTCTCGTCGACAAATATAACAATGTTATTCTCCCAATCAAAATTATAAATTTCTAAGCAAAAACTAACTCTTGCCTCTTTGTGATGAGCATTTAGTTCTATTTTCTTGTCTGGCCGGCAGCACTTCTTCCCCGCTTCTCCTGACTGAACCAAGGAAATCTAAAACAAAAAAAACGAGTGTTGGTTCCTTTTACATAGAACATGATAGTGTGAACCAACGCTATACTGCTGCAACTGTAAAAGCTTGTATGGCCGCAGCTGTACAGGCCCTGATCACACTTTAACTTAGCAAACCAAATGAACACTTTATGATTTTTTTGAGACTTGTTTTTACTTTTATTGTTATGATAATGAATTATATTATAATATAAATTTATTCATAACAACCACTGAGATATCGGGCGAATATGGAAAATAAATAAAAACTTCATTACTATAAATTGCACTTGCACAGCCAAAGTTGCTTTTTACAAGTGCAATTTATATTATTAAGTTTGTATAGTGACAAAACATTATAAAAACAAAAAAATAATTATAACTTTATTACTCTTTTTTCCCTATTAAGGAGGGACCTAACTAATAAATATAACTTGTGACTCGATTAAATTAAAAGCGAAATAATTTTTTGAAATAACTCTAGCAGGGGTAGTCAATAAATTATTATAGAGTATGCATTGGGCGAAGGATTGCCTTTGCAAATTTTCCATCAATTCTTTTTTATAGTCGGTCTACTTCCTGAGAGTTTGAAACAATCAAATAAGTAAGTATTTAAGCAAACTAAATGCCAGTGTTTTAAAATATGCTATATATTTTTTCATTCTATTTCTATAGATAAATCTAGGATTGATGCAATAAACTCACATTGTAAGTAGAAGAAGTAGCTCTCGTACTGGGGAAGGGATCAGCGGAGTGTGCCGCGACTATGGCCGCGTCCTCCTCTGCCGTCGTGGCTCTCTCATAGCGCTGGCGGTAGTGGGCTTCGATGATCCCTGACTCTTCCCACCGCCGCAACCAGAAATAAACAGTTTTTCGCTAAAACAAAACGTCAAACTTAGTTTATTTGCTATTTTAAAAGTTATTAATAGTTCTCAAAACTAAAAAAAAAATGGCATCGATGACGTTGGTCGTGAGTAAAAGTTAATAACATTTTAAAATATTGTTGATGGTTTATATATATATATATCCACATTTTTCAAGATAAAAAATGATACCTAGCTAAGTAAATGACACATCGCTCAGGTATCAAATGGCCGCCGGTGGTCGCGTAGGTAAACAAACAAGATAATAACAACAGATTGTTGTTAAACACATCCGTAAGATTCATCCATTTTATTTTGTAATGTGATATTAAATTGAAGCGTTATCTGACAGTCAAACACTCGTAATAAAATCAAATAATGAATTGAGTCTTTTGTTATAATTGTTACGTTTATTTATGAAAATTTTAAAACTCAACTTTAGTTAGCTAAAAGTGCTTCGAAACAATGAGTAAACATGAAAACAAGTAAAGTGTTTGGGAAACTGTTTGTGTGTCTATAAATTTGAATGAAGTTAATCCTTCCTAAATCTTTAAAACAAATAAAAATCTCACTTCAGTAACTAATTTGAGGTTTTAATTAATGTGAGGAAAATCATAGCTAAGTTAACCTGCTCTTTTTGTTTACACTTTCAAAAATAACGAAAAAGTAAATAAATAAATAACTTACCGTTTCTCCAGTCTGATCACAAATGTCTTTCACACGTAACACGCAATTATTCGCTCCCTCTCTACTTGAGATAGCGAAGGCGCGAAAAAACACTTTCACAGGTAATGTCGAAAACGTGACTGAGGAGCTCGGGTGTGGTGGCAGACTGGCGGCGGCGCAGGGAGGCGTGGCCAACCCCCAGTATTTTGTCTCTATTGGCCGTTAGCTTTGAGTCTAATCGCACATTGGCAAATTTTGATAAAATAGACAACTTCACCAATAATATCAAGGAGACTTTCTTTCTAACACTCCATACTGCGTCGTAGTTATAGATATGTATAATGGGTAGCATGACGTGCTGCCGTGTGTACAATACAATAAGTCCAATAAGTACAATAAGTCTCCGACTATTTAACCAACATTAGGGTATTTTGTAGGTATAAGTTACATAAAATAACTGGCAGGATAGTTTTTAGTAGTTTTCATAGCTGTTCTTGTAAGAAGTTTTCGTAAAAATAGGATTTGTAAATATCCATGAGAAGTAAAAATGGCGCAAAATTTTAAAAAGCCTCTATACTTAAAACACATGTTTTCAAGCCACAAGCTTGTTAAAAACCTTAACTATATTTTATTAGGGTTGTGTTTGGTGTAGGTCTCTAAAAGACATTTCAGTAAGGTTTTGACGGTATGAACATCTTTCAAGATTATTATTTTTTAGCCTGATAGTGTTTGTGTTTTTAGGGTACAATACATAGAATAGAAATTCTGTATCAGGATTTACAGTTCGCTATATTTACAGCCATAATCTGAATAACACTCTTCATTGTTTCCTATATAAGAAAAAGCTGTTATAAAGTTTTGATCTAGCGTCTTATTTAGCTGTACTTATGAAGGTTTTAAAATATTCCACTAAACAGATTATTATCAGCTGTTGACAGACTTTTATCAAGCTTAGAGTTGTAAAACGTACAGACTCGATTCTCTTTTACATCTTAAGCCTTATTTTAGTACACTACTAAACCAAAACACTAGAGAAAAGTTAGTTGCTGTATAAAATACAGCCTTCATCTGTAGATTTGATTTTTCTAAAACTTTTATAAGGTTTATAGCTCGATATCATTTATGTCAAGACTGAAATATAGCTATGGGCGTTTATAAATCTAATAAATTTTGTAGACCAGCTAGAACACGACGCGAAATCGTTAATCTAACCCTAATTGAACTGTAGGTGGTAATGCGACGTATATCATCCCGTTAACCTGCTAATGTGCTAGTTGGGGGGAGAGGGGATGAAAGGTTTTAGCAACATGAGGCGTTCTACAAAATGAAAGGTCATAAAATTTATTGCAAGTTTTAAACCGACTTCAAAAAATAAATAAATTTGACTTCAAAACTAAAATGCACCAAAAAAGTCTTAAATAAACTCCTGATCCTGATCGAACAATTCTTTGTCGAAGTCGGTGCCACCACTTTGCCTATCTCAACTATCAGAGCACCCACTACAAAAATAAATGGTTTCTTTCCTTTAATTAAAGGGTCAGGCGTTTATTTAAGACTTTTTACTGCATTTTGGTTTCGAAGTCGGTTTTTACTTTTTTTTCTTTTTTTTTTTAAATGATGAATAATAAACGAGGGGGGGGGTTCATTTAATGACTCGAATAACAACACGTCAACGTTAAGATTCTTGTACACTCTAGTACCTACACATACATACATACTCGTACATGTATTTTAGTATCCTTCTCTGCTTGGGATATTAATGATGCGGCTAAATTTGATTTCCATACATATGGAATTTGATTTCATTAATCTTTGATAAGCAAAAGAAAGAAATCGATGGTCTAGCTAGTCGACGGTTAGCTGGACCCAAAAGGTCCCAGGTTCGAATCCCAGGTCGGACTGAGTAAGTAATGAAAGCACCTAGGTTTTCTGTTTTTAATTGAAATAACAAACACCGTTTGGACTTAAGAGTTCACTTTAGGTAGTTCGGGGTGTCCATAAGTTATGGCAATTCATTAATACATACCTACCTACTTGTTAACGGTCACAAAAATCGATGAAAGAAAAAGAATTTGCAGACTTTTATAGCAGACGCAGTAAGGATCCTCCTTATAGTTACGTTGCTGTAAATGACAAAATAAATAGACTACTTATATCATTGGCTTATGAAGATATCTACATGTAAATGTTGCCTACATGATAAGTAGTTGTATGTAAAACGATCGCAGACTGCTGGGCGGGATCGACCGCAACCGCATCTGTACTGCTATATTTATACACACACAACTAATAAATCGTCGTGCTAAACTCAGACTCAGCCTTACATCTTTGACATAAGAACACTTACGGAATACTTGTTTATTAAAAAAATAGTATTACAGTCAATGTCACATATTGTAAGATTTGCCTAATTGCAGATGCTGCTAGATCTGACAACTGAAGAGAATCTTTGTCATTAATGTAACATCTTTAGCGTAAGCGTGCTATGTGCTATCATCCAGAATTTTGAGTCCTGCCTATACAAGTTAGTTCAATTTTTGGTCGCGACGCCACTTTTACAAAGTGTTTTCTCCAACGATCGGATGACTTCACTCCACACAGAACCAACATTGCTTCACTCCAAAAATGTGCCATAGTGCCCTCGGTTTGTTGTGCGCGTATTAAAAGCGACCTAGGCCATCGGATTTAGGTAATTGTTATAATTATTGGAACCAGCCAAATCAAAAGGGGATAAAGTAGCAAAAATAAAAAAGTACACGTGTCCAATCGGTCTGGGATGAAGTCAACTGCTATTTTTATCCGATACGAGGAAAACACCACATAAAAAGTCGCACACTTAAAATTACAAAGCGCTAATTTTAAATTCAAATAAGAAAAAGGTCGTTTTAAAAATTGAAATAAGTATTTATAAAATTTCCTTTACATCCAGGTGTTCGAAGACTTTTGACTAATGTGTAAATTAAGCAGCTGAACCATTTTAATGAGCGGTGAACTGCGCATTAGTTTGAAATAGTTTTCGGTTCTACTAGTAGGACTAGAGGCAAATGAATAGTTTACTACGCAGTTAGGTAACGGATTTCAACGTGAATATCTGACACCGGCGAGCCGCGACGCGTAGCGCGAATCGGCGCAGGCACATGCAGCTGCCCGCTTGCTTGCGTCAGCGCGTTTGACCTCTCACCCATTTCTCATTCATTCATCAAACATGCATAAGTGAAGGCTGAACATGTATTTACACTAATTACGAATTAAAAGTATATAAATTCTATCATGATTCATGAAAAATCAATTGGGGCTCCACTAGGCTAATTGAGTCCTAGGTGCTACCTCTTTACTTCATGGTTCGGATGGAAAGATCTGTTACACCCATCTACTACTTGAGTAGGTACTGTCTCTACCACCTAAAAACTTTCAAACGAAAATCGGTTGCAGTTACAGTTTGCACTCGCACGCCTCGCGTGGTCATTTGTTTGAAATGGCGCGGGCGTCATTTCAAACATGTTCCAGTGATTTTGGCTTCTAAGGTGGTTAGGCAGCGGTGATCTCGATAGTACCCATAAATATTTTTGAGTAGATATTTGAATTCGAAGCTGCTGACAGACATTTAATGAACCATTACCGAACTGTTTTTAGAGCATCGAGTGTCAGACATTGAACTATACTACTACGTATGGAAATGTCATCCCGAAGGAACCTTGTGCGAAATAAATTGACGGTCTCGGACATCAACGCATGCGCGGTATCCCAGTCACTCACTCCCACTCGTAGCACTATGCAATATGACATTTGGTCAATTAATTCGTCAAAATTTACGGTATAACATTTTTTGAGCTGAGCCACATTTTGGTGAGAAGGCGTCACTTTGCTTATATTTATTTTCTACCAAACAAAACAATTTTCGGGTCATGGTTGTTGTATTAAAACGTTACATCTCTTATTTTTTGTATTGTCAAACCCCGCTTGATAGAAGCAAAGTAAATGCATTATTTTGTATCAATCATTTTATCCTTTTTTTTTTCATAATGCTAAAGTCAAGTCTCTTGTTGTATTTCTCCAATCAAACATGAAACGACTCCGAGGCGACCTACGGCTGTCTCCTTTGTAGGTACGGAATGTTCCAACAATATAATTTTACTCGGGCTTATTTAATCACTAATTAACACAAAAAATAGCGACAGTTCTCGACAGCGTCTGTCAAACGGCATGAAGTAGTTTTATTATAATCATCATCACATCATCAAGTTATTATAGCCAGCGTTTTAGGCTAGAGGGGTAGCTCACTTACACTCGCTCCACCTGCTCTAAGTTCTGAGGAGTTTGGAAATAAAATAGGTACCTACTGGTCTTTTTGCACAATAATTTATTTAAAATACTTCATGCACAAACAAAAGGTACATATGGCGGACTTAATGCTAAAAGCATTCTCTACCAGTCAACCATAGGTCTATACAGAGAAATTACTGGCGGCGCGAAGGAAGTGATTATGGTGAGCGAAATTTTCGAAAAACT
This sequence comes from Pyrausta purpuralis, assembly GCA_963924145.1. NCBI lineage: Eukaryota > Metazoa > Arthropoda > Insecta > Lepidoptera > Crambidae > Pyrausta > Pyrausta purpuralis. The sequence continues at coordinate 16,796,272 of OZ001651.1, read as the reverse complement.
AAAAAGATGGTTTAGAAGAACACTTACATTCAGTTCACTTACTGAGAAAAACATTATAAAAATAGTAAATTTACTAAATAATGATCGCAAGGAGCACTTAAACTACACTTAATTTTAGCAGTTAACAAAAGTTAACTCCTGTACATACAATATCATACGAAAGACAAACAGCAGTTTCATCGTTACCAAAAAATAACAGAACTTTAGTAGGTAGATGTTAAAAACTTATGAGTTAAAACCGGCCGAGCAGACATGGATGAAAGAAATGAGCGCACTCGTCCGACACTGGATGCGGCATCGGCATAGGCATTATTTAATTGAACGATGTTTTTCAACACTGACTATTATTTCAAAAGTTTTTTTTTACTATATAATATAAAAAACGGAACCCTTATAGTTTCGTCAAGTCTGTCTGTATGTCTGTCTGTCTGTCTGTCCGTCCGTATGTCACAGCCATTTTATTCTGTAACTATAAGCATCAAACTGTTGAAATTCGGTAGGAAGATGTATCCTGTTAACCGCTTTACGATTCTGATATAAAAAGTTATGACATTTAAGGGGGGGCTCCCATACATAAAAACTAAAACCAAAAAAAAAATTTTTAGACAAACCTATGCGAGTGGGGTGTCTATGGATAGGTCTTTTATAGAGGTTCCTAACCATTTTCTTTAAAAGTCTTACGTTTCATAGTTAGACGCTTCCAAAGTGGAAAAATGGGCGTCCCCCCATCTAACTTCTAAACTAAGAGCGCGTATTTTTTTCAAAATATATAATTTAGACCTTTACAAACACTTTCAATGAAAATTGATTCGGGCGGAATCGAACGAGAATTTTTTGAGATACAGCACATTTTCAACAACCGCAAACATAACTTTGTACATCATACAAACACTATGAAAAACAAAGTTATATTTGCTGTCAACAAAAAATTGTGGTATTTTACTAAGGAAATTCCCTAATTCAGTTAAAGTTGGCACGGAACCCTCAGTGCGCGAGTCCGACTCGTACTTGGCCAGTTTTTTTCTTTGTTTTTGTTTTGGGTGATTTTTGACATTTATTTGATTTAAAAATGTTTTATTATTATGATTATTATTTTGCAACATGTTTTTTCATTTTACTGTATAATATATTGTTTTGACTGATTTTTGAAACTTGCTGTAGATTTCGCATTTTGAATTTCTGTTGGTAATTTGTTATATAATTTAACACCCTCATACTTGATATTATTTTTGCCGTAGCCAGTTCTGGGCACGCGCTTGGGTAGTGCCAGGTGATTTCCATTGCGTAGTTTAATTTTTTAGTGATGGTATTTTTGTGTGAAGACAATTTTTGATTTTATTTCTTTATGTAATATTTTGTGTACAAGTGAACATGTATAGTAAACGTATGTTTGGTTAATATTCATTAGTCTTGTTTCTGAGTATATTTTTTGGGTGAAAGTACGGAAGTTGTAACCAAATACGGTTTTTATTAGTTTATTTTGAGCTGTCTGCAATATATTCATGTTCGTTTTCGCTGCTGTTCCCCACAGCTCTATTAAGTAGTCGATGTGAGTTATAAATTATATATTTGACTTTTCGTGGGAGATTTCTTGTTATAGAACGAAGGGTGCGATGTTAATTTAGCTTTAAGGTTATTTATTTGTGGTTTCCAATTCAAATAATTGTCAAGAATTATACCAAGAAACTTTTTTTTTTGTATGATTTGACCCTTGACTGTAAGTTGTATGTCATTAAATAGTACTTTATTTTTTGCAGCAAATATAACATAGTTCGTTTTAGAGGTGTTAATAGTAAGCAAATTCAGTTCAAACCAATCATTTAGAAGATTTAGGTATTTTTGAACTTCAGGTATTATTGATTCTAATGAGTTGCCAGAATAGAAGATGCTTGTGTCATCTGCATACAACAATATATCTCCTTTGATACCAATTTGGTGGACATAGTTGATGTATAAAAGGAATAAGAGTGGTCCCAGTATTGACCCTTGAGGAACGCCATAATTAGCGGAACGTGGCTCGCTGACATGGTGGCTTATTTTCACAATTTGAGTTCAACCTCCTAGATATGACTTTAGAAATTTAGTGCTTTTCCAGACACCCCAACATCGGCTAGTTTTTTCAAAAGTAGTGACGGACTAATCGTATCGAAAGCCTTTTTTAGGTCCACAAATACACCAACCACTATTTGGTTTTTATCAATTTGATTTTTTATCGTTGTTATTATGTCAATCATGGCTGAAAGAGTGTTGGGTTTTGGTCTAAATTCGTATTGTTTCAGATAAAAAAGTTTTTAGATGTCAGGTATTCGTTTAAACGTACATATATGATCTTTTCAAAGACTTTTGACACAACAGGTAAAACCGAAATCGGTCTGTAATTACTGGGGTCCGATTTGTTACCAGATTTGTGTAAAGGTATGACTTTTGTAATTTTCAGGGTATCGGGAAACTCTCCTCGTTGCATACAGGTATTAATGCATTTGGTAAGTTGGTTAGCAATTATGTTTTTGACGCATTTTATACTTTTGACGCTGATACCATCGATGCCGGAGCCAGTGTCAGGATTAAGGTTATCGATAATTTTTGTAACTTTATCTATAGTTGCTGGGCTAAAGTCGGTCAGTTCTGAGAATCCAGTAGTTGTTGGTGCTTGAGTTAGAGTTGAGCGAGGGTTTGTCCTGTTCCTGATTTCATTCGCCAATGAAGAACCAATCGTTGAGAAGTATTTGTTGAATTCATTGCAGATAGCTGTTTTATCCGTAATGGTTTCCGCGTTTATTATCAATTTATCGGGTCCATCCACAGTTGTGATTTTGTTATTTGATAGTTCTTTTATTAGCCTCCACATTTTTTTAGGTTTTTTCATATGACTTGCGAAACGTTTGAAGTAATAGGGACTTTTAGTTTTTTGGATGATTTCAGCTACCTTAGTTTTTACTGTATTGTATTCCTTATCTAATTTATCGTCTGTTTTATTTTTCTTTAGTTTGTCCCAAAGTTCATTTCTTTTGTTTATTTCATTTATAATTTCTTTGTTAATCCAGTCTTTTTGTGGGGCATTCAGTATTTTTGTCTTTATAACTTGCCTATTAACTATGGATGCTTAAAGGTTATTTTCTAAGTTGACATAATCAGATTCTTGTTTGTTTGCTTGTTTTATAGCAGGTTTTATACAACTTGGTATAGTCTACGGAGGTAAAATTAACTTTTTTTAAAGATTCTGGTTGATACTTTTGAATTTCTAGATATATTTAGCGGTGGTCTGACATGGCGGATTCTATGATAGCAAAATGAAAGCGGTTGTCTGCGATCTTTTCAAACTCTTTACATCCTACGTGTCTTATATGTGCATACCTCTACTTCAAAATTTCTTAGCTGGCCTCTATTTATTGAGTTTTCTATGGAAAACTCGCACACAGGTGCACATGTATCGAGCGCTACCGGTGCGGTTGCAAACGTGATCCCAAATTGAGGGCTTTAAGGTTTGTATGTATTTGGTCTATGATGGATTTTGTACAAGGCGTAACTCTAGTACAATGTGATTCATTTACCTTGTTCAAAATTTTGTAGCCATTCTCTTTGACAGTATCTTTGTAATTACTGATGACCTGGTCACGAAAAAGCAAGTTGAAATTAAAGTCTTCGAATACCACAGCTCTTTTTCTTTGTTCTAGTTGCTGCGCGTATATATCAAGGAAAGTATTGGTATTTTTCTGATCAGGTTTACAAATTGCGCTAATATCTAAGCCAAACTTCTTTACGTGCACCCAGAGATAGTTATGACAAAATTCGTGGATGTGTGGAGTTTTGCGAGGGAAACGAAAAGGGTAGGCCGCAGGACGGACTTTGTTTTTTGGATTAATTATTATGATAGTGTGGTGGAATTGTCATGCTATTTTGTGCTTTTGAAGAAAACAATGCAATTGAAGTGGGAAATCAAGTGAAACGAGCTCATGATCGCGCCGCGCCGTCTTACCCGGATTGTCCTTGCGCTGAGCTTCCTTGTTGAGCATTGAAATGCGAACCACCTCGCATTTCAATGAGTTAAGTTAGTGTTAGTTTTAGTTTTAAGTGTTAAAAATAAAAAAAATAACTAAAGTATTGTCTGAATGGCGTAGAGCCGAAGACGATAAACTTGTATTTAAAAAAATTGTGTGTCAATGTCATTTTGACATAACTTAACTGTTAGGCTGCGTTCCGTATTGCGCTGACAGCGAAAATATCACTGATATCGCGCTTACAAACCGTTCCGATTTGGCGTTAGCGAGTCAACGATAGCTGTAGTGACGTCACGGCTGACGTCACTATCACCGCCATCTTGCGTTCACAGTGCAATCGTTTTGCTGCGTTAGCACCGTGAGCGTCTAAGAGCGGACTGTCACATTGACGCATTTGACGTCTTTTTGCTTCAAAGAACAGCAAATGTGACCTAAAGCCGTTCCGAAATGAAATCGCGTCAACAGCGCTGTCAGCACGCTAATCAAATCGGAACGGCTTTTGACGCTCACAGTGCTAACAGTGATATTGGCGCAATACGGAACGCACCCTTGGTTTGTTTTGTGGTGTTTGGTGTTGTTGGTCATTGTGGATTGTGGTGGTGAATTATTGTTGGTGTTGCTTCTAGAAGCATTTAGTAAAATATTTACTGTGATTACTGTTGAATACGTTTGATAACCAAACGTACATTTGTTTGTACAGAATTCCCCTATCCTTTGAACGTTGACAATTCTGTTACTGTTGTCCACTCACCCACCCACTACTGCATTAGTAGGAATTATGTCTTTAGACACGGTTCCAAAAGACTTGAGAGGCCTTAGAGCGTGTCTAGTTTGCTCTTTAATCAAGGTATTCAGGAGTTTACCCACGCATATTTTATAATTAATTAAATTAGCAAATATTTATAACCTCTCCTTCCTACAATTGTATGTCAACAAAACAAAATTATTGTCCACCATAAAACTTTAGGACTTGACTTTTAGTTACGTATTCACATTATATTATTTTCAGACATTTGACCAGTTTGAGTATGATGGTTGTGACAACTGTGATGAATTTCTGCGTATGAAAAACAACAAGGACAATGTTTATGACTGCACTAGTAATAATTTTGATGGGTAAGATTTAGTACTGCTATTCACATTTTTTAAATCATGTTAGTAAAATAGACTAATGTCAATTGTTTAATTTTTTTACAGTATGATTGCTGTCATGAGTCCAGAAGATAGTTGGGTTTGCAAATGGCAACGCATAAGTATATATCAATCTAAATTCTTAGTTCTCTTCTTTACATGACTGTGCCTTATTTTTTGATAATTTTAACTTTCTGCATTTCAGGTAGATTCTGTAAAGGAGTCTATGCTATATCAGTATCTGGAAGATTACCTGCTGGTGTCATCAGGGAAATGAAGAGCCGAGGTCTTGTATATAGACCAAGAGATACCAGCCAGCGATAATCATTTTCAGAAGTTTAACTATTTTGTAATTTGCATCTAATGTAATAAATATTTAAAGAAACATACAGTATCATTCATAAGTGACTAGGTTTATTTCATGTACAGTCACAACAGTATTAGCCATGCACCTAACAGGATAGATCTATTTTTTTTTGACTAACTTGTCATGAACATAGCCCTGTAGCCCAGATAATATAATACTACTAGTAACTGATGAATAGTAATAGTTGGTACCTACCAATTTTCATAGAAAAGGGCTTTAAATGAAACAAGAAAATAAATATGTGACCTATAATACACTGATAAACTTAATAGCCTGATAAAAACATTAGATTTTTCTATTTACAAAGTAAATGCAAAGTACTGTCACCATGTCTTATTTATATTTCATTCAAACACTTTAAAACTTACACTGTCCTGACTAATGTCACAAGCTAACAACACCAAATTATTGTAACGAATTAATAATGCTCAACTCATGAAATAGGCAATTCATTTAGAATTTGGATTTTAAGTTTGACTAAAGTGTCTCTTTAACTCCTTGTGAATGTGTTTATCAAATTATTTTGAGAACAGAGCCACCAGTGTCTCATGGAGTCATAAGATTATAATCAAGACAAACTTGAATACAGACAAATGTTGCTATTAAGATTGCACAATATTTGTTGAAAAATTATCGTTTAAGCTTGTGTTGGCTCAGCTTCTTTGTACTGCAACTTAGGTGAATCAGGAAACTCTAAAAAATTTCCACTAAAAATACTCCAGCATGTCACTGGATTAATGGCACACATCAAGTTTGTTCTCTGTCAACTGCTGCCCTCAGATGGTGGTACTTTATGCTCATTTTCTGTTCCAAGAACATCTTTATCAATTTCTTTAAAATCTATATTTTGTTGCTTCATTGCATTCTGTGAATATAAATTAAACAGGTTATTGTTGTATAATTTTAGAATCGGAGAACGAGGAACAAGAGTGTAGGTAGGCACTGGTGATGTATAATAAATAAGCTAAGTATCTCTGAAAATTATGTAGTGTGTAAGTTTGGTTGGTCTCACCTTGACACATTCCTGATAAACTTTGAATATACCAGAGCACACCGAATCATCATGATCCCCTTTTAGAAACCTTTCTGAAAACCAGTTATTGAAGCAATCGTCATATTTCTTTTTCAGTTCTGTACACTCTTCACCAATACTATTCATTGTCGCTTATGAGATTTCCATAAAAATTATAAAGTTGGGTAAAATAGCTTTTTCATACAATTTGTAATCCGAAAAAAAAATCAGCAAATCGATAAAGTTTTTGATAAGATTTTGACAGACAGCAGAACTGACAGCAGACTGATACTGTTTAAACCAAGGCTGCGTTCCACTTGATGTCCGCGACTACCGTCACGCCCGAAATAGCCACGTTTTCGCCTCGACAATAATAGCGATCGCGGTTTCGCAGTCGTCCAGTGGTAGGTAATGAAAAATGAGTGCTGTGGTTATTACGATCAGCTTATAAAACAAAGGCATGATAATTCTGTTCTTGAGGCCGCACTGTAACAAAGTTGGCGAGGCAGCATGCGTGGGCTTCTAGTGGAACGGCGTCATATGACGTACGACGTCAGTCTGACTGACATCGATTTTTTTTTTCCCAACCTACGATATAGGTTAGGTATCACTGAATCTTTTAGGCTGCGTTCCGTATTGCGCTGACAGCGAAAATATCACTGATATCGCGCTTACAAACCGTTCCGATTTGGCGTTAGCGAGTCAACGATAGCTGTAGTGACGTCACGGCTGACGTCACTATCACCGCCATCTTGCGTTCACAGTGCAATCGTTTTGCTGCGTTAGCACCGTGAGCGTCTAATGCCGGCTCTACACTCGCACGCGAATCGCAGCCGCGATTCACGGCCGCGATTCACGGCATTGATTCGCGCGTAATGCGCATCACATGCCGCGAAAAATATAGCCCTCCACATTCGCAACTTTTCGCATTTATGTTCGCGCATTTCACTGAAATGGACGTTGAAATTGCTGCTGCTCTGACCCTGTGCGCTTTAGCGTGTTACAATTATGCGTTTATAAAGTCCAGAAAACAGATTAAAAAAAAATGGAGGAGAAGGAGGTGGTGGATGACACAAATCCATCGTAATAGAACCAGGCAAGTCTTTTTGACATACCTACTTAGAATCTAGAAGAATTTATTTTTATTTTATTTATTATTATTTTTATATTAATTGATGGGGGCACCACTTCCTTCAATGCAGGTCCTTAATATAAGTAAATACCACAGCAAAATAGCGAGTTCATATATTTATTCCTAATTATTTATTTCAGTGCGAGTCTGGAAAAGCAGTTGGCCGAACTTGTAGCAGAACCTTCAGCTGAATTCCAAAAATTCACTAGAATGTCTCTCTTAGATTTTGAGAAGTTATTAAGTGAAGTGTCTCCACTAATTTCTAAGCAAGATACTCAATTACGAAAAGCAATCCCGGCTAAAACGCGTCTCGCCATTACATTACGATTTTTGGCAACTGGAGACAGCCTACAAAGTTTACACTTTTTGTTTAAAGTTTCACCTCAACTAATATCGCAAATAATACCCGAAGTATGTCAAGCTTTAAATCAAGTACTGAAGGCGGAAATTAAGGTAATTAAAAATAATATTAACACACAATTTTATTGAAACTATTTATTTATATATATATATTAATTTTTATTGCGAAAGTGTCATAGTTAGGTAGTTATTACTATAAATTGAACTTAGTTATTATTAGGAACTGTGTACCCAATATTGATTTTGTTCCAATATCAGGCGTACTCAATTAAATGCCGGCGTACGCCTTCGCAATTAAATCGTCATAATCTGTTGTATCTTCAGTAGGTTGGTCGCTCGTATTCTCACTATAATATGTATGGTCTTCATGAGGTTGTTGAATCAACTCATTTGTTAAGATAATCACTGGTGAATCTCCTGCGGTTGATGCTTCTTCTGGAATACTAATTACTGGTGGATCTAATGGTAGTGACTCAGAGTACATGGTCTGTTGTATAGGTGCCCCGGAGTATATGGAACAAATCGGCGACTCGGAGTAAATGCTGCGTGCAGTAGTTGCCCTCTGTTGTTGCATTGGTGACTTGGAGTTAATGCCGGGTGAACTAGTTGCTCTCTGTCTCTGTTGTTGCATTGGTGGTTCTGAGTAAGTGCTGCGTGAGCTAGTTGCCCTCTGTTGTTGCATTGGTGGTTCTGAGTAAGTGCTGCGTGAGCTAGTTGCCCTCTGTTGTTGCATTGGCGGTTCTGTGCGTGAACTAGTTGCTCTCTGCTGTTGAAGTGGTGATGGAGACGGTGTTGAAATATACGTTCGAGCAGGCGAGAAATATTCTGGAGTTTCCGATCGAGCTGAAGAATAAAGGGAATGGGAGTGTCGGTTATAACGCCGAAACATCTGATAAATTTCGCATACAAACTGCTCTCTTTCATCTTCAGATAACAGTCTCAATTTTTTGGCAATTATTTTACCGTGTAAATCACATTCATCTTCTTCTTGGGGTTGCCGAGCTCTTAATGTCGTTTTAAGTGTCGAAAGACAATCCTTAACTGTTTCTCCAGCAATTAAAAGCTCAGAGGGGTTGTTACGGCGACGAATCGTTTTAGACTTTATTTGTTGTTGAGTCTCCTCGCTTATTTCATGTTGTTGAGTCTCCTCGCTTATTTCATGTTGTTGAGTCTCCTCGCTTATTTCATGTTGTTCAGTCTCCTCGCTTGTTTCATTATTTGCGGATTCTTCCTGAAATATAAAAAATAAACAATTACAAATACTATGTTTTGTAAACATATTTAATCGTTAACGTTAACCTTGCCCTAATGTATAAAAAAAAATTTATTTACAGATACCGACGTGCGCAGAAGAGTGGCTTGAAATTGAAAAAGGTTTCAAATTTCCACGAGCTGTTGGTTCAATTGATGGAAAACATATTGTTATACAATGCCCACCAGAATCAGGATCGGAATATTTTAATTATAAGAAAACACACAGCATAGTATTGTTAGCTTTAGTTGACAGCAATTATAATTTTATATTTGCCGATATAGGATGCCGGGGCAGAATTAGCGATGGCGGGGTGTTTAGAAATAGTTTACTTTGGAAAAAAATTTGTTTAAATACATTAAACTTGCCTACACCACACCCCTTGCCTGGTTCAGACAAAGATGTACCTTATGTATTTTTAGGAGACGGTGCTTTTGCACTGTCAACACATGTAATGAAACCTTATCCGGGTTCTCATGATCCAGGATCCCCAAAACGTATTTTTAATCAGAATTTGTCAAGGTCACGGGTTGTAGTAGAGAATACGTTTGGAATACTTGTAACAAAATTTAGAATATTTCAAAAACCAATTCCATTTAACCCCGAAAAAGTTTCTCTTATAACTATGACATGCATCTTACTGCATAACTACTTACGAAAAAGTGCTACTTCGTCACAAATATATACGCCGCCAGGAAACATAGACACTTATGATGAAAATGGCATGTTCACACCTGGTGCATGGAGAAATGAAAGACAAGAATTTGAAGCTACTTGTGCTGTTCGTAATATTCCAATCACAGCACGCCGATCAGCTCTAAATGCCCGTGAAATAAGAGACGAGTTTACGAAGTATTTTGTAAGTAGGTAGATAGATATAAGATATAAAAGTGGAAAAATTAGCAAATAAATTATACTTACAGTATTTATTGTTTTATTACATGTCATTCCATCTCCCAGAAATGAATTCATGGTCTCATAGGCGAACCATATGGGCTTATAAACTTCATCTGAGCTAGCACCGCTGTGGGTAGAATCCTTTACTTTTTTCCTGTATGTTCTGAAGCTGGACATTAAGGAGTCCTTTTTCTTCTTAAGATCAGGCACAGGAATTCCCATAATTTCGCTAATTCTCATCCAGGCATCATGTACCTTAATTTTATTTTTGTGATCTGCATGTTTGGCTTGCCAAATCACAGGTTCCGCTTGATAACACTCAAGGAACGTTAGTTCCCGATCGTTACTCCACTCGATGCTCATAACGTAAACATAAACGTCCACTTATCCCTGCGTCTCGCACACAACTGCGAACACACCGCGAATGTGGATGCGTTCGCGTTCGCGCTTCGCAATCGCTTCGCAATCCCTTTGTCGCGGGCCAAAAAACCGCCACCGGACGGGGAACGCCGCGAAGCGCGAACGTGAAGCCGCGAAGCGCGACCGTGAAGCCGCGAAACCATCCACACTCGCGGTTCGCGCCCTTCGCGGGCTTTCGCGGCGCGAGTGTAGAGCCGGCTTAAGAGCGGACTGTCACATTGACGCATTTGACGTCTTTTTGCTTCAAAGAACAGCAAATGTGATCTAAAGCCGTTCCGAAATGAAATCGCGTCAACAGCGCTGTCAGCACGCTAATCAAATCGGAACGGCTTTTGACGCTCACAGTGCCAACAGTGATATTGGCGCAATACGGAACGCACCCTTAGGAGGTAGGTAGTAAAGTCTTTAGACATACTCTTACTAATCTGTGTAGTAAAGAAAGAACGACGTGCAAGAGTTAGGTTAAGTTCAAGTAGAGTTAATAAATAACTTTCTGCAAGAGTGCAAAATTTAAACCTATCCATCTAACTGCGTAAACAGTAGTTATGGGAGACATTTTAAAAGATAATCGTTTTGCAAAATATCTGAAAGATCCTCGCTACAGACAAATACCGAAACATGAACGGAAGGTTAAAATTGATAAAAGGTTTCAATCGATGTTCAGTGATGAAAAGTTCAAAGTAAAATATACAGTAGACAAACGTGGTAGACCAGTAAATGAAACATCGACAGAGAATCTTAGGAAGTATTATGAGCTGGAATCTGGTGAAAGTTCTGATAACAGTTCAGATGATGAGAGTGTAGAAGAAGAGACAAAACAGAACATAGAAGCTTCTGAAGTCGGTAATACGCCAGGCAGATTCGTGCTACGTCCCCAAGCCGAAGATAAAGAGGAAGAAACATCACCCAAACTTCAAAATGATAAGTTAATAAGAGGAAAACTTGACAAAAAGACTAAAGAAAGATTATTAGATCTTGATATTGACTATGCTCGTGGCGAAGGTAATATTTATAGCTCATTTATTAATACTTAAGAGGCAAATGCATCCAGCAGCCAACAATATTGTCTGATAACAAAAAAAGGAGGAATTATTGCATTTTTTGTTGTTAACAGTATCACATTTGTTACCATTAACTTAAAAATTTTAGGAGTCCTCCTGACGGATAGTTCTTCAGATGAAGACAGCAGTGAGGAAGAAGAAAGTGAATTTGAACATGAATGGGGAGAGTTAGATGCAGATGCCGAAACTACAGATGAATCTACCAAGAGGTATATATACTAAATATAAATAGGCAATAATAAATATAATTAAGTCTCATTGAGTGGTTGACATTATAATTACCAATGACTTCAAAAGTAGTCAAAGAAATTATTTCACATATTGTAGTTATGTCAATTTTACTATTCAATTTTCAATTGATTTTGTTATGTTTTGCAGTCCTATCGAAGGTCAAGCTTTTAAGTACCTACATCACTGTTTGTTAAACAGTTAATAATATGCTATATAGTCCGTTTAGTATCAGTCATTTTAATGCTGTTAGATAGAGCTGCTCATCTAACCATGAGCCACATTATATCAGTTTCAGTGAATCAGAAGCCGTAATTTAAAAATAGTGACAGCATGCCCATAGCATTGCCTCTTAGCATCACATAGTTTTTTTGGGAACCCATCACTTAATCGCAATTTTCTTCATCGATTTTTATTTCCCATAAAACAATTCGCAGATGTTTCAAAATAATACTCAAAAAATTCTAGAATCTTGTTATAGTCCGTTTAAATGTATTAGTCAAACATTGTAAACAATCTTGACATTCCTTTTTAATGAAATTATTAATTTTAAAATAAAGTAAACACAAAACTCAGAAGTTAAATAGGTTATTTATCGTTAAATACTGAGATCTTTTTATATCGAATAGTTTATTAATTTTATTCACTGATATTATTTTAAAAGTTATAAAAAGATTGTTTACATTTTTGGACTACCAAAGAAAAAAAGACTATACATCACAATTTCATTTACTCGAATGCTTATTATCTACAAACTTACTTTATTGTTACTTCTTTTCATAAATTACGTATTTTATCGAAGTAACGTTAGCTTTCTATTTTGTTACCCATATTTTTATTTCCACGTAAGTTTCAATATGCAGAATTCTTGAAACATCAAATTTTACTTCACTAAGTTCCGTATTTCCAATCGAATTTGTTACTAATCTTATATTACATACTTTATTAATAGACAATTTAAAGCATAACTAATATAAATATGTAATAAATATTAATCTAATAAATAAACTGCGTTAATCCCGACTCGCCGTAGTCTCCTCGCCGTGGTACTAGTCTGCCCGATACTAGAGTGTAATTTAAAAGCCGGAGGCGCGGAGGGAGAGCAGCCTCCGCCCGCTGTAGTGACCAGCAAGCCGAAGCTGCGTAGGCGAGCGTGGGTGACTGCGCCTTGTTACGCAAGGGCGACGAGGCTGCTATTCCCGCAGCGCCGGAGACGAGGAAATCCTAATGCATGCTGCTTGTTTGCATGCCTGCTTGCTTGCTGCATGCATGTCTGTGTGCTTGCATGCATGCATTTATGCATGCCTGCTTGCTTACTTGCATGCATTAATGCATGCATGTATGCCTTCTTACTTGCATGCGTATGCATGCGCATGCCTTCTTACTTGCATGCGTATGCAAAAATATATGGGAACCGTTACACATAGAAACAAGTTTTTATGAAAGGTTATATCAATAACTTAATAATTCTATAAAACATTAGTTTGGTATATCGTTATTCTGCTTAACAAAACAGTTGCGAAACATTTTTTTGGTGAACTGTTATTCGATGTTATGAAACGACGATAAATAACTATTCGATTAAACAAGAAAAAAAGATATTAACATTCATTGAATAGTTTTCTGTGAAATGAAATTCGATATCAAAAAATTCTGTGTTATGATAGATACCCAGTTTTTTTGGATGACTTATAAACTCTTATTATAGCTCACTCCTGTGAGTTTGAACACCTTCTCATCATGGGTGACTTCAATATTGACCTTTTGATGGACAATCCAATCAATCATTCATGAAGCAATCATTCAAACTAAGATCCATTGTTGAATCAGTCAACCTTGCGATTTTACGACTTAACGCTACTTATCACAGCAATGCTGAAACATAGGATACATGGGTCGATCTGATAATTAATTCTTCTACAGATCATGTTGTTAAACATGGCCAATACCCTGCCTCTGGTTTTTCTCACCACGACCTCACCTTCTTGTCTTACAAACTAAAAACTAAAAAGTGTCCAAAAACAGTTCTTCTATGCAACTTTTCTCAAATCAACCTCGAGTTGTTGCAGTGCGGTGCCACTTCCGCTGACTGGTCGGCGGTTCTTACAGCAGCTACGGTTGAACTTGAAGATGAAGTCTCTGTATTCAATAACCTTCTGCTAAAACTGTTTGATGCTCATGCTCCACTTCGTCCGGTTAGGTTGCGGCGTCCTCCTGCTCCTAGGCTCACACACACATATTCGTCTAGCAATGACCAAATGTGTCCGTGCATTTAGGAATTTTCAGCGTTCTCATAGTGATGAGCACTGGATTTTGTTTAAAAGGGCTAGAATTAATAGTAACCAGATTGTAAGGGCGGCTAAAAGACGTCATTTTCATCATAATCTTATTCAAACTCCACCCAAAAATACCTGGAAGTTGCTCAATTCACTTGGGTTTGGTAAATCTGCTTCTTCTCATGTAAACCTGTCTCACTCAACTTTGCACAGCTGTCATATCTTCTACTAAGTCTTCCATTCTTTCTAAAGACCCTCCACACATCAATTCTTTCCACTTTTCTCCGGTAACTGGTGACGAAGTATGCAAAAACATGCTCATTCCAATGCTCGGGAACTTGGTCCCCATCATCACATACATTATTAATTTCTCTTTAGTGTCTGGGGTGTTTCCATCTATTTGGCGAAAAGCCTTTGTTCGCTCACTCCCTAAAATAACGAATCCCACCCACTCTTCTTTTTTACTTCCCTCCTATTTCTATCCTCCCATTTCTATCAATAGAAATCTAAGAGCTGGACTAAAAGACTCTAAAATAACTGTTCTCATACTCATTGCTTTTTCCAATGTTTTTAATGTTGTTGACCATGGCATTCTTCTCGCCATCCTTTCCCACGTGCGTATCTCGACATCGGCACTGGAATGGTTCTCCTCTTATCTTCGCGATCGTATGCAAGCTACCCACTTTGACCAGAGTATTTCCTAATGATGCGACCTCGTTGCAGGGGTACCGGCAAGGGGCTTTACTTACTTACTCTCACCTCTACTTTTCTCGGTCTTTATCAACTTTATCACTCATGTTCTAGAAGGCTGCTCGTATTATTTTTACGCTGACGATTTGCAACTTTACTCTCACACTGATGCAGACAACTTTAGCTTGACTATTGAGGTCATGATTAAAAACCTCAAGTCTATACCCGACTGATCCATTAGGTACGGCATTTCAGTCAATCTCTCTAAATGCCAGGCTCTTCTTGTTGGCAACCCGTACCAACTCAGTGAGCCAATTGCGGCATTACTGTATAACAATTGCACCATACCCTATAGCTGTCACGTCAAAAACTTTGGTCTGATGATAGACAGCTCATTCACTTGGGTATAAGCTGATCGCGGAGACTAGAAAAGTCTCGTACTCACTTCGAACTCTCTACCGTTTCCGGAACTTTCTTCCAGTGAGTACCAAAATTTTGCTGAGCCAGGCATTGGTGCTGCCTGTCATGGATTACGCTGATGTATGCTGTACGAATCTATCCCAAAACTTTTTGAACAAACTTGATCGTCTCCTTAATAACTGCATTCGCTTCATTTTTGGCGTACGGAAGTACGACCATATAACTCCATACCGGTCTCAGCTAAATTGACTCAATATTCGACAGCGTAGAAATCTTCGAATCCTCTGCACTCAGTTCAGTATTCTTTGTAATCCAAATTCTCCCAATTATCTTACATGTAATTTTAAATTTATAAGTGACATCAGTTCCCGGATCCTCCGTACTAGCAATGCCATGCAGCTGTACACACCTTTGCATAAGACTGCTTATGTCTCCAACTCTTTAACCCTCAGCGCCATCAGACTTTGGGACTCCCTCCTCTCAATGAGAATCAATCTATACTAATATTATAAAGCTGAAGAGTTTGTTTGTTTGTTTGAACGCGCTAATCTCAAAAACTACTGGCCCGATTTGAAAAATTATTTTTACGTTGGATAGTCCATTTATCGAGGAAGGCTTTAGGCTATATAACATAAAGATACGACTCATAAGATCACAGCAGAAATGAAAAATGTTGCGAAAACGGGAGAAAGATATTCCTTTTGAGAGCTTCCGCTGCATACGCTGCGGAAACCGCTTAAGTTACACAAAAATCATGTATGACAGGCTTGTTCAGCATTAAGAGTTCTATAATAAAGTCCGCGACGGCATATGTCTATCTTTTATGGTTGACTTACTACAACCTTTTTTATGTTAATAAATTTGTAAAAAAAATATGCATTATTTTTAGAGGTGTATTATACACACAGGTATTTATTCTTATCAAAATAAATACATTCATCATCACGAGCATTTCATTTAGAACCAAGTTGCCCTTTATATCATTTGATTTCAATAAATATCTTAGGAGCTATCACAGTTTTAACATAACTCCGCACCAAAATAATGTTCGCAGCTTAAGTACAACGTGCGCTTGCGCTAATATATTATAAAGCTGAAGAGTTTGTTTGTTTGAACGCGCTTATCTCAGGAACTGCTGGACCGATTTAAAAAAATATTTCTGTGTTGGATAGCTTATTTATCGAGAAAGGCTTTAGGATATAAAATATGACGCTGCGACGGGAGGGGAGGGAGCAAACTCAAAACGCGCGGACGAAGTCGCGGGGGACCGCTAGTAACATAATATCAGTTCAGCGTTATTTAATATGGATTTTGTTATATTTATGTAAGCTTATGTAGGTTTATGTAAGAAGTGTTTATATAGGTATATGTAATTCATTCTTAGATGTTAGTTTTTTTGTTATTTTATGCCGCCTCAACTGTTTCTGCTTCACCGGTAGAGAACGCTTTAATGCATTAAGTGTGCCATTGGAACTTAATTTTGTTGTGCAATAAAGAATATATAAATAAATAAAAATAGTTTTTTTGGTCTCCTGAAAAGTTGCTTAAAATGACATTCGAAGCTAAGGGACGATATGCCAGATTAACAAGGTCTCTCGTCCACTATACACAGTGGCGGGGCAAGACCCAAATTTTATGAGGGCAAGATGAATTATGCGAGGCCCCCTCATGGATGACGCAAGAGGGCGGACTTGTTGAGAGTAAAAAAAATGTTATACTCAATTTTCCATTCATAAAAATGCAAACTTGTTCATTGTAATTATTGTACAGAAAAACATACTCTTTTTCTTTGAAGTATATTTTTCGAATTCTAGACGAATACTGACGAATGTGGTAGATAAGTATTGCCAAATACTTGCTAGCCGGTTTTTTATTATAAAGATTATACCTTTGTTGCTACATGAGAATTTTATCAATTTTTGCGTACGCAGGCCTTCGATGCGCGAGGCCCCTAGGACCGCGAGGCCGTAGGCGGTTCCCACGTCGCCCACGCCTTACGCCGCCTCTGACTGTACATAACACAGACTGCTTGTATATAGTCCCATTGAGTGTAAATTTGTGTTTCAGAATAGCAATATGCAACATGGACTGGGACAACATCAAAGCATCAGATTTAATGGTCTTACTCAATTCCTTTTTACCACCTGGAGGAGTTATTCACAGTGTTTCTGTAAGAATTGTTTTTTGTTTATTCATTTTATCACATTAGTAAGACATAATCATGGATACTTAAATAAAAAAGTAGTTTATCTAGTTATTTTGATTTTTGTTGCATTAACTCCTCTTTAAAGGCAAGTTTTTAATAAGATTTTATTTTTATTTAGATATATCCATCAGAATTTGGATTGAAGAGAATGCAAGAAGAGGAAGTACGAGGGCCTATTGAATTGACTGAAGAAAAGAAGGATGACTCCTCTGATGATGGGGGAAATGAAGAAGGTATGAGTCAATGGAAATTGTGTAGATATTTATAAAGTTACTTACCTATTTTTTGTCAACAAATATTATTCTCCAGGTTCAACATATCACATGGAAAAATTGCGTCGGTATCAGCTAAACAGACTAAAGTATTTTTATGCAGTAGTGGTCTGTGATAAAGTATCCACAGCTGATAAACTGTACAGCGAGTGTGATGGCATGGAGTACGAAAGCAGTGCCACAAGGCTTGACATGAGGTTCATTCCAGATGATGTGACTTTTGACCAGGTAAACTAAGGCAACACAACCTTATGTCACTTGATATAATAATAATAATAGTCCCCCTAGCCGATTTCGACTACGGTGGCCAGTCACAAAGACTTACCGACTGCGCGGGACATATTATAGCACACAAGTGTGTGCGCAAACACAGGTGCACTCTCTATTCCTCTCACTCTAATAGCCCGATGGGACAGCAATCTGACACGACCGGAGAGAAATCAGGCGCAGGACCAACGGCTTTACGTGCTTTTCCGAGGCACGGGGGTGAAACACCGCCAACTACGGGCTACCCTAAGAATTTCTGAACAGAAAAACCCAGGTATAAATTTTTGGTCCGACCCAGGGATTGAACCCGGGACTTTAAAGCGACGGCTGCACCAGAAGCCGTCGCTTTAAAGTGCGACATCTAACCGCTGCGCCATCGAGGCAGTCACACTTATTATAGATTGCGCCGCTCAGACTACTATTCACTACCCACAGTTTTTAGTTCCCAATTTGAACAAAACAATCATCTTTATACTTTACAAATTATTAAACACACAGGAGCCCCGCGAAGTATGCACCAAACTGCCAGACATGACAAAGTACAAACCGCGATTGTTCACGACGACAGCACTTCAACAAGCAAAAGTCGAGCTCACTTGGGACGCGACTAACCCAAATCGCGCGGAGACGATACGCAGCGCACTGGATGGGAAAATTGATGACCTTGACCTCAAGGAGTACCTGGCATCTAGCAGCAGTGAAGGTTAGAACATGACCCCAACATTCTTTAGCTGGTCTTATCCCAATGCTTTGAAAAGGCCTCTCCCAAACTCTTCCACCTATGTCTGTCCGCAGCCAGCGACCCCCAGTCCCTCGCAAATCGAACCAAATCTTCACACTATTTTGAGTCTGCCTCTTCTTGTGCGATGAAACTTTCATCATGAAAGGACCCTAACATATCTATACTAATATTATAAAGCTGAAGAGTTTGTTTGTTTGTTTGTTGCCCTTTATATCATTTGATTCCAATAAATATCTTAGGAGCTATCACAGTTTTAACATAACTCCGCACTAAAATAATGTTCGCAGCTTAAGTACAACGTGCGCTTGCGCTAATTATATTATAAAGCTGAAGAGTTTGTTGGTTTGAACGCGCTTATCTTAGGAACTGCTGAACCGATTTTACAAAATATTTCTATTGAGAAAGGCTTTAGGATATAAAACATCAGGCTGCGACGGGAAGGGAGGGAGCAAACTCAAAACGCGCGGACGACGTCGCGGGGGACCGCTAGTGAACCCATAAAAGCTACATAAAAGACGTTAATGCTTCAACACCCGAGCGGTTGCAGGCAACCGCATAACAATAGAATTTGCATGTGTCTCGTTCACATACGCTTGAGGGATTAAACTGTAATTATAAGCGCTGTCGATTTTGTTGTTAAATAAATACCTACTTTTGGATACAGAAAAAAATATTTAAAAAGGAATTGCTTATATGAAAGTCAATGGTTTTCGAAAGATAAGTAAATGAATTTTAAAAAACCGTCCAAGTGCGAGTCGGACCCGCGCACTTAGGGTTCCGTGCCACCTTTATACTGACTTCCGGGTCCACTTACTTCCACCTAGCGAAAATATCACAAAAATTTTTGACAGCAAAAATTTATGTTTGTAGTGTTATGTTTGAGGTTGATGAAAATGTGCTATGTCTCAAAAACTACCGGTTCGATCTCGTTCAAACTATTTCTCGTTGAAAGTATTTGTTAAGATCTACATCATGTATTTTTTTTTCAAAATGTTCACTTTTTCTTCTTCGGGGGCGACTATGTCTTAAATGACTTTTAGAAAAACCCTAAAAATGCAGGTAACTAAATGCTCTAAGCCTGGAACAGGGTAACGATCAAACTATCTTCAGAGTTGTCCATCACGCCAGCTCATCCCGTTACATTCGAATATGATTATTAAATCTTTTACATTGAAAAAAATAATTATGTTGCACAGATGAAGCTGACCAAGCCGATAGTCAATCAGACCAGGAGGATGATGATGACCCTATAAAAAAATACAAGTCACTCCTTGAAGATATTGAGAAAAAAGAAGAAAGTAAGAAAAACAAAGATATGGAAATGGAAATCACTTGGGGCTTGGGAATCAAAGACAAGGCGGAAGAGTTGGTCAAGAAGAAGTTGAATGAAGGTAAGCTTAGTAGTTATGAATATGACACTACACTACTAATATCATACAACATCATCATCAAATTTAAGAGCCAGGCTCTTGTCGGTGGTGTTTTTTTTAATTATTTTCCATTCTCTTGAACTCTTAATAGACGCAACTTTGTAACATCAATCTGTATTGTTTGGCTAATAAATGTTCACGCTATCTGATCGGCAACATTCATGTCATGCAATGTTGAATTAAGTGACTCATCTCTGCCGAAATTTTTAATGAAAATTCATTATGTTTCGTGAGCCGTAATGTGGTACAAAGGTGTCTTTGTCTTAGGCGAACTTAAATCCCTTGATACACTCAGGATTTTCTATTACCTCTATAATTATAACCAGTAATCCAATTTAATGCCCTCGCTTCGCTCGGACCTCAAATCTGCAACCCTCACGTTTAGCTCGTTATTAAAGGTAGCGCCCGCGCGGTAAGACACTTTAATTACGCCCTGGCTCAATGTACTATTGTTTTTCTTTCCTGTTTCAGAAAAAGACTTGACCCCATTCGAGAAGCTACTGAAAAAACGAAAAGAAAAGAAAAAGCAGAAGAAATTACAGAAACAACAAAAAACTGAAAATGATAATGATTCATCAGGGTCAGAATCATCTGATGATATACCTTCAGATGTAGACATGAATGATCCTTATTTCGCGGAAGAATTTAACAAACCAGAATTTAAAAATAGTAAATCTAAATCAAAGGATAAAAAGAAACTTGCTGATGTTGATGAAGAGGGCAGTGAAGACGAAAAACGAAAAGCTGAATTAGAATTACTGTTGGATGATGAGGATGATGGCAAGGCACACTTTAGTCTGAAAAAGATTCAAGAAAATGAGACCAGTTCCAAAAAATCCAAAAGAAAAAAGAAACTAAAACAAAAGATGCTAGAGCAAAAACAAGCTTTGCCCGACTTCGAAATAAACCTTGAAGACAAACGGTTCTCGGCATTGTATGATTCGCATCTTTTCAATATAGACCCAACAAATCCCAACTTTAAGAAAACAAAGAATATGGAAAAGTTAATTCATGAAAAACTAAAGAGAAGACCTGCCGATACACCAGAAGAAGCACAACCACAGCCTAAAAGGTCGAAAGAGGATGCTGAATTAAACTTACTAGTTAAAAATATCAAGAGGAAAACGAAAGATGCTATGAAAAAATAAACTAATTATATGTAGCTACAAGACTTTTATTTTTGGCATACTGCAAAAATTATTAGATAAGCCTACATAACTGTCAGTTTTTATGAAAAGGCCACGACCACGCTCGCAACCCGCCAGTGTGATTGAACCTAGTGCTAAAGCGCCTACCTGAGATAATGTTAACGCATATGAATATTACCATACAATGATAAAGTTAATCTATACCAATATCATAAAGCTGAAGTTTGTTTGTATGTTTGATCGCGCTAATCTTAGGAACTACTGGACCGAAAAAATATATGTTAATTAAAAAAATATATGTTTGGATGGCTTATTTATAGATTAACGCTTTAGGCTAAATATCACGCTGCGACAGGTGACGGATGATTAATGTCACGAAAGTTGGATTGGATAGGATTTCAGGTACAAACTAGTAACAGTAATAACAAAAATGTATAAACTGTATCAATAGTGTATATTTCGTCAATTAGCCCCACGATTTTTATGATCACTTACAATTACTACGTCACAAACTAAGATGAAATGCTAGCAGCCAGTGCCTTCTTGATTTCTCTGCCCAGAGCCGCGCCTAACGGCGGCGGGACTGCATTGCCAACCTGAAAAATAAAGATAACTATTGTTAGATGGATAATCGATTATGGCATTACTATGATAGACAACACAAGGACTTATGGACAGCACTAGACCTGTCAGATAGCGTGTGGGAGTTTAGCGCGGGAAACGAGAAGAGGAAGTTGGATTTTGTTTCTTCATTTTAGTAATTGTTTTTTTCTAGTAATTTATTGTGATTTTGTGTTGGAATCATCATAATAATGTGTGCTTTTGAAGAAAACAATGAAGACAAAGGAGGAAACAAAGTAAAGCGTGCTCTGATCGCAGATCGCGCCCTCTGATTCGGATCGTTATTCTCGTGCTAAACTTCATTCTTGAGCATTGAAATGCGAACGCCATCCCCGCATTTTAATGAGTTAGGTTAGGTTAGGCTAGTTTAGTGTTAGTTTTGTAATTAAGTGTAAATATTGAACTCATTAATAAAGAATTGTCTGTATGGCTCTGTCCGAGGACGTTAAACTTGTATTAAAAAAAAAGATAGCGTGTGTTTTGACATTAGATTGATTGTTGTGCAATTGTCCCGCGTAATTTTACTTACTGCATTGATTATTGTATAATTAGTAACTTTGTTATGAAATAAGAATATTTATCAACACACCGGTTTATCTCTTTCACTATTAATCGCGATACACGGTGTCGAAGCGTGCGTGGCTTCTGTTTTTTACAAAAATTGTATTCGGTACATCTTCAAAATTAATTTTATCACATCCGTTTATATCAAATGACTCAATACAGTGCGACTAATTTTATGTTGAAATTATGTAGTAAAAACACTAAAACATTTTCACAATTCTATAAACAAAACTCTAAGAACTCTCGGCATTCAAGTAAACCGACATGGTCACCCTACTCAACGTTTTCCTTAAGGATTGCAAAAAATGAGTTTTCTTTTAAAATATGACACTTACAGGGACGATTGGTTCGTCAAGTTTTAGTACAACATTTTTCACAATTTCTGATGTAACTATAAGTTTGGGTTTATTAAATATAGTTCAATATAAGGATCACTCAGTTGGGACGATCGAGGAAAAACACGATTTTCATTTTCTCTTAAACCCGTAAGATTTCAATCAAGATCTTTGTTTCACAAATTTTCCCAGAAGCATAATTTATAATAAACACGACTTGGATGAATTAACCACTGGATACGAAACGCAAGAGTGAGTGTATGAAAACATCATTAGCCAATTTCTACGGGGCGGGGGGAGCTTGTTGTGTCAATTTTTGACATTTAGTGCATGTAAGTGTCGATATTTATTTATCGATATGTGCCGAACGAATGAATGAACGAATATTTTGTAAAAAGACATATAATTTTTACATTATGTTTTTTTTTTTAAATTATGGACATGTTTAATGCACAAACCATTCGAATGAACAACTGAAACATAGAACGTTTATATGAACGGTCTGGCAAGTAACACTAACTAGAACTTCCTAAGATATTGTGAAACCGCCCATAAGTACATAGATACAGCCCAGCACCATTTAAATCCTCCTATGGGATAATTACGCAGTAGATTTTTGCGTTGGCATTAAATCACACTGGTGTTAAATTGATACCACATATTCGGTGATGTTTTGTGGGGATCCATTTTGTCTCCCTTCGACCCACTTTATATTACTTAATAGATCCACAAGAAATCTGAAATTATATTTTAAAGATGTATTGTCATAAAATAAGAAGTTTAAAATTTACAAGCAAACTGTTGCATTTTTAAGATAACCTTAATCTATTCTCGAGTGAAACTTATTACAGATTTATCATTTTTAACCGACTTCAAAAAAGATGGAGGTTATCAATTCGACTGTATGTTTTTTTTTTTTTGTATGTTTGTTACCTCATATCTCAGTCGTTTGTCGACCGAATCGAAAAAATTTTTCGCCTACTTAGAGGGTGTACCTTCTAGTTGGTCCCATTTTTTCCATTTTGGGATCTGATTATAGAATCTTGGTGTAATCGAGGGAAACCCTCAAATTTTAAAGGCACGTATAGTGTTTCTTTACTAGAATCTTAATGTTGACGTGTTGTTACGTCTGATAGTCAACATCTTGTAGGGCTGAGCTGATTGTGGAACTCCTTAACGCTTAGGAGTTCAGTAACTATAATGACGGAACTTATGATAGGTAATTTGTAGCTTCTTAAAAAATTGAATTATAAGGTGCAACTCCTCTCCCCCCCTCTTATGTTATCACTAAAAATGAAGAAATAAAATAAACTTTTAAAAAAGTAAAAACCGACTTCAAAACCAAAATGCACTAAAAAGTCTTAAATAAACTCTTCACCATTGAAAGGAAAGGAATCCGTTTTAGGCAAACAATTTCTTTTTGGAGTCGGTGCCATCACTTTGACCATTAAGCATCAACTATCACAGCACCGACTCCAAAAAGAAATTGTTTGCCTAAAACGGATTCCTTTCCTTTCAATGGTGAAGAGTTTATTTAAGACTTTTTAGTGCATTTTGGTTTTGAAGTCGGTTTTTACTTTTGTAAAAGTTTATTTTATATTTTAAATGTTTATTTTATTATAAAATTTAATAAATGTTTATCGATACGATTTATCGACAATTGTCAAGCACAATTAAAATTAAACTGACAAGAGAACGAATGATAAACATACGACAATCCTACCGTATAAGGTATACGTTATCTTGTTGATTTTGCAGTAACTGACCACTACTTTCTTAAATGGCAGTGTTACTTTTCTCTTGGAAAACACATTTCACTATTTTCATGAATAATATCAGCTTTTTTGGGATGACACGTTACTTACGGATGAAAATAAATATTTTTTGTCTTGTCGCTATAAATTTTACACAAAAATAAGCCACATTTATCCATTTTTTCTGTCAATGTTTCTCACTGAGCTCTATCACCGTACTGACAAGACGTCATCTGTAAGTGAGGCCAAAAAGCCCGCTTCATGGCTAAGGGGGCACAAGCGAAATTGCCCGTCATAGCGCGTCCAGTGGTTTATTCGTCCAAGAAACATGATTATGATTTTTACTTTTTCAGTATAAGGTGGTGTTTTAGAAGATCACTCAACTGAACATAGTGCATTCTGAGTGATCCATAGAAATCGTTCTAAATCTTGGCTTTGAAACGATTCGAAAATTTGTTTAGCAGCTTACACAAATTCGTCCCAATTATTTCAAATGCAAATTATAAGCACATAGGTAGGATATTCTTGGATATGCGTTATGGTTTATTCTTCAGAAGTCCAGATTGAGAGATCCAGTTAATGAGTTCTAACTTTCTTTGTTTAGGTTTCACAATTTTTATACCTTACCATTACGCTTCACAATTATTTCCTAAATCTATACTAATATTATAAAGCTGAAGAGTTTGTTTGTTTGTTTGTTTGAACGCGCTAATCTCAAAAACTACTGGCCCGATTTGAAAAATTATTTTTACGTTGGATAGTCCATTTATCGAGGAAGGCTTTAGGCTATATAACATAAAGATATAAGACCACAGCAGTAATGAAAAATGTTGCGAAAACGGGAGAAACATATTCCTTTTGAGAGCTTCCGCTGCATACGCTGCGGAAACCGCTTAAGTTACACAAAAATCATGTATGGCAGGATTGTTCAGCATTAAGAGTTCTATAATAAAGTCCGCGCCAGCATATGTCTATCTTTTATGGTTGACTTACTACAACCTTTTTTATGTTAATAAATTTGTAAAAAAATAATGCATTATTTTTAGAGGTGTATTATACACACACGTATTTATTCTTATCAAAATAAATACATTCATCATCACGAGCATTTCATTTAGAACCAAGTTGCCCTTTATATCATTTGATTTCAATAAATATCTTAGGAGCTACCACAGTTTTAACATAGCTCCGCACCAAAATAATGTTCGCAGCTTAAGTACAACGTGCGCTTGCGCTTATATATTATAAAGCTGAAGAGTTTGTTTGTTTGAGCTTATCTCAGGAACTGCTGGACTGATTTGAAAAAATATTTCTGTGTTGGATAGCTTATTTATCGAGAAAGGCTTTAGGATATAAAACATGACGCTGCGACGGGAGGGGAGGGAGCAAACTCAAAACGCGCGGACGAAGTCGCGGGGGACCGCTAGTCCTCTTATAATTTGGTTGTGGTTGGATAAGTTTTTTGAAAAGATCTTCTAGACCACACGCAAATAACACCCAGACCCGAGACAATATAGAAAATTTTGATTTCTACATTGTCCCGACCGGGAATCGAACCCGGGTTTGTTGAACAATGTCTCAAAAACTGAGTACATTAGTTAGAGGTAGTACATAGTCATTCCTGCATCCCCTTTTTACCACCGCACGTCTAGACGCACCGCGGGCTACCACCCATACCGTGTATATAATCCACTGTTGCGAATTAAGCGCTTCGCAACATCCTTTATAATGCGCACAGCCAAAGAGTGGAACTCTTTGGCTGCATCAGTGTTCCCAAGGGAATATAACCCGAAAACTTTCAAAAACAGAGTGAACAGGCTTCTTCTGGGTGAGCTCGCTCCATCGTCGACTCTGTCTAAGCCCAATTAGGTGTAGGCTAACCAATATAAGTCAAGAGCAAACCCATTTCGAATAATAATAAAAATGGTTTGTCTAGCTAGAAAAACGAAAACGGTCATGCTTCTACAGTACCTGTCGGTGCTTGTCCTGCAGCGAGCCGGCCAGCAGGTACGCGTCGCGGAGAAAACGGTTATTGATATCGATATGAAAACTACATATCGGTTTGCTTGTAAAAACGATAACGGCCATGCTTCTACAGTACCTGTCGGTGCTTGTCCTGCAGCGAGCTGGCCAGCAGGTACGCGTCGCGGAGAAAACGGTTATTGATATCGATATGAAAACTACATATCGGTTTGCCTAGAAAAACGAGAAAGTCCATGCTTCTACAGTATCTGTCGGTGCTTGTCCTGCAGCGAGCCGGCCAGCAGGTACGCGTCGCGGAGAAAACGGTTATTGATATCGATATGAAAACTACATATCGGTTTGCTTGTAAAAACGATAACGGCCATGCTTCTACAGTACCTGTCGGTGCTTGTCCTGCAGCGAGCCGGCCAGCAGGTACGCGTCGCGGAGAAAACGGTTATTGATATCGATATGAAAACTACATATCGGTTTGCTTGTAAAAACGATAACGGCCATGCTTCTACAGTACCTGTCGGTGCTTGTCCTGCAGCGAGCCGGCCAGCAGGTACGCGTCGCGGAGAAAACGGTTATTGATATCGATATGAAAACTACATATCGGTTTGCTTGTAAAAACGATAACGGCCATGCTTCTACAGTACCTGTCGGTGCTTGTCCTGCAGCGAGCCGGCCAGCAGGTACGCGTCGCGGAGAAAACGGTTATTGAAATCGATATGAAAACTACATATAGCTTTGCCTAGAAAAACAAAAAAGCCCATGCTTCTACAGTACCTGTCGGTGCTTGTCCTGCAGCGAGCCGGCCAGCAGGTACGCGTCGCGGAGAAAACGGTTATTGAAATCGATATGAAAACTACATATAGCTTTGCCTAGAAAAACAAAAAAGCCCATGCTTCTACAGTACCTGTCGGTGCTTGTCCTGCAGCGAGCCGGCCAGCAGGTACGCGTCGCGGAGAAAACGGTTATTGAAATCGATATGTAAACTACATATAGCTTTGCCTAGAAAAACAAAAAAGCCCATGCTTCTACAGTACCTGTCGGTGCTTGTCCTGCAGCGAGCCGGCCAGCAGGTACGCGTCGCGGAGAAAACGGTTATTGAAATCGATATGAAAACTACATATAGCTTTGCCTAGAAAAACAAAAAAGCCCATGCTTCTACAGTACCTGTCGGTGCTTGTCCTGCAGCGAGCCGGCCAGCAGGTACGCGTCGCGGAGAAAACGGTTATTGAAATCGATATGAAAACTACATATAGCTTTGCCTAGAAAAACAAAAAAGCCCATGCTTCTACAGTACCTGTCGGTGCTTGTCCTGCAGCGAGCCGGCCAGCAGGTACGCGTCGCGGAGAAAACGGTTATTGAAATCGATATGAAAACTACATATAGCTTTGCCTAGAAAAACAAAAAAGCCCATGCTTCTACAGTACCTGTCGGTGCTTGTCCTGCAGCGAGCCGGCCAGCAGGTACGCGTCGCGGAGAAAACGGTTATTGAAATCGATATGAAAACTACATATAGCTTTGCCTAGAAAAACAAAAAAGCCCATGCTTCTACAGTACCTGTCGGTGCTTGTCCTGCAGCGAGCCGGCCAGCAGGTACGCGTCGCGGAGAAAACGGTTATTGAAATCGATATGAAAACTACATATAGCTTTGCCTAGAAAAACAAAAAAGGCCATGCTTCTACAGTACCTGTCGGTGCTTGTCCTGCAGCGAGCCGGCCAGCAGGTACGCGTCGCGGAGAAAACGGTTATTGAAATCGATATGAAAACTACATATAGCTTTGCCTAGAAAAACAAAAAAGCCCATGCTTCTACAGTACCTGTCGGTGCTTGTCCTGCAGCGAGCCGGCCAGCAGGTACGCGTCGCGGAGAAAACGGTTATTGAAATCGATATGTAAACTACATATAGCTTTGCCTAGAAAAACAAAAAAGCCCATGCTTCTACAGTACCTGTCGGTGCTTGTCCTGCAGCGAGCCGGCCAGCAGGTACGCGTCGCGGAGAAAACGGTTATTGAAATCGATATGAAAACTACATATAGCTTTGCCTAGAAAAACAAAAAAGCCCATGCTTCTACAGTACCTGTCGGTGCTTGTCCTGCAGCGAGCCGGCCAGCAGGTACGCGTCGCGGAGAAAACGGTTATTGAAATCGATATGAAAACTACATATAGCTTTGCCTAGAAAAACAAAAAAGCCCATGCTTCTACAGTACCTGTCGGTGCTTGTCCTGCAGCGAGCCGGCCAGCAGGTACGCGTCGCGGAGAAAACGGTTATTGAAATCGATATGAAAACTACATATAGCTTTGCCTAGAAAAACAAAAAAGCCCATGCTTCTACAGTACCTGTCGGTGCTTGTCCTGCAGCGAGCCGGCCAGCAGGTACGCGTCGCGGAGAAAACGGTTATTGAAATCGATATGAAAACTACATATAGCTTTGCCTAGAAAAACAAAAAAGCCCATGCTTCTACAGTACCTGTCGGTGCTTGTCCTGCAGCGAGCCGGCCAGCAGGTACGCGTCGCGGAGAAAACGGTTATTGAAATCGATATGAAAACTACATATAGCTTTGCCTAGAAAAACAAAAAAGCCCATGCTTCTACAGTACCTGTCGGTGCTTGTCCTGCAGCGAGCCGGCCAGCAGGTACGCGTCGCGGAGAAAACGGTTATTGAAATCGATATGAAAACTACATATAGCTTTGCCTAGAAAAACAAAAAAGCCCATGCTTCTACAGTACCTGTCGGTGCTTGTCCTGCAGCGAGCCGGCCAGCAGGTACGCGTCGCGGAGAAAACGGTTATTGAAATCGATATGAAAACTACATATAGCTTTGCCTAGAAAAACAAAAAAGCCCATGCTTCTACAGTACCTGTCGGTGCTTGTCCTGCAGCGAGCCGGCCAGCAGGTACGCGTCGCGGAGAAAACGGTTATTGAAATCGATATGAAAACTACATATAGCTTTGCCTAGAAAAACAAAAAAGCCCATGCTTCTACAGTACCTGTCGGTGCTTGTCCTGCAGCGAGCCGGCCAGCAGGTACGCGTCGCGGAGAAAACGGTTATTGAAATCGATATGAAAACTACATATAGCTTTGCCTAGAAAAACAAAAAGCCCATGCTTCTACAGTACCTGTCGGTGCTTGTCCTGCAGCGAGCCGGCCAGCAGGTACGCGTCGCGGAGAAAACGGTTATTGAAATCGATATGAAAACTACATATAGCTTTGCCTAGAAAAACAAAAAAGCCCATGCTTCTACAGTACCTGTCGGTGCTTGTCCTGCAGCGAGCCGGCCAGCAGGTACGCGTCGCGGAGAAAACGGTTATTGAAATCGATATGTAAACTACATATAGCTTTGCCTAGAAAAACAAAAAAGCCCATGCTTCTACAGTACCTGTCGGTGCTTGTCCTGCAGCGAGCCGGCCAGCAGGTACGCGTCGCGGAGAAAACGGTTATTGAAATCGATATGAAAACTACATATAGCTTTGCCTAGAAAAACAAAAAAGCCCATGCTTCTACAGTACCTGTCGGTGCTTGTCCTGCAGCGAGCCGGCCAGCAGGTACGCGTCGCGGAGAAAACGGTTATTGAAATCGATATGAAAACTACATATAGCTTTGCCTAGAAAAACAAAAAAGCCCATGCTTCTACAGTACCTGTCGGTGCTTGTCCTGCAGCGAGCCGGCCAGCAGGTACGCGTCGCGGAGAAAACGGTTATTGAAATCGATATGAAAACTACATATAGCTTTGCCTAGAAAAACAAAAAAGCCCATGCTTCTACAGTACCTGTCGGTGCTTGTCCTGCAGCGAGCCGGCCAGCAGGTACGCGTCGCGGAGAAAACGGTTATTGAAATCGATATGTAAACTACATATAGCTTTGCCTAGAAAAACAAAAAAGCCCATGCTTCTACAGTACCTGTCGGTGCTTGTCCTGCAGCGAGCCGGCCAGCAGGTACGCGTCGCGGAGAAAACGGTTATTGAAATCGATATGAAAACTACATATAGCTTTGCCTAGAAAAACAAAAAAGCCCATGCTTCTACAGTACCTGTCGGTGCTTGTCCTGCAGCGAGCCGGCCAGCAGGTACGCGTCGCGGAGAAAACGGTTATTGAAATCGATATGAAAACTACATATAGCTTTGCCTAGAAAAACAAAAAAGCCCATGCTTCTACAGTACCTGTCGGTGCTTGTCCTGCAGCGAGCCGGCCAGCAGGTACGCGTCGCGGAGAAAACGGTTATTGAAATCGATATGAAAACTACATATAGCTTTGCCTAGAAAAACAAAAAAGCCCATGCTTCTACAGTACCTGTCGGTGCTTGTCCTGCAGCGAGCCGGCCAGCAGGTACGCGTCGCGGAGAAAACGGTTATTGAAATCGATATGTAAACTACATATAGCTTTGCCTAGAAAAACAAAAAAGCCCATGCTTCTACAGTACCTGTCGGTGCTTGTCCTGCAGCGAGCCGGCCAGCAGGTACGCGTCGCGGAGAAAACGGTTATTGAAATCGATATGAAAACTACATATAGCTTTGCCTAGAAAAACAAAAAAGCCCATGCTTCTACAGTACCTGTCGGTGCTTGTCCTGCAGCGAGCCGGCCAGCAGGTACGCGTCGCGGAGAAAACGGTTATTGAAATCGATATGAAAACTACATATAGCTTTGCCTAGAAAAACAAAAAAGCCCATGCTTCTACAGTACCTGTCGGTGCTTGTCCTGCAGCGAGCCGGCCAGCAGGTACGCGTCGCGGAGAAAACGGTTATTGAAATCGATATGAAAACTACATATAGCTTTGCCTAGAAAAACAAAAAAGCCCATGCTTCTACAGTACCTGTCGGTGCTTGTCCTGCAGCGAGCCGGCCAGCAGGTACGCGTCGCGGAGAAAACGGTTATTGAAATCGATATGAAAACTACATATAGCTTTGCCTAGAAAAACAAAAAAGCCCATGCTTCTACAGTACCTGTCGGTGCTTGTCCTGCAGCGAGCCGGCCAGCAGGTACGCGTCGCGGAGAAAACGGTTATTGAAATCGATATGAAAACTACATATAGCTTTGCCTAGAAAAACAAAAAAGCCCATGCTTCTACAGTACCTGTCGGTGCTTGTCCTGCAGCGAGCCGGCCAGCAGGTACGCGTCGCGGAGAAAACGGTTATTGAAATCGATATGAAAACTACATATAGCTTTGCCTAGAAAAACAAAAAAGCCCATGCTTCTACAGTACCTGTCGGTGCTTGTCCTGCAGCGAGCCGGCCAGCAGGTACGCGTCGCGGAGAAAACGGTTATTGAAATCGATATGAAAACTACATATAGCTTTGCCTAGAAAAACAAAAAAGGCCATGCTTCTACAGTACCTGTCGGTGCTTGTCCTGCAGCGAGCCGGCCAGCAGGTACGCGTCGCGGAGAAAACGGTTATTGAAATCGATATGAAAACTACATATAGCTTTGCCTAGAAAAACAAAAAAGCCCATGCTTCTACAGTACCTGTCGGTGCTTGTCCTGCAGCGAGCCGGCCAGCAGGTACGCGTCGCGGAGAAAACGGTTATTGAAATCGATATGTAAACTACATATAGCTTTGCCTAGAAAAACAAAAAAGCCCATGCTTCTACAGTACCTGTCGGTGCTTGTCCTGCAGCGAGCCGGCCAGCAGGTACGCGTCGCGGAGAAAACGGTTATTGAAATCGATATGAAAACTACATATAGCTTTGCCTAGAAAAACAAAAAAGCCCATGCTTCTACAGTACCTGTCGGTGCTTGTCCTGCAGCGAGCCGGCCAGCAGGTACGCGTCGCGGAGAAAACGGTTATTGAAATCGATATGAAAACTACATATAGCTTTGCCTAGAAAAACAAAAAAGCCCATGCTTCTACAGTACCTGTCGGTGCTTGTCCTGCAGCGAGCCGGCCAGCAGGTACGCGTCGCGGAGAAAACGGTTATTGAAATCGATATGAAAACTACATATAGCTTTGCCTAGAAAAACAAAAAAGCCCATGCTTCTACAGTACCTGTCGGTGCTTGTCCTGCAGCGAGCCGGCCAGCAGGTACGCGTCGCGGAGAAAACGGTTATTGAAATCGATATGAAAACTACATATAGCTTTGCCTAGAAAAACAAAAAAGCCCATGCTTCTACAGTACCTGTCGGTGCTTGTCCTGCAGCGAGCCGGCCAGCAGGTACGCGTCGCGGAGAAAACGGTTATTGAAATCGATATGAAAACTACATATAGCTTTGCCTAGAAAAACAAAAAAGCCCATGCTTCTACAGTACCTGTCGGTGCTTGTCCTGCAGCGAGCCGGCCAGCAGGTACGCGTCGCGGAGAAAACGGTTATTGAAATCGATATGAAAACTACATATAGCTTTGCCTAGAAAAACAAAAAAGCCCATGCTTCTACAGTACCTGTCGGTGCTTGTCCTGCAGCGAGCCGGCCAGCAGGTACGCGTCGCGGAGAAAACGGTTATTGAAATCGATATGTAAACTACATATAGCTTTGCCTAGAAAAACAAAAAAGCCCATGCTTCTACAGTACCTGTCGGTGCTTGTCCTGCAGCGAGCCGGCCAGCAGGTACGCGTCGCGGAGAAAACGGTTATTGAAATCGATATGAAAACTACATATAGCTTTGCCTAGAAAAACAAAAAAGCCCATGCTTCTACAGTACCTGTCGGTGCTTGTCCTGCAGCGAGCCGGCCAGCAGGTACGCGTCGCGGAGAAAACGGTTATTGAAATCGATATGAAAACTACATATAGCTTTGCCTAGAAAAACAAAAAAGCCCATGCTTCTACAGTACCTGTCGGTGCTTGTCCTGCAGCGAGCCGGCCAGCAGGTACGCGTCGCGGAGAAAACGGTTATTGAAATCGATATGAAAACTACATATAGCTTTGCCTAGAAAAACAAAAAAGCCCATGCTTCTACAGTACCTGTCGGTGCTTGTCCTGCAGCGAGCCGGCCAGCAGGTACGCGTCGCGGAGAAAACGGTTATTGAAATCGATATGAAAACTACATATAGCTTTGCCTAGAAAAACAAAAAAGCCCATGCTTCTACAGTACCTGTCGGTGCTTGTCCTGCAGCGAGCCGGCCAGCAGGTACGCGTCGCGGAGAAAACGGTTATTGAAATCGATATGAAAACTACATATAGCTTTGCCTAGAAAAACAAAAAAGCCCATGCTTCTACAGTACCTGTCGGTGCTTGTCCTGCAGCGAGCCGGCCAGCAGGTACGCGTCGCGGAGAAAACGGTTATTGAAATCGATATGAAAACTACATATAGCTTTGCCTAGAAAAACAAAAAAGCCCATGCTTCTACAGTACCTGTCGGTGCTTGTCCTGCAGCGAGCCGGCCAGCAGGTACGCGTCGCGGAGAAAACGGTTATTGAAATCGATATGAAAACTACATATAGCTTTGCCTAGAAAAACAAAAAAGCCCATGCTTCTACAGTACCTGTCGGTGCTTGTCCTGCAGCGAGCCGGCCAGCAGGTACGCGTCGCGGAGAAAACGGTTATTGAAATCGATATGAAAACTACATATAGCTTTGCCTAGAAAAACAAAAAAGCCCATGCTTCTACAGTACCTGTCGGTGCTTGTCCTGCAGCGAGCCGGCCAGCAGGTACGCGTCGCGGAGAAAACGGTTATTGAAATCGATATGAAAACTACATATAGCTTTGCCTAGAAAAACAAAAAAGCCCATGCTTCTACAGTACCTGTCGGTGCTTGTCCTGCAGCGAGCCGGCCAGCAGGTACGTGTCGCGGAAGCCCTGCGAGCGCGCGCACTCGCGAACAGACACGACGCGGTGCTGCGAGGGGTGAAGCACCCTCCCCTGCTTGCCCATCGGCTCGGGGTCCGTTACTGTTGTGCTGAAGTAGCCGTCCCATGATATGCGACCTGGAAAAAAAAGAAATTTAATAAACGAAACATAAAAAATAAATAGCTAAAATAGTTTTCATAAGAGACCACAAATTTCGCAGGGTCGGACTGACAGCACGGTAGCTCAATTGGTAAGAGCATTTGGCCAGGTCAGCCAAAACCAGCAATGGTTCAAGTCCCGCCCGTGCGCAAAATTTTTAGTTTCTTATCTTTCTTATTTTTGGGTTCTTTATCAAGATAAAATATGACACTGTGAGTGTTAAAAACATTCTAAAGCACAATAAAAAATAAAATAAAATAGACACCAATCACATAAATTGCTCTGATCCCAAAGTAAGTAGCTAATTAAGTAAGAGCCTGGTGACCTGTGTCACAGGTTTCTATGACACCTACTTCAGGCACCAGTCTCTCGAAAAATTAGGTATAAATACTTTAAAGTTCAACAAATGTACCTGTTTAATGTAACCTAACTTATGTATAGTAAACTAGCGGCCCGTCCCGGCTTCGCACGGGCATTAAACATTACATTTAGATTTGTTAATTTTAACACATTCATAATAATAATAATAATATGACACATATTCATCCCTTTTTGCGTCGAGCTCCTAAAAAAGAGTAAATAAAAAAAAAGAATAATTAAATTAAGATATTATTTAATGATTTTTTTGTATTTATGTGTTTTTTTTTTGTATATTTTTGGGCTTTTTTCTTTTTTTTTGTTTTTTTTTTATTTTTTTATTATTTTTTTTCAATTATTGAGGTCATAACCCTAAAAGAAAATACATTTATTTTGTTAGAGCTTCTCTGTAAACAATATTTGATGTTGTTTTATTATGTGGCAGCAAAATAAATTGATTTTCAGGGGCTCCGACTCGCGATAGACCAACATACAGTTGACCATGAGTAAAACATTTCTTTCGCAGATCGATCCCTACTAATTCGAAGGTTTGGCCTTGGGACTTGTTAATTGTTAATGCGAAAGATAGTAAATAAAAAAATATATATTATTATTATTAATTGCACTTGTGTAATGGAAATCAGACACAACGGTGGTACCACAACACTCAAAACCACGACAATATAGAAAATTATGATTTCTATATTGACCCGACCGGGAATCGAACTCGGGACCTCAGAGCGACGACGCCTTGAAACCAGCGTGCTTAGCCACTACACCACCGAGGTCGTCAGCATTGTTCGTAGCGCAGCGGTGGAAGCATATGGTAAGTATAGGTTCTTAATATGAGGCGGCCGCTATAGCTAGAGTTGCAAGTACAGTGGCCATGACGTACTGTTATCCGTACATTCGAATAAAATTACATATTGTTTGAATCATCGTCATCAATCAATCACACCCGCAATTGCACCTAGGAAGGCGGGCAGTCAATTACAAAAGGTTATTGTATTACTAGCGGACCCAGCGAACTTTGTTTCGCCCCCATTCTCATCTCGCCCCGGCCCCGTCCCGCCCAGTCTCGTAATTGAAAATTTTAAGCGGTCTCACAGTAAATTATTATAGGTATGAAAAACAGATAGTAGCCGATTCTCAGACCTACTGAATACGCATATAAAATTTGGTAAGAATCGGTAAAGCCGTTTCGGAGGAGTACGGGAACGAACATTGTGACACGAGAATTTTATATATAAGATTGAGTATAGTTAGTAAGTGTAGTAATATATAGTGAGGTGTTACCGTAGAGGCCGGCCCAGTGGTTGTGCCGGTTGCCGGTGTGCGGCAGGCACCACGGTATGAGCGTGTTCTCCTTGAGTATAGTATAGTAAATGTAGTAGTATATAGTGCGGTGTTACCGTAGAGGCCGGCCCAGTGGTTGTGCCGGTTGCCGGTGTGCGGCAGGCACCACGGTATGAGCGTGTTCTCCTTGAGTATAGTATAGTAAGTGTAGTAGTATATAGTGCGGTGTTACCGTAGAGGCCGGCCCAGTGGTTGTGCCGGTTGCCGGTGTGCGGCAGGCACCACGGTATGAGCGTGTTCTCCTTGAGTATAGTATAGTAAATGTAGTAGTATATAGTGCGGTGTTACCGTAGAGGCCGGCCCAGTGGTTGTGCCGGTTGCCGGTGTGCGGCAGGCACCACGGTATGAGCGTGTTCTCCTTGAGTATAGTATAGTAAATGTAGTAGTATATAGTGCGGTGTTACCGTAGAGGCCGGCCCAGTGGTTGTGCCGGTTGCCGGTGTGCGGCAGGCACCACGGTATGAGCGTGTTCTCCTTGAGTATAGTATAGTAAATGTAGTAGTATATAGTGCGGTGTTACCGTAGAGGCCGGCCCAGTGGTTGTGCCGGTTGCCGGTGTGCGGCAGGCACCACGGTATGAGCGTGTTCTCCTTGAGTATAGTATAGTAAATGTAGTAGTATATAGTGCGGTGTTACCGTAGAGGCCGGCCCAGTGGTTGTGCCGGTTGCCGGTGTGCGGCAGGCACCACGGTATGAGCGTGTTCTCCTTGAGTATAGTATAGTAAATGTAGTAGTATATAGTGCGGTGTTACCGTAGAGGCCGGCCCAGTGGTTGTGCCGGTTGCCGGTGTGCGGCAGGCACCACGGTATGAGCGTGTTCTCCTTGAGTATAGTATAGTAAATGTAGTAGTATATAGTGCGGTGTTACCGTAGAGGCCGGCCCAGTGGTTGTGCCGGTTGCCGGTGTGCGGCAGGCACCACGGTATGAGCGTGTTCTCCTTGAGTATAGTATAGTAAATGTAGTAGTATATAGTGCGGTGTTACCGTAGAGGCCGGCCCAGTGGTTGTGCCGGTTGCCGGTGTGCGGCAGGCACCACGGTATGAGCGTGTTCTCCTTGAGTATAGTATAGTAAATGTAGTAGTATATAGTGCGGTGTTACCGTAGAGGCCGGCCCAGTGGTTGTGCCGGTTGCCGGTGTGCGGCAGGCACCACGGTATGAGCGTGTTCTCCTTGAGTATAGTATAGTAAATGTAGTAGTATATAGTGCGGTGTTACCGTAGAGGCCGGCCCAGTGGTTGTGCCGGTTGCCGGTGTGCGGCAGGCACCACGGTATGAGCGTGTTCTCCTTGAGTATAGTATAGTAAATGTAGTAGTATATAGTGCGGTGTTACCGTAGAGGCCGGCCCAGTGGTTGTGCCGGTTGCCGGTGTGCGGCAGGCACCACGGTATGAGCGTGTTCTCCTTGAGTATAGTATAGTAAATGTAGTAGTATATAGTGCGGTGTTACCGTAGAGGCCGGCCCAGTGGTTGTGCCGGTTGCCGGTGTGCGGCAGGCACCACGGTATGAGCGTGTTCTCCTTGAGTATAGTATAGTAAGTGTAGTAGTATATAGTGCGGTGTTACCGTAGAGGCCGGCCCAGTGGTTGTGCCGGTTGCCGGTGTGCGGCAGGCACCACGGTATGAGCGTGTTCTCCTTGAGTATAGTATAGTAAGTGTAGTAGTATATAGTGCGGTGTTACCGTAGAGGCCGGCCCAGTGGTTGTGCCGGTTGCCGGTGTGCGGCAGGCACCACGGTATGAGCGTGTTCTCCTTGAGTATAGTATAGTAAGTGTAGTAGTATATAGTGCGGTGTTACCGTAGAGGCCGGCCCAGTGGTTGTGCCGGTTGCCGGTGTGCGGCAGGCACCACGGTATGAGCGTGTTCTCCTTGAGTATAGTATAGTAAGTGTAGTAGTATATAGTGCGGTGTTACCGTAGAGGCCGGCCCAGTGGTTGTGCCGGTTGCCGGTGTGCGGCAGGCACCACGGTATGAGCGTGTTCTCCTGCTTGTCCTGCGCGCTGCACGCCCCGCCCGCCGCGCACGCGCACACGCCGCGCAGCGCGCCGCGCCCCGAGCGACCGTTCTTCTTGTCCTCGTACCGGTATTGGAGCACCTGGATACGATGACAATAGAATTAAGGCGAATTCACACGGGTGCGTTAATAAATAAATGTTGGTGACATTAAGGTTAGGTTAGGTTAAAACAGTGACCCGACGACACGCAAAGGCGAGCGAGCGAACCGAGCTTGCCGCGAATCAGGGCTTGGAAACCGGTATTTTTTTGAACCGGTATTTTTGTGGAACTTTTTGAAAAAGGTTTTGTTCCTTTAAACCGGTTTTTAAACCGGTTTGGAAAAATATGGGTATTTTGCATTAACCGGTTCAACTTTTCGTTCAGGCAAGACAACCACCCTGAACTTCGTTAAAATCAGCGAGCGGTGAGCGCATCTGACGTTTGTTTTTATTCAATAAAACGTATTTTGTTGATATATACTATCAGATACGTTCAGTGGTATTTCTTCAAATTATTTTTGTAACTTTTAATTATAATATTAAACAATATAATGGCAAAATAAATAATTCTGAAGCATCTGATAATTAGTTTAACATCTATTGAAGTAAATTCAGTCTAAAAACATGTCGCGTTGCGATCGTCGCGAACGGCTACGAATTAACCGGTTTATTTAGGTTCACAGTATCGCTCTTATTTGGTTCCGCTCCGGAACGGAATTTTACGATAAAACCGGTTTAACCGTTATAATACCGGTAAATCTTGAACCGGTTTCAAGCCCTGCCGCGAATAGCGGCTGCCGAGCGCCACAACCCGAGCTCGAGAGTCTAAGCTCCTTTATATTGGTGAATTATTGTCTCTGGTGTTGCATTAATTACAGAGATTTTAATCAGAATTTAGATTAAATGAACATTGTGTAAAAAAAGTAATATACGATTTGTAAATTATATCATCATTTGTTATGATAGTTCAAGTGAATGTTATAATTAATGTTATTAGAGCAAATTAAGGTTATGCGGAATAAAAATTACGTGAAATAAAATCAGGTTATTTGTCATTACGTTTTAAGAAAATTATGTCTTTGAACGTTATTTCAACTGAAATAATATTATTTGTTATTATATGAAACATTACACATCCGATTCGCACAAAGGAATTCCGATTCGAAAAAGAATATTGCAGCATACATCTTGTACGACGCTATCCGCACGACCGTGACGTTCAGTGATCACTGTCACTGACGAGTGCGGATAGCGTCGTAGATGCAAGATGTATAATTTTTCAATGACACTGCTGGATACGTTACTGATCGGCATCTGTCGGCAATTTGCTAGCACAGTGTTGTGTGTAGGATCAACTCAAATTACATATCGGAACATTCGTCAAGCGAATTATAAATGACGATAGAATATAAAGCAGCACGGGGGGCGGCTTGCGTGCAGTCCACTATCGAAAGTTGAGCAAAAGCCAGTATCGATAGATCTATTGAGAGTTAACGTCAATAGGATCAAAACTAACGAATACATAGATAAAATTGCTGTTGAATATTTCGATAACAATCGATTTTATCGATAGCTTCCTTCCCCCTAAAATAATATTGATTAACATATAAAAAAGCCTACTATCAATAACGTAAAAATATTTGTAGTTATATTGGCTCTGACTATTGTAGATTGATATTGAGATTCAGATTCATTCAACTATCAATAGTGTTTCACTATATCAGTAATAGATCACTAGTGAAATAGATCACTATTGAATGTTTATCGGTAAACGTAAAAAATAGGCATAGAAAAATATTTATGATGACAATAACATGCTGACCCAACAACTGTGACATAATAACATGCAGTCTATAAACAGTAAGTAGACAAAATTAAATCACCTTGCACTTCGTTCCGTCCGAGAGCGTCACCGAAATATTAGGCAGGTCCCTCCAATCTGAGCCCGGGGTGGTCGGAATCCTTTCGATTCGAGCCTGAATCAGCGGCGCCATATTCTTGCATATGTGGTCTCGCAACTTCGCAGTTTCATCTTTGCTCCTCACTAACCGCTGGAAGTGGCTTTCCGGCATTGAACCGTACTCGATTTCTATTTTGTTAGCGCCGTTCGGAATGCGAGGTAGATCGCTCATCGCGTCGTGTATAGTGCAAGTTCGTCGCGGGGCCGATTCGTCCCAGTGTATGTTTGTGGCGAAGCGTTTCCCGTCAATAGTGGTAGCAAGAGAGCAGGCGCGGCGGCTGAATACGTGAGTGGGCTCCGGGTATAAAGGCAAGCGGTACCCCGGCGCTGCTGCCAATATAATCAACCGTCGCCTAGTTTGCGGCACACCGTAGTTCCCAGCCTGCAGAATGCCGAAAGTACACTGGTATCCCATATCTAGGAGAGCTCGCAGCGTCAATTTCAATACCATTCCCTTCTTGAAAGCTACGAAGTTCCGAACATTCTCTAATATGAAATACTTCGGCCGGTAGAAGTCGCAGTAAGACAGGTATGATGCGACTAGCGAGTTCTTGAAGTTGGAGTATTCGCGCGAGTTAAATCTGTTCATGCCAGAGAAGCCCTGGCACGGCGGGCCACCGCAGAGCAGTTCGACCTAGAAATAAAATAAATAAATATAAAAGTTTACAAATATACAGCTGAAAAAGTTTTTACTTATCTAAACAAAGAAGATAATCAAATCGATCTATATGTTATGTAGTGATTGATGGAATTAGTAACAATAATAAATGTAATATTTAAGTATGATGAGATGATCTAGAGCCACCAAAAACATTAATGCACCTTTTGTCCACGGATCTCTCAAAAGCGAAAAGTGATATTGAGTAGAATAGTTTGAGTCTAATATTGTAAATATATTTTCATAATTTTTATAATAATGTCAGTGAATAAAACTGGTTTCCTATGTATTCAAAAAGACCTCAGTTTTTAACGATTAACTGCCTGTGCAGAATATGTTTTTTGTCTTTATCTAATTTTAATATGAAGGAATAAAATTAATTACCTATTTGATTTAAAAGGATCAGTGTTTAACGATGAATTACCTATGTAGGTTAAGACTTTTGTATTTATCTTATTTTAAAAAAAAACATTTCGTTAAAAAGGAATGTCAAGATTGTTAACAACAATCGACTAGCATAGAAAAACGGCAAAATAAGAAACCAAAAAATTTTTCATCCATCCGTTTCATAAACAGACGGCAGTCACGCAATTGACGTTTTCATAAGAAACCACAAATTTCGCAGGGTCGGACTAACAGCACGGTAGCTCAATTGGTAAGAGCGTTTGGCCCGGTTTGCCAAAAGGTTGCTGGTTCAAGTCCCGCCCGTGCGCAAATTTTTGGTTTCTTATTTCATCTTTATGAATATAAAATATGACACTGTGAGTGTTAAAAACATTCTAAAGCATTAGATAACGAAGCGACATCAATTTCCAAGTTGAATTTATTCTGTAAAGAATAACTGCTTGGGCCATCTGTTTCATAAACAGACGGCTAGATGGCGCTAAGCGTCACGCAATTGACGTTTTCATAAGAAACCACAAATTTCGCAGGGTCCGACTAACAGCACGGTAGCTCAATTGGTAAGAGCGTTTGGCCCGCTTTGCCAAAAGGTTGCTGGTTCAAGTCCCGCCCGTGCGCAAATTTTTGGTTTCTTATTTCATCTTTATGAATATAAAATATGACACTGTGAGTGTTAAAAACATTCTAAAGCATTAGATAGCGAAGCGACATCAATTTCCAAGTTGAATTTATTCTGTAAAGAATAACTGCTTGGGCCATCTGTTTCATAAACAGACGGCTAGATGGCGCTAAGCGTCACGCAATTGACGTTTTCATAAGAAACCACAAATTTCGCAGGGTCCGACTAACAGCACGGTAGCCCAATTGGTAAGAGCGTTTGGCCCGGT
This sequence comes from Pyrausta purpuralis, assembly GCA_963924145.1. Classification (NCBI taxonomy): domain Eukaryota; kingdom Metazoa; phylum Arthropoda; class Insecta; order Lepidoptera; family Crambidae; genus Pyrausta; species Pyrausta purpuralis. The sequence goes on along the minus strand of OZ001651.1, from coordinate 16,754,233 downwards.
TTGCCAAAAGGTTGCTGGTTCAAGTCCCGCCCGTGCGCAAATTTTTGGTTTCTTATTTAATCTTTGTTCAGATTCTTAGAGAACTACTCCACAACAGGCGCTTCCAAGTGCATCTTTTAGAAGAAAAAGTTGATGGCGAACACAAAAAAATGGTATCCCTCAGGGAGGCGTACTGGTACAGTTATGGTGGCCCTCAGTAAATAACTCGTTGAACACGCAGCAGCTTCTATTATAAAGCGTTTATGTACCGTGTTGTTGCTATGGGGGTTATCATTTTTTGTCTTACCAAATGGCGTACTGTAGAGACAGCTTTAAAAGGATGCGTTTGTAACTATGACGGGGAGGGTGAAATCCAAGTTTGCAGTTAAAACTTAATATACTAATACATCGGACATGCCGCCAGTCCCGCCTTGTTAGTTAAGTGAAGTAATTTTTTTCTTACTTCCGCTTGTTTTCGTGAATCTAAACAGAAATAAACGCACGCATTCAACGTGCAACAATGTCACACACGCTGCATAAGCGCCGCTAGCGGGGAATTCATACACAGTAGCCTCCATTAAAGAATTTACAGCACTGCAGTGTTTTGGGGATGTTTACGGAGTATGGTGTCGCCTGCTTTTACACGACCCTACGCAAGCGGTGCACATCACTGGCATGCAGGGTTCGGGTCAGCCCCAACATCATTCTGAAGATGCTCTCCCAGAGATTTGACTATCTGTATATCAACCATTGTTATATGGTTCATATATGGTCTAATACTTAAATGCAAGCTGGTGGTCGTCCAATTTAATTTCATTTGTTTGCAATTTAATTTAATTCAATAATTTTAAATGTATGTATGACTTTATTATGTCGAAATAAATGAATGAATGAATTTAGGATTAGTTACCTCTCCCTGCTTGGGCAGCCGCAGCCCGCGCTCGCTGTGCGTAGCGCCCGAGATGGCGGCCCTCAGCAACTCGTTGCAGTCTTCGTTGAACACTACGCAGCCCTTGTTGTTGAGCGCGTACGCGTGTGCGGCCGCCTCCACGTTCTCGACCGCCCAGCGGCACTCGCTTATACCTTTCACCGTAAATATAGGCTGTTGTTTACAGTAAAAGTATCGTTTTTTAGGGTTCCGTAGCCGAATAGCAAAAAACGGAACCCTTATAGTTTCGTCAAGTCTGTCTGTCTGTCCGTCCGTATGTCACAGCCATTTTATTCTGTAACTATAAGCATCACACTGTTGAAATTTGGTCGAAAGATGCATCCTGTTAACCGCTTTACGATTCTCATATAAAAAATAATGACATTAAGGGCTCATATCATTTAAGCTAAAAAAAACTTTGGTTTTAGTTTCATGTATGGGACATGAAACTAAGACCAAAAAATTTTTTTTGTCAAACCTATGCGTGTCTATGGATAGTTTTTTTTTTAAATGACAAAGAGGTTTCTAAAACCATAAAGTCTATTGTTTTATAGCTAGACGCCTCCAAAGTGGTAAAATGCCCCCCCCCCCCCCACCCCCTAACTTTAATCTAACTTCTAATTGAATCGAGTGTTAATTTTGAAAAAATATATAATGTAGATCTTAACAAATACTATCAACGAAAATTGGTTCGGACGGGATAACTTTGTTTTTCATACAAACACTATGAAAAACAAAGTTATATTTGCTGTCAACAAAATATTGTTGTATTTTACTAAGTGGAAGTAAGTGGATTCCCTAATTCAGTTAAAGTTGGCACGGAACCCTCAGTGCGCGAATCCGACTCGCACTTGGCCGGTTTTTTTTTAACATGTTTCTCAATCTAGCTCCTTCACTCACTCGTTTACTATCGTCCAATACAGATTGCTTACGCTTGATAAGCTTGCTTAAGATTTTGATACGCTTAGACCTGTCACCGTAAAATAGGCTGCTGTTTACGGTAAAAGTACTGTTTTTTTTAACATGTTTCTCAATATAGCTCCTTCACTCACTCTTTTACTATCGTCCAATACAGATTGCTTACGCTTGATAAGCTTGCTTAAGATTGATACGCTTATACCTGTCACCGTAAAATAGACTGCTCTGTTTTTTAACGTGTTTCTCAATCTAGCTCCTTCACTCACTCGTTCACTATCCTCTAATACCGATTGGCTCTGTAGTACAGTCTTCCAATAGCTCAGCCAAAGATAGCGTACAGATATAGTTACTGAGCGAGAGCGACACAGTTCGTGGCTCGGCTCGCGTGGGATTCGCGCCAAATTAATGTGTTACAATTACAACTGATTCTTCGCCATTAAGAGAAAGAAGAAGAACAATAATCTTTAACGTCTTTGCAATAGGACTTAATATTTAGTATTGTATGATAGAGTGCTGTGTGATGTGATTTTTAGAGTAAAATTCGTTTATTATTTTTCTAATTTCAATTTTGACAGACAGCTACAATCGTAATTCTAGACTGCCGAATTCTTGTAAGTATTTATTTTTTAGTCATAAGAATAGATCTGTACAAGACACATTAAAAATGACCAGAATTAATGTAAAGTAGGGAGTGATATTGTGATAGTAGATCTGAGCTAGCTAAAAGAACGAGATGAGTGATACATATCTTCCCACGGAGCTATATCGCAAATTTCACTTCAGTGAAGGATTTTGCGCATGTTTACATGTTTATTAGGGGAAAATATTTGTCTGTACTCAAAGAAGATTTTATTTAAATCTTCTTTCATATGTCTGTCAAATCTTAGTAACGCGTCATGTACCAGGAATAGTGTTTTCGAGAAAAATGATCTGATGATGAAATGTGATTTTCGGCTTATTTAATCCTTTTGTTACACTTTGTATAACATAACAGCGAAATTACAGCTTCTTTTGATAAACAAAAAACAGATAAAAATTACGTCATAATATAATAGTTACTGTAGCCAGCTTGCAAAAAGGCATGCAAATATTAATCAAATAAATATAATATACATCTCACGTAGATTCAAAAATTATCGACAGTATAGAATATCTCTGTGACATACCGGCCTGGTGGAGTCCGTCGGACAACCCGCCGCAGCCCGCGAACACGTCCAACGTTCTCAGAGGCCTCACGGTGATCTCGTCGACTTTGTTGCTCGGCTCCGTCGGCTTACTCGATTTCCCTTTGCCTTTTCCTATAAATTAATAAAGAAAAAAGGTTTTATTTTAACTGATATCCCTGAAAGTGATAGGTAATTAACAGAGTGTTGCTGCTCAATCCACTATCAATAGTCTAACGATCACAATCCATAGAATAGCAATGGTATCTATAGGTCTAAAGTTTCGACTAGGGATGGAATTTTTTTACCATACAAGGTTTACAAACTAGTATTTGCTTAAAAGTACGTATATTAGGTATGGGCTCAAAATACCTCCAAGACCATGAAAGTATTTAACTTAACAGCGAGCGGCACCCGCTTTCCCGAAACTATTCGATTATTACACGATAAATGAAAAATGCACTTAAAGGATTTAGCTACGCTGACGCGATTAAGCAATAGTGTTCCTTATTGTAATGTAGACAAGGTTCAGTTCTCAACGTTTTAAAAAATCATGCAAGTATTTTATACCTGGTTTTGAGCCCTGGTGCTGTTTATGAACGGACTTTTAAGCTCTGGTACTTGAAGAAGCAAGTACGACCCATGCCTACTATCGACAGCTCAGTTTGGGACAATATTTTTAAACACAGCAATTCTGCAAATAAACCTGTGCGTGCACCAAACACATGATATTCACCTTTGTCCTTGCCCCTCTCCGTCCGACCAACGCCGGTCGCGTGGTGCGGGACGCTAACTATTTGACCGCTCTTCTTATCGAACGCCATCCTGAAGTATATCCTGTTCGGATCCCTCTCCAGCCACACGTGCAACGGCTCGTGGTTCGGAACGTTCCGCTCGTAATACACGTGGCACGGCCCGACGACGGCCGAGAACGGAACCTCCCGGATCTCGTCCGACCAGTACACGACGTTGAGGTCCTCATGCTGAGGAAAGCGGTTGGTCGTGTTCTCCGGCCGGTACAGCACGTGCACTCGCAGATAGATGTCTTGCGGTACCACGAGCGGCCCGTCGCCCGACGCAACCACCGCCGCTATGTACCCCACGCAGAACGGCTCGCCGGTGTCTACGTTGGAACCCCGCAAGTAGTTATCGCTTTTCCTGTAATACTCCGGGTAAACGTCTTCGTCCACTTTTTCGAGTTTGGCCGCTTTTTCGTTCGCTTTCACACTTAAATTGTTTTTCAGCAAGAATGTACCAGGCTTTAGAAATACGCCGCAGCCTTTTTTAAAATCGTAATCTTGCCATCTGACCGACGACCACTCTGTTCTATTTTCTGGGACGCCGTCGGATTTTTCCGTGATTTTCCCGATAACCCTAGGTATATTTTTGGCATCTTTTTTGGTTTTCCGCTCACACGACGGGCAAAACCTATGTTTTCTTAAAGCGTTGGGACAGACGGGGTCCGTAGGTACGTCTTCGAAGCGAGCTGTGAATCTTTCGTAATATTTTTTGTAAAAATATGTTTTGCCATCGTCCTCGATCGGTTCATCGGCGACTTCTTTACCGCCGAGTTTGAACCAATCGTCTGGCACCGTTTTACGTTCCACGCAAGCTTTCCTTAGTATCGAGGACAGGGGAGCACCGTGACAACACCTATCCCCTAAATATACCTCCCGAGGATCACCCATCTCTCCCAAAACAGTATCAGAAGATCTGATAAAAACTTCTCCATGGAAATATCCCGCTTTAGGATTTGTTGTTTCTTTCCACATATACACAACTCTAGTCACCAACGCTGGTATGTTGGGTTGCGATGTTTCTACCATCACAAAATCACCAACTTGTAATTCAGATCCTTCGATTTCTACTTTTTCGTAGTAAATTTTAGTTGTATCGGCCTTGACTGGGTCACCGATCCATACTATTTTCCTATTATTAGTTCCTGTTAACTTTACTGGTACGACATCTTCAATCTTATCTTGATGCTTCTTTTCCATCATATTTTGGAAGTCATCATCATCATCCAATTCTGAATCTTCAGCTTGTTCGACAGCCATGTTTGGACAAAGTCTTCTAACACAAGCTTTTTTGGTTCGACCATGACCACCAAATTTGGCCATAGCACGACAAGCATTGCATTCACCGCAATCTGGTAACTGGCAGGCCTCACACACACCGCACCTCTTTCGCCGCAATGTGAGCTCATGGTTAGTTTTATCTAATTGGTTTGAGAAGAAACTTTCAAAGGTTTTTCTGACAAGGGGAGTGGTTGTTGCCTTGGTCCAAGCCTTTTTGTCTACTTTCTTGAAATCAATTTTTGCACGAACTTTACGTTTCCCAAACTTTATGCCCATAAGCTTAATTAATTCACGGATGCACGGTAAAGTAATAAGAGGGTCATCATCTTCATCTGCTTCTAAGCTTAATACTTGATCACATACAAACTGGGCGTGTTTGTGAAGCATTTCTTCACTCATTCTCTTGTTATCAAGTTCAGGTACAGTTGCTTCTCGAACGACTTCGAGCAAATCTTCATATGTAGGCTGCAAATAGTGGTATTCTTCTAAGTACTCAACAACTACTTTACTTAACCAAATCTTTTCATATAAATTGTTCATGAGAGGAGTATATGCTTCACTAGGTTTCATCAGATTATACTCTCCAAACTCAGTAGACAATGTTATACAGTTTTTAACTCCACCATCAAAACCATGGATAAACCTGCAGAAGATGTGAAATTCCGATTATTACCATAGAATTTAACATGTCCAATACAGCAATATCTATTTACATTAATTTACATACCATTCAATAATAGGACCAACATCCTTCACAGGTACGGATTCCTCGTCAATATCAGGTGAATCAGAGCAAATGGATTTCAAATACCCCGACATGTAGATCCGAACATCATTCTCCACTAACCCTCCGTCTATGGGGCACAGGTGACCCTGCTCATCAAATATTGTGAATCCAGTTATGTTTGTTTGTGGTCTCTCTGTGATGTCACCTTCATCACCTAAAATATTACAGACATATTTGTAATACAACAACGTACACACTTCCAAATGAAACGTAATTTATTTATATTAAAATTATAAGTACTAATATTAAGCAAGGAGGTAAGATTTGGCCATATGTCTGGCTATACAATGTGTTATTTTTGCTTCTATGAAAATTTAACCAAGAATTCTAGAAACTATAAGTAATATTTTTCCTAGTTTTTTTTAACAGAAGTATAATGCACGAGGGAGATTGCTTTTTTTCATTTGTTCGCTATTATTTGCTTTCATTGTTTTTGACGTTATCAACATTACTACAAATCGAATGGTCAGCAAAAAGGGCACAAACAAACATACTTTGTTATTATTTTGTTACTGTTCTTTGTTATTGTTTTGGTGTAGTTTTTTGGTTACTGTTTCCTTAATGAGCAGTTTTTATCCATCATTTACTGTCACTAAATGGTGATAGGGTAATCTTTAGGGGTATCTACCAAGGAACATATTTTTTTGATACCGAATTTCATTTCACAGAAAACTATTCAATGAATGTTTGATATCTTTTTTTTTGATTAATCGAAAAGTAATAATAGCCGTTACATAACATCGAATAACATTGCCCAAAAAAATGTTTCGCAATTGTTTTGTCAAGCAAAATAACGATATATCAAACTAATGTTTCATAGACTAAAATAGTTATCGATAAAACCATGTTTCAATGTGTATCGGTTCCCATAGAATTTTCTCTTCAAATATTATTTTCCTCCAGTAAGAAGGCATGCAAGCATTAATGCATGCAAGCAAGCAAGCAGGCATGCATTAATGCATCATGCATGCAATGATGCAGGCATGCATGCAGCAAGCAAGCAGGCGTGCAAACAAGCAGCATACATTAGGATTTTCACATCTCCGGCGCTACGGGAATAGCAGCCTCGTCGCCCTTGCGTAACAAAACAAGGCGCAGTCACCCAAGCTCGCCTACGTCGCTTCGGCTAGTTAGTTGGGTCGCCTCCGACCACCCTCAGCCGCTTCCGCTTGCGCGGGAACCTACACTTTGTTACGGCGGGCGGAGGCTGCCCTCCCTCCGCGCGACTTTTGAATTACACTCTAGTATCTGGTAGATTAAAAATGAAACATTTTTTTTGTCAAAAAATCAAGGTTTTTAGAACCATTTTTTCTAAAAGTCTAACGTTTGAGAGATAGACGTTTCCAAAGTGGTAAAATGGGCGTCCCCCCTCCATCTAACTTCTAAACTAAGCGAGAGTACATTTTGGCAAACAAAAGATGTAGAAGTTGACAAAGACATTAAACAAAAAATGCTTGAACGAGATTGAGCGATTAGTTTTTGAGATAGAGCACATTTTCAATAACCGCAAACATAATTTTGTTATTCATTCATGAAAACAAATATAGCTAAATGGATCACCAAAAGCGTAAAAAAATGTTGTAGGGAAAAAACGGCGATTATACTTCAAATATCAAAACGACGGTTTTATTCCACCGATTTTTGGCTCATAATCCTAGATATTAAACACGCGTGCTTTTTCAGTATGTTATTGCACTAGTGCCTTTAGTTTATTAACCCGACCAATTTTCATTTGTACCCTAGCACAAAGTCGTAAGTAAGAACAAGAAGCAATATAATTTAGTCGGGTTATAATTTTTTATTTATTCAACAACCAGTATTTATGCGAAAAATCAGTATCTACATATATTTTTTTCAATCAATGGTAAATCCTGGTTTATTACTAAAAATAAATCTGGGCTTAGAAAACACCACAGAAATGTCAAGTATGCTAAAAAAAGAAGTTACCAAAGCCATATTGACTCAAAAGAAAGAAGCATTAGTAGTACCTATATTAAGAGAAATATTTAATGACATAATTCACAGGAAAAAGATACGTCAACAATGGACCCAATCGAATATAATTCTACTGTACAAAAAGGGAGATCCGCATGACATTGGCAACTATCCTCCAATGAGTTTGATGTCCAATCTGTACAAAGTATTCGCCAAAATTATACTAAAAAGGATCGAAACTCGATTAGATGAACAACAACCAATTGATTAGGCCGGTTTTCGCAAAAACTACTACATAGCGATCATATCCATGTAGTTCGACAAATATTAGAAAAATATTACGAATGCCAACTTAAGTACTAAATCGCATTTATTAAGTACAGCAAAGCTTTTGATTCCATTATCCATGCAACTATACGGAAAACGCTAAAAGAGCAAGGTATTGAACACAAGTACATCTGACTAATTAGTCATGTGTACAAGAACAGCACAGCCTGCATCCAACTGGAAAGGAAAAGCAATACCTTTAGTATACAGAAAGGAGTCAGACAGGGGGACCCCCTATCTCCAAAGCCCTTTACAGCGGTCTTGGAAGCAGTCTTCAGGAACTTAAATTGGGAAGGGCGCAAACTAAGCCATTTAAGATTTGCAGATGACATTGTGCTGTTCGCTAAAACGCCTGAAGAATTGAGCACTTGCAAACGAGAGTGTAAAATAGTACTCAGAATGAACCCAGACAAGACAAAATTATGGACGAATGGAGAGAAAAAGATCATAAAAGTAGAAGACATCACAATTGACTATGTGGATGAATGCATCTATTTAGGTCAGCTGATGTATGCTGATGTGAATAGCAAATGGTTGGAAAAGATACTGGAGCATGAGAGAAGTCATGAAAGATAAGAAATAACACATAACTACCAAAAGGAAGCTTTTCAACACATGCATACTCCCTATTTTAATATTTATTTATTTATACTTTATTGCACAACCAAAAATTTGTACAAAAGGTGGACTTAACGCCATATGGCATTTTCTACCAGTCATACCTTTGGGCTAAGCAGAAATGATTGTAGGCGGTGCGACAGAAAAAAAAGAAAATGGGTTAGTATTAAAAGAAAAAAACGATAAATTTCACGCATAAAAAAATATATATACATGAAAAAACATATCTCATAAAATAAAACAAAATAACTACAATTTACAATAAATACAATATGATCTAATAAAATATTACATATACATAACGCAAACGATATATTAAATACATATACTTGTACATACTATAATAATAATATACTATGACGATGTATTAGAAGCTTATGGATTACGCTTTGTTGATGCTTCCGATATACAAATGTAGAAAGTGTGCACGGACGAGTCTCTTAAATGAAAATTTACTGGGAGTCTGTTGAATTTTTGCCGGAAGGGCATTCCAGAGACGAATGGCCTGTAATATGTGGATGTCAGACATGGCCTCTGTCAATCAAGAGCAAGATCAACCTTAGAAGCTGTCAAAGGGCAATGGAGAGGAGCATGTTAGGAGTGAGAAAGTCAGCTTAAATAAAAGCAGATGTCAAAGGACTTAAAACCAAAGTGTTCGATATAGAACAGAAAGTCAGACGTTTTAAGTGGAAGTGGGCAGGTCACACTTTAAGGGGCAAAGAAAAATGGAGTAGGACAATCACCGAATGTTATCCCAGAGGTCACAAAAAGAGAGGAAGACCTCAAAAAAGATGGTGCGACAACATACGTCAGATCGCCGGCAACACCTGGTATAGGGTAGCCAGAGATAGACATGAATGGAGAAGGCTAGAGGAGGCCTTTGCCAAAGGGCAACCGAACTTGCAGCAGAAAAAGACCAACATATAAAGTACTAATCAATGTAGAAACCACTGTAATGTTCCAAATAAGGCTTATAATTAAAATAAATAGGCAAGACAAGAAAACCTCACCCTAGCCAACCAAGCTTATCACAAGAACTTTTTTGGGTAATGTAACCGTCGTCATCGCCAGCCATCCTTATTTGAGGCCTTAATTTTCCGGAAAACAAAAAGACCATGTTGTATAGACCATAAAAATACTGGCTAAGTGCAAATTGGACTTCCGCACTGAGGGTTCCATGCCAACTTTTACTGAACTTTAACTTTCACATAGACAAAATACAACAATATTTTATTGACATCAAAAAATACTATGTTTTTCTTAGTGTTTGTATGAAAGTGCACTATAATATCTCAAAAAGTACCAAGTCTCAAGTTGTGCTTGTTCAAACAAATTTTCCATCGAATTTATTTATTAAGATCCTTATCTTTCTTAAAACCTTATCCTTATCTTTCTCTACTTTCAGAAAAACCTCCATTATATTTTTAAAGACCTTTCCACCCCACATGCATCACTTTAAACAAAAAATAAATAAGTTCCATGTAAGGGACAGACAAACTTGATGAAACTATAAAGGTTCTGTTTTTTACTATTTAGCTACAGATCCCTAAAAACGCAATATTTATACAAATTAATTTCTTTATATGGGCAATGCAATCATATATTGTTTTTAATCTTACCAGAAGCCAAAACTAGTTTTTCATTAGTCAAAGCAATAAACTCTTCCACTGCGTCTTGAGGATGTCCTTGGTAGTAAATAATATCGGAGTTGTTTAGGAACTGCCCACAAATGGGACATTTTTCTGTGTCCAGAACAACATTTGCCATCTTACACTTTTGCGCAACATTGTCATTATGCAAATTTATATCACTTTTTTGGGTGTCATCATCTCCCAAATTTGGTGTTACTTTATTGTTAATTTCAGTATGCTCCATGTCACTTTGAAGGGGTTCTTCTATGGAGTTGTTAACAATTTTAATTTTCTCCTCTTTTGAATCCTCATCTATTTCCCCTTTTTCCCCATTTAAAGTGTTGTGTGATTTTATCAGTTGAAGATTTTCATTATCTACTTCCTCCAATTTCATTTTTTTCTGAAATCAATGAAAAATATAACTAGTGAAAAAAACGTTGGAAAATCTAATAATAATAACTAAAGTTGGGCCAAGTACTTGGTTAATACTCACTCGGTACTCGGCCGGTTTTTGATACTTGTACTCAGCCGAGTAACTCGGTTTTAATGCCAAATTGCCGAGTATACTCGGTTTATTTAAAGCATTATATTGCGGAAGATATCATATAAACAAAAGGGGAGATCTTTCACAATCTCAATTATGATACTAAATGAGTAGTAATGAGACACAAAATGAGGCAAACTAGTTAACGAAAAAATAATAATATGTGAAATTTTATCAAGTTAAATTTTATGATGCAGTAATACAATGCTCTCTGAACTTTCTGGCAACCTATTCATTTTTTCTTTGAAGACGTTACCAGCCTCCAAGTGATCACTCACTATGTGTGGTGCTTGCAGGTGCACATAGTTACACTTGTGCTAAACGTGCCAGTTCTAGATAAGTTGTTTGGTGCCTTGTCCTCATCGCGAAAGGACTCTTGTCTTTTGTCAGCTTATTCTAAAGTAATGGGGATTTTAGTATCACTGCGCTCTAGTGGCTAGATGAAAGCTAATTAGGTGCTAACCTGTTTGTACTTGTTTACGCAGTATTGTAAACATTACAAGTATTCGGTTGGAAAAACCGAGTAGCACTTTTGCCGAGTAACAAACGGAGTAATACTCGGTACTCGTTAGTTTTAGTACCATGACGCAATTCATGCACATCAATTGTGTGCATTACGCTATTGGTCAATTTGTTGTTTGTTTCTTCGGTCCAATTTTGGTATACACAAAAGTTATTTTTGGATTACCGATTTCTTAGAAAAAAAAAACTATTTTTAAAGTTCTATGAATAAATTGAGGAGGCCATTAAATTGTTAATTGTGGCAGCCATGTTCACCTGGGAGTGCATAACTCATTCCAAGGATTAATACAAGCCTAATTTCCAAGATAAGTGAAGTGTTTCACATCATCACCATGTCTAAGAGAACCATACCATAACATGGATCAATCACCATGTACATGACAAGAGTTGCAATAATGCACTATCTATATTAATTTTAATAAATTTATTACTAGCATGTCTGCCTGCACACACAGAATACACTGGGTTGGAATGAAGAAAAGGGTGTGCAAGACGTTTTTTCACAAAAAGTATGAAACATAAAAAATTTCAACTATTTGTATTATTTCACACTAAAGAATTTCATGAATGCTGTATTTACAACAAATAACCATTTGATTATTTTATTATAAAACAAGCATTCAAAAGCTGATTATAGGTACTCACACAATGTTCTTCATTCTCGTTTGAGCTTCTATTTCTTTTAGCAGCAAACATGTCTGTAATACACTTCTGGTTTCCGCTCCTAGTAAGACGCCGTCGAGACCTGTTCACAATATATTTCTTTATAAAAATCACTCATACAGGACGAGAAGCAAATAAATAATACTGGCTTACTTTGATGATGGTGACACAATATTTTGTACTACTTTTTCTTTTTCATAACTATGAGAAGGTGATTGCTTTTCATCAATTTTAAGATCATCGTAAGATTTTTGCACGGTCACCGGCATATTTTTAGCAAAACTTGTGCTTTAAATTATATGACATACAACTGTAAGGTAGGTAATAAAATATGATTTGTCAACTGTAATAACCATTAGTGATTAAGCGAAATAATGCTAACTTATACATTTTATCAAATAAACAACAACAACAAATTGTAAAACCCAAAAACGAACGAAACAGAAATGACAAAACCTAAATTCAGGCGCGAAAATATTGTCATCTGTCACTCTTACCAAAGAGGATAGAACCACTACGTTTTAAGAGTCGGCACTTATAGCCGTTGTCATGTCACGATTATGAACGTACTTTCTACCAACCTAACAATAAAAACAGTGCTACAAACTTAAACAATAAACGTCAAAATAATAGTGTTGCACCATCCTGAACTTGCTATCGATATCGATAAAAATATTGCTTAGGATTTACTTTTAAAATCTCAAATATTTTACTAAAAACAAAAATAAAAGAAAGCGGTTAATTCCACTACAACACGCCTTCAAAGTTCATATACACAGAATTTTTATTGTAAGAAGAAGAAGACATGCTGTGAAAAGGTTACCGCTGACTATTTCAAATAAAAGAGTAAGAACCAAGTCGTTTATTTAGAATTATTGAGGTTCATCATCATAATCACGTCAGCCGTTAGTAGTTAAGCTGGACTTTCTTCACAATAATCGCTCCAGATCTATCCTCATCCGGAAATTTTCGGTCCATCTTTTGGGGCCTGCCTATGCTTCATCTTCATTGGAACCTATAACAAAACACATTACCTATAACAAAAACAAGCATGAACTATAAATATTATTCAAAGAAATAGTATACCTTTTTATTATTTTGCTGTACTTTGCGCTTGCGATATTTTATTTGCGTTGGCTGAAATTTCTTCTATCTTCATAAACTCTTCATTAGTAATTTGACATTGTCTTCAAATTAATTTTTTTATGATTAGTCGCAAAATTCTCTCTGTAATGTAAAGGTGGCTATTACAGCTCCACCATGTAAAATTTATTTATATCGTCATAAGGGTAAAAAGCATTTCACCAACATTATCTTCATGAAATATTTGGAGATTACTTTTAAAACATAAGACAGCCTCCTCAGTAGTGCGGCACAGAGAGATTGTTGGATAAGTTAAGGAGCGTTTATCTTTCCACCACTCACGAAGACTTATGTATTTGTAGACTGGGTGATCTACTGCATCCATTACTTGTAGTAAATTTGAACAACTTGAGCAATTATTGCCTTTCATTAATCTATAGGCCAAATACCCACTCAGATAAACAATGGGCTGATTTAGAATATCACATAAATCACTTTCAATTTGTTCTTCTCCCTCTGTTTCTGGCAACATTATGGTAGGGTATTCATCAGAATCTTCTATGTCTTCTTGTGCACCTGATAATGATGTGGTATCGCTACTACGATCAGAATCTTTTGAGAACAACAACAATAATTTGTTAATATCGTTTTCACAGTTCGCTCCTCGACTGTGTGGTGCTTTCAGACCGGAAATGAGAATAGTTTTCAAGGCACTAGTGAAATGAGTGCATGTAGGGTTTTTATTTGTGGGGCTGGTTTGGCGAACAATACCGAACAAATTTTCTATAGAATCTTGGTTCAATTGGCGCAAATTAAGATATCTGAATCCTCTCTTCTGGCAGTCCAACCAAATATACTTCAAAGATTTGATAGTGGTAATGAAACCTTGCACACATCTGACTTTCTTTAAGTGTAATCTGCTATCACTTTTCAGGAATTTAATCGTTGGAATTTTTTTCAAAAAGACATTCCACATTTCGATATGATTAGTTTTAGTAGATACATTTTCCCTTTGGCCCTTTATAACATCCTTTGGATGTGCCGGCCCATTCGTGACATCAAATAGTTTATTTAGATCACGTATGATAGATATCCGACGTTTGATCTACTTCGTCACCGTATTTAGTACCAATATGTTTTTCTATGATCATTTTTAAAATAGCTGCGAAAGTATTGCTCAGCGTTTGAGCTGCATATTTTACCCTCATTTTCATCCTTTGTTTAGGATCTAGCAACATAGGCGTGATTTTGTGAAAGTATAGCATACCATGATTGATATTTTCAGCATCTCGCAGATGTTGCCAATTTGCACGTTTGCCATCCATCTCCATAGTTCCCGCTTCAAAGAAGTTATTTCTAATTGACTTGAACAAATGGGGAACATCAAATATTACACATATTTTTTTGCTGCCCACATAAAAATAATTTGCGTCTTGAGGTAAGTTTGTATTTTTTTTCAGTTGAGACAACGCTCCACAATTTGTTGGCCCTTGTCGCACACTGTGGCAACTACTGTGAAACCTATATCTTCAATGGTTTTGATTAAATCATTAATAAAACTTGACAAGTTTTGGGACGAGATGGTGCCTTTTACAAAATAATAAGCCAATGGCTGTTTATGTTTTCTATGAATGCCCTGAATCATAAAAACCAATGCTTTATCGGCTACTAAATTTCGCCTGCCTCGACCGTCTCCCGGACCGTAATCGACGTAACCTTCCACTTTATCTGATTTCTCGTTGTATATATGAGCCTTTTTTTCAAAGATATCTCATCAAACATCAACGTGCAAAGTTTGCTGGTGGCATGGTTGCAGTTTTATTTTTCAGCTGGTTTAATAATGCTGCATTAATACCAGGCTCCATAGCCATATTTTGTAGTAAGCTTTGAATCGTTCTGACACTTGGCATTGGCATGTTATGTTGCAAATGACGGTAAGTTTTTGGTGACCTCTTAAAAATTTGTAAACATGAAATTTTGGTTTTCATATCCCATCGTTTGCCGTGTGGTTTCCGGGGTTGGTTTTTAACTGCCTGACTAACTATGATTTTCAAAAAATCCGACTCTAAACTATCCAAGTTTACAGACGAATTTGAAAGCACTTTTAACAAATGTTGTGTGCGCTGTAACTTTTTGATAAGTTTATTATTGCGAGGTGTCATTTCTGGCTTACTGTATCCATAGCAATGGATGTTATCATCTGTAATAATAACATTATAGCATTTAGTGTATTATGATTATATTACAATTTGTATCTTTGTATGATATAAAATATACAGTAATGCCAATCTTACCGAAACCAGGTGTTTTTTTAGCATATACTTTGTCTTCACGTAGTTGCATATTTTCGTCATGAATACTTGTTTTAGAAGTTGATGCTGGAGAATCGAATGAAGTATCTGAAATGATAATAAAGCATTTAAATTAATAAGTACAGTATAAGAACTTTGTATCATAAATAATAAATCAATACTTATATTTTTATACATAAAAATAAAGTAGACAAATGACTTACCTAATTTACGTCTTTTAATTGTATTTGCTTATTCCTGCACTTCAAAACGGTGAGTTTTACTCACAGAAGTCAAAACTTGGCAATCTATTGAGATATCTGTAAGAAAAAATAGAAATAATAATATGATCAAAAACTATGTAGTTGGAAACCAATTTTTAATTTTATTAAATTGTCCGAAATAAAGATGTAGATGTAAGACCTGTCTGGTGTAATGGTCGAGAAATCGCCTACTACGCAGCGGGTGCGGGTTCGATCCCCACACAATGCAAACATTTGGGTGCATGAACATGTCTGTTTGTATTGGTCTGGGTGTTTTATATGTATATCATGTATGTATTTACAAACAAAAAGTATTTAAGTATTATATCCGTTGTCTGGCACCCATAACACAAGCTTTGAGTAGCTTACTTTGGGACTAGATGGTGATGTGTGGGAATGTCCAAAGGATATTTATTTATTTAAAGATTAATTTAATACTTTACCTATTTTTCGTTTTTTTGAACACTGAACGTTTGAAGTACGTGCCAAATCTTCTACTTGTGACGATGGTTTCGCTTTAGAAGTAGATGGACATTCGAGTACAGTATCTACAAAAAAATAGTATCTTAGGTATATAGAAAGTAAAAGTAGGGTACAATGTGGTACAATGAACCGGGTAAAATTCAAATAGCTGTATTTTTGTTATTTTTAGCTTCTCCCGTCTTATTTTTTTACTAAAACGTTGTGAATTTAACTAACTTTCAGCTTGCAAGTCCATATTCTTGAAATTTTGTGGTAATTTGTAGGTATAATGTTTTTTTAAAAAAAAGGGAATTGGTTCAATGAGTACACCTAGGGGTACTCATTTAACCAGGGTATTTTCTACTATGAACCACCATTTTCAATGGGATTAAATAGTTATATTGTAACATGAAAAATAAATAAAAAAATGTTTTCATCCAGATTTATTAATAATAATGTTAAAAAATGTAAGTAAGGCGATTACGAACACCTTATCCTACCAAACATTAGTCTTTATCAGTCTCATCAAAGTATTTTTGTATATTAATCACAAACTTGTAATAACAAAGTATAATATTATTTAGTAAAATAGCATATTCGCAAGTATTATAATAATTTAAGGCTCAGGTACGAGTTCCAGACCCCCAAAAAATTTGTTAACAATCACAGTTTAGCAGAGAAACAACAATTAGAAATAAAAGCAAAGCTTCTGAAAACGTAACAAAATCTTAATCTTAATGCGAGTAGGTACGAGATCCTTATAAATGAAATCACAGATTGTAGTGAGAAACTACTACAATTATAACTAGAATAAATAACTTAGCCTCTAAAATGTAATAAATCAACATACAAAAAAAATTCTTTTAACAGATAGGTATTTTTTATATCTGACCGATTAAAAGTGAAAGAAAAAGTAACAAAGAAGATAAAATCTCAAGCTTTTTTCATCAGCGAATATTTATCGTAGGTGCAACACGAACAGCAAAACAGTAAGTTGAATTGCGATTTTTTGTCCCGTTTATTTTTGGGAGTGGTAAAATTACTTTAATGTCCTTCAGATTAACTTCTGCCATATCAGGTTCTAGCGGCATAATAAACTTCATTTGTTCCTTATTCTTTATCCTCATAAATGAAGCTCCAAAAGCATTTGCGCCACTCTCTTCAATAATTTGAGCAACATAGAAAACTTTATTCTTTTTGGTATCAAACGCAACTAAGACGTAGTCATCGACCACTGGTTTTCTAGGCAGCTTTAGGAAATTTCCCATAATAATAGGAAACATGTCCTCGTCTTCAGAATCCTGGCACTCACTGATATCTGTTTCACTTAATAGTTCAATTTTTTCAATGTCTTCTTCCGAGCTGGATGCAGATGAAACTTCCCTCTTCAGTTTCTTTATCTTGGTGTCATTTTTGACCGCAGGACCAGTTTTTGCTAGAGCTCTTTTAGCTGGTTTCTTACTGATCGGTTCATTCTTTTTGTGCAGCGTAAAAACAGAACGTTTCACTTCTTCAACCTTAGCTTTTTTGTCTCGCGCTTTCTGTCTATCATTCGCGATTTCATTCTTTTCGGGAGTGTCGGTTGCTATTCTACTTTTTCCTTTCTTTCTGTTTTTTCTGGCGTTTGTCCGAGGTCCTGCTTTCAAAGGTGGCATAAATTGTCTAGGGGATATGAATTTTTTCACTGCAGAGGTTGTCATAATTGGAGAAATTGGATCAATTATGCCACCGTCTTTTCCAGTTTTGACTAAAGGTTTTTAAACTGCAGGACTAGATGTTTGTGCAATAGAATTTACTGGCTCGTCCAATAATTGGCTCTCATCCGGATTTTCAGTAGTAGGCCCTAAAATGGTTGGGCTTGGCGCCATTTCCAGATCTTCGCAGTCTGTAGCGTCCGAATCTGTTTTAGCTGCTTCTACGTCATGGTTTGGCATATCGAGTTCTGGTGGTAGTGGACTATCAGTAACATCCGATGGCAGAAAATCAATGTCCGTAAAAATATTAGGGTTGTATGGAAAAATGCCACACTTCTTGAATGCTACAGCTATATTTACAGGAGACATTGCAAGGGGATACGCAGCTCCTACGCACTCAGCTACATTATAAATGGTCATAGGAGTACCAGGGTGATTTAACAACCAATGATCAACAGCATTGTTATAGAAAATCTTGAAAGGTCCGTTTAACCCCACATCAAGAGGTTGAAGTTTAGATGTGGTGTGGGGGTGCAGTGTGAGGACGGTGACTCCAGATGATTTAGCTAGATCTAACGCTTCAATAGAGAGGTGCGACTCATGGTTGTCTAGTATCAGGAGAGCTGGATTTCAGGGCTTGCATTTGCATATTTGATGAAATGTTTCATCACTTCCACAAACAATTCTGAAGTCATCCATCCCGATTTTTGAGCAAGTCCCAATGTACCAGGTGGGGCACCTTTTATCATAAAATCTTTAAATTTCTTGCGCGGAAACACCATTGCAGGAGGAAGGTATTGTCCTGTAGCACTGACTATAGCACAAGTGGTGACCAATGTCCCTTTTTCTCCACTTGTAACTTTTGACAAATTATGTTTGCCTTTGAGAGCCCACCACTTTTGATGGTTTTTGCACGGTAGTTGTCGACGTCTCATCTAAATTGTAAATTCGACAACCATTGCCGAATGAGGGGTGTCGTTCAATTGCAGTCTTCAGGTTGGCAAAAAATTTTTTGACAGTTTCTCTGTTGAATGCAGTCGCACGTGCTAAGCTGCAAGCCTTGGGTTTCTTAACTGTTAGGTTGGAGTGTCGTTTCTTGAAAGAACGAAACCATTCCTTACCAGCCATTTGATCTTTCTCCCAGCCTTCTGGAACCTCAATTTTATTGATTTTTGCCATTTGGTAGGCAACTTTGCGGCAATCTTTGACCGTTAGCCCGTAAAATCTTAAGGCGCAGTCGACTATGTACGCTTTTAATTCCTCTTCTTGTGGTACAGTAAATATTACGCGGTTTTCGTAATTTGGTGTCAGTCTCTTGTCAATGAGGTCAGCTACAGGGACGTTCAAGTTCTTAACAACGTACCTGCGTAATGTGGGGTACGCAATGTTCAGTTGTTTGGCAGCTGATCGAATACTTACTCCAGTCCTGTGCAATTTTATTGCTTTTAGCATATTTTCAGCTGTATGGTTCCCTTTTTTTCGTGCAATAACTTTTTCTCGACCCATCCTGAAAATTATTGTCTATTAGTAACGTAAGTATTTGATATGTTTTCTAAAATAAAATTGTGTATGGTATTTGTAATAATCGTAATCACACGAAATTATACATAAACTAACTTTATTTTCATCGAATTATTCAATTCCAAAACATCCTACTAAATTACCAAAGGCGTACAGATTGAGCCAGGTGGTAGTACACATTAAACCAGGCTCAATGTTCAACACCCCGATGTGGTTCATTGTACGACAACAAGCATTATCTAAACTAACCTCAAAATTTCGACGACTTAATCGACACATCAAACAACGACTTATGCTGCGATGGACATTAAGATATATGTTTATTCACATGTAATTAGTACGAAAATAGTATAACGATTAAAAATCACACAAATCTAAAATTAAAACTTACTTTTACAGCGGTTTTTCGCTAAATCCTCACTTACAGAACAGTCTCGCATGGAGTCGCGTCCCAAACTGGTGTGCGGAAGGGGAGTGTAGGCACGTATCCTGCGCCGGTGGAAGCACGGTTTGGCAACGTCGCGTTTCGGAAACATCGTGGTGGTTCATAGTGGCTGCGTGGTTCAATGTACCACTACCGACCCTATATTAAAAGTAACTATAATAATATTTTATTGTGATGTAAAATTTCAAAACACAAACTTTCTTTTTCTTGGCTTGAGTCACAAATAGGGAAATTTGCAAGAATTTCGTCAGTAAGTGGCGGATTTAGAAGATTTAATGAAGGTACAGCAAATTTTTTTAGTCTGCTTCCTTTTTCATTATACATATTACGTGGAAAGTGATCTCCGCAGATGAATTTGTTTTCATTTAATTTATGTAAAGGTAAATAAGCCAAATCTTCATTGCCTGTAGATTTAACCCACAAGCGACATCTAGAAAAAAATAACCATTAAATTTTTATTCATAACAAAAAAATAGCACGTTTAATAGAAATAACTCGTCAAAAATATCGATAATTTTATGTATGAGCACCGCACTATTTGCAAACGTAAATATTATTATTTTAATTTTATTGCGATTTTTGTAACAAATTTAGCTAGTAGGTTTTTCAGTAATTAAACATCATAATTTGCATGCACATAATGAGAAAAAACGAAAACTTGCTGATCATCTACCTGTTAGGTTCCAGAGGAAATCTGGCTAAAAATATGTCAGAAGTACATTTTCTAACTCGCCTCACACCACAAACTTCACATTTTCTTAGTCCTTTGCCTCCCATAACTCGCGAATTTACACAATTCGTCTTTTATATCTAATGAACCAAAATTTCAAATCTTGTTCAACGAAATGACAAAGAAAGAATCGCCATTTTGACAATAATACCAACATTCAATTTGACGTATAACCCGACTAAAATTAGAATGCTATCACGATACCGTGATAATGTTCGGCGTCAAACATTTTTAATATGGTAGAATAGTATTTTTGTCTGATTGTTGGCACAAAGTACGTTCATAATTTTGATTATTCGCAGTGGCGACCCGCTGACTCTTACTTACTAATCTGTGTCTGTCTTTTTTTAAACAAGTTTAACGTCCTTGGCTCTACGCCATACAGACTATTCTTTAGAGTTTTTAGGGTGTAGGGCAAAAAACGGAACCTGTCTATCTGTCTGTCTGTTTGTCTATCTGTCTGTCTGTTTGTCTGTCTGTCCGTCCGTATGTCACAGCCACTTTATTCTGTACCTATAAGCATCAACCAATGAATTAAGGAGTTTAGGAAGGTGTTTAGCGAATATTTTTTTACCCAACCATGCAAAGTCAAGGAGAAGGGAAAGAAGGCAGTATTAGCATACATGTTTTTTTTAATCATGTATGTTCCGACGATTTTAATTGCAAAACAATTGTATAAACAATAAAAAACATTGAACATTATAACTTTACTAGCGGTCCCCCGCGACTTCGTCCGCGCGTTTTGAGTTTACTTTCTCCTCTTCCGTCGCAGCCTGATAAAGCTTTCCTCAATAAATAAGCTATCCAACACAAAATATTGTCAGCAGTTCCTGAGATTAGCGCGTTCAAACAAACAAACTCTTTAGCTTTATAATATTAGGTAAGATGTATATGAGAGGCCAGCGAACATATTTAGCACAAGCTGGCGTTCTAGTTATTTAACTGCGAGAATTATTTCAAAAGTGTGATAGAGCTTCTAATATACCTATTTATTGAAATCGAATGATATACATGGCTTTAATCAAAATGAAATCTCGTGATGATGAAAGATGATGCATGTATTTATTTTGATAAGAATTAATACTGGTGTGTACAAAACATCTTCGCAAACAGGCCCTTTTTTACAAATTTATTATTTTAAAAATGTTGTAGTGAGTAAACCATAAAAGATAGACATATGCTATCGCAGACTTTATTGTAGAACTGTTACGCAGCGTAAGTTCTCAAAAGGAATATTTTCCCTCGTTATCGCAACATTTTTCGTTGCAGCGCTGGAATCAAGAGTCGTATCATGATGTTATACAGCTAAAAGCCTTCCTCAATAGATGAGCTAGTTTTTAAATCGGTCAAGTAGCTCTGAAATAAGTGTGTTCAAATAAATAAACAAACAAACTCTTCAGCTTTATACCTAGTCTGGCCATAAATATTGTCACAAAGAAAAAAAAAACAAATAATATTTATTACTTTTACAGTGTGTTAGTTTTATACATAAATATAAAACAATTCAATGCTTGTATGAATGTAAATAATGCTTGTATAATGTATTAATATTTTTATTGAATGTAAAAAGCTTATTCGAAGTGGTCCCCATTGGCTGCAATACAGTCCTTTAAACGTTGAGGCCAGTTATCAATAAAAGCACGCACTCTTTTCATGGGAAAATTCTTCACTGCCAATCGTATGGATCGTTTTAGGGACACCAAATTATCATGGGCGTTTAGAGCAAGCCGTACTCTCTAAAACAGACCATAAATAATAATCCAGTGGATTAAAATCGGGACTAGACGACGGCCAGTCTTGATTGGAACGGTAATGATTATAATAGTAGTACACGTGTTTGTTTAAATCATTGTAAAACAATCGGATTACCAATAAAAATATGGAATTTAGGTCTACGGTATATAAAAAAAAACATTTTATTAGTTTACACAGAACATGTATAATGGTAAAAATGGAAAATCTCTTGTAAGATTGGAGAGATTTCGCTACACTCAAACTGACAACCGCATTTTTAATTTGACAGCGTTAGTTCTGAGTTTTGCCACTGGCCAAAAGATTCATGTCGCACTGTACAACCACTGTACACATTGAGTATTTATTAATTAGGTTTAATTTTTGTTTTTAAATTACTTCATCTTGGGCAACCACAGCGACCGCCGTCTTCATCATGGAACGCCGAAGTTAAGAGCCAGTCCACAAAATTATTACGCGAGAGAATAGGTAAAAACTCCGTTATTGTTTATGTGTGCGTGTCTTAGTCACACGTACGCAACATAATTGGACGAGATGGACAAAAAAAATCTTGAGCCGTGATCGTAATAAAAAACGATAATCTTATCAAATAAACCAACACCAATAATAGGTATTCAAAAGGGTTTATTAAATAAACCCTTTTGAATACCTATTATTGGTGTTGGTTTATAGGATCAGACATAGTTATGTCATAACTATGTCTGATATAGGATCAGACATTGTTATGTCATAACTATGTCTGATCCTAACTCCCCAGGACATACCCAAGTTTGATTCCAAGGTAATCTCAGGGCCGGATTCAGTAAACTATAAAGCGTATTTGTCTTTAATTGTGATATAGCTGAAAAGAATTTGAAAAGTAAATTGACAAAAGTTGTGGTTAACTTATTTATTTCTATCAGGGATTTAGCCAAGATCTTCTGAGTAACTGCCTACACAATTAAAAGCGGTGCCTCTTCTCTGGGTTCACATTCTAACTCCTCAGTGTAATTTTCAACCTCAGGCAAAATTTCAGCGGTGTTTATGATACTAAAGTAGAAACTTAATTCTTCCCGACTTTGCCAATCTTCTCCAAAATGCTTCGACGTACGAGTAGATTTTTGACATCTCTTACTTTTAATGCCTTTACATGTTTGGTCTAATTTCGCTAGGAGCGATCATGCTCACAATTTTATCTTTCCGGCAAACATTTTCGTATTTTCCTGTTTGCGATTTATAAAATCTCTCTGATTGGACCAACACATTTCCGATTCGCTTCGATCGTTTTAAATAAAATCTTCTGCACTGTGAAAACTGTACTTTCCACTGTCCGGGCGGTTTCAATATTGTGTCAGCTTCCTTTTTGAAATCAAAAACGGCAAAATCTTCACCTATTTTTACAATAGTCGCCTGCTGTGAAATTATATTTATATACTGGTTTGGAGTTAGAATGGTATCCATTTTACTAAATATCTTTTCACTGTTTCCGAATACTCTGTCTGCCGGAAGATAAGAATAACCAGTAACAGGAAACACGAGTTCAATTTTTTTTCAGGTTCCTGCAGCCATTTGCAACACATTGTTACCTATTACGGTGGAATTTTTATTTTGACCTCCACAGCCATCTGAGATCAATCTAATGGTAGTAATATTGGTGAGATCTTTTTTGTTGAGACGATTATACACAGCAGATGCAATTATGTTCGAATTTTTCGAGAACATGTTTTCTGTCCAGACATTTGCAAAAACGTTGTTTTTATCGAGTGGGGCCTTTGAATTTCCTTCAACAATCGTGAAATTAAAAAGATAATTTGCCTGCTATAATAGCACGATTGGTCAGGTACTTTAGGAAGGTTCATGTTTTTTTGACAATCATATAAAAGTATTTTCACACCTTCTTCTTCTGTCTTCAGCAGCGAACAGAAAGCTTTTGCCCTCAAGCTGTGAACCCTCTTTTCTGCCATGTACTGTTCCTTTTTCTGTTCATCTTTTTCTGTTTTTATTTTCTCTATGAGCTGTAAGCATGTAGAGCACATATCTGTATATGGACTTCCAAATCCTAAATTATATTCAGTATTAAAAATGTGCCTAAAGTAGAACTCTTTTGCGGGTGCTGCACATTCAAATTTGTATAGTCTATAAAGTTTTCTGATATTTAATTTACTTGGCAAATATTTGCGTGTTGAAGTTTGGCTTCGACAATAGTGTGGCTCTGAACACTTAAGTTTGCCAATAAATGCATGCACTGATGCCTTTAAATCTTTAAACAGGTCGGTTTTACGGTCTCCTCCTCTTTTTTCTAGTGGAAACTCGCCGCTTACAAAAGACTTTTGTACTAGGTTTGTGACGCGGCCTTTTTTCAATGAAAGAGCTCCTAGAAATAACTTTTGGCAGACAGTTATTAGTTTTTTTATCGACTTTTACGTTATATTTTATGGTATACTGCTTAGTGGCTCTTGAAGCACTCTGGACTCCAGTTCCAGTTTCCAGTTTCCAGTAGGATCTAGTGTAAAAGTTCTTGGCCTTTTTCTGTTAATCGGCACGGCCTGACAGCATTTCAATATAATTGCATCCTGACTTAATTTAACGGGATTTTTATAAAAAGCTGCATGGAATTTTCGTAATATGGTACCGGTCACTTTGTTGCATTCAAAGACTTTATTTTTGTGTTCACAGCGTGGAATTCTTGGCAAAGTCTTTGCAGAATACCTACAACAGAAAAAATTACATTTTTGTTTATGAGACGCCTGCCGGGCTTAGACAAATGTTCCGCTAACAACAGGCTACTTCAACGTAAGTTGCACTTGTACTTTACTTTAAACGCAAGGCGCTTCAAACAATGATGTAGAAATCAAACCTGTTCAACTTTATGAGCACCCGTTCAAGCAAACTCTTTAACTGTGTGTAATATGATATTATTTTATTACCATCAAATTTAAAACCTGTAGTTACTAACCTACCTACCTACGACCTACGACCTACGACCTACGACCTGCGGTACGGCCCTGGTAAAATACAAAAGTACCTGTATTTTTTCGTCTTATTTGCCTTCCAATTATGTGGCTGTGCAGTCCGTTTCCGTGCCTGGTTTTTATTTACAGGCAAAGAAAAATCATTCATCTTGCTGAAAAACGATAGTTAACACACGAAAACAAAAGAATTCTTATTAAATTTGGTAAAAACTGACTAAACCACACTGAATTTGTATCGGCAGCCATTACTGTTTTGATTCGAATGGAGCTCTCCTATTGGCTGGCGCGAGTGTAGCCAGTTTTAATACTGAACTTTTGTGGACGTAACGATGTTTGTTTCCAAACTCATTTTTAAAATCAAAATAACTCGGGACGTATCTGAGCTTGATGCCAAACTGTTTTTTTGAATGAAAGGTATTCTCGAAATAAAAATGTTGCCATCAAAAAGTCAATTTTGAAAAAATGTGGACGTAGCTAGTTTCGATACTATACCCCAGATTTATACAAAGAATTTGACTAATATTTAAAAAAAAAACATATTTCTTATGTATTTATGTAATTACACAACAAAAACAGTCTCATCTTAACTTATAACATGCTTTGTCCTGCGTGACTGACTGGCGGATCTCAGCACAGTCTAGACCGCTGATTGTAAAGACTTGAAAGTAGGAGGCTGTGTTCTTTGTACAACGTAGGGATCCGATGAGAAAATATTTTCCGAAATTCTATCAGGGAGTGAAAAAGGGAGGCAAAGTATGGGGTAACATGTTTCCTTGGTCTTGGTGAATTAACGTAAGATGCGTTTTAAATTTTATTAAAAATTATCACCTTAATGGGGTTAAAAAGGGGTAGAAAGTTATTTTGGGGACGATTAGCTAAAAAAATGATATCAATACCTCTTAGGAATTTATGTTTTAATAACCTTTTATTTTTACCGCGACACATGTCAAACACTCAATCCGTGACATGATTTGACACATACATGACGTTATCACATTTGAATTGATGTTGCATCTGATTATGGTGTAATCACACTAGCCGCCGTTAATCCGGTGCCTTATGTCCATCAAATGTCAGTACTATGAACAAAACCGCTGCGGCAAGAGTGGCATGGCCGTCGGCACGGCCGCGGTCTCGTGCGGCCCGGTGGCGTGGATACACCATTACGTTGTTTTCGAAAATAGGATTGATTATTACGTCGTTGAATTCAAGAAAGAGCATGTTGCAATTTCATCAAAGTCTACTTCGTAATCATCATAATATAGCTCAAAGTTAAAGTTTTACCCCCGTACTCCAAAAACTTAGTGCAGTAGGTAGGCTTCAAACCGTACTAGATATTATGCGAACAATAAATTTGAAAAGAATGTCATAAATTCATAATGACAGCATTCAGTATTTGAGGTATAGGTACTTTTTATTGTTATAGTAACCTTAGTCTTAGTTTCAACCTGGTGCTATCTTTTTTGTAAAAGGGGCTCAGGAAGGTAGGAAGAGTAGACTTGAAGGAAAGCAACTTCTCCCATTGTATATAAGCCCTATTCTATGGTTGTTTATGGTAATTGTGGTATGCACATAAGGCTGGCAAACCTGATGAATTGTATCACCTGAAAGACTAGACGCTTCCAAAGTGGTAAAATGGGCGTCCCCCCCCCCATCTAACTTCTAATCTAAGCGAGTGTAAATTTTGAAAAATAATAATAATGTAGATCTTAACAAAAACTTTTAACGAAAATTGGTTCGGACGGAATCGAACCAGATTTTTTTGAAATATAGCACATTTTCAACAACCGCAAAAATAACGTTGTACTTCATACAAACTCTATGAAAAAGAAAGTTATATTTAATGTCAACAAATTATTGTGTATTTTAGTAAGTGGAAGTAAGTGGATTCCCAAATTCAGTTAAAGTTGGCACGGAACCCTCAGTGCGCGAGTTCGACTCGCACTTGGCCGGTTTTTTTTAACCGACTTCAAAAAAGGAGGAGGTTATCAATTCGACTGTATGTTTTTTTTTGTATGTTTGTTACCTCATATCTCAGTCGTTAGTCGACCGATTCGAAAATTTTTTTCGCTTACTTAGAGGGTGTACCTTCTAGTTGGTCCCATTGTTTCCGATTTGGGATCTGAAGATGGGATCTTGGTGTAATCGAGGGAAACCCTCAAATTTTAAATACCTTCATAAAACCAATTTTCTCGCATTCGAAATACTCATGGCTCGAGTCCCGACTTCCTGGTCTGTTTGTTTGAAAGAGATAGAGACAGAAGTCGGCGCATCTATTCTTTTGTTTGCGTTTTTTGTAAAAGTGTAAAAGAGAAAGCAGCTGTCGCTGCTATTCTTTTCATGCATAGAAAAGTAGCAATAGCAGTCTCATACAATCCCGTTGTCAAGTGCGCATGTGTGTTTTACTGTGGATCCGTAATTTTTGTCCTAGTCTTGTTTATCATAATCTCATGTATTTTACCTGACCTAAATCTGGATACTGCCTTCGTTTTGATTGGATCTGGACGATTACTGAATACTGCAAGTGTGCCAAATATCAAGGTCAGCTAAAATAAAATATATTTTTAACATTGTTTTGTATTTATATGACCAATATAAGAAAATGCTTGATTTGTTTGTTGGAATTACTCAGCGGAATTCACGTTAACTGCTTAGGAGTCCCCGCTAAGTTCAGTGGCGCCCTCATAACAAAAATTAATATGTCTTCTCAAATACAAATTAAATCGAGAAACGATATTATAGAAATTGCAAGAATCTAATTTACAAGTATCAGAAAGCTTACATATTATTGACGACGTTAGATGTGTTTAAAGTTGGTCGTCCAATGAAGAAATTGAAATTAAGTTTGAGAAAGTTTTGGAACGAAATCCTGACTACGATACAATAAGGGAAATATGTGAAAAAATTATAAAGGGAATTGACGTAGATGACGAAATTTTATTCAAATTTGCACCACTGACGTCTGTGGACGTTGAAAGGTCATTTTCCATTTATAAGTGGATTTTAAGTGTAAAAAGAAATAGACGTAGCATTGAAAATCTGGAAAAAAAAATTGTCATTTATTTTAATTTCCTACAAGAAAACAATATTAGTGACGATGCTGATTTTGATAGTCAGGATAATGACGACATTTAAAAACTTGGTATATATCGCTCTATTTAGGGCTTGTGCCAAACAAGTCAAAAACAACTGCAGTTTTTTAAAAATTGATTTTACCGAATGCATCAAAACTCCAAACACTCATTTATGTTCGTAAATGGAGTTAAGTTTAGATGCGATTAGTATAATACGACGGAATTGTGAGGATTGGAAAGTGGCTCAGCAATTGATGTCCTCTCCTTGCCTTTATATTATGCCACGCTGTTAGTGAATCACATCAAAAAATTATTTATTTTTTAGAAGTAACACAATATATACTGGTGTTTTTCTTAAACCCGGTAAGCCTTAACAGGGTGATAGTACCCATGAATATAAGCAACTTTCTCTATAGGATAACTTCTGAAATCGCGAGAAAAAATATCAGCTGTTTCATATAAAAGTTCAATACCTACCTTACCAAAATGTATGAAACAGCTGATTTTTTGCGATTTCAGGGTTGGTCCCACAGAAAAAGTTGCTCATATTCATTCATAGGTACTATCACCCCGTTAAGGCCTGCCGGGTTTAAGAAAAACACCCTGTATATATGTCTGTATAACCCTGTAATAACAAGAATCGTAAGTTGATCAATTTCCTAGTTAGTTTATAAACATTCGCGAAATCACAAGCGGCAGGAGAAATGTATTATTTAACGTATACATTTCTGGTAATTGATCAATTTACGGCGTCTCGCGGTAAAATGATCCGGCGAACGCTGATTGGTTGAATGTCTTACTTACTTTGACATGGCTTTTTTAAATTTTATAATTGTTATATATTGATTGGAAATCAAACTGATTTTTATAAAAATTGTTACAATAAAAAGTGATTTTTTATTTATATTGGTTGTTTCATTTGTACCTAAAAATTGTGTTGAACAAAACCAGGGATTATATTCAATTCTTTTACTGTTTCATTTATATATTAGTGTACTGAAGTGATGTCCCGGAAGATGTCCCGAAAAAAAATGTTGTCGTAAGGAAGTCTCCGATTCTTGTCTCTGTTCCGCGAAGTTTAGGTAAATATACTCCGGTCGTTCCGATCACTGCTTATAACTGCGGGTCTATACGCGACGTATTATAATGTAGTAGTATTGTTACAACTTATACCCTCGACGTCGGCGTCTACGAGGAGACTATCAGACAGTCTCCTCTTGACCACGACGGTTGCAACACCGTCGAAACGTCGAGGGTGTAAGTAGTAACAATACTACTACATTATATACGTCGCGTATAGACCCGCAGTTATAAGTTATAATGCAACGCGAAAGTTTAAAAATATACCTACTATTGACTACAGGCAGAGTCAATTTTCCGACGATCTTTTCCTTCGATGAGTAGACTGTAGATTCCAAATAAAACACTTCTGCTTGATATCGGTGACCGTGAGAGCGCGTACGATGTGGCCGTCGTCGGGTTTCCTCGCCCCTTCTGGGCGGCTCGGGTTCGAGCCTCAGCTCCTTCCCCGGGCTTCATCTCATGGGTCTACTGGCCCACGGTATTGGGAGCCGCATTGCGGCCGTCTTGCGACGACAGGTCTGTATCTTCATCTTCTGCCAGAGCCAGCTGCACAGTCGCTGCGGGCTGCCCATCAGGTGAGACCCCGTTCGGGGAGGCCCGATGAGCAGGGCAAGCTAACTGCGGCTGACTCTGGCTAAGGAGGGGACGAGAGATAGGGGGCGGGGGGGGGGTTGTGATTGGGACTCGGGTACCGAACCTTTTCTTATTCCACCGGCAGGTCAGCCAATCTCGACGCCGGTTAACGAAACACGCCGCCCTTGGTCCGAATCTCGACGTTCCTCACTGCTCCGTCAGGTCCAGGGTGTACTTCCGTGGCGACGCCTCAGGGCCATACGTTTCTAGGCAGGGTGTGGTCCACCACGACGACTAGATCACCAGGCTTGAAAGCAACCTCAGCGACATCTCGAGCTCCTCTTCTTGGCACCAGGTCCGGTAGGTATTCTTTCAGCCAGCGGCGCCAATACTCGTCGGCTAGCGCTTGCGCCGCCCTCCACGTCTTCCTCGATGCTGGTTCGTACGGCCCAATGATGGGTAGGCCGCGCGGTCCCCCTAGTAGGAAGTAATTCGGGGTGAGCGCCTCCGGGTCGTCAGCGCTGACCGGCACGTGTGTGGGCGGTCGCGCGTTCATGGTGAGCTCTACCTCCGCCAGTAGAGTTTGCAGTACCCTTTTCTCTCGGTGCTTTATCATGTAGAGTGACTCGTAGAGCGTTCTTGACAGAGCGAATGAGACGCTCCCACGCTCCCCCCTGATGCGGTGCCCCTGGTGCTAGGTAGCGCCAGTCGATGCGCTGGGTGAGCGCATAGTTTCGTAGAGCTGGCTCCCATTCTTCAATCGCTGCTCGTAGCTCCTTGTCTGCACCCCTGAAGTTCGTCGCGTTGTCTGAGTACATTATCTGTGGCCACCCTCGTCGCGCGCCCATACGCCGCAATGCCATGATAACTGAGTCAGTCGACAGGCTTGCTACCAACTCTATATGCACGGCTCTCGTAGTGAGGCATGTGAATAACGGTCCCCACCGCTTTTCATGATAACGGCTCACAGTTATAATCATGGGACCAAAGAAATCTAGTCCACAGTTAGAGAATGGTCTGGTGAAAGCCTCTACTCGAGCGCGTGGCAAGGACCCCTGCACAGGTGTCACAGGTCTCGCCTTTTTCATTCGACAAAAGGCGCACTTATAGGCCACGGTGCGAACGGTAGGTCGCAATCGCAGTATCCAGTATCTCTGTCGTACATCGTTGACGACGCGTTCATTGTGCGATTGATGGGCGCGACGGTGTTCCCGATTGCACAACAACCGCGCGTACGGGTGGCTGCTGTCCAATATTACGGGCGTAGTATCGGGGGCAGACACACCCGCTGCCCTTCCTTCCTCTTGCCCGCAACACGCCCTCCTCGTCGATGAATGGATCAAGTCTTCTGATGCGACTCCCTACCTTCAAGTTCTGACCTCTTTCTAGGCGCTCTATGTATTCTCGAAATGAGTCTGCCTGCGCTCGCCTCATCAGCCATCTTTCCGCTCTATCTATGTGTTCTTTGGTCAAAACAGACGCGTGTTTGCGACATTTATCTATAAAAAGAAGCACATACGCCATCGCCCTCACTAGGCGCTCGTAGTTCGAGAAACGCACGGCGTCTGGCACGTTCCATATGTCCTCTGTCGCGACGCTATATACAGTCTCCTCGCTGGTCTCTGTGCAGCCCGCTTGAGACGGCCATGTATTCTCCGGTTCGTATAAAAACGATGGCCCAGTAAACCATCTGACTTCATGTGATTTTATCTCAGTGACGACTCTAGTCGCGTCGTCCGCTACGTTGTCTTGCGTCGGCACCCACCGCCACTGATCGGGTCTTGAGAACTCACATATCTCTCTCAAGCGGTGCGCTACGTATGGTGTGTATCGCACTCTATCGTTCCCAACCCAGTGCAGAACGGTCGTGCTCTTCCATTACTGTCGACGCAAGTCTCAATCCGATAAGACACGCTTGTAACTCTAGACGTGGTATCGTCTGCGTCTTCTTTGGGGCTACTCTTGCCTTTGCTGCCGCTAATACCACACGACGTGATCCATCCTCGTACTCTACAAGCCAATAGACTGCTGTCACGTAAGCAGACTCGCTAGCGTCGCAGAACACGTGCAGCTGCTTTCCAGTCACTCCCCCCGTCAAAGTGTAGAGGCGGGGTAGACGCAGACTGATAAGTGTCTCTACGTTCCACAGCCTCTGTGTGTCGGCTTCTGGGCATTCCTCTGCGTAGCTTTTTCTAAACATACTCTCGATCTAGGCTGTGTACTTTGCTTTGAAGTCTTCCGATGCGTCCATCTTCCTTTCTATTGACGTGAGCCTCCGCCTAGCAGCAGTGTTGCCACCTTAGCCCTTTTGGGGCTAGATCTAGCTCTTTTTACTATATGCGAACCCGTTGTTAAATTATTTAGACCGGAAAGGGCTATCTAGCCCTTTTCATTTCATTAAAAATATTACAAGATAATCTTTAATTATCTATCATCTAACATAAGTTTCGCGATTTATTGACCTACAATTAGATATAACAAAACTACTGGGAATCGAATTGCTTTTGTCTATCTCCAAATGTTGGAGTAATTTGAAATACACTCTCAAATTGACGAATAATACTACATATTTCAATGAGCCATATGTTTCTGTCTGCCATTTGTGAATGTTTTTTATTGATTATCAACATGGTAAAGAATTGTTTTAAATTGTTTTTTTATTCTATTGTTTTGGTTAAATATGAATCATTTTAGTTTATTCGTTAACTAAATAATTGAAATCAGTATAAAGGTGATTTATTAGCTTTTTTACAGCTAGGCTAAGTAATTAGTGCTCCATCTAGCTGTATCTAGCCCTTTTTAGCTTCTTCAACAGCCCCTTTTACTAAGACTAAGGTGGCAACACTGCCTAGCAGCCTCGTAGCTCGGAGGTATAACTGTGTTAACCTTGCGCCACGGCAATCCAACTTGATATCGCTGATTGACATATCTTACTGTTGACTCAAAGGCTTCTAAGGCACGCACATCATCAGGGTTCTCGCGTTCCTTCTTCTGAATGCCCAGCGAATCGATGTCAAAGTATGACTTCACCATGTTGTGTAATTCTTCGTGAGGTTGCGTAGACCGAGCTATCCCATGGTCGTCGACGAACAACACCGTATCTCACTCCCTTATCACTCGGGACGGCGCTCGACCATGTATCACCCACCCAAGTCTGGTGAGTGATGCTGCTGGCTCGTGGCGTTTGCCTGTCAACAGTTTCCTGCTTACTATCAGATGCCAGTTATCCGCGCCTATGAGGACACGCGGCTTGGCGTTCACATAACACACGTCACTCTCGTTCAGGTTACGCATGTGTCCATACTCTAAACAGCTCCGACCCACCGTTTGAGTATTCAAGCGGAGATTCTTCATCGTTCTCGCTTACACCAAATATTTCTCGTTGTTACTGGCGATTATTTGAAGCTCCATCTCTCTGCTTGTGTGTGGTACGCTCTGTGTATTCACACTACATATGTGTAAGTCTCGAAGCGGGCCTTCTGCACCGACGTATTCCGCCAAGTCCTGATCGATCAACGTAACCGTAGACCCTTAGTCAAGTAGAGCGTGTGTGTTTACTCTACCCCGTGGCCCCTCAATGACGATCGGACATACCTTCAACAACACCTTGGATGCCCCCACAGTATGGCTAACTGAGGCTACCACTTCTTGATTGTGTTGACTTTCGCTGTTTTCACGCTCTGTGTGTAACAGCCTGTGATGACGTCGGTTACAGCCACTCTCATTACACATAGGTGCTTTACATTTGATTCGCCTGTGCTTATTGATCAAGTATAGAAAGCATATCTTTTCTTCTTTCAACCAATCCCATGTATGCTTTACTGTCATGATTTTAAACTTTATGCACTTCGACACTTCGCGGTCCCCGCCGCAACATAAACAGGTCTTATCTTGTGCCGTCGTAGCCTTTTCCTCGGCTGTGGCGTACACACCAGTGTTTCGCTTCTTTGAGTTAGCCTTCTGCTCAGCTTGCATTTCTTTCTTCGCTGCACTGTTGCTAGGTTGCGACACGTATGCGAATCGAATCGCTTTATTCGCTTCCTCCATCAAAAACTGCGATAATGTCACGATCTCTGGCTCCGAGTAGCTTGCGTACCGGGCTGCGTAGTCGCACCTCTCGTTTTCAAGTGTGGGCTCAGCTTATCGACCACCACTCGGGTCATCATCGGATTTCTGAGGTAGCTTTTATTTCTATGGAGTCCAGTGTGTACGCGATGTTCTGTACCTTAATCGCGAACGAATTCAGTTCACTGGCTGTCGTTCCAACTCGCGGCAGGTTCTTGAGGTCGTCCAGTGCCCGATCAATGATCACTTCTGGCCTTCCATAACATTGTTCTAGCGTTCGTATAATCTTGTCCGGATCGGTGGCACGGTATAACAAGGCCGCTACTGCCTCCTTGGCTTCTCCTTTTAGACAATACCTCAATCTAGCCAGGTTCTCGGATTTACTGAAGTTGCATGATCGCATTGAATCTTCCATTGCAGCTTTAAATTGTAACGAGTCGTTCGTGTTTCCATTGAAAATCGGAAACTCAATAGCTTGACGTGGGGCCGGTCGCTTCGACATAATCCTCTCCAATGTGTAAGCAAGTCGTTCCG
This sequence comes from Pyrausta purpuralis, assembly GCA_963924145.1. Lineage (NCBI taxonomy): Eukaryota > Metazoa > Arthropoda > Insecta > Lepidoptera > Crambidae > Pyrausta > Pyrausta purpuralis. The sequence goes on along the minus strand of OZ001651.1, from coordinate 16,719,619 downwards.
CCCCGTCCGCATTCTCTTGGGGTCTCGCTGTACAATCATTGTTTGACTCGATCTGTCGCTGCACATCTTGTTGAATGTTGTTTACATCTTCATTTAATTCTATGCTCGGCGAATTCAAATGTCGGTTTCTATCCACCTCTATATTACGCGCATCTTTTTCCTTTCGCGTAAACAAATGTGTATTTCTTTCATTCCTCTCTTCACGGAGGAACGCTACAAGTCATCTCGGTTGTGGGTAGTTGCGTGTTTACATCTTGACGCCGGGACTGGGCTTGATCCAACCAGTCATCTACACTCGCTAGGGTCTCATCGGCGGGTAGGCTCTCACGGTCATCTTCATCTGTTGTATCCATTATCGTAGCGATCTCAAATTCTCATCTCTTTTGAATTAGATTCTTCTCAATAGCTGCTAACTGCTCGGCTGCTTTCAACTCGGCTTGCTTTAAACGAGCGGCGACGCTTGACCTGGTCGACGACGGCGGCAGCCTTATCCCAGGCGCGTCGGCGTTAGCGTCGTGACGTCTCTCTGCTGCCGTTTCCATTCGTCCGCCTTCTGCGGGTAGTTCAGTCTGTCGTAACGTGCTCGCGGTGGCTTGCACAGACGTTGATGCGGGTGGCTCTTCGAATATATATATAAATAAATATATAAATATTGGACACCAATCACATACATTGCTCTGATCCCAAAGTAAGTAGCCAATGCACTTGTATTATAGAAATCAGACACAACGGTGGTACTACAAAACACCCAGACCCGAGACAATATAGAAAAGATCGTTTTCTACAGACCCGACCGGGAATCGAACCCGGAACCTCACGAGATGGCGACGCTTGAAACCAGCGTGCTAGCCACTCGACCACGGAGGTCGTCGTCGGTTCGAAGTTGCATAGTCTTGAGTCTTCGTCTTCCATTTTCCCAGCTTGGCTGCGCGTAGTCGGCATCTTTTTACTTGCTGCCCCTACTCCTATCAATCCCAAACAGGTACACTACCAAGGGGAGGATCGGAAGGGAGGTACCGCCCGGCAGAGAGTGTAGGTACGCATCCGTGGGGTGCTCAGTTCTGGCTGGAATGTCCAGAACCCTCCGCAGTGCCTACAGTCCGGCCCCCACGCTTACGCACACCGTACCGGCGCCGGTCGGACTTGTTCACAATCGCTCGCGCGATATGTGGCAGCTCGCCCGAAAACTGCACCTCCTGGAAATCGGCGTTAAACTCGAGACAGACACCGTTTGGCACCGTTAGGTGGTGAATGTCCGAGCCACGGAACACCCGTGTAAATGTGATCGTCTCTCCACAGGGGTATAGCCCGATTCGCCGCTCCTGGTTACACTGTGCTTCGGCGTAGATCCCTCGGCGTATATGCTAACCAAAGCACAAGTCGATGCCGCGTTGCTAATTTCTTCTTCCGGATCGCAACGGACCAGACAATATTGACTACAGGCAGAGTCAATTTTCCGACGATCTTTTCCTTCGATGAGTAGACTGTAGATTCCAAATAAAACACTTCTCCTTGAGATCGGTGACCGTGAGAGCGCGTACGATCTGGCCCACCCACGGCCCTTTATTTATTCAAAAATACATGGTTGGCTTATCGACTAATACAGATTAGTTACAAACAAGGACGGACACATAACAACATCTGCGTATTCCTTCTTACGTTTTTGTAACCTACCTACATTAATCGTCATAAAATTCCCATTCCCAACAATCCACTCTATGGGTTTCCTAACTATCCTCAGAAAGTGCGATATGGGGGACAGAAAATTCGAAGGCTTTACCGGCCTCGCTCCACCTGAGCGAGACAGCCTACTTGGGTCTCCCTCGCCCCTGTACCAAACTACCTACATATTTCTTAATATTTCCTAGCTAGTTATTTGTTACCCTACCTGCCTACCTGATTTGCAAATGGGAATTCCTAAATAACAGGTAATTTCTAATTATTGAAATAAAACGAGCCCTTAGCTAATTACGATTCTGACTCGCTATGGCCCTAGCAGAAAATCATATTTATTTTCATCAAAAATCCTTATAAATAAACATAATTAAACTTATTACTAATACATGATTGGGTGTCCTTAACACCTACTTCAGCTTAACAAAAAAAAACTCGTCTCTGTTGCTTTTTCAACGCAGCAGATTTATCGCGTTTTTATTTTTTAAGACATGGAATAAATTGCGACCCATAGCAAAAATAATATTATAGTTAGACAGACAACTAAAAATCTGTTACAATAAGTAACAAGTAAAACATATGTCCAATGATAATTATTTTTTTTTCAGGCAATTTTTATTTGCATTATTAACAGATAAATGACTTTGCAATGAAGTCTACGACAATTTTTCAGTGAAATGATTGTGGGAGATTAGCCACTGACACAATGAGCAAATTAGTTTTAGTAAATGTGTTACATTAATGAACAACACCAAACATTGATCTATCTTTCGCAATTTTGAAATAATGTCTAGGTGTACAAAGGATAGAGATTCGGAAATCATTAATCTTAGAAAATCGCGGTTTAATGTGAAATGCCTCTTAACCTTCACTCGAACGCAACGATGGCTATGTTCCATTGAGTAATAGAACATAGCCAGCCATCGTTGCGAATTAGCGATTATTATGTGGAACGCGCCCATTATCTGACAGTCAGTCAGTGTGACAGTCAGGCGTCAGCTGACTGGTTTCCCTTCAAAATGCACGTAAACGTAAATCATATTGGCAACTGACAATAATAATATCCTGACGACATCTTTTCATCGAGAGGTTTTAATACCTGTACTAAAACTTACGTTCGCTCGCCGTACAAAATCACTGTTTATATTATTTTTTTATGGAATACCTTACTTAAAATCATAAAGAAAGGTTACTAAAGCTTGTAATTTAAACATTAGTTTCAAATTTAAGTCTATAAAGTTTATCTTTTAAAACTATGCTAAAGTTAAGATTGTGGCACAAACGAAGTTTGTATAGGTGGTGTTCATCGGTTATCCTTCCGGACATTGATACCGATTATTATTGTGACACTAGAAATACCTCAGAAATAAAACATAATATTCAGATCAGAAAGGGCGTTGGTGACATCGACCGTGTTTTGGAAGCATATAACCTTTACAAATCAACACCTGCTGCTGACAGTTCATATAATTCAATTAAAACTAAACTTTATAAGGAATTGAGCATACTGCCTAATAAAACTCACCCAGCAGTTCTTGAATATGAACTTGAACCACATATACTGCATGAAATTAATAAGCGAAGAGAATTTGGGGAGTATAAGCCACTGGAATTCAGTGAGATAACAAGGAGGCTTAACTTGATGAGAACAGATAAATTAGGTCACACATGTGGCCATAAAAGCTATTATTTTTTAAATCAGTTAGCCGAGCTGGAGGAGGCATTAATAAAATATACTGTCTCATATTTGCTAAGCAAAAATTTTCAACCAATTTCAGTTCCTGACATTTTACCTAGGAATATTTTAGAGAGTTGTGGTATGACTGTGAATAGTGATCGCACTCAGGTAACCAGCTAATGACTGTTACCCATTTGTTTGTATGCAATGTATCACTTTGAATTTTCATGGTAAATTTTGTTTTAGATATATTCATTGGACCCTCATCATCATGGTCCAGATTTATACTTATCTGGCACAGCAGAGATGTCTTTAGCTGGATTGTTAATGAATACTGTTCATGATAAACAAAACTTACCTTTAAAACTAGCAGCTGTTAGTAGATGCTATAGAGCAGAAACTTCTAATGTTATAGAGGAAAGGGGAATTTACAGGTGAATGAACTTTGCTATATTAAAAAGAATGTTTAATGTACTCAATGGTATGTTTTATAATTATCTTACATTTGACAGAGTGCACCAATTCACTAAAGTTGAAATGTTTGCTGTAACAACCCCTGAGGACTCTGATGAGATGCTTGAATATATAAGGAAAACACAGGAAGAATTGTATTCTGCTTTAGGAATTCATATGAGGGTTCTGGATATGCCACCACATGAATTAGGAGCTCCTGCTTTTAGGTAGTATTGATTGATTGATTCTTAACTAATCAAATTTTAAGGTTTCTAAAAAGTTATAAAATATATTACAGAAAATATGACATAGAAGCTTGGATGCCAGGACGGGCTCATTTTGGTGAAATTTCAAGTTGTAGCAACTGCACTGATTATCAATCAAGAAGACTTCATATAAAATATAGGGAAAACAATTTAATTAATTATGTACACACACTAAATGGGACTGCTTGTGCTGTACCTAGAATACTCATTTCACTTGTGGAAACTTACCAAGATCCTAAAGGGAAAATATTAATTCCCAGTGTGTTGCAACCATTTATGAGTGGTTCTACACATATAGAACGAAATAATAATGTACCTGAGTTGAAATTAATAAAAATAAAAAAGTAAATGCAATTACTATTGTATTTTATTAAATATTAGGTTTTAATTATTTTTATCTATATTTTTCTTTTTAAGTGCTTTATGTTCTTTAGAAAATTTCTTCATTTTAGCTTTGAGCTGATTAATATCCACAGATTGGTCTGGATTGGAAGTGTCAGTTGATTTTTCTTTAGGTGGCATAAAGTCCCTTTGTCTTTGCTCTTGTTTAGCCCGTATGGCTTCTGCTTGTTTCTCTTCTTTTTCATGTCGACGTTTGGCTTTCTTTTGATCATCTTTGAGGAAAAATTCTCCTGTTGCTAATTCCTTATCAATTTTGCTCTCAGGTTGTGGAGGTGGAAATGGAGTGTAAGGCTTTTTATCAACTTTCTTCTTGGGTTGTTTTCGAGGGACATTTTTACTTTTAAACTTAGGCAAAAATCTATCCCAACTTTCATTTTTCAATTTAGGATCCTTCATCAATTCTCTTTTAATCATCAAACTTTTAATGTTGTACATGGGGTGAATATTCTTCATAGTATCTTCCACAATTCTCCTTACTTGAACTAGCCCTTTATATGGGCCTACTGCAGATACAGTATTACCTTGCACGAGTACATAGCATTCTGTTAGCAATTCTATAGATTTCAAAGTTACTCCATTAGGGCCGATCAGGCGTTGTCTTCTTTTCAAGAAAGTTTCTTTTTTTCGTACAAATGAATTGATTTTGATGATATCGCATCCTATTTCATCTTCTAAAACCCGAGCTGCTTGTTCAAATGGAACGCTTCGAGACAATAATTTCATAAGATCTCTAGCTTTTATTATAATGTAAGGATCCCATGTTTTTCTTGTTGTTTTTACGGTGAGGCTGCCTTCTATAAGATCCAATTCAGCTATAATATAGTGCTCTTTTAAAACTTTTTGCACCAGAGGCCAGCATTCTTTAATGTACTGCTCACGATATTTCGGAAATAAAGTAGCGAATTTACTTTCCTCCAACAATCCATGCGGGTTATCATCCGGGGTAAATTTTGGAATTTTCATAGACCAGGCGTTGTCAACCGGCCCCGATTCTTGTTTTTCTTCATCACTATCCATATTCAGCATTATATCCAGTATAAGTATTATGCTGCAATTTGAATTTAATTCAGATGTTTAGCAAAACAAGACTATAGAAAACAAACACCATGCTGTTTGCACATGTTTTCACCCACCTGTGCACTCTTACTAATCTGTGACCGTGGTTTGAACCATCGATCATTTAGTTAGATTTTAGATATACTCTTACTAATCTGTGAATCGATGTAGAGGTGAACGCACATTTATCCGAGCCAAACGCGTCGAACGAATTGAAGTCAAGCAGGCCTCGCACGCACACTTAACCGATACGGCCGAATCGACCAAATCGGCCGAATCGTCCACGTCGAAAAAAACATGAGATAGCGCTATGAGTGACATCTAAAGGTGGGAGTGATTATGAAAATTTTATCCGCCGATTTGACCGATTCGGCCGATTCGACCGCGTCGAAGAAGTCATGGGATAGCGCTATGAGCGACATCTATCTAAGGTGGGTGGGAGTATGAAGTTTTTATCCGGCGAGTCGTCCGATCGACCGCATTAGTCGCGCCGAATCTGATGACATCATCCGAATTCCTCTAGGATTTCTGGGGTTCTTCCAGATTCGGATGATTCGACGCGGATAAATGTGCGAGGTTTCAAGAGATCTCATAAAAATTCTAAAATTCGTTTCGTTCCGCTTGTTCGACGCGGATAAGTGTGCGTTCACTTAGATATGATGACACTTACTATCCATAGATAAAATATATCTCACATAAATAGATTGGAAAGTTCTTGGAACGTTTTTTTTTTTGGTTTGGAATTGGAATGAGAAAATCAGTAGGGAGCGGAAAAAGGATGGGAATAAGGATCAGTCAAATAAGAATTACTATTGCCATATAATGTGTGTTAATGAATAATGTACAAATGAATTTAGATTTTTATGTTATTGTCAATGATAAACAATGATATTGTAATAGGAAGTAGAGGACGCCCCGCGAACTAAAAGAGTACACAAATATGGCACCGTCTGATTAATGGATGTCAATGTATTGACATCTATCACATCAGACATCAGTTTCGGAACAGAGTCTTATTAGAGTAGCTTTCTTAATATATTTTTTAAAGTATGTAGGTACATTACAATCAAAAGACTCGTTGGCCTAATTTAAATATTGAGTTCACACTTTAGCTCGGTAGTATATTAATCAACAAAAACATTTTACTTTCAAACTTAACAAATTTTAACATTTTAAATATTGAATAATTATCTAATAAATGCAATTTGAATGTATCACATGAATGCTTGAAATGTCATGGCGCCAATATCAGAGTCACGTCCCCTACTAGGCAATCACGATCACGTGACTACATGTACATTTATATAAAAAAATGAAAATATTTACAGTCCTCATTAGAATAAATAAAATAAAAATATTTATTAATACACAATAGTCACGTTTTTAACGTTTAAGTTTATCATCAATGATATTGTATTAAGAACTAGATCGCCGGTGAGAGACTAAAAGATAGTCAAGCAAACACTACCTCACGTTAAAGTGAGGTCTTAACTTTGACTTAAGTCTGTGTTTGATGGCGTCAGTGTCTCAATGCCTCAGTGCGCCTTTATAACTGCAGAAACAACTAACTACATAAATAACAAACAGTCTGAATATCATATTTTCGTTAAGTAAATTGTATTTAATGATGCCTATCATTCGTGATTGAAGTATTTTCAATAAAATTAGCGAGTTTTGTTTCTTAGCCATCCCACGGACTAATATGGTCGATATTCTAAGACAGTGCCATACATGGAGTAGTTTAGTACTGCACGAAGAAAATAATTCTACTATACAATTTTATTTGGTTAAGTGTGATGTACAGTCGACAGCACATCGGGTTATCCACTTTTGTTGCAAACTAGCCCTTATTACAACTGCATAAGATACCGCAGTGTTTACCTTGACGTACTGTTGTCCATACATACATGTGTGTTTGGTTTCGCTTTCATTTCTCCGAATTCAGTAATTTTGTACCAAATAATTAAATTAGACAGAGTAAACACTTATTTTAATATTAAACGAACGCTGACACTATCAATTACTTTCTCCGATAGAACACAGTCAAGAAATGTGCTACGGCCTCTAGACTATTTCTTTTATTTGAATAGCGCGTTGTGTACCTACGCGTATGTTCGTCCCACGCGCCGCTCGCAAGTTCGCAACCCTGACACATTCAAGGCCGCGAAACAGGGAAAGCGTTACGTGTTAGAAAGAGACAGGTATAGATAGGTAGATGAAACAACCTTGAATTAAAATCGTGCGAAGTGAATTGCACTTCATTGCGTTTAACAAACAAATTCTTTAGCTTTCTAATATTATTAGTATAGATAAATTGTAACGTGTACGTCATAGGGTTAAATAAATACACACATGGAAACTGTATACTGATGGTAATTAATTAACATGAACAAAAAGTTGGCGCAGCTATTATCATCTTCGATCCAGACGGAACGCAGAGAACGGTCGTTAAGTTCAAGCTGCATAACTGTTGCTCTGTGTTCCAAGCAGAAATGTTTGCTATACAGAAAGTCACTGAACAAATACTGGCTCGAAACCTACCACATTCTATAATTTTGTCTGACAGTAAATCCGGCCTTCAAGAGTTGCAAAACGGCAGTAGCCAGAACAAGTTAGCTGTTGCCATTAACAAAAATCTCGTGCAAGCTCAAGCAGCAGGATTGGTCGTCGAGTTTGCATGGGTGAAAGCGCATACCGGCCTCCCTGGAAATGAACTAGCGGACACGGCAGCCAAAGCTGCCGCCAACTTTCCTACATAGAACTCCGGATTTTCGGCACACTCCCATTAGCTACATTAAATTTCAAAATCGCCATAAATCTTTGGAAGCTTCAGAAGCGCTCTATTCCAACCCAAATACCTGCATATACACCAAATCCCTCTTTCCAACGTACCAAAATCTCGTCGAATATCTGTCACAAGTCAAGCCTGTTTTTGCAGTTACACAACTATTAACTAATCATGGTTACCACAAGAAATACCTGTACCGCTTCCATATTACTGCAGGTGATAAATGCCCATGTGACAACACACAAACTCAAAGTTGGCTGCATCTCCTGCAATCCTGTTCCCGTTTTAGTGCGAAACGATTTACCCACATCACTATATATATGCAATGACCTGAAAATAAGTCCATTTAACTTATCCGAAATCTGCACTAAAGACTCCACCCTCAATTCTTTCCACCACTTCCTCACGTACATAGTAAATAACCTTAAAGAATCCAATAGAACCTAAACCATCACCACACAAAACTGCTATAAAGTTTCAAAAAATACGAGGGTCAAACTGAAAGTTCTTAGAAAATCAAAAACTGATTACATTAGCCAGTTATTAGTTTTATTATATCTTTTCAAAATATTGTCCATTGACGTCAATACACCGCTGCATGCGATGGAACCACTGGGAAAAGCACTTTGCCCACTCGTCCTTAGGGGTCTCTTCAATGGCATCGCGATACGCAGCCACCGCTTCTTCAGCATTCATAAACCGCTTTCCTTTAAGTTTTTCTTTAATTTTTGGAAATAAATAAAAATCACAAGGCGCGAGGTCGGGGCTATACGGCGGGTGACCCAGTAATTCAACGTTTGATGTCGCCAAATAGTCGATCGTTCGCTTGGCGGTGTGCGACGAGGCGTTGTCGTGGTGAAGGAGGATCCTACTGCGAGGTCGTTTCTCTCGAACTTTTTCCAAGACAAGTGGCAAACAATTGGTAGTGTACCATTCTGCAAAAACTGTTTTTTGATCCTCTAACACAATTGTTGCGAAATGACCTATCCTTCCAAAGAACGAGGCCACCATTTTTTTTCCCGCACTTCGATCTCTCTTCACTTTAGTTGGCAACTCCTCGAAAGGAAACACCCACTGAGCAGATTGTCTTTTGGTTTCAGGATCATAACAGTAAATCCAGCTTTCGTCACCTGTTAGTATGTCGAACACAGCATTTGAGTCACCTCCGTTAAATCTTTCAATCATTTTACGGCACCAATCCACACGATGGAGTTTTTGAGCCTTAGTCAAATTATGAGGTATCCACCGGGCGCAAAGCTTCCTGACCGCTAAATGTTCGTGGAGGATTTTGTGCACTTGACTCATACCGATGCCTAAGCTTGTCCGAATCTGCTGATAGGTCACTCTTTTGTCAGTCTCTATCATACGCCGCACAACACAGATGTTATTTTCAGTCGTCGCCGTAGAAGGCCGTCCCTCACGTACATCATCAGTGAGATTAGTGCGACCACGTTTAAACTCATTAAACCAGTTGTAAACAGTCGCACGAGATGGGGCTTCATCGTGAAAGGCCAATCGTAGTCTATCATAACTTTCTTGTTGACTTAAATGACATCGAAAGTCATAAAAAATCATTGCACGAAAATTTTCTCGTGTTAAATTCATGTTGACGTGACACAGACAATTTTCAATTTGCCGCCAAATCGTAAAACAAATGACAAATGAATGAAATATATACTCAGTAATATTGGCAAAGAGTTCTATTTTCAAATTTTAGAATATTTTTTTTATTATATTGTTTATAAGTGGCCAGTTCTAAGAACTTTCAGTTTGACCCTCGTAAGAAACCAAACTGTGGCAATCGCGGCAGTACACCATTAGCTTCGCGAATACCTACGACACAAACCTTAAGTCTATGCCTATTGTAAAGAACCGGACAGGGGATACCTCAGATAAGTGAAACTACCGTCCGATATCTTTGGCGACAATCACGGCTAAAGTGCTTGACGGCCTGCTTGAGAGACAATATCTCCACTAAAACGACGCGCAGTTCGGCTTTAGACCAGAACTCTCTACAGAATGCACAATATTGTCTCTTAAGCGGACTTTCAAGTATTACACTGATAGGAAGTCGCTTGTGTATGCCGCCTTCCTTGATCTGATTGATTTGGTTAGATACGATATTTTTTGGCGTAAATTAAAACACACGGGCATGCCTGGTGCGTTGATCAATATATTCAAATATTGGTACAGCCACCAAACATACTAGGTCAAGTAACTTAGTGACTTTTCAGATGAGTACAGGCTGGAGTGTGGAGTGAGACAGGTCAGAGGTCAAAGCTCTTCTTCACTTTTCAACCTTTATGTAAACCAGTTGATCGGGTTGAGCGACACAGGGATTGGTTGTTCTATAGATGGTCACTGCATTTACAGCATCAGTTATGCAGACGATATGGTGTTACTCAGTCCATCAATCGCTGGGCTGAGAAGACTTATTAATGTATGCGAGACACGGTCTCCTGCATAACGCTAGCTTCTAGTATTTAACCGACTTCAAAAAAGGAGGAGGTTATCAATTCGACTGTATGTTTTTTTTTGTATGTTTGTTACCTAATATCTCAGTCGTTTGTCGACCAAATCGAAAATTTTTTTCGCCTACTTAGAGGGTGTACCTTCTTGTTAGTCCCATTTTTTTCCATTTTGGGATCTGATGATGGGATCTTGGTGTAATCGAGGGAAACCCTCAAATTTTAAAGGCACGTATAGTGTTTCTTTACTAGAATCTTAATGTTGACGTGTTGTTACGTCTGATTGTCGACATCTTGTGGGGCTGAGCTGATGGTGGAACTCCTTAACGCTTAAGAGTTCAGTAATTATAATGACGGAACTTATGATAGGTAATTTGTAGCTTCTTAAAAAATAGAATCATAAGGTGCACCTCCCCCCCCCCCCCTCTAATGTAATCACTAAAAATGAAGAAATAAAATAAACTTAAAACAACCGACTTCAAATAAGGAGGAGGTTATCAATTCGACTGTATGTTTTTTTTTGTATGTTTGTTACCTCATATCTCAGTCGTTTGTCGACCAAATCGAACATTTTTTTCGCCTACTTAGAGGGTGTACCTTCTTGTTGGTCACATTTTTTCCATTTTGGGATCTGATGATGGGATCTTGGTGTTATCGAAGGAAACCCTCAAATTTTAAAGGCACGTATAGTATTCTTTAACTAGAATCTTAATGTTGACGTGTTGTTACGTCTGATTGTCAACATCTTGTGGCCCCCCCCCTCTAATGTAATCACTAAAAATGAAGAAATAAAATAAACAAAAAAAAAGTAAAAACCGACTTCAAAACCAAAATGCACTAACACACACACTCGGTGCCATCACTTTGACCATCAAGCATCAACTATCACAGCACCGACTCCAAAAAGAAATTGTTTGCCTAAAACGGATTCCTTTCCTTTCAATGGTGAAGAGTTTATTTAAGACTTTTTAGTGCATTTTGGTTTTGAAGTCAGTTTTTACTTTTTTTATTTCAATCTTGCAAGTTGGGTGAAAATGATGTACCTCGTATTGAGCTTAGCAGTAGCGCTCTAGACAGGGTGACGGAGTTTAAATATCTCGGCCAAGTAGTAACGGCATTTAATAGACGATAGTGATATTGAGAGGGAAAGGAGGGCGATGGCGGTCCGCTGTAATAATATGTTGACACGGAGATCTGCACGCTGTAGCTTAGGGGTAAAGGTAACTCTGTTTAAAGCTTTTTGCTTTTGCTTATCTCCCACAGATTGCAAGTGTATAGGACAATTATAAGCAGTGAACCATCAACGCACTTAGAGTGCAATACAACAGTGCATTCAGGGTGTTGGTGGGGTTCCCGCGCCACTGCTGTGCGTCGTCTGCCATGTTTGGGCATGCGCACATAGACAGCTTTCACACAGTGCTGCGCAGGCGCATCGCCTCGTTGATGATCCGTGCGCGCGGGAGCTCTAACACCATCCTGAATGTCCTCAGTCAGAAGCCAGACTGCCCTTATCTGAAGCACTGGATGAAAATACATATAAGTGTGCCTGGTGCTCCAGAGAGTGGCCGATATCTAAATTAGAAAATAATTATATTGTATTGTATTTAATTCTACGAATTTTAACTTTAATTGTTTGAAATTAATTGAAATTTACTCGAATTATTGTCAAAATTTTAATTAATTTATATTTTGATAGTGATTGATTATTTCATATTTTATAGACTCAGTCCGAAATAAATGGATTTTATGTATTTATTTAAAGCCCTTCTACACACAAGATTCTTAAAAATCGTTTGCCCAATGCTATACAGGCACAACTTCAAAAACGTGGTTTGAGATTTTGCGGTTTAAAGTTTTCAAAATAGGGTGCAATAAATAAATAAAATATAATGCAAATGCACCCTTTTTTAAAAACTTTATTGTAGTAGTGTCTGTATTGAATTGGCATTGCATTAAAATTAAAAACAGTTATTAATTACGTACTTATCAATCTGCAGTACCTAATCAATTTCCACAAATCCCTTCTGATGTGTAAAAGTGGAACATTTCTCACTTTTTCCACACTAAGCACGTCAGTATGGATAAATGGATGAAAAGTCCGGTTTTCCACACTAGCGTGAATTTTAAGTGTGGAAAATCGAATAACCCTTTAAGCTCGCCCAAGCAGAATACACCTTTATTCCAGAGGTGAATCAATAGCACAGATTAGTAAGAGTACGTCTAAAGATGATCAATACTGTGCGTTTCACACCTGTGAAATTAATGCCGGTGAAGCAATAAAAAATACATTACTTTGTTTTTTTTAATAAATATCCTTTGGACATTTCCACACATCGCCATCTAGCCCCAAAGTAAGCTACTCAAAGCTTGTGTTATGGGTGCCAGACAACGGATATAATACTTAAATACTTTTTTTTTTGTAAATACATACATGATATACATAGAAAACACCCAGACCAATACAAACAGACATGTTCATGCACACAAATGTTTGTATTGTGCGGGAATCGAACCCGCACCCGATGCGTAGTAGGCGATTTCTCGACCACTACACCAGACGGGTCGTCAAATTTATCTTAAATCATGAATAATATCTTTTAAATACATACAACGGTGTAAACATTTGTTACTTTTTAAATTAAAAAAAGAGATTTATTTAGTTACTATATGTCTTTATTTCTCTTTGAAACTAGCTAGCTGCCCCATTTTTCCAGATGAGCACGTGCTTATACTAACTAAGTTGCTATTGATGTTCCAAATTATAGCAATTTTCCATACCATATTTTATTACAGAAAGAAAAAAAAGATTCAAGCATAATATACCTAAGATAATGTCATTGTAATTAAATAATATCAGTCACATTTCTTTTTAATACAAGAATGTTTAACTCTCTCAGCCTCTGTGCTATAAAAACAATTCTACAGTTTATGTTCATTTTTAACACTTATTACTAGACTTAACTTTAATACTAAACTAGCATCTAATAATTAATTGTTAGAAAAAAATATTTGTACTCTTGGTTGTTAAAATTTAAAGTAGGTAATGGTTTATATATAACAGTGAACAGTTTTGTAGTATCCGCTTAAAAATATACAATTTATGTATAAGGTAGTAAACAGGGGTAAAAAATTTACTCAATAAGAAGTAAAGTTAGGTAAGGTTTTGATGTGCATTTCAAACACGAGCTCGTATTGAGATATTGACAGTCAAAGTGGACATTTAGCAACGACCTCTATGTTACACTAGACACGCTGTTTAGAACAAACTTTGTTCTACACTATGTTAAGGCCAAATGGAGCATCTGTGTTTAGTCTGTTGCCATAAACTACCATGTCAAAACGTCCCTTACGTCAAAAGACGAAATAAATAAATTACTTAAATATGTGTTATAGCGCCCGTATTTTAACCTAATTTAAAAGTAATGTTTTTGTTTGGTTGTATGTAGTAAATTAAAGTGATTCAAAGATTCGTTGACGGCGTAAAAGTATTAATTTTCGTTTTCTCTCAATTTTCATAGAAACCCAAAGATCAACAAAAAACAGACATGCCAAAACTCTTAAAGGTAGAATATGAATTCAATTAATGTGTACTCTTTAGAATTATAGCGCCAAGTTATATCTATGAAAGATGAGTTTTATTTCAATTGACTTTACCATTAAAATCCAATTTTCTTAGCAAGTCCAATTGTAAACATTATTTTAAAACTTAAAAATATCAGTAAATAAATGAATTTACTATCTAATGGAAAATATATCAGTGTTAAATAATTATTGCCTATGTAAAATTTGAGTTTTGTGTTTCTTATTTTTAAATGAATAATTTTGTTAAAATGGTATCTATGTCAAGCAAGATTGTTTACAAAATAAGACTAGAAAATAAAAACGCACTTTAATTAAATATGCATGGAGTAGTATTGTAATATAATTGGTACAAATTATGTTGTTATAATATTGCTAGACATATTATTACCCTTTTTATGGAAACATCACATAAACATTATCATTTATTTTAAAATAATAGACATATGAAATAATACTAATATCGAATCATAGGCAGAAAACTAAACACCAGCAAGGTGTCATATCTGTTCGATTACTCTTTGCTACCTTTGACAGCTCAGTGTTGTTGTTGTAATGGCTATTGTCATGTTTGGAAGAAATGGTGAAAAACTATCGATGTGATATCTTTTTGGGAATCGTTTATTTTTTAAGTGATTTGTTTTCTCTATTGCTTGAAATCGTTTTCAAATATCACGATGTTGAAATGTATATGCTATTGTAGCTTAAGATTGATTGTCCACGAAAAAATACGACAATAATCTGTATCAAACAGGAGAAATCAAAAATTATAAATAGCAACACTTCATACTTCTGTCATTTTAAAAATGTGACACAAAATTTGTTCTGAACAGCGTGTCTAGTAGAATACATAAAGGTCTATGACATTTAGAGATTTTTAGGTACCTAATTTGGCCATGTGAAAGCACTTCAACGCTCAAACTTTTAAGCCCCCGGCACCGCTTGGTACCGCCGCAACCGTTGTCCCCATTTTAAATCTATTACTTTTACTTCGAAAATATTCATTTTATTTAATTAAATAATGATATTGTATTTAGAAGTAGATGACGTCTCGCGAACTAAAGAGAAGGTAACAAATATGACACCCTCCTATGTCAATGGATTGACATCCATCACATCAGACATCAGTTGCGAAACAGAGTCATAATAGAGTAGCTTTCTTAATATATTTTTTAAAGTATGTAGGTAGGTGAATTTAACAGACAAAAAGAGTGAACACGTTTTTAAAATAAGGTCAACGCTAAGAGTTTACACTTTAACTTGGTAGTATATAGATCAATAAAAACATTTTATTTTTAAACTACTTAACATTTACAATATTGACTAATGATCTTATAAATGCAATTTTAATGTATCACGTGAATGCTTGAAATGTCATGGCGCCAATATCAGAGTGTCATTCACTGCTAGGTACATGATCACGTGACCACGTGTATATTTTTTTACAAATTTAAATAATGAATTTATATACAGTCCTTATTTAAATAAACAAAAAAATATTTATTTATACACCATAGTCAACTAGCATCATGTACACGCGATGATTCCGTCAAATAACATGCTTATAGGTAGCGTAATTATTTTTTTCTACAATGGTGAGTAACATCCCTCACCGATGTGTTTATCAACAGTCATCATGTGCAAAATTTTATGCGTTAACTCATTTGCAAATAACTAGCCTTTGCTATAGTGTAGATTTATATTCTACTAGCGATTTGTTCGATCGAAACGATTTCGAATATGGATCGTAACCCTGAATTTTAAATTTAAAGTAATTGATTATCAACTTATTATCATTTATCATTTCAGAAATACAACCATTCGTTCCATGGCGCTTATCATCATTATTATCAGCCAAAGGACGAACATCCATCCACATCATAGGCCTTCCCCACACGGTTTTCCACAGCGACCGATTTGCATCCAGTTTCATCCTGAGATCTTTAATAAGTCGTCTGTCTATCTTGTCGGTGATCGTCCTACGCTGCGTCTTTGGTAGAAAGGTCTCCAATCTAGAACTTTTCTGCCCCAACGGCTATCAGTTCTTCGCGCTATGTGCTCGCGGCGCTTATGTCTACTTATATTTCAACAAGTATATTATTATGCTTTTAGAATGTTTTTAACACTCACAGTGTCATATTTTATATTCATAAAGATGAAATAAGAAACCAAAAATTTGCGCACGGGCGGGACTTGAACCAGCAACCTTTTGGCAAACCGGGCCAAATGCTCTTACCAATTGAGCTACCGTGCTGTCAGTCCGACCCGGCGAAATTTGTGGTTTCTTATGAAAACGTCAATTGCGTGACGCTTAGCGCCATCTAGCCGTCTGTTTATGAAACAGATGGCCCAAGCAGTTATTCTTTACAGAATAAATTCAACTTGGAAATTGATGTCGCTTCGCTATCTAATGCTTTTAGAATGTTTTTAACACTCACAGTGTCATATTTTATATTCATAAAGATGAAATAAGAAACCAAAAATTTGCGCACGGGCGGGACTTGAACCAGCAACCTTTTGGCAAACCGGGCCAAATGCTCTTACCAATTGAGAAACCAAAAATTTCTTATTTCATCTTTATGAATATAAAATATGACACTGTGAGTGTTAAAAACATTCTAAAAGCATTAGATAGCGAAGCGACATCAATTTCCAAGTTGAATTTATTCTGTAAAGAATAACTGCTTGGGCCATCTGTTTCATAAACAGACGGCTAGATGGCGCTAAGCGTCACGCAATTGACGTTTTCATAAGAAACCACAAATTTCGCCGGGTCGGACTGACAGCACGGTAGCTCAATTGGTAAGAGCATTTGGCCCGGTTTGCCAAAAGGTTGCTGGTTCAAGTCCCGCCCGTGCGCAAATTTTTGGTTTCTTATTTCATCTTTATGAATATAAAATATGACACTGTGAGTGTTAAAAACATTCTAAAAGCATTAGATAGCGAAGCGACATCAATTTCCAAGTTGAATTTATTCTGTAAAGAATAACTGCTTGGGCCATCTGTTTCATAAACAGACGGCTAGATGGCGCTAAGCGTCACGCAATTGACGTTTTCATAAGAAACCACAAATTTCGCCGGGTCGGACTGACAGCACGGTAGCTCAATTGGTAAGAGCATTTGGCCCGGTTTGCCAAAAGGTTGCTGGTTCAAGTCCCGCCCGTGCGCAAATTTTTGGTTTCTTATTTCATCTTTATGAAGTATATTATTAATTGAAGATTGCAAGAATCACAGATTAGTCCAAATTATGGACTAATCTCTATTTAGTTCCTTCTTTAGTCCGAGAAAATTACATGATTAACAATAATGATGCTTTTGATCCGTGAGCGTCTACGCTTATACTTTAAATAAATTGAATGTGTACTTCACATTTATATACATAATACAGAGACGGATATTAACATACTTGTCCATAGGCATATGTGTTATAGTCGTGCGGGCGGGATTCAAACCCGAGACTGCTTATCTTTGTAGTCCGAAACGTAAGCCACAACACTATGGACGGTCGTTAAATTATTGTTGAAAAAAATATAGTAGGTACTAAACTACTCCATGTATGGCACTGTCTTAGAAAATCTACTTTTGACGACAAAATATCGACCATGTTGGTGCGTGGGTTGGCTAAGAAACAAAACTCGACAATTTTATTGAAAATACTTGAATCATGATTGATAGGCATTACATTAACAAAAATATGATATTCCAACTGAAATATAATTATTAAGATAGTTGTTTCTACAGTTTTTAAAAGCGCACTGAGGCATTGAGACACGTATGAACGCTGACGCCATAAAAATGTAGACAAAGTCAAAGTTAAGACCTCACTTTGACGTGAGGTGGTGTTTGCTTGACTATCTTTTAGCGTCTCACTGGTGAGAGTTAGCTAGTAGTCGTAGCTAGCGCCGTATCTGCCGTATAAATTATACGGGGCCCCCGGGGTACGGGGGGCCCCGAAGAGTGTAAACAATAATTAATAGAAAATAAGCAGATAAAAATAACTCAAGAACTTCGATGGGACACTAGTGGCATACCAAAAATCACAAGCGCCGTCAACATTAACATCAGCATCAACGTTTGTGATTTTCTTGTTTGTTCAAAATGTGTGTAATGCTATATTGAGGTTTTAAGGTCAAACCATATTGTAACAATAGTTTTTTAAAGTAGGCGCTTAACTAAATAAGATAGATAAGAAACCTCTCATGTACGTCGTAACGAGCCGCGCCGCGGCCCGTGAATGTAAATCTAGCGTAAAAAAACTGGATAAATATAAAAAAGAATGCATTTTTTTCTTTTGTAAGAAAACTTTACCCATGATAAGGGCCACAAACAAGTTTTTATACAGGGCCCCACCAAAGCACGCTACGTCCCTGAGACAATATCATTGTAATTAAATGTGGGAAAGGGCCATAGTGATCTGTATTGAATGCACAACATATTTATTGTCCTTAGTTGAAAAAATATTAATGCTGTATTGCTTAAAATCGCTTCATAAATAAGTCATTATTTCTCGCAAAAAGCTAAGAATAAAAAAAAATAAGGTTATCCCTAATAGATACACATAAACCATCGCGAGGTTTTTTATTAACCCTTTTAAGGTTTACAATACAGTACTTAGTACATTATTTTGATCCATCTCGTAGGGTTTACCGAGCGTTTGCAATGTAAGCACCAAAAAAAATTGATTATTTACGACTTCAATTGGAAATCTCAAAAAACGAACGTGGCATTTTAATGTAACAAGCAAGTACCTATAGTATATTGAGAAAATTCATTTGTTTTTAAAGATCTTACTAAAAACACCAATTTCAAATAATAACACGTCTTTGAACAATAATTGGTTTCGTTGAAGAATAATAATAGCCTCGCAATTTTTTAGTGGCTTACGATTGCAAATCATATAACCAGTTAACTCTTCACCTAAAAAAATATAATGTAAAAAACTCATTAATCTAATAAACAATCAGTTGCACAGAAAATTATCTATATAAGAGCATACTGGCTACAATGGCGCCCGGCGCCCCCCGTGGTGGCATTCAAGCGTATCCATATCTAAGCACTCGCGCTGATGCAACATCTATGCAAAACGCATTCAGTCTTTTTTAAGGAAAATGATACAGACATACACACAAACACACAACCTTAAACACATTGTCACATTCCGTCTCCGTTGCGTTACGTCCGTCGTCGTGTGCATTACTGGAGCGGCATGTCGACTCGGATCGAGATGAGAATATTTAGAAAATTTAGAGCCCTTTATCCCATTTATGTGCCCAAAAATCAAATCAGGGCCCATTAAGGCGCTACCCGGATTTTCAACGCGCACACTAGCGCCACTTTAGTAGAAAAATCATAACTCATTAAATAAAAGACCAATCAAAAATCTGGTAAACACGATTGTAATACAGGTTATATAGTTTATTTCGTACGTTTAAATCGTTTCTAAAGTAGTTTACTGTAGTTGGAGTTAGAAAAACTGCTAAATATGACCACTTTTGGCAATTTTTCTTACCGTAACCCAATAAAGTACCTATATATAGCTCCTTTATATATAGGCAGTAGGTATTTTTCGTCAAAGTATTGACTTTACAAACGTAAACACCCTTATTCTATTATATAACTCTTATGATACATCGCAGTTAGAATATGCTTCAGCAGTGTGAAATCCTCAGTACTCAAAATACATTGATCAATGTTTAGATGATATTTAACATTTACAGTGTCATATTTTATATTCATAAAGATGAAATAAGAAACCACAAATTTGCTCACGGGCGGGACTTGAACCAGCAAATTCTGGGCTAACCGGGTCAAATGCTCTACCAATTAAGCTGCCGTGCTGTCTGTCCGATTTTGCGAAATTTGTGGTCTCTTATCTTATGGATACGTCGTTACGCGTTACGTTAAGCGCCATCTACTCGTCTGTTTAAGCAACAGTAGGCCAAGTAGTTATTCATTAGGTACATAATAAATTAAACCTAGAAATTGATGACACTTCGCTACCTAATGTTTTTAACACTCAAAGTGTCTTATTTTATATTCATTCCGGGCTTTGACCCGGTTAGCCAAGAAGTTCCTGGTTCAAGTCCCGCCCCGCGCGTGCGCATATTTTTGGTTTCTTATTTCATCTTACACATTGTACATACATTACAATACATTGATCAAATAAAGCGTATTCAGGATAAATTTATTAAACGTTTAAGATATAGGTTTACTGAGTCATTGATATACGTATGAACGCCGATGTAATATTGTAAAGCTGTTTATATATATAAAATAAAATAAAGTAACCAGTAACACAGAAGATATAATAGAACTACCAATAATATAGTATTAAGAACTAGATCACCGGTGAGACGGTAAAAGATAGTCAAGCGAACATAACCTCACGTCAAAGTGAGGTCTTAACTTTGGCTTAGTCTGTTTTTGATGGCATCGGCGTTCATACGTATCTCAATGACTCAGTGCGCCTTTAAAAACTGCAGAAACAACTAACTAAATAAAAACGTTTCAGTCATATCATATTTTCGTTAAGTAAATTGTATTTAATGATGCCTATCATTCATGATTGAAGCATTTTCAATAAAATTAGCGAGTTTTGTTTCTTAGCCAACCCACGCACCAACATGGTCGATATTTTGTCGTCAAAAGTCGATTTTCTAAGACAGTGGCATACGTGAAGTGGTTTGGTACTATTATTTTAACAATAATTTAACGACCTATATAGTGTGGTGGTTTACGTTCCGGACTACAAAGATAAGCAGTCAGGTTGGAATCCCACCCGCAAGGCCCTAGCACATGTCTATGGACATGTATGTTAATATCCGTCTCTGTGTTATATAAATATAAAGTACACTTTTAATTTCTCGTAAAAGCGTAGACGCTCACGGATCAAATATTTACGGCGCTCGCGTATACAAAAGACTGTTGATAAACACATCCGTGAAGAATAATACTCATTGTAGAAAAAAATATGTACGCTCACTATTAGCATATTATTTGAAGACGCGTTTACGTGATGCCAGATGACTACGGTGTATTAATATATTTTTATTTTATTTAAATAAGGACTGTAAATCATCATCATCATCATCATTATCAGCTAAAGGACGTCCACTGCTGAACATAGGCCTCCCCCACGGCTTTCCATAGCGACCGATTACTAGCGGTCTGCATCCAGTTTGATCCTGCGATCTTTATAAGATCGTCTGTCCATCTTGTTGTTGGACGTCCTACGCTGCGTCTTTGGTCGAAGGGTCTCCAATCTAGAACTTTCCTGCCCCTACGGCAATCAGTTCTTCGCGCTATGTGCCCTGCCCATTGCCACTTGAGCTTACTGATTCTCAAGGCTATGTCCGTTACCTTAGTTCTTCTACGTATCTCCTCATTTCTGATTCGATCACGTAGAGAAAGGACTAAGGACTGTTAATGTATTCATAAATTTAATTTGTAAAGTAATATACATTTGGTCACGTGATCGTAAATGCCTAGCAGTGAACGTGACTGTGATATTGCCGCCATGACATTTCAAGCATTCACGTGGCACATTCAAATTGTATTTATTAGATCATTATTCAATATTGTAAAGTTAAATAATTTAAAAAAAAAGTTTCTATTGATTAAAATACTACCGATCTAAAATGTAAACGTGTTTTTAAAATTAAGTCAACGTGTCTATTGTAATGTACCTACATAGTTTAAAAAATATATTAAGAAAGCTACTCTACTATGACTCTGTTTTGAAACTGATGTCTGATATGATGGATGTCAATTCATTGACATTCATTAATCAGACGGTGCCATATTTATGTACTCTTTTGGTTCGCGAGGCGTCATCTACTTCTAAATACAATATCATTGAGAACTACGCCAGGATTCAGTTCTAATATTTTTACGTCAGAAAAGGAATGTTTGTCGAATAAAATAAGTCTAATTTAAAACCTTCACCTATTTGTCAGCAATCATTATGTCATTTTAAAACTCGGTCGTTTTATACTTACTCTATCGGATAAGTTTTTTCTAACGTTGGTAAAATCGGCCCTAAATGGTTTTAATTTTATATGTTTTTTTTGTAATGAAAAATATTATGAATTGTTATTTTCTAACAAAATAAACAAGTAATGTTATGCAAAAAAATGTGTCCAGTCAAATTTTGCACGGTCGATCCGACAGCACGGTAGCTCTATTGGTAGAGCGTTTGGCCCGGTTGGCCAAGAAGTTGCTGTTTCAAATCCCGCCCGTGTGCAATTTTTGGTTTCTTATTTCATCTTTAAGATTTTGATACACATTCTAGGGATTATAACTTTGTATAATTTGTGTTACCATTTATTTTTGACTTAAAGCATTTGAGAGCACTATGACAAGTCGAGGTAACTGCGTATAAACAGTAAAAGCATAGATTATATTTAGTGCTCTTAAAGAGGCAACACGCGTAATAGTACGATTTAAATATATCCTTTGTTGATGAATTAAATATTACGCTACGAGAAGGAACAGACGAAAATCAATACGATCGGGCGAAACGAGTGGTACCGTTAGATCTTGGATGATTGGGAAGATAGTGTATGGTAAGATTTGAAACATTTGGTTATACACAATGGCACGCGGCATGACTCGCAAGTAAATGTGGTTTTTTTTTTGCGGCAAGCAGCACAAAGCTTTCGGGCACTTTTTTGGGTAGCGTAGTACCCATCATCAGCTGTCATTGTAACTGGCCAATGCGTAGAAACAATAAATCTTCCAGGTAGGAGATGTTTACATCTATTGGTCGCTGCCGTTCGGCTACGGCTTGGCGGACAATGTGAAAGATGATTCGTTAGAATGGAATCTACAAGCTGAAGACGGAAAGCTAAGTGATGCTGTCCTTGACCTGTGGATGAGCGCAGAAGAACACGCGCGTTGCAGATGGAAACATTTATAAGGCGCTTAAAGAGCTTCATTTGCCACCTGGAACAACGTTTTCTTTCTAACAAGTAAGGCTCAAGCATCTGGTCTTTGCTGTCTACGCCCCCCATATATTTATTGTAGTCCAACACAACCTGTGGTTTGAACGGTACTTTGCGATATGTTTCCCGGGACGGAACTGTAGGCAAGCCAGTAGATAAATCATGACAAGTTGAAATCATCGTAACGCGTTTCTGATCTTGCCATGCCATAACTGTGACGTCTCCAGAGTGTCTCCCAATATATTCCCCCCTGCAAAGCGGAGCATGTTGAACAATGAAGGGAACGTCTTTACGAGAAGGCCTTAAAGTGCCGACGCAGTCGGTCCCATTACGTTTCAGAAAACGAGCTAAATGTGGTGAGTTATACCAATTATCCAAGAACAATCGATATCCCTTATTAAGTAAGGGAGACATGAGCTGCTTTACAATAGACGTACTTTTTAGTACACCCGGCGTCGAATCTTTTAATGATCGTTTACCTTCGTAAACGAAGAAAGACCATAGGTAGCCTGTGACACTCTCACAAAGCTCAAATGTCTTTATCCCAAACTTAGCCGCTTTACCCCGAATATACTGTTTGAAGTCCAATCTTCCTTTCCAAAGCGTTAAACTTTCATCTATGCAAATATTTTTCTGTAGGACGTAATTATTCTGAAATTTTGAATTCAAATGCTCAATGATTGGGGCCAAACGTTGTAATCGATCCGGACGCCTGGTAACGCTAGTGTTGGTGGGATTTAATTTATTAACAGCGGGGTTGAAATCTTCAAAGCTTAAGGCTCTAGTAAGCATTTCGTATCTCCTGCGAGTAAAAATTCGCTTAAACACAGTGGTTTCTAAAAGAGGATCGCTAGAAAAACAGCTAGTTAATGTCGGCATTTTGATGATTGCCAGCATCATCCAGAACGCAAAAAGACACAAAATTTCGTGGCTATTAGTGGGATGCCATTCAGTCTGGAAGGTTTGGGAAGCGATTTCAGTAGCGCGCAAGTTTGTGTCCGTTACAATGCTGTCTATGATATCATCGCCCCAATAAGAACGAAAAGCATCATAAGCCGATTCGTACACTTTAACTGAACCAGTTTGCTTTGGTTTAAACTGTTCCTCTTGGCCTTTAAAGGAATCCATTGGAGACCAATGAAACTGGTGGTCCAGATCTTCCAGGCCTGAGAGACTATTCGCACCATCACTAGAGTCATCCTCGTCTTTGCTGCCGTTAGCTTCCTCTCTTTCTGTTCTTGCAGCATCTTGATCTCTCATCTGCCGTTTTCTCACTATATCCTTTGCCAAACTTACTAATTCAAAAGGCACGTCCTCATCACTTGTCCAAATTTCAGTCAGAGGGTGACCGACCTGCCACTGCCGACATAACTGGCGCCTACGCTCACTCACACTCTGTCCTCGTACACCCCGATGTCCTCTTCGACTACCTCTTGAACGACCTCTTAGGCGACCTCTTAGACTACCACTTAGTCTACTTTTCGGCTTGTCCCTCGCCGCCTCAGGAAACACATACAAGGCGTGAGAATCGGGGGCTAAAAATTCGACATCAGCTGAGTCCCCACCAATTTCATTCAGGTCTTCGTCATACAAACGAATTTGAATGTCGCAGTCGATTGTTCTGTGAAAAAAAAATGCATTTGTTAAAAAGTCGGTCCCTACAACTTGTTGATGTTGGGTACAACTGGTCAAACCTAAAATGTGTCGATTCGTCAAGCGCGTTTTTACCTCTAATTTTATTGTAAATTCGTCAAGTAATAAAATATTGTTAATTCGACAAGTCTTAAGTAAGTACGTATTGATCAAGTCTATTTATTGGGTCAATTCGTCAAGTCCTAGAAAAGTGCTAATTCGTCATTTTTTTAATAATAATGAATCAAGCCAACAAATTAATGTGCTAATCAACCATTTATTGTACATAATGCTTGCAACACAATTTTACCCATTCTTAGTGTTTTATGTTTATTACTTAATATCAAATTCAAAGAAAATTCATCAACACATAAAAAAGGACAAACAATATAAGAATATAACATAATATACCAAATTATTTATTTTTATTCTTTAGCGTTTAAAATTTAAACGCCTTATTCAATTTAGTCATTTTTTATTATGAACAGCTTACAAGACTTGAAAATAAAATAAAAACTAACTAAATATATTTTTCGGAAACAAAAGAGTACAAAAATATTTGACTAAAGAAAGCGAAATAAACAGATAAGTTAAAAAATATTTGAAAGGCAAAATAATTGTTAAAAAATGTCTAAATTAATTTGTTGTTTTTTTTTCACTGCACGACCTAAAGGTTTGACTGGCAGAGAATGCTTTTAGCATTAAGTCCACCTTTGTACACTAAATTTGTGCAATAAACTCTTTAAATAAATAAATAAATTCAATAAGGCGTTAAACATTTTTTAAGAATAAAAAAATACTATGGTATATTATGTTATATTCTTATATTGTTTATCCTTTTTTATGTGTTGATGAATGTTCTTTGAATTTGATATTTAGTAATAAACATAAAACACTAAGAATTGGTATAATTGTGTTGCAAACATTATGTACAATAAATGGTTGATTAGCACATTAATTTGTAGGCTTGATTCATTATTATTATAAATTTGACGAATTAGCACTTTCCTAGGACTTGACGAATTGAGCCAATAAATAGACTTGACCAATACATACTTACATAATATGACTTGTCGAATTAACAATATTTTATTACTTGAGGAATTTACAATAAAATTAGCGGTAAAAACGCGCTTGACGAATCGACACATATTTTAGGCTTGACCAGTTGTACCCTATAGTCACACTACTACTGAACATTATTGTGCATTTACGCTTTCATACATTGGTACGCTCGTTTTGGATGAATCTTGTCATGATTGATGGAAAAATGGTCTGAAAATGTCAGTCAAGTTGACATGCAAAATATGACTTATAACTGCGGGTCTATACGCGACGCATATTATGTAGTAGTATTGTTACTACTTACACGTGCACAACAAATATCGGATAGTTGGAGGGTAGCAGAAGAACCGGCCGCCCGATGCAGACGAAGACGCCGAGCGCCAGTCTCCTCGTGACCACGACGGTTGCAACACCGTCGAAACGTCGAGGGTGTAAGTAGTAACAATACTACTACATAATATGCGTCACGTATAGACCCGCAGTTATAAGTTATAATGCAAAAACGACGAAACTTCAAATAAATAAATTCGATCAACTTACGAAGCAAACGACATCTCCGTCGACTCCAACGGAAAGGAAATAGAGCCGTCCCGTGTGTTTAAAGAGGCAGGGCGCAGCGGTGAGCGATCGCGTATTGGATCCTAAAATAGGTGAAATTGAAATATTAATTATAAATAATAAACTAATATGTATAATAAAGAAAATCGCATGTAAAAGCATCCTAAGGCTTTGTCCATGAGGCCAAATCGCCGCAAATCGGCGCGTTGGTGATATACCAGCAGCTAATACATTGCCTCCACAGGACACGCGCGAATTGATAAATCACGTGTAAATCGCGCGCCTTTTTAGGGTTTCGTAGCCGAATGGCAAAAAACGGAACCCTTATAGTTTCGTCAAGTCTGTCTGTCTGTCCGTCCGTATGTCACAGCCACTTAATTCTGTAACTATAAGCATCACACTGTTGAAATTTGGTAGGAAGATGTATACTGTTAACCGCTTTACGATTCATTCATATACAACAAATTAAAAATAAATATTTTAGGGGCGCGGGGGGAGGGGTCCCATTCATGAAACTAAAACTGAAAAACTATGCGTGTGGGGTGTCTATGGATAGGTCTTATAAAATGACATAGAGGTTTCTAAAACCTTTTTTTTAAAGTCTAACGTTTCATAGATAGACGCTTCCAAAGTGGTAAAATGGGCGTCCCCCCATCTAACTTCTAAACTAAGCGAGTGTAAATCTTCAAAAAAAAAAAGTATAGATCTAGATCTTAACAAATACTTTCAACGAAATTTGGTTTGGACGGGATCGAACGAGATGTTTTTGAGATATAGCACATTTTCAACAATCGCAAACATAACCCTGTTCTTCATACAAACACTATGCAAAACAAAGTTATATTTGCTGTCAACAATACATTGTGGTATTTTGCTAAGTGGAAGTAAGTGGATTCCTTAATTCAGTTAAAGTTGGCACGGAACCCTCAGTGCGCGAGTCCGTCTCGCACTTGGCCGATTTTTATGTCCAATTCCTTTACGCTCACAGCCATTCGACTTTGGAATGGGCTTTACGCGCTAGATACTAGGGACCTCAACATTTCATCTAGTAAACGCGCGAATGTTACTGCAAGGGGGCGTACTAAGGATAATGAAGCGGCAAAAATTTGATACGGAGATATTCATAGACAGGTTGCGAAAAGTAATTTGGAACATGGAGTAACACGCTTACGGGACTAGAACTATAAAACTTGTACCGATGTACATTTAATTACGTGTAATAAATTGAGTACCTTAATATATTTTTCAACACACTTGCTCAAAATGACGTTCTTATTCCACCGATTTTTGGCTCATAATCCTAGATATTAAACACGCGTGCTTTTTCATTATATTATTGCACTAGTGCCTTTAGTTTATAAACCCGACCAATTTACATTTGTACCCTAGTACCAAGTAGTAAGTAAGAAGAAGAAGCGATATAATTTAGTCGGGTTATACCTAACTTTTATTTTAGCAACAAACAGTATTTATGCGAAAAAGAACAGTATCTATACATTTATTTCAAGAAATGGTAAATCCAGCTTTATTACTAAAAAATAACACAAATTCATTTAACGTTTTCTGAAATTTGTGTTTTAAACACGAATTTTTACATTTTAAATCTTGGCTGTTGGCCGATCTAGTTCGCGCCTTAGCCTTGCGCGCGCATCGGTAACGCGGCAAGAAAAAAAAAACAACTCGCCATTTTCCAAATTAAATTGTCGGCTGTGGCGAAGTTTGGATTTATTATTGTGAAGTTTAATATTGACGAAAATGTCTTCTTCAAGTGAAGAAAATAAGAAAACCTATTATTAACTCCGCTGGACATACGTATCGAGGCGAATAACGCGTGCGATAGTCTTTTGCCATCAAAGTCGAGTGAAATGTATTTTTACTAAATCTTTTATTAATTAAAAACTTAGTAAATGAAGATTCTTGTTTTTTCTTCGCAAGTGTGTTGAAAAACGTCGTATGATACGCGTGTGCCTGTGACCATTATATACGCGGCTTTCTTATGGCGCACTCGCTTTCGCTCGTGCGCACACAATATCGCCTTGTATATAATGGTCAATTTAGCACACTTGTATCATAATGTACTAAAATATTCTTCGGACCCACATTAACATTTTCATCACATTATCTTTGTTTTTCCATGCTTTCATTTCCTTTTTCCATCCAAAGATTGCGGGTTCTTGCTGAATTCTTACTCTTTGAGTCTGTTTGCTGTAAACACGAACATAGAGTTAATCATAGATTCTATCTACCATAACGCAGTTCGTATTTTCTCCCTAAAAAGTCGTACTGTAGACATTAAACTATAGGCATTACCTGCCTTTCTACTCTTCTTATACTATTACTCTGTATTTTTGGATTATTGTTGTTTTCTAATCCTTTTTGAACAATATTTATTGTGAATCTAAAAATGTCAAACTTTCAAAGCTCTGTTATTCTACTTTTCTGTACATAATACTGTTAAAAATAGCTGTGTTTTACCTTTGTTTGCAATTTTCCTTTAATTTGCATTGGGTGATGATTCGTTTTCCCGATGGTTTATATAAATTGCTTGATTTTTGACATTATTTTTATCTTTATTAACATGGTTGTTATGACAATATCTTTCAAAGTCTGACCACTTCTATCAAAGTCTATTACTTTTTCGGGTTTAATCCTCTGTAAACCACCAGTATTCATATTCTATTTTTGAACCTACCTCGATCTAAATTTGAACGGCCCAGGCCCCTATATAAGCCTTTACTTTTTTCATTCAATTCATTCGATTCCGAGTTCTAAGCTCGAACAGTTCTATTATTCATTAGACATACTACAAGTTTAACACTCTTCATTTTCCCTCGAGAAGTCTTGAAGAACCGCCGGTGACTGCTGTAACACCTCCTCACGCTAGGGGAGGGACCGGTCACATATCCGGAGGAGTATCCGAGTCCATTGACTGCAGTAACACCTCCTCGCTCTAGGGGAGGGACCTGTCTCCTTCTCGGAAGAGGACCCGAGACCAAGTACTTCTGGCACTCCAACTGATCATAACATTTTCTACATAGTTCCCGTTACCCTCATCACTGCTGTGAGTTACTCCTTCACGGCGCCTGTCACCGCTGCACATCGGCGTCGCTGCTCTTCACGACGCCTGTCACCGCTGCACATCGGCGTCGCTGCTCTTCACGGCACCTGTCACCGCTGCACATCGGCGTCACTGCTCTTCACGGCGCCTGTCACCGCTGCACATCGGCGTCGCTGCTCTTCACGGCACCTGTCACCGCTGCACATCGGCGTCACTGCTCTTCACGGCGCCTGTCACCGCTGCACATCGACGTCGCTGCTCTTCACGGCACCTGTCACCGCTGCACATCGGCGTCACTGCTCTTCACGGCGCCTGTCACCGCTGCACATCGGCGTCGCTGCTCTTCACGGCGCCTGTCACCGCTGCACATCGGCGTCACTGCTCTTCACGGCGCCTGTCACCGCTGCACATCGGCGTCGCTGCTACCTCCGCTGTGTCGGCCCTGCACTCCGACGCCGCCCTTTGCTGCCTCCAGGACAATACTTATAGAAGATCTGAAGACACTAACTCACGCCCACTGCACTTTACTTACATTCATACATACATACAACAACTCATCTCATTTTTTCGGTATTGTATTTTTTTTGTTTTAATATAAATTCTATTCCCTCTTCTACCTCCTTTTACCTTCTTCTACTTCACATTTGTCGCTTCACGACAAACTGTAGGCGAAAGAAGAACAGGCGCAAACATTTTCAAAGAACCTCTAAAGAAAAAACTGGTCAAGTCGCACTCGCGCACTCAGGGTTCCGTGCTAACTTTACTGAATTAGGGGATCCACTTCCTTCCAGTTAGTTAAATTAAAATACCACAATATTTTGTTGACAGCAAATATAACTTTATTTTTTATAGATTGTTAAAAAAAAAGTTTTGTTTGCGGTTGTTGAAAATGTGCTATATGTATCTCAAAAACTACCAATTCGATTTTGTTCAGACCAATTATGGTTGAAAGTATTTGTAAAGATCTATATCATGTATTTTGTTAGAAACCTTAATATCATTTAAAAGACCTATACATAGATAACCCATAAGGATAGGTTTGACAAAAAAAAAAGTTTTTTAAATATTAACCCATTTTCTTTTCGTTTGTCGCACCGCCCACAATCATTTCTGCTTAGCCCAAAGGTATGACTGGTAGAGAATGCCATATGGCGTTAAGTCCACATTTTGAAACAAAAAAGATCGTGCAATAAAGTATGAATAAATAAAAACGAAAAATTCCCTAAATCCTCTCCTCAAACGCTCGCGTTTCAAATAACTTTTTGCAGGAAGACCTTCGCGGCACCCTTCTGGGCAAGGCCAAACATAACAAACGCATTCACTACCTCTTGATTTATCACGAGTTCATAAATTTCGGAACACCCCTTATGTTCCTCGTAAGCCGGCGACTCTAGTTCCTCCTACAAACAAGGATAAAAATACATTTATAGCCAAACCAAATAACACAACAAACAACGTATTAAATAAGTAAAATCGAATGCTCAATCAATATAGCAAACGCATTCATTACCTCTTGAGGTGTCACAGGGCGAGAATTTCCGGAACATCCCGTGTGTTCTTCGTATGGCGGTGACTCTAACTCCTCCTCCTAAAACACATAAAATAATAAACTTAAGAAGTCTTACGACTGTTAAACCACCGCGTTGCAATCACAACAAAACATTGAAATGAATTAACTGTTACGAGGCTTGATACCGTGTAGGTACCTTTTATTTTCGATTTCAAGATATTTCGGCAGTGTTACAACTTATTTGGTTCAAAAGTTTTTATGGGCAGACAAGACAGGGATAATAATTTTATGGGCAAGACTAAGTTGTTATTTGTCACCCAAGCTAGTGGAACTTGGGATCTTATTCTTTCGAAGACCCGAGTAACATTAGTTACATACTGCAAGATCTCAAGACACAGAATGCTCTTTCTGCATGGATAGAAACGTCAATTAATATTAATGAGTGATGGTAGTTAAATTTTTCATAACTTTGTAATGATAAATAACACCTTAGTCTTGCATGTGACCACGGATGCTGTAAATCAATCGAAACGTCAGGCACATAGTTTTTAGTATGTGTGCGCGGAATAAATCCGTAGTCTTTCATTTCAGTGTTACAACTGCCATGGTCCGTAACTGAAGTTGCGGGGAGGCTATTACTGGCAGATATTTCAGTCTACCGTCCTTTGAATTCTTGCGGTCACTTGCACTTTGCAGTACCACAGTTCAGAAATTCACTTATTTATCGCACCCTGTTCTCCGTACGCTAAATGAAGTTTTGTTGAATTTTACGGGTTTTGCATGACAATTTAAGCCCTATCCTTACGATTGAAATTTTTGTATTTTGTAATTTCAATCGCTTTATAGGCTCATCTCAGAATGCGGTGGAAGTCTGTCGAAATAATCTGAGGGTTTTCTCAATCCAGTGATTTGGGCCCGATTTTTAAAAACGTTTGACTTCTGCTTCTTATTAATTCTGCTTATCATTGTTTCTGACCGTTTTTATGTGTTCCTAATTCGGCATGAAGAAGTGCGTTTTTTTGGCCTATGTATGAACTAGGTACCACAGCTGTAGTAACCTTTGAAGACTCCAGTACCGTTACCATGAGTTTACTCGATATTACTCGCTAGCGATGACGTAACTTTTCGTATGGAAAATTTTAGTTCTGTCAGTGACTGCTAGAGGCGTTGTGCAATTTTCCATAGACTCTTTTTACGTCGTCGCTAGCGAGTAAAACCGTCGTCGCTATCGAGTAAACTCATGGTTACGGTACAGGTATTTCTTATTTAAAGGATCTTTGGGAGATCTCCGTCATTGTGCAACTTTGTGAAGACAGTTTTTCTTGCGTAGGTACTTATTAAGAACATTGAAGATCCTGACTGTCTGTCACTCCTTTTTAAGGCAAAAACAAAGGTTGCCTGTCTACCCTGTATGTATGTTTGATGTTTCTTTTACTTGGCAACAGTGCCGATATCGGCTACTCGAAAATAATAAGGTACATGGTAGTAATCTCATGACAATAAATTCTAATGTTAGTAACCATGTAAATTTAAATCAAGAAATTGAGATGAAAATACCTACGTGTAGGCTACATGTGATAAGAGAATACACAACCCTTCAAAACATTGAGCTCAAGTGCAAATTCGGGGCGAAAAAAAACTAGATTGGAGAGAAGTCCAGCAAAGATGTCAAAAAGCTTAAGACCTTTTATCGATAAAAGGATCATCATGGATGTTTACCTACATAGAGGAGGCTTGTGTACAGTCTCTATACTGAGGCTTATCATGGTGATTATAATACTAAAAGCTACGTGCTTGCGAGCTGCAAGCTTAGTGCACACCAGTAATTTTGGGTAAGAAAGTACCGAGGATCTCTCTTATGTGTATCAAACAAGAGTAATTAAATTAGAAGTAAGTTTAATATTTTTGGATGCTAACATAAAATATTCAATTCAAAATCGTAACATGTTCATTAATTGGCCCTAAGGCCGGTGAACTCAAAATATTAAAATTCGTTACTAGCCAAGGGGGCCGATATCAGAAAATGTTAAAATTTCCATTGCAGTTGTTAGCCACCCCCAATATTCTGTATTTTGATTGAATTATAAAATGAAATGAAATAGTAAACGGTCATTTAACTAATACGATAATGTTATTTATCAACTCCCTGTTTCAAATAAAACCATCGGAAAGCTATGCTTACGTTTTCGTTAGTGATCAACACCATTTTCTGAAACTTCAAGAACGACTGTCTATAATAAAATTTGCCTTCAAATTAGCTCGAGTCTTTTTGAAAGGATATGTTGTTTTTTTTCTTCAATTATTAGACAAACAGCGTTATACAGTAGACCTAAAAACTATTTACATAGTTTGTCTGTGGTATCACGAGTCTCTAAAATACCAAATCAAAACTTAAATACTAAGCCAAGTTAGCTATAAATATTTTTCAATTTTTCATTTAAACCATTTGTATCTTGTTCCCGGCGTATATCTACTATTCAATAGGTATGGTAACCGTTTCTTTAATGTTCTATCACCAAAGTAGTTATTTATTTAGCTACTTAAAATTTGCCCACAGACACTGACCAGGTATAATGACTATGGTTGACCAATAATGGACTACTCTTTTTACTGTCATGGTTATTTGTTACTAATAGGTATTTATGTTTTAAACTGACCGGGAGGATTCTACAAATCTTTTGCAATAAATTGCCTTGCTATTTGCTTTTGTATTGTTATTTACTTATTTAGCAAATTAGATTTCTTAGACTTTCAAGCTTTTGTATGTTTTAAATGTTAGTCCGCAACTGTCAATAGCGTAACCCTACTTTGTTCAACAAATGAAAGGTACAATAATTTTAATGTGGTAGTGGGAACTTTAAATCTTTACAATTACAATTTACTTAGGAGTAATCTAAACTTATTACAAATGTAGTCTACGTGATGTGATCATGAATAAATATTCGTCCAGTATTATATTTTTTTGTAAATAATTTCCAATTTGATTTCCTATACATTTTTCAATAACTTTGTCAATACTGAATAAGATGGCAATTGGTATGTGTGAGTGAAAACTTTGGTTACCATATTTCACTTTAGACTTTAAGATGGTCTTACTACATTTATTTCTGTATTTAGTATAATTTATCCTATTTACCATATTTTTAGGCTCATTGTACCATTTTAATAATGTATACCTTTTTTGTATCATCATTTTAAATTCTCAGTTATCCATCCTTTAAAATTTCTAGTACTTTTATTTAAAATAATAACTTGAATTTTAAACATTCGTTATAAATATTCGTAAAAACATTAGTGAACGACTCATACAACTTAATAGGACATTTTTATCTCCATCAAATCATCAAAGTTTTTTAATTTTTCCCTAACCAAATCTACTCGTATTGTTCAAGACACGCTGAGTAGTGGTAGCGGGCGGGCCGCGGTGGCACCATGGCACATCGTTCGAGCAAGCGACGCGATCTCCGGCCCGAGTACGTTTTCATTGTATAGCAGCTGAAATGTTATAGTTCTCCGGTACCTTATCTTTTATTACTGCGGAATCTATTAATGAAAAAGGTGCCCTAACATAAATATGATCCCGACATGATTCTACCAATTTATTCTTCACTATTTCTCTCGGGTTATGTCACATAAACATCTTGTAAAGCCATTTTGGGCCATTATATTTTCATATTCGATTACACAGTTATCTAGGGAATACAACAGATCAATGTTTATATTACCACAAAATACCGCGTTTAAGTTTTAAGGTAATTACGCGTATAAACATTAACTCGAAAATCTGGGATAGTATAAAAAGATAGCACAGAATAGTTTATGTTTGGTTCTGTTATAAAAATGATATCTAGTTGACTTAGATCATCGCCTAGGGTAACTAAGAATTCATTAAAATTTTACTTTAAAGAGCTATGTAAACATGTTGTCGTATACATAAATCTTTAAAGTGTATTTTGCGCAGCCAATAATTTAAATTTTTGACACACACAATTGACCGATCCATCAAATATGGAGTCGATATTATTTAGTATTGAATGTTAATTAAAAAATAGACACTGTAAACACTAGGTATTTTGAAGTACGTTCACGTATTATTTAATAGTTCAGATATATCAGTTTCAGCTCGTACACATACCGCTTTTTCATCTTCAGCCTTTTTATCGAATACTTACTTACTTACTAAAACCTAATTATATTTGTTTGAAGATACTATGCAACTGTTTCTTCGTGTTCCATAGTAAGGCTCTTAAGTAAGGTCTTAGTCTAGTCCTCGTTTATGTATACAGGGTGTTGTTTTGGTCAGCGACGAGCGACTCAGGGGTGGCTGTACAAACGATACTGATGTCATTTTTTTTAATGGAAAAAACCCACAAAATATTTTTTTTATGCTGTACAGTGATCGAGTCAAAATTACCAACACCAGGCAGCCCCTTCGTAGCTTACTCGCTACAGTGTAGTATTTCGTAGATAACCACTAGCTACGCGCTAGGGTGCGCGTATTCCCATTCATTTTGTTATTTTTTTTTAAATGTTGTGAAGAGGTATTCTTGTATAAAACTTGCTTAGAATATAAAGAAACTTTGTTTTTAAATAAGCATAACTCATAATATCATCCCTGAGTTGGATGTCACTGACCAAAACAACAACCTGTATTTTGTTCCTAGCAGTTCCGTCATTGTTTGTCGTGTCTGCCAGCTTGCGCTGGACCAGCCCGGCGTCCGTTGACCCGGTACCGGCGGTCTTGAAGTCCACGATGATGGATGCAGGTTTACCGTTTTCTCTCGGCGGTCGCGTACGTCTAGCCCATTCTATGTCCGAACTGCTCACATCAATATTATCACCAATTTTAGCGACACCTTGACATTCTCGCCGGGCAGCTGCTCAAAACCCACAATCTCGATATTGTTATAGTGTTGACGAAATGCTTGCTCAAATTCGTGTACCTTTTGTTCGAGTGCTACGTTTTGTTTTATGTAAATAAACACATTTGTTGTTGACACTAGCGTAGGTTTTCTCTAGTTTAAGTATTTTTTGTTTTGATTGTTCGTGTTCTGCAATAGTGTCATATTTATCGGACAGCATAATCTACTCAAACTTTGAGTGATGGAATCTAAACTATTTCTTAAATGCGGTTAGGGACGCAACTTTTGTTTGTATGTCCTTGAGTATTTCAGTAAAAATATAATATAATATGAATCTTCCTCTTGGTCCTCTTCTGATCCTTCGTCTTCGCAGTTATTGCAATAAATAAGGCTTCTTCAAATCCATCACTAATCCATTTACACATCCCCTATGAAAAGTTCCTTGACACGGTCCTTGATAAATTAAATGTGATCCTATTTTAGCCACGACTTTTTTACACTTTTGACATTCCGTAATGAGCACTTCGCGTAAAACTTATATCGATCGCACGCGCTAATCACAATGAATTTGAATAAAACCGTTGCTAAGTAGTTTGTTTATTTTTTGAAATCACAAATAATATTATATCTTTGGTCAAAACATTAATATTTGAAAACTTGCCGCCAGGAGGCCTAGAACTGCCGGAGTCTAGAAAAGGCTCGGATTACCCTACTAATTAAATTATAAAGTGACTTACCTCCTCGTCTATGGCTTCTATATCCTCCTCATCCTCACCCTCCCCATATAGCAGCCCTATAAAATTTGGAGCTTGGTCCTGACTCGTCCTCCACATTCTGTAAATCATAAAAATGAGATTGTAGCAACAAGTTCTAACTCCTTAAATTTGCAATAATTTTGGCTGTGTAGTGCACTTGATTCGTGATCCCTTTATAGGACGGCTCATACAAAGTGGCCTGTAAACTGGACAGTCACTGTATGGTACATATTTAATAGACATCCACTTGAAAAACGATTCTTAGGGACACTAAGCTTCTGCGTTGAAGCACGCTTGCCCGTCAAGACGAGACAGCATTCAAATTCGGCGCGCAATAAAAGCTTCGCGCCGTTTTTGAAGCTGGCCAGCTTATTGGCCACCATGCATTCCCAAACTAGTTTCCGCTGTCATCGCAAGTATGATGTACCTACGTTTTCTAGAGTGATAATAAAGTGATAAATAATTATGTCGGGTTGAAAAACTAATTAGACATATTATTTTATAAATATTTGACTTGAACCAGCAACCTTTTGGCAGACCGGGCCAAACGCTCTTACCAATTGAGCTACCGTGCTGTCAGTCCGACCCTGCGAAATTTGTGGTTTCTTATGAAAACGTCAATTGCGTGACGCTTAGCGCCATCTAGAAGTCTGTTTATGAAACAGCACCAAGGCTGAAAACCAGGTATAAAATACGTGCAAGTATTTTTTTTAAAACGTTGAAAACTGAACCTTCTCTTCCTTGCCATAAGGAACACTTTCGCGTAATCGCGTTTCAATGGCGAAATACATTACGTGCATCGTTTTTTAATCGTGTTATAATATAGTTGGAACATAAATACCACATATATACTGGATAAAATCATCTCTAAATATCACACTACTTGCAAACAAACAGAATGCAAATAAAGG
This sequence comes from Pyrausta purpuralis, assembly GCA_963924145.1. Lineage (NCBI taxonomy): Eukaryota > Metazoa > Arthropoda > Insecta > Lepidoptera > Crambidae > Pyrausta > Pyrausta purpuralis. The sequence goes on along the minus strand of OZ001651.1, from coordinate 16,681,962 downwards.
AAAGTGTTATTAATTAAAACAACAAATTCCTGACTGTTTTTAACCTAAATTACCGGCACAAAGTTTTGTCAAAATACAAAGACTTACCTAGACATTATTTTTACGTAATTCCATTAGAAAATATACACAATTACACATTTAACTGAACAAATAGTATACATAAACATCTAGGTCAATCTCTTCCGCGATTTACTCATTCATTTGTCAACAAACATCTACTATCAACTAAAGACGAAAAAAAGATGCACGCAGCACGTGCCACCAAAACCAACAATAATTTAAAGAACTATAGCACACGCGAAAGTGATCTTCATTCCTCAGTAATAAAACTAAGAGCGAACGCCGATTATATTTGCAAAAAGGCACCTGCGTCTCGGGGTCAAGTTCACAGGTCATTTGGATGTAGCTTTTTAATTTCATACCGTATTCAAATTGGTGTAAGATTCCTTTTAATTAACATAACTCACGTAACCGAATAAAACACATATATCGTTCCATCTTGCATCCACAAAATACTGAAAGTATTTTATTCAAACTTCATCTTTATTCACTTAGCAATAGAGAACATAATACTTTTTAAGGAAATACTTTTCGTTTGACCCTCATGGTCTTTAGAAGTATTTTGAGCCCGTACCTGGTATACGTACTTTGAAGCAAATACTAGGTTTGTAAACCTGGTATGGTAAATACGTTCCGACCCCAATCGCGACAGCAAAAGCAAAATAATTATGTTTTGGAAGGAGAATAAGCCATCTAGGTACGTAAAACTTTCTCGCCGTTAGGCAATGTACGGTTTAACCAATCCTGAGTAAGCCGTCTGGTGATCCTCTTTTTGATGTCAATGAGCACCAATCTGAACATTTTACTGTTAACGTTTCAGCGAACAAAGTATCAATATGCTGTACAATTTATTTCCTGTCTTTGCTGAAAGAGATGCAATCGCATATTGTCCTCTATGTGTTCAGCATGCCATTTTCCAATATCGCCGAAATGTTGGTATTTAACAGCAGACAATACCGATTTTGTATCGATCTCTGTTTCAGAATTATGCATGTCTATGTCTGGACATACGGATGGACGGATATTGTTGGATTTCATCTTTGGGAACAATGTCAACACTATAACTTTGATATACATATAATACTGACATAGTTAATAAAAAAAAATGTTACTAACACCATATGGATCACGGTACGAAATAAATGTTTTTTTTTATAACTAATACGAAATAACAGTTCGCTAGCACCTTAGGTCGCTGCGCTGGACTGCGGACGGACAAAAGGATATGGCGAAATTATAAAAGGTGTCCTTGTTGGACTACGGAACCCTCAAAAGTGTCATTACGGCACTATGTGTAGCGGCACCCAAATATTTCAATTTTTAACTTCATAATTGTTAAAAGTTAGAACAATTGCATAGTTTTCAAATAAGCGATTGTAACAACGCATACCGTTATTTCATTATTAATAATTTTGAAAGTGATGTGTATCGGTTTGTTTTTGACACTGTCAGCTGTCAGTGTCAAAAACTGACTTCAGACTTATTCGTTCGGTCCGCCATCATTCGTGAGCGAGCCTTCGTGCAGTAACGTAAGTGAAATCATATTAATAATTATTTGGTAATAAGTGAACAAATAAATAAAAAGGAATATATTGCATAACTGTTGTTTAAATGGCAGACTCCCTTCTGAGATGTTTTACATCTCAGAAGTGGGATCTTGCAGAACAATTCTGTTTTTTGCAATACCACCCCACAAGCTCGACCGTTATGAAAATTGTTAGATGTTAAGAAATTAACGTAGAATCAGTGAAAGTACTAGTTGCCGAAGGTATTCATGGTGTTTTACCTACATTTTAAGTTGATATTTTTCGGATGCAAATGGATTATGTTTCTTTATCCTTACGTTTAAAATCTGTGTTACGTCTGTACTATCTATAGTAAAATATACATAAAATGGATTAGACATATCGATAATTAGCCAGAATAACTTAGCTTTCAATGGAAATATACAACCACCGACCCGATGACAACGGATTACGGTTTGCCATTACTTTACTTATCCGTTAAGTTTAGATTGATACCCCAAAACGTGATATTTATTGAAAATACTACCCGGCGAGGACTATAGACGTAGGTAAACACCATATTACCTCCTTGCGTACTTATTTTGTACGGTAGTTATCCCTATGCGAATGGATTTAAAAAAAAATGTGTAAAGGTCAATACTATAGGTCAAGTATACACGAACTCATCATAACGGATTACAAAAAATACTGTTTTGAGTTTCAGAGAACGAAATTGAACAAAGCAAAAGAGAGCGACGACAGAGAAAATGCACCGCAACAGCGGGACGCGTCGAAGCCAAAGCCGAGGCCAACGGGAGAGCACGAGGCGAAGCCGCAGCCGCAGTCGCCGTGATGACGACGCGCCACAAAGCCGGCGATCACGGAGCCGCTCAGCAGCACGTGGTAGTCGACTGAGCCGCCGTCGAAGCCGAAGCATTACGAGTCTTCGTACCTTGCGCAAACGAGAACGCCGGCTATCGGAGGAGAAAGAACGCCTAAGGACACTTGAGAGGGAGGTACGTAGAGACCGTGATCGATTAACGGAACGTGAACGGGACAAGACCCGCAGGTGCCTTGATACATCTGAAACGAATCGAGAAAGATATCATAGCGATACTAATAATAAACAACGTAACCGGTCGTTGACAACGCCGACCAACCGTCGTATGCCTAACGATGATTATGACAAGAGCCCTAAGCAACCCAAATTAATGTCGGTAGAATTATTTGAAGACTATTTGAATATATTTAAATCAAAGGCAGGGTATCGTGAATCTTTTGCCTCTATAGCTAATGTTATCCCGGGTTTTGATCCACTGTCGAAGGAGCAGACAGTCAATGTTTGGCTCGACAAAGTTGACGAGTGTTCTGAAATCTACAATTGGACCGACAGGCAAACGGTTCACTATGCCCTGCCTAAACTTACTGGAATTGCTAAGACATGGTACCAGGGACTGCCGTCTATTAAGCACACTTGGTCAGAATGGAAAATTATGTTAAAAGAGTCATTTCCTGCTACGGAAAACTATGCAGAACTTTTGACAGAGATGCTTAATAGGCGGGCACGCCCTGATGAATCTTTTGAACTTTATTATTTTCAAAGATAAACCTTTTAAATAGATGTAAAATCTTTGGGCGGCAAGCGGTGGATTGTATACTTTACGGAATTGATGATAGGGGAGTCCGTGTTGGGGCTCAAGCTGCAAAATTTGATAAACCCGAAGATGTGCTATAATTTTTTAAAACCATTAGACATAACCGAACTCAAAACGACACATACAAAGACCCTAGTCGAGATAAGCGCCATAACAATAGTTTAGGAAACGGCAATTTTTCAAGAAATTCGGATGTAAGCCAACCCAAAAATAATAACGTTAAAAGTCCAGTCACATGCTTCAATTGTAATGGTGTTGGACACCCTAGCTATAAGTGTCCCAAACCTCTAGTCAAATGCAGTGTCTGCAACTACCTGGGCCAAGAATCTTCCCAGTGTCCAAAAACTAAGGAATCTGGTAACACCGCTAAAGACAAAAATGAATTTCCTAGAGGTTTCAACGCATGAAAGTAGTAATGATAAATACCGAATCGTAATTGTACAGGACGGCGTCTATATGTAAAATAGTATACATTGGTTGTTTTATGTATAATTTGTCAAATCGTTTATTTGTTAGTTTTGTTTAAAACTTATTGTAAATATTTGTATGTTAATAAATAAAGTAACAGCCGGGGGTATAGGAAACACATTTAGTAGGCACACACCCTCGTATAGGCTAGCGAGGACTAGAAGAATCATAGGGAAATAGGACGAGGCTCTCTTTACGGTATTGCTATTTTTAATCAAAATATAAGCCCGCTCTATTTCCCTCACACAGCAGCTCACAGCTCGGTCGGAGACACAGCTCGGTCGGATTCGCCGCCGCGTTCGGTCGTATGCGCATGCTCCGCCAGTAGCGTCGAGCTTACTGCACGTACCCCCCCCCCGTATCTCGCGCCGGCGCACTCCGCCGCGCTCCCGTTTTCGCCGCGCGTGTACCCTGCCTCCGCAAAAAGGGCACACTATACCGCCGGCCGGAAATTATTAGTCTATCCGCACTTATTATTATAAATAAGTTGAGGGTAGAACTGTTTTATATGTACCTCTCTGTGTTTACTTCCGTGTGTGACAGTTGTTGTGTGTCCCTTTTCTTCGTTTGTATGTGTACCCTCTTCTTTTTGTGTTTTGTTTTGTTTTGTGCGCCGCGAAATGACCGGGCGCGCCCCGCCGGTCCCCGCGCCGAGGAGGTTCTCCCCTCGATCGCCATCGCTGCACACCCCCACGTCGTACAGCCTGACACCTGAAAACCTGGCTGCTTGGAACGCTGCACCGAGCGACTCCGGAGAAGGGGTTGAACGGGTTCATGACGAACCCGAGTTCTCCCCGGTCTACCGGCCGATGGATCGGGCGGCGCTCTTTAGCAGCCCAGGTTCCACCTCATCGACGGAAGGCGTAGCCAAGCGCCCGCGCTGCGACTCCCCTGGCATGGAGCCAAGGGTCGAGACGCCACAGACGCCGGCCTCGCCTGCACCACCACCGGCCATGACACCACCACCAGCCATCCCGAACAGCAGCAACATGGACGTTGCACTAAGGTATGGCCTCCAACCACATTCCTCTACCCCTACACCGACGCCCAGGACCAAGACGCCCCCATTAACGACGGACAGACCGACGTACGCAGCCAAGGCTGCGTCGCCTTCCCAGCCGAGGGGACTAACCTCGCCCCCTCCAACCACATGCCCATCTCCGCCAGCCCAGTCTGCGCCACAGGCGGTCCGACAGCAACAGCACAGCAGCCTATTGTAGTCGAGTGCCTGCCGGACTGGGTAGCCCACTTTGGACGACTGCACAATCTCCTAGGCCACGCGCCAAATGCACGTCCGTACAAAGCCGGAGTGAGGTTTTTACCCCACTCCGAAACCGAGTTCCGCATCGTCCAGCGCTACTTGGTGGACCTCACGAGAGAGGATAGTAGTGTGCAGTGGCACTGCTATAGCCCTACCCACGAGAGGCCAACCAAAGTGGCAGTACTGGGCCTCCCGTCCATCACTCCCGTTGCCGACATAAAAACCGCCCTAGAAGATCTAGGGTTCAAGGTCGAACATGTCCGGCACATTCCACCTAGACGCGACAGGGCCGGCTGTGTCCACCACGTGGTGCTCTCGCGCCTGACAGAGGAGGAGCAGTCAAGGCTTTACGCCATTGACGAGCTCCTCTATATGCCGGGCGTGAAGGTGGTCGCGTGGAGGGGACGCCAGGGCCCCAGCCAGTGCCACAGATGCCAGGCATTTGGGCACTCGTCGGCTAACTGCCACCGAGTGCCGAAATGCGTTCGGTGTTCAGGCGAGCACGTGGTCGCGGACTGCCCTCGACCCCGGGAAGCAACCCCGACTTGCGCCAACTGTGGCGGTGCACACGCGGCGAGCGATCGACGTTGTGTACACTTCCGCAAGGAGGCTCGCAGGAGGGGGATTGCTATCCCGCCTCCCGTCCCTAAACCCACCACCGTCCGCCCTCCACCTCAGGCCCCAGTGCCCCCGACGGTGGAGATGCCCGAGCCAACGCCCGGTCAGACCCTGGCCCCACCCGCCAACAATCCGTTGGACAAGGGGGCCCGCAGAGGAGGCCGCCGCCGTCGCGGACGCAAGGGGAAAGGCCGCAAGGCAGCCCCCGCGCCGCCCACCTCGGAGCCCCCGCGCCCACTAACCAACCAAACCCCCCCAGAGCGCTCAACTACACAACATGTAGTCGTACAAGCCCCACCACCAACCACAAGTCAGGACTCACTCATGGGTCCCATTAAGCGTGCCAGCACTGCACCGGCCGCGGCGACCCAAACCACCGGACACACACGTTCCACCGACATCCCAAACACGGAACGTGCACATTCTCGCAGCCGCCACGAACCAGATGACACAACACTCTCGCAGGTGATGTGTGATCTGGAGGATATGTTCACCAGGATTTTGTACGAAATCCTGGATACGATCGCACGTGGTGACGACCCCACAATCACAATTTACGCAGCACTCGGCCGGCTAGCGGTCGCGCGAGCGGCCAGGTCAAATTCAAGGCGCTGAATATCATATACTGGAACCCGGGTGGGATTTCGACCCGGGTAAACGAACTCCGCCTCCTCGCCCAGTCGTATAAGCCCCAAATTATATTGCTGGGTGAAACCCTCCTGTCTCCCAGACAAACACTTAAAGTTCCCAACTACCACGTGTACAGGCGGGACGAGCTGCCGGGGACCGATCGCTCCTGCCGGGGTGTTGCCGTCCTTGTCAGACGTGACGTCGTACACGATGTACTTGCGGAACCGATGTTTGCCAGCATCCGTTCTCTAGGAGTCCGCATAGACGCGGGTGCTCATGAGCTCCACGTCTATGCGGCTTACCGACCACCATCCTGTGCCTTCCGGGAGGGTGACCTCGACAACATATTCGGCGGTAACACGTCGACACTGCTGGTCGGAGATTTGAATGCGAAACACCCCTCCTGGGGCTCGCATTCAATATCGACGGCCGGGAGAGCGCTGTACGAGGCTGCCCTCGCGAGAGACATAGAGGTTCTAGGACCCGACTCTCCCACCCACTTCCCTACCAATCCGGCCCACAGGCCAGACGTGCTGGACATCGTACTCACGCACAATGTGCGGCACCCTACCACGGTAGAGGTGTTGTACGATACGAACACCCAGCACGCGCCGATTTGGGTCGCGATTGATATGGAAGCTATCACCGCCCCTTCCCGCCCTCAGCGCCCCAGGATAAACTGGGATACCTACTCACAGGCGCTCTGTGACGTGGCTCTGAGCGGCCCCCTCGACTCCCCGGAGTCGGTGGAGGCAGCTACGGAGTACCTAACCGAGCGCTTATCCCAGGCCCGTGCTCGGGCCGAGACCCCACCCGCTACAAACACCAACGGCCACAACACTTCACATAATACTGCACACAAACGGGACGATTTGCCAGTAAAACTGCGAGATTTACTGACCAAAAAGCGGAGACTACGCAGACTGTGGCAGGAAACCCGCTGCCCCGCGGTCAAGCGCGAGCTAAATCAGCTGTCTGCGCAGCTGTCTGATGATATGCGGACATGGCGCGGGGAACAGTGGGAGGCCCGGATAGACCAGGCCTCCGACTACCCCGTCAGCCTGTCAGCTCTCAACAGACAGCTTTCAAAGTCGCCCGCCCCCGTCTGCCCCCTGATCAACGCTGCCGGCAGTCTCTGCTATGCAGCGAGTGACAGGGCGGAAATTCTTGCCGACCACCTCTCGGTCCAGTTTACCCCCCACCCCATACCACCCTCCACCCCCGCTCACATACTAGAGCACCATTCACAGGTCGAAGATCACGTTGCCGGATACCTGTCACAACCAGTGCCTGTGCTCGGAGGAGACGAGTTCGTTTCCCCGTCCGAGTTGCGCAAGGCCATACTTCGCTTACCCAAGCGGAAGGCCCCTGGTGATGACAAAATAACGACAATGATGATCAAGCACATGCCCAGAAAGTGTATGGTAGCGTTGGCCAGACTGTTTAACAGTATCCTACGCACCAGACACTTTCCGGAGTCATGGAAAACCGGTAGGGTCATTGTCATTCCCAAGCCTGGGAAGGACCGTAGAGCCGCCGGTAGCTATCGGCCAATCACTCTACTTTCTCACCTAGCAAAGTTGTTCGAGCGTATGTTCCTACGGAGACGAAGACCATTCGTTCACCTTCGGGATGAACAGTTCGGTTTCCGTAGTGACCACTCTACCACGCTCCAACTTACTAGAGTTCTCCACCACCTGGCTGATGCAAGGAACCGGGAGCTAGTCTCTGGCGGAGTCTTTCTCGACATAGAGAAGGCCTTTGACAGAGTATGGCACCCGGGATTATTGTACAAGCTCATCCAACTAGAGCCCCCACCACCCCCCGCTCTCATCCATCTCATCCACTCTTTTCTACAAAACCGTAGGTTTTATGTTACGGTAGAGAATGCGGATTCCCCCATCTATTCCATCCAGGCCGGCGTGCCGCAAGGCAGCTGTGTTAGCCCAATCCTGTACGCGGCCTACACTAATGACATTCCAACATTGGAGGGTCACTTGAGGGAGGGAGAGCGAGATGTAATGCTCGCCCTTTTCGCTGATGACAGCGCCTTCTTCGCGACCTCTCGAAAGTTGGAAGTAACACTCAACCGATTACAGAGGGTTTTAGACCTGCTCCCGGAATGGCTAGATAAGTGGCGCATGGCGGTCAATGTGGGTAAGACCGTAGCGCTACTTATCGGCCGCAGGGTAGCGGTGCCGCCACTCAGACTCCGCGGGCAGGAGATTGAGTGGAAAACCCATATCACCTACTTAGGGTGTCGTATTGATCGGTCGCTGCGTATGGTGCCCCAGGCCAACCACGCCATTAATATGGCGAAGGCGGCACGCGCGGTGTTGCGACCGGTCCTTACGTCACGACTCCCACTTCGCACAAAACTTGCTGTATACAAGACATACATCCGCAGTAGGCTAACATATGCCATGCCGGCCTGGTATGGCTTATGTTCACAACACACACGCCAACGCATACAAGTCCAGCAGCTCATTTCCCTTCGCGTCCTCACAGGGGCGGGTCGCTACGTCAGGAATGACGTCATCGCCCGGGACGTGAAGCTGCAATCGATAGAGGACTTTGTGGTTCATACCGCGCGTCGCATGTACGACAAAGCGGATCATGGCCCACAAAGTCACCTATGGAATATCGCGCCACTCCACGCCCGGCCGCCGGACAGATCCGGTCGCGCCCTGCCCCGGGAGTTACTACTCCCACAGCACGCGGAGGATGTTGCCTCACAACACACCTCACGACATGCCACAGACACTGACACAACACGCTCACAGCCCAGTTCTTGTCCCGGACCCCTCCCAAGGGTCAGGTTAGTCCCTGGCGACCCCAGGACCTGTCTGCTGCGCTCGGATCTCGATCCGGCGCGTAGATAGGCCCTGGGTTTACGCTACCATAGACAGACAGACGCCGACAAGGACAGACAGGAATTGAACAAATATTGACACCTCTGACATGACACGTCCTCCCCCCTCCCTTGCTTCCGCATATAAGCCGTAGCCCGCTCGCTGGCGCTCACTGGGCCTCCTCCCACGAGGTCTCACCCGGTTGGCTGACCGCGCCGAGGGCAGCGCCTTGCGCCAAGGGAGGGTATCCTGAACAAGGAGGCCATATACCTTCTGCTGGTGAGCAGAAGAGCTCCGCCCGGGTAAGGGGCAGTAGCCCGAAGCCCGAACCGCCCCACTCAGGTGGGTCGAAGACCAGATAGTAGTATTTCCCTCTCTTTCTAATCATAAGATGGCACGCGGCTTTCCTTACGGTAACGCCTTTTGACCGCGAATATCACGCGCGGCCATCTCCCCTCTCTTTCTGATCATGAGATGGCACGCGGCTTTCCTTACGGTAATGCTTTTTGACCGCGAATATCACGCGCATGCCATTTCACCTCTCGCTCCCACTGACTTCCTGCTCGCACATTTGGACACAAAATTGTATAAAAGACGGGCAGGAACACGTAGAAAATGAGTTCGAGTTAGACGAGTTCCACGAGCCCCACCAGCCACAGCTAGAAGAACCATCTCTCCTAAGGAACAGGAAGAGCCCTAAAACACAGAAGAAAGAACATTCAAGAAAGAACATTCTAGGAAGAACACATTGGAGTTCGATCCAGCAGCGGCTAGAAGAAACATCTCTCCTGAGCAACATAGGAAGAGCACACAAGAAAGAACATTCAAGAAAGAACGTTCAAGAAAGAACACTCAAGAAAGAACATTGAAGAAAACACTTGGAACAATTAACGGCCACCTCACCGCACACAATACAGTCCACATTAGAACATTGGGTTGGCTGTTACTCTGAAACCTGACATAGGAGTTTCTCATTTACGCGTCCAACATCAAGACACAAACGGGCGACCGACCGTCTGACTTCGCACCAAATCCAGCTCCGTGCCGTGTTATCCGGCACATTGCTGGTCCTTCGAGCCGGATCTACGTGTGAAGACTGAAGATTGTCAAGATGCCTGTCACTCGTTCTCGTACGCAAGAGAGAACGCCTACGTCGGAGACAGAAACACCGTCGGGGACCGAGTATACTGGTACCACTATGCCAGATACGTCGGCCACGAGTCAAGCGTCCAGTCCGCGGGCTACTGAGCCAGAACACCTCGAAGAAACAAGAGAACAGCAAACAGCACCGCCGCCGGCTGCACCTACTCAGGTGCAACCGCCCACGGCACGTGCGCAGACGCCTTCAGCAAGATTAAGAAAGAACAAAAGACTACTGAAGGCCAAAGAAGAGCTCCTGCGCATCCAACTGAAGCTCGCCGCCAACAAAGTAGCGGCCATCGAGGCAGAAACGGATACCGATGAAGATGAACTTGACACCGTGATTGAAGACTCCGGCAACAACAACAACGAGCGCACCGGCACCTGGGTCGACGATAGCTGCATGCAAATTATTGACTACAGGCAGCCTGAGTCAATTTTCCGACGATCTTTCCTTCGATGTGTAGACTGTAGATTCCAAATAAAACTCTTCTTTTTGAGATCGGTGACCGTGAGAGCGCGTACGATCTGGCCCGCTCACGGCCCTTTATTTAACCAAAAATACATGTCTGACTTATCGACTAATACAGATTAGTTACAAACAAAGACGGACACATAACATCATCTGCGTATTCCTTCTAACGTTTTTGTAACCTACCTACATTAATCGTGATAAAATTCCCATTCGCAACAATCCACTCTATGGGTTTCCTACCTACCCTCAGAAAGCGCGATATGGGGGACAGGAAATTCGAAGGCTTTACCGGCCTCGCTCCACCTGAGCGAGACAGCCTACTAGGGTCTCCCTCGCCCCTGTACCAAACTACCTACATATTTCTTAATATTTCCTAGCTAGTTAATTGTTACCCTACCTGCCTACCTAATTTGCAAATGGGAATTCCTAACTAACAGGTTTCTTATTATTGAAATAAAACGAGCCCTAAGCTAATTACAATGCTTACTCGCTATGGCCCTAACAGAAAATTATATTTATTATCATCAAAAATCCTTACAAATAAATATAACTAAACTTATTACTAAACATGATTGGGTGTCCGTAACACAAATGCTGGCTATCACCGGGCAACCGCACATCCCAGTGCCACTACCGCTACCGCCGATACCGACGCAGGCACCTGCCCCGCAGGTCGCGACGTGTCCCACGGCGGGTGAAAAGGAGACAACACATATCGGCATCTCACCGGCGGGAGTGAACGAGTCGGCATACGCCGGCGCCCCACCGGCGGGAGGAAACGAGACAGCAAGAAGTGACATCGCGCAACTGGCCGCTGCCATTACTATGGCTACCAAGGCGAGTCAACCGAAGATGAACATTGAACTGCCGATATTTGCTGGATCCCATCAAGAATGGCTGATCTTCAAAGCTGCATATGAAGAATCGAAGAGCGGGTTGACATCATTGGAGAACCTCGCCCGCCTGCGCCGAAGCCTCAAAGAACGTGCGAGGGAAGCAGTAGAGAGCTTCTTACTGTACAACGGCAACCCAGAAGACGTCGTGAAAACCTTAGAAGCAAGCTTTGGTCGTCCAGATGCCATCGCTATGTCCGAACTGGAGCGACTGCGAGCACTACCGAAGCCTCAAGACACGGCACGGGACTTGTGCATTTTTGCCAGCCGGGTCTCGAACATCGTCGCAGCGCTGGGTGCCATCAAGATGAAGCACTACCTGTACAACCCAGAGATCACGAAGAACACAATAGAGAAGCTGACCTCTACCATGCGATATCGGTGGTACGACTACGCGGCTGAACAAGATAAAGAAGAACCGGACCTCGTTAAGCTGTCGCGCTTCCTGAACCGGGAGGCTGAACGATGCGGCCCCTATGCACAGCCTGAACAACCGGACAACGCCGCGTCAGCAAAGAAGCCACAACGGGCTTTCAACACGAACACAACGGAACCCAAACAGAAGATACACAGCTGCCTATGTTGTGAGAAGACAGGGCACGCCATCGGGAACTGTGAAGAATACAAGAAGCTGAGCGTCAATGATAGATGGGACCTCGCCAAAGAGAAGAGACTATGCTTTCGCTGCCTGCGGTATAGAACGAGAATACATAACTGCCGCAACACGAAGTGCAATATAGACGGGTGCCCCCATCCACATCATCAGCTGCTACACCACGCCAAGAGTGGTGAAGAGAAGAAAGAAGAAAAGAAGAATGAAGTAGTGAGTTCCACTTGGACGCCGAGGACGACGTGACCGTCGTCGGGCCAAAGAGAAAGATCAACACGTATGCACTTCTCGACGACGGCTCTACCGTCACGCTTATCGACGAGGACTTGGCGCAGCGAGCTGGACTACGAGGGCCAGTAGAACCACTACGCATTGAAGCAATCGGTGAACGGCAAGTTGAAACGGGGTCCTCGAGGCGGCTCAAGCTGACGATCCAGGGAGCCCAGAGAAAGTGCCACACCATCCAAGCCAGAAGCATCAACCGGCTGCGACTATCCCCGCAGACCGTCAACGAACGCGATCTGGCTGGCTGCCGTCACCTTGAAGACCTGAAGAATCTCACCTACGAGCAAGCCAAGCCGGGAATACTCATCGGGCAAGACAATTGGCCACTTCTTCTGGCAGAGTCTACCCGCGTCGGTAATAGACAGCAGGCAGTTGCATCGCTAACGAAGCTAGGGTGGGTCCTTCATGGGGCGCAGGCGCGGACGCTGGGACAGAGAGTCCACTTCGTGAACACCACGTGACAAAGGAATCGGAAGAGCTAGAGAGAATCGACGAACAACTGAAGAACTTCTTCTCTCTAGAATCCTTTGGAGTCGCGCTTAAGAAACCACAGACCGATCCTGAAGTCCAGGCCTTGAAGATACTGGATGCGGAGACTATACGTCTCGAGGACGGCCGCTTCCAGACCGGGCCGCTATGGAAGTCGGCAGACATCAAGCTGCCTGACAGTTTGAACTATGCGCTAAGAAGACTTTGTGCCACCGAAAAGAAAATTGAGAAGAACCCTGCATTGAAGGCCAAGGTCCACGAACAAATGGAAGCGCTCAATAAAAAGGGCTACGCTGAAGTCGCACCCGCACAGAAGAATGAAAACAGAACATGGTACCTGCCTTGTTTCCCGGTGATCAATCCTATGAAGCCAGACAAGGTCAGGATGGTGCACGACGCAGCAGCCACCACGAAGGGTGTATCACTGAACGATACCCTACTCACCGGTCTAGATCTGCTCCAATCACTCCCTGGAGTGCTACTGAGGATGAGGCAACACCGAGTCGCAGTATCAGCGGACATCACCGAAATGTTCCTACAAGTGAGAATCCGACCGGAAGGTAGAGACGCGCTCCGCTACTTGTGGAGAACAGATCGTGACGCTCCACCCACTGAATACCGAATGACGTCACTGATCTTCGGAGCCACGTCGTCCCCTGCCACAGCGATCTATGTGAAAGACCGTAACGCGAAAGAAGCCGCTAAGACCTATCCCGAAGCTGCTGATGCCATCGAACGCAACCACTACATGGACGACTACATCCAGAGCTTCGAGACAGAAGAGCAGGCAGTCAAGATCGCAAGAAAAGTTAGAGACATCCATCAGCGAGCGACCGCTTACCCACGTTGCGGTCGACCCAGATGAACCCGAAACATTGACGCCGAATCACTTTCTGCTGCTGGAGCCTGCACATGAACCGGCCATGAGACAATTTGAAGACAGAGATCTGCTGGGCAAGACCTATTGGAGGGCGTCCCAGAGAATAGCGGACATGTTCTGGAGCCGTTGGATACGAGAGTACCTTCCCGAACTAAAAAAAAGGCAGGACGGCGTCTATATCGTCGCCGTAGAGTGAAAACCTCGTATGTGTTTTTGAGTAAACTTTGTAGGAGGTGAAAAAAACCGTCTGGTGAAAAATAATTGTACTACGTAGATTTTTGTTTTAATTGTTATTGTGAGTAAAACCAAAGTTATTTCAATCGTCATTAATAATGTATATGCACTTTGAACGTCTGTTTTCACGATTTTAACATGCTCCGACCTGTCGTCTCGAGGTAATCACACCAGATTATAGTTCACGCGAGCGAATACGAGGTTCTCATTGAACGTCATAGATAGCGCAATTTGTATCAGATGAGCGTGTGAGTTAAACTAGAATGTGCGTCGCGAGGTTTTCTTTCAAATAATGTAATAATAAAAAAAAAAGCAAAAATGCACTTCCGAGGTTTTCACTCTACGGCGACGATATGTAAAATAGTATACATTTGTTGTTTTATGTATAATTTGTCAAATCGTTTATTTGTTAGTTTTGTTTAAAACTTATTGTAAATATTTGTATGTTAATAAATAAAGTAACAGCCGGGGGTATAGGAAACACATTTAGTAGGCACACACCCTCGTATAGGCTAGCGAGGACTAGAAGAATCATAGGGAAATAGGACGAGGCTCTCTTTACGGTATTGCTATTTTTAATCAAAATATAAGCCCGCTCTATTTCCCTCTCTTTCTAATCATAAGATGGCACGCGGCTTTCCTTACGGTAACGCCTTTTGACCGCGAATATCACGCGCGGCCATCTCCCCTCTCTTTCTGATCATGAGATGGCACGCGGCTTTCCTTACGGTAATGCTTTTTGACCGCGAATATCACGCGCATGCCATTTCACCTCTCGCTCCCACTGACTTCCTGCTCGCACATTTGGACACAAAATTGTATAAAAGACGGGCAGGAACACGTAGAAAATGAGTTCGAGTTCGACGAGTTCCACGAGCCCCACCAGCCGCAGCTAGAAGAACCATCTCTCCTAAGGAACAGGAAGAGCCCTAAAACACAGAAGAAAGAACATTCAAGAAAGAACATTCTAGGAAGAACACATTGGAGTTCGATCCAGCAGCGGCTAGAAGAAACATCTTTCCTGAGCAACATAGGAAGAGCACACAAGAAAGAACATTCAAGAAAGAACGTTCAAGAAAGAACACTCAAGAAAGAACATTGAAGAAAACACTTGGAACAATTAACGGCCACCTCACCGCACACAATACAGTCCACATTAGAACATTGGGTTGGCTGTTACTCTGAAACCTGACATAGGAGTTTCTCATTTACGCGTCCAACATCAAGACACAAACGGGCGACCGACCGTCTGACTTCGCACCAAATCCAGCTCCGTGCCGTGTTATCCGGCACAGTAATCAACATTAATACCATCCCGAGTATTTGCCAGGTAGACTTAGGAAGCGACGCGACACTTCTGCGTGAGAGTGAAGCTTTGCGTTTAGGACTGTCTCTTGGGATGTTGTGAATGGTCCCTATCTTTGGGGGTTAGGTAATGTACCGTATCTACCACTGGGTCGTACTTTGGTTAATATTGATGTACAAGTGATTTTAGAGACAAATGTTGAGGTTTTTATCGTAGATGATCACCTTATTGACAACCTGCGTGGTCGAGTGTCTAGCACGCTGGTTTCAAGCGTCGCCATCTCGTGAGGTTCCGGGTTCGATTCCCGGTCGGGTCAATGTAGAAAATGATCTTTTCTGTATTGTCTCGGGTCTGGGTGTTGTGACACACCGTTGTTTCCGATTTTCATAACACAAGTGCTTTAGCTACTTAGCTTGGGATCGAAGCAATGTATGTGATGTTGTCAAAAACTTATAACTTAACTTACTTAACTTATCAACTTTGACGTACTGTTAGGTCATAGTTTCACCGAGAGACCAATATTAGATAGTTAAAACACCCACTTATTTAAAATTTAAGCGAATAAAACGCGATGACGAACTAAAACTACACCTTACAGCGAATTGTGACGTAACAATAGATGTTGGGGAAATGGCAGCTATTCCCGTCAAATCGAATATCCCTTGCAGCAGTATCATTTATGTTAGTGGGTCCGTTAGAGGTCAAGTTGGTCAGGAAATAAATAACAAAAGTACGACAAGAATAGGAAAAAGGCTACAGACTATAAAGGGGGTGACCTTGTAAAGATAGCCAGGGCTATACAGGCTATAGTGACGGGACCAGGCCGTTCTAAAAAGCTGGAAGCAAAGTGTCAAGGTCCAAACCGGATTAAGAAAGTTCTACCCAATGACCGATTCCTTGTGAAGGACACTCCTTTAACGAGTAAAGGCGCGTAATATGAGACAGTAGTTGCTATTGACAAAATATTTCCGTGGTTAAGTTTCAGTGCCCCCGCTTGCTCTTCAAGTGATGATGATTTTGATAGTGATAATGATATAAATTAATATACTTAATTATACTACCTACCTATTTTACTTACTATAATAGGATTCGTGTGATCATTAATTTCCTGTTATTCTGTTTATTCATTATTGAGTGTTAATTCTTGTTATTTAAGAAACCTCTACAGGTTATGAGATCATTTATAATTATACAATATTCTAGTGATTAAAGAGAATAGTCACCTATCTTAACGCGATATAATGTAATACTACCTGATGATGATTTTAATGAGAAGATATAGAAGTGAGGATGCCTCAAGTCGGGTATGATTGGCGTATGAACTCGCTGCCCGTGAATGACTTGAGCCATCGCTGTCGTGTCGAGTCGATGGTGAAGGAAGTAACTACGCTCTGCACGAGAGAATGAGAATGAAGATTTTATCCGGCGATTCGTCCGAATCGGCCGAATCGATCGCGTCTAATAAGTCATGAGATAGCGAAATGAGGGGCATCTTAGGTGGGTTAGGTGAGAGTGAGTAAGAATTGATTAGCCGGCGAGTCGTCCGAGTCGACCGCATTAACCGCGCCGAATCTGATGACGTCATCCGAATTCGTCTAGGATTTCTGGGTTCTTCCAGATTCGGACGATTCGACGCGGATTAGTGTGCGAGGTTTCATTAGATTTCATACAAAGATTTCTAAAATTCGTTTTACATGGCGCGTTCGGCTCGGGTAAATGTGCGTTTACCTTTAAGCAAAAAAACACGCTGCGAAGGGAGGAGAGGGAGCAAACTCAAATATGGGGCCACCAGTTTATTTACACGGTTCATTGGATACTTGGGATACACTCTGACCTATGGAACACCGCCACATCGGGTTTACCACTTTTAGCCCTTATTTAACTCCACAAGATACAGCTGTGTTTACCTTGTCATGCTGTTGTTCGTACATACAAAATAATAGAATTTTTGGCATTAAATAGTCATACGTCTTATGATTAAAAGCTGCACTTTGTGATTAAAGCAAGCCACTTTGCACAGTGATAGTAAGGACCGAAATATGCAATTTCACCCGCAGCAGTGACAGTTTCACCCCTTAGGAACAGAGATGGCGCCACTTTTTTAAAATAACAAATAGTAATTTTTACAAGCCAAACTTTTTCACCGATTTTTATAAAACAGGTGCCAAATGAAAGGTCATTGTATCATCTATCATAGGAAAAATCATTTACAAGATATTACTTTCTTAACATGCACAATTAAATTATTTTAGTTTAGAAAAAATAGTTTCCGTCACTGTTTACTTCATTTTATAAAAAAATTATATGGCTTGGTATGATTGTGGTTAGTTCGTATAATTGCCTAGTAAATACGGTATTTATTAAAGAAAACCGCGCTTTAATATCTTTAACATTTATTGAGATAAATATTTTTTAATGTGGGAATTAATTTATCGGGCGCACCAATATCAATGATTTGTATGTACCAAATGTTTTGTTTTGTTATTTTTAATTAATATGTTTATTGAAAAGAGCAATAGGGGAGCAACTTTTACTAAATTTCATTTGCAGGAGCGAAATTTTTATCCCATAGGAACATAGATGGCGCCACTTTCTTTGAAAATAAAAAAACTACAATCCAAAGCACCGCAGCGATTTTGATGAAAAATAAATAAACATCCTTTGGACATTCCCACAAATCGCCATCTAGTCCCAAAGTAAGCTACTCAAAGCTTGTGTTATGGGTGCCAGACAACGGATATAATACTTAAATACTTTTTGTTTGTAAATACATACATGATATACATAGAAAAAAAAGGGTGTCAAATGAAAGATAAATGCATAAAGTGGTCATACAAAGAAATGATTTCAACCTTACGACCTTATAATTTGCCCATTTATTTTTTTAAATTCTAAAAATAGTGTTTAGCTGCTTTTACTTTATTTTATTAAAAAATAATGAATGTGGTTTTTTTCAGGGTAATTTAAATTATTGCCAATTAAGTGTAGTAATATACAAAGAAAACCGCATGTCAGTACCCTTAACAATTATTGAAATAGGTATAACATTTATAATTGTAAATCTATGCGCCCGAGAAAAAAATGCCCTCATTAATAATTTTATATCTCAGTAATTATTGAAAATATTTTCACGCGGGTTTCTTTGTATAATACTGTACTTAATGGGCTATGATATAAATTGCCCTTTAAATACCCAACGATTATTATTTTTAATAAAATAAAGTAAAAAGTAGCTCAACCTATTTTTTTCTGTACAAAAAAGAAATATATGGGCATTTTTTAGATAACTGGTGACATCTCTGTTTCTAAGGGGTCAAACTGTCACTGCTGCGGGTGAAAATTGAAATCAAAAATTGAAAAAGATTACATGATCAGTGATTGAAATCACTTATTATGGTTCTTACTATCACTGTGCAAAGTGGCGTGCTTTAATCACAAAATGCAGCTTTTCGACGAAATTTCGCCATAAGATTATGACTAAAACAGTACTTACTTGTGCAAGATAGATCAAATCAAAGCACAAAAAAACCACTAGACAACTACACTACCAATAAATTGCTCTCTGTGATAAAATACCACGCCGCAACGAGCAAAGCACAATAACTTAATCTATTCGGTTGTGGACGCCGCGCCGTAGCCCCTAAACTCTTTTCAGAATCTTAAATTATCACAGATTACTTATTTGTACTAAATTATAAGTCTATAAATGTAAACATGGCGATTGGCGACTTCAATAGAATATAGACAATATCTAGTGATGGGAAAAAGTAGAGGAATTTGGTCAATTGAACTTATAGAATCGGATGCGATGTAATCGAATGGAAAATGAAAGGATTTCACAATGTTGACCAAAAAGATTTAGAAAAAAAGGGTTACTTAATTACTACACTTATTATAGTATCTGCCTTAGCTGAAAATGGAACGTAGGTAATATTGCAGCAATTTTATTATAATTTTAATATTACTTCGTCATAAAGACGATTTTAAAGTTTATTGTCGGTAAATGTTATAAGGTTAGAAACAAAATTTAGGTCACATACGAAAAATGTAGAAAGTAAAGCTTAATGAAAAAACATCGAAAAGAAAATGGCCGCATCCCCATACATAGTGTGTACAAAAAGTCTTATTCTATGGGTCAGACCAAAACTTACATGAAATAGTATTTTTTTTACTTTTTGTGAATATAATATAATAAACGTATCCGTAGATAGCAGGGTTTTACACGTTTAACGAAATTAACTCAATCTCGTCCACACTGTCTGCGGCCTCAATTCCACTTATTTATTGTAACAAAATCCCCATGGAATAGATATTTGACGTTTGGCCCATACTAGAACTGTAAAGAATTGTTATCAGGATCGACCACTTAGCACCTAACGCCATCTGTGCGGTCTTAGGGCGCTTTATTTATTTACATACCAATCTTCACAAGCGCTTTCACATTTAGCGCAACGGTAGTGCGACAGACGCGCTGCTGATAATTTATACATATTGCAATTGTGAGATAAACTGTAATGAAACAGTGTTTTGGTTGTATCAAAAAAATATCTATTTCATAATTAAAAGCTTTATTTCATACTTAATGAATTACGGAAATATTCATTGAATTATATTTTATCTTTTTTTAAATATATACCACAATTTGCTTTAATCTTAAGCAACATATGATTTAATTAACAATAATATTTTGATGATATTCTACACTAATCAACATTATTTTGATATCATTCCTTTTAAACACATGCAAACAAATAGTAGACATGCGAGTTTCAAATAATTAATTGAATCGATCAATTGAACAAAGTTGGTGTACATCACTAAATAAAAAAATATGTTGTTTGCCTGCCCGGCATATTTTTTGTATGTGTCAAAATGGTGATTACTCTTACTAATCTGTGATGGTGATATTGGTGATTGAACAGATTAGTAAGAGTAATTTGTTTTCCACATTGTTGTCCCATGATTTACTTTAATTTTATTTGTATTTGTGTTAGAATGCAATTATCGTATTTATATTGTTACGCCGAAATTAGTGAAGGTGGTTGTGCATTTTGTAAACGAATTTACCAATGTATGTGCCGAGAATCTTTAGATAATAGGGAAAATAGGTTATCGCACGCAGGTTATGCACGCTTAGTGTGCATTTGTGTTTCTTTGAAGTCTCCAGCCACGGTCTCTAGCCTGGTCGAAAAGTAGCCGAATTGTGGCCAGAACACAAGATGATCGTCGTGAACTTCGTAAGATCCGCGAGCGATGTCCAACAGGGTTAGATCGTGTAGCCGACCGGATAGCAACAGTAGTAATGCTGCCGTGTGTC
The DNA here is from genome assembly GCA_963924145.1 of Pyrausta purpuralis. NCBI lineage: Eukaryota > Metazoa > Arthropoda > Insecta > Lepidoptera > Crambidae > Pyrausta > Pyrausta purpuralis. The sequence goes on along the minus strand of OZ001651.1, from coordinate 16,661,284 downwards.
GTGACACCTCCTTTACTGAAGTATTAAAACTAGATATCCTGTGAGACTCTAAAAGATGGCCGAGCTGAACAACACCTCACTTCAAAGTGGGGGGGTCTTAATTTTGACTTAGTCTGTTTTTGACGGCGTCAGCGTTTATATGTGTCACAATGCCTCAGAGCGCATTTTTAAACCGCAAGAAAAACAAGTTTTCGGTTAAACAATACCATTTTACAATCCCAATTATTAAGAATCTAAGTATATTCAATAAAATAAATGTGTTTAGTTTCTTAGCCAACCCACACACCAACAAGGCCGATATTTTTATCAAAAAACCGATTTTCTAAGACAGCACCATACATGGAGTATTGTGATATTGTTTTTTTGAACAGTAATTTATCGGCCTTTCTGTTGTAGTGGTTTGTGCTCCGAACTACAAAGCTAAGTAGATGCGGGTTCGAAACCTTCTCGCACTTACATTAAAAAAATATATATAGGCAGACATTTGGCCACAATCTCACCTGATGGTAAGTGATGATGTGGCCTAGGATGGGTCATGTCTGACTAGTAACAGCCTATTCACACTCTTCTTGAACTCATCCAGATTATAGTGTCTAGGAAACACTTCTGCCGGCAGCGCATTCCACTTCCTAGCCGTGCGCATAAAACTAGCTCTTTTTTTTTTACAACAGCATAAGACACCGCAGTGTTTACCTTGACATGCTATTGTCCGTACATGTTTTGTATCTGTCCGTGTGTTATGAATGTATATACGGTGACCGTCACAAATAGTACTTACGGCAAGTAAACGACTGCCTGCTGTTCCTGGACTAATCAATGAAATATCTATGGTTTATTTATAATCTACTATATAAAAATAAATCGGGTTTTCCTTCCTGACGCTATAACTCCAGAACACACAAACCGATTACCACGGTTTTGCATTCGTTGGAAAGGTCTCGGGCTCCGTGAGGTTTATAGCAAAGAAAATTAACAGGCTGCAACTAGGGGGAGAAGTAATTTATCGGGAGCACCAATATGTACCAAATGTTTTGTTTTATTATTTTTAATTAATATGTTTATTGAAAAGAGCAAAATAGGCGACCAAATTTTGCTAAATTTAATTAAATTTCATTTGCAGTAGCAAAATTTTTATCCTAAAGAAACATAGATGGCGCCAGTTTCTTTGAAAATAACAAAAAATTCTACAATCCAAACCACCGCACCGAATTTGATGTAAAAGGTGTCAAATGAATGATAAATGCATAAAGTGGTCATACAAAGGTTTGATTTTAACCTCACAACCTTATAAATTGCCCAAAATTTTTTTTAAACTTCCGAAAATAGTATGTTTAGCTGCTTTAACTTAATTTATTAAAAATAATGAATGTGGGATACCCCACATTCATTATTTTGAAAATACTTTCAGGGTAATTTATATTATTGCCAATTAAGTGTAGTAATATACAAAGAAAACCGCATGTCAATACCCTTAACAGTTATTGAGATATAACATTTATCATTGTAAATCTATGCGCCAGAGAAAATAATGCCCTCATTAACTATTTTATATCTCAGTAATTATTGAAAATATTGACATGCGGGTTTCTTTGTATAATACTGTACTTAATGGGCTATAATATAAATTACCTTTTAAATACCCAACGATTATTATTTTTAATGAAATAAAGTGTAAAGTAGCTGAACCTATTTTTTTCTGTACTAAAACAAAATATATGGGCATTTTAAAATGTCGCGAGGTTAAAATCATTTCTTTCTGTGATATCTTTCTGTATTTATCTTTCATTTGACACCCTTTTCATCAAAATTGGTGCTGTGGTTTGGCTTGTAGATTTTTTTGATATTTTCAAAGAAAGTGGCGCCATCTATGTTCCTTTTGGATGAAAATTTTACTACTTAAGATGAAATTAAATTAAATCAAGCATAATTTTGATGCTAATCACTCTTTTCAATATACAAATTCCTTAAAAATGATAAAACAAAATATTTGGTACTACATAATAATTATTGATATTGGTGCGCCCGAAAAAATCCTGCCAATATAACTGTTAGAGATATTGAAGTGCGGTTTTCTTTACCAAATACCGTATTTACTAGGCAATTATGCAAACTAAGAAAAAACATACCCAGCCATATAATTTTTTGATAAAAAGCAGTAACAAGTGACAAAAACATTTTTTCTAAACTAAAAAATATATTTGTGCATGTTTGGTAAGTACTATCTTAACAAGGGTTTTTTCTGTAATAGATAACATAATTATCTTTTATTTGATACCATTTTCATGAAAATCGGTGTCGTGGTTTGACTTGTAGAATTTTTCAATTGTTTTTTAGAAAAGTGGCGCCATCGCTGTTTCTAAGGGATCAAACTGTCGCTGCTGCGGGTGAAATCGCTTATTTTGGTCCTTACTATCACTGTGCAAAGAGGCTTGCTTTAATCACAAAGTGCAGCTTTTCGACGAAATTTCGCCATAAGACGTATGACTATAAAGAAAAGCAGTCGATACGTCGAACTGAGAGAGCGAAAGTTTTTCTTGTGCAGCTATACTTAACAAGGCTCGTATCGTACTTGTCTTCGCAACTGGGCTAAACGTTTGGTCATAATCTAACCCTTTTTTCTGCGAAAATCGTCGTATCACAATACGGGCTTTGTACTTGTCTATAGAACCATCTGGGTTCGTTTTTATTTTGAAAAGCCACTTACTGGAGATAGGTTTTCTTCCTTTGGGTAAGTGTCCCATTTCCCAGGTCCCGTTTTCTCTATGCGAATTAATTTCATTGTCCATCGCTTTTCGTCATTCCTTAGAATCCTTGCGTGACAATGCTTCTTGGAACGTACTTGGTTCTGTCCGAGGTTTATCGCTTATCGAATTAACGTTGAAGCAAACGTTGCAGATGTAGTCTTTGAATCTGGATGGTGGCTTAAGGCTTGAGCGCTCTCGTAGCGTCATCCTGCCTTCCTCCTCGATCTCTGATGCAGTCAGTGATGAATCATTTCTACTTTCTATAGGTATCTCTTTCATTAGCATCATCGACTTCATAGTCTGCATCGATCTCTTCATTGACCTCTACTTCCGGCTCTTCAATGGAATCTGCCTCGAAATATGGATCAGCCTCAGGAATTTGCACTTCAATCAGTGGCTCGTATGCTGCACATGATGGCCCAGCTACTTCATCTTGAGCGTCTTCTTGACATGATGATGCATTGGCTATATCTCCATCATGATTCATTACTAGTTGCTGATTGTTGCAATTATCATGCAGACTTTCATTTTCGGGAACAACGAAGTCAAACAGGCAGTTAGGTTTGGTATTGTGTTTGCTCTGTTGAGTATCAGCTTCTTCAGCTTGTTCAAGATGACCCTGCAAGGGATTTTCATCAAAGGTAACGTCTCTTGACCGTATCAACTTGAATGAGTTGCTGTCCCATATGCGGTAGCCATCATCAGAGTCGTAACTGACTAGTATTCCCTTTTGTGCCTTTTTGTCTAATTTTCTTCTTCGTTGCTTAGGAACATGTGGATAACATTGAGATCCAATTATTCTTAGGTGACTCAATCTGGTGCCATAGTTCGAACGGTGATTTGTCATCCATGCAGGTTGGCCCTGTCCTATTTAGGATACACACCGCCGCTAGTACCATTTCAGCCCACAGAAACAGTCCCGTAGAAATCTTGGCATGTGCATACATCAGACTTTTTGCCATTTCCACAACAGTTCTGTTATCTCCTTCAGTTGGGTTCTGTTGAGGAGTATAAGGCATTGTCAATCTCTGCTTTATGCCTTCTTTGTTGAGAGTAGCTTTTACTATGGCATTGACAAACTCGCCGTCGTTATCGCTTAGCAATTCTTTTATGACAACTCCAGCCGCTTTCACTTCAGACAGCATGAGTAATAGCTTTGCGTGTACTTCAGCTTTTTCTCTCATAAAATATACAGATCTGTATCGTGTATAATCATCTTTGAAGTGGACAAAGTATCTTCTCTTTGAAATCGAGTAGGGAAAAGGTCCACATACATCAGCATACACCAGCTCTCCAGGTCGTGTAGCTTTTGGTCTTGTCCCAAACTTCAGCCTGTGTGATTTGCCATAGATACATCCCTCACATATTTCTTTGGTGACTTTCGCTTTAATGTCGAACTCTCTTTCTATCAATTTCTTCACATGGCTTTTATTTTGATGTCCAAATCTTTCGTTATACAGCTGTAACAAATTTGAGGTTGTGGATAGCTGGTTAACTCGTACAGTTGGCTTTAGACATCTGAGTTTTAATTTAAATAGTCCGCCAAACTTTCTCCGAGTACCAATGACTTTAATCTGTCCATCTATTTTAAGAGTACATTTTAGAGTAGTGGACTCTAAAACCCCTTCGGCCACATTCGAAACCAAGGTTCGAAACTAGTTTCTAAATAAGAATGATGTTTCTTCTTTCGAAACTAGTTTCGATATAAGAATTATATTTCTTTTTTCGAAACTTGATTCGACAAAGGAATTACATTTCCTCATTCTAAATCGACAAATAAAATCAAAACCTCTTTAGATAAATAGCGTATGGGGATTGGTGAACAATAGAAAATAAAAAATTTCGTTTGAGTGGTACCAATTTTATTAAAAACACTGTGAGTGTCAAATAAAATATTTTAAATGAATTACACGATAGTAAAATCCGGTGCGTTTCCATACATACACGTATATTTAATTGAAATAATTTAACGAGTAAGATTAATAAAGCAGTGAAAAGGGGGCGATAATTTCAACGCAATGGCCAACGGAGATTTCTTTCGTTTGAAGTTGCAGGATTGCTAATTTAATATCTTCATCTATCATTTTTTGTTATTTTTTGTAGTGTTCTTGCATAAACATATTTATTTCTTTAAACTTAATTAATAAATTATTTACGTGTATGTATGGAAACGCACTGGATTTTATTTCCATATAGTTTCATTAAATTATTTTTTGATACTCAGTGTTTTTAATAATATTGGTACCACTCAAACGAAAGTTTTCTTTACTATAGTTCAACAATCCCCATACGCTATACAGGGTGTTGATTTCAATACGAGCGGAATTTTCAGAGGTGATTATGTACCTTGTTCTGATCATGAATCACAAAAAAAATGAGTTCGAAAAAATATTTTTATTTTTATTAAATAATGACGGTTTTCAAAGTAGACCCTAGCGATTTTTAGAGTAGGCCCCCGACACCACACCGCGCCGGCTTGCGTGCGAACGAACGATACCTACAAAGCACAAAGGCACCGCAATCGTTTGTGTTTGGCGCGTGAGCGCCGCTCAGGCTTCCCGCCATAGCGCCGTGCGGTGAAGTAGCGGCTATCTCTTTTTATCGCCCAGCCCGCGCTATCTCGTTCTCACCCGTCGCTCATACCTCAGTTGTGCTAATAACATCGCATAGGCAACATGTTTTGCGAAAATGACGCAAAATTATTCTAACGGTGAACTCGTTGAAATGGTGCGATTGTATGCAATAACTGACAATCGTTTGAGTGCAGCTATAAGGAATATGTTTGGTGAACGTATTGTGTATACCGAAGAATCAACAAACGTTAATGACCTAAGACAGAGAATAGTCAGTGCATTCGAGTTAGTTTGACAAAATCGTTTTGTGCTGAACAGTTTAAAAGGGAACACCAGACGCCGTGCCAGACTGTGTATTGCTCAGTCTATGGACACTTCGATCATTTATTGAGGTTAGTGTAAATAAAAATGTACAAAAAACTAGATGTAAAGATAAATCGATGTAAATAAGTTGATTCCAAATTTTTAACTACGCCAAAAATACTTTAGACTCGCGTCATTTAATAATCTTGGTACTTTTTTATTTTGAAACGGTTTTGCATAAATCTAGACAAAAGCTCAGGGTTCGATTTCCGTTTGAACTCCCAAAGTTAGTTAAAATGATATACCTACCTACATGACTTTTGCTCATTAAGTAATAATAACTAAAAAATTCATAAGCCATTAAAACTTCTTTTGATTTTCAAAAGATTAGCCAAGCCAATTCCCACCTGAAGGCTCAAATTGTGTTTCAGTTACAGTACAGTACAGATGATTTTAGTTAGCTTAGATTAAGATTCAATTCGTAGTAGTAATTTAGAGTTTGAGGTTCGATAGATTCTCGATTGATTGCTCAAATTAATGAAAAACAGTGCGATCGATACCCAGTGCGCCATTAATTGATTCAAATTTAAGTGTTTCGGGTTAAAGTTTCAGAATTTCTGATGGATTGCCCAATTTCAGTGGGTTTTATCAAGATTAGGTAATTTAATTTGTTACAGATGAGTTTTAGGTATGTTTGTCGGTCATAAGCCCGATTAAAGTAGGAAGGGAAATTTGGAATCAACTAATCCAAACACGTGAAATCGCTTATTCTTAAAGTCGGTAAAAATAGCAACATACACACTCGGGCATAACGTACCCGGCAGATAAAGATAAATCAGCACTGACCGCTAGTTAGTACCTACTTGTCGCGTGCTACGCGATTCGCGCCCGCTACGATTACAGTGTAAACATAATGCAGTGTCTGACGCCACAACGCAGTAAGGGTTTCATAAAAAATAATCGCTTAAAATTTCAGTTTAATTATTTTGTAATATTTGGTTCCACATACCTGTTCTATATGGGATCATACATTGTTTTTATAAATACCGCTCGGATTGAAATCAACACCCTGTATATCTAAAGAGGTTTTGATTTTAATTTGTCGGTTTCGAATGAGGAAATGTAATTCCTTTGTCGAATCAAGTTTCGAAATAAGAAATATAATTCTTATATCGAAACTAGTTTCGAAAGAAGAAACATTATTCTTATTTAGAAACTAGTTTCGAACCTTGGTTTCGAATGTGGCCGAAGGGTGTAAACACTTCGGTTCTTTCTTAAATTTTAAGTTACTTTAGTGACAGAAAAACATTTTACTGAAATTTGTAAGGCAAGGTAACGATTCTTAAAAAAAAATAAAAAAAAAGAATTTAAAACATACATTTTTTTAAAGTGTACATCCGGCCGTCTGAGCCAGGCTTCTATAGAGATCTTGCATATCTAGGCATATAACGAATCGTTAGTGACGCTGATGTATCCAGGTTTCATCGTTTGTGACGCAATAGTTTTCTTGGAAAATGAAAAAAACTAGGCTCAGACAGCCAGAATTTCGCATTTTCTGACTTTCCAGATCTCAACTATCAGAGGGTTTCAGGGCGCTGTTTCTATATTATAAAATGTGATGTGACGCGTTAGTGACGGTCATCCGAAGTAGTTTCATCCATTTTAATCCAGTACTTTTTGAGAAATCGTGATAAACGTGTGGTCAGACAGCCTGATATCAGGTCGTCTGAGCCAACTTGTTTTTCTCTATATTTCACGAAATGTTACGTTTCGGACAAATGTTTTTAGGATTTACTGACGTGACGACGTTAGTGACAGCTCTCGACCAGATTTGAACCTTCGTGACGCACGCGTTTTGGAGCAATTGAGAAAAAACTGCTGGCTCCACCACCTCCAGCCACCCAGTTCTACCACTTCCAGGTGTTGTACGAAGCTGAAAACTCATCTAATCTGATGTGACGCGGCCTCTAAGTACAAAAAATCGTAAGTGACGGCTCTATATGCCGCCAATCAAAAGTTATAAGCATTTCAAATGTTTTCCATATATCGATGCATTTGGGTGGCCACACTTCGCACTCTTTATGGAAACGGAAAGACAATTTAGTAGAAAATATAAGCTAAAGCCCCTTGTATCAAAGCGGATGCTTTCTCCTGCTATTTAAATATTTAATTACGTAGTCAATAACTACGCCGATGACGGAAAATATGTTGATTATTTGTGGTATCAGGTATTCCAAGGAAATAAATCGTTAGATTACTATTCATTTGAAAACAACCGCTAGTTTAACGAAGGTACTACAATATTAGAGAATTTTGGTAAGGTACATACTACTTACATATTACTCGACTCTTCCCATGTGATTTTACGGCCCACTTGGGACAAGATGCAAAAAATCAATATAAATACTAACTTAATCCTGCAAGTCGTTTCCTTTTTTGTTTGGATGGAAAACTTAGTAATTCATTTACTCGTCCCACCATGCCTATATAATATTTGGGACGAAATGCGGAAAATCAAAGATATATTTACAAACTGCAGCTCGTCCTGAGTAATTCTTAAACTTTCTCAACGTTTTAAAGAAGGCTTTTATTTTTAAAAAGATGATCTTACCAAGATTATCAAACCATGTACACTTGTACAGGCTCATATTTTAATCACCATTTTAAAAATCAGGAAAATGCTATCAAGTTAAAGAAAATATGTTAAATAAGAACATTAAAACACTTTTTAATCACTGTTAATTAATCACTGTTAATTCGACATGCAAGATAGCGTCAGACAAAAAAGTAGACATTTACAGTGATGACAGTTGCTGAAAAAAAATCCGCACTACTGATTAGTGACTGATGTACTGACAAGGAAACCTGCACTTATGAAGTTAATCATTAAAAAATGCATTTAAAGAAATTTATGGTGATAATATTGGGCTAGTTATACTAAAAGGGGGCACAAAGACTTATGACAACAATCAGGCATGTTTTGACGTGAGCTCCAGACTCAGACCTCAGTAAGCAGAGCAGTATTTAGTTAGACTACTTACTACTTTTACTAGGCGTAGTCAGCGTTCTCTTGAAAAAAGCTAGGCTCCAGGCTGACTAGGCATACTCAGCGCTTTGCACTTACTTTTTTACTCGGCGTTTAGATAGCTGTTTACTGATAATTCTGATATCACCCAACGTCTAAGAATTACCATGTGGAAGTCTCCTGTTATTGATATTTTAGTAAATAAAAAAGTTATTTTACGAATTGTTTCTGGTGTAGCATTTATACAAATATATATATATATATATATATATAATATATAAATATATATCGTGATAGAGATAAGTTCTTTTTTGTATGGGAAGCAATAAACGCATTTTACTTACTTTACTTACTATTTACAAATAGTAGTTCATCAATTCATCCCATACATGTCTACAGCTTATTTTGGACGAGATGCAGATAATTTAATCAAATGATTTTTAACGTCATTTAATATTATCAAAAAGTTAAAAATATCAATATGAGTATAATCAGAAAAAAAACAATAATATTGTTACAAAAAAGTTAACACAATTTTGTTGTATGAAAGGAAACCCTTTTAATGATAACAAAGTAAAATATAATATACATCTGATAAAACAATTTTAGTCAAATGTGAATAATACTACTCGTAAATAGGTATACTATCCTCGTCATAAAATCAATAAAGTCTACGAACTAAGTAAAAATCCACGAGCACAAAACTTATATCATTGCTTTATTAAAACAAAATAATCGTTACTTGTCCTATGAACATAAACTTTAAAAGAAGATAAACGCTACAGCCTGTGGTAATAAACATGACAGGTCCAAAACAAAATATATTTTTTTCATTTTATTTCATTATTTTCGTAAGTTGGTTTCTACGCACCTCTCTAACCGCCATATCCATTGTTACTTACTTACATTTTTATTTATTATGTATACATTTTGTAACATACATATTTAAACTTTCTTGTAAAATTCAACAACAATCTTTTGGGCTATAAAAATAAATGATATTAAATGGATGATTTCTTTCCATCCTGCATAATTTTATAGTCTATCTATATATTTTTATATATATGATCAGCCATTTGACCACTATCACAACTGGTGGTAAGTTATGATGTCGTCGAGGATTGATCATGTCTGATCAGTAATAGCTTAATCATTCTTCTTTTGAAAATGCCCAAATTAAGGGTTTCGGGAACACCTCAGCCGGTAGCGCATTCCATTCTTTATCCCCCCGCATCAGAAATATTGTTCGAAACTGTTTACTGCGCATTGATGGCATGTCAACGACTCAAAGATGGCGCGCGTCTCGTGTTCCGAAGGCAAAATAAGGCTGGCTTAGTAATTTTTGTTCGTAATAATAATAAGCGGTCCCAGAGAACTGCGTTTCACCTTCTGCGCTGTTTTATTGTTATTATTTTGCACCCAAAAAAGCAGGACACGATTTGCATAATGATTAAAATTAATTATTGCATCTTGTCCCAAATATGCCGTAATCATATGGGACGAGTTGAGGAATGAGTACTTAGTATGTATTTAATACCGAAAATGTCTTATATTGTAGTAACCAGCTGGAGCTAGTGGTTATTTTTAAATAAAGAGTAATTTTAAGAAACCTGGAATACCCTATACATAATTAACATATTTTTCAACACACTTGCTCATAACGACGTCTTTATTCCACCGATTTTTGGCTCATAAACATAGATATTAAACACGCGTGCTTTTTCATTATATTATTGCACTAGTGCCTTTAGTTTATTAACCCGACCAATTTAGGTTTGTACCCTGGTACCAAGTCGTGAGTAAGAAGAAGAAGCGATATAATTTAGTCGGGTTATACAATACTTTTATTTTAGCAACAAACAGTATTTATGCGAAAAATAACAGTATCTACATATTTATTTAAATAAATGGAAAATCCAGATTTATTACTAAAAAATAGCTCAAACTCGTTTAACATTTTCTGTGATTTGTGTTTTAAACACGAATTATTACATTTTTAATCTTGGCTTTTGGCCAATCTAGTTCGCGCCTAAGCCTTGCGCGAGTATCGGTATCGCGGCAAGAAAAAAAAAAACAATGCGCCATTTTTCGTAAATAATAATTGTCGGCTGTGACGAAGTTTGCATTATTTAAGAAGTTTAATATTAATGAAAATGCCTAATTCAAGTGAAGAAAATGAAGAAAACCTATAATTTACTCCGCCGGACATACGTAACGAGGCAAAAAACGCGTGCGAAAGTCTTTGCCATCAAAATCGAGTGAAATGTATTTTTACTTAATGTTTTAATTATTAAAAACTTAGTAAATGAATAGTCTTGTTTTTTCCTCGCAAGTGTGTTGAAAAACGTCGTATGATACGCGTGTGCCTGTGACCATTATATACGCGGCTTTCTTATGGCGCACTCGCTTTCGCTCGTGCGCACACAATATCGCCTTGTATATAATGGTCAACTTAGCACACTTGTATCATAATGTACTATTCCTTCATCGGCGTAGTTATTGACTACGTAATTAAATATTTAAATAGCAGGAGAAAGCATCCGCTTTGATACGAGGGGCTTTAGCTTACATTTTCTACTAAATTGTCTTTCCGTTTTCATAAAGAGTGCAAAGTGTGGCCACCCAAATGCATCGATGTATGGAAAACATTTGAAATGCTTATAACTTTTGATTGGCGGCATATAGAGCCGTCACTTACGATTTTTTGTACTTAGAGGCCGCGTCACATCAGATTAGATGAGTTTTCAGCTTCGTACAACACCTGGAAGTGGTAGAACTGGGTGGCTCAGACAGCCAGCCTCAATTTCTGCAAAACGCGTGCGTCACGAAGGTTCAAATCTGGTCGAGAGCTGTCACTAACGTCGTCACATCAGTAAATCCGAAAAACATTTGTCCGAAACGTAACATTTCGTGAAATATAGAGAAAAACAAGTTGGCTCAGACGACCGGATATCAGGCTGTCTGACCACATGTTTATCACAATTTCTCAAAAAGTACTGGATTAAAATGGATGAAACTACTTCGGATGACCGTCACTAACGCGTCACATCACATTTTATAAGAAACAGCGCCCTGAAACCCTCTGATAGTTGAGATCTGGAAAGTCAAAAAATGCGAAATTCTGGCTGTCTGAGCCTAGTTTTTTTCATTTTCCAAGAAAACTATTGCGTCACAAACGATGAAACCTGGATACATCAGCGTCACTAACGATTCGTTATAAGCCTAGATATGCAAGATCTCTACAGAAGCCTGGCTCAGACGGCCGGATGTACACTTTTTAAATACTGGTATGTGATGTGGTGCTTCAGTGTACAGTGTATCCACACCTTTGCTTTGGACCACTATTTACGCCACACCCTGTATATTGATATATATATATATATTGGACACCAATCACATACATTGCTCTGATCCCAAAGTACGAGTAAGTAGCTAATGCACTTGTGTTATGGAAATCAGACACAACGGTTGTATCCAAGTGGTACCACAACACCCAAGCCTGAGACAGTATAGTTTTTTTTTATTACTATATTGACCCGACCGGAAATCGAACCCGGGACCTCTGAGCGGCGACACCTTGAAACCAGCGTGCTTAGCCACTACACCACGGAGGTTCGTCAAAATCCCCTAAAACCAGGGGGGTGTCACTCCGAAGTTTAGGTACGTTCGAGCGATTCGGTACGCCGAGCATAATGTGCACTGGGCCACGGTAATATAATATTACCGTGACTGGGCTTGCCGCTTGCAGACCGCGCGCGCTCACGCCTGTGATTGATTACGTTACAGCGAAATTACTAATAATAATTTAAGATATGTGTTCCTAATTATGTAACATTTCTTGTTCAAAGAACAAGGTTTGAGTTACGGATCCCTACCCAGTTTCTTACGTCAATCTAACTTAAAATAAACAGGAACAAGCCAATAAATTTATGTATAAGTACCTACCAAATAATACCCAAGTAAGTTTGTGTTAGGATTTTACGTAGTCCAAATGTAATCCAAGGGCTATAGTTCATTATTAACCGACTTCAAAAAAGGAGGAGGTTATCAATTCGACTGTATGTTTTTTTTTGTATCTATGTTACCTCATATCTGTCGTTTGTCGACCGATTCGAAATATTTTTTCGCTTACCTAGAGGGTTTACCTTCTAGTTGGTCCCATTATTGCCAATTTGGGATCTGATGATGGGATCTTGATATACTCGAGGGAAACCCTCAAATATTAAAGGCACGTAATTATACTGTTTTTTTACTAGAATCTTGATGTTGACGTGTTGTTACGTCTGATAGTCAACATCTTGTGGAGCTGAGCTGATGGTGGAACTCCTTAACTTAATGCTTAGGAGTTTAGTTATAAAAATGACAGAACTTATAATAGGTAATTTGTAGCTTCTTAAAGAACAGAGTCATAAGATGCAAGTCCCCCCCCCCCCTCCTGTAATCACTTAAAATAAATAAATAAAATAAATTCCTTCTATTTTTGAAGTCAGTTAAAAAGCATTACTATAGGTACGATAGATAAGGTTATCATTAATAAAAGTCTCTTTTTTATAGCTAAGTACGGACAACAGTATGTTACGGTTAACACTATGGTTTCTTATGCAGTTGATATTAGGGCTTGTTTGTAAAAAAGCGTGTAACCTGAAATGCTGGCAAATGTAGTACAGTTTTGTATTGTTAGGTGTGATGTACGGACAACAGCACATCAAGGTAAACACTGCGGTATCTTATTGATATGCTAGTTTGCAACAAAAGTGGGTAACCTGATGTGCTGGCTACTGTACATTCTGTGTGTTTTGTTTGTACTTTCATAACTCCGAGTTCAAAAATTTTACGAAACACTTTGACAGACTTAACGCTTATTTTAATAATTAATGAAAGCTGATACAATCAATTACTTTCTCCGATAGGACACAGTCAAGAAATGTGCTAGCTCCTAGTAGACTATATTATTTTATTTGGGTATCGCGTTGAACCTACGCGTATGTTCGTGTCACGCGCCGATAACAAAGCTTACACATTCAAGGCGACGAAACAGGGATAGCGTTACGCGTTAGAAAGAGACATTATTTGGTGATAAAACAATCTTGAATGAAAGTCATGCGAAGTGAATTTCACTTAATTGCGTTGCGGCGAGAGTGGCTTTTACTTTATAATTCTTATCATAGTGATATTTCTGTGCTAAAACAGTTTGAAAATACTTAATATAAGATGCTCATTGAACCTGAAAACAATATTTATTCATAAAGTTCAGCCCGTTAAAACTATGTTAACGTTACATTACAACACACGTTGCGTCGCTAAGTTGTCGTTTTTACTACTACGACGGTTTTACTTGCTATCGACGACGTAAGTTTTTGTATAGGAAATTTTAGTTCTGCATGTGACCGCTAGAGGCGCTGTGCAATTTTACATAGACTTTTTTACGTCGTCGCTACTATACTACTACGTCGGCGGCACTGATGAATTCATAGATGAAAAAACAAATACCAAGAGATTGTCGTTTGAATTCCACATGCTGCAATGAAAACGGAAGATGTGATTCTCTGAATCTGAATCTTTCGATGTCGTGGCATCTTCACTATCATGTAATGTAAAGTCCGTTTTTCCTTGCTAGTCGAAAATTGAAAACAATCTTGATTTTCCTTTTTTAAGAAATGAATCATTTTAAAAGAAGATTCTTGAAATTTTAGGTGAGAGTACAGTGGTAGAATAATATGGAGTAAATACTTCGGAATAACAATAGATACTTTATTATTTTACAAATAAATAAATCTCAAAAAAACAATATGCACATGACAGCAAAAGAACAATCAACAATACAGTCATAGCAACCAAGCTCTTCTATTTGTCTCACGTTGCTACTGTCAGTGACTTCAACATCTTCTCTCAACGTGTAGACCAATAAGCTCGCATAATTTTCTAAGCCTAGGTCTAGCTAATGCCTTTGTAAAGATATCTGCTAACTGAAGGTCACTGGTAACTTTTCTGACCTTTAGTTGACCACTTGTAACCAACTCGCGCACAAAGAAGTGTCGAATCCTTATGTGCTTTGTTCTTTTATGGAACTCTGGATTTTCAGCCTAACGAATAGCCGCTTCGTTATCCAGTAACACCCAACTAACATTTTGGTAATAAGAATAAGTGCTATATGAGCTATATAAGAGATTTTTAATTGCCAAAGTTGATATAAAGGCACTAACAATTAGCGTGTTATAGCGTGCTATAACTCTCTTATGAACCTAAATTGGGCCCACAATTTTATAACTTAGGTTGACAAAAAGGTGATAAAACGGGACTACGAGTGATAATACAGAGGTATAATAATGCTATTGGAGCCATCATTTCCACTTTGAGTGTTAAACGGGCCATTGAAAGGTTACAACCGCAAACTAGAGTGGTACAAACGTTGTAAAAATCACTATGATATTTTTTTTATTGGCAAAATAGTTCTATTGGAGCCATTATTACCACTTTGAATGTTTAGTGGGCGATTCAAAGGTTACAACCGCAACCTTAAGTAGTATATACGTTGTAAAAATCACTCTGATAACTTTTTTGGTGGTACATAAATGCTAGCTAGATACTATATATATATCTTAAGAATATACGAGACGTTTATGGTCGCAGTGCATAATCTTAAAGTGCTAACGGTTTGTATTTTTTCATATACTTTGTGATTTTGTAATCACCAATAGCAAATAATATCTTGTGTTCAACTGATGAGATGTTACGGCAACCATAGTGAAAACTTTAAAAAGGTAAGTGAATATTTTATTTTGGATTTCTTGTATAATACTTGTTAAATCCTACTGCGCTGTTCAGTTTATTGTATAAATGGGTAGTAGTTTTTAACAAAATTTTGATGCGCCAGTGATATAAACTACGAGTACCTTTGATTAATACTCGTATTCTGAAGAAATAGGCACCGTATTGATTTTTTTATTTATGCAAATCATAAATAACAGTCTCTGGAGTGTCAACAGTTTTATAAAAGTGGAGTAAGAGTAATTTGATTTCAGAAGTTATAATGTAATGTTAATGAGCTTGTATTTTCCCTTTATTCTTGTAGAGGTTAACTTTGATTTTAATGGCGTCCATTTCTAATTACTTGAGATTCCCGTTAACTCTGTTATCTCTGGCATAGTTTTAAAAGAGTGAAAGTTAGCACGTCTATGCCATTAGTAGCTCTACAATATGGTTATAGTACAAAAAGGCGATAAGTTTATAACTTTCGCTTGCATAGAAGTCTCATGTGAACCAATAATATGAATATATTTTAGGGTTCTACTGTGGTTATGAAAAAACATCTTTAATAAGAAATAAGCAGTTATATCTATACACAACAAAACTGTAGCAGGTCAAATTCTACACATTGATTTTAATAAAAACTCAAATATACCTACACCTCAAGCCTTAATTTTGGTCAGAGGAGTAACAACATTCTAAAACTAAATTTTTGTTATGCATGTTACTGTTTTTATTATTTTTTATTTATTTATTCCTTTGTTTCAGGCAACAAATTCATTTTGGCTTTCTAGGTTTTTTATGATGTTAAGACTAGCCCATATCAGTTTATTCTTGGAGTGTGCGTATTCATATAAGGATCAACTAGTTCGGCCTAGCCTAAACTGGTTTTTCCTATTGAGCTTAGGATGAACTAGTTTGGCCTAGGCTAAACTAGTACATACTTCACGCGATAGGGTTTACTAGTATAGCCTAGGTCAAACTAGTTTCTCCGGAAATCGGGTTTGGCCGGTAACATATATATAGATACAAAACCATCCTCTTCAATCACTCTATTGATAAACCCATGGGCTAAAAGTTCACCTTGCAAGTATAAAAATTAGCTATTTTAAATTCCCGGTTATCGTAAGAATGGACCTGTCAAACATGTCAAGTCCTCCCCTTTTGTGTCAATACAGTTAAATTTTGCACAACTTTCCTTGCGTGTTGATGTGACAGCGAATGTTCCATTTTTATGATAACCGAGTTATATTTATTATTCCAGTAACCTGTAAGGCTAGACGCGGACACAATGTAACCAAGTGATAGCGCGCACTGTTGGTTTATTAAGAGCAAAAATTACAGTAGTAAAGCCTTATATACTAACTTACATAACTAATATGGGGTGAGGTAGCGCACACACTACACCTCCCCCGTTTTTAAAAACGAAAAAATAATAAATATGCTTGTTTTTTTTTTGTGAAATTAATTAATTTTGAAGATAGAACATATTGACATTTAAATGTTTAAGTGAAAGTAATTTTTAATAGGTAGAAATAACTAACCGTAATATCCAACTGATGAACAAAACTGATTGTAAATAAAGTTGAATTACAGACATTGTTATTAAGTTTTTCCAAAGAATACGTAATATGAAATTATGCAAACAAGATTTATTATAAGTGTACAAATGCAAGTTATAATGCGTGAATTATTATATTTGACCAATAAAAAAAAGACTACTATAAAAATATAAATGCAATATTAAGCCTTATATGAATCAAGGCAGTAAAAACAAAAGGAATTTTACGTGCTTATTTTAGTTACTACCCAAGTAACACAGATAGCATTATAAGAGACAAATGTTGACTCCATTTACAACTCAAGATCCGTATAAACTCGTATATATGTTCACCGTGCAACTTGACGCACGATATTGGCATTTCAAAACCAAAACTATGCTTAACGCTGTATAACGATTATTTAATAGCATATAAAAGTGCTATAATAAAGCTTTTAGCATTAATACAGCCAGCCACAATGTCGTTGTACAACTATCAGCAACTTTCAGTGCACTTAAACCTATAATAGCACTTTAAGACGTAGAAAAATGCTTAATGCACTTAAATAGCATCAACGTGAACCATGAGAATGCCTAATGCTGTATAAGTACATTAATTTGTGCCAGTATAATGCACTTAAAAACCGTTATACAGCTTTGAGCAGTCTTGAATGCTCTTTGCTGTATAATAGCACTATAAGACGGTAAGTAAAAGCCTAACGCCGTTGAACAGCATGGACGTGAACCAGTAAAATGGTTGCATTTTTAAAGGTCACGTCAGTGCTATTGTACTGCTAACAGCACTTTATTAAAATACAAGTGAGTTATACTAATGCATTTAGCAGTATATTACGTTAGTTTTGGTATATTCGTAAAACTAAGATGTTGTCAACTTGTCAGCCATTTTAGTGATAATTCAAAAGTTAAATGTTTTTCTAGTGAATGGTGAAGGTGTATTGCAATCTTGTGTGTAGGTAATTAAAAATTTTGAATTGCAATCAACAAAATTTTGAGATAATATAGTCTACTTACGCGTGTTTATTTCATATAAATATAAATAAAAAATTGCTGCGCAAAATGTTGAAAAAATCATTTAAAATAAGAGCAAAGACTGGAGGTATCAGGCGAAAGATATCGAAGGAATATGCAAGAATTATGTTGCCGTCGAGTCCGATTAGTACACTGATAATATATGATAATATATGATTGCAGTCCGAAATGGGTTTTATTGGTTTGCTCAAGGATCCCTAAAATTGTAAAGTAATGGCACTATATCAGTCTACATCGAGGCTACTGGTGTCCCGGTGAATCTATATAGGGCTTCTTTATTGCCAATGACACTACAATAGTTCACACAAAGTCTTCTAACTGGCCTCTGGCATGATAACTGTTCACATGTGAATATTTATTTTGCCGGTAGCATTAATATGGCTCACCGTGCTGCTATAGAAAGACACCATTTTGTTAACATTTTATAACCTAAAAATTAAGTGATTCTGATCTATTAATTAGATCAAGTGTCTTAAATATTCATGATTAACACAATTTTACAATGCCTATCTGTTACCATTGTGTTAATTATACAAAATACACTCTTTTCTAGTTATACACTTGTGATTTGATTATTGCACACATATCGTTTTCTTTTATTTTATAACAAAAACACAATATATCGAAAGCGCGTGAAAAATATCAATGAATACTATATAGACATTTACAGTAAACTTCATCGCGTAGTAATATTTGGAGTTATGAGTAAAATAAGAACCAAAACCTTTCCGGTAATTAAAATAATTTTGTTGTTGCTTCTCCGTTCCTTCGTTCATTTGTCAAAGCTATCATAGTAAAAAACGAACTTTATAAAAATAATGTCATTTTTATATTTCTATCATAGTGCCATGGCATTAGAGTTGTTTTTGCAATGATGAAATGTTTATTGATATACCAACTGTGAACACTTAAATAGCTCGTATAATGTTTTCAGCATATTTTCATGCTACTGTAATGCTGTTGTAATGCTGTTAACATTTTTCTTATTAAAAGAATGCTAATATAATGCTTATGTAATGCAATTGACATCTTCATTGATCGTCATAATGCTTCTAGAATGCTATTGGCATTTTCGTTGACCATAATAATGTTTTTTTAGTGCAATTAACATTTTTTTGGCTTTAATAATGCTTATTTACGATCTGAAGCCGTATAATTTGTGCCCAAATTAGCATGATATTAGCCCTATATACGTTTACAATGCTACTATAATGCTAACTCAAAATGCTTCAACAATACATTAATGCTGTAAGGCGGTCGATATACTGCTGTCATGTGTTACTTGGGTACACATATTTGAAAAATCGTTACATATTATGTTCAAAAATATTGTTTGGTACTAATATTTATTGAGTTATTTTTAAAGGAAAGTTTTTGTATACCGACAATATTAAGTAAAATTTATATTTCCCAATATCTTATTACATTTAAAAGTAAAATTAAACATTCTTATATTAATTCTTAATAGTTTACCATAAGCTTAATATAACACAAGTATAAAAATAGAGTTAAGGACGGGCACTGTTAGCAATCAGAATCTCCAATCATAATAATGTTTGGGATATATTTTATTTTAGTTATTAATCATACTTCAAATTCACAAGTCAAAAAGGTTGAATATCATCTTCAAAAAAATATATTAATATTAGTCATAACATCTTATTTCGAACAACATTAATAATAAAAAGTGCTAATTACCTTTTCATGGTAACATTGAGATGATATCTCGCATTTTTGTCATGTCCTATTTAACAATAATGACCACCTCGTCAGGTGTTCTTACTGTTAAGAAATTCTCCTCATCTATTACTCTTTAATCATCAAAATCATTGTCATCGCTAGTGGTTACAGCTTATTGTCATTTTCGTACGTACGTATATTAATATTATATTATCGATCGATATTTTGATTTATATTTATTAAACAACATCTGGCCGGCCCTATTTATTTATTTATTTTATTGGTACATTATACATTTTATTTTATAGTCGACTTTTAATAAAGTTATTTATTTATAACATGGGTCGTGCACGCCCTAATATTAATATGAAGGTCACGATTTAAGTCTCTACTGGACTCCAACTTATCTCACGGAGGAAAACTCGTTCACACCATGATCGAATGGAAGGAACTGACACTTCTTGTACCTTTTTTATACCTTTTTTACCATTATTAAATCACATTAATATCATAGAGAATCACGAATTAAGACGAATTAAGAAGTTATACTTAGTCTCCAACAGGCTTCAGCGATGAGCTTGTTCACGTTGCGTTTACCCTGAAGGAACTGATCTCTAACTAATCTTTTCTACCTTAACTTGTATCAATATTTAATAACAAGTTACTCCTCTTATATTTTCCATATTGGGATTACTCAAATCGATTTACTTATCTTTGCATTAAACTTTACATTCACTTTCAAGAATAATTTAGCTTACAAAATATTGTACTGCTTTCGGATGATCAGCCCAATTGAACTACTTTACTTTGTTGACCAAATTACTCGCACATCTTTACAACTAGCCAACATACATAAAACCCAATTATGTACTAATAAATATTGTCATTTATCAGTGTTTATGGCATTACTTACAAACTTAAGTATCTATGCCTATATCCTTAGCCGTAATTAATCGCAAAATTCTGCAGCATTTGCGTCGTAATGATAAGTCTTATATTAGTTACGTCTCCTTTGTAACTTGTGTCAATCCATGTAAAAATATAGGTAATTTGTTTATAATGGTTACGCAAAACTTCTTGTTAGCTACTTGAAACTCGCTAAGTACATAAATAGAAATCAATAACAAATATTTTATTCATAACCTGACATAAAAATAGATTTGT
This sequence comes from Pyrausta purpuralis, assembly GCA_963924145.1. Classification (NCBI taxonomy): domain Eukaryota; kingdom Metazoa; phylum Arthropoda; class Insecta; order Lepidoptera; family Crambidae; genus Pyrausta; species Pyrausta purpuralis. The sequence goes on along the minus strand of OZ001651.1, from coordinate 16,640,458 downwards.
ATAAATCGAACTCTACCTGGGTGGCATTGTATAGAATAATGTTACCGATATTTTGCTGTGTATGCGTACTAATAAGGGATGCATCTGTTACCTTCTACTTACAAACACACGAATTAATTAGTCACAGTGTATGACGCCTTATTTGATATAACATTTCAAAACATTCTTATTACTGACCTTTTATTAGCTGAAAATATTAAATAAAATATAAAATTAACGTAAAATTAACGTTTTTTTTTTCTATCATGTAATTTTTAGAGAACCTCTGAAATTAATGAAAACTAAATTTTTGTTATAACCTCTAATTCCATAACTACTATAGTGCTGGGTTGTAACGTCATCATTGCAATTTAAAAAATAATGCTAGTAATTTTTAAGATGTAAATTATGTAAGAAAGTCATCTTGAGTGAAAAATAATAATTGCATGCCTACCTTAAGTAAAGTAACTATATTATCAGCTCAGTGAATCAAACATAGTGGAAACTCAACCTGTTTTTATTGAATGTAATACTACAATTGGAAATAAATCTGCCACTAGGCATAGTACGGACACAGAATTTTAATACAGAGTGTATTAAATATGTAAACAAATAAAAAGTATTCGATAGGTCAATAGGTTCAAAATTCTTATTGCATAAAATATTGTAATCTAGTAAGCTCTGTGTAAGTACGATTTGAGAAAGGGTTTATTTGTCAAGTTAACTAAGAGAAGCGAATAACTGTTGGGAAATTCTCAAAATATCTATAAAATTTTAAAAGTATGGGTGTAGAATATGCATGCGACAAAACATTAAACATTTAAAACTTCCCAAATAGTTTTAGGGTTCAGTGAATCGTATCAAAATATAAATGAACGTAAATTTAATACCTACTTTGCACAAAACTCGCATCGTTGATAAGTACGCTGAATAAATACGAGTATATGGATCGCATATTACAAAATAGTATGAATATTATACCTTACCTTAGTAAGTACCGGTAGTTACATGTGTACCTGTCATTATAAAAGACAATACTATCCAATGAGTTGGTTTAGACTCGCCAAAAATATTTCCATTACATTATAAACTTATTACATTCGAAACCAATTCATGAAATAAAAACATTACCTTTTCGACGCAGTCGGGTACGGAGCACTTCGCAACTCGCAAAAGCGCATCAAGTTTCAAGACGAAACTACACGCGTCTCAACGTCAGCAAATTTTTCTATAGTCACTCGTCATTGTGCATGATTTAATGAAATTAGGTCAAACAAGATTTTAAACTATCAAAGGGTTTTTATCAAACATATTTCGGTTTTGAAATAAATCTACTTTTACACTGATAATGAGAAAACTTTATGAAAGCAATGGTTCCAAAATATTTATTACAAGGAATGACTGCAATTATCAACTTATTATATTCTTTTATTAGTATGTATTTAATGACGATTCATATGTATGTACAACTGTATTTTTTAAAATTCTGAAGATGAAATTAATACCTTTAATCACTCTGAAAAAAAAAACATGGAACAAAAGAAACATAAAATCTGACCTGATTGACGTCTAAATAAATCCTGTAATTTTTAAATAAATAAAGATTGAGTAACGAGTAAAATAAAATCTACTTCGTTTTTTTTAAAACGCTAAATCTATCTAAGGAGATGCGTAACTACTTAGGGAATTTGAACTTTTAATTTGTTTTACTTACAAAATTGGTAACAGTGCCCTTGAAAAGTTTAGATTTAAAAAATATATCTTATATATCTATTTGATTACATATTTTTATGTATTATGAGCTACTATATCTATTCTAGGCCACTTCCTAACACACAAAATCACTTTTTCCACTCTGTGGTCGTCGTTCGCGATTCGCCGACCTCCCGGCAGCAGATTCCTCCATGGACACCGACTACTCCCGGCGCCCAGCATCATTCTCATTCACACATCCGACTCCAACAGACTCCTTGCGCCCAGATTATAATCACCATAACACCACCATCTGGCGCCATCGCACGCCCGTCAGCCAGCAAATCACTCTTCCAGATCCATTTTCTTCAGCACATTTCATGATTCCGTTTGGTATTATTATAGTTCATTTTTAATAACCGGAAGAAATACTACAACACAGTTTTATGAAGTCCAATAAAATCCATTTTCACTACGAATAAGAATAAAACTGTCATATTCGCCAATAATTTTCGATTATGTTCCCGTGCTCAGTACTGCCCGAGGCAGCACTGGCAGGGTCGCCATGTAAGGCTAGACGCGGACACAATGTAACCAAGTGATAGCGCGCACTGTTGGTTTATTAAGAGCAAAAATTACAGTAGTAAAGCCTTATATACTAACTTACATAACTAATATGGGGTGAGGTAGCGCACACACTACAAACCTACCTATTCCAATTGCAACACCACACCGAGCTTCACCGGCAAAACACCGCCGCGCCCCGCCACTGCGCCGCCGGCTCCCCTTCCCCGCCTCTTGTGTACTGCGCTCGCGCCTCGCTCGCTCGCTCATTCGATCCCCAGATCACTATTAAACAAGTTCGATCGGTCGGTCCCGTCCCACCTACTCACGTCACCCAATCTCGCGGCATAGAAGAGCCGTTCTGCTGCACGTGACACATCGAAGCGCGTTGTCGTTGCCGAACGGATTCAAAGTAAGTAAAATTTAATATTTAGGCCTCTTTCAAGGAGACGCGTGGCTTCGCATAACGTTATTTAAAAGTTTAAAATTAGTTTTTATGCGTAGGTATTAGCATTTTTTAAAAGTTATTTTATGCATTAAGTTAATAATTTAAAGAAAATCTATTTTGTACACTCACAGCACTCACTCACACAAACTTGACACTGGACTTTTTACTGTGTACATTTAGTCGTGCGTGACATAAGCTTGCTGTTCTTATCATAGTATCTTCCTATTTTACGTATTTGTGAAGAATAACCTGTCCTTTATATTTTCAGAATGCCGTTTAAAATCGTACAAACAAATGAAAATAACAAAACTAGATTATTTATCGTGCCGACTGAGTGGGAAGATGGAAATATTGTAAAATGGCCACGAAAAAATATGAACAAATTAGTGAAATACGAATTTTCCTCCCCACAAAATAACTGGCATGAAGAATCATGCATAGTCAAGAGAAGAGAAATACCATCGTACGAAACTGCTGAATATATATTAACCGAAATGTTAAAACATTCGGACACAGAAGATGACACAAAGGACCAAAAGAAAAAACCTCTTCGGGAACTTAACTTGAATATTATAGCAGATGAAATTGTAAGTATTATAGTAGACAACTAACATTGAGACCAAGTCTGTGTATGTGATTTATTATTGTGTCAAATTTTAGAAATTAAGACCCTTTGCACACTGCGACTTTTAGCATCGATGCAGTCGCAAAATGTCAACCTTTACTTTTAGAAGTTGGAAATTGACACATTATGTACTGAATTTTGGCGACTGCATCGATACCAACACAGATTATCATCGATGCAGTCGCGCTTCTGCATCGAACTAACGCGCGACTGCATCGATGCCAAATAAGATCTGTTCATTGCGTGAGTCGCGATGCTGTCGCGCGTTAATATCGATCCTAAAAGTAGTAGTGTGTAAGGGGTCTAAAAAGCATTTCTATTTTGACTGCAACCGACGACGGCCGAGATACCGACTGATGACTGATTTAAATGGTGTTTTTGGCTAACCAAATATTCTAATGGCTCAAACATAATTGTTTTTCTCAATTTTAATGCCTTTTTTATAGATATGTCCCCCAAATGAAGAAATCGCTGTTGAAACATGCCCAACACCAGCTGCTCCACCTCCATTTTCTAACCAAAATGAAGTTTACCAATTTATTGTATCAGAAAATCAGAATGAAAATATTCAACATCAATGCAGCTGTGCCAATTTGGAACAAACTTTGACAGTTCAAAATATACTTTTGTCTAACCAGACAAACATTTTGGAAAAACTTAATAATATTGAAAAGGTGCAAAACACCATGCTACAGAAATTTTCGTTTTTTGCTGTACAGTTGGAAGATGCAGTACTTCAAATTAATGCAAACAGTAATTTACATGTAACTAAATTAAGAGATCCCAGAAACACATCAGATAATACAGCATTTGGTTTTAAACCAATTGATAATATTCAGAGACTAAACGAATTCGAAAATCAATTATTAGACAAAAGTGCACGAGAAAAATTAATGAACACTTTTTCTGTGATCTGCTCCGGAGGCAAAGGTATTGATTGTGTCTACACACTAACAGATATTCTATTTTCACGAGATTTTTTGTGTCAATTTACATGGAGCGGTGGAAGTCGAGGAGATGATGTCAAAATTGCTTGGAAAAGTTACAAAAACACCCTGGGTTTTTTTTGGGAAATGATTCGTTGTTGGGACACAACGTACACAATTAAAGACAACGAGATTTTTTTCAAGACTGTTCTAAAAAACTCGAAGAAGAGAACAATGGCCAAAAATAAAAGAGCATCTACTTCAAGAAAACGTACAAAACGGTCAAAGTTGGAAACTAAGAAAGATAAAAATTAACAGAAGAAGAGGAAACTACATCTGACTAAACTGACGAAGAAAATGAAAACAGTAAAAGTGATGATATTATACCAGAAAAGAACGGTCAAAATATGATAGTGGTAGAAAACAGCGTTGACGAAGAAAACACAATGAACGACACAGAAGAAGAAAAAGACAAGGATAAACAAATTGGAATTATACACTATGATATGGAAAGAGATCAACACGACGCTGAAAAAGCTAATGAACACAATAATAATATAACCTTCGAAAAGAAAATAAATACTGATAAACAAGCGAATGATAGAGGTGAAATTAAGAAACCGAGCACATTATCTAATATGAACCGCAAAAAAATAAACCTGAAAAAGTAAAATGCACAAATAATGAAGCGTCTCAAAAAACATATCAAATTAGCTGTAATAGAAAAACGTTAGAATGTATCGAAAAGTTCAACCTTATTACTTAAGTTAATATTGATTGCTAAAAGATATTCATACACACAAACACAAACACACACACACACACACACGCACGCACACACACACACACACACACACACACACACACACACACACACACACACACACACACAAACACGTGTACACACAGGCACAGAGGTTTCTTAGTTTTTATTTTATTATGGTACAATCAATCTTCTTTGATTTTTTGTATTGATCTCACGAGTAATTAAAACTTTAATTTGTTAAGTTTTTGTTATAATTTTTAAATACATACTCAGTTTTTCTATTTATAAATACATATTACGAGTATTATGGATGAAAATTGTTATTTTTGTTGTTATGTTAAGCGGTAGATCGCTACTTAGTTGTAGAGAAGAATTTTTTTAATCATTTTTTGTAATTATCCTTGAACTTTGATTATTACGACTAATTATGTTATTTTACTATTTACTAATATATATTATTTACTAATAGCAGGTATTTTGAATGAATGCACATTTTAAAAAAAATAACATGTTTTATTTTTAAACTGTATGTAAAAGGGGTAAAAAGTACAGATAGCCACTTTTAGTAATACAAACAAGTTTGCATTTTACATCTTTAGGGTGAAATATAACAATTTCTGATGACAATTTGCTGTTTTCCCAGGCTTTGTAAATATTTAAAAAAGAGGACTTGATTGGCTTTTCAAAAACTAATTGTTTTTCTGTTATTTGTTTGCCATGTATACGTATATCCTTATTTTTGCCAGTAATATATTTAAGTTCAATGATTTCATCAGCTAGTGACATGAAATATATATCTTTGATCTTGCAAGATAATACAAAGTGTTTAAAGTGAAGCACTGTAAAATTTTTGTGCTTGGTTAAGAAAGGCTAATCAAATGTTTTTTTTCCTTCAGGTGTAAAATTTATATTTTGCTCAGATAATCTTTTAGCTATCTGAGAAAGGGGTTTGTTTGCCTGCCTCAACATGCTTTTTATTAAAAACAATTTATTCTCGAAAGGGTATGCGTTAAATGTTGACAATGTTCCAAACTTTTCCACTTCATCAGCTACATGTAATAAATTGTGAACATTACTGGTGATATAATCTGTTCCGTACTATTTTTTATAATTTTCAACAAAATAGTCTAACATATCTTTAGCAAGACGTAGAAAGTGTTTGTAATTTTGTGAAGAACATATTGTAATACTGCAAAACAGTGCCAAAAAATTATGGTAAGCATCCGGATGAAGGACATCTGGCAATATAATTATACTCAGATAATGTAAGAAGGTTCCGAATTCACTGGCTTTCCAGTGCACAAGACAATCTTAAGTTCTCACTGCTCTGTGGATTTCAGATGGAAATTTGCACTGGTTAAAAATATGTTAACATTTTCGATGTCTTGTGCACGCCATTTAGTTTTAAGGTTGCCAAAATTTCCGTCCCTCCATCCTGTTAGTAACCTTTTCATAATCCCCAAATGAATCAAATGCAATGAATCTGAAATGGGAAATTGTTCAACCATGTCAATAGGCAGCTCCAATAAAGGCGAATCTGTTTTGTGATGGCTACCGTACATCTTTTTTCTAAAGTTTTCGTCAGTTCTAGGAGAATATCTTCGTGTCGAAAACACAACAGTATGCGTTGCATGTGAGTAGTCCCCTACGGTTGTGCACTTTAAACAACCGTGCTTGCCATTGAAATTGCAAACACCTGGAAAATATAAAAAAAAGATTTGAAAATAGGTAGGTGCTAGGTATTGTTTTAACTTAAATAAAAAAGTGTAGGTATTATCAGTTTCCTTTTCAAGCATCAAGCATCAGATTGATCAAATATTTCAAAATTATGGACACTGGTAAAAGGGAACGAAAAGAAACAGTGCCAGCCGCCAACTAGACATAATAAGTAGAACTACGAGGTAAGTATCGAAGACAACTGGCTGACAATAATAAATGAGCATTACGCGAATCGGTACTAATGTAGGACAATAGCAATGTGTCCTTTATAATTTATCTGTGGTATGGATTTAAAGAGGCTCACACAAGTTACACACACCCAATTTATTTCGCAAAATATATTCCAAAGAGTAGAATATCAAAATACTACCTCAAGTAAGTAGTCTATAATACCGAATAGCAAGCGGATCAACCGCAGAAGGTAGCTAGCATTAAAATACAACCGTAATTTGCTTACCTTTAATAAAAGCGCGTGCAGGAGAATCACAAATGAAGCATCTTAATTTCACGTTCACATTGGTGTTTTTAATGCAGATCCCATGCTCTAACAAAATCTTCATTTCATTAACAAAATCTTCCAAATAAGATTTTAAATTCTTAGGTTTTCCTTTTCCATAGTAAATTCCAATGATAAATGGTTCACTGTCAATTTCAAATACGTTCGCCAAAATAGGCCAGAATTCATATTTTGAGCTCTTGAAAATTGGTAAGCCATCAAAGTTAATATTCAAATGAATTGTTTTTGGCAGTGGTGAACAATTTTCAAAAATATTTATTAACGGCTTAATAATGCCATTATGCCAGTACTCACCCCCTTCGATTGTTTTAAGACAAATTTCTGTTGGTGTTTGTAAAATAGTGCGAGGGTCAGATGGTAAAATGTCTTCAAATCTCTTGTTTAAAATTAAAAGCAACTCTTTTAAAGCAGCTTGGCTAATATTTTTTTGTATGGCCCATGTGCGTAAATTATTTTTTAAGTCTATATTTTTCATATATTCATTGTCTTGTTCGTCGTGTGAAGTGTTTGAACTGGAACTACTGAGAGGTAACAATATATTGGACTCTTCGCCAATAATATCACTTTTTTGCTGTACGGAACCTTGTTGAATGTTGGCTGCTTTTGCTTGACATACGCTTTCGAAGTTTGAGGTTTTGTGACTGTAACTGCTATTAATATCAACACAAGAGCTTTGAATCTCATTAAATTTCATCTTATTATCAGAAATATCATTATTGCCTTTGACAATCAATTGTTTTTTGGAGACTATGGTGCCACTTGAAGGCTCATCGCATCGATATTGAGATAATTGAATCAGTTTCTTATACTCTCTAGCAGCTTTTCTTTTAACTCCACCGGTTCTTTTTTTAACTTTCCACGGTGGCATATCGACTAAAATGCTTCAGCCCTCCTGAGGGCAGACCGTGAAAATAATATTTAACATTGTTTATCCTGATAAACAATGTTAAATATTATTTTCACGGTTAGATTGTATAACATCATATGATGTATTGCAAGTGAATTAAATTCTGCAAGACAACTTAAGGTGATAGTAAAAAGTTATAGAGTTTTCAAGTAATATTTCCCGTTTTATAAAAGTATTTCTTAAAACCACTATATCACCAAGTTGCCCGATTAACCCCATTGTTAAACCTCTAATGATTTAAACGCAGAATCCAAGTCTTGTAACTCCTAGATTCATTGTAGAGCTCCAACAAATTTGTTAAATTGTACAAAGTACTTATCTTAATGATCAAAGTGTTAATAAATAACTGACAAAACCTTGAAGTGTTTACCTCTTCTAAAAGCTATATAGATATTCCTTAAGGTGTCACAAAGCATTTAACTAACTTTGTTTAAGAATATTAAGCGTTACTTAACCTGACAAACCCTTTTTGGTGTTCATGATTACTCAGGCTATTAGATGAACCCCTTAAGTGTTACAAGATATTTTACTAACTCTGTTTAATAACATTTTTCGTCAATAAGTGTTAACGGATACCCTGCAATTTCTTTAAGTGATAAATATTTCTTTAAACTTTAAGTTTTAGTAACATAACGATTTCCACTAACTCTATACTATAGTCATAAGGCTTGAAATTTTATTTTATAACTCTTACACCTCTATTGTTTTTAATAATTTATACTTAGCACTTTAATAGAATTCATAGTTATTACTGATGACTTTATATAAGATTTATACAATGTTAAGCGGTAAAAAAAGGTTGCCCTTATCTCCAAAATGTTTGTTGGGAGAGTTGGTAGGCTCTTAATCTCAACAATATCATTCATGAGACGTGTCAGCCAAATACACTCTCTAGCTCCTTCGCTAGCTGCTACAACTTCAGCTTCCGTGGTAGAAATCGCTACACTTTGCTGTCTTTGGCTAATCCAAGAAATAGCTCCACCTGCATACATACATAACACTCCAGAAGTAGATCTTCCAGTGTCAATGTCCCCACCGTGATCAGCATAGGGACATTCCGATACAAGTAAATACGAGTAGGTATTCGATACTTTTGATTCGATACCAAGTAAAAATAGCATCGAATCAATATTGCGATACCTACTCGGTATCGAAACAAAAGTACTTGGTATCAAATTGAATCAGCATATCATCTTTAAAAAAAACCTAAGACAACTAAGTAGCCCTGAGTAAGTCAGAACATGATGTCCCGTCTACTGCAACACCTGCATACGATTTTGGGAAACATCATATGGAGTTAGCACATGGGCACAAGAAGAAAAAGAAATTCATAAAGATGAAATTAGGAACTAAAAATTTGCGCACGGGCAGGACTAGAACCAGCAACTTCTGGCTAACCGGGCCAAACACTCTACCAATTGAGCTACCGTCCTGTCAGTCCGACCTTGCGAAATTTGTGGTCTCTTATGATAAAAGATTGTCTCCAAAATACCTTAAACAGATACTGTTTTTGGGCAATCTTAATGCTCAAGAGTTTTATGTTTAAAGTAAGCATGTGACGCAAAACATTTAAATAAGTATATTAATTTTTTTCTCATTTTTTTTTAAATATTGTCCTTCAACGTTCATTGTGAGCATCCTCAAAATAAAAAATATTTAATAGTTTTTCGTAAAGTATCGATATAAGTAAGTATCGATACTTTAGGAGTATTTGTTTGAGTAGTATCGAAAGAAGATTTGAGTACTATCGAAATGAGTAGGTATCGATACTTTGATGGTATCGAAACATCCATAGATCAGCATCACTGAAACATTCTAATCAACCCTTCTTGTAATTCTTTTTATATAAAATGCCAAAATCAGGACAATACTGTAGGTATCTTAAAATCCGTTTTAATTTGATGCAGTCATTGACAGTTGGGTTTTCCAATCTCCTTGATGCAACACTAACACTATAGGCTATATCTGGTCTTGTTCCTACCATCAAATATGCCAGTGCTCCAACAATCTGTAATTGTTGATAATGTTGTCCACATGTGTTTCTTTATTATTTACACACACATTATTATCCTTTATGATCGGGGTTGTAACTGGTTTGCAATGATGCATACCAAATATCTGGATCATTTTATTGGTATAGGAAGTCTGACAAATCTTTATTCCGTCTTCTCTGGTTTCTATCTCTATACCCAGAAAGTAGGATGCTGGTCTTGTGGTAATTTTGAAATGACGTTTCATCTTGTCAAGAAACTCATCAATCAACCTTTGGTTTGACCCTGTGATCAGGCCATCATCAACATAAAGAGCCACAATTAGCTTACCAGCTTGATCTTTCCTTATAAACAGGCACGGATCTGCATCGCTTACTTTGAAACCAGCTTCTTTAAAGAAATCTAGTATACGTCGATTCCAACATCTTGGAGCTTGCTTCAATCCATATAAACTTTTCTTTAATAGACAGACTCGCCCAGATCCATCATCATAACTTTCAGGTTGTCTCATGAAAATTTCTTCATCTAAAGTTCCACAGAGAAACGCGGTAGAAACATCGAATTGCATCAAACACATATCCTCGCTTGCAGCTAAACTGATAACAGCTCTAACCGTTGCCATCTTAGCTACCGGACTTAATGTTTGATCAAAATCATCACCTTTTCTCTGTTTAAAGCCTTTGATAACCAATCTGGCTTTATATTTGTCAACCGAAACATCAGCATTCAGCTTGACCTTATATACCCATTTACATGGTAATGCCTTTCTATTCTTCGGAAGTTTGTCTAGAACCCACGTTTTGTTTTCCTTTAGAGAGTTTATTTCACTTTCCATGGCTTTCTTCCATAATTCACTCTCAGGACTTAGCATAGCTTCCTGATACGTATTTGGTTCTGTATACGATTTCCATTCAGTATTGAGCACGTAATCTTTGAATTTTTCCGGAGGACGAAGCAATGAACGATCTCTTAATACTCTTTCAGCTTGCTCGTGCATTTCAGGTTCTGCAATCGGAGCTTCTTCATGATCTACACCTTCATTAGCTTCTTCATCCATATCTCCCCCTAATTCAATAGATTCGTCACAAATATTATTTCTATCTCCATCAAGTTCATTATAATACTCTAAATCGTTCATATCAGGTTCATCGGTAGGGTCAGTACTAATACCTTCATTATGAGTACTACGATCTTCGAAATCATTGGAGTTTCTAGGATTAGTAAGATTAGTAAAATAATACCGCTTTTCAAAGCGGGTGAAAAAAGTGACCCCTCAAACTTCCGGCCAATATCGATTCTGCCAGTCTTGAGTAAAATATATGAAAAGATTATATTCAATCAAATTTTAGCACACTTTTCATCGAACAAGTTATTACATAACAAACAATTCGGTTTTACTAAAGGAAGAAGCACCACGGATGCAGGAGTTGCTCTTTTAACACATGTATTTGATGCTTATGATAATAGGCATGATGCTTTAGGGATTTTCTGTGATCTATCGAAAGCGTTTGATTGTGTGGATCATGAAACATTACTTAAAAAAATATGTCACTATGGGGCATCATTGAACTCGTTAAATTTAATTAATTCATATCTTTCAGGTAGAATGCAAAAAGTATGTATAAACGGAACTGAGTCTTCTGGAGCACCTCTAACAATGGGTGTGCCCCAAGGATCTATATTAGGACCTCTTTTATTTTTAATATATATAAATGACCTCCCGCATTTTGTAGGGAATCTTTGTGAAATAGTTTTGTTTGCAGATGATACTTCACTTATATTTAAAATTCCAAGAGGTAGGAAATTTTGACGATAAATAATACTCTTTCACAAGTATTACATTGGTTCACTGTTAACAATCTCCTTCTTAATGGAAGTAAAACTAAATGTGTAAAGTTTACGATGCCTAATGTCCGACAGGCATCAACTCAGGTTAAGATAAAAGACAAACCGCTTGATACTATTAATTCCACAACATTCTTGGGAATCACTTTAGACTCCAAACTACAATGGGGTCCTCATATAGAGGCCTTGTCAGGGAAACTAAGCTCAGCTGCTTTTGCTGTAAGGAAGATAAGACGTTTGACTGATGTAGAAACAGCTAGGTTAGTTTATTTTAGTTATTTCCATAGCTTGATGTCCTACGACATTTTACTGTGGGGCGCGGCTGCTGATGTAGAGACAATTTTTGTGTTACAAAAAAGAGCCGTGCGAGCTATTTATAATCTTAAACCTCAAGATTCCTTACGAGAGGTGTTTAAAGAAATTAGAATATTAACTCTAGCCTCTCAGTATATTTACGAAAATTTAATGTATGTACGGAAAAATTTACATTTATTCACGAAAAATAGTGACATACACAAATATAATACTAGAAATAAGGATAAGCTTGCTATTCCACAATTTAGGATTCGAAAGGTTGGTAATTCTTTCATGGGGAAAGGTATAAAATTTTTCAATAAACTACCAGAACACATTATTAATTTACCGGCTAATAAATTTAAAACTGTTATTAAAGAAACCCTTATGACGAAAGGGTATTATAAAGTAGATGATTATTTAAATGATAATAATGTATGGACTTGCATGATCACTACAAACATTGTAAACCTTTTGAAAAGAGGCATTGACAATAGTGACTGAGTTTCTTGCGCAGCTTCTTCTCAGCACTAGCCCACAATTGTCCCGAAGCTGTGGTAGGGTTTATATTGGGACGTGTAAAGGTGCCCCCAGAGGGCCTATTTGCATAAATAAATGACTTTTATGACTTTTAGGTAATGGAAGAATAAGATCCAATCCATTCTCTTTATTATCACCTGATAACTCTGAATCAATATTAGACTCCAAAGGCTTCTCGTCAAACGTGACGTCCCTAGATCTAACAAGTGAGTTTGAACTCTTGTTCCAAAGTCTGTAACCATCATCATTATCATAGCCAATGAGAATGCACTTTTCAGCTTTCCTTTGAAGTTTACTTCTTCTCTGCTTTGGTACATGTGCATAACATACTGAACCTATAATCCTTAAATGCTTGATTTGTGGTTTCTTGTTGAACCACAACTCATAAGGAGACTTATAGCTGACTGATGTGGGTCCTGTCCTGTTCAAAATATAAACAGCAGTCTTCACAAGCTCAGCCCATAATTTTTCAGGTAATTCCTCATGTGCATGCATCATAGCTCTAGCTGATCCTACTATTGTGCGATTTTCCCTTTCACTAACGCCATTTTGCTCGGGCGTGTATGGCATTGTTAGTCTATGGTTAATATCAAGTTCCGACATAACTTTCTTTACTTGTGCATTCACGAATTCACCTCCATTGTCACTTAGAATTTCCTTAACAACATGCCCCGCTGTTTTAGCTTCAGCCAGCGTTTGTTTCAGCTTCTCTGATACCTCCGACTTATTCTTCATTAGATATAGAAAACGGAAACGTGTGTATTCATCTTTGAATAGTACAAAGTAACGGAACTTTGCATTTGAGTTAGGAAACGGTCCACAGACATCCGTGTGTATACGCTCCCCAGGTTTCGTAGCTTTCTCTCGAACACCGAACTTTCACCTATGTGTCTTTCCAAAGATACAACCTTCGCATACTTCACCATTATCTGTTGTCTTGATGTACAATTCATGCTCTATCAGACTTTTCACATGCCTTTTGTTCTGATGACCCATTCGCTCATGATAGAGTTGCAACATATCAGTATTCTGAACTAAGTTCACTGCCAGAGTAGGTGGTACGGCTTTGCAATTTAATTCGTATAAGCCTCCATACCTCTGCCTAGATCCTGTTACAGCAACTTTCCCGTTTAGTTTCATAGAACATGATGTGACCTGCGACTCAAATAAACTTGTAGGATTTTTATCTTGTGCTGCCAGTACCGAAAAAAGATTCTTACTTATTTGTGGAACATACCAGATATCTCTCAAGAAACTTGCAGTCTTATCTTTCAGCTTGGCTTCAAATTTGATCGATCCCTTTCCAATAGCTTTGATCATTTTTCCATCAGCTGTTGTTACCGTGTGACTTCCATAGAAATGTTCAAAATCTTGAAAAAGATCTCCTCTCATAGTAACATGATGTGTAGCCCCATTATCTACATACCATTTTTCATGATTTACATTTCTTTCCATGGTGTTCACAGTGCATAACATCATAGAACTGTTTTCTTCTCTAGATTTCTGAGAAACAAGTTTCTTTGGGCAATCCTTCTTAAAGTGACCCTGTTCCTTGCAAATAAAGCATTTCACCTTATCAGGATTCTGTTTACTAGCTTGTTTCTTTTTTCCTGTCTTATTTACGGTCTTTACTGCCAGAGTTTCACAATTCCTATCAACACTGTCGAGGGCTTTTCCATGCACACACAACTGACTAGTGAGGTTTATCCAGACTGTGGAATGTCTTTCTTTGACATAAGCATCCAACTTGCTTTAAATGAAAAAATATGTTTTAGGCAGTAAATCCAATATCTTGCAGATTAATATAAACTCTGGTAATTCTTTATAGCCATCCCCAGTCTTTATCAACTCCTGTCTCATATTGTGCCATAAATTTTTCAATTTAGATATATGCGTCGCTATGTCATCTGATGGATTCAAGCTGAATTGGAAGAATTGCAAACAAACATCATACAGGCGGTCCTCATTCCCACCTTCATACTGCCTATGTAATTCATCCCAGACCTCTTTTGATGTTGTGAATCTCATTACCTTGTCAAGTGCTTGATCTGATATATTATTTGTAATCAAAAGTAAAGCAGTGCTATCCTTCCGTAAGTATTCCTTGAACGAAGTATTATACTCAGCCAAAGCTACTGCAGCTGGCCCATCTCCAGCTTCACAAGATGGCTTTTCAGGCTTTGATACCTTTCCTTCAACTATATCCAGCAATTCATAAAGATGAAATAAGAAACCAAAAATTTTGCGCACGGGCGGGACTTGAACCAGCAACCTTTTGGCAGACCGGGCCAAACGCTCTTACCAATTGAGCTACCGTGCTGTCAGTCCGACCCGGCGAAATTTGTGGTTTCTTTTCTATTCTATTCATCTAGCCATCTGTTTCATAAACAGACGGCTAGATGGCGCTAAGCGTCACGCAATTGACGTTTTCATAAGAAACCACAAATTTCGCCGGGTCGGACTGACAGCACGGTAGCTCAATTGGTAAGAGCGTTTGGCCCGGTCTGCCAAAAGATTGCTGGTTCAAGTCCCGCCCGTGCGCAAAATTTTTGGTTTCTTATTTCATCTTTATAAATATAAAATATGACACTGTGAGTGTTAAAAACATTCTAAAGCATTGTATCCAGCAATTCAGTACCTCGCAGAATTGTCAACTTCCGGAACCTCCAATGAAGCCAGTTGTCTTCTTCGAGTTTCGTAATCTGAACTTTGGACAACTCCATTTCTCAAGCAAATGCAGGCCCAAAACCTCTTGAAATATTAGGTGAGAGTACAGTGGTAAAATAATATGGAGTAAATACTTCGGAATAACAATAGATACTTTATTATTTTACAAATAAATAAATCTCAAAAAAACAATATGCACATGACAGCAAAAGAACAATCAACAATACAAGTAGTCATAGCAACCAAGCTCTTCTACTTGTCTCACGTTGCTTCTGTCAGTGACATCAACAAAGATAAATTCAAAACTGCATAGGTACATACAGGTAATTCATTGTTAAATACTGAGTTATTTTCAAATCAAATGGTTAACTAATTTTATTTTTCTAATTATTTTAAATTTTATGAAAAGATTGTTTACAATATTGGACAAGCAAAGAAAAACGGATTTTAGAGCTTGTAATAGCTAAAGCAAAACACGATTTCCCAAAAAAATATATCGTAAAAAGTATCTCTCCTGTCCAGCTCCCTGCATATAAGCACGCGAATGCACTAACGATGACAATAGACCAATTAAATTTCTGCTACTGAGCACCTTATTTCTGCTTTGGCTTTTGTAGTCTGTAGCCCAAGCAAAAAATATCGAGTAGCGTCTTGTACAGTCGCCGTCAGATATATTGGCGCAGACAAAGTGACCTTATACTTCTGAACAGTTTAAAATGTCAATATGTTCCATACACTACAAGTTAACATTAATATCAGAACATTCATTACTTCATTTATATCTGAGCAGAAGCTAGTCAATAACTTCTATACCACCTCTACCCAATAATATTTGAACACTCATAACGTCAAATGTATCTACGCAGTCGGTTTTAAATATCTGAGCAATCGAGGAAAATTGCACAATGAAGTGCTTCCAACTTAACTATAAATACTTTTTTAAAATAGGAACTCTTTTCATAGTTTATATTATAGTAATATGAGGCTGGCAGTTTGTAACGCTTTGTAGTTTTCAGTATTGTCATCACTGACATGAAAGTGTCATGCAATAAATAAATTCAGGCAAGTGAGTGTTCAGATATTATTGGTTAGTTGTGTGTATAGAAGTTATTGACTAACATCTGCTCAGATATTGATGAAGTAATGAATGTTCTGATATTAATGGTAACTTGTAGTGTATGGAACTTATTAACATTTTAAACTGTTCAGAAGTATTTGGTCACTTTGTCTGCTCCAATATATCTGACGGCGACTGTACGCAAAAAAGTTTTGAGTTTCGAGTTGCATTCATTCACACGTGTCGTGTTTATTAGAACTCTATGCGCTTTCGTTCGTCATTATAATTCGCTAATAGTTCCGAGTTGAACCGACATTATGAACGCTTATGGCGAAAAGACCGTATAACTAAATTGTGTATTTCCTTTAAACGGATTTATAACCTACCTGTGTAAAAAGTTATGAAAAGGTACTTTGACTTCATAGAAAACCCAATATTGACAGAAATTTGAGGCGCAGAGTGGGGAAAAATAAACAAATAAAGCTTATTTAAAAAATATTTATTTACGGATACAAAATTGAAATTAAAGTCATTCATGCAGTTTAAGGACTCGTTCTAACCCTAAAGACCTATGTAAGATAATAAAGTTGTTTGGACCAGCCATCAGAATTCAAAGGAATGGCAGGCACAAGTAACTGTCGTCTCTAGGTCAAGGTCAAGGTCGAGGTCTTTACCACCTAACCACATTCAGGCAAAAATTACTTACATACGACACAAAAACGGGCGTCATTTCAAAAAGAAAACGACGCTAGGCGCAAGTGATTTTGGTCCTCAATGGCGGTCAGGCGGTGATGATCTCGATATAAAATAATTACCCTGCAATCTCATTCTGAAATAAAAAGATACCCACTGAATTAACAAATTCTTTGACCCCACATTCACAATTAACTTTTTCATGACACAACGGTCACTTGCTCTCTCATCGATTACTTTAACTCTCTCTATTGATATTTTCGTCTGAGAAATGAAACCTTAATTTAAATTAAAATTAGCCATATTATTAGCCATTTCAGACCAAGCTGCGAACCGTGAGCCGTCCATTTCAGGCGCATGACTGTTATTTGATAACAACGTGTGACTTTGCCCTCCTATTTGAGCTCCACATTCAATACATTTACTGACTTGCATGGCCCCACCACACTCTCCGATACAATAGAAATGACCATTTGGACACTTATACCAATGACCCTGCTTGAGTCCAATAGCTTTCACGACCAAATCACGCTCTTCTTTTGTTACGATGCCGCTCACTTTTACTGCATCTTGCAATTTTTTAAGAGCATCCAATGCTGCATTTTCATTGAAAACTTTCCATGTAAGAACTGTTCTAGTTGCATTTGCAGTAGCGTCCTTAACGGTGGGTACACTTTTTGCGATTAAATAAGATTGGTGATTAGCAATTTTAGAGAGTTGTATCATAGATCCGGCGCGTTTCAACTCATTTATTATGTCCTGTTGCTGCTGTTGGCTTATCTTTTGTATGTTAGCTATTAGCATCTCACATAATATTTGTATTCGTCCATAAAATACTTCTCGAAGTACGTTTGTTTTCTTCACGTTAACTTCTTCATACTTATTAACTTTTTCAGCTATCATATCCATGATTTCTATGTACAAGAAATGCATACTAAGTTGTAACAAAGAAAATTTGTTTTGTTTCTTTATTACGATTTCCAACCTGTTGACACATTTTTTGAAGTGGTTGTTATCTGCAACAAAAACAGTATATTTTTTATATTGTACCTAAGTGTAAAAACAGACTAGCAACTACGTTTATTCTTTAACTTAACTCAATAGGATTCTTAGTGTCTAAAAACACTATGCCTAAGTTACGCGACCGAAGTTCCGCGGCTGATTTTACGTTCTGACGTATTCGGCTGATATGACACACCATCAGCGCCGAACTTACGAAAAATGTGTGCTTTACAGTCTACAGAATAAGTATCTAAACACACTACGCTGAGGTAACGCGACCGAAGTTCCGCGGCTGATTTTACGTTCTGACGTATTCGGCTGATATGACACACCATCAGCGCCGAACTTACGAAAAATGTGTGCTTTACAGTCTACAGAATAAGTATCTAAACACACTACGCTGAGGTAACGCGACCGAAGTTTCGCGGCTGATTTTACGCTCCGACGTATTCGGCTGATATGACACACCATCAGCGCCGAACTTACGAAAAATGTGTGCTTTACAGTCTACAGAATAAGTATCTAAGCTGAGGTAACGCGACCGAAGTTCCGCGGCTGATTTTACGTTCTGACGTATTCGGCTGATATGACACACCATCAGCGCAGAACTTACGAAAAATGTGTGCTTTACAGTCTACAGAATAAGTATCTAAACACACTACGCTGAGGTAACGCGACCGAAGTTCCGCGGCTGATTTTACGCTCCGACGTATTCAGCATAATGTGTCGTCAGGAATTCAAATAGCATTGCAGGCGTAATCATGCCGAACTTTGGTCGCGTAACTTCGCCATAGTGTGTTTAGACACTTAGAGTACGAACGGTCATAAGTAGGTACACTATTTCCCAGTGTGACTGTGACTTATGACCTTATAATCTAATTTAGTACATACTTCTTTTAAATATAAAACATTTTTAATTATTATTTACTTACCTAACATAAGGGCTGAATGTGTGTTTTTAAATGCAGTAATAGTCGCAATTAGTTCGTTGTGTTTCGTCTTGACCTGTTCTTGAGTCCCATACACTTTCTCTTTTATAGGGTTAATCTCAGTTCTGTACATTTCGTTAACACGATCTTTATATCGATATGTATTAATGATCGGTTTGCGACAGAACGGACAAGCTCGAATCGTAATGGTTTCCTTGTCACCGTGCATAAGATTGTCAGCATCTTCCACCTCCATGATGTGGGAGCAGTCTTGAAGCTTAATAAACCTGGAAATGACAAACATTTGGTTTGTACAAACCATTCATTGCATTTTTAATTGGATTTGAATTAGTTTATTTTATTTTAAATATATGAAAACAAATAGATACATATGGAAGACTGAGCCAGAATTGCCGCTTAAATAAAAAAATATGTAACGTCATTAAGATTGTTGGCCTAATGTTGACTTGGCAGCGCGGGAGAAGGAACGCGCGTAGAAAAAAAGGTACAAACAAGAAATAGGCATGTCATGGCATTGGCGGTGGAGTGAATAGAACGAGAAGAGACAATTTTGTGATAAATTGTGAATCAAATAAGAGTAAAATTAGTGGTCCCCCGCGACTGAGTCCGCGCTTTTAGAGTTTGCTCCCTCCCCCTTCCTCAGCCTAAAAAGCCTTACTCGATAAACAAGGTATGCAACACAAAAATAATTTTACAAAGCAATCCAGTAGTTTCCAGAGAACGATTCAAATAAACAAAAAAAACAATCAATCAAATCTTTCCTCTGTATACATAGGTCGCACTAAAAGTTTGCGGACTGGACCACTTATACAAAAAAAATATTTAGCTAGCACTAACTGCATTAGAATGTTTGACTCTTTGGGACAATATAACTCTTTAATTGAAAAGATTGTCATTTGTTCTGTAGTTATGGTGCCCATTTGACAATCATGCGCGGCAAGCTCGAGAAAAATTACTTGCGAAAAATTTTGCTCACAATTTTTGTACGGTTTTCGCAAAGGATTGAGTAACATTGAGAGTTGCTAGAGACTTTAACAAGTACTTGGTGATGGAGCCACATTTCTTAGCTTTATACATTTGTGTTTTAGAGAATATGGGAAATGACGCAATTTTGGTCCATGACGATTTACATACAAGTACAGTCTAAGATGTTTTTAAATTATATATGTAGATACGACCTATGCGCTCGCAAAGGGCTACACGAAAGGCAGGTAATTGCCCGGAGTGCATTCAGTTAGGCACGCTTTCTCTTTATGGCTAGGTATACGTTCCAATAACGCCTTAAATTATTTCTCGTTTGCCAGTAAAATGCCTTCCTGTGTGTTAAGGAGTAGTACCACTTACACTGCAACTGTTAGAAGAAAAACGTGTCGTAACATTCATAAAAGTATTAGAAACTTAAAACACCTATTTATGCTTTACCATAATTTAGCAATGGCTGACATTGGGCTAAAGAGCGAGATGTCACGCGCTCGCGCCAATGAGCGCTCACTAGCAATCAATACGTAACGAATGTTATATGTACACACATCAAAAGTGTCTAGGGATCAAGCAGTTTTATGCGGATTTCTTGAGATTGAGATGTGGCTTTGTAATAAATTTATGATTTTATAAATTTATATGGATCATTTTTGGTGCATTTCATAATTTGAAACAGGAACTGTCAATCAAATTCGAGTAAAAGATGAAAATCAGCTGTCAATATTTTCCCTATAAAAACATACAACGCATTGAAGACATTATTAGTGCTACTGTTTCCCTACTACTGATTAAAACCAACGTTATTATGGAGCGGCGACGTCATTTAAGCAGGGAAGAAATGCTCAGAGCCGTGGAAATGATAGAAGCTGGTTCCCGGTCCCGGCAACGTACTGTGGCTTTAGCTCTGAATACAAGTCAGAGTGTTATCAGTCCTCTTTGGACACGTTACCGAAGCACTGGTACCGTGGCTGAGCGCCATGGAGGACGGTATCGCTGCACCACACGGAGACAAGACCGATACATTCAAATCACAGCTCGAAGAGCTCCAACAATAACCGCCATGATGTTAGCCGTGAGGCTTCATCACTCTTCAGGGAACTTAATTAGCGACCAAACAGTCAGAAACCGCTTGCATGAAGTGAACCTTCATTCCCGAAGACCGCTACGGGTACCACCTATAGCAATGCACAATCGTAGGATTCGATATCAATGGGCTCTTGAACACAGAAATTGGGCAGAAGAACAATGGCGTTTCGTGTGCTTTTCTGATGAGTCTCGTTTTGGTATGAGACCGGATACAAGACGTATACGACACTGGAGAACCCCTGGACGCCAACAGCGATTAAAATCCTGCCAGGAAGTCCATCCTTATAGTGGTGGTGGAACCATCATGGTATGGGCGGGTATATGGATCGGCGGAAGAACTGATTTGATTCGGATCAGGGGCAACCTCAACGCTCAAATTTATGCTGAGACGATTGTATCAGACGTCATCGTTCCTCTACAAGTGCAAATCGGTCCTTTATTTCAGTTAATGCATGATAATGCACGACCGCACACCGCAAGAGTTGTAAGACAGACTCTCGCCGCAGCTAACATCAATGTCCTGCCCTGGCCTGCTCAGTCGCCACAGACTTGAACCCGATTGAGCATGCATGGGATATGTTACAGAGAAGAGCTCTGCCGAATATGGAGGGTATCCAGTCGCAAGAAGACCTTTTTTTGTTGTTGCAACGAACATGGGCGGCCATTCCACAGCGTGATTTGGATGAACTCATTTTGAGTATGCCAAACCGATGTTCTTGTGTTCTTAGTGTTCGCGGTAGAAACACGGATTATTATTTGTTTAAGTTAGCCAATAAAATTTTAAAGAAAACTGTTATTTCAGTCTTTTTTTCGAACTTTAATGTTAGTGGTTCAAATGTCAAAAATCCCTTTATTAGGAAAATGGCAAATTTCTTTATTAATGCAAAGGTGACTTGGTTTATCGTTACTGTAGACAAACGAAAACACTTTATTTGATGAATCCTTACAGAAAGTTTTAATTAATATCAATCAGGAGAAAAGTTATTGCAAAAATATATGTTGATCCCTAGACACTTTTGATGTGTGTATTTATCTCTTTCTATCAACAGGCATGCCCCATCTGTTGTTTTAATTACCGCTTAGTGTCGTAATACACAACTATACGTTCGTATATAGAGTAATCCTTGCGCCACTTAAAAATGCTTTAATGTTGGTGTAGAACGTGTCTGTACTTTTACGTCATTGGCTAGTTACATTTTTAAAACGGGCACCATTCGCCAACTACTTAAAACTGAGAAAATAAATACTTATAAAATGATTTGAATGTTATTAGGCTTTCCTAGGAGAAAAAAACAAAACAGTTTTAATGCGCATTTAAGGACCTAGTAGCTGTGCACTCGCGGGATACCACATGACTTGACGGAAAATCAGAAACGACTGTGCGTCGTTTAGTGCCGTAAAATGACAAAAAAAAATTAGGGCAGGTATTCAGGTGTCTATAAAATGATGAAGAGTGATGAAAACTACGTGTAAAGCTTTGAGTTGGAAAAAAAAGGCACATCTGTGTCGAATGCGATTCACACAGCCCTAAAAAAGGTACCTAAAAAAAACTGCTTGAAAAAAGGCTTCAAAAACATAATTATATTATAATTGTTAGGACACATACCCTACAAAACAATTAATAAATCATAAGTTTTCTATTTGGATTATAGTCCACAAACTTTTAGTGCGACCCACGTGATCACTGGGCGGTCCCCCGCGGCGACGCTCGCGTAATTTTTGGATTTCCCGTAATTTATTTCAACGCAAAACACCTATTTTCATTGGAAGTTCGACGCCAAAAACCATAGCGGTTAGCGCAAGCGCGTGTTGTACTTCAGCTGTGTGCATTCAGATTACCTACCTAAGCATGAGCATATGAAGGCTTTTACTTTTATTTTTCTCAGCTATATAATAGAGTAGCCGGTCAATTTGAGAAAATGATTCCCCAACTATGCGAGTAAATTAAAAAACCGGCCAAGTGCGAGTCGGACTCGCACACTAAGGGTTCCGTGTCAACTTAAACTTAATTAGAGGTCCACTTACTTCCACTTAGCCAAAATATTGTGGTATTTTGTTGACAGCAAATACAAATTTGTTTTTTATAGTATTTGTATCAATAACAAAGTTACGTTTGCGGTTATTGAAAATATGCTCTATCCCAAAAACTACTTGTTCGATCTCGTTCAAATAAATTTTCATTGAAAGTTTTTGTCAAGATCTACATCACGTTTTTTTTAAAAAAATTACCCTCGCTTTGTTTAAAAGTTAGATGGTGCCCCATTTTACCACTATGGAAGCGTCTATCTCTCAAACGTTAGACTCTTAGAGAAAATGGTTTGACAAAACCTCGATGTCACGCGCCTGTTTTACCACGTTGGAACAACTGTGTAATGCTAATAGTTTTATAATAATGTGGCTGTGACATACGGACGGAAAAACAGACAGACTCGACGAACAAGGGTTCCTTTTTAATACATTCGGTTACGGAACCCTAAAAAAGGACTAGATGGCTTGTGTCTGTTATTTTAATGTTAATTAAATAGCAAAATAATGCACAATTACA
Organism: Pyrausta purpuralis; assembly: GCA_963924145.1. NCBI lineage: Eukaryota > Metazoa > Arthropoda > Insecta > Lepidoptera > Crambidae > Pyrausta > Pyrausta purpuralis. The sequence goes on along the minus strand of OZ001651.1, from coordinate 16,616,664 downwards.
TAAAATAAAACCGGCCAAGTGCGAGTCGGACTCGCGCACTGAGGGTTCCGTGCAACTTACTTTCACTTAGCTAAAATACCACACTATATTTTTGACAGTAAATATAACTTTGTTTTTCATAGTGCTTGCATGAATAACAAAATTATGTTTGCGGTTGTTGAAATGTGCTATATCTCAAAATATATGTTAAAGGGGGGAGGGCCGCCCATTTTACCACTTTAAAAGCGTCTATCTATCAAACGTTAGACTTTAAAAGAAAATGGTTTTAAAAACCTCGATGTCATTTTAAACTGACTAAAAAAGTTTTTTTGGTTTAAGTATCATGTATAGGAGCCCCCCCCCCCCCCCTCCCCCTTAAATATCACTCTTTTTTATTTTTTTGTATAGGAATCTTAAATCAGTTAACAGGATAATCTTTCTACCAAATTTAAACAGTGTGATGCTTACCGTTACATAATAAAGTGACTGTGACATATGGACGGAAAGACAGACAGACAGACTTGACGAAACTATAAGGGTTCCGTTTCCTGCCATTGCGGCTACGGAACCCTAAAAATACTATCCAGCAAAGCAATTATAATTGACAAAGAAATATGTTTCGAATGCAAAAAAAACTGATGGCCGTTGGGGCAGGAAAGTTCTGGATTGGAGACTCTTCGACCAAAGACGCAGCGTAGGACGTTAACCAACAAGATGGACAGACGACCTTAAAAATATCGCAGGATCAAACTGAATGCAGACCGCTAGTGATCGGTCGCTGTGGAAAGCCGTGGGGGAGGCCTATGTTCAGCAGGGGACGTCCTTGGCTGAGAATGATGATGATGATGCAAAAAAAATGGATATTTTTCATGAAAACCATAAAAAAATAATAACGATTTAAAAAACCGCTGGGCCAAAAAGAAGTTAGAGGCACAAAATGATGGCTTATGTATTATGACCATTATAAGCCATTTTCATTTGGCTCACGATGTACCGAACACCCTATATATTATTATACCGAGATAAACTCTAAGTCTACAATGGAATCGCTTTCACTGAGAAATATAACATTTTATATTCTGAGCAATAATATGTTTTGGAGCTATTTGAGAAAGATATGTTTTCCGCCACCCGCACGCCCTTTCAACCCCCGGTGGTAGGTGATCCCATAAAAAACTAAGAATAAATGTATAGCCCATAGTGTGAACAGGTGAAAGATATATCTCGGGATATTGAATATGATATCATTACAGTGTGTATGGTCACTGGTGTCCGACCCACTAGGGCGTGTAGTAGTATGATCAATTTTATCGACAAATTCAATATAGATAATTATTTTATACCTACTATTTAAAAAATACAGTTTTTTTGTGTGTGTAAGTGGTAAGTGGTTTGGCGCGAAATGAAACCTCAAGTTTTTACATTAAGGGGCTATCCGGATTTTTAACGCGCACACTAGCGCCACTTTAGTAGAAAAATCAAAACTCGTCAAATAAAAGACCAATCAAAAATCTGGTAGACACGATTGTAGTACGGGTTCTATAGTTTATTTAATACGTTTACATTGTTTCTAAAGTAGTTTACTGTAGTTACAGTTAGAAAAACTGTTATATATGGCCACTTTTGGCATTTTTTCTAACTGTAACTGCAGATAACTCTGTTTAACCCACATAACCAGAGCTACCATCGTGTCTACCAGATTTTTGATTGGTTTTTTATTTAACGAGTTATGATTTTTCTAGTACAGTGGCGCTAGTGTGCGCGTTAAAAATTTGGGTAGCGCCTTAACAGATTATTTACTGTCGTTATACTTAAAACACACAATTAGAAGGACAGTAACGACACGGAAGACAACAGAGTACATAAAACGCGGACAATATTAAATATTTCAAATCATTGTTAAATATATCGATCGATTTTTCCTCACAGACAATAATAATAGTAGGAGAACATAACCTCAACCTTGTCACCGCAACTACCACAGGTTATGCCAAGAGTGAGTAAGAAGAATAATGAACAACAAAAACGCGGCAAGTCGCCTCCGCCTGCTTAATAAGTAATCGACCAAACTAAAAAAAATATATTTTCAAGGACAAGCAAAATGTGACAATTGGAGTTTTTGCGCGGGAAACGAAAAGAGAAGGACGGACCTTATTTCTTCGTTTTAGTAATTGTTTTTTTCAGGTCAATTATTGTAATTGTGTGGTGGAACTGTCATGATAATGCTGTGTGCTTTTGAAGAAAACAATGCAATTAAAGTGGGGAATTAAGTGAAGTGATCTGATCGCGCCGTCTTACCCGGATCGCTGTTCCTGCGCTAAGCTTCCTTGTAGAGCATTGAAATGCAAATGCGAACCACTAGTTTAGTGTTAGCTTTAGTTATAAGTGATATAAAATGAAAAAACACTTAAGATGAGTCTGTATGGCGCAAAGCCATAGACGTTAAACCTGTATATAAAATAAAAAAGTGTCATTTTTTTTTTTTTTTTTAAAAACAAGTGTCACTATGTATGGTGGACAACCGAATATTATATTAGTAGATTGTGAATTGTTAAAAATTAGACAAATTGCATTTTTTTTTAAATCATTTTTTTTAAAAATATTTTTTTTTAAGTTTAGCTAATCTTAAAAATATGGAAAGCTTGTTTATTTTAATAATATGATGTGACTTAATTATCTTTTACTCCATGTCTGATCGTAGCAATTAAAACTAAATAACTTTCTACCCTAGGGAGGGAAAAGCTATTTTCCACCCGTCTTCACATGAAAGTTCAATTTTCCAAACAAAAGAGATGAAAAATGAAATTAAAAATGATTTTTTATAGTGAATGTATCGATAAAATTGATCATACTACTGCGTCCTTACGGGCCGGACACGCGTTGACCAGACACTGTATATATATCTCACAGTCAAAAGGCACCTTAATACTCCGGACATGCATGTATATAGGGTCTTACAAAATTAACTGCATTCCTTCTAGGGGCCAATTCTGACCCTCAAATACAACACCTTTTTGTATTCCCAACATCGTAATCCCAAAATTAGATTTCACTTTCTCATATTCTAGTTTGTATGGAGAAGTCAAAAAAATCTTGAGATTTTGATGTTGGTCCCGTAGAAAAAGTTGTTTTATATAAGCAACAAGAATCATCACCGAGAAGGAATGCAGTTGAGTTTGTTAAGCCCTGGTATTATACCTCATCGTCAAAAGGCACCTTAATACTCCGGACATGCATGACTTACTTAGCGTCATCGTCGAAGTCATCGCCTAGGAAGTCCTTGGGGAACTCGTCGGGGCGGCACTCGCGGCAGATGTTGGGGCAGGGCTCCCCGCAGAGCCCGCGGCATGGGTGGCCGCACTTCTGCATCTTAGGGCATGGCTCGTCGCACGGCGGGCGACTGCACGGATCGCCACAACGCCGTGTGCACTCCCCGTGAGCGCATTTACGTATGCATTTCTCCTGTTATCACAAATCATGGCGTTTGATCTAATAATTCATTATTTACTAGATTATAAAAAAGTAGAGAAATGTTATTATTTGTTCTTCTTGGGTGACATTACAGTTTTTACAGATTAAGAATAGTTGTATCAAAATGTTCTTGGCTGGTTATGAAAAACCGGCCAAGTGCGAGTCGGACTCGCGCACTGAGGGTTTCGTGCCAATTTTAACTGAATAATGGGAATCCACTTACTTCCACTTAGTTAAAATACCACTATATTTTGTGGACAACAAAATATAACTTTGTTTTTTATAGTATTTGTACGAAGAACAAAGTTTTGATTGCGGTTGTTAAAAATGTGCTAAATCTCAATACCTATTAGTTTGATCCGGTCCAAACCAATTTTCGTTGAAAGTATGTATTTGTTAAGATCTATATTATAGACACACGAATAGGTTTGATGTATAGGAAGACCCCTCCCCCCCTTAAATATCATAATTTTTATCTTGTAAAGCGGTTAACAGGATACATCTTCTTACCGAATTTCAACAGTGTGATGCTTATAGTTTCAGAATAAGTGGCTGTGAATACGGCCGGACAGACAGAGAGACAGACTTGATGAAACTATAAGGGTATAGGGTTCCGTTTTTTGCCATTCGGCTAAGGAACCCTAAAAAAACGTAGACATGCGAATGTTCACTCCGATTTATACGTCATCACTCACCTTACACGGAACACATGGCGCGCCGCAGATTTTACTGCATTTAGTGTGGGGGCATTTCACTTCGCAAGGTTTCTTGCACGGCGGACACACTTGGTTACACGGCTCTTCACACCTGTGGAAGTGTAAAAAAATACATATGGTTAATTCCTTTTAAAAAATAGGTTATTTTTTTTTTATGTGTGTTACCTCAGAACGAACTCCGTCAGTTCATACGAGAAGGGTTAAATAAGCAAGCCTGTTATAAAACTGGTCTGATTTGAGGGCTTAATGTACTATCGAGGACGCCGACGCCTTGTTAGCTTAAGGAATAAAATCTCTACTCGTATCGTCTTTTTTAGAGCCCAGCATTTGTATCTTGTGAAGGTACTGCACCTGCCTCAGTGGAGCAGCGGTAGGAGGGTTGCACTTTAAAGCGACGGCTGCGCCAGAGGTCTCGGGTTCGATCCCCGGGTCGGGCCAAAAATATATATCTGAGTTTTTCTGTTCAGATATTCTTAGGGTAGCCCGGAGTTTGGAAATTGGCGGTGTTTCACCCCCGTGCCTCGGAAAAGCATGTAAAGCCGATGGTCCTGCGCCTGAATTCTATCCGGTCGTGTCAGATTGTTGTCCCATCGGGCTATGAGAGTGGAAGGAATACAGAGTGCACCTGTGTTTGCGCACACACTTGTGCTCTATAATATGTCCCGCGCAGTCGGTTAGTCGTTGTGAATGGCCACCGTAGCCGAAATCGGCTAGGGGGACTACCAGGTACTATGTGCAGCGTTTTCGTTTCAAAGTGGTAAGGCGGCAGTGTCCTCGACCATACGGGGCCAATTGCACTCACTGGTTCGGCTAGGGGGACTACCAGGTACTGTGCAGCGTTTTCGTTTTAAAGTGGTAATAAATAAATAATAATAGATATTGGACACCAATCACATACACTGCTCTGATCCCAAAGTAAGTAGCCAATGCACTTGTGTTATGGAAAATCAGACACAACGGTGGTAACACAACACCCAGACCCGAGACAATATAGAAAAGATCGTTTTCTACATTGACCCGACCGGGAATCGAACCCGGGACCTCACGAGATGGCGACGCTTGAAACCGGCGTGCTAGCCACTCGACCACGGAGGTCGTAAGGCGGCAGTGTCTTCGACCGTACGGGGGTAATTCCACTCACTGGTGTCCGCAGATGATGGCGACGTGGCATCGCTGCGCGCACGGCGTGTGCAGGCGCCCCTGCCGGCAGCGGCCGCACGTGCCTGCGCACGCGTGTCCGCACGCTAACTCCTCCGCGCACGGCTCCGCGCAGTACAGCAGCAGCAACTTCCCGCTGACATTGCCGTCTTTTACTGCACCAAAAACAAGTGAATATAGCCTGTGAACTACACACTACTGGGAAAAAGCCTTACCTCAAGTTTGAGGTAAGGACTTCAGCATGCGGCTGTTTGCAAGGCAAGCGGCGAACCGGATTGCTGTCAGATTTTATCAAGCAGCCCAATGAGGCCTCTGCTAATATCTAATATTAATTTGAAATAAAATTGAGTTATTTTTGGCCTCTGCTAATATCTAATATTAATTTGAAATAAAATTGAGTTATTTTTTAGTAATAAAGCTGGATTTACCATTTATTGAAATAAATATGTAGATACTGTTATTTTTCGCATAAATTCTGTTTGTTGCTAAAATAAAAGTTATGACCCGACTAAATTACTTATATCGCTTCTTCTTACATAGGTACGACATGGTACTAGGGTACAAATGTAAATAGGTCGGGTTATTAAACTAAAGTCACTCGTTCAATAATATACATACCGAAAAAGCACGCGTGTTTAATATCTAGGATTACGAGCCAAAAATCGGTGGAACAAAAACGTCGTTTTGAGCAAGTGTGTTGAAAAATAATTTTATGACCGAAACGAAAATCCTTTCTTAATTATTTGTACACCCGGCGTGCTGATTATGGGATTTCATTCCTAATGAAAAAAAAATGAAAAATGAAAAATGAAAAATCTTTATTTGTTGCAAAGACATATAACAATACTAGATGTGGACTCGTTCTTTTAAGTGCATAGCACCTGTGCCAGAAGGAGTCACTGTTCCTTATCAATACAAATCTTATTTACAAACTAAACAACAAATACTGAACAAAACAAAAATCTTATCGCTACAATCACGAAACGCACGTGTGTGTGTCTGTGTGCGTGTGGTGTGTGTGGTGTGTGTGTGTGTGTGTGCGTGTGATGTGGTGTGTGTGTAATATCACTTCTAACTGTAATAAATGTAGACAGTTTGATATACCCTCATTCTCCGACCTATTTGGCACACAACTATATGGGTTCAACCACTTCGCGCAACCTTCCAGCATTAAGTCCGCCAATTGTACAACTTACAGTGCAATAAATTTTAAAAAAAATAAATAAATGTTTTAAATAAAGCAATGTTAAAATCTATACTGAAAATACTTCAAAAGTTGTCAATGATAATTTTTGACGAAGTATTTAAAACAGTTCTGTTGTTTGTACCCACCGTGTTTCTGCCATACGTTGCAAGGCAACTTAACCTTGTGTCCACAAAGGGATTCAAATGTTTCGTTAATGATTTCAGTGCACTTGCTGACAGCGCATGGCTCGTCGCATCGCGATTTGCACGCGTGCCCACAAGCCAGGATCCTCTGGCAGGGCTCTCTGCACATCTCCCGTTTCACCACTGCCTTACATTGGACCTCAACGCTGTGGCCACATTCCGGTATCACCTTCGTCACCTGTAAGGTTTTTTTATTATAGGGAAACAAAGATTTAAAAAAAAAAACACAAATTTATAAATAAATATGTATCGTATAAACGCCCTCTAAAACTTCAAGCATAAGTAGTAATCAAATGCGTGGTAGTTGTTATTTTTAAGCAGCGGAAATGAATTATCCACCGTAACTTGAGCTTTAAAACCATTTCTTAAGGTCCAAACCAAAAGCAATGTTCTTATTTTACGCACTAATAGATTTCTATCTACGTTTCTCATGCGCACGGCTAGGGAGTGGAATACGCTGCCGGCAGAAGTGTTTCCTAGCCACTATAATCTGGATGAGTTCAAGAAGAGAGTGAATAGGCTGTTACTAGTCAGACATCCATCCTAGGCCACATCATCACTTACCATCAGGTGGGATTGTGGCCAAATGTCTGCCTGTATAATAAAATAAAAAAACTTCCGTAAGGGTTAAGAAAATTTGAACCAACCTTCTGATCACAATCTCCGCATTTCTCGTAACACTTCTTTTTGCAGAAGTGGCCACAATCTGGCAAGGTTCGCGCGCATTTCTTTTTGCACGCATCCTCGTTGACGTCTTTGTAGCAGGCCACTCGGTCAGAGTGCTTGCACGTGGATCTCTTCTTGACAACCTTTGGGGATACGAAACAGTTAGTACCATAAAATTATTATCCCGTTGGAATAGAACTACAAAATCGAGATGTCAGTAGCAGAAAGCTGTGTGATAAAAAGAGATGAGAGATGCGATGTATCAGAACCATTTTTTAGCGGCTGTCAAACAGTTGGTCGCCCCACAGAGGCTCGCTGAAAATAACTTGCATTTGTTTTTTTTTATAATTTCAAGTGAAATTGTGTATATTTTGAAGAAATATTTCTCCTGAAACATGGTGACTTGATCGGTGATTAATTGTTCTTCATAACAGCAAAATAACCCCAAGAAATAATCATCCAACAGGTAAATTAGTCAAAATCGAAGCCTCTTAATGTACGATTTATATTTACCAATGCGCTTCAAATTTTAAGTACGCAGTTTGTTTATTCTATTCCATAAACATTAATTTACGTAAAAAGTAAAGACAAAATAACACAGGTAATGCATATCTACGAATGTTTTGTATAAAGAAATAATATTTAGTTTTACACTAGAGCTGCATGCTCGATATTTTGTGTGGACTGTTTATCATGCGGTAAACTTATATGTTTAACTTAGTAAGATTGGTATAAATCGCCTCATTTTAAGCTACAAATGTTTCCTACTTAAGTTAGTTACTGACATAAATCGGTTTCGTTTGACAGCTTTTACTTGTTCTTCCATTCCGATAGGAATATTAATTTTATGGTTAGTACACAAGTGTTCACCTTTACAATGATTTCTTTCTTCTACACTAGGTACCTAGATCTACCTGGCAAGTAACCACAGATCAGCTCTATTTTTGGAACACTTGGTTGAATATGGCGTGTGATTTTCGTTCAAAAACAAATAGGTAAGTCATCAATAAAAATTGCGAAATATGGACGTGAGCACTCACAAAATTGAGCAATTTTTTTCCTAGTCCCTCCTTTCTCGATATCAACCAATTTCCCTTCTCAAATTTTACTCTAATCAATGAATATAATACGCCATCATGATGCGAGTAATCGAAAAATAGGGTGATGAATGATGAATGAATAACCAGATGAATGAATGAATAACTCAGATGAATGAATAACTCATTATGTCACATTACTGAGATAATGATGGTCGATTCCGTGGTAAAACCTCTGTACCTAACTGACATAACTTGACGAACTCCCAAATCGCAAGATTGTAGACTGGACCCTGATTCTTGTGGATCTATTTGGAATCTTATGGAGTCTGTATAAACGATAGTTACATACCTCAACAGTGCAGTTGTCACAGGTTTCATAGCACATCTTGAGACACTGGTGGTCTCCAAGCTCGCCGATAAGGTTTGCTGTGCATCCTTTCTTCGCTTTGGCGCATGGCTTCTGGCAGATATACTGTTGAACAATTTGAAGGTAAGAACAGTATCATATACTTACTGATTGGATTGAAATAAATAATATCTGCAATCAGTGATTTGTTTTTACTACGTAAGTAATTGTCTGCAGTAGGAATAATAGTATTTTTTTTACATCCCAGCAATTTAGACTGCCATCTCATCATAGTTATACATATACGGTTGAGGCCTCTGGCCGTAACAACCTTTCAACGAAAATCGTTTCCATATATGACACAAAATCGGGCATTACATTAAACATAACACGACACAAGGAGGAAGCCATCTTGGCTATAAACGTGGTTAAGCAGCAGTGACCTCTAAAGTACATGTAATAAGAATAGTGCCATTACGTGGCAGGTAACACATACAAATAGTTGATATCAGCCTTTTATTTACGTTAGTTGGATGCTATTTTATATAAGTATATTTTATAATTATATATATAATATAGCATTCAACTAAAGTTAAAAATGCCTAGACTAGATTTTGTTCTCTAAGACCCATAGTTTGTTTGGCTTCATATAATCTGTACGAAAGTATCCGCCGATAGTCTAGGATAGGCCGGAGTATCTGTGAGAAAAGGGGAAACCATATTATAGACCTAGAAAAGTGGTGACGCATAGCCCGAGGCGAGTTCGTTGAGCGAAAAAAACTGCGAGCGGGGGATGATTGGCGAAGGCCTACCTACACCAGCTCCCCACACACAGCGAGATGGCACGGTGGTTATTTTAGTGGGTAGGCCTCTACCTTCTGGAGAGAAGAGCCCCACATAGCCCTCCACCTTGGAGGACTGTAGAGGTAATGCCATTTATAATTTTTCCACCTTTAAAAAAAAGGTCGGCGTAACTGTGATGTACGCAGTTGCATATTCTCAGACTTTTTACTCACAACGACGACATGAAACATGTATGCATATTACATCAAATTTCACGACATGTCCGGTGTACTGGTAAGCGCTCCCGAATACGAATACAGTGGTTGCGGGTTCGAATCGTGCAAGGTGCCAATGTTTGCACGCAGCAGCATTTTTAAGTCATGTAATGTAAGTAGAGAGCGCCGCCGTCATAATCGTTTTTCTGCTACTTAGTAACAAAATTCGTTACTCCAAAACCAAAACAATAGGCTAATTGCCACCACGAATCAAAACGTTACACTTCCATAGCGATTTGAAACTATACAGGGTGACTTTTTTATCAGTACCGAAATTTTGTGTAGACTCCACTGATGAATATGAACAACTTTTACTATGGGGGCAATAGTGAAATAAAGAAAAAAAACCGCTGTTCCATACATTTTGATATATTCCACAGCACAGCTGTTCCATACATAGTAAAAGTTGTTCATATTCATCAGTGGAGTCTTTACACAAAATTTCGGTACTGATAATAAAGTCACGCTGTATGACGTTATAAGTAGTTTTTAGTCTGACGTCAAATGAGGCACTCTTTATTGTTACTATTTTTGTGAGGTTAAAAAAATGAAACCATATAAACCCTTGGACTTTCTTAAAACATTAGTGATTGCAGGAGATTCCAATTGGTGTGTTGTTTGGTTCATATTTTTATTTTATAATGTCGTCGCTTTTTCTTACTTTCTCGTGTTCCGGGTCGTCGGTGACGTGGCAGCGGCGCCGGCACTGGTGGCCGCATTTGTCCACGCGTGACACGCACTGCACCATGCACGCGACGCGCTTCACGTCCATGTGACATGGCTTCTTCGCCTGGAAATTGTGGTTACATTTCAAATCAATAGTAATATTATAAAGCTGAAGAGTTTGTTGTTCGTTTTAACGCGCTTATCTCAGGAAGAATATTCACCGATATGAAAGAATATTCATATATTTATCGAGGAAGGCTTTATTTAGGCTGTAAAACATTATGCTGCGACGAGAAGGGAGGGAGCAAACTCGAAACGCGCGGACTACGTCGCGGGGACCGGTAGTATCTTATATTGGTCAATATCACTTTGTGATTATTCTAAAGTAACTAAAGCTAAGTGTCTGTAATATCTGCAAAATAAAAAGGATCTTGAATAAATTACGACTTTGGCGAAACTGTGTTAGGAAGGCAAGGGGAAGCGCTTTATGTTGCGCCGGGTGTTATGGCCGGGGATCAAGGTCCGATACAGTCTTAGTTTATTCATATGCAGTTAAGTCCTCTCTTAATCTTTAATATCGCGGTTCAGTCTCCATACATCGACTTTGGCCCCATCTAGTCGCGTCGAGCCGAGTCAGCGTGTTGCGATGATATATAGAAACAGCGGTTGATCATAGATGTCGCTACACGACTAAGACAGTCCCTATTGCTCGATAGACCACATTTATTTAACACCAAATGATCCAACAACCAAATATGATCTTAAGATGTGCGAAGATATGAACTGGTACAAGAATTAACTGATGCTAGCTAGCTTGCCGCAAGTGCCGCAAGAAGATTAATAATAATTGTTGTATGTATTTTAATGTATCTTGTTTAATTATAATAATACTAACAAAAGAAGAAAATTAATCGTTAACCTAAATTAAAATAAATAAATAAAAACCAAATCTAGAACCTACGATAGCGGCATGGTGCTGAGAAGGCTGGCTGCATTTTAATGTACTTATTTATTATCTCATTTTAAGATAAATGTAAATTTCCGACAATGAAGATCTTTAAACCTAATACTAAATGTGCAATACCGTTGTTAATCGACACAATTTCTCTGTCGATGTTAGTCGAATAGACTGCGTGGTGTCTTCTACATTAAGATGCAGCAAACCCCTATGCGGCATAGAAGAAAAAGCCCCGTGTCCGACACCTCTGCTGAGCTGACTGAAGCGATTGATGATGGTTACAATTCAGATATCTCAGGTCATAAGTGTTATTTGGATAGCTAACTGCTTCGGTGGCGCAGCGGTTTAAGGGTCGCACTTTAAGCGACGGCTGCGCTGCGTCAGAGGTCCCGGGTTCGATGCCCGGGTCGGGCCAAAAATACTTATCTGGTTTTTCTGATAAGACATTTTCAGGGCAGCCTGGACTTTGGAAGTTGGCTGTGATTAACCTCTGTGACTCGGAAAGCACGGATGTACGCCGTTGGTACTGCGGCTTATCTCTTTCCACGTCGTCCTCTCTCCTCTTTAATATATTTCACGAAGTCGGCTAGCCGTTGGGATTGGCCACCATAGTATATGACGGCTAGGGGCACTGATATTATTATAATAATTAAGTACCTGTAAGTATTTCACTATTTGGTGTTGGTTGATCGAAGTAAACTTTAAAATATCAGCCGCCATTAATTTAGACATAAAAACTATTAAGAACAGCTGTTTAGTGCAAACTTCAGAAGCCCAGTGGAAAGTAATATTTTGACGACCTCCGTGGTCGAGTGGCTCGCACGCTGGTTTCAAGCGTCGCTATCTCGTGAGGTTCCGGGTTGGATTCCCGGTCGGGTCAATGTAGAATACGATATTTTCTATATTGTCTCGGGTATGGGTGTTGTACCACCGTTGTGTCTGATTTCCATAACACAAGTGCATTGACTACTTGCTTTGGGATCAGAACAATGTATATGATTGGTGTCCAATATTTATAATATTTAAGTATGGTCTGCCAATGATTACCTCATGTTTGCAGTGTGGTAGCACCACGGTGACGGTTGTCATGCACTTGACGGCCGGGTCGGTCGGCTCGCGGTGGCACGGCACACTCATCTCGTGTCCGCACGGCAGCGTCTTCATCACGGGCTTCTTGCACGGTGCACAGGCTACGGCGCACTTCTGAGGGCACACGTGACCCAGCTCACAGATCACTCTGAAAGTGTAACGAAAGTATGCTCAAGATACCAATGATTAAGATGCCAGCAATTTCTCTGTATAGACCTATGGTTGACTGGTAGAGAATGCTTTTAGCATTAAGTCCGCCATATGTACCTTGTGTTTGTGCATGAAGTGTTTTAAATAAAATAAATAAATAAAAATAAATAAATAGTAGTAGGTAGTTCAATACGATAAAAGCGAAGCCACACGAGCTTTGTCGTTGCGTTGTGTCGGTGCACCGCAAAATTTTAACTCAGTGAGTACTTACATTTTTGTTTTTATAGTGTTTTGTCATTAAACAAACTTAATTATAAAGTTGCTTTTTACAAGTGCAATTTACATTATCAATGGGTAATTTTATTCATTAGTACAACACGCTTTTGTCTTTGCAACGCAGGACCGCTCCTCGCCTCGTCTCCTTGTCACTATGTTTGTGTGCGCGTTCTTACGACGCATGTTGTTTCAACGTCATGCACAGATGTTGCAGCGTCGATTCAACGCATCGGCGACGTTCCTGTGGTCTCGCTAAGGGTCGTAGCTCACCCAGACGCCGAGGCGACGTCTTTGGCTACGTATCCAATTCTAAGCCGATAATATTAAAAAAATGTACGGCTTCTAAACTAACGGGTACGTATTACAATACCGAATTTTAAAATACCGAATTTCATAAGTCCTACGAACATTAGAAGGTTAAAGTAAATAAGGCCGAATTTTAGAATGCCGAATGTTTATATGGTCGAAAGTTCTAAATACCGAAAGTTTGAAATCCCGAAAATTCAAAATACCGAATCTTATAAGACCTATTATTATTATATCCTACCTACTATTATAAGTTTTAGCTACCTTACAATGCAATATTATCTACATACTTAGATACGTAGCTGGAGAAGTCGCGATGGCTTCTAAGAGCAGGGTAGGTTTAGATAAATCTTACCTTTCGCAATTCAGTGGACATCTAATCTCGGCATGTCCGCGGTCGTATCCGTGACAGATCTGCGGGCACGGGTGGCTGCAGGCTGGCAGTGTTATGTTACACATCAACTGACACCCGCCCTCGGGCACTTTCTCGAAATCTTTCTCTGTTGAGATCTGAAACACAGGCATTTAATCATCAACATCACAAAGTAAGTCCACATCGATCGTTGTCCACAGCGACCGGTTGTAAGCTCCTGGGATCTTTACAAGGTGTGTCTATCTTGTGGGTGGACTAAAGTTGAAGGGGCTCCAATCTAGATCTTTTCTGCCCCAACGGCCATCAGTTTTTCGTGCTAGGTATTTATGCTATTGTGGTATTATTGTATTGGCTGAAAATTATCAATTTAAAAAAAAAACAGGTTGGATCTGGGTTCCACGAACCCTGCACGGATCAGAATGTTAGTGTGATCAGCATGCACATTTGTACCGGAGTCAAGCCAGTACGAACATCTATGGTGGTCTATCAGACGTGAATTTTTAGTTCTGCGGGCCTAAGATGCGCGCCTATTTATCGTTTGTCGCGGCAATCTATAAATTTAAAACGTCATTTTAACATTTTTATTAACTTAATTAAATGTGGGAAAACATGTTATTTAGGAAATAAAATTATTTTATCGACGCGATAAACGGTGTCGAAGCGTGCATGTTAGGCTTACTGGTCTAAGTGCGCATTCATATTCGAGCGACAGCAGCGGATGTCGGCCCATACATAAAAAACAGTCTACATATACACTTATTAAAAACGAATGTAGTGCGGCCGTCGCGCAGCTAAAGTCACTTAAACGAAAAAGCCCATAAAATCCCGAACGTATGTGTTTAGGCGTCCGCCGGCGTCATAATTACGATCCGTGAGGCTATTCACTGTGTTCGAACTAGGTGTTGGGGAACCCGAATCATCGAAATAAAATTAAACACATATCAGAGTAAGAGTTAGTGCCAGATTAGCTAAAAAATAATCTATGAATGTTAAAGTAAATACTTACAGTCGAAATTTGATCCGGGTGGTTTTCGCACTTCAATCGGAGGGTTGTGCCAACCGAACCACCTTTTTCGAGTGTTGTCGCTATCTTAGTCCACAACGGGGAATTTGCTTTCAATATGTCGATGTTTCCAAAAATGTAGAATCCTAGTAAAAAAGAAAAGGACGACACACATAAATAAAAGTATCCATAAGAGACCAGAAAATTCGCGCGGTCAGACGGTCAGCACGGTAGCTCCATTGGAAAGAGCGTTGGTCCGGTTAGCACATGCGTGGGTTTCTTATTTCATCTTAATAGGTTGGTAGTTAGTAATGTTCATTTTATGACCATACAATAAAATTCAGTGGTTAAAAAAACGTATTGACACAGCCTGAGTACCATAGCATATTCCTATAGTCCGGTTCTTATTGATTGCCGAATATTGTTATAATCTTGACATTCCTTTGTACCGAAATAATTCATTTCAAAATAAGACAAACACAAAACCCACCAAATACATAGGTTACCTATTCATAGTTTAACAATGATATATTTTTAAATCAAATAGTAAATTAATTTTATTTACTGATATTATGTTAAACGTTATAAAAAGATTGTATAAATTATTCCACTAGCAAAGAAAAATGGACTTTATTCAAATTTACTTGCTTCGAAAGTTCACAAGACCTACGTTAGCTATATATATATATATAAAAAGTTAACAAACCTTCCTTGGCTCTGGATAACGCCACACATATTCTGTTCTCTGTACCAAGGAATCCGATTCGGTTTTCGTCGTTGTTTCGCACCAAAGAAAGAAGAATGATTTTGGATTCTTCGCCTTGATAATTGTCCACAACCGTTATTTTAACTTTTGACAGGAAAGCATAATTTCCACGTTGCTGCAATAAATAAGGTTTTAAAAGCCTTAAAAATATGTACGAAAATTACAGAAAGTAACGTCAGATTACACTTCTAAGGCCTTCACATCACCATTGTTTTTTTGTGTAGAAAATAAACGGTACACCCATAATAACTGATACGCGTGCATGTCTTAATAGTATTTGACGTGTATACTGTCGAATAGATCTCTCGCATCAGTCGCATCTAACCACTTTTCAACGATAATCGCTTATATACACAAAAAGCAATAGCTCAAAAACGGGCGTCACTTCTAAATAAATTATAGTTTAAAAAAACTAAAAAAAACACGCTTTTATAGCTAACCGAACTAAAAAGTAGAAAATAATTTTTAATTACAAATAGTTAGAGAATAGTTCAATTCAGAGTAAAAATCGTGGGGTGCATTTTACTATATTTTCATAACTTTTTACTATGTTTTTTTCATAACTCTCCGCACATAGATATGATGTAGAATAATTGTAACATTTAATATATCAAGCACCCCACGCATTTTACTCTGAATTGAATTATTCTCTAACTCTTTGTAATTAAAAAAATATTTTCTACTTTTTAGTTCGGTTAGCTATAAAAGCGTGTTTTCTTTTAGTTTTTTTAAACTACAATTTATATTTCATTTTTTAGTTCGATGTTTCAATTAATTATTTGCGGACATGCGACACGCGATAGCTCTATCTCTCTTACTCCCTTACAGAGGATACACGAAAAAAATTATTAATCCTGGCGGTCCTTATAGATAGATAGATATTGAGAAACTGTTATTAAATTATTGCATTGTCATCGGTCCTTGATACGTGTGCAAAGTTTCAAATTAATCAAACTTCTGGAGATCGGTCAAATTTATGCTCAAAGATTCCATTACATACATACATACATAGATACAACCCAAGCTAATAAAAGCGTGGTAAAAAAGGCGACACGATGTTCAAGCGATTTTGGTTCTTAAGGTGGTTAGGCGCCAGAAACCTTGATCTCGACCGTGACGTTAAATAATGGTACATGGACTATTACAAATATGTAATGGTACAATGCTAAAGTAAGCACACACCTTCCTCATGTAAAACATCTGGCCGGAGTAGGCAGCCAGTATCGTGACATCCGAGGGCTCGTAGCCCTGCTGCATCAGGTAGTTGGCGACGCCGAGCACCATGTTGGCCTCCTTCTGGTTCGAACGACTGGCGCTGTCTTCCACTGCCTGTAAATGCATTTTTGATATCATTTTATGTTCTTAACTCAAGTCTTATCATGTGGGAAAAAAATTAACTGAATAGTATAAGGAACAGAGAGCCAATTCTCGTGTAATTCGTATACGAAAAAAGTTCACTGATCGTTTTTTTTTGTCGGTGAAAAAATAGTTTTTGATGTCTCAGGGAAACGATTTCTATGTGTTGTGTGGGTTATTAGTAGATTTTAAGGTAGAACGGTTAAACTCGCAATCGAACTACCACACGAAAAAAGTTCGATTGCCGCTGGAATCGCCCCCCAGAACTAATATGTATAGGGTTGTATAAAAACACATCACCTGCGTATGTCTCTGCCTCATCTAAATCAGTTCAGCAGTTTAAGCGTGATGAAGTAACAGACGATCAGACACACTCTGACATATATTACAAAAACACGAGGATAGTAGACAGAGATTTCTTTCTACAGTCCTTTTTTAAATGCACAGATTTCACATGGCTGGCTTTATCGATTGGCTATCATCGGCGGTCACCAAGCGCAATTGTTTATTTAAAATTAACTTAAAATAAAAAGTAAAAACCGACTTATAAACCAAAATGCACTAAAAAGTCTTATATATATTTTTTAACAGGAAAGGACTCCATTTTAGGTGAACAATTTCTTTTTGGATATATGATGCTTGAGATGATCAACGCGATGGCACCGACTCCAATTAGACGCACTAACAATTCTTCATTTAAGATTTTAGAACGATAACACTAAACGTGCCTTTTAAATTTGAGGTTTTTCCTCGATTGCCATCATCGGATCCCGTTTTGGCAACAATGGGACCAACTAGAAGGTATTACCTCTAGGTAGGTATTTTTTTTAAATCGGTCGACAAATGACTGAGATATGAGGTAACCTGGATACAAAAAAAACATACAGTCGAATTGATAACCTCCTCCTTTCTTTAAAGTCGATTAAAAAGATTACCTCCTCCTTAAAACTGTGCGAAAAGAAGAACATGTTGGTGGTAATCCCTCTCACACGTGGGAAGGCTTCGACCGAGGGGTGGTTGGCCAAGTCAGGGTAGATATGCGGCGAGATCAAAGCCGCGATCTCGGGCCGCATGCGATGCTGCACGCTCAGTCGCCGGCTGTGCATGTTGTTCATGATCATGCGCTCGAACAACGACACCTCGATGTCGTAGTGCCTCGCCAGCTTCATGTACGCTGCCGATGGACGCAGCTGTTGGTGGTCGCCTATTCGATCAAAAAGATATCAGGCCTTTGGACACGATACGATGGTCAACAAACAAACAAAACTGATGGGTATTAAGTCGACCGAAATATGGAGACCTTTCTGACGTCACTTTTCTCGCCTGGACTTTCACTTCAATTAAATTGTACAATGAATTTAACCATTTCTCTTCTATAAAGGGTAACAATTATTTCACGACATTATGAAGAAAATATAGGGTCTAACAAAATTAACTGCTTTCCTTCTAGGGGCCAATTCTGACCCTCAAATACGACAACTTTAACATTTACTTTCCTATACTATAGTGCCGATCAGCTGATTCTGTTTTTTATGGAGAAGTCAAAAAATTCTTGAGATTTCGATGTTGGTCCCATACAAAAAGTTGTTGTATATACCTAACCAACAGAATCACCACCGAGAAGGAATGAGAAGGATTTTGTTAAGCCCTGTAAATTGAAAGGCAAAGACGACAAGAAAGAGAAAGACGACAAAGTGGCGTCAAAATTTTTTATTTTCGCGGTTCACCCTCGTATGAGATTGTATGCGCGGCTACGCTCAAGCAACTTGTTTTTGTAGTTATTTTAGTAGTTCAGAGTAAGAAGGACTGAATTTTCATAGCAGTTTTCACACAGAGTTAAGATTTGAGAAAAGAAACACAGGCACGTAAACCTTGCGAGTATGTTGAAAAATGCTAACCATATAAAATCGATACTTTTATGCTCTTACCTATAAGAATCAGATGTTCACAGTGGTTCGTCAATGAAGTGATAATGTGTTGCTCCAATACTTCTGCGGCTTCCTCCACTATCACTGTTTATCAGAATAAAAGAGGTTTATTTTTGGGATACTATTAAAAATAATATTCGCTTCATAAAAATGAGTTTGTCGTACCAATCGGTGGAGCGAGCGCCGCTAGCAACTTCCTCAAACGAGCAGCTCCGCTTGTCGTCATACCGACTACCTGGATGCCACGAAGCAAGGCTAGATCCAAGTTCATCCTGGCTTCTTCGTAGGCTACTGAAGCGGTATTCATTTCATCCTAAAATCGTAAATTTACATGTATTTATTTTAATTAACTCTCACTCTGTCCCAGTCATACCTTTAGATCATGCAGAGAAATTGTTATGGGTGCAGGAAAATATTGTAATTAGATACCGGTATGCCTAGTCAGAGATCTTCGGAAGAACGGAGAGCACGATCATGAGATTGACATAAAGAACATATCCTTAAGATAAGATAAAATAGTTTCTGTTCCATTTCGATAGTAGATCTACTGATCTAAATGAACTAATTGAACTAGATGAGTGATAATTATCTTCAGCTTCACTATCTTCACTGAACTATCAGTGGGAGCTGAAGATAATTAAACGAGTGATATAGTTATAACTCGTTTCACTTCAAAAAACGATATTGCGCATATTTAGTATCAATGTTTCATTAGGTAAGGTTTTTAGCTGATAAGTCTAACAACTAGTCATGACTTACTTGCAAAGGTGCGGTCAGCTCTCTGATTTTGTTTATAGCAGTGTTTGCCCAGGTGAAGTATATCGACCATCGTTCTAGGCTCGGTAATATCCTCAGATTTTCTTCTGGTCTTATTACTCGAGGGACCCCACGGACCCTATATCTTTCCCGCATTTCCTGAAAAATTAGAAAGAATCACTAATATTTACATTTTTAAATATAAACTCTAATGTAACAGTATGCACGGTCACATCGCGTCGTCTTTTTAGGGTTCCGTAGGCGAATGGCAGAAAACGGAACCCTTATAGTTTCGTCAAGTCTGTTTGTCTGTCTGTCTGTGCGTCCGTATGTCACAGCCATTTTATTCTGTAACTATGCTATGTACCTATGCTTACATTTATATATATAACTATGCTTACATTACACTGTCGAAATTTGGTAGGAAGATGTATCCTGTTAACCGCTTACCGATTCTCATACAAAAAATAAAAAATAATGACATTTAAGAGGGGGCTCCCATACATTAAAGTAAAAATTTTTTTGTGTCTATAAATAGTTTGTGTCTATAAATAGATCTTTTAAAATGACATTGAAGTTCCTAAAACCATTTTCTTTTAAAGTCTAACGTTTCATAGCTAGACGCTTTCAAAGTGGTAAAATGGGCGTACCCCCCCCCCCCCCCATCTAACTTCTAAACCAAGCAAGTGTAAATTTTGAAAAAAATATGTTATGTAGATCTTAATAAATACTTTCAACGAAAATTAGTTCGGACGGGATCGAACTAGTAGTTTTAGAGATATAGCACATTTTCAACAACCGCAAACATAACTTTTTACTTCATACAAACACTATGAAAAACAAAGTTATATTTGCAGTCGACAAAATATTGTGGTATTTTACTTAGTAGAAGTAAGTGGATTCCCTAATTCAGTTAAAGTTGACACGGAACCCTCAGTGCGCGAGTCCGACTCGCACTTGGCCGGTTTTTTTTAATTCGACTCCCATTTTTGTGCCGTGTGTACAAGCGATTTTCGTTGAAAAGTGCCAGTGACCTCAACCGTACTCATATACTATGCACTGTTAACTATCAAATCACATTTGTTACGCAGATTAAAACTTACCAAAAACACAGCCCTCATTTTGTAGATATTACACATATCTGCCACTAAAGATTGCTTTTCATCTCTATTGATGTTTTTCTGGACATATCTTTGTTTTAGTTCTTTTAGTTTATTTTCCGCGCCATTCAACATAAATGAAGTTTTTACCTCGATTCCATTTATTTCGATTTCTTTCAAGAGGTCATCCAAGATTGTTTCGGATCTTTCACGAGCATCGTCTTGTTGATCAATTGGATATTCGGTCCATTCATTTTCTTCAAAAATTTTATCCATTATGTAATCAACATCATAATTAAATTCGACGTTTTCAAACAACCATATAACAAGAATATCCTGAATACGTCTGTCCCTGTTGTAAAAGTTCCTTAGTATTTCCACTTCAGGGACGTATTTTTCCATGCTGTTAAAAGTCAGAATACCGTTACTCAGGGAGTCAATTTGCTTTTGAGCAACAAGTAGTTTGGACATTATTTCCTTTAAATTCCGCTTTTCCGACATGAACAAGTTATTAGCTTCGCAATGTTTTTTGCCTTTTCTCAGATTGTTTAGAGATATTCTATCCATCGCTTCGTTTTTTGATTGGCCGCCTACACGCACGATTGAATCTGTTACTCCCAAAATGTGTTCGAGGAACTGATCCAAGGCGTGATTCGTATAGCATATGACCAACATTAGGCAGTACCTGCGATCAGGTTGGAGGTTTTTCAGCAAGGTTTCAGCAACTTTTACTCCAAGGTATGTTTTACCCGTACCCGGTGGACCTTGGATCACAGCAAACTCGTGTGTAAGAGCAAGTTTGTAGGCTTCAAATTGACTTTCATTTAAACTCAAATCTTCTTTTGTTGGCCAAGTATTGGCTTGCAATACTCTGAATTTTGTTTCTAGTGCAAACTGAGTGTCTACTTCAAATATTGTATCTGGGAGTAGATATTTCGGAGGTCGGGGCATCGGCTGCAATGAATTAAATTATAATAAATCAGTCAATAACCTTATTAACGGGCCTCATAAATTCTATGCTATGTTATGTACTTACATCGACTTTCACGACATATTTGCTCATTGCAACATGTTGAGCAAAGTTGGGATCTTGCAGAGCTTTCAGAACGTGGAAGTATGGTTCAAAGTAAACTTCACTCTCAATCATAACGTACGGATCTTGAGTTTTGTTAATATTGTCCGTGTTGATAGAATTGGCATTTTCGACAACAGTTATTGGAATCTGGAACCAACCATTTTAATTACCTATAGATTCCATGAGATAAGATAAATATGTTATATAAGCAATGTCATTAGTGAAGTTAGATAAAGCACAACACAAACACAATTAACTTAGACTAGATTTTAACTATTAGCAATTAAGTAATGTATTAAACTACTATCAGATAATTATAATGTACTGTAGACATTACCATAAAAAATAGTAATTCACTGTCACAAAAAAAAAAACTGTAGTGAAGGATTCATACTGGATTTTACCTACCTACGTC
Organism: Pyrausta purpuralis; assembly: GCA_963924145.1. Lineage (NCBI taxonomy): Eukaryota > Metazoa > Arthropoda > Insecta > Lepidoptera > Crambidae > Pyrausta > Pyrausta purpuralis. The sequence goes on along the minus strand of OZ001651.1, from coordinate 16,594,624 downwards.
TGAACATTACCATACAATGAGACCTTTTATCCTTTATGGACATTTATGATGAGAACTCTTACCTTCCCTTGGGACAAACAGTTAGTGTCGCGATCCAAGATCGTGGCCACAATGAAAGACGCGCAGTTATCCCGTGTGAATAACAGAAGTGAGCCAAATATAAATCGTTTGCTGTACGCCCAATTGATGCGTTTCAGTTTTTTGACTGTGGTCTCATCTAGCTGTATCATGAGCCCGGCTTTTGTGGTAGAAATATAAGGACCAATGAACTTTACGTTGCGATAAACCCTGAAATAAATTTTATATTTTATTAGCATAGTTGGTTTCGTTACATGCGTGAGGGTCAGGCGTTATAGTCATTATTATTTCAGGGTAACGTGGTAGTACTACACATATTAAACAAGTACCATGAGGTGGGAGGTATGTTAGGTACCTATTTATTTAGAAACTTACCGTATGTTGTCATATTTCTTTTTGTTTGGGTCGCTTCTGTATTGTACTGTAACAAACATTAAAAATTATTATGCATATGCATTAATATTATAAAGCTGTTTGTTCGTTTGAATCTCAGGATCTACTGAACGGTTCGAAATAATATGTTTGTGTTGGTTAGACTATTTATCGAAGAAGGCTTTTGCAATGTCATAACGTAGGTACAGACGCAGTTGCGAAGTGGTCCGAAGCAGGAGCTCTATTTTTGAATCACTCGCTTCAAGATGGCGAGTGATTTTCGATCGAAAATGAATTAAAAGTCATAGAAAAAAACTCGTTGTCGAACGAAAATCACTCGCCATTTCGAAGCGAGTGATTCAAAAATAGGGCCCCAGGGCCCTTATTTTTGAATCACTCGCGTCAAGATCATCACTCCTGTGTGGAATTAAACTGTTTTTCATTCTATAATCGGACATTAATAAATGAATATCACACGCCATTTTGGCACGAGTGATTCAAAAATAGAGCTCCCAGTCCTCGCACAGCAGGCAGAACTACACGTCGAGGTAGTAGTAGATGTCGCGGTTAGAGTTGCAAGGCCAATGTATAAATAAAAATAAATATCCTTTGGACATTCCCACACATCGCCATCTAGTCCCAAAGTAAGCTACTCAAAGCTTGTGTTATGGGTGCCAGACAACGGATATATTACTGAAATACTTTTTTGTTTGTAAATACATACATGATATACATAGAAAACACCCAGACCAATACAAACAGACATGTTCACGCACAAAAATGTTTGTATTGTGCGGGGATCGAACCGCAACCCGCTGCGTAGTAGGCGATTTCTCGACCACTACACCAGACGGGTCGTCAAACCAAAGTAAGCAGTAGCATTCCGGTAGACTACGGTAGACTTCGGAATCCTTCCATAAGGTGCGGTAGCTTTTGTTGATTTAATTTATTGTATCATTTATTATTTTTGTGAGAAATAAATGTTCTTGAGATTGAATTTGTAATAAATCATGGCCATTTTTACTAAAATTGTGTCTTTTATTTATTTTTAAGATAAATAAGTTCCATTTTAAACATAAAGTACATTAAAAAAATATTTTGATACAGTCACAGAAAAAAAAGTTACAGGAGGTCAAAGAGGGTTTTCTTTCAAGTTTAAAACGATTGCGAGACTTGGTATGTCACATTTGGTACTTTAATCCTTAATAAAAGTTATCTACGAAAGCTACGTAGTATGCCGTAGTATTCCGCATCCTACCGGAAAGATTCCCTGCGTTTTGGTAGGCTACGGTAGACTTACAACACTAGTTGCGGTACAAGCTGCGCACGAACGCCTGCTTCAGCAACTCCTCGCACGTCGGGATCACTCGCTGTCTGAAGCCCCCAAGAGTTCGGTACCAGTACCAGGTACTAATGGATATAGCTGTATACTCACAGAGCCCCTCGCGCAGTGGTCCGAAGCAATCCTCGCGAAGCAGACGGAACTGTACGTCGAGGTAATGGTCGATGTCGCGGTACCCGCCGCTCACGACGTTAGCTCGCACGTACGCCTGCTTATCCAACAACTCTTCGCGTGTCGGAATCACGCTAAGCTGTCTAAAGTCTTCAGGCGGCTCGTCTTCTTGTTCGTCCCTTTGACGCTCTTTAGGATTTTTCTTTTCGTCCTAAAATTAAAAATTGTTTTACCATATGTACTTTTTAGAATAATTAAAATAATTAACGTATGTACTCACCTCCTGTTTATTCTCGAACGTCGTAAGATTCTCTCGGAGCTCACGGAGTTTCACGAAATTGCACTCTGATAGTACGAATTTGTGTCGACTGTTCAATTCGTCGAGACAAGTTTTTGTAGTTCCCTCTACCAAAGACCTTAATTTTTGTAAAGCTACAGACGGCACCAAATTGAAGATGCAATTACAAAATGTTATTAGATTTTTCCAAAAATCGTCTGGATTGTTCCAGTAAAAACGATTTCTTTGTCTCGCTCTTTCATCGTCATATGGCAAGTTAATCAAATAGTCTCTCAGATACATAACGAATTGTGAATTGCAAATGTCTAACATGATTCTCAGTTTTAGTTCAGCAAAAGATGACACGCTGACCTTTGCGAGAATCTGAATGGTCAGTACGTAAATATCAGCTTCGGCTGGTTTTGAAAATAGATTAAGGAAAGATTCCCTCCTTTCGTTTATTTTAGGAATGATGTCGATAGGGTCTGCCTTAGCAATTTCGTCCAATGCTTTAAAGCCCATTGCTTTGCTATAATCACGATTGCCACGATTTCTTTGGCGATTATTATTGTTGTCGCCATCATTGCGGTATGGCATTCGCTGTTCAAGGTCTTCCTCTTCGTATCTTGCAAATGCATGTGGCATATTACGATTAAAACCACCTGAAGCACCAAGTAAAATTATCATGAAAACACCAAATTGTTCTTAATAATAAGTAAATAGAAATAGGTGGTATTTATTACTTACCTCTACCTCTGTTAGGTCTTTGTCCTTCTCTCATTCTTTGAAATATATTCGGGTGTTGCGGGTCTATGCGATAATTATTATTATTGTTTGGCGGCCTCCCATAGTGTCGGTTTCCTCGTCCACGGTGTGGCTGATGTTGATGTCTTTGAGGAGGTGGTGGACCTGACAAGTAGTAAAACATTAAACTAACAATTTTGAAAGGCCAGTTGAGGAGTAATCATGATAATAAGTAGGTAATTTAATTAAATGAAACACGTTGGAGAGCTAAGGTAGAACAAACATACAAAATTTCGTTACGGTACATCCATAGAGCAAATATTTGTACTGTCCTATTACTGTGGGAAACTTACAGACATACCTATGTATTGTCAATAAGTCATAAAGGAAAAAATACCATTTTTTTTTCCTTTATGACTTATTGACAATATTTCAAAGTGTTAAAAAAGTGGAAGAATATGAATTAATAACAACTTACCTCTCTCTGGATCCAGTTCTCCCTCGTTCATGTTTTCAGTGTTTCTGTAACAGAAAGAACGCTTGGTTAAAGCAGTTTTGGTTTACTGAATAATGTTACTTTATTAGAGCTATGTAACTAAGTTTTGTTTATACGTAGGTAACCCGCTCCTATGAATAGGGGCTTACACCATGCCATGTCTGTCCACACGGACGGACCGCAATATAAACCCGCGAATGCGATGGCAGCCGCCGACAAGAGAACATAATATTTGCCGTCAAATTATCATCGAGTTGTTGAGCCGACGACGTAGCCGTCAATTTTCAGCTACGAGCTACTAGATACGAAGCAATCGGACGATAGGCTGCCGTAACACCGACGGCAGCTGTGCAGTGACCATAGTGTCATAGACAACACAGACCACGGCGTCGTGTGTCAGACCAATGAGAATAATACCTACCATGAAAGACATCATTGGTACGATAGCTGAAGTTTCATTGTTATCAAAGCAAGCATACAACGGCTAGCGCCATATTGGCGAAAAATATCACGTAGGTAGGACGGAGGTAGGTATAACATTATAATGAAAGAGTTGATACAGCTGAACGCCGTTACTTTTTCGGACCGTTTGTTATTGCAAGTACATACTGTATTTGTAGTGCGCCGTTTTAAGTTCTGGGCCTCTATTTTTGAATCACTCGCTTGAATATGTTGTGTGTGATAATTGTTCGAAAACGAATTAATAATCTACAATAATCACGCGAATTATTGACCTAAGTACTTACAAAATTAAGATGTATTTTTGCTAATCCCTCCCATGTGGATTTCAACTGATTTTCATTAGAAAAAATGGTTTTCACTCGCCATCTTGACGCGAGTGATTCAAAAATAGGGGTCCAGTAGTTCCTGATTGTGAGATTAGCGTGATCAAACAAACAAACTCTTTAGCTTAATAATTTTAGTTAAAATGCAATAGCAAAACAATACAATTTTAGTTATATCTAATCAACTAAGCAAGTAGGTAGGTACATAATTGAATCGACATAGTAATATAATAAGAATGAGAAAAGAAAACATTACAAAAAAAGAAAAATAGGGAGGTATTCATTTATAATTTCAATTCAATGCAAAAAAAGGTTTAAATAACATTGGAAACGTAACTCACTTAGATGCAGATTCGAATAACGAAGTTTGAAGAGTTTTTATTAATAAGAAATCAGGGGAAACCCCAACGTGTTTCAATCAAACTAATAAAATATGAACAAAACGGTTTACCTGCGCATCGAAGCGCACGGCGCATCAGCTCAGCGCTTTTTCTGCCGGAAGCCAGACAGAACACATTCGCTTAAATTTCGCTGATCACTGAGGATATAAACATGTTTATTATTCTCAGGTTTGACGTAAGTTGACTGTCAAAACCATTATCAAAACACTTTTTTTTATTAACTTTGTCAGCTAGGTATGGTAGCACAAAGCACTGAGAGTTAGTCTAAGCGCTTAGCGCCAGACTTAGCGCTTAGTTATCCGCCATTTTGTTGGTCGGCTGCACACACCCAATAATAACATTGCTTTTTTTAGGGTTCCGTAGCCGAAAGGCAAAAAACGGAACCCTTATAGTTTCGTCAAGAATGTCTGTCTGTCTGTCCGTCCGTATGTCACAGCCACTTTATTTTGTAACTATAAGCATCACACTGTTGAACTTTGGTAGGAAGATGTATCCTGTTAACCGCTTTACGATTCTTACACAAAAAATAAAAATAGTGATATTGAATAATATGTACATGAAACTAAAACCGTTTTTTTTTACCTATGCGTAAATTTTGAAAAAAAATATATAGATCTTAACAGACATTTTCAACGAAAATTGTGGTATTTTAGCTTAGTGGAAGTAAGTGGATCCCTAATTTTAAAGTTGGCACGGAACCCTCCTCAGTGGGAGAGTCCGACTTGCAGTTAGCAGGTTTTTTTTCGTCTCTCCCTTGTACATACGTCACCTATCAATACAGTCGAATGGTTTTAAGGGTTTATAAAAATACAAATCAATCTATCTACTTAGCCGACCCAGTGACAAAAGTACTAACTACCTACCAACTTATGTATGATGAAAAGTGAATGTCCTTAAATATTACATAGTACATACTATTGATAAAATTCAAAGGGACCTACTTTAAAAGAAGCGGAATGCTGAAAACTCGCAATAAAACGAAGTTATAAAAGTATGAGATAAGTTACTTACGTTATTTAAAAAGACAAAATCGCACTCACAGAATAACTACTGAGTACTTTGTTGGTAAAACTAGAAAACTATTTGACTCAAATGACTGTTGTGCTCTCTGAACGATGATGAATAACTGTTTTTGATGTGAGTGAGTGAGTTGATAAGAAAGATTCGCTGAAAATAATGAGGTAGAATGAAACTGAACGAATGAAGCAAGGTATCTGTGCTGAAGTTAAATAGACTCCTAAAACGCCATCGTATAGAGTTCAGTTTGCAATGTAAGTTTTAACGATCTTCAACACATTGTACGCCACTTAATAACAGTGTTGCAAACAATTGTTTTAAATTTACCCTCGCCTAACCGCAATTATTTTTAATTCTGTTCAATACAGTAACTATTCCGTCTTCCTCCATCTTATGCAGTGGTGAATTGTGCGTGGATCCGTTATCGTTTCAATGCATTTACGTTCTGAACGTTTTCTTTTGTTTGTTGTTTTTGGTTAGCGGTTTTCTTACCATGCCTACAAACACATAGTCTAAGTGTAAGTAACTTAGACTGTTAAATTGTAAATAATAATAATAATAATAATAATAATTGGTAGGTACTTAGTAGTTTGGCGGAGTAACTAAAGAGTACCTAATAATTAACACTAGACAAAACAACATTTTCATCTACTACTAAAGAAGAAAGAAACTATATGTAATTTTAACACATAACGTCATATAAATATTAATTTAATATTACTCATCTAGTTTCTTTTCATTAAAAAAAAGTTGCCTATGAGGAACTGCGTTTACCACTTTACTGCGGAAAACGGAAACTTTAGCGCGGCAACACTTAAAGCTCGGAGACTCGGGGATTTTTGTCAAATCAAGAGTAGTATTACTCATTAGCAGTGATGTTCTTATATCGATAGTTATGCTATCGATAGCTGGCCTTCTTATACGATGTCAACCGTGTGTAGGTAGGTAATTATCAAAAATATCGACGTGCTGCAATGACGTCAACAATTAAGACAATATCGATAGTGAAAATTGGTCGATATATTACTGACTTTTGTCGATCGATCGAAGTGTTATTATTACTTGATAGCATAGCGTATAAAATTGTCAAGAGGTACGATCTATGACCTATCGACGCAATAAAAAACTATGATACATCTAATTTAATATTTTTAATTTAGCAGAAGTTTTAGTTAGAAAATTCGATACTATGGACTAGGAACAAACAACGCAATCGGTAATATAGAAGAAAACAAATTAATGTATGTATGTAGCGAATTAAATCAGTATTCGCTATGTGCGAAGTAAGTTAGGGAGTCCAAGTCAATGACAGCGCTTCTAGTGACCACCAAAAAAACGTTGGAGGAGTTCTGGGGTGCGATTGTGTAAAGCAATCGTATTCATTTGACAGTTCAAAACGTACGGTATGGTCTTTCAAATGGCAAAGAACAAAGGGTTTGACAGATTATATCGTACGTTTTGAACTGTCAAATGAATACGATTGCTTTACACAATTCCACCTCTGTTACCATTTCTCTAGCATTTTTTGTACAAAATTCACTTATCTGTGCATTTTAATTTATTTTTATGTAAAAATCGACACTAATACAATATTTTATTGAAATAAATTTAGTTAATTATTTTTCGTTATGACAGCCTGCCATTTTTCATCATCACTGAGCAAGTAATCACTACGTCATTTCAAAGTCCGCCAATAGTTTGTCAAATAGATAAGCAAGTAATGCGTAATTTAAGGTTTTGTTTGATTGGGCTGTTGCTATACTGATTTAGAATTTTACGATTAATTCACAATGTTATCGATATCTATCGCGTGAATGATACCGCTATCGCAAGTTCGCAACGAAACAAAGTAAAAAGTACCTACCTATTTAACTAGGTAAAACCATCCGTTTATTTTTAGTTTTTATACCTACCTACTTAATTATTGTATGGCGCGTATTACGTATTACGTAAATAGTTTTTCCGACAAAATGTGCAAGTTTAAGGGTTAATGTTGGAGTCTTCGTAAATAAATCTTGTGGGAATAAATACTTGCTAGACTTTCTTTTACATATGCTGTGGTTGGGCTGGTGACTTATGTATGCTTGTGGCATGGCAAAGCATGCAAGTTCAGTGTTTTAATAAATTACAGATGGCGTTTTTTACCGAAGAGAAGTTTTCTTCCGTTACTTTTTAGCTCGCCATAGATGGCGTTTGTATTGGGATCTTGGGATAGCTTCGGGATTTTTTTTTCTTTTTCAGAGGTGGAATTGCGTAAGGCAATCGTATATTCATTTGACAGTTCAAAACGTACGGTATGATCTGTCAAATGGCAAAGAACAAAGCGTTTTGAACTGTCAAATCAATACGATTGCTTTTAGACAATTCCACCCCTGGGTAAGTAAACCATAGAAAATGAAGAAAACTGGCCAAGTGCGAGTCGGACTCGGGCACTGAGGGTTCCGTGCTAACTTTTACTGAATTAGGGATCCACTTACTTCCACTAGGCCAAAACACCACAATATTTTGTTGACAGCAAAAAATGACGTTCAAAAAATTTAAAAACTTAGACAGCAAACATTACTTTTTCATAGTGTTTGTATGAAGAACAAAGTTATGTTTGCGGTTGTTGAAAATGTGCTATATCTCAAAAACTACTAGTTCTATCCCGGCCTAACCAATATTTGTTGAAAGTATTTGTTAAGATCTACATTAAGTACATATATATATATATATATATATATATATCGACGCAAAAAAGCGGAAACGTTGTAACCCACAAAATGGAAAATGTGCACCAGAGCTAAAAAACTTTTGAGATTTCAGAATAAAAAACATATCTCTCTTATTATTAAACGTACAAGTACCATTTTTGGAAATAATAAATATTTTTTTATCTCGTATCAAGACGAATACCTAAAATCTACGAGAAGTTACTTTTGTCTATATTTCTGTGGGTTACAGCAATAACACTTTTTTTTTGTAATTATAAAACGCTGTAAAAGAAACAGATAATTGTATAGGCGACTCCAAATCAAGTTTTTTTCTGTTAAGCAAAATTGCTGTAACTACTTATAACAACACATTTCAATTGCCTTGATTTGACTTAAATGCAAATATATATGTAACCACGAACACTGAAATGTCTTTACTGTCAGAAATGAGAATGGATAGTAAAATTGAAACAATGTAAGTATAGATACACATTTTTTAATGACGTTTTGAAATATTTATCACAACAATCAGTTCAAAATCACTATGAACATTCATAGAAATCAGCATTATAGGTTTATTAAAAAATATTAAAAATAAAATCAACTTAAACAAAAAATTAACACCATGACTTCTGAACTTATTGAAGTTGAATAGCCTCCATTTAAAAAAAATGATGCTGAAGGTGAAAGTGGAGTTACCAGGTTTTCTCAACTCAATTTGTTTATATAAAAATTAAAATCAGCTACATTATTTTGTTTTGTTTCAGTTTTCATCATCTTGAGTTCCAATCACGTCATCTTCTTCATCTGTATCTACTAAAACATCCTTAACCTTGTTATTAATTTTTAAAGTTTTATATTCCGTAGCAAATCTTGAAGGAATAATATTTTTATCAACTAGATTTTTCAAGTCTTTGTATTTTTTTTCAGATATTCCTAATTGTGTAGGATATAGATTTACCTTCAAGCCAGCCATGTCTTTTAATGGAAGTAAAGGAATCTTTGTAGTTTTAGCGTCAGGCAACATTGAATTTTTAGTGTATATCATGTTGGGTTCATGTTTCTTAAAAGTTGCAATATTCAATTTTGAAATTGAAATTTTTTGATTTTTTTAAATGTGGCACTCACAATGTCATCAAATCCAATAAAATCTTTACCTTTGAGTACTTCGACTCTGTATGGCTCAGGATCTTGACGTGCAATTTCCATAATAGTTGGCCATTGCGACGGCGCCCATACTGTAGCTTTTCTTACTTTCGTTTCAATTGTAGCGTGGACGCTATCGACTGGCATATAAGTATGGCCAGGAATCAAATAATTGATTTGAATGGTTTTTATATTATTGCACTGAGACAGGGTGTATCGGATCATGCTAAGCACAAACTTGTTTTTATTTTGGCCATAGCAGGAATCGCAGTAGAGCAGTAAAGTTTTTACCGAACCACATGAGTCTAAGTCTTTGATGTAATTATATAAGCACGTACATATTTCGTTAGCGCCACGATTTGCATCTGTCTCTGTCCATACGTTGCAGTATCCTTTCCTAGTAGTACTTTCGTATATCGTAAAATTATATACCGCCAATTTACGACTGTAGTACAGCATCATTGAATCTCCGTATGGAGTATTTAACACTTTTTGCATATCAAAACTTGCACATATTATAGTATTATCCTTTTTGTGTAAATTCTTATGGTATTTAAATCTTTTATATGATTCATCTTTTTCTTTTACATGTCTTTCTGTTTTTTCTTTTTGTTCTTCGGTTGTTACTACCTCTGTGTTATTGTTTGTACATAAGGAACATTTATCTTTTTTTGGCATATGAAATCCAATATTATATGATTTCTTAAACCAGGCCCTAAAGACCTGAAAAGACATTCCTTTAATACCGCTTTCTTTGCATTTGTTTTTGTAAATACGATATAGGTTACTCACATTTTTAAATTCTTCGGGGAAATACAATCGCTTCGAGTCTTTTCGGCAATAATGCGACGGCATCGTAGGCAACGATTTTACAAATTTTATTGCATGTTCTAAGACTTCCTCCTTAGTTTTATTATACCCACCATTTTTTCCACGTTCATCAGTTTTTGCGTATCCATCCATCACCGTTTCCAATGTGTAGAGAATAAATCGTTGAGTTACGTCCAACGTACTTATAAGAAACTTTTGACAAACTTTCCTTCGACCTTCGCTTTCATTTATAAAGTAGTCATAAGCGCAACTCCTAATATTTTTGTCTTTGGTTGGCCTCCTAACAGCCTTTTTTACTGCACACTGAGCTATCCAGTCTTTTCTTCTTTGGTGACTGCCAAGATCCCAAAAATATGAGAATAAAGTTTGACGCTTTTCCTCAGATATATTACCACACTCGTTGCCACATTTTTTTCCTTTACATGGATTAGGTTTGATTGATTTACCTTCAACTAACTTTCCTTTAGCATCGGAATAAGCTTCACCTTTTTGCCTCTTTTTTTTATTTTCTTGTGCAATAGCAGTTTTCGTCATGCTTTTCTCAATTTTAATATTATGATCATCCTTTGTTCCAGTGTTTCTTTTTATTTCATCGTCTTTCTTTATCTTTTTCTTGTCTCGTTTCTTTTTACTTTTGTTCTTCTTATCTGTAAGTAATAATATAATAAATAAATTGGAGTTTTTCATGTCACTAACGTAAATTATTGTATAAAAATAAAATTTTCTTTCTGTTCAATTAAGGAAAATAATACCAACCCTTTTCTTCATCATTAAAGTCTAAGCTTTCTGTTTCTGTATTTCTTTTTAAGGTAATATTTTTCCTGATCTTTTTACTGTTTTTTTTGTTTTCACTTTTCCCTTTTTTATCTGCAAGTAATAATAAATTAATATAACTATGCTATAATTTTATGAAAATATTATTTAGAAGATAATACAAACCTTTTTCTTCATCATTTGAGCTTGAGGTTTCTTCAGTATAGTATTCTTCGCTTGAAGCCTCGGAAGGGAACGCCTCATCTAATAAGAGTTGGTCAAGATCTTCATCTGACATGTAATCGAGGTAGGATTTATTGTAATTCACGTTTTTTCTGGACTTTTTTACTCTTGAGTTTTGTTTAGCGTTTGTTACTAAAATAGATATTTGATTAAATTAGTGGTAAAGTAACAATTAACAATTATCATTATTATTATCATAAATTACAATTAAGTTAATTAATTTTGAATAAAAGCATATATACCTTCATCTGAAAATTTAGCTGAGCTGGGTGTATTAACATTGATCGGCTTATCTTCAGGTGTTACAACTATTTCATCTTCATCAACAATATTGTGTTGCATCACAATAATATTTTCATACGTGTTACTATCATTTCGATTTCTCTCTATATTCTTCTTTCTAGGCTCATCATATATTTCAGCGTTCATACTAATTTTAACACATCCTTCTACAATATTACTAGCATGAGAGTTATCTTTATTGGAACTACAGTGTTTTTTTGACAAATCATCTGCCTCGTTGTTATTGTCGTTTTTCGTTATATTTTTAGTTTCTGAAATTGAATAATTTAACAAAACACATTAAATTCAATATTATAAAAAAATAACGATTTGCGCATATAAAAAGTTTTATTTCGATAATTAATCAAATTATTTGTTATCTATACTAATATTATAAAGCTGAAGAGTTTGTTTGTTTGTTTGTTTGTTTGTTTGAACGCGCTAATCTCAAAAACTACTGGCCCGATTTGAAAAATTATTTTTACGTTGGATAGTCCATTTATCGAGGAAGGCTTTAGACTATATAACATAAAGATACGACTCATAAGACCACAGCAGAAATGAAAAATGTTGCGAAAACGGGAGAAAGATATTCCTTTTGAGAGCTTCCGCTGCATACGCTGCGGAAACCGCTTAAGTTACACAAAAATCATGTATGACACGATTGTTCATCATTAAGAGTTCTATAATAAAGTCCGCGACAGCATATGTCTATCTTTTATGGTTGACTTACTACAACCTTTTTTATGTTAATAAATTGGTAAAAAAATAATGCATTATTTTTAGAGGTGTATTATACACACAGGTATTTATTCTTATCAAAATAAATACATTTATCATCACGAGCATTTTATTTAGAACTAAGTTGCTCTTTATATCATTTGTTTTCAATAAATATCTTAGGAGCTATCACAGTTTTAACATAACTCCGCACCAAAATAATGTTCGCAGCTTAAGTACAACGTGCGCTTGCGCTAATCTATACTAATATTATAAAGCTGAAGAGTTTGTTTGTTTGTTTGTTTGTTTGTTTGTTTGAACGCGCTAATCTCAAAAACTACTGGCCCGATTTGAAAAAATTTTTTTACGTTGGATAGTCCATTTATCGAGGAAGGCTTTAGGCTATATAACATAAAGATACGACTCATGAGACCACAGCAGAAATGAAAAATGTTGCGAAAACGGGAGAAAGATATTCCTTTTGAGAGCTTCCGTTGCATACGCTGCGGAAACCGCTTAAGTTACACAAAAATGACAGGATTGTTCAGCATTAAGAGTTCTATAATAAAGTCCGCGACAGCATATGTCTATCTTTTATGGTTGACTTACTACAACCTTTTTTATGTTAATAAATTTGTAAAAAAATAATGCATTATTTTTAGAGGTGTATTATACACACAGGTATTAATTCTTATCAAAATAAATACAATTATCATCACGAGCATTTCATTTAGAACCAAGTTGCCCTTTATATCATTTGATTTCAATAAATATCTTAGGAGCTATCACAGTTTTAACATAACTCCGCACCGAAATAATGTTCGCAGCTTAAGTACAACGTGCGCTTGCGCTAATATATTATAAAGCTGAAGAGTTTGTTTGTTTGAACGCGCTTATCTCAGGAACTGCTGGACCGATTTGAAAAAATATTTCTGTGTTGTATAGCTTATTTATCGAGAAAGGCTTTAGGATATAAAATATGACGCTGCGACGGGAGGGGAGGGAAACTCAAAACGCGCGGACGAAGTCGCGGGGGACCGCTAGTATATTATAAAGCTGAAAAGTTTGTTTGTTTGAACGCGCTTATCTCAGGAACTGCTGGACCGATTTGAAAAAATATTTCTGTGTTGGATAGCTTATTTATCGAGAAAGGCTTTAGGATATAAAACATGACGCTGCGACGGGAGGGGAGGGAGCAAACTCAAAACGCGCGGACGAAGTCGCGGGGGACCGCTAGTGAAATATATATTATTTACAACTAAGTAATACTGACCTTCATTAACAACACTGTCGTTCGTACTAATTTCAATTTTGTTTATAGTTTTCGTTTCGGGTGCAGAATTTTGATTAGATGTTTCAAAAATATCGTTATTTATCACACTCATCAATTCTGACGAGCTACATTTTTCATTTCCCTCTAGACTACTGTTATGCTCTACTTCTATTTGGATTGTAAATGCACTGTTATCACAATTTATTGTTTCATTTGTTTTGTTAATGTCATTTGAAGGCTCTTCACATTCTGGAAAACATGTCTCAGAAAAACTCTTTTCTTCACAATTGTGTTCAATCAACATTGATTGTATATTATTTAAATAACTGAAATCACGTCCGATTTCGTCATCTTTTTCTATGTGGCAAGGCGGAATTATTATAAAGTTTTGTTTTGGCTGTGTTTCAGAAGGTATAGGAAATAATTTAACAGGTGTTAGACTTTTTAATACTTCTTTGGTTTCAGCTAAAAAAATATCTGGATTCCTGAACGTTGGGGTTAAATTTTCTGTACCAAATTTTTGTGATGATTGATGAGGAGTCATGAGTAATGGTTCATTGCAGTCTTGACGACTATTACTTTCTGTTTGTAGTATTTTATTACAGTCTTGAAGCGTACTTTTATTAGTTTCCCTTTCCAAAGTTTGATGTTGAAGAGTTTTGCTATCACTAGTCTCCGGTTTAAGTGTAATGTTGCAGTTTTGTATAGTATTATTAATATTATTTGTTTCTATTCTTCTACTTTGAGGAGAAACAAGAACCATTTGCCCTTTCACGGATCTGTAGGTTTCGTCTTTTAAAATTTTAATTTTTTCTTTTTTCTTTGGTGTTTTTTGGAGCGATTCTTTCCACTCGCGTCGGCGTTTAGACATCTGAAAATAACATAGAATTAACCCTTTCTTAGTTTTAGTGAAAACTAGAGTAGAGAACGAACTTGGTTTAGTTCAAAGTTGAGTTTCGCAGCAATAAGTTCGTTAATTTTTTGAAGTTGAGACTTCTGACTTGACTATAGATAAGTGCATAACAAAGTGGGCTACAATTTGTATACTGTCCCTTTTTAGTTAGCAAAAAAGAGTACACAAATTAAAATACATTTGATGAACGTGACGTTATGTGTATTTATTGCAAACAATAATTAAAAAAAAACACATTGAAATCTATGTATCTCGCGATCCCGTAGGCAGTAAGATTGAAAACCTGTAAATGTAAATTCTAGTTTTCTCATAAAATGTGGCCTTCAGCCTAAGTTTAAATATAAAATCTTGTCTAGATTCATGTTGGAATACGCCCTAGACTGAGATATTAACGTAGCTAGGGATCTAGGTAGCCTAAAAAACCTAACTTTGTTTGTGAGTTGTTTTTTGGTCTATTACTTTTTAGTTCCTTTATGTATTGTCTTGAAACTTTGTAGAAGTCTAGGTCTCATTGTATTAGACCTGATTCAAGACCTAGAAAATAATGTAAAGTCTTTAACTTAGAAGTTCTATTGACTTTTGTGATACGATTTTGTAAAATCTTCTAAACGCCTTTGTAGTGACTGGAACATTCTATAATATTGTCAAACATTGTAAAACCTAATTTTCTAACGATTTCCTATTAGGATATGTTATTTAATTAAGATATTTGTAAACTTTCGAGGTAGTCATTTTTAGTTTCAAATTACGTAAACAGATTTTGAGTAAAATTTTCTTATTGGAATTTTTGTCAAATTAGATTCTAATTAGACTCTTAGTTAGTTGTAACTGTAAAATAAGCTATTCTTATAAGAAAATAAATGAGAATGACTGATTCTAAGCACTGGCAAAGCGCCCCCGCTCAGCCCCCTGTTATTTTATAAGTGATAATCCGAACCGAATAATAAAATTTTACAGTTCTTCAGTAAAACATTAAATACCAAACTCATCAATTGCCATTCTCAATTTGATTTTACTTCTAATAACTGAAATTCACCGTACTTACGTTTCGAAACGATTTCAGTCACTCGGAGAAACTCGGTTACAGCAAACACAACACTCTCGTTCGACTGTCGCGCGGTGACTGAGCGACGCGGTAAGTCGCCAGTCAAACAGGCACGAGCGCGTGTTATAATGGTAGTATGTTTAAAATCACCATTCGACAACTGTATTATAAAGGACATAAATACCAAAATCCTAATTATATGGATTTTTTGAATTAGCGTAAATGAAACTTTATAGATTACCAAGTTTTTGTAATTTGTAGTAAACCACGACGACTAACAATTTATTATCTATCAATTGTAGTAAACGTGGTGATTTACTATTTTCTTATATGCAAAAACGCTGTAACCCACACTGCTCAAACTTTCAACAGCGCTGTTACTACCGCGATCATATAATTTGCAAAACATGAATTGGTGTAAATGCAAAATCATAAAAAAATGCATTTTTTATGCTGTTTACAGCAAATATGTAAATAGAAAATCACAAAAATCGGGGAAATTTCAACGCTGTACAAAATTTTCTACTGATCGTAGAACCACAGGAGTTAGACCAGTCGACGCAGAATTTTTTTCTGATTCCGAATATGCAATAATTTTTTTTTTACATGGGTGCGGGTTACAGCGTTTCCGCTTTTTTGCGTCGATATATATATATATATATAGGGATTCGTATCTTGCGTTTCCTGATTAATTCGATTTTGTATCATCACACCGATAGATAAGATATCTTATCCTAGACAAGCCAGAAACCATGCCAGTCCGAAACAAGATTTATACTCGTAATTGTGTTGCATTATATATGAACTAAAATGAAATTTCGTCTTTTAATGTGGAGAGTCCCTCTGTAGTAAAAACTACAGTAAGAAGGCACTAAAGAGTTCGTCAAGTTCGCAGCGGTTGGCACATATGAGAGTTTGTTGATTTTTGTATAATTAAAACTGAATTAAAAAGTTATCCTATTTGTTTTAAAATATGAAAGAAGAGAACAAAGTCTTAGTTGATTTTTGCATAGTTAAGAAGTAAAACTTTATTTTATTTATCTTTGCGCCAAAGTGGTCTGGTTCTGTTAGTTTATGTAGAGCAGATTTATAGTATTTTCTGTTTTAATTACTTATAATAACGTTTTTTTTGTTAAAGATATTTGCCTATCAAATAATTATTAATAAATGTCATTTAAACATCCCTGTCTCTTATTTATTTCACGTAATCGATCAATTGGGAAACGCAAAATTAGAATCTGAAAACAACTGAACTAAAAACTTTGTTCTAGCCGATGATAAATAGGATACACCCAAGTTGAACCACCAGTGTGCGGCTGTACCTAGTTCTAGCCGCTATGATGAAGGCTTAACCTAGTTGTAACCGAAGATAAGTAGGATACACCTAAGTTCAACCGCATGTGGCAGGCTGCACCTAGTTGTAGCCGGCTAAAACTAGGTGTAGCCACACTTCGGCTATTAGCCGTAACATTTATATCTCAAAATTTTCACTCGCTTAGTTTAGAAGTTAGAGGGGAACGCCCATTTTACAATTTTGGAAGCGTCTATCTCGCAAACGTTAGACCTTTAGAGAAAATGATTTTTGAAACCATTTGAACCAACCACCATGACATATGGACGGACAGACAGGCTTGACGAAACTATGTGTTCCGTTTTTTGCCATTCTGCTACGGAACCGTGAATATTGTAAAATACGTGTGCCCGCGTAAGGGGTGCTTGAATACCTATTGAATAACAAACACGTTGTTCTCCAATATTAAATATGTTAATTATTGTGCTGAATGTTTATTATTATGTAATTCTAATTAAATATGTTATTAATTGTGCTGAATGTAGTTAGCCTTTAAGATTATTATTTCAATAGTTACAATATTTTAAATAAATGAAACCTCCACCATTCTATCGGAGTCAACCTGAAGATAATAGTGATTATGATGTATTGAACGTATTATGACAAAGAGACGGTGTAATTTAGTTATTACAGTGGGGTTACTTAATCACACACAGTGAGTATCTATGTGGTTTAATGCTGAAGTAACTGTACTATTACAGAACTAAGTAAATATTATGTCGATATGTCGACCTCCGTGGTGTAGTGACTAGCACGCTGTGTTTCAAGACGTTGCCGCTCCCGAGGTCCCGGGTTCGATTCCCGGTCGGGTCAATGTATATCATAATTTTCTATATTGTCTCGGGTCTGGGTGTTGTGGTTAGGGTTCCCAACTTTTTTTTCAACAAAAAAAGTATATCAGGGTCGGAGAAGAAAAACAAACAGTATTTCACAAAATAAAACAGTTTTTTTTTTAACTTTTAAAACATATCTTTTAGATCTTCTTGCACAAGTTAACAATTTTATATTACTTTTGAACTATTCATAAGCCTCTTCACAGTTTAAATTCAAATTAAAGAGTATAAGAAGTTCATTAAAAAAAATAGGATGCTCTATTTCTGTCATCCCGCCTCTTTGCATTCATTACCGAAAAAATCGAATCGAATTGGTGTAGGCAGAAGTGGCGTTTTTTTTTCGTGATATTCACGTTCATTAACAGTTTTGTACAAAATTGTAGTTCGTGTATGGACGAACGTACCTATACTTTATAATATAAACAGATTTTTTGCCCCGGATACCAGCCACCAGCGGACATAAAAACAGTATTTTCCATACTTTTTTTTTGTCCAGCAGTAAAAAGTATAATGTAGCTGAAAACAGTATAATACTGTTAAAAACAGTATGGTTGGGAACCCTAGTTGTGGTACCACCGTTATGTCTGATTTCCATAACACAAGTGCATTAGCTACTTACTTTGGGGTCAGAGCAATGTATTCGTGTCAAATATAAAAAATAAAAAAGTAAGTAAAATATGTGGGGTAGACTAGGATCGGAAATCATCATCTAACATTCGTTAAAAGGGAATGTCAAAATTATTTGTAATATTCGACTAGCAAAGAAAAACTTACGTAAGGTATAATAACAATATAGTTTTGCATTGCATCTATTATTGTAACTTGAAAACAGGTATCTGGAAAGGGCAAATGAAACAAATTGTTTTTAAGTAATTAAGATAATGTATTAGCTATAATAACAATATCTAACTAGGCACTTACTTAAGTAACTTAGCAAATATAATGCTTTATTTGTTTTTATAACACATACAGTTGTTCGCTTAAGTTAAAAAATGCATAATTCCTGTAAAGACAACTTTTAAAATATTATTTCACTATGGTCTTAACTACCCTAAATTTATAAATTTTCTAATCTTCATTTGGATGGATATAATTGGGAACGTTTCGCAAGGCATGGTTAATTCATTTGCAAGCTTAATTTGACGTACGAAGAGCGTAGAAGTACCTATGCTATGATACGGGCTGATGTTTTCATATGCGAATTCACGAAAAAAAAAAACTTTTATTGTAACACTTTCCGGGGCAGTGAACGGCTATAGCCGTTAAACAATAAAACATCTATTGTGTCTGGGATACCGCCCCGAAATGAGTTAAGATGCCTTGTAAGAAGAAATCCCACATAGGTACCATTGAAAATTGCCCCATGTCCTACAGAAATGAAACGGTACTTCAATAATTTCTAAAAAAATGACATACCCAATATCACCATTTTTACTGTCTGAAATATAAAAAAATGCTGTTAACAATGGTCCAGGAGACTACTATGAAAAGTCGTTTTCTGAGTTTATAAATATAGAATAGTAAATTTTTAAAATTATTTATTTTGGTTGAGGAAATATACTTCATATCTTAAAAATAAACAGTTCATTTCGAATTTATCCTTAAGTAACAAAAATCTTATGAAAATCTTGAACATGTTACTGACGCGAGCCTACTAGCGTCGGAAAGCAAAATAATTATGTTTCACTTGTTCTGATGAATCTAATTTTTTATTTTATAAATATCCTATACCAACAAAATCCTGATTTTATAACACTGGAGGTGGCGGCTCACCTTTTCAATCAAATAATGTTATTTTTTTTAGGTTCTAACTATAAACGGGTTTTCATACCAGAGTCCCTGAACGAATTTTATAGTATTCTTTTCACACCGTAAATATATGGTAAAGACTACGTCATATTTTTCTACTTATATCAAAAATTCTCTAATAATTTAGAACATTTTTGATATTCGTTTTATCTCTGTAGGACGAGGGGCATTTTTGGACCTGCCTCTTTGCAAGCTTCGAGTTATATAGGCTATCAGTTTAACCTGTTTTAAATTATGTGATTTCGTTATTTAATAGATATAACATACAGGGTGTTTGGTACATCGTATGCCAAAAGATAATGGATAAATGGGGGTCGTCATTTTCTGCCTTATTTTTTTGGCCCGGTGGATTATTTTAAGTCGTTTCTTACGGTTTAAATGAAAAAAAAAAATGAATTTCGAATTTCGCATCTTTTTTCCCTAAATTTAAGCTGCATCTTCATATGGCTCAATTTGAAAAAAATATGTTCCGCTACTTTGCAAGTCAATAAAAAAGAACTAGATGGCTTGTGTATGTGACTTTGATGTTAGTAAAACCGCAAAGTAATGCACAATAACATACAAAATTAATATGCTGTAAAACAATTATAGTTAAAAATATATATTCGAATGTCGAAATTCGGATATTTTTCAATAAAATAAAATAAAAAACGAATTAAAAAATCCATAAGGCTAAAAAAAATTAAACGCAGAAAATGATAGCTAATGACCCCCATTTTGCCATTTTCTTTTGGCACACGACGTACCACACACCCTGTATAATGTACTTAAAGAGCATAAATATCATACTATGATACGGAAATGACGATTTCAAACGCAAAGCGACGAGAAAACGAGACTGATATATACTATTATTTCGTCCAACTAAGTTTTGTCTAGTTAGTCGCGAAGGTGCAAGATACGCTATAGGTAAGTGAAACCCTGATCATAATATTTAAAACATATAATTTGAATTTCTATTGATACCATTTCTACTATAATTTGTACATAATCTTGCAAACTTGAATAAGATTCTATTATTTTGTAAGTTTTTTATAATTTCTTAGGTAGGCAGACTGTTAAAATTGCCAACGACAGAATACTTATTATTTGTGACTACAAAACACGAGATCGAATATGATACTAGATCTTGACATTGGTTAAGTCATGTCTTGAGAATTGGGTTCAGTAATCATCGGCTCATGTCTGAAGTCTGACTGACTGTTTTGTACGACCTGTCCCATTGGTCTGAGTTCTTGTGCACTGGCACTGCTAGTTAGGCCAGACGACGCTCTCTATCCAGTCGATGTATCGTGACACCCGGGTGTAGACGCCAGGTGTAGTGGTACCGCAGCCTTTTCCGAATGACGTCACTCCCACGATCCTGTACGTGACGTCCGACTCCGAAATTTGGAGGGGACCTCCTGAATCACCCTGCAAAACAATTAGTAGGAAGGAAATAAATAAATTGTAAGTTTTTTTTTTGTTTTTTATGGTGATCCTGTTTCTCAATTTGGCTAGCGGTTTGAATTGGATGGATATCGGAACTAAGTCTTTCAAACTCCTCCTATTATTCTTTCGGATTAATTTCGTTGCGGGGCCCAAGACAATCTAGCTCCTTCCTGGGACTCCCAAGCCTTGACTGGTTAAGACTTTCAATTAAACCATGCTGTAGCTCCTGGCTACACAGGAGTAGCAGCGGGCAGTAAACTTACAATAATCTATTATTTAGTAGGAAGCAAGTATATCATTACCATTGAGTTACTATTACAAGTTACTAGCATATGGAACTGACACCACGCATATCTCGTGCGTCATGAATTGTAGCTAGGTGTCATCAACTCATAAAAATCATGACGCAAGTCACTTAAAATCAGGGCCTAGGACGCGGTGTTTGCGTTCTAGTGAGCAAGATTTGTATTTTTTATAGGTACCTTCCTATATTTAATATATATAAAATTCTCGTGCCATAATGTTTGTTCCGGTACTCCTCCGAAACGGCTTGACCGATTCTCATGAAATTTTATGGGCATATTGAGTAGGTCTGAGAATCGGCCAACATCTATTTCTCATGACTCTTAGTGATAAGGGTTGTCCACCCATAACATTTTTCTTTATTTACGTGGCTGGGCGGGACGAGGCCGGGCAAGACGAGGATGGGGGCGAAACAAAGATCACTGGGTCCGCTAGTTGGATATAAGGCTTTGAAAAAAAAAACAAAGCCATTTGATCATTGACCATTTTATAATTACCTGGCAAGCGTCGTGTCCGCCTTGCGGGTCGCCTGCGCACAGCTGACCATCAGTGATGCCGCTGGGCAGCTTACGCCAGCCCGTGTATTCCGGTGTGCATCGCTCACGGTTCACAGCACTCACTTTTGTCTTCAGCAGCATGTTGCTTGTTATACTCTCTGGAAAATACACCACTGTTATCAGAAGGATTCTCGGAATACGTTTAAATAATAGTCCCCCCAGCCAATAACGACCATGCTGGCCAGTCACAATGACCAACCGATTGAAAGGGACAGTTATAGTGCACAGATACAGGTGCACTCTCTGTTCAATTTAGGTACTCTCATAGCCCGATGGGACAGCAATCTGACACGACCGGAGAGAGATCGAGCGCAGAACCAACGGCTTTACGTGCTTTCCGAGGCACGGGAGTGAAACACCGCCAACTTCCAAACTCAGGAAAATTGCAGGTACTTTTTTTTTGACCCGACCTGGGGATCCCACTCACCACCCGGAAACCCAGCCGTCGCGCTTTTTAAAGTACGATCTTCTAACCGCTGCGCAACCGAGGCGTGTTACTGAAATACCGAAATACGTTTTTAATAATATTCACCGAAAACTATTTATCCGTATCGCTTAGAATTGTAATACAATACTCGTATTTACATTTAATGTGATCGCTCAACGCTGACCAATTCACGGGTTGGCCAGAAAATCTTTAGTTGGTGTTGTGAGTTATTCCATTTGACCAGGTTAGTCAGCTGTCACTCTCGCTGAACATGACTTTCCCGTCACTGCAATTCCTAAGTACCTAGGTCCCGGCTACGCCGGCTACGGAGGTAGCCGGGACCGGGAACCATAGGCCTCTTTCAAGGAGACGCGTGGCTTCGCGCGTTGCGTGCGGCGTGGCTTCACGCGGCGCCTTGCGCGTTTTTACTGTTTCCGGTGAAGTGACCTGCGTCATTCCACGCGCTAACTCATACTATATAGAAATGAACGTGGCTTCGCCGCTTCATCCGCCGCATAACACGCCGCGTTGTATAGAGCGTCGTTCTGAGCGACACCCGTTTCAACGCTGGCAGCATATTAACATCCTTCCAGCCAGTCGTTTTTGACTAGTTACAGTGTAAACGTGTGTATTGTTTGTAATAATGGATGACTTCATTGATATAAAGCTTAAATATAATGATTATTTAAAAAAATAAATTATTTATCGTTTAACCCGCCGTTTGCCTTCGCTTCATTTGCCGCGTCCGACACAGCCATACTCGCGGCATGCAACGTACAACTCAAATAAACGGTTTCAAAAACGCTTCACCTTAAACGCTGCATCTTCACCATATGTTTGTATTTCTGGCGGCCCGCTTCATGCCACGCGACGCGCGAAGCCACGCGCCTTGAAAGAGGCCATAGAGTGAAAAAAGAGCCAAGATTGCACCTACACTATAATCAGCTATGGCTGGAGGTAGCTCTCGGTTGAGGTTGGCCCACCTGGTTTAGATTCGGTAAGTTGAAGTACATTTACTTGTTTTATTACTTACGGGTAGTACTAATCCGTCCCCAGCCAGTTATGGTGAGTGGTTTCAGCGGGTCCAAGTCACTGGTGTACAGGCACGCTGCATGGAGATTTTCTGACACCTCCACAGGACTTTCTAACCTGATACATATAAGTAGATATTCCACGATAAGTATTTTTTTATAGGTAAATAATGTATGATAATAGCTATTATAATGAAACAAAATTAACGTAATAATAAATAAATATCCTTTGGACATTCCCACACATCGCCATCTAGTCCCAAAGTAAGCTACTCAAAGCTTGTGTTATGGGTGCCAGACAACGGATATAATACTTAAATACTTTTTGTTTGTAAATATACATACATGATATACATAGAAAACACCCAGACCAATACAAACAGACATGTTCATGCACACATGTTTGTATTGAGCGGGGATCGAACCCGCAACCCGCTGCGTAGTAGGCTATTTCTCGACTACTACACCAGACGGGTCGTCTGGTGTAGTGGTTTCTATAACGGCGAGAATTTGGTGCGCTATATAGGTATGTTTAAAGTGTCTACTTCCAACCGATTAGAAGCAGGTCCCCCTCAAGAGTCCATCCTTAAGGTCCATTATATTATTACGGTCAGTGTTAGAGTCCAAAGAAATTGGAAGATTCTTCATGCCATCCGATCTACTTTGATTGATAATCACAATGCTTCATCAATGTTTAACAACTAAGGTATTCCTATTTACTCGTATTTTAGGCCAATAAAGGAAGGCTTATTTACAATAGACTTAAAGGCCTTTTTACTATCACTCAAAAAGTCTAACCCACGAATAATTCAAATATGAAACGTCATTTCGTAAAATAGTTGGAAGGATTTTTTTCACTTTTTTTTTAAATATAAGTTTTACTGCTTCTCGACAATGTCCATCTGGCCAGTAACATGTTCAGGCATTGTCTAGTGCTGTGCTGTGCTATAGGTATTATAATCTTTCAAGTTTAGAGCGTCTACAAATCGGTAAACTGAAATTTCAGAATATTGTTTGTATACTGACCTTAAAAGAGCAATGTCGTTGTATTTAGAGCTGTGGGTGTAGTTTGGGTGGGGGATGCTCTGCGCTACTCTGTAGTCGGAATCTTCATGCCACGTGCTGTCCCCGAGGACGACCACCCCCGCTCGGATCATCTGCGGCTCCACTCTGAAAATAAATGTTTATTGCTGTACAGTCGAAGACATATGTACAGGACATATATCTCTTGGTGCAATCCATTGAACGAGGAGGGCCAACCTCAAAGGGAGCAGGCAAAGAAGGAGATGAAGGTATTTGAAGATGAGGAGCGTAATCAAACACGAAGCTCAAAACCGAACGCGATGGAGGATTGCAGTGGACGCATTCTGAGCCATCAAACAATCGCCAAATCATCAGCCAGCTTATTAAAAGTACTTATATTATACAAGGAATGTTTCCTAACATGTTCATGGCGGTGTTTAGCTTGACGTGTCGCCGACCCTGGCCATCGTACTGGCACAAAAGATAATAATAGTTTCCGTAGTAACTTTATGAGTAAAAGACGGAGAATATCGGTAAGTGGTTGATTGTACATTCTTAAAGATGAAATAAGAAACCAAAGCTTCCAGCTTCCACTTTGCAGAACAAACCTGGGTATGCACTCAATTTGTGAGAATGAGTGAGGAGTATAAGCATCAACGGTTCCTTACCGGACTTGGACGTGTTTTTCGATCAACTCAACGGATTCAGGAACAAGATTCGAAGGCGTTTGTCGCTTGCAGAGACTTTCAGAGACAAAGCCTGACAAATAAGCTGCTTTTACTTGATTTTTGGTTTCTTTTTTCATTAAGAATATAATATATGACACACTGTGTGTTTAAAACAATATGCATATAATCGGTTATACATTGTTAATTTAAAAAAAATGCGGGTTCGCGATTTGAGTTTGCTGCATCCCTCCCCTCCTGTCGCACCGTGATGTTTTATAGTCTAAAGTTTTTTTCAAATCGGTACAGTGTGCCTGAGATTAGCGCGTTCATACAATCAAACAAACGCTTTAGCTTGATAATATTAATATATATATAAATATATATTGCTATTAAACGGGGCTCATACCTACTGATCAAAGTGCTCAACCTTAAGTTCACAATTCACATAACAATAACATAGTAATTTATTGGCCAATTAATTATAATCTATTGTAGTGACGCGTGGCCAAGTAAATACATTTTTTTTTTCATAGTTAAGAAGTTTAAGAAGGGAAAAGCAAATTGCGATTTACCCCGAATGATCTTTTGAGTATTTTTTAGCTTTACCTTTCTAAGTTGATAATGCAGTGCGCCGCAGTTAGAACGTAGTTGTTTGATATCAAGGCCCCACCGCAGTCGAACTGATAACCGTTTCCTCTGTCGTACCCGATTGCAACCTGAAAAGTCATTGACATTATTTTAGGTACCGAACCACGTTTTTCGGAACGTGCTTTGGCATGGTACAGAGTGATCAGCGATTGGGATGCTGACTGTACTACAGACCAAAGATTGCTGGAGCTCTATTTTTGAATCACTCGCTTCAAGATGGCGAGTGATTTTCGTTCGAAGATGAATTAAAAGTCATAGAAAAAAACTCGTTGTCGAACGAAAATCACTCGCCATTTCGAAGCGAGTGATTCAAAAATAGGGCCCCTGGTCTCTCGCGCCTATAAACCACCTTAAAAGGGCTCAATCTATTGCATCTCGCTTCGTCCTTTTATTTTATTATTTTAAGTGATAGTGGTAGTAGAAGTGCCCTCGACCGTACCTACAAAATATCTCAAATTCTCAACCCATAATCTATACCCGGATAATTAAATAACTAATTACGTAAATTTTATCACCTACCTCAGAGATGAATTTAGTCATTTGTTGATATTTTATTTGGGTACATGCACTTTAATGTCATTAACACCGAGAACCTAATTAGTAGGTAGGTTTTGATTTCTATTTAGGCCAAGAATATTATATACTTCCTCATTATCTTGTCTTAAAAAAACCGGCCAAGTGCGAGTCGGACTCGCGCACTGAGGGTTCCGTGCCAACTTTAACTGAATTAGGGTATCCATTTACTTCTACTTAGTAAAATACCGCAATATTTTGTTGACTACAAATATAACTTTGTTTTTCATAGTGTTTGTATGAAGTACAAAGTTATGTTTGCGGTTGTTGAAAATGTGCTATATCTCAAAAACTACTCGTTTGATCCCGTCCGAACCAATTTTCGTTGAAAGTATTTATTAAGATCTACATCATATTTCTTTTTCAAAATTTACACTTGCTTGGTTTAGAAATTAGATGGGGGGGGACGCCCATTTTACCACTTTGGAAGCGTCTAGTTATGAAACGTTTGACTTTAAAAGAAAATGGTTTTAGGAACCTCAATGTTATTTTAAAAGACCTATCCATAGACACCCCACACGGATAGGTTTGACAAAAAAATTTTTTTTTGGTTTTAGTTTCATGTATGAGAGCCCCCCCTTAACTGTCATTATTTTTTATTTTTTGTATGAGAATCGGTAAGCGGTTAACAAGATACATCTTTCTGCCAAATTTCAATTGTGTAATGCTTATAGTTACAGAATAAACTGGCTGTGACATACGGACGGACAGACAGACAGACAGACAGACAGACAGACAGACAGACAGACAGACAGACAGACAGACAGACAGACAGACTTGACGAAACTATAAGGGTTCCGTTTTTTGCCATTCGGCTACGGAACCCTAAAAAGATTTCGTGATTTTTGTTTTCCTCATTAAGCGTGCCTAGTAATTTTCCTTCCTTATTTATTCACATGAAAATACCAATAAGTTAATTACAAGGAAAATATGATATCAATTTGTGGTGTTAATTACTGAGAGTGGAAACATGCGTTCAATTGTAAGGCTTGGTTGCACCATCTCGTCTAAGTTTAACTTGACTATTAACCGTCCGTCTTTTGTATTGTTTGACAGTATTTGATATTTAGCACAAAATAAGAGAATTCAATTGAGCCTTAATCAATGAAAGTACGTTCAAGTTTAAAGTATACAATCTATTTAAATAAAAGAAACTCGTGTAGTAACACTATTTATAACTCAAGAACGGCTGAACCGATTTGGCTGAAATTATAGGGGAGGTAACTTAGAAGCAGGAGAAGGACATAGGATACTTTTAGCCCGTTTGAAAGGGGCCGGCGCTGGGGCTGGATGGGGGCGAAACGAATTTCGCTATGTCCGCTAGTCTTTACAATAAATAAAACGTTTAAATAAAAGTGAAAAGCTCTACTAGAAGGGATAAAAATATGCAAAGGTAGAATACTACATGTCGCCCTCTCTATTTGTTCAACTTACCCTGTGCTTCAAGCAGCTGAAAATCTTGCCACTACCATGCTTATACATACTTGAAGTTAGTAAGTTTGTAAAACTAAATATGCAACACTTCAAACAAGCAAAAGATATATATCTTCGTAATACACGAAATAGTAGAAGACTTGTACCGTTGTCACCCCCAAAAGTGTAATGTTTCAACAAAATTGCTATTGGATGTGCGTCCAAATCTACAATAAGTTACCAGAACGCATAAAACAATTGCCATTTAATAAATTTAAGACTGCTTTGTATACATGGCTCTTTGAAAAAATGTTTTACACAGTAAAAGAATATTTGATCTGTTCCTATGAATAATATGACGTAATTTTAAGATTCTAAATATAATTTTCTCACTATTATCAATACTACTATGCTTGACATTTTATATTATAATTTATTTGCTGTATGTATCTAAGACTTGTAAGATGTAATGAAACGGATATTACTTATAATAAAAATAATGTTCCTAATATATTAAATGTATGTAACATGATGATTGTAGTAAAATATTATTGTTATTGTAAACTACTACTATTAATTTGCATGCTATTTGTTAATGGCTAAATGGGCCGAACATAAATTTAAATGTGAAACTGCTATATATGTATATACCCCATTTAAACGCAAATAAATTATATTCTGTTCTATTCTTACCATGTGAGGAAATTCTCCCAGTGTCGCCTTTTCACCCCCAATAATGTGGAGATCGAGGGGTGGTCTGCTAGTCTCAATGATCTTCTTACATTCTGTCAACGAAGAGAAATGTTAATGCTTACTAACTGCTTAAAAAGTTTTCTTTTATAAACAAAAATCCATGCGCAACGATGCAAATAATCAAAATAATTACCTTGTTCAGATTTCCGTTCAGTTATTTTATCCCCTCTCTCATTTGGCCCTGTAAACATAATATTTGGATCTCGGATTACGACTTTTAATATCACAATTATTTATTATTACCAAACAAGAAAAAATAAAACTAAGACATGCAACATAAAAAATAACTTAAAATCTACATATTCAAAAACGAAACAATTTCCTTGCGGCAAGGAGGAGGCTATGATGCTGGCTGCGTTGCCGCGTTGGATATTTTTTGTAACTTTTAATTATTTTATGAGTAAAAATAAAATCCTTATTTGCAGTGAATAAATAGGCAAAATTTACAAATAAGATGATACTTAGTACTTACCAAATTTTTCGGTCGTTCGAGGACAGCAAACAATTTCATATTGACCGCTAAAACCGCACCTTTGGTAGTTATGATGGTTCCTCTTTTGTATGGCCCTATAACATAATAAACGATGCCTTTGTACACGAACATAATTATTCAGGAATAAATAATTTTTAAAAAAATCTAACATAAACGAGTTGAAGTTAATATTCCAATACCAACTTATGAATGCCAATTTAAAGTTCGCGCCATGTTTCGCGCCAAAGTGGCATCTGTACGATTGTTATGATAACGATTGATAAACACTGACCTTAGAGCCAACTCACACTCGGTGATTATTGTGCACACACCATCAAAAACTTCGTTATTCGGAACACATTCATCACCCGCTAGAAAGAAGCCTCGTGTTAGTTGCTTTCATTACTTTTGTACAGGAATAAAATAGACCGGTTCTCACCATCTTGCGCTACGATATTTTGTAAAATAATAACAAAACTTATCACTAGAATATGTTGTCGGCACATTATTGAGCTGCGACCCGAGCACTGGCCGGAGTCTCAACGTCAGCGACACTAATAATATTACTAAAATGTTTTCCTCTTTGCGGTCCAACAAAAATAAGTCTGATAATGTTTAAGACAGACGCTCCTCATGATTCAAACCGGTTTGCACACTTTATCCATCCGTGCTTTATTATGAGCTACCGAGTTGATAACTTTTTGTACCTACTTACTTACCGACGTACCCACATAAATTTATTATTTGGGATTAAGTTAAAGTGCTTGCTTGTATACATGGAGTGACTTTAATTAGAATACCTACATTGTAAATACTCGTAATACAATAAGGAATGTTAAATGCGCAATAACGCAGACACCCAAAACTATTTCTAATTCAATTGACCTTATGCTGAAAGAAAAATAATAATGCACTAAAAAGTCTTAAATAAACTCTTGACCCTTGAAAGGAGAGGAAGCCAATTTAGGCAAAGAATTTGGAATCTGTGCCATCACTTTGACCATCAAGCATCAAGCATCAAGCATCAAGTATCAGAGCACCGACTCTTCCTTTCCTTTCAAGGGTCAAGAGTTTATTTAAGGCTTTTTAGTGCATTTTGGTTTTGATGTCGGTTTTTACTTTTCTTTAAAGTTAATTAAATTCTTAAGTTTTAGTGATTGCAGGAGAGGGGAGGGGAGTTTACACCTTAGTATGACTCTGTTCTTTAAGAAGCTACAAATTACCTTTCATAAGTTCTGTCATTATAATTACTGAACTCCATAGCGTTAAAGAGTTCCCCCATCAGCTTAGCTCCACAAGATGTTGACTATCAGACCAATCAACACGTCATCATTAGGATGATAGTAAAAAAACTACTAATTATGTGCCTTTAAAATTTGAGGGTTTTCCTCGTTTAAACCAAGATCCCATAATGAGATCCCGAATTGGCAAAAATGGGACAAACTAAAAGGTATACTCTCTATGGCGTCTCTATCTCTAGGCGAGAAAAAATTTCGAATCGGTCGTCAAATGACTGAGATATGAGGTAACATAGATACAAAAAAAACATAGTCGTTTTTTTTTTGTTTTTTAAAAAAAGTAACACTACATAATATTTCTTTGCAATTTGATAACCTCCTCCTGTTTTGAAGTCGGTTAAAAATAATAAATAATCACCTTTCGAGGCGGTATCCCAGACACAGTACAAAGGAGATTGCCCATTTTACTATGAAGCTTGGTTGCGCAACAAATGAATTTTTATAACTACCAAAATTGGTGATAAAGGAGAAGTAATGTTATAAAATAAAATGAACTTGAAAAAAAACTTATTGTTTGTGGGGTTTTCCTAATAATTAAAAACAAAGTTCAGTTTTGAGGTTAGGTGTTACTAGGTACTAAATGAGGTAATACGAGGTAAATAAGATAGGTATTAATGAAAAAATGCACATTAACATATTAAAATAATGATCAACAACTCCAACTGTGAGTAGTCTAAGAAATAAAATCACTCAAAATGAAAGTGTGGAAATACATAGTTTTGCCTTCAATTGTATAATGAACGCTTAAAATAATTGATACTTTTGTTGCAATACCTGTTGTATCTAGATTGTATTACAAGTTAAGTCATTAAAAGAAATGATTAAAACTCTTATAATTATATGATTTATTCATCGTCTTCATATTTATAAAAAACATTGTCTAAAAATAATGCTGGCGCAGACATCAGTAATAACATTTGATTGAAATGTTGGTAATGGAGGTGGTATTTGTATTGGTGACCCCATGGAAGTTCTCGATGAAGACATAGAAGCATCCAAGTTTTTATTAGATGTGGAAGCTGCTCTTAGCACAACCTCTTGTTGTCTACTCGGGTCGACTAATGCATGTCCTGTCACACTTCTATAGACATTTATTCAATAGGGTAAACAGACTTTCTCAAGCTGGTTAATCTGAAATTAAAAACTGTTTTTTGGAATCAAATGTTTTAATTAATTTAAAATACATATTTCTATAATTAAATCATTTAATTTATAAACAAAGCAAATATTTACCTGATGAAACGTTATGCATAAAATAATAACATCCCTTTCTAGACTATTCACTGGAAGTTGATCTATCTTGGCTTTTATAATGGACTTTCCACATACATGGCACACTTGTGGGTGCCCATAAGCCTGTACTACTGGACCTCCAGAAGAGGTCACAGATTCGTTACGTAGTATGACAAAACATTCTTGACAGAGATGATTGTCTTCAGTGATCTGAAAAAATAACAATACTATACACCCAAATAATATACAGGTCCATATATATGATCACTATATTTTAATACTAAGCATGTCACAAGAAAGACTGCATTTTATTAACAATTACTATCAACAGCAGTCAAAAGTGTTTATTACTTACAATGGCCATGCTTATCCAGGAGCGTAGTATACTAAGCATAGCATCGCTTGCCTCACCCACTTGGTGGTGAGTGGTAAGGCAGCGTATGCCTTAGAACAAGAGAACAGTTTACACAGCGAGCCACTGGCATTGTGGACGTATGAACGTTCGTCATGAAAACAGCACAGCACTTGCACAAAAGAGTACAGAATCTTAACTTCTTCAAATGACCAAAACATTTGCATTTCATAAGAAGCAATGAACAACGAAAATAAACCACCTAATTGTATTGTATTGTATCAATCATGACATGACTTGATGACGGACGGATATAGTTCTATTTTATACCATTTACGGGGCTTGTTACGCATACTGCCGATTGCCCTACAAGATCCTCATCATGTAAATATAATTATATTTCCAATACCCACAGATCCATTACAAAAAATAAACAACTAAAATGTTATCTCTTTATTAAATAGTCATTTTGTTTTTGCAACGCAATGACTAAAGCAACAGTGATGATTTTAGACATTAACTGTCCCTGTAAATGTTTACATGACCGCACGACAGACTATACCTTAAAGCCACCTCTGTCCCTTACAAAATAAAAGCTGTTTTCGTATAACCTGTCGTGCTGCTAACTGTATTCAAAATAGGATTAAGTCATTTGAATAATCAATTAAAATGAAAATAAAATTCCCACAAAAGTTTTTTTCGTAACAAACAAATATGAATTATAAAAATAATAAACGAATTTTGGTTTATATGTCATGCTTATACTCTGCTTAATTAGAGTGGGGCAGATTTGGGCATTCTCCTTTAATTTTTTTACGGCCATATAGCCGTTCCCTGCCCTGAAAAGTGTTAAAAATAATTTAAGGTTTTATGTGGTGTTTTAGTTTTACTGGCACTTCTGATAATTTCTTGTTCTGCGGACGACGCTCTGTCGAGAGAGGAGTCGGTAGGTAGTTATAATATAACCGGACCGATGATGCGTCGTGCTGACATTATTATTAATTAATACTATCTACGCTCATAAAGAACTAACCATTACTTTACGTATGTGATGTGATGTCTTATTAATAAACTAGTGGCCCACGCCGGCATCGCCCGCGTAAAATTCGGATTTTCCGTAAAATGTTTCATTCAACGCAAAATACATATTTTCATTGGAAGTACATAACGGATAGCGCAAGCGCCTGTTGTATTTTAAGCATTATTGCGGAGTTATATTAAAACTGTGATAGCTTCTAAGATATTTCAGCTTTATACATATACACTCGGTGTCAAAAAAATCGCACCTCTAAGAAAATCACGTTCAAATGTCATTAACTCTTGATATGCACGCACATGCAGCCGTATTAATTATAATTTTATTTAAAAGGTTACTTAATTAACTTAATAAAAAACATTAATTTTCATTATCAAATAAAACCTAATGCAACAAAAGTGTCACAAAAATTTTGGTAAAGGAAATTTTGCTGCTCGGGAGAGTCGCGAGTTGCGCTACCTTTGTGGGTATAAAGGGGTCAACACGGGGTCAATGAGGGTTAGCCAGTTGTATGGCAAACCTTCGCCGCACACATGGCAGAACACTCTCCATCCATCCCCGTTACCAGAGCGGAGGACAGCGGCGGCCTTACCCATTGCGAGGCTACGTGCGGCAGGTCTTTGCGAGGCCCTTTGTCCTTCGTGAAAAGTATGTGTTGCAAAATTAGGTCTGATTGTTTGATTGAGGTAAATGTCATGTTTGAGGATAAATGTTTAAATTATAAAATTTGAATTTTAAAATATTTATTTTTTAAAGAATCACTAAAACACAAAACATATATCTGCGACTTTTCTTAAGACTAAAATATTTAACAAATATACTATTATCTAACGAATGAGCAACGTCATTTTCGATTGAAAGAATATCAAGGGCGGAAAGCCAAGCTCAAATATGTTTTAATAATTTTAAGCCTCGAAAAACTCCTTTCAGCAGATACGACTGTCACAGGTGTGGTGGAAATAATTCTCAGGATTATTTCGACAGTGGGGTATACTTCAGTATTTTTTATTTTCTATTATGTATTTCAGCACAGAGATAATGTCGTCGTTTCCTTCATACACGCGGATGAAGATTCAGTTCTTCGTTGATTCTCCTACTGTCATAGATTGCATGACACACTGCTTCTGACTGATTGAGACACGCCGCTGCATTGCTTCAAAAGTTCACTATCACTATTTTCCTTTAGTAAAGTAAGCCCCACTGCTGGGCAAGGCCTGACCTCAACTATAAGGTATTCGAGCCGTACTCCCACACGCGGGCTCAGTGCGGGTTGGTAGTGGGGTGTTTGCAAGGCAAGCGACTAACCCTGCTGTCAGATATTATCAAGCCGCCGACTAATATTAGCTGATACCAACGGCTTAACGTGCCTTCCAAAGCACGAAGATGTTCGTGATATACGTCACTTATATGGTCGGAATGATCACCCATCCAAACACGACCGCGCCAGAGGTTGCTACACTTCGGTATCACTACCAAAGCGCTTCTACCACTCATTTTCCTTTAATATTTTTATAATAAACATAAATCCATTACATATATTCTCATCTTGTTTTAAGTGCCTCAAACCTAGGGCGGCAGCTTGCGCGCACAGTGTCGACAATGACATAAATACACATAGTATATTTTGAAAATCTTCTCTATCCATCTATCTTCCGCAGTCAATTGAAGAGCTTCATCTCTCCCTTCATAATCAAAATGCCTTTTTACGTCGTCTTTTGATTTCTTTGAACTGTCCGTCCATATCATTTTCCTCGGCTATTTCTGTCGCTGTTAGAAGGGATGACTGAAAACCATTTTCTAGATAATTATCGAGCCAATTTATAAATGTATCTAGGTGTTGTATAGCCACATCTAAGTGCATGGTTTCGCTTTACCACATTTTACTTATAACATTTATTTTTGACAAAATACCATATGACAAGTGACACTCCAAATTCGTAGGTAGTTATAACTTCTTCTATAGAATGGCATTCACTGAACAACTGACAATCTGTTGTATATTCTGCTAAATCTTTTAAAGCATTACATACAGGATAGCCCAAACAGTGACGTCCAAAAACTTTTTTTGAAACCCTTACATCCAGGACGATCCAAATATACCCTATATATGTTAGCCGATTTTTTGTAGTTTTAGAGATATTAATTATTTTCGCAAACTTTAAGAATTTTAAAACAAATAATTCTTCCACTTTTTATGGTGCGTTTCAAAAAAATTGAACAAAATATAGTCTCGAAAACTACAAAAACTGTTTCGTCACTGTTTGGATCACCCTGTATACACCCTTAGTTTGTATTTAACGGCAAGCACCGAGACTATCCTGCACTCCTTAATAAATAAGAATTAAAGTTAAAAGTTTTAATTTAGGCTAGATTTTTATATTTTTAAAAAAATATGAGCTTGGGTTGTTGCGCGAGGCCCGTCCAAGAGCGAGGCCCTGGGCGATTGCACAGTTCGCCACCCCCTAAGGCCGCCACTGGGAGGAAGTTGATCTCCTCGCAGAGCAGTTCATCGCGTGCGCCACGAGTGCATTAACCGCAGCAGAGGAAGCAGCCACAGGCGGAGCAAACGCCACGAACATCACATCCTAAATCAAGAGGAAGATAGAAGAAAAAAGGAGGCTCAG
This sequence comes from Pyrausta purpuralis, assembly GCA_963924145.1. NCBI lineage: Eukaryota > Metazoa > Arthropoda > Insecta > Lepidoptera > Crambidae > Pyrausta > Pyrausta purpuralis. Next base: position 16,559,267 of record OZ001651.1, on the reverse strand, counting down.
AAGAGCATGGATGAATTCCCGCTGTCCCGCTCTGAAGTCTCGCCTCAACCGCATAGCCGATGAGGTGTCTAAGCTTCTGGCGACAGAAACTGAAAACACCTGGCTGCGAGAGATCGATGACGCCAGCGAGGACTGGAACAAAGCCCATAGACTTTGTCGGCGATTCACAAGCATCCGCCCGCCCACACGCCCCCTCAAAGACCAACATGGGACAAAGAAGTTCGCGGCCGCAGACAGAGCCGAGATATTCGCAGACCATCTCGAAACCCAGTTCCAGCCGAATCCGACAGTAAACGCCTGTCACGAGAAGACGGTAATGGACTTCCTCGATAACTACTTTGGTCATGACGTCCAAAGCCATGAAGACCCCATTGGCCTCACACCGGGACAGATTCGGAAGGCACTGCTGAAGACTCCGCTGAGGAAAGCCCCAGGCCCAGATCGCATTCCCAACGAGGCTCTACGTCACCTTCCCCCGCGCTCAGTCGCGACGCTGACTAGAGTCTTCAACGGAGCCCTGAGATTTGGCAACTTCCCACAGTGCTGGAAACTGGGACGAGTCATCATGATTCCCAAGCCTGGAAAAGATGTTTTGCGAGCCGATAGTTATCGGCCCATAACACTGCTGCCCACAGTTTCGAAGGTGCTGGAGAAACTGCTGCTTCCTCATCTCCTTCCACACATCGAGCCCAGAGAAGAGCAATTCGGCTTCAGAGCCGAGCACTCCACCACCCAACAGCTAGCCCGCGTCCTTCACCAACTGGCGGCCGCCCAGAACCGAAAGGAGCACTCCGTCGGAGTATTCCTTGATATGGAGAAGGCGTTCGACAGCGTCTGGCATGAAGGACTGCTGTTCAAAATAGCTAGCACCTCTGCGCCCCGACCATTAGTAAAGCTGGTACGGTCATTCCTCCAAGACCGGCGCTTCCAAGTGGCAGTGGAAGACGCTATTTCTACTGAACGGCCGATCCTAGCAGGAATCCCACAGGGGAGTTGTCTCTCGCCCGTGTGCTACTCCAAGTACCACGGACACGGACGACATACCTGTAGAAGATGAAGTCACGCTTGCGCTGTACGCTGATGATGCGGCCTACCTGGCTTCCTCGATAAAGCTTTACCATGCTGCGATAAAAATCCAGCGCACCCTGGACTTGTTACCGCAGTGGTTGGACGAATGGAAGCTCTCAGCTAACCCAAAGAAGACCCAAGCCATCCTGGTCAGCAACAGGAGAATTATGCCGCCCCAGCTTAAACTCCGAGGTAGTCCATTCCATGGACCCCCACGGTAAAATACCTGGGGGTGACCATAGACCGCCTGCTAAAGATGACTCCACATGTCAAGGCTCTCATTAACACCACGAGGGAAGCGAGAGCCAAGCTGAGACCCATCTTGTCGTCCAACCTTCCCATCAGAGCGAAGCTGGGCGTCTACAAAGCCTACGTCCAAACCCGCCTCACCTACGCTGCACCAGCGTGGTACTCGCTGACCAACCGGCACCTACGTAGGAAAATAGAAGCCCAGCAATCGCTGACACTGAGGACCGTTGCTGCTGCCCCCCGCTACGTCAGAAATTATGTCTTGCGGAGAGACCTCAAGATCGAAGCCGTGGATGACTTTGTCAAACACCTCGCCGAGCGCATGTTCCGAAGAGCGGAGGGATCCCGTCACCCGCATTTGAGGAACATCGCCCCGTATCACTCGAGGCCCCCAGACCATGGCTCGACCTCCCACCGAGCGTTCCCACGAGACCTCATCGTCGCTGATGAAGACAGCACTGACAAGACCAACCCGATGGTCGATGACTACCCGGACACGACACCCCACCAAACTGACCACGACGCTGGCTTGTAGCTGAAAACCTCGCCAGCGCCAACCCAACCCAGGACGTGAGACGGAAACGCCTCCCCCAACCCAACGACCTGTCCGTAGCCACGGACAGCGCCAGAACCTACCGAAGGGGGCCATTGCCCCGAACGGTTTCCCCGACCTCTACCAAGGTTTTGTGACTACCGATTGTGTGAATGTGGGTTATTCGCTATTAAACCGTTGAAGAGGACACGCGCACTGTCGTGATTTTACTAAAGAAAGAACATCTGGAAAATAGATACTACAGCTGATGAGGCTGCTCAAGTGGTTGCACTACTGCAAACAGGGGTGCAACAGTGTGATGTCGCCCGGCAACTGAATCTGAGCCGTTTTTCGGTTCGAAGAGTCTACCAGCGCTTTTTAGAGACCGGTGGCCGGCGACATGGGTCCGGTAGACGTCGTTGCACTTCGGAAAGAGACGACCGGTTCTTTGTGTCGTACTCTTTGAGAAATCGCTTCTCAAACGCTGTTCAGTTGCAACAGGAGCTCCAGGCAGTTCGCAGATGCACCGTGAGTGTCTCCACGGTTAGAAGAAGACTGAAGGAGAAGAACATAGCAGCCCGCAGAGCTGCTACAGGTCCAAAATTGACTGCAGCGCACCGGCGAGCCCGCTTGCAGTTTGCTCGCGACCACGTCGATTGGACCATTGAGCAGTGGGGAGCTGTTCTCTTCTCAGACGAGACACGAGTGTGTCTTTTCTGCAACGACCGACGAAGAAGAGTATACTGGAGGCAGGGTGAATGTTTCGCCCAAGCCTGCATCCAGGAGACGGTAGAATATGGAGGCGGTACCTGCATGTTCTGGGGCGGTATGTCGGCTGCCGGCAAAACCGACCTTGTCTGCGTCTCCCGGACCGAGAGTGTGGGTGCTCGCGGACAAGGGTCGCTAACTGCTCGCCGCTATATCACAGAGATCCTGGATGTGCATGTGGTCCCTTTTGCCGAATCTTTTGGCGAGGGGTTCACATTAATGCACAAATGTCCCAAATTTCTGTGATGCAGTGGCCACCGAGAAGTCCTGATCTGAATCCGATAGAGCACCTCTGGGACCATCTTAAACGTAATGTTCGATCTCGGCACGGGGTCTCATTCGGTACATAAGTTACATAGCCTTTAAAATTTCTCAATAGATGGCGACACGTGTATAGCTAGCGCAATTACTGTTTATTAGATAGACTAAAATCCTAAGATACGTGAAGATAATACCCGAAAAATGTGTTAATAAATATTTTCAGTTGTTTAAAAGAGAAAAAAACTCAATACCATTGTTTTTTTCCATAATTGGCAAAAATAGTGTAAAAAGCATAAAAGCATGCTTTTACTACCCTCTAACCCTTGTACCGTTGTACATCTATAACGTGTAATAAATTGAGTACCTTAATATTTTTAGTATTCATCGGATCCACATTAACATTCTCATCACATTATCTTTGTTTTTCCATGCTTTCATTTCCTTTTTGCTGGTTCGTTTGCTGTAAACACGAACATAAGAGTTAATCATAGATTCTATCTACCATAACGCAGTTCGTATTTTCTCCCTAAAAAGTCGTACTGTAGACATTAAACTATAGGCATTACCTGCCTTTCTACTCTTCTTATTACTATTACTCTGTATTTTTGGATTATTGATGTTTTCTAATCCTTTTTGAACAATATTTATTGTGAATCTAAAAATGTCAAACTTTCAAAGCTCTGTTATTCTACTTTTCTTTACATAATACTGTAAAAATAGCTGTGTTTTACCTTTGTTTGCAATTTTCCTTTAATTTGCATTGGGTGATGATTCGTTTTCCTGTATTTTCGTTATTTGCTTACTTTTTGACAGTATTTTTATCTTTATTGACATCGTTGTTATGACAATATCTTTCAAAGTCTGACAACTTCTATCAAAGTTTATTACTTTTTCGGGTTTAATCCTCTGTAAACCACCAGTATTCATGTTCTATTTTTGAACCTACCTCGATCTAAATTTGAACGGCCCCGGCCCCCTATATAAGCATGAATTTTTTTCATTCATTTCATTCGATTCCGAGTTCTAAGCTCGAACAGTTCTATTACACTCCAATAAATAAATACTCTACATCTTCCCTCAAGAAGTCTTGAAGAACCGCCGGTGACTACTGAAACACCTCCTCACGCTAGGGGAGAGACCGGACACCGGAGGAGTATCCAAGCACATTGACTGCAGTAACACCTCCTCGCTCTAGGGGAGGGACCTGTCTCCTTCTCGGAAGAGGATCCGAGACCAAGTACTTCTGGCACTCCAACTGATCCTAACATTTTCTATATAGTGCCCGTTACCCTCATTACTGCACATCGGCGTCTCTGCTCTTCACGGCGCCTGTCACCGCTGCACATCGGCGTCACTGCTCTTCACGGCGCCTGTCACCGCTGCACATCGGCGTCACTGCTCTTCACAGCACCTGTCACCGCTGCACATCGGCGTCGCTGCTACCTCCGCAGTGTCGGCTCTGCACTCCGACGCCGCCCTTTGCTGCCTCCAGGACAATACTTATTGAAGATTTGAAGATACTTACTCACGCCCACTGCACTTTACTTACATTCATACAGACATCACCTCATCTCATTTTTCGGTACTGTATTCTTTTTGTTGTAATATAAATTCTATTCCCTCTTCTACCTCTTTCTTTAACCTTCTTCTACCTCTCCACATTTGTCGCTTCACGACAAATTGGCGCCCAACTTTTAGTCTTCAGTCTTCCCTCTTTCTTTCTTTTCTTACATCTCATTCTTTTCATCTTCTATCTTTTTCTAAATTCAAAAATAACACTTTATCTAGTGTTCTTTACCTTTTCACCCTCTTTACCTTTTCACCCTCTTTACCTTTTCACCCTCTTTACCTTTACACCCTCATTACCTTATCACCCTCTTTGGCTATCTCTTTTGGATAACATATTATTAACTCCTTCACTATCTTCATATCTTAACCCCTTCACTATCATCTCATATCATCTTAAATCTTAACACCTTAACTATCATCTCAGAACTTAACCCCTTGAAACTCGGAGATAGTAAAATTTTGCTTTAGTTAACTTAACTTTAGAATTATTTACTTTACTAAATCTTTCTTAATTGATCTTAAGTTAACTTTGTTCTTTTAACTTAACTTTGACTTAACTTTAAATTGTTTACTAACTTTACTTTTATAACTCTTATTTTTCTTAAACTCTATTTTTACTCTCCGATTTTCTTTCTCAACCTATATCTTCACTAATTCACTTTAATCACTATTTGAAGAGGAATTAAGGTACTCAATTTTATTTTTAACTTTTTTTTTTAACTTTATAACTTTTTAACTTTTAAATTTTTTAACTTAAGGGACTCTAAATCCCTTACGTTAACTCGGGAGGCTCTAAACCTCTTCTCTTTACTTAAGGGACTCTATCCCTTACGTTAACTCGGGAGGCTCTAAACCTCTTCTCTTTACTTAAGGGACTCTAAACCCCTTAGTACTAACTAGTACGTTCTTTTGAGCGGTTGATTACTCGTTAAATAAGCCTTAGGTCCGAGCGGTTGATTACTCGTTAAATAAGCCTTAGATTGGAGCGGTTGATTACTCCTTACGTAGGCCTAGAATCAAACTTTTTTTTTTCCATCTATGGAGCGGTTGACAACTCCTTAAATAAGCCTGTCGTTATTGAGGAATTCTTTTCTAGAGTGGCAGTCATTGAATGTGAACTCCACCCTTACGGTATGAAGATGATAGAATGCAAGAAGAAGAATAAATATTTTTATGTAAGGTTGTATATTAGGCGAAATAGATTCCTAGGTTTTCTTTAGGTCTTCTTTCAAAAATTTTCTCTAAGTCGAAAATTTTTCTGGGGTTGTGGGGGAAATGTACCGTTGTACATCTATAACGTGTAATAAATTGAGTACCTTAATATTTTTAGTATTCATCGGATCCACATTAACATTCTCATCACATTATCTTTGTTTTTCCATGCTTTCATTTCCTTTTTGCTGGTTCGTTTGCTGTAAACACGAACATAAGAGTTAATCATAGATTCTATCTACCATAACGCAGTTCGTATTTTCTCCCTAAAAAGTCGTACTGTAGACATTAAACTATAGGCATTACCTGCCTTTCTACTCTTCTTATTACTATTACTCTGTATTTTTGGATTATTGATGTTTTCTAATCCTTTTTGAACAATATTTATTGTGAATCTAAAAATGTCAAACTTTCAAAGCTCTGTTATTCTACTTTTCTTTACATAATACTGTAAAAATAGCTGTGTTTTACCTTTGTTTGCAATTTTCCTTTAATTTGCATTGGGTGATGATTCGTTTTCCTGTATTTTCGTTATTTGCTTACTTTTTGACAGTATTTTTATCTTTATTGACATCGTTGTTATGACAATATCTTTCAAAGTCTGACAACTTCTATCAAAGTTTATTACTTTTTCGGGTTTAATCCTCTGTAAACCACCAGTATTCATGTTCTATTTTTGAACCTACCTCGATCTAAATTTGAACGGCCCCGGCCCCCTATATAAGCATGAATTTTTTTCATTCATTTCATTCGATTCCGAGTTCTAAGCTCGAACAGTTCTATTACACTCCAATAAATAAATACTCTACATCTTCCCTCAAGAAGTCTTGAAGAACCGCCGGTGACTACTGAAACACCTCCTCACGCTAGGGGAGAGACCGGACACCGGAGGAGTATCCAAGCACATTGACTGCAGTAACACCTCCTCGCTCTAGGGGAGGGACCTGTCTCCTTCTCGGAAGAGGATCCGAGACCAAGTACTTCTGGCACTCCAACTGATCCTAACATTTTCTATATAGTGCCCGTTACCCTCATTACTGCACATCGGCGTCTCTGCTCTTCACGGCGCCTGTCACCGCTGCACATCGGCGTCACTGCTCTTCACGGCGCCTGTCACCGCTGCACATCGGCGTCACTGCTCTTCACAGCACCTGTCACCGCTGCACATCGGCGTCGCTGCTACCTCCGCAGTGTCGGCTCTGCACTCCGACGCCGCCCTTTGCTGCCTCCAGGACAATACTTATTGAAGATTTGAAGATACTTACTCACGCCCACTGCACTTTACTTACATTCATACAGACATCACCTCATCTCATTTTTCGGTACTGTATTCTTTTTGTTGTAATATAAATTCTATTCCCTCTTCTACCTCTTTCTTTAACCTTCTTCTACCTCTCCACATTTGTCGCTTCACGACACCATCTGTCGGCATACGACAAAACTATGAGGCATGGTGGAAAGTTGACAACAAACTAGTATAGATGGCGCATTTTTATGAATGCGTTTCATTTGACCAGTGATGCCAGACGGTAATTTCAAGTAGACTTGTGTAGCTCGCGAGAGAAAGATAAAAAACCTCTCTCACCCAAACGGCTCATATATCCGTAGCTCACTTGTGTTTCAAATAAATCTCTATATCCGAGAGATAAAGTTGAATTTTCAGATATACTAACTGAGTCGAAGCCGGTGATAAAGAAAGACGGCTTCATTTCATTTCTAGAGCAAAAGAAAGAGAAGGGAAGATACGTTCGCAGTGTGCGTAGGTATTATGACCGAACCGTGGTTCGGTAAAACGGTAGAATCTGTATGTTCTCGTAGTGTTAACAAAATAAAGTTCAATTTGCATTGCGTGCGGTTCTATAAATATTGGCTGGTGAATTTTTGTTGACGTTTTTTTAGTTTCTTTTGTGATTAGAGCCGGCGCACTTCGGCTGTCGGAATAATAGCAAGATTTTGGACTACTGAATGCGACAACTTGATTTTATTAGTAAACAAACATTGAGTTAGTTACTTTCAGGTGTTTTAAATTCAAAAACTGTCAATATTTTTTTTTATCTAGGTTGACAGTCCTAAGCCTGCTTAGTATGAAGGAAAATCAAATGGTTATTATTTTCTTTATAAAGTAATATAAATAATTAACGTACGTAATAAGTATAAAATGTACAAAAAACTGTGAGCTTCTTATTAGTAGTTATGTATTGTATGACAACAAACAATAGCATATCCTTATTAAAGGGTTTTTGTTTATATATAGAATCATTCGCATCATCGTAAGTAGCTATTTACTCATTCGGCTCTCTCTGATATAACGGCTCATTTTGATCTCTCGATATAAAGTTATGTAAAGATCGTTCGCTTCATCACCGAGTTAGTGAGATAAGGATATAATGACGACCCGTCTGGTGTAGTGGTCGAGAAATCGCCTACGACGCAGCGGGTGCGGGTTCGATCCCCGCACAATACAAACATTTGTGTGCATGAACATGTCTGTTTGTATTGGTCTGGGTGTTTTCTATGTATATCATGTATGTATTTACAAACAAAAAGTATTTAAGTATTATATCCGTTGTCTGGCACCCATAACACAAGCTTTGAGTAGCTTACTTTGGGGCTAGATGGCGATGTGTGGGAATGTCCAAAGGATATAAAGGAAAGGAAAGGATATTCTTCTGCTCTTCTAAGCCGTAGCGTGATTTTTTATAGCCCAAAACCTTCGTCGATTAATAATATATCCGACACATTTTTTTTTATCGGTTCAGTAGTTTCTGAGATTAGCGCGTTCAAACAAACTTGATTTCAGCTTTATAATATTAGTTATAGTAGTACAAATAAATAGAAAACTCATTGTATGGCCAGAATTAAATTCTAACTCCTTAACGATAGAGACTAAACACGATGTTAGGAGATTTTGTCACATTATTAGGTACACATATTGATAGGCAACCAACGCTAAGAGCGTGTGCAAAATTTTGGTTGTTCGAGTAGGTTCTTGCCGTTTAAGGACTTTGAATAATTCAAAAATATCTCTTGTCTGCATTGCTCATATTATTTGACTAGCGGTCCCCCGCGACTTCGTCCGCGCGTTTTGAGTTTGCTCCCTCCCCTCCCGTCTCTATTTATATAACTTATAATATTTTTTCAAATCGGTCCAGCAGTTCCTGAGATAAACGCGTTCAAACAAACTCTTCAGCTTTATAATATATTAGCGCAAGCGCACGTTGTACTTAAGCTGCGAACATTATTTTGGTGCGGAGTTATGTTAAAACTGTGATAGCTCCTAAGATATTTATTGAAATCAAATGATATAAAGGGCAACTTGGTTCTAAATGAAATGCTCGTGATGATAAATGTATTTATTTTGATAAGAATAAATACCTGTGTGTATAAACCTGAACCACCTCTAAAAATAATGCATTATTACAAATTTATTAACATAAAAAAGGTTGTAGTAAGTCAACCATAAAAGATAGACACATGCTGTCGCGGACTTTATTATAGAACCCTTAATGTTGAACAATCCTGTCATACATGATTTTCGTGTAACTTAAGCGGTTTCCGCAGCGTATGCAGCGGAAGCTCTCAAAAGGAATATCTTTCTCCCGTTTTCGCAACATTTTTCATTTCTGCTGTGGTCTTATGAGTCGTATCTTTATGTTATATAGCCTAAAGCCTTCCTCGATAAATGGACTATCCAACGTAAAAATAATTTTTCAAATCGGGCCAGTAGTTTTTGAGATTAGCGCGTTCAAACAAACAAACAAACAAACAAACAAACTCTTCAGCTTTATAATATTAGTATAGATAAGTATTAATTACTCAAAAAATGATTTTCTGGATATAAAATCTGATTTTGTTTTATTTATGACTAGTTTTTGGCCGTGTTGACTTGCAACCGAATTTTGTACTATAACTATTTTTTACATAAATAAATGTATCCTAACAATGGAGACTTCAAACTATAATCAAAAAACGAACAGACTGCGCGGGACATATTATAGTGCACAAGTGTGTGCGCAAACCTGTGGACCTCTGGTGCAGCCGTCACTTTAAAGTGCGACCTTCTAACCGCTGCGCTACCGAGGCAGTTTAAACGATTAGACCATGAACGAATGATGACAAACTTCAATATAATTAAAATCGACTAAGGAAATTTTTTAAAGATTTATATTTAGTTTTTTTACCACGCACACCTAATAAAGTGCAATAGGCTGGGTTAAATCTTGCACCTAACAACTAATGTGTTTTCTTAAAATTTTTAATAAGTGGATATGTGTATTTGTAAAAAAATTGGCAAGAAAAATTAGGTTGCCTCTCCTACATAAGATTCGCATTGGGGAAAAATCAACATGTATCATGACGGTGGCTGAATTATCACACACACTGATTGATATCCGATGAATTAGTCAATGTATTAAAGATGCTGGATAATCTTGATATTGTGCTGTTAACGTTGACCGAGCCTCTCACCTCAACAGATATTGAAATGTACAGGGACAAGAAGAAAATACTGTCGAACACTCATATAATACTTACTCCAGTATCTATCGGAAACTGAACTCTTGAATTGCGTATTAAGCAGTAATTATTTGGATTTTTAATCCTCAACGTGAAATAGGAACTTCAAACGGATGCAACACATGATTTCTAACTATGGGCTTCATTAAAAGAGCTAAGTTTTCTTCGATCTCGAAATGAAGAGATGCGTAAAGCAAAAGTATGTAACTAACATAACCCTACGAAACAGTGAGCTGAAGTGGCAATAGGCAAGGCCCATAGCGCAAATGATGATGGCCGTTGGGGCAGGAAAAATCTACATTGGAGCATCAAAAGTCAAGTGAAATTGTCTACAAGCATACGACTTTGTATAGATTAAAGGATCACCATACATGAATACCACCGTTTAAAGGTTTCATGGAGGGGGTTTATGTACAGTGTCCATCCTGGGGCTATTAAAAATGATGATAATACTCAAAACCGCGTGCTTGTGAGTTATTAGTTTGCGCAAGCGGTGCAAATCCCTGGTGCGCAGCGTGAGGGCCAGTCGCAATAGAGTACCTACCGTAGGCATTCGCACAGCGATTTGACTGAAGTTACCAGAACCATTGTGATATGATTCATGCGCAGTCAATATACTATTTTTTTTGAAGTTATAATATTTACTATTTATTAAATTTTATTGTAATTTTATTTAATAATGATGCTTTTGATGATTGAATTAATTTCATAATTTATTTAAATCTTTTTTAACAGCTAACATAGTTATTCAACCCACAATCGAAATATTTTCATTCATTGGCTCCTAGGCCAGGGACCTCAAAATATTAAAATACTTAACTATAATTAGAAAATGATAACAATTCCATTGCAGTTGTTAGCCACCCCAACAATTCTGTTTTGTATGAATTATCAAACAAAATGAAGTAGTATATTATTCATTTAATTTCTGTTAACATGCAGTAAAGTTACAAATAAAACCATTGATGTGTGTGATGACATTCAGTGATCAACACCATTTTCCGAAAATTCAAAAACGATGTCTTAAACGGCTAACGGCCGGTTGCTAATAAATATCCTTTGGACATTCCCACACATCACCATCTAGTCCCAAAGTAAGCTACTCAAAGCTTGTGTTATGGATGCCAGACAACGGATATAATACTTAAATACTTTTTTGTTTGTAAATAGATACATGATATACATAGAAAACACCCGTAACATTATGCGGGGATCGAACCCGCAACCCGCTGCGTAGTAGGCGATTTCTCGACCACGGTTGCTAAGTAATTAATTATTTTTAATTACTTTTATTATTACTATTTATAATATCAATCACAAATAATAGTATTTCGTTGGTTAAACCTAAACATTAGAGAATTGTTGCCAGGTGGCCATGAACTGCCGGATGCCAGAAAATGTACGAGTTACCCTATTTTTGTTTATGTTTTGTCGCAAACATAATTTTGTAAATGCGACTTGCAACTGTGGTAGGCAAGGAAAAGAGGTTATCCCGATTTTCCACACTTAGGTGAAAAAATTGACGTCTATTCATCCCATAATTTTCGCGGTGTGTTCAAACTCGACGATGTTAATTATTTTACTTTTTTAATTAAAGCCGATTTTACCAACGTCAAATAAGAAATATTCGTCAAATATGGTAAAAAACGCCTAATTTGAAAACGCCACATATTTGGCAGCAGTCATAAAATTAATCTACCCTGAGACAGCTTGGTGTGAAAAAAATTACAAGTTAATGTTCCACTTTTCCAGAATGTTTTTCTTTTATTTGATAAAACGTTTATTTATGTATAGGTAAGTGATTTTGTTAAATCACGGCATGCTTTTCACAATTATAAGTTTTTTTGTTGATTCTGAAGTGACTATAATTCTTACTCATTGCTTTGATCATGGTCACTCTATAGGTATTTTGCGCGGGTGTCAAGATTCAACGGAATCCTATACGGTTTTTAAATTTTATTAGATAAAGACGCATAACTGGTTTCAATTAATAATTAATAGTATACTAACTTGCGCTTATGCGTTAAATTGTAGACTAACAAAATGCATCGTAGCAGTAATATCTTACGATTTAAGCATAGAATAGATTAACGTCTATTGTTTTTAGTGTTTTTTTTCTTCATTTTTATGTGTTTGTAATACAAATCATCATATCATAATATAATCATAAATCTTAATGCACATAAAAAGGAAGAACGAAAAAAACACTAAAAATTCTGTAACTCAACTACGAACAATATCGTTGGAGGAGGAAAGTGAAGCAATGTTAAGACAAGTTATATATCAAGGTCAGGCTGGGTACGCACAGTGTCATTAATTGTATTGTATCATGGTATTTTGTAGTAATCGATAAATTTGTAGAGCCCGTAAGTTAAACTACTCGAAATGAAAATAAGTATTGAATTGATTGCAAACTCAATTATCTTAAATAATGTTTTTCCATAAAAGTAACTAAACGTCCTGATAAAACATACTGAAAACTGCATCGAAACTCGCGGACAAATACCTACCTAGTACTGCAGAGAATCTCCTTTTTTGAACTCGGTTGAAAACTCAATGAAATAAGTTGTGTGCTTAAACATAATGCCGGAATAACCCATCCATTAACCACAATGTGTGATTTTTTAATCAAGTATTTTAGCTTATAAATAGACAATTGATTCCGAGAAACTTAGTGTCCAGCAGACGCTACGAGTGGGCATAGGTCGTACTTGCTAATTCACGTGCCAGGTCTTTAAAGTGCTGCGCAAGCGTATCGCCTCGCTGATGATCCGTGCGCTTGGGAGCCCTAACACCATCCTGAATGTCCTCAGTCAGAAGCCAGACTGCCCTCTTCTGTAGCACTGGACGAAAGTACATACAAGTGTGCCTGGTGCTCCAGAGAGTGGCCGATATTTGAATTAAATAATAATAATTATAATAGAACAATGAATTACTTTATTAATTATAATTTAATTTATTTTGTAATTGACATATTTTTAGTATTTGTATTTGATTCGACTAATTTTAATTTGAATTTAATTGCAATTTACTATAATTATTTTCTAAATTTAAAATTATTTTGTGTTTTGATATAATTTTATACTTTATGGACATCGTCTGTAATAAATGGATTTTATTTTATTTATTTATTTTTATTTTAAAAGTACGTCCATAAATCAGCACCAGGGCTCAAAACCAGGTATCAAAGTAAACATACCGGTTCACCGGCCACTACCCCTTTTCGGCCACTTCGCACATTATTTTGAATATAAACAGTGTATAGGCAGCTTCTTTCCAATTTCACGTCATTCGACTCGGACGACGTTCACGGTTCATAATCCAACGGCTTAACCTGGAAATTTGCAATCTGAGCCCTCACGCGCCATTTCAAAATTTGGTGTCCGGACGCGTGGCAAATTTAGCCAAAAAAATAGCAGGTGGGTTGATTTTCAAAGGTGAGTTTTTGAGTGTTACGATTGTACGAACACATAAACCAATTCATTCACCTATGTGAATGAATTGGTTTATGTGTATGAAGCATGTGTTAATTCAATATTAAAGTGCCCAAACTGACCAAACTTTTCATAATAACTTAGTATTTTTGATGGTCGGACAATAAGTTATCGTTTAGTTTAAAAATCCTCTTTCCGACCGGGTGGTCGGGAAACCAGTTTACTTACGTCATTTTTCTTTGCTAATATTGCGGAAACCTTATATTTACAAACAGAGATCCTATTATAATAGTAAACAGCTTTAATTTTGTAAAGAGAAAACTAGATTCCGGCCGCCCGTTTACCTGATAGTTCCAAAGATATGACCTTTAAAAATACCAAAAGTGTGACGGCCGATAGCTAGTCTTCACAAAACCTATTTCCGGCCGTATTTATTATTTGTTTTACTTTCATTCTATTATGAGCTATTGAATAACACTAATTTTCCTACCGTGCATTAGGTGGCCGATAACCAGTGCATTGGTGGACGATAACTGAGTAAAAAGGCCGATAACCGGTATATTTGCTATATTTACAAATAGATTTTTTTTTAAATCATGTATCACTACTACGTCTATTAACGTTAGGTTATGAAACTAGACTATTGTAGGTCCAAATGTTTTATTTTTTTAAAGTCTTGACGTTCAGCATTATGACAGAAATCAACTCTGAAGTCAACAAGTCGCTTAAACGGCCGATAACCGGTATGTTTACCCTACTTAGATTTTGTTCGTGTGATAGTTTTTTTACGTGTAGATATTTTACTAGATTTTTTTCGGTAAATAAACACACGAAAAAAGTTCGATTGTCGCAAGAATCGGCCTCCTGGTTGGGAGGTAAATACCTACCAATTTTGCTGCATATAGAAGACAATGTACAAAACGAAATACCTACTTTAAGGCACGGACGTAAAAAAAAAATATTTTTTTTACGTCCGTGCTTTAAGGAAATACTTTTCGTTTGAGCCTTTGAGTTTCTTATCGGCGCCCAGGAGCCCTATTTTTGAATCACTCGCTTCGAAATGGCGAGTGATTTTCGTTCGACAACTAGTTTTTTCTATGGATTTTAATTCATCTTCGAACGAAAATCTCCCGCCATCTTGAAGCGAGTGATTCAAAAACCGACTTCAAAACCAAAATGCACTAAAAAGTCTTAAATAAACTCTTCACCATTGAAAGGAAAGGAATCCGTTTCAGGCAAACAATTTCTTTTTGGAGTCGGTGCTGTGATAGTTGATGCTTGAAGGTCAAAGTGATGGCACCGACTCCAAAAAGAAATTGTTTGCCTGAAACGGATTCCTTTCCTTTCAATGGTGAAGAGTTTATTCAAGACTTTTTAGTGCATTTTGGTTTTGAAGTCGGTTTTTACTTTTTTTAAAGTTTATTTTATTTCTTCATTTTTAGTGATTACCTAAGAGGGGGGGGGGGAATTGCACCTTATGTTTCTATTTTTTTAAGAAGCTACAAATTACCTATCATAAGTTCCGTCATTATAATTACTGAACTCCTAAGCGTTAAGGAGTTCCACCATCAGCTCAGCCCCACAAGATGTTGACTATCAGACATAACAACACGTCAACATTAAGATTCTAGTAAAGAAACACTATACGTGCCTTTAAAATTTGAGGGTTTCCCTCGATTACATCAAGATCCAATCATCAGATCCCAAAATGAAAAAAATGGGACCAACTAGAAGGTACACCCTCTAAGTAGACGAAACAATTTTTCGATTCGGTCGACAAACGACTGAGATATGAGGTAACAAACATACAAAAAAAAAAAACATACAGTCGAATTGATAACCTCCTCCTTTTTTGAAGTCGGTTAAAAATAGAGCTCCTGTGCCTCTATTTTTGAATCTCTCGCTTGGATATGGCGTGTGATTTGCGTTCGAAAACGATCAAATAATCAACGAAACTACCGTGAATAAGGACGTGAGTAGGTACTCACAAAATTTAGATATATTTATTCAAATCCCTTCTCAATGGATTTCAACTGGTTTTCATTCCAAAATTGGAGTATAATCAGTGAATGTCATACGCCATCTTGTCGCAAGTATTTCAAAAATAGGGCCTCCGGCTCTATAGTGCCTACTAAAATAAGTTGAAAGTATTTAATAGAAAATGCATCCATATTTCGATACGCATAAGGCGCAAAATCGCATTAGCAAGAAAAATACTTGAGTATTTTTCGCAATTTTTGACCTCTTTGTATGAGCGCAAGGTTTAATTTCACTAAAACCCCAGATAATATAATACTACTAGTACTTAAACGGTCTTCTTATTATGCTTTAGAATGTTTTTAACACTCACAGTGTCATATTTTATATTCATAAAGATGAAATAAGAAACCAAAAATTTGCGCACGGGCGGGACTTGAACCAGCAACCTTTTGGCAAACCGGGCCAAACGCTCTTACCAATTGAGCTACCGTGCTGTTAGTCCGACCCTGCGAAATTTGTGGTTTCTTATGAAAACGTCAATTGCGTGACGCTTAGCGCCATCTAGCCGTCTGTTTATGAAACAGATGGCCCAAGCAGTTATTCTTTACAGAATAAATTCAACTTGGAAATTGATGTCGCTTCGCTATCTAATGCTTTAGAATGTTTTTAACACTCACAGTGTCATATTTTATATTCATAAAGATGAAATAAGAAACCAAAAATTTGCGCACGGGCGGGACTTGAACCAGCAACCTTTTGGCAAACCGGGCCAAACGCTCTTACCAATTGAGCTACCGTGCTGTTAGTCCGACCCTGCGAAATTTGTGGTTTCTTATGAAAACGTCAATTGCGTGACGCTTAGCGCCATCTAGCCGTCTGTTTATGAAACAGATGGCCCAAGCAGTTATTCTTTACAGAATAAATTCAACTTGGAAATTGATGTCGCTTCGCTATCTAATGCTTTAGAATGTTTTTAACACTCACAGTGTCATATTTTATATTCATAAAGATGAAATAAGAAACCAAAAATTTGCGCACGGGCGGGACTTGAACCAGCAACCTTTTGGCAAACCGGGCCAAACGCTCTTACCAATTGAGCTACCGTGCTGTTAGTCCGACCCTGCGAAATTTGTGGTTTCTTATGAAAACGTCAATTGCGTGACGCTTAGCGCCATCTAGCCGTCTGTTTATGAAACAGATGGCCCAAGCAGTTATTCTTTACAGAATAAATTCAACTTGGAAATTGATGTCGCTTCGCTATCTAATGCTTTAGAATGTTTTTAACACTCACAGTGTCATATTTTATATTCATAAAGATGAAATAAGAAACCAAAAATTTGCGCACGGGCGGGACTTGAACCAGCAACCTTTTGGCAAACCGGGCCAAACGCTCTTACCAATTGAGCTACCGTGCTGTTAGTCCGACCCTGCGAAATTTGTGGTTTCTTATGAAAACGTCAATTGCGTGACGCTTAGCGCCATCTAGCCGTCTGTTTATGAAACAGATGGCCCAAGCAGTTATTCTTTACAGAATAAATTCAACTTGGAAATTGATGTCGCTTCGCTATCTAATGCTTTAGAATGTTTTTAACACTCACAGTGTCATATTTTATATTCATAAAGATGAAATAAGAAACCAAAAATTTGCGCACGGGCGGGACTTGAACCAGCAACCTTTTGGCAAACCGGGCCAAACGCTCTTACCAATTGAGCTACCGTGCTGTTAGTCCGACCCTGCGAAATTTGTGGTTTCTTATGAAAACGTCAATTGCGTGACGCTTAGCGCCATCTAGCCGTCTGTTTATGAAACAGATGGCCCAAGCAGTTATTCTTTACAGAATAAATTCAACTTGGAAATTGATGTCGCTTCGCTATCTAATGCTTTAGAATGTTTTTAACACTCACAGTGTCATATTTTATATTCATAAAGATGAAATAAGAAACCAAAAATTTGCGCACGGGCGGGACTTGAACCAGCAACCTTTTGGCAAACCGGGCCAAACGCTCTTACCAATTGAGCTACCGTGCTGTTAGTCCGACCCTGCGAAATTTGTGGTTTCTTATGAAAACGTCAATTGCGTGACGCTTAGCGCCATCTAGCCGTCTGTTTATGAAACAGATGGCCCAAGCAGTTATTCTTTACAGAATAAATTCAACTTGGAAATTGATGTCGCTTCGCTATCTAATGCTTTAGAATGTTTTTAACACTCACAGTGTCATATTTTATATTCATAAAGATGAAATAAGAAACCAAAAATTTGCGCACGGGCGGGACTTGAAACCAGCAACCTTTTGGCAAACCGGGCCAAACGCTCTTACCAATTGAGCTACCGTGCTGTTAGTCCGACCCTGCGAAATTTGTGGTTTCTTATGAAAACGTCAATTGCGTGACGCTAAGCGCCATCTAGCCGTCTGTTTATGAAACAGATGGCCCAAGCAGTTATTCTTTACAGAATAAATTCAACTTGGAAATTGATGTCGCTTCGCTATCTAATGCTTTAGAATGTTTTTAACACTCACAGTGTCATATTTTATATTCATAAAGATGAAATAAGAAACCAAAAATTTTTTAACTAACAGCACGGTAGCTCAATTGGTAAGAGCGTTTGGCCCGGTTTGCCAAAAGGTTGCTGGTTCAAGTCCCGCCCGTGCGCAAATTTTTGGTTTCTTATTTCATCTTTATGAATATAAAATATGACACTGTGAGTGTTAAAAACATTCTAAAGCATTAGATAGCGAAGCGACATCAATTTCCAAGTTGAATTTATTCTGTAAAGAATAACTGCTTGGGCCATCTGTTTCATAAACAGACGGCTAGATGGCGCTAAGCGTCACGCAATTGACGTTTTCATAAGAAACCACAAATTTCGCAGGGTCGGACTAACAGCACGGTAGCTCAATTGGTAAGAGCGTTTGGCCCGGTTTGCCAAAAGGTTGCTGGTTCAAGTCCCGCCCGTGCGCAAATTTTTGGTTTCTTATTTCATCTTTATGAATATAAAATATGACACTGTGAGTGTTAAAAACATTCTAAAGCATTAGATAGCGAAGCGACATCAATTTCCAAGTTGAATTTATTCTGTAAAGAATAACTGCTTGGGCCATCTGTTTCATAAACAGACGGCTAGATGGCGCTAAGCGTCACGCAATTGACGTTTTCATAAGAAACCACAAATTTCGCAGGGTCGGACTAACAGCACGGTAGCTCAATTGGTAAGAGCGTTTGGCCCGGTTTGCCAAAAGGTTGCTGGTTCAAGTCCCGCCCGTGCGCAAATTTTTGGTTTCTTATTTCATCTTTATGAATATAAAATATGACACTGTGAGTGTTAAAAACATTCTAAAGCATTAGATAGCGAAGCGACATCAATTTCCAAGTTGAATTTATTCTGTAAAGAATAACTGCTTGGGCCATCTGTTTCATAAACAGACGGCTAGATGGCGCTAAGCGTCACGCAATTGACGTTTTCATAAGAAACCACAAATTTCGCAGGGTCGGACTAACAGCACGGTAGCTCAATTGGTAAGAGCGTTTGGCCCGGTTTGCCAAAAGGTTGCTGGTTCAAGTCCCGCCCGTGCGCAAATTTTTGGTTTCTTATTTCATCTTTATGAATATAAAATATGACACTGTGAGTGTTAAAAACATTCTAAAGCATTAGATAGCGAAGCGACATCAATTTCCAAGTTGAATTTATTCTGTAAAGAATAACTGCTTGGGCCATCTGTTTCATAAACAGACGGCTAGATGGCGCTAAGCGTCACGCAATTGACGTTTTCATAAGAAACCACAAATTTCGCAGGGTCGGACTAACAGCACGGTAGCTCAATTGGTAAGAGCGTTTGGCCCGGTTTGCCAAAAGGTTGCTGGTTCAAGTCCCGCCCGTGCGCAAATTTTTGGTTTCTTATTTCATCTTTATGAATATAAAATATGACACTGTGAGTGTTAAAAACATTCTAAAGCATTAGATAGCGAAGCGACATCAATTTCCAAGTTGAATTTATTCTGTAAAGAATAACTGCTTGGGCCATCTGTTTCATAAACAGACGGCTAGATGGCGCTAAGCGTCACGCAATTGACGTTTTCATAAGAAACCACAAATTTCGCAGGGTCGGACTAACAGCACGGTAGCTCAATTGGTAAGAGCGTTTGGCCCGGTTTGCCAAAAGGTTGCTGGTTCAAGTCCCGCCCGTGCGCAAATTTTTGGTTTCTTATTTCATCTTTATGAATATAAAATATGACACTGTGAGTGTTAAAAACATTCTAAAGCATTAGATAGCGAAGCGACATCAATTTCCAAGTTGAATTTATTCTGTAAAGAATAACTGCTTGGGCCATCTGTTTCATAAACAGACGGCTAGATGGCGCTAAGCGTCACGCAATTGACGTTTTCATAAGAAACCACAAATTTCGCAGGGTCGGACTAACAGCACGGTAGCTCAATTGGTAAGAGCGTTTGGCCCGGTTTGCCAAAAGGTTGCTGGTTCAAGTCCCGCCCGTGCGCAAATTTTTGGTTTCTTATTTCATCTTTATGGTCTTCTTATTATTTAGTATTTCGGGGAAGCCGGTACCGCTTGCAGCTAATTAAAATACTTTCATGCTCTTGATAAACTATATTCGTAGTATGTAGGTAATGTAACATTCCTTAGACATTAACGATTATTCCCTCAAGCGTATGTGAACGAGACACAATAGAAATTCTTTTGTTATGCGGTTGCCTGCAACCGCTCGGGTGTTGAAGCATTATTGATACGACCGAAATTACATCATGTCAAAGATACGGGATCTTTTACGAGCGCGTATTTTTGATTCTGGCTTAACTGCTGGCAAATAAATTCAAAATGTTACTAGGTACAAACGTATTGATATAAATGAATATATATCTATGTACAAATGCTTAACGCCAGATATGCTTATTAATTATGGCAGTATGGCTCAGAGCTTATTCCATTCCTTGCAGAATCAGAAAGAATCGAAAATCCAGGTAGGTAGGTACCTACTCTTCATTCTTCATCTATCTCTCTTTTACCTAAGATACATAATTCACACATCAAAAAAGATTGCGATCACTTTGAAAAATCTAAATCTTTTTTGTTGGGGTTAATGATTTACTACATATTATTATTACACAGGACTTTTATACAGACAGGGTCTAACAAAACCAATGATCGACCGCCAACGTGGGGTATATATACATCATACAGATTACGCTCACAAAATTTGAGAAAAAAAAATCAGGCTAGTTTCAGAGATCAAAAAAGTAGCACTTTTAAATGTGTAAAAAAACACACTATTTGCACCTGTTTACTATACAACACTGTCAAATGCGCACGCACACCAACAAAGCCAGCCGTCATATGTCGGTTCGCCGCGCCGCGGCAGACGCAAACAAAGGAGCGGTATCCTTTGTGTCTGGGCGGGTGGCGGCGTTCTTCTTTCGCCGTCCACACGCGCGCGTGTGATTTTTATTGCATCCATCAGTCGCAAAATCATTTTGCCACGTAAAGGACGTCGACTGAATTTGATATTCACTCATTGCAAGTAGTCAAGAACGGCCTGAACAGTAAACAACAACAGTCTTCCTGAAGCGGCTAGAGACGGGTGGACTTGAGAGGTCTGGCGGGTGTTCCTCTACAGCACGGACATCTTGGCCTCCGTGTATTCTTCCTTCGGGTTCGGCCGTCGTGGTTCAGGGTGGGCCCGGTGCCCTGGCTGGCGCGGCGCCCCACCTATCACCTCTTCATGCCTTACCTATCTACCTACGTGAAGAACATGACATTGTTTATGAAGAGAAGATGACTGTGATTTTGTTAAGTGCGTGATTACGTAGAATTGTACCAGTTTTACGCAGAAGTTATAAAAACATTCTAAATCGTGTAACAAGTGATACGTGATGATATGTATCGAAACCTTAGACATTTAGTGTTATATTACCTACCGTTAATCCTTAACTAACATTCCCGTAAATAGGTATTTTTTTTATGAATTAGCTAAGACGCCATGGAATAATTTTTGTTTTAGAGGGCTAAAATAATTGTTTATTAATAACAACATTATCCACGAGTATTTTACGTTTCAAAATAAATTGTTGCATCAATGTCGTGTTTAGGTAGGTAGGAGACTTAATTTTTTGCATAATAGAATCAGTTAACTGTTTAGGTAGGTAAACACTACAACGCCTTTGTCTTACAATTTCTTGCCTGGCTGATTATTTATTTTGGTTAGGCAACGTTAATTAACATTATTGATAAGGTTGTGTCTGTTATTATTTTAGTAGTAGGAGTAAAAAGGAAAGACTGCAACTATAAAGTAAGTATGCAAATCTGCCACTAACTCCGTAAACCCCCAGATTATTCATTTAATTTACACAGCTTGTTTGAAAGTTTCTTTCATTCATAAGTGTCCAATGAGTAGGTAGACAAAACTGGGGGCCTACTCTGTAAGACGTTGCATGTTATTTCGGCTAAAGCCATCTTGCTTGCTCCCATGTTATCCTGGTGCGGGTGACTGAGATGACTAGAGTAGAAAGCATGAACATTTGACTTACAGAGCAGATACCTTTGGTTCGTATGTGTGTATAGGTATATAGGTAGAAGTATAGCAGGTTTCCTTATATAGAAGTGAATTAGTATGTTAGGAAACATAGCTTTGAAAAAACTCTATAAAACTAGTTTTGTTAGACTCTGTATTATAAGAAAGCAAACAACAAATAGGGTTTCTGCTTCAACGCCCAAGCGGTCGCATGAGACCGCTTAACAATGGAATTTCTATTGTGTATCGTTCAAATACGCTTGAGGGATAAATATAATAACATCTTTAAAAAAATAAATTACCTTATGCGAGTGATCACATTTTTTATTTATTTGTGTAGGTACCTACCCAAATCTGGATGCAATCGTATCAACAGCCGAAGCTGAAATCTACTGGTCACACACGAAAATAAATTTAGCGCCATCTTTTGATGAAGTTAATACGTGGACTGCAGTGAGTTTAGCGCCATCTATTGAGGAAGTAAAAACGTGGACTGTATTGCGAGCAACCGATGTGCTTTTATATCGGCAAGTCCAGTCTACTCCAGTAGCTCCATCTAGTCCGTATTGTAGTCTTCTCCATGGCCCGTTACTATCACCCGTTTCGGCGGAACCGTTTTCTTGTATGAGATGAGGTATCTGTACTAGTAGTATTATATTATCTGGGATCTCGGGATCTGGCTCCTTCGACTCTACAGGAACTCTAAACAGCGGTGATTGAAGAATGGGGTCTTATCCCTCAAGAAGAGCTCCTGAAGTTGGTGAGGTCTATGAGGGACCGTATGGAAGCCGTCATCAGGGCACGGGGGAATTTTAAGACACTTTTTGTATTTTTTTTGTAAATTATCGATTGTTTATTAGGCCTTAATAAAGATTTTTTATTATTTTTCAAATTTTAATGTTTTTTGTATAATTTTAATTAAAAAAAGATTATACTTAATTTTTTTTGATACTCCTTTTTCTTACCTTTCTAATGATACCTAACACTATCCTCTACATAAGGTTTAGGAATTTTTAAAAGGTGCGACTTTTTTTGACGCCGAGTGTAGTATAGATAGACAGGGCAACATTTGTGTGAAGATTTTTTGAAAAATATAACGCGTACCTTTTAAACTTAGTAAAATTAATTCTCCTCGTTATTCCATCAAACTATTTTTAGGTATTGCGCATTTAACGTTACATACACGTCGTATATCTATACCCCAGATAATATCATACTACTCGCTAGCTATACAAGTATCGCCATTTATTGAGAAAATTTACAGGCTATGTAACTTATGTTCCGAACATAAAATTATCATCCGGATAGTACTTCTATGGTTCCGAATGATACCCCGTGACTATGATAATTCTTTCAGCTAGGAACCAGCCAGCTTTATTATTTTTTCACAGTTTTTCTAAACAGCAATTTACCAGAGAGTCCCCACGGCACAAACGTTTCAACGCCAAACGGCGCAAACACATACTTAAAATCACTTGCACTTGCAAGTGAGACGTAATTGCGACACTTGGCAGTTTCAGGTAACTCCGCTGCTGCACCAACTATAAGGGCTGATTCTCTGAGATGGGAGGGGGCCAAAGTATCAACACAAGTTGCATCATCCAAGTAGATTATATTTGTATTTTAATTTTAATATTTCATAATTTTAATTTTATTTTATTTTTTTATTTTAATTTAAGTATATAGGGTCACATAGTTGTTCAATTCAAAATCGTGACATTTTTATTAATTACCCCTAATAAAGTCTTTTTTTTTAAATCTCATGCATAGTACTCTTTGGTTAAACCTTAATATAATATTTAAAAATATGTGGCAAGGTGGCCATTTTCTGGCAAAGGCCAGAAAAGAAATGATATTGTGTTTAGAAGTAGATGACACTTTGCGAACTAAAAAAATATGTCTCTGTCTGATTAATGGATGTCAATGGATTGACATCCATCACATCAGACTTCAGATTCGGAATATAGTCATAATAGAGCAGCTTTCTTAATTTATTTTTTAAAGGATGTATGTAGGTCCATTACAATATACTCGTTGACCTAATTTTGAAAACAAGTTCACACTTTAGCTCGTTAATATATTATTCAACAAAAATATTTTTTTTAAAATTATTTAACATTTGCAATATTGAATAATAATGTAATGAATGCAATTTTAAAATGACACGTGAATGCTTAAAATGCCATGGCACCAATATCAGGGGTGCGATTGTGTAAAGCAATCGTATTCATTTGACAGTTCATAACGTACGGTATGATCTGTCAAATGGCGAAGAACAAAGAGTTTGACAGATCATATCGTACGTTTTGAACTGTCAAATGAATACGATTGTTTTACATAATTCCACCACAGAGTCACGTTCACTGCTAGGCATTTACGATCACGTGACCACATATATATTTTTTATCAAATTAATTTAATGAAAATACTTACAGTCCTTATTTAAAGGGAAATCCGTGTCTTTTCTGCAATGATATTGTATTAAGAACTAGATCACCGGTGAGGCGCTAAGAGATAGTCAAGCAAACACCACCTCATGTCAAAGTGAGGTCTAAACCTTTGACTTAGTCTGCGTTCATATGTGTCTCACTCAATGCCTCAGTTGCAGAAACAACTAAATAAAAAAGTTATAGTCCTAATATCATATTTTCGTCAAGTAAATTTTATTTAATGATGCCTATCATTCATGATTGAAGTATTTTCGATAAAATTAGCGAGTTTTGTTTCTTCGCCAACCCACGCACCAACATGGTAGATTTTTTGACGTCAAAAGTCGATTTTCCAAGACAGTGCCGTACATGGAGTAGTTTGGTACTATTATTTTTAAACAATAATTTAACGACCGTCAAAGTGTGGTGGTTTACGTTCCGGACTACAAAGATGAGTAGTCGTGGGTTCGAATCCTGCCCTTTGTCTATGGACATGTATGTTAATATCCGTCTCTGTTAATTTCTTTAAAGTAACAGCGTGGACGCTCACGGATCAAAAGGTTGCCGGTGCTCGCGTTAAAAGTATAACAAAAAAGTATAACAAAAGACTGTTGATAAACACATCCGTGCGTGAGGGATAATACTCACCATTGTAGAAAAAAATATGTACGCTAACTACTAGGATGTTATTTGAAGGATTAAGTGTTTATCATTTTGTCTAACTCTCGTTATAAATACATGATTTCGTAATTACTTTAAAACATGCGAAATTGCCTTTGACTTTAACTACATAAGAAGTCAATTCTTCGATTAGACAGAAGTTTTTGGCAATTCTTCGTCGATATGTACCTTAAGGTTGTACAAGGTCAACTTAATAACGTGGCGCAGTCAGTACAGCGCTGCCTGACAATCTCGGAATTGCGTGCATTGACAGATAACGATGAAAGTGACAGTGACAGCAGGACCGGCTGACTGACAGATGTCGGCGCAGACGGACGGAGCGTAGGTACCGGATGACGATTTATTTTTATTTTTTTAGTAGTCTTTGGTTAACGTCGAACAGAAGACGTTCTCATTTTGTGTAGTGGTGCGTAGTAAAACTGAAATAGCTACTGTGCTAGTTGAATTTATATCAAATTAATATGAATAACGTCAATTTCAAATGAAACGAAATCTTTTGTGACTGGAATACCATCATTAGTAATGATAGAATTGTGAGAAATAGTTAGTTGTCAAAGTCGCTATGACATCCCTGAGTGGACCAAATATCAACAAACACGCCGCGATGTCTGCTGTTCAGCGGGGAAGTGCAAACCAACCTGCAAACTTCGGTATGGCTATCGCGGTGCCTGTGCCGCCATCGCAAGCTGTGCCGGGATACGCTGCGTTACACGCCGCCAGCTGCAGCGATTCCTCATCTGAATCCCACTCTCCTGAAATGCCATCAGCTAAAGCGAGTGATCGGGAATCAAGAATAATTGCTGAGAAACAACGGCGAAGTCAGTACAACTCTCACATAACACAATTGACAGCTCTATTATCAGATATTGTACATGCTCCACGGAAAGTAGACAAAACAAGTGTTTTAAGACTCGCCGCAAATAAGCTACGTAATGAACATGTATTTGGAGACACTATAAAATGTGGCCACATTGAAACTTGGTCTTCATCATTTGTCAGGTTTTTCGACCTATTTGGTAGTATTCTCTTTTCTGTCACTTGCCGAGGTAGAATATTTCTAATTTCTCCAAATGTACAAGAAAAACTAGGTTATTGCCATGTAGATTTGTTGGGGCAAGATTTCTACAGTTACATCCATAATGATGATCAAAATATTCTACGACAACATATTTACCCTCCTGAGTTGCGGAGTGGATGTGAGCAGAGACTTTTTGAGCAGCACCACAAATTCCATATCCGTATTATGAGGGCTGGAGCAAAAGCTGATCCACCACGATATGAGCATTGCCGTATAGATGGAGTGTTGAGGCGCTCAGATCATGCTACGGCGAATGGTGTACAGGATCAACAAATAATAAGGAGGCAACGAGTTAGAAGAATTCGTACATTTTCTTCAAGTGGCAATGATTTTGTTTTTATTGGCATGATCAAAGTGTTATCAAATGCTCTACCAACCCAAATACTCCCTCCAACAGCTTATTCTGAGTATTGGACACGACATTTGGTTGATGGACGCATAGTACAATGTGACCTGAGCATATCTTTGGCTCTTGGATACATGACAGAAGAAGTCACTGGTACATCTGCATTTGTATTTATGCATAAAGATGATGTTCGATGGGTAATTTGTGTTTTGAGGCAGATGTATGATCAAAGCAGGGAATTTGGAGAGTCATATTACAGACTGATGTCTCGTTCTGGTCACTTTATTTACATGAGAACTCGTGGCTTTTTGGAGATAGACAAAGATTCCAAGAAAGTACAAAGTTTTGTGTGTGTCAACAGTGTCATAGGAGAAGATTATGGCCGAAGAATGATGGATGAGATGAAACGCAAATACTCTGTGATTGTAGATATGGCCAAACAAGAAAGTGACAATGTTGATGTTATTGATGAAGCTCCAGTTGAGCATCCTAAACGACTAGAGAGGATTGTAATGCATTTAGTGGAACCATCTGGTGGGGAAAGTGCCGATGAATTAAAGTTAGTGCCACCTTCTAAAGAGAACATTATTTCTGCAATAAAAAATAGTGAAAAAGTTGTACAAGAAACTGGTGTTCGATTTGACTCACGTAAAAGGAAAAACTCAGATAGTGAAAATGGTGACCTCTTAAAACGACACAGTGGATTACAGGACTACAGCCACTACTAAAATATTTTAAGTAAGTTGTTTGTTCCTAAATAGGTATGCTTAAAAGTCTGAAAAAAGGAAAGATTGAGGTATATTTGATAATATTATGATTTAAGTAAATCTTACTGCAGGATAAAGTTATCTGAACTGTCTGTGTCACCATTGGTCTTTACTGTGTTCTAGTAGCAATTAATTTTTTAACATTATGATTAAAAAAGTTACCTTGCTGTCTACCTACAAATTTGATTTTTTTATATCTAAATTATTATATGCTAGTTCTGCTTATCTTAATGCTTTCCATAGGTAATTCTTCTGTATGCTGAAAGGGGTTAAAATATTGAAAAGCAGCTTGACATTTCATTGACTAAATTAAAGTGGTCCTCCAGAATAAAAATTGCTTAGTATTTATGTCTACATAATTATATAAAAAAATGATTAACAATTTTACATAAAAATATCTATTGACATCATATTTTGAAACTAATATTCCTAAAGAAATCTTTGCAAATTGTTTAAGAAAAGTTTAATTTATTTTTTTAAACTAACTGTGAGATGATTTTAAATATGGAGTATACAGGGTATCTAGTGATTCAAGGATAATAATAATGATAGTCATATCATGCCATGCCTAACTAATATGACAATATGTTTTAAGTAAAAGTTTATTTTATTTTTAAGGCATATCTAACTAATTAAAATGAGTATATTCATATTGGTTTCCTCCAGTTACAGTTACATCTTAAAAAATTTAGGATTATCCATTATTATTATTTTGAGTATATATGGCCATGATGTGATCTATTGACTGTTACTGTATTTCCTTTCAATTACTGGATACCTGTACTTGCTTATTATTATTTTTAATTTGAAATTAAATAAAAAAATAGAAATGTTAAATATTTTTTTTGGCTTTGGTACCTGGCAGGGGTAATGCATCTCAGTTTACTATGAAATCATCATCATGTGCCAAATTGAAAAAGAACTACGGATTATAATAAATGCCAATGTTTAGAATAATAATGGTATGAAATAAGTAAGGTTGTCTACCATGTATTAGGTTTTATTAGTTAATCTAAATTGCAATCATTGTTTTTGGTTAAATTAGGTATGTTATAATTATTTTAATAGTGTAGGTAGTGATTTAAACTATCAATTAATGAATGACTTGATCAAAAGTGTATGGAACTATTGGCTCACTTTCTGTGTGCTTTTTGATTGAATATATTTAATGTAAAAACTATGTGAAAACTCTGGTTTTTGAGACCCAAACTGTGAAATATGTATTCTTTCATATTTCAGTTTAGCTGTAAAATTTATTGATAAAGCATAGCCGAATTATCTTTCATCCTAATGCAAAATCTTGAATAACTACTATCATTTTTTTTATAAGTATCAAAAAAAAATTGTTCTATACAGAGAGTGCAAGGTGTTACCAAATTTTAGGAGATGAATGAATGACCCCATTAACACCTGCAATTGGATAGTTTCCTACAATCACCAACAATTTTCCAGCCTCAACATTGATAGAAAATACAATGTTTAAAACCTAGTTTTATTGATAACTTTTAATAATTAAAATTATTCGGTTTTTAATAGCTCCGTAAACAGTATAAAATGCGTCAGTTGAACACTGAAAACTATGACGTCATTATTTCCAATCGCCATAGTAAATCTATGGAAAGGTAGCGTTTTGACAG
This sequence comes from Pyrausta purpuralis, assembly GCA_963924145.1. Classification (NCBI taxonomy): domain Eukaryota; kingdom Metazoa; phylum Arthropoda; class Insecta; order Lepidoptera; family Crambidae; genus Pyrausta; species Pyrausta purpuralis. The sequence continues at coordinate 16,530,218 of OZ001651.1, read as the reverse complement.
TTAATAAAAAGTACGTCAACGATTGGTGGTGTCAACTAGCCTATTTTTACTATGGGGCCATCATTCAAATGGAAAGCAAACTGATTTCCAATACTCTCCAAAAATGTTAATGTCGCAGACTGATTTGTATAGGGCATCTGAAATTTAATTAAGGCTTTCAAGCATGATTGCATCGTAAAAATTTGATGTATTGCTGGTCTCATTCATAAACATAAATAAAACAACACCATGCAAAGATACCCTGTGTTAAATTTACCCAAACAATAAATGCACCTTTTCACTGTAGGATATAATATATTAATAATATATATTAGGATATATTTTTTATCCCCAGATATATTTTGCACCCGTTTACACTGTGGGATATAAATATTTTCTTAGTTTTGTTGGGATCTACCACCGCGGGGGCGGAAAGGAGTGCGGTGGGCGAAAAATATATGTCTCAAATCGTTCCGAAACATATTATAGCTCGGGATATAAAATATATTTCTCAGTCATATATCTTTCTAAATAAATAGGCAGCTTAAAGTTTTACACCTTTACATATTTTTTGTGAAATGTAATTGTCAGAAATGCAATTAAAAATGAAAGTAAACATTTCAAAATCAAAATAGGAAAAAAAATTAAATATCAGCCAGTCTTTTTTTTTCGTACAATGTTTGTCTTAAAACTTATGGACATACGAGGCTCATATGGGTTAATTTAATAGGTACGGGGGTCCCCTACCACCGCGCACCGCTTTGGCACCTTGCATGAAACAATGACTGATCTGGTTCAATCAAATCATGAAAATGAAGTTCAGTTTTTTGACATTTCAGCGCTACAGAACAAAATGGCGTCAATGCCGCAAAATAATAAACATGCACGTATTTTTTCGTTGTTTTTTGCAATTTTAAAGAGAAATTAAGTTAAATTAAGTTTAACTGAGATAAATCTCAGTTCATTGTAGAAATAGTTTTTAAATATAAAGGTCACAAATAAATTTACCGAGCTACTAAAATTCCGAACTCACTGTTTCCCCAACCAAACATTCGTCAATATCTGATTTAACAACTCGGCCAGTTGACGTTTAGCCATTTAATTGGATGCCGGCGTTCAATTAACTGCCTAAGCATTCCATAAAATGGCTGATTCAAACACAAATTTTGCGACATATACACCGTGTTTCATGTAAGGTGCCAAACCGATGCGTTGTGATAGGTTTCGTGAAAATTAATAGTTTCGGGTTATTTCGTTTCGATCGAATTTTGACCTGATTGCGACTCGATCTAAAAAAACAAATAAAACTACTAAACTGTTTACGTAATAGTATTTTTTTTTTGTATTCAAGGAGTCTAATAATGTACTTTTCTGATTTCATTAAAATTTTTATGAAATCATGTAACAATTTGCCCAAAAAAATCAATACACGCAATGTTCAAAATAATGTACTAGAAAAAAGTTTTGGTACGTATCTTAAAAACTACCTTACTTAGTTGGCTAACAGCTGTGCAAATTTTGTACACCTACGTCACCAGCTTCATAATCATTTCAGCAATTTATGCTAGTTATAGAGAAATAGCTCCTTGCTAAATGGATGGAGAGCGTTGTTTTTTTTTTTTATTTAATTTATCATAGAATTGCTGGCTGTACATGTTTTAAACACGATTTCAGATAAAATTGCTTAGCCTGTTATGTAAGAATAAAAAAAAGATTTTCAGTAAAATTGAAATTTATTTCCCGTATAAAATTTATTTGCTATTTGGTTATTTTGTTTTTATAATTTAATTAAGGTAGTGTGCCTCTTAAAACATTACGGAAAGGAGTAAAACATATTCAAAATTTAAAAAAAAAAACATCGTCATGATCACTAATCAAATCCAATACCAATATGACAATTATTAGAATTGTGAGTTTCTAAAACAAAGCAATGAATAGAATACAGGACTGATGGTGGGACAACCAGATTTTCGGTCAGATGCGCTCTTTTTTACTTTTGTACAAACAAACATTGGAAAACGGGCTTGGGACCCGGATCTGGTCATTTTTCTACACGGGCTTTCCATGCCTCTTCATAACTCCTTTAAACCCTCTTGGCTGATCCGAATAATCACAGGGGTTGAGTAGCTTTAGCACAAGAAAAAGTTGTTTTTGTAAATATTAAGTGTAAATTCAAAATTATTGCTATAGGTTTTAGCATTTGTGGTACTTCTGATGGTAAAATGTTATCTTCGTCAATAATTGTTGTTATAGTTTTATTTAAAATAAGATGTTTTATTCTCATAATCATAAGAACTAGGTGTATTTTAAAAAAAAGCTTGCCGTATGACTTGATGTATTAATGTGGTTATAATGGCGACCAGCAAACAACGCACTGAGCAAGACCAAAAAGTAGATGGTAATAACAAAAGTTGTTTGAAATACATAGAGGTACTTATATTTTATTGAATTAGTGTTTGAAACTGCAAGCCATTTTTCATATTTTTCCCAATTTACCTTATAAAGATGTTGTACCAAAATTTTTGGTACTTCCAGTATACAAGAGGAAATTAAAATTTAATTTAATTTAAGTGAAAATGCGCACCAATTTTTTTTCCAATGTTTCCATTAGACGTTTCAAATTGGACCAGACACTCGATAAGAGAGTGCCTATAAAACTGAATTAAAATTTTGCTCATTTACTTAATTTAGTGAATAAATTTGATAAAAAAGCAAACACTGACAAACATGTTTTGTAATGACATCTAAATATTACACCAAATCATAAATAATATTGTGATTCAGTAAGAAATACAGGTGTTACAAGAAGTTCAACAAAGCCGAATACCACGTAATCTATTCGTTTTTATACAATATTTTTTTTTCGAAGACATCATTTCTGAGAAATGACTGAATGATATTGATGGTCAGTGTTTTTTTTTAAAGATTTTTGCATGAACATCTGTTTTTAATAATACCTACCTAGTATTTATTTTTCTATATAAAATGTTGTTTTTTTTTGTTCGAGTGCTCGTTATGATGACTGAGCGCTACTTAGCGCGACACATTGCAGCTTATAAGTAAATGATAATTTTAGTTAGATACAATTTTTTTGTGTCGAAAGGGAGGTTTAAGGTTTCGTTAAGGTTTTTGTACCTGTGTACTGAAGAACACCAATGTGTTCTTTATACAGTGTGTACAATTATTGATCAGGGTGTTTCGACTAACTACTAATGCATGAGTGATATTTCCGCATTGCGACCAATTTGGGCTGACAACAGGGTATTGAGTGGCATTGATGTAACGGATATGGAAAAGTGTGTTGTTGAGTAAATGAAAATCCCATCAAAAACAATACTTGTCAAAAAAAACAAGTCTCGCAACTCAGTTGTTCTGCGGTAAAAAGTTATGAGATCCATGTAATACCAAGTCGGTTATTAATTTATTCAGTCTCTACTTAAGCGACTTTCTGTCTTAATACGTCCAGTCTCTAAGACCAGGATCGTGGTCCATAACAATTGAAAATCAATTGTGTCTGGAATCTCCGTACTCGAAGCATTAAGTTGTTACGTAATAATTAACAGCATCTTATAGTGACGCATATCAATATTAAAATTCTTTAATGTTTTATGTAAATATATTGAGACTTGGCCATCGCACTAAATAATTGAATTTACATGTGTTTTCAGGCGATTGAATTTACACGTGTTTTCATGCAACTCCAAAATTATGTTAACCTTTTGTTCTAGGAGCTCTATTAGCATATTACTATTAAAAAAAACTCCTATTAAAATTCTACTGTTTGATGATTTAATTTTAAAGTCAATAAATATAATTTATCCAACTAATAATATAAAAAACAGGTGTATTACGACGTTCGCTGTAACAATTGCCGTAGCCTAATTTAACGTTGTAGCTTTTATGGCCGGACTATTTGCAAATTGGCCAACCTTTATATGCCAAATAATTTGTAGATTTTTTGTTCTAAGACAGAAAGTTGTTAACTAAACTAAACTTGCATCATTCGGAAAAGCGGGAACAGGGTAAAAGATCGGAAGTGATTCGTTAGAAATATGTCTTCGAGTTAATATGTATAAATAGTAAACAATTTACTAAATATCTTCTAAAATATTTCAATTAAAATAGCTTTACATCTACATTATGTAAATGTTTCGCGAACACATACACATCTTGCTATTTTAATATAAGACCTAGGCAATCGAAACCAGTCTTCAACAGTTATTTAAAAGTTTTTTTTTTTCACTTACGAAAGTGTAGCTAACAAAAGTATGTAAAATTAAAAATTCTACATGCATTTTTGGGTGTCATTTCCTTACCACTTCGCGTTGAGTAGCTGTGTTGTGAAGCAGATGATAGCCACGAGATTTTTTTTTTGCAATTTGGATATTTAACAATGACCTCGACGCGCTGTGACGTTGTGAGCTGTAAACTTTTTTGGTATCAAAGTACAGCAACTACCTTCACACACGTATGATTTGCCCGCTCTCTTGAGCTAAACATCATTGCCTACTTTAGTTTTCGCTTCTTAGATTAGATAGGGATGTAATTTTTGATAAGACCATTTGGTTAGCAACTGACGAATATTGTTTCCGGATATTGAATATTTTAAGTGATTAACTGCACCAAACAGGAGATAATACTCCTATAAGTTAATCTTATCTTTTTGACGATTGCATGATGCAAATTCTGATTACTTTCCACTTACTTATCTTTTGTTTCAGTTCTTAGGTATGTTTAGGCGTTATTATCATATAGGTAGGTACCTATTGTCAATGTAAAAGTGACCAATGAGTATAGATTTGAATTTAATATCATCGATCTCGGCCTAATTATTTTTATTCTATCATGATCATGACATTAATTAAACAACTATCGTTTAACAAGCGAAAATATAATATTCAAGTAGTGGCAGGTTAAATGCATTTCGAAGCGGATATTTCAAAAGTGATAGTTTCTATTCTGTGTGCCATTAATAGTTTTGTAAAATTTTTATAATACACTGAATAAGGTGACGATGTAGGTAGGCTCATAATTTCGGTGTCATCATCATGAACACAATCATAATTTTATTAATCTGTAAAAATGTGTAAATATGTACCATCGGAAAAAACCGTACAATGTGAAATGTTTTGTAATATTAGTTTACTTTTAAGCGGTTTTTGTGGAATGTGAATACTAAAAAGAAGTAAGAAAATGTTTATTAGTAAACATTGTATTGTATGGGTGAAAAGGTTGTGAACATATTCGAAATCATCGTGAAAGTTGATTGTTTGTTGTAATTAATCAATTCAATTGTATGTATGCATTGTATTTTGTATGTAATTGACATGAAAGTGGAATTTTTATTCACTGTGCCGTTTAGCTTGTAAAATTGATGTCCAGTTTTCATTAGGTATGTCAAATAAAAATTATGCTGTATTTTCTCTATGAGTATGAGAATTCATCATTCAAGAGGTGTAATGTTGTTATTATTAATGACTGTATGTTGCATTGATATTATTTGATGTAATAAACCCTAAAATACACGCAGTAGTTTTATTTTGCGGGAACAAAATGTTCCACCGTTTTACCTTTTTGTTCTCAACAAATGACAATTCTTTAATACAAAAGTAAAAATACATAGTTAAATAAAACTTAAATACTCCTAAGGATTTATTATCTTAATCCTAAAATATGATTACCATAACCATTTTCTGTGATCACAACTGACTGAATAAACTAAATACCTACCTAGGCTAGTTCGTCACTTGGCATGGCGTCAGGCAGAGCGTAGTCAATTACATCAGTCTGATTTGGGCCACGGAATGTCAGTGAACGGGTGTGACGCGCAAGGTCAGGGCCCGGCCGACCCTGACCACGGTCAACGGCAGCGTTTGAAGGTGCCCTCCCGAAAGAAACGTCTGGGCCCCCTCTCCGAACATGTACGTACAGTCGAGCTAAATAACTACGCGTTTCCAGAACAATGCTTTAATGCGGATCAAAATGCATTCTCAAATGTGCATGTAAAAAGAAAAGACGACGCAGGCTGAAGCGACCGAGAAGTTAGTAATGCATTTATTAAAACTAACTTATTAATCATTAAATGTGTAGTCCACTTATACGCTGTTTTAGAAAGCTAACTATTTTCTAATCAATTTGAATATATAGAAAGTTATCAATCCTTTCACTCGCAAGGATATTAACTTGTTTTAAAAGACCGATAAAATTAAAATGTATCACGCCGACGAATGCAGTTCATCGTAATATTTTACTTTTAACCAAGAAGGTAGCATGCATTCGTAAGCAGCATGTGGACTTTAAATTGAAATTGAAAAGTAACCCAAAATTGTAATCCCTACCTAATCAATATGAATAAATCGAAATCGCTAACTCGTTGTAGTAAATGACAAGTTTTATGACTGGACTATGGGGCCGTCCATTAATCACGTGAGGTCGTTTTTCTCATTTTTTGACCCCTCCCTCCCCCCTGGTGATATTTGGTGAGGTTTGGGACCACCCCCCCCCCCCTCCCCCCTGGATCACGTGTATTTTTTGGAAGTCTATGTAAAGGGTATTTTTGACTGAAAAAAAATGTAAAAAAAATGGTGATTCGAAAAACATTTATATGTATTTGCAATAAAATTAATAAATAATTAATTAATGTTGTCTTCGTCCCACGGAGTTGCAAGACTTTCATTTAAGGTTAAAACTGGTAAAGCTTCTTCTTCACTGGCAGTTGTTATTGGCAAAGAGGTTTGTGACAACAAATCATTCAAATTTTCGCGTCGTTCAAAATTTCGGTTCAGAAATAGCGCTTTTTGACAAAAAATAAATAAAATTAATACACGTGATGTCTAACAAGACCCCCCTTCCCCCCTCGTGATGTTTCGTGATGTTTTCCGTACCCCCTCCCCCCCCTTTTGAGCCTCACGTGATTAATGGACGGCCCCTATGGACACATTTATTTGCTTGTTAAATTCATTTTGTTATAAAGCAAAACTGTGTTTTGAAAACCATTTAGAATTAATTGTTTACTTAATGTGCCTATTTTTGCTCCTATTACAGGCTACACCCTATATAAGTCTAAAATAGTGCGCTACCATAAAATCTGTATTAGTTAGTTTCGGTACACGCTCTGTCTCCATTGTTGTGATATGATGGCTCTCTTCCGATAGAAACTGCCTATAGAAGTAATGACAACCGCTTTTCAAGCTTTAAGAAATGTAAATTTAAAACAGAAATGCACCGCCATGTTCCCAATATGGCGGCGCGTCCGTGACGCGACTCCGTGAGTCGGCAAGTAGTGTATCGACAAATTTTGAACGGTAAGATAAACTTGGTTTTATCTCGAGTAAAAGTTCTTGATTGTGTTATTCTGTTGAATTATCTAAGAGGAAATACCTAACATTAGGTACTGCACCTACAGGCCATCGGAAAAAATACATTTTACTTTGACGGCCATGCGTTTCTCTCTCTTCCTATATCGTTGCTAATACGCTGAGTGTTACCTTGTCAAATTAATCTTTTTAACAACTAAGAATAAACATAGTTACCCAACACAACCAAATATTAAATCAGCGTTTAAACCGGGAATCCGTTAAAAACAGGCCACCAGGCGCATTATCAATTTGCGGGACATTTTATTTCATGTATTGAAAGAATGGACAAATGTACACAAACAACAATAACCAATGTAAGGTGCCGAATATCAAAGCGAAGTAAAAAAATACCTTAGCTCCTAATTTCAGTGGTTCTTTCCTTCTTCCAGACATTCGGCGTAAAAATAAAAATAAAAACTGCGGAAAACGTTTGGCAAGGCAATAGTTAAACCTCCTAAGGTTTTACTCTATCTATCTGTGGCTACGCCTAATCTTAGCCACAGATAGATAGAGTACAATCAAGCATTATTAAATTATGCCCGTGGTTCAGATGCATTTGGATGCATTTATAACAATAATACATAAACCGAGTATAAGTGCGCGTGAAGTCATGAGGTGGAGCGAGTGAGGAAACGTTATCTTGTCATTAGTTCTAAAGGTGACATTGCTCGGTCTTCGAACCCGGTGGCCTTGCATGTGGCAACTTGACAATGCTCGGCTGTCGGTTAATAGGCTGCCCCCCCCCCCCCCCCCCGCTCACAGCGATGCATTGCCATTACGTCACTGGTGTATATTTATATCTAGCTTGTTCATATTTTGTACACTGCGCGCCTGGTTTTTATCGCGTATGCGTTGGTATTGTAAACGTGTTACATGCACACACTCGTCTTTTCATGCAATTTAAAGTCGGTGGGTGGTAGTGGTAGGTAGGGAGGCAGCCTTTTGTACCTAAAGCTGCATTAAATTGACTATTTTATTTATTAATGTATTGATGCTTAATGATTGCAGTTAGGATTCCAAACGAGAATTTATATGATCACATACATGAATATCAATGAAATGAAAGACGTTTATGAAACTCGCGCGAGTCTGACGCGGCGGCTTGTTCCTTATGATTAAAACTATTAGAATTATGTAGAAGAACATACATTGAAAATAAAGATAAGAAAGAACTGCATCGTTGTTGTTATGATGAGATGATCATAATTTGAAACTATGAACAGAACTTCCAGTGATTTACCTACATGTGAGTGGTATTATGCCTGCTTATAACTTTATTCCTTTTAATGTCATTTAATAAGAACAGGGATATGATATCCGTTCTAATCATTTAGTTAGTCTCTCCTGAAATATATGTGAACCAATACATTTTCAAAGCTGAATATAGTCTTCGATCGCAGACAACTCCGTCTCTTCCACGCCTCGGTTGGTTAGTCTATGTAAGAACCCCATTCTTGCACATATGTATATTCAGTCAAGGGCCGAGATTCCAGGCACAATAGCCAATCAATTGTTATCGCGACCTGCATGTGTCGTTGGGGTTTCAAGATGATACCTACTGACAACGGTAAGTTACCTACCTATTTATAATAAATAGGCATTCATTTAGGTGCTCGTAGCGCAGTGGTAGCAGCGCTTTGGTAGTGATACCAAAGTGAAGCAATCTTCAGCGCGGTCGTGTTTGGATGGGCGACCATTCCGAACATATAAGTGACGTACATCACGAGCATCTCCGTGCTTCGGAAGGCACGTTAAGCCGTTGGTCCCGGCTAATATCGGTAGATATTAGTCGTTTATCCTAGTCAGAGGCCTTATGGGCGGCTTGATAACATCTGACAGCATGGTTAGTCGCTTGCCTTGCAAACACCCCACCACCAACCCGCACTGAGCCCGCGTGGTGGAGTATGGCTCCAACTACCTCATAGTTGAGGTAAGGCCTTTTCCCAGCAGTGGGATGTTACAGGCTAACTTTACTTTTTACTTTAGGAATTCATTTATTTCGTCACAGTTAAATCATAAACCTGTAATTGATAATACAATTAAGTTCTTAAATATTGTTAGTCATAAGATAGCGTTATTGTAATTACCGTTGGTGTACCTTATCAATAAAATAAATACATTTTGAATTATAAAATCATTGAATTAAACTGCATACAAAATCAAATGAGACGACCAACTATTTGCATTTCGGTATTAGTTCAAATATGAACCACTAGCAGTCCCCCGCGACTTCGTCCGCGCGTTTTGAGTTTGCTCCCTCTGTTTTATAGCCTAAAGCCTCCCTCGAACAATAAGCTATTCAACTCAAAAATCTTTTTTGAAATCTATCCAGAAGTTCCTGAGATTAGCAAGTTCAAACAAACAAACAAACACAGCTTTATAATATTAGATATAAAGATATAATGTGGTTAATATTGCACAGTCAAATCTCTAAGTAAGGATTGCTTTACTTACTTTCTCTTTAAAAAGGGTTTATTGATTGATTCCATTGTGCGACTTCCAAGCCCATCATCTATGATTGCTTGTTTACTATCTGCTCAATAGAAAGGTACCTTTAATTATTCTACTTCACAAACAAACAAACTCGTCAGCTATAAAATATTTGTAGTGGGTCTAAAAATCATAAGCAATGAAATAAAATAAAGATTAAAAACTGAAAATCTATGTTTAAGACTACAAAACAATTATACCTCGTCTCTTCCACTAACCTACATTTAACACAATTTGATATTAGGTAAGTTTCACTGTTTCCGTTTACATGATGGTATTCCACGTTAATAAAACTTTTTTTTAGGTACTTCATGTTGCCTTGAACATTTTCATCAGCTTCAGCTATAAATATATTTATACCTGGTGCCCGGGAGTTCCAGGAAAAGGAAGGGTGGTCGGTCGCTGCCTGGGTGCTGATTCTCGCGTCAATCGAACTTATTCCGTGTAGTAATTTGATTGCGAGTTTAACCATAGAAAAAATGAATAAGGTTAGAATGGTTTTGATCGTTCGTTTGTATGGGAACCTCTGTCGCCGGTGGGAGTTGCTGCGCTGTTGCTGCAGTGATAAAAGTACCAATCAATGAATTAACGCACCAATATCACAAACCAATCACAATTTCCGTTAGGAGCTCTGTGATTGGTGTAATTAGTACTTGAAACCAACTACCAATCACAGAGCTTCTAGCGGTGAAACCTCCAATCATCATTCAGATACGTTCGTTCTTTTATGTCAAAATACTAGTGATGTGGTAAAGGTCGATTATTATAAATTCAATTACCGATGTAATGTTGTTTCTCTTTGTGAATAAACATGTAAGATTTAAGTTTGAAATAATTTGGATAATTTAACAGCTCATTTGATCGCAACAAAGGGTACTACTATTGCCTTTCGGTAAAAACAATAGAAGAAAAAAATGAGTTGCTAAACGTTACTTGAAATAGAGTAACTTATACCTTTAAACATTAGTTTCTATAAATAGTTCTATTAGTAGAATTGAATCATTCTTTTTATAAAGAATAAGTAATATTACTTATATACGACAAATAGATTCCAATGTAAAGAAAAATGTTTAAAGGTATAAAAGCATAAAGGCCATGGTCTACATTATTCAGGTATTATATCTTACCATGCTATTTATTCATTTGTATTCTTAGCTAATACCATAAAGCCGAAGAGTTTGTATGTGTTTAATCGCGCTAATCACAGGAACTACTGGACCAATTAAAAAAAGTTTTTGTGTTGGATGTCTAATTTATCGAGAAAGACTCAATATACCTATAGACGTATGGTTGACCGGTATAGAATGCTTTTGGCATTAAGTATGCCACATGTACTATTTTATGTTTCGTGCATGTGCAAGTTTTGAATAAATAAATATAACCCAAGTTAGTATGGTGGTTAAGTTAAAGAAATGTACAGCTGCATGATACAACAGTCAACCTTGCAGTGCTTTTGTTCGCATTTAAATCACATCACCAAAGGGGCTTTGCAGAGGTTTGTTAAAATACAAAATCATACACAAACTCACAAAAGTGTATAGCTGACTACAAAAAACTCTTACAAAAATATTTGTATGCAGGGTTATTGACAATATGACCGGATCCTTTTAAGAGTTGATGGGGGAGCTCATTTGGGACAATCTTGATCCTAGAATATATTTTCCAAAAGTCAACAATTTTTAAGGAAATTTTCTTTTTAAGTTTTTGTAGGAAAACGAGATTTCGAAATTATGATAAAATTAATACCGAATGCTTTTAGATGCAGTAAGAAAATATCAACCGGTACTAGCTTACTAGCTTAACGTGCTTTTTGAAGCACGGAGATGCTCGTTGTTTAGGTCACTTAAATACGGTCGGTATGGTCACTCATTAAAACACGATCGCGTCGTAAGTTGTTTAACTTTGGTATCACTGCCGAAGGGAGTAGATTGTTGACAGTAAACCAATGTAGAACTTGTGAAAGAGTATTGAACACATATCGATTTTAAACTGTGAATTGTCAAATCAAAGATAATAACAGCGAAAGTAGAAAAGTTGAGGATTAAGCAGTGCGTTTTTGCTGAGTTATATTTTTATTGCAGGAATACGTTATTTTGGTAGCACGAATAAGAATATAATACATTTTTTTTTCAAATAGCTCTAGTAGTTCCTGAGATAAGCTCGTTCCAACATATGAACTCTTCAACTTTATTGTATTTATTTTATCATTATTATGTTTCAAATAATTAATAAACAAAACTTATTTTTATCTTTTAATACAACACTAGGGAAATTACCATTTATCGATAATTTTACTGTGCTGTGAACTACATCCCTAGTGATGCGTATACAAGCGAACAAAGCAAATTGGACGCGATACATTGCGTGTTAAGATAGCAGATTTGTTAAAAATATGCGTGGACAGTCATCAATGAATATTTTTTTTGAACTTAGTGCAAGATAACCGCTACCTTTTGAAATATCATAATTAAAAAGTGTTTTTTGCAAATAATGTCGAAATAACTACGTATTATTACTCACCGGTGAAAAAATACACTTTCTCTCTCATTTTTTATGACCTGGCTTCACGCTCTTCAAGTAATTATAGCAAAAGACGGCATTTTTGACAAAAAATAATGCAACGCTCTTGTCACGCGACTGAAGTAGCTACGGCTCAATGCAGGCATATGCCTACAATTAAGCTCGCTGCCGCACTGACCGGGGCCATTCTAACCTTATTCATTTTTTCTATGAGTTTAACCTACCTAAAAAATCTAGTTAATTATCATCACTTGAAATACTAACGTAACGTGACTCTGAATAAACAAAAAATATTTTTCTTCGTAAAAGAGAATGGGATCGGTGTACTTTTTTCGTAGACAAACTGCACAAGAATTGGAGCCCTACGGAAATTTCGACAAAATCTCGAAAACCACCAGATGGCGCTTGAAAACGCTGAGTCAAAATTGGTGCTTTCGTGTATTTATTGATTGTGTTTTTTTTGATTTTGCTTAAATTTACATATATTATTCAAGATTTATAAAAGATAGATAGATATATAAAGATGTGATTACTATGTTAGTTAAGGAATATTTGATGCAGCAGAAAATCAGAAAATTGAAATATTTTACGCGAAATGTCAAAAACTTTGCTTCAGAATTCGAACGCTAAGTATCTCTACCTACACCTACCTACTGACCTAGGTTGTTGGGATTATTCAAGATCGGTGATCGGTGAGAAGACGGGTGATCCTCATCACCATTTAGCGTTAATAATGAAATTCTAAACAACTTGGTACCTAAATGCTACGTTTTAACCCGAGATCTGCCGAAATTTGATTCCGCTCTTACTCTCTCGGCAGTTGCTCAATTTTTTCCCGATTAGATTGCACCATGTCCCTTCCAAACACATAATCATAATAAAGTGAAATAGTTTGGTGGAAAAAGAAACATGTAGAGTAGGTAATCGGTGATTGTTACAATAAGCATCTAAATAACAAATTAGAAAAGAGCATTGATCCGATGAAAAATAGGTTGATTGCTGTCTATTTCCTAAGTCAAGTAGTTAGTGTTTGAGACCTTTGATATCGAAGTACCTAGGATACTAGATACTTTTAAATTACTTTCAATCATATTTTTTCATGAGTCCGTGGGATTCTGAGCTCTTGTTAGCAGCTATTAAGGTTGAAAACTTTATGATAGGTTGCTGGGCGGCGGCAGCGTCTAGGGGGTGGGAAAGGGGATTGCAGCGCCGCTTCCTCGTCCGGACGGTTGCCAAGCAACGAGCGCAAGCCATCTATCAGGTATCTGTATCTGTCTCTTCATAACAAGCTCAGCTATTGTGCTAACTCGAAGAGTTTCTAATACACTGATTAATCTTTCCTTCCTTATTTTCAAAGAGAAAAAGCCGAGATCTTTCCAGTTGCCCTTGGCATGAGTACTCTTCGGTTGCCCGGGTGACTGACGCCTCGTGGCCTCGTATCGACAGTCTACATTTTGCTATTTGTAAACATCTGTATAAGCAATGTTTAACCTATATGTAGGTTGATTGATATTATTTATTTGTACTGAGATAAAGCCCTACGAATACTTCGGCTGTTATGTAAGTAGTACTCCACCGACCGAACTTGGTACCGGAGCGACTTTTAATTAACCTTATCCGAGGTCGGCCTTATTCTATAGATAGTACCTGCCTACAAACATGGATAACAAAACAGATTTAGTAGGTTTAACGGAAACAGGGAACTTGTACCGGTTACCGATTGACCGGTTTTTCAAGTACGACACGTTTGAATCTGAATTTGCTCTAGTTTGGTTATCCTATAGCTGTAGTTGTTTGTATTATAACTTTAAACATGTTTTGACTTTCATCTATATAACTGAAAAGTTACACGAATCCGATAAATACAAATCAAAAAAAGATTCTGATCAATAGCATAGCATAGCTTTCAAAACTACCTACACACTAAATTAAAAACCTTAATTATTAAGACTGCAAGAAAGTCTAAAAAAATGAAACTTTCCAAGCTCTAGACTACATGGCTTAGGTACCATGCAGCACGCTGTAATTGCAAAACAGAACAAATATGAGCTGTAAAAACTGTCTACACACTAAACGAAATGCCTTTATTATTAACACTGCAAGAAAGTCTAAATAAATGTGTATAATAAGTGTAACTTTCTAAGCTCAAGACTACATGGCGTAGGTACAATGCAGCACGCTGCAGCTGTAACTGCAGGCTCTGTTTCCTGCCAAGGCATCTTTAATGTCCAGTGAAGTGCACTAATTCCATCGCAAAACATGAAGCCAACCTCCCTCAGTCCTTGGGCACCATTCCCAGAAGGTTAACTTCTGTAAAAAGTCCGCAATCTAAGACATGGAATTGCACATTTTTCGACATTTGAAGGACATTGTAGTAATATTCAGAGCTGTTTAACTTGTATTACAAAAGTACGAAACCATAAACATCTGCCTGCTCAAGACGAAAGTATACAGGGTGATGATTTGATCAGTGACAGCCAAAGCTCAGGGATGATGGTATGAGTTACGATTAGTCTTTTTTTAAAATTATATGCAAGTTATACATAAAAGAAAACCTCTACACAGCAATTAAAAAAAAAACAAAAAGAATGGGCAAATATCCACCATCGGGCGTAGATCGTATCTACGTTATACTGTCTAACTATATAGATGTCTAACTGTGTCTGTGTAATGTTTTTAGCATTAATTGAATGAACCTTTTGTTTGTGCATGAAGTGTTTTAAATAAATATACAACTAAGTACTACCTCTTTGAGAGAGGCGGCGTTGGTAGTTTTGACTTGCTCGCTAGTATCGCAATAATTTTGGGACTTCCATTACAAAATATACATATTTTTTTGGAATCAGTATTATTTGGACCTCTAATCGGGTTTCGCTGACCAAAACAACAACCTGGATAACAGAAACGAATTCTCCAAAAATATACACCTATTTACCACTTACGCGTAGTCTCGGAAAGTAATAATCCTGACATATATTTCACAAAATATATTTCATAAAGGAAATAAATAGTCAGGAGAAGACGCCATAGAAAGGACAAGCAATAAATAAAACGAATTACGAATTGTTCACTCATAACAATTACGTGCTATCTACTCCATCAATTCATATTAGGTACTTTAAGAATCTTAATCAATGTGAGGTTTCTCCGATCTCCACTCAATATGTAGGATATGAAATAAATAAGTAGTTGTTTTAATTATGGAGTTTGCATACCTAAAGTTGAGAAACTATTATGCCAGTATGAAAACAAGTATCATGTCATCATAGCTAACTGCGCGTGCGATGCAACGTGACCGCTGCTCTTTTGCTTCCAACGTGTATGAATATCATCCAGTGATAGACGGTCCATCCTGCTCGAATCAGTTATCAACGTTGAAACAATAATAACTGATTACGAATACAGTTCGCTTATTAAAAATTCTTGATGCATTACCGGCCAATCCAAACAATTCAACAAACAGTTGTAACTTGTATAATTTTTACTTGATATTTGTTATACATATTTATACATTCATTTTAAACCATACATACAATTAGTTCATAAAATGTACTTCGTAGATTGGTGTGGTGGTCGCCTCTTTGTGGTAGAATAAAATTTTCGACGTTTTATTTTTTTGCAGAAATGGTCAGACAGGAATTTTAAAATTCTTTACATAAAATTTTTGTCAAAATTGGAAACGTCAAAAATAGCTTTTTCTGTTTTAGCTACATAGGTAAGTAAATAATTACGCTGGATGTGCTAGCTACTTACTTCAGCTAAGTAGGTAGGTGGGTACAAACTAGGTACTGAAAACGTTTATTTATAAATGGCACTTAAGCATTCATTTTTAGGGTTCCGTAGCCGAATGGCAAAGAACGGAACCCTTATAGTTTCGTCAATTCTGTCTGTCTGTCTGTCTGTCTGTCCGTCGGTATGTCACAGCCACTTTATTCTGTAACTATAAGCATCAAATTGTTGAAATTTAGTAGGAAGATTTATATTGATTTTTAAAAAAAATGTTATTTAAGGGGGGCTCCCATACATGAAACTAAAACCGAAAAAAATTTTTTTTGTCTAACCTACCCGTGTATGGACAGGTATTTTAAAATGAAATGGAGGTTCCTTAAACCATTTTCTTTTAAAGTCTAACTTTTCATAGCTAGACGCTTCCAAAGTGGTAAAATGGGCGCCCCCCCCCCCATCTAACTTCTAAACTAAGCGAGTGTAAATTTTGAAAAAAAAATACATATAATGTAGATCTTAACAAGTACTTTCAACGAAAATTGGTTCGGACGGAATCGAACGAGAAGTTTTTGAGATATAGTACATTTTCAACAACCGCAAACATAACTTTGTTCTTCATACAAACACTATGAAAAACAAAGTTATATTTGCTGTTAACAAAATATTGTGGTATTTTACTTAGTGGAAGTAAGTAGATTCCCTTATTCTGGTAACGTTGGCACGGAACCCTCAGTGCGCGAGTCCGACTCGCATTTGGCCGGTTTTTTAGGTTAGGTTTTTGTATTTAGGTACACTTTTTTTCTCATGCGCATGTATGAGAGGTCATGAGGTTCCTTACTGGGACCAGACATTGTAAATAAATAGGTATAAAAGAAACTAATTTTCTCATATTCATCTTTTACCGTACTTATAGGCTTGATGGTTTGATATATATATATATATATGGATCTACACATGTTTGCGATACCTACCTTTGAAGTATCAATATAATAGCAAAAAGTATGTTTTTTTAAGTTTGCCTTGGTTGTAATCATACACCTAAGACTTCTGTTCAGGGTGCCAATTCTCGTGCAATTCGTATAAAAAAAATATTTCACCGATCGTTTTTTTATTGCCCAAGAAAAATATGTAGTATTTGATTTCTCAGGGTCACGATTTCTATGCATTCCGATTACGTTTGTGCGGGAGTTTTGTTTACGTGGGGATAATTATCTACTTGAATTCAAGTTAAAACGGTAAAACTGGCAATCGAATTATCGCATACGAATTGAGTTCGATTGGTTCGGCTCCCTGAAGTAAAACGACTGTTAGTAGTATCACAGGTCAGTACTCAGAATTCATTATTCAGAATATCGATAGTATTATCGATAAATATGGTCATACGAAAGGTTATCAATACTGTGGAATGTATCGATAGCAAAATTTGTGCATTACTATTAATATTGATAATACTGATAGCGTAGCGTCCGTCACTATCCTTAAAATAAATAAATATAAATATCCTTTGGACATTCCCACACATCGCCATCTAGCCCCAAAGTAAGCTACTCAAAGCTTGTGTTATGGGTGCCAGACAACGGATATAATACTTAAATACTTTTTTTTTGTAAATACATACATGATATACATAGAAAACACCCAGACCAATACAAACAGACATGTTCATGCACACAAATGTTTGTATTGTGCGGGGATCGAACCCGCACCCGCTGCGTAGTAGGCGATTTCTCAACCACTACACCAGACGGGTCGTCAAAACGTTGCACACAATTTACTATCGATATTACTGATATTTTTTGAAACTAAGTATTCAGAATATCGTTAGTTCTATCAATAGTTCGGTCATATGAAAAGTTTTCAATACTGTTGAAAGTATCGATATCACAATTGGTGTTACTATTACCATAGAGAACGCTGATAGAACTGCGACAATACCATCGATACTATCGAAGGTTTTGCTTACAATTTACTATTGATACTAGACACTATCGATTATACTGTTTTGTTTTGGCTCGTGCTGTATGAAACCATAATGTGAAATGGTTGTCAGTATTATCTTTTGTCATATTTACTTTCACTATCGATAGATGACCTTTAAAAACGCTTAGAATATAGATAATGTTATTGATACTTCATTAAATGATTCAGCATTGTGCATGCGCAAAAACTAATTACCTTTCATATGGGTATATTTATCAATGTCACTAAATACTAGAGATGCGCCGAGTAGCACTTTTGCCCAGTAACGAGTACCGAGTATTACTCGGTTTTTTTTTGCCGAGTAACTCGGTTCAAAATCAAATACCTGTTTTGGGTGTACAAGTACAAACAGGTTCGCGCAGAATTGGTTTTCCTCTAGCCACTAAAAGCCTCATTACTTTAGAATAATCTGTCAAAAGACAAAAGTCCTTCCGAGTAGTGGGCAGGGCACCAAACAAGGTATCCAGAACTGGCACGTTAAGCACGAGTGTTACTATGTGCACCTGCAAGCACCGTGTATTATTCAGTGATTATTTTCGGAGGGTGGTAACGTCTATGAAGAAAAAAATAATAGGCTGTTACCAGAACATGCAGACATTTTTGTGTTACTGTATCATATTTTTACTTTATAAAATTTTATATCTTGAATTTTCTTCGTAAACTAGTCTCATTTGGTCTCATAACTACTCTTTTAGTATCATAATTGAGATAGTGGAAGATCTCCGCTGTTGTTTAAATGACATCTACCTAAATGTATTGCTTTAATTAAACCGAGTATACTCGGCACTAAAACCGAGTTACTCGGCCGAGTACAAGTATCAAAAAACCCGCCGAGTACGCCGAGTACAGAGTATTAACCGAGTACTCGACCCATCTCTACTAAATACCAATATCATCAATATATTGAATAGCGGTCCCCCGCGACTTCGTCCGCACGTTTTGAGTTTGCATTCCCCCCCTCGTCGCAGCCCGTCAATTTTCTTTGCTATAAACCTCACGGAGCCCGAGAGCTTTCCAATGAATGCAAAACCGTGGAAATCGGTTCGTGCGTTCTGGAGTCAGGAAGGAAAACCCGACTTATTTTTATATTGTAGATAGCGGTCCCCCGCGACTTCTTCCGCGCGTTTTGAGTTTGCTCCCTCCCCTCCCGTCGCAGCGTGATGTTTTTTATCCTAAAGCCTTTCTCAATAAATAAGCTATCTAACACAGAAATATTTTTTCAAATCGGTTCAGCAGTTCCTGATATAAGCGCGTTCAAACCAACAAACTCTTCAGCTTTATAATATAAATAGCGAAAGCGCACGTTGTACTTAAGCTGCGAACATTATTTTGGTGCGGAGTTATGTTAAAACTGTGATAGCTCCTAAGATATTTATTGGAATCAAATGATATAAAGGGCAACTTGGTTCTAAATGAAATGCTCGTGATGATGAATGTATTTATTTTGATAAGAATAAATACCTGTGTGAATAATACACCTCTTAAATGATGCATTATTTATTTACAAATTTATTAACATAAAAAAGGTTGTAGTAAGTCAACCATAAAAGATAGACTTATGCTGTCGCGGACTTTATTATAGAACTCTTAATGCTGAACAATCTTGTCATACATGATTTTTGTGTAACTTCAGCGGTTTCCGCAGCGTACGCAGCGGAAGCTCTCAAAAGGAATATCTTTCTCCCGTTTTCGCAACATTTTTCATTGCTGCTGTGGTCTTGTGAGTCGTATCTTTATGTTATATAGCTTAAAGCCTTCCTCGATAAATGGACTATCCAACGTAAAAATATTTTTTCAAACCGGGCCAGTAGTTTCTGAGATTAGCGCGTTCAAACAAACAAACAAACAAACAAACTCTTCAGCTTTATAATATTAGTATAGATAGTTCCCGACATCAACTATCGATAGTGAAACTACGAGTATCGATAGTTTTGCAACATTATTTCCAACTCTAACAACTGACCTGTGATAACACTGTGTTTTTACTTCAGAACAGAATTCTTTAGTGTATGATTACGACCTAAGTACACTTCAAAATATTGTTGCAACAGAGTCTAATTAGGCTAAAATTTTAATATTTCAGAAAAACATTAATTTCCGCAGTACAGGTGACAGTGAATGTGACTAAAAGTCAAACTTTGTGAAAAAAACATGAATTAATGAATACCGCCTAAACCATAACATTTCTTAGCCCATGTGGCCCTATTCTGATAGATCATGACCTAATCTATCGACAGATTTTATTCGGACTACTACTCACGG
This sequence comes from Pyrausta purpuralis, assembly GCA_963924145.1. Classification (NCBI taxonomy): domain Eukaryota; kingdom Metazoa; phylum Arthropoda; class Insecta; order Lepidoptera; family Crambidae; genus Pyrausta; species Pyrausta purpuralis. Next base: position 16,509,903 of record OZ001651.1, on the reverse strand, counting down.
GATAACCTGTGTAGTAATCCAGACAAAATTCCTATTGTTACGGGATTCGGTTGCGGGATTGGAAACACAGTTTGTAAGAGATTCGTCCTCGCGTAAGACTCGGAGTAAGTCTTCTTGGTCTTGATGATGACTTTGAATAGAAGCAGCTCAGACAGAGAACGTTATTTCTCTAGGCCTTCTTTAAGGTGCTGAGGTTCCTTGTCCCAGCCTGTTTGTCGCAGTTGTAACTCCCTCTCCGAAACCACCATGCTGCCCTGTAGCTCCTGCTTCGACACCAAGACCTATTTATTGTCGGCCATATTTTCTATTATTCTTCTATTCAAATCTTAAATTTAGTTTTTTAAATTCGAAAAGTGTTCTAATTTCGATTTCATGTGTGAAATCGTTTTTTTTGTCATTTTACGTTCCATGACGTGTTAACGCAGGCAAGCAGCTCAGCTTGACATTAACAAGCTTGACGTTGACGAGCCTGACGTTGATACCTCGTACGTGACACTATTAATGACGCCATCATGAGAGCTCTAGCTACTATTAATGTTCCTTTCACGTTGGAAGCACGTGGTTTGGTCCATGATGATGGCAAGAGACCCGATAGCCTTATGCTCATCCCCCGGGGAACGGGGTCGGGCCTTAGTTTGAGATGCAACTTGTGTCGACACTTTGGCCCCATCTCAGAGAATCAGCCCTAAAAGCAGGAGCAGCAGCGGAGTTGACTGAAAACGCCAAGCGGCGCAAGTACATCTCACTTGCAAGTGACTGTCTTTGTGCCGTTTGGCGTTGAAACATTTGGGCCGTGGGGACCTTCTGCTAAATTGCTGTTTAGAAAAATTGCTCCAAAACTATATTATGAAGCTGGCTGGTTAGTGGCTCAAAGGATTAGCATAGCTTTCTAAAGTGGCAACGCAGCCAGCATCATAGCCTCCCTGCCGCACGGAAATGGTTTCGTTTTCGAATAGCCAGATTTTAAGTTTATGTCTATATGTCTGTTTGTTTTTTTAATAATAAGTTCACCAGCAGTTATAATACAGATACAAATGTTAAGATACATTTACAATTTTCTTAAGGCTACGTATACAACTATAATATACTAGCGGTCCCCCGCGACTTCGTCCGCGCGTTTTGAGTTTGCTCCCTCCCCTCCCGTCGCAGCGTCATGTTTTATATCCTAAAGCCTTTCTCGATAAATAAGCTATCCAACACAGAAATATTTTTTCAAATCGGTCCAGCAGTTCCTGAGATAAGCGCGTTCAAACAAACAAACTCTTCAGCTTTATAATATATTAGCGCAAGCGCACGTAGTACTTAAGCTGCGAACATTATTTTGGTGTGGAGTTATGTTAAAACTGTGATAGCTCCTAAGATATTTATTGAAATCAAATGATATAAAAGGCAACTTGGTTCTAAATGAAATGCTCGTGATGATGAATGTATTTATTTTGATAAGAATAAATACCTGTGTGTATAATACACCTCTAAAAATAATGCATAATTTTTTTACAAAATTATTAACATAAAAAAGGTTGTAGTAAGTCAACCATAAAAGATAGACATATGCTGTCGCGGACTTTATTATAGAACTCTTAATGTTGAACAATCCTGTCATACATGATTTTTGTGTAACTTAAGCGGTTTCCGCAGCGTATGCAGCGGAAGCTCTCAAAAGGAATATCTTTCACCCGTTTTCGCAACATTTTTCATTTCTGCTGTGGTCTTATGAGGCGTATCTTTATGTTATATAGCCTAAAGCCTTCCTCGATAAATGGACTATCCAACGTAAAAAAAATTTTTCAAATCGGGCCAGTAGTTTTTGAGATTAGCGCGTTCAAACAAACAAACAAACTCTTCAGCTTTATAATATTAGTATAGATATGATGAAGGTAAAAATCACTTGCACAATTCAATTATCTCAATGCCAAGGTTTGGCAGAGTGAACTACATGCTCTATAAAGATACTTAAAATGAAGAAAAGAGGACCAAACAAATCTATACTAATATTATAAAGCTGAAGAGTTTGTTTGTTTGTTTGTTTGTTTGAACGCGCTAATCTCAAAAACTACTAGCCCGATTTGAAAAACTATTTTTACGTTGGATAGTCCATTTATCGAGGAAGGCTTTAGGCTATATAACATAAAGATACGACTCATAAGACCACAGCAGAAATGAAAAATGTTGCGAAAACGGGAGAAAGATATTCCTTTTGAGAGCTTCCGCTGCATACGCTGCGGAAACCGCTTAAGCTACACAAAAATCATGTATGACAGGATTGTTCAGCATGTAAGAGTTCTATAATAAAGTCCGCGACAGCATATGTCTATCTTTTATGGTTGACTTACTACCACCTTTTTTATGTTATTAATTTGTAAAAAAATAATGCATTATTTTTAGAGGTGTATTATACACACAGGTATTTATTCTTATTAAAATAAATACATTCATCATCACGAGCATTTCATTTAGAACCAAGTTGCCCTTTATATCATTTGATTTCAATAAATATCTTAGGAGCTATCACAGTTTTAACATAACTCCGCACCAAAGTAATGTTCGCAGCTTAAGTACAACGTGCGCTTGCGCTAATATTATTATAAAGCTGAAGAGTTTGTTTGTTTGAACGCGCTCATCTCAGAAACTGCTGGACCTGGATTTGAAAAAATATTTCTGTGTTGGATAGCTTATTTATCGAGAAAGGCTTTAGGATATAAAACATGACGCTGCGACGGGAGGGGAGGGAGCGAACTCAAAACGCGCGGACGAAGTCGCGGGGGACCGCTAGTAAATAAAATAAAACTCAGACACCAAAGAAGAATCATGCGGTGACAGATCTTTTAAAATGTCTATGTGACACAAAATTAATGATCTGATCTGAATCTGTGAATCCGCAACCCCCATTATACAATTTGGTTAATCTCGGTATTGGGGTATTTAAGCCCAGAACAGTTCTTCGATGAGGGGGAGTAAATGTGACAATGGTATTTCTAGGCAGTCGTGACGGGGCTTTGAAATTAACCATGGACAACAACTTAGGGGAATCGAATATGTTCCTGCTAGCTTGTAAAGGAAAGTCAAGTCTAACCAAGTTCTTCGGTTTTCCAAGGAGTCGATTTTGAAATGTAGTAACCTTTCAGCATAAGATGGATTTTTTTTCGCAACTTTGGCTGAACGTGCCAGATGCCACACGAATCTTTCCTGTAATCTTTCCAGTCTTAGGGTATGAGTGGCATAACCGGGACGCCAGACTGCGCTGCAGTACTCCAATATACTTCTCACTAAATGAGAAGTAAAGCGCTAGTTTCAAGCGCTAGCTTTAGAACTTCTAATCGCAAAGCCAATCATTTTTGAGGCCCTTGACACTAGCGAATCAATATGTGGGACATATGTTAATTTCTTGTCAAGGATCACACCCAGGTCCCGAATTGTCGATACTTCTTGCAGAGGCTCACTGTTAATGAAGTAACTAGTGGCTGTCTCATTGATTTTACGGGTATATGTGAAAACACTTCTGGATATTCAACGTCATCCTGTTAGACTCGCACCAAGAAAGTAACCTGTTTATATCGCTTTGTAAGAGGGCTTGATCACGCTCTGAAGTTATTCTCCTGTTAGTTATTAATAAAGTAAATTGAAATAAAGAAATTAATATTTAAATCACTAACTCATTGTAGTAAATGACATTGTCAAGTTCTATGATACATGAATGTTCATAAATGCATCATAGCTGAAACAGTCAGGAAACTTAGCAATGTTAGGAAATATTCAAAAATATATAAAAATTATAATGTTTCCTTAAACTGCCTATGTTGCCGGCAACTTAGGCAATGTTGCTTCCATACTATCGCGGGAACAGATGGAAATGTTGCCTGGAACAACACATCTATATTTTTACAATACATTGCTGGTTCGATTTATTTTGTTAGGAAATAACAATAGATATTTTCTTCATAAATATAAATTTAGAATTGATTACTGGATACTTAAGGCATATATTAAAAAAAATTGCTCCTATTATAATACCCTGAACGCATAATAGAAAGTCGTGTTAGTTACACCACTCATAATATACTTATAACTCTATAACGGGTGGACAGATTTTCATGATTTTTACTTCGTTTGATTTGTCTTGGGCCCGGATAGAATAATAACTATATAACCGCCCAATAATTTGCGTTTTATGAATAAGAGATTCCCTTTAACTTATCGATATAACGCCTATTTTTAGGGTTCCGTTGCCGAACGGCAAAAAACGGAACCCTTATAGTTTCGTCGAGTATGTCTGTCTGTCTGTCTGTCTGTCCGTCCGTATGTCACAGCCATTTTATTCTGTAACTATAAGCATCACACTACTGAAATTTAGTAGGAGTATGTATCCTATTCACCGCTTTACAATTCTCATACAAAAAATAAAAAATAATGACATTTAAGGGGGGGGGGGGGGCTCTCATACATGAAACTAAACTAAAACCGAAAAAACATTTTTTAGTCAAACCTATACGTGTGGGGTCTATAGATAGGTCTTTTAAAATGACATTGAGGTTTCTAAAACCATTTTCTTTTAAAGTCTAACGTTTCATAGCTAGACGCTTCCAAAGTGGTAAAATCTAACTTCTAAACTAAGCGAGTGTAAATTTTTACAAAAATATGTAATGTAGATCTTAACAAATACTTACAACGAAAATTGGTTTGGACGAGATCGAACGAGAAGTTTTTGAGATATAGCACATTTTCAACAACCGCAAACATAACTTGTACTTGTATAACTTTGTTTTTCGTGTTTGTACTTCATACAAACACTATGAAAAACAAAGTTATATTTGCTGTCAACAAAATATTGTGGTATTTTACTAAGTGGAAGTAAGTGGATTTCCTAATTCAGTTAAAGTTGGCACGGAACCCTCAGTGCGCGAGTCCGACCCGCACTTGGCCTGTTTTTTCACTTTGGAAGCGTCTATCGTACAAACATTTGACTTTCAGATAAAATAGTGTTAAAAGCCTCGATGTCATTTTAAGAGACCTATCCATAGATACCTACCAAGATAGATACCCTACATGAATAGGTTTGAGCAAATTTTTGTTTTGTTTTAGTTCCATGTATGAAAACCCCCCTCATTATTTTATTTTTGTATGGTAATCGTAAAGCGGTTGGCAGGATGCACCTACCAACCAAGTTTCATCTGTATAATGCCAATAGTTTCAGAATAAAGTGGCTGTGTCATACGGTGGGACAGACAGACAGACAAACAGAAATGACGAAACTATAGTTCCGTTATTTCCCATTCGGTTAAGGAACTCTAAAAATGAATTATTATTATTACATATTTTTTCTGCTCATATTGATTATTTTTGAAATTATCGAAAAGGTGTGTCCGTCAGTGCAAATCCTGAACCTTGACTCGTAGCATTTATATTCGGTTGCAACAACCGGTGAGCTCCATGTCCATGTATAATGCAGAAGTATCCAAGTTCAGGTAGGACATTACCATAATACCAGCGCGTTGCAATACTGAAACGGTTAGTTACGGTGACTAAAAAGTAGCATTTTAAATTCACGCATTTAAAAAAATACGTACAGCCGTTGGGAGTTCGGACTTATCGATAGGGACATTCGAGGGCCTTTCAATAAATATTTAGCATACAAAAGAAAAATGTTAATTTTGAAAAGTAGAGTCGGTTTTGGCGCAGCTCATCAAAAACCGACGTGCGGCCACAAGCAAACTCGTTGAACCAATTTTTGATGGTCGCCATCGAAGGAGAAGAGTCACCGAACACAGCATTCAAGCGTTCTTTTCTTTTTCTGCTCTTTGCGTTTATCCTTCCAAAAACAAGAATCTAATCACTGATCGATATTGTTAATTTACCATTATTGTAAAACCGACCGACACGCTCGCTTCAAAAGGCTGTCAAAACAAAACAAATGAAGGGAAAAGACTGAAAACTACTTAGTAGACTTCAAAAAGTATTTACTGCTACTGCACTATAGTAAAACTCTTTTGTAACAACAGCGCCATCGGGCGGCGAGCCTAAGTAATTAATGAGTGCCCCTCGTATTTTCAGCTTTACGTACATACCACCTAATTACATAAATAACTAGGTTATTTAAACAAGCCATAACTTCAGAATGCCTATGCCCGTAATTTTTTAATTATTAATTTAATGATGTAGGCTTCATTCTCTCTGTTACCTATGCATCTTATACCGCTGTATTGCTTTTCATTATTTTGTACCGACTTAAAAAAGGAGGTAATCTAATAGATGTGTATGTATGTATATAATAGTGTTGGAATTTGATAATATTTGAGTATGTTTATCTATAAGGTTTCCAAACACATGACGTGCTAATTTTCGTAAGTGTATGTAGGTATGTATATTTGTTTTCACCTCTCCTGTTCGGAAAATTGGACTTTCATGTGAAGATAGCCGGGTCGAAAGTAACTTTTCCATCCCTACTAGGGTGGAAAGTAATTTAGTTTGAATTGCTACGATCAGAAATGGAGTTAAAGATAATTGAGTCGCATCATAATATGAAAATAAAAGAGCTTTCCATATTTTTTTGCTTAGCTAAACATTAAAAAGCGTGTTTATTATGTATGCATGATCGTTGATATAAAAATGTACAATTCGTCTAATTTTTAACAATTAAAAATCTACAATTAAAATATTCGGTTGCCCGCCATACATACTCATACTTTTTATTTCTTTTGAAATTGACACTTTTTAGGGTTCCGTAGCCGAATGGAAAAAAACGGAATCCTTAGAGTATCTATCGTCAAATCTGTCTGTCTGTCTGTCCGTCTGCATGTCACAGCCACTGTATTCCATAAAATTATTATCCCATAGGAGATAGTACTGCTATCATTTATTCTGAAACTATTAGTATTACACAGTTAAAACTATTTACTACGTAGTTGCACCGGCACTACGAAGCTATCTATTTACCAAATATGATCCCATGGTTAACCAGGGGGCCAATTCTCGTGCAATTCGTATACGAAAAAAGTTCACCGATCGAATTTTCTTTGTCGTAGAAAAAATAGTTTTAGATATCTCAAGGTCACGATTTGTATGTATTTAGATTTTGTTTGTGCGCTAGTTTTTTTACGTGTAGATATTTTACTTTATTTTTAGTGTAAAATGGTCAAACTCGCAATCGAATTACCACACGAAAAAAGTTCGATTGCCGCGAGAATTGCCCCCCAGATAGGAACATTCTTTTTCCAGCTGAATCAGATATTTCGTTTGAGTCTTATGGATGGAAATCGATTTAACTTAAGACGTGAATTTAACCGACGGCCTTGAATGCATAAACAATAGTCAGTCACGGCGATTCGCCGTTATCGGCAGCTCTGACGACGACTCGTTACGCGCTCACTACGATAACTTAAATCGTAAAGTGTTCTTACGATACTAACGTAAGAAAGAACGTCTTGCAGCGTACCTACGTCGGTTGATAAAAACAATCGCACTCGCTACGGCCTTGGAAAAATTGAATTACCTACCTATAGTCATCCTATGCGTAGGCTAGAGCGAAAGATTTCATAGTTTCAGTTTCATTGCATAAACATACAGATTTAAGACGCATTTATACGTATATAAAGACGTCTGTTTCCAGATTTGATTTTAAACTGTTTCATTCCAATTTTACGCCATGGTCCTTGTTAAGTGCTACCTATACAGATATGTAGGTACCTAATCTAAGTAACTTTATAGTAGTAGACTTTATAGAGCCCGAACTGCTAGTTGCAAATAAATTACAAGCCAGTACTTAAGTACCTACGAAGCTTTCATAAGTGTTTGAAAATAATTAATAATAAAAACCGGCAAATGAATTTATAGCAAACTCTATTCTAAGTTAGGTTAGGTTGGTACCCAATTAATAATATTGGCAAAGACAAAAAATACTAAGAAAGTTTTCTTGGAAAACCAGTACCTAACTAGATTGTTGCAGAATGATGTCTGAAAGGGTGCATCATTATAATTTGGAATTGAAACTGACCTTCAACGTACAGTGGCCAGCACATCATGTTACCCACTTTTGTTGCAAACTAGCCCTAATTACAACTGAATAAGATACCGCCGTGTTTACCTTGACGTGCTGTCGTCGGTACAAGGGCTTATACCTAATTAGATCTGCGGTCGAAGTCTGAAGCAAAATTTTTGACATTACTCGTAGACAAGTTTAATTTCCTGATTTTCTTCTGCATCCAATATCCCTTAAACTAGCATACCGATATATTTAATAAATTTTAAAATATACAGGGTGACTTTTTTATCAGAACCGAAATTTTCTCTAAAGACTCCACTGATGAATATGAACAACTTTTACTATGGGGGCAAAAGTGAAACCGAGAAAAAAAAACCGCTGTTCCATACATTTTGACCGCGCGCCAATTGAACTTTTGTATGGAATAGCTGTTTTTTTTTTCTCGATTTCACTATTGCCCCTATAGTAAAAGTTATTCACATTCATTAGTGGAGTTTTTACGCAAAATTTCGGTACTGATAAAAAGTCACCCTGTATTTGTATTTTTAAGCTTCATTCAAAAGTTCTTCTCAATTGACGACCCGTCTGGTGTAGTGGTCAAGAAGTCGCCTACTACGCAGCGGGTGCGGGTTCGATCCCCACACAATACAAACATTTGTGTGCATGAACATATCTGTTTGTATTGGTCTGGGTGTTTTCTATGTATATCATGTATGTATTTACAAACAAAAAGTATTTAAGTATTATATCCGTTGTCTGGCACCCATAACACAAGCTTTGAGTAGCTTACTTTGGGACTAGATGGCGATGTGTGGGAATGCCCAAAGGATATTTATTATTATTTATTTATTTATTATTATTTATTAATCAATAAATATATGAAAAAACTAATTTTGTCTTCGCATTTTTCGAGCGTCACCTGGTGGTTTTACAGGGAACTATGTCGAGACTTCCGTACTGGCCGGATTGGACCTTAGTGAGTACCTTTAACTATCAACGAGTGTGGCAAATAGTTTTTTCCAAATGCCAATTTCCCAGTAGTACAGGGCCCCTATTTTTGTATCAATCGCGTCAAGACGCCGTATTGGCGCGCGGTAGCAATTGAAAATAGGGCTCCAGGAGGTCGGGTAGGGCGGAAAATTCTAGAAGGGCGCTTGCCTCCCCTTTTCCTGGTGAGTTCGCTGCATGTGCATTTTATCGATTACACGTGTCCGCCGCCCCCCGCACCTTCACCCGCCCTTTACAAGTTCAATGCGGCTTACATTGTAATACTAGTTTATTTGACCAGTAACCGTTATTTTAGCAGTGTTACGCATTCAGTATAATTTGTTTGTATTTAGTACTAACCGCCCCGAGACTTCATTATTTCAACATTTAATGAGAAAATAAATGTAAAGTTTTCACAATAATTTTCCTCGAAATTTTTACGTGTCCCTTCTTTGTTTGTGCCCAATTCCGTAACGTTTTTTTTAGAATTAGCAGGGCTCGGAAACGTAATTAAAAATAACTTTATTGAAACTTTTGAAACGGCTCCTTGAATACTCAATACTTTATTGCTTCATAATGTGTAATTATGGGTGTTTCAATTATACGTACAAACGATCATTATACGAATAGAACCCTTTCGGGCGCTACAAAACAAGTGCTACAGAGAGATGAAGCTTTTAATACACAAATTAAGAAAAATGCTTTTCATAAAGAAATAACTTAAAATATTCAGTATTTCATTTTATAACTTATCACCTAAGTATTCATTGTAGCTATAGGTAGAAATAAGTTGTTGTTTCAGTTTTTGAGAAAAGTGTTGTAGTTAGTTTCTTGAGTTAAATGATCGGGTAATTTATTATATACTTAAGGACATGTTAAATGTACGGATGAAGTTATTTGAAGTCGGCAAGTCGGTATTGTTAGTTTCTTTTGGTTACGTAGAGAATATTGATTACATGTGTGTTTGCGTTTTGTGTAATAATTGGGGTACCTAAGAGCGAACAAATTTTCAAATTTCTAAAATGTACATACATGATAAAGGTAAAATATGGTACTTTAAGAAAAACGGTTTACAACTTTCCGTTGAGATTTCCGTAGATGTTAGTTAGCTAGTACGAGTATGCGGATAAGTTTATTTTGTTTGGAGAGTATAACATTTCGTTTTGAACAAAAAAGAAATGAGAACGTGGCGTGAGAACGTAAAAAAACGGTTTATTAAAATAAAACAAATAAAAGCGTGTGTCGAGCCCTGTTTACTTAGTTAGTATACTTATCTGCATAATTACATTTGGGCTGGATGTGGAATATTTTTGCTACGTATTGCAATGTGGTCGAAAAAACGGTTAATGATGGTTAAAAACTTTATATTGAACAAGAACAATTTAAAAAAAATGTTATCTTCAAAAACATAAAAATGTTTCCGTTTGAACGTTAACGAAATTAAATCTTTCTTAGGTATTTAAGGCGAAAACGTTTAATAATTATAACGATATCCGAGCCTTGAGAATTAGACGATACATTTTCTAGTTTAAGCTTAGCATAGCAACACATTTACAATTGAATATTCATAAGTAGATAGATAGATGTACTTAGCTAAACACGTAATACTTTATTGTAATTTATTCATTGTAGGTAACACGCTTACAAAATATCTGACGTAAAAGTTAGTGAAAAAATTATACTTTAAAGAATTCCCACATAGTTTTTAGAAGATTTCCAGCTGAATGAAATAGGCAGTAACTACGTGACAACTGTCCTTGTCGCATTAGTTTGTTAGATACCTACTTGCGATAAGCGTCACGGTTTTGTCCTTTACTGCAAATTTGAATAACCTTAAGTATTTGTTAGATTAGTTCCTACCTTCTTTATCTTTAATAGTAAAATCTCAGTCAGAAGGCTATCAAAGCACTGGTTAAAGTGCCGGATACCTTAGTTTCTTCAGGGTTGAGGAACCTCAGCCTATTCTGGATAAATAGCTAAATCAAGTAGGATTTGGATCCACACGTTATCAGAAATCTGACGGATTGTCAATTCTTTGTTTAGCGACGGAAAAACTATTAATGGTCAGTTTCAATACTCACCATTAATGCCCTAAAGAGGTTCTTTCTTATGTACGGACAACAGCACGTTAAGGTAAGCACTTCGGCATCTTATGCAATTGTAATAAGGGCTAGTTTGCAATATAAGTGGGTAACCTGATTTGCTGGAGACTGTACTACAAACAGCTATTCGTGACCTTGAGAATAAATAACTGGTTCTCATCAAATAACCTTACCTCTTTATCGAGGGAGTGATTAAGTACCTACCTATCTACAGACAAACATGATTATTCCAATATAAGACGAAACAAACTATCGATTGCTTTGATTTCATCTAATAACACCGGCTAAGAACGCCCGATTGTTTTTGTTTTTAACCCCTAACGCAACGGGTGGGTGGTTATAAGTTTAACGTGTATCTATGGGTATTAAGGTCTGGGCACACAGCCGGCGGGGCGGGACGGCGACGCGACGCCGGCGGAACGCCAGCGCTATGAGGCAGTCACACTGCCGGCGTGACCGTCCCGCTGGCGTCGCGCCGGCCGTTCCGCCCGCGGTGTGACGTGATGGCAAGATTGCAGGCAAGAAATTGCAGATTTCAGAGAATCTTTTTTATATTATTTGTGGCTAAGGTCGTTTATCAATGTGTAACCTCTGACTCATTCTATCAGACGTTCAATTGTTTCAACATCTTTTCTTTGGTACTAAAAGTTGTATAAAAATACAAAACTCCGTCCCGCCGAGCGCGACGCGTCCACGCTCCGCCGTCTGTGTGGCTACTAAATACGAACATCATATAACACAACGCTTGCCGTCCCGCTCACGCCACGCTCGGCGCGACGGTGGCCCGCCCCGCCGCGCTGTGTTTTGTATTCGCGCTCGGCGCGACGCCGACGCGACGCGCCAGTTACCGCCCCGCCGAGCGTGGCGGCGCTGTCTGCCATGTCTCCTATATTTCTATATTATACAACTCGTCCAACCCGCTGGCGTTCCGCCGGCGTCGCGTCGCCGTCCCGCCCCGCCGGCTGTGTGCCCAGACCTTTAAGGTCTGGGCACACAGCCGGCGGGGCGGGACGGCGACGCGACGCCAGCGGAACGCCAGCGCTATGAAGCAGTCACACTGCCGGCGTGACCGTCCCGCTGGCGTCGCGCCGGCCGTTCCGCCCGCGGTGTGACGTGATGGCAAGATTGCAGGCAAGAAATGGCAGATTTCAGAGAATCTTTTTCATATTATTTGTGGCTAAGGTCGTTTATCAATGTGTAACCTCTGACTCATTCTATCAGACGTTCAATTGTTTCAACATCTTTTCTTTGGTACTAAAAGTTGTATAAAAATACAAAACTCCGTCCCGCCGAGCGCGACGCGTCCACGCTCCGCCGTCTGTGTGGCTACTAAATACGAACATCATATAACACAACGCTTGCCGTCGCGCTCACGCCACGCTCGGCGCGACGGTGGCCCGTCCCGCCGCGCTGTGTTTTGTATTCGCGCTCGGCGCGACGCCGACGTGGCGCGCCAGTTACCGCCCCGCCGAGCGTGGCGGCGCTGTCTGTCATGTCTCCTATATTTCTATATTATACAACTCGTCCAACCCGCTGGCGTTCCGCCGGCGTCGCGTCGCCGTCCCGCCCCGCCGGCTGTGTGCCCAGACCTTTAGTGTATATGTCTGTGGTATCGTAGCTCCCAAACGGACGAACCGATTTTTGTAAAGTATTTTTTATGTCATTGATAATTTTATACCTTACCTTATAGTCCTTAGGTGTGTTTTATGAAAATCTGTTTAACCGTTCGAGGATCATCCGCTCTTTTCTATTTTATAACTGTTCTAACTAGTTTCTAACTAATCTGAAAATTGGTACCTAATGTGTTAGGTACTTTAATGATATTGAAAGTATATGGTAAGGTAATCTGACCTGGATCAACCGTTTGAAGATCATCAGCTCTTTCAGCGTACTATCGATTATATTCTTGGTGTCCTGTTACTTTATTTGTATTGAAATAAGGCTCATGTAAAGGTAACAATGACAATAAATGTATAATTTTGCGGGGATTGTTTTTAATTTAAAATTTTCGATTATACATAGTGATGGATGATCTAGCAGCCCACCGCGGTTTTAACCGTGTCATGTGAGATTTGCCATAAAATTCTTCGCCCCGATTAGATTTGGACATCTTTTAGATTGGTCTAATATACTATATCTCCAATGGAGTTAATTATTTTTATTTTGGATAAAATCATGTTTTAATAAGGTTTTTATCTGTTTGAGTAAAAACGAAACATGAGAACCTACAAACATATTTTCAATTTTATTATTATTCGTACGTAAGTACGGTTAAAGGTTAAGGTTATACATAAAGGCAATTCTTCAAAGAATTCTGCACGTCACCTTCGTGGCGAAAATTTATACTGACATTATTCAAATGACAAAACTACATCCTTAAAGAAGCTATTTAAAATAATAAAATCAGTTTGAATCATGAAAATTGGTTCATTATTAATGTGGTGGATACATATTTAAGTATGAAATTTCGTCGGCTACGAAAGTTACTCAGCGCGACACGAAAGTTAGGCAGCGTAGTTTTACTAAGAAAGTCAGTACTAAAAGTATTATTTTTTTATTTAAATTATAACCTTAATTATTAAGGTTATAATTTAAATAACCTTAACTTACTTAACCTTAATATAAATTATTTTACTAAAAAAAACATAAATTGAGATCTGATGGCCGTTGGGGCAGAAAAGTTCTAAATTGGAGACTGTTCGACTAAAAGCGCAGCGTAGGACGTCCACGGACAAGATGGACAGACGAACTTGTAAAGATCGCAGGATCACACTGAATGCAGACCGCTTACACCCGGTCGCTGTGGAAAACCGTGGGAGAGGCCTATGTTCAGCAGTGGGCGACCTATTTTGGCTGATAATAATGATGATGGATGGTAACCATACAATTATTGTCCCTTTCGCTTGTCCAGTTCAGCTCAAAACTCGGCAGGCGAGGCGAGGATGAGTCCTCGCTACGCTTGCCTAGTTTTGCGTTTATGTCTCCCATAACAACATTGAAATTTGTAGGTTTTGGAAGTATGTATCGCTCTACTTTCGTCATCATACATTTCCTCCTCCTCTTCATCCGGTTGCCCCAACATCTGTGCATATACCTGTATGACCTTCAGCGAATACCTCCCGGGTAATATAAGTATAAGGTTATCACCCTGCTCGAGACACTCTCGACGAGAAATCCGACGCCACTTAGGGACTTTCCTTGGTTGCCCTCCTGGTAGAACAACAGGGTGCCGGACTTAAGAGTTATCGTGTCCTTGCCCACTCTTTAGACTTCCGATAAACCCACTATGTCCCAGTGTAACCGGCTCAATTCTTCCTCCAGCTCGAGCAACTTCTCGTCTGTCCTCAGTGTGCACGCGTTATGCTGCCAAAGACTGGGCTGAGGGTCTGATTTTTTGGTGTACCATGATGAGGGGTTTTTTGCCAATACTCGCCGCGCTTGGCAGGCAGGTTGGCGACCGCAGGGCTTCAACACTTTTTGGCTGTGACGCTGCTGCCCATCACATCTCGACATTTAAGTGCGCCATTTTGTTGATGGTTATACCGCCATCGGTCGGTCGCCAAAGTCTCGACGGTTTAAACAGGACGCACCACGAGAAGGTGAGGTTGGCTTGAAGCTTTGGATTTCGGTAAGCTTCCTTTCGTTCTATGGCAGACTTTTATTTTCACGAAAAAGCTTTGGCATACTTTTATTTTCCTGATCTCTAGGACAACTATCGACGGGTATAAGTTTTATCGTGGTATCAGATAGGTCAAATTATGAATCCCGGTGGTAAGCTTTGAAAGTGTAACGTCTGCCGAGCTCTTCCGCCAATAGAAAAACTGACAGACCTGGATTTTCTGTACTTACACAAAAATTTCTTTTTGCTGTCATCACTATTGTTTCGGGTTCAAATAGGTTAAATTGGGCCCCTGTTTCGAGACAAAAGTTGGCATTTTTTCCTTACTTCCGGCAGGTTTAGCCGTGGCAGACATTGGGACTCAGCACGTTTTTTATGGGAAACCAGTATACTTTTAATTGTGGTTTTAGTCAGCTGATTTTGAAACGATGAGCTCTCCCTCTACTATAACAAATTGAAAATGTACTACTCGTGATTGAACCCGGGTAACCCAATACACGCGTGTTTTACCCACCGAGCTATCATAACATTGTCAGTAGTGGCGAAATTTCCGTATGTGTTGTAATGAAGTTTTAACCATTTTTCGAACCCTAAAAACATAGCTAAGATGAGTTATGATCTCGAAACCCGATTTATACAAATAAATATGAAAAGCGTTGGAGCCTTTTCCGAGATTAACAAGACATGCTCGTTTAGAATATGTAGAAAATATGTGATGTAACTAAAAATTTAAGGTTTTCGGAATTTTTCCTACAGTGCTATAAGACGATGCTTCTTTCCAATTTCCAAGATTCTGAGTTCACGAGAAGTATACTGTTAGTTTTGATCGATTCCCTTGCGAGTTACAAGTGTCGTAAATTTTCAGAAATTAGCGGCATAAACGGCTGTATTTTTTGATTGCATTGGTTTGGAAGTTTGATTTTACCGACTTCAAAAATATAGGGAATAAACAATTCAATGTGCATTTATGTGATATCGTTCGATTTTTATCATATTTGAGTATGTTGATCTGGTAAGGCGTCCAAACACGAGTGAAAAAAATCGTTAGTTTAAGTATGTTTGTAAAATTTTAATAAGTATACTTCAATTTGGGGTACAGTGTATTTTTCATCAAAATCGGTCTAGTATATTCCAGGTATGGGTAAATAACTAAAAATCGTAAAATAAAGAAGAAATTAAAAAAATACGCAGGGGACTGCTAGTATATCTATATCTAATACGCTAGAACTAGGACTGCTAGTATATCTTCAAGCAACATAAGTTTTTAAGTAACATTGTAAAGTAGGTAACAAAAATCTGACTCAAAAGCTTAAATTAACGCATTTGTCTTCTATTTGGGAGAAACAAAACATTTTGGAATTAGTGCGTTATGTGAATAGTCTGTTGTAGTACGTGATTGTCAAATCATGCTTCGAATCCAAAAGAATTATCTACTTCCATAACTTCCTCGATTCAGCTATCCATCACAAAAATATTTTTTCGAATCGGTTTAGTAGTTCCTGAGATTACCGCGATCAAACAAACAAACCCTTCAGCTTTATAAATATTACTTATAACTCTCTCAGAGAGTTTGTTTGTTTGTAGTAGCAAATAAAATAATAAAATCAGTTTTATGATCCCTCCTTAACATTCGAGACTCTTAAACACACAAACTGTTTTAAGTTTAATTTTATAAAATTATTTTGCTTTAAAGAACAATAGCAGGGATTTACCTGAGTTTTTTTTGAGGTGTCTAAAAATGGGACCTATGCAAAACCTAATCATCAATTTTACATGTTTTTTTCACGAAAATAGTTTCTCATTTAAAAGCCGAGCTTAAATTGTAAATGTAATAAAAAAAGCTTTCATTTGAATCTAGTAAGTAAATTCACTAGTGCTGCCATTTTAAGGCAAAAAAACATTATGCGTCATATATCATATTTTTATCAATTTGATTGTACTCTTATGAAAATCTTAAAATAGAAATAACACAGAAAGATGTAAATGTATTTTAAAACAATATAATATAAGTTGATTGTGGCAGGACATAATATTGCAAGATGATTTTTGAAAAAGGCAATACACAAATTATAAAATACAACGGCAACACTGACATCCGTCTAAAAATAAAAGTCAAACGTCACTTTGACAGTAGCTGGTCTTGACTAGGTACTTCGCTACCAACGACCTCTATGTTACACTAGACACGCTGTTTAGAACAAACTTTGTTCTACAGTAAGTTAAGGCCAAATGGAGCATCTGTGTTTAGTCTGGTTGCCATAAACTACCATGTCAAAACCAGTCAAAACGTCCCTTACGTCAAAAGACGAAATAAATAAATTACTTAAATATATGTTATAGCGCCCGTATTTCAACCTAATTAGAAAGTAATGTTTTTGTTTGGTTTTATGTAGTAAATTAAAGTGATTCAAAGATTTGTTGACGGCGTAAAAGTATTAATTTTCGTTTTCTCTCAATTTACATAGAAACCCAAAGATCAATCAAAAACAGACATGCCAAAACTCTTATAGGTAGAATATGAATTATCAATGTGTACCCTTTAAAATTACAGGGCCAAGTTATATCTATGAAGTATGAGTTTTATTTCAATTGACTTTATCATTAAATTCCATTTTTCTTAGCAAGTCCAAAATTGTAAACAATATTTTAAAACTTAATAATATCAGTGAATAAATAAATTTACTATCTAATAGAAAATATATCAGTGTTAAATGATTATTGCCTATGTAAAATTTGAGTTTTGTGTTTCTTATTTTTAAATGAATAATTTAGTTAAAAAGGTATGTCAAGCAAGATTGTTTACAAAATTCATAGTAACTTTAAGTAAATATCTGTCTGTACAGGAACTAGTCCTGTAACAATTGTAAGATAATTGGTACAAAATATGTTGTTATAATATTTGTAAACATACTATTACCCTTTTTTGTGGAAACATCACACAAACATTATCATTTAAAATAATAGACATATGTAATAATACTAGTACATACATCGAATCATAGGCAGAAAACTAAACACCAGCAAAGTGTCATATCTGTTCGATTACTCTTTGCTACTTTTGACAGCTCAGTGTTGTTGTTGTAATGGCTATTGTCATGTTTGGAAGAAATGGTGAAAAATTATCAATGGGATATCTTTTTGGGATTTGTTAATTTTTTAAGTGATTTGTTTTCTCTATTTTTTGAAAACGTTTTCAAATAATATCACGATGTTGAAATGTATGTGCTATAGTAGCTTAAGATTGGTTGTCCACGAAGAAACACGACATTAATCTTTATCAAACAGGAGAAATCAAAAATATTAAATAGCAACACTTCATACTTCTGTCATTTTAAAAATAAACTTAAAAAAAAAGTAAAAACCGACTTCAAAACCAAAATGCACTAAAAAGTCTTAAATAAACTCTTCACCATTGAAAGGAAAGGAATCCGTTTTAAGCAAACAATTTCTTTTTGGAGTCGGTGCTGTGATAGTTGATGCTTGATGGTCAAAGTGATGGCGAAAGTTTATTTTATTTCTTTATTTTTAGTGATTACATAAGAGGGGGGGGGGGGGGAGTTGCACCTTATGATTCTATTTTTTACGAAGCTACAAATTACCTATCATAAGTTGTGTCATTACAATTACTGAACTCCTAGGCGTTAAGGAGTTCCACCATCAGCTCAGCCCCACAAAATGTTGACTATCAGACGTAACAACACGTCAACATTAAGATTCTAGTAAAGAAACACTATACGTGCCTTTAAAATTTGAGGGTTTCCCTCAAATACACCAAGATGCCATCATCAGATCCCAAAATGGAAAAAATGGGACCAACTAGAAGGTATACCCTCTAAGTAGGTGAAAAAATTTTTCGATTCGGTAGACAAACGACTGAGATATGAGGTAACATACATACAAAAAAAAATAATGATGTTAAAAAAAAACATACAGTCGAATTGATAACCTCCTCCTTTTTTGAAGTCGGTTAAAAAATGTGTCAAAATTTGTTCTGAACAGCGTGTCTAGTAGAATACATATAAGTCTATGTTCGCTACGTTTTTATTTTAAAAAAAGTTGTTTATTTTCTTGATTTTGGATTATCTGTATTACTGACCGTCGCTTGGCTGTTTTTGAGCATTATTGTTATATTTTGAGTGCCGAATTTGCTCTTAGGGACGTTCTTTAGTAGTTTTTTCAGAATGTCAGTAAATTAGAAGCGTTCATTGCGATATAACCTAAAAATTCGAAAATATAGATAACTTTTTTTGTAGCCTCGACAAAACGAAATTCTTATTGATTATGATAATTAAGTGCAACTGCTATCATTTAATCATTTTTTCAATCGTAGATGCTTAAAATATTTTTTAGGTGAAACATTGTATGGGGCCTTGCCATTGTTCTTTCCGCTACGCGACGCCGGCGCAGGCAACTAACAACACGAACCGTCACCGCGTTTAGTAATAGTTCAGGCAAATGCAGGATGCACCACCCGCCCTCCCTCAATACGCATGCGGCACAGCTAATGTAATTATTAGTACTCAACACCACCGTGCAAAATACCTCAACGCGTTTCGCCACTACACATGGCATCCTCAGGAGGCATTGTATTGGAGGAGGTAGTGTTCGGACGACTGAACTGTGTCGGCTGGCGAACAGGAGCTCTATTTTTGAATGACTCGCTTCAAGATGGCGAGTGATTTTCGTTCGAAGAAGAATTAAAAGTCATAGAAAAAAACTCGTTGTCGAACGAAAATCACTCGCCATTTCGAAGTGAGTGATACAAAAATAGGGCACCTGGGGCCCTATTTTTGAATCACTCAGCCACAGGTCTTTTATACTTTCCGTCCACTAATGAGGTGACGTAATCGTTGTAACGGAAAATTGAAAATTAAGTTAATCCGTTGGTAGTTGACGGTTATTATTAATACATTGTTGATTTGAAAATATATTTATTTAATTAATTATCTAAAAACTGTTTTAGTGCATAAATGATAGCCCCGCGACGTCACCCGCGTAAATTTCGAATTTCCCGTAAAATATTTCCACGCATTACACATATTTTCATTGTAATTTAGAGGCCAGCAACCATAGCGGTTAGTGCAATTTTGTGTTGTAGGTACTTAAGCTGCAAGCATTATTTTGGTGCGGAGTTATTTTAAAATTGTGATAGCTTCTAAGATATTTATTGAAATCAAATGATGTAAACGGCTATTTCGTTCAAAATTAAATGCTTATGATGATGAATATGTTTATTATGATAAGAACAATTACCCGTGTGCTTCCAACACCTTTGAAATTAGAATATTATTTTTTATCAATTTTATAACAAAGTTTCTAGTGGGTAAGCCCTGTAAGATAGATGTGACATTCCCACACATCGCCATCTAGTCCCAAAGTAAGCTACTCAAAGCTTGTGATAAGGGTGCCAGACAACGGATATAATACTTAAATACTTTTTGTTTGTAAATACATACATGATATACATAGAAAACACCCAGAACAATACAAACAGACATGTTCATGCTCACAAGTTTGTATTGTGCGGGGATCGAACCCGCAACCCGCTGCGTAGTAGGCGATTTCTCGACCACTACACGAGACGGGTCGTCGAATATATATATGGGTCATCTATAATTTTATTAACTCACTAGCGGTCCCCCGCGACTTCGTCCGCGCGTTTTGAGTTTGCTCCCTCCCCTCCCGTCGCAGCGTGATGTTTTATATCCGAAAGCCTTTCTCAATAAATAAGCTATCTAACACAGAAATATTTTTCAAATCGGTTCAGCAGTTCCTGAGATAAGCGCGTTCAAACGAACAAACTCTTCAGCTTTATAATATTAGTATAGATTAGCGCAAGCGCACGTTGTACTAAGCTGCGAACATTATTTTGGTGCGTAGTTATGTTAAAACTGTGATAGCGCCTAAGATATTTATTGGAATCAAATGATATAAAGGACAACTTTGTTCTAAATGAAATGCCCGTGATGATGAATCTATTTATTTTGATAAGAATAAATACCTGTGTGTATAATACACCTTTAAAAATGATGCATTATTTTTTTACAAATTTATTAACATAAAAAAGGTTGTAGTAAGTCAACCATAAAAGATAGACTTATGCTGTCGCGGACTTTATTATAGAACTCTTAATGCTGAACAATCCTGTCATACATGATTTTTGAGTAACTTTAGCGGTTTCCGCAGCGTACGCAGCGGAAGCTCTCAAAAGGAATATCTTTCTCCCGTTTTCGCAACATTTTTCATTGCTGCTGTGGTCTTGTGAGTCGTATCTTTATGTCATATAGCTTAAAGCCTTCCTCGATAAATGGACTATCCAACATAAAAATAATTTTTCAAATCGGGCCAGTAGTTTCTGAGATTAGCGCGTTCAAACAAACAAACAAACAAACAAACAAACAAACAAACTCTTCAGCTTTATAATATTAGTATAGATTTTATTTGATTTCTTTTCACCATTTTAAAGGGCATCTCCAACAAAAACTTAAATACGTATAAACATCGATGAATTAGGTACAAATGTTAGTGCACATCGCATAAACATTTGCTTCTTGCGGGATTCGAACCCACGACCACTGGTATAGGGAGCTCTAACCACAACACCAAACGCGTCGTCAAAGCACAAATATTACTGATCCTTGCACACCTTCTTGAATTTTATTGGCTAACCCCTGGGTTATACTGAAAGTATTATAGACCCTGACTAAATAGAAGACTGTTTTTAGTCTCTGGTGGAAAAAGTCTAAAGACATTATTCAAAGTAACTCAAACAGTCTAATAAACTTATTTTAGCCATTAGGTAGGTACACAGTTTTTAACCGACTTCAAAAAAGGAGGAGGTTATCAATTCGACTGTATGTTTTTTTTTTTTTTGTATGTTTGTTACCTCATATCTCAGTCGTTTGTCGACCGATTCGAAAAATTTTTTCGCCTACTTACAGGGTATACCTTCTAGTTGGTCCAATTTTCAATTTGGGATCTGATGATGGGATCTTGGTGTAATCGAGGGAAACCCTCAAATTTTAAAGGCACGTATAGTGTTTCTTTACTTGAATCTTAATGTTGACATGTTGTTACGTCTAATAGTCAACATTTTGTGGGGCTGAGCTGATGGTGGAACTCCTTGACGCTTAGGAGTTCAGTAGGTAATTATATTGAAAGAACTTATTATAGGTAGTTTGTAGCTTCTTAAAAAACAGAGTCATAAGGTGCCCCCCCCCCCATACTCCTGTAATCTCTAAAAATGAAGAAATAAAATTAACTTACAAAAAGTAAAAACCGACTTCAAAACCCAAAAAGAAATTGTTTGCCTAAAATGGGTTCCTTTCCTTTCAATAGTCAAGAGTTTATTTAAGACTTTAGTGCATTTTGGTTTTGAAGTCGGTTTTTACTTTTTTTAAAGTTAATTTTGTCACTTTCCGTCAAATGATGGCTGCGCTAGAAAGATCGGGACACAACAGTGTAATAGTTAAAACTGGTTTATTAGACTGTTTGCGTTATTATGAATAAGGGGTATATTAATTATTTGTTATTTAGTGCTATAATTAGTGTTTGAACTGAATGTCATGGGAACATAAATAATGTGCATACAGAATGTCAGTGTAGGTACCTATGCAAATTTGTATCAGAACATACATAGTACTAACATAACAAAGTAGTTATCTGCGGATCTTATAGTGGGTCGACAGCACTTTAGGTCACCCACTTTTGTTGCAAACTAGCCCTTATTATAACTGCGTAAGATACCGCAGTGTTTACCTTGACGTGCTATTGTCCGTACATAAACGTTGAAATGCACCTCCTATCTAACATTCAATTGCGCACTATTTTATGTGAAACTAGCGGTCCTAGCAAACTTTGTCCCGCCCCGGCTCCGTTTTATGGTTTTTATCTTATTCCGCACTAGGATAAAATGTATTATATGTGGTTATCCTAGTTTTAAGCTACCTCCCCAAACCTCCCCATAAATTTTCAGCCAAATCAGTTTAACCGTTCTTGAGTTGTAAATAGGTTAACTAACTCGACTTACTTTTTAGGGTTCCGTAGCCGATTGGCAAGAAACGAAACCCTAATGCCTTGATCATAGTGCCGAGTAAAACGGCCAGACAGTCACTCGGACCTCGTTTTGTTTTCTAGGCCGAGTGCCCGACCCCGCGCTTCATTTTGCATACCCCGCACTGTCTCGTTCACCTAGTCGGCAGGTAATTATGAACCGTTGCCGAATACCTAACACTTGCTACTCGGTCGCCTTACCGTTCGAATTTTATAAGTATATTTAAATTATTAATGTACAGTCGCCAGCACATCAGGTTACCTACATTTGTTGCAAACTTGCCCTTATTACAACCTCCCATACATAAAACTAAAACCTAAAAAATATTTTTGACAAACCTATGCGTGTAGGGTGTCTATGGAGAAATCTTTTATACTCTGATTTTTAATTAGTTAAACCAAAATGACATTTGGTGGGATGCCACTTTTTCGTAATATAAAAATAGTGATGTGCCTAAATATTCGACAAATTCAATACTGATTCAATTGTTGCTTTTAAATGATTATAGAATAATTAATGGGATATAGTTTGAATTTGTGTTATGCAAAAAAATATTTGCATAAAATAAAATATTACAAAAAAATACCAAACAAGTTTTGTTTTAAGATCATGTTATCTGCAAAATAATATCATAATTTCTAATAGTGTATTTATAGAAAGTAGTAAATAGTCAAAATAGGTTAAAGTCATACAAAATATTGGTATTGCATGTGAAGGGACTTATTTTTTTACCTATTAGAAAATATTATTTATTTATTACGTTTCTTTGTAATTGACAACATTTCATTTCTGTAAAGGTATGAAAATTTGAATACCATTTCAAGATTTTGCATTTCTAAACACGTTGAACATTTTTTTCAGTTTTTTTCTCGATCTATTTTGAAAGTTCAATGAAAAAGACTGAAAAGAACATGGAAGTTGGCATTTCACAGGTTACGCCTTTGCAACGACATTCCATGCAGAAAAAAATGGTTTTGAACTTTAAGCTTGCTGTCAGTTGTCACTTTAACGTTTAGTGTTGTTGATGTTTTCGGTATTGTATTGGATATTATCGGTAAATTACGATGTGGTAAATTGAATGTTATTACAAAAAAAAAACATTTTCATTCTAACAATTTTTTAGTTCAGATACGAAATATTCATCATGATTCCTCATTCGAAATATGATTGATATTTGTAGTTATGAGAAAATATTGGAGTAATTTTCAAAAATAATAATACTATTAAATAAAAAGGGTTGCTGTTTAGTTTTATTTGGTTACTTTTAACATAACTTAAATTAGGTAATGTAACATAATAAAGTTAAATTAAATAGTCAATGGAGACACCATTGTTATCGACATCTTAATTCTACAATTGATACAGACCACAACACTATAAACGTAATTTTTTTATCGAATATTGCAAAGACGTGTCCTCAAAAAATCCAACTTCCTGTACTTACGCTCTTTTAGAATGGAGAGTTTTAGAGAAATTACTGAAAAGAAATGAAAATGAAAAAATATAGGTGCCTTCATGTGCAACCAATAACCAATGTGCATATGAAAATTTTGAAATGTTGTCAATGGTGTTCAACGTTATATATGTATTATTTATCAAAATAAGTAGAATCACGTAATTGAAAAATCGTATCACAAATTCAATTTAATCGTTCACAATTGCGTTGTTACAACACTATTGCACTACGCTTGCAACATTAAAAAATTAAAAGTGCTATTGAAGCTGGTCTATCTAATTAAAAATCAGAGTTTAAAATGCCATGAGGGTTCCCCAAACCATTTTCTCTAAAAGTCTAATATTTGAGAGATAGACGCTTCCAAAGTGATAAAATGGGCGTCCCCCTCATCTAACTTTTAAACTAAGCGAGTGTACATTTTGAAAAAAAAATACATTATGTAGATCTTGACAAACACTTTCAAAGAAAATGGTTTGAACGAGATTGAACTAGTAGTTTTTAAGATATAGCACATTTTCAATAATCGCAAAAATAACTTTGTTATTCATACAAATATTATGAATAACTAAGTTATATTTGCTGTCAACAAAATATTGTGGTATTTTGGCTAAGTGGCAGTAAGTGGATCTCTTAATCAGTTAAAGTTGGCACGGAACCCTTAGTGTGCAAGTCCGACTCGCACTTAACCGGTTTTTAAATTTCTATTTGCATACTTATTTCCACTATTTAAAATGCAAGAATATGGATTTTCAGAAAAAAAAGATTCATATTTGTACTACGAATACTTAGGATGTGATATATCCTG
The DNA here is from genome assembly GCA_963924145.1 of Pyrausta purpuralis. Taxonomy (NCBI): domain Eukaryota; kingdom Metazoa; phylum Arthropoda; class Insecta; order Lepidoptera; family Crambidae; genus Pyrausta; species Pyrausta purpuralis. The sequence goes on along the minus strand of OZ001651.1, from coordinate 16,484,906 downwards.
TAACTCGCACAGCATTTTTTTCATAAATTTTTAAACATAGGTCTGCTGCATTAATACACTGAATAGGTATGTAAAGTCATACATCAAATAATTTGATATCGTTCGAAGTTGCAAAAAATACCTATGAAGTCATTATTTATTTACCCAAAGGTTGTTTTGGAAGAGATAACTTTTAGAAATAAGACCGCCTAAGTTGTACATTTCTTCTAAATGAATTTGTAATTAACCTATGTGATGTGCAATAAAGAGTTTTCTTATTTTGTCAAACTAAAAAAATACCTACAACAAAAACCATAATTTTACGTTGATGCATTTTGAGCCGTGTGTGCGTATAACATTTTACACAGAGATTTTATTAGACAGAATTACATGCTGTCAGTCTGGACTGACGCCAGAATGGACAGAATGATGGATTTCACGGGGTGTCCAGGAAAAAGGAGATAAGTCATTTATTGTACTTTTCTTTAAGAGCAAATAAAGAAAACAAATAATGTCTATTACGGGCACGGATGCTGTAAAGCATTCGAAACAGGCGTATAGTTGAAGTAAAAATGTGCGTAAAATAAAGCCGTCCCGTTTTTTCTTTTTCGTTATGGAAATAAAAACAAATAACATAACTCGTTATGATATAGCAAATATAAGTAGCAATTGAAAACATCAAATCGTAAAAAGCATGAAAGTCATCTTTATCATTATCAGTCAATTGACATCCACTGCTAACCATAGGTCTTCCTCCAAGGTTTTCAAGTACAGTAGCAAGCGGTCTGCATCTAGTGCAATCCGATTCTTCGTCGCCTGTCCTGGCTTTTGGTCGAAAGGTTGCCAATCTAGTTTTTTTTCCACTCCAACGGCCATCAGTTCTGCGCGCTATGTACTCTGACCTTTGCCATTTGAGCTTCCTGATTCGCAGGGCTATATCTGCTACCTTAGTTCTTCTACGTTTCTTTTCATTTCTGATTAAACTCGTGGAGAAACACTGGTAACACACTTGATGATAAGACCTGCGTCTTCAGGCACTGAGGTTAATGACTAGAAAACGCTTCTGTGTAGTTTCCTTCATGCTTCCCAGCCGACTTGGATTTGTCGATAGATCTCGCTCTCCTACCTAATTGTATGTACCTAACCTAGTTGGAGCTACCTAATTGGATTACTTGCTCCAGGTATTTCTCGTCCACTTTTTTGAGGATTTAGTACTCAACAGATGCTTGGGTGGGTACAACACGGGATCTCATCATTTTTTCATTATTTCCATGTTCATCTTCAGACTCACGTGGTGGAAGACTCGGTTAAAATCTTCCGAGAATAGTAAAAAAGACAGGTTACACACACTGATTAAATACTTTCGTCTATTAGCTCTAAATAGAACGCTCCTGTGTATTTTCCTTAATACTGCCCAACCGAGTTGGATTCGTTGATAGATCTCGCTCGAGTTGAACCTACCTAATTGACTCACTTGTCCCATGTATACGTACTTGTCCACAACTTCGAGTAAAATACGGGAGTAAAATACGGGAGCTTAACACAATACCGTCTTCTTCATGTTTATTTTAAGACTTACTTGGTGGAAGACTTGGTTAAGGTCTTTCGAGAATAGTAGAAAGACCTTCCAGTTTTCTGGCCACCACGACTAGATCATCGGTAAACCGTTGATGCCGAATCCTTCCTAGAGCTAAGACCGCTGTGAACCAGTTACGGAAATTATAACGTCTCCCTGTCTCACAACTTTCCGCAGTGAAATCGCTTTCGAGTTTGGCTCCTGTACTTGGAGTCTCGGACTAACATGGTAGCGTTGTATGTCAAACCTTTTGAACCTCTATCTCCACCTCTCAGTGGGAATACCTATATTATCAATTTCTATATTAAACAAATGCGGCGTGGATCCTGTCTTGTATATGTAATTTTGCTTACAGCACAGCTACCATGACTTAGCTATTTACTTACTCTCCTGTGATTAATAATAGAACGAACAGCATATTGAGTAAAATAATCATAAAAAAGCTGTTTCTAAAATCCTAATAAACAATAACGTTTACAATATTTAGACTGTGCAAATGACCTTTGGTTGGTTACTTGTTGGATACTTGTAGTTATTATCTTAAAAGTAATGACATGACTATATTATTTCCCTTCAAAATTGTCTGTATGAACTCATATAACGTGAAAAACTTTAGGAAAAAACATTGCTAGGTACAAATCGACTCATCTCACTATGCATAACTGAATTCTCTATAATGAGATGACTAGATTCAACTCACTTTACCTATTTAAAGACATTGATGTTATGACTAATCTAACATCAATGTCTTTACTTTTCTTTTACATAAAATATTCTTATGATAAGGGTTTCCTAATGAAATATAAAATTTATCATCTTGTCTCATTTATTCCTTGATGCGTTTTAGTGTTTTGAAACCATCGATGTAAAAATCTCATTTTTAATTTATTTGACTCATCCCCTTTTTCCTTGACACCACAGAAATATTAACAGTCTGTCGATCATTCTGACTAGACTGATGGACCAAACTGATGCTGGACTGACGTTGTACCTTTGCCTTACCTTGAACAACATATAAAAATTAACAGGTCTAGGAGTTACCCTCATTTACCATTTATCAATAATAGAGGGTACTTTTACTTCTCATCCTGCGAGTGCGAACACTAAGGCATACAGTTAAATTTTGAGGGGTTTTATTTAAAAGACTTACTTTGAATAAAATGGATGTGACCGCAATGAGTGGATTTGTACCTGATCAGTTGCTGAGGAGTAATGGGAATATAGCAAGAGTATCTCCACATGTAAGTAAATATTTAAAAGACACCATCTGCACTAAGCAATGAAATAAAATTGCCAAGTCATTGAGGTTACTTATCTGTGTTTACTCGTGACCATTTCTTACGTTTTGTGATGTTATTTTACAGGATGGAGCCAATTCTAACGTTGCTGCTATTTTTGGAAGAAAAACAGGTTGGATTTTAAATTTACTTAGGTACCTACATTTTCAACAGAAAGTTTGCCTTTCCATTATTTTATGTTGAAATTGGAGGTCAACTAAATAAACTACATTTTTGGAAAAAATTTCTTCTGAGAAGTAAAGTACCAAAGTGTAAAAATATTTATCTGGGTCTAGGATAGGCATAATTCTTAGACTGAACTGTAAGTTTTAAAGCACAAAATTCACCAATACACAAACAGATCTGACGTAACAAACTCGAATAATTTGCATAATTTCAAGGTGTGTATATTGTCAGTGTCCTAGTTTTAGGCGTTTTCTTTGTCTTATAGATATTTTTTGTGTTTTCAGATGCTCTGAGCGCTGTCAAGCTAGATCCGGCAGTGCTGGAAGCCCAAGTGACGGTCAACTCAGCTCTGGAAGAAGCAGAAACAACTCAGTCATCAAATTCAAATGTACAAACTTTAGCACAGGATAAAGGTAAATCCTTGTCACGTTTTGAGCTATGGTCCATTATACCTATTTCAAGTTGTAGAATTGTGTTAACTAGTGGTGCTTACTATATTTTTATTTTAATATTTACACTAAAGACGTCATAATTTCATGACTGTAGTTTCATACAAACGATGAGGCAAGAATAATTTTGAATAAATATGAATAATAAATTCAACAAATCAGCTGATTAGCTATTCTACTTGTCACGGAAACATTTTTTTTTAAAATGATTTGGAAAAAGTGGACCTTGAGCATTAAGGATTGAATATTAAAAATCGAATTTTCTAGGAATTATAATTAGCTGATGTACACTGAAGTATATTTCCTCAAATTTTACCAATAATATCAACTAAGTTTGATTTTTATTTTAAAAATATTAGATTTTTTATGAATGCCAAAGTCCGGCAACGTTATTCTTAATATTCTTATTTACTTTCAATAACAAAATTAACAAAACCTATGAATTTGTGATACTGAGCCATACACTATTTATTTACTCGTAACAAGAATGTCATGTGTTCAGTTAATGAGATATTTTTGTGTTTTCAGAGAGCACATCACAATCGAAGGTAGACTTCAAGGCCATGGTGATGCAGCAAGAAGAGGCGCTGTTGTCGCTGAGCCCGCAGCAGTTGGAACGGCTCATGCAGTTCACACACACCTTGAGGATGCAGCGGCAGCAGCAGCAGAAGCAGCTGGTAGATAATGTTTTCATTTTAAGGGTTCCGTAACCGAATGGCAAAAAAACGGAACCCTTATAGTTTCGTCAAGTCTGTCTGTCTGTCCGTCTGTCCGTATGACTGCTTAAACGCGAGCGAAGACGTTTTTTAAAATAAACCGGCCAAGTGCGAGTCGGACTCGCGCACTGAGGGTTCCGTGCCAACGTTTACTGAATTAGGGGATTCACTTACTTCTACTTAGTAAAATTGCACAATATTTTGTTAACGGCAAACATAACTTCGTTTTTGTATGAAGAACAAAGTTATGTTTGCGGTTGTTGAAAATGTGCTATATCTCAAAAACTTCTCGTTCGATCTCGTCCGAACCAATTTTCGTTGAAAGTCTTTGTTAAGATCTGCATTACATATTTTTTTTTAAATTTACACTCGCTTGGTTTAGAAGTTAGATGGGGAGGAGGGGGGGGGGACGCCCATTTTACAATTTTAAATGGTTTTGGTAACCTCTCATCTTCATCTTCTTGATCACGCGTCATTTACTGACCACGCGAATACCGGCAACTCGAATATTGGTGGGATCCATTGAAATTGTCATAAGTTTCAAACATTTCAAGGCGTAAACCATCGTACACCGTAGTTGGCTCAAGTGCATTGTGTGCTGAGTGCATTACAAGTGCAACAAGAATATACAAGCATCTAATGTTCGCGAATATTCGATTTACTATTTTGTTGACGATGCGAGCGATATATGATAAGATATAAGTAGAATGTAGTGCATGCTTCCTGGAATGAGTCCAAAGATCCGATTGCGATTCCTGTTCCTATCTACAGTATTACGTATTAGTTATAATAAGTAATAAGATGTAAATAAAGCCTGCTTATCAATGTAGTTATAAACCTATAACTGTGCTACTAAAGCAATTATTTTTTGACCCATGGGGATGACTAATAGCGCGAAATCGTCCCCTCGAATTAATCTGCGCATTTTGATTTGACTCCGATCTCGTGTGGATCGTTGCGTGCGTGTTAAATAATAGTCTTACTTGATAAATCCTGTTACCTATATTATATATCAGTTTTGCCTTGTCAGTCAACAAACCGTACCATTCGTTTACGATTTATGTACGAGCTCATAAAGTTCAAACTCAACGCACGTACTGCTTCTCTTAACTATCGTAAATCAGAAGAAGAATTCGCAACATGAATGTGAGAAATAGATGATAATCATTCCTGGGCCTCGATTCTCACGTGAATCGAACCTTTTTTTTCGGGATAATTCAATAACTGGTTTCACAGTTTACCGAAATAATGTGTAAAATAACTTAAAAAAAAGTAAAAACCGACTTCTGCAATAAAATATTGACCCTTTAATTCAATTCAATTCAATTTGTTTATTTCAGAAAGCCAGGTTCCATAATGTTGTTAGTAAAAGTAAATAAAAAACAGAGATAAAACAAACTAATAAATTATGGTTAGTAGAAAAAACATGAAAATAGCAACAATAGATTAAAAAACAATAAAATTCATCCGGTGTGGAGCATCATCCAGTGACGCAGCAGAGGTGTGTCCCACCGGTCTTTGAACACCCTCAGGAGACCGCTAGTGCTGGAGCGGAGCCTAGTAAGCATTGACGCGGATCTTTTTCGCATAATGGCGTAGAAGTCGTCGATGTGCGCTTCTGCGAACATTCCCGATGCGTTACAACGCCTCGACAGCCCCAGCAGTATCCTGAGTGCGTTATTATATTGGATGCGGAGGTCGCTGTATACCCGCAGGGTATAACTTGTCCAAAGGCTGCACGTATAGAAAGATTGACAGTAAGCTTGGAAAAGAGATACCTTTACTGCATTCGTACATCGTGCAAACCTTCGAGCCAGCATGTTACATCTTGCGGCCAGCGACCTCCGCTCCCTCTCAATATCTAGGTTATCCTTGAGATCATCGGTGAACCAGTGACCAAGGTACTTAAATTTTGACACTCAGCTAATAGGACTACCACAGAGTGAGACTCCAGGGATATCGGTGTAGTTGATTGAGGTTGATTTGAACATCATAAGATGACTTTTTTTTAACATTATACCTGAGCCCATGTTCCACCGCATAAGCCTCACAGATAGCCACCAGTCTTCTAAGACCACCAATCAATTTAAAGGAAACAAATTGAATCCATTTTAGGCGAACAATTTCTTTTTGGAGTCGATGTTCTGATAGTTGATGCTTGAGATGGTCAAAGTGATGGCTCCAGACTTTTTAGTGCATTTTGGTTTTGAAGTAAATTTTATTTCTACAGTTTAAGTGATTACAGGAGGGGGGAGGGTGCACCTTATGACTTGACTCTGTTCTCTAGGAAAGCTATAAATTACTTATCATAAGTTATGTGATTATAATCAGTGAACTCCTAAGCGTTAAAGGGTTCCATTATCAGGTCAGCTCCACACAATGTCGACGGACTTAACAATTTGTCAACATTAAGATTCTAGAACAAAAACACAATGGGTAAACCTTTAAAATTTTAGGGTTTCCCTCGATTGCACCAAGATCCCATCATCAGTCTACAATTATATACAATTAATAACCTCCTCCTTTTTTTAAGTCGGTTGAAAACTACTGCACGGTAGAAATCATAACCCTGCTGACGAAATTTTTTTTTTCTTTGACAAAGAAAATTCAATCGGTAAACTTTTTTCGTATACGAACTCCACAAAAATCTGCCACATAATTATAATTCACTTACAGACTTAGAGAGGCCAACTAAGTCCTATCGAGGCTGGAACGCTAAATTAAAACCTGCCCCAAAATGTTATCAAACAATGAGTTAACCTGTAATTTCGTTGAGTCTGTGAGTTCGAGTTTGGTTGCAGAGTTGGGTCACCGCCTGAGAATGAGGACCAGTGATCCTCGGTCTGGATCATTCTTGGTCCAAAGAATAGCTATTGCAATTCAGCGGGGAAATGCTGCGAGCGTCATGGGCACTTTTCCTCCAGAGCCAGGGTTGACATTGTAGTTTTTAATTTTTGATTTTTTCTATCTTAGTAATTGTAATAAATGGTAGGTACAATGAATTTTATATTGTAATATATTTTTTCATTATTTCAATTGATGATATTGTAATTTTAGGTTTAATTATGATGATGGTGATCTTACCTGTAATTAAAGTGTACATTTTTCTTTATTTCAGGAGTGTTCGTTTTGTAAAAACAACGGGGAGTCGATCTCTTGGTACACATCGCACTGCCTGAAGGACAGCCGTGGGCGAGTGAGGTGCCCAGTGCTCCGGAGCTTTAGGTGCCATCTGTGCGGCGCCACGGGAGACCGCGCGCACACCATCAAGTATTGCCCCGATAATGTCTTGTTGGACGAAGGTGTGCTATCACTATTATTAGTACTAAACCAGCAGTCACAACGAAATAAATCTCTATTTTACGGATTTACTTTTCGCATTTTTAAAATATTTTTTTGGTAAAATACTTTTATTTCGATGAGTAATATCCGCGTAAAGTTTAGAAACCAGCAGTCGTAAGATCAAATCCCGCAAGGGGCAAATGTTTGTGTGATGAGCACGAATATTTGTACTGGAGTCATGGATGTTATTTTAAGTACCTATTTAAGGGAGACGCTCCCGTCTTAATCGTTGTCTGGTACTTCGTTACACGAGTAAGAAAACTCCTTATTTCGAAACCAAACAATGAGTGTGTTGTCTGGTGCATATTTATTTATTATTACTTTCTAACTAACGCTACAATCACGGGCAGCCGATGGTTTGATTGAACTCCTCATACGCTTTGGGACTCAAATGTCAGATGACAATTTAAAGTAATACAACGGAATAAAAGTGGAACGAAAATAAGTTGTTAAATGGAAATACTTTATACTAAGATTTGGTATCTATTATTTTTCTTCTATAAACATAAAAATCGTTTTAGTTACTACACCACTTATAAGCTTAAGAGACCGATTTAATAAGTTATACTTTGTTGGATTCTTGAAAGTTCGCTAGGACCGCTAGTTATGTGTAAATAAGAAAGAAGTAAAACAACTATCTTATTACCTACCCTAAAAAGTGTACCGTTGTACATGTATAACGTGTAATAAATTGAGTACCTTAATATATTTAGTATTCATCGGATCCACATTAACATTTTCATCACATTATCTTTGTTTTTCCATGCTTTCATTTCCTTTTTCCATCCAAAGATTGCTGGTTCATTTGCTGTAAACACGAACTTAGAGTTAATCATAGATTCTATCTACCTTAACGCAGTTCGTATTTTCTCCTTAAAAAGTCGTACTGTAGACATTAAACTATAGGCATTACCTGCCTTTCTATTCTTCTTATACTATTACTCTGTATTTTTGGATTATTGATGTTTTCTAATCCTTTTTGAACAATATTTATTGTGAATCTAAAAATGTCAAACTTTCAAAGCTCTGTTATTCTACTTTTCTGTACATAATACTGTAAAAATTGCTGTGTTTTACCTTTGTTTGCAATTTTCCTTTAATTTGCATTGGGTGATGATTCGTTTTCTTGATTATTTCTTTAAATTGCTTGATTTTTGACAAATTGGCGCCCAAGTTTTAGTCTTCAGTCTTCCCTCTTTCTTTCTTTTCTTACATCTCATTCTTTTCATCTTCTATCTTTTTCTAAATTCAAAAATAACACTTTATCTAGTGTTCTTTACCTTTTCACCTTCTTTACCTTTTCACCCTCTTTACCTTTTCACCCTCTTTACCTTATCACCCTCTTTGGCTATCTCTTTTGGATAACATAATTATTATTAACTCCTTCATTATCTTCATATCTTAACACCTTTACTACCATCTCATATCATCCTAAATCTTAACACCTTAACTATCATCTCAGAACTTAACCCCTTGAAACTCGGAGATAGTAAAATTTTGTTTTAGTTAACTTAACTAATATTAACTTAACTAAATCTACCTTAATTGGTCTTAAGTTAACTTTGTTCTTTTAACTTAACTTTGATTTAAATAATTGTTCTCTAATTAACATAATTAACCGAGAACTCTTATTTTTCTTAAACTCTCTACCTATTTATTTTTACTCTCCGATTTTCTTTCTCAACCTATATCTTCACTAATTCACTTTAAACACTATTTGAAGAGGAATTAAGGTACTCAATTTTATTTTTAACTTTTTTTTAACTTTCTTACTTTTTAACTTTTTAACTTAATGGACTCTAAATCCCTTACGTTAACTCGGGAGGCTCTAAACCTCTTCTCTTTACTTAAGGGTCTCTAAATCCCTTACGTTAACTCGGGAGGCTCTAAACCTCTTCTTTTTACTTAAGGGACTCTAAATCCCTTACGTTAACTCCGGAGGCTCTAAACCTCTTCTCTTTACTTAAGGGACTCTAAACCCCTTAGTACTAACTAGTACGTTCTTTTGAGCGGTTGATTACTCGTTAAATAAGCCTTAGGTCCGAGCGGTTGATTACTCGTTAAATAAGCCTTAGATTGGAGCGGTTGATTACTCCTTAAGTAGGCCTAGATCAAACTTTTTTTTTCCATCTATGGAGCGGTTGACAACTCCCTCGGCCGTTCCCTATATCCATTCTAACTGTGGTTTTGCCCTACTAGAGTTAGAAATGGTTATCTACCTTTAGATTTTTTGTTTCTATAAACCTACTGGCAGTAGGGTAAACTATCTCTGGATGCATCTTATCGATGGGAGGACGGATAGCTTACTAGGGATAGGCATTTGTATGAAATTGACATTTATTGCGTTCCTATAATGTTTTTCATCTGACTGTCAGTCAGTTTGACTATCTCTAGTAACCCCAGAATTCAATCTTAGGATTTCGGAGGATAACGCTCTTGTACACCCTGGCAAATTAGGTACTAGTTTTAAATGTTTCATTGATTTATTTATGTAAAAGTCCTGCTGCTCACAAGGTTAAGATAGAAACTTTCTCCCTAGTGGCGATGATGTTCCTTTACCCTAAGAAACTGACCCTAGCCATAACCCCGCCTAACAAAAGATACTTAGATATAATAAGGATGATGTGGTAGGAGAGCTGCGTTCAGGTCATCCAGGGCAGCAGCCTTAAGATGGTAGGTAGGTGGTGGGACCCGCTACCAGTCTGACAGACTGCCCAAACTGATCATAGGGACGGATAAAGGTATCTGCTGCAGTGAAGGGAAATGAGAACAACAAGGACGGATAATATCTGATTTATTGGTAGTAAATTAGTTTATTTAAAATATTAACAGATACATTAATAGGTGGGCCGCCAGTGTGAGTTCCGACGGTGCTGGATTCTGCTATGTAGGTCACTGACGTGTTCGTAGTTGTAGAATGTAAGGTGCTACCTCGTACAATTTATGAAAAACATAAGTTTCGGGTGGCGAACAATATTGAATCCAAGTTCAAGCAGTCAACTTTTTCTCTGGGAACAGCTGAGTGACTGGGAAGGTACCCGATGCTTTGCATAGCATTCGATGAGCCTGAAATAATTCCATCAGCATCATCATCTATTTCTTTGTCAAGGGAAGGTGGACTTTTTGCTGTGGCTGAAAGAAGTAAATAAAACAAATCAGTATAACATGAAAACAACTGGTATTTAAGCAAAGGATATTGACCAAAACTCTATAGAAACTCTGCACACTTTGTGGCAGCATGCGTCTTTACAAAATGTTTGGATAAAATATATACCTAAATATTTGAAAGAATACACACAAAAAATATTTTTGATAAATAATCAGGTTTACAAGGAATTCAATGGCAGATTAGGCATTTTGAAGTTATGTTTTGTGATTGCAGAGTTAATGCACCTCACCTACATTCATTTTGATACATTCAGAAGGTAATTGTTATATTTTACTACGAGACACAATAGGTATTCTATTGTTATGCGGTCGCATGCGACCGCTCGGGTGTTGAGGTACCCTTAAAATACCAGTACAATTATAATTCAAACAAGATTTTTAAAATATAAACTACAAAGACGCAATCTGGATTCGGCTTTGGTCAATATCCTTTAAAAACCGTAAACGACTTGTTTGTGAAAGTACAATTGATACTCACTCACTGCACTTATTTTATGAAAATAAAGTCCTACTTGAATACATTGTTTACCAGCTGGACACATTGTTTTTTCTAAGCAATCGGACTGATAGCATTCTGAAACGTTTGCGAAAATAAACTGGAACTATAACTTTCTATTTCTTTTCAATCGGTCGTTTTGAATTTTAATATTTATAAATACTTTTTACGTTAAAAAGTATTAATTTTCAATCAATTGACGTAGGTATGATGTCAATCAATCAGCTGTCTGTCAGAGCTCAAAAACGTTCCATTTTACGTAAAGTCTATGCATGCTTCACATAATATTTTTACCCAAAATAGAACATATATATAATTAGGTACATAGCAATAAAAATAAATATTATTTTAAACGTATTATACAAATATTATCCTTGGTGATACATAATGTCCACAAATATCGTGAAAACGTTGACGCGACGATATTGAGAGGGTTTTGTACAACTGCGTAATTCGAAACGTAAGGGAGGGCTTGGATAATGTGGCCTATCTTCTGCTAACTGGAGATAAGCAACACCTATCTGTAATATAGAAACTGTTTATTATGTTCGATAGCTGGTGACAACAGTTCGAGGATAGCTATCTATCTTTGATCTTAGTTTGCATATAGGGAACGGCCGTAAAAATAAGCCTGTCGTTATTGAGGAATTCTTTTCTAGAGTGGCAGTCATTGAATGTGAACTCCACCCTTACGGTATGAAGATGATAGAATGCTAGAAGAAGAATAAATATTTTTATGTAAGGTTGTATATTAGGTGAAATAGATTCCTAGGTTTTCTTTAGGTCTTCTTTCAAAAATTTTCTCTAAGTCGAAAATTTTTCTGGGGTTGTGGGGGAAATGTACCGTTGTACATGTATAACGTGTAATAAATTGAGTACCTTAATATATTTAGTATTCATCGGATCCACATTAACATTTTCATCACATTATCTTTGTTTTTCCATGCTTTCATTTCCTTTTTCCATCCAAAGATTGCTGGTTCATTTGCTGTAAACACGAACTTAGAGTTAATCATAGATTCTATCTACCTTAACGCAGTTCGTATTTTCTCCTTAAAAAGTCGTACTGTAGACATTAAACTATAGGCATTACCTGCCTTTCTATTCTTCTTATACTATTACTCTGTATTTTTGGATTATTGATGTTTTCTAATCCTTTTTGAACAATATTTATTGTGAATCTAAAAATGTCAAACTTTCAAAGCTCTGTTATTCTACTTTTCTGTACATAATACTGTAAAAATAGCTGTGTTTTACCTTTGTTTGCAATTTTCCTTTAATTTGCATTGGGTGATAATTCTTTTACCTGATTATTTTTATAAATTGCTTGATTTTTGACATATTTTTATCTTTATTGACATGGTTGTTATGACAATATCTTTCAAAGTCTGACAACTTCTATCAAAGTTTATTACTTTTTCGGGTTTAATCCTCTGTAAACCACCAGTATTCATGTTCTATTTTTGAACCTATCTCGATCTAAATTTGAACTGCCTAGGTCCCCTATATAAGCCTTTATTTTTTTCATTCGATTCATTCGATTCCGAGTTCTAAGCTCGAACAGTTCTATTATACTTCAAGAAATAAACACTCTACATCTTCCCTCAAGAAGTCTTGAAGAACCGCCGGTGACTACTGAAACACCTCCTCACGCTAGGGGAGGGATCGGACACCGGAGGAGTATCCGAGCCCATTGACTGCAGTAACACCTCCTCGCTCTAGGGGAGGGACCTGTCTCCTTCTCGGAAGAGGATCCGAGACCAAGTACTTCTGGCACTCCAACTGATCATAACATTTTCTATATAGTGCCCGTTACCCTCATTACTGCTGTGAGTCACTCCCTCACGGCGCCTGTCACCGCTGCACATCGGCGTCGCTGCTCTTCACGGCGCCTGTCACCACTGCACATCGGCGTCACTGCTCTTCACGGCGCCTGTCACCGCTGCACATCGGCGTCGCTGCTACCTCCGCTGTGTCGGCCCTGCACTCCGACGCCGCCCTTTGCTGCCTCCAGGACAATACTTATTGCAGATTTGAAGATACTTACTCACGCCCACTGCACTTTACTTACATTCATACAGACATCACCTCATTTCATATTTCGGTACTGTATTTTTTTTGTTTTAATATAAATTCTATTCCCTCTTCTACCTCTTTCTTTTACCTTCTTCTACTTCTCCACATTTGTCGCTTCACGACAAAAGTTGAATAAATCAGCAGTGGATTTTATATTTTTTCTGAACTGTTTGCTGCATATAGAACCTTCATATGAAACAATTTTCTCATTCTTTTCAGATTACTGGAGTCGTGCAAGTACTAGCAGCATGTGATAGCTCATTGTTTTACAAATATACGTTTTATATTTTATAAACATAATTGTTTTTATACACGCTTATCTAAAGGAAAAGTGTGTTGTACGTTGAATATCTATTAAGTGGGCACAAGTATACAATACTGGGCAAATTGGATCAATTTCGTGATTCCGAACAAAGCGTACCTACTCAAAATAACTCACTGAAATTAGAACTGCGGCACGCGTAAGCTGAATCAATGACATTGACAAGCAGGTACCTACCTACCTTCTTGTCAACATAATAGCAGGGAAAATTCTTAAGTTGTGTTTTCTTAGGAAAGGATAAATGATTAAGGTCGCGTTGCTTGTCCAATAGAATAAGGTTGTTCTTTTCAGAACTGAATAACTTATAATGTTTCGTTTTATATCATTTATGACTTTCGCGTCTTATTTCTAGGGTTCCGTTTAGCTATGGAAAAAAAACGGATCCTCTATAGTTTTGTCAAGTCTGTCTGTCTGTCTGTCCGTATGTTACAGTCACTGCACCTATTAACATTACAACACTGTTTAAACTTGGTTGGTAGTATGTATATCCTGTTAAAATAGACGAAATTAACGAATATAACAAATATTTTTTTAACGAAAAGTGGTTTGAATGAGATCGAACAAGTTGTTTTTAGGGTTCCGTAGTCGAATGGCAAAAAACGGAACCCTTATAGTTTCGTCAAGTCTGTCGGTCTGTCCATCCGTATGTCACAGCAGCCACTTTATTCTGAAACTATTAGTATTACACAGTTGAAACTTAGTAGGTAGATGTATCCTGTTAACCGCTTTTCGATTCTCGTACAAAAAATAAAAAATAATGATATTTAAGGGGGGCTCCCATACATGAAACTAAAAACAAAATGTTTTTTTTTTGTCTAACCTATGCGTGTAGGGTGTGTGACCGCGTGTGGGTTGCTTGAATAATAAACACGTAGTATAAATCTTCAGAATCTTATCCAATAGATTCATTCCAACAAAATAGCACAAATAAGGTACAAAGTCAGAGAAAGTACAAATAGAGGCCATATTCTGGCATGCAGCTCGCTTTTGTACAAATCAAAACCCTGAACAACTGTTGAAAACAGTGGGGACGACATCCATTTCCATATCTCAACATTTACTAAAATATTTATTTGTAGGGATAAACAATCTGCTAATTAAATATGTAAATTCAAGAATTATTTAGTTATTAATGGTAATGAATTTAGTTAGCCTTTTAGATTATTATTTAGTTACAATAATCAAAATAAATCTAACCTCCACCATCCAATCAGAGTTAACTTCCTTTTGGTGCCAAAATGAACATTTGTTATACGGCACACTTAAAATCTAATAAGTATCCCAATAATCTTTAAATAATAAATGTACAATTAATAAAATATATAATATAATAATTAAACCATCTAAAGATTAGTCTAAGTTATTCATAAATCATAGCCGAATTACATTCAACATGGTGGGCACTTCCGGCGTTTCCATAGCAAATGTTAATCGTAATATTATGTCAAATCTAGATAAGTGTACAAATTATGATGTATTGAACATATTCTGACGAAGAGAATGTGCAATTTAGTGAATTAAGTGGGGTTACATAAGTCACACACAGTGAGTTTGTGGTTTAGCGCTGAAGAATACTATTACAGAAAGAACTAAGTAGGTAAATATGTGAGGCTGACTAGGGCCCCTATTTTTGAATCACTCGCGTCAAGATGGCGTGTGATATTCATTGTTTAATGTCCGATTTTCCTATGAGAATTAGTATAATAAAACGTGTAAGTGATTTGAAAAAAGTTAAATGAATTTTGTGAGTACCAACGCCAATATTTTGCGTGATTTTCTTTGATTTAAAATTTCTTTTCGAACGATACGCACCCGCCATTATCAAGCGAGTGATTCAAAAATAGAGCTCTAGGATCGGGAATCATCGTGTAACACTCTGCCATCCTGCAACGACCGTGTCCCACGGTGCTCTGGTGGTGTTTTGACGTCCGCGTCGTTGGTGTGCTGAAAATGAGAAAGAGCAGAAACAACAAGTATACTGGAAACTTACAAGAAAATAGCTTTAATGAAAACTAATAATTTCATGACAGTCACATAGACAATATTACTGGTTACTTTACATTTTTGAGAAAAATCTGAGGAAGTAATCTTTAGTAAGCAAATTTCGCAGTACATGACTACATGCATTAACATTACAGGGACATCAGCCGGTACCAGGCATACAGACATAACTTTACATAGAGCACACAAACAATACTTCACGTAGGCCACACAGACAATTATATCCGTTGTCTGGCACCCATAACACAAGCTTTGAGTAGCTTACTTTGGGACTAGATGGCGATGTGTGGGAATGTCCAAAGGATATTTATTTATTATTTATTTAATGATTTATGTTGGTCACACAGCATTGCTGTACGTAGTTCACACAGCATTGCTCTACGTAGGCCACACAGACAATTTAAGTTGGTCACACAGCATTGCTTTACGTAGTTCACACAGCATTGCTCTACGTAGGTCATACAGACAATTTAAGTTGGTCACACAGCATTGCTTTAAGTAGTTCACACAGCATTGCTCTACGTAGGCCACACAGACAATTTATGTTGGTCACACAGCATTACTTTACGTAGTTCACACAGCATTGCTCTACGTTGGTCACGCAGACAATTTAAGTTGGTCACACAGCATTGCTTTACGTAGTTTACACAGCATTGTTTTACGTAGCTCACAAGGCATTGCTTTACGTAGGTCACATAGACACTCCTCACACAGCTACTCAGACAGGCAATAATTTATGTTGCTCACACAGCATTGCTTTACGTAGTTCACACAGACACTGATACTCACATAGACATAATTTCTGTAGGTCACACAGACATGCATTTTCCGTATGTAACGATATGAGTTAACGTAGATCACACAGCCAACGTTTTATTCAGGAATATTTGAAAAACTGTAGCTAATACTAATATTCTCCAATAAGTTAATCTACTATTACTACTGTTTCGATATAAATGCTTATTGACTAATATCGATATCCTTTTGTTTAAGGTTGAAGAAAGAAAAACTTTTCAAAGGTGAAAAAAGAAACTTAAATCCTCTCAAACAGATATTTACTTATTGCTTTATGATGTAAGTTTTTTTTATCTGTAATAAAAAATATTGTATGCGTGGTTTTATTAACAGTTAAAACAAATCTGCCGTAAACGGTACTCATAAAATATACAGTAGACATATTTATTGTTTCACCCAGAATGAAGTAATTAGGTTTAACAATTCATCACTAACTACCCCCCTTTACACACACTAACAGAAGTATAATCACCAATCAAAATAATAACCATATAAATTTGCTCAATTAAATTTCGTCTAGATTGGATTTTCTCCGTCTACTTCCCCGTCACAAGCTTTCACCAAAATAACCCAGTTATTGGTTGCCCAAAAATGAGTTCTATATCAGCGTAATTGTAATGTATGTAAAATCACTCGAACAAACGTTGTCTATGTGTAAAACTATGTGTCATCCACCTAGTGACTGCGTGTGAGCATCTCAAAAGCTCTACATTGCACTGGTCGATGGCAAATTTGTAGTATTTAATGATTTGTTCTATTTTCTCTAAATACAATCATCACTTGGGAGTAAATATAATGCGCCTCACCTTGAGGTGGCGGGATCGGCTGATGCGTTGCACTGAATGCTGCGAACCATCAAGCGACGCATATGTGGCCGCTGCGACGCTGCGCTGGTAGATGTCGCGTCATTGAGTACGGCAGTCTCGCATCTCGTGGCTGACCCATCAGCAGATGTAGCACCGCCTCACTCGTGGTTGTTGCAGTATCGTTGCCGGAGGTCTTGTTGCACTGGAACTTCCTTCAGACTTTCCTCTTCTCCAAGTTGATTTTCGCAATGCCATCTTGGTTTCTACTTGTAGTTTTCGAGCAATGACAAATAGAACAGTATTCGCTGAGTTCACGCAGCTGGTTGATTTTGAGCAATCAATTTGTGATGTTACACGTACTTTTTTCTCGACGAAATTTGGGGACGACTACCGCGTCAGCACGTGTCACTCTGGTCTTCAAAATCTTAGCAGTCTTCTTGGTCCATTAATTTTCCTTGGTCAGAGCCGGCAGCGTAAGGCCCGTAATTTTCGCACATCCCATTTCTGAGGTGTGACCGCGTGTGGGGTGCTTGAATAATAAATATCAATCCCCTGGCTCTTTCCCTA
The DNA here is from genome assembly GCA_963924145.1 of Pyrausta purpuralis. Lineage (NCBI taxonomy): Eukaryota > Metazoa > Arthropoda > Insecta > Lepidoptera > Crambidae > Pyrausta > Pyrausta purpuralis. The sequence goes on along the minus strand of OZ001651.1, from coordinate 16,467,150 downwards.
TTTGGGGTCAGCCCTCCTGATACTTTTACGCCACTCTTGGCGATTTTGTGTCATTTCTGGCGTCAAATTCCACGTCAACATGTCCTTTTGGACGGTTCGCGCCCAGGTAGTCGGTGGGCGTCCTCTGTCTCTCTCGTCCTCCTCTATAGCCAAAACTTGCCGGGTCATGTGTTCTTCGGCTCTGCGCATTACATGCCCGAACCAGCGCAGCCGGCTTTCCCGCATTTTTTCGTGAACTTCGGCTACTTTGAAGGTCCCACGGATGTACCTGTTCGGGACTTTATCGAGTCTTGTAACGCCGCCTGCCCATCGTAGCATTTTCATTTCCGCGACATGCATTTTTTGTTCTTCGCTTTTCCTCATCCCCCAGCACTCGGATCCATAAAGCATAGCCGGTCTGACAGCTCGTTTGTACGCGTTGCCTTTGGTTTTAATAGGCATCTTTGCATCACAGAGGACCCCAGAAAGCTGTCTCCACCTTAGCCAGCCAGTCCCGATTCTGTTTGCCAAATCTCTTTCCATGTCCGCTCTGATGTTGACTATGGATCCGAGGTACTTAAATTCCTGTACTTGATTCAGAGGGTTTCCTTCGATGGTAGGTACTCCCTGTGCGTTGCTGTTGACACCAGAGAAAGGGCAATGCACGTACTCGGTCTTTTTACGATTAACCCGTAGGCCACTACTTTCTAATGCCCTAAGCCACCTGTTGAGATTGTCTTGGATTTCGGGCAATGATTCCTCCACAAGGACTACGTCGTCTGCGTACAAGAGTGTCCATGGGGCTGGTTTCTGGAGGTCCCTTGTGATGTAGTCCATGACAATATTAAAAAGTGAGGGGCTCAGAGCTGATCCCTGGTGGACTCCGACCTTCACCTCAAAATTTTCGCTGGTACCCGCTGGTGAAACCACTTGTGTAGTGACATTATTATACATATCTTGTATAATGTGAATGTATTGCTCTGGTATCTGTTGGGCTCTGAGTGCTTGCCATATGAGCTTACGTGGGACTCGGTCGAAGGCTTTTTCCAAATCTATAAATATGAGGTAAAGATCTTTCTTCAGAGCCTTATACTTGTCCATCAGTATTCTCACACAGTGTATGGCGTCCGTGGTTCCAACTCCGGCAGAGAATCCGCACTGGTTAGAGTTTATGTTGAAGAGCTTGTTTAGCCTGCTCACAATTATCTTTTCCCAGATCTTAAGGGTATGCGAGGTTAATTTGATGGCTCTGTAGTTTTCGCATTCCGCGACAACTCCCTTATTTTTGTAGAAAGGTATCATATTGCTCAACCTCCACATGTCTGGCATCTTTCCTGTTGTCAGAATTAGGTTAAATAGGTGTGTCAGCCACATGACTCCATGCGTACCCGTTTTTTTCCAGAATTCAGCTGGAATTACATCAGGGCCGGTGGCTTTACTATTTTTCATACCAGATATAGCAGACCTAACTTCAGATGGAGCGATAGCCTCAATAGGATCAGAAACGCAGGGTAGTGGTAAGAGCTGCTTTTGTGGGAACTCCTCGTTCATAAGTTGATAGAAATATTCATGCCATCTTTTGTTGATTTCGGCGTCGGATGTCAGCAGTTTTCCTGAAGCATCATTGATGTACTTATTTTGCTTAAAATCCTGCTTGTAGGTAGCGTTGTTTGGCTATTTTGAATATTTCTTTATCCGTTTCTGCGGTTTCAAGTCGGGCAAGCGGATTTTTACTTGCTGAGTCTTTAGCTATGGCAACGGCTTGTTTAGCAGATTTTTTTGCGATGTTATAGGCGATCTTGTCCTTATCTTCCTTTGTCTCTTGCCATGCCTTAAAACTGAGCTTTTTCTTTTTGAGCTTCTGTCTGATCTGTCCACCAGCTTGCATCCTTGCCTGTATTCAGTTTGCCTTTGGATACACCGAGCTCTTTTCTAGCAGCGCTGACAACTCGGGTATGGATTTCGTTCCACGTTGTGTCAATGTCTCCGGCGACGTTAGCATCCATAAGGCAGTCTTTGACTCCTTCAATCATCTGGTCACCCTTTAAAGTTTTCAAATTGTACCATTTGTGCTTGAATAATAAACACGTAGTATAAATCTTCAGGTTCTTCTCCAATAGATTTATTCCAACAAAATAGCACCAAAATAAGGCACAAAGTCAGAGAAAGTACAAATAGAGGCCATATTCTTGCATGCAGCTCGCTTTTATACAAAAAAACCCTGAACAACTGTTGAAAACAGTGGGGACGACATCCCTTTCCATATCTCAATATTTACTAAAATATTTATTTATTTTTTTCTAGATAAGTGTACAAATTATGATGTATTGAATATATGACGAAGAGAATGTGCCATTTAGTGAATTAAATGGGATAAACAATCTGCTAATTAAATATGTAAATTCAAGAATTATGTAGTTATTAATGGTACTGATTTTAGTTAGCCTTTTAGATTATAATTTTAATAGTTACAATATTCAAAATAAATCTAATCTAAAGCATTAAATCTAACCTCTACCATTCAATCAGAGTTAACTTCCTTTTGGTGCCAAAATGAACATTTGTTGTACGGCAGACTTCAAATGTAATAAGTGTCCCAATGATCTTTAAATAATTGATGTACAGTAAATAAAATATAATTATAATAATTAAACCATCTAAAGATTAGTCCAAGGTAATCATAAATCATAGCATAATTACATTCAACATGGTGGGCACTTCCGGCGTTTCCATAACAAATGTTAATCGTAATATTATGTCAAATCTAGATAAGTGTACAAATTATGATGTATTGAATATATGACGAAGAGAATGTGCCATTTAGTGAATTAAATGGGGTTACATAAGTCACACACAGTGAGTTTGTGGTTTAGCGCTAAAGAATACTATTACAGAACTAAGTAAATATGTGAAGCTGACTAGGATCGGGAAACATCGTGTAACAGGTGTCTATGGATAGGTCCTTTAAAATAACACCGAGGTTTCTCAAAACCATTTTCTCTAAAAGTCTAACGTTTGAGAGATAGACGCTTCTAAAGTGGTAAAATCGGCGTCCCCTATCAAACTTTTAAACTAAGCAAGTGTAAATTTTGAAAAAATACATGATGTAGAGCTTGACAAAAACTGTCAATGAAAAGTGGTTTAAACGAGATCGAACGAGTAGTTTTTAAGGTAAAGGAAATTTAAAATATCCGCAAATATAACTTTGTTTTTATACAAATACTATGAAATACAAAGTTATATTTGCTGTTAACTAAATGTTTTGTTAATAAGGCTAAGTGGAAGTAAGTGGATCTCTAATTCAGTTAAAGTTGGCATGGAAACCTAAGTGTGCGAGTCCGACTCGCATTTGGCCGGTTTTTTAAATATAGCACATTTTCAACTACCGCAAAAGTAACTTTGTCCTTCATACAAACACTCAAAAACTAAGTCATTTTTACAGTCACCAAAATATTGTGGTATTTTGAAAAAGTGGAAGTAAGTGGACCCCAAATTCAGTTATAGTTGGTGCGGAACTCTCAGTGCGCGAGTCCGATCCGCTTGGCCAGATTTTAAATATCTTAATTGAATTTCAGGAGCATACCTGTGTTAATAACACAAAATTACTATCATATAAACACGTGGACCAATGTAATTATTGATGTGGACTTGTTTATTCAGTGAATTACTCCAAAAACAAGCATTTAAAATTATAATAAAGGTACCTAGGTACATATGATTATAAAAGTATTGCCGATCTCATACAAGTAAAGAGTTTAATTAAATCCTAAATCTATACAAATATTATAAAGCTCAAGAGTTTTTTTCTTTTGAACGCACTAATCTTTACCGATTTGTTCTTTTTTTTGTGTTAGATAGCTTCTTTATCGAGGAAGGTTAAGCTGTAAAACATCACTAGTATACGACTAATGAGCTGGGGTGCGATTGTGTAAACCAATCGTCTTCATTTGACAGTTCAAAACGTACGGTATGATCTGTCAATCGCTTTGTTCTTTGCCGTTTGACAGATCATACCGTACGTTTTGAGCTGTCAAATGAATACGATTGCTTTACACAATTCCACCTCAGAGCAACTAATAAAAATGTTGCAAAATCGGAAAACATTCCTTTTGAGAGCTTCCGTTGTGTACGCAGCAAACCGTTTAAGATACATAATGGAGTGTGCCATCACTTAACACTTATCACAGCACCGACTCCAAAAAAAAATTGTTTGCCTAAAACGGATTCCTTTCCTTTCAATGGTGAAGAGTTTATTTAAGACTTTTTAGTGCAATTTGGTTTTGAAGTCGGTTTTTACTTTTTTTTAAAAGTTTATTTTATTTCTTCATTTACACAATCGCACCTCAGATCCCAAAATGGAAAAAATGGGACCAACAAGAAGGTACACCCTCTAAGTAGGTAAAATTTTTTTTCGATTCGGTCAACAAACGACTGAGATATGAGGTAACATACATACAAAAAAAGAATAATAAAAAAACTAAACATACAGTCGAATTGATAACCTCCTCCTTTTTTGAAGTCGGTTAAAAATCATATATCACGAGATTCTACCGCTTTAAAATTCTACAATAAAGTCCGCGACAAAAAATGTCTACCTAATATGGTTTATTCACTACAAACTTTTTAATGTTCATTTTGATCAAATATAATGTACCTATACCATTCTACCTACATTAATATAATGTTCGCAGCTTACTTAAGTATATACAACACGCACTTGTGCTAACTGACGATATGAAAATATGTGTTTTGCTTGCATTGAAATATTTTACAGGAAATCCGAAATTTACGCGGGCAACACCACGGGGGATCGCTAGTGTTTAAATAAGAGTACACGTCATACATGTACAACATCTTTCCCAGGCCCATTTTTTTGTAATGAAGATTTGCAGAAAAAAACCTGAACTTGTCGAAAAAAACAAGCCCACCTGAAACTCTAAAACAAACAAATCACAAACCGATATCAAATAGAAAAACCGAGATAAACTCGTCTACAAAACAAAAGCCATTTTAACTCGTCTTAAAAACAAGTCACTAATTAATTTTAAAACAAAGCCGAGAAAACATCGTATTATCGTCTAAAAAACAACGGATGAGTGACGGCTTTTCGTATTTATTATTACGTAAAAAAAGTTACCTACAGGAGATTCGCGTAGTAAATCATAAGAACAGGAGATGTTTTTTTTTATAGGCAGACATTTGGCCACAATCTCACCTGGTGGTAAGCGATGATGTGGCCTAGGATGGATCATGTCTGACTAGTAATAGCCTATTCACTCTCTTCTTGAACTCATCCAGATCATAGTGGCTAGGAAACACTTCTGCCGGCAGCGCATTCCACTCCCTAGCCGTGTGCATGAGAAACGTAGATCGAAATCTATTAGTGCGTGCTGCTGGTATGTCTACGACGTAAGGGTAGAAACCGCGCCCGCGTCTTGTGTTTCTCTGGTAAAAGGGGCTGGTGGAATCAGGTCGTGCAATTCTCTCGCACACTCTCAGAAGTGCAGCCTGTAGTAGACAGAGAGACACACCACTTTACGTCTATGCTCTAGGCTTAGAAGCTTACGTTCAAAAAGTGCAGTGTCTCCAATTATCCTTTTGGCTCGCTTATCAATCGAGCTAAGGCAGCCAGTTTGTATTTGGCAGAACCATCCCAAAGGTGGCAGCAATACTCCATACATGACCGGACCTGAGCTTGATAGAGTTGAAGAAGCTGCTCCGCGGTGAAGTATCGCCTGACCTTAGAGAGTACGCCTAGCTTTCTGGCTGCAGTTTGTGCCACAGACTCGATGTACCGGCCGAAGTTTTAGTTTGATGATAGCTGTATGCCCTGGAGTTGTAAGCTGTCCGTAACAGAGACAGGCACATTTCGGAAAGTAGGACGGAGATTGAAAAATGTCCGCTTTGTGGAAAATAAACATGGAGATATTTGAGAAAAAAAAGAGAGCTGGCAACCTTGATGTAGAACATCATTTATTATCGAGTACCAATACTTCCGATGTGTGATTTAATGGTGTATCCACACTGCCCGGCGGCATTAGCCGGTGGCCAAGCCGGCGGCAATGCCGCCCATCATGCTGCGGATGCCGCTTATTTCGCACCGGCTTATGCCATAGTATCTAACAGTTAGTCGACGTATGCCGCTGGCAAAGCCGCCGGGCGCTGTGGACACCATAAAACCATAACCATATCTGAGTATTCTACAAAGTATTACTTACAGTTTTTATAATGGGTAGGTAACTACATTCTTCCCGTTTCTGTTTGCGTAAGAAAAAAAACAAATTACACGCCATTAAGGGATAAGTATTCTTTAGATAAACAACGAAGCTACAGAATACTACAGTACCTACAGAAACAAAGCAAAACACGTACCTACCTATAAAAGCTGTGCAAATAACAGCAAATTAATCTAGCAATTTTTCCCTTCTTTATTGTTGTGGAAAAGTACGGACCACAGCACGTCAACATTGTAATAAGGTCTAGTTTTCAACAAAAGTGGGTAACCTGATGTGCTGGCTGTACCTACTAGTCTAAAAGTACCTTTCAAGTCTTCACGTTGCTGCACCAAGTGGGTACTACTTCTACTTTGATAGAGATATGATTTACATTTAAAACAATAGCAACAATCAACTCATTAGTTAGAACCACTAATTATATATTCGCTTTACTACGTCTCGAATAAGAAACAGTAAAAAAAGCCTTAGAAATGGCACATAAAACCAATTCAAGCTATGTAGTTACTTTCATTTTCTTCTACGAGCTGAAATCGTATATATAAGCGTTGCTTTCTTTTAAAAATTGTAGCTTTGCGTTCAAAAGTTTGACTAAAATTTTTTTTTTTAGTTTCATGTATGGGAAACCCCACCCTTAAATGTATTTTTTTTATACGAGAATCGTATAGCGGTTAACAGGATACATCTTCCTACCAATTTTCAACAGTGTGATGCTTATAGTAACAGAATAAAACGGCTGTGACATACGGACGGACAGACTGATAGACAGAGAGACAGACAGACAGACAGACAGACAGAATTGACGAAACTATAAGGGTTCTGTTTTGAAACCCTATAAATGACTTCTGGGTGCAAATCGTGCAATTCGTTTACGAAAAAAGTTCACCGATTGAACTTTCTTAGCCGAAGAAAAAATTGATTTTGATTTCGAATTTTGTCTGTGCGATAGTTTTACTACGTGTAGATATTTACTTGATTTATAAGTAAAAGTGTTTTCAAAAAAATTCAAAATTACTTTATTTTGTACATAGGCTATTGCTAGCACTTATACACGTCCCAACATTGGCCCTACCACAGCTTCGGGACAATTGTGGGCTAGTGCTGAGAAGAAGCTGCGCAACAAACTCAGTCACTATTGTCAATGCCTCTTTTAAAAATATTACAATTAAATGTTCTTACAAGCTAGACCATACATTGTTATCGTTCATATAATCATTTATTCTATGATATCCTTCACTCATTAAACATTGTTTAACAATAGTATTGAATTTATGTAAAGGTAATTCAATTATATTTTGAGGCAATTTATTAAAGAAAGTAATACATCTTCCAATAAACGAGTGATTAACCTTCTGAAGTCTGAAGTTTGGAACGGCAAATTTATTCTTGTTTCTAGTATTGAAATCATGTAAATCTCTTTTAGGAAATAAGTGCAAGTTTTTACGAACATAAATCAAATTTTCATAAATAAACAGTGAATATACGGAAAGTATCTTGACTTCTTTAAACAAATCCCTTAAAGAGTCGTCAGATTTGAGATTGTAAATAGCCCGTACAGCTCGCTTTTGCAGTATGATTATTGTTTCAATATCTGCAGCCAAGCCCCATAACAAGATACCATAAGACATGATACTATGAAAATAGCTAAAATAAACTAACCTTGCCGTTTCAACGTCAGTCAAAAGCCTTATCTTTCTTACTGCATAGGCAGCCGAACTAAGTTTCCCTGACAAGGTCTCGATATGTGGACCCCATTGAAGATTATGATCTACGGTTATTCCCAAAAACGTTGAGCTTTGTATAGTATCTAGTGGCTCATCTTTAACCATGATCTGCGTTGGGACTTGTCTGACATTAGGCATTGTAAATTTTATGCATTTGGTTTTACCCGCATTAAGCACTAAGTTATTAAAGAGCACCATTTACATCGTCAAAAGATTCTTTGGCCCTTGGAGTCTTAAAAATTAAGGAAGTATCATCTGCAAACAGTACTATTTCACATACATCATCGACAAAGTATGGAAGGTCATTTATATATATCAGAAACAACAACGGTCCCAATATCGATCCTTGGGGCACTCCCATTTTTAGAGGTGCTCCAGGAGACTCAGTTCCATTAATATAAACCTTTTGAGTTCTATCACTAACATAAGATTTCAATAAACCTAGCGCATCAATCGATGTTAAACTCGCAATCGAATTACCAAACGAAAAAGTTCAATTGCCGCGAGATCGGCCTCCTGAAAGTTTTCGTTCTTGCCAAAAGAGTATAGACTTGTGAGCTATTATTAAAAATTAAGAAGTTTTATGACGCTGCTTTATGTATAGTTATATTTCATAATGTTTCGTGCAGCGTAATAAATTTACGATTAAAGTTGGAAAAGTTTAGTGTTTCATAATGAGAACCATCATCTTGAAACGTGGCTTGGTAGCTTGTTGTTTGTTTCCTTGCAACATGCAGATGAGCATCAAATCTATCAAGCTTGGTATGACCTCTCCTTTTTTTTTCTCTTTTTATCTGGTATTGTTCCTCGAACATATTTAATGGCACTATTATTGTCTTCTGTCTATTGTTGTATGTTGATGTGTGCGATAAGTTCTATAAGTGAAAACTAGATAGGCATATTAGTTTTATATATCCTGTAATCATTATACATGTACTTTATTGCTGTTTGTTTTCCAACAAGTAAAAATAAAATAAATAAATAATAAATGTTGTCTAGCGGTGACGTAATGCGCAACGATGTCCGAAAGCTCTACGTTGCCTTTGATCAATAAAGATCCTTTATACACTGCGACCTTTAGCAGCGTTGCAGTCGCGATGTAGCATCGATGCTGTCGCAAAATTTCAAATGTCAATCGCGATGCAGGAGCTGGAAACTGTCAAATTATGTGCTCATTTTTTTGCGACTGCATCGATACTAACGCGTGTAAGGATCAATGCAGTCCGGCTTCTGCATCGATGCTAAATTAAATCTGTTCATTGCGTGAGTCGCGATGCCCAAGCGTGTTTTCAAAACGTGCGACTGCATCGATGCTAAAAGTCGCAGTGTGTAAGGTCACAGAGCAACATGTCTAGCGCTAAATGTTCACTAGTAGATACGAGGTTTTGATACCTACCAAAGCTACCCACAGTTCGAATCATTTTTGTATTGTATGTATTTAAATTTAAACTTACCGTTTGAAATGATCAAGCGTTCAAACCAAGTATGGAAAGTTTTTAATGGAAAGTAATAAAAACAAATGCGAGGAGATATCGAAAATTCAATAAGGCTTCAGGTTATTCAATATTTTTTAATATTCATAATTCATGTTCGTCTTGAGGCTGTGAGAATCTTGTTTCACGAAGGTACGGTGTTCGACTAATGGGAAACCAAAAATGATTAATTAACTAAGATACCTTTAGATAGGTATGTTCTTAGACTGCTTAAAAGAAGAGAGGTCACAATATGTCTAGCTAGACTCTAGCTCTTGAGAAATGCAACTCTTTCGGTTTCCTAGACGTGATGCGATCACGGGAGTTTCTTTTACAGAACCTTCTTACAATCATTAGTTGCAGCTCGATAACATGATAATGGACCAGTCTTTAGCTTTTGGCAAATGAACACTTGTTCTTATACTTTAGCTTTGCTTGCTTTGGACTGCTCCGTTTAATAAAGAACGCCTTGAAACGTAGCAGTTCAAAGCCATCAAGAACGAGTTAGATATGCATAACATGTCCTTTGCTATATCCGCTGCCTAGTGCTAACACTGCTCAATAAAAATTTGAAAATCATATCGCAAGCCCTGATTGCTAGAAAGCAAGCGCGAGGTTATAAATACCAGTGTGGGTTAGACAAAAATGTGTTGCGCAAGGTCAATGACCTGCCTGACACGGCAGCTGCTCGCCGCCATTTTGGGGTAGGTCACGGCGGGAAACGATTGTTCCAACCATTGTCGTTGCGCCACGCGTGGCCCTCATGATCTTGAACCACGGAGCAATGGTAAACTGCCTCCGAACACGCAATGCACTCGGATTTCACAACATATTACTAACTATACAAGAGAGTTTGACATAACCAAGAGTTCAGTTGGACGGCCCGTTTCACAATATCTTAATAAGTTCTAGTAAGCGTTATCAGTCAAATTGGATTATTAAATAAGTTTAATAATAACAAACAAGAAAAAATAAAACTAAGAGATGGAACGTAAAAAATAAACTTAAAAACTAGCTTTTCGAAAACGTAAGTACCATTTTCTTGCGGCTTGGAGGTTGGGACGCGCTGGTTGCGTTGTCGCGTTGCCGCATTGGATAGATAAGCTAATCCTTTAAGCTAAGAACCAGCCAGCTTTATTATTGGCCGTATTAATAGTTATTTGTTGCGAATTTTTCTAAACATTAATTTAGTAGGTGGTCCTACTAAATTAATGTTTAGAAAATGGCCCAAATAGGCCCAAATATTTCATCTCCAAACGGCGTCAACACATAGTCACTTGCAAGGGTGATTTACTTGCGACGCTTGGTGTCTCCAGCCAACTTCACTGCTGCTCAAGCTTTGAGGGCTGATTCTCTGAGATGGGATGGGGCCAAAGTATCGACAATTCGACATACCTAAGTTGCAGCCCAAACTAAGGTCCGACTCCGTTCCCGGGGAATGAGCGTGAAGCCATCGCGCATCGGGTCTCCTGCCATCATTACGGACCAAACCACGTGGTTCCAACGTGGAAAGAACATTAAAGGTGGCAAGAGCTCTTGCTGGCTACAAAGGCAGGGGAGACCAAATATGACAACCTCCTTGCCACAAAGACACGTAAAGATTTCACATATAAGGGTACCGAGGCGGAGGTCAACACATACCCGGTAAGACTCACTATCAAAAAGAGTGCATGAAAGCATGAAGCCAAGAAATTTCGAAAAATATTTCTTAGTTAGTGCTTGTTTATTTTAAAACTATTGTAAAACAGGCCCTAAGCTTTATTTATAGTATGGAAAATAACTATTTTTTTAAAATATTTGATTCTAAATTTTATTTAGAAGCTTCGATCGATTTATTCGATCATGCCAGCTCTATCTTAACATGAACATACATTACTTTTTTGTATTTTATGAAAACTTAACTAGTTATAGTGGACCATCAGAGCGATTCAGAACGTTTGATAAGCCATTCGGCTTGGGTTTCGGCTAGTTTTTCTATTCATTTTGGATGTCCATATCAGTCAGTTCAGTAACAAATATAATATTATAACAAAACAAAATAAATCGGATCATCGAATCATCGGATCATTATGAAAACTATTGGTAGATAGTGCATTCAGTTTGAAAGTGAGTGATTTGAGAAGTCTACCAGATACATTGCTCGGAGGCATCGGATAAATCTACGTTGTTATAATTTTACTAATATGTGAAAGTTAATCGTAACCGAAACGTAAACAAATGGTTTTGAATCGGGGGGCTGGATAGGTAATTCTAGTTCTTAATGCGTTTTATCCATCGGCCTCCTATTAAAGTATCTGGTAGACTTCTCAAATCAATCACTTTCAAACTGAATGCACTATCTACCAATAGTTTACATCATGGTTATTTTCGAGACGTGACGAAACGTGGTCTATAACTATGGGCCTCATAAAGAAGCTCAAAATCACACAACGACTATGCTCGGTATTTCTCTACGAGATCGAATCAGAAACAAGGAGTTGTAGAAGAACTAAGGTAACGGACAAAGCCCTGTGAATCAGAAAGTGAAGAGCGCGAAGAACTGGTGTTGGGATGAACTGGCCGTTGGGGTAGAAAAGTTTTAGATTGGAGACTCTTCGACTAAGGCACAGCCTAGGATGTCCACCGACGTCCTGAGACCTTGTAAAGGTCGCACACTGGATGCAAACCGCTCTCAACCGGTGGCTGTGGAATACCGTGGGGGAGCCCTATGTTCAGCAGTGGACGTCCTTTCGCAGATAATCATGATGATAAAGTTTCGTGACTCATGAATATGATTGAAATTATAGACAACTGTTTATAATTAAATAAGGAAACAAACTCTCTATTGCAAACTACCATAAATTATTATTTTACTTATACTACTTAACCTTAGACATTACTTGTTACATTTCATAACACAGACTTCCAGACGACCTTCAAGAAGAGAAAAAGTTGGAATCATTGAGGTATTCTGGCATACTGCTACGCTATTCAAAAGTACCCATCCATTTGTAGGTACTTAAACTGTTTGAATTCAAGACGTGATTATTTAAAATTTATGAATTAATTGTCCTAGGCTACGCTCGGGTGAAACCAAAGGTAAATTTCGAAAAATGAAGAAATATGTGAGCACAGATTTCACCATAGAAAAAATGAATAAGGTTAGAATGGTTTTGATCGTTCGTTTGTATGGGAACCTCTGTCGCCGGTGGGAGTTGCTGCGCTGTTGCTGCAGTGATAAAAGTACCAATCAATGAATTAACGCACCAATATCACAAACCAATCACAATTTCCGTTAGGAGCTCTGTGATTGGTGTAATTAGTACTTGAAACCAACTACCAATCACAGAGCTTCTAGCGGTGAAACCTCCAATCATCATTCAGATACGTTCGTTCTTTTATGTCAAAATACTAGTGATGTGGTAAAGGTCGATTATTATAAATTCAATTACCGATGTAATGTTGTTTCTCTTTGTGAATAAACATGTAAGATTTAAGTTTGAAATAATTTGGATAATTTAACAGCTCATTTGATCGCAACAAAGGGTACTACTATTGCCTTTCGGTAAAAACAATAGAAGAAAAAAATGAGTTGCTAAACGTTACTTGAAATAGAGTAACTTATACCTTTAAACATTAGTTTCTATAAATAGTTCTATTAGTAGAATTGAATCATTCTTTTTATAAAGAATAAGTAATATTACTTATATACGACAAATAGATTCCAATGTAAAGAAAAATGTTTAAAGGTATAAAAGCATAAAGGCCATGGTCTACATTATTCAGGTATTATATCTTACCATGCTATTTATTCATTTGTATTCTTAGCTAATACCATAAAGCCGAAGAGTTTGTATGTGTTTAATCGCGCTAATCACAGGAACTACTGGACCAATTAAAAAAAGTTTTTGTGTTGGATGTCTAATTTATCGAGAAAGACTCAATATACCTATAGACGTATGGTTGACCGGTATAGAATGCTTTTGGCATTAAGTATGCCACATGTACAATTTTATGTTTCGTGCATGTGCAAGTTTTGAATAAATAAATATAACCCAAGTTAGTATGGTGGTTAAGTTAAAGAAATGTACAGCTGCATGATACAACAGTCAACCTTGCAGTGCTTTTGTTCGCATTTAAATCACATCACCAAAGGGGCTTTGCAGAGGTTTGTTAAAATACAAAATCATACACAAACTCACAAAAGTGTATAGCTGACTACAAAAAACTCTTACAAAAATATTTGTATGCAGGGTTATTGACAATATGACCGGATCCTTTTAAGAGTTGATGGGGGAGCTCATTTGGGACAATCTTGATCCTAGAATATATTTTCCAAAAGTCAACAATTTTTAAGGAAATTTTCTTTTTAAGTTTTTGTAGGAAAACGAGATTTCGAAATTATGATAAAATTAATACCGAATGCTTTTAGATGCAGTAAGAAAATATCAACCGGTACTAGCTTACTAGCTTAACGTGCTTTTTGAAGCACGGAGATGCTCGTTGTTTAGGTCACTTAAATACGGTCGGTATGGTCACTCATTAAAACACGATCGCGTCGTAAGTTGTTTAACTTTGGTATCACTGCCGAAGGGAGTAGATTGTTGACAGTAAACCAATGTAGAACTTGTGAAAGAGTATTGAACACATATCGATTTTAAACTGTGAATTGTCAAATCAAAGATAATAACAGCGAAAGTAGAAAAGTTGAGGATTAAGCAGTGCGTTTTTGCTGAGTTATATTTTTATTGCAGGAATACGTTATTTTGGTAGCACGAATAAGAATATAATACATTTTTTTTTCAAATAGCTCTAGTAGTTCCTGAGATAAGCTCGTTCCAACATATGAACTCTTCAACTTTATTGTATTTATTTTATCATTATTATGTTTCAAATAATTAATAAACAAAACTTATTTTTATCTTTTAATACAACACTAGGGAAATTACCATTTATCGATAATTTTACTGTGCTGTGAACTACATCCCTAGTGATGCGTATACAAGCGAACAAAGCAAATTGGACGCGATACATTGCGTGTTAAGATAGCAGATTTGTTAAAAATATGCGTGGACAGTCATCAATGAATATTTTTTTTGAACTTAGTGCAAGATAACCGCTATCATTTGAAATATCATAATTAAAAAGTGTTTTTTGCAAATAATGTCGAAATAACTACGTATTATTACTCACCGGTGAAAAAATACACTTTCTCTCTCATTTTTTATGACCTGGCTTCACGCTCTTCAAGTAATTATAGCAAAAGACGGCATTTTTGACAAAAAATAATGCAACGCTCTTGTCACGCGACTGAAGTAGCTACGGCTCAATGCAGGCATATGCCTACAATTAAGCTCGCTGCCGCACTGACCGGGGCCATTCTAACCTTATTCATTTTTTCTATGGATTTCACCTAAGTGCCTAGCTCGGCAAATTGCTAATACACTAGTCAGCTATTTTTTACGAATACACGATGTTATTCCTTTCAATATTTTGTTTTGTAAGGATGTTAGTTAACTCTATCTTATGGACAATAACAAATGCATAATTAATATTAACTTCCACCATATACCGATAAATTTATTAGATATTTGGGATATTATTTTTAGTTGACAAGGTTGCAGTGCATTAGTAATTAGCTTTTAGAACGTCAGAGACGAGGTTCTTTGGAAGAATTTAATTACTTCTATTCAATGCAATTACATAGTTAATGAATCAATGATGACTGATAGGTTAGTCCATTGTTTCAAGCCAACATACCTAGCAAACCAAGACCAACGTACAATATAAATAAATAAATAAATATGATCCAGAAATAAACCAAGTGTCGTGGTTACGAAGTAAGGAATTTTCTTCTTTTTGTTACGAATATTAGACAACGATTATGGCGGGGGCGTCTAGGTAAGAACGTCATGTAAATTAAGTCCTAAAAATTTTCCAAGGTTTTAAAATCATTTCCGCAAAATAAAAGAGGTTGATTAGACACAACACGACCACTTTAAAATGTCAGATACATTTTTATGAATAAAAACGAGATCTACATCCATACTGCTAGTTTGATATTGGATATTTCCATAATAGAGCAATTTAAAACTACCTGTTCCACCGTGCTATTTATAGACAGATGACCCTTGACTAGAATGGTTGTCTGGCTGAGAGACATCTATTTTAAAGTACTATAAATAAATTGTACTGAGATTATTGCTTTAACGGTGGTGTCTACTTGGCTGAGAATACATCGGATGTAGTACTAAGAGGAACCGCTAGAGGGCATTGACAGTTTCTTACAGAGCTAGTGAATTTCGTAGCGCGTCTCTATTTAACCTAATTTTCCTTGTAATCAAATATATTATTATAGCCTACATATTTTTTATCCTCTTTATATAAAAACGTCTGCAGTCTGAAAAACCTCCTGTTGATAATGAAATTAAGTTTTTTGTTTTGTGTAAACCGACTGACACAGAGTAGGTATTTATATTGAGCTGAGTATTTAGGTAGGGTGTGAAAATTGTAAAAATATCATCCTCGGTAAAGAGTGAGAAAATAAGCATCTATGTAATTTTTGTAGACTCAAATTAAACACTTGAACAAAGACAAAAATGAATAAAAATCATTCAAATGCGCATGGATCCTGCCCTAGGGAGAGCACGAGCGCGATGGCAGCGCTGCGAGCTGCGCAAGCGTCGAGCAACCGCGACCACGGGACAGCCACTCGTTCGATCGATGTAACCAAGTACGGTCGTGTCGTTCAGGGCTCATTGTAGTTCACGCGAAAGCCCCTAAAAGTGCCTTTTCAAATGTAGTCCCCTTCGCGCTGCCAACATCAAAGGCACCTTCTGAAATTCGAGAGGAAAATCCATGCAAACGTAAGTTAATAACTCTATAATTCCCATCGCATATTGCACAATTTTTCACGTCAATCCACATTTTCCGATACGAGATTTTCTTTTGTGGAGCTAAATGAAAAATGTCGTCGATACTACGTCTCTATGTGCGTTTGCGTCCTTAAGAGTCACTTTCTCTTCGTTTGTTCTAGTGCGACCTCTGTGGTCACGGTTTTTGTAAAACGTATAATATTGTTTTAAAGACAACGAATTGTAGAGAAACCTTAACAAGTTTTAGTGTAAATGTATCCAATCAATTTATTTTTCTTTTTTCGTTATAATGTTGTACAATAATGTGGTAGAGACGCCTATACGTACAGTATTTGACCTCAATCGGTTTTTGAACCGAACGAGTCGGGACAATGTCTCCACTTTACCACATTGGTTTAAAGCACGTGGCTTTAAATATAGAGTTCAGTTTGTATCTGGCAAAGTGGCAACTAAAGGTTAAGTCATTCCGTCAACATCTGATGAAATTTTTGCATTTTAATGACTCATTTTTAATGGTGGAATATACCTACTCGAGATAATGAAGAAATAATTCTGAATGTTTCCGCTAATAATGTATTGCGAAATTAATTACAAGCAGTTCACGAGTAAACCATTTTGATGAATAAATTTTTTTTGTGTTAGTTATCAGTGGTTTGGTTGGGTAACTGATAAGGCTGGCCATTGATCTAGATTAGAGACGCTATATCATAGGTAACTCCATGGTAAATTCCACAATGTTCTGTGCGCCAAACCAACAAAAAGGGTATTTAACCATTTTTAAACCGGTTTTTACCTGGGTGGGACCAATGGTATATTCTGGATGGTAGCAAAATGTTTCTGATTTATGTACATACTACCGTTTTTTTTTTCTACACATACTTATGCATGTGACAACACTCATACAAGTAGATACAACGTATAATTAGTACCTACATACGTAATACTAACTACTCTACATGCTAACTAACATCTTGTTGACTGACACCATTTGTACCAATCGCATGTCGGTCACCAAACAAGGAAACTGAGGTTGTAACTCAGTTGGCTGTTTATTAGAAATCGCTATACATTTTACGCACCGTTATATGAGTACATTTTATATACCATTATAATAAGCGATGTAGACGTGCTGCAAAAAAATTTTGATTTATTCTTATAAAGCATATCTTATTTTAAGTGAACTTTGTATCCCTTAGATATAAGTTCTTATGAGAAAAAACTTCTTTATACCTAGGTTAATTTGTACCTACAAATACAAGAAGTCAAATCAGGTATATTATTACAAAAATAGGCACACGATAAGCACTGCAGATAACATTATTATAAGCATCATACATGGTTTAAAATTAAAATTGATACAAAAGCCGGAAACTAAAATTTCTTTGTTAAACATCAATCTGCCTTTTTAACCCATGTAAGGTAAAGTGTCTAGACCTAGTAAAGCTATTTTTATCCTAAATGAACGACACCTTCACCTCTGCGGGTGCAATTGAAATTTATAAAGGTCTAACTAACTTAGTAAGGACTATAATGTACTTTTCTAAAGGTTAAATAAATCATAAAATGTCTCTTACATCTTCAAATTATATTGTCACTTCTTTAAAAAATCGCATGAACTTGACTTTCATCATTCCGGTAGATAATACTCAATCTCGTAGCCCTTTTCGTAGTCCTAGAGGTTCGTAGATAGTAGGTATTATAATATCTAGGGTAAAACGTTGTTAAATAACTGGTAAGTATGGAACACTTTGTTGCTAAGCAAAGGTTTATTACTTGTTTAATAAGTAAATATCAACAATTAGTTTTCAATTAACCAACTTATTAAATACCTTCTCTCAATATGAGCCTTTTTTTACTGAGTGTGCACACATTTTACTAAATATCTTTTACTTAATTATTTATAACCTGCTATTTAATACATTTAATTGAACTAAATGCGACTGGACATGCAACTCATTAGTTTTCTCGAGATCCGGACCTCTATTTTTAACCGACTTCAAAAAAGGAGGAGGTTATCAATTCGACTGTATGTTTTTTTTTTTTTGTATGTTTGTTACCTCATATCTCAGTCGTTTGTCGACCGAATCAAAAAATTTTTTCGCCTACTTTGAGGGTGTACCTTCTAGTTGGTCCCATTTTTTCCATTTTGGGATCTGATGATGGGATCTTGGTGTAATCGAGGGAAACCCTCAAATTTTAAAGGCACGTATAGTGTTTCTTTACTAGGATCTTAATGTTGACGTGTTGTTACGTCTGATAGTCAACATCTTGTGGGGCTGAGCTGATGGTGGAACTCCTTAACGCTTAGGAGTTCAGTGATTATAATGACGGAACTTATGATAGGTAATTTGTAGCTTCTTACAAAAATAGAATCATAAGGTGCAACCGGGGGGGTTGCACTCTTATGTAATCACTAAAAATGAAGAAATAAAATAAACTTTTAAAAAAGTAAAAACCGACTTCAAAACAAAATGCACTAAAAAGTCTTAAATAAACTCTTCACCATTGAAAGGAAAGGAATCCATTTTAGGCAAACAATTTCTTTTTGGAGTCGGTTCCATCACTTTGACCATCAAGCATCAACTATCACAGCACCGACTCCAAAAAGAAATTGTTTGCCTAAAATGGATTCCTTTCCTTTCAATGGTGAAGAGTTTTTTTAAGACTTTTTAGTGCATTTTGTTTTGAAGTCGGTTTTTACTTTTTTTTGAATTACTCGTTAGGATATGGCGTGTGATTTGCGTTCAAAAACGAACAAAAAAACAACGAAAATACGGTGAAGAAAGACTTGAGTACTCACAAAATTGAGTTTTTTTTTTCAAATCCCTTCTGAATGGATTTCAACTGATTTTCATTCCAAATTTGAATCATAATCAATGAATATCATACGCAATCTTGTCGCGAGTATTTCAATAATAGGGCCCCAGCAGCGTAACGATATCGCATTATAATATCTCGCTAACCGATCAATTGATAAAAAATTACGTGACAATGAGTCTGTTGTCTGTTGTCACAACCAATATCACACGAGTTCATACTACCTATCAAAACAAATGTTATTGGAATTAATGTAGCAAATTTCGTTAGTTGTAGAGGTCTTTATTCATATAGGAAAACAAAAGAGGAGGAAATAATTAACTATAAAACTAAGTTATACCTATTTGCGGTTTATAGTAAGGTATAATTTTAATCATCTACAAGGTAGGAGGTTCTAATTTTAACAAACAAAATTTGAATTATTGTTTGACTTTGATTACAAAATACCTTTTTGATGCACTCATCGTTATTTTCACACAGCAAACAAACAAAATTACTCATTGAAAAATTCTTTTATCTCTTTTGGAGTGTATCTACGTAGCGTTACGAATAATTACACAAATAAAACACGAAATGGCTTCACTTTTTTATTTACCAAATTTTAACGCAGAAGATGCCACCACCTTAAGCCATAAATAAATCACGCTGTACGCAATACCACTGAAGACATTAATTTACTCAGTTATTTAGTTATTTATGTGATTTTAAACCTACAACGTATTAATGATTCTGTAATAAACTTATGCTCTACTCATAGGCCATTTAATGCATTTTATGAACTCTTATTTTATTTGGAACTACTATAATAATATGACGTAATTGGTGACGTGCGTCCCGCCCAATAAATGTCGCGATAATTTATCAGAGTTGTTATCACTAAGCGAAAAAAATACTAAGGGATGTGTTTGCTTTAAATTTTAGTGATATAAAATGATGAATAACTTTACGTACTGGGTATTTTGATAAGCAGACAGGATTTTGTTTTAAGGATCACTAGGCCAGGCTATAGGTAACAAAATAAACCGAGGTTTAAATATAAATGCACGTCCTCCTTTCTATATCAACATCAAGGAACTGACAGCAAAATAATGTTGAACGAGTCTTTTGTGTTTCGAACCATGCAATGGCAATAATGCTTCGTTGCACCAACCTACAAATATTTCAATCGACAACAGTAAAAAATTCTGTTAAATTCCATAAACCTCACTGACTTTTGTTAAAACTGTAAAGGTTGAAGAATCTTGGATAAAAGATAAAAATAGATAAGGCAGTACTGACTACCACAAAAACATCTTAGCTACCACCTACCTACGTAAGAAGAGAGATAAGCTTTTTTTTCTTCATGAATCTTCTTTGATGGTTAGCCAAGTGATATAACAACTGATGCCAACTACCTGTCTAACTAATCTACGTGGATATTTGTATTACACATACTTCCATCTTATGTAAGATATATTAATAGGTATGGAAGATATAAATAATTAAGAGCTAACAAATATTGCTAATAAATAAGCGAAAAAACAGGATCATAATTAACAAAAATCATCATCACGGTAGTAACGTCTCTAGAGAGCTCTATTTATCGGGCGGGTAAAAGTATAAAAGATGACACTTGACCGTCAAGTTACAAGTAACGGGGCGTCATCTTGCGAGGCCACCTCGGTGCGCCCGCGCCTGTAATAGCTCCTCTCATCTCTCAACGCGCCCGCTGACGGTCACCATGGTTACTAATCACCGGTGTTCTGTGTCGGCCGCCGCTGACGACAGCCGCAGACTACCTATTTATAAGGGTCTACTCTGTTGTTGGCAAGCCTATTGTTGCTGGCAGAGGTGCTCCCTTGCCACTATACCTATCATTTGGATACTTTCGGAGAGGGGCTGCTACAAGTGTAATCAGGTGAGATCGTGGCTAAATGTGTGATCATAACGACGAATTGACGATGATGCTGATGAGAGTAGTCATCTTTGGCCACTTACCATCAGATGAGATCGTGGACAAATAGCTGGCTATCGTATTATAGAAAAATATACGATGGCTGTTCCTTGATACGAGCCATCCCTTGGCAACAATAAAAACCCTGGAAAATGCTCAGGACCCATGCCTATAGTCTCAGCTTGACCAGTTCTATGCAAGATACTTCATTATTGGCATTGGGGAAGGCAATTTCGTTATAACTGATCTCGGAATTATCTCGGAAGAAAACATGGACAAGTATAACTGAAATAAAAGCAGACGAATTAGAGAATAGAGCCCCGTTTACTATACCTGATGACGTACGAAGATAAACACTCTCCTTTGATCATGACCTACTCACTTATATCTTAATTCACGCGTGGTACGACTGATCAAACGTTCGGGCTTGTTATAAACGAGACGGTAATTTTGATAACCAATCAATCACGAAAAACTCATTGTGTATTTAGTGACGAATGCGCTTCGACAAATGGTACCTGAAACTACCGTCTAGCTACACATATTTTTATAACAAAAACTTACATAAATAATACATCAGCTGTGTTCATGTTAGGCAGGTTTTAAAATCTACAGCTCTAGTTTAAACTTTAACTCTATGATTAGTAATTTGTCGATTTACAGCGAGAAAGCCTTCATGTTACCAAGGTACTTAGCATGTAATTAACAATAGGTGCATAACTAACGACCAACCGCTTTTTGCGATTATTAGTCACGTTATTTCTTTGATTTTGCGATAAATAGATTAGCCTTTACCTAGAATTTCAGATAACTTCTACCGACTCTACCTTTCTGTGTTGAATGATGTCGTACATCATTATCATTTTACATTTTACGCTGTTTTCTACTGCTTTTTGAGTCCATAGAAATAGGCAAAATTATATAGTTACAGGTACAATACAAATTAATTCTCACATAATCCAATTTTCCAGTCTATTGTAATAAAAACAAAAGACAGTTCAAATACGACAATTACTATGTTTTTTTAAGATGGCGGGTGGTCTTTTAAAGTCATCCTGAATGTCATTGTTCATGTTGTTTTGTTTGTTACAGAGTAGTTGCGGTCTAGATCAGAGGTCGACCGTCACCCACTGCCAACACAGTCCATCCCGATGGGTTGAGAACGCCTACACGACGTGTTTGTGGTCCCACCACCGACGCTGTAAGTTACCGCAATGCTTTATCTAGAATTCTAGACTTTGATCTTTCAGTTTTTGAGCTAATTTTAATAGATAACAAAACATAAGGTTAAGATACAGGGTATGAAGTCGCACTAAGCCTTGGCAGTGCATAATTAGTTAGTACATATCGTACCCTTATTGCAAAAAACAATTATCTTCACCAAAATTTTACCAAAATGTTTTTGAGATTTAAGCACGTGAAAGTTTGACGACACAAAATTATAATACAGTAACGTTTATTTTATATATTAATGGTTAATAATAAATAAGTAAATATTCTTGTTTCATTAAGAAGGATAATAATTGAAGAAAAAGGACTAAATTTAATAGAAAAAACAGGAAATAACCGGTAAGGAGCTCATTTAGTTGGTTTTGCCTGAATGTAGCGAAACTACCGTATTTTCAGAATCACTATTCTGGTAGCTCTACGGGCAGTTTAATTTTATTCTCTTATATTAAAATATTATAATCTTCAAGGCAAAAACCGATTTAGTACATCTATTGCCAGTACAAAAATAAAAATAATATCATTAGTTGGTTTTGCCTGCATATAAATTAAATCTTTATCTATTATCTGCAGGTGTTTTTTTCTAATCTGTACAAAATACTGAGTTAAACAATACCTTTTGTACGTTTTAAGTAATGTAAACAAAACATTTAATAAAAATCTTTAATAATTGATATAATAAGTGAAGTTAAATTAAAATTAGTACAAGTAACATTAATAATCATTAAAATTAAAAATCATTCTTCTGATGATGTATCGGTGAGATTTGCTTCTATCGAGCAATCTATCGAGACTGCTAGCTTCAGTAGCCAGAGATTGGAACCAACCATTAAATTTCTCCGACATCACCCCTTTAGTGCACAGATTTGTAAGGTCCTTTTTTTGCTACCATTATAGGTAGAGGTCTGCTGAACAGTTGTTGTAGGGGTGGAAAGATAACCCCGGAACTGGTGGCCTGCAGAGATAATTCTGAAAGACCTTGTTCGTTCTCTCTGTTACTGGTCCTGTGTTTATTTCTGGTCCCATAACCATGGGTTGGATAAGATGAAGGAGTTGTCGTAATTTAGACCTTGTCGGCTTTCGTTGATGCAGTAACATCCAATGTCGTGTAATCCTTCGTGGCTGGACCACAATTTAGTACTCAGATACTATAGTTCTAAATAAAACCTACCTAAAGTGTACTTTCATCGAAATATATATATATGTGTGTATTTTTCAGTATCTCAAGAGATAACTTTTTAATTAACAACTTTTGTGGTCCGGTCGCGAGGCAGTGCTCTCTGGCCGCGCCACCTCAAATTAAATAGAGTACAAAGAACTATTAATCAATCAATATCCCGAATAAATCTACTTAAAGAGTACCTTGCATACGACAAATATGGTCCAGTAATCCCCTCTAGTTAAGGAGTTATTGGACGTAGAGTGTGGTCCAGCTGTATTGCATACTCTGCAGCAAGTCAATTTTTACTCGACTACGGCAAAGCAAAAGGAGGGTTATGGTTTTGACAGGCTATGTATGTCTGTTCATCTGTTCCCTCGTAACTTCTAAACTACTGATCACACGTAGGCGTAGTCACACGTTACATATACCTACCGTAGCACTTTGACAACGTGTGACTGCGGTTTTCCAAACATGAAAATTTATTTCTACATAGTGAATATTGCATACTTCAGAGTATTGCTAAGTATTGCATGACATTATTGTCAATTTACAACGAAGGCGTCTTGGTAGAGTCTACTGTGTCCATTTACTTGCAACTACATTAGCAACTGTGTTCAGTTCAGTATTATGAAAATTTTGTTTTATACTTTTTCAGCGTCGTTTTTTGTCTTAGTTGGGTTTTAGTTTTTTTACTTTTGCAATATTTAATATTAACTATCCATCAATCAATTTATATAATAGTACCTATTCTCTGCTCTTCGTTGATCCTGTTTTCTCTTAAGAAACTATTCATTTCGATTAATCAATCTTTAAACTATGTGGCGCGGCTAGGGAGGATTACTTTCAGCAAATATAACAAAACATGCTTTATTTCTTTGTGCCAACAAAAAACTGCATAATAAGTACTTCACGAAAATACCAGAATTTCATCTATAAGCTTTTGTTTCTATAGTTTGATTTACTGGTAGATACATCAGCAATTTCTAGTTCATTAATAAGCGCTAAAACTAGTTATCGCAGGTTAATATGTATTAACAGAATAATCTTGGCAAATTTTAAATTAGGCAACTACAGCTAAAACCTGTTATAATACAAAATATGGTTTTTGTGCCATTCGTTTACAATTTTTTATGTATTAAATGATTTTACTATTTTTTTTATGGAGATAATTCTATTATACTTGTAGATTAGTTGCTTTTACTTTAGCTATATTTGTAACGAATCGTCGTAGCGGGTAATGGGTTTTACCCGTAGCTTTATCGCGAAGAGACGAATCGATTGGTGTATTTAACTCGTTTTTGGTAAAAAAAATGCAGATAGTTGGTTTTTGCAATAAGGGTACGATATTCACTATTTTAAGCTTATTTAAGTAATTTCAAACAAAACACACAAACACAAGGTTTTTCGATACAGGATATGAAGTCGCACTAAACCTTGACAGTGCATAATGAGTTGGTATTCACCAATTTAAGAATAAAAACAATGTTTTAAACTGTGTAATATTCTCTAACAATCATTCGTATGCGTGATTAAAGAAGAAGATACAATCATTTAACATTTCAGACCGTTTTTATTACAGGTAGAGTTGAATTTATTTCGTTGATGTTCAATCTTATTTATCGTACTTATTTTTCCTTAAAGCGATTTTCGACTTAAGTAAAAAAACATATTTTGTTCAATGGTTTAGAATATTTTTAACACACATAGTGTCATATTTTATAGTCATCAATAAAAATTTGCTCACGGGCGGGACTCGAACCAGCAACTTTCTGGCTAACCGGGCCAAACGCTCTACCAATTGAGCTACCGCGCTATTAGTCCGACTTTGCGAAATTTGTGGTCTCAGGACAAATAAACGTCACGCATAATGATGTATCCACTTCGATTCTTATTTCATATTTATGAATATTCAGTTCACTTCCATCTATCCACCCACGGCTGTATTAATAACAACAAAACTACAGAAATGAATACCTAATAAAACAAATAAAATTATTATAAGTTATACATCGATAGTCAAGTCACGTATTATGAGATAATTTACTAAATTTATTGATAAATGTTATATTTCATATTATTTACTTCGACATGTGCCTAATATAATTTTTATGTTCGCCATATTTTATTTACATTTGATTGCCAATCACCTACGTGGATCACGTGCAAGTGCAAACCAAAGTGCAAACTATGACGATGATTTACATTGAAATATCCTTACATAGGCACGTAAGGAGATTTCTAGTATCAGGTATGTGTACTTGAGTTACATATTATAAAGTAATACATAAGAATAAATAATTAAAAAAGTAAACTTAAAACCTACCTATTCAAAAACGTAGATTAACGTACATTTTCCGTGTGGCAAGGAGGCTATGATTCTGACTGTGTTGGCGCGTTGGATAGCAATGCTAATCCTTCTTTCTGAAAATAATTATGTGTGAGGTATATTTTTTTAAACTTCATTATTTGCCAGTCGAACTTTTCGGACATGAAGAATATATAATAAATTACATTCAGAACATATAATATATTATATTTAGTTCTGTTTTCTGTTGGTTTATTTTTTTTAGGTGTGGATTGTAAAGACTGATTGATGTTTAAATAGCGATAAATTCAGTGTTGAAAAAAAAAATTGTTTGCTTTCAAAATAATATTAGAGATAAAATAAATTATAAACGCTATTGTTATATCAACTCGGACGACTGCATCCAATAATAGGGCTAATTAAGATTATTAGTGTGGAATTTCCGATCGGTTCACTAGTAGCGAGCGAGACACACCAGTCATCGACCCCAGTGCAGTGCAGACCACTTGCAGAGAAGTGCATTCACACGTGCACATCGAGCATTCACCTTATTAGGAGCAAAGAAAACGGGGTCAGGTAGTTAGTACCTTCTTTCAAAATAATGGATTTCTTTGCACCCTTGAATCTGCAATAGGTAGTACTATTTCGTGTATGTTTCTTTTTTATAACAAAACTTAACTCCACAAATAAAAGTGTAAAAAAGTGGACTTCATGCTAAATACATTCTTTCTCAGTCTTACCCTTAGTTCATTCAAAAAGAGTGTTAATACCCTGCAAAATTACTTGGGTTAATTACGAGTATTATTTGGTAAATGCTTACATTGTTTGATAAATGCTTTTTATTGTTGCTTGGTTGGTGGCACACCAAAACCCAAGTTGACTTTTTTACTGTTGAAGAGGATTTATCATAAAACTTCTTCCAGAAATCATTTGTACGGACAACAGCACGTTAAGGTAAACACTGCGGTGTCTTATGCCGTTGTAATAAGGGCTAATTTGCAAGAAAAGTGGGTAACCTGATGTGCTGCCGTACCATGTTTTCGAACCCACATCAGGCTTAAGAAATGAATTCTATTGTGCACGTTTTTTGCACCAGACAGGAATTTCCGGTGGTCGAGCAGCCCAAGCTTTCTTAGGGTCGATAGAGTTCAATACGTCCCGGAGCTCTATTTTTAAATCACTCACTTAAATACGGCGAGTGAATTGCGTTCGAAAACCAAACAAAAAGCAATGAAATCACGTAAAATATAGACGTAGGTACTCACAAAATTCAGTTAAGTTTTTTCAAATCATTCCGCGTGGAATTATACTAATTTTCAATGGGAAATCGGACATTAATCAATGAATTTCACATGCCTTCTTTACGCGAGTGATTCAAAAATAGGGGCCCTGATTTATGAATATGAATAATGATGGGATCGGCGTGCAAGCTATTGATAACTTTCATGGTATTTTAATTTTTCGAAAATTTTACATCCCAATTAAATATAAATATTATTACTAAATTATCTTCTTTTAATAACCTAAAGTGTATTAAGAAATTGTGCAAATTCAAATAATTAGCCGTTTAAAATGCGTGGTCGATAGAATGGTTAAATACCATTACGAGCGGTTAAATATTTACGAATGTGTGAGATTTGAAGAAAAATGCTTTAATTAGTCAATGGTCATTAAAATAGTTAATCTGACTGGTTAAGATATTTTTCTTACAAAGCACACAATTGTTAATATTTGACCGCAGGTAACCAGGTAACGATAACGACACTTACTTATTATTTTATTATAAATATTGAACACCAATCACATGCATTGCTCTGATCCCAAAGTAAGTAGCCAATGCAATGTTATGGAAATCAGACACAACGGTGGTACTACAACACCCAGACCCCAGACAATATTAGAAAATTATGCTTTCTACATTGACCCGACCGGGAATCGAACCCGGGACCTCTGAGCGGCGACGCCTTTAAGCCCAGCGTGCTTAGCCACTACACCGCGGAGGTCGTCATTACTATCGTTGAGGAAATAGGGTCATCAATTATAGTGCAGAGTCAGTCTAGTTCAGTATGAAAGAAAGTTTGGTACAGTTATTCTTAGTTACTGTAAACTTTTTATAATATCCTTAAAATTCACTAACTTACCAATGGCAAACCATAAGCGAAAATAGGAGTACCAGCGGGTACTTACACCAATTTGAGAAATTCTGTATATTACACATTGTGTGTACCTGGAGCTCTATTTTTGAATTACTCGCTTAAATAAGGCGAGTGAATTGCGTTCGAAAACCAATTAAAAATCAATAGACATCACGCAAAATATAGACATAGGTACTTACAAAAATCTGTTATGTTTTTTCAAATCACTTTTGCGTGAAATTATACTAGTTTTCATTGGGAAATCGAACATTTATCAATGAATTTCACACGCCATCTTGACGCGAGTGATTAAAAAATAGGGGCCCTGGAACTCTATTTTTGAATCACTCGCTTGAATACGCCGAGTGATTTTCGTTCGAAATCGAACTAAAATACATCAAAAATCATACATAATGAAGACGTAAGTAGTCACATAATAGACTCATCCTTTTTTTAAGCACAATCGTTTGAATTTTAACTGTTTTTAGTACGAAAATCTGACCAAAACCCAATGAATATCTCACGTCATCTTTACGCAAGTGATTCAAAAATAGGGCCCCAGGGCCCTTATTTTTGAATCACTTGCGTCAAGATGGCGTGTAAATTCAACGTTTAATGTTCGATTTCCCAATTAAAACTAGTATAATTTCACGCAAAAGTGATTTGAAAAAACACAAATGATTTTTGTGAGTACCTATGTCTATATTTTGCTTGAGTTCCATTGATTTTTAATTGGTTTTCGAACGCAAATCACACGCTATATCCAAGCGAGTGATTCAAAAATAGAGGCCCTGCAAGTGTAGTGATATTTCTTTTTTACGGATTCCAACATGACATCCTAGACAACATAGTCTTTATGTGTGGCCATTATTCAAACCAGAGCGTACTTTGCCACGTCGGGTACCTATGTATCTTGCTTGGTTTATGTAAAGATTATATTATTTTGATTCTTAAGGCGCTACCTGGATTTTTAACGCGCACACTAGCGCCACTTTAGTAGAAAAATCATAACTCGTTAAATAAAAGACCAATCAAAAATCTGGTAGATACGATTGTAGTACAGGTCCTATCGTTTATTTAGTACGTTTAAATTGTTTCTAAAGTAGTTGACTGTAGTTAGAGTAAGAATAACTGCTAAATATGGCCACTTTTAGCATTTTTTCTAACTGTAACTTCAGATAACTCTGTTTTATTGAACTTAAACATTGTATCTAAACCACATATCCGAGCTACAAACGTATCTACCTGATTTTTGATTGGTCTTTTATTTAACGAGTTATGATTTTTCTAGTAAATTGGCGCTAGTGTGCGCGGTAAAAATCCGGGTAGCGCCTTATGTAGATACCACATTTCTATAAATAGTACCTCAAGATCGAAAGGCACGTGAACGATTGTTTATACTTCATTGTTCTAGATACACATGCAAATGTTAATTAATATTCATAATTACTGTAACCATGTCAAGAAGTGTGCCACTAAATTCTATGATTGCCTATCAAATTATCAAATTACTGCCATCATCACTTATCTATAATATTAAAAAAGTACAGGTGAAACTTCAAATCTGTGTTTATACCTAGGTAAGCATAAGTTTTGAAAGAAAGCAGTTTTTATGAAAGTCTAGTATCGCTAAACATTAAAATATTAAACCGCAAAACATTGTTGCAACTGTAAAATATTGTACCTAGCATTGGTGTTTGGTAAAATAATTTGAAAAAAAAAAACTGAGAAACTATTTATCCTTAAATAATTTTGAAGAGATATGGTATAGTATTATGTGTACACAATTGAATGTTTAATTATTTTAATATGAGGTGCTTTTGTGTGACTTAGGTCTGCCTACAGAAAAGAAAAACCGAATAAGATCTACTTATTCCAAAAATAGAGCACACGGCACGTGTTTACAAAAATATATTTCACACTAGAGCACGATCATAAAATTCATAAAAGCAAATATATGTGCTCCTTCTCGGACAGCATTGATTTACTTTGGATATGCTTACGTATTCGTCGGACGTACCACATTTACAATTTCGTGTACAATATTTACAAAAAAATGTTAAACAAACAGTTTCAAGTGGTGAACAACACGTATTTACTCTTACATTCCTCTCCCTACATCATATAGTGCGTGCGTGTCAATATTAAAATTCATGACCATTTCCTTGGACATATCTTATTCTAACTCCATACGAGTACCTACTTCTCACGGATCGGTAAGTTGTCACATAATACATATTAATTAATCTTATCGGATCATCGGTCAAATGTCTGGCTTAGTTCAGGATTTTAGTTTTGTCATAAGTCTGAATTACATTTAGCGTCATCTGTTCAATACCTAAGACGAAATGACGTTCCATATTTAAATCGTTTGGTTAGTGCTTATTTTTTAAAATGTTACATAGGCCCTTAAACCAATATTCATAGAGTCAGGAAGTGCAATTAGTGCGAGATGCAAAGTGGCTTAGTTGCTATGGCGCTTCGCTTCGGACAAACTTCTCACGTTGCAAGATAAGAACAAGTAAACTTCAAACAAAGCAGAAATTAATACCCGTGCGTGTACTTTGAAACAAGAGACGTGTTAAGACTTCTTCAGTACAAATAAGTAATTACTCGGGTAGTCGGTACATGTAGGTATGTAGGTACATATAAATTTATGTTAATCTGTAGGATTTTAGGTATTGATGTTTACACCTTAATTCTTAAAATGATTTTTACTATGATCATCAACCATATATTGTTATAAGACGGGTTTATTCCGATATCTAACCAACGAATTACTGAACGAAGAACGTTATTTCGTGTCAAGAAACAGACAGATAACTCTAACCAAAACTTATTAGGACATTGTGAAACAATACTATTTTGCTTGTAAAAATGATAATCAAAAATAACTCGAATAATGCTCAACGGAAAATACGAGAAAACCCAAGATTGACGTCTTTCTTTGTTTTGTTATTTAAGATTTAGGATACTCTTATCTTACTCGTAACTTATCTAAAGTCTTAATTTTACAAATTAGCTAATACAAATTAAAAAGTAAATTAGTTTAAATTCCCGAATCCAAGTAGAATAAAATGCGATAATTTACATATGTAAATAAAAGTTACCATTTTTATTTAAAACATCGCCTTGAAATTGTATAGGTAAGTAATGTAAAGTGGTTTACATTAGGGATATCATCTAAGTGCCTTGCAGCATGCAATATTTGTTTTAACAGGCATAAAGCATTTCAGATCAATGCATGCATGCATCTGAATAATGCAATATCTGGCGTGTGGCCCAAGGCTTGGATTGCTGTACTTGCTATCACACTTAATGTCAGAATTACGGATGATATTTCCAGATTGTGCGAAATAAATTTTTTGATATGCTCATAAAATGAAACACCCAATAGTTACAAACAAATAACTTATAGTACAAAATATGGTCTCAAATAGAACGGAATAAAGTAAATCGTCATTTTTAGCAACTTTACAGTTACAGTTTAAAAGCAAACCTATTGGCGGCACTATTTTTCGATTGTGTTTTTTGACTAGCTGTCATTTATATCATGTGACTAACCGCTACTTTTCGACTTAAGCGGAGTTGGATACAAAGGGACGGATATAGATACTATTAAATTTTTCTATAGTTAGTAATAATAAAGTTAGTTATGCACTATGACCATTGATTGCCTATCAACCTACTTATGGGTTCGTTTAGTAAATAATTGTCAATTAGCATTTTAGGTATGTAGGACTAAACTATAAAAGGCGCAGTGGTCAACATCAATGATTTCTCATCAGCGCTGAAATCGCACATGACAGTGAAGCTACATTATTGTCAATTTGTGAGCGAACTCAAACCTCTTCATATAAACGTACAGTCATCACGCTTGAATGGAGGCATGTTTAATAAACCGCTCTACAAAGATAAAAAGCCATTTTCATTGTCCATTGTTAAATCATACCAACCAACCAACGATCTTCGCCTTAAATAGCAATGTTTAGTCAAAAAGATCGTTATTTTTCATATCATTGCAGTTGCACTCCGTTATTATTAAAGTCAATAACTGTTTACTCAAAGCAGAAGTTATTGCCCAGATAATCTTTTCGATTTTACCAATATGAATTCGGTTTGCGTCAATCATCAATAACTTTTGTTCGTACGGCAATACGTACTTACTTGTTATCTTGTTATCACAAAACCGTGCGTGTAAGTTGTTTATGGGCAAAATGGTTGCCTATGAACAACTTACATGTTACACACAAAATGTTAACTCATTGGTTAACTCTCAGAAAATCATCTTGATTCTTTCAGCCACCATATAAAGTCATGAAAAGTAATCTTATACTCATTTATTTTAAATCAAGCATGTTTAGCGAAAGCTTGAGGCTGTTTGCCAACTATGCCTTCCCCGAACAAAGCTCGAATCAAATTGGTTGGTTCGAATGATTATGATGGAAAACATTATTATTAGGCGTTTGTCTAGCGGCACGTGTAAGGCACGTAGTGTTTGGTTTCAGAGGTAGGCCATTGTTGCATTTGTGTGATTCGTAGGCTAGAATAGGCAGTTTATCAAGTGCTTTCCAGTCGGAACCCTCGTGCGCCCGACTGGGATCCGTACTTAAAAACATTTTCACTTGCCAAACAGTTTGCGTCACTCAGTTTTTAACGCGTACTTCAACGTCATATCTTCTGGTGCGATGGTACGAGTGATTTTTATCTTACGTAAACATATTTATTTATGTAGAGAGTTAATTTTTGATCCACGAGAGCTACTATTATAAATTAATGTCGCAGATTACAGTTTGGTAAAAAATATATTGCGATGGTAAAAAAAAAATGTATGCTTAGCCACTTTCGCGCGTAATGTTAATGCCATAAAAGTTTACTTTACGAATATGTTGGATTACACAATTCATTCGGAAGTTAAAAACGAGTATAGCGAATTAACTTTATTGCTGTGTTGAATCAATTTCATTATTAATGGACCTTTCGATTTCGTCGTGAAAATCGGTATTTCAGTAGTACCTTAGGTAAAGAGTGATTACTCACGTAGTAAAGCCTTTGCTGGCTTAAGCCGTAGGCGCATTTGAGAATAGTCGTACATTCGAGTCGTGGAAAAAATGGGTGAAGTCATAGGAGTTTTGTCTTTAAAATTGCATTTAAATGTACCTATGATTTCGAAACTACCACTTTTTCTGCGTTATATATTTCTCCACCTTAATTGCACACAAGCATATTGACACCTGTATTTGCTAGCTTGAGATATTAGTACTTATAATTTAGTACAATCGCCTTCGCTGATTATCATGTTTAATAGACCGTAAAGAAATACCGAGTACCTATTTTCATTATTTATTTTCCATCAAACAACGGAAATACATTCGCTTGGTAATCATCAACATTTCGTTTGATATCTATGTTAGGTAATTACAGGTTCTAGATAACGTGAGAGCATACCTTCATAGGTACACTGAAATATCTTTTATTGGACTTATGATAACGAGAAATCAACCTGACTACTGATGCTCATAACGTAGTGCGAGCAGCCGAAGGAAACACATCAGAACTCTATATTTCCAGAACTAAACATTGTAACTGATTTGTGATAAGTCCAGTGATAGTTATATCATATTATCAAAGTTCCCAGTATTATTCCGTTATTGACAATCAACTTTTTCTGTGCTTTTCCGTTCGGCGTCCTGCGTCAGGCTTCGGTAATGAAGTTTCATTGAAACGTGCAATTAACTTTGTTTGTTTGTCAACTGCAATGGATTGCCGCACACAATAGGCAGCGTATGCATGAATGTTGATGTTCTCTTTTAATCTTCGACGTTTAACGATAGTGTTATTTTACTTCTTAACTAAATGGCGATTTATATCTATTTTCCGGACAGCATCTTTTGGATAGACAAAGAACATAATGCATTTCTCCTTTGTTTCAGGGTTAAAAGGATAAGCGATTAGAATAAGGTGTGGAACACCAAAACAATAGAGTGTACCGAGGTAGAGTCCAATGTCGTCTCCGAGCCCAGCCGTCGGAGACCCAGCCACACCGTGAACTCGCGCGCTCAGCGCATCTTTGATGCACTCTCCTCCGCTGGAGAAAATCGTCTACACGCACTGTCACTTCATTATTATTAAGTTTCTTAACATCTTCTTCATATTATAGTTTATATCTATCTATACGTACAATCCGAAGCCGGATCATGGCTAAAATCTTGAAGGTGGTCGGCGCCTCTTGGCTGCGGACCAAAGTGAGCTCTTACATCTTGGGGATACTCGGAGTCCTGGCCATACTGGCACTGTTCGCTGGCCAAATTGAAAGGTTAGCTATTATTTTTTGTTCATAAAATTTATCATCTTATCTTTTAAGGCATGTAATTAGGTATATCTTCTTAGTTGGCATGCCTCCAAAAATAAATCCTGTTTACTTATTGATATCGCTCACAAACAAGTCGGAACAACTTTTCTAGAACTAATATTTTTTTCTTTATTTCTAGAATGAAAGAGGATGGCAACTATGCGGCAACTGTGTTTCATTCCGAAAAAACTGGATACCGAATTGAGTACTGGGGCCAAAGTAACGAATTGGCTGATATACCCAGAGGAGTCGCTAGAGCCTATTTCAGAATGGACGTTGAAACAACAGGGTGAGCAACAACGGATTATTATTCACATAAATGTCAAAAAACCCACTTCTGCTGGTCGAGTAGGTACACCTATTCTCTGGGGGAGTCAGTGTTATAAATAAAAGACACATCAAAATACATATTTACATTGAATAGCTAAATACGGATTTGCGTGTAAGATTAGCACGAAAATTGCACTCCGTCACAGTTGTGATTAATTGCGAACTAACACAGACTGACTTTTGAGGCACATCAGGATACCCACTTTTGTTGCAAACTAGCCCTTATTACAACGGCATAAGACACCGCGTTTTTTACCTTGACGTGCTGTTGTCCGTACATTGATGGCCTCATTAAAAACTTTTTTGGCTTCTGTATGCTTGTAATGTACCTAAGTTTCGTGTTCTAAAACGTTTTCCTAATTTTTCAGCTGGTCTCTACTAGAGGTGGAGACGTCAGGCTCATACCCTGACGAGGTCCAAGCGTATGCGGCCGGCATCGTCGAGGGTGCTCTGACCTGGTCCCTCATCCACAATCACCTGGAAAACACGATTCGAGCCACATGCGACAACAAACCGGTTGAGAAACAGTGCAATAAGCTAAGGGATGCCCTGGATTTGTCGGTGAATAAATGGAAGAAGCATGCTTCGCAGCTGAGCAATGTCGAACCGTTCTGGCATCAGGTAATTTCTTTTAGCTCATTCACAAATACGTATACTTGAATACCTAGTGATGACTTGGTGAAAGTGAGAAACTCCTATGTCAACATCAGCCTGGCGATTTTCGAGGCACTTGTTTTTTTTACGTATGGTAATTCGATTGCGAGTTTTTAACTGTTATACTAGTTCAGTAACCTTTAAAAGAAGTAAAAACCTACTGCAAAACCAAAATACTTAAATAAACTTGACCCTTTATAGAAAATGATACGTTTTAGGCGAACAATTTTTTTTCGGAGGTGCTCTGATTGTTGATACTTGATATAGAAAAGTGATGGCGTTGTATTTTCTTTATTTGAGGTTCATTTTATTAGGTAGTTAGGTGATTTAGTTTTTAGTAAAAAGTTTAACTCGCAATGAAATTATTACACGACAAAAATTCGATTGCCACGAGAATCGCCACCCGGAGGCCCCATTTTTGAATCACTCGCTTGAATATAGCGTGTGATTATCGTTCGAAAACGAATTTAAAATTAATGGAAATCATGTGAAATATAAACGTAAGAGAACTAGTACCTACTCACAAAATTCAGTTATGTTTTTATAATCACTCCCTCACTGATTTTCATTGGGAAATCGGAAATTAACCAATTAATACATCACATGCCATCTTGACGCGACTGATTTAAAAATAGGGGGCTCTGTGTATTTACCACTTTTAAAGCAAAACAAAGGAATTAAAATTCGAGTACTGACTATTATAATATTTTATACATTTATTTGCAGAAAATACATAGTAGTATTTCACATAGCTAAATTTGTACTACATAAGCACACCTGGTATGGTACAGCAAACACAAAATATTAGTACCGAAGTTCGCTTGGTTCAATATGGTTTGTATTGGAAAACAATCTCCCTCAGCATTTATTTAGCTATCCTAGTCCTCATTGGTCCAATGGACTCCGAATTGACCACATTGAAAAATAAAGAAATCACAACCTTAATGTTATGGTGTGAAGCCTACTATTATCACTCAGTGGCATTTATTATATTTTTTGCAGGTATCTTTATACTATCAACAAATCAGCGGCATCTTCACCGGCTGGAAACACGGGGTGGAGCGCAGTCAGAACGAATACGACACTGACATATCGGATTTGTACTGGCTGAACTCCCTCGGCGAAGTCACGGAGATCCAACACAAGCTGAACATCTCCCTGGATGATGAGGTCATAAATACCTTGCCTCCTCTCTCCAGTGGGTTCTTGAAAATAGTCAATGATACAGCAACCAAGAAGTTATATCTCGCGCAAAATACTGCTGGAAGGTAAGAATCAAAAACATAAATTTTAATTTGTTTCTTGTTATGATAGTAAGATATGGATCTATAGCTATCTCGGTACCTAGTTTATATCTACCTGTCTAACTATTGATAGATCTTGTTTTAATCCGTTCACTTAAAAATTAAGTAACTCTTTTAACTCACTCTTACCGTCAAAATTCAGACATGGAAATCGAAATACGAAATTTTCTCATCCATTTAAAAAATGTAGAGCAGCTTAATGAGCTTAAAGCTTAGATAACTGACAAAACAAGATCGCTTTTACACACCCTTGTCCCTGTTAGTACGAGTACAGATAGTTATACTTAACAGACAAAGGTCAACAAGTTCGCAGTCTATTGAAAGGTGCGATTTCTGTCGAATTTAATAATATTTAGGTAGGTACTTGGAGTTCTGGGGGCGTCCTGCGATACAACTTTAGCCGTTCCATTTCCAGGCAGCTCAATACCAACTCAGTGTAAACAAATATTATCAATACAATAATATTAGAATAATACAACAATGGTACAAATATTAATATAAGTGTTGTTTTATTAAAATAATTATATCAAGCGAAATCGCAATACGAATTGCTAATTTGACAGAAGGTAAAGCTGAGCCGCTTACCTATCAAAACTGCATCGCAATGCGCGCCCTGTACAATACAAGCGTCATTTTAAGCGTTAGTATAATATTTAAATCTTTACTTTTCTTCAGCTACTCCTCAATGACTCGGATACTCAAACGATACAAGCTGAACTACCACATGACGTCGAACAGAAACTCCAGCTTCGTCCCCGGGTCATCAGTCGATTTCACCGGATACCCCGGATCCATCAACAGCCAGGACGAATTCTACATCCTAAGAGGCGAAAACCACAGGCTTGCCGTCTCCGGTACTCCGCTCAAGAATTATAACACCAAGCTTTGGAAAGAAGTCAATATCACTGAACAGGTAACTAAGTCGTTTGAAATTATGGAGCTCTATAGAACAGTTACAACAACATTTTTGGCGGGCATGGTCCAAAGACTTGAATTGACTTGACTTGACTTAGTCTCTTTGAACAAAAAAACAAAATGGCAAAATAACCAACCAAATATAAAATTGAGCTCAGTAGTTATAATAAAAGATAATATTGTTCATCCACGATTCTGGCCATTAGGTCGTGTTGTAATATTATTTCCTGGCAAGGATTCTAATAAGGTCAGATTTTATTATCATAACAGAGTTTGTTTCTATAGTGTTTTATCACAACACAAACTTCTAAATATAAATTGTACTTGAAAAAAGCAACTGTGTCAAATGAGGAATCGAACTCCGCCTCTTACGTCTTACGTTCGTATAGGGTTCGATTCCTCGTCTGACACAGTTGCATTTTCAAGTGCAATTTATATTATAAAGTCTAAGTTGTCATTTCCTCATTGATTACAATTACCAAACATTGTTTCCACGATAAACACTTATCTTTATCGATAGTCACACTTTCCCATTTCGGCCCAAGGGCGTGGGCCCCGCCAAAACTGAGCCAACCGAAGTGCAAGGGCAAACTACCTACCTTTTCTCGAAGTGTTTCATCGACAATTTGAACGTCTAAAACTTCAGTCCTAATTAAACCTTAGACGAACGAAACTTTCTGGAGTGAACTTATTATACATGCCAAGTTTCAATTGTAAAGCTTTAAAACTTTAGGTTTCATCACTAAGTAAAAACCCCCGATCTCGTCACTGACTGATGATCATCAATAGTCTATGCGACTTCTTTAAGTCCTAGAAACCTTAAATTTTGTATGTTAGCTAATTAATGTACGCATATAACGAGAAAATTCTAAAGCTTAGAATTTAACCCCTAAAATATTCGCCTTATACCCATTAGACGCAAACGCAACGGCCAAAGTACAGTATTTTGACTCAACTGCAGAGTTTGAGAAGATTTTTTTATAGTGGGTTTGTGAGTAAAGGTAGGACGCCTTGGGTCAGAAGCTTAGTTCTACATGATCTCATGACTATTTTACACTAAAAGCTATTGCTTTCATCTCGGCTTTTGGTTAAATTTACTGATCACTAGTGCGTACAGTCATTCATGTGTTGCATGTACATTTTTATAGCTTCCATTGTGCCAGTTATTAGTTCTATGACAATATTCAAAATGCGGTCCTTACTCAGTTTCTTTTTTTTCTTTTTTTCTAGGTTCCTCTCGGTCCTCGCGTACTGGCCGCTAATCACCTGGCTTCGAACGTCAGCACGTGGGGCCACACCCTCGCGACCAGCAACTCGGGTACTGGCTGCAAGCAGTGGATAGTCGTCGACTTCAACAGATTCGACCAGATGGAAAACTGGAGGCCAGAGGAAAATACCATCGAGAACCTGGCCAGGAATTATGTTGTCACAGAGAGCACTGTTGATAGGTAAGTTAATAATTTAATTACGTCCAAATACGTCTGTTATGTTTATTCATCCTTGCAATTGTTCAGTGGGTGAATTATATGAAATTATTTTGAGAAATAAAGTCTTAAACTGTAAACTCACATTGTTAATTTCGAAACGTCAGAGAAAGACGTCATTAATGCTAAATCGTTCATAAGCTAATTTAAAGTAAATAAGGCCCACTTGCACACAATGATTTAAACCAGGATTACGCTTCATCATTTCCATCATTATCATCCCCCGCGGCTTTCCACAGCGACCGACCACTAGCGGTCTGCATTCAGTTTGATCCTGCGATCTTTTTAAGGTCGTCTGTCCATCTTGTCAGTGGGCGTCCTACGCTGCGTCTTTGGTCGAAGGGTCTCCAATCTGAACTTTCCTGCTCCAACGGCCATCATTTTTGCGCGCTATGTGCCCTGCCCACTGCTGCCATTTGAGCTTCCCGATTCTCAAGGCTATGTCCGTTACATTAGTTCTTCTACGTATCTCCTCATTTCTGATTCAATTCTGTAGAGAAACACATGCATGAGCATAGCCCTCTCCTTCGCTCGTTGTGTGAGCTTCTTTATAAAGCCCATAATTAGAGACCATGTTTCGGATCCGTATGTCATCACTGGTAACACACACTGGTTGAAAACTTTCGTCTTCAGACACTGAGGTAGTTGAGATGAGAAGAAACTCTTGCGATTACGCTTACCCTGGATTAAATCTTCATTCTGTCTCTGTCAACGTCAAATAAACTGACCAAGACAGAATGATGATTTAATCCAGGATGAGCGTAATCCTTAATTAAATCATCGTGTGCAAGTCCACCTTAATGTCTTTGAGTATGATGGTTAGTAACTTAATAGCGAATATAGAATATCTTTGATTAGTTAAGTGGTTACACGAGTATGCTATTATGTACAATAGTACTTTGTTAATTTGTTTGGTTTATATTCTATTCATGCACTGTTTATGAATACGAATTGTCTTACTGACATCATTAACACCACTATTATTAATAGTCTAGATAGGATAAGATGAGTCAATTTAAAGTAATTAGTCATTCTTTTCATTAGGTACATACCTCATAACGACACAAATGTGTTCATTTACTGTCTGTTTATTAATTTTATTGGTAATTATCTAATGTCAATTTATATTACACAAATGAACTGTCGTCTTCACAACTTTGGCTTTTTCCTCTCTTTTACATCATACATATGCCAATCGCGCGAGCCAAAGAAAAAAACCTTTGGCTTATGTTTACTCTTCGATTTCCAGAGACGTAAAACACACAGTTGTGTACCGCGCACACAACGGTCACGGCAAAGGCCTAGCTTGGCTGGTGGAACAGGTCCCGGGGCGCACGCATTCTGCCGACCTGTCCGACGCACTGCTGGCCCAGGGCTACTGGGCTACGTATGGTCTGCCCTTCTTCAAGGTCAGTATACTGATTCACTTGTATGACCTGCCCATCTTCCAGTTCAGAAACAGTAAGAGCTGGTCGGTTCATATAACCTAGGCTTTAATAAGTCCTCCAAAAGTGCTTATGGATATTATACATTTGATAAGAAACTTCTTATCCATATTCAGCCATTTTAATTGGAGAGGAAGTGTTTCAAAAAAACTTGATAAATACCAATTTAATTTAAAGGTTCAATTAGCGAGGTCACCGTAACCTCGTAGCAATGAAAAATTGCAAAGGCATCTGACCATGACCAGAATGTAATACATACCAACTCAAGCGCGACTTCCGTGGACAATTTTACTTTATTAAAATGTTTGTTTTTTTATTTTATTTCAGGACATAGCCGAGATCACGCACGTCGACCAAATGGAAGAGCAGTATGGCAGCATATTCTCAGAGTCAGAATCACCTAGAGCTGTCATCTTCAAACGCGGATACAAGAACGCGACTTCCTTGGACAGTATAATCAAGCTCATGAGGCAGAACAACATCACTGCGATGAACAGAGCTAGTAACGAGACTGAGGAGTGCCAGATCGGAGTAGAGTGCATGCTTGAAGAGATGGGGTACTGGTCAGTGCTAGGAGTGAGAGGAGATATGGTTCAAAAGCATAAGCAGGCGTATGGGATTATCGACACTAAAGTTGCCACTGGTACGTACACGAACACTCTTAACTTCGTTTTTCTTTGTTTGTCGAATATTTCTAACAATCTTAACATTCCTTTTTAACGAAATGCTTAATTTATAAATAAGATAGAGAAACACTCACAACCTACAAAGGTAATTCGTCGTTGAACACTGAGACCTTTTAAGACTAAACTGAGAAACTTTACATATTATGCAAATGGAATTGAATCCTTAAGTACTTATCGAACATATGTACCTATACTCTAGTTTAGAAGCTACATATATAATTACTAAATAAATTACCGACGATTGTAAGCTTTGAATATATAACATGGTATTTAGAAAATAATTTTAACGTCCACATCCAAAGAGGAACTAAACAGTAACTGCAACAATACCTTTTTTTGCGCTCACAGGTACCAAAGGCGAGGACACAATAGGATTCGCGGCGGTATCGGCCCCCCCATACACAAAACCGAACGCCACCAAGCTGAACAAAGGCAACATCGCTCCGATATACACGCACGAGTTCGACAACAACCCATCCATCGACGGCCTGGAGATGCGGGACCTCGTCAAACAACAAATAGAGGAAGCCGTACAGGAAAACCTGGAATACCTCAACAGGGACGTCATCAAACCCTTCCAATGGTCAGATAGCGATTACAAGAACACTCCCCATCATGGTCTTCCCGATAAATGGGAGTTTGAACCCTTCGAACCCAAATGGTCCTGGTGAATCTCTATCTATTTATATAATACATCAAATATGTATAATTTAAACTCTTTCTTATTCGTTTCACCGTCTCACTTTGTTTTTCTGACTTTTAAGTTTCATCCTTGACAATATCGTAAGTTTTTTTAGTGAATCGATTTAAATACCACTTAAGTACTGCCTAAACAGTTAAATAGACTCCGAAGTAAATTTCACCGCATAATTGCGCATAATGTCCGTTTTTTATATCTATCTATAAATCGTAGTAAGATGTTTTTAAGTAAATGTAGTCTTATTTATTGGATCGTTGTTGGTATTGTCCTTGTTTGTTTGTATATTTGTTTTAGTAACTTAATGTTTGTATGTACTTGCAAATTTGTTTTTCACAATTGAAATGAGAAAGGTAGAAGTATTTAGTTTAATACATTGCCGAGTATTCGAAATCGGCCTAATTACTGAACAAAATATTTTGAAAAATCTTAATTGATTTTCGTCCTTATCATTTTCTCTGTTTGTACTTACTTTAGTTGTCGTCTCAAACATGAAAGTGCCCATCTGTTAAAAATCATCCTTAAATTTCATTTATTTAGTAACTCTATGTACTTATTTATAAATTACATAACATTTTATTTTAAATTTAATAACAATGAAGTGACCTGCAAAGAACATTTCGGATTTTACTCTCGAAAATAAATGTTCCATTAGATACCTAAAATTCTGTTTTATTACCTTTCTTTTCTTTTACCTACAACTTACTTATCGTAATCATGGAATTGTGTAGGTACTGGAATTGTGTACTGGACACATCAGAATCTATTGGCCCACCTTGTATTTTCAGTTTCGTTTGGTCCTAGCTAAAATTTTATATTAGGTCGAGCAAAAAGTTTTTATGCAGTTTTGAACCTGGCAGATTCACAATTTCATTCGATAGTCTTTTTTGAACTTCGAACACAGAATTTAAAGAAACAAAAGACAATTTGGAGCCTGTTTGTTGATATCAAACAATCGAATACTAAGAAAACTTGGTTTTATTGGTTTACTTGGATTTAATTCGATTTAATTATTTAGACATACTCTTACTAATCTGTGATTTAATTCTTGAAAAAGTGATTGATATCTTTGGTTTTCCAACAAAAATTACTTATTCTTAACATTAAGGTGAGGTTCTATCAATAATCTATGGATACTTCACCTGAAGTCGCCGCCCAAGCTGTGGCACTTATTCAGGCCGGACACAGCCAAAGAAACGTGAGTGCTCAACTTAATTAAAGTCGATCTGCGGTCCGAAATGTTCATCGGAGGTACCTAGAGACTGGCGGCTTTGTTCGTCGCCAATGAAGGCCACGATCTCGGGTCACAACTGAAAGGCAGGATCGATTCATCGTGACGACTAGCTTGAGAAATCGTCACCTTACCTCCATTGAGATACAAAACCAACTTCGCGACTTCCACGGAGTATCTGTGGGCGCTCGAACTGTTCGGAGAAGGTTAAAAGAACGCGATATGGTACCACACAAGCCAGCTAATGGGCCCAAACTAACGCGAGCCCACCGAACAGCGCGCCTTTATTTCGCACGCAGTCATTTAAATTAGACACAGCAAGATTGGAGCCGTGTACTATATTCTGATGAGTCTAAAATTGTGTTACATGGCAATGATGGAAGGAAGAAGGTCTACCGACGTAAGGGAGAGCGTTGCGCTCAATGCTGCTTTGAAGAGAGGGTTGCTTATGGCGGTGGCTCGTAGACTGTCTGGGGCGGTATATCCGCGAGCGGCAAAACTCAACTTGAGGTTGTTACAGGACCACGGCTGCCAACATTAAATGCTGTATGGTACATTCGTGAGTGCTTAGAACCTCGCGTGATACCATACGCGGACTATGTGGGCCCAAATTTCCTTTTTATGCATGATAATGCAAGAGCCCATGCGGCCGGCATCGTCAGGCTATATCTTCGGGATGAGAACACAGTTATGGACTGGCCAGCCAGAAGCCCAGACATGAACCGCATTGAGCACATGTGGGACGAGCTAAAAAGACGTGTTAGGGCTCGTCAGCCAGTTGTCCAGACGATGCAGGAGTTGAAAACTGCCATTGAAGAGGAATGGGAGATGATCCCTCAAAATTTCATAGAGCGGTTGATAAACTCTATGCCTAATCGTATGAGAGCTGTGGTAGATGCCCATGAAGGCAACACGC
The DNA here is from genome assembly GCA_963924145.1 of Pyrausta purpuralis. Taxonomy (NCBI): domain Eukaryota; kingdom Metazoa; phylum Arthropoda; class Insecta; order Lepidoptera; family Crambidae; genus Pyrausta; species Pyrausta purpuralis. The sequence continues at coordinate 16,423,295 of OZ001651.1, read as the reverse complement.
GTTATAAAATTAAACCTTTATTTGATAAAACATGTTTTTTATTCAAAAATCAATTGCCTTTAACAAGGCGCATATCCGACTTGTTAGGCGTAGCTCTATGTCGTATGGTATTCTGAATTCAAATTTAAAACAATACGATCGAAAAAGATGGTTATATGTATCAGGTTTAAAACTGCATCAACAGTTTTTGTTCAATCTAGCAATCATATTTCGGAAGGGGCCATCGAAACCTAAACTCTAAGGTGGGCCAATAGATGTGTCCAGAAGTGTATTAGAGGAGGCTTAATTTATGAGCTGTTTTTGCTTGGTATGGGACGATAGATACATTGTAATCAATCATAGTACAATATGTATTATAGTAAAATATTACAAGTAAACTAGTAGCTCACGAAAGGAAAGTTTATTTAAAGGGCATCGCTTGGCACACATATTTGATACCTAACTTTGTTTGGACTAGGAGGTTAGGAGGTTAACATATAAAAAGTCCCTGCCCGTGTACCTCTTGAGCCAGGAGCAGGAGGAGGGCTTGGCGACCATATAAGTGTCTTATATTTTGCAAGTGCTTGTTGGTTCGTATGTTTCATCAACATCATCACTTTTAACCAAATCTTGTCGTTCGTAGTCCCACGCTGCGCTTGCGGTCGAAAGGTCTCTAATCTGGAACTTTTCTGCCCCATTGGCCATCAGTTCTTCGCGCTGTGTGCCCTGCCAACTGCCACTTGAGCTTACTAATTCGTAGGGATATATCCGATCCCTTAGTTTTTCAAAGTATCTCCTCGTATGTGATTCGATCTTGTAGAGAAACACCGATCATTGCCCTCTCCATCGCTCGCTGTGTGATTTTGAGATTATTTATGAGGCCCATAGTTAGAGACCACGTTACAGATTCTTCGTCTTTCATAGGGAAATCTATACTAATATTATAAAGCTGAAGAGTTTGTTAGTTTGTTTGTTTGTTTGTTTGTTTGTTTGAACGCGCTAATCTCAAAAACTACTGGCCCGATTTGAAAATTTTTTTTTACGTTGGATAGTCCATTTATCAAGGAAGGCTTTAGGCTATATAACATAAAGATACGACTCATAAGACCACAGCAGAAATGAAAAATGTTGCGAAAACGGGAGTAAGATATTCCTTTTGAGAGCTTCCGCTGCATACGCTGCGAAAACCGCTTAAGTTACACAAAAATCATGTATGACAGGATTGTTCAGCATTAAAAGTTCTATAATAAAGTCCGCGACAGCATATGTCTATCTTTTATGGTTGACTTACTACAACCTTTTTTATGTTAATAAATTTGTAAAAAAATAATGCATTATTTTTAGAGGTGTATTAAACACACAGGTATTTATTCTTATCAAAATAAATACATTCATCATCACGAGCGTTTCATTTAGAACCAAGTTGCCCTTTATATTATTTGATTTCAATAAATATCTTAGGAGCTATCACAGTTTTAACATAACTCCGCACCAAAATAATGTTCGCAGCTTAAGTACAACGTGCGCTTGCGCTAATATATTATAAAGCTGACTTTGTTTGTTTGAACGCGCTTATCTCAGGAACTGCTGGACCGATTTGAAAAAAATATTTCTGTGTTGGATAGCTTATTTATCGAGAAAGGCTTTAGGATATAAAACATGACGCTGCGACGGGAGGGGAAGGAGCAAACTCAAAACGCGCGGACGAAGTCGCGGGGGACCGCTAGTGTATTAAATTTTTCAATAAACTACCAGAACACATTGTAAACTTAACGATCAATTATTTTAAAACTGTCATTAAAGTAACCCTTATGACGAAAGGGTATTATAAAGTAGATGAATATTTAAAAGATAATAATGTATGGACTTGCATGAATACTACAAACATTGTAAACCTTTTGAAAAGAGGCATTGGCAATAGTGACTGAGTTTGTTGCGCAGCTTCTTCTCAGCACTAGCCCAAAATTGTCCCCAAGCTGTGGTCGAGTTTATATTGGGACGTGTAAAAGTGTCCTCAATGGGCCTATTTGCATAAATAAATGACTTTTCATTTTAGGACCTAATTGTTGGGATATTCGGTCGAGGTCTTCGAGCATAGTGCGAATCGTCGTCTTTGCCACAACGACTATGTCATCAGCAAACCGGAGGTGTGTTATGTGATTGCCTTTGACGCAGATGCAGTATGTTTGATATTTGTATAATTGTTTTGGTGTTTGTTTACGAATATGTTCATTGGAAACAAGATATTGTGTCGACATTATTCTTTCCTCAATTGAATATATTCCGACTTAAGGACCAGTGTAAGTATCTATCATCAAAATAGGTTCAGTAATTTTTGAGATGCGGGCAAATAGAAATTGCAAAGAAACTATGGAATAATAAACTTAAACGTTTAAGGGCCGATTTTTCAATGGTCAGATAAAACTTATCAGACTGATAAATTATAAAGCGACAGATATGAAAAAATGACAGTTAAATACGTACCTATAATTGCTGACAATTAGGTGACGTTTTCAAATTAGCCACATTGTATTTAGTTCGACTAATATTTCTTATCTGACTATTGAAAATCAGCCCTTAATGTAATATGTTTAATTAATCTTCATATGTTGAACCATCTTCAATTCAATCTTCTTCAATTCTTCAATCTCGATAAAAAGGCTGCAATAACACTTTTGTATTCTGTTTACGAAAAAATAGTTAATTTGAAGTTTTTTGAAAACGGTTTCAATGTTTGAACATTATATATTTTTACTCCATAGTAGTTCTATTTGCACATATCTCAAAAACTACTTAACCGATTTTGATGAAACTGACGCTGTTGCCTTTATTGGAATATGCTTCAATGATATTAAAAAAGAAAAGTACTAGGTAAGCACTTAATTTACCATATCGTATCGGATATATCTATTAAAAACAATAAAATTACCTATACAAATAAATTTGGAAGCTCTAATTATCTAATACATAGATCATCATACTCAAATATTATCAAATCCCAAAGCGGTACTTAGATACATGTCGAATTGAAGGCCTACTATTTTGAACTCGATTTAACACTTAAATAAGTTTAACTTGTAGGAAATTTTATCAGCTTTATTTTTACACAAGCATGTCGCTAAAACGCATAGTTTCCGAAAATTATGCGAAAAATCCAAAAGTTTACCTTCAATCCCTCCCCCTCCTCCCGGCTCCAAGGACCTCTTAACTAGTCTAAACACAGATACGAAGTCAAAAATCGTGTTCCTTGAAATCCCTCTACGAAGAAAGTTTAGCGATACTTATTTGATTGCCGGGCGAGCCTATTTTTAGGGTTCCGTAGCCGAATGGCAAAAAAACGGAACCCTTATAGTTTCGTCAAGTCTGTCTGTCTGTCTGTCTGTCTGTCTGTCTGTCCGTCCGTATGTCACAGCCATTTTACTCTGTAACTATAAGCATTACACTGTTGAAATTTTGTAGGAAGATGTATCCTGTTAACCGCTTACCGATTCTCATACAAAAAATAAAAAATAATGACATTTAAGGGAGGGCTCCCATACATGAAACTAAAACCAAAAAAAAAATTTTTAGTCAAACCTATGCGTGTGGGGTGTCAATAGATAGGTCTTTTAAAATGACATAGAGATTCCTAAAACCATTTTCTTTTAAAGTCTAACGTTTCATAGCTAGACCCTTCCAAAGTGGTAAAATGGGCGTCCCCCCCATCTAACTTCTTAACCAAGCAAGTGTAAATTTTGAAAAAAATATGTGATGTAGATCTTAATTAAAACTTTCAAAGAAAATTAGTTTGGACAGGATCGAACGAGTAGATTAAGAGATATAGCACATTTTCAACAACCGCAAACATAACTTTGTACTTCATACAAACACTATGAAAAACAAAGTTTTATTTGCAGTCGACAAAATATTGTGGTATTTTACTTAGTAGAAGTAAGTGGATTCCCTAATTCAGTTAAAGTTGGCACGGAACCCTCAGTGCGCGAGTCCGATTCGCACTTAGCCGGTTTATTTTACATATCAAGGAGATTTGGAGAAGGCCAAGGACGGTGGTCCAACATTCGAAAAAGGAATAACCTACTCTTACTAATCCGTGGGAATAACTTTGCGCGGCCGAATGTATACAGAAAAGGAAAAAATAGACAGTGCCATCTATCGCTGATAAATAGACCAACTTCCCTGTCCGAATCTTCTACCTGCCGTGGTGTGGTGGCTTCTGTCGTGTCCCCATCCCATAAGTAAGGCATGTGCTGTCATCACACCGCTTTCACGTTATTTGACACACGGTGAAATAATGGAGTGTTTGTTTGTAACTGAATGAAGTCATGATAAATTATTTTTTATTGTGAAATATTAGTCGTCCAAGGAGATAATATTTATTTTACAGTGTCTTAAAGTAGCTGTTGATATAAAGTATACAAAACAATGAATTTCTTTCGGAAAGAACCTACTGTAAAAGGTAAAAATCATTGAAAAAATCACTTGCTTTTTCATGTAATTTAACACTTTACTAGAGGAATTTCATTTTAGAATCTTTCCTAGCAACAATGCGAACTTCGATTTTTTTCTTTACGATATGAATCTACCTAATTCGTTTTCTTTACTATACTTTCATTAAGGGCCTTGACCATGATATGGAACTCAAGGACAATAATTTTTTTTGCGTTTTATTTTATTATTACTTTAGTGACCTTAATAAAATAACATTACTACCCTGGATCATTGCAGAACAACAAAGACAAAATGAGAGAGAACTTAGGAAAGCTTCCAGGGACTTAGAAAGGGACAAATCAAAGCTAGAAAGGGAGGAAAAAAAATTGGTATGTAGTAAAAAAAATATAATATTGAACACCAATCACATACATTGCTCTGTTCTGTCATCCCAAAAAGTTGCACTTGTGTTATGTAAATTAAAAACAATGGTTACACCACAACACCTATACCCGAGAAAATAATGCCTTATAAATGATAATGTGATGTTTTAGTATTAAATTAATCAATTAAAATATTGTCTCAACACACAATTCAACATGCCGCAGCCATAGTGAGTGTGAATGAATCACCCTAAGGATTATAATAGTTAACATTATCTTGTTCACATTTCTTCAATATTATTTTAAAAATATTTTTCAGGAAATGGATATAAAAAAAATGGCAAACGAAGGCAACAATGATGGCTGCAAGATACTAGCAAAACAATTGGTACAGTTAAGAAAACAGAAGAATAGGATTTATTCTGCTAATAGCAAGGTAAGCTTCATTGCCTTACTTTTTCAATACTCTAGCTACCTATTAGTCAATCCAATTGAGGGATTAAAGCATTTTTATTAGTATTTACTTTATAAAAAAATGTTTGTTGTATATTTACTTTGCTAGAACACCCCATCTTTCTTTGGCTATTTTGCTAATAAAAACTAGATGATTGCCAGACCTAAAACCAAGTACTGATTTTTAATTACAAATAAAAACCTCTGTCACTAAAATCTCATTTGTTGACATTCCAGATATCAAATGTACAACTCCACAACAAAACGATGGGAGCAAACATAGCAATTGCCGGCGCAATGGGCACCACGGCCAAGACGATGGGCAATATGAACAAAGTTATGAACCCGCAACAAATCGCCAAAGACATGGAGGCGTTCAGGCTGGCTAATGCTAAGATGGATATGACCGATGAAATGAGTAAGACAATTTTATTTATTACTTTATTTTAAACTACATGAAATTATTTTTTGTTCACATGGTGATATGTAATCAAATATGTATCACTATTTTATCTTAAAAAACAAAGACTGGATTATAAACTAGCTACATTATTTTTTCAAAGATAAAAAGTGTACACCAGCTTCAATAAATATTTAATATTGTAAACTTAAAATGAGGCTATGAAAATAGTGACTAGTATTTTTTTCTCTGTTTCTCCTGCACTAGCTAACCATCGGGTACTTTATTGCAATAATATTAAGGTTAGGTAAGTTTTTTTTTTATTACACAAAACATTTTACCGGAAAATACAGTAAAACATGTGTAGTATGAAAGACTTACAAGTGGGTATCTATCATAACACAGATTTTTTTGATATCGAATTTCATTTCACAGAAAACTATTCAATGAATGTTAATATCTTTTTTTCTTGTTTAATCGAATAGTTATTTATCGTTGTTTCATAACATCGAATAACAGTTCACCAAAAAAATGTTTCTCAACGGTTTTGTTAAGCAGAATAACGATATACCAAACTAACGTTTCATAGAATTATTAAGTTATCGATATAACCTTTCATAAAAACTTGTTTCAATGCGTAACGGTTCCCATATATTTTTGCATACGCATGCAGGTAAGAAGGCATGCGCATGCTTACGCATACAAGTAAGAAGGCAAACATGCATGCATTAATGCATGCATGCAAGCATGCATTAGGATTTCCTCGTCTCCGGCGCTGCGGGAATAGCAGCCTCGTCGCCCTTGCGTAACAAGGCGCAGTCACCCACGCTCACCTACGCAGCTTCGGCTTGCTGGTCGCCTTCGGCGACCAGCCTCAGCCGCTCCGGCTCGCGTTGGTGCCTACACCTTGTCACAGCGGGCGGAGGCTGCTCTCCCTCCGCGCCTCCGGTTTTTGAATTACACTCTAGTATCGGGCAGACTAGTACCACGGCGAGGAGACCACGGCGAGTCGGATTTAACGCAGTTTATTTATTAGATCAATATTTATTCATAATATTTATATCAGTTATGCTTTAAATTGTCTATTAATAAAGTATGCAATATAATACGAGTAAAAATTCGTAAAGAAAAACGGACTTAAGTGATGTAAAATTCGATGTTTCAAGAATTCTGCATTCACTTACGTGGAAATAAAATTATGGGTAACAAAATAGAAAGCTAACGTTACTTCGATAAAATACGTAATTTATGAAAAAAAGTAACGATGAAGTAAGTTTGTAGATAATAAGCATTCGACCGAATGAAATTATATGTAACAAGATTCTAGAATTTGTTGAATATTATTTTGAAACATCTGCGAATCGTTTTATGGGAAATGAAAATCGATGAAGAAAATTGCGATTAAGTGATGGGTTCCCCTTACAAGCTAAGTTGCAGCCCTTTGAACAACAGCACGTCAAGGTAAAAACTGTGGTGTCTTATGCCATTGTAATAAGGGCTGGTTTGCAACAAAAGTTGGGAACCTGCTGTGCTGGCGACACACAGAGTAAAAATGTATTAATGAACTTATTTTATTTATGATTTTTGGCTTATTCATAGATATATAACTTTCAGTTGGATATATACAGTTTGTCCGATGTCAGTTCCTTTCGTTGCCACAGCGCTCGCTGTGATCGACTCGGCTTTCCCCAACCCCTACTTGCACCCAGCAAATACGTAACCTTGAAAATGTTAAAAAATAATGTATGCATAAATACACTTTTGTACTTTAGCCATCATTAAATAAATAAATAATATTGGACACTGATCACATACATTGCTCTGATCCCAAACTAAGTAGCTAATGCACTTGTGTTACGTAAATCAGACACAACGGTGGTACACCAACACCCAGACCCGAGTCAATAAAGAAAATTATAATTTCTACATTGACCCGACCGGGAATTGAACCCGGGACCTCGGAGCGGCGACGCCTTGTAACCAGCATGCTTAGCCACTACACCACTGAGGTCGTCTTTTGATTGATAATAGAATTGAACATATTCCAGAATTTATTCATTTGTAATATTGCGTAGTAAGACGTTGCTTTAATATCGTTATTTTTGTATAGTTGCAGACACCCTTGATGACATCATGGACGAATCGGGCGACGAGGAGGAAACCGAGGGCATTGTCAACCAAGTGCTCGACGAGATCGGCATTGAGATCAGTGGCAAGGTGGGTGCCAGTTGGGACATTTGTATTACATGCATTTAGCATAATAAGAAATTGCTCGCGGTCCATCGCGACATCGTCCGTGCGTTTTGAGTTTGTTTTTTGTTTGTTCCCTCACTCGTTTGAGTTTGTTTGCTCCCTTTACCGGCCGTCGCAGCGTGATGTTTTGTAGCCTAAAGCCTTCCATAATAAATAAGCTATCCAACACAAAAAAATGGTCTAGTAGCTCCTGAGATTAGCGCGTTTAAACAAACATATTCTTCAGCTTCATAATATCATACAGGGTGGCGAAAAGAGTGACGTCCAAAAAATTTTTTTGGATGCCTTAGGGCTTTCTAAATATAGGTACCCTATGTATGTTAGCCAAATTTTCGTAGTTAATGAGATAATAATTTTTTTCCCTAACTTTTATGAGGTAGCTAAAACTAAGACTAACAAAAATTTAAAAAATAAAAATAAAAAAACCTCGAAAACTCAAAAAAATTGGCTATCATAAATATGGTATATTTGGATAGCCCTGGATGTGAAGCATCCAAAAAATTTTTTGGACGTCACTGTTTTAGATTATACAGATATTAGTATTGATTAATGTAAAGACTCTCCAAGACAACGCCGCCTTATTAGTTCAAGAGGTGAAACTGTAATATATATTCGACAATAGGGGTTTAAATGTGAATTAAAACTTAAGGTCTTTGCCCAGTGCACTACTGTAACAGACCATGACCGTGTCCGACAAAAAAAATATTCCTTTTATTGGAAATAAGGACGACTTGCACACCAGACCGCAACTGCAATGCCACGCGAAAGTTAAAAATCTTATAAGCGTCGACTTTTGTATATATAATATGACACCCGTATGAGTGTCGTATTCTTGTGTGCAAGCGATTTATTTGAAAATGGTAAGGCAGCGGTGAGCCGTCCTTGATTGTGCATGACTTATAATACTGCATATTACTGGTACACAAGGTTGATATCTTGACACATTCTAAATATATGTTCGTTATGTGCAATAAAGAGTTATCTTATCTTATATCTTGAATTAAATATACTTGTAGTAGAAATTACTCTTTCAAAATGGTATTTTAAATTAATGTTCGTTATGTGCAATAAAGAGTTATCTTATCTTATATCTTGAATTAAATATAGTTGTAGTAAAAATTACTCTTTCAAAATGGTATTTTAAACGCCTTTTTTACGCTCTAATACAAAAGTAATGTTTGCAAGATTTTACAGTCAGTCATGAGAAATGAGACAGATTGATAAGAGTAAATAATTAAAATTTAAAACATTTTATTTATTTATTTACAGGTGGCAGGAGCTCCTTCTGTTGCTCGCAACAAGATCGGCGCTTCCACGACTGAAGACGACAAAGAGATAATGGCGCAACTCGCAAGACTTAAGTCCACTTAATTATGCACATTATTACTGTTTATTATGATCTATGTCTTACTTTTTAAGGAGTTGTTACACTGGGTCCGGTCACTGCGTGCGGGTAATTTTGTATAGACCAGCCCGCAGATCGCATTAAGTGAGACAAAGTCCTTAGCGTCTGATTCTATTGATACACTGACTAAAACAAATGTTTCTTTCTCTTCTAAATAAATGAAAAAGGACGTACTACGAAGATGATGATGTATTTAAGTATTTATGTTATAATTAGTGATCGAATAATCGGATGCATTTTTCCTAAAGTTGAGGTGTTGGCTATTATGGAGCGCACTTTTGAAACGAAAAAAATATTTACATATTTACTTATTTTAAGGTGTTGGCTTAAATGGAATGCACATGCGAAAAATCTAGTTTTTAAAAACAAATCGAGTGTACTACTGTGTGTATATCAATGACGTTCAAAAGGATAGACAGCTTATACACCAACATTATTTTTTTTTAAAGTGGCGCAAGGATTACTCTACACGAACGTGTAGTTGTGTAGCGCTAATAGAGACAAATTATGCTCCATTCCTGTTGATAGAAAAAGATAGGTATAACATTCGTTACGTACTGATTGCTACTGAGCGCCCATTGGCGCGAGCGCGTGACATTTCGTTCTTTAGCCTAAACTCCGTTTTTCTTGGCTTGTCCAATAATGTAAACAATCTTTTCATAACTTTTAAAGTAATTTCAGTAAATAAAATTATTAAACTATTTGATTTAAAAAGATTTCAATATAAAACGATGAATAACCCATATAAGTGGTGAGTTTTGTGTTTATCTCGTTTAAAATTAATCATTTTTTAAAAGGAATGTCACGATTGTTTACATTATTTGACTTGCAAAGAAAAACGGACTATAATGTCAGCCATTTCCAAATTATGGTAAAGACTACATACGTATTTTAAGTTTAAATACCTTTAAATGAAAAATCGATACTTATGAGTGTAATGACACGCTTTTTTTTGTCTTTAACTGTTGCAGTGTAATTGGTACAATTCCTAAACACACAGCCAGGCACTTTTGACAGAAAATAAGAAATAATTTAAGGCGCTGTCGTACGTAAGTAAAGAGATAGTGTGCCCCACTGAATGTACTCTTGTCAATTACCTGCCTTTCGTCTTGTCATTCTAGAACGTGTACGACGTATCTATAATTTAAAAATATCTTAGGTGTGTATGAATTGCTCTTCTTACACTAAATATACTCATACATTGATGTGGAGCTTAAAATTCGCTTAAAGTACACAACAATAATGTCTTGTTATATAAAGAAATTCCATATACTAAAGATGTCAATTCCTCACTATGTTACAGATATCGCATTCCCGAATTTTCTGAAATCCCGGGATTTATAATAAAAATATTTTTTAAGAAGCCACCTCCATAATATCTAAGCTAAAAATGAACTTTAGGTAAATATGCATCCGATTATCCGATCACTGATTATAATCGTTTTCCGACATTCATAACACGAGGAAGAAAAATCCCTACTTCAAAACATAGATAATGAGTGTGTTGTCTGTCGGATATTTATTGATTACTAGCGGACCTAGCGAACTTTGTTTCCCCCCCAGCCCCGTCCCGCCCCGACCACGTAATTTTAATAATTATTATCTTACTCCGAACCGTGACGAATCTCACAAAATAAAAATCGTGTTTTGTAACCCGCTTAATTTTGTATTTTTTTTTCTTTCATAAGAATCTTCTACTGACAATAATTAACACAACAAAAAAAGAATTCGCGAAATCGGTTCAGCCATTCACGTGAGATGCCGTGACCATATATAGACTAGCAGTTTTCCGCGGCTTTACCCGCGTAAATATCGTATCCCTCAAAATATTACGTCAATTTATAGCCTATTTATTGTTCCAATCATAGAAAAAATGAATAAGGTTAGAATGGTTTTGATCGTTCGTTCGTATGGGAACCTCTGTCGCCGGTGGGAGTTACCGCGCTGTTGCTGCAGTGATAAAAGTACCAATCAATGAATTAACGCACCAATATCACAAACCAATCACAATTTTCGCTAGGAGCTCTGTGATTGGTGTAATTAGTACTTGAAACCAACTACCAATCACAGAGCTTCTAGCGGTGAAACCTCCAATCATCATTCAGATACGTTCGTTCTTTTATGTCAAAATACTAGTGATGTGGTAAAGGTCGATTATTATAAAATCAATTACCGATGTAATGTTGTTTCTCTTTGTGAATAAACATGTAGGATTTAAGTTTGAAATAATTTGGATAATTTAACAGCTCATTTGATCGCAACAAAGGGTACAACTATTGCCTTTCGGTAAAAATAATAGAAGAAAAAAATGAGTTGCTAAACGTTACTTGAAATAGAGTAACTTATACCTTTAAACATTAGTTTCTAAAAATAGTTCTATTAGTAGAATGGAATCATTCTTTGTCTAAAGAATAGGTAATATTACTTATATACGACAAATAGATTCCAATGTAAAGAAAAATGGTTAAAGGTATAAAAGCATAAAGGCCACGGTCTACATTATTCAGGTATTATATCTTATCATGCTATTTATTCATTTGTATTTTTAGCTAATACCATAAAGCCGAAGAGTTTGTATGTGTTTAATCGCGCTAATCTCAGGAACTACTGGACCAATTAAAAAAAAGTTTTTGAGTTGGATGTCCAATTTATCGACAAAGACTTTAGCCTTGAACTTTACGCAGGGACGGCAGGGGAGAGAACAAACTCAAATCGCAAATAGTTAAGATTACAATTAAAAAAATACAATATACCTATAGACGTATGGTTGACCGGTATAGAGTGCTTTTGGCATTAAGTCCGCCACATGTACAATTTTATGTTTCGTGCATGTGCAAGTTTTCAATAAATAAATATGACCCAAGTTAGTATGATGGTTAAGTTAAAGAAATGTACAGCTGCATTATACAACAGTTAACCTTGCAGTGCTTTTGTTCGCATTTAAATCACATCACCAAAGGGGTTTTGCAGAGGTTTGTTAAATTATACACAAACTCACAATAAGTGTATAGCTGACTACAAATAACTCTTACAAAAATATTTGTATGCAGGGTTATTGATAATATGACCGGATCCTTTTAAGAGTTGATGGGGGAGCTCATTTGGGACAATCTTGATCCCAGAATATACTTTCCAAAACTCAACCATTTTTAAGGCAATTTTCTTTTTAAGTTTTTGTAGGAAAACGAGATTTCGAAATTATGATAAAATTAATACCGAATGATTTTAGATGCTTTAAGAAAATATCAACCGATACTAGCTTACTAGCTTAACGTGCTTCATGAAGCACGGAGATGCTCGTTGTTTAGGTCACTTAAATATGGTCGGTATGGTTACTCATTAAAACACGATCGCGCCGTAAGTTGTTTAACTTCGGTATCACTGCCGAAGGGAGTAGATTGTTGACAGTAAACCAATGTAGAACTTGTGAAAGAGTATTGAACACATATCGATTTTAAACTGTGAATTGTCGTACCCTATTTTACAAATAAATAGACCAAACGATAAATTAAAATCGAAGATAATAAAAGCGAAAGTAGAAAAGTTGAGGATTAAGCAGTGCGTTTTTGCTGAGTTATATTTTTATTGCAGGAATACGTTATTTTGGTAGCACGAATTAGAAAATATAATACTTTTTTTTTCAAATAGCTCTAGTAGTTCCTGAGATAAGCGCGTTCCAACATATGAACTCTTCAACTTTATTGTATTTATTTTATCACTATTATGTTTCAAATAATTAATAAACAAAACTTATTTTTATCTTTTAATACATCAGTAGAGAAATTACCATTTATCGATAATTTTACTGTGCTGTGAGCTACATCCCTAGTGATGCGTATACAAAAAAAACAAAGCAAATTGGACGCGATACATTGCGTGTTAAGATAGCAGATTTGTTAAAAATATGCGTGGACAGTCATCAATGAATATTTTTTTTGAACTTAGTGCAAGAAAACCTCATCATGTGAAATATCATAATTAAAAAGTGTTTTTTTGCAAATAATGTCGAAATAACTACGTATTATTACTCACCGGTGAAAAAATACACTTTCTCTCTCATTTTTTATGACCTGGCTTCACGCTCTTCAAGTAATTATAGCAAAAGACGGCATTTTTGACAAAAAATAATGCAACGCTCTTGTCACGCGACTGAAGTAGCTACGGCTCAATGCAGGCATATGCCTACAATTAAGCTCGCTGCTGCACTGACCGGGGCCATTCTAACCTTATTCATTTTTTCTATGGTTCCAATGCACTATTAGCGACATAAATTACCAACAACTGAAGTTGTAAAGACAATGTATGGATCAACAATTTAGCTCGAATATCAAGAGGTCACCACTTAATTGTTTATACTACACTAAACCAGGCATGAAAAATATTTTTCCGAGCAACTATTTCAGTTTTAGTTGGTGCATCACTAGGATCAAGCCCTTAGTTAGGGTATTGGATATTATTTTACTCTGTTTAGATCATCTCAAATGTTGTTATAAAAGTGACTAACAAAATTTGGTACCAAATCATGTATTCAAATTATTAAATATGAGGTATGTAAAGATAAATCGGATATTTGATTTTTATTAAAATCAAATGTAAATAGGTTAATTTTATAAAGATAAATCCTTATATTTTATTTCATTTATTTACTTGATGGTAAAAGTAACCTGGATAGAATATTAGATATACAGGAACGAATGAATACAAACATTAGTGTACATTTTTACGAATTTTATTTCAGTATTTTAAAGCCAAGCGATTTTGTAAGCCTATTGAAAAAAACGGTATAAGCTTGTAGTTGAAATCACACTTTTATTAAATTCTTGTAATCGAAGATTAATGCTTCAACACCCGAGCGGTTGCAGGCAACCGCATAACAATAGAATTTGCATTGTGTCTCGTTCACATACGCTTGAGGGATTAAAGGCTACCGCTTTTTTTCTCATTGTAATTTATAAGTAAGTTGCACTAAATTAAGTACTAACATTATACTTCCATCCATTACCTGTCGTAAGTTTTGTTGTAGATCTATCGCATATAATGTAAAAATAAGCTGTGATATTTTTGTATTATATGATACAATAAAATTGGATGTTAATAAGTTTTTTAGTATTTTGTAACCCTTTAATACTTTTCACTTAAGATTATTTTTAATTAAATTATTTCATCGCAATTCAGCTACAAAATTATAGAAAATAAAAGATTAACTTTATTTACTTTAATTATATAACGCGCGTTAGCATCGATGCAGTCGCGATGCAGAATCTTGAAATTGACAAATTATGTACTGAATTTTGGCGACTGCATCGATACTAAACTAAATCTGTTTATTGCGTGAGTCGCGCGATGCAGTCGCGCGTTTCCAAGAAGCGCGACTGCACCGATGCTTAAATTCGCAGTGGAAGGGGTCTTATGTAGGAGAAGAAATATTAGGTAATGTGACCATATTGTCCAATATACTAGTTTCTATAATTTCCAAACTTTGTCTAGTGCTAAAAATAACCACAGAATCAAGTTAAATGAAAATAAGATCCATCTGTTTTAAAAATATATTAACTATTAAAACAAATGAGACTCTGTAGGTATGTACTTAATAAAGAATTTACATCTGTCGTGTTTTGGAGGTGGTAGCTAACTAACATTGAAATGCAAAGAGCGACAGCGTCGTTTGCTTTAAAATTTAATGAAATTTACACTTCTTGTTTACCTGCACGATAATGTCTCGAGTCTTGAATATTTTAGGAGGTCGACTCGTTCTATGAACGATTAATTTGGCGGCGCGTCATTTTCACTTAAACTCCCAAGGAAAGTTCCCGAAATGATACCCGACCACCTTTTCGACGAGGGAATCAACAATACCCTGTTCCAGAATGATATGAAGCAAGTACAGAATAAGAAACACGTGTATGAGAGGAACCAAAGAGATTATGTAAGTGATTCATTTATTTGTAGGTAGGTAGGTATATTTTTTTTCATGAAAAGTGCCTGTTTCATCATCAGCAAATAAGCACTCATAGGTAATTCAAATATGAGGTGCTCGTAGCGCAGTGGCAGCAGCGCTTTGGTTAGTGATACCGAAGTGAAGCAACCTACAGCGCGGTCGTGCTTGGATGGGTGACCATTCCGACTGTATAAGTGACGTTTATCACGAGCATCTCCATGCTTTTTTAAGGCACGTTAAGCCGTTGGTCCCGGCTAATATTGGTTGATATTAGTCGTTAAGCCTAGTCAGAGGCCTTATGGGCGGGTTAGTCGCTTGCCTTGCAAACATCCCTCCACTAACACGCACTGAGCCCGCGTGGTGGAGTATGGCTCGAACTACCTCATAGTTGAGGTAAGGCCTTTGCCCAGCAGTAGGACATTACAGGCTAACTTTACCTTTTTAATTCAAATATGGAACGTCATTTTGTATTAAGTTCTAGGCAAATAACGTTAGACTAGTTATAATATTGTGAAACAGGCCATCATTAGATTAGCTGTACATAACTACTTGCTTTCGACTTGATTGGCTATGTTTTCAACAGTATAAGTACACGTAGATTGATGTTTGCAGTTTTTTTTCTACCAAGCATGAAAATTATTCACTCCAGTGTTACCTAGGTAATCCGCTAGGTAGAGCTATGCGCTTGCTTTCTTAAAATGTAATTAATTTTGTTCATCTCGTAAGCTGTGTATCTTTCGACCACAGTGGGTACTCTAGCATTTTGCTTGCAAACGGTGTTTGACAATGTGCATTTCACCCTTTCAAGTCTGATGAATTAGCTGCATACAATAACCATAACATGAATGTGTGGTAACAACTGTCCTTAAGTGCTCTTAGTAAATCTAGTTTCTATCACAGACAGTGAAAATCTATCGTTGTGCGGTCTCAAATCAAATCACTTGAAGCGGTACGGAACGCACCGTCTAATTAGGGCTATCATGCTATACTTGCATGTTCTTAGCCGTTTCGAGTCGGAGTGCTTTAGTTAACATTAAAACAACACGCAAAAAGTTAAACCATAAGTATTTCAATCAAGATGTGTATTCTCGTATTCCTCGTAAACGAGTCTCGTAGATTCTGTGGCGGTTGATATTTTCCTGTTCGTACAGCCATTTTCGTTGCTATTTCCTAGTATAGGGTTAGTTTCCCCTTAGTTCCCCTTCCTCGATAAATAAGCTATTCAACACAAAAAGATTTTTTCAAATCTGTTCAGTAGTTCTTGAGATTAGCGCGTTCAACAAACATACTCTTCAGCTTTATATTATGATGATACCATCGCGATATGATGAGATTGCATGCCAGAGAAAAAAGTGCTGCGCCGATCCGAGCTGATGCTGAACTGTGAGAACGGTACGAAGACGATGATGATGTGATGATTTAACAACCGCTCACATAAAAGTGTCTGTCGAAACTGAATGCTTAACACATCCATGTGTCACGCATCATGAATAACCTATACAGGAGCAAGAACAACGTGATCTACTCTCGTCTCAAGACGGAGACACCTGCGAGATCCACGACCAGTTCTATCGGGACCACAAGCTGCTGCTGGTCCTGTTCCGCGCTCTCGCCGTCATGCCGATCACCAGGTCCAGACCAGGTACCGAGATAAAATGACAAATTATTATTATTATTGGTCGTTGGGCTCTAATGTTGCCAGCTCGACCAGGTATGATCTATTGTGGCGCCCTTATATTTAAATTTCACTGCTTAGTCCCGTTGAGTCTATAAATTTCCAGATTCTTTGGAGCGTGATATCTGCTATCTCATTCGGGTGCATGATGTACCGCTCGAGATGGATACTTCTTTTGCTCATGAGCGGTCCGCATGAGCAGAGAATATGCATGGCCATTTCTTCTTCTGTATTACAGAATCTACATAGAGCGTCTTCGGTCATGTTCATATTGGCCAAATGTTTTTTCAGTTTGCAATGGCCAGTTAGTATTCTGGTTACTGCACAAGCTTTGATTAGATTAGATTAGATTAGATTTATTTATTTGCAGGAATTATGGTACAAAATGATGGTACATACAAACAAATTTAAAGTTCGCACAATTCACCAGAAGCTGGCATGCAAATTACAACACATTGAAATTTAAACTTAGTACAATTATTCAAACCGTGGAAAATCTATAACAATAATAATAGGAAAAATTTCAAGTCAAACCAGGGATACATGTCAATTTGGTGAACGTTAAACGTTTTAATATGGTAATGTCAAATACGACTCACGGACAGAAACTAAGTGGGTTACAATTCACAATCGAAATTGAAAGAATTCAAAATATTCTTTCAAAGAATAGAAACATTTTTCTAGCAACCAAATTTTCAGTTTCTTTTTGAATATATTAAGCGGTAAAGACTTCATTTCTTCATCTAGTCTATTGTAAATTTTTATGGCCATGCAATACGCATTTTCGCTGTAAAGGGCTGTCGACTTTGTAGGGATGTTCAATTTGTTTGGGAACCGTGTGTTAAAATTGCATACCTCTTTTTTACGTTTGAAGAATGAAGGGTATGCTTTGACAAACACGCATATCTCAAAGATGTAAATGCAAGGGACAGTTAGCAGTTTCAACTCCTTGAAAAGTGGCCTGCAAGATGTTTCAATATTTGCATTACATATTGCTCGAATACATTGTTTTTGAGCTATTAATACTCTGTCAGTATGACATGAGTTGCCCCATAGAATAATCGCGTATCTTAGAAGGGAACACACATACCCGTGGTACGCCTGAACAGCAACTTTCATGTCACTGACATTAGTTAAACGCCATAGTGCATAAGCAAAGGAGTTTATCTTACTACACATTTTATCGATATGGTTCTTCCATGAAAAATGATCATCCAATAATATGCCCAAGAATTGGGTTTCAGAAGATTCGTTAATATCTTGGTTGTCAAAATGTATATTTAGTGGGATTTTGTTTGCATTTTTGTTTATAAATTGAATAAATGTTGTTTTACTTAAATTTATATGTAAATTATTATTTTTTAACCAATTTATCACCTTACAAATAGTGTCATTAATGTTATCGTTATAAGTTTGAGTATCGTTGCATGGTATGACAACAGATACATCGTCAGCAAAAAGAGTACATTTATAGTCTATCGCATCTGGAAGGTCATTAATGTAAAGAAGAAACAACAGGGGTCCCAAGATACTGCCTTGTGGCACTCCGAATTTATTTTCCCTCATATCCGATCTAAAGTCATTCATTTCCATTTTTGAGTCAATATTTGAAACGACTACGTATTGAATCCTATTTTGAAGGTAACTATTTAGCCACTGATATGCTACTCCTCTAATACCCAGCACGTCACATTTTTTTAACAGTATTTTATGTGACACAAAATCAAAAGCTTTGCTCATGTCAAAAAACACTGCAGTTACAGGTTTGCGCATGTCCATATGAGTCATTATATTGTTCACCAAAGAAAAGGCAGCCAAAGATGTTGATTTGCCTTTTTGAAATCCGCATTGTTCCGCTTTGATGATATTGTATTTATCTAAGAATTTTACAAGACGGACGTGCATTACTCTTTCAAATATCTTTGAAATGACAGGTAAAAGAGATACTGGACGGTAATTGGCCACATCATTTCTATCTCCTCCCTTATACAGTGGTTTAACTATTGCAACGCGCAATGGTTCCGGAAAAATACCATTAACAAAGGATAAATTTATTAAATAAGTCAGAACCGGTGCAATTTCAACTTTACATAGTTTTAATATTTTTGTCTGTATTTCGTCGTAACCTGTTGATTTTGTGTCTTTGAGTGAGGTAATTATTTTTATTATTTCTGTTTCATTTGTCGGGCTTAAAAATATACTAGCTTGATTTGATTTTATATGCTTTAAGTCAATTTTATCATATTTTACTGTACAATTATTAAAATTAGTCAAATTTATGTAATAATTATTGAAAATATTTGAAATGTCTATAGGGTTATTTATTATATTGTTATTAATTACTAATTGGTCAATATTTTTATTAATCACATTTTGATAAGTCTTGTTTTTTATAATGTCCCATGTTGCCTTGCATATGTTTTTAGATTTATTTAGGTATCTTTTGTTCGCAAGTTTTTGCGCTCGATAGATACATTGCTTTAATTTTTTTGAGTATTGTTTATATTTATTCTTTAAAGAGTTGTTAGAGTTTTTGTAATAATTAAAACGTAGCTTTCGTTTTGTTACTGTTGGTTTTTTTAGACCCTTGGTGAACCAATTTGTTGACTTTGTGTGAGGTTTAACCTTAATTCTGCTAATTGGAAAACACAATTTATAAAAGAGTTTGAAGTCTGCATAGAAAGTATTAAAAGCAATTTGCATATTGACTTCTTCAATAACGTTGCTCCATGTTATGCTTCGTAGACAGTCAAGAAATTTAGATACGTTTTCAGGAGTGTATTCTCTTCTCTTACAGTACCAGTATTTAGGCAAACGGAGAGGCCCCTGTACACCGAAAGTGACAGACTGGGCAGTATCATGATCTGATAAGCCTAAATTATGAATTTCACCTATGGCTTCAGGTATGTTGGTGAGAATTTGGTCTAAACAGGATTTTTTGCGTGTGGCAGATAGGATATGTAGTTTTAAATTGTTATCTGCGGCTATTCTTTTTAGTTCATCTGTATTTTTGTTGTCTTTAAGAATATCAATGTTTAAATCACCAGCAATTACAACATTGTATTTAACTTTACGTTTCAATTTAACCAAAACCTGTTCAAGTTTTACAAAGAATGTTTTAATGTCTGACGTTGGTGTTCTGTAGATGCATATAACTATACATTTAATGTGTGCAATATTTATACCACAACACTCGAAAACTAGGTTTTCGGAGAACTCATTTAGCCAGGTTATTTCCTGTGCTTGAGCGTCATTTTTTATGAGTATGCAGACGCCACCCCTTTTTTTGTGCTGTCTAGAATATGACGCAACCAAATGATATCCTGAGATGTTTATGTTTCCCTCGCTACCGGCTTTAACAAAAGTTTCACTAAAACACAATACATCAAACTGCTTGTTTTCCAAAGATAGTTCCTCCAGTGTCAACTCAATTATTTCTTTTTTGCTGAATAAACCAGCAATATTTTGATGCAATATCCTAAATGAACTATTCTTCACGAAAAAACTTGCTTTTAGTGTTAGTTTTACGATGTGTCACTTTATTTTTTATGCAATAGTAATCTGTCATTAGTTTTTGTATTTTACATTTATTTGATTTGATTTGATTGTTTAGAAAATTTTTGGTGTCAGTATTTCTATTTAGGTTCTGCGAATAAGGTTGGCCCTTAGTCATAAAGTCTTTTTCCTTCACTAGTAATGTATTATTTTTTTTGTAACCCAAATATTTTCTGTCGTAATATAAACAATCAATAATATAATTTATTTTATAACACACATTCTTCAAAAAATATTTGTCATTATAGTCAATTTGTTCTACATCTAAAAAAGTACAATTTTCAAAATTTTTACAATATAATTTTAACGTTTCATTGAGATATTTCTCGTTCAAACATAAACTGTTTTTAACGCCTAATACAATCTTTGTTTGTTTACTGTGTGATTGTAAAAAGAAACACAATTCTGAAATAAGTTTTGTCGGATTACTATCACACTCACCGATATTAACGATAATTAAATCATTGGAATCGATTTTTGTATTTTTACTCAATTTTAGTACTTCGTTACATGTTGCATTAGGCTTAATATTAGAGTTTATATTGTAACGTTCGTATTTAGTATTTTCTCTTGACCGACATAGTGCTGAAGCTATCCCGCTACACTGTTTTCCGCCAAAAATATGTATGGTTTTAATCTCTGCAGCGTTCGTAGAGGAGTTCTTTATTTCACCCTGTTTAGCTCCATTCCCCACGGATATATCTTCTACTTGTGATATGTTCTGTTTTGGTGTACCAATGTCAAAGATGGGCATTTTTTTCGGTACTTTACCTTTCTTCAAGCTTTCCGTTTTTCTATTAATTTTAGGCGTAGACTTAGGTGTGGATTTACATATTTGTTGTAGCTGTTTTATTTGAAGATCGTAGTCTAATAGTTGTTCTTTTAAATCACTATTCTCCAGTAACAAATTTTCGATTTCATTATTTGCACTGTTTAGGTTTTCCTGTAGTTTTTGTATTTCATCTTTTAGTTCATCTATTTCAAGCCTGTTATTCATGCTTAGGTCTGGGCAGCTTCTATTTATTGTATCTCTGCGGAGATTTGAAAAGTCTATTTCATTTTCATCTGACAGAGAGTCTGATGATGAATTTTGTATAATTTGGATCTTTTCTGTTCTCCTTCTAGTTGTAATGTTGTCCTGGACTAAGATGTTATCTTTTTGGAGATCTTCTGTTATTTTTATGTGCTCCGTTATTGTGTTAGTTGGCCCTTTAGTTTCAGGTGTGGGCATTTGTTTTACTGCGCTGTTTTGTGCTACGGCTGCGATTTTTGTTGTTGGTGTGTTTGTTTTCGCCAGAGACATCTTGTGACGTTTGCAGTTTTGGCACGTCCATGCTTCTCTACGATCTTTTTCCATTATATAGAACAGTTTTTCCATGCCAGTACATGCCAGGTCATAGGGTTTTTTACAGTGTGAACATCTGAGGAAACTTTTTTCTTTAATGATTTTATGGCATTTAGCACATTTATTTTTCGGGGCCATTTTTTGATTATTTAGAATGAAAAGAAAAAAAAAACTGCAAGTCAGAAAAAAAAAGAAAAACAAAAAGTAAGAACAACAGATCTGGTGTCCCTATGAGATTTGAACCACGAATACTTAAATTGTCTTTCTAGCGTCTGAGTATGTCGACCATTCAGCTACCGAGACATATGGGAATGAGTCAAACTTGGGGTACACTTTATAGTTTTCGTAACAGCTGTTTTGTCAGTTAGAAGTTGTGTTCAAAGGTCAATTTAGAATGCACTGATGTTTTTACACTGACCGTTAAGAATTATTTTATTTTATGAGCACTTGCACTGTTTTGAATGGTATGTTTTGCACTGCAGTTGTTAGTAACGATAGTTTAATTGTTATTGTTTATAGTATGCCACTTATGGTTTTATTTATCAAAGAGTAAGTCACTGTCGTTTTTTTTTGTTCACAATTTATTTTAATAAATTATAAGCCACAAACAATGTCACTGTTATATTGTAGTATAAATAGTCTTATTTTGCATTGAATGTTACTGTAAAGGCACTTTTTCAATTTTTTCCGATAACTTAAACGCAGAGCCAATGTTTACGTTGCGGTGCTCGCCTACCCTCATCTTTTGTATCTTTCGAACTTTAACAGACACATTACAACATACTTACACAGACAAATTATTATAACATAGAACTTTGGGAATGAGATATCAGCTCCAGGTAATCTAGTTCTATCATACCTAGGATTATCACAATAGCTCCTTGCATATGTTTGAGACAGCATATTTCGGTAGTTTTTTTCTTACTGAAAAAAAATATGCGGATTTGTGAAGCAGTTATTACAAGGAGTAAGGTGGGTAAAAAAAGTAGAACCGGTAAAATTCAAGATGATAAAAATGATTTGTAATTCATAAAGATGAAATAAGAAACCAAAAATTTGCGCAAGGGCGGGACTTGAACCAGCACTTTTCGGCTTACCGGGCCAAAGGCTCTACCAATTGGCCCGGCATGATTTGATATGTAACTGTTGTACAATGTTTTGTAAGTTTATTAGTAGGATCATTACCATCTGTTGAAGATGTTTCTGCTTCATGAATTAACATGTTTTAAAAAGATCTTATTCCTAGAGTAACGACTAAGTTTCTGTAGACTAATTCGTTAAGTAATCTGTGGCCGTAGTGCGAGTCGGAGCGAGACTTACTCGATCAAACGCATCGAGCGCGTTAACATGAATTTATATGGGATTAAAGCAGCGCCGTCTAGTGGCTAACGTTTGCACTGAAACAATCCCGTATTAAATCACGTTAACGCGCTCGATGCGTTTGATCGATTAAGTCTCGCTCCAACTCGTACAACGGCCTCTGATTAAGATATCCATTTAAGTATTACATCGACAGGTACAATCACCTTCAGCTGGCGATCTTCAGCGACGGCCTACGCTATTTGTTTCTACATCGCCAGCACCATTGTCGTCTTATTCGTCGGCTACGAACGCTTGATGATTCTCCGCTCCATCAGGAAGTTCGATGACTACATCTACGGAATTCTATTCATCGTGTTCCTGGTGCCCCACTTCTGGATCCCTTTCGTTGGATGGGGGGTTGCACATCAAGTCGCCATCTATAAAACTAATTGGGGGAAGTTCCAAGTAAGTCTAATTACTTACATGCTTTTTTTGATGATGCTTATTAAAAAAAACGGCTAAGTGCGAGTCAGAGTCGCGCACTAAAGGCTCCGTGCAAATTTTAACTAAATGAGGGGTCCAGTTACTTCCACTTAGCCAAAATACCACAATATTTAATAAGCAGGAATAACTTTGTTTACTATAGTAATTGTATGAAGGAAATAGTTATATTTGCGGTTGTTGAAAATGCAAAAAAGTAGGTACTAGTTCGATCTCGTTCAACCTAATTTTCGTTGAAAATATTTGTTAAGCTTAGTTCAAAAGTAAGAGGGGAGGGACCCGTGACATAAGGACGAACATGTTTACTGTGACATACCGACAGACAGATAGACTTGACGAAACTATAAGGGTTCCGTTTTTGCCATTCGGCTACGGACCCCTAAATAACCTACTAAATTTAAACTGCATTTACAGGTGAGATACTACAGGGTGACAGGAGAAAACCTTAAGTTTCCGAACTTGAAGACTGTAATTGTGATAATAAGTATCGGTTGCCTGCTCCTGGCTGTATGCTTTCTTCTCAGCCTTTGCGCGCTTCTCGATGGCTTTCTTCTGAAACATACAGCAGCGTACTACCACATTATGACAATGATCAATATGAATTGCGCGTTGTGGTACATAAACTGCAGAGGAATCAAAACTGCATCGCAAAGTCTTTCAGAGTGCTTTCGCAGGGTACGTAGGAGCCATTTTTCATGAATACAGGGTGTTGTTTTGGTCAGTGACATCCAACTCAGGGATGATAATATGAGTTACGCTTATTCTAAAAAAAATCTTAAAATTCTGAGCAAGTTTTTTACAAGAAAACCTCTTCACAACATTCAAAAAAATTACAAAACCGATGGGAAAACTCGCACCCTAGCGCGTAGCTAGTGCTTATCTACGAAATACTACGCCGTAGCTAGTAAGCTACGAAGAGGTTACCTGGTGTTTGTTTTAACTCAATTGCTGTACCGCATTAAAAAAATGATTTTATGGGTTTTACCCATTAAAAAAAACGCATCAGTATCGTTTGTACAGCCACCCCTGAGTCGCTCGTCGCTGACCAAAACAACACCGTGTATATTTTAAAAATATAACAAGTTTATGTCACATTTAATTCTATTTATATTTGTCATCAGGATGTAGGAATAGAATGCTCAGCCAAATTGATATCTCGGTACAGATACTTGTGGTTGAATTTGTCTGAACTACTTCAACTGCTCGGCAACGCTTATGCGCGTACATATTCTACTTATTGTCTTTTTATGTAAGTACTTGTTCAATCTCGCAGTATTTCTCCGATCAGGAGCTCTATTTTTGAATCACTCGCTTGAATATGGCGTGTGAAAATCGTTTAAAAACAAATTAAAAATCAATGAAAATCACGCAAAATATTAGCGTTGGTAATCACAAAATTCATTTATCTCTTTTTTCAAATCACTTCCACGCGTTATTATACTAATTTTCATTGGAAAATCGGACATTAAACAATAAATATCACACGCCATCTTGACGCGAGTGATTCAAAAATAAGGGCCTAGGGCCCCTATTTTTGAATCACTCGCCAAGACATCGTCAAGATGGCGTGTGATATTCATTGTTTCATGTACGATTTTCCGATGAAAATTAGAATAATAACACGTGTAACAACTTAACAAGTGATTTGAAAAAAGATAAATGAATTTTGTGAGTACCAACGCCAATATTCTGCGTGATTTTCATTGATTTTTAATTTGTTTTCGAACGATACTCACTCGCCATATTCAAGCGAGTGATTCAAAAATATAGCTCCAGTTACTAAAGATCTCAGTGTTTATCTTAAAACTTCTCAACTCTTCTCTCTTTTAAAACGAATCATTTTGTTAAAAAGGAATGTCAAGATTGTTTATAATATTCGACAAGCAAAGAAAACGGACTTTAAGCTCGCTGGTTTCAAAATGTCGCCGCTCCGAGGTCCCGGGTTCGATTCCCGGTCGGGTCCATATTAAAAATCAATTTTCCTATATTGTCTCGGGTCTGTGTGATGTGGTACCACCAACGTTTCCATAACACATGTGCAATTAGCTACGTACTTTAGGATCAGAGCAATGTATGTTATTAGTGTCAAATATTTATTTGATTATTTATTTACTTTATTTTGTTTCTTCGTAAGCCTTTAATTACCTTCTCAGGGTTGATCAGTACACACTGCTAGATAAATCCCCACACCTACTTTGTAGGGGCTGTTATGATGTTTCCCTACATTGAATACATGTTAGATGTAAGATGTTGATTATTTGTAGTTATTAGGTTGTTTCAATGTAACGGAATGTGGTAAGTTACGGTGTCCGAATCCTTAGAGAGCGTTTTTTACACTAAATTATAAAATGATTACAAAATGCAATGTAAGTAAGCTGAGGCCACGCGGCCGCGCGGGTAAGCCTCTGTCAGCAGATTTCAGATAGGTACAACTAAAATATCTATATAAATTGCAAATCGAACCCCGTGTCTTAAGCAATCCAAACGTATGCCTATACCAATCGGCCACCGTCACATTAGTAAGCCTGTTGAATTTTGCAAGCGCTTTCTATTTAACGCGTAGGCTGCGTGACGTCATCAATGTTGCGAGATTGCTCTCACAATATCCGAAGGAAATATTTTTACAAATATTTAACAATCGGTTAAGATGAACGAAGCCAATTTATAATTAAATTTTTGTTTTTATAGTGTTTTGTCACTATACAAACTTAATAATATAAATTGCAAATTGCACTTGTAAAAAGCAACTTTGCCTGTGTGACAGACGAGGAATCGAACCCCGTGTCTTACGCAATCCGGGCATACGCCTATACCACTCGGCCACCGTCACATTGCGTAAGACACAGGGTTCGATTCCTCGTCTGTCACAATTGTTGAAATTGGCTTCGTTCATCTTAACCGATTGTTAAATATTTGTAAAAATATTTCCTTCGGATATTGTGAGAGCAATCTCGCAACATTGATGACGTCACGCAGCCTACGCGTTAAATAGAAAGCGCTTGCAAAATTCAACAGGCTTGCTAATGTGACGGTGGCCGAGTGGTATAGGCATACGCCCGGATTGCGTAAGACACGGGGTTCGATTCCTCGTCTGTCACACAGCCAAAGTTGCTTTTTACAAGTGCAATTTGCAATTTATGTTATTAAGTTTGTATAGTGACAAAACACTTTAAAAACAAAAATTTTATAAAAAAACATCTATACTCTCTGTTTCTGTGATCCAGTTTAATTATATCTAATGTTTATTGTATTTTATTAAGTTTATCGGTATCGTTACAAATAGTTTTTTATTTACTCTATTTCGTCAGGTTCACGAACATAACAATAGCTGTATATGGAGCTCTATCGGAGATAGTAGACCATGGCATTGGATTCAGTTTTAAGGAGATGGGTTTGTTCGTGGACACCGTCTATTGCTCTACCCTGCTGTTCATCTTCGCGGACTGCTCGCACAAGTCTACGCAAAAGGTTAGATTTGTGATGTTTCCTTGCCTACTTCTTGTTACACAGGTTGTGGTTGTGGACCCTAACGTTAAAAAGTAGAACTAAAGTTTGTTTTACCGAATTATTACTTCTTTGTACTTGTTATTTTGTAGGTTGCTGATGGAGTCCAAGAGACGCTTTTGACGATTGATGTTCTGGCAGTCGACCGCCCTACTCAGAAAGAGGTAGTGTTTAACTTTTTTTTTAATTAGTAATCAACAAGTTATTGAACTAATACCACTCGCGCTGTAGAGTTGTTAACACGTGTGTTACCAACAGCTTTCAAACTTCAAACAATTTCAAACATACCAAGTACATATATTGATTGTAAGCACAGAAAGTTCAAATTAAGTTTACTGTGATCGTAAGAAATAATAAGTTTATCAATGTAAACGTACTGAGTACCGATGTAAGAAAGAGTTAATTGATTTCTTGTCAGGATAATACGAATAGTTTTGGCTATGAGATACGTAATTATTTGGTATTATAATTGAGGTTAATACCTCAATAAGAAAACTTTGTACTCATAACGTTAGTTTGCATGTTGCGTTAAAGTCTTATTTAGTGAGTTATTTTATATAACTAATACTTAATTGCAGATCGATCATTTCATTCAAGCCATAGAAATGAATCCTGCAGTTGTAAGTCTAAAGGGATATGCAAACGTTAATCGAGAATTGCTTACTTCGGTAAGTTCTACGCAGTAAATAATTTTAATATTAATTGGCTCATAACCACCTCATAATTCTGTCTCTACCCAGCAGTGGGATCTTGACAGGCATAGTTAAGGTACTATTAATTGAACTAGTTAAATATTCATACCTCGTCAGAAAAAAAGATTCAGCAGCAAACGATAAAAAACGTGCTTGTAGTGAATGCCCTTTGTGATTTATAAAGGGGATTAATAATATTATTACGAAACAGCTGGTATTCATACCTACTTCCACTAAAAGGTTACAACCGTTATCTCAATTCATTAAATAAATGTAGGTGTATCCTCCATTTTGATAAACCTGTGAGTGATAATAACGCTACACACAAACGCACGTCATAATATCTGTTATTGAAAAAAACGATCGCTTTCATCTTTTCCCTTCCACGAAGTCACTGAACAAGATTCTTGTCGATATTTCAAAGGAATTTTCCACTTGACGAAGGCTGACATATTGGCTGGGCCTAAAACTGGCTAGTATATCAAAAAATATAGGAAAATGATCTACCTATCATAGATCTACACGTGGTCAACTATTGAACTAAGTGATGTTGTATTTGTAATATCCTACTGTACCTATAGCAAGCAAAGCAATGTGCAGTAGAAAGTTCCTGCACTATTATTATTGAAGCCTGTTTTGTTTCAGGCAATAAGCATGATAGCCATCTACCTGATAGTCTTACTCCAGTTCAAGATTTCGTTGCCGAAGGATCCAATGATGCCTGCAACATAAAGTATAGAGATCTCTGATATTTTTGCATTAAAAATAGATTATTTTTGGAATAGTAGAAGTGTAAAAGTTACATTCAAACTGATAGTCTTACTCCAGTTCAAGATTTCGTTGCCGAAGGATCCAATGATGCCTGCAACATAAAGTATAGAGATCTCTGATATTTTTGCATTAAAAATAGATTATTTTTGGAATAGTAGAAGTGTAAAAGTTACATTCAAAAGCGTTACCTAATTTGCACAAATTAAATAGGTATAGCAAAATAAATGTCAGACAGATTGTTATTAGGTACGGACAACAGCACGTCAAGGTAAACACTACGGTTTCTTATACCGTTGGAATAATGGCTATTTTGCAACAAAAGTGGGTAACCTGATGTGCTGGCGACTGTACCTGAGTAGTTACATCTTTGGCTTAGGTACACCCAGTAACGTTATTGTTTTATAAATTGTTTGTTAGTCTTGAGCGCTTTCACATTAATTCCCCACGGGTGTGTTTATCAACAGTCTTTTGTTATGATTTTGTTTATGCGACCGCCGGCGGCCTTTTGATTCGTGAGCGACTTTAGCAGCGCGACGGTCGCGCGACACACGCGCTGCTGATAATTTCATACATAATTTGCAGCAACGGCGCGCGGCAGTCGCACGACTGCAGTTCTGTTATTTAAAAGAAGTCGAATCTTTATTATGAGGCAATCTTTATCATGTGTATAGGTATTTTTAGGCCAATAAAAGTGCTTACATACATAAACGGAACCCTTCGTGTGCGAGTCCGACTCGCACTTAGCCGGTTTATTTTGTTATTATTTATTACTATCATCATAACAAAAATATACACATATTTGCTTAATTAATAATATCTTAAAGCCTATAACAGTTTTGTCTAGATACTAGTTGTTCTAAGTGTTAATTCGTAAAGCATCCGTACTCGTATAGCCATACAATATAAATATATATGTATATATGGACATACGCTGCTACCGCGCTGCTGTCTCTTTAATGTGAAGGCGCACATTACTTTGATACTCAAGTACTTAATACTCGCACTTATTTTTGTGACACATAGCTTAGTGACTGACCTAATTACCGTTGCGACTAATCCACTGAAATATTCAATTACAAGTGTGTTAACTATACTTGCCTATCTCTTTCACCCGTCACGCCCTTCCCTCGGATCTGTCTAAGTGTCACCCGCAATCACTCGAATGTTCTGCCATCACAAGGCAGATTTATTAATCAACTTTTCCAATTTTCAACAACCCAGCGCCTTTTATCAGCAACTTTGACTGTCAAGGCTTGAGAGCGTTTTAACAAGCAATTTTCTGAATATCGAAAAAATTGAAAAGGACTCCCGGATTTGTGGTATATATTTTGTATTATATTTAGATAAGGGGCCTCTTCAAAGACGAATCGATAAACATTTTTGGAGTCGATAAACATAGAGACTTCTCTAGTTCATAGTTCAAGCTTTTCATCAGGGTCATGGCAACCAATCATCGTTCATTAAAAGCAACCTCGGTAGACATCATAAACATAATGTGTACGAATCAACAGAAGGTAGGTACAGTCGATATAGAATCCTATAGTAGGTATGTATAGGCACATATATTTGATTATACTAATAAAGCATTCAAAAGTAGACACTCTGTTTTTATTGAACTCCCTGTAAGGGCTAACTCTATAAGTACCTGGGTTACTGATTAATAATGAAACAGTTGGCTAAACTTTAACTGCATACGTGTTTTAAAGCAAGCGACTGCTCACTGGTCAAAGCACATTGATTGTGCTTAATTGGATGTGATACGCGCGAAACAAATGGAATTGAGTATTTAACGTTAAATTTTCCCATTTGCAAGCGTTAATTTATGTAGAACACCTATGAAACATATAACACATATAAAGCTACGTTAAAACGTATTGAATTAAATATTGATGAGCATAATTCGGTTTGCGTGACCAAATTGAATTACTCACAAGCACAGGAGCATAGTAAAGTAGACAGGTTTCCGATATCGAACCTTCAATCTTATACTAATTTAAAATCGAAAAGGTAATTTCATATTCCTATATTTAGTGTTTCTGGAGGTACCTAATATTTGCAGGCGAATATCCTTGAAAAGAACTTGCGGAGGTTAATGATTCAAAAGATATACACATAGGTAACCTATTGCACATGCGGAAAACATTTTCTCCGCTTAAATTAGATACCTTTTGCAGCAAAGTCCAACAAAAGACGTCTGAGTACTCCAATATTGAAAAATTGCAACTAACAAATTGCGTAAAAGAAAGCACTTGCAAAATACAATATGTCGGTGACCCAGTGGTAAACAGTGGTCCAGTCGGATACGGATAGCAATAAGGCACAGGTTTCGAATCCTCGTCTGACACAGTTGCTTGTTAAAAGACAGTAAGTATAAGATAGTACATTGAAAAAAACATAACAAAAATATTTATTCATCAAATACAAAACGTATCAACAACAGGTGGCAATATTCTATTCGACTCAATACCTCGTATGTCAGGGTTCATAAAGGTATTGTTAACAATTGCTCCTCGCTCCAGCGGACTTCGTTTAATATTCAATCGGCGTATCGGTGACATCATTCAGTAGCATATCACTCGATGGTGTCGAGATTTGTATCGCACACTCCACTTCACGCCATATTAACTCTCCCGAGCACTCTAGATAATGGAATTGACGGAAAAAAGCACGCAATGCCGCCAACACGTCATTGAAATATTTCATTGATAACTATAATTGACTCGCCTAATTAGGTGTAGAACGAAGTTCTATTAGTTAAGTAACAATACGTTAACTTAAGCTTCCATCTTCTAGGTTCAGTGGTCAGTATGTCAAACAGTGATAGAGAAATACATTTTCTTTCTTGGATCAGTAATACCTTATAAACCATGTCTAGGGGACAGTATGCACTTTCATGATGGCTTCTCTGGTCGAGTGGCTAGCACGCTGGTTTCAATCGTCGCCATCTCGTAAGGTTCCGGGTTCGATTCCCGGTCGGGTCAATGTAAAAAACGATCTTTTCTATATTGTCTCGGGTCTGGCTGTTGTGGTACCACCGTTGTGTCTGATTTCCATAACACAAGTGCATTGGTTACTTACTTTGGGATCAGAACAATGTATGTGATTGGTGTCCAATATATTAAAAAAAAAAAAGTGAAATATATTTTAATATGTCCAATATATTTTATGATGGCTCCATCAGGTCAGGAGCTCTATTTTTGAGTCAATTGCGCCAAAATGGCTGTGATATTAATTTGTTTATGTCCGATTATCGAAAGAAAAACAATTATATTCCACACAGGAGTGATTAATAAAATGTTTTAGTCAATGTTGTTAGTATTTCCGTGTATATTTTGCTCGGTTTTCTTGGAAATTTAGTTTGGTTTCGAATGAAAATCACACGCCATATCCAAGCGAGTGATTCAAAAATAGAGCTCCAGGAGAGTTTAGACTTGATAACATACGGATTAAAAAAATACGCCTGCACAAAGTACTTCGGCAGAAAAAGATTCTTACAACCTTTCTACATTGTTAACCTAATGACACACAGAGAACATATTAATAATTATTGTGCCTCTAGTATTGGAATTATTTATGCCAATAAATTAATAAAGTATAAACACGAAATATCATTACAACCGTATTTTAATATCTTGTGGGTTTAGCCATGTTTAAATAAACTCGTATTCCGACCGCGAAGGCTATTCAAACAAATGAATCGGTTTTCACGGACGGATGAAACGAAATGGGTTATCGATACAAAACATAGCAAAGTTTAATTATTTGGTAATAATTCATACATAACAATGAGGTACCAAACAACTCATGGAAAAATATCGACTAAATTTACGACTTTTTCCTAATTGTAAGTTTCATTTTGCATCGATATACAATAACTCATCATAGCGCATGGCTATTAAGAGTAAAAAATGCTTGAAACCATACATTACCCTGTAATAAATATCTTTGACCAATGTATTCAAGCTCACATAAATATTTCCGTGACAGTATCAGAAAATGATATGAGAGTAAAATGAAACTAATTTTATAATTTGTTTAGCAAATCTTTGCAATATAATTTAGTACAAATTGATGAAGATAAAAACTATCATCTAATAATTTATGGCTACTTATTTTTTAAATTTATGGAAGCTATGTTATCTAATGGCAATTTGTTTGTAGCTACGGAAATGTAAAACTAACTTATAAAAAGATAACTCAAATAAAATCTTAACTATAACAAAGCTTTTAAGTTCGTAGCAAAATGTTAAACTTTTCGTAGTATGCTACGCCGTAGTCGTACTACGGCTTAGATTTAAAAAAGTTAGACTCTAAGTGTTAGAGATTAGCTAGTTTTGCTTTAAAATGGTTTGAAGAAATTTCATAAAACCAACTAATTAGGTTACTGTGTCGTAGCGTAATTCTATGGCGTAGTCGGGACGTATTTCTTGAAGTGAGATAGACATGGGTGAAGGAAGCATCATTGGATATCCTGATATCTTAATCGTAACATATTTTCTTAATCAAGACGAGTACATTCGGTTTGAAATAAGGTTTTTAATAAATCAAACATAGTATAACCAAGTTACGTTTTAGAAAAAAATAAAAAGCGAGTACCTACCGTCACTGGTATAAATAGTTGTGTTCTAATATCACTGTTCTATTAATAAAGAAATTACTATATCGTGGAGTATCATTGCCGTCCGTCGTTTAAATCATTAGAGATGCTCATCAGACAAGTCTACAATTAAGATCCTGAACTTTCTACGATGTAAATACATTAAGAGGTATACGTTTCTTTTAAAAAAGTATTATTTATTCATTCACAAATTCTATATCTTTATTTCAAACACGCTCTATCTGTCTTTTATGTCGGTAAATAGCTTTATAAAAAATAATATTCAGCTCAATATTTGGAGACTCATACCTGTCTGCTAGCATAAAAATAATGCTTTATACCTATGCTAAGTTTAATAACCATGATTTTAAGTACCTATCATGTGTGTGTTATAGTCGTGTCATATTTCATTTTCATATCATATTAGTGTTATAGTCATGTATTTTCATATTAAAAGCTAAGTACTTCTACTATCTACGAAAATAAAGTTGAGTAGTTACTAGTTGAGAAATTCAAATGTTTACAGCGACAACTTAAGTCGTCCCCTTAAAGAAAAAGACTCATTTCTTGTTAATAAAGATGAGATGATCGTGCTCTGCATACGTGAGCACTCAAAGACTTGCAAATGCGAAGAATAACCGCGGGTGACCGCCGCTATGAAAATTACACCAACACAAAATTGTACACTTAATTTTCTACGTGTCAGATTAGAGACCTGCCGAAATGAACGGGAGGCACTGAGGGCAAGTCTAAACACATTTTTCTTAAATCATACTTAATGTGGTTCGTATTGTGCAAGATTTTGGTGTTGAATTGACAATAAATAAAATCTACATCTTAGTATTATATTATATTAAATACTTACTACTAACTTAGGTTCGGCATGTTTCACATTTATTTATTGAATAAAGGTACACTTAGGTACAGATTACACTCAGACATGCATAGGTAGCTAACATTGATAAAACAGTAATAGACTAGACGGCAACCTAAAATTAGTGTACACAGCATGTTTTTTTTAACAAACAGATACATTTGAGGTAAAGTGACATAAAAGGTTGTATTTCTCTACTTGAGACTACTACAGTGCGAGGCAGAGGATTCATCAGCCCCCAAGATTTGTGAAATTTCTCTTTTAAATGTGGAGAACCTACTGTTGAACACATCTACATCCCAGCCACTCTTTCTATATTATCTATGTGAATATTATAAAAAGAGCTCCAGACTGGACAGCAATATTCCAGTATACTTCTAACTAAGCTATAGAAGAGAAACAGTGAGCTTTGTGGTGATTTAAAATCCTTGGTTGACCTTAGTATAAAACCCAAAAGTTTGTTACTCTTCTTCAAGATGTTTTCCAAATGGGATCGGAAAGTCAATTTAGTGTCAAATAGCACTCCTAGATCTCTGACAACATCCATTCTACTTAGTTTCATTCTACATTGTCTTAATAAGTACCTACTTGTTAGCCTTATTTATTCACTTCTGAAAACCAAATAACGTATTATACTTATTTTAATTATTCTTTATAGTAATTTAGTGCATATTTGTTATATATTATGCTACTTTATGTGCCACTTATTGAATATATTATTTAAAAATATATAAGTATTTCAATTAGCGTCAGTAAGCTATTTAGATATAAGCGCATGTGAATTATACCAGTAAGGCAATAACACAGCAAATTAGTATTATTATTATGTGTATGTTTATTATTCCATAATTATGTATTAATTTATACGGTATTTATGTAATAAGTAGTATGTATGTTTATTTTTTGTTTAAATACCTATTGTAGGTTCAATCAAGCTCTCACTTTTGCCCTTCTATCACTTTCTTCGCGCCGCCAGCAATTTCTCTGTATAGGCCTTTGGTTGACTGGTAGAGAATGCTTTTAGCATTAAGTCCGCCCTATGTACCTTTTGTTTGTGCATGAAGTGTTTTTTAAATAAACACAGCTTTTTGGTAAACGATCATACCTTATATGTAAAACGCTAAAGCCTTAACTGTATAATATTTAAGAGTATGATCCATGAAACATAGTTGAACCAAAGAATTTATAGGCGGTAATATCACTTTACGAGTTGAACGCGGCATATAAATTGCTCGTACAGGGACGCTCCTCTAATAATTAGATTTTCGATCTCACTTAGATTAGCACCTTTGAATATCGATGCGCAAGATTCAATTATGGCATTCCCTCTCTTCCGTGATGATGGGGGTAGCTGAAGGTAATTGATTGATACCTGAAAAGATTTGAGACTTTCAAACGGGCTCAATTCAACTGGGTACGTATATAATACCGAAAGTTCATAATACCTACAAATGAAATACCTACGCTTGAAACGTCGAAAATCAAAATACCGAACGAATGAAATACCTATACCCGATATACCGAAGCTCAATATGCCGAATTTCAAATAACCGAAAGTTCAAAATCCCGAAAGTTCGAAATCCCGAAAGTTTGAAATACCGAAGGTTCATATCCCGAATGTTTAAAATCCCGAAGATTAATATACCTACAGTTAGTATACCGAAGTTCAAAATCCCGAAAGTAAGATTAACTTTGCGGTAGGCATGCAGCATGCAGCATGCAAGTAATCAAACAGGCATGCATGTAGCAAGCAGGCATGCAGCATGCAAGCAATCAAGCAGGCATGCAGCATGGAAGCAATCAAGCAGGCATGCAGCATGCAAGCAATCAAGCAGGCATGCAGCATGCAAACAATCAAGCAAGCAGGCATGCATGCATGTAGCAAGCAGGCATGCAGCATGCATCAAACAGGCATGCATGTAGCAGCAAGCATAGGTTTTGCTCTTCTCCGGCGCTGCGGGAAGTGCAGCCCTTTCGCCCTAGCGTAGCGAATCTCAGGCACCCACGCTCGCCTCCGCAGCTTCGGCTTGCTGGTCGCCTTCGGCGACCAGCCTCAGCCGCTCCAGCTCGCACGGGAGCCTGAGATTTGCTACAGCGGGCGAGGGCTGCTCTCCCTCCGCGCCTCCGGCTTTTGAATTACACTCTAGTATCGGGCAGACTAGTACCACGGCGAAGGACCACGGCGATTCGGGGTCAATCAAAATTTGTTTTTCTTAATGAACCTCAATCTTAATGTTATACAATTTGTTTGGCGTTTCGTTCATAGGTCTTGTAAATTCAGTATTTTTAATCTTCGGGTTTTAAATTTTTCGGTATATTAAACTTTCGTTCATATAAACAGTCGGTATATTGAACTTCGGTCATATGAATAATCGGTATTTTAAAATTCGGCATTTTAGTATTCGACATTCCAATCATAGGTCTTATAAGATTCGGTATTTTGAATTTTCGGGATTTCAAACTTTCGGTATTTAGAACTTTCGATCATATAAACATTCGGCATTCTAAAATTCGGCCTTCCGTTCGTAGGGCTTATGAAATTCGGTATTTTGAAATTCGGTATTGTAATACGTACCCATTCAACTTTAGGAACAATATCAAATTCAGAAAATATTCCTATTCCGTCGCTGAAAAGTAAAACCAAAATTATGTAAAGTTCGTTTCTTTTGGAAACATTTGGGTCGAGAATATAAATAAATGTAACGAAGGTAACTATTATCTTCTCAAGTTTCGTCAGAAGTTTCGTGGGAAGAACGAATTTCACTTACAATATCAGTCAACCTGTATTTACTTAATATTTGTAAGGTCCGTCTTTTATTTGATATTTTCGACTAAATTAACTATAGGGTAATCCTAGCAAGGGCCTTCTAAGTAATTTTCTAATTATTTTATATAATAAATAGATACGTAAATTATACTTAATAGTTTCATCAAATAATGCTAGCAATCTCTAAGATACTGTACTTACCCAAGCGTTACCTTGCTTACGCTTTTAAACAAAGTTTTAAAGAAAAATAAACCTTAAGAAGTGAAGAAATGCATCATTTGCATTGTCATCTGCAGCCTGCATGGGGCGATACAATTTTATCTTATTGCGTCGCCTCTCAATAAAAACTCTTGCAGTTGGCAGATCCATTGCGTGCGTAAAAACAAGATATATTAACTTCACTATTATTAACTGCAAATAGTATCTATTAGTTAATCCTGAAAAAACTTTCTAACGGTTGGTCGTTACACTTTTTTGCTAAGTTGTTAAAGATTCTAAAAAAACTTATAGATAACCTATAGAATATAACTATATCAAATAAATATCGCAACCGTATTTTTGTGTGAGCTATGAAATTCTCATATTTTAAGCAGAAGTGCTTCATTGTGTGCACAGCAAATGTAAATTAGTAGGCAAACAAAAGAATGTAATATTCGCAGAGAAACATGTTTTTCCTTCTCTGCTTTCTACATTTTATAATGTTACCAAAATTGCCGACACAGAATATTTTGTTTCTTTCCAAATAAAAGAGGTTTGTTAATATAAATTAAACACATGACTAGACAAAATTTTGAGGTCAGGAGGCCGATTCTCGCGGCAATGGAACTTTTTTCGTGTGGTAATTCGACTGCGAGTTTATCCGTTTAACCTAAAAAAACAAAATAAATATCTACACGTAAAAACTATCGCTCGAACGAAATTTATATACATAGAAATCGTGAATCTGAGAAATCAAAAAATTTTTTTTCCACAAATAAAATTCTATCGGTTAACTTTTTTCGTAAACGAATTGCACGAGAATTGGCGCCCAGGAGCTCTATTTTTGAATCACTCGCGTCAAGATGGCGTGTGATATTCATTGATTAATTTCCGATTTTACAATGAAAATTTGAATAATTGCACGCGAAAGTGATTTGAAAAGACATAATTGAATTTTGTGAGTACGAACGTCTATATTTTGTGTAATTTTCATTGATTTTCAATAAGTTTTCGAACGAAATACTCACGCTATATTTCACATTCCACACAATGTTATTAAAAAAATGATAATTCAATTTTTTAACTACACGCGACAGTGGTTAAGCTTGATTTTCGTTGATTTCTAATTGATTTCTGAACGAAAATCACTAGTAATGTATTATTGTTTGTGATGCAAAATAAAAAGTTCCTGTGTGCGTTTCTTGAGCTGTATTCCGATGATAGCGTATGTATGATATCTTTCTTTTTATACGACTCACCGTCACAGAGATAATGAGATATTTCTCCGTTGCAACTTTTATAAATGTGGCCAGGCTGATCCTGATCCGACAGATATAAAATAAGCACAGATACGAGTAATTATAGGCCCTAGTGACCTCTGAAGTCATTTTGTATGGGTGTCGGTGGGTTTCCGATCAAGCCGTTCGATCTTACATAACGCATGATCACCTTTTGTACAATTATTCAGTCTTCACAATTTGCCGCAACTTACGTAGATACCTGAATTATCAAAGTATAACCAATCCGTATTAATTTAAAACTGCTCAGTATGATAATTTAATTAAGAGTTACACCCCACTTTGCGTCTCTCTTCCTCCATCAGAGTCACATCAGAAACTTAATTTGAGATTTGTTAATTTTCATGTAGGTACCAGTTATATTCAACTTCATGCAAGTCATGTCATGAATGTAAGGTTGATATTTAACAAAAGAAACTTCGTTTTAACGCGAATAGAGACTTAAAATAATATGAAGCGTGTAGATAGTCTTCGTTTGGAATGTAAATACTTTTATAAGTTGTATCGGATTAAAGACCGCGAGTGATATACAAGTACAAGTTTGTGTTAACAGTTTAGGTACTAGGTACCAGTGAGTTGTTACTACTACTTATAGAGAAGTTATGTCAAGCAAAAAAAACCTGTCTGTGTCATGTCATGTCAATTGATGACACAGACAGGTTTTATTGCATAAATTTTATGGAGCACGAAATTTGTTCATGGTGTCACTACCATACGCTAGTAATAGTAGTTCAATGCTAGGTACCTACCTAATTTCATAAGTAAGCAAGTTTATATACGCAGCTTTCGTATTGACCGGATAAGTTTAAGAACCGACTTAGTTATATGTATTAACTCTTCTTCTTATATTGCTATACATTTAATTTATTAAAGACTGCTTTTTTAACATAACTTATGATAAAGTGTACTTTCATATAGGCACGTGCGGGAACTTGTTGCAGCGATTTGGGCGCGAGTCCGCCCAGCGCGGAGGCGGGCGGCCGGTATATAAACGGGCGGGCGAACTCGGCCGGCACAGCGCGCCCAAGCCGCCGACTCGACCGCCCTTCGACAGATACCAGGTCAGTAAAATAAATGAAACTGAAAAAATACTGTCTTAAAAAATATATTTTTTACATTGTGCCTATATTTTTTTTTCGAAAACGTTAACTATTAAAAATAAATATTTGCAACCAAATCAATCAGGTGCTTACTTTGAAACACTTTACACGTATTTTTCAATTTCTTTGGTTGTGTAAGCTTTGGATTTGAATGTTTCATATAATACATTAGTTTCGTATGATGACATGCCAATTATTAATTATTACTTTGTAAAAAAATATTTTTTTAGGTATCGGCCCCAACTAACATATATAATACAACGATGACTATGTCAATAAACTATGCAGTTGGAAGCAATTCAATTTGTATACTTAATAATTATAACGCTCATTTTATATAATAGTACTTCTAAACAAGTGTATACCACATAACAACACGTGTCTACCTAAAGTAAATATCCTTCCATATAATTAAAATTTGACCTGCCCTTACTCTATCGAACCATGTCTATTTATTCCTTAGAAAAGGCAATCAGCGTTCGCGGTAGGAATAATTTCACTAAATTGCCTGCACGAGTATGGCTATTGATTCCATGAAATTATAGAAAACTGTTTGTGATCTAGTTATCCTAACTAAAGACGCACTACTTACGCATAGAGGTTCTGTAATGAGCTGAGAGCTTTATGATGTCAGCAAGAATTTTCTAGAATAAAAAACAGCATGTTGTCTAAGCATAGAAGTTGTACCCTATTATAAAAAGTAAAACTACAAGTTAAAAACTTGCTATTTTATGGATCATTTGGATGATGAAGTATTCGTAGTTTATAGGCTCGTTTCTATTTCAAAACAGTTACTTCAATATAGTAGCGAGTACCTAGAGTTGTATCTAGAGTCTACGTTATACGTCAGTGTAGGCATGTATTTATTAAAATCACATTAATTTTGTTATTGAAACATTTGGGCTGTGGGGACCTTCTAAATTGCTGTTTAGAATATTACGCCAAAACTCAATTACGTAACGGCTAAAATAGGCTGGCTGGTTACTAGCTCTAAGGATTAGCATAGCTATCTAGCGCGGCAACAACGCAGCCAGCATCATAGCCTCCTTGCCGCGAGGAAATGCGTTTCGTTTTCGAGTAGCTAGGTTTTAAGTTTATTTTGTATGTTGCATATCTTAGTTTTTTTCTTGTTTTTTATTAATAAAGATGTGAGATTGTTATTTAAAAAAAAAATAGAACGCGTTGATGTCCTTTTAAAATTATTTTTTTATTTAATTTATTACAATAATTATTTATGGTATTCATATTACGAGTATTATGCCTGGCCCGTGAAATTCTAAATTTATATTCTAAACAGTAACTCTGTGAACTGTTTATTGCGGGTAACTGAACTAAAGCTTCAACTCATAATTTATCATTAAGCATCGTTAGATATAGCCCGGACATTATTCGAAGTTTCTACATAATGAGGCTCGCATTAATTCAGAACTGTGTTTAGTGTTAACCTGGTTTAAACGGATACAATACTTTGGAATAATTTTGATAGTTGTTCCCGGTCAGTCTTCTTATCGTTAGAGACAAGACATGATAAACAGAAACTTCGGACACTTGCGCTTTCAAAGCTCGAGTGTGAGGAGCTTGAGTCAAGATCCTTAGTTTTGCGTTTATATCGTGTTTAATTTCCATATTTTCCTAGCTATTTGCTGTCTGAGCTATTAACAGTAGCTAGGCAGTAGGCGTTGCAGATTTAATTAATAAACTAATAATAATAATAAAATATTAATTTATTTTCTCTCCAAAATAAATTTAGTTATACAAACTTACATCTTAAATTAACATTTCGAAGGAGTTGAATACAATTTACTGTGGGAGACTGATATCCAATCTAAGCTCAGGGCTTGTATTTCAGATGATCAACCCCCTCCCCCCCCCCCCTTGGAAATTTTATATTTAATTATTTGTCCAATAATTAACATAAAATTACGTTCAATGTTTGGAAACAATCGCTGACCAGTGCCCATTTGTCGATGGTGAAACAGACCCTTATGCTACTTAATGCTAAAAACTATGACTACGATGATAGTGGTTACAAACTATAGTATTTTATTTACAATTATTATTAATCAAAAAAGCACTCATATACTCACGAAGTTTTTTAGAAGAAATAAAG
Organism: Pyrausta purpuralis; assembly: GCA_963924145.1. NCBI lineage: Eukaryota > Metazoa > Arthropoda > Insecta > Lepidoptera > Crambidae > Pyrausta > Pyrausta purpuralis. Next base: position 16,381,767 of record OZ001651.1, on the reverse strand, counting down.
CTAAAGCTCTTATTCTCATATATTATCTAGAAGTATTGTTTTAGGAATTTGATACTTTTGTAGTTGAGTATGACCTTCTGTATCGAATCATCATGTCACACGCATTCATCTACGAGTATGATAAATAAATAAATATTGGACAGCAATCACATACATTGCTCTGATCCCAAAGAAAGTCAATGCTCTGTGTTATGGAAATCAGACACAACGGTGGTACTTCAACACCGAGACCCGAGACAATATAGAAAATTACGATTTCTACATTGACCCGACCGGGAATCGAACCCGGGACCTTAGAACAGCTACGACTAGTTACCCAGCGTGCTTAGCCTCTACACCACGGAGGTCGTCAATAGCAATGATAGGAGGTACATGCAGTATAATAATGAGGTCAATAGTTAAAGTTTTTCTTTCTATTGTTATTTAGATTAAACAATGCGTGGATCCGGAGGCGTGTTGGCCGTGGCCGTCGCCACGTTACTTGTGTGCTGCAGTGCTGACCCTCATCAGGTAAAATTAAAGTATCTTTGAAAAGGGACCCAAATTACCCAACATAACCCAGAGACCAAAATCTGCTTAAAAAGGATGTAATTAAATTTTTACCGACTTCAAAAGAAAAGAGGTAATAAGTTCGATGTGTATGTATGTGATTTTGTTGGAATTTGATTATATTTGAGTATGTTGATCTGTAATGGTTTCAAAACACGTGTAAACTATTTCGTAAATTTGATGTTTGTATATTTGTATGTTTGTTCACGAATTTCTCAAAAACAAGAAGTCATAGAAAGATGATTCTTTTTATTTCGATAAGCGATATTTTAACTTAGGGTACAGTAGAAGTTTTTTCAAAATCGGTTCAGTAGCTTTTGAGATATGGGTAAATAAATAAAAATCATAAATTAAAAAAAATGAAAATTAAACCGCCTTTAAAAACTCCATTCGATTTAAATTGCTTCAAAAAATACATTCGCATTGGAATATTAAATTAGTCGTACCCAATTTCGGCTACCAAGAGCTGTAAGCTTCGGACCAGAAAATGTAATGATAATTTAAGCTCCCAATCAAACAACTAATTCATGAATTTGTTATTTGCTTCCAAACGTTTACGAATTCTGTAAAAGCTTAGTTAGACCATTTTGAAAATTATTGCAATATTTTATAAGAAAATAACTTTTACTAAATTGATGCAGCATGTTATAATATAAGTATGGGATATATATAATTAATATATTTTAATACTCAGTTGAAACTATATACAAATATTTGAAAAGCTCGTTATAAATAATTTGAAAGCATTATCCTTTAATAGGTGTCGTTTCTATTTTATTTTAGCAGGATTCTGAAGGGAGCGAAAGTGAACATACTGGAGAACGATTTGAGTCTAATGGTAAGTTTACCATCTAAGTTAAGTAAGATTTTTCTTATTGACACCCGTAGCATTAACTTAAGTTTTACCTTCCAATTTGATGTCCAAAAATTGATAAATTGCATGACACTATATCACCGTGTATTTCCGATGCTACGAGTGTAAAATAGCCAAGAGCTCACGTTCTCAACTTTGCACACCCTTCGACTAACACGATATTTCACCTTTTATTCGTGGCACATAACACATTTTACGCCGTTAACTCTCTCCTTGGCACAAACGTAACACTTAACAATCATATATTCGCACGTGGAATTCTGCATTCATCTTTCAACCCTATACACTTCCCTATACAAAAGTTTAAAATCATAACATTTAGATAACAAGGCTCAATGATCTGCACTTACTGACCTAAGGCTAATTTTAACTAAGGACACTTAAAATAAATCTCCTTACAAATCACAATTATATTTTTTCAATTTATTTTTGTAACATATATAAATGAAACTCAATTAGCCTTAGGTAGTGTCTGTAACGACCACTACATGGCACTTTTCTATCACTAACCATTTTGATGGTGGTTTATTGGAATCTGCACTTTTCCCAGAATTTCTCAGCACGACCTAATCATTGTCTTCCGTGCACCATATTTCACTTTATAAGGTGAGTACGATTTTCAACTTTTAATATTTTTTAACCGATTTCACCAACGTTAGATACGAATTATCCGACTGAATACAAAAAGAACGATTTTAAAATTACATTTACATAAATAATTGATAACAAATAGGTGACGTTTTTAAATAAGGCGTGGATTATTCTTTATCTGACGTTGGAAAAATTAGGGTTTAACTATCATCACCAATACTAAAGTATAAAACATTGTTGCAGCGTTAAAACGAAAAGAAGAATACGAAGATTTCCTGCGATTCCTACTTCATTACGACAACGCTTACAATCGCAATCTTGCTGGAATCGGTGGAAGCACATTGCTCGGTAGAAATTTGGGGGGACTTGGAGGCACTTCTTTGGTTGGGAGAAATTCAGGATTCGAAGACCGAAACCTCCACGGTATCGGTGGCTCATCACTTTCTGGGAGAAACCTGAACAACATAGGTGGCTCGAGCCTTCTAGGCAGAAATCTCGCAGGCTTAGGTGGTTCCTCTCTATTAGGAAGAGATACCGAAGGAGACAAAAGATACTCTAGATTTGTCGACTCTATCGGAGGCGGTAACTTCGTTCGCAACTTGGATTCTATTGGGGGTGGAAATTTTGTGAGGAATCTTGATTCTATCGGCGGTGGCAATTTTGTCAAGAAAAATTTAGATCACATCGGAGGACCGAACTTTGTAAAGAGAAACTTAGATTCCCTGGGAGGAGGAAACCTTGTGCGTAATCTTGACTCCATTGGAGGTGGTAACTTTGTCCGCGAGTTAGATTCTATCGGAGGAGGCAACTTAGTCTAATCAAGAAATCATCAATAATTAATCTACATATATTTTTCATGATTGTATTAAAATGTGATAATTAACATAAATTCAGTTATTTAAATTTTGGTTCTCATGATTTCAGTGAATATTTACCTTGAAATAAATATTTAGCAACCTTTGTTATTTTGTTTCATTACCTAATCCACGCCATTGCCAAGCTTTGTAAAAGGTAAGATGTGTCATAATAATTAAAGGGTCCACTTACACAGTGTTCAAGGTTAATATAATGCATAGACGTTTCTCATGTTTACAATTAATTGACTTTTAACTGTATAGTATCGTCGGCGTGTTATTAACTGAGTCTTGTCAGTGTTATGTCCATCTCGCTTACACTTACCGCGGCGTCCTACATATTCCTATCTCTATTGACGTTATGGCCTTACGCTATCTGGGGATTGCGACCTTGAGGCTGAGATCAACAGCAGGATCAGTGCTGCAGCTGCAACATTTGGGAGGCTGTGTTCCAAGGTCTTCTGCTCGCGCGACCTTAAGTTGGTTACCAAGATTTCTGTGTACATGGCGATTGTGCTGCCAAATCTTCTTTACTCTTCCGAGACGTGGTGCGTGTACCGTCACCACATTCGTACTTTAGACCGTTTCCACCTTAAATGCCTACGTAAGATATTGAACATCAAATGGTCTGATCGAGTTCGAAATACCGAAGCTTTGCGACGAGCCAAAGTTGGTGTGATTGAGGCTCATTTAATGCGTCGCCAGCTTCGGTGGTGCGGTCACGTATCGAGTATGGCGGAGGAGAGAGTAGCGAAGCGCATCTTTTATTATGAACTGGAGGACGGCAAGCGGAAGCATGGCGGCCAACTCCTCAGATTTAAGGATGTTCAGAAACGGCATATGAAGAGATACAATATCGAGCCCACAGAGTGGGAGGGTTTAGCAGCACAACGTCCCGAATGGCGCAGGCTGGTACAGAAGCGAGTCAGCGATTTCGAGGAGCAACGTAAAGTTGACCTCGACATTAAGCGCGACGAGCTGAAGACCCGCCAACCTGCTGCCATTCAATACCATTATGAACAAGGTGTACTCACGTGCCCTAAGTGCGCACGTAAGTTCACTGCGAAAATTGGCTACATCAGCCATTTTCGGGCGCACGAGCGCCGTACCGACTAGGAGTCGAAGTGGTCGCCATGGCCGAAATCGGTCGGAAGGATCATGGCCTTACGACTCAGTTGCTATCGCGCCGACGGTAGTGCAAGTGGACTATCGACATCTTTATAGTTAAAGCTTTTGTATTTCTTGTAACAGCAATACGAGTATATTAGCTGTTGGTTTGTTTGTGGACGTGTCTATAGGACAGAAGCACCGGACCCTGGAGGCTGGTGGTAACTCCCTGATGAGGGATGCACGAGACACTGGAAGCGTTCTGCTGCCATATATTTTAGCTCGCCAGCATTATTATGGGTAAGATTATTTATAAATCTCTCAGCTACTGAACCAACATAAGTTTCAAGTAAACACATTTTTGTAATATACACTTCTGGACACATCTATTGGCCCACCTTAGAGTTTAGGTTTCGATGGCCCCTACCGAAATATGATTGCTAGTTTGAACAAAAACTGTTGATGCAGTTTTAAACCTGATACATTTTACCATCTTTTTCGATCGTTTTAAATTTGAATTCAGAATACCATACGACATAGAGCTGCGCCTAACAAGTCTGATATGCGTCTTGTTAAAGGCAATTGTTTTTTGAATAAAAAACATGTTTTATCAAATAAAGGTTTAATTTAATAACGCGTGTTGCCTTCATGGGCATCTACCACAGCTCTCATACGATTAGGCATAGAGTTTATCAACCGCTCTATGAAATTTTGAGGGATCATCTCCCATTCCTCTTCTATGGCAGTTTTCAACTCCTGCATCGTCTGGGAAACTGGCTGGCGAGCCCTAACACGTCTTTTTAGCTCATCCCACATGTGCTCAATAGGGTTCATGTCTGGGCTTCTGGCTGGCCAGTCCATAACTGTGATGTTCTCATCCCGAAGATATTCCCTGAAGATGCCGGCCGCATGGGCTCTTGCATTATCATGCATAAAAAGGAAATTTGGGCCCACATAGTCCGCGTATGGTATCACGTGAGGTACTAAGCACTCACGAATGTAACTTTCAGCATTTAATGTTGGCAGCCGTGGTCCTGTAACAACCCCAAGTTGAGTTTTGCCGCTCGCGGATATACCGCCCCAGACAGTCCACATGCCACCGCCATAAGCAACCCTCGCTTCAAAGCAGCATTGTGCGAAATGCTCTCCCTTACGTCGGTAGACCTTCTTCCTTCCATCATTGCCATGTAACACAATTTTAGACTCATCAGAAAAGAGTACACGGCTCCAATCTTGCTGTGTTCAATTTAAATGACTGCGTGCGAAATGAAGGCGCGCTGTTCGGTGGGCTCGCGTTAGTTTGGGCCCATTAGATGGCTTGTGTGGTACCATATCGCGTTCTTTTAACCTTCTCCGAACAGTTCGAGTGCTCACAGATACTCCGTGGAAGTCGCGAAGTTGGTTTTGTATCTCAATGGAGGTAAAGTGACAATTTCTCAAGCTGGTCGTCACGATGAATCGATCCTGCCTTTCAGTTGTGGCCCGAGATAGTGGCCTTCCTTGGCAACGAACAAAGCCGCCAGTCTCCAGGTACCTCTGAATAAACATTTCGGACCGCAGATCGACTTAAATTAAGTAGCACTCACGTTTCTTTGGCTGTATCCGGCCTGAATAAGTGCCACAGCTTGGGCGGCGACTTCAGGTGAAGTATCCATAGATTATTGATAGAACCTAACCTTATTGTTAAGAATAAGTAATGTTTGTTGCAAAACCAAAGATATCAAACACTTTTTCAAGAATTAAATTCAAGTAAACCAATAAAACCAAGTTTTCTTAGTATTCGATTGTTTGATATCAACAAACAGGCTCCAAATTGTCTTTTGTTTCTTTAAATTCTGTGTTCGAAATTCAAAAAAAGACTATTGAATGAAATTGTGAATGTGCCGCTATGAGGTTCAAAACTGCATAAAAACTTTCTGCTCGACCTAATATAAAATTTTAGCTAGGACCAAACGAAACTGAAAATACAAAGTGGGCCAAAAGATGTGTCCAGAAGTGTATTATTGAACAGACATTAAAATCAGTTTATTCTGTGAGAGGTGATACTGTTCTGTAAACCGAAAGCTGATTCGATTTTGGTTTCAGAAAAGACAACCTTTAAAAAATACTAACTTACACTATTTCTAAGTTCTTTAAAGCTTAAAGTTTTTTTACAAATGATAATAATAAGTAACGATTAACTTCCGGCTCTACATTTTCCTGTAACATTATGAATAATACAATTGCATAAGATACACAAGATACAATGTTCATCTTGTCCTGCTGTCGTCTGAACTCTTTTAATTCAAAGGCGGTCTGGAAATGATCAATTATAGCAATAAGTAAAGTAAGCCTGTAAGTATCCCACTGCTGGTCAAAGGCCTCAAGTATGAGATAGTATGCTCCACCACGCGGTCTCAGTGCGGATTAGCGGAGGGGTGATTGCAATGCAAGCGACTTATCTTTTCTTTGCATTTTTTTATTAATATCCCAAGTAACACATGACAGCAGTATATCGACCGACTTACAGCATTAATGTATCGTTGAAGCATTTTGAGTAAGCATTATAGTAGCATTGTAAACGTATATAATATCGTGCTAATTTGGGCACAAATTATACGGCTTTAGATCGTAAATAAGCATTATTAAAGCCAAAAAAAATGACAATTGCACTAAAAAAACATTATTATGGTCAACGAAAATGCCAATAGCATTCTAGAAGCATTATTACGATCAATGAAGATGTCAATTGCATTACATAAGCATTTTATTAGCATTCTTTAAATAAAAAAAATGTTTACAGCATTACAACAGCATTACAGTAGCATGAAAATATGCTGAAAACATTATACGAGCTATTTAAGTGTTCACAGTTGGTATATCAATAAACATTTCATCATTGCAAAAACAACTCTAATGCCATGGCACTTTGGTAGAAATATAAAAATGACATTATTTCTATGAAGTTCGTTTTTTACTATGATAGCTTTGACAAATGAACGAAGGAACGGAGAAGCAACAACAAAATTATTTTAATTACCGGAAAGGTTTTGGTTCTTGTTTTACTCATAACTCCAAATATTACTACGCGATGAAGTTTACTGTGAATGTCTATATAGTATTCATTGATATTTTTCACGCGCTTTCGATATATTGTGTTTTTGTTATAAAATAAAAGAAAACGATATGTGTGTAATAATCAAATCACAAGTGTATAACTAGAAAAGAGTGTATTTTGTATAATTAACACAATGGTAACAGATAGGCATTGTAAAATTGTGTTAATCATGAATATTTAAGACACTTGATCTAATTAATAGATCAGAATCACACAATTTTTAGGTTATAAAATGTTAACAAAATGGTGTCTTTCTATAGCAGCACGGTGAGCCATATTAATGCTACCGGCAAAATAAATATTCACATGTGAACAGTTATCATGCCAGAGGCCAGTTAGAAGACTTTGTGTGAACTATTGTAGTGTCATTGGCAATAAAGAAGCCCTATATAGATTCACCGGGACACCAGTAGTCTCGATGTAGACTGATATAGTGCCATTACTTTACAATTTTAGGGATCACCATTCACTAGAAAAACATTTAACTTTTGAATTTTCACCAAAATGGCTGACAAGTTGACAACATCTTAGTTTTACGAATATACCAAAACTAACGTAATATACTGCTAAATGCATTAGTATAACTCACTTGTATTTTAATAAAGTGCTGTTAGCAGTACAACAGCACTGAGGTGACCTTTAAAAATGCAACCATTTCACTGGTTCACGTCCATGCTGTTCAACGGCGTTAGGCTTTTACTTACCGTCTTATAGTGCTATTATACAACAAAGAGCATTCAAGACTGCTCAAAGCTGTATAACGGTTTTTAAGTGCATTATACTGGCACAAATAATGTACTTATATAGCATTAGGCATTCTCATGGTTCACGTTGATGCTATTTAAGTGCATTAAGCATTTTTCTACGTCTTAAAGTGCTATTATAAGTTTAAGTGCACTGAAAATTGCTGATAGTTGTATAACGACATTGTGGCTGGCTGTATTAATGCTAAAAGCTTTATTATAGCACTTTTATATGCTATTAAATAATCGTTATACAGCGTTAAGCATAGTTTTGGTTTTGAAATGCCAATATCGTGCGTCAAGTTGCACGGTGAACATATATACGAGTTTATACGGATCTTGAGTTGTAAATGGAGTCAACATTTGTCTCTTATAATGCTAGATGTGTTACTTGGGATAGCATAAACTTACGAACAGGTGCACTATGACTAAAACATAAGAATACCCTTAAATCACAGGACGAAACACTTTGTCAGGCTAGACATCTTTTGAAGCTTGCACAACTTATATTGATAGCATTATTATATAACATTCCCAAAGTTATTCATATTTTTCAAAAATATATTAATGTCACTTTATAAGAACTTTTAGGTTTTATTAAAATACTTATTATAAACAATGAATCAAGAAAGCAAGCGACTAACCGTGCTAAGATTTTACCAAGCTGCCTTGTGGGCAGCTTGATCAGATCATTGAGCAGCAGTGGCAGTGGGCCTCTTCTGACTAGCCTTAACGACGTATAACAACCGATATTAGCCGGTACTTCCGAAGCACGGCGATGCTCGTTATGCACGCCACTCAAAATGGTCAGAATGGTCACCCATATAAATTTACGGAATTGTCACCCATTTATATGGTCGGAATGGTAACCCACATAATAAAGGCATGTAGTAGTAAAACTTTAAGGACAATATATACGATGAATTTTATCAAAGAAAAAACCTGCTATTAGAGGGTTAATTATAAAAACCCACCATACTGCAATGACTTTTGTTTTTAATATTACAAAAAACATATTTTTTTTAATTTTACAGCGGAGTCTCTCGTCATGTAGAAGCTCGTTTTATTACTAAAATCTTAATGTTGACGTGTAGTTGTCTGATATGTCAACATTGTTTGGAGCTGAGCTGATGATGGAACTCCTCAACGCTTAGGTGTTCAGTGTTTATTATAATGACAGAACTTATGATAGGTAATTTGTAGTTTCTTAAAGAACAGATTCATAAGGTGCATTTAAGCATAAGCTTTAAAAGATCAGGAGTCGATTTGAGACTATTTAGTGCATTTTGGATTTGAAGTCGGATTTACCTTTTGTAAAAGTTATTATGTATTAGTTACACCACATCTTTTTCCTTAAAATAACACCAAAAACAAACCCCTACACGATGGGAGACTCAATCCGCCGTAAATTTCACAAGTAAGGTATTTTTTGTAAAAGTAAAATAAAAGTCTGAAAAACTGCAGCATGGTGATTTTTTAGAATTGACGCCCCATTTATTTTACTCAAAAACATTAATCGTACATATTGCCCGTAAAGTTTTATTAACATGCCTACACCTTGTATAGGTTATAGAAATGACTGTCTAAATGGCAATTTCTTTCAACGAATTTGTAACTGACCCATGTGATGTGCAGCAATGAAAATGTATCTATACCCACTAATAACAAGATTCCCTGCAGGACCGGGGATAAACGCGACTTGTTCCCGATGTCAGAGTTCAAATATGGCTACGGAGACGGATACCCGAAGCGGAATTTTGATGAAATTGATCTGTAAGTATAACACATTATTTATCAAATAATGGAAAAATCTTCAGTCAAATTTTAGTATAGCTATGTAGAGTAGTGGGCTGCTAGACAATTAGCCGTATATATATTCTCGAAATGATAGCATAGTTGGTTGACAAAAAAATCAAATTTTTTGAGGCATGCGCCCGATAGCGTAAACTTCCTTGTCAGACGCAGTGGATTTTTACAAATTCAATATCCACTTTTCACATGTTTTTTTCAAACATTGTCATTAAAAGGGGTATATTTTTTTCCAAATAATTCATTGACTGTCCAATATAAATATTTACAAAAGCAGAACAATACCATTCCATTCAGTATCCATGTTTGAAAGCATTGATGCTTAAACTGCTTGTCCTAAATAAATACGAACCTTAGCTTTGCGGTTGCTATGAATATCATAATCTGCCGTACATGTGGGTTATGCTCGCAATAAATTCTGTATCAATGTTGTACCTATGGTTGGTAAATCTTTAAGATTACCTTAGCGATTATAAGTAACATGAGAATAAAGACTCAATTGATATTAATACCCTTTTTCTACTTCTTCAGCTATTTTATTAAATTCAAATTTTAAGCACAACATTAGATTTTACATGATACCAAACTAAACCGTGCCAGACAAACAGTCTGCTGTTCTAGCGTTTTTGTATGTTTTGTGTAAAGCAATAATCTCTCGACCAAAGTATTTAGTATACGTGCAAACTTGCAAAGTAGTTCAGAGTAAGAACAAGTCATAAATTATTATCCTAGGGGATAGTACTTCTATGGAACGAGTACTTATTCATATTAATTACTTCAAAGTGATTACAGAGAAGTTTCACTTTCGATCATATCTTGCTATTGTCCAATTAATTAAACTCGGCGAACAACTAGCAAAGACAATTTCAGCTGATGTGTATCTTTACTTAAGATTTCACCTACCTAGTTAAAGTTTATGTAAGTATAACAACTGTGTGGAAAGACAACTCTAAGCTTAATATATTATTACTTTCTCCCAAAAGTTTTCCTGGTTTTATAAGCTGATACTCACTTCATTGATTTTTGGACCTTGTTATAATAGTACAATAACATGATATTAAAAGCCTTTTATGACGTAACTCAGTTAATTTTGCATTTATTCTGCTTTAATACAGCCTTCGTCCAATGCCTCAATAAAAAAATCCAGCAACCGTAGATAAATATATTTTTGTTTTCGATAACATTAAGTAAACGTCTATTTTGTTTACTAATGTAAGTATAGATGCGATGTAGGTACAGTCGACAGCACATCAGGCTACCCACTTTTGTTGCATACTAGCCCTTATTACAACTACATAAGATACCGCCAGTGTTTACTTTGACGTGCTGTTGTCCGTGCGATAGGTATTCTAGTTCAAATAACATGACGTGGTCTCTACGCGTTTGAATAGATGTACGTTAGGACAAAATAACAAAATTCGTAGCAGTTTGACAGCAATGCAAACATAGACAGCCGCACCGAACTACAGTAGTCTATTATCCACTAGGTTTTCGGCATCATTGAGGAGAAACATACTCGTAATTTCGAACATGACAAAACAAATACCGAACCTTTTCACTGGACGCCTATAATACTCGTCTTTCACGGCTCTGTCATCCCGAGATCACATTTCGACAAGCAAGTAATAAGAGGACTCAGACGGAATTTGTTTCATTCCTCAAAGACAATTCCTTCGACGCGTTGCGTATAGATTCTGCGGTGAGAAAATGACCGAGAAAATTGGGCGCGTTCAGTAATTAGAAATAGAACATCCTCGGTCGTCTTTACTCATTTGCAATTCTATACAATTGATATCATTCAATTGTGTAGTAACGTAACAAGAATGTGCCTTATCACGTACTCATAGTTGTTAAGAGTTCGTTTCACTTGTTGATTACAACACGTTCTTTAATAAACCGTAAATGGAGTTGACCTTTACAAACACCAGGGAACTAAACCTAACAGTACGATTTCGCGTTTGTCTCTGATCTCATTTATAACTTCTATGATAGATAACATAATTCGTAGATCCTATTTTTAGTATTAAAATGTCTCCAGGTCTGGACTGAACAAGTTTGTTAACAAGAGAAACATCGACGAGATCGACCAGACCTCGATGCCGTTCCCGTACGCCACGAAGCGCTTCTACCACCTCTACGGGCCCAACCACTCGCCTTTGTAAGAATTCATTCACACAGTTTAAATATCATTATAAGCAATAAGATATTAATTAGTTAGTGTTGCTAATAGCTGTTTCATTTAAGACCATTGTGTTATTAGAGATGATAGTCCCGATTACTGTTTTAAGGGTTCCGTAGTTCAACTAGGAACCCTTATAGTTTTGCCATGTCAATCTGTCCATCCGCAGTTCAGCGCAGAGACCTGGGGCCCTATTTTTGAATCACTCGCATCAAGATGACGATTAAAATTCATTTATTAAAGTCGAATTTTCAAATGAAAATTAGTTGAAATCCACACGGGAGGGATTTGAAAAAGTTATCTAAATTTTGTTACTACTAACGTCAATAATGCGCGTGATTTTCGTTGATTTTAAATTGGTTGTCGAAGGAATATCACACGCCATATTTAAGCGAGTGGTTCAAATATAGAGGCCCTGAAAACTGCTGGAAAACTGTTATTTGGCGTAGGTATGGATTCTAATCTCCCCGCCAAAGTAAAAAGGTACGGACCCTCATGTCTTAAGTGCTAGATGCTCACGCCGTCGTGACCAGGTGACTTGCCTCTAGACATATGTTTAATTACATTTTTTACATGTTTGGCCGTAATTCCGTGCCGTGGATCACCCTTTCGTCACTCATATGAATGCATCGAGCAACCCATCGCGCAGACTTATGGGGTGGTAACTTGAAATTATTTAACACATTCGCAATCTCACCCGACTCGCTACAGCCTCCAACAGTAACCGATGCTGGTTGCTATCCAGAACTCTGCAATATTATTGTTGGCTCTGTGGGCCGCAGTTATGACTACTTTAACCCAATTTTATTGTTTTTGCCATTTTAACCTATACTTTTAAATATCTTTCTACTTTCTTGTAATTTATCCCAAATAATTATAGTTTAAGGCTTGTTGGAAAGCAACCTCTTTCTGTATTTTAGTCGGGCTTCCTCATGCGCTTCCCTTACATGCCTGTTCCAACCAGGGCCTCTCCCAAGTAGCACAGAACTGCTGTATATTAGCTGAACTACTGTCCACAATATAACCCTTAGCTGTACAAGCCTTCTGAATAAGAGAGTTAGAGGCGCTGTAAGTGCTTATTTAACTCTAATTTGGGCACAAATTAATCAGCTAATAACTGAACAACTGTCACTTTAGCATTATAACAACATTATTTGAGCATTTTTACAGGTAACTGGCACCCTAAGAGCTGAACATTGACTGATTAATAGAGTAAAATGTTACCAATAAAACAGCACATTGGCCGATTATAGAGTTTGCAGTAGCCAAGCGTTCCCAAAGTACTCTCTAGCAGGATCTTTTAACGCTTCTACGAAGTTGAATATTCTTAAGTGGCAAATTTGTGAATTAATATATACTTATTCTTTAGCCTTTAACTTTTATATTTTATTATTGACGTTTAGTTTGTTCGTCTTCAATTGATGACAGTTTATTGTGGTAAATTGATTATTTCGTAAACTTCGTATTGATTTTCCTTAATGTTACTTGAAATTCGAATGGGAAAGAAAGTTTATTGTCAAATACTATATAAATATAGGCGAAAATTTTCACGCGCTATCGAATTATTTCTGTTTTCAAGTAAATAAATATGTAAAATGGGCAAAAATGAAAAAATAATTTTGTCATTTTAGTTTTATAATAAGCTTTTTATCTACTCATGTACAATATTACTACTTCATAGTCATACTTTTATGATATTGTTGTTAACTTAACAAATATCGGTGATGTGAATATAAGTAACTTATTCAATAGATCCATAAAAATGGCGGCCAGCAATATGAACTGTATTAATCACAATAAAATGCAATGGGGTTTCTAAGTGTTCAATTGTGGACCGTAAGTCAGCTTTGTGCTGACATAAGTAGTTCTTGTGATAAACAAATCGGCCACAGGTTCATATAAAGCATTATAAGGGTAAACATGTGCGCTTATACTACTGTCTCTAGTAAAACAATTTCGGGGTCCGTGAATTTCTTACAATTCAACTATATACTGAAATGATAAATCTAAAACTATATGCTGAAATAATAAATCTTGCTGATGTCTTTTAACTTCATGAGCTGGTTTAGTGCTGTTGCTAGGACAAGTACTCAGCTCTTAGCGGGAGTATGGGTTACGTTGGTCTAATTTATAGCAGTGTGCTCTAATTTTACATTATATCAACACACTCATTGTGATTATGTGAGCTGAATAAATGCATATATACGATTGCTGATGAACAGTATTTAACATTAACTATGTACAGCAAGAAAAAGTATATTATCATTAATTAAAGTCACAAAATAACTATTTGCATTTTAGTGATTCACATGCTCTTCCTTAAAATGCCAAAGTTTTAAGGTTGTACTTGTGGCCTTCTTTTCAGAAAATAGCTTAGTTAAAGACCAAAGAAATGCTTATTATCAGCATATATCTCTTTAAAAGGATGAGTTACCCATATGAACCCTTATGACATTACTGCGTTCTCACCGTGACACATAATAGCGCAATTATACAGGTGAGAGAGTAATTTTCTGCTATGGCTGTTAGAGTGTACCCTTATAAGTGTTCAAAAATGCTCGAATTGCCGATGTGGCCTGTTGTGTCATCCTATAATGCAGTTCTGTGCTTATTGGGCTATTTTTGAATCACTCGCTTGAATATGGCGTGTGAGTTTTGTTTGAAAACAAATTAAAAATCAATAAAAATCACGCAAAATATTGGCGTTGGCACTCAAAAAATTCATTAATCATTTTTGCAAATCGCTTCCACGTGAGATTATACTAATTTTCATAGGAAAATCGGACATTAAACAATGAATATCACACGCCATCTTGACGCGAGTGATTCAAAAATAAGGGCCCAGTACTATTATGTTTCCGATTTCGCCCTCAACTTAAACTTACTAATACAACAAACAATATATTCCATAATCTTAACCAAACCACCCTTACTTTGCTTGTCAAAAATGATTTATACTGCTTCAAGAATAAAGTCCTTTTTCTTTCGGCAGGTCAAGTTTCGATAAGAAGAGATACAGAGCTGACTACCCCATGGACGAGATTGATCTCTCCCACTTTCCCATCGGATCCAAGAGGTCTCAGGAAGGACCTTGGGCTCTACGCTGAATTATAAAGTTACAAACAACAAAATAAAAACCTCCCAAAGCCAACTCCTTTCCTTGAGTGTTGCATCGATATTATTTTCTAGTGTATTCTGTAGTAAGGCAACTATAGTCAGTGTGTTTTCATCTGAGTCCTGTCAGGGTCATATCGCTAACCGCCGGTGGCTAACGCGCAGACTATAGGTTTCGAGGTATTGATTGATAAGCCCTTTTTTCCTGCCTGAGGATAAGTAAATCATAGGAAATGTATTAATTATGTCTTATGGTTTGTCGACGTATCATACTTAACTATTGATTGTGAAACTATATTAATGTATGTTGTACACTAATTTAACTGCTACGATATTGACTGTAAAATTGTTCTGTAGAATGATTCATCTTGGAATTTATTAATTCATATTTACTTAACAGATATCATATCATAATACTATTTAAACCAATAACCTATCATAGTATTAAAAAATACCTATCAAGTAAGGAGAGAGAGGTTTAGAGTCGATATATTGTTCAGAATTTATTATTAAATGTAAGTATTTAAATATTACCTTTTAGCAATTATAAAGATACCTCAAAGTTAAATAACATAAAGTTAATGTAGCATGAAGTTATGTTAATAGATTCAATGATTGGATTAGAATAAATTATAAATTAATCAGACCGTGTTTTATTAAAACAAATCCAATCGCGTGAATGCTGAACCCTAATTTTGTTTTACCAAATGTTGTTTTTCGTTCAATTTCACTGCGTTCTTTTGGCAATCAGAAAGACGTTTTCTAAGGTCCGCAATTCAAAGCTCACCTAGTAATGACTCGCCGAAGGCTAATTTTGCCCAATTTAACATCCTAAAAAATACAACCTAAATGCCGCAATCTTTACAAGAAACGTAATCAAGCAATCATATTCTTTCTTTGCTTTCAAACTAGTAGGTACCTATGTTTTCAACACTAATTATGTTTTTTTAATATTGTTGCGATCGCAATTTTATTCGGTTATTTGCTTAACAGCGTTACCTAGAGGTACACACGTAAATAGGCGAAAGTTTCTGAGACAGGAACAATGTGAACAAGAACGTGCTGATATACCCTTAAAAACTAGTTAAGTTTATTCATCCATCTTTAATTATTCTTAAAAACTAAGCAACGAATAATTTAAATATGGAATGTAATACAGATCGACAGATAACGCTAACAAGAATTTATTAGGACATTGTGAAGTAAGTACGAAGAGCAGAATAATAATGGTTATTATTATGTTTGCAAGTAAGTACCCCTAGAATTATTTCAATGCAAGGATTAACGAGAGAGTAGATTTAACGATGCGTTCAAGACATGAGCAAGCTTAAACAAGAAACGTGATCCGCTTGGACTAGATATTACGTAGCTTATATGAAGCACCGCTCTTGAAGAGATTTCAGTTTTCAAGTAATACCCATTTACTCTAAGAACCAAGCAATGCAATACCCCACGCTATAGACATTTTAATCCAAAAGCTGTGAATGAAAACATCAACATTTTTATTATTTGTATCAAAGTAAACTTTTATAAATAAATAATAGCCTTAGGTCAGTAGAACGCTCAAAGAAATATTCGACTAAGGTTTAATTTCCTTGCATTACATTCATAAATCAGTCAACGAAACATTGTAGAGGGACATTCAAGGAACACGATTTTTGACTTCGTCACTTTGTTTGTATTAGTTAGGAGGTTAACATATCAAAAATCCCGGGACGTACCTCTTGAGCTGGAAGGGGAAGAAGGGTCTGAAGGTATTTTTTAGGTTTTTCGCATATATGTATATCGGAAACTATGCTTCCTAGCGAGATGATACCTTCTACAAAATGAAAGCCTATAAGATTTTCTGCAAGTTTAATTTAGTCCAGTTTTTAACAGACTTCAAAAAAAGGAGGTTATCGATTCGCCCTGTATTTTATTGACGTCGTTGGAAATGGAAAATAGTTGAGTATGATGGCCTTTTTAGGCGTCCAAATAAGTGAGCTGAATTATGCAAGTGTATGTATGTTTGATGTTTGTATAATTGACAAAATTTCATTTATGAATTTTATTATGAAAACGTATAAAAAATCGAAAACCATTTCAAGACTTAGCGATTCTATACATGTTAAACATTTTTTCAGATTTTTTGCGCTTTATTTCTAAAGTTAAATGAAAAAGACTAAAAAGAACATGAAAGTTGGCAGTTCACAGGTTACTCCTTTGCTTATGACAATGGCAATGACATTTCATGCAGAAAAAAAAAAGATTTTGCTTAGAGCTGGCTGTCAACTGTCACTTTGACGTTTAGTGTTGTTGTTGTTTCCGGTGTTGTATTGACATTATCGATAAATTGCGATATGGCAAATTGAAGATTATTTAAAAAAATCATTATAATTATGATTTGGTTCAGATACGAAATATTTATAATAACTCCTCACGCGAAATATGATTGATATTTGTAATTATGAGAAAATTTAAAAGTAATTTTCAGACATCACAATAATATTAAATAAGAAAGGATGCTACGTTAGCTTTGTTTGGTTACTATTTGCATAACTTAAATCAGGTAATGGAACATAATAAAGTAAAATTAAATACTTAATGGATATACCATTGATATCAACAACTTAATTCTACAATTGATACAAACTACAACACTAGATACAAACCCTTTTTTAAAATCGAATATAACATAGACGTGACTTCGTAAAATCCAACCTCATGTACTTACCCTCTTTTAGAATGAAAAGTTTTTAAACAATTATTATTTGAGAAAATACTAAAAAGAAATGAAAATGAAAATATAAGGGAGCGCTCATTTTTGAAGTTCTTTCAGGAAAAAATAAAAAAGTGCATATAAGTCAATTGCAAAGGTTTGTGTTTGTGTATGAATATATTGGAAGCAAGATATTGTATCGAGCTTATTCTTTATTTGATCAATTAAGTATTTTCCGATTTGATGAAACTTACACTGTACCCTTTATCGGAATATGCTAAAATAAATGAAAAAAGAAAAATCCAAATTCACCACATTGTGTCCATTATATCCGTAACAAACAATAAAAGTCTAACAATAAACGAATATTAAACAAACAAACATACATAATTATACTAACGAAATTTAGCACAAGTGTTTGAAGAAAGCCTTAAAAGATCATCATAGTCAATTATTATCCAAATTGAAAGACGAAATAGAAATATATGACGAATTGATAACCTTCTTTTTTGAGGTCGGTTTAAAACTTGAATACGATAAATTAGTAGCAAATTTTATCAGCTTTAACTTTATGGCGGGTCTTATGTCGCTAAAACGCCTAGTTTTTAGGACTACTGGAGCTCTATTTTTGAATCACTCGCTTCAAGATGGCGAGAGATTTTCGTTCAAAGATGAATTAAAAGTCATAGAAAAAAACTCGTTGTCGAACGAATATCACTCGCCATTTCGAAGCGAGTGATTCAAAAATAGGGCTCCTGGGACTTTTTGTGTGTTGACCTCCTTATTAATCCAAACAAAATTTGTCAAAAAATCGTCTTCGTTGTTATCGATTGTTATCTGACTAGTCTATCATGACAATTTTGTTGCGCCAAATTAACTAATTAACATACTTGAAAGCAATTTTATTACCCTTAAGTACGTATATTTGCTAAATGACGAAGGGTAATGTTTTTTTTAAATATTACATTACAATATTATATTACAATAAAAATGACAAAACCGCCACGTTATTATTAAAGGAAGTAATGGTAAATTACTTGTATTTTACTTAATTTATTTAATTCCAAAATTAAGATAGTATATAAAAATATTCCAAAATGCAAAATTTATAACTTATCTTGCCGTGAATTGGAGAGTCAACACATCAATGTTAGAAGTTTAGGTAAGTAGGTACAACACAATTGTACGCTTTTTCAAACATCCGTAGAAATCGTTGTAAACATGCTTAGGCTACAAAGGATTGAGCCTTAATACAAAATTCAGCCAACGTGGGAATTTACCGTAAATATAACATTAATAAAAACTGACTACTTTTTAACAGGCTTAAAAAAAGAAGGAGGTTATCAATTCGACTGTATGTTTTTTTGTATCTATGTTACCGCATACCTCAGTCATTTGTCGAATGTTCTAAAGAACAGAGTCATGAGGTGTAACTCCCCCCCCCCCCCCCCCCGTTCCCCCTCTCCTGTAATCACAAAAAAATAAGAAATGAAATTAACAATTTCTTTTTGGAGTTCAAGCATCAACTATCACAGCACCGACTCCAAAAAGAAATTATTTGCTTAAAAGGGCTTTCTTTGCTTTCAAAGGTCAAGAGGCTATTTTTAAGACTGTTTAATGATTTTGGTTTTGAAGTCGATTTTTACTTTCATTATTTTTAGAACAGTCCTTGCAATGGACATTGCTGTTGATAGACAGATCGAGATGCTTATTGAATGATCTAGTGGATCATTACTAACCCAACCGTATTTACAAAACAAACCAAACACAGATGGCTATGGAATTGCGTAGTTAGTGTCGAAAAGACGAATGAGACGATTTATAAAACATAGGTGTGGCGTGCGTGCGACCGCGCGAGGGCGGCAGCTTCGAAGTAATTAAACTAGGCCGTGATACTACCCGCAATCAGCTAAACAATCTAAACTGTGACAAATAGCCACCGGTTGAATGTCATGAGAATCACATCCAATATACACATCGGACGCTTAAAGCAAAAGCAACTTAGACGGGCGCGATTAGAATCCATTTTTCAACGAGTTGCATACGGGATGGAATGCAAATGGCAATATTCGCAACATAACTAGTACGGGATGGAACTGCAGGTTATTGCAATTATTTTGAGGATAGACAGGTTTTATTGATGACAGTGGTGAGTCCAAAAAATGTGTCTTCTTCCATTTTTTAAAATTTATTTATATGAGTTTTGGGACCCTGGCGTGGCGTAGGCGTGAAGATAATTATCGTTGATAAATGTTTGTTTTCTGAATGAAGACCGGATAAAATCTACACAAGAGTTACTACCTAGCTAACTACACAATATTTTGATATTCGTTGGGCTTTCATTGATTTACATACGAATATCACTCGAAATATGGACGACTGTGATTCAAAAATAGACCTGCAGGGTTAGTAGGACCCTATTCGGCCGACTTCAAAAAAACGAGGTCATCATAAAATTCAATGTGTATGCATGTGACTTCGTTGAAATTTGATATTTTTGAAGTATATTGATTTCCATACACGTCAGTGTGTGAATGTTTGTATGTTTATCTACTGATTTCTCAAAAAGGAGAAAAGATTATTATTTTTAATTTAATATTGAAAATATTGAAATATTTCAATTAGGTATATTCCAACTTAGGGTAATGGTGTAAGTTTCATCCAAATAGGCTCAGTAGGTTTTGAGATATGGGCAATAACTAAAAAAATATGTCATAAAAAATATTAAATCGCCATCAAAAACGGACTTTGAAAGGTTAAAATAACATTTGCGTTCTAATAAGAAGCAACGGTGCGTGATCTCGAGCTAACGTACACTAACAATCTACGCACATTTCGGATAAACTGACGAATATATTAAGGCTAGGTAATTATAAAACTAAACCAGTTTTTATATTTTTTTTTTAATCATTGTTTCCTTTTTGAATGTAAAGGCCAGAGTTATTTATAAAAGACTTGAAGTACTTGTTCTAGTATTTTTCGTTGATTTTTAAATGAAGAACACTCGTAGTAGCTACTCGTATTGACGCAAATGATTCCAAAATAGAGCTACTCATTAGCGTATTAGTCCAATACTTCATTCGAAATGATGTTCCATATTTGATTTATTCCTTAGTTTGTGCTTATTGTTGATGGTGAAACACGCGTATTTTTGGTGCTTTGTATCATTATAGTACCTACGTTAGTCCACCTATCTATTTTTTCCAACTCCTTTGGAGCGGTCACAACCCGATTAATTTCGGTCACATACAAGCACAACACTCCATTACATACAAAATACAACCACTTACCAAATGTACCGACTACACCAAGGGCTGGAACTATTTACTGGCAATCTACATAGAACTGAATTAAGGTTTGTTTGAAAAGAGGTTCCTACTAACACTAATCTTTTTCATTTTTTGAACGTCTTTGTGATTATTTTGTAAGTAACTTTTTACGTTTTTGACTGCTTCTATCTGTGGTTAAGAAAAAAGTACCTTGTTGAAAAGGCATATCAATATAAGCTCTGTAAGTACACTTTTTGTACTCTGTAAGTACACACAAGATGGACAGACGACCTTATAAAGATCGCAGGATCAAACTGGATGCAGACCGCTAGTGATCGGTCGCTTTAGAAAGCCGTGGGGGAGGCCTATGTTCAACAGTGGACGTCCATTGGCTGATAATGATGATGATGATGAAGTACACTTTTTACAATAATTTAAGGTTATGAGTGTCAGTAGCAGGCATTAAGTGCTCTATATTTGAATCACTCGCTTCAAGATGGCGAGTGATTTTCGTTCGAAGATGAATTAAAAGTCATAGAAAAAAACTCGTTGTCGAACGAAAATCACTCGCCATTTCGAAGCGAGTGATTCAAAAATAGGGCCCCTGATGATCACTGAAGCGCGCGCTGGCCAGGCAACTTTTATTATCTAAGTTAGATTTTCCAATGGACTAATCCACAGACATCCTTTGATACACTGCACTCCATTCCCGGTTCAATGTGCAATGTAATTAATCTTCTTCATAGAGAAGTGAACCACTACGTAATGTTCACGTAAATGACTCGTTCTAAAGGAAAAATCGTATAAGTATCAGTACCGTTACCATGAGTTTACTCAACAAGTTGAGTTTACTAAACAACGGTTTTACTCGCTAGTGACGACGTTAAAGAAGTCTATGGAAAATTGCACATCGCTTCCAGCGGTCACTGACTGAACTTAAATTTTCCTTACAAAAAGTTACGTTGTCGCTAGCGAGAAAAACCGTCGTCACAGTACAGTAAGATTGAAATGTTACATAAACTCTGATTTTTAATTAGATAGACCAAAATGACATTTGGTGGGATGCCACTTTTTCGTAATATAAAAATAGTGATGTGCCTAAATATTCAACAAATTCAATTCTGATTCAATTGTTGCTTTCAAATGATTATAGAATAATTAATTGGATATAGTTTGAATTTGTGTTGTGCAGAAAATTATTTGCATAAAATAAACAAGTTTGTTTTAAGATCATGTTACCTGCAAAATAATATCATAATTTCTAATAGTGTATTTATAGAAAGTAGTAAATAGGCAAAATAGGTTGAAGTCATACAAAATATTGTTATTGCATGTGAAGGGACTAAATTATTTACCTATTAGAAAAAAATATTTATGTATTACATTTCTTTGTAATTGTGTTCAATGTTTTACATGTATTATTTATCAAAATAAGTAGAATCACGAAATTGAAAAATCATATCACAAATTCAATTAATCGTTCACAATTGCATTGTTAGAACACTATTGCACTACGCTTGCAACACTAAAAAATAAAAAGTGCAATTGAAGCTGTCATTTTGGTCTATCTAATTAAAAATCAGAGTATAGTACGATTCATATTTGTCTTACCATTATGTAGCAAATTATACGGTCGTTACTTAACCTAAAAAAATAACGATTTTTTAACTTAGAATTAAAAATGAACAAGTATTTTCCCATTTGAAGAACAAAATTTGAATCATACATTCCTAACTTTATCACGGGAAGTTTTCAATGTCTCAAGGTATCACTTCATCCTCTTACCCATGTCATGCATGTTAAGTATACGAGTAATTATTTAAAGCTCATGTTAAAAAAAATCTTTGTTTACCGCGTTCAACGTCACGTTTGAAGGCTTTCATACTTTGCGCCGCTTGATCCCGCTATCAATCACAAATTCATCTTACTGATTGGATTTCATCGGCATAAATTTTCTTCACAATACACCCGTCAGAAAAGTTCGAAGAACTTGTCCGACGTCAGTAAGAAGTTTGACGTGGTGTGGAGAATATAAACATGCAGATTTATCTGACAAAAGCATACTCGTAAGTCTGGGACCCTATTTTTGAATCACTCGCTTCGAAATGGCGAGTGATTTTCGTTCGAAGATGAATTAAAAGTCATAGATAAAAACTCGTTGTCGAACGAAAATCACTCGCCATTTCGAAGCTAGTGATTCAAAAATAGGGCCCCTCATCCAATATCAATTCAATATGCGTATATTTAAGATTGAGTTGTACAATAATTCTAGAGACGAATCACTGTATTGTATGTATGGTACTAATATGTATAAACTTAGTTAACTTGACGATCTCCGTGGTTGCTGGTTGCCGTGACGCTGGGTTGCAAGGCGTCGCCGCTCTGAGGTCTCGGATTCAATTCCCGGTCGGGTCAATAAAGAAATCTTATTTTTCCATATTGTGTTGGGTCTAGGTGTTGTGGTACCACCGTAATGTCTAATTTCCATATCACAAGTACATTAGCCACTTACTTAGGGATCAGAGCAATGTATATAGGCACAAGGTGTTGTTTTGGTTAGTGACATCCAACTCAGGGATGATAATATGAGTTACGTAGCTAGTAAGCTACGAAGAGACTACCTGGTGTTGGTAGTTTTGACTCGATCGCTGTACCGCATAAGAAAATGATTTAGTAGGTTTTAACTATTTCAAGATTTTTTATATATATTTTATTTTGGCATCAGTATCGTTTGTACAGCCACCCCTGAGTCGCTCGTCGCTGACCAAATCTACACCCTGTATGTGATTAGTGTCCAATATAATAATAATTGTGTTGAACTAAATTATGATTTGGTGGAATTTAGTTCAACACTATTGTCAGTCATCTTGCAAAGGCTAACATTCGACACGCCAGGATGTTAAGCGTTGAGTGTTCTAGTCGAATTACTATCGGCCTAGCCATTTCATTTGATACCGGAATTTCAT
The DNA here is from genome assembly GCA_963924145.1 of Pyrausta purpuralis. Lineage (NCBI taxonomy): Eukaryota > Metazoa > Arthropoda > Insecta > Lepidoptera > Crambidae > Pyrausta > Pyrausta purpuralis. Next base: position 16,357,917 of record OZ001651.1, on the reverse strand, counting down.
CTACTGCCTAGATTAGATGACAAATTGACTGATTTAATCAGATGGATGTGACATATATATATTTATACAAGGATACATCTTAACTAAAAACTTTTGAATAATATAATACTAAGCTTGTTAACAGGCTATATTTATTACTTGTGGATTTGTTAATTTATGTTTTAAATTCACGAGTTGGTGGCATAAGCAGCAACTGAACTTCGGACCAACAAAGTTGGAAGTAGTAATTAGATTCAAATATTTAGTTTATCAAAGTTGTAGTAACTAAAAGTAAAGTGGCGGGACCAAACTACTAATTTTAAACATTAACATTATTGACCTAGTTTATTCGTGTATAACACGGATTGAATTCAGTGACAACTCAATTATGAATTCGATACAATCCTATACAGGGTGTTGTTTTGGTCAGTGACATCCAACTCAGGGATGATAATATGAGCTATGCTTATTCAAAAAAAAAATGTTTTCTTATAATTCTTAGCAAGTTTTATACAAGAAAAGCTCTTCACAACATTCAAAAAAATTACAAAACGAATGGGAAACCTCGCACCCTAGCGCGTAGCTAGCGCTTATCTACAAAATACTACGCCGTAGCTAGTAAGCTCCGAAGAGGCTACCTGGTGTTGGTAGTTTTGACTCGATTGCTGTACTACATAAAAAAATGTTTTTTTGAGAACTTTCCAATTCAAAAAAAAAAAAAATATTTTTTTGGCATCAGTATCGTTTGTACAGCCACCCCTGAGTCGCTCGTTGCTGACCAAAACAACACCCTGTGTAAGCCCTATGATATTTTTAGCTCTAACCTTACTCGTTTGTACCTATGTCTATGTTTCCTCATCGGAACAATATTGTTAGCAATTTGTGTCTGAACTTAAATGTCTCTAGACCCTGTTATAAATGCGAGTGGCTATCTGTGGCGACAACTTTGCTTCATTATCCGTGATACTAACTAATACATCATCTAGACATGTCTAGTCTTTAGATGGAGCTTGCAACACGACATCTCGCAGCGATTCTTTTCCAAGGATTAAATTTATATCCGCCCGACAGAATTTTAGGTATTTATTTTTATTTTAGGGTCTTTATTTTCCAGTCCCTCGTGCATTTTTATCAACTTTGTTCTGTACGCATATATGACATCAAAATGTCTATGTTTCCTAATTGTTACTGGTTGACTGGAATTTGGGGTAGAGTTATATTTAGTAATAGATGTCTATTGGATGTGATTATAAGCAAAATAATGAGCTCAAAATTATATTAAATTCCGAACTGATAAATATAATAAATGATTCAAAAAGACTCTCATAACTAAATTAGTTACTTTAAAAAATATATACGTTTATTTACCGAAAAAAAGTTAACATTGGATAAAAGTATACCACTCTAGGATTCCGTGTCTTAGGCATTAGACTCTTTCATCATTTTTAGATCAATATAATAATATTGTGACAATGTTGTATGTAAATTAGACCAAAATGTACACATATTGTGCCATGGAAATCAATGAACATAAAATTCAAGTAAAAGAAGTAAATTGGTACCTAAAATGTTTATTGCTGATGTAAAACAAGCAGAGACAGATGTTTATTTTTGTGTAGGTTGAGGTACTCACTCTCCTACGACGAGTTTTTAATCAATGAATAACAAAATTATAAAAGAAACTACACCCGGCTAGCTAGAAAAAATAACAACGTGGTCTAAAGTACACCTCGCTGGAAAAATACGAGTAGACATGAATTTTTCATCTTTTGTTTCGTGTGATTCAGCGGAATAGGTACTAATCCAATTGTTTCCTAGCATGTGAATTGTCACTGGAGGGAATATGAATGCTGTCGAACATCAGGCGCTCGACCTATCATCATACACGGCTGTCAATTTTACTCAAAACTTACTGAACGTTTTTATCCTTCTGCAATCTGCATGGTTCTTACCTACTCCGGAGCTCTATTTTTGATGAGCCGATGCCAAGATGGCGTGTGATATTCAATAATGTCCGATGTTCTAATGAAAATCAGTTCAACGTCACACAAACAAGGTAACTAAATTTTGCGAATGTTTACGTTATGGAGCAAAAACTTAAAGGAACTTTTAAAGCAATAACTTAATAAACTTATACTAGAAGTAAAGGGTAACATCCTTACCACAAATAGTTACTAGGTTTGGACAACTTTTTAAATATGATATGGCTAGTTTAAAATCAACGTCCATCAAGACCAATAACATAAGGGTGCATCGTTTCACTTTTGCCGCATAATATTACAGTAGTTGAAAACATGTCTATTTAATTGTGGTAAGGCTGTAACTCTTTGAAAGACCATTACAGACGAAAATTGAATTACTGGAGACCTCGGCACAGTCAAGTCTACCGTGTGTGAATAAAAAAGTATCTATCAAACAAGAAAATCACAACAAAGCTAGCTTAAAAGCACTTGGGTAGGTACAAACCCCTGAATTGCGGTTTCCCCCAGTGACCTCATAAGATAGAAAGAGGCTTCATATGAAAAATTCAAACAAGTGAATTTGAGTACAAAAAGATAACCGAATCTTTGTGACACTCAACAATATTAAATACCAGAACATTATCGTACTCGTAAACTGTTTATACGAGTAATCAAGTGATATGTATTCGTCTAGAAACAATAAAGCTGATTTCATTCCTACAGGAACTATTACTTAAATGCTTTAAATTATTAAGGATCTGTGTCACTAACTAACGATTTATTGAAATAAGAAAGGCCATTGCGTATGAAGTATGGAATAGATAACGCTAACCTTACACTTAACATATTAAATAAATAAATAAATAAATATCCTTTGGACATTCCCACACATCGCCATCTAGCCCCAAAGTAAGCTACTCAAAGCTTGTGTTATGGGTGCCAGACAACGGATATAATACTTAAATACTTTTTTTTTGTAAATACATACATGATATACATAGAAAATACCCAGACCAATACAAACAGACATGTTCATGCACACAAATGTTTGTATTGTGCGGGGATCGAACCCGCACCCGCTGCGTAGTAGGCGATTTCTCAACCACTACACCAGACGGGTCGTCAAATTAAGGCATTATGAAGAGGCCGAAGTAACCACAAATGATTGGAAAGAGTGTTCACATGTGGGGGTCTTGGATCTCGATCGCACTAAATATCAATAATCCTTTTCGTATTCTTTATTGTCCACATAATATGATTATTCATATAGCTGATTACAGTGGGTGTTAGGAAGTCCCAAAATTAGAGACAACTTTTTACTAAAATCTTAATGTTGACGTGTTGGTACTCTGTTGGAACTCCTTAACGCTTAGGAGTTCAGTAATTATAATGACAGAACTTATAATACCTAATTTGTAACTTCTTAAAGAACAGAGTCATATCGTGGAACTGCCCCCCCCCCCCCCACCCCTCTCCTTTAATCACTAAAAATGAACAAATAAAATTAACTTTAAAAAAGGTAAAAACCGAATTATTTTTGGAGTCGGTGCTTTGATATTTGATGCTGGATGGTCAAAGTGATGGCACCGACCGACTCCAAAAATATTTTTTTGCCTAAAATGGATTCCTTTCCTATCAATGGTCAAGAGTTCTTTTTAGTGCTTTTTCTTTTTGAAGTCGGTTTTTACTTTATTTAAAAGTTATCCAAGCAACACATTAGTTAAACTACAAAAGGCAGTAATTAAATACTACCTACCTACTTACTTATTACTCGTATCTGGGTATATTGAGTAACAGATTTGCTGCAACAGAATACTTACATGAAGTTCTAATTTATTCAAAGTTGCAGGGCTCAGGTTTCATTTCAAGCTGCACCAAAGTTTGCTACATTTACTTCAAACAGAAGAGGTATACCGTATATGGCGAGTGTTACCGAATAAATTTTATAAATAAATTGATTACAAAATGTTCATAGCTGCAAATGAAAACCTTGGCGTGCATGAATCGAGTATTCATAAAATCACCCGCGTCAATATAGCGTGTGGTTTCTTTGATTTATTTAAGATTTTCAAATGAAAATTTTTCAAATTCACATGGCAGAATTTCAAAAGCTTTTTTTTAAGTTGTCGTGTCTCAAGTCTCAACTGTTTTACATGACATATTGACGCGAATGATTCAAAAAAAGAACCCCTGGGCCCCTATTTTTGAATCACTCGCGTCAAGATGGCGAGTGAAAATCATTCATTAAAGTCGAATTTTCTAATGAAAATCAGTTGAAATCCACATGGGAAAGATTTGCAATAGGTAGTAGATTGTTATACAAGGGGAGAAAGTGACCCATTGCACTCGAGAAGTTCTTGGCGCTCGAACGGAGTGAGAGCGCTAATAATTCGAGAGTGAAATGGGTGCTTTCACCCGACTATTTTTCATTTCGACTGTGAGGAAAAATAAATAAATTTATTTAGATATTATGTTGTTTGGCGAGAGATGAAATCTCAAGTTTTTACATTACATATCAGTTTGTTTATTGTTGTTATACATAAAACACAAGATTACAAGGACAGTAAAGGCACGGAAGACAACAGATTACTACATTAAACGCGGACGATATCAAGTATTTCAAATCATTGTTAAAAATATCGATCGATTTTTTCTCACAGTCAATAATAATAGGAGAAGAACGCAACCTTGCGAAAACAAGGTTACTTGTCACCAAAACTACCACAGATTATGTCAAATTCTAGGTTCAATTTTGCCTCATGAGATAGCGCTATTAATGACAGTTAAAGGTGGGAGTGAGTAAGAAGATTAATGAACAACAAAAATGGCGGCAAGTCGCCTCCGCCTGCTTAATAATCTATGCAATAATCGACCAAACTAAAAAAAAAATCGTCAAAGACAAACAAAATGTGACAATTTAAAATGAAAAAAAAAGTGATACTATGTACGGCGGGAAACCGAAATATATTTGTAGATTTAAATTGTTAAAAATTTGACCAATTGTATATTTTTCAAATCAGTGACCATAATCAACACGCTTTTAATGTTTAGCTAATCTTAAAAATATGAAAAGCTTGTTTATTTTAATAATATAATGTGACTCAATTATCTTTAGCTCCATGTCTGATCGTAGCAATTAAAACTAAATTACTTTCCACCCTAGGGATGGAAAAGCTATTTTCTACCCGTCTATCTTCACATGAAAGTTCAGCCCCGCAGGCGAGGTCTTATTTTTACGGTCTATCGTAGGTAGTCCGGGCATGTAGTAATAAAACTATATGGGGAATATCCACGATGAATTTTCTCAGGGGTCAATTCAAAGCGCACCATACTGCAGTGACTTTTGTTTTTACTTATACAAAACTTATCTAACTTGTGAAATTTACGGCGGTTTTACGGAGTCTCTCGTCGTGTAGGGGCTCGTTTTTGGGTGTAATTTAAAAGTAAAAGGCCTGATGTAACTTATACATTGAAACAAGTCTGGTATAACTACTACATTGAAAAAAGTCTAGTGTAACTGATACATTAGAAAGCCTGACGCTATAAAATGACTCCGTTTTTAATTGCCTTTTGGCAAAGAAGAGAAAAGATGTATAACATACAGGTTTTTTGCGCGTTCGGGTAATTTATTCTTAAAAAGTACTAAAACGAGACCATTGACAACATTTTTTTAATACTTCAAAGTATTTTAGTTACTTACAACAACAAATCGATGTAGCACTCACTGATTTCTGTCGATTACTTCAATATTTACGTAGATCATTGTAATGGCCGTGGCCTGAGTATATATTTTTAGGTTACATTTCAAAAGTAACACAATACAAATTTAAATGCACAGTTTGGCAGAATTATGCAAATAAATATTTATTATGTTACTGATATATTCCTCGATGAAACTCATCGTAGATATTTTCTACATGCCTAGATACATTGTAAATGGTATTGTGTTGTTTATTATCGGTAGAGAATGACTACTTAGTACCCTAGGCACCAAGATGCAAGTAAGTTGGTGTGTAGGGACCTTATTTGGTGTACATGTTTGGATAATAAAACAAAAATCAATAACACTCACTTTCTTTTAATTCCATACGTGTATATGTTGTTACTTACATTTACTTTACAATGTGAGCTAGGCCTCACGAAATATTAAAAATAAATATATATTTTAATTCTTTTAAAATCGATATCCTCCTTGAGAGACCAACAATAAATAATATATATTTTTCCTATCAACAATGCCTAAGCATTGAGTACTTTATATACCTACATAAAATAATTACGAGTCACGATAATTTGAGTTTCATTATAACTAGTTGACCATAAACAAAACATTTACAATTCGTTGAGAATGTAACCGTCTTTTGTATGTATGTAGAGAACAGTTTACACTACTCTTAAAAAGAAAGGATGGAGAGGAAAGGGTAGGGAGGGAAGGGGTGATTAGGGTTGTAGTCTGAATCCATCCTGGGACCTCTTGGAGCCGATGGGGAACATCGAGAAGTCTATCTCGTCCATGCCGCCGTGAGGTATCCTCTTGTCAAAACTCGACCTGTGAGACAAGACCCTAATGTCAGTTTGAAGTTAAAGTTGTACCTATGCTAAAGTTTACAAATGTTACTAAACAACGTTATACAGTATGTTTTCACCCACGTTTGCACGACAACTTTTATCGGTAAAATACTAGGCAAAGATAAGGGTCGCATCTCTCATCCCTCGTGAGTGAAGAGCATTTCAAAAGTTAACTTTGCAAAACTTTCGGTGCTCATTCTAACTTTTTTAATTTTCTTTGCCTGTAGCCCACACACCCAAATAATATCTCATTTTAAAGCTGACAAAATTTGCTATCGTTTGATACCATAATAAACCAGACAGACCGAAAAATCGAAAGCACGTTTGGTGTAGTAATAAGTAGTTAGAGCTCCTGACTGCTTAGCCGCCGGTCGTGGGTTTGAATCCCGCAAGGGGCAAAAGTGATGAGCACGAACATTTGTATCTAAGTGAATATTTATGCGTATTTAAATATTTATGGGAGACGGCCTCGTCATTATCAATGTCAGGTATTCGTAGCACTAAGACGAAAATTCCTTAGTTCAAAACCAAGATATTGGTGCGTTGTCTGGCGCATATTTATTATTTACTTAATAACTAACAAAAATCATTGATTTATTGGCAAATTTTATCAGATTCAAAATGAGCTATTTGTGTATGGGCTACAGATATTAAAAATTAAAACAAATTTAAGCGAGCAACCGAAAGTTTTGTAAAGTGAATTTGTGAAATTCCCTTTCGGAAAAACATCGGAGGTCCGATACAAAACACAAATAAAAATACTTAACAAACAATACATCCTTCACAATCCAGAACACGTATCGGTTGTAAATGCGTTTTCCTCCCTTGGGACTATTCTCGTAAGTATTGACTATAGATAAAATGTTCGAAGTAGAGCTGCAGAGCTACGAATGCGTAAATGGTTAATTTGAAATCAATTACTGTTCTTTTGTAGACAAAAATTTTTTTTTCAGTTATTTTAGACTAGTATCAAAAATAAAAAAGCGCTGGTGCGCTCGGTTGGTTTATCTTTTAACTACTTATAACCATCAGCCATGTGTTTGTACAGTTTTACATATATATGAACAAGTAAGTAAGTACACAAGTATTTAAGCTCTAATAAAGATGAATTATAACGGTGCAGCAACCGAGGCATAACCTACTATAAGTCATTGTTTGGAAAAAATAAGTAAAAGCAGAAGAAGATGAATAGAATTACTATTACTAGCGTTTGGAACTATAACCACGAACAAATTTCGTGCTCCATGAATTAGCGCCACTTGTCATCAACTAATACAAACCCTTTAATATTTCAAAATAAAATTTCAAGGAATACATCACAATCTTGTCATCGTATTTGTGTCCCATTTTAGCTTGGCATGGTTTCTCAAACGTAACAACTCACTGAATGACGTAGATAACTTACACAGGCGTATCAATATTGAGATGGTTGGGCGCGTAGCCGTGGTAGAACCGTTTGATGGCGTACGGGAACGGCATCGAAGTTTGGTCGATCTCGTCAAAGTTCCTCTTGATCACGAACTGATCCAATCCCGAACTGAAAAAAACATAAGGCGCTATATGATTAGGTCCATGTTATACCAAGTTAGCCATGAAAAGTCGAGATGAAGCAGCACGAGACAAACTTGTATCTGCTCGATCGCGCTTGTCCGAATCCAGACCCTACCCAGCCCAACACCAATAACCATGCACTGTGTACCTATCACCCTATCTAGGTGACAACATATGCTGGCACGAGTGCTGTGTAAATTAATCATGAACGTAATAATGAAAATAACATATAAATAACAAATCAATCAAAGTTACAAAGAAAAAAAATTAATGCAAATAATATTTATTACTTTTACAGTGTGTTAGTTTTATACATAAATACGAAACAATTTAAAATATACAAAGTTTACTCGAAGTCTCCATTAACTGCAATACAGTCATTTAAACGTTGAGGCCAGTTATCAGAAGAAGCACGCACTCTTTCCATGGGAAAATTCTTCACTGCCAAACGTATGGATTGTTTTAGGGACTCCAAATTATTATGGCGTTTAGAGCAAGCCTATCTAAAACTGGAAACAGCATGAAAGCCTATCTAAAGCACGTAAAGCCGTTGGTCCTGCGCCTTAACTCTCTCCGATCGTGTCAGATTGCTGTCCCATCGGGCTATGAGAGTGAAAGGAATAGAGAGTGCACCTGTGTTTGCGCACACACTTGTGCACTATAATATGTCCCGCGCAGTCGGTTAGTCATTGTGACTGGCCACCGTAGTCGAAATCGGCTAGGGGGACTAATAAATCTAAAACTGACCATAAATCATAATCCAGCGAATTAAAATCGGGACTAGACGACGGCCAGTCTTCAGCTCTGATGAAGTCCGAAACGTTTGCTTCTAACCAAGACTGCGTGGACCGAGCTTTATGACCCGGCGCCGAGTCTTGTTGGAAAGATCATGCTTGGTTATTGAACATGGTGTTGTTAAGGAGCTTAACTACCTTCTCAAGAATGGTATCTTGATACACTTGTGCCGATGTTTTTCAAAAATATGGCACAGTCACACCTTCATAGCTAACACCCCACCAAACCATTACTGAAGTCGGGTAATGCCCACATTGCACTGCGCCGACTAATTGGGAAGCTTCCTTAGAGGTTTGAGCATAAATACGGTCATTTTGTTTGTTAAAATGTTGCTCAATTGTAAAGATTTTCTCATCCGTAAACAAAATTTTCCTGTGATCTCCCTTTGCGTGTACCGCTTCAGTAGTTTTTTCGATTTTACCACCCCTATTCTTTTTTAAATTATTATTGCATCTCTTATAGGCTGCAAGTCCTAAGTCATCTTTTAAAATACGCGACATGTTTCTGGAGCTCTCTTTTTGAATCACTCGCTTCAAGATGGCGAGTGATTTTCGTTCGAAGATGCATTAAAAGTCATAGAAAAAAACTCGTTGTCGAACGAAAATCACTCGCCATTTCCTCCGCCCTGGGGTTCTATTTTGAATCACTCGCTTAAATATGGCGAGTGAATTGCGTTCGAAAACCAATTAAAAATCAATGAAAATTACGCAAAATATAGACGTAGGTAGGTACTTATAAAATTCAGTAAACTCATAAAATTCAGTAATGTTTTTTCAAAACACTTCCGCATGGAATTATAGTATTTTTTATTGGGAAATCGGACATTAATCGATGAATTGCACACGCCATCTTGACGCGAGTGATTCAAAAATAGGGGCCCTGGCCTTCCACGTATTGTTCGTACGAAAAAGGTGGTCACAGCTGTAAGGGAAAGAGTTCGCAGAAATCCTGTCCGATAGCAAATATTTTATCTCGGGAGATTAAGATAGCACCCAGGGCCCCTATTTTTGAATCACTCGCGTCAAGATGGCGTGTGAAATTCATCGATTAATGTCCGATTTCCCAATAAAAAATACTATAATTCCATGAAAAACATTACTGAATTTTATGAGTTTACTGAATTTTATAAGTACCTACCTACGTCTATATTTTGCGTAATTTTCATTGATTTTTAATTGGTTTTCGAACTCGCGTCTAGATGGCGTGTGAAATTAATTGATTAATGTTCTATTACCCAATGAAAACTAGTATAATTTCACGCAAAAGTGATTTGAAAAAACATAACTGATTTTTGTGAGTACCTATGTCTATATTTTGCGTGATTTCCATTGTTTTTTAATTTGTTTTCGAACGAAACTCACACGCCATATTCAAGCAAGTAATTCAAAAATAGAGCTCCAGATCTTTTTCTGTCACAGACAGAGGAGGTCTCATTGTACCTATTGATAGCCCGTTAGCAATGATATTATATTAAGAACTAGATCACCGGTGAGAGGCTAAAATATAGTCAAGCAAACACCACCTCACGTCAAAGTGAGGTGGTGAAACTTTGACTTAGTTTGTTTTTGATGGCGTCAGTGTCTCAATGCCTCAGTGCGCCTTAAAATTGCAGAAACAACTAATTGTATAAATAAAAAATAGTCCGAATATCATTTTTTCGTTAAGTAAATTGTATGCGATACGGTGCCTATCATTCATGATTGAAGTATTTTCAATAAAATTAGTGAGTTTTGTATCTTAGCCATCCCACGGACCAATACAGTCGATATTCTAAGACAGTGCCATACATGGAGTAGTTTGGTACTATATTTTTTTAAATAATAATGTAACGACCGTCATAGTGTTTACGTTCTGGACTACTAAGATAAGCAGTCGCGGGTTCGAATCCCGCCCGCACGACCCTAACACATATGTCTATGGACATGTATGTTAATATGTCTTTGTTATATAACTATAAAGTACGCCTTCAATTTCTTTAAAGTAATACGAGGGTCAAACTGAAAGTTCTTAGAACTGGCCACTTATAAACAATATAATAAAAAAAATATTCTAAAATTTGAAAATAGAACTCTTTGCCAATATTACTGAGTACATATTTCATTCATTTGTCATTTGTTTTACGATTTGGCGGCAAATTGAAAATTGTCTGTGTCACGTCAACATGAATTTAACACGAGAAAATTTTCGTGCAATGATTTTTTATGACTTTCGATGTCATTTAAGTCAACAAGAAAGTTATGATAGACTACGATTGGCCTTTCACGATGAAGCCCCATCTCGTGCGACTGTTTACAACTGGTTTAATGAGTTTAAACGTGGTCGCACTAATCTCACTGATGATGTACGTGAGGGACGGCCTTCTACGGCGACGACTGAAAATAACATCTGTGTTGTGCGGCGTATGATAGAGACTGACAAAAGAGTGACCTATCAGCAGATTCGGACAAGCTTAGGCATCGGTATGAGTCAAGTGTACAAAATCCTCCACGAACATTTAGCGGTCAGGAAGCTTTGCGCCCGGTGGATACCTCATAATTTGACTAAGGCTCAAAAACTCCATCGTGTGGATTGGTGCCGTAAAATGATTGAAAGATTTAACGGAGGTGACTCAAATGCTGTGTTCGACATACTAACAGGTGACGAAAGCTGGATTTACTGTTATGATCCTGAAACCAAAAGACAATCTGCTCAGTGGGTGTTTCCTTTCGAGGAGTTGCCAACTAAAGTGAAGAGAGATCGAAGTGCGGGAAAAAAAATGGTGGCCTCGTTCTTTGGAAGGATAGGTCATTTCGCAACAATTGTGTTAGAGGATCAAAAAACAGTTTCTGCAGAATGGTACACTACCAATTGTTTGCCACTTGTCTTGGAAAAAGTTCGAGAGAAACGACCTTGCAGTAGGATCCTTCTTTACCACGACAACGCCTCGTCGCACACCGCCAAGCGAACGATCGACTATTTGGCGACATCAAACGTTGAATTACTGGGTCACCCGCCGTATAGCCCCGACCTCGCGCCTTGTGATTTTTATTTATTTCCAAAAATTAAAGAAAAACTTAAAGGAAAGCGGTTTATGAATGCTGAAGAAGCGGTGGCTGCGTATCGCGATGCCATTGAAGAGACCCCTAAGGACGAGTGGGCAAAGTGCTTTTCCCAGTGGTGTCATCGCATGCAGCGGTGTATTGACGTCAATGGACAATATTTTGAAAAGATATAATAAAACTAATAACTGCCTAATGTAATCAGTTTTTGATTTTCTAAGAACTTTCAGTTTGACCCTCGTAGCGTAGACGCTCACGGATCAAAAGGTCACCGACGCTCGCGTTAACAAAAGACTGTTGATAAACACATCAGTGAGAGATGATCCTTAAGATTGTAGAAAAAAAATGTACGCTAACTAATAGCATGTTATTTGAAGGAATCATCCTGTTTACATGATGCCAGATGACAACGGCTTATTAATAAATATTCCTTTATTTATTTAAATAAGGACTGTAAATATTTTCATTAATTTAATTATTAAAAAAATATACAATGCCTAGCAGTGAATTTGACTCTGATATTGGTGCCATGACATTTCAAGCATTCACGTGATACATTCAAATTGCATTTATTAGATAATAATTCAATATTTTAAATGTTAAATAGTTTGAAAACATAATGTTTTTGTTGATTAATATACTACTGATCTACAGTGTGAACTCAATTTTAAAATTAGGCAAACAATTTTATTGGAATGTACCTACATACTTTAAAAAACTATTAAGACTGTTCCGAAACTGATGTCTAACTGATGTGATAGATGTCAATCCATTGACAGAAAAAAACATAACTGAATTTTGTTAGTACCTACGTCTATCTTTTGCGTGATCTTCATTGATTTTTAATTAGTTTTCGAACGCAATTCACTCGCCGTTTTTAAGCGAGTGATTCAAAAATAGAGCTGCAGATCTTTTTCTGACACAAACAGAGGAGGTCTCATTGTACCTATTGAGGTACACAAACATTTGACTAATACCAAGCGTATGGAGAGTTTTAAAAATTGCATTTAGCTCCATACCAACTTTGTGTAATGCAATCACATCGATTCATTTCTCTTTATCACCCCACTCCATTTTAATATCGCAAAATATTATAAAATGCATTGGCGCCAATATTAGAAAACACAATGAGCAATCGTATAAAAATGACAGATTCCAAATTCAAATGTAATAATATCCTTCTTATTTTTAATTGTAACAGTATTTATGGCCAGACTGTGTATACTGCGGTGAAATAGCTACATAAGTAGAGTAAAAAATTGAATAATCAATAGAATAACTAACGATATGAGCCCATTTTGCGCGGAGCTCTTGAACTAAAAATAAGATGAAATGAAAATAAACAAAAAAAGGGACGGATCTGATGATGAGCCTGGAATACTAATCAGTATTTTATGAAGCAAAAGTAATGCTATTAGTAGGCATCGGCATACTTTAATTTTATCTACCTTAGTAGATGTATGTACGACGCTAGATACAAACATTCTTACGAGTATTACTATAACGGAAATAAATTAGCCGAAAACATTTCAGAAAATATTTTCTTATAGGTAAGTAAAAAGATGCAAAATAACTCTTTGGTCTGTCCGTTACCTTTTTGCGATTCTAATGAAGTACGTAGGTATGCAAAGAATTTCAAACACGAAAAAAGGACAGTTTTATTTGGAAAGAAAAGGTGATGAAGGTTTTACGCGAAATCTGGTACTTATGCATACGGAAGAGGTCGTAAATAGCTGCAATGTATAACTTAGGTAGTGATACCTATAGGTACCGCTTCTTCGTCTCATTGCAGCTCGGTAGATACCATATATTGTTATTATAATCTTAATTTCAACTGTTGCTTTTTGAAATAAATAAAATAAGTTGAAACTACGTCTAGCTGATACTAAGAAAACTTTAGCAAGGCTGTAAATAATGTTTAAGACATAGTGGATAAGGTGAGAAGACAATAAATGGGCCTTCTGAGTTATAAAAGCAATCGACCTTTAGCTTATTAGTGTTGTAGTTACTAGTACCAGTAGGCTAGATACCACTAAGAAAATGCGTAATATATATTTTAAGTGTAAAGTGTCTCAGCCTAGGAGCTCTATTTTTGAATCACTCGCATTTGCCGTCAATATCACGATTTTTGTTAGAATTCAATTAAGAAACAACAAAAATTACGTAAGTCATTGACAGGAATACGTATTTACAAAATGAAGTTATCTTTTTAAGTATCATAAAAAGTCATAAAAGTCATTTATTTATGCAAATAGGCCCATTGAGGACACTTTTACAGTCCCAATATAAACCCTACCACAGCTTCGGGACAATTTTGGGCTAGTGCTGAGAAGAAGCTGCGCAAGAAACTCAGTCACTATTGCCAATGCCTCTTTTCAAAAGGTTTACAATGTTTGTAGTATTCATGCAAGTCCATAACATTATTATCTTTTCAATAATCATCTACTTTATTATACCCTTTCGTCATTAGGGTTTCTTTACTGACAGTTTTAAATTTATTGATCGGTAAGTTTACAATGTGTTATGGTAGTTTATTGAAAAATGTTATACATTTCCCTATTAAAGAATTACCAACCTTTCGAAGCCATAATTGTGGAATAGCAAGCTTATTCTTGTTCTTAGTATTATAATTGTGTATATCACTTTTTTTCGTGAATGAATGTAAATTTTTGCGCACATACATTAAATTTTCATAAATATACTGAAAGGCTACAGTTCATATTCTAATTTCTGCAAACACCTCTCGTAGGGGATCTTGAGGTTTTAGATTATTAATAGCTCGCACGGCTCTTTTTCGTAATACTTACAAAAATTGATTCTATATCAGCTGCCGAGCCCCACAATAAAATGCCGTAGGACATCAAGCTATGGAAATAACTAAAATAAACTAACCTAGCTGTTTCTATATCAGTCAAACGTCTAATCTTTCTTACAGCAAAAGCAGCTGAGCTTAGTTTTCCTGACAAGGCCTCTATTTGAGTGATTCCCAAGAATGTTGTGGAGTCGATAATATCAAGCGATTTGTCTTTTATCTTAATATATCATTATTGTGCGGATGTTATTCAGTTAACACAAACATTGACTAACGAAAATCATACGTCATATTGAGACGACTGATCCGATAATAGGGCCCCAGACGAGGCCAATAAGGAAAATGTTTGATCCCCGCGAGTACAATAAAAAAGCTCACTAATCACTCTCACAGATACAGTTCCACTTACCGGTCGATCTCGTCAAAATTGCGCTCCGGATAATATCCGCCGACGCGGGCAGGCGCCGCCGGCCACCGCTCACGCTTTCCGAGCGGGCTGAAAATGCACTTGTTGAATACCAAACAAGAATAACGTATGGTTTTGTGTTTTTTTTTTGGTTTTTGTTTCATGGGAGCCCCTCTTGTTTTTTTTATTATTATTGTAATATTGGACACCAATCACACACATTGCGCTGATCCCAAAGTAAGTAGCTAATGCACTTGAGTTATGGAAATCAGACACAACGGTGGTACCACAACACCCAGACCCGAGACAATATAGAAAATTTTGATTTCTATATTGACCCGACCGGGAATTGAACCCGGGACCTCGGAGCGGCGACGCCTTGAAACCAGCTCAGCCACTACACCACGGAGGTCGTCGAGGAGGATAGATGAAATAAGGTAGTGGGAGCACTATGATATTTGGCTTTGAGATCACAAAATACTAGTGATACGATGCGACAAACTTGGCTATCCCCACGATGCAAAACACCTCTTCTCTTGTAGCTGAATTGACATAAAGTTAGAATCAAAACCTATGTTATATTGGGTAGCCTACAGTGTACGTATATCAACGTTAATTTCTTTATTAGAAACTAAAAGTAAGCTATACATATAAGACATACAAATGCATAAATAATGTTGTATCGATTACTTTAATATTATAGTAATTGACCCCGATATTGTTCATAGATAAATACTAAAAATTAAGTTAATAAAGTAAATACTTAGTTAAAACTTACTTGGCATAATCGTATCTCCTCGACATGAGAAACGGCGCATACACATGTCCTATATCTCGTGCTGTTCGGACTAAGCTGTCTCCAGGGTGGTCTACCACAAAAGATTAAGGAGTAATTCTTGGACATTATACAATTAAAATACAATATGGAGATATTGTATTCAATCTTACCCAAAACCCTCAACAGTTTTCTAGACGAAAAAGGAAAAAAATATGGTTATCAATAAAACACAAAATATGAGGGTCAACACTGCTACAGATTTATTTAGAATACTCACAACACCAAAAACCACGATATGTGTTAATAAGACCGTACATTATCACATTTAATTCCGTTGTATAAGAGAAAAGGTAATGTAATTGTGAGTTGTAATAACAATACCACAAAATTGTGTAATTAAACTAGATTGCCTCCTCCAATCGAATCTAGTTGACGTATGAATCGGTTAAACATGGGATCAAATCGCCTCACAAGATTCCCGCCACCCAAAGAATCCAAGTTCTTCTTGACCAAATTAGGGCCTCCAATATGATCCAGATTCTTCTTCACAAGATTACCGCCTCCAATCGGATCGAGATTTCTGAGGAATTGTGACGATCCCGTTTCTTTGTTAATCCCATAATCTGCCCCAAGCAAACTGGAAATCCCATATCTTTCATTTTCTTCATAGTTGCCTGAAGATCCGAACCTACTCAAAGGGGCCGATCCACCAATGTTATTCCAATAACTTCCAGTGCCTACGGTTCTACGCTTTCCACCAACAGTCGTATATCTTGGTACCCATCCTAACCTGCCCAGTCTCAGGCCAATACCCCTCCTTTTCATAGGTTTATCAATACTGTCATTGCTGTTTCGTTCTTCTAAAGAATCTTGATAGTTTATCAGAAGACGCATGAGATCATATTCCTCTTTTAGTAGGCCTGAAACAACATCAGTACTTTTTAACAAATTTATTTGATATTTCTTGTTTACTTATACGAAAAGTTTACTTACCAAGAATGACATAAACGGATGCACAGTGCTCGTGCTTAATCGTTGTGCAAGGAAACTCCAGGGAAGTGCATCGGTACGTACACCACTACTAACAAAAGTTAGTGACAGTAAAATCCAAATTCTAAGTGCAATTAGTCGTGAGATCGTCCACAAACACGAATTGAGTGCAAGAGTGTGCAAGGGACTGAGAAGAAATGTATCGATTTGCGGTTACGTGATGTTTAGATCGTGCTAGGGAGTGATTAAAAGGGTATAATTACTTCATGTGCTTGTAAATAGAACACTTCACATTATATGAATTCTTCAAAATGTTTAAATGGGAAATTATAAGCCGACTATGCTGAATTATAAACATTTTATCCAAACAATTATTTTTAAAGGTATTATGTATTGTTAAGGTAGGTCGGTAGGAGTAAAATTAACAACAGCATAATCGACTTTATTAAAAATTTAAGTGTTGTGTCGGTCGATGTGCAAAGGATCCTTTGAAATTATATAAAGTGGCTAATGTGGTAACGATGGGCTTATTCCAGTAGAGGCCACTCTTCAAACTTAAAACTATGCTTTAAAAAAGTTGCTAGTTTTACCCAAAAATATAAAAAAAGAATAGTTAAGTGTTCGTTGAAGAGAATGTTGCTCCATTACCGTTATAATTATGGTTAAATTATGCTTAAATCGTAGAAATAAACAGTGCTAACCGTAAGTTTAATTCAAAGGTGATGTCCATTTATGTTTGAGAGTGGCGACTGAGAATCATGCCTATCATCAATAGTGCTGTTTGTACAAATGAAGAAAATGTCAAATTATTGGTCATAAAATGTAAAGGTGTAGGGTTCACGTGTCCCCGGACTCACCAAGGTCGAACCGTTCCCCGGGATGACCGCCAGAGCCGCTCACATCAGATTCCTGACAAAGAACCATACATTAATAACACAAATATCAAATAACATGTGTTATTCCATATCCTTGACATGTGAGAACGACATCGAATGCGGTTTCTTGAAATCGATTAAGTGGTTTGCAGTTTTCATATTTACATTAATATTTTCTATTCGCAATACTTCGTCAGTAAATAAACAAATTCTGAAAGTTATTTACTTGTAAAATAACAGGAATCCTTTTACACCAAATTAATTACGCCCACAATTCAATTTTCCGAACAAGGCAACGGAAATTAGGGGATTATTTTCAAATCTCCTCGAAACGCATAATCAAGGTAGATTTGTTTTTTTTTTCATGAAAAAATTAAACGAAAATTTTAATTTAAGAGGTAGGCAGCATACCAGGAGGTTTTTGGGATGTCGCGATATACTTTATTTCCTCAAATGAAATTACAGTTATATATATTAAACAAGCACCAACATAACTAAGGCATCTGATGGTTTGAAACTATTATGGCCACCAAATGTTACTAGAAAGCTAGAATAGAAATCGCAAGTGCGTAAGTAAATAAAATGTTATTGCCAACTGATACTATCTATGATCGATAAGACGAGTGTTCTTAGTAATAATTTATGTACCTACAAACTCAAGCGCGCTCTATCTAAAATTGATACCCATGGTACGATCACTCCATTTTATTGGAGACTGATTCCTAATACACTGAAAATATTGAGGAACATCGAAATATGTGAGGGAAAACTGTCACGTGTTTTATGTGGGTAAATAAGCTGTCCGTTTTCGTTAGAGCCTTTCAATCGCAAGACGTGTACGGCTACGAGTGTATATCACTACGAGATCGCTACGCGCTACGAACTACGGAGACACGCGTCTACGAGTACAAATTCGTAGTCGCTTTACAAGGGCGATAAAAAATAACTAACTGTGAATTGTATGCGTTTATTTATTTTATTTTATTCTTTATTGCACTGACAAAAATAAAGTACAAATGCCGGACTTTAAGAAATTAAAAAGTGACCTGAAAGTGACAGTGAAAAGAGAAATGACATTTTGTTTGAGTATCTTCAAACTGATAACGATTTTTCTGTATAAAAATAAATTAAAATGGCTGAAGGTGCGTGTGAACTGCTATATTTTCAAAAGTGACTTAAAAAATAATATCAGTATTACAAACGATAAGTTTCTGTATTTTTTTAAGTTACTATGTGTAAATATTTATAAAGCCAGTGTATTTAATTATTATTTATTTTGTAGATAATATGTAATTACAAACTAAGACATGCAACATAAAAAAAAAAAAAAAACTTAAAATCTACCTATTCAAAAACGAAACTATTTCCTTGCGGCAAGGAGGCTATGATGCTGGCTGCGTTCCCGCGTTGGATAGCTATGCTAATCCTTTGAGCTAGGAACCAGCCAGCTTTATTATTGGCTGTAACGGAATTTAATTTAGGCGCAATGTTTCGAAACAACAATTTAGCTGAGGGTCCCCACGGCCCAAATGTTTCAACACCAAACGGCGCAAACACATAGTCACTTGCAAGTGAGACGTACTTGCGACGCTTGGCGTTTTCAGCCAACTCTGCTGCTGCTCCAGCTTTAAGGGCTGATTCTCTGAGATGGGAGGGGGCCAAAGTATCGACACAAGTTGCATCCCAAACTAAGGCCCGACCCCGTTCCCAGGGAATAAGCGTGAGGCCATCGGGTCTCTTGCCATCGTCACGGACCAAACCACGTGGTTCCAACGTGGAAGGTACATTAATGGTGGCAAGAGCTCTTCTGATGGCGTCATTAAGGGTGGCGTGACGGGCGAGACGCCCAGCGCTTTGCTGGCAACAAAGGCAGTGGAGACCAAATTTATCAACCTCCTTGCCACAGGGACACGTAAATATTTCACATATAGGAGTACCAAGGCGGAGGCCCACACACACCCGGAAAGACTCACTATCGAAAAGAGTGCCCAAATTTTTCGACGGTAAAGCATGAAGCCAGTGACCAGAATCGTTGCAGGAAACCGCCAAGAGCCTTGCACGACCACTGTCACTGACGGAATTTTGAAGTAATGAATCGAAGGTCTCTCTCGCAAGAGGGACATCCCAAAGTTTTTGTTGATGACGTTCCTTTGGAATGTCTTCTCTAGGACAGAGACCTTGCCAAAACTCCTCCGCCTCTCTCACCTCAGAAAGCTGGCGAGGATGCTTAACGATTTTTTCGGCTAAAACGGAAGTGCTATGCAAAGAGGAGAGAAAAGCGGGGAGGGCTATACTAGAAATTTGGCGAATTCCGATCCCACCAAAACGAATAGGAAGCGAAGCCTGAGCCCAAGAATTATTATCAAAATGTAAATTTAAATTTTTTTCCAAACTATTTTTAAGGGTGGTGTCAAAAAGTTTTAAATAATTATTTTTTTTCCAGATAGGACTAGCACGTAGGAAATATGTAAATTTAGGCACAAAAAGACACGATTTAAGTATAGTAAATGCAATGTGTGAATTTAGGTGTTCTAATCTGGGGGCTGAAAGGGTGAAATCATTCAATTTTTTATCAAGAAAAGGTTCGATGCTAGGATCTAGAAGAGGGGCACCTAGAAGGCAAAGCGATTCAGAATTCAGAATTTTAATGTTAGGAGCAAGGGAATTGAATTTATCAATGATTGCCTGACGGGAACCAGACGAAACGTGATCATTAATAAAAAGTTCACATTTTGAAAGGTTCAGTTCTAAGCCTAATTTCTTAAATCCTTCTATAATCAGGACAAGGTCTTGGAAAACAACATCTGCTTTGCCTCCAAAGGAGCCGTCATCCAGATACCAGGCATTGAATTTAGAATTTAAGGATGAAATGATAGGATGGATGCCTAAACTAAAAAGGGCTGGACCTAAAGGGTCGCCTTGCTGAACACCGACTGCAGAAACAATCGAATGTTCATTGTAAAGCAATTTTGATTGATTATTGTAACACTGAAAAACAAAGGGATAAATCTGAGGAGTGTGAGTCTGAACTTCATTCAACAAGGCAGACCTGTCAAGAGAATTGAAAGCATTCTTCACATCAACTTTCAAAAAAACTTCAGATTCGTTACAGGATAGGAAATTGCGAGCGGAATGAACCACAGCCTCGCAACCTCCCTTACTACCGAAACCAAGTTGAATGGGTTGAAAATACTCTTTCAAAGGAGAAAAAAGATCACGACAGGCTAATTTGGCTGCAAGACGACGAAACGTTGAGCCTACAGCAATAGGACGAATGCCACCATCTTTTTTTCGAAAGGCACAAAGTCTAGCACCAAATAAAAACGGGAGAAATCTTTCAGTAACCCTGCCAGATAAGAAAAGGTTGCATAGTTTCGTAATATTGGAAAGCAAAATTCTACCGGCGTCAGCAGCGGAAGCACTCACCAAGTCCTTAAGGTGTTGGGGAGTGATGCCGTCGATGCCACCAGCAGAACCAGCCGGAAAAGACATGATGGCAGCAAAAGTGTCGCCGTCATCAAGTATCTGTAAGGGTTGGAAATTTTGAGGAAGAGGAAGAGGTAAAGGTGGAGAATCTGGACGTGAAGGATGCTTACTACGAAGGCTCTCGAGAGTTTCCTGATTAGGGGGAGCGAGAGTGTCATCGGAGAACAAGATTCGGGCTGCGTTTTTCAGGTCGCCGTCCATAACCTTGTTCTCAACGGTACGATAAACGTTAAATTTAGAAGATATCGTACCAGACGAACTTGATGGAAGGGATGGATTGTGGGAATTTGAAGCATTATCTAAAAGCGCCCGAGTTAAAGTTTTAGACTGAGACTTTACATGTAAAAACGAGTATGAAAATGTAAAAAGATTTTGCCAGGCAGTTTCAGTATTATCAAAACATTTTTCAATACAAGTAGAAAGGCATTTAGCTAAAGCTATTCTCGCTCCCCTTGGGATTCTTTTAACCAGCGGAGTAGATTGGTTGAGTTGATTGAGGCTTGTGATAATAGAGTCAAAAGATGGAGAAGAAGATAAAGGATTTGAAGCAGAGGGTAGAGGGAGAGATGCAGGTAAAATGGTGCTATTATGACACCGGGCAATATGAATATTAAGGCCCCTCTTACCTTTAAAAGCCCTATTAGTGTTACAAATAGAGCAGTGAATGAACTGCGGCTGTGAGTGGGTGCCCACCGAAGGAGATAATGTACTCATTAGCTTACCACTAATCACAAAAATAAATTGCCAAAAAACCTGCAAAACACAAAATTAAAACATATGAGACAATATCAAACTTATGTCAACTTATGTAAACAATAGACTTGAACTACTAAAAACTACATAAATACAAAATTATTTCAAACTTAATTTTATAAAATATAAATACAAATTAAATACAAAAAACTACACATACAACATATTTACACTTTACATTATAAAAAAAGGTAGAAAATCGTCCGAAATAACTGTAAATAAATGTTTTCATAAATTTTGACAAATACACAAACACGACACTGGTTCCTAGGCAACGTGAGGTGATTGGCGCTCCTATTGGTTTTTTCAGGAAAATTTTGATGGCGTCCTTAGCGACGGTTCATGGTGGATTAATAACAAAAAATAGCTGATTTCGATTTTAATATATTTCTTTAAAAACAAACGTGGAAAAAGGTATCTCAAGTGCACTGTTGAGATATGATAGCCACTAATTAGTTTAGATCTTTATCTTAGGTCTTTTTACCGTCACTTTTTCACAGTACTAATATTGATGATTTATTCACAATTCACGCCGAATTTTTAGAAGTTTACACTTTTACAGTCTTTGATCACAATATATAACTTAATTTTCACATTTTCAGACGTCATAACCGCAGAGAACTATTTTAAATGTATTTAAATACGCGGAGCCGATGTTTACATGTCATATGTCATATGACATATGTGTTACGATATTACTTTACTATTTTCAAACAGGCCGATCGTGAGCTCGAGAATTAAGGATGATTCACGCTACAACGTACCAAAGCCAGGAGCCCTATTTTTGAATCACTCGCTTCGAAATGGCGAGTGATTTTCGTTCGACAACGAGTTTTTTTCTATGACTTTTAATTCATCTTCGAACGAAAATCACTCGCCATTTTGAAGCGAGTGATTCAAAAATAGAGCTCCAGACCGTGCCAGAGCCGGGAAAAAGTCCCATAGAAATTCCAACGCCGTGCCCCGTCCGAGCCTGGGACGTGGCACGTTAAGGCATGAATCACTTCATACAAAATGTATACAATAATGATTGACCGCGCCCCGGCCCGGCGCCGGCACGGTGTAGCGTGAATAAGCCTTAACATGATGATATTTTTTTAACATTTTTGTAATCAAAGAGTAATGGCAGTCATTAAGATGTTACCTGGTGAGCGTCAGCATGGCAGCATACGATGAGGGCTGCAATGGCCACGGCCAGCGCTCCGCCGGCTCCACGCATCATTGTACCTTCAACACGAAACATATTAATAATTTGACGACCCGTCTGGTGTAGTAGTCGAGAAATCGCCTACTACGCAGCGGGTTGCGGGATCGATCCCCGCACAATACAAACATTTGTGTGCATGAACATGTCTGTTTGTATTGGTCTGGGTGTTTTCTATGTATATCATATCTGTATTTACAAACAAAAAAAAGTATTTAAGTATTATATCCGTTGTCTGGCACCTATAACACAATCTTTGAGTAGCTTACTTTGGGACTAGATGGCGATGTGTGGGAATGTCCAAAGGATATTTATTATTTATTTATTATTATTATTAATTATTATGTCTGTTTGAAAAACTGTAATAAACACTCTTGCTGATACATAATTTTAACATGACTAAAGCGTTGAAATATTTTTAAACATACCCCTTGTTACTTTGTCACAACTGGGTGAAACTATAACTTAAAAGTATTACCTCTTTCACATTTATATTATACATACGAAATGATGTTCTTATTTGAATTATTCGTCGGTTAGTGCTTTTTAGTCGATGGTGAAATAAGCCTAGGGTGAAGACATAAAGATCAAGGTAACAAGGAGCTCTATTTTTTTATCACATTACGAGTGATTTTCGTCCGTAAACTGATGGAAAGTCAAGGAAACCACGTGCAATATTGACGCATGCTTACAATATCGAGGTATGTTTTTTTTTTTCAAATCATTCTTGTGTGAATTTTTATCCGGTTTTCACTCAGAAATGGAATTATACCGCATACCGAGGCGAGTGGATCAAAAATAGGGTCCCTGTACCACTAACTAGTGATGTGCAAAGTATTTTTTTCAATTAGAACTCTTTGGAAATTGGTTGAAAGCAATTCAAATTATGACTCGAGTCGGAAGACTATAAATAAAGAAATCCAAATATTCTAATTCTATGAAATAGTCAACTCGACACATCACAAGTCAGTCGGTAGAGAGGTCCTATTTTTGAATCGCTCACCTTAACATGGCGTGCGATTTTTGTTGATTTATGTTTGCATAATGAAAGAAAACCGGATAAAATCCATACTAGAGTGATAAAAAATATAACTCGATTTTTTAAGTAGCCGTGTCAAGCCGTGTAATTGATCTTCGAACGAAAGTCGAAATATTAATTTCGAGTGATCAAAAGTTCAGCTCCAGGAGCTCAATTTTGAATCACTTGTGACAATATTCCGAGTGATTTTCGTTCGCAAAACAATTAAAAGTTAAAGAAAATCATTCAAAAGGTAAATACAACTACCTGCAAAATTAAGCGATCTTTTTTTAATCACTTTTGGATATATAACTGTGTGTACTGTCCGGAATTAAACTGTTTTTCATTCGAAATTCTGACATTAATCAATGAATATCACACGCCATTTTGACGTGAGTGATTCAAAAATTGGGCCCCTGGGCCTCTATTCTTGAATCACTCGTTTAAATATGGCGAGTGATAATTGTTCGAAAACGTAATAAAAATCTACGATAATCACGCGAATCATTGACGACTTACAAAATTAAGATATATTTTTACAATTTACGATTACTTACAAAATTAAGATATATCAAATCCCTTCCATGTGGATTTCAACTGATTTTTAATAGAAACATCGACTTTAATGAATGATTTTCATTCCCCACGCGAGTGATTCAAAAATAGGGGCCCAGATCGATACCGATTACTTTGAATCGCTCGCTCGAATTTGGCGTGTGATTTTCGTTTGAAAAACAATAAAAAATAAAGAAAATACGCGAAATATCTAATAGACGTGAGAACTAACAAAATTAAGTTATCTTTTTTATCTTATCGCTCTAGTATGGAGTTAATTAAATTTTCATTCGAATATCGGACATTAATAAACAATTCATATCACACGCCATCTTGATGCGCGAGATTCAAATGTAGGGGCTCCGGGCCACTGGAGCTCTATTTTTGAATTACTCGCTTGTATACGGCGTGTGATTTTCGTTCAAAATCGAACTAAAACACAAAGGAAATCACGCAAAAAATAGACGTAAGTAGCCACAACATTGACTTATCCTTTTTTAAGCACAATCGTTTGGATTTTAACTGTTTTTAGTACGAAAATCGGACAAAAATTAAAGAATATCACACGTCATTTATACGCGAGTGATTCAAAAATAGGGCCCCTGACCCTTTTATGTCTTCCTTCCTTCTTTGAACACGTCCAACTTTTAAAAAATATGTCTGTCCTATGTAATCTTCAAGTTATTTTAAATGCTCTACCATTCTCATTCGTTTGATTATCGTTTAAGCTATGTAGAAACTACTTCAAAAAGGTAAAAAAAAACATGTTAGTTGTGCATACTATTATTATGCCCGTTGGTTGATCATTGGCGATATGTTATACATCTTTTCTCTTGCCTTTTGTCACACAAAAAGGCCTAAACGGTGCGTCAGCGGTTTATGCTCCCAATGCGGGTCGCAGTCGAAGTTTTCGCACATAATATTTGTTACATTACACGTAATTACAAAGTTTTCGAATAACACCGACGCCTATATATGTTCAAGGACGAAATTTGTTTGTCATAATTACTTTAGTTCTGTTTATTGTAATTATAACTCGTTAGGCGAAATGTTATACCGTTTTCCTTAAAAAATAAATTAAATATAAATAATATGATATATCTATTGAAATTATAATTATACGTCAAGTAGACACGATCAATTTGTTTAAATAGCCTGAGAAACCACTCTAGGATAGATATACTCGTATTTCCCTCAAAAGTATTATGTTCGTCCAGGGGCCCTATTTTTGAATCACTCGCTTCGAAATGGCGAGTGATTTTCGTTCGGCTACGAGTTTTTTTGTATGTCTTTTAATTCATCTTCGAACGAAAATCACTCGCCATCTTGAAGCGAGTGATTAAAAAATAGAGCTCCAGGAGCTGTATTTTGACTTCTTTATTTTGAATAAGGCGTGTAATTTTTATTTAAAAAACTGATGAAATATCAATGAAATTCACGCGAAATATAGAAGTTAGTACTCAAAAAGTTATGTCGCTAGTCTTTATGTCGGACTCTCGCCATCTCTGCAATTCGACTTTGGAATTCTCTCCCCACTGAAATCAGAATGTCCCAACAAATTTACTTTTAAAAAGTCTCTGCCCACTTACTATCGTAACCTTCGCTCTCTTCAGAATTAACTACCATTTTCTTTTATTTAAGTGTTTTTTGGATGTCGTCATTATCATCACCATTATCATTCATAATTTTGTATTTATTAAGTATATGTATTCTATGTATGTTTATTAGTCTTTTGCTTATGTATCCTATTAATATTTGTGTAATATTAGTATGTCATTTTACTTTTTTTTGTACCACTCTTCTCACTTATTATTTCTCTTCTCACTTAATATTCCGCTACTGATTAAACTCTCTGAATTACCAGGTGGTTGACTGGTAGAGAATGCCATATGGCATTAATTCCACCAATTGTACTACTAACAGTGCAATATGTTTTTTTAAAAAACAGTTATCTTTCTTTAAATCACTATTGTGTTTTTTTTTTTTTGGAAAACCGGTATTAACCAATTAAAATCTTGACGCGAGTGATTCAAAAACAGGCGCCCGATTCTCGCGGCAATCGAACCTTTTTTTGTGGGGTAATTCGATTACTAGCTATTCGATAGCTAGTTTAACCGTTTCACCTTAAAAATCAAGTAAAATATATACATAGAAATCTTCGGGTCAGGGTCACAAATCAAAAACTATTTTTTCTTCGACAAAGAAAATTCGATCGGTTAATTTTGTATACGAATTGCACCCCAGAAAGCTAGCCTACATTTAAATATAAAGGCATTTCTGCCGTTTGACTCAAATACATGGGTTTAGCTCAAAAGCGAAATAACAATAGGTACGTATAATGCATTCCAATAAATGTCACAGCGAACGGATTGTCTTTTACAGATAAATAACATTTTATGAGACACATTGGTGCAGTCATCAATCCAGTAGCAGTAATATCAATTTGATGACATTGTCATAAAATAAAATTCATATAAAACACGTAGTTAGTAATACTGTTAGAATTAAGTTTATCTTTGAATTCCGATTCTCACAATAACATTAGTGTATCACATGATTGTGAAACAAAATGGATATATAAATATAGACGCGTATAAATAAATAAATAAAAAACTTAGATAAATTAATAACTATAAAGATAGATAAATCAAAAGTTTGACAGATAAATAAATAAGAACTTCATTAAATTGGAGTTGACAAAAAAAGCTACACAGTTTTTATAGACTCCTCGAAGTAAGTAAACAGAGGTTACATTTCTTTTTTCATTAGGGTAAATATAAAACGGTGTTTTCCTGAATATTTAAGCAGTTTCCGTGTTGTTCCAAATCAACTCTAGAAAGACATCAACGCGTTTTGCTCGGCAACTAAATTAGGGACGAGTCATTTATTCAAAATAGTGACATAGATCTTTTACTAACAATTTTATAAGTTGAGTATTGTTTATCTTCATAAATCATGCACTATTATTTCAAACTGAATACAACAAGAATGCATGGAAAATTTACATGCCACACAACATTAATTGAATCAATAATTTTCAACTTTTAGTATTTAAGTTAATTGATCTATGATAAGAACTGTGATTCTTATTAAAATGATTATTTCTTATTTTAATTTATTTAATTTTACTTGCCTTGCAGCACTTCTCCACTTATTCGCACTGAGCACTGAGTGGAGTTTGGCTCATAACACCTCATACTTGATGAGAGGCCTTTGCCCAGCAGTGGGATGATTACAGGCCAAAATAACTTAACTCTTTTATAATTTAATTATACTTTCAATGTTCTCCAACACAATGCATTTCGATAGTGGAATAAATTTATAATTCTTTATGACTTAATATAAGTGCGATAAAGTAAAAGTGTTTGCATTTTTTCAATTAATATTCCACTAAATAATTTAGAATAACTTTACTTACAGCGAGAGTTTTATTTTTATCATTTGAAATACGTAAACCCAACATAATAATTTAGGTACTGGTAAAAAAATAATTGCCTATCAAAAATGAAGTTTAAATAAACACGTAAAAATCCAAACCTTATACAGGGTGTGCGGCTGCGGGGTTGTGAGTTGCCGGTGGTCGGGCGGGCTGTGCCGCGGCCTCCGCCGACCGAGCCTTATATACAGCCGCCCGCCCTCGCGACATCCGCTGCCGCGCTGCCTTTAGGCGCCGCCCTCGCCTTTGCAACTATGCAATTATCATCTCATTTTTTGAGAAAAGCTTTTAGATAAATTTATTCCACAATAAAGTTTAATTATGATAGTAATATTTGTTACTTTACCTAATCAAAGGATAATTATGGTACCTAAGTTAATAACATCAAACGTACAAAAGTAAGCTGAATTTCAAACAATTTGCTTTGATTAGAATTTGCTGAAAACTATTTATTAAAGAAACGATATGAACAGGTATAGGTACAGTTCTAATCTTCTTTGATATTTTTGATTTCGATGATGATAAGCTTTTATTTTAGTCTGATTCACCTTCTATTCAATTTCAGACCCAATGAGATATGAAACATAGTATCTATAGAAAAATAAAAATAATAAATATATAGTTTTAGTACAGCAATAATGCAGGTAGAGTACCAGTGATGTTTTCACGTAGGAGCCCTACGTGAAAATACTTGGCATAGCATTTTCGTAGCAACAAATTGATTACGTATTGCAAACACGAATCATTTGGTTTGGTTGGGCATTAAGAGAACGCGTGCCCTTTATGAGGTCGACTTCTTTCAATAAGTCAGCACCAAATACCTGTATTTTTGTTCCTGTATTGCTCGAAGCACATTATTGTTAAAGGCATCCTGTACTATCTATTTTAATATGAAAGCTGTTTGAACGCGCTAAGCTCACGGACTACGGGACCGATTAAAAAATTTTTGTTAAATAGCTTATTTATTGAGGAAGGCTTTAAGCTGTAAAACATCACGCTGCAAAATGAGGGGAGAGTGCAAACTTAAAACGTGTGGACAAAGTTGCGGGGGACTGCTATCTGCTAGTATATATTATTTTTTCTTTACTAATCTCCCTTATCCCTGTCGAATTTTCGCATCGGAAATCTTATCGTTTCGACTTTCAATATAAGAGTTTCTTAAACAATTTGGTAAATTTATTGCTTTTACAATCTGAATGTTCATTTTAAAGGAATTTAAAAATATGTTTTAGTACGACAACCATTCCATTACAAGTTGATGAAAACTACGATTCAAAGACAACTTCACCGCTACGTCAAACAAAGCCACTTAACGTTCACTTTGTTGATTTAACAAGAACTGTGACCGGCAAATTGGGTTTGAATTTCTAAAATTATCTCACTAATCTACAATTGTATGTGGATAAACAGCTGAATCTATCTTATGGTTAGATGTCAAAGTCTTAAAGAATAAAGGATATGGCACCTTAAGTTTCCTTAAAGGTTAGGTACCTAGATACTGAATATTGTAATATCTGGTAATTAGATAAAGGTAGTATATATAATAATAAAAAAATGTAATAATAAATATTAACGAAACGCTTACAAAACGATAAAATATGTCGTTGGTTCAATGATTCTGTAACCATGCGCAAAGGACGAAGCTCCCAATATTCCTTTTTTTAGGCGGACTCCTAAGTACACAAATCAAATATGAATACAATAAGTATAAAATACCTTACATATACATTTATGTAACAAACAAAATTGACAACTCCCAATACAGGAGTTCCAAACCTTGAAATATTTTAACACAATCAAAGGCTAAGAACGCCTTCAGAGTAGCGCCCAAGTAATACCTACATATCTCGATGAACTTTGTTTTATTGATGAGAGTTGCCATACTTGTTCCAAAGTTTTGCTTTGGCTTCGTAGGTGCATTTAACGTTGGCGTAGTTTTAAAACGGCATATTCATAGGTAACTAATACAAACAGCCATGGCAAACGTAGGTAAAGCTTCGAACAATTTCATATAGTTCAAAGATTATAATATACATACGAACGACGCAGCAGTGAAACCTTCAGTTTCTTATAATATTTTAATTACTTAATATACATTTTATTAAAGTTCCATCTATTTAGTTTATAATATTGGTTTGTTTCGAGCAACTCGCAATATCTGCTCTACCACAGAGAACGAAAGTTGGGTTTCCACTTAGAAACAAAGGATGTGCAATAACTAGCAAAATTCTTATAGGTATGACTTGCACAAATTGTAAATGTTTACAAGCACTCCTAAAGACCTATTCTTAAATAAATAATTATGAGGAGTATTAGGATTAGTTTTCAGGGGTAAATAGGATTTTACAATTCCAAAAGTAAACGCATGAAATGGTGGATGGATGGGCCGAAATATGTATTACTTACTCGATTGAACGTAAACAAACAAAAAAATGATAGGTACGTGTGAAAACGCGGTCACATGATAAGGTAAATGTTGACTTTATTCTGACACAAAAATATTATTCTTGACTGCTTTATTCGAGAGGCCATGATAACGTTCTTTGTATTTAAATTTTACTAAGTTGGTACGCTGACACGGGTAAAAGATACTTTTCTCGTGTAGTAGGAAAATATAAAATAGCCCTAATTTGATTCGTTAACCTTTCGGCTCACTTACGACACTATCCTTACAAAACGATCCCTTTAGTTTCAGATATGTGAGCAGCGTACTAAGTGGAGGCCTATTTTTGAATCACTCGCTTCGAAATGGCGAGTGATTTTCGTTCGACAACGTGTTTTTTTCTATGACTTTTAATTCATCATCGAACGAAAATCACTCGCCATCTTGTAGCGACTGATTCAAAAATAGAGCTCGTGGTCTTTTACATACTTCATTCTATACATATACAATGATATAGAACATGTTACTCCACTATTATGAACTCAACCATAACCCCCCCCCCCCCCCCACCCATGTTTTTACCCGACTACGGCAAAGCCAAAGGAGGGTTATGATTTTGACAGGCTATGTACCTACCTACCATAGCATTAGGACAACGTGTGACTGCGGTTTTCCAAACATGAAAATTTATCTCTACATAATGAATATTGCATACTT
This sequence comes from Pyrausta purpuralis, assembly GCA_963924145.1. Classification (NCBI taxonomy): domain Eukaryota; kingdom Metazoa; phylum Arthropoda; class Insecta; order Lepidoptera; family Crambidae; genus Pyrausta; species Pyrausta purpuralis. The sequence continues at coordinate 16,326,611 of OZ001651.1, read as the reverse complement.
CAGAATAGTATTGAATGACATTATTATCAATTTACAACGAAGGCATCTTGGTAGAGTTACTGTGTCCATTTACTTTTAACTACATTAGCAACTTTGTTCAGTTCAGTATTCTGAAAATCTTGTTTAAGGTATTCTTTTTCAGCGTCATTTTTTGTCGTAGTTGGGTTTTAGTTATTTTCCTTTTTTTAGTCTATACTAAACCAAAATCTATATTTTGGTCGCTAAGTATTTATTTAAAGAAGATGGTTAAATCGAGCTTTATAAGCTGACTTCTCAGTTAGGTACGTAGTTGGATTTGTCATTAGTCGTTAAACGCCTCCAACATACCCATAATTGTTCTTGTAATTATGTACAAATTTCATTATCTAGTAATTATGACTGTGCCCACTTCTACACGCGAAATATTAAAATCTTAGTATACCTACCTATATGTGTATGCTAATATTATAACACTGAAGGGTTTTTTGCAAGCGCTAATCTAGGGAACTACTAAACCGATTTGTATATTTTGGGTAGGATTTGGCTAGGATACTTCATTTATCGAGGGTGCTTTAGTATGGCTATAAAACATCACGCTGCGACGGAGACGAAGGCAGCAAACTCAAAACGCACGTACGCAGTCGCGGGGGACGCCTAGTGTATCAAAATAGGTTACTATTAAATAAAAGTATTCTACCCAACTAGCACACAAGCGCTATAAGAAGCTCTACAGTGGCCGTTAAGAGGTTGTCGATTACGGCATAAGCTTTATAGATAAGCGCTACAGCAGCCGTATAAACTGCTATAGCGCTACTCTAACCCCAAAATAGGCACTTTTTATAACGGTATAAGCTCTACAATCGCGCTATAGTAGCGAAATAAGAGTTAGAACCGCCGTATAACGACGCTACAAGAGTGGTAATGTACGTTAATGTTTGTACAATGACGCTACAAGAGTGGTTGTGTACGCTAATGGATATACAATGACGCTTAAAAAGGTGTAGCGAACGCTGGAAGCGTAAAATTATGTTTTGTAGCGCTATTCTGCAGCTCTTGTCGTATTTGATCGCGATTGTGTGACTAAAAACTAAATACATATGGAAAAATAATAGTTGTGATTTTAAATCTGTGCAATGGAAACAAGGTGTTGTCTGTCAGAAGTTTTCCAAATACATAAACTCAAAAGGTAAGTTTGAATATATTATTACTGTGCCATATTTATTGCGAGTATCAGTTTACTGTGAATATATACATGTATTTTCGCTTAGATTTTAACGCGCCCACAAGATAATACGTTTTTAGTGTTATAATACTATTAAAATATTGGTGACATAGTTATTTTATTTCATTAAAACCACTTATTAAGACTTCCCAATAGATGTTTAAGTCATTTATGAATAAATAATATCGAAACTAAACCATAAAGTAGTTGTAATAACTCAATATCAATGTGGGCGTTGTTATTGTGTTTGTTGAAAATAGGTGTCATATTATTAGGGATAACTCAAAATGGACGACAACTTTTACGTTTTTCAAAGCATTTGAAACCGCTCCTGTCCCACTTAAAGCGCTACAGCAACGCTATAAACGTATTACTCATCGTCTTAAGTAATTAAAACCACTACTATAACGCGCTTAGCGCTACGAAAGAGTTCATTTCCTCAAATATAGCGCCTTTAGCGCTACTACAGAGTAACTTTAACTCTACTGTAGGTAATGACGCTACAAGAGTGGTGATGAACACTATAATAGACCTTAAGAATCTATAGAGACTCCCTTTTCCACTCAAAGTGATTAAGTAGCATCCTATAGCGCCTTTCAAACACTCATACCTTCCAAAAAATCATTTATAGCTCTACTAGTGGTAAAGGAGTGTTCACAACGCTACTATACCTCCATCACCTGTAGAATGTCGGAACAAGATACCATTGTAACTGTTTTAGTGTAAATGATTACGATTGTATGGCCACTGTATCGCCTACCTGTATAGTGGCATTAGAATACGTTGCTATACAGGCTGAGGAGTTGGTTTAAGCTTTTCAACGGCCATTGTATCGCTAAGAAGCTCTATAATGGCGGTGAAAGCTGCTTGTGTGCTAGTTGGGTAGCTTTACTTTAAGCAATACCTACCTTTTCATAAGACTACTGTTTCACTAGAATTATTTGTGGCGTGGGCAGAAATAAATTGGACATAATTAGGACATTTTTAGGGTTCCTTAGCCGAATGGCAAAAAACGGAACCCTTATAGTTTCGTCAAGTCTGTCTGTCTGTCTGTCCGTCCGTATGTCACAGCCATTTTATTCTGTAACTATAAGCATTACACAATCGAAATTTGGTAGGAAGATGTATCCTGTTAACCGCTTACTGATTCTCATACAAAAAATAAAAAATAATGACATTTAAGGGGGGGCTCCCATACATGAAACTAAAAAGTTAAACCTATGCGTGTGGGGCGTCTGTGGATAGGTCTTTTAAAATGACATTGAGGTTCCCTATACCATTTTCTTTAAAGTCTTACGTTTCATAGCTAGACGCTTCCAAAGTGGTAAAATGGACTTCCCCCCCCCCCCCCCCCATCTAACTTCTAAACCAAGCTAGTGTAAATTTTGAAAAAATATGGAATGTAGATCTTAACAAACACTTTCAATGAAAATTTGTTCGAACGGGATCGAACTAGTAGTTTTTGAGATATAGCACATTTTCAACAACCGCAAAAATAACTTTCATCATACAAACACTATGAAAAAAAATGATGGCACGGAACCCTCAGTGCGCGAGTCCGACTCGCACTTGGCCGGTTTTTTAATGACAGGCTTTGAAATCAATAAATCTTTGGTCTTTGTAATCACATGCTTCCCTAATTGGAAGGGTAAATGGATAGCCAGGATTTTTATATCGTTGGTAGAGTACTCAGTTTACTTAATTAATATTAAGAAAAGCTGTTTTATTTTTATTTTTTACTATTAAAAACTGATTTTATAATTACTAAGTTTTAAATAAAGTTGTTTGAGTTGTTGGAGATTCAATAATTAATCGACTGGTAGAGAAAGCAATAGTATGACTGTTTATGGAAAGAATATACCTACCTAATTACGTATTTATTTCCTTTTACTAGCAAAATTTTAAGCTTTAACGAACTTAGATGTATTTATCACGCAGCTATTTTATTTTATCTTATTGAGCAATGGCCATGATAATATAAAACTTATATCATTTTTTCCTTTCCACTGACGGACGGTATCATATCACTGATCATGTAAATAAATTTAAAGGATAACACTATACATACAAATACTCTGTTCTGATAATCATTTCAATTAAATATTAATAAATTGGTCAGACAAAACGATAAAAATCCGGCCAACTGCGAGTCGGACTCGCACACTGAGGGTTCCGTGCCAACTTAAACTGTATTAGGGAAGCCACTTACTTTCACTTAGCTAAAATACCACCATATTTTGTTAGCCGCAAATATAACTTTGTTTTTCATAGTGTTTGTATGAAGAACAAAGTTATGTTTTCGGTTGTTGAAAATGTGTTATGTCTCAAAAACTTCTAGTTCGATCCCGTCCAAACCAATTATCGTTGAAAGTATTTGCTAAGATCTACATTATGTATATTTTTTTTTATTTGCCAACCACCAACGACCTCTATGTACATACCTATAAGTCCATGATTTACACTCGCTTAGTTAAGAAGTTAGAATAGGGGGAAGCCCATTTTACCACTTTGGAAGGGTCTGTCTCTCAAACGTTAGTCTAAAGGAAAATGGTTTTAGATCTATCTAAGATAGGTACCCCACACGCATAGGTTTGAACAAAAAAATACATTCGGTTTTAGTTTCATGTATGGGAGCCCCCCTTAAATATCATTATTTTTTGTATAAGAATCGTAAAGCGATTAACAGGATATACCTTCCCACTAATTTTAAACAGTGTGCTTATAGTTACAGAATAAAGTGGCTGTGACATACGGACAGACAGGCAGACAGACAGACAGACCGACTTGACAAAACTATACTCTTTTAGGGTTCCGTTTTTTGCCATTCGGCTACGGAACCCTAAAAGAGTAACTTTCCTCGAGTTCAGCATTTTCTGTCAATCGCACTCGGCGATGCTATTTGCTATAAGTCTATACATTTTAAAATCACTTGATCTTCTTGCAAAAAAGACTTTTTTCAAGATACTTTGTTTAACCGCGTGTGATTTGTTTCTGAACGGACGTGTTGACTGTTGGCATTTAGAATAACCAACCAAATTCAAATGGTTTACTATCCCTTACAAGTCATTCTTCTGTCTCTTTCTAACACATGGAAAAGTCCCTAACTACTAGCGCCACATTCAAGCAGATCCAGTACTTTTAAAATGTATAGACATATAGCAAATGGCATCGCCGAGTGCGATTGACAGATAATGCTGAACTCGAGGAAAGTTACTATTTTTATCGTTTAGTCCGACCAATTTATTAATATTTAATTTAAATGATTATCAGAACAGAGTATTTACATAGTGTTATCCTATAAATTTACTTATGCCAATTTTAAAGAGAAGCAAGTATCAGATGTTTCGAGGTTGCAAAGTGTCTGTGTTCAATGTTATCATTATTTGTGTTGTTTTATCAGTGAAGTAAATAGTTAACTTATAAAAATGATGGACAGTAAAGCTATTACCATGGGGCCTACAAATGGCCTTGTGGATAAATCCAAAGAACTACAGAAGGAAATTTTAATGGAAAAACTGAGGTCCAAAACTTCTCAATACAAAAATTTATCTGAGACTTCAAAGGCAGTTCGGATGGCGTTATTGGTATGTAATTTTAATTTATATATTTTTATAAGTAAAATAAATTGTGCATGATATTCTGTAAAGTAATATTATAAAAATAATAATCTTATTCAGGATAAGCGCTGGGCTGTTGATAGTCAAGACCGCATGATTCTACAGAAGTGCCTGGACAGTTTACAGCACTGTATTAAGATCAGCTCTCTCCAAAGCCTTATAGAGAGGCTAGAATGTTTATCGAGGCAGCTGGGGTTAGTATATCATTTAATTTGTTAAATATTTATGTACTTTTCTTTGTCTTAACACCCTACACATTTGCTCAATACAGCTTGAAATTAATTTGATATTTACATAATTCCAGGCTTAAGTTTGTTGTTGGGACCTCTGGTGTTAACCTATTTATATCATCAGACATGTTCTACCTTGAGATACTTGTGGAGTCATCAGGCTCTATCAAAGATGTCAAAATTCATCATGAAGGAAAGGTAAGTATCTTAATTTTACAAAAGATTTTTCGCATATTTAAGTCATAAGCATATGAATATTCTCTTTTATTGTTTGTAGATTGAACAGCAGAGTTGTGAAGAACTAGTTTCCTGCATATCTCGGGGTGACTTCGCTGATTTCACTGCCCAACTAGAAGGTCTTACAGCAGTCTACCAGTTAAATGCTGAGAAAAAGGCAAGTTAAACTTATAAAACACACAATACATGACATATTCTTCATAATAATTACTTACTTAATCTCTATAAATAGGTTCAAAATTAAAGCCACTGATTCGAGCCCAATTCATTTTAAGTCAAGCCAAAGAGAATTAGTAGCAGTGAATCTCTTGATAAATGATCATTAACACTCATCTACCGAGTCTGGGGTACTGCCCTGAAAAGTGTTAAGATTTTAAACTTTGCATTGCAATAAGTATTAAACATGACATGATGGATCCAAAATTTAAAAAAATATTCGTGTTTAGACCTCACATTCCTATGTTTATTGAAATGATCATGTATGTATAAAAAAAAAACATGTTTTATATTGACCACTGTTATCAAAAATCACCCAATATTCTTCATTCACATGATAATAATCAACATTTCTTCAATACTTAGTTTTGTGCATGATACACCTATAATTTTGATAAATATGCCCTCATTCATCATTAATTTATTTATTCTGGGCATTATCTACTAGTCTACCTCTCGGGAATGCAGAAAGTTTATTGTTATAACCCTATTTTATATTCAGTCGGCATCAATTATAAGCAGTTAACTGGAGTTTGCTAGCATCAAGTTGGGTTTGAACCTCAGTAGTGTCATCGCCTCATTTTTTATAAGGAGAATTTACTTAATTTTATTCCTTTTATATTTTTCCTACAGGTCAAATGCAAAGCATTCAGTGCCCTGCAAAGTTTGGAGGAGGACCTCTGCACCTTACGGCAGCTGCAGAGCTTCATCAAAGACCCATGGGCACAGGTTCATAAGAGTCCTATTGGATTCCTCCAAAAACGCCGAGGAGGTAGTATTATTAAATTAAAATGTTTTTACCTAGGTAGATAAAAATACACACACAGCTTTATATTAAACTAGCGGTCCCCCGCGACTTCGTCCGCGCGTTTTGAGTTTGCTCCCTCCCCTCCCGTCGCAGCGTGATGTTTTATATCCTAAAGCCTTTCTCAATAAATAAGCTATCTAACACAGAAATATTTTTTCAAATTGATTCAGCAGTTCCTGATATAAAAGCGTTCAAACCAACAAACTCTTCAGCTTTATAATATAATTAGCGCAAGCGCACGTTGTACTTAAGCTGCGAACATTATTTTGGTGCGGAGTTATGTTAAAACTGTGATAGCTCCTAAGATATTTATTGGAACCAAATGATATACAGGGCAACTTTGTTCTAAATGAAATGCTCGTGATGATGAATGTATTTATTTTAATAAGAATAAATACCTGTGTGTATAATACACCTCTAAAAATGATGCATTATTTTTTTACAAATTTATTAACATAAAAAAGGTTGTGGTAAGTCAACCATAAAAGATAGACTTATGCTGTCGCGGACTTTATTATAGAACTCTTAATTCTGAACAATCTTGTCATACATGATTTTTGTGTAACTTTAGCGGTTTCCGCAGCGTACGCAGCGGAAGCTCTCAAAAGGAATATCTTTCTCCCGTTTTCGCAACATTTTTTATTTGCTGCTGTGGTCTTGTGAGTCGTATCTTTATGTTATATAGCTTAAAGCCTTCCTCGATAAATGGACTATCTAACATAAAAATAATTTTTCAAATCGGGCCAGTAGTTTCTGAGATTAGCGCGTTCAAACAAACAAACAAACAAACAAACTCTTCAGCTTTATAATATTAGTATAGATGACTCATTTTGTTTGACACTTTTTTATAATAAATAATACAATTAATAATGTATTCTGTCAATATCTGTTTATTTTTCAGGGTTTCGTACCTCGGAAGGTAAAAAACGGAACCCTTACAGAATAACTTCGTTATCTGGCGCGCGTAACGCATAGGGGGTAGTATCAAACTGGAATTAATACCAAAAACTTAAGCCTTACGGTCCCATAAAGTTGTGAAAATATCAAATTTCAAAGCCAACGCAATCAAAAGATGTAGCCATTTTTCCGTAAATATCAGTTTGTTACCGCAAAATTTCGGCACTCAAAAAGGAATCAATTTCTACAGGTTACTTCCCGTGAACTCAAACTCGTGAAATTTGGTACAAAGCAACGTCATACATGTAGTACAGATACAGGAACAATTGCAAAATATGTATTTTGTTATATCATGTACAAAAATATTTTACTACTCCTTTCCTCGTGAACGAGTTAGGAATTAAATTAATATTAAATACTCAGGTCTATAATACCTTTCAGCTGTAACAAAATCAAACTACTAAATCAATACAATCAAAAGAGACAGCCGTTTATGCCGCAAATTTACGACACTCGCAACTCGCAAGGGAATCAAAACCTACAGGGTACTTCTTATGAACTCAGAATCTCGAAACTCGGAACGAAGAAACGTCTTATAGCAAACAAAAAGAGGAATAATTTCGATAACCTTAATTTTTTGTTACATGACACACTTATATCTTATACTTTAAACGAACAATTCTTGTTGATATTGGAAACAATCCAACGATTTTAATGTTTTTTTGTATGAAGCGGGTTTTGAAAGCAAGAAACATACGGCCAATTATAGAAGCGACAGCCGGAGGATCGAAAAGAAACCGAAACGACTTTATAAAAACTAATTTATTTAAAATAAAAGATTACAATTAAAAGTACGTTAGAGAGTAATTGACCCGATCGATGTTAGATACGAAGTGCGGGCGATGACGAAGACCCGAGGCTCGGTGATGCCGTCGCTTGGTCACGTTGAAAATGCACGAGCGCGGAGTCAGCATTTCCGTGGTGTTGCAGTAATTTAGTGTTCTAGTTTGGAGTTTCGACATCGGCGATATTCATATGAGCGAATGCGTAATTCCTCCACCCTCAGATCAGCAACTATTTGAGAACTTTGAGCGAGAAAGTTGCTGGTAGTTGGCTGCTTCCATGTTTGTCTTCTTTTTCTATTTCAGGTTGATCTGTGCCATTATTGTGTTCATAAGTATCGGGCTTCGCGTTATCTGCGTCGCGAGAACGTCTGCACGTGAGTATCTCGTAGCGTCGTAGCATGACTACGAGGATGAGTGCAGTTGCACTAATTAGTACGCCGTAGAAAGGTATCGTAGTATGGTATAGTGATTCGGTTACTGGAGAGTCGATTTGCACGGGCGTTTGGATTGCTATCCTATCCTGGATTTTGTGAAGGCTTCGTAAATCGATTGAGTTGAGATTGATGCGAGACGAATCTGTGCCTTGTATCTCAATATTCGGTATCTTGATTATCTTGAGAGGCTGACCTTTAATCTCGTCGTTTTCATTGACTATAGTGAATTCGGGCGTGCGTAGATAACAGTTGACAGGGATTGTAGCGAGATAGCTTCCTTGTAGCTGAGTGTAGTCTTCTCGGCCGCAGGTGAGATGAATCTTCGTTAGATGTGGTAGCGAGATGACATAGTGTAGGTCATCAAGCTTCTCCATTGCTTCTTTGTTCATGGTGACATTGGTTAGTTTGCAGGTCTTCTCAAGGGATTGCCGCGCGATGAGATGCTGGATGCAGTCAGGTATAGTGCGTACTTGATGATTGACGTCTTCTTTACAGAGATAGCCGTTAGATAACTTCGGGCATTCTGCCTCTATGTACACGAATGCATTCTCGTTTGTGGCAATAAAAGGATAAGAAGAAATAAGGGCTTGATGATATTTGTTGGGTGCAATGGAAAGTTTAAATAGGTCATAGGATGTCTTTTCGACTATCGGGAACATGAAAACTAAAACTATCTCTTTATCTATAAAATAAAAAGCGGGCTTTATAAGATCATAAAATTCCCGTAATTCTACATCTAAGATACTATCTCTACCATAGATTTTTCTTAATTTAACTAACATATTACTTAAAATTTCTATTTTTAGCGTTGAATGATGTGTGCTCGATGCACGAATAAATGCTAGTGAATTCTCCAATCTAATTAACTCATCTGATAAATCATCTACATTTTCACTAATAATAGCTAACAACTGAGCAAACTTTGCAAATTTAGTTAAACCGTCTGCGTTCTGACTATTTTTATCCATTATTATAGTTAAAGTATTATTGATAATTCGCTGATTCTCAACTAAATTAGAGATGATCTCGAAATGTTTCGTCATCCATTCTTTACTGTAACTAATATGATTATTTAATTGGAATGAAATCTTATTCTCATTTTTATAAAGGGTTTGAATAGCATTGTTATATCTAACAGCGTCCGATTGATCTAAGTTACCAGATATACTTTTTATGACAGATCCTAAACCGTCGATGAGACCTCGTTTAGTTCTGCTAGGCTCTAAACTATGTAACTGTTCTAATGCACTGTCTAATTTAGTGTTTAAATGGTTAATTTGAAGTTCGTATAAATGATAAGTTTCATTGGGTAGAATTGTCTTGTATGTCTGTACTTGCATCTGTAATTCTAAGATTTTATCTTCGATATCATTTAACTGGATTCGTTGTAAAAAGGAATGGAAATGCGTTATAAGTCTAGTGGGGCCTAGCTTGAATGGTAAAAGTCCAGGTCCATCATCAAGACTTTCAAGTCTTATCTCCTGGGCTGTTGTTCTCAGGATCAGTAGCAGCAGAATCCTGCAACAATTTAGCATGCTTGGGAATTCTTTTCAGTCTAGACTTTGCTATGGGACCACGCTTTTTAGAAACATACATATGTATCGGTAAGTCGGCTAGTACTTTGTCTTGGGTATATCTAGGCGCTACTTTCTGTCTACTGGCTAAGGGATTTTTAATAAAAATCTGCTGTTCCGGGATGTACTCTATTTCAGGTTCACGAGACTTATTCCTGTTCTCTATCAAAGCGGTTCTATTAGCTAAGGATGTTTCGTTGATCAAGTCATAAACGGTTTCCATCCGTTCTTTATGGTTAACGAGATACTGTTGTAACAAATGAGGGACAGGATCTATATCGATAGGATCTCTAGGATCGAAGTGTCCTGTGATTAAGTCGAAAGGTTTGCATTTATTGAAACTATGGATGGAGCTATTGTACGCTATAATTGCGTAGGGCATTAGGTTGACTACAGGTTCGCTTTTGTTTCGTAACTTTAATATACGAAGGTGCTCAAGTATAGTAGAGTGGAAACGTTCAATATTACCGTTGGCGTTCGGCGAATGAGCTAAGGTTTTATGATGATTTATCTTATGTAATCGAACAAATTCGGAAAATAACTGATTAGTAAACTCGGTTCCGTTGTCAGTGACTATAGTAAATGGTAGACCGTGATGAGTGGAGAACTGTATTAAAGCTTGAATGATGCTGATGGCTGTACCGTCTCTCAGATGGTACGCCTGACCGTACTTGGAAAACACGTCTATAAATGTCAAATACTTTTCATTTTCAGCTGTAAATGAGTCTAGATGAATCGTTTCAAAAGGTCTCGTTGCTGGGGGTACAATATTAAACTGCGGTCGAATGGGATTTCTATCATATTTCGCTTGTCCACATATGGAACATTCACCGATAAATTTAGCGATGTGCTCTTTCATTTTAGGCCAAAAATATTTTTTCGATAGGGCTAAGTAACATTCGGTAATACCTCTATGGTTGGTTTTACCGTCATGATAACTACGAATGATCTCCTGCTGTTTAAGATAATCCTTTACGTTTTCTATTTCAAACTTAGCAAGAATAAGATTCATAGATGAACTCTTAAATTTATCTTGAATGATGGGTATAACTGAGTACATAGCAAGAGGTGGATTTATGAGTAATGCAGTTTTAACCTTGGGATTTACATACTCCTTAATTGCGTTTACAATGTCGGTTTCCAAGTTCGATTCCCTAGCTTGTAATGAAATACGAGTATGAGTGTCGAATGGCTTTGTTACTACGGGTCGTCGTTTAATGTCGCCTACGATAGTGATGTGCAATTGTCGATGAAATCTATTTATAGGTTCATCGGTAATGGGGACTTCAAGTATTGGATTTTCATGACTAGTGTGTGCAGTTAGAGTGTCTGAACCAGATAACGATGCTGGCTTTTCAGAGAGATTCGCAGCTAAAGAGCTTATCTCCTCGTTATTGATCTCGATTCTAGACAGGGCATCGGCATTGGTGTTACTTTTGCCTTTTTTATAAATCACAGTAAAATCATATTCACTTAACTTTAATCTCCATCTAGTTAGTCTCGAGTTCGGTTCCTTTAGATTCATTATCCATTGAAGAGGGCGGTGGTCAGTTAATATTTTAAATTTACGTCCAAATAGGTAAGGTCGGAAATACTTAGTCGCCCATACTATGGCTAAGAGTTCTTTTTCTATGGTGCTATAATTTATTTCACTGTCATTGAGAGTGCGAGATGCGAATGAGATAGGCTTATCCGATCCTACGGGTCCTTGGGATAAAATAGCTCCGATGGCTAGATTGGATGCGTCAGTGGTCAGAATAAATTCGCGGGTAAAGTCGGGGTATTGTAGTATGGGGTCGTTAGTCAAGAGTTTTTTACACTTTTCAAATGCTTGTACGTACTCTGAATCTAAGGTGATCTTTCTACCTTTTTTTAAACATTGTGTGAGAGGTTTAGTGATATGAGCGAAATCGGGAATGAATTTACGGTAGTATCCAATGAGACCTAAGAATTGTTTGATCTGTTTGGTCGTCTGTGGAATAGGATATTTTTCGATAGCTGATATTTTATCTGGATTGGGTTTTATACCATCTCTAGTGATGATATGGCCAAGGTAACTTGTCTCTAACTTTAGAAATTCGGACTTATCCATCTGTATTTTAAAGTTGGATTCACGTAACCGTTGGAAGACCTTTTCAAGGTTATTAATGCTTTCCTGAAGGGAAGATCCAAAAACTACGATATCGTCTAAATATACCAGGCATATCTCGTTTTGGAGGCCTTTTAGGACGTTATCCATAACTCGTTGGAACGTAGAAGGTGAGTTTTTGAGTCCCATAGGCATACGCAAAAATTCATAATGCCCATGCTCCACATTGAAGGCTGTTTTCGAAATATCAGGCTCATTCATTTCGACCTGGTAGAACCCTGATGCAAGATCAAGAGTGGTGAAGTACATGCACTTGCCAAGCTTGTCAAGGACGTCTGTGATATTAGGGATTGGGTATTTGTCGTCTATAGTCTTATCATTCAATTTACGAAAGTCTACTACTATACGCCACTTTTTTTTACCGGATGCATCAGACTTTTTGGGCACTACCCATATGGGTGAGCTCCAAGCTGACGTTGAAGGTCTAATTATTCCTTGTTCTAGCATCTTATTAATCTGATCGCGGACTTCTTGTCGGTGGACGTACGGATATCGGTAACTCTTAGTGTAAATTGGAACTTCGTCTGTCGTTTTAATATTGTGCTTAATTTGGTTAGTAAAAGTGAGCGGTTCACCGTCTAAATAAAATACGTCGGCATATCGCGAGCATAAAGACTCTATGTTAGCTTTTTCCTCGGCGTTCATATGATCCGTCCTAAGGCGCGAAATGACGTCGCGTGCGCGTGACGTAGGCACGGCCTCGGTGCGCATGCATGGGTGATCGAGCGAGAATATTACATCGTTATTTGTGGGGTTAGTTATTTCTAAGATTCCACGGTTGTTTTTAACAGTTGTAATGCACTCTGATATAAGACAGTTACAGATGACTTGCTCTTCGATTATTACGTCGCCGTCCGGGGCATTGATTGGAATACGAACTAATTTAGAGGTGTTTGCTGGGATAATATCTTCATAGAGATTGACATTACGCGAGTTGTACATCTTAATGGGATTAACCGAACACTGAGTTGAGAGGGTTTGATCTTTAAGATCGATCCTCGCTTCCCATTTAGTGAGTAAGTCTAGGCCTATGAGACCATCGAAATAATCATGGAATCGGTATACAAAGAATTTGATCTCGTCCGAGCTATTAAATTCGGGAAAACACGGTAGTGTTACAGAATAATCATTGCGGCTGGTTGCATGAACGTTAGTGACTTCAAATGGGTCGTAATTTAATGGAAAGTTATAAAAGTATTTTTCAACACATTCAGGACTTAAAAAGGATTGATTAGCGCCGGTGTCTATTAATAACTTTAGCGGCGGTTTTGAAATCTGAATATAAGGGAGTTGCCGTTGCGTTTGTAAATTCAACTCTATTTTAACTTGTCTGACGATCGAACTATCTGAAAATCCTGCTCTGTGGAATTAGATGCTTGTGGCTCGTCATTTGACTCCACTTTGGGGACATCGGAAGACTCGTAAAATTGAACTCTATTGTCATGGTCATAAGACATGTCGTAATAATTATAGTCTGAAGATTCATTATAATACTCGTTATCATAGTAATAGTCTGAATAATATGCGTCATCGTATGCGCATTCATTCAAGTTTACTTCGCGGGATTTAAAATAATTATTTGGCGGGGGATTGCCGAATCTACGCCAATCGTGTCCAGATACAGTTGGCGGCAAAGTCCTAGGTGTAAATTGCTGCACTCCGCTCATAGGCTTTGGAGGCGGCTGAAACTGAGGCTGAGGCCTTGGTGGTAATCTGAACGTATTACTTTGGGGGTTATATCTCGGGGGTGGTGCACTGAACATTTGCTGTGTGCGAGAGAGACGCGGCTGGGACTGAGCGTTAACTTGTGGGTTGAATTTAAAAGGTTGCGGTTGCATTGATAAGCGTAGCGGAGGCGGCGGCGGATTAAAACGCGGCGCGGCCTGACTATGTAAATTAGGCACACTGTTAAAGTTATTGAATTTTGGCATTGAGAAACCTATAGGTAAAGCAGGCGATGTGCGCATGCCTAGGTGATGCCTTGGCACACTATCGTTACGTTGTTGAAGGTATTGAATGTTCAATTCCTCCTGCACGTACTCCAGAGCTTTCTCAATGCTGTCTGGCCTCATACACCTTATCCGAGATCCAAGAGGTTCCTTTAGACCCCGAACAAAGGCTTGCATGGTCAGTTTTTTATATAGAGTTCGCTTAGCATCTATAGTGGTCTGAAGTGTCTCATGTAATGTGGCATAAGTCATTATGGTGCTAAACAGGGATTGACAGTGATCATAAAATTCCTGCGGATTACTATTGCCTTGCGTCGCTAAAGAGAGGTCATTATATAACGCTGTTTCATCTCGTTGATCGGCAAAATTATTTACGAGTACATTTCTAATATCTTTCCAATTATCTGGGATTCCATTTGAATTAATTATGGTAGCGGCGGGGCCTGTGATTTTATTCAGGATGCCGTTTAAAAGACATAAATTATTTAATTCACTGTTAAGATCAGCTTTTAAATAGTCAGTACACAGTTTGTCGCAAATTTTAATGAATCTAGTTAACACATTAGGGTTCCCGTCAAAATCAGGGACCAGGCGTAAGGCCTTGTGAATATTGTCTGGGTTGATTTCCATCTCTTCCTTAATTATTTCTAATCTATTTAAATCTAAAAATTGCCTACGAGACTGCCGACTTGATGCAGGCTCGTGGGACCCAGAGTTTCTTGGGTGAAAAATGGTGACTAAAATAAGGGACTAAGAATAGGACAGGATAAGAGCCACGAGAACGATTCAAGTGCACTTACATGAGCATTTCGGCTTTCTCCGTGTATCGATGTCTGGATACTCCTCAGGCTGGTCTTCTGGTTCTGGATCCTCGAAGCGCGACTTGACAGCCACACGGCGGCTCGTACGGAAATCTTCGTGATGAAGCGCGAAACCGACCGCGAGGATCCTACCGACTGCGCCAATTATAGAAGCGACAGCCGGAGGATCGAAAAGAAACCGAAACGACTTTATAAAAACTAATTTATTTAAAATAAAAGATTACAATTAAAAGTACGTTAGAGAGTAATTGACCCGATCGATGTTAGATACGAAGTGCGGGCGATGACGAAGACCCGAGGCTCGGTGATGCCGTCGCTTGGTCACGTTGAAAATGCACGAGCGCGGAGTCAGCATTTCCGTGGTGTTGCAGTAATTTAGTGTTCTAGTTTGGAGTTTCGACATCGGCGATATTCATATGAGCGAATGCGTAATTGGCCTTACCACAAATAAATAAACAAGGTTTGAACTACTGTTTAAATGTTATGCGGGGAAAGTGAAATGTACGTCACCATTTTGTAATTTGATTTGATTGACGTTGATTTTAAACTAGCCGTATCATTTTTAAACAATTGTCCAAACCTAGTTTAATTATTTGTGGTAAGGCTGTTAATTTTCAGAAAATTATTTTTTCCGTATGTTCAGGCTTTGAAATATTGTTAAAATACCATTAGTATACAAACGACGCTACCTTTGATAACGTTATGATAGATTTGATTCAAAAATATTCCAGTGTTAAACCAAGATTGACCTATGTAATCGGTGATTTTTGCGTCGTGAATCATTTCAGTATAAAGGAATGTCAAATCGGTAAAAAGATTGTTTGCAAAAAAGAACGGACTTTATGACTCGATTGTCGTCATGGGTTAACTTTGACTATAGGTTTGTAGGTACGAAACCCTCTGTGCACGAGTCCGACTCGCACTTGGCCGGTTTTTTTATGTAATGTGTATCTGTTCATTCTTTTATATTTATTCATCATTCTTTGTTACTTTGCAAATGTACATTTCAATTTGTGTATTTTTTCTTATACTTAATTTAATATTGTCTTCGTTTAATTCAGGCCATGCCATGAGGCTTACCTACTTTGTATCACCATATGAGCTACTGGATAAAGACAAGGGCCTTCAACCGCTCACAGTGGAGCTGTTAACACTGGGCAAACCTCAAGTTTCAAGCGGTCTCGCTTCGCTGGTGGCTCCAACACACACCCCTATAGGCCACTCGGCAACGGTGCTGCTGGAGGGGTCAACAGCCAACAAACTGCAGTTGCAGTCAATTATATCTGGTGGACAGAGGTCAGGAAAAAGGTGAGTTGATCTAAAAGTAGATACTAATAATTGTAATTAGCTTATCGTAAAACATAAGACGTTGTATTTGATTTTACTAGCAATATTTACATACATGACTAGCGGACGCAGCGAACATTGTTTCCCCCCTGCCCCGTCCCGCCCAGCCCCGGCCTCGATGAATGTAATAAAGTATCCTATGTGTTCTGACCAGGCGCCGTACCACCACAGTATTCTATGTCCTTTACCTGATTATAAGCTACCTCCCCACTAATTTTCAGCCAAATAGGTTCAGCTGTGCTCGACTTTCTTTTATATATATATATAGATACGGAAACAGTAGCCATCTTAACCATTAATACTTCAAAATATGTTGCTTAATTGAAATTGTAGCTAATCTTATACACGTAGTAAATTTTATGCCTCACTATCACTAGCCTTACATAGTACATGATATTCTGCAAGGCAACATGACTATACAATGTATTATTTTGTTTTTATGTATTTTATATCATTTTGTGATTTTCTATTCACTAACGAAGTCTATTTTGTATGTATGTTAAAGCATTACCTACTTACTAAACTGAAAAGAAAATAACACGGATGGATACCAGGACTTTGAGTTCTCGATTCCCACGCTACTATAGTCACTAGACTCCGGCCTGAAGAATAATGTTCAATGCTGCATTCACAACTATAACCTTTTTCTTCTTCAGCAACGGCCCTGTGTACGCCCCGCTGGTGCCGCAGAACAGCGCAATGCTGCCCGCGTGCTTCACGCTCAAGCTGTCGCAGCCCACGCCGCTCTGCTCCGGGCTCGCTAAACTTATTCATGCCACCACTGAGGCAAGTCTAAATTGTAAAAACAATACCATATAAATATAATACGCTGTGTCCCTGGTTATAGTGCAATCTGGATAGGAGGTGAAAGTAGATTTAATATAAACCTAAAATTCAAACTATAAAAATCTTCTATTGAGCAATGAAAGTCTCATTTTGTACTGGGACGCTATGCAGAAAAATTATGAAGATGAAATAAGAAAAAGTCGCCTTCTAAATTGAGGACTGCGACATCTGGTAATTCAAGAAGAAGCACCTTTCTCACAGTTCACGTTCCTTAGTGAAACGCACTCGTGTGCAATGCGCTCTTCTCATAAACTTTTCCTCGCAACTCCTTCACACCGCACTGCCATTCGTCTTTGGAATGCCCTTCCAACAAATAATAGAGACTCGTCCGTGCAAACTTCCTTCATGTATCGGAATTATCTCCATAACATCTACAAAAAAAGGAAATTGACTACATAAACAATCTAAATATGGATTGTTTATATAGACTATTTCCATTTTTTTATTACTAATTTAGTTTCTCTGTCGCACCGCCCACAATCAACTCTGCTTAGTCCAAAGGCATGACTGGTAGAGAACGCCATATGGCGTTAAGTCCACCTTTTGTACAAATTTTGGTTGTGCAATAAAGTATAAATAATAAATAAAAGCAAAGGCAGTTGCCCTTAGACTCAGAGCGAACGGACAATGGAAACAAAACACTGTAACCTAAAAAATCCTAGATGGGTCCCTCTGAAAAAAAAGACAGCGTTCGGACGCGCCCATAGGCAGGATACCATGCCAACCTGTCTTTATCAGAAGGTATAAATATACAACTCACTTAAGAGCCTAGAGACAGCTCAGACATAAACGAGGTTCGAATATACACAGACGGCTCCAAAACCTTACAGGGCTCTCAAATAACCAAAATATCAGCTACTTTACTATGTCTGTAACTAGCCACAGTCACAGGTGTCACAGACAGCTTCCTATGCAGAGTGTGCATGGGGGCAGAAGAAACACCACAACATGTGCCCATGGAGTGCGCAGGTGTGGCGGAACAACTGGCAAATATTCTCAAATCCCCGGCTAAACTCCCGGAGACCTATAGCAATCTACGTAGATTGCGAGCCTTCTGGGAAAGCCTGGGGTCGTTAGAATTAAAAAGAAGGACATACGCACATTGACCCAATCATGAGGCTCGGTGTTGAAATCTCCCCAGCCAAACGAACTAACTAAAACAAAAAGTCGACAAAAAGTAATAATCAAGATTTAAACGTTGCTTTTTGTAGGAACAATGCGTTTTTAGTATATGTTTTGTTTTTCAATCATAGTTTATTGAAATTGACGTACGATTTTGAAAAAAAAGTTTTTTTCCACGCCTAAGCACAAAAGGAGTTTCATTGCTCAATAGAAGCTAAAATATTGACTTTTTTTGTTTGATTTAACGTCTACTTTCACCTCTTATCTGGATTGCACTATACCCAGAAACACACTGTATAGCCTTATAATACAAGTTCTTGTTAAAACGTTTTGTCTCTTATATAATAAATTGAACATTATAGTACTCTTGTTTCCCAGGTGGAGGTAGCAGGCGACTGGGCCAACGCTAAACCGCTGCTCGGGCTCGTGGCGCAGCAGGCCTACAACAAACTCGCGCCTGGGAAGATCGTCGAGTTGAATCTTAGCAAAGGACTGTTTGTCGTTAGTAAACAAAACGTCATTTCGCATGTCCTTTTCTCATAATGTCCTTTTCACAAAATTACCATTTCGAAAAATGACCTTTTCTAGAATTATTCTTTTCACAAATGTCTTGCCTTCAATATGCGTCAAGCATTAACCGCCAAATTAGACTGTGCTTGGACATTTTGCGCTAAGACGAAAAATAAGTCTCGTCATTATCGAAATCGCATCTATGGAGTAATGTTGTTTTAATTCCTTATTCATACTAGATGGAGAAATAAACTGCTGAAAAATTACATCAGCATTTTATTTAAAGCATTCCTGACGTTAAATAAACGAAACAAAACTACATACTCACACATATAATTGAATTTCCAGAACCTGCCCGAGCAAACGCAATGCTACTTCCTCTGCGAGACGCGCGGCCTCGAAGGCTGCGTAGTGACCAGCGTGCCCTTCACTCATCCCTCCCACGTGCCGCCCCTACTGGCGTGTCTGCGGCAACAAGCCCTCTTCAACACGCTCATCTCCAGCTGCGTGCGTCTGCAGAGCAAGCAAGGTGCGCCTTACTGCTCTACAGATAAGGCTCAGTATCGCACGTGTCTCTACTGGCGTGTCTGCGGCAACAAGCCCTCTTCAACGCGCTCATCGCCAGCTGCGTGCGTCTGCAGAGCAAGCAAGGTGTGCCTTACTGCTCTACAGATAAGGCTCAGTATCGCACGTGTCCCTTCTGGCGTGTCTGCGGCAACAAGCCCTCTTCAACGCGCTTATCGCCAGCTGCGTGCGTCTGCAGAGCAAGCAAGGTGTGCCTTACTGCTCTACAGATAAGGCTCAGTATCGCACGTGTCCCTTCTGGCGTGTCTGCGGCAACAAGCCCTCTTCAACGCGCTTATCGCCAGCTGCGTGCGTCTGCAGAGCGAGCAAGGTGCGCCTTACTACCCTACAGATAAGGCTCAGTATCGCACGTGTCTCTACTGGCGTGTCTGCGGCAACAAGCCCTCTTCAACGCGCTCGTCGCCAGCTGCGTGCGTCTGCAGAGCAAGCAAGGTGCGCCTTACTGCTCCACAGATAAGGCTCAGTATCGCACGTGTCCCTACTGGCGTGTCTGCGGCAACAAGCCCTCTTCAACGCGCTCATCGCCAGCTGCGTGCGTCTGCAGAGCAAGCAAGGTGCGCCTTAATGCTCTACAGATAAGGCTCAGTATCACACGTGTCTCTACTGGCGTGTCTGCGGCAACAAGCCCTCTTCAACGCGCTCATCGCCAGCTGCGTGCGTCTGCAGAGCAAGCAAGGTGCGCCTTAATGCTCTACAGATAAGGCTCAGTATCACACGTGTCTCTACTGGCGTGTCTGCGGCAACAAGCCCTCTTCAACGCGCTCATCGCCAGCTGCGTGCGTCTGCAGATCTTAATTTTAATTTTATTACATCTTATTTTTATTTGTACTTTTAATTATTGCACTTGCTCAGTTTTTGTACAGGTATGTGAATACAAATCTTATTTCACAGTTATATAAATTAAAACTAGGATTTTTACATTGGTTTTCAAATACATGTTTTTTATCAGCAGGGATAAAATAACATTTGTAAACATTGACGTTAGAGATTTACAGTCAAAAAAGGGTTACTATTTTTCACGAAAACATTTTTTTTACGATTGCCGATTGAGGCGATGTCTCCTAACCTTATTATACAAACTGAAGCTAGGACCCTCAAGCGATAAAGGTTCGTCGAAAGGAGGGCTTCGTTGTGCAGAAACCGCCATAGCTAGCTTCTGCGGTTTTGCACTAGGTGCCGGTGGTAATCCAGCACGTTGTTCTTGCCGTACCAGGTCGAGGCGCAGCGGGAAACTATGTGACGCTGGTCACCTGGCCCAGACTCCGCACGACGCACGGCGCAAGTCCGCAACGCGCGCGCACACGACATACAAACGCAAAACTTGTTGACAGACTGATTCGCGCGAGGCGAGACGCGCGTGCGGCAAGCGGGTGGGGAAGCGGCCGCGAAACGTGTAGGCAGGCGAGCAACGCGGCAGCGATGGGCGGCGCGTATGACATTGCCGACAAAGACCGAGAGCGCCGCTCAGTAGCACGCGGCACGGGGTGTTTTTTTTTTTCTACATGTTTAGAGGCGATTTTCTTGAAAACTAGCGTATAAAAATTATTTTTTTCGTACAAAATTCGACCTTTAAAATATTGTCAATAAAAACAAGGTGACCTTATATATTTAAGGAATATAAAATTATGAATGAATAAATTGAAGATATTGACTTTTCGTTGTTAAGTTTAGTACTTAACAACCTCCTAAAAGTCCTCATAAAAATTATATCTCTGTTACAGCAATGGTGGACCTGGAGAGCGTGCTGATGTTCGAAGTGAGCGCGCTCTCGTGGCAGCACATCTCGATCTCGCTGGAGCACCCGCTGGACGAGAGCATGGCCACGGTCGAGCTGGAGCTGGCCGACCCCGCCGCGCCGCGCGCCGCCGTGCACGCGCTGCACGCGCCGCCGCGCGACGCGCTCGACGACCGCGTCAGCCGCGTGCTGCAGCACAGCCACTCCATACCCGTCACGCTCAGGTACGTGTGCGCTGCGGCCGCCGCGCGTCAGCCGCGTGCTGCAGCACAGCCACTCCATACCCGTCACGCTCAGGTACGTGTGCGCTGCGGCCGCCGCGCGTCAGCCGCGTGCTGCAGCACAGCCACTCCATACCCGTCACGCTCAGGTACGTGTGCGTGCGCTGCGGCCGCCGCGCGTCAGCCGCGTGCTGCAGCACAGCCACTCCATACCCGTCACGCTCAGGTACGTGTGCGCTGCGGCCGCCGCGCGTCAGCCGCGTGCTGCAGCACAGCCACTCCATACCCGTCACGCTCAGGTACGTGTGCGCTGCGGCCGCCGCGCGTCAGCCGCGTGCTGCAGCACAGCCACTCCATACCCGTCACGCTCAGGTACGTGTGCGCTGCGGCCGCCGCGCGTCAGCCGCGTGCTGCAGCACAGCCACTCCATACCCGTCACGCTCAGGTACGTGTGCGCTGCGGCCGCCGCGCGTCAGCCGCGTGCTGCAGCACAGCCACTCCATACCCGTCACGCTCAGGTACGTGTGCGCTGCGGCCGCCGCGCGTCAGCCGCGTGCTGCAGCACAGCCACTCCATACCCGTCACGCTCAGGTACGTGTGCGCTGCGGCCGCCGCGCGTCAGCCGCGTGCTGCAGCACAGCCACTCCATACCCGTCACGCTCAGGTACGTGTGCGCTGCGGCCGCCGCGCGTCAGCCGCGTGCTGCAGCACAGCCACTCCATACCCGTCACGCTCAGGTACGTGTGCGCTGCGGCCGCCGCGCGTCAGCCGCGTGCTGCAGCACAGCCACTCCATACCCGTCACGCTCAGGTACGTGTGCGCTGCGGCCGCCGCGCGTCAGCCGCGTGCTGCAGCACAGCCACTCCATACCCGTCACGCTCAGGTACGTGTGCGCTGCGGCCGCCGCGCGTCAGCCGCGTGCTGCAGCACAGCCACTCCATACCCGTCACGCTCAGGTACGTGTGCGCTGCGGCCGCCGCGCGTCAGCCGCGTGCTGCAGCACAGCCACTCCATACCCGTCACGCTCAGGTACGTGTGCGTGCGCTGCGGCCGCCGCGCGTCAGCCGCGTGCTGCAGCACAGCCACTCCATACCCGTCACGCTCAGGTACGTGTGCGCTGCGGCCGCCGCGCGTCAGCCGCGTGCTGCAGCACAGCCACTCCATACCCGTCACGCTCAGGTACGTGTGCGTGCGCTGCGGCCGCCGCGCGTCAGCCGCGTGCTGCAGCACAGCCACTCCATACCCGTCACGCTCAGGTACGTGTGCGCTGCGGCCGCCGCGCGTCAGCCGCGTGCTGCAGCACAGCCACTCCATACCCGTCACGCTCAGGTACGTGTGCGTGCGCTGCGGCCGCCGCGCGTCAGCCGCGTGCTGCAGCACAGCCACTCCATACCCGTCACGCTCAGGTACGTGTGCGCTGCGGCCGCCGCGCGTCAGCCGCGTGCTGCAGCACAGCCACTCCATACCCGTCACGCTCAGGTACGTGTGCGCTGCGGCCGCCGCGCGTCAGCCGCGTGCTGCAGCACAGCCACTCCATACCCGTCACGCTCAGGTACGTGTGCGTGCGCTGCGGCCGCCGCGCGTCAGCCGCGTGCTGCAGCACAGCCACTCCATACCCGTCACGCTCAGGTACGTGTGCGCTGCGGCCGCCGCGCGTCAGCCGCGTGCTGCAGCACAGCCACTCCATACCCGTCACGCTCAGGTACGTGTGCGTGCGCTGCGGCCGCCGCGCGTCAGCCGCGTGCTGCAGCACAGCCACTCCATACCCGTCACGCTCAGGTACGTGTGCGTGCGCTGCGGCCGCCGCGCGTCAGCCGCGTGCTGCAGCACAGCCACTCCATACCCGTCACGCTCAGGTACGTGTGCGCTGCGGCCGCCGCGCGTCAGCCGCGTGCTGCAGCACAGCCACTCCATACCCGTCACGCTCAGGTACGTGTGCGCTGCGGCCGCCGCGCGTCAGCCGCGTGCTGCAGCACAGCCACTCCATACCCGTCACGCTCAGGTACGTGTGCGCTGCGGCCGCCGCGCGTCAGCCGCGTGCTGCAGCACAGCCACTCCATACCCGTCACGCTCAGGTACGTGTGCGCTGCGGCCGCCGCGCGTCAGCCGCGTGCTGCAGCACAGCCACTCCATACCCGTCACGCTCAGGTACGTGTGCGTGCGCTGCGGCCGCCGCGCGTCAGCCGCGTGCTGCAGCACAGCCACTCCATACCCGTCACGCTCAGGTACGTGTGCGCTGCGGCCGCCGCGCGTCAGCCGCGTGCTGCAGCACAGCCACTCCATACCCGTCACGCTCAGGTACGTGTGCGCTGCGGCCGCCGCGCGTCAGCCGCGTGCTGCAGCACAGCCACTCCATACCCGTCACGCTCAGGTACGTGTGCGTGCGCTGCGGCCGCCGCGCGTCAGCCGCGTGCTGCAGCACAGCCACTCCATACCCGTCACGCTCAGGTACGTGTGCGCTGCGGCCGCCGCGCGTCAGCCGCGTGCTGCAGCACAGCCACTCCATACCCGTCACGCTCAGGTACGTGTGCGCTGCGGCCGCCGCGCGTCAGCCGCGTGCTGCAGCACAGCCACTCCATACCCGTCACGCTCAGGTACGTGTGCGCTGCGGCCGCCGCGCGTCAGCCGCGTGCTGCAGCACAGCCACTCCATACCCGTCACGCTCAGGTACGTGTGCGCTGCGGCCGCCGCGCGTCAGCCGCGTGCTGCAGCACAGCCACTCCATACCCGTCACGCTCAGGTACGTGTGCGCTGCGGCCGCCGCGCGTCAGCCGCGTGCTGCAGCACAGCCACTCCATACCCGTCACGCTCAGGTACGTGTGCGCTGCGGCCGCCGCGCGTCAGCCGCGTGCTGCAGCACAGCCACTCCATACCCGTCACGCTCAGGTACGTGTGCGCTGCGGCCGCCGCGCGTCAGCCGCGTGCTGCAGCACAGCCACTCCATACCCGTCACGCTCAGGTACGTGTGCGCTGCGGCCGCCGCGCGTCAGCCGCGTGCTGCAGCACAGCCACTCCATACCCGTCACGCTCAGGTACGTGTGCGCTGCGGCCGCCGCGCGTCAGCCGCGTGCTGCAGCACAGCCACTCCATACCCGTCACGCTCAGGTACGTGTGCGCTGCGGCCGCCGCGCGTCAGCCGCGTGCTGCAGCACAGCCACTCCATACCCGTCACGCTCAGGTACGTGTGCGCTGCGGCCGCCGCGCGTCAGCCGCGTGCTGCAGCACAGCCACTCCATACCCGTCACGCTCAGGTACGTGTGCGTGCGCTGCGGCCGCCGCGCGTCAGCCGCGTGCTGCAGCACAGCCACTCCATACCCGTCACGCTCAGGTACGTGTGCGCTGCGGCCGCCGCGCGTCAGCCGCGTGCTGCAGCACAGCCACTCCATACCCGTCACGCTCAGGTACGTGTGCGTGCGCTGCGGCCGCCGCGCGTCAGCCGCGTGCTGCAGCACAGCCACTCCATACCCGTCACGCTCAGGTACGTGTGCGCTGCGGCCGCCGCGCGTCAGCCGCGTGCTGCAGCACAGCCACTCCATACCCGTCACGCTCAGGTACGTGTGCGTGCGCTGCGGCCGCCGCGCGTCAGCCGCGTGCTGCAGCACAGCCACTCCATACCCGTCACGCTCAGGTACGTGTGCGCTGCGGCCGCCGCGCGTCAGCCGCGTGCTGCAGCACAGCCACTCCATACCCGTCACGCTCAGGTACGTGTGCGCTGCGGCCGCCGCGCGTCAGCCGCGTGCTGCAGCACAGCCACTCCATACCCGTCACGCTCAGGTACGTGTGCGTGCGCTGCGGCCGCCGCGCGTCAGCCGCGTGCTGCAGCACAGCCACTCCATACCCGTCACGCTCAGGTACGTGTGCGCTGCGGCCGCCGCGCGTCAGCCGCGTGCTGCAGCACAGCCACTCCATACCCGTCACGCTCAGGTACGTGTGCGTGCGCTGCGGCCGCCGCGCGTCAGCCGCGTGCTGCAGCACAGCCACTCCATACCCGTCACGCTCAGGTACGTGTGCGTGCGCTGCGGCCGCCGCGCGTCAGCCGCGTGCTGCAGCACAGCCACTCCATACCCGTCACGCTCAGGTACGTGTGCGCTGCGGCCGCCGCGCGTCAGCCGCGTGCTGCAGCACAGCCACTCCATACCCGTCACGCTCAGGTACGTGTGCGCTGCGGCCGCCGCGCGTCAGCCGCGTGCTGCAGCACAGCCACTCCATACCCGTCACGCTCAGGTACGTGTGCGCTGCGGCCGCCGCGCGTCAGCCGCGTGCTGCAGCACAGCCACTCCATACCCGTCACGCTCAGGTACGTGTGCGCTGCGGCCGCCGCGCGTCAGCCGCGTGCTGCAGCACAGCCACTCCATACCCGTCACGCTCAGGTACGTGTGCGCTGCGGCCGCCGCGCGTCAGCCGCGTGCTGCAGCACAGCCACTCCATACCCGTCACGCTCAGGTACGTGTGCGTGCGCTGCGGCCGCCGCGCGTCAGCCGCGTGCTGCAGCACAGCCACTCCATACCCGTCACGCTCAGGTACGTGTGCGCTGCGGCCGCCGCGCGTCAGCCGCGTGCTGCAGCACAGCCACTCCATACCCGTCACGCTCAGGTACGTGTGCGTGCGCTGCGGCCGCCGCGCGTCAGCCGCGTGCTGCAGCACAGCCACTCCATACCCGTCACGCTCAGGTACGTGTGCGTGCGCTGCGGCCGCCGCGCGTCAGCCGCGTGCTGCAGCACAGCCACTCCATACCCGTCACGCTCAGGTACGTGTGCGCTGCGGCCGCCGCGCGTCAGCCGCGTGCTGCAGCACAGCCACTCCATACCCGTCACGCTCAGGTACGTGTGCGCTGCGGCCGCCGCGCGTCAGCCGCGTGCTGCAGCACAGCCACTCCATACCCGTCACGCTCAGGTACGTGTGCGTGCGCTGCGGCCGCCGCGCGTCAGCCGCGTGCTGCAGCACAGCCACTCCATACCCGTCACGCTCAGGTACGTGTGCGCTGCGGCCGCCGCGCGTCAGCCGCGTGCTGCAGCACAGCCACTCCATACCCGTCACGCTCAGGTACGTGTGCGCTGCGGCCGCCGCGCGTCAGCCGCGTGCTGCAGCACAGCCACTCCATACCCGTCACGCTCAGGTACGTGTGCGCTGCGGCCGCCGCGCGTCAGCCGCGTGCTGCAGCACAGCCACTCCATACCCGTCACGCTCAGGTACGTGTGCGTGCGCTGCGGCCGCCGCGCGTCAGCCGCGTGCTGCAGCACAGCCACTCCATACCCGTCACGCTCAGGTACGTGTGCGCTGCGGCCGCCGCGCGTCAGCCGCGTGCTGCAGCACAGCCACTCCATACCCGTCACGCTCAGGTACGTGTGCGCTGCGGCCGCCGCGCGTCAGCCGCGTGCTGCAGCACAGCCACTCCATACCCGTCACGCTCAGGTACGTGTGCGTGCGCTGCGGCCGCCGCGCGTCAGCCGCGTGCTGCAGCACAGCCACTCCATACCCGTCACGCTCAGGTACGTGTGCGTGCGCTGCGGCCGCCGCGCGTCAGCCGCGTGCTGCAGCACAGCCACTCCATACCCGTCACGCTCAGGTACGTGTGCGCTGCGGCCGCCGCGCGTCAGCCGCGTGCTGCAGCACAGCCACTCCATACCCGTCACGCTCAGGTACGTGTGCGCTGCGGCCGCCGCGCGTCAGCCGCGTGCTGCAGCACAGCCACTCCATACCCGTCACGCTCAGGTACGTGTGCGTGCGCTGCGGCCGCCGCGCGTCAGCCGCGTGCTGCAGCACAGCCACTCCATACCCGTCACGCTCAGGTACGTGTGCGCTGCGGCCGCCGCGCGTCAGCCGCGTGCTGCAGCACAGCCACTCCATACCCGTCACGCTCAGGTACGTGTGCGTGCGCTGCGGCCGCCGCGCGTCAGCCGCGTGCTGCAGCACAGCCACTCCATACCCGTCACGCTCAGGTACGTGTGCGCTGCGGCCGCCGCGCGTCAGCCGCGTGCTGCAGCACAGCCACTCCATACCCGTCACGCTCAGGTACGTGTGCGCTGCGGCCGCCGCGCGTCAGCCGCGTGCTGCAGCACAGCCACTCCATACCCGTCACGCTCAGGTACGTGTGCGCTGCGGCCGCCGCGCGTCAGCCGCGTGCTGCAGCACAGCCACTCCATACCCGTCACGCTCAGGTACGTGTGCGCTGCGGCCGCCGCGCGTCAGCCGCGTGCTGCAGCACAGCCACTCCATACCCGTCACGCTCAGGTACGTGTGCGCTGCGGCCGCCGCGCGTCAGCCGCGTGCTGCAGCACAGCCACTCCATACCCGTCACTCTGAGATCCGTTTTTACGATTCCGTATCCAAAGAATAAAAACCGGCCAAGTGCGAGTCGGACTCGCGCACTGAGGGTTCCGTGTCAACTTTAATTTAATTAGGGAATCCACTTACTTCCGCTTAGCAAAAATACCTCAATAATGTTTTGTTGACAGCAAATATAACTTTGTTTTTCATAGTGTTTGTATGAAAACAAAGTTTTGTTTGCGGTTGTTGAAAATGTGCTATAGCTCAAAAACTACTAGTTCAATTCCGTCCAAACCAATTTTCGTTGAAAGTATTTGTTAAGATCTACCTACATCATATATTTATTCCAAAATTTACACACGCTTAGTTTAGAAGTTAGGGGGCCCATTTTACCACTTTGGAAGCGTCTAGCTATGAAACGTTAAACTTTAAAAGAAAATGATTTTAGGAACCTTCATGTCTTTATAAAAGACCTATCCATAGATACCCCACACGCATAGGTTTGACTAAAAATATTTCGGTTTTAGTTTCATGTACGAGAGCCCTTCCTTAAATATCTTTATTTTTAATTTTGTGTATAAGTATTGTAAAGCGTCACCACACACAGGATACATGTTTCTACCAAATTTCAACAGTGTGATACTTATAGTTACAGAATAAAGTGGCTGTAGCATACGGACGGACAGACAGACAGACTTGACGAAACTATAAGGGTTCTGTTTTTTGCCATTCGGCTACGGAACCCTAAAAACGGTCTTTCACTTGTGTGGTGCAGTCGCCAGCACATCAGGCTACATTTTGTTGGTCAATAGCCTTTATAGCAACTACATAAGGTTTTCAGACCCACTGTATTTGCTATACTCATCCTTTGAGACATGTTACGTAGATTATAAGACAGACAAATTCGAGGCAGCTCAGTTTATCTCTAGTTCAATAAAAAAACACTGCTGCTATTTTCCTGTAGAATCACTCCCTGCAATGAATAAAAACAGTTGACTGCTGATATTGTTGTTATCGTTATTTTTACCATAGCTTGCTTTAACTCACCTCATGAGGTATGTGAGTGTTAAGAGGCCCAGTGTAGTAGATACGCTTCAATCTAACTAAAGTCATTTCTCGGCAAATATTGTAAAATTTTTAAGTAATATCACTGAATAAAAACAATCAACTACTCGATTTAAAATTCCTTGAGATTCCAACTGTTCGACCCTCAGTGAGTATTTGGTATTAATTCGGATGTACTCTACAATCTCCTCGACCTTTGTAGAGTAATGAAGCCGGGACACGTATAACAGCGTTACTGATATCGCAGGCCGCAGTAGGTAGTTCGATCCGGTCGGTGCGGAGCCGCACTGGTTGCGAGAGGAGGGCTTCTTTTCCTTCCTCTCAACTTTAGTGTAACCCGAGGAGGATTCACACTTATCAGCCCGCGGTCCTAGCATCTTCGGACAGGTCGGTTCGTGCGGACCGAGCGTGACACTAGAACTAGCCTTAATCATATTTCTTTCAACAGGGCGTTGGTTAAGATCTGGGAGCGCGAAGCGGCCGCGAAGCAGATGAACGGCGGCTACTCGGCACTGGAGTCGAATTTTAGCTGCGGCCTGGGGGGCATCGATCCCGGGGGCGAGCACATCAAGCGCGAGCCCGGGACCATGCACGGCCGAGCTCTCTACCCCTCCAACGTCAGCCAGCCACACCAGGGCGGTCAGTACTGACATTCTAATAAAAAAATACATAGGCCCTCGTAGATTTTTTTTTATGCGATTTTTCTTACTGTGTCACACGGCGCCATCTACCGCCTTTGTTAAGAAAACTAAATATAAACTTTTGCCTTTTCATCAAAACAAATAGAATACTTTAATTAATACACATTCAATTTGACGCAATTTTTGCAAATCGGGAGTACGGACACACCAGAAGAAAAAAAATTTGAAATGGGGTTTAAAAATTACTCGTAGTTTCTGAAGAGGCTTAGTAAGATACAGATCTTAGCTACTATAAAAAAATATTTTATTAGCTTTACGCGGCTTTGCTGTAGTCAAAGTATGAAAACTGAATCTGGGATTATTACGTTGCTCAAAGCAAACATCATCACATCATTATCAGGCGAAAACGTATACCCACTACAGAACACAGATTTCTCCCAGTTTTACATAAGCAATACATACTAAAAATCTTATATACTACAATAATAATAATATTAATACCAAAAATTCAGCTCTAACACTGCTACAAGACAGTGTGATCTAGTGCTATGAGACTTATCTTCTGTGTAGGTTAACCTATTGATCGCAGTCGGTCTACACTTCGGTCTCTTATTATCAGACTAGCGGTCCCCCGCGACTTCGTTCGCTCGTTTTGAGTTTGCTCCCTCCCCTCCCGTCGCAGCGTGATGTTTTATATCCTAAAGCCTTTCTTAATAAATAAGCTATCTAACACAGAAATATTTTTTCAAATCGGTTTAGCAGTTCCTGAGATAAGCGCGTTCAAACCAACAAACTCTTCAGCTTTATAATATAATTAGCGCAAGCGCACGTTGTACTTAAGCTGCGAGCATTATTTTGGTGCGGAGTTATGTTAAAACTGTGATAGCTCCTAAGATATTTATTGGAATCAAATAATATAAAGGGCAACTTTGTTCTAAATGAAATGCTCGTGATGATGAATGTATTTATTTTGATAAGAATAAATACCTGTGTGTATAATACACCTTTAAAAATGATGCATTATTTTTTTACAAATTTATTAACATAAAAAGGTTGTAGTAAGTCAACCATAAAAGATAAACATATGCTGTCGCGGACTTTATTATAGAACTCTTAATGTTGAACAATCTTCTCATACATGATTTTTGTGTAACTTTAGCGGTTTCCGCAGCGTACGCAGCGGAAGCTCTCAAAATGAATATCTTTCTCCCGTTTTCGCAACATTTTTCATTGCTGCTGTGGTCTTATGAGTCGTATCTTTATGTTATATAGCCTAAAGCCTTCCTCGATAAATGGACTATCCAACGTAAAAATATTTTTTCAAATCGGACCAGTAGTTTCTGAGATTAGCGCGTTCAAACAAACAAACAAACAAAATCTTCAGCTTTATAATATTAGTATAGATTTGTAGTTTTAAAAGGAAAATATGGTAAGTGACGGAATATATGACACTGAATAACATTCTTCTATTTTAGCGTTGGGGGTTGATAGTGTTGAGTGGGGCAAACTTCTCATCATATAAAACCATTATTATTGATATCTTTGTATATTAACTTTAATGCCTTATTTAATAATGAACTGCATTTATTTTGTGGTATGCAGTTTGCAGTAAATTGCTCTTAGGTATTTCACGCTCATGAGTTGGAAATTTAAACAAAAATTTTGCTAATCTAATTGATGCTTTGTTTTAACAAGATCCTTTTTCTTTTACAGGCGCATACCTGTCTGAACAGCAGCAACACCATCTCTCAATGATATGCCAAGACCCCAACACGGGAGACACAAAGCCACTATCAGAAGAGCGTAAGTCCAAAAAGAGGAAATCCGACTCCGACCCTTGGGGCTCCGCTCAAAAGAAAGGCAAACCGGGTCTGAGTGAAATGCCTGATTCTGAAAGTGATTCTGAGAACTCAGACGGATACGTGAATGAGGATGATAATACTATGAATAGTAACTCGACCAATGATGATATAGAAGGGCGAGAGTCGTCTGCGTCTCAGAATGAGTTTGCATCTGATTTAGAGCTATCGGGAATGGATGCGGATGCACTGGGTGGGCAAGATAATAGGACGTCCTCCGATATGGATAACTCGAACGATGGTGATGTAGAAGATATACTCAGGTATGTTCATTTGGGATTTAAAAAAATCTTTCGTGTGTACACATGTATGTACATGCTATTATTATTATGTTAACGTTTATAAATCCATTATTTATTATAGACGGTATTTATGTAATAAGAAGTGTATGGTGTTTATTAATGTTTAAATACCTTCACGTCACGCTTTTTCTGTTGTACAATTTATCACATTTTCTCATTCTTTGTACAGTAGCCAGAACATCAGGTTACCCACATTTGTTGCAAACTAGCTGTTTTTACAACTTAATAAGATACCGCAGTGTTTATCTTGACGTGCTGTTGTCCGTACTAGCAAGCTATTTTCTCTGTTTGAACAATGGTTGACTTGTTGGGGTTGGCGAGTTGTACAAATGTTTTTGGCATTTAGTTTACCATATGTATAGTTAGTTTGTGCATAAAGTTTAAAAAAATCATTTTGTCACATTCGTTATCTTTTGTTGCAGGAATTCTTTTCAGAAGTCTGATCACAAAAGGCAAAAGCTGAAAAGTAAAGACACCGAATCAAGAAGCAGAAGCGCGTCGTCGCTTCTCCTCGACCTGACGGAAGGTAAATCGTACATGCCTTCGTCGGTGAGCATCACGCCTATCGGGTCCAACGCGTCAAACGCCGCGCGAACAGAGTCCGGTTCGAATATATCTTCCATATTAAGCCTCGACCGACGGCCCGGTATAGAGATCATACCAATAACCGCCGCGGCGCCCGCCGCCCTGCCCAGCTCCATAACCATCACCCCCATCACCACATCACAACTCAAATCGTTAGACGACCGCAACCGCTCCGAAAAGAAATCGAGCAAATCAAGCGAGGAGCGCAGCAAGGAGAAGAAAAAGAAACGACGCCGCGACGACTCCATGGGCCCGCCCGAGAAAGTACCACCGAAACAGGACCCGCTCACCAAACCGGTGTCCGTCAGCATCAAACCCACGGACGGGTCCCCAATGCGAGCGACATCTCCGAACTCGCTACTGAGAAAATTTAGCCCTAGCCCCACCCACGGGCGGTCGGTCTCGATCACGAAGTCGCCCAGCCCGAGCACGGTGAAGGGCATGGGCAAGCCGTCCGGCACGTCTAGTCACCACAGCAGCCCGCGCCACTCGCCAGTGCAGAACAGCCCGAAACACTTGCCCGGGTACTCCAGCCCAAAAAACCACAGCATCTCCTCGCCTAAGCACAGTTCCTCCGGCTCCGGAAAACCTAGCATGTCCGCTCTTAAATCCGCCACCAGCGGATCCCCTTCTGGGAAATCGGGCACGACCGGGTACGATCTCTCGAAAAAGATTTCAAAAGATAGTTACGGATCTAGTGGTATGTCCTCTAGAGACAAGGAGAAGAAACATTCCGGGTTGTCTTTTTCCAGCTCCGGTAGAAGTAGTCCGAAATTAAAAAACCCCGTTAAGTTAAAACAACTCGAGATCACCCCGGTGACTTGCGACAGTCCCGTCACAGAACCGCTTATATCGCCTCCGAATATAGAAATAAACAAATCAAACGCTCCGAGTCAAGCTCGCAATAGAAAAGGCTCTCTTAGCGCTGTGATAGATAAACTGAAATCTGCTCAACACTGCGGCACCGATTCAGAATTAGGCGCGGCGAAATCTAGCAGCTCCTCTAGTAGTGCTAACAAATTCTCGGATCCAAAAAGTAGTACACCAAGTAGTAGTTCTAAAGTTACCGAGAGCAAAAATCAAGAGTATATGGTCAAACCCAGTCTAGACGGTATGAAAATAACCATAAACAAAACCAGGACCAAAGAGTCCTCCAGTAGTAGTTCTAAACTCAATTACAGCAGCTCTAGTTCAAGTAAATCGCCACAAATGACACAACCGAGCCAAGGCTCACCCAAGACGCACACGGGTCTCAAGCCCGGCGTCATCAGCGGCCCGGCATCGAAGAAAACACAAGTACTCCAGTCGTCAAAATCTAGTAGCGTCACTCCAGGGTCCACCCCACCGAAGGCCAACATGAGCCCCTCGGATACATCCGGTAACAGCGGTCTACCAAAAGTGCCTTATTCCAAATCGTCTAACACGAGTAGCACCGGTATAAATCTATCAAAATCTGCATCCAAATCTAGCTCCGGTTCGCCGAAAAGCAGTAGTACTGATATCTCAAAAATAATAAGAGACAGGGAACGAGAAAAAGCGAGGACCAAGCTCGTGGGCAATTCTGAAAAATCGATATTCTCGTCGAAGTCCGAGCGGCACTCGAGCCCCAGTGGCTCTCGCGACGACGTCGACGGCGATAGGTTCAAATCCAAAGAGGCCAACTTTCTAGTCGAGGGGCTGATGAAGCCTCTCGACACCAGCAAATTCCAAATACCCAAACTTAAAAATCAGAGCACACCGGATAAGCACAGCCCGGTCGCTCAGTACGACAGTCGATCCATGGTGAACGACTTCTCGAGGGGCTTAGATCAGAGCAAATATCCCTTCCCTCACTTCGACAATCCGAACTCGAGATCGTCAGACTTGCAGAAGTCCGCGTATCCGTTGAACGTGCCTAAACCGTTGCTGAACATGGGCGGGATGAGTCCGAAGACCGTCCAGCCCGCGAAAGGGGACCAAACCGATCGGCCGGTGGAGTACTCGAAAGCGGTAGACGGTCAGAGCCCGCAGCGGAGCAAGGACGACGCGAAGGAGGGCTACTCGGGCTCGTATCCGATGGTGCCTTTAGATTTCAAAACGGACATGGCGAAGGGTTTTCCGGCGCCGAAAGGTAGCTCCGAGGACAGGAAGGGCGCGGACGCGTGTATGAAGCCGCCGGCGAGCGGGTCCGTGCCGCGGAGCGGGGCGACCACGCCCCAAGAGGCGGCTGAGATGTTGTTGGACTTCTCTTCGTCGTCGGGTAGTAAAGTGTCGGGGTTGGTGGCCGTGCGGCCGGTGTACCCCGCGTCGCCGGCGCTGCTGCAGCTGGCCAAGAGCCCGGCGCCCTCGCCGCTAGTGGCGCCCTCTTCGCACTCCAACTCGCCCGGCATCACCGACGACGAGCTCATGGACGAGGCGCTGGTCGGCCCCGGGAAATGAGACGCCTTGTCGCACAATTATCTCTTTTAGTGGAAGCTGTACGCAAAAAAAAACTTAAATCGAGGTACAGTTTAGCCGTTGTGATGTGCAATGGAGGCTAAACTTGGTATCGTTTTAAAATTATTTTTGGTTGTGCTATATTTTCGGAAGCGCCTTGAAAAGCACTTTCAAACCATATCACACGCAACAGGATTCTAAAAAAAAAACTCATTGACGCAACTTTTTTTTTATACTTCGTGTCAAAAAAAAATGTTTTGACCCTCTAGAATGCATGTGCAAACGGCAAACCTGTACATCGATTTGCTGTTTTCCCTTAAAATTGGACTCGTACCCCGTCCACTACTTGGGACGTAGTTAGATTCGTTATCAGGTTGTAATTTTTGTTTGAATCTAATTATTTGTACTTTTTTCAGAAAAAGAAAACTTTGTGTAAATACCGATTGACCCTCCCTCGATTACCCTTCCTCGATCCTGGTAACTGAGCTAACTGCTTTCCATGCGGCAAGTACAAGCGACCGGCCTGACGGATGACGTAACGTATTGTTCCATTCTATGATTGTGTGTAACGATATATTAATAACTGATTTATGTAATAATTTATGAATCTGTATTTATTTTTGTCAGATGAATTCTCATCGTTTTCCCAGTAGGTGTTATTTAAATTATGTGTTATAATACTTTTAAGACCACAAATATTAAACCAAGACATATTTTGTGATTAATCTGTATGTGTATTATTATGATAGTGATTGTATAATAATATCGATGTGTCAACGTTCGTTATCCAAGCGAGGAGCCCCGTAGGCTATCACTAGCGTCGTCTATCCGACCCGCTATCACACAACTGCCATGAATACAATTTTGTGTACAACATTTTATCCTAATTTTAGTTTTATAGGAAATAGTGATCAAGAATAATTTGCATAATTGTAAATATAATGATATGAATTGGTAATATATGTTATTGAAATTATTACTACGGTAAGGGATCTATGCTTATAGTTGAAAAGATTTTTTTAGAAATAAACTTGTAAAAATTATAAACTTTTTTATTTTGTAGTATAAATTGGTAGTTACAATCAATTTTATAATGCTAATAATAAGTTACTATTCTATATAAATTATACTTATTTTTATAACTTAGTAATACGAGTAATACCTCAGAGAGCTTGGGCGATAAAATCCGTAGTAAGGATAGAAAAAGTACGGAGTCCTCCTAATTGAGGGGTAGTAGTAATATGGATGTCTTTTGATGGAGTTGCGCCGAGTCGCGAACCGTTTCTTTGACTTCTGACGTTTTCTGATCGGAATAGGGACGAACCCAGCAGCTGTCTCCATTATCTCGTCAGGGTTCTTTTCTTCGATCTCATTAGGAAGGTCATTCTCACCTGTAACTTCGTCTCCGTCTAGAAACAAATCGCTGTCAATCTGTGGAAACTCACTAGGAACATCAAGAGCTTCAACGATTACCTCGACGTTTGGTATCTGCGTTTCTGCTTCGTCACTGATAGTATGTTTTACTTCTTTCTTTTGTTTCGAATCGCCTTTGTTCGAAGTTGTTTCTTCATTGTGTTTTGATTCTGACTCACTGCATTTTGCCGAATGCTCATGGTTGTTATCGACCGAAACAATTTGTTTTGAAATAGGATCCGCGATGGCGAGCCCCAGTGTGAGTAATAAGATTAATAATGGAGTCTTCATTTTCTTGATTGAGATGTTGAGCTAAGAAAACCCAAGATCGATACTGCAGCGAGGATGTTAGTTCGAGCCTTATATTCCGTGTAAGTGGGTCAAAGAAAGGTGGAAACCACTAAGGTGCTAATTTTACTTAGATGAAAGCATTTATACTTATTCAAACATAATAAGGAAAAAAGGATCTTAAACTGTCATTCCAAGAAGTCGGGGATTACCGGCTTTATTATTTTTTGTTCCTTCGTGTTTGTTGTAGCTAAATATTCGTCAATCATGCTCTACCCAATGGTTTTCTAGAAGAACTCGCTTCCAGCGATAAGACCGCCAATATTGTACTCGTGATTTGTCCGTATTATATATTCTTATAACTGTTATCACTTTCTAGAGAACTCTGTTTGAATAGCAATATGTTAATCAATGGTATGCACAACAGACTTTTCCTTACTTTGGATACGTCATCTTTCCTTCTTCAATTTCTCACTATGCACTTCCGTAATAATACTGCTGGTATATCGGCACCTTTTCTTTTTCAGGACACTTCTCTCTATGTTGAGGGTAGGTTTTCCTTTGGGCCGGATAATATCTCCTCTGGGCTTGTGCTTTCAGTCTTTTCTCTTTCAATTTCCGCATCGCAAACCGAGGCAGGAACGGGTTCTGTGATTCCGCTGTCTCCATCATTTCGTCACCAGTGGATAATCCTGATTCTTCCAAAGGTTTTGCTTGAACGACTGCCAGAAGCAACGCGAGTATGAACACTTCTAAAAGTCGAAGACCGAATTTCATTTTGACCGATGGTGGTTGGTTGCTTCTACTCCAAAGTCTAATCCCTGTTTAATCTCAATTCGAGGGCACGGCATCCTTTATAGGAACAAAGTGATCGTATGACACACATTCATGTGCATTTGTTTGTTTACCGGAGATGTTTTAGGAAAACGTAACGGGTCATACGGTGACTTCCAATTATCACATGCTCGGCTCACATTCATAGTCTAGTACAAAGAATACATTACTCATATCACTGCTGACACACTTATCATTGGACCGATTTTTGGATTTGATCTACTTACCTAACCTACATCCCCGAAACAAGATATAGGTGAAGGTTTGGCGTGCTGTTAGTAATTTGATAATACAATACTAGCGAACGGTGGATTTTTTTACATGGTAAGTAAATAATTAGTAAATGGTAAATAAGCACCTATTATAATTAATATTTTTTTTGATAAAACCTATCAATAGATATGAATAACAAATTGAAAAAATCTATCGACCGAGGTGGGAATGGACCCTTGTTTATCTGATACCGGGCGATTGCCTATCTGTCTGATCTTGATTGTATTGTTTACTTAAAACTAGACACCTAAATATATGAGAAAATGTTATTATACAGTAGTTTTATGCACACTGTATTAAAAAAAAACAAGTTGAATTTGACACAATACCCACGTTATGATACGGTAAAAATAGTAATACAAAAACGTAGGTAATGATACGATAAAAATAGTAATACAAAAACGTAGGTACAGACGTATTAGTTTCATTTGGATTTATTCGTAAATACTAGAACTTCACATCTACTTCCTAATTATGTGTCAATACGTGACTGGTTTATGAATTGAGCCCTCTGCGTTTACTGTTTGCGCATATCAGTCACATAAAGGATCTGCTGAATCATTTACAACATAAACAGCTATTTAAAGCCAATAAACTTTGCGAATCCTAAACAACTAATTTCTTGAAAACACATTGATCATCGTCTTGTTAGCACTACTAAGGTGCTATAATTAGAGTTACTGTTTACTACTTACCTTTAGTTGTGTAGATGACTCTATGCATTCATTGACATTTGTAACACTTTAGTCATTCGGGATTCTACCAAGGCTTCAAGGAAACCATGCTGTGATGCTACCTTTAAAAAGAAGTTACCTAGGTAATATGATGAAAAAGATTACATGATCAGTGGTACACCTGCATAAAAATATCAGAAGCCACTACGGTCCTACTACAGGACCATGCAAAAATATTTTTTCAAATCTTCATGCGTCACGTCAAAAATAAATAATCTTGTAACTATTAGTTACTCGCTGCCATATAAAGGGCAGCAGCCATAATAATAACTTGTTTGTAGATATGTAATGTCTTTTAATAAATCTATTTATAATTCCTCTATGATAACTTGTCAACATTGACACCTTTTGCTACCTATATAATAAATACCTATAAAAAGATTACATGATCAGTGATATGATGAAGCAAATATATTTCCTGGGCCTCTATTTTTGAGTCACTCGCGTCAAGATGGCGTGTGATATTAAATGATTATTATGTCCGATTTTTTAAATGGAAATAACTATTATTACACACGGGAGTAATTAAAAAAATAAAAGCGTGGTAAAAAAAGATAACTGAATTTTGTAAGTACTCATGTCTACAGGGTGTCCAGAAAGTCAAGGTCAAGCCCAAACCCTTTGATAGGCTAGAACATGACAGTCTCCAGAAAAATTGACACCTTGTAATGGTTTGTCGACTACTGTGGCTACAGATATTAAGTTTTTTCAGATTGTTTTTTCATTGTATGCCTGAATAGCTGTTCTATTAACGTTAGTTTAAAATTGAACACAGCTACCTCCATTTTTAGCATTTTTAGGGTTCCATAGCCGAATGGCAAAAAACGGAACCCTTATAGTTTTGCCAAGTCTGTCTGTCTGTCTGTCCATCCGTAATGTCACAGCCACTTTATTCTGAAAATATTAGAAATACACAGAAGAAACTTGGTAGCTAGATGTATTCTGTTAACCACTACGATTCTCATATAAGAAAAAAAAAATTTAAGAGGGGGCTCCCATTCATGAAGCTAAAAATAAAACAAAAATTGTCAAACCTATGCGTGTAGGTTCCCTATGGATAGGACTTTTAAAATGACATATCGAAGTTCCTAAAACCATTTTTACTAATTGAGAGATAGACGCTTCCAAAGTGGTAAAATGGCGTTCCCCCCAACTAACTTTTATACTAAGCGAGTGTAAATTTTGAAAAAATACATGGTGTAGATCTTGACAAAGACTCTCAACGAAGATTATATCAAACTAGTAGTTTTTGAGATAGAGCACATTTTCAACAACCGCAAACATAACTGTTTTATTCACACAAATACTATGAAAAAAAAAGTTACATTTGCTGTCAACAAAATATTGTGGTATCTGGCTAAGTGGCGGAAGTAAGTGTATCTAAGTAACTTATTCAGTTAAAGTTGGCAAGGAACTGTTACGGGGTGGGTCAGGATAAGCTTTTTAAAAAAACACTTTTATTTAAACCCGAATTAATTTAATTAAAAAACCCACGAAAATAATGTTACATTAACAGAGTAACAGAATAACGGCGTTTCAAGCGACGGTCCAATCTCAACTGACTAATCGATCGCCCCGAATGAAAAATGAAAACTGAGGTTTCTATTGCATTGACGTCAATGCAATAGAAATGCAACTTTAGCGAATTTACGCTTATGATATTACTACGTTAATTCCGATATAACAACCCCCCCGTTAAGATCTCTCATCACATCTCAAGAGATGAGAGATTAAGAGTTTAGACCATCATTGATTAGCACGTGTGTAGCTGTAGCACCGGGTATTATTATTTTTACGTTACACAAAAGAGTAATAATATTTAATAATGGAGAAAGAATAAGTGATTGGACTTGTTACCTGGTGCTATTTCTACCAATCTTATTATCTTATAATTACTTATGAACTATCTAGATGGATGCAGATTTGAGTAATGACTCTAATTTGAAATTATAATGTTTCTCCTTAAGGGAGTTGGTGTGCATTTCATCTCCGGTTCAACATCTGAAGATGAGGATGGTGACTCGTTTTCAACATCTCGTATACATTGAGAGTTTCTCACAGATTTTTTGTTATTACACTGGTTAAAGATTTGTATACAACATGAGTTCTGCCTTCTCTTACAAAACATTTTCCTGTTTTTATAAATTATATAAATAAGCAAGATTCCACAAACAAAATAACTAGTTGAAAGATAATGAACTCCAAATTTTTCAAAATGAGAAGGACTTTTGAGGTGGTTTAGTTCTCGTTCGAGACTGTCGAGATGAATGCTGGCTTGCAGTAATGAGTCTAGACTATTAAGATTATCTAATTTGGAAAATGGTAAATTTGTAATAGATTTATTGTGCTTAGTTTTTTCGCAACAGTCGTCAAGTACAATATTAAAATCTGAAATAATATTCGATACATTTCTTTTGATAGTTATACCATCGGGGATAAACTGCAAGGTTTTATAGAATGCTGTACATTCTTTTGGAAGTGTCAAGATACCAGTTCCAAACAAAATTACATCCGAACTTTCAATTTGATTATTACACGTTATGTGACACTTGCTAGGGTCTGATTGAACAAATATCCATCTATTATTACTTAACCTATGAAAAACGTCTACTGATCCATGTAGTAACTTAACATTACAACTATCTGGTAACTTATTAACTACTTCCGTTAAAATAATCGTCTCACACGCGGGACTCGCTATTGTCGAGTAAACGTTCACCAATTTGCAGACGTAACACTTCTCACTGATCACTTTACACTCACTTAGCGTTTTGATCTGTGAGTAAAACATATGATCAACAGTTATCGCTAAATAGTTGGTATTTGGCTCGATAAGTGCAAAAGTGTCTGGTTTCGATATATCATACGGTACAGGTAGCGGTATTATGTTATACAAATTATATGTTTGTGGCAAAACTAATGGGATGCTGACAATAATGATGATTTTATTGAGATGGTAGTAACAGACTAATTCTGATATGTCTATCAGTTCATGGACATTTTGCAAAGTCAATGACACTGGGAGCTCAGAATGCTTTGGCAGGCTATTCCTGTGTTTATCTAATTCGCTATACAGCTGATACGGATTGAGTACTGTCGGGTGCAGAATATTCATTTTCGCAAATAGAATAGCGTTATTAACATCGTCAATATCAAAGGACAAAGTTAAGATTATTGACTGTAATGAATTGAGTAAGGAGTTTATTTGTGTTTTTATTTCTGTTTTATCACTTGACTTTGAAATGCTATCTAAGATATTATGAATTATCTCAATATTTTCCATGAGGTGATGTTGATTTTCGTTAACTTTCGAAATGGAGTTGTTAAAAGATTTTATGGTTGATTTTATTACATGAATATTATCTTTCATGAGATGTGCTAATTTATTTTCATCCGACTGTACTTCGTCTATTGCTTGGGAGAATTTAATTGCATCTTCCGAATCTAATGTACCGAAAAAGGTCTTAAGAATTGATCCGCCAAAATCGATTAGACCCCTTTTTACACGTGTTTTGGGCTTATCATCGGAGATCAAATATGATACAGATGAGAATTTATTCACATTGTTAAGGTGTTGATTTTTTAAGGCTGATAGTGAATTACCGCAATCAGATGAAATCTTGGAAGATTTAAAGGAGTTACAAAATGAATTGATTCTCTCAAATAAAAATTCTACTTTATCTAGGTTAGGGCTAATGTGACCTATGTCCATGTATGTTACTATTTTCCAGTCGCTGTTAGTAAACTTAGCATCTAAAAGTCTGTCGTAGTGCAAGCCTGGACTGGATACGATAGTTGTGACATAGTCGCATGTGGCCAACGGCTGTACTGACCTGCAAGAGAACGATATTGTTGAGGTAGGTCGATTGTTTACTAACTAACTATGACGAGGTATGATCTGCGGCGAGCTTTATCTCGTCATAATGGTGACGTATGTGCTTACGATTAACTAAAACGGTTGTAGTTTGTAGAATAATAACACCATCGAATTTAATCAAATCTTGCTTTTATTGCTGATACGTATCCATTACAAACCATAGATCCTCACACAAGATGACACATGAATTGGCGGGATGTCAAGGATGACATTGACAGCTACGTTCATAAACATTAAACTCTACATCTCATTCCCCTTATTTAAATGAAAAACAAATCAACATTACAATGCTTCTACATAGACCCATTGAAAAACAATAAACTTAAAATAATACAAACATGTACTTTGAAACAATAGAGCTTATCTCAATAAAGTAATAACATTCTTTTTCAAAAATCAAATATACATACAACATACAATTTAGTTATTAAAACTTAAACAATCCAAAATTAGTGTCATTATAAAGTCCTTGTACTGAGCTGGAGCTCTAATCTGCCTTTTGGTCCTTGTTTCAAGTTGTCTAGTCCGAGCTAAGTCAAAGTCAGTTTCAGTTATGTCTGTGGCCGGTAAAGTAACATCCGCAGTTGGAGTTAAAGTCAAATCCGTTGTTGTGTGTCTTCTTTTTTCAGCTTCTCCTTCTTGTTTTTTCCACGAACTTTCCTTTCCTTGTATTAACTTCCTTGTACCCCCATTTTCTTCTTCTCTGAATGATTCTTCATTTTTCTCTGTAAATTGTTTATCTTTGTCAGTGCCAAATCTGCTTAAGTCTCTTTCTTTAATGCGTTGAAAATAGGATGAATTTCTTCTTATAACTTTCCCATCTGGAGATTCTACTGCAACAGAGTTTCCTTTCTTCCACAATACTGTATGTTCTATTGGGGAAAATGGTGTAGACAGTTTATTCTTTCTTTGCTGTCTGATCAGCACTCTATCTCCTTGGCATAAATCCGATTCTGTAGCCTGCCTTCTTTTATCTGCATATTCCTTCTTTTGTTGTTTTTGGTATCTATCTTTATCCCTTACTTCTTCATCTTCATACTGAATCTTGAGCTTCAAATCTGGTAACTTAGTTTTTATTACTCTTCCTCTAAATAGTTCTCCTGGAGGAACACCAGTGGTGGTATGTGGGGTAGTACGGTAAGCAGATAGATAAGCTAATAGTTCATCTCTCCAATTTAGTTTTAAAGCTTGTGCTATTCTAAGCCTCCGAAGTATGCTTCTATTTTGTCTTTCTACTTCCCCATTAGCTTGAGGCCAAAGTGGTGTGGTATGCCTCAAATTGATTCCATATGACTCTAAAAACTTTCTAAATCCTTCATCACGAAAAGCTGGACCGTTATCGCAAACTAGTGTATCCATGACACCTTCACGAGCAATTATAGGTTTTAAAATTCTAGTTGTATTTTCTGCTGTTGGCCCTTTTGTGACTTCTACTTCATAATATCTACTGTAGTAATCAATTATTACGAGCAGGTAGTGACCTGAGGGTAGTGGTCCTAAGTAATCTATTGCTACCAGCTCCCATACTCTTGATGGTAATTCCGTAGAAACTATTGGTTCTGGTGGTGTTGTTTTTCGAACAAGTCTGCATCCTGTGCATGTTTCTGCCCAATGTTCTATGTCTTTGTCCATCGTTTGCCACCATACACTGCGACGTAATTTTGCTTTCATGCTATTAGCGGATAAATGTCCTTCATGTCCAATATCAAGTATTTTGACAATTAATGACTTAGGTATAATGAGCCTCGTACCTCTAAGTAGAATGTCATCAACTTCACATAATTCAGATTTCATTATTTCATACCTTTTCAAATCTTTTGGCCATACATCATTCCTTACAGCTTTCTTTAAACTTTCTAATTGCTCATCTTTCAATGTTTCTTTTCTTACCTCCTCAACAGTCACCGCAGCAGGGGTGTTCTCACTAATTGTTGCTAACAAATTACTGTCTTCAATGTCTTCCTTATCTGAAGATTTATTGTTAGTGTCCAATAGCCTAGATAAGGAATCAGCAATATTGTTCTTGCCTGGTTTGT
Source organism: Pyrausta purpuralis (assembly GCA_963924145.1). Classification (NCBI taxonomy): domain Eukaryota; kingdom Metazoa; phylum Arthropoda; class Insecta; order Lepidoptera; family Crambidae; genus Pyrausta; species Pyrausta purpuralis. Next base: position 16,282,678 of record OZ001651.1, on the reverse strand, counting down.
ATATTACACTAAATGTGTAAGGTTGTAAGCGTAGCACCCATCGCTGTATCCGTGCACTAGGCATAGTTGATCTTTTGGAATAAATAGTCTCAAGTGGTTTATGATCAGAAATAATGTGGAACTTTTTACCAAGTAAGTACATGTATAGATTTTCACATGCCCATACAATGGCCAAAGCCTCTTTTTCAGTCTGTGAGTATCTCCTTTCAGTATCAGTAAGTGCTCTGCTGGCATATTTAATAATGACAGGTTGGTTCTGATTATTAAGGTTTTGCTTCTGTAATAACACTGCAGCTACACCAACTGGACTGGCATCTGTAATCAAATATGTTTCAGCATCCTTATCATAGAATCCTAATGCAGGTGCTCTAGATATAATATCTTTTAGATGCTGAAATGCCTCTTGTTGTTCTCGGTTCCAAACAAAATCTGCATCCTTTTTAGTTAATTTTCTTAATGGTTCTGTTATGGTGCTAAAATTGGGAATAAATCTGGCTGAAAAATTCACAAGTCCCAAGAAGCTTCTTACTTCTTCTTTGGTACGTGGAGCTCTGAATTCTTGGATTACCTCCTTACTGGCTCTTGTTGGTTTAATGCCGTCTGCTGATAATCTGTGCCCCAAGAAATTCATTTCAGTAACACCAAATACACATTTGTCTTTATTCAAAGTAATGCCATTTTCTTGAAGTCTGTGCAGTACTTGTTTTAGTCTTATGTCATGTTCTTCTTTGGTCCTTCCTCCAATCCTGATATCGTCTTGTGAGTTGGCAACACCTTCTATACCTTGCAGCAACTGTGACACTATGCGTTGGAAGATTTCAGGAGCACATCTGATACCAAAGAATAATCTTTTGTATCTGTAAAGTCCGAGGCTGCAATTGAACACAGTTATATTTCTTGACTCTTCATCAAGCTCGACTTGATGGAAGCCCCATTTGATGTCAATTGCAGAGAAGTATTTACATCCATTCAGGTCGGCTAACAGCTCTTCAAAGGTAGGTAGTGGTACATGTTCCCTAAGAACTGCTTCATTAGCGCGTCTCATGTCCACCACAAGCCTATATTTTCCTGGTTCCTTCTTCCTTACAATATGTGTAGGAGACACACAAGGAGTTGGGCCTGAAACAGGCTCTATGATGTCACTGTCAAGTAATTCAGTAATTAAGTCTTTTTCAATGTCCCTCATATTAAATGGAAGTCGTCTGGCAGGTTGAGCTACTAACGGTATGTTTGGATCTAAATGAATTTTTAACTTAAAGTTTTTCAATTTACCAATACCAGTAAACAATTCTGGATACAATGTCAAAATTTTAGATTTGTCAAAATTTTCAATATGCATGACGCATTCAGGTCCTACTCTTAACAAATTAAGTTTTTCAGATGTATCTCTACTCAACAAACATGGACCCGTACCATCAAATACAGAAATTTTTACAAAAGCATTTATATTTGTTTCTGGACAGAATAAGTTTGTATAAAACATACCTAAAGTTGGCAACTCCTTACCTCCATAAGTAAAATATTTTTCAGTACACTTGTTAAGCTTAATGTCTCTACATAAATTGGAGTAAGTATTTTTATCAATTATGTTCACTGAAGCACCCGAGTCCACAATAAAATCAAATGGTTTGCCATTTATGACAATTTTATATGAACTATTCTTTCTCACAACACTAAAGACTGAATTCACATTTTCACACTCTGAAGAAGCATCTCCTTCACATTCTAAATTTCCTTCATACTCTGACTCGCTGCTCGAACCTTCTTCAACAACATATCTCACGATTTTCTTCTTCTTTCTTTCTGTTTTCTTACCTGACTCATAGCTTCTTTCTTTCCTCATTTGTGTTTTACATACATTCTTGAAGTGTCCTTTAATTCCGCATTTAGAGCATTTCTCGTTCTGCGCTGGGCACATACTACTTTTAGCTATGTGGCCAGACCTACCACATCTGTAACATTTCATTGACAGGTGGTTGACCTCTTCACTGGTACTATTATTACTAGTTGTAGGCTCCTTGACTGCAAAACTTTCCAGCTGATGCAATCTGCCAATCTCTAATAACACTTTTAAAGTAAGATCCTTTCCTTTCTTTATGAACTTTCTCTTCAAATCTATATTTTCAACTTTTTCTACAATTTGGTCTCTTATAACCTCATCCACGTTACTAAAGTCACAGTAACTAGCTTGTTTCCTTAATCTTATTGAAAACTGATCTAAACTTTCGCCATTAATCATTGTTATGTTACGAAATTTCTGCCTCTCGTAAACAGTATTCTTTTCTGGTTCGAAGTAGCACCGAAGTCTGTTAAGACACCTTTCATACTCATTGGCACCTTCCGCCTCATCGTTTTCTAAAACTTCGTAAATCTCTTGCACATCAGACCCTGCTTGATGCAACAATCTACTAACTTTCTGTTTGTCGCTGAGCCCTATTTGCCCATCTATGTAATACTGGAAATTTCTCACCCAAACTTTCCAATTGTCGGCAAGCATCGACGGCTCACAAAACGGGTTGAAGTGCGGGCCGGCAGCGCCGAGGGAATACTCTCCCCTGTCCATTTTTGCATTTACACGCGTCGTACGCAATTCTCGTCGCCAAAATGTAGTTTGTAGAATAATAACACCATCGAATTTAATCAAATCTTGCTTTTATTGCTGATACGTATCCATTACAAACCATAGATCCTCACACAAGATGACACATGAATTGGCGGGATGTCAAGGATGACATTGACAGCTACGTTCATAAACATTAAACTCTACAACGGTGACGGTATGATTACCGTTCAACTTAACTATTTTAAATGGCCCTTTCCATACGGGAGATAAGGCTTTATTTTGCTTGTGGTGACAACGAATATACACCATGTCGCCAATATTGTATTTAATAGGTTTAGTTCGCGCATCGTAATACGTCTTAGATTTCTCTTTAGACGATTGAATGTTTTCGAGAGCCCTAAGGCGGCAATAATAAAGTCGATGATTGAGAGCGCGAATATAATCAGTATAGGTATTATTATCCAGAGCGTCTATACTACTAGGGATGTATGGTTTATAACCAAATAGTAGTTCTAAGGGTGAAAACCCTGTTGTGCTGTGCACATTAGAATTGTAAGCGATCATCGCACTTGGGATGTAGAGATCCCAAGTATGTTGGTTTTCTCCTATGTATGATCTTAAGTACTCTTTGAGGGTAGAGTGGCTCCGCTCCAGGGCGCCACAGGTTTGGGGGTGATAGGGAGATGCAAATATGTGTTTAATGCCGAATAGTTTTTCTAACTGTGTAAACACTTCTGAACAAAAATTGGTTCCCTGATCAGTTACTATCATTTTAGGGATACCTATGTGTGAAATATAATTAACAAATGATCTAGCTGTTTCCTCCGCGGAACACGTTTGCATCGGATAGGCCTGTGAGTATTTGGTTAAATCATCTTGTAAGGTAAGTATAAATTTATATTTATGTTCATATGTTTCAGGTAGAGGGCCGACGAGATCTAAAAATAACTTTTCATTGGGACGAGTAGCGGTAGAAGTTACGATAGTAATGATAATTGGAGCTCGGTTTGTTAATCTTAAAGGTTTGTTAATTTGACAAGACCGGCAGTTCTTAACGTAATCTTCAATGTCTTGTCGCATATTCTTCCACCAGAACTGAGACCTGATCCTATCTAACATACGGGAGATACCGGGATGACCAGCTGAAGGGGAGTCATGATTATCTTTAAGGATTTGCTTGATTTCGTCTGGAGTAGGATATTTAATAGAATTGTGGTAAATATTGACTTTAATTCCAGTATTGTGAAAGAGAAAGGATATGATGTTATAAATTTTAGAAAAGGATAATTTACTGAAAGGATCATTAAAATCCGATATGGCAAATTCCTTTTCTTCCATGTACCAATATTTAATCATGTCTCGATATTCTCGGAGTATGTTAAAAATATCTGTGTACGTCATTTCGTCAAAATGATTTGCTCTCAGAAACAAATGAGTATAGACGTGTTTATCGTTAGAGGTTGAATAGTAAGTGTGTAGTTCGCGTTCTAGCTCGCGAATGTCTGGATTGCTTGTAGACAAGTTTATGATGTCTAAGCAATAGGGGACTGACTCATCAAGGTCTACTGACGTAGGGTATGCGATAAGGCGACATTTGGCCTTGAGTAAGGATTCATTGTGCTCTTGAATTACAGTGTCGTAGGAAGCACCTGTTTGTTTAGATACTTTTAGGTATTGCTCGTATGTCTCAGATAATGAACGTGAGTTGTCTGAGTCATTATTATGAATGGTTTGTGTTGGGTTACATAATAATGAATCTGAATCTAGAGTATTAATAGGGAAACGAGATAGCGCATCGGCGTTGGAATTCAGTTTGCCTTGTTTGTATACTATCTCATAATCGTACTCTTCTAATTTGAGACGCCATCTGATGAGTCGGGATCCGGGATCTTTGACATTGAATAACCATACTAGAGGCCTATGATCAGTAACAATGCGGAATTTGCGACCGTAAAGGTAAGGACGGAAGGTTTTTACTCCAAACAAGATAGCTAGAAGCTCTTTCTCGATTGTGGAGTAATTACCTTCGGCCTTGTTAAGAGTGCGTGATGCGTATGCTATAGGTTTATCTTTACCTATTTCACCCTGGGACAAAATAGCGCCTACTGCATAATTTGAGGCATCAGTTGTTAAAAGGAAAGGTTGGCTAAAATCCGGATATTGCAGAAGAGGGGCAGAAGTTAATTTCTCCTTTAACAGATTGAAAGATTGCTCTTGATCATGGGACCATTGGAAAACAGCATCCTTTTTAAGGAGTGAAGTTAAAGGTTTCGTTAGTTTAGAGAAGTTTTCTATGAAACGTCGATAGTATCCGACTAGTCCTAGGAATGATTTTATGTCCTTTGGGTTTTTGGGAGTTGGAAATTCGGTCACTGCTCTGATTTTTTCAGGATTAGGGGACACACCTTTATCAGTTATGATGTGCCCTAAGTAGGCGACCTCACGTCGTAAGAACTCGCATTTGTCTGGCTGTAATTTGAGGTTGAATTTACGAAGTCTGTCGAAAACAAGGTTGAGTTTATTGATCATAGAACTCAGATCAGGACTATACAGGATACAGTCATCAAGGTACACATAGCAATGAAGACCTTGAAGGCCAGATAGCACTGTGTTCATCAATTTTTGGAAGGTGGATGGTGCGTTTTTAAGACCAAAAGGCATTCTAGTGAATTCGTAGTGGCCTGACGCATCACCATTGGTGATCACAGTGAAACCTGTCTTTGGGGCGTCTTCGGCCTTGAGTTTTAATTGATGAAACCCCGATGCTAAATCAAGAGTAGTGAAGTATTTGGAGTGTCCTAGTTGATCTAGGATGTCGGTTATTAGAGGAAGAGGGTAAATCTCTGTAACTGTTGCGTCGTTAAGCTTCCGATAGTCTATGACTATCCTCCACTTTTGTTTACCAGATGCATCCAGCTTTTTCGGGACTACCCATACTGGGGCGCTCCAAGGTGAAATTGAGGGACGAATTATTTTTTGGTCGAGCATCTGTTTGATCTGGGTTTCGACTTCGTTTTTGTGACATTCTGGGAATCGGTATGATTTGACATGTATAGGAGCAGCATCTTTTGTATTGATTGAATGCTCGATAGCGTTAGTACATGATAGCGGTTCGCCTTCGAGATGAAATATATCTGTGTATTTAGAACAACAGTCTAAAAGTGCATCTTTTTCCTCATTATTGAGATGTGAAGTTCTTATAAGATCAAGGACTTTTCGGTTCCTATTAACAGATGTATACTGTTGTTGAATATTGTGAGAATGTTCGAGAGGCATTGATGGCTGACTGTCAAAAGGATCTAGATGGACAAAATAATCTCTGATAAGAACTTCAGAGTCTGTAGTGTTAAGAACTGAGATATTTACTCGTTTATTGGGTTTAACTGATACTATGCAGTTTGCTAAGATAACTCCATCTGAGATACTGTGATCGAGAATTAAACCCTCAGTAATATTTAATAATTCTGATGACGGATTAGATAGTGGGCATTCAATGATTGCCTCTGAACGTGCAGGAATAGTGTAAGCAGGCTGATTAAAATAAAACGGAAGTGAATGGCCTTGAATGATTAGGCAATTTTGGGAGTACTGGATGTCGGCGTCCAGTTCTTTTAGAAGATCGCTCCCCAAAATTCCATCGTATCTAAGGTTAACATTCTCATCAATAGTATGGAATTTAAATGTGAGTTTAGCAGGGTTGAGTGAGTTGTTTGTTTGGCATTGAAGTTCTAACTGTAAAGAGCCTAGGGTTTCGCAAGATGAATCATTATTACTTAAACCCCTTAGAATTATTTTCTCACTTGATAAGGATGGTCTAATATCAAGGTTGGTCAGTTTAAGAATACTGACAGTTGAACCTGTATCTATCAAAAAACAAAGTGGCTTTTGAGCGTATTTAGTCCTTAAGAAGATATGAGGTAAAGATATTTTATTCAGGGACGAATTAACTTCATGTATCGGTGTACTATCAGAGTTTTCTTTTTCGAGGCTCAATGGCTTAGAAATTCCCGAAGGAATTGATTGAGATTTCTCATTAAGGGGAATCGGCGAGTTATCAGATCCCAGAGGGGTCGACCGAGGTTTATTGGAGCTTAGTGACGTAGAGAATCCCATTGGGGTCGACTGAGGTTTATTAGGACTCAGTGACTTAGAAGATCCCAACAGGATCGACTTAGCTCGATTGTTTGAAAGACCCAGTGACTTGGCAGATCCCTTAGGGGTCGACTGAGTTTGTTCGCTAGAGGGTCTCAGTGACTTGGAGGATCCCGAAGGGGTCGACTGAGGTTTATTATTTACGCTAATGCTCAATGACTTATTAGATCCCTGAGGGGTCGATTGAGTTGCGTTTGAACGATTACGATCAATAATAAATGTAGTTTTATTAGGTGTTTTTTTGTTAAAAATAGAATGGCATTCATGCATGTTTCTAAGAAATGGCTTAGTGCCTAAGTTTATCGGAATACGACGGCACTGACTCGTAACCCGACCACCTAGTTTAAATCACAATCGGATTCGCCGTCATATTCACACGGAATTTGATCCGGCGTTGGCGATGATGCCGACGACGGCGGCGGTTCATCATAAGAAACGTGAACCGGCTTGGAATTACTTTGATTTTTAGATTCATTATATTGTCGTTTTCGACATTGTGAAATATCGTGACCTTTAATTTTGCAGTATCTACAGTAAGTTGAGCTCGATATTTGTTGCGAGTTCGAAGGTCGATTTGAAGTTTGAAAAGAAGCACTTTGCTGGCCCATACGTTTATCATTTCGGCAATCAGATTCGGAATGACCTGACCTTCCACAAATTCTACATTTGGGCTTAATATTTGAAGTTTTGGATAAGAGGTTTTGAATTTTCTCCTCTTCTAATGCAATGTTAATAGCGTCATTCAAGTTTTTGGGGCTTCTGCACCTAACATTGTTACTCAGACGCGGATGTAAGCCTAAGCTAAAGGTAAACAGCGCGAGATCTTCGGTCATAGCAATTCGACCTGAAAGATCTTTCTTAAGAGAGTCTGAATTATGAATTTCTGACTGAAGGTCAGTTAAGCAACTTTCTATGCGTAAGGCAAAATCAGCTACCGTCTCGTTGGACTGCTGTTTGCATGATTGAAGATCAAGTAAAAGATGATTATAATGTTTTCTTTCTCCGAAATTTTGTTTGAGGAAACTTTTCAAGGAATCAAAATTGTCAAAAATTTTATTTGAACAGGCTATTTGTGCCTTGCCTTCTAATTTGGCAATAATATATTTAAATAAGATAACCCTTTGGTTAGGTGTCGCCAGGTCTAAGGCATTCTGGCAATTCGTTAAAAAGGCTGTGAGGGTTTCACGCTCACCCTTGTAGGGATTTATAAAGTTGCATAAAACTTGAATCGGAAAAGGTTCTATAGTGAGGACTTCTGTAACAGCGTTCCTTTTGGAATCAGCTGGCTTACTGTCAGTCATTTTGGAGTTTTCTAAGATAATTCACGTAAGAAAATAAACAAGTAAGTTAAGGAAATAGGTTTAGCGATTTATGTTTGTAAAAATTAGGTGAAGTTAGATTTAATATAGTAAGGTAAGTACCGATGATATTACGGACACAATTATGTAGGACTTAAAGAAATAGCGATAACAGTTAATAAAATGTTTCACTTACAGGGTAAACAGGATCGCGAACAAGAAGGACATCATTGGCACCGGGCTACGCAGACTGGACGAGCGGCTATCAGGAACAGCGTAGACAGAGACGTGGAGTGGCGCGCTGATGGTGAAAACTGCAGTTACGGGGCCAAGTAACAGACCCACGGAAGCAGCGGCGATCAGGACGTCACTCTCCTGGTGACGATGGCGATGAGGCGGCACGCACTGGGCGGGCGGCAAGAACTGGATAGGGCGGCTCGGACGGCTCGCCTGGATGGTCGTCTTTGGGCGGCCCGTCAGCAGGCTTCGATTGGAAGGCTTACTATCGTGACGATGACCACACGGACAGAGTTTGTCGGCGTGCTGCACTGAGCTACACCGGAGTTGGGTTGGCTGGAACTTCTTCAGAGTTTCGTCGCAACGCGCGTTTGAGATACCAGCGAAACGAGACGATTTATTTGCTGGTATCCCACTTCTGACACCACTGTTACGGGGTGGGTCAGGATAAGCTTTTTAAAAAAACACTTTTATTTAAACCCGAATTAATTTAATTAAAAAACCCACGAAAATAATGTTACATTAACAGAGTAACAGAATAACGGCGTTTCAAGCGACGGTCCAATCTCAACTGACTAATCGATCGCCCCGAATGAAAAATGAAAACTGAGGTTTCTATTGCATTGACGTCAATGCAATAGAAATGCAACTTTAGCGAATTTACGCTTATGATATTACTACGTTAATTCCGATATAACAGAACCCTTAGTGTGCGAGTCCGACTCGCACTCGGCCGGTTTTTATTTCATAACACTTTTAAGTCCAACCATGAATTGAAACTTATGGCAAGGTCCAACTTTAACTCGTACTGAAAAAAAAAATACAGGGGCTACTACAGCAACTTACTACAAAAAAATAGCGCACTATTCCAGATTTAATTAACTTGCTAATTTAATTAAGTTAAACTCAACTTTCTTTAGGAAAACCTATTAAACAGTGTGGGTAGCGAATTCCATCCCTTAGCCGTACTTATCAGAAATGTACTCTGACTGCCCACATACGTCATGTTTATAACATTTTTGATTATTATTATTAGTTTTCTAATCCTTATGCTCTAAAATGAAGTAAAAATATTTTGTTCCTCAAAAAGTTGGCTTTTAACTGACTTCAAAAAAGAGGAGGTTATCAATTCGGTGCAATCGTGGGAAACCCTCAAATTTTAGAGGCACGTATAGTGTTTTTTTTTCTAGAATCTTAATTTTGACGTGTTGTTACGTCTGCTAATCAACATTGTGTAGAGCTGATGTTGAATCTCCTTAATGCTTAATGTTCAGTGATTTTAATGTCAGAACTTATGATAGTAGGTAGTATTATATTATCTGGGTGATAGGTAATTTATAGCTTCTTAAATAACGGAAACATAAGGTGTGTAATCACTAAAAATTTAAAAAAAAAGTAAAATTAAAAACTGACTTCAAAACCAAAATTCACTAAAAAGTCTTAAGTAATCTCTAGACGTTATTGAGGTAAGGACTCCATTTTAGACAAACAAATTCTTTTTCACTTGGACCATCTCAAGCATCAACTATCAGAGCACCGACTCCAAAAAGAAATTATTCGCCTAAAATGGATTCCCCTCCTTTTAAGAGTCAAGAGATTATTTAAACATTTTTAGTGCATTTTAATTTTGAAGTCGGTTTTTACTTTACTTTTTTTAAAGTTATATGATAGTTATGATAGAAGATTGAGCCTCTTCACACAAAAAAGGTCGTAACAATATACTAAATCATGATGGAAAGATACTAAAATTTAGTTTATATCTATATACGAGACTTTCTTTTATACTGATAACTTAAATTACACAATTCATGACTAATTTCATACCGTAAAATTTATTTGGAAAAGTGGTTCCGTGAATGCCGATGCCGCATAGAAGCGGGTGCACTTGAAATGTTGTTCGCAGACATGAATATGTAATACCGACAAATTTATCCAATAAAATGTGATATGAGATAAAACCTGGTTCATTATTATGACTCAGAGACCAAACAACAGCCAACTAAGGCAATGGTAAAATAATGGGCTAGCTGTATGAGCTTAGTCCTTTGCGGAAATTTAAGGCCGTGACTTTAACTGAGGAGGCCATGATAAGCATCTTTTGGAATTATCGGAGGATATCGTACATAAATAATATGAAAATACGTGTCATATCAGGAGAAAATACTTAATTTATACTGTAAGGCAATAATTTACGGCGATATAACAAAAAAGAGAAAATAAGTATTTCTTCTGAATAAATGTTTCAGTATATATGTACCGACTTGCGATCCGGTACCTACCACATTTGACTTCGGTTTGGAAATCAAACCCATTTACCGTACAGTTTAGATCGTGTGTTTTCTTTCCACTCTTAAACTTGAAAAGGGAATATTGGAAAAATCTGTATTCTGACGGCAAGACTGTAAAGGCCGCTTAACGCTTTAAGCTTAAAACAAATACTGCATATGAATTTACAACCCGAGCACTTCAACACGGCTTTTCGAAGCTATTTATCAACCGTTCTTTTGTATACAAAAGTAAGCTTTGTTTGTGTGTTTTTATTTATTTAGCCTATCGCTCAATCTTTTGAAATATCGTACTCTCATATCACAAAAAATGTGTTTACTGATGTAACAGATAGAATAATATGAAATTAATGAAATCAAATGATTATTTGATTTGATTTACAAATACCTACAATGATTAGGTAGATAAGTCAAGCAAGAGTGAGCAAGCTCTTACTAAGTGAGCCCACTCCATCCTTTACCCTGTTTCTAGCTAGAGTCAAGGGCATAACCCATTCTAAATCAATTTAATTTATTTAGAAAAGTTATTTATTTAGACTATTATAGCTTCTAAGATACTTATTGAAATCAAATGAGTAAAAGGTAATTTTACTCAAAGTTTAATGCTCGTGCTGATGAATTACTTTGAGAACAATAATACTCGTGTGCATCAAAACACCTTTGAAAATAGTATTTAGTTATTTTTAACAAATAAACGTAAAGTTTGTAGTGAATAAACGAATTTATTGTAGAACTTATAATGTGTAACAATCCTGTCCAACGTGTCTTTTGTGTGTCCTAAACGGTTTAGGCTGCGTAACAAACATGGGATAAAGTGCTTGCTTATCAAAATCTACGTTGGATACGAAGAAGTAATAAAAGGCCTTTTTAAAGTAATTCAACCAAGGAATAACGAAACACTCGAATTGATACGCATAACACAAACCGACCACATTTTCCTCCTAATAACTGAAACGTTTGCAGCGGAAGGACAATTGTGAAGGTAATTAAGTACATAAATGCAAGGTCTATGGTCAGACTAAAAAGCTTTGCTTTATAAATTAATGACGAGCAGTTCCTTAAGGTCCAAATCAATGTACTAACCACCTTACCCATTTCTCCATATCTTTACCTAATCAGTTAAGAAAAAAAGTCAAGGCAAGTTAGTACCATGACATCATATGAGATCAAACTGGATACAAACCGCTTGTGATCGGTCGCTGTGGAAAACCGTGGGGGACGCCTATGTTCAGCAATGGACGTCTTCCGGCTGATTATGATGATGATGATGATCATATGGGCTTTCATTTTGTTTTGCAAGTTAAAGATTTTTCTATCACTGTTTGTAACAAGGTCATGCAGTAACTACTTGGCATACGAAAGACATTTCAAGTCAAATAAGTCATTTCATCCTAAATCCTGTAGCTGGTATTCATTTATATAAGAAAAATGTCGTGTACGTAACTTACAAAATAAAATAAAAAACATCCAATCCAGCAGTAGTAGGTACAATAAATGATGTTTGATGTTTATTTATTTATTAATAGGTACACTGACAGATCACCATCAAAATATGCACTTAATATAATACCTACGATACTAACCCTTAAGACTGTAATTCATAAATGGTACACACAGTGTGATTAATTCTAGTGAAGGATGAAAAGACCTAAAATACAATAAAAGAAAATAAGACCGGTAAAGTAAACTTACTAATACCCCAGATAATATAATACTACTAATACAGACTTACAGATACATGTTACGTATGAAATACCTAGAGAATAACATGTGTTAAAGAAGTAATATAAAAGTATGACAAAACCAATATAATAAAATTTTTGGTATATTATCATGCTCATTCTGTACTTAATGCTCAGCTCAAAAAGGGATCAAGTTATTACTTAATCGTTTTGATCCCTTTTTGGAACTTGATGAATTTATTATGGCTAGAAAACCTAAAGTTTGATGAGGAGCTACCTACTTACGAGTATATTATCGGTAATTAGTAGGTATACAACGTGTTCTTTTTAAGGAAAATTAAGTATATAAATTAGACTACTTTTATTGAGGTCGTGTTATAAGATTTTTTATAAATTTCCATTTTGTTTTTGTTTTTTTCGAGTTTCATACAATAGTACATTATGATACAAGTGTGCTAAGTTGACCATTATATACAAGGCGATATTGTGTGCGCACGAGCGAAAGCGAGTGCGCCATAAGAAAGCCGCGTATATAATGGTCACAAGCACACGCGTATCATACGACGTTTTTCAACACACTTGCGCGGAAAAAACAAGACTCTTCATTTACTAAGTTTTTAATTATTAAAACATGTAGTAAAAAAACATTTCACTCGATTTTGATGGCAAAGACTTTCGCACGCGTTCTTTGCCTCGTTACGTATGTCCGGCGGAGTAAATAATAGGTTTTCTTCATTTTCTTCACTTGAATTAGGCATTTTCATTAATATTAAACTTCTTAAATAATGCAAACTTCGTCACAGCCGACAATTATTATTTACGAAAAATGGCGCATTGTTTTTTTTTCTTGCCGCGATACCGATGCTCGCGCAAGGCTTAGGCGCGAACTAGATTGGCCAAAAGCCAAGATTAAAAATGTAATAATTCGTGTTTAAAACACAAATCACAGAAAATGTTAAACGAGTTTGAGCTATTGAAATAAATATGTAGATACTGTTATTTTTCGCATAAATACTGTTTGTTGCTAAAATAAAAGTATTGTATAACCCGACTAAATTATGTCGCTTCTTCTTCTTACTTACGACTTGGTACTAGGGTACAAACCTAAATTGGTCGGGTTAATAAACTAAAGGCACTAGTGCAATAATATAATAAAAAAGCACGCGTGTTTAATATCTATGATTATGAGCCAAAAATCGGTGGAATAAAGACGTCGTAATGAGCAAGTGTGTTGAAAAATAATTTAATTTCCACTTTGTACTCGGTGTGTCCCAATAAAAGTAGTAAAATGAGTTATAGTACAGCAAAAAAAACTTTTGAGTCCTAAGTTAGGCTGACTTCTGACGGTTACGTAACCAAAAAAAGTCCTTGCGATAAGCATGGTATCTTTTGCTTTTCGTCAACTTTAATTGTAAAAAGTAAATCACGATCAATATCGTGCGTAGTAGGTACGCTACGTACCTACTTTACGTAGGACGCATTCGTACCTTCGTAAAGTTAATTATGGCTTTTAAAAGAATTAATAATTAAATAAGAAAAAAAAAATAAAGCGTCATTTTTTTTACTTTATATAGGTACTTTATGTGTCAACATAGACTTAAAAAATGTTTCTAAAGATTCTACTTCGGTTCGAGTAAATTATTTCGGGAAAATTACCCATGCTTTGTAGAATCTTTGGTTAAATTTTCCGGAAAACAAAAAGACCACATTGTATTGCTAAATCCTAAACTTACATATTTATTTTTAGTGCCTCTTAAATCATAGTTATCGCAAATTTTTATGCAAATGTACTCATAGGTACAAAGTACGAGACACTCCTGTCCTACCACGTTTGACGGCGTGCTCTTTAACTTCCGTGGTATATGATGTAACCTATATGTCCATTACCTAATCTAACATCCCTGAACTTCAAAATGATTGCCTTCTTTCATATCGTAATATCAGTATGTTGACAATACTTTAGGATCGCAAATGATAGCCGCGTAAACGAATATCAATGATAATAATGAACGTCCGTAGAATGACTTGGCAAAATAGCACGTGTGATGTCGCGAATGTCGCAATGGCACGCAATCAAAACCGCCGCTCCGCAAAATCTGCGCTACGCGAGCTCGCTGAGTGGTATGCAATCTGCATGTTATCGTTGGCATGTTCGCGATAAGCCGAGGGCGATCGCGCGTATCGCATTTATTTATTCGCATGGCAGTTCAAGGTTTGGAGAGCCCATGCCCATTGATTAAAGGTGACGTCACGAAGACGGCGAGTAGAGCGGGTGCCGCCGGCCGCTCGCAGTCGATCGGCGGAGCCGCTCCAACCGCCAGCCGCGTGTTCCGCGTACCTTCCACTACATATCGATCGCATTCATTCACAGTGTTTTGACGACCAACAGTGAAACGAAACCTGAAACTTATTTACCGAGCTTACAGTATCAGTTTTCAGAATTTAATGACTTTTGTACCTTTGAACTTTACACCCCACCGGTTTCGTAATCTTGCCAGTGAAAGTTTGAGTTGCGGCTGTTATTTTGACGTGTAGGTTAATTTACAAAATTTAAATATTTACAACATGAAGGATAAAAAAACAAGGTATGTACCTTATGTAAATTATTGAATATAACATAGTTATTAACATGATTTTATTACTTGATTAAACTTATTACTAACGATACTTTTAAAACAATCATAGAATAGTGAAGTATTTGATTTAACAGCGATTGCCTACTTTGTATTTACAATCGACCATAATTTATTCTTTCTTCCAGTTAAAATTCAAAGAAAGTGGCTTGTAATGTGATTCATATTTATTTACTTACTCGTACTCGAGTAGTTAAATTCAAAATTAGGGCTTAAAAATTTTTCTTGACTGAAGCAAACAACAAAATTTCCTCGTTACGAATCACTGTCTGCGAGGAATTTAAATTCTGGATTCTAGTTTGAGTGCCTATTCATAAAATGAAACGAGTAACATAAGAAATTGTTGGGACTTATATTATTGCTTCTGTTGATCTTTTTGATGATCTGTAAGCATCGACCAAAGTTATATGGATAGCTTATTTATCGAGGAAAGCGTTAGGCTATAAATCATCACGATAAAACTTTTAAGAGCAGAGCTACACTGAAAAATGTTGCAAATACGGGGGGAAATATTACTTATGAGAGCTTAATATAAGTTAAAGATACTTTATACGTTTTATATGTTCTATACGTTTAAGATCCTCAATAATCGTGTATGACGGGATTGTTCCTCTTTAATAGTTCTACAATAAAATCCGCGACAGCATATGTTTATCTTATATGGTTTATGCACTAAAATATTTTTCTGTTCATAAATTAGACTAAAATTAGGTAATGAACTATTTTCAAAGGAGTTTCGATTCACACGGGTTCACATTCATTCTTAAACTAAACATATTCAACCTCACTAGAATTTTATTTTGAACGAAATTTCCCGTTAAATCATTTGATTTTAATTAATATGTTAGAAGCTATCCGTTTTAAAATAACTCAGCACCAAAAACATGCTCACAGTATAATTGCAACGTGCGCTTGCGCTAACCGCTATGGTTGATGGCCTATAGGGGACCGCTAGTACAGAAGTAAGCTAGGTAGAATGTATTTTTGTACGTGAAAGTCTGAATTAATTGTGTAGTAGAAAGGAGCCTCCTACATTAAAATTTAACTTACACTCACTAATGACTCCAAAAACTAAAATTAACTATAAGAATAGAATAATCAGAAATCACGGAAATTCAGCTCGTAGTTGTTAAATCAAAACAAGCTTACATCACTTGTGACATTCGTTGTACGTATTTTTTATCAAATTCACTGAAATGCGTCAAAATAAGCAAAATTTTTATAAAACCTGCCAGATTATCGCTTATCCTCATGTTCATGATTCAGTATTAAAAGTGATTTATATGTAACTTTTGTCTACTTTTTTCGCAACTGTTCGCAAACTAGCATCTCAAACCGGTATCAGCTTTTTTGTTTAGCTACAGCGAAGCACCTCTCGAGACGAGACGAGTGAGACACGATTCCTTGACTTGACTAAATGTCACGCGCACGCAATGATATATTATGCGCGCACGCAATGGCAGTAATAACACTTTACTAGGAACCGTTACCTTTCAATCAAGAAATTGAAGCTCCGGTTCGCTCCTTAGTTCTGTACGAGTATTTTGATAGCCCGCTTGGCAATATCAATAGCATCCAACGCGTGTGGAATATGGTGTCGGCAGAGGTGGGCAATTGGGGATTCATAACGTATAGTCTTATTTGTATATGTAGGTATGTAAGTAGTATTTGTATATAAGTATTTCAAAGGATGTAAGTATAGCCTTTAAAATATTTGAGGGATTTGTATTCGTACAAAACAATTAAGATCATCTGTAAATGCGAAACAACTTCCCCATTACACCAAGCAAGGCTCGCAAAAAAATATAAACATCCAGGTATCACCTACGTCGATTAGATTCGATGTCGATGCCAAGGTTACAATTATTTTTTATCAAAAACTGATAAAGACCTTCCTGCTATCTAATTTCATTTATAAATCATCACCCTCGTCTGATAACATAACTTTTTACTATAATAAGTACCTACCTTTTCTCTGAGGCGCCAGGTAAGTCTAGTGAACTCTAGTCTACTGGGTTATACGACAGAAACCACTGAAAGAAATATAATACCTCTACTTTGCTGTACGTATATGATTCTACTTTCTGCATTCCCAAGCGGTTGACTGGTAGAAATTTCCCCTTACTTAGGCATTAACTCCACCAAAAGTACAACTCACATTAAGATTAAGTTAATGTAGGTATTTTTAAAAACCGCTTTTCGCCTTTTACCGCCCAAAGGCACATTCATTTTTAAAATTATTCTTTGATTTTTAGTTATTACTCATATCTATAAACTACTGGACCAATTTTGATGAAAATTACACAGTACGTTAAGTTGAACCATACCTTTTCGAACTAAAATTTGTTTTCGAGAAATCTTGAGACAAACATACAAATATACAATCTTTTTTGCACACGTGATCAACATACTAAAATTTAATCCAATTCTGACGATATCACATATATACAGGTATTGATTACGTCCTCTTTTTGAAGTCGCTAAAAATAAATTTATACCTAAAAACTGGCAGGGGTCAGGGTGGTACTTAAACAAAACTGGGCCCCAATTCTTGTGCAGTCCATATTTATTTTGCTTCGCTTTTAAAAATAATACTCTACTCCTAAACTCTACGGTACAATATTTATTTTCAGTTTTCGGTTTCAGTATAGGGAGCTTTCACGCGCTCTATAAAAGTTTACTTTACAAATAAGTAATAAATTGAACAGACAATCTTATCCAGAAAAGTACAGATAAAAGTATTACAGTTTGTTAACAATAAAATTAATCTACGTCTTCATTTTTGTCTTGTGGCCGATCGTGGCCTACCCGATTTGGACTGATGACTTTTAAACTCGAGTAATAAATTCGTTATTTTATTGCATGACGCAATAACTGTGTCATCTAGATAGACTGGCAAAAATATTTTGTTTGATAAGAATCGGCGCCATCGAATGTTACGTAACTCTATATATAATTGTATAAGGACCGCCGAAATCTACCTACACAGAGTTTTAAGCTACTATTACTAGCATGGAACTGACACCACGAACAATTGCGTCTGATTTCCATAACACAAGTGCAATTAGCTACTTACTTTGGGATCAGATCAATTTATGTTATAAGTGTCCAATATTTAAAAAAAAAGATGCCCCATGAATTGACGTCTAATAAATTGCGACACATTTTTTGCTTGGCATAAGTTAAGATAGCTTCACTATTCATACTTTCAAAACCTATTTCAATGTTTTTATGGGGGACTTCAACGCAAAACTCGGCAAGTGAGGCAAGGATGCGTTGAAAGTGGGACCTTTTGGATATGGTGAAAGGAACGCCAAGGGAAAGAGGTTGGCCGACTTTCTGGAGAAGGAGGGACTCTTTGCGATGAACTCTTTCTTCTGGTTGAGTTTCACTAGCTTCACGACAAATGAGATAGACTTCAGCATGACCTCCAAGAGATGGTTATTCAATGATGCCCGTGATCAACAGGGTAAAAACCGACAGCGTACACCAAATGGTTTGAGGCACATTGAATATAAATGTCAAATTGGAAAGGTCCCGCTTGATAAAGTTCACGCTCCGACCTACTCGTGCCCATATCCAAAATCGCCGAGTTGACAAACCGCTTTGATTGCTTAGAGGATTGCGTTTCAGTGGACGAAGTGAACAACGGGTTTGTGGAAACTGTCCAAACGGTAGAGTCAAAGTTTTTTAGCCCTGGCCGTAAAAATTACCTCAAAACTCTCGACCTTCTGGCAGAATGTCGATCTGTAGCACTGCAGACCTCCGTTAATGCTGAAAACTACAGGCAGCTTAATAGAAAAATATGTATTCCCTGCGACACAACATACGTTCCTTTGAAGCGGAACCGATATTATATAACCTTGTAAAGATTGCGGGATCATGCGAGATGCAGGGGCCCTATTTTTGAATCACTCGCTTCGAAATGGCGAGTGATTTTCGTTCGACAACGAGTTTTTTTCTATGACTTTTAATTCATCCTCGAATCCTGTTAATGATGATGCTGATGATGATAGCTTCTCTATACGTAGTAATAACAACTTACCGCCTACACATCAAAAATATTAAAATAAATAAAAAATATACATGCAGACAACACGCTAATTGTCGTGGTTTCGAAGTAAGGAATTTTCTTCCTTGTGTTACGAATACCAGACAACGATTATGACGGGGGCGTCCCCCATAAATACTTAAATAAATAGACATAACGTCCATGACTTAGGTACAAGTTTGTGCACATCACATAAACATGAGCCCCTTGCGGGATTCGAACCCGCGACGACTGGCGTTGCAGTCAGGAGCGCTAAGCGCTGCATCAAACTCATCGTCAATCATAAAACTATAATCATGTTTTAAAGTTAAGTCAAAATTAATTTTATCCTTTTAAGCTTGATACATCTTATTTTTTCGAATTTAGATCAAATTCATCGATAGTGTCAAAACTTACGAAAATCCAGGTATTGAAAAACTAAACGCTTTATGACATCACATTCCCTGACTTAGGTAACAAAGCACAACAACATCACACCACATGTGTTTATAAAAACATGAAAAAAAAAAAGAAGAAAAAGAAATTATTGTGTATCTTCCATATTATCTTCTTCTCCGAAACGGCTTTACCAATTCTTACCAAATTTTGTTTATATGCGTATTTAGCAGGTCTGAGAATCGGCTACTTTCTATTTTTTAAGGGTTGTTCAACCCTTTTTTTAAAAAAAATTTGGACGAAATATTTTTTTTATTTTTTTATAATGTGGCATTAAAATTAAAAAATACATACAACCCTAATTTTTACTTTTTCATTAGCAATTCCTATTTTTTTATAGCCATTTTAGTAATTTAATCCTTTTTCATCCCGCTTGATAAGTCAATTATAGTGTTTTTCTTATCTTTTAATATTAAGAGGCTGGGCGAGACGAGGCCGGGGCGGGACGGTGCTAGAGGCGCAGCAAAGTTCGCTAGGTCCGCTAGTCTGAATATAAATTATAGCCCCTATACCTTTTTTCTCTGTAGACAGACAATTCCCTTTTTTTCATAGGTAAATTATAATACCATTGAACAGAAACTACTGAACTACTTAACGAAATAACTTATTCATATTTTCTAGGGTTTAAACTATCATAGTGCCAGTCATGTATGTGATGTCATATCGCAAACCCGGGGATAATGTGCCAACCAAACGTAACAAAGCCATTGTATGCAGTCTTATGTAATAATTAGAACCGTTTAACTGAGACCCTAATCAAGTTAGGTAACTTAGTTAATGTATAGTTTTATTTACTCTGAATGTTCTTTTCATCGTCTGGTTAGAGGATAGGTAGTTATTTTAGCAGTATAAAAACGAAAGAGATTAGGCAATTTCGACTTTTGTCGACTCTGTACTTACCTGAAGAGGTCTACCCACACTAAAAATGTGTGTTGGACGACCATTATTTTTGCAATATCTTTAAGTGTTGCACGTTATTAGGTGATAAGTTATCATATTTTCATTTATATTTCGCATACAGTAGCAATAAACAAGCTAATGTTCGCACGTTTAGTTAGGTGATAGAGTTGAACTCTACTTAATCAACCTAACTTACAATCAAGTATACTACTGACTTCTATAAATACGACATAGTTATTATGATCATACTTCATTAATGTGCCGATAATAGCATTGACATACAGACAAAGTGACCACAAATGTTATTAATAAAAAGGATACCTAAATAAATGCAATCTTGATTTACTTCGAGCTTTATGCCAATTGACCGATTTTGAGGAAATTTCTCTATTCCTTCCTGTTTTTAGGTATATACTTATTTAAATATGTATCTCTTTCTGAGAATCGTTATAACTATTACTAAATAAAATATTGGACAACAATCACATACATTGTACTGATCCCAAAGTAAGTAGCCAGTGCACTTGTGTTATGGAAATCTGACACAACGGTGGTACCACAACACCCAGACCCGAGACAATATAGGAAAGATCGTTTTCTACATTGGGCGTTGTGGTACCAGTGTTGTACAGTGGTACTGTTGTGCAGTGGTACCACAACACCCTCCATCCTGTGTTAGTATCGAGAGTCAGGCTCTCTCGATACTCTGATTTGATCAAATCCTAGAATTGGGCTGACCCCAGGGGTGCGATTGTGTAAAGCAATCGTATTCATTTGACAGTTCAAAACGTACGGTATGGTCTGTCAAATGGCAAAGAACAGAGGGTTTGACAGATCATATCGTACGTTTCGGACTGTCAAATGAATACGATTGCTTTACACAATTCCACCTCAGATATTAAGGACTAGTACAACAGACTATAATATCTTTTACTTGCAGCCTGTTTTACAATGTCCTTATATTTACTGTTTAGCGTTATCACTTGCATTCTCATCATTCAGCAGAGTCACTTGCATTCTAGGACATTTTACCAACGTAAATAAGAATAAGGAATATTCGTCGATACAATAAGCCTAATTTGAAATAAAATGAAGTTTTACACAAATGATTGCTGATAAATAGGTGACGTTTTCAAATAAGGCGTTTTGTATTATATTCGACGAATAATCCGTAACAGACGTTGGTTAAATCAACTGTCAGTAGGATAAGTCTTATCTGGGACGGCAGTTCTCGTGCAATTCGTAGGTACGAATAAAGTTCACCGATCGAATTTTCTTTGTCGAAGAAAAAAATCCAGGGTCACGATTTTTATGAACTTAGATTTTGTTCGTGCGTTAGTTTTTTAAGTGTAGATATATTACTTTATTTTTTTATGTAAAACAAACTTGCAATCGAATTACCACACCAAAAAAAGTTTGATTGCCGCGCAAATCGGCCTCCAGATATTGGTAAAATCGGCCCTTAGTAACATTACTAAACGTTGATTTAACCCTTTGCTACCAATGATCGCTCTACCTTTATCGGCATTGATAGGTATTTGTATGAATGAAGATTTCCTGGTTTTCTCGTTGAATTTCAGTCAGATAGGGCAAGCTGGTCTTTGGGGCAGATTCTCGTGCAGTCCGTAAACGAAAAAAGTTCACTAATCGAATTTTCTTTTTCAGAGAAATAATAGTTATTGATTTCTCAGAGTCTTATATGCATTTCGATTTCGTTCAAATGATTGTTTTTTTTTTACGTAATGCGTATTTTAAACTATTTTCAAAATTCGTAAGAAGTAAAACGGCAAAATCCCATAATTGAATTACCACACAAAAAAGTTCGATTGACGTGAGAATCGCCACCTTGACCCGATTTATTTATACTTATCGAAATCCATGTTGTGAATTTCCTGATGCGAAATATACCCGAAGTAGATTGATAAATAACTAAATATTACTAAGTGTACAGTACCTAAATGGAACATAATAAATTTTTTTAAAGAAAGATACAAAGAGGGATCTTGTCATAAGCAAATATTTTTAAACTTTTTTTAAAATAAACATTTAACAATTGCGGTTCAACTAATATGCGCCAAACAACACACCAATTATCGTGGTTTCAAAGTAAGGAATTTTCTTTCCTGTGTGTTGTATGTATTTTATTCGTAAAATTTTAAGACACTAAAAGTGTAAATCCAATCGTGGATATGTAGTGTTTCGCACTCGAGTTTTATTAATTTATATATTACAACACATATACCATTCATTTAATTAAATGAAACGAATATCCCAGCCACACGCAAAAGAGTGAGTCCTTACAATCTGACCTAAGGGTTGGATGATAAAATTACAATTACGTCTCGGCAGTCGCCTCGCATGTCCTAGGAAGCGAGACGCCCGCTCGTAAAATTAACTTATTGTTTACTCCTACTAGTTCTACCTAGTTATTGATATTTATAAGTTTAATAGTAATAATATACTAAAATGGTGTTGCTACTGTTTGGTTACGCGCTGTACTGCCGACGAAAACTGAGGATAGTAAAAGTTCAGAGGTATGAGGAAAAACCTTTTATTTGGGTTTTGTTGCGCATTACATATGTGAAAACCAACGCATTTTACAGTTATTTTTACTAACAGGAGATTTAATTTGTCGCATAAATTATTATTCTTTCTCTGCACACAAAAGGCAGACTCACGTGATATTTATTTGCTATTTAACAAACTATTGACATAAACACAATTATAAGCAATATTTTTTTCTAGACAAAACAATTAAATTCCTTTATATTTTTATTATGACAAAGCATGTAGATAGATAAACACGAGTGCATTGAAAGTTTTATTGATTTCAAGCACACGAAAGACTTTATGAGTATTTAACGAGTCTTGAACCATAAATAAGTAAGTACTCGCTCACCATATTATACTTTGTACCCATCAATAGTTAAGCCAATACATACCTATTTCGTAAACAAATACTGCACTTACCTAAGTACGTACATTTGATTCGTATAAATCCCAAGTCACTTGTTAAAATTGGGTTGTAAGTATAAAGTAGCATTACCCTTTATTTGGTAGTTATACTCATATTTAATAAACGGTCGTCGTTTCGTCGTATGTTAATGAATCATGGCATTGTATACAAAATCTTTTAATCTAAGACCTATGATTTTATTTTATCGGGGCTTATGGTGCGACAACTTTACTGATCTTTAAGTAAATATGGGAAATAATAATATGTCTTTTCACAAAACGTCCTCTTATAAGGAGTGCAAGGCTAAACAAACATGTATGCTATCGCTTGTTTATTCACTCGTATACCGTGTTTAAAAGTCAAACAGCGCAACGACGTTTCTTAAAAGAATTGTTTACATTTTTGTCCAAGACGTAAATTGTGTTGACAGATAATAATGCTTTGATTTATGTCTCGCGTAATAGGCGAATATACAAGATGTCCCTTTCTCAATCATGACCAAGATATAAACTGATAAAACAGCGGATATAAAACATCTTTACAAAATCCGTGCAGTCCGTCCTGGCACCAAAAAATCGGTAGTAGACGTCCATTGAAATGCCCTCACTGCAGAATCGATACGAAGATTTATCGAGCTGATTGCTCGGTTCGTTCTGTACCTATATTATAATAGGTTGATACATTTACAAGATTTAACTCGTAAATGTGTGCACGTACTTTCAATTACCCTACTTCAACGTACCACATTTCGATTGACTAGCTGCTTTCATCAGTATTAATGTTTGCTTAAGCAAATCGAAGTCTTGAACAAAGCCTTCATTGACAGCATCGCTGATATTTAATAATGACGATAATTCCGTAATCAGAATAATTGTAAGATTCTTGTGGTAGGATTCAATACTGAATCAGTGATCTGTTGCGAGAGTAAATTAAATGTTTTGAGTTAATTGCAAACACAATCAAAAATTTATTGAAAATTGTATTTGTATAGCATAACATGTATCAAACACGAGTTTTCAATAGTCCTCATAGCACGAAATCTACCTTTAGTTTATTTTCCTATCAACCTACGTGCCGATCTATATTCTTTGTTTGGCATCTATCCAATTGTCTCGCGCTTTTCTTATTCACGCGTGTTTGTCTTGGTATGGCTCTTCCAAACAATTTTTATTAATTATGTATTTTAAATAGTATTATGAGCTAAAACGCTGTATAGTCTATGCATCCACTGAAGAGTCTAGTACAGCTGCAATGTCTCGAGCACCCTAAGAATTTACTTACGTTCGCCACTCAAAAGAAGAATAACTTTATCTAGAAACTCCTTTGTATGATACTATCTCATTACTCATGGTTGTGGTATGTCTACACTTCGTGTTAATAAAAAATAAATCACGACTTACGACTGTCCAACTAGGAATTATTTATTTTAAGAATTGGCTCTCTATGCTCTCACTATCATCGACAAGGTCGCAGTAGAAATTCTGTCTATGCTATCGCTCGGGCGTCTACTAATAGGTTTGGCAATGACTCTCATTTTCTTCGCAAACATACGGAGCTAGCTCGTGCCTTGACCTTAGGTTGAAGTGATAAGATTTCTACTTTGTTCTAACTGCGGAAAAGACGCACTTGTCTACCCAAGTACACATTACGTGTCATAACGATTGATTATAATAGTTTTTATTTGAAATAGCCTGCCAATTATTCCTTTTGCCAGAATTAACTTAGTTATTGACTGAACACGTTGCAATTAAAAAACGGCTACAAGAAATGTCGAAAATGAATTCAAGAAACCGTTTTAAACCTGAATAGATTTCCTTCAATCTAATTAATTACATACCCGTGCTAAATATTTTGGTAAAACCAACAGCATAGAATTATACTATAGAATTATAGCAATAGAATTATACTCAACTGGGTATTTATCATCTCCGTTAGAAATTCAATTTTTTTGTCAAACAAAAGTTTCATCATAAATACAAACACCTTATTATTTAATTCCCCGTAACATAAAGAAACTGAGATGCAAGATGCAATTTATTAAAGTTAATTTAAGATCCCTTACACACTGCGACTTTTAGCATCAATGCAGTCGCGATGCAGCATCGATGTAGTCGCAAAATGTCAACCATGAAGATGCAGTCTCGAAGCAGAAGCTAGACATTGACAAATTATGTACTGTACATTGGCGACTGCATCGATACTAACGCGCGTAAGCATCGATGGAGTCGCGCTTCATCATCTAAATTAAATCTGTTCATTGCGTGAGTCGCGATGCTGAAGAGCGTTTTCAAAATGCGCGACTGCATCGCTGCTAAAAGTCGCAGTGTGTAAAGGGTCTACGTAAGTGCAAATAATTTGAAAAAATATGTTCAATCGTATAGAAAATATTTGCGACGTAATTCGTAGTCGTCGTAGCATATACCATACACTTAGCTCGTAGTACTAACTGCTACGACTCGTAGCACTTACTACGATACGAATTCTCGTAGCACATGAATAAGTTTTCGTGAAAATAAATATTGCTGCGCCAATTATAGCTTTGCTTGCACGTTGAGTCCGATTACTATACATATGCTACTTATGCTATGTAGTTGACTATATGCTTACCTACGGTACGCACAACTTATCGGCCATATTTGTTCTACAGTGATGGGGCCCACGAGTCCATGCTGAGCGATGAACACAAGCCACAAATCACAAAGAAGGAGACCAAAAAACAGGACGATTATGAAGCCCTGCAGAGTTTTCTTCGAAGCATCAGTTCCACAGCTACCCTCCCACCATACGTTAAGGGAGAAAAGTATTCCTCCTTCAGAGGAGTTTTTAACCAGGTAAGAAAATACACTGATATCAGATGTGGTAGTCAAATTGATCAATGTCAGGCCATTTCTGGACCCTTTCCTGAAATCTACAAATGATTGAGTAATTTCTTATCGACGATTTACATTCTTACGTAAGATGGGCGGGTTATTTATCTATTTGATCTTAATTAATCAACACGACATTATCTTCAAACATACAATTGGACTTTACTACTGCAAGATAAGACAGAAAAGTAGTCCAAAGTAGAGGGCAACATTATCTTGTTCTAGCAGGAAAATAAAGTTGTACTAATCCCTTGAACAATATCGTTGATATGCATATTATTCATTCACTTAATTATTATTTACTTCGTGTACTACACAAATGTACTGTACTCCACGTTTAGCTTCTGGCACGCCTTAATATAAAAATTAAACTTTTGGACTATATGTTAGGTACAATAGTGTCTTCTATGTAGAAAATCAATTCAATAAGGTCGTAGACAAATTATTTACTCAGTTCTTGCAAAAGTACCTAGGTACTTTATTCTTGCAATAATTGGATAGCATTTGATAAGTATCCGACACACAACATGTTAGTAATTAATTGCTGAGCAAACCGCTATCAGACACTGTTCCTCGTGGTGGCTTTCCGTTGAAAGACTGCTGAACCAGTAAGTGATTAACCCTCCCTCGTAGCTCCTCTTACCGACTGAACGACAACTGTGCTTCTATATCAATAATCAATACACGTACGTTTATAGAATGACGCTAGTAAATATGATGGGCGACCTAGATGCCTGATTCATTTAAAGCAATCAATACTAATTTTAATAAATCCGTCACCCGTGCATTGTTCTTTCAAGTCATACGCACTGATCATGTTATCATACGTATAGTCGAACATGTTTTTTTTTAGATTATGTCAACTGCTTGGACCAACGAGTCCAACTTTAAAGAAAAAAACACAAATCGATGTAAATGTTAGCCGTTTGGCACACGCATACTAGAAGTCAAAACAAAATGTGATTGTTTGTGGTGTATTGTACAAACCAAACATCAGCCATAGCCAAACTTGGTATGGTTTGGAAATTATTTTTAGTTTAATTTAATAAAAATGTCTGAAGTGTCATGATGTACTACTATGTTTTCGGGAGCGCCTTAAAATATCTTACAAATGATATCACACACGATAGGTTTCTGAAGTTTTTATTTAAAATTCTCATACAAAATATTTTGTACACCAGCGCGGGCCCCGCCTACATATTTTTTTGAGGTATCTATTTAATTCGGGTCAAACAATTTCTTATGACTCCTAGTATCGGTGTGCCAAACGGCTGAACTGTACATCGATTTAAGTTTTTTTTGCTGACAGTTATTACTTACATTTCCCGCTTAGATTGTACATAACAAAGTATGTAACTTGCCTGAGAAAATATTACGAGTTTTAAGGCACACATTGGTGCCTCATGCTACTGATTCGAATTGAATGACCTCTAGAAACTAGTCGTATTACCTTGATCCTTATTTGTTTACGAGCATTCGATGATTGTCTTTCTGCAGTAGTCAAACGGCATCAAAGATATTGCAAAATCGCGATAATAATTCATAGCTGTGTTGATATTTGCTCAAAAAAAGATGTTTAGAAAATGAAGGACGTCAAGATATTGTGTAAATAGATAAATATGCGAGTGAAGCTATTCTTCTACATTTAATCAGCTGTACAATAGGGTAATTATAAGTTATTGATTATCTGTTTGTTGGAAATACATTTTTAATTTCTTACAACTTTCACATTTAATAAATATTACGTTTCTCGCATTTATTCTTTAGCCTTGTTCATCTTTCGTATGAAGTTTGACAGTCATTTGACGCTTGTTAAAGACAAGTCGGTGCAACTGAGCCCAAGCGATCATCGATTTTAGCTTAATAAATAGAGTCTACAAAAAAAGGAAATGACCGAAGTATTGGAGCGTATCTTGTAAAATGGGCTGAGGACGTTAGTAGCGTAAAAAATTGTTTGAGTTGTAAGTAATGATCACTAATCAATCAACTGTCTATTTTATATCTTCCGAGAAGTACCTATTGATAAACACGATGACATATTTTTTAAGCTCCTGCGATGACGTTTAAAATGCTACTAACAATCGACTATGTATTGAGGTGCATGCCGTTTCTTACAAATGGAATACAGAACCAATTTCACATTGTGCAGAATGCGTACCTATGTATGTAATAATACCGCCTAATTAAACCCACTCGAAATAAATAATACTTGGAACCGTGATAAGTAGTGTATTTCCTAATGGATTTGTCAAAAATCGTTTTATCGTTATAGATATGGCAGAATCCAAATTGGAGCGACTTTTTGTGAGTCATGAACACGAAGCATTAGTCCGGTCAAATTAGACATCCAAGGTTACAAAAAATCCCACCTAGCTGAAAATTGGTAGGATTGTTTAAAACACCATCATAAATGAAATGTAGAAAGTCCCCATCGATCCGATACCTGGAAAAAAAGTTACTCGGAGCCAAATGTCACAAAAACGGGTTTTTCGCGATTTTCAGCAAAACGGTAAGTTTTATCATAAAATTAGCCAGACAAAAATTGTAGAGCAGATAAATATCTACAAAAAATGTCCGTATACTTTTCTTCCTAAGAGCCACCGTTTTTGACATATAACGATCCAAAAAGTTGAAACTATTGAATAATAAAAGATATTGGCAACGGTTGAAAATGATAAAAGTGATAAAAGCGGTGTAAGTTAAAAAAAAATAGGGATATTTATCCATCTGACTCATAATTCTCTAATACTTCTGCTTCTTCTTCTCCTTGTTCTTCTTCTTCATCCTCGCTGCAAGTAAATTGCTCCAATAATGACAAATCGCATGTCTCCTCGTTAACATCAAATGAATCCTAAATTGTTGGTGATTCAACATTGGAGCACGACCGGTCTTGACAATTAGTACATGCTACAGAACAAAACAGGTCAACTTTTTTGCAACCACATTTAGCACTACATCCCTTTTTACAGTTGCAAAAATTGTATTTAACAGTTTTTCCGGCGCAGGTGGGAGTAAAATTTGAACTGGTTCTAATGTATTCTCGACCAACTTCCAACCCCACTCTTTTGGGTCTAGCTGATAACCAAGCCACACTTGAACTTGGTAATATACCCGAAAAAGATGTTGATGAGCAGCCGCTGAGGTTGGAGGAAGACAAGCTAACTGCACTTGTTTTTTATTTCGGGTATTTTTAACGAAACATGCATATCGAAACTTATCTAAGCACGTAGTTTTTTTAAGGAGCTCCATACATAGAGAGAAGACACCAAATTCCGTTGGTAATAACTTCTTCTTGAGTTACCCGACATTCTCATAATTATAATATTTTATATGTGTAAGATACACTGACCGATAGAATAATATTTTTACTTGTATTACAGCTTCAGCGATGTATATACGTGGTGTACTTATACATATTATGACGATTACAACTTTTTCAACTTTTTGGATCGTTATATGTCAAAAACGGTGACTCTTAGGAAGAAAAGTATATGGACATTTTTTGTAGATATTTATCTGCTCTACAATTTTTGTCTGGCTAATTTTATGATAAAACTTACCGTTTTGCTGAAAATCGCGAAAAACCCGTTTTTGTGACATTTGACCCCAAGTAACTTTTTTTCCAGGTATCGGATCGATGGGGACTTTCTACATTTCATTTATGATGGTGTTTTAAACAATCCTACCAATTTTCAGCTAGGTGGGAATTTTTGTAAACTTACCCCTATTTTTATGTCTAATTTGACCGGACTACATGTCATCTATTATATTTATGGTTATTAAAATATTTCATAATGTAATGTAAAGAACACGTTACTCACATAATTTATCGAGATCAGTGTCGGAAGTCTCGAAATAGTTCCCTGTAAAACCACCAGGTGGCGCTCGAAAAATGCCGTAACAAAATTAGTGTATTCGTGAATTATTGATCGAGAAAAAATTTCGAATGAAGCTTAAAAATTACAAATATTTTTTAAGATTTATTAAACATACAAGCTACATAAGTTAAAATGATATTTCATGAATTAGAAAATCATAAAATTGAAATTGTCTACGCGAAATGTCAAAAATGTTGCATCAGACTTCGCCCGCTGGTATCTGCGCTAGACTGCAGACGGACAGACGGACATGGCGAAACTATAAGGGTTCCTTGTAGACCACGGAACCCTAAAAAGTCTGCACAGTTAGTATTTAAATGAATATCGTGGCAAAAAGGTCAAGATTATTACATTAGATAATACAGAACATCGGATAAAATCACATCTTAATTTATATTATATCACTATGTGACTATGCTACAATTTTCCAACTTACACTTAACAGCTAGTGGCAAGACGTAAATTGTATGCTAAACGTGATGCATTTGATATCAATTAAACCGATCGCTCATACGCGAGGGCACACACGTGCCAAAACACATAGCAAACGGAAGATTTCTGTTATTCTTTTAGTAGAGCTGCTCCTTGAACTGTCGGCATAATGCAGATTTACCATGTGTTGCAGTTAATGAAAGAAGTGTGAATCGAATTACATCCCTATTTTCCTTGGTTAATATTTACGCCATAAATTGAGAACAACTTTACCGCATTCGTTAAGTTTTAAAAAGTTTCCTCGTACTTTGTATTAAGTTCGAAAATGAACTATGATGGATTTTTTCTGGAATCATTTTAGTTTATAAAGAAATGATAGTCGTAGTAAGTTAATAACGACTTAGTTAGCCTTATCTGGCAATAGGACAATTGAGCGTTTTCTCACTCATCCGAATATAAGCGTATGATTAGATTCGAACTTATCCTATTTTTATTATTACCTATAATGCAATTTTTATCGAAGAAGGCAACGAAGGCACTTTCCAATCGAAGTACCAATTTTTATTTTTAATTGTTACAGTGTCTTATAACATGCGCGGTACTAATCCTAGCGGCGGGGGCGGGTCACCCCATCGGCTTCTCGGCAGTAGCCCTGCCGCAGTTGAGAGACGAAAACTCCACCATGAGAATCGACGACGACATGGGCTCCTGGATAGGTGAGCCTTAAATCATTAAGGTGGACTTGCACACGATGATTTTAGTCATTTACTCTAAACTTAGATTAAATCTTCATTCTGTCTCTGTCAAGTCATATAAACTGACCGAGACAGAATTATGATTTAATGCATGATTAGCGTAATCCTGGGTTATGCCACTTAACCCCAAGCCGAAATTTTACAATCCATTCATTCATTCGACTATAACCCCAAAATTATGTTTGATTTCTTTCTAAAAAGGTATTGGGATCAAAGTACTGTTTTTGGTTTATAACCCGTCATTTTTACTATAAGGTACCATTTTGTGACTGGTTTTAACTGAATAATATATAACACATGAACTGCTCATTGTTGGTGCGGCTTATTGACAATTTTATTTCCCGTCCGATCACTTGTACATGTACAGAGTGGGGCAATGTAGTAGTAGTACGCATGCATCAGTTTTGAAAAGAAGCAAATAAAACTGTGACAGTATTATGAGCTTGTGATGTTTATAGCGATGTTCATTTCTGTAAGAAATCAGCATTGAACCTTAAATTCCGTTGCGTCGATAGGTATGAACGCAACGGAAAACGTTAGTTATAGCACCCAATGTGATAAAGTTTCAAATGACAATAAGTTAAAAGATAAAAACCGTCATTTTTGTTTCTATATTTTGATAATAACAATGAGTTACTCAGCTACTCTGATTTTCAGCGGCTGATTGCAAGAGAATGCCTTAACGCATTGAGTCGGCCAATTGTATAAATCATAGTGCCACAAAGTTTAAATAAGTAAATTTTAAGGCGAAACTCATAGAAAGAAAGCTCACCAGAAGGTATCAATAAATAGACAAGTGCAAAAGTTATTCCTCTATTGTACATAGTAGGTCAATCTCTATCAGTCAATGATTTATCAGTCAAGAGCAATAAATACTTAATATAAACAAACGAATAATAATATTTAATGTTATCGTATAAGTATCTATGACGTGCTAAATCACGTTTGATTGGGTAGATAAGTCCTTCATAGACTTTCTTTTCAATCGAAAGGCATCCAAACATTTATCAGATAGTTTTTTATTACTTTTCCTGTAAATACAACTTAATGCATTTTACAAACAATATAAGTGCATTTAATTGCACAATAATTTGAAATAATATCCGCAGTCCACAGCACAGTTACACATTCCTGAAAATTAATTGTGCTTCCTCGGTAGAATAGTTACTTTATTTATAGCAAGCTACCTAAGTTGTATAACTTAAATTATTTCCTCTTATTTATCTAGAACGTATGTAAATATTATTAAATAGCATTTCCGGTATATAATTCATGCTTACCAAATATTTCTTTACTATTTTCAGATATTTCAATAAACAAAAATATTTTTTCTTAAAATTAATTGCAATTATAATCTCAAATAGTTTGGAAAAGTGGTTGAAATTCTTAAAAAATATGTTAGCTAGTAAAGTAGAAAAATAGCTCTCCTGTATACGATAATTCTTAAAAAAAGATGCTAATCTAGCATTGTTAGAAAATTATTAATAGCATACATTTTATAACTAGTACGTCAAACAGAAAGCACCTAAAGCAATAATAGTATACTATAATACCCTTTACAGACTGCGCTAAATGTCAATCTTTACACACTGCGCTACTTTTAGCATCGATGCAGTTGCGATGCTAACGCAAGTTATTATCGATACAGTCGCGATGCAGAACCTGGTAATTGTCAAATTATGTTCTGAATTTTGGCGGCTGCATCGACACTATACGCGCGTTAGCATCGATGCTAAATTAAATCTGTTCATTGCGTGAACCGCGATGCCGAAGCGCGTTTTCAAAACGCGCGACTGCATCGATGCTAAAAGTCGCAGTGTGTAAGGGGTCTAAGAGTATAATATAAGTACCGTATGACACATAACTCCCATCGCCCGCCACACCGATTGCCGGCTTGCTAATAGACATAGTTGCAGCTATTTATTTTACAACACTGGCAATGCGGTTGTCAAGTGGCTGGCATGGAAACGTTGGTAATTGATATTAATGGCGCCTTATCAACTCGACTCGTGCCCGTAGGTACAAGTCTGTAATTAACTACAACTGTTGTTAAATATGTACAATATCATCCGCGTATACTTTTTAGTTTAAACTTATTTTTTTAAAGTTTTAATTTTGATTCGGATACACGTTTAGGTTATCTGTTCAAAGAAAGTAGGTAGGCTGTATCCTTTTAGTATCTTTTGACCATGTAGGTAGGTACAATAAGATCATAGGATAGAAAAAAAATATTACCCCATCCAAGAGACATGATACCTTATAGATAGATGCAACATTTAACTCGCTTAATAGTCATACGTCTTATGGCGAAATTTCGTCGAAAAGCTGCACTTTATCATTAAAGCACGCCATTTTGCACAGTGATATGTAGTAAGGACCAAAAAAGCGATTTCACCCCTTATAAACAGAGATGGCGCCACTTTTCTAAAAAAACAATTGAAAAATTCTACAAGTCAAACCACGTTACCGATTTGATTGAAAATGGTATCAAATAAAAGATAATTATGATATCTATTATATAAAAAAACATTGTTAAGATCGTACCTTCTAAACTCGCACAAATATATATTTTTAGTTTAAAAAATAATAAGTTTAGAACACTGACTTGTGGTATCTATCGCGTATCAACTTGGATCCATCTATCTGGGTGCATTCTGCACACGTGCCCCACCCACTCCCACTTCAGCTTTGCTGCCTTCTCACCAACGTCCGCTATTACAGATGGAGCGTATTGTCGTAGTTCGGATCTTGCCGATCCTTTTAATTCCCAGCATGCTCCTTTCCATAGCTCGTTGGCAAACCTTGAGTTTAGATTTCTGACTTTCGGTCAATATCCACGTCTGCGCTCCGTAAGTAAGAACGGGCAGGTGTGTCGACGAAGAAGTAAATGTTTGGGGGAGACCTTTGCCCAGCAGTGGGATGAAATAGGTTAATAAAAAAATACAAAACACTTACTATACTATCATTCATCATCATCATCATCATTATCAGCCAAAGGACGTCCACTGCTGAACATAGGCTTCCCCCACGGCTTTCCACAGCGACCGATTACTAGCGGTCTGCATCCAGTTTGATCCTGCAATCTTTATAAGGTCGTCTGTCCATCTTGTTGGTGGACGTCCTACGGTGCGTCTTTGGTCGAAGGGTCTCCAATCTAGAACTTTCCTGCCCCAACGGCCATCAGTTCTTCGCGCTATGTGCCCTGCCCATTGCCACTTGAGCCTACTAATTCTCAAGGCTCGTTGTGTGTCTTTGAGCTTCTTTATAAGGCCCATAGTTAGAGACCATGTTTCGGATCCGTATGTCATCACTGGTAACACACACTGGTTGAAGACTTTCGTCTTTAGACACTGAGGTAAATGAGATGAGAAGACACTCTTGCGTAATTTCCCGAACGCTGCCCAGCCGAGTTGGATTCGTCGATTGATACTATACTATGCTTGTATCGTTCCTTATTGGTACGATACAAGCATAGTATAGTAAGTTAGTAATAGTTCCCATATCGCTCTGCAGCGATATGAGATTTTGGTTTTGAAGAGGACAGGGTTGGTGTTCGAAACGTCGCATACAACTCTTACTAATCTGTGGTGGCTTAAGGATATAATGTTTTGTACTATGTGTATTTCGTTGCGCAAGGGTCAACACCACAGTTATCATAATTTTATAGGTACTCCCCATAGAAGTACTATCCTCTAAAGGGATAATAATTTTATGGTACTTCCAGTGAGTTGTTACTACTACATATAGAGAAGCTATGAGAAGCAAAAAATATGTCGCAAATAAGACGACAAGATTGTGACGTTTACCTTGAAATTTGAATTTCGAATTATGAATGTGTACTAGAGTTGATGTCTGTGTCGTCAATCATGGAGTACGAAATTAGTTCGTGGTGTCAGTTCCATACGCTAGTAATAGTAGCTCAATGGGTACTTCATACTTATTTGCACATAATCCGCGCGCGGGAAATTGCTAGGATGATCACAAACTGCTTCTGTAGAAACATTAACAAAATAAGTACCTAATCGTACTTGGATAATCATTTCTCGAGATTGTTGTCTTTAATGAATGTGGTAAAGGATTTTTTTAACCTATTATTCTTATGTAACCGGTTATTTTGTAGCTATTACGATGCTATTATTTTAAATGCATACTTTGCATATCTACACGTGCCTGTATGCAAAGTATTGTAAAAAATATCAAGTCATAACGGACTTGCAGCTTAACAGCTGTTTAAGATAAGTTCCTACGATAAATACTCAGTCACTAGTCACCCATTACCCATCACTGACTATCTCGATGAGAGGTCATATGAGGAGCTCAGAGATAGGTACACGTATAAGACTTTTTCACCTTACCAAAAATAAATCACGATACCAAACCTCTAGCAAATTTGTCTCTGGTAATCATTTTTTTAAACAAAATCTTCCGCAAGGTCTCAAGTCAGAAGCACTTGAGCGAAACTCATTAACTGCATGCACGTTTTACATAGGTAAAACCCCTGCAAAAAACGAAATACCTACGTACCAGACGTAGGTAAGAAGTTTTTTGCAAAGTTTGTGTATGTATTTACATATTTTGCAAAAAAGTATCTACCTAACAGATGTGCGCAAAACGTCTACTGATGATGACAACTCGAAAACCCAGTAAATACCCATATCATGAAGTATCTATACGATTGGGCAGAGGAGTATCCTATTCATTCCGAAAATAATTGAAAAATAAAAAGCTTACCAACGGCAAATTAGGACTGCTGGCATTGTGGCATTTAAGACAGGATAAAAGACATACTGGCTAAATGATTACAGTGCTTTCAGTGCTTCAGTGGTTTCAAACAAAGTAAAAGTTGCGCCAAAGCAAATCTGACAACAGTACTTCGTTTCATTTTTAACTTTATCTATAGGAATCTGTTAACCTTGGAGAGATTTTATTTATTTTTTATTTATTTAAACTTTATTGCACTGTTAATGGTACAATTGGCGGACTTAATGCCTTATGGCATTCTCTACCAGTCAACCGCTTGGGAAATGCAGAGAGTTATATCAGTGGCGGAATATTAAAAAATTCTGAGAGGGACAAAAATTTAAAATGCATTAACATAAACATACATACAAAAATTACATAGATAAACAAAAATATTTGTGAATATATAAGCATATAGCATAAATTGATGAAGGCTCTAAAAGAAATTTCTTAATATTTTTTTCTTTCTCTCACATGACCCTTTTTGTTAACAGCCAGTATACACTCGGCGGCGACGCCTCTCGGATCGATGCTCTCTGGCCCCATCATGGAGGCGATAGGTCGGCGACGGACGCTGCAAGTATGCGTGCTGCCGCTCATAGTAGGCTGGGTCATCATCGGCACGTCCGTCCACCACGCCGTACTGCTGCTCGGAAGAGTTATCTGTGGATTCGCTGTGGGCATCATGGCTGCACCTTCACAGGTAAAGCTTTTGTTTAAGAATATAAAATTACGAAGTTTTTTCAAAGGTATTCTAAACAGTAGGTACTGGTATGAATGGAGTATAAGATAGCAAAGATCACTAAGGTCAAAGTATCCCGTCGTTTAGTAAAAGCCATTTTCTCTATAGTTACTTCTAGTCAATCTGTAGATACGCACGTCATTCAATACCACTCTCCAAATCTTCATCTATTTTCGCTGGATCACGTGTCAATTAGCATAAACAATCACATGATAGAGATCGCTTCGTAAATTGCTTTCACGGTGACCGCAATAACGTGTTCTCTTATCTGGAGCTGAGGTTATGTCAATAACGAAAATCAAAACGAGTTAGTCATAATATAATATCTCAAGGCCTGTGAATGAATGTAGTCGTACCTACTGAGTAAGCAGTATTGTTTAGATACTAAGCTCGTGATTTATTTTCAGGTGTACTTAGGAGAGATCTCAGAGCCAAGACTGCGTGGTCTGCTCATTGGCACGCCGTTCGTGGCTTACTCCCTTGGAGTGCTATACGTCTACGCGCTCGGCGGCGCGCTGCCGTGGCGGTCAGTGGCGTATCTATCCGTGGTGCTGCCAGCGCTGGCCTTCGTGGCATTGTGCTTCTCGCCTGAGAGCCCCACGTGGCTGGCCCGACGCGGACGGTTCCATGAAGCGATGGCCGCCATATCCCGCCTGCGAGGCGACCCAGACATCGTAAGTCAATATGTATTGCAGTATCACTATTGAAGCGATGCAATCATTTTTAGTAGTCGAGTTGTTGATATATATTGGACACCGATCACATCATACATTGCTCTGATCCAAAAGTAAGTACTTAGCTAATGCACTGTGTTATGGAAATCAGAAACAACGGTCGTACCACAACACCCAGACCCGAGACGATGTAGAAATTTCTGATTTTCACACTGAACCGACCGGGAATCAAACCCGGGCCGGGACCTCGGAATGGCAACGCTTTGACACTGAGCGTGCTCACGCCACTACTCGACGGGTCACCATAAATTGTTCTTTTGTCATGACTGTGCTATATGTTGACTCTGCTTCTACTTCATACCTAGCGATCTCTGTGCTATAAAATTTATTTTGTGTATTATTTCAGTTCAATGTAAGTAAGTACATAAGTTAATTGATTTTAAAACTTGCTATGATGTTTTTCACAGATGACACAAAAGGAGATATTTTTTTATACCAATAACAATCTTAGAATTACCTGATTTATCAAACACAAACAACTAAGCCTTTATTTACATACTATAAAATAGAGTGTGAAGTTCGTTGGCAATGTTTAAGAACAACATCAAATTAAATCATATCATATCAAATGAAATTCATTTATTGTGGCACACAGGTAGATTAATTCTTAATAAAAATGACGTTTTACGGTGACCTGTCTTATCTATCAGACAAACAATATTTCAGTAGAATACAATAATAATAGTCACCATGTATGTTCTCATAATTAGTGCCTGTTCTTCTTTGACTTATTTATCTACTCTTATTCACTATTCAACCGTCTTATTAACAATTATAATGAGTAAATAAATAAGGCTTTAAATAGAATAGAGAACCTAAATGTTAATGACACTTCTCCTAAATCAGGTACCTACCTAAGTTATATTCTATCTTAAAATCTTATAGAAACAGTGACCACTGTAGGTTTACAAACGTAAGATAAACTTTAAAAAGTGTATGTGTAGATAAATATAACATTATTACGTATTATGAGACTTGCGAGTTAAGAAATGTTACAGTATTAGCTTTCTTTCGATAAAGTTTCAACAGCATGATCCATCGCCGCCCATCGCTTTATTACCTCTTCATATGAACAAAACCGAATTGTTTTAACGGTTTAATGACCAGAACGAGATACTTTTCAATTGACTGTGTTCTCGAACAAGCTGGATCGTCATCACGATACATCGCCATGTGGAGTTTACAATCATTAAGCATCGTGTTTCAAGCGGAAGATTGAAATGACATTTTACAATGAAGAAACGTTCTCCTTCTATTAATATCGAGAACATTTCAAACGGTTTATATTAACATCATTACAAACAGTTAACTTCATTGTACTTTTTAAATCAATACGATTACACATGATCTTCGAAATTACAGTCTCTATTTATTTAATTTCGTATTGTTTTATTTAAATCAACACAAAGTTCAAGGAGCAATCTCTTATTTAATAATGAATCGATTCATCAGGTTTATAAAAATATTATAAACTTCATTAAATTATGCTCATGTTATTTCAATTATGAGTTTGAAAAGAAACAAATACTTTGTAATTCATTCATTGCCTTATCAATGCCAATTCACACGAAAAAAAATGAGACATGAATTAAAACCTAATGAAGTTACCTACCTAATCATACCACATTACGAACACTCCGAGTGACGTTATTGGCCCTTAGTTATTCGATGTGTTGAAGATCACGAGAAAACCGCGGAGGTGGATAATTTTTGACGTCAAGGGCGTAACCGGTTGTAATCCCTGCGTAAAGGTTTTCCTCTATTGCTACTTCTTTTCTCTGAAGCCGTTGTCGATCATGGGATCGATGGTAAATAAAACTATAAATTAACACGCGCTTCCGATGCGGCAATGAAAAGTGGGACTGGGACAGCGCATAGTTATGTTTCTTTGACACACACAGGCCAAATGGGAAGGCGTAGTGTTGCACTGCACAGTTATCAGAGAAGAGGAAGGGACTGTTTAATAATACATAGTACGGACATCATCACGTCAAGGTAAACACTGCGGTATCTTATGCAGTTGTAATAAGGGCTAGTTTGCAACAAAAGTAAGTAACCTGATGTGCTGGCCACTGTACTTATTAATCCATACGTTGTAAAATCAGCCATCACAAACAATGTGTTTTCAAGTAGCACTACACACGCGTCTACACGAAAGTGCCGTGATTGAATCATTAAGTAAAAAGAGACATACACAACGAGTCTCTTGACAATGTTTAAATGCTTGGTTTTCCTTTGCATTTTCT
The DNA here is from genome assembly GCA_963924145.1 of Pyrausta purpuralis. Taxonomy (NCBI): domain Eukaryota; kingdom Metazoa; phylum Arthropoda; class Insecta; order Lepidoptera; family Crambidae; genus Pyrausta; species Pyrausta purpuralis. The sequence continues at coordinate 16,243,092 of OZ001651.1, read as the reverse complement.
GCTTCACACGTTATCAAGCATTATCCTCATATCCTCACATCCTCATATCTCACTATATTTTCCTTGTCCGGTAGGTAAAGGGTATGTTGAAAGGACTTCAAATCTTGCATTACCTCGCACGTACGTAGTAACAATTTATAAATCTGTTTCTTGTACAGACCGTCGATACAACACACGTCCTCATTGATGATTAGGTATTAGTTAATTTCACCTCTATCGCTGCTCAGTACAACCAAACCCTTATTTTCTCAGGCCCAACGTGAACTCCACGAGTTGATCTCAGCCCGCGAGAAGGAAAAGGCCCGGGGCGAAGAAACCATCAGGTTCCTGGCTACCGTGGCGAAGGCCCCGGTTCTCAAGCCCCTGCTGCTCATCAATGCTTTCAACATGCTGCAGATTCTCTCCGGCAGTTATGTGGTCATCTTCTACGCTGTTGACATTGTCAGAGATGTGGGCGGTTCGATGGATCCTCATGTAAGTTTTTGGAAGTTGTGACAATGTATGATAGAGTTACTGTCTCCTATGTGCAGGAGAAACTTTGAAATGCTAAAGTATCACTAATCTTAATTCAACTGGAACGTAGAAATCTTGGTTTTAGACCCATTTTAATGGTTTCTCCTTCAAATAAAATTAGTGAAGTTATGTAAGCAACAATTTTATGTGAACAAAACAAGTAGATAAATTCTTATTAAAATCGCACCAATTGCCCTGAGTCCCAGGCCATGATCTAAGTTCATGGTCATTCTCCGTAAATTAAACTACACTCGCAATATACAAACAAACAAGTCAATTAGTCAAGTTAATATTTCAACCACATACGGTTTAATATTAGCATTTAAGTGCCTACCTATTATGTACAACGGAAACTGTCAGATAGGTACAGTTTGCAAGTCATACAAGTATCTTGTGTTATGCTTAGCTTGCTTGCTTGTCAGTGGCGTCATGCTTACGCATGTATGAACGAACACTGATGTGATGATCATAAATTCTATTGTACCCCGCAATATCTGAGCTAAAAATTTTGATATCTCGTGATACAATAGTATTAATTACGACAACAATTCGGTGGACAGAATGGGGATTCGACTATTCGAATGCTCATTCTAAACTACTTCCACTCATCTTGAATTGAAAATTGAATTGAATTGTTTTATTTTTATGTTCAGATTGCCGCCAACGCAAGTGCCCTCATGAGGCTGGTAGTGACAGTTGTGGCTTGCGTGATGCTGCTCAAGATCACGCGGCGCGCGCTCGTCATGATCTCAGGCGCTGGCACCGCTGTCTGCACGCTCGTACTCGCCTTCCTACTGACCCAGGGACCGGGCTCCGGCTGGCTCCCACCAGCACTCATCCTCGGCTACGTAGCCTTTAACACCCTCGGATTCTTTTTACTACCAGGACTCATGATCGGAGAACTGCTTCCCACCAAAGTCCGCGGTCTCTGCGGAGGATATATTTTCTGTCTCTTCAACGCCGTCCTATTCGGTTTCACAAAATTATACCCAGTAATGAAGAGCGCCATCGGTATGGCCGGAGTCTTCGGCCTATTCGGAGCTTCGTCTTTACTAGCCACTGTTGTGTTATACCTCATGCTCCCAGAGACCAAAGGCAAATCCCTCATACAGATAGAACAATACTACCAAAAGTCCAACATCATGTGGGTGACCCGGAAAAAAGACGGAAACAGTGACGCTGTTTGAAACAGTTAGTTTAATTGTTAAATCTGTTGCTAAGTTATTTATACACAGGTTGAGTAGCTGTCTTATAGGAATGTCTACTGAATATACATAACCCGACATTGTTTTCAATCTCTATCGAATGTTAATATATCTCTTTTATGTATTTAGGTAAAACTTACTTGACAAAAACTACGCTGTAGCATCATATTTTTGGATAATGTACTTAATTATAACTAGAACAGGGTTTGAAATAGAATGATGACTTAACATCAGCCTGGTATGTTCCTCGATGCTGTTATAGCCAGTGCTTATTAAATCCTTTCTTCAAAATGAGCATTATTAACACATACGCCATTATGAGATGACTTAGTAAAAATATATATTAAGTTAAGTGTATTTGTGATATTTTCGAAACAAACTTATTTATGTAAGACGAGTTGACCAAATATTTAAATACCTAGAAAATACAAATAAACAACTGTGATGGTATGGTAAATGATATGAGCAACGACATTTATAAACGTTAGTTTGTTTTTAAGACATCTTCATTATGTGCATTTAAAAGCAACTTTTACAGCTAATAATAATAATATAATGTAAAAGTTTTAAACCAAGAGCCATAGTTATTTTGAAATGCAATTTGTATGGCTATAAATTCGTGTAAAGATTGTATGCCCTTTACATGTTGTAACGTTATGTAGTTAAAATGTTATATTGTAACTTTTGCAATAGGTACGAGATTTTTATCTGTGATCTACATATTGACCGTGTTGTACGTACATAATAAAAGTGTAGGTGCTTCTGTGACTATTATGTATTTTAGATTAAGATTATATTTTTCTATTAACAGAAAAATATGAATTATGATAAGAATATTACAAATAAATCTTAATATTTTATTAATGTTTTTTATTTACTACTATAGGTCGAACGCTAAACTGAGACATTTCTGACGTCACTTTTGTAGCCTCCGTTTCCATTTCCCTCACAATTTATGTACTCCCTATCATTATTATGTATTAAACGATCGTTTTTACCTTAGAAAAACATTTAATTCATCATATTAATAAAAATGCGTATTGCTATAATCGAAATAAAAATTTAATGTGATAGCAAAAAAAATGTAACTTAGTTTAAGTATCAATTTGTATTTTGTTCCAGTACCATAAAATAAAGAATAAAAATAAAAGTACATAAATTGGGAGAAGACGACGAAAGTGACGTCAGAAACGTCTATTTTTTGTAAAAAATGTAAAGGGGTATGGTAAATGAAAGATTGTATAACTTACCAACAATGTCTATTTAACAATCAAAACATTATCTGAATTAGGTTCCAGACAGAATGTAAGAATATTTCAGTCTGTAGTAAGATATCTTACTATAAAAGCTTTATATCTCCCTCTGGTACACTGTCAGCCTGTACTTTGGTAAGACTTAGCCCGTATTTTAGATATGGCCATCCCTCTCACTCTCATGTTGGTGTGAACGACAGGGTCGACTATATTCTTCTCCTTCCTGGTCAAGTGGTGTTCGTTTCGTGACAGATGCTACGGGGGTCGGTTCTAGAGATAGCCTTTCCATTCATTCGCAATAGTTGACTGGCGTGAGCGACAGGGACTGCTATATTTTCGCTTCTACTGGTGAAACGGTTTCGTTAAGAGGTGTCAGGCAGCCGTTGGTAGGGTCTACGTCGCCCGCACTTCCAGCAGTACCACTCATAGCATCGCTTGCAGATCTGTTATGTTAGCGAGCATATATAGCCATCTCTCGCACTCGCATTGCCTTGCTGTCGTGGCAGATAGGGACAGCTAACTACTCTCTCGTTCCACTCAAGTATCGCTTATGAGGTATCGGGCAGCCGTTGGTAGAGGTGCGGGTTCCCAGGCACATATGTGGAGCGTGGCGCCGAAAACGCCCTCGCACTTCGAGCAGTACCACTCATGATATCGCTTGCAGATCTGTTATGTTAGCGAGCAAATTTAGCCGTCCCTCGCACTCTCAATGTCTTGCTGACGTGACAGAAAGGGACAGCTAGCTACTCTCTTGTTCCACTCTAGTGTCGTTTATGAGGTATCGGGCAGCCGTTGGTAGAGGTGCGGCCGCGAGGCACATACCTGGAGCGCGGCGCTGACAACGCTCTCGCTTCGAGCAGTACCACTCATAGCATCGCTTGTAGATCGGTTATGTTAGCGAGCAAATATAGCCGTTCCTCGCACTCGTAATGTCTGGCTGACGTGACAGAAAGGGACAGCTAGATTACTCTCTTGTTCCACTCAAGTGTCGTTTATGAGGTATCGGGCAGCCATTGGTAGATGTGCGGTCCTGAGGCACATACGTGGAGCGTATCGTCTACGCTACGCCATGATATCGCTTGCAAATCTGTAACGTTAGCGAGCAAATATAGCCGTCCCTCGCACTCGCAATGTCTTGCTGACGTGACAGAAAGGGACAGCTAGATTACTGTCTCGTTCCACTCGTGTCGTTTATGAGGTATCGGGCAGCCGTTGGTAGAGGTGCGGTCGCGAGGCGCACCCGGGACAGACGTGCAGCGTGGCGCCCACGACGCCCTCGCACTCCCAGCAGTACCACTCGTGGCAACGCTTGCACTTGTAGATCTATTAACAAAATAGTACATTATGATACAAGTGTGCTAAGTTGACCATTATATACAAGGCGATATTGTGTGTGAGCGAAAGCGAGTGCGCCATAAACAAGCCGCGTATATTATGGTCACAGACACACGTGTTTCATACGACGTTTTTTAACACACTTGCGAGGAAAAAACAGGACTTTAATTACTTATTTTCGAAAAATTGCGCGTTGTTTTTTTTTCTTGCCGCGATACCGATGCGCGCGCAAGGCTGAGGCGCGAACTACAGGGTGTCCCGTGGCAGATTTAGGATTTTAAAATGAAATAAATGAACGTTATACACAAAAAAATATCATTTATTGCTTATCAAATTAAACATCAAACATGCGGATTTTACTTCTTAAAAATTACACCGTCTAGATGTCGTCCCTCACAACGCACACACTCGCGGAATCTTTCCATGGTATTCTGAGCGACGCGCTTCAGTAGTGACTAAGGGATAGCGTGCACTTCTCGCACGATATTCGCTTTCAAATCAGAAATATCGGCTGGGTTGCTGTTGTACACTTTTGCCTTTAAATACCCCCACAGAAAAAATCCATAGGGGTGAGATCCGGTGATCTGAGTGGCCACACGATATCACCAAATCTCCTTATCAATTTATCAGGGATTTTTTCGCGCAGCATGTTAATGGTGGCTCTCGCTGTGTGAGGTGTGGCGCCATCTTGTTGAAACCACGTGTGGGAGCTATACGATTGATGCTCTTGAAGCGCTGGCATGAAATATTCGTTTATCATGCGACGGTACGCGTCTCCATCTACGGTTACAGTGTCGCCTCGCGAATTTTCAAAGAAAAATGGCCCGATAGTGCCATTGGCGGATAGAGCGACCCAGACTGTAACTTTTGGGCTGTGAAGTGCTTGTTGGTGTTTTAATCGCGGATTTTGTCCTTTCGGCGCCCAATAGCGGCAGTTTTGTTTGTTGACAAATCCATTCAAATGGAAGTGTGCTTCATCACTAAACCAAATCGTGTTGGCAGTTCGAAATCGGGTTAGCATGATTTCGCAGAACTCTTTATGCACTTTGAAATTGTTTGGCTTCAGAGCTTGCACTAATTGGATTTTGAAAGGGTGAAGACCAATATCTTTGCTTAAAATTCGGTGTACCGTTATTTTTGGTATCCCCAAAGCCGATGCTCTCTTGCGCACGGACTGACGCTGATTTTCATGAACCGACTGAATGTTCTCTTCCATTCTTGAAGAGCGACTGGGTCCCGGCCGCGAGTCGTTTGTGGTTGAACCTTTCGTACGAAACTTTTGCACCCAGGTCCTAATCAATTTTTCACTAGGGGCGTCACTTAATCGGCGAATATTGAACCGCGAACAGAAACGACGGCGAGCAATGACGCATGAATTATTGGTTTTGAAGTATGCCTCTACTGCGAACGCGCGATGTTCACTCGTTCAGTTCGACATCGTGACTAAATAATCCGCATATGTGCTGAGTCGATCTGTGCCCCCTCTCCCCTCCCCCGCGCAGTGTTTGTAGAACTAAGAAGATTTTAAATCCTAAATCTGCCACGGGACACCCTGTAGATCGGCCAACAGCCAAGATTAAAAATGTAATAATTCGTGTTTACACAAATAACAGATTTTTTTAAGTATTTTTTTAGTAATAAAGCTGTATTTATCATTTATTGAAATAAATATGTAGATACTGATTTTTCGCATAAATACTATTTGTTGCTAAAATAAAAGTTATAACCCGACTAGGGTACAAATTTTAATGTAAATTGGTCGGGTAAATAAACGAAAGGCACTAGTGCAATAATATACTGAAAAATCACGCGTGTTTAATACCTATGATTATGAGCTAAAAATCGGTGGAATAAAAACGTCGTTTTGAGCAAGTGTGTTGAAATAGTACATTATGATACAAGTGTGCTAAGTTGACCATTATATACAAGGCGATATTGTGTGCGCACGAGCGAAAGCGAGTGCGCCATAAGAAAGCCGCGTATATAACGGTTACAGGCACACGTGTTTCATACGACGTTTTTCAACACACTTGCGAGGAAAAAACAATACTCTTCATTTACTAAGTTTTAATTATTAAAACAGTAATAATACATTTCACTCGATTTTGACGGCAAAGACTTTCGCACGCGTTTTTCGCCACACACATATGTCCGGCGGAGTTAATAATAGGTTTTCTTCATTTAAAGTAGACATTTTCATTAATATTAAACTTCATAATTAATCCAAACTTCGTCACAGCCGACAATTATTATTTACGAAATATGGCGCGTTGTTTTTTTTTTCTTGCCGCGATACCGATGCGCGCGCAAGGCTTAGGCGCGAACTAGATCGGCCAAAAGCCAAGATTAAAAATGTAATAATTCGTGTTTAAAACACAAATCACAGAAAATGTTAAATGAATTTGAGCTATTTTTAGTTATAAATCTGGATTTACTATTTATTGAAATAAATATGTAGATACTGTTATTTTTCGCATAAATACTGTTTTTTGCTAAAATAAAAGTATTGTATAACCCGACTAAATTAAATCGCTTCTTCTTCTTACTTACGACTTGGTACTAGGGTACAAATGTAAATTGGTCGGGTTAATAAACTAAAAGCACTAGTGCAATAATATAATGAAAAAGCACGCGTGTTTAATATCTATGATTTTGAGCCAAAAATCGGTGGAATAAAAACGTCGTTTTGAGCAAGTGTGTTGAAAAATATGTTATCGATCTATAGATCTTTTCATAACTAGAAGAAATGGTTATCGATCTGAAAGTATGGGGGAGTGAAGTAATAATGCTAAATAGAATAACAATGTCTATCCTTTCTACGGCCGTTTTGTTAACATTGTATACCCCCTTGGTTTTTTTAAACTTTTACTTTATTTATAATGGACGCGGCATTCAAATGTACTAATAATAATAATCATAATTCATCATTATCAGCCAAAATGTCCTCTGCTGAATAAAGGCGTCCCATACGGTTTTTCACAGCGACCGGTTGTGAACGGTCTGCATCCAGTGTGATTCTGCGATCTTTCAAAGGACGTCAGTCCATCTTGTCGTCGGACGTCCTACGAAGCCTTTGGTCGAAGGGTCACCAATCTAGAACTTTTCTGCCCCGACGGCCATCAGTTCATAGCGCTTGTAAGTTGCTTAAGTGGCACTTAAGCTTAGGTACTGATTCATTGCACATCACAAAAGTTAATACGATTTTATGTTTGTAGAAAATTTACAAACAAGGTGTTTATATCGCTTAGCGCGATCTCTTCGGGACAATTTTTGGGTAAAATTAAACTATTCATAGGTAGTTTAGTGCAAAGAGAATTTTACAGAAAGATATGATTGATAACATAAGCTCAACTGGCAATGGGCGGGGCACATATCACGAAGAACTGATTAGAGATGTTAAGAACTCGAGTCTTTCGAGTCCTAAATTTTGAGCTCGACTGACAAATTGCACGACTTGACTCGTTACAGTAAGACTCCTAAAACTAGAGAACTAAAGTCTGTATGAGGTCTTGAGCGCAACATGGAACTCGAGTCTTTTTTTAAGCGCTCGAGTCGTTTTCACGGGGCGAGTCGAGCTAGAGTCCTTTTCCGTTTGGTGTTCCTTTTTAAATCAGGTAATCCGCAGAAGACAATACATAAGTCAAATAAAATCACAATCAATCAAAATTGTTCTGATTACGCACATATAAGTATGTATAAAGGCTAGAATAATACAATAATAAAATAAACCTTAATATGCTCAAGACATAAGAATCGCGCTCTTTTGAGACTCGAGAATTTTTAAGACTCTAGCTCTATCTTTAAGGACTCTTGTTCTATTTTAGCGCTCGAAAGACTGAAGCTCGGTTCGACTCAAGACTCGGAGTTTAGTTAGTTCACTGAGTCGTGTAAAATTGAGATTCGTATGAAGACTTTCATTTGTTCCACAGCTTAACGATGCAGCTGCAGTTCTGGCAAAATGTTTTATATCTTTCCTTCTTCATTGCTCTGTAATAGCTGACTAAAAGCTACACGGATATAGCAAATAATCCCTCTATGCCAATGTATTTCCGAGAAAAATAGAACGTCATTTAAGGATTGTATTCAAGAACTAACATATACTAATAAATCATGCAGATTAAGCAATCATAACATAAAAGGAGCTAACATTGTAAATAGCATAGAAATCGTTCAACTTAGTTGAGGAAAGTCAACATCAAACAAGTGGATTATTTATATGCAAATACGTGACCATTCACTGTGAGTTTGCATGACTGTAAGTAAACATACATTATCTTTAATGGGCACACTCAAGCCAAGTACGGACAACAACACATCAAGGTAAACAATGGGGTATCTTATGCAGTTGTTATATGGGCTAGTTTGCAACAAAAGTGGGTAACCTGATGTGCTAGCAACTGTACATAAACAATTACCTGTTTATCTAGATCTGTGAACTGCCGCAGACAACCGAAGCAGTACTGCGCTTGTCCTTCGTTCGGCAACTCTTCATATGGGTCCACAGGAAACAAATGGTGATAGGATCTGCCAGGGAAAAACATTAAGCTTCAAGTCCGTTACAATAGGAAGCGGATAACTTATTTGAATATTTTGGCAGAATTTTAGGATTTGGCATGCTACATTTACATAATAATCGGCAGAAGACCGCCCTGAAAGGCTTAATAGGACAGCATTTTAAATCTTTATTGCACCTTTTGTGCAATAAAGCTTGAAAATAGATAATTTGCTTCTGAGATTTAATGGCATATAAATACGACACGAGATGGAAGCGATTTTGTCTTTCAAAGCCAATCCACACCGCACCGCAAGCAATTTCGCCGCATTGAAAACCACATGAAAAGTGTGGTGTCGCGGCTAAAGACACCTGAATGGTCAAAAGAGAGTTTATAAAAACTAAAATTCGACTACTTAAAACACACTCTAAAAAGTACTAAATAAGAAAATAGACTTTAAGGATAGCCGTGGATGTATGCCACTTTGATTTTATTTTATTATTATAATAATTCTGCTTTGCTACAGTAGGTGGCGCCATCTATTGATTTTGCTTTGAATTTAGATTTTTTTAAAATCGCTTGCTTTAAGGGGCTCCCCGAATTTTTAACGCGCACACTAGCGCCACTTTAGTAGAAAAATCATAACTCGTTAAATAAAAGACCAATCGAAAATCTGATTGATGCGATTGTAGCTCTGGTTATGTGGTTTAGATACAATGTTTAGCACTTTGAACGCCGACGTTATAATCCAATGCCGCACTCCGACAGCCGATCACGAGCTCCACTCGTGATGCTCTTGCGCCCAAGTACGCCGCGGGTTTTTTAAAGCGTCATCTGCGGTTCGCCGGCGTTTTTCGGTGATATTTTAAGATTTATAAAAAAATTATTAGCGTATATATAGGAACAATTCTTTTTGTATTTGGAAGGTGATTTTATATATTTTTAGGGTAAAATTAAAACAATGTGCTTACATATTTATTTTTATTTTGAAACTATAGTAAAGTGAACACGTTTTTTGAAAAAAAAAAAACTCTAACATGTGTTTGCTCTTGCTTTTATACAGTATAATCTTTTTGTGTGTGATATTTTTTGAAGCAAGGGTAATTACATAATGGTACTGAACAGTCAGGACAATAAAAAATTTCATTACCACTAAAGAGCCATTTCGCGCCAAAACTTTACACAATAGTGTCCACGTAGCGAGCCCGCGGCGCACTGGCGCATACAAAGTACTTTGTGCACTGGCGAGACAGCGCGGGCCGACGCATTGTCACGCCACCTCCAACCAAATACGTTAATGAATTGTATGTGTGCGTGTAGCTAAATCGTTCCTCTATACGTTGCTACCAAGCGGATCACGAACTGTTCTCGTTATTTTGATACAAACAGTATGGAATTTGATCACGAGTACTATTCGTCATCCGCGACTCTAAGAGAAAAAGTGTAACGAGTGGTATTCGTTATCGGCGAATTACGCGTGGCAGTTATTTAAATGGCCGGCGAAATGGCGGCAAAACTGCATAACGAATGGTCCTCGTGAACGGCGTGCAAAGTGTTAAGTTCAATAAAACAGAGTTATCTTCAGTTACAGTTAGAAAAATTGGAAAAATTGGCCATATTTAGCAGTTTTTCTAACTCTAACTACAGTAAGCTACTTTTGAAACAATTTAAACGTACTAAATAAATTACAGAACCTGTACCTACTACAATCGTGTCTACCAGATTTTTGTTTATTTTGTATAGGAGTAATAATTATTTTAAATAGAGTGGCGCTAGTGTGCGTCTAAAATTTGGGTAGGATAGCCGTGGTGGTAGTGGTGGATTTATTTCTAGCGACCCTTCCCGGCTTCGCACGGATAGTATTTGGTAATAATCGGTAAAGCCGTTTCGGAGGAGTACGAGAACGAACATTGTGACACGAGAATTTAATATATTAGAAGAAGAAGAAGAAGATTATAAAAGTAGATCAATAGATGGCGCCACCTACTGTAGCAAAACAGAATCCGTGGCGCCATCTATTGATTTTGCTTTGAATTAACATTGACACAAACCGGTTGCTTGAAAAAGCACAGTACCTGGCCAGGTGCGGCGCGGAGGCGAGCGTGAGGCCGCAGGTGCGGCACTGCGCGGGCAGCGAGCAGTACTTGCCGCGGCACTGCGGGCAGAAGTGGCCCTCGCCGCCCACGCCCTCGCCCTCCTCCAGGTGGCTGGCGACACAGACAATATACGATCATCTATCTATACTAATACTAGCGGACCCAGCGAACTTTGCTTCGCCCCTAGCACCGTCCCGCCCCGGCCCCGTCTCGCCCAGCCTCGTAATTTTAAAGTTAAGAAAAACACTATAATTGATCAGTTGATCGAGCGGGATGAAAAATTATCAAATTACTAAAATGGCTATAAAAAATAGGGGTTGGTGATAAAAAAGTAAAAAAATTAGGGTTGTATGTATGTTTTAATGCCACATTATAAAAAAAAAAAAAAAAAAAAAATTTCGTCCACAAATTAAAAAAAATAATAAGGGTGAACAACCCTTCACTTAGGGGTATGAAAAATAGATAGTAGCCGATTCTCAGACCTACTGAATATGCACATAAAATTTGGTAAGAATCGGTAAAGCCGTTTCGGATGAGTACAGGAACGAACATTGTGACACGAGAATTTTATATATTAGAAGATTATAAACTGAAGCGTTTGTTTGTTTGCTTGAACGCGCTAATCTCAGAAACTACTGGACCAATTTGAAAATTCTTTCTACGTGAGATAGCGTATTTATCGAGGAAGCGGCACTGCGGGCAGAAGTGGCCCTCGCCGCCTACGGCCTCGCCCTCCTCCAGGTAGCTGGCGACACCGACAATATACGATCATCTATACAGGGTGCCTTTTTAACCGACTTCAAAAAAGGAAAAGGGTATCAATTCGACTGTATGTTTTTTTTTGTATCTATGTTACCTCATACATATCTCAATCGTTTGTCGACCGATTCGAATAAATTCTTGACTATATTGAAAAGAAAGGAACCCATTTTAGACAAACAATTTCTTTTTGGAGTTGGTGCCATCACTTTGACCATCAAGCATCAACGATCACAGCACCGACTCCAAAAAGTAATTGTTTGCCTAAAATGGGTTCCTTTCCTTTCAATAGTTAAGAGTTTATTTAAGACTTCTTAGTGCATTTTGGTTTTGAAGTCGGTTTTTACTTGATTTTAAAGTTAATTTTATCAGTATCGATCGAGAAATGTATGGAACAGCTGTTTTTTTTCCTCGATTTCACTATTGCCCCCGTAGTAAAAGTTGTTTATATTCATCAGTGGAGTCTTTACACAAAATTTCGGTACTGATAAAAGAGTCACCCAGTATATACTAATATCATAAAGCTGAAGATTTTGTTTGTTGAAACTACTGGACCGATTTGGAAAACACTTTTTACGTTAGATAGCGTATTTATCGAGGAAGCGGCAGTGCGGGCAGAAGTGGCCCTCGCCACCCACGCCCTCACCCTCTTCCAAGTGGCTGGCGACACAAACAATATACGACCATCTATCTATACTCGGATTTTTAATTAGATAGACCAAAATGACAGCTTCAATCGCACTTTTTATTTTTTATGTTGCAAGCGTAGTGCAATAGTATTGTAACAATGCAATTGTGAACAATTAATTGAATTTGTGATTCGATTTTTCAATTTCGTGATTCTTCTTATTTTGATAAATAATACATGTAAAACGTTGAACACAATTACAAAGAAAAGTAATACATAAATAAAATTTTCTAATAGGTAAAAAATTAAGACCCTTCACATGCAATACCAATATTTTGTATGACTTCCTATTTCGACTATTTACTACTTTCTATAAATACACTATTAGAAATTATGATATTATTTTGCAGGTCACACTTAAACTTTTTTTTTTTTGTAATACATAACTATTTTATTTTATGCAAATAATTTTCTGCACAACACAAATTCAAACTATATCCAAATAATTATTCTATAATCATTTAAAAGCAACAATTGAATCAGAATTGAATTTATCGAATATTTAGGCACATCACTATTTTTATATTACGAAAAAGTAGCATCCCGCCAAATGTCATTTTGGTCTATCTAATTAAAAATCAGAGTATATACTAATATTATAAAGCTGAAGAGTTTGTTTGTTTGTTTGAACGCGCTAATCTCAGAAACTAATGGACCGATTTGTAAATTCTTTCTACGTGAGATAGCGTATTTATCGAGGAAGCGGCACTGCGGGCAGAAGTGGCCCTCGCCGCCCACGCCCTCGCCCTCTTCCAGGTGGCTGGCGACACGTACAATATACGATCATCTATACTAATATTATAAAGCTGAAGAGTTTGTTAGTCAGTTTGTTGGAAACTACTGGACCGATTTGGAAAAATCTTTTTACGTTAAATAGCGTATTTATCGAGGAAGGCTTTAAACTATAAAGCATCAAGATACGACTCATAAGTCCAGCGCCGCAACGAAGAATCTTGCGAAAGCGGGGGAAAAATATTCCTATTAAAAAAAATGTGTGCGTGTACAAGTGTACACACGTAAGAAGTGAAACTTCTTTATGGCCTTATTTTTCGAAAAATGATCTACATGCAACTTTCCACAAATTGGTAAAATAAAGTTAAATTAGATAAAGTTTAAACAAAAGGATTGTATTATCATAGGCATGAACAAAAATAATACAATTATTTCACTTTACCTTTTTGCTACTAAGATTATTACAGCATTTCATTAATTGTAATAGAATTATTACTATCATTGTCATCGTTATTATATATTTTTGTAATTAATGGCTTATGGTAACTGAAATATGAAATATATGGTTGACATTCCACGAAATTTAGTGACCTAGTAAAAACTCCATCAATTGTAGTGCCAGATCTTGTTGTTGACGTTTGAGGACTGTTTTTCATGGATAAATTCAATTTATCTTTCAGAAATTCAACTACCTTCAAAGATTTTTCCGATGCAAATTGACATTAAAATCTCCACTTAAAATCATCGGTATTTCATCATTATTGTTACCGAGTAAAGAGGCACCTCCACTTGTATACGGCAACAATGAATAGTGAAGAAAATTAATAATATCATCCAACTTCTGATTAGGAGATATATACAGTGCAACAATCAAAATTTTCATCCCATTTTCCATTTGGCATTCAGCCATACATAAATCACCAACTGCTGATGCTAGTGACCCATGAAAGTCAGGAGAAATAAAAAGATGGCGCGTAACGGGAAAATGTGACGCGTAACCGAAAAATGTGACGGTATTATTTTTTTTCAACGCCGATAAAGAAGTTTCACTTCAAAACTTCTGCTGCATAAACCGTTAAAGTTACACAAAAATCATGTCTTACGTGATTATTTAGCATTAACAGTTCTACAATAAAGTCATATTCAGCACTCGCGACAGCATATGTCTATCTTATATGGTTTACACACTACAACCTTTTTTCTAAACTAATATTCGAGTCGAGCGCGCTGTATACTACTCGCACAGTACTGACCACATGCACACAGTGATGGCGGGGTCTGCGCCCGCGGCGGGGTCGGCCCCCGCGGCGGGCGGCGCGCTGTGCGGGAAGCCCATCTTGACGAGCCCTGCGTCGAGCGCGCGGGCCCGCGGCGGCGGGGACGTGTGCTCGAGAAGCAGCGAGCGGTAGTGAACGTCGTCTAACACCACCTGAAAAGTTTTATTTATGGTTTATTTATCTTTATTCAATAAACGATTAAAGTCAACACATTATCAACTAACTTGAGAAGCCATAATGTCAATCATCATCATCATCATCATCATTATCAGCCAAAAGACGTCCACTTCTGAACATAGGCCTCCCCCAAGGCTTTCCACAGCGACCGATCACTAGCGGTCCAGTTTGATCCTGCGATCTTTATAAGGTCGTCTGTCCATCTTGTCGGTGGACGTCCTACGCTGCGTCTATGGTCGAAGGGTCTCCAATCTAGAACTTTTGTGCCCCAACGGCCATCAGTTCTTCGCGCTATGTGCCCTGCCCATTGCCACTTGAGCTTACTGATTCTCAAGGCTATGTCCGTTACTTTAGTTCTTCTACGTATCTCCTCATTTCTGATTCGATCCCGTAGAAAAACACACAGCACAGCCCTTTCCATCGCTCGTTGTGTGATTTTGAGCTTCATTATAAGGCCCATAGTAAGAGACCATGTTTCGGATCCGTATGTCATCACTGGTAACACACACTGGTTGAAGACTTTCGTCTTCAGACACTGAGATAGATGAGATGAGAAGACACTCTTGCGCAATTTCCCGAACGCTGCCCAGCCGAGTTGGATTCGTCGATTGACCTCTTTCTCGAAGTTGGACCTACCCAATTGGATCACTTGTCCCAGGTAGACGTACTCGTCGACAACTTCGAGAGTTGAGTTTCCAACGGATACTGGAGTGGGTACGACAAGGGAGTTCGACATAATTTTCGTCTTTTCCATGTTCATTTTAAGACCCACTTGTTGGGATACTCGGTCAAGGTCTTCGAGCATAGTGCCAAGATCGTCCAGCGTCTTTGCTACAACGACTATATCATTGGCAAATCGGAGGTGTGTGATGTATTCGCCATTAACATTGATGCCGATTCCTTCCCATTCCAGAAGTTTGAAGGCGTCTTCCAATGCCGCTGTGAACAGTTTCGGAGATATGACATCTCCCTGTCTCACACCTCTCCGCAATGGAATCGCCTTCGTGTTCTGCTCCTGTACTCGGACCGACATGGTGGCGTTATTGTAAAGGCACCTTAACACCTCTATATACCTATAGTCTATGTGGCACCGCTGCAGAGACTGAAGCACCGCCCAAGTTTTGATCGCATCAAAGGCCTTCTCATAGTCCACAAACGCTAAGCATAGAGGCATATTATACTCCTCGGACTTCTGTATAATTTGCCTACGCGTATGTATGTGGTCTATGGTACTATAGCCTTTTCGGAAACCGGCTTGTTCGGGAGGCTGGAAGTCATCAAACCTACGTGCGAGACGGTTCGTAATGACCCTTGAAAACAGCTTGTAGACATGGCTCAGGAGTGAGATGGGTCTGTAGTTCTTCAATAAGGTTTTGTCTCCTTTTTTGAAGAACAACACCACCACACTCCTGTTCCATGCTTCAGGCGTGATGCCCTCTAGCAGCACGGAATTAAAGAGTCTCTGAAGGAATTTAAGTACCGGTGTTCCACCCGCCTTCAGAAGCTCTGCTGTAATTCCGTCCTCGCCAGGTGCCTTGTTGTTTTTGAGCTGTTTAAGGGCCATCCTAATCTCGTAGAGGCTGATGTCCGGGATGTCTTCGGTGTAGTGACCGGTCAGGATAGCTCGTGGGTCTCTGGCCGAGCTATTAACGGGTTTGGCTACTGAGGTGTACAACTGCCCATAGAACCTTTCGATCTCCCACAAAACCTCTGCTTTCGTCGACGCTACACTGCCGTCGTCAGTCGTAAGCTTCGTCAACAGGCTTTGCCCAATAGACATGTCTCTTGCAAACACTTTGGAGCCTTGGTTCCGCTCTATCGTTTCTTTAACACTATTAGTGTTAAAGCAACGAATGTCGTGTCGCAGGGACTTCCATATTTGTCTATTGAGCTGCCTGTAGTTTTCTGCATTAACAGAGGTGTGCAGTGCCATAGATCGACGTTTTGCCATAATGTCAATAGAAATAGATATATGCAACACGCTACCATGCCGTTTTATCTGCAAGTCTAAGCGAGATAGACATGACACAGAGGATCCAGTTGAAACACACCAATTAAGTTGAAAAATAATTACTTACACCATACTCTCCACCTGTGTCTTGACATAGTTTCTTGCAAATTCTCACTTCAGCCGCCAATCCAATCACAGAACATCTTATTCCATCCGTTTTTAGTGTCTTAAAAATGTAAAACAAATATATTAATATTTGTTCTTGTTGATAAGCAGAATGACATTAAACTTGAAACAAACCCTGTTTACCTGTATAGAAGTGTTGATATCACTTGGATCACATGTAGTCAGCGATGCAAACAAGACAAGGAGCTCCCTAGACGCATGGCCCGGCAGCGGTCTGAGAACTCGGCCTGCTAGCTCCAATGTATTCTGTAACGATGGCTCTCCTGTCAGAGTTACATTTGCTAGGCTGAAACCATAACAAAACATGTTTCCATTCATAACTATATTATAACTTCTATTTTCTTAGATTGCCCTAAATGTAATATACATACCCCTGTACTGCTTTTATGTGTTTCCTTACATTTCCAGATAACTGTGTCACTTTTTCAGCCCTCTTGTTTTTCATAGCTACAATGCTGAGTTGGCTAAGAGGATTTTGGTCAAAGAACTCCTCAACAAACTTCTCCAATAACTAGAAGATAAGAAGCATTTAATTATTAATATATACTGTCATGGACACATAATTAGGAACATTCAAAAAATAAGCAAGGGCTTTCTTCAATACCAATAAATTTTATAAATCATGAAGCTTTGAAGTTTTACCTTAATTAGTGAACAAGTCAATGAACATGTGTTTTAAATACCTATTTATTAGTCAAGAAATTCCTACTTGCTACATTTTTTTTTCAAAGAGTACACTGATACTATTTCAGGCTGTTTTTTGGCTGGCCAATTAATTAGGGACAAGAGATCATATTATTATTATTCATAAAATTAAACGATAATATAAAGATTTAAATAATGCAATTAGTGCTTTCCAACTAGTTTGAATAATATAGAACAAAATAACACGTCTATAATAACAACCATATGACAATGGCGATTATACACTCCACTAGAAATCTCATATAGAGGTCGAGTTTGAGTACCAGTTCAACTTTACTATAATTGCTCAGGTCTGTTTGCGGGTCAATCTTGTACCGTCATCTTGTGATGTTCCTAGGAAGAAGAGGCATAAAAAGTCACAGGCTGATGAAAGCATGACGGTCATTTTCACTAAATAAAATCCCTTAAATTTATGGTTTTGTCGTGATTAAGGCTGAAGTTGAGAGGTGATTAGTTGAATCACAGGTTGTAGGAAACTTGTAGCAAACAGTTTGAGAAATAGCAGTGTTGGGGTTTGAAATTATCAAGATAATTACGCTCCTCGATAACTATCTGATATAATTATTGAATATCTATCACCAGTATAAAAAATGATTTGTCATTTTGTTATAAACTAAATTCACAAGAGCTTATATAGAGATTTTTTGGGCTGATTTGATCGATTGTAAAATTTCCAATAACTAGTTATTGTTGTTGAGCTTAACAGAATAACACCCACCACTAGACATATGTGAGGAAATACACATACTAACACTTTATTTCGAATACAGTTCACTTTCCCGAGCGCAGTTTTTGTTATTATCAATTGGTAATTATCATTGAGATCAAGAGTTCAAAAGTAATGGTTTCATAGGAAAAAAATATTGGTAGCAAGTAGGAACTTCTTTACTTGACCAATTATTATTTTAAACAGATGTTTATTTTTATATGTCCTCAAAGAAAAAAAAATCAAATCTTTGTGATTCAATACATTTGCTTCTTTTTTGCTACTGTACCTAGTTCAATGGCCACAACTGTACATAAATAGTGGTCATGAATAATAAACTGAGTGCTTCTTGGTATGGGTTTTTTCACCACACTTTATTTTATTTTATTTTGTATGGGAAAGATATGCATGCATAAATAATATATGGCACAATCTTTATATTTGTCACCTGATGGCATGACTTTTTGAGGCAGTAAAGGGTTAGTTATTTTATTTGTTGGTCATATTGATTGGATACCTGATGGGGCTGATGAGCCCAGCAGACAAAAATATAGAATAGGAGTTTAAAAGTATAATAATAATGGTCCCAAAAATGAAAGACACAAAATAATAATAAATACCAGTTATGTGTGCTAAGACTTTCAAACAAAACTCCACAATAATAATTATCAATGTTCTTTATATCACAAGGACACAAATACCTATAAGTACACACCTTTAGAGTGCACAAAAACCTTGATGGCTTTAAATCCTGTGAGGTCATGGCCTCTGAACAATCTACAGCGACTAAGAGATGCCTCATCATGCCCAGGCGAACAGGTCCACGTCTCGGAGCCATAGATTTGCGGGCGGCTTTTTGAGCGAACTCCGCCACCAAACCTTCCACAAGACCATCCTCGTCTTCCTTGATAGCCTCCCTTGAAACAGTATGAATCATAAGAATCAAACACTCTGACCCCAGATTAAAATCAAATCGTTTCATCCTTTTTACCAAAGCACAATTACTTACCATGTCTTCTCATAACCTGTCTCCCACCGGTATTCTTTAGGATCCTGCTCATCATCAGCCATTTTATCAAATTTAAAGTTTGAGTGCTGTGCGCTGTAGTTGCAAAATTGATGAACAATTTAATGAAACAATTAAAATAGTACAACTAAAACAAATAAAAAACACCAAACCAAAATCTTGGAACTCAGTGCGAAACACAGAACGAACACAGATTCTTCTTTTTCTTCTTCTTTTTCGGTATGGCACTATGGCGTCCGAACTTAATGTTTTTGACACTTTGTTTGACACGAACACAGATTAATACCCTAACAAATTACGTCAATTTGACAGACATCATAATGTTATTTTTTATATACAAGTTTAACGTCATTGGACAAAGCTATACAGACAATTAATCATAATATATTTACATTTCAATGCTCAAGAAGGAAGTTTAGCATGAGAAGAACGATCCGAATCAGAGGGCGCGATCTGCGATCAAAACAAACTTTACTTTGTTTCCTACTTTGACTTCATTGAATTCTTCAATAGCACACATTATTATGATGATTCAAACCTAAATCACAATAAATGACAAGAAAAACGAATTACTAAAATAAAAAAACAAAATCCAACTGCCTCTTCTCGTTTCCCGCGCTAAACTCCTACATCATCATGACAAATGGTGATTAAATGCAAAGCGCTCGATAAAAACACAATCGGAAATTCGAAAGCAATAAGCTAATGATATTGTAGAGTCTGGCTAATAAAAGCTGAACACGGTGATTTTTATAGCGGCAACACTACCACTGTGAAAAAAAAAGTGTTCATGGCCGCCATCATGGCGTATCTGCGTAGTTGGTTGTCACTGTGTTAAGTTTATTTTGTGCATTCCTTGTTTTTCTTTCAAAATATGGGTAAAACTATAAAGAGTGCAGTGCGGCAGATTCTATTTACTATGATAAGTAAATATAAAGAAAAACAAGATGAGCAAATGGCTATAATCAAGCAAAAAGAAGATTGTTTACATGTTGCGATAGAGTTCGTAGGTTAGTAAAACTTATTCACTTAGATACTTTCATATTTATCAAGACTTTCACGTCATAATAATATATAGGTATTTATAATTAGTACATTCCAATTTTACCAATTTTACAGAAAAGAATTCGAGTGTTGAAGGAGCCAGTGCTGCTTCAGGTGACGAATCTAGCAGTTCAGATTCAGAAGAATCGATGGGTGTGGAGTATCTAGAATCAGACTTTGATTATAGTGAATAATAAATAACTATGTATATTAGTAAACTTTGTTTTTGAAATTCTCATCCCGACATCCCAAATACTATTAACTTCTGTTGGTTTAAATACCTAGTTCAGCATGTCAGATGTATAATCGCAATGAATATCCTTACTTATTGATAGTAAAATGCGAGCCTAGCGGCCACCAGCCGTACCACCGACATTGTGTGTAGCAGCCATAGTACATATATGAAACGTGTTATAACTTCGTATTTCATATGAGGAAAGCCACAGTTGAAATCTCCTTTTTGTGAATTTTAAAAAAGTATGAAATATGTTTCTTCCTATTATAGACGGTGTTGCCTAGTTTTCATATTTTAAATTTGCCGCGTTTTGCTAGGTTCAGCTTTTGATGGCCAAACTCTAATAAGAACACAATGTCATTGCAATAAGCCCTCAATTTTAAAAAAAATACAACATCATGGTCTCATACAACGATAAATGTAGGTAGGTAAACGAAATGGTCGCGTCACCATCACTGAAGTCACCATACATTGTTTACCCCCAATGATATTGTATTAAGAACAATATCATTGTTTACCCCAAAAGTAAAATTCAGTCAGACCACAACTGAATTAGGGTAGTGTAAAATATATAGTACGGCACAATAGGTGCTCTTAATAGTATTATTAGGTAGCAGAAAAAAAGCGTCCGATCGTTACAACGTTTATTTCGAGAAGAACTTACCCTACAAAAATACAAATAAAAATTGTGATCGTTCCGCCTTCATTCATATGAAATACATTACAAGGGTGTAATGTATTTTATTTTTATTTATTTGATGAGGGTATCACCCTTAATTTTAGGTACTACTTAGGTAAACATAATATTTATCTTATAATAACTATGATGCTATAATGTTATTTACATTTTAGTCAGAGTTACTTAACACTGCATATTATGAGCTTAACAAAATAATAAATTTTAGGACTACTAACTCAGCAACGTTCGAAGCGCTGACCTCTCAGTTACCGGTTGCGAGAGAGCCGGATTGGGATGGCAGGTGGAGTGGCTCGTGAGGTATGCGTTACCGTACCTGGAGCGGAGGACGATAAATCTAGATCAACCCAGCGCCTTCTAATTTGATCAATATGCCTGTTAATAGGGGCTCATTACTTCTTTCTACTACATAATTTCGTGATTCTAGTTTTTGACTAACTTTACCCTCTAACCATTTGTTTCCCCCGTGAAATTACGCGCTCATATTGGTTTAGAATGTTTTTAACACTCACGGTGCATATTTTATATTCATAAGGATGAAATAAGAAACCAAAAATTTGCGCACGGGCGGGACTTGAACCAGCAACCTCTTGGCTGACCGGGCCAAACGCTCTACCAATTGTTTTACTTGGGCCCAAAGCAGTTATTCTTTACAGAATAAATTCAACTTTGAAATTGAATTCTCTCTATTTGGAGTATATATTTTTTCTGGTAAGGGTCCCATACTATATCCGCGTATTCCAATTTACTTCGAACATACGCGTTATATAAAGTTATAGCTACCCTGACATCATTAAAGTCTGCAGAAGTCCTCATAACAAATCCTAATGTCTTCCTAGCTTGTTTACAAATTGCTGTCATGTGATTGTGGAAGTCAAGCTTAGAATCTAATATTAATCCTAGGTCCCGTATCTCATTTACTTTAACCAAAGGAGCGTCATATAAGTTATAGTCAACAACTGTAGGATTTGTTTTTGATGAAAAAGTAACAACTTTACACTTAGGTACTTTCATTAAATGGGAGATGGTTGTCTCTACTTCATTCTACTGCTGATGAAATATCTTGTTGAAGAGCCAGAGCAGTGGCAACCTCACCGATCCCTAAACTTAGTTTTAAGTCGTCTGCAAATAGAAAAGTTTTAGAAAAACTGACCACTGCCGGTAAGTCGTTAATAAAAAGAAAAAAGTGTTGGACGGAAAGTACTTCCCTGACTACCTCCCGATCGAGTGAATTCGATTCAAAACCACTCACTCTGACCAATTGACGGCGATTTTTTAAATAACTGGCAAAAAATTTAAGAAGTATCGGGGCGAACCCAGCTTTGCCAATTTTTGCAAGAGAATATCATTATTGACTAAGTCAAAAGCCTTTTTAAAATCAAATAAGCTGTTTCTACCTGCCTACCCGCATCTATTTCCGCACAGATATAGTCTACATGCTCTGAGTGGTTTGAACTAGTAGAACGTTTTTTTCGAAACCCGTGCTGACAGTCAGATAAAAGTTGATCAACTTGTTAACTAATAGCTTCGCAGGAGCTGAAAGTACCGCCATCGGTGTAAATGATGAAACATCGTTACCGCCTTCACCCTTTGGAACTGGTGTGACTCTTGTGAGTTTCCATTGTTCTGGATATTCAGCTTGGCTTAACGATAGGTTAAAAATGTATAATAGCGGTAGTTCCAAAGCTGTCACACATTCCTTCAACAAAAAAGTGGAATTAGGTCGGGGCCACCCGCTGATCGCGTCTTTAGCCGCTTCACAGCAGCTTTATAATCATTATCATTCACTTGGCACACAGAGACTGACAATGAATCTATTCGTGTGTTAGCCGCCTCCTCTGCTTTCAAGTAATCCAATGAAGGTTGCTTATCTTGGAACACCGAGCTAAAGTATTCCGTATTTCGTATTTATTGTAGGTATATTCTATCTTGCTTACTATTTATGATTATGTAGGTACTAATAATGCAGTGGTAGCAACGTTTTGGCAGTAATACCGATGTGAAGCAACCTTCAGCGCGGTCGTGTTTGGATGGGTGACCATTCCGACCATATAAGTGACTTATATCACGAGCATCTCTGTGCTTCGGAAGACACGTTAATCCGTTAATCCCGGCTAATATCGGTTGATATTACACTAAAACAGCATTGGGTTTTAGTTATTTTAGTATAATATTTAAACTGAAAAACTACCATAAAATAAAGCGCTAATCTCAAAACTTTACATTTTTTATTATTTTTTTCTCTCTAATGGCACAATAATTTTACAACACTAAGTAACAGCTAAAACATATGTCCAATGATAACTATATTTTTCCAAGCTATTTTTATTCGCATTATTAACAGATAAATAACTTTGCAATGAAGTCTACGACAATTTTTCAGTGAAATGATTGTGGGAGATTGGCCATTGACAGTTAATCAAATTAGTTTTACTTAATGTGTTACATTAATGATCAACACCAAACATTGATCTATCTTTCACAATTTTCAAATAATGTCTAGGTGTACAAAGGATACAGACTCGGGAATCATAAATCTTAGAAATTCGTGCTTTAATGTGAAATGCCTCTTGAGAAGTCAATATGCAGCCGAGGAGTCCACGGTTCCGCAATGTAGGGCCAGGGGCTCGGAGGGGCGGGGTTCTTAGCTGTGCAGGCGGTGCATTGTTGAAAGGTGCGCTCGATGTCACCACCTATGCCTGGCCGGCTCAACAAACTGCGTGCTATGATTTGCATTGTAACTAGACCTAAATATCCTACACGCAGTTCTTTCAGCAAAATAAGGTACGTTCGAGCGATTCGGTACGCCGAGCATTAAATGTCTTATTCAGTATAAGGTGGTGTTTTAGAAGATCACTCAAATGAACATAGTGCATCTTGAGTGATCCATATAAACCCTTCTAAATCTTAAACCTGGCTTTGAAACGATTCGAAAATTTGTTTCATAAAATTTCAAGATTATCCCACTTAATACGGAAAAGATCCCCTTTAGGAACATAAGGTCCTATGTTATCGCTACAAAACTTGTTTGTTTAAAATAGTTCTTGCTTTATCTGTTTATTAGGGTTCCGTAGCCGAATGGCAAAAAACGGAATCCTTATAGTTTCGTCAAGTCAAGTCTGTCTGTCTGTCCGTCCGTATGTCATTTTATTCTGTAACTATTAGCATCACACTGTTGAAATTTGGTAGAAGTATGTATCCTGTTAACCGCTTTATGATTCTCATCCAAAAAAGAAAAAACCGGCCAAGTGCGAGTCGGACTCGTGCACTGAGGGTTCCGTGCCAACTTTAACTGAATTTGGGAATCTACTTACTTCCACTTAGTAAAATCCACAATATTTTGTTGACAGCAAATATAACTCTGTTTTCCATAGTGTTTGTATGGAGTACAAAGTTATGTCTGCGGTTGTTGAATATCTCAAAAACTTCTCGTTCGATTCCGTCCGAACTAATTTTCGTTTAAAGTATGTGTTAAGATCTCTTACATAATGTATTTTTTTCAAAATTTACACTCGCTTAGTTTAGAAGTTTGATGGGGGGGGAGGGGGACGCCCATTTTACCACTTTAGAAGCGTCTAGCTATGAAACGTTAGACTTTAAAAGAAAATGACCAGATTTTTAGGGTTCCGTAGCCGAATGGCCTTAAAAGAGATCTTAACAAATACTTTCAACGAAAATTGGTTCGGACGGGATCGAACGAGAAGTTTTTGAGATATAGCACATTTTCAACAACCGCAAACATAACTTTGTAACTTCATACAAACACTATAAAAAGCAAAGTTATATTTGCTGTCAACAAAATATTGTGGTATTTTACTAAGTGGAAGTAAGTTGATTCCCTAATTCAGTTAACGTTGGTACGGAACCCTCAGTGCTCGAGTCCGACTCGCATTCGGCCGGTTTTATTTTAAAACGTTTGTTACACGACGATTCCCGATCCTAGTCTGCCCCACATATTTACTTAGTTCTGTAATAGTAGACTTATGCACTAAACCACATAGGTAGGTACTCACTGTGTGTGACTTATGTTACCCCACTGTATTCACTAAATTACACATTCTCTTCTTCATACGTTCAATACATCATAATTTAAACACATAGCTAGGTTTGATATTTAACATAATAAGCCTATGTTTAACATTTGTTATGGAAATGCCGGAAGTGTCCACCATGTTAAATGTAATTCGGCTATGATATAAAAATAACTTGGATTAATCTTTTGATTATTTAATTATTTTACATTTTATTAATTGTAAATAGAAATTATTGTGACACTTATTCGATTTTATGTTTGCCGTTTAACAAATGTTCATTTTGTTGACAAAAGGAAATTGACTCTGATTGGATCATAGAAGTACGATTGGGTGGAGGTTAGATTTATTTTAAATATTGTAACTATTAAAATAATAATCAAAAAGACTAACTAAATTCAATACAATGAATAACTAAATGATAAATGATTTCACATATTTAATTAGCAGATTGTTTAACCCTACAAATAAATATTATAATAAATGTTGATATATGGAAACGGATGTGTCGTCCCCACTGTTTTCTACTGTTGTTTATTGAGTCAGGGTTTTAATTTGTAAAGCGAGCTTCATGCTAGAATATGCGCTCTATTTGTTGTACTTATTAATACTACGTGTTTATTATCCAAGCACCCCACACGCGTTCAAACGTTACATTTAATTAAAAATAAGTAAATATGAGTTTCAGGTACAGAGTATATTCTTTCTAATTTAAAATAAATGTAATAGGTACGTAAGCCCATTACACAATGAAAAAAATAAGGTATAAGATATAAGGAATTAGGAATAGCACAGCAACCAAAACACAATAGGCGATAGACTACTATATACAAACATAGACTTATAACATAGAGGTCGTTGTATACAAATTAAATTATTTGTTATACAAATACGGTCGAGACCAGACCACATCAATGAGCAGTGCATCACCAACTTTTTCGATCGTAATCGACGTAATCTCCTCATGATGAACAACGTCCTGAATTCCGAATGTTATGTGGACTCACGACACTTCGTTGCAAAAATGCCCTGCAATTAGAAATATGGAACAGATTCCCACCGCGATGGAAATTTTATTCTTATTTCTTATTCCTTATTTTTGAATTGTGAATTGATTAACGGTGCTGTCATCGCTGGATTCTGCTATTCCTTAATTCTTATAACTTATTTTTTTTATTGTGTAATGTGGGCTGTAGTCTTGGATGAATTAACCACTGGATATGAAACGCAAGAGCGAATGTATGAAAACATCATTAGCCAATTTCTGCGGGGCGGGGGGAGCTTGTCGTGTCAATTTTTGACATTTAGTGCATGGAAGTGTCGATATTTTTTTATCGATGTGTGTGGAACGAATGAATGAACGAATCTTTTATAAAATTATGTTTAATTTTATCACCAAAACAATAAATTACATTACAGGCATTTATTGCACAAACCATCAAATGAACCATTGAAACATAGAAAGTCGTTTTATATGAACGATCTGGCAAGTATCACTTAGTTAGTGTGAACTTCCTAAGACATTTTGAAACAGCCCTTTAGTACACAATATAGCCTTGCACCATTAAAATCCTCCTATGGGATAATTAAGCAGTAGTTTTTTTTGCATTCAATTACGCTTGGCGTAAATTCGATGCCACATATTCGGTGATGTTTTGTAGGGATCCATTTTGCCTCTCTTTGGACTGCTTCTACCCACTTTATTTTCCTAAATGGATCTACAGAAAATATGAAATAATATTTTAAAGATGTATTGTCAAATGTGAAGTTTGAAATTTTAAACCAAACTGTTGTATTTTTAAGATTACCTTAAACTACTTTCGAGTGAAACATTTTACAGATTAATAATTTTATTATAAAAGAATTTATATTAAAAATTTAATAAATGTTTATCGATATGATTTATCGACAATTGTCAAGCACAATTAAAATTAAACTGACAAGAGAACGAATGATAAACATATGATAATCCTACCGTATAAAGTATACGTTATCTTGTTGATTTTGTAGTAACTGACCACCACTTTTTTAAATGGCAATGTTACTTTTCTCTTGGAAAACTCATTTTACTATTTTCATGAAAAATAACAGTTTTTTTGGGATAAAAAGTTACTTACGGATTAAAATAAATGTTTTTTGTCTTGCCGCTATAATTTTTACACAAAAATAAGCCACATTTACCCATTTTTCCGTCAATGTTTCTCAATGAGCTCTATCACCGTACTGACAAGCCGTCACCTGTAAGTGAGGCCAAAAAGCCCGCTTCGTGGCTAAGGGGGGCACAAGCGAAATTGCCCGTCATTGCGCGTCCAGTGGTTTATTCGTCCAAGGCTGTAGTATATTCTTTGATAATCATTATGGTTTATTCTTCAGGTGTCCAGATTGAGTGATCCAGTTACTTAGATCTAACTATCTTTGTTAAGGTTTCACAATTTTAATACCTTATCATTACGTTTTCACAATTATTTCCTAAATTCTCTTTATAATTTGGTTGTGGTTGGATGAGTTTTTTGAAAAGATCACCCAGTCCAAACGCATATAAAACCATTTTTGTTTTCAAAATTAGGTCAGTTTTCTTTCTGTCCTGACAATGGACTCAATTTAGGAAATATGAAACTGAAATGATTATAAATAAATTTAAATTATAGAATATTTCAGTATTTTATTGTTCGTTAAGATTAATACTAACATAAGTTACAAAAATAGTTTAAAATAATTAGATTCTTAGTTTTTGCAAATCATAACATATTTATACAAGAAGAGACGTAGATTGTGGAATTGTTTCAAGTTCCAATACTGATTTACAAAATGCTTTCATGGATAGAAAAAAAGAACATGTCCCATACTAACTACTTATTTTATAACATGAAGCAATATCTAATATTTTAAGTGTTTGATTGGAATTTCTAGTTACCTATTAAATTAAGAAATTGTTGCCTAATTCAAACACAAAGCCAGGGGACTCTCACTTTGTGGCTGAATCAATGCTTATTCCTAGTCTGGGGCCAAGGCTTATCTGTGTGGCAGAAGACTGTCATCTGAACAATTCATTTCAATCACAATGCCTGAGCACAGAACCCATAACCCCACAGCCCTTATTACTCTTTACAAAAACTGCAACTAGGTAATTATGGTGATAAAACAACCTGTCACATAAATACTATCAGCACCCTTTTCCTTAAGCAATGTCTAAGAGTTCTGTACCCTGTGGCCAGTCCCCTGCCACATACTTAAGGAGGTATGCCCTCTTGGCCTATGTTATTGACATTAATGACAGATCACTCAGTGGCAGCCATTGCACGGGCCTGTGCACGCACCCTTTTGTCGTATTCTAGCCGGTTTTGACTGCAAAGAAAACAAATAATATTAGTCAAGCTCATTTATGAAAGAATGTTGATTGCATTTTTCAAAGGAATCAGCTATACAAAGTTACCAACCAGTAAATTGTGTATGCTTCTGCCTGTGCAGGATCTTTTACATTAGGTTCATTTAGCAAATCTTGGATGCCAAGTAGAATCTGTTTAATAGTAATTGCAGGGCGCCAGTCCTTTTCCTCATCAAGTAGTGAGAGGCAAACTGTCCCAGACGGGTACACATTTGGGTGGAAAAGTGGAGGTTCAAACTTGCATTTTGGTGGGCTTGAAGGGTAGTCATCCTTGAAAATCATGCGCAGTTTGTATAATCCACCTTCCCATGGAGTCTGTAACATTAAACAAACTAATAAATAATAATATATTTAGAGATTTAAATTTATAAAATGATTAATATCAGTCTCAAAAGGGTGAAAATTAGATTGGAACTTGGAATTGCATCTTACTAATACAAAACAGGTGTTGTTGGTTTTTAGAATAGATACTGCTGATGCATTTCAAAAAACATTAACTTGTGGAGCAAATAAATTCAGACAGGGGAGTCAATTGATTTGAAGTTGATAAAAAATATTGAAAAGGTAAACTGGTATCCCAAAAAAAGGCTATAAGGAGCATTTAAAGAAAAGAGGAAACCAAATAATATGAACTGTTAAACTTCTAGAAGGACAATTAGAAGGTACTAACCCCTTTTTTCCCCGGAATCGCACACTCCCAGGTCATCAAATTCAGTGAGCCATCAGGATTCTTCATAGGTCGAGCGACGAAACCCTGAAAAAGATAGTCAAATATCAAATAGGTACTACTTGAGTTGGTCAAAATGATTGCAATAAATTGTTGTACTCACAAAGGGATGGTCTTTACGCCAAGCTTTTCTCTCCTCCGCTAAACGTGCACTAGCTATTCCCGACATTTTCTGAAATAGTTATGAACGTCTAGATCACTTGAAACTGGAGTATACACCTATAAATGAATAACTTTATTACGCACAAGCTTACACAAATTAAAACGAGTCAATTACGAAAAATAAAATTATACACGGCGCGAAATAAGCGTCGTCCACGATGCGTCAATCAAAATCGCTAAGGAAAACCATAAACTATCAGAAGAAGAAGAGGAGAGAGAAGACAAAATTGCGATTTGTTCAATGTGTAGTATTGCTTTTTTCCAGAAAATGTTTTCATTGGTCCATAAAACTGACGTCTATATTTTTGACCAATCAAAACTTTTACATACGCGCTAGGTTCTACATTGTCTATTAATTTAATTAAAAGTAAAACTGGTGCAGCAGAAACAAAATTGTGCAATTTTACAAAAACTGCAACTAAATATTTCAAATGTACGCTAAAACAACTAAATTAGTTCAGTCATCTATTTTATCATGTAATTTATGTTAAATATTCAAATAAAGCATAAAAAGTTTGCCACCTATAGATACCACAGATTAGGCAATGAAAGATTATGGCGGAGTGGAAAGGGATATATAACCGGCCAAGCGCGAGTCGGAACCTGAACTGAATGTTCCGTAGTTTCCACAGTGAATAAGTTTTCATCTTTCGATTGGATACTCATGCATGTATACTATTTCATACTTTGATCATTAATTTAGTACAATAGGCATTTTCTCGGCCTTTTTGGCTGATGATAAATAACTGATGTATTGATAGTATAGTTAAGCCTAGCCGCCAAGAGAAATATGCAACACATGGCTTTATTTATGGCCACCTATTTAACTACTGATGCCTGTTTTTTTATAAAACTGTGATTTGCGGAATCTTTAGTTTACAGAATTAAGCTGGCAAATAATTAATTAATGTTACATACTACATTCATAAGATAAAAACCTTGATATAAATTATGTCGGCAAAAGATGGCGGCGTAAGAATATTTGTCGGTGTAAATTAACGCTAATGTAAACACAGCAAGTTTGTTCCGTTATGCCAAATTCTATAAAATAACATCATTGGGTAATGGCGCTTGTTTGCCTTATTGGTATTGGTCGTTGGTTATAGTTTTAACAAAGAGAACTAGAAATGTCGGTAAACGCTAGGGGGCGGTGAACGCTTGTCGGTGACGCGTTTTTTTTCGTCATAAAATATTCGATTCTTGGAGTGATTTGTTCCGTTTTGGCACCATTCATTGTAGAGTTTGATAATTATTTAGAAAAAAAATATTGTTTTGGTAAGTGTCATGTGTTCAATTCCTCATTTATTATCATCAAATTGATAGTATTGCTTTGTGGTAAATTAACCAATCCTATCAGTGAAAATGCATTATAATTCTTTCGACAACCGCAACCAATCCTACCAAAGCAAAGAGCATCGTTCCATTCATGCTCCAACTTTTTTTATATCTTACTATTTTCGATAAATCAACTCATGATCTAGATATATAAGGAAGCTTGTAATTGAGATTTGTTAAGGTAATTGTTTATTATTGTTGTGTAATCGCCAAGCTTTCGGTTCCCAATCGTAAGTATCACGCTAAGGTTGTCTGTCGTCGAGTTGGCGGGAAGACGCCGGCGTACAGGTTATAATTAATTTCATTTATTCTAAACTATTAAAAAATGCCAATTATCAAAATGATAATTAATTTTTAAATTATAGACGGATGACAATGACTTCTACGGAAGAAGATGGAGCGCCGTCGTCGGAAGAGGTGCCAGCTGGTAATCCTGATGATCTAGCAAAGAATCCTACTGCATTGAAAGGTTGTTATTTGTTTCTGGATTGCACATAGTAAGTTATCATTATATTATTTTATTGGGATTCTTAGTACTAATATTTGTATTTAATTATTTGCAGAGGCACATGAACAAATGGCAACCCTTGATGTGTTGGTTTGCGGTCAGTGCCACTCAGCTTTCCACTTTATAGAAGAGTTCAAGGAACATAAGAATGCCAACAATTGTTCTGGAAAGTCACCTGTAAGGGATAGTGTGAGTATTAATGTTACTAGTACATTCACACAGTGTACACATACATTTGTCAGATACTGTTCTTGTTTGTGATACATATGAAGGATAAATTTTATTTTCTGTAACAGAATGAAAGTAAAGCTCAAGTGTGGGCTTTCCTTTTGTGGAAATGTTCATCAGTTCGAGATGGATCGGTGATATCTGCTGATAATAGCTGGAAACTGTATCAGCAATGGTGCCGCATGGCCGAGTCACAAAGGACGGCATGGATCACAGCAGGAGCTAATGTCCAATCACTGTCCAAATTTTCTCATGCCAAAGTGGTAAGTTCAATGATATTATTTTGTAGTATCTCTCTCTTTACTGCATGAAAGTTGTCTTTGTAGAATGCAGATGTTGTCCTACCAATCAAAGTTGAAATGGTATTCACAAAAGCAGTCATTGATAATAATGTTGGTAAAGCTATACCTGAGATAATATGATTCTAAACCAATTTTTTATTTCAGATGGAAGTCAAGACTGATGATCAGCTTGTACCTGTACAAACTCCTGTAGAAACTAGAAAAAGAGGCAGGCCTAAAAAACAGTTCAAGGTTGTTATTGGATTGTCTATTTCTTATGGGAAACAACTTATTATGATTTCAATAACATTTTATTGTGTTTATTTCATAGGAAGACTCTGAGACCCAACCTTCTGGTGAAGAAAGTGATGGTATGGCAAAAGCACAAAAAGTTCTCAACAACAAGACACCAATCGCTACTAATATTAAGAAAGTAAGCCTGACTTCTTTTTACCATTGATTTAAACACAATCTAGAGAAATTCTTAGCGGACATTATGTCTCTATCCATTTTTTTTTTTTATATTTATGTTTTGACAAAATGCAAGCTTCTCATAAGCTTCATAAGTTTCTTTGATATCATCATATATATCATCCCTGCCTTATGACTATTCACAAAATACTTAGTTGTATTTTAATTTAATAATATTATATAAAATTAATCAGGGCTTGGAAACCGGTATTTTTTTTGAACCGGTTTGACGAAAATACTGGTGGAACTTTTTGAAAAAGGTTATGTTCCTTTAAACCGGTTTTTAAACCGGTTTGGAAAAATATGGGTATTTTGCATTAACCGGTTCAACTTTTCGTTAGGCAGGACAACCACTCTGAACTTCGTTAAGATCTGCAAGCAGTGAGCGCATCTGACGTTTGTTTCTGAATCTGATAATTAGTTTAACATCTTTTAAAGAATATTCGGTCTAAAAACAAGTCGCGTTGCGATCGTCGCGAGAGGCTACGAATTAACCGGTTTATTGAGGTTCACAGTATCGCTCTTATTTGGTTCCGCTCCAGAACGGAATTTTACGATAAAACCGGTTTAACCATTATAATACCGGTTCAACTTTTCGTTAGGCAGGACAACCACTCTGAACTTCGTTAAGATCTGCAAGCAGTGAGCGCATCTGACGTTTGTTTCTGAATCTGATAATTAGTTTAACATCTTTTGAAGAATATTCGGTCTAAAAACAAGTCGCGTTGCGATCGTCGCGAGAGGCTACGAATTAACCGGTTTATTGAGGTTCACAGTATCGCTCTTATTTGGTTCCGCTCCGGAACGGAATTTTACGATAAAACCGGTTTAACCATTATAATACCGGTAAATCTTGAACCGGTTTCAAGCCTTGATATTAATATTTAAGGGGAATAAATAATTTATTTTCTATTTATCTGCTCAATGGTACGGAAGCCTTCGTACGCGAGTCCGTCTCGCACTTAGGCGGTGTTTCCTTATTAACCCATATAACTTCAAAAAAAGATTTTTTTTCGTAGTAGTACTTCCTGAGTTAAATTTTGTTTTGACCTGTAGTATGCGTGCGCCAAACGATTCAACTGAACATCAATTTGCCGTTTTCTTTAAAATTTGATGCGTACGTACGTCGTCCAGTATAAAATAACATGCAAATGACGCGCGGATCAAAGCCTCACACCCTCAATTAAGAATTTTTGAGGCGCGTCTGCGTGTACTACTACACTATCTGTACATGGATTAAAGGTCTTTGCCATGTCCACCGTAGCATACCATGACCGTGCTTGAAACGTGTCCGGCAAAAAAATAATTATTTGTCTTGAAAACTATGACACCATGCCCACTAAACTGTTCCGTGACTGAACTGTTAAATGACTAATAACGTAGCATGCCATGCACGGAGCGTGTCGGCACTGGCAAAATGCGTTCTCTCTCGCTCTCGAACCATATAACGGTGAGACAGAACGCTGTCAAACCGTCCAGTGGACACCTATCGTGATGCTTTTCGTGCCTGTTACGTTCCTATTAAGCTGGGTATCCATTTGAGGCAGCCTCGGGCCGAGCGGCTGTCTCAAGCCGAGGCAGATCTAGTGGAGACCGTGCCGCGCAGCGAACCAAACGAGGCGGCCGCGCAGCGAGCCATATCGTGTCGGTAAATGGCCATGCTCAAAGACGCCTCAGTGTGAGGCGTGCGTTCAGTGGAGACGGACGTGTGTCGTGATGGTGGTTAATGAGAAAATGAGACAATCGTGGCTCGAGTTGAGGCTTGCCGCTCGATACGATATTATGTGAGCTCAAGTGGAGACGCATGTACTTTCCACAGCCCGCGGCACACTCAAGATGAGGCAGCTCGGCCCGAGGCTGCCTCGAATGGATACCCAGCTTAACGGTCACGATAATGTGTGTTTACAGGACCTGGACAAGGAGTCGGTGCGCAACGCACAAGAGCGCGTTCCCCCCGAGGAGCGAATCGCGCGGCGCACGGAGCGCGAGGGCGCCGACCCGGCCGAGGCGGGAGAGTATGTCGTCGAGAAGATACTCGCGAAACGTTTCAACCCGCGCCGCAAGCAGTACGAGTACCTGCTCAAGTGGGAGGGCTATCCGCAGTTAGTATTTATTGGCTTTATTTTTATTAGATACTAGTAGGCTCCCGCGACTTCGTCCACGCGTTTTTCGATTTTTTTTCGCCTTTTAAACATTCCCTAGACCTCCACGTATATTTCAAGACTAAGATAAGATAAATCCGTTCAGCCGTTCTCGAGTTTTAGTGAGACTAACGAACAGCAATTCATTTTTATATATGTATATAGATTTCACGATTTCCATCTCCACTATCTTGGAAGAAGAGTGTTTATTCGTTCCTTTAGAAAACAAATTTCAACATTAGTCATGGCAGCAGAGCGCACACTACGACGTTGGGTTTCAGTTGATTCAATTCTGCATATTGGAACATAGTCGCGCAAAATTAGTGCTAGAACTTGTCAGTCTTTAAAAAAAGAATTTTACTTAGGGATACATTAAGTTATTGTATGTAATATCGAGGTTTTCCCCGCCTGACCACCTCAAGAGCCCAATTTGCTTGAATGTCGAGTCGTCTCATATTTGAAGCGACGCCTGTTTTTGTCTCGTGAGTGCAAGCGATTTTTGATTAATTTTGGCTAGGCGCTAGAGACCTTTCATACATAAGTTCTAAAAAGCGCAAACACTGCGTGGACAGTACGTGGTGTGGGAGTGTATCGCTGCGAAGGCACGGCGCACACATCGCGAATCATCCCGCCGTAACGAGAAATCTTTCGTGTTAAAAGTTCCTTTTTTCCACAGCTACATAATGTATCACTGACACGCAAAGTAGTGCTTGTAACTTGTCACTTTTATTTTAAGAGAGAGAGAGACATTGTTCAGTTGAGGCTACATTGTTCAGCTAGAACCCTGTTGATTTGTTTCCTATAATATGATTTACTCATCATTTCTGAAGATGCTAAAAATGTTTTCATAAAGATTAAGATGAAATAAGAAACCAAAAATTGCGCCGCGGGTGGGAGTCGAACCAAAACTTTCTGGCTAACCGGGCCAAACGCTCTTCCATTTGAACTACCGTGCTGTCGGTCCGACCGTGCGAAATTTCTGGTCTCATAAGAATACCTACGTCATTACGCGTGACGTGCCCGTGCGCAATTTTTGGATTCTCATTTTATCTCTATGAATATAAAATATGACATTAAGTGTTAAAAACATGCTAAGCTAAAAATATGCTTAAACAAATACACCTGCAACAGTGAACAAAACACTTGGGAGCCAGTGGAGAACATGGAGACGTGCAAGCACCTGCTGGAAGCGTTCGAGAAGCAGCTCGCGCGGCAGAAGGAGCTCAAGGCCCTGCGCGCGCAGCAGCAGCAACAACACCCCGTGCAGGTAATGATAATGATAAAATAAAAATACGCCGCAGGTACTATTAGGATTTTGACTGCCTCGGTGGCGCCGCGGTAAGAGGGCGGCTGCGCCAGAGGTCCCGAGTTCGATTCCCAGGTCGGGCCAAAAATATATACCTGGGTTTTTAGATGCCCTTAGTAGGGACGATGCTGGTCGGGGCTACTGGGAATAACCCGCCCGCTGGCTTGACTCACGCGGCTACGATGGAACTATAAAAGTATGTAAATGGAGGCGGCCATGATCCGTAGCTGTTTTCTTGATAAAGTATCATTTTAAATATTTAAACATTTTGTACTAGTGATCACAATCTTTTTTTGATGTGTGTATATCCCCTCAGTACTTCTTACTTTGTACACCATACTATAATTTTGTCTAATTCACCAAACTAAATGTTTTAGGTGAAACGCACCACTACAACTATGCCACCAGTTGAAAAACAAATGGTGAATATCTAGATTAATAATTTCATTATTTTTGTTTGCTGTGTACAAAAGTATTGAAATAATTAACGAGTCTATATTTCGAGTATTTTATAAAACAAAACAACAACAACAAGGATTTCATTGTCGTTTATTTATGGTTACAAGTGCAGCTATTTAAATTTCTAAATTATTTTAAGGTGAAACAAATCAGCACGCCTTTGCCGCAAGTAGTAAAGCAGATCGTAAAGAAACCCGAAAGCCCTGCTCTGACGCCAACCGGGTAAGAATTAACCTTATTTTTACTTAATTAAGCTCATGTTATATTTTCTTAAGGGTGCGTTTCCCCTACATATCACTCATCTTCACTTCGCATCATCACAAAACTTCATGTGTTTGTGCAAATCGCGGCAACACGCAAGTGTCCCGCAATGAATTAACATTGTATATTTTATACTGACAAGCTGTGCAAGAGTATAATGCGGACTGCGTAATAGATCGACGGCTCGACGCGATCACTGTGCGAGAGAAACGTAAACTTAACGCCTCTTTCTTCTCATCAGTCGTTTACGCCCTAACTGTACTTCACAAACTTGCATCAAAATTTTTACACTTAACCTTACAAAATAATGTGGTTTGCCCGTTACGCTCCTGTCACGTCATCGGTATTACTTTTTAACCAACATAAAAAATGGAGGAGGTTATCAATTCGGCTGTATTTTTTTTGGGGCTGTATTACCTCACATCGCAGTAATTTAAGGACTGATTAGAAATATTTTTTCGCCTACCTTGAGGTTATACCTTCTAGTTCTGGTCCTATTGTTGCCAAGTCGGGATATTAGTGCAATCGAGGAAAACTTTTTGTACTATACTGGCGCGGGGGCGACTGCGGCACGAGCGGCAGCAAGGCTTATTGCCCGCCGCCCGCGCCGCGTCCTCCAGAACGGTTAATACACTCTAAGCATAAATATCAAATCGCGCGAGCCCCCGCGCCCGCACCCGCGGCCGTCCATTTTGCGGCCGCAGAATGAGGTGTTGTTTGGTTATTCGAATAAGTAGGATCCCATGGCGATGAAATTTTATCCAATTATCTTCTCTGTTGAAATATGGTTGTTTTCTTACCATATAAGTGTTCTCTGAAAGCATGAGGAACGAAACACCATTATTCTGCGAGTACTTTAGGTTAGTCATATCGTCAAGAGTTGGCGCTCTCGTACCCTTTCAGGATAACTGTTTACCGCCAACGTAAATAAAAAGTAAATAAGTAAAGCATATTACAAGTGTACATTAAAATGTAAAAAAATATGTTTATGTTAGGAAAAGTATTATTAAATCTTAGACATCTTGTAAGAGGTATTTAATACTACATATGAATACCTAAAATTGTATAAAGATGAAATAAAACTATCAGGGGCACTAAATGTCATTTAAGCAGCAACCGTTTAATAAATTCGTCGATGTTCTTAAAAGCTGCTGACGTCCACTGCTTAACAAAGGCCTCCCCAACGGCTTTCCACAGCGACCGATCACTAGCGGTCTGCATCCAGTTTGATCCTGCGATCTTTCCAAGGTCGTCTGTCCATCTTGTTGATGTACGATCAAAGGGTCTCCAATCTAGAAATTTCCTGCCCCAAAGGCCATCAGTTCGTTGCGCTATGTGCCCTGCAAATCGCCACTTGAGCTTACTGATTCTCAAGGCTATGTCCGTTACCTTAGTTATTTTACGTATCTCCTCATTTCTGATTCGATCCCGTAGAGAAACACCCCGCACGGCCCTCTCTTTCGCTCGTTGTGTGATTTTGAGCTTATTTATAAAGCCCATAGATAGAGACCATGTTTCGGATCCGTATGTCATCACTGGTAACACACACTGGTTGAAGACTTTCGTCTTCAAACACTGAGGTAGATGAGATGAAAAGACACTCTTGCGCAATTTCCCGAACGCTACCCAGCCGAGTTGGATTCGTCGATTGACCTCTTTCTCAAAGTTGGACCTACCCAATTGGATCACTTGTCCCACGTTGACGTACTCGTCGACAACTTCAAGAGTTGAGTTCCTAACGGATACTGGAGTGGGTATAAAAAGGGGAGCTCGACATAATTTTCTTAATGCTGCTGTGAACCACAGATGTAACATTTCCCTGTGTGTGTCACACCTCTGCGCCCTGCGATTCCACTGCGGAGACGGAATCGCCACTGACTGATGATCATCAGTCAGTGACGAAATAGGTGATTCTTAGATATCAATAAAACCTAAACTTTTAAAGTATTTCAGTTGATACTTTGCATGTTTAATAAATTCACATCAAACTTTATAACCGGATATGTTATAGTTATAGGACCGAAGTTATATGCGGTCATAAAATCGACGAAACGCTTCGAGAAAAGGTAGATTGTTTGCCCTTGCGCATCGATTATCTCTGTTTTGGAGTGCTCACTCCCGTGGGCTGATATTATAACTATTTAATATGATTGCAGACGCCTCCAACGCACAAGCAAAGTCCGCGCTCTGGATCAGGTGAAAGCGTGGTGCGGCGCGGAGGAAGAGCCCGCGGCTAAGCGGGTCAAGAAAGAAGCCTCCTCGGAAGACGAAGACTATTCAGACTCTGAGATACCTAAGAGTATGTTTGCATTTTTTGTGTCGAGTTTTATAATTGTTGTACCGAAGTACTGAAGCTTGCGAAAAAGATAAGATAACGATCGTCCAAAATTATGTATAGTCAGCATATTATTTAATTCCATCCGCTATAACTTGCAGCATGAGTAATGTCATGTATGTACCACCATAATGCTGCTTAGTTATCGCAACGAAAATTGCTTATAAAAGTGAAACACTCGCTTAAGGAGACAGCTAAACTCTCCAACATATGCTAGAATCCAGATCTGGTAAAATTTGTAATCGATACGCAAGTGATCAGAAAACAATGAGATGAGATGAGACCTCGCTTTAATGAATATATTTCACATCATTTTGGAAGCTATTGTTCTGACGTATAGATTCTGAAATACATGGAGTAGTGGATAATGATATAATTAAAAGTGCTATAGAAATTCGAACGCAATTCACGAGTAATGATAATTTCAGCTGAGAAGAAAGTGCTGAACGGACAGTCGTCACCTAAATCGTCCATTGACCCGGAACTGGTGAAATCGCTCGGCCTCGCCGGGAAAGGGATGCCCAACATTAAGGGCGTCATTAAAGTAGACCCTAAACACATGCCGAATCTCTCCACCGGTAAATTATTTTTAAGCTACTGCTCTACCTGCGTCTTAACCTTCAAATTAGCACATTAACGTCTCTACGTCTACAGCCACTTGTAAACCAAACATCTTAACGTGTTTAAGACAATGCGGCTTGAGCCACGGAGCCGCGCGGCTATGCTAGCACTTAATGTATGGACTGTATGGAACGAATGCTCGATGCATCATGGACGCATGCGGTTCACTCCATTATTTAAATAGTTCCATCATAGCTGTGTGGCTCTGAAGCTCCGCTTACGTAGCCTGCAATGCTCAGAGTTACTTATTTACCATTAAATTGCATTACTAACGGCATTAAATGTTAAGCGATAGCTTTTAAACACATCGAACGATTTTAGCTACAAGTTGGCAACGTTATCGAGAAGTTGGAAAACATCAATGTAAACGTTAACCCAGGTGGAACAGTAGCATTACATTTGTTGGGTGTGACATTATTCCTAAGCAAAATCGTACTTTAGTTTACCTATGTAGTTTTTTCTGCATTTAAATCAAAACTCTAATCGATTTGTGCCTATTCGTTTACGCCTTGTGATTTTGTTACAGGGGTATACATAATGTCAAAGAGTTCAGGCATAATGAAGATTGACTCGCCAGGAAAATTGGGCCCTGGATTAAATATTGACCAAGATGTGATCAGAAAACAGATTTTAGCTGCTAAGCAGGTATGTAACTATAAACATACATTTTTATAGTTTAACACTAATATTTTTTTTAACTTGCTTGAATAAAATTTGTTTATAACTATTATTTGGCCTTAACAGAAGAATGAAGAAGTGAAGAAATCTCCAATCCGCACGCCCGGTACTCCACAAATGAAGAAGAACTACGGCACGGCTGGCCAACAAGTCACAGAGAAAACCATCATCACTCCTTCGGGTCAGAAAATCATTCAGCGTACGATACAGAGGCCAGCCAACGTGAGCGCCAGTGATAAGTCGCCTGTTACTATACTGAGCAAGAAATTGGTAAGTGTTATCTGTTACATAGTGTGGATTTCTGTTAACTGTCTTGAAGCTGTTGTAAGGGCTTATTATCCTTACTTCCTTACTTATGATAAATGTGAAATTAACTCTGTCTGTCTGTTTGTCGCGCTTTGTCGCCAAAACTACTGAACCGATTTCAATGAAACTTGGCACACACATAGTCTAGAGCCTGAGAAAAGACAGCTACTTTTTAATGTGTAATAAATGGTTGTAAGGGGTTGAAAAGGCGGATGAAAGGTTGTATGGAAGTATTGTCACTTTCAAAGCTAGAAGCTTGAAACTTATTTTTAAGGCTTTTGATTAGGTATAAATGAAGAAATTACACATAAGATACATTCAAGTTATCTAAATAAAATGCCCTTAAGGGGTTTAAAAAAGTTAATGAAAGTTTAGATGAAAATAAGTCATTTTTGAAGCTAGAACGATGAAACTTTTTTTATGGCGTTTGATTAAGTAGTTATAAATACTTTATATCTTGCGTACTCGTACAAAAAGTTAATATTTATCTTTTATTTAAAATCATTAGCCTAAATATATAAAAAAATCTACCCAAAGTCACTATTCTACGCGGACGAAGTCGCGGCTGGAACAGCTTGTTGATTATAAATGGATAATTGCGTGTTGTCTTAAACTAACATACTTGTTAACATACCTACCATATCGAGGTAGGCGCGACTTAAAACGTACGAAAATTACTTGTGTTAATTCATGAGAAGCATAAAATGAAATGACAGAAAAACTGTCTGGTAATAATGATATTAACTTTTAAAGTTATAGATTCCATGCCATGAAATTCGTGCACTATAGTTGGCGCATTAGCAACTCAGCGGTAACTGAGGCATAGATGTTACTAGATATATGAATTTGCAGTGCACTGGTTTTATAGGTTAATGACTTGTAAGTGCAAACCAGATCCATCAACCCATTGCAGCCTTAATTTTACTTCTTTTAGGATATAGGCCTCCTCCAAATATATCCATCTTTGTCTCTCTCGTGTCACTTGCATCCAGTCACGTCCTACGTGACGCTGGATATCGTCCACCTAACGATGTGGTGAACGGCTCTACCTCGCGTTTTGACCCATGGTCGCCACTCCATAACTCTTCTTGTGCACCGATTTTCGTCCATTTTGGCTTTATGTCCTGCCCATTTCCATTTCTGTCTGGCTATAGTATGAACAACATCCCTGACCTTCGTTGTTTGATAAATACGTTGCTCATCCTGTCGAGTTATGTCCATCATTGCTCTCTCCATTGCCCTCTGCGAAACGCGGAGATATTCAGCTGAGTTCATTGTGCTACCATTCCGAAGGTGACATTGGTCGAAAGCTTTCTCTTTAGGAGTAGAATATGTTTTGATCGGAAGATTTGCTTGTTTGCACCAAAAGATGACCACGCTTGTGCTGTACACCCTATCAACCTTTATTGTCTGGTTGGTAAACCCCAAAGTTAATTTGTGTTCCAAGTAGATGTAATGGTCGACGATTAACTAGCATTTGGTTTAATTCTGCGCCCGGGATGTTTGTCATGATTTTTGTCTTAAAGGTATTCATTTTTAAACCAACTTTTACAAACGTCACGTTCCACAGTAATTGGGACAGCTGCGAATGAGGAGAAATCCGAATAAGCAGTACCGGACCGAGGGGGTAGGGATACCAGGACGCAGGCGAAATGTCTGAAGGCGCAGGCGTCTCCATAAAGAAACTCGCACCCGTCCAACGACGAAACTAACCACCTTACCATAAATAATTAAAATAGGTTTGAACAACTCTTTAAATATGATACGGCTAGTTTAAAATCAATGCCAATCAAGTCAAATGACATAGGGGTGACAATGTGACATACATTTCACTTTAGCCGCATAACATTTTAACAGTAGTTCAAACCTTGTTTATTTATTTGTGGTAAGCCCGTTAGTGTCTAAACACACTATGCCGAAGTTACGCGACCGAAGTTCGACATGATTACGCC
Organism: Pyrausta purpuralis; assembly: GCA_963924145.1. Taxonomy (NCBI): domain Eukaryota; kingdom Metazoa; phylum Arthropoda; class Insecta; order Lepidoptera; family Crambidae; genus Pyrausta; species Pyrausta purpuralis. Next base: position 16,200,826 of record OZ001651.1, on the reverse strand, counting down.
TCCAATGCTTTTTGAATTAGAGACGACACATGAAGCCGAAACGTCGGAACGTAAAATTAGCCTCGTAACTTCGGTCGCGGCAACTTTGGCATAGTGTGTTTAGTTAGACTCGAAGAGCACTCATTTATAGTAAATTCGGCGCTGATGGTGTGTCATATCAGCCGTCTACGTCGGAACGTTAAATCAACCGCGTAACTGCGGCATAGTGTGTTGTTTAGACACTAAGACATGGCGAGACAACACCGCCATCAAATCAGTGCTCAGCCCTGGCAGAGGGCAGTCTGCCAGACTTCATTAGGGGGACCTCAGTAGAGGAGAACGGTCAAAGAAGGAATACATCTATAGGCGACTAGTGCCTGGCGCTATTGGTAGCAGTTAAGTGATCACAAACACGCTGTGCTTAGCGTGGTGATTATAGCTAGAACCCTTCCAAATACAAAAATAAAAAGTAAGAAAGATAGATGTAGGAAATTTAGTTGCCTGACGGTTCAATTGATATAAATGTACCGTTTTCAGTATAGTATATACAGTATAGTCTTATATAAAATATCGCCAAGAAAAGGAAACGTTGAGAAATACCTTAATTTACACTTTGACTCGCTAGTCAAGTAATATACATGGATATAAAACTGTATCATTATTACAGCAGCAGGGTCAAGGCGACAACAGCCTCCTCCGGCGCGGCGGCGCAGCGCGCGGGCGCGGGCGCGGCGCGTACATGTCCGTGTCCACCGCGGCCGGGAACGTCGTGCGCATACGGGAGAAGACGCAGCCGCAGAACCTGCTCGAAGGCTTCGAGGTGGGTCTCACATACGATGTTTTATAGTTTGTTTTCGGTGGTACATAAATTCTGAAGATGAGCAATAGTTTTCATTTACCGGAGCGCACCGCGGCGCGTAGCGACGAAAGCTCACACACGTTAATCCAGTGGTACTCAATCTTTTAAAAAAAAGGGGCGGCAGATACGTTTAACGTTTACGTCTGGGCCGCAACACGAATTCGTCATGCGAGATAGTGCTTGCTATAACAATTTTTAATTGTATGGCGATTTCTTTAAAATTGCTCACTTGGCTGTATTATTATGCCTGAAAGTAATGTGAACGCGAGCGTAGCGAGCGCGAAAATTTAGTTTTATGGTTTTCCTTTTATGTTAAGATTCCTAGCGAGCCTCGCATGGGGTTACGGGTCAGGCTCGCGCGCCGCACAAAAAGGCTCGGCGGACCGCAGGTCGAGTATGGTTGCGTTTTTCACTTGCAACTAGGGATATAAGTAAATTGTTTCATAGGTGTTTCAATTTCCTTTATCGAACTGTCAAATATGAATCGATGCGCACTTCGAAGTGACAACGAAGTGACAAATGTCGTATTGTTAAAAATTCTTAAATATAACAAAAAACTTGTAACGAATGAAACGAATAATAGTGTGTATTGGTTGTGAACAGTCGGACGCGTCGTCGGAGTCGTCGGACGGCATCTCGGACCCGTTCCCGCAGAACCTGGGCCCGATCCCGCCGCCGTCGCCGTCGCCGCCGCTGTCGCTGTGCCCGCTGACGGGGCGGCGGCTGGCGCGCGCGGCGGGCGAGCCCACGCCGCCGCCCACGCCCTCGCCGCCGCCCAGCCCGCCCGCGCCGCGCACGCCGCCGCGCCCCGCCATGCTCATGAAGGTACGTGCGCGCTGCACTAGCGCTGTGCGCGCTGCACTAGCGCTGTGCCCGCTACACTAGCGCTGTGCGCGCTGCACTAGCGCTGTGCGCGCTGCACTAGCGCTGTGCGCGCTGCACTAGCGCTGTGCCCGCTGACGGGGCGGCGGCTGGCGCGCGCGGCGGGCGAGCCCACGCCGCCGCCCACGCCCTCGCCGCCGCCCAGCCCGCCCGCGCCGCGCACGCCGCCGCGCCCCGCCATGCTCATGAAGGTACGTGCGCGCTGCACTAGCGCTGTGCGCGCTGCACTAGCGCTGTGCCCGCTACACTAGCGCTGTGCGCGCTGCACTAGCGCTGTGCCCGCTGCACTAGCGCTGTGCGCGCTGCACTAGCGCTGTGCCCGCTGCACTAGCGCTGTGCGCGCTGCACTAGCGCTGTGCCCGCTACACTAGCGCTGTGCGCGCTGCACTAGCGCTGTGCCCGCTGCACTAGCGCTGTGCGCGCTGCACTAGCGCTGTGCCCGCTGCACTAGCGCTGTGCGCGCTGCACTAGCGCTGTGCCCGCTGCACTAGCGCTGTGCCCGCTACACTAGCGCTGTGCCCGCTGCACTAGCGCTGTGCCCGCTGCACTAGCGCTGTGCCCGCTACACTAGCGCTGTGCGCGCTGCACTAGCGCTGTGCCCGCTGCACTAGCGCTGTGCCCGCTACACTAGCGCTGTGCCCGCTGCACTAGCGCTGTGCCCGCTGCACTAGCGCTGTGCCCGCTACACTAGCGCTGTGCGCGCTACACTAGCGCTGTGCCCGCTGCACTAGCGCTGTGCCCGCTACACTAGCGCTGTGCGCGCTACACTAGCGCTGTGCCCGCTGCACTAGCGCTGTGCCCGCTACACTAGCGCTGTGCCCGCTGCACTAGCGCTGTGCCCGCTGACTACGAACGCGCTACAGCGCGTTTACACTAGGAATGCATCGATACGTATTTTTGCCGTTACAATACCGATACTCTTATAAATCTGATATCGTAGATACCGATACGAACGCTCATTGAATTTAAATTAAATATAATTATCTATTAAGGTAAAATATGTATAATATATAAAACACGATCAATGCAAGGTTCAGTGTTTTATTTCTATAAAAAAATGTGGACAATTACATACCTTGAATAACACAAAGTTATCAGTTACGATTTATTATTTCGTTTTTTATTTAGAATGAAAAAAAATTAACCACCTTGAAAAAGTTGACTAAAAAGCTTCAAATAACGCATTCATCTTCTATTTAAGATAAACAATAGTAGATTGTTATACAAGGGGAGAAAGTGACCCATTTCACTTGAGAAGTTCTTGGCGCTCGAACAGAGTGAGAGCGCTAATTATTCGAGAGTGAAATGGGTGCTTTTACCCGAGTTATACATACTATTTTTCATTTCGACTGTGAGGAAAAATAAATAAATTTATTTAGATAATAATGTTATTTGGCGAGAGATGAAACTTCAAGTTTTTACATCACTATCAGTTTGTTTACTGTCGTTATGCATAAAACACACCATTAGAAGGACAGTAACGGCACAGAAGACAACCGAGTACATAAAACGTGGACGATATCAAATATTTCAAATCATTATTAAAAATATCGTTCGCGTTTTGCTCACAGACAATGTTAATAGTAACAGAACGCAACCTTAACCTTGTCACCAAAATTACCACAGGTTATGTCAAATTCTAGATTAAATTTTGCCTCATGAGATAGCGCTATGAGTAACAGCTAAAGGTGGGAGTGAGTAAGAAGATTAATGAACAACAAAATCGCGCCAAGTCGCCTCCGCCTGCTAATAATCTGTGCAATAATCAACCAAACTAAAAAATATACTGTCAAAGACAAAAAAATGTGACAATTTAAAATAAAAAAAGTGTCACTATGTATGGCGGGCAACCAAATATTATATTAGGAGATTTTAAATTGTTAAAAATTATACCAATTGTAAATTTTCAAAATCATTGACCATAATAAACACGCTTTTAATGTTAAGCTAATGTTTAAAAATATAGAAAGCTTGTTTATTGTAATAATATGATGTGACTCAATTATCTTTAACTCCATGTCTGGTCGTAGCAATTAAAACTAAATTACTTTCCACCCTAGGGATGGAAAAGCTATTTTCCACCCGTCTATCTTCACAGGAAAGTTCAATTTTCCGAACAGGAGAAATGAAAATTCTTTTGAAGTCGGTGCATGATGTATGTTGACTTTTGGTGTACGTAAGTTTGTATTTTTTTTGAAAACGGTTTATTTAAAAAAAAAAACTATATCAAGTTTTTTGTTATTGTTCATACGTCAAAAACTACTGGACCGATTTAAGTAAAACTTACACTGTACTCTAAGTCGTGCCACGTTTATAACAAAATAGATGCAACAAAATGAGCGTACGCAAAGCGTGAGCGTGAAATTCGGAAAGTGTCGTTGTATCGGCAATAAAAATATCGCCGATACCAATATATCGGCTAATCTAAAATATCGGTGACAAGTTTACGTCTCGCTCGCACAGCGACCGCATTCGATCCGTTACGCAGTTCCGGTTGCGCTTGCAAGACTTGTCTGCATGAAATATGTAATGTATTTATTGGAGTATAGCAGGGAAATACATGTCACACCTCAAATTTGCGGATGATAGAGTATTACCATCAGAAGACCCGTAACTGAACAGCATGATTAATTCTCTTAACCACCATAGCGAAACAGTTGGGTTGCAATTCATCTGGGACAAAACAAAAATCATGACCAGCGCTGAACAAATACCTATATCTATTTAGTCATAACCCATACAATATGTCATAGACGACATCTATCTACCTCGGGTACCTTATGTCGACTAAAGGTTGTACAGAACAAAGGCTGTACAGAATAAAGGCATTGAAAATCTGCTTACCCCAGTTCTTACTTAAGTGTGCCAAACCTAACCTCTCAAAAAGTCAATCTTAAACAAAATTAGAAGTTGCCAGAGAGGAATAGGATGAAGCTATGTGAACATTAAAGCTCACTAATTAGAGAAACGACAGATGTAATTAGGCCCGTCCTGAGGCAAAAATAGAAATGGTCACGTCATATCTAGAGAGTAACAGGCAGAAAATGGTTACTAATTACTACAAATTAGTACCCAATATATAAAAAAGAAGGAAGGAACCACTTAAAAGATGGTGTGACAATATACTACAAAGAGCCGAACTTAGGGCCGAGGCTGGCCAAAGACAGAGACACTTGGCGCGGTCTGGAGAAGCTTGTACTGCAATATGTGGCCCTTAAACTGAAAATCACTCATTTTACTTTAAGCACAAAACTAATTACAAATAATTATTAAAGGTATATTAAGGGAGGGAAACTTATTTAAGGGATAATAATAAATCTAATTAATAATAATTGCAGTATATTTATGTTTGTGCATATCACGATGACACGCGCCATACCCCACTTTTATGTCTCTTCTTTCTGTGACCTAAATCCTAGCGTCGAGTAACCTTCATAGGCAGAAAAGCTGCGAGAAACATTTAAGAAATAAATCTCTAAAACTTGATTAATTAACACTATTTATCACTGTTCCTAAGTCTCTCGTGAACTTGTTATGATAATATTAATGTAAAACATAAAATATGCTTATAACGGTTTCCTTGTGTAGGTGGAGATGTCACCTGGAGGCACGACAGGAATGCTCGTGCAGGGTGACGCAGCGCAACCTTCTCTGCCGGTGCTAACCGACGACGAAGGCGTAAGTTAATAATATAACTTAAAGTATATAAAAAATCATGTTAAAATCATAGTCAACAAATGAAGCATAATATTAATTTATCGTGAAGTTTTAGTTTCATTTGTTATACTTTTGTTACATTGATCTCGCTTCACACCAATCGCTTATCCAGAGTCGGCGTTACATCAAAGTATTGCGCAGCGCAGATATGACACCGTATGCAGAGCTCGCGCGACCGCCATTCCAGCTTCAAACAAAATTCAGACTTAGTCCATAAAAGTTTACATTTGAGTGGGCTGACGTTTCTTTAATTTGTCAGAACTTTAGTGTACCCTATTCAAATGCAAATAATATTATTTATTGTATTTTATTCATCGCCTTGACTGTGCTGCCCATTCACTTACCGAACGTCTAATACGAGTTCTTACCTTTTTCAATTTCCTGTCAATTTTCCAAAGCTACTGATTATTCACTAACAAAACGCAGTATTCACAGCACGAGGTGAAAGTGGAGGCGAGCGCCGTGAAGCAGTTACTCGAGGAAGGCGTCGATGAGGGCGAGGAGGTGGGGCTGCAGCTGCACGCCAGCCACCCGCCCATCATGATCCGCGGCGAGGACGGCGTGCTGTACCAGGTGAGCCACGGTCACGGTACCAGCATGTGCTCCCGGATTTATCTGGCCACAGCCATAGGCATGGGTCGTACATGTTAATTCAAGTACCTGGGCTTAAAAGTACGTCCATTAATCAGCACCAGGGCTTAAAAACAGGTATAAAATACTTTCAAGATTTTTTTTAAAATTTTGAAAACTGAATCTTGTCTACATTGCAATAAGGAACACTTATCGCGTAATCGCGTTTGCGTACCGAAATACTAAACGTGCATTGCTTTTTTATCGTGTAATTATCTGGTTAGAAGATAAATACCTGCCAATTTGTTGCTTAGAGTGGACAAATTACATAACACAATACTAATACTATTACGGTGCCGCGGCACGACGCGGCTGCCTAGTGCCTACTAAAATACTTTGAATGTATTACATAGAAAATGCATCTCTATTTCGATACGCACTAGGCGCAAAGTCGCGCTAAAGTATTTCGGGGAAGCGGGCGCTACTTACAGGGAGCAGGTAAAATACTTTTGGAAGTATTTTAAACTCGTGCTCCGTATACGTACTTTAAAGCAAATACTAGGTTTCTTTACCTGTTTTGGTAAATACGTTCCATCCATACACGGCCAATCTCAACTGTGATTGGCCTTCAACGCTAGACATAATTAAAGTACTTAAATGTGTATACGCAATACTCGTGGGCACGCTCTGTTCGTACTGGAACACCGTTAAACAACAAACAAAAGGTTTACTAAACACGATCTGAAGCCGTTGTTATCCTGATATCTTTATTACAAAATCCTCTGTTCATTTTGCCGGTAGAGTCCGCAGTACGCATGGAAAAAGAAAAAGAAATCAGCGATACTTAATGTTGGCGGGAGTGTTCACATTTGCTGACGAAATATGCTTGCGGGCGACAACGTTTTCCCACAAGTAAACCTTTATGTAATAAAACAAATTTGGTGTCGTTCATATTCATTTATCTTAAACTAATCTTGTTCGTCTTGATCATTATGTTTCAGTTAATAAACGAACTTAAACATTGTAATTTTTGGAAGAAAACTTCAGAATTGTGTCAATTTTAAACAAATCCAGCCCTAATTTTTAAAATTCAACGACACAAGTTGGTATTTAGGATGTATGTAAATAATGCGGCCAAATTTGTCTCATTCCATAAACGTTACGGGTTGGTACACTCACCTATTACGCATAGCATATTTCGACAGAAAATTTAAGCAATTCCGCTAATTAAAACGATAGTCTTAACGCTTATATTATTACAGGTTGCGGGTGAAAACGAGGCCGGGCAGACGTTACTCGTAGCTGCGGAGGGCGTCGAAGGCGCGGTAGAAGGCGTCGAGGGCGCCGTCGAAGGCGAAGGCGACGGCGTCATGTACGTGACGCGCGACGACGGACAGGTAAGCGCTGAGCGTGAACGCCGGGTGTGAGAGTGACCCTCGCGACTCGGGAGGCCTCATCCACACTAGGGCGCAACTTGCAATATGTTTTGATGATTCGGATGTTTGTTTTGATATATGCGTTAGACCAAACGCAGCGACCACAGTCACGAGTTTTTGAGCACTTGCGACTTGTTCTCGTTGTAGCGAGATACTTGTAAGGGTCGCTAACGGAAAGAATATGTCGATAAACGATACTATTGTAATAAGAAATGACCTTGTTATTACTTACTCTTAACATTGTTTTTTATGTATTACTTTTACTGCTAACTGCACTGAAATAGTTTTGTTTATTTATTAAAGATCGAACAACTGATAACAGTCTCCATTTCGCTATCATACGTAGGTAACTTTTTTTCCAAAATTGATTTACAAAATAATGGATAGTCTCATGTGGGCACATGCACAAATAACACGACTTATTCCGTGGAAGTACCAAAAAGATTTTTTAAACAGTGATTTTATCTAATGTGTCAAACAGCTAAAATTACATATACTAATTTACTATGTACTCAAAAAAGTAAGCCTATACTAGGTTTTCCTTAAGTTACAATTGTTATAACAGTTGTGAAACTAAATTCTCACAGTGAATATTATAAAACATTCAAAAAAGTACTATCAATGAACAATTATATTTAGACAGAGGCTTTAGGCAAACGCCTTATGTTTTGCGTCATTTTCTCAACAACATTATATTTATTTATACGTTCTCGGCCGCTGTGGTCTATCCAAAATTGTTTCTCCCCAAATTGCAATTTGCGCCGGCATTTCTGAACGTACCCCGGTGCGGTGGGGACGAGGCTTAATGTCGGCTCGTGGCCGCAGACGCTGCTCGTGGCGGCCGACGGCGCCGGCGCGGACGCCGCGCAGGACGGCGACGGCGTCATGTACGTCACCAGGGAGGACGGACAGGTATGTACTTGGAACTGTTGTGGGGGAGTGCGGGGGTTAAGGACGATTGAGATGATGCGCTTCTGTGGTACAATGGGCGTGTTATGAGAATGGAATCTTTTAGAAGTCAATTGTTTGTAATCAAGCCAATTTACAAATTATTATGTGGGAGTGCGGGGGTTAAGGACGGCTGAAGTTATGCGCTTCTGTGGTAATATGGGCGTGTTATGAGAATGGAATCTTTTAAGGGTCAATTGTTTGTAGTCAAGCCAATTTACGAATTATTATGAGGGAATGCGGGGGTTAAAGACGACTAAAATTATGCGCTTCCGTGGTACAATGGGCGTGTTATGAGAATGAAATCTTTTAAGGGTCAATTGTTTGTAATCAAGCCAATTTACAAATTAGGAGTTGAAATTTTTTAATAAAAATCGTTTTATATATGTTTTTTTTATTGACAACATTTCGTTTTTATAAAGGTATGAAAATTCAAAAACAGTCTCAAGACTTAGCGATTTTAAAAACGATTTTTTTTTTCAAGTTGTATGCGCATTTTCTAAGTTAAATGAAAAAGACAAAAGAATATGGAATAGCTATTTCACAGGTTACACATTTGCTTTGACATCTTAACCAGAAATAGATCATCTGTCAGAAAAAGACAGCTGTCACTCTGACAGCTAGTATTGTTGTTGTTTCCGGTGACGTATTGGACGAAAATTTACAATATGGTTAGTTAAAAATTAATCTTGTATTTGTCTTCTTCTAAAATGAAGAGTTCTAGAATAAAAATTTCTTTCTGCAAAAAAAATATGCATATCTCTTGGGTTCATAAGTTTTGAGACAAAAGAAATTAAAAATAAATAATGCTTTACTGGCTGCTTTTTACTTCTTTATGAATTTTATTTTTATGGAAAAAAAACCCACAATATCAATTTATTACTGCGATACTAGCGAGCGAGTCAAAACTACCAACACCAGGTCGTCTCTACGTAGCTTACCTACTAGCCACGGCGTAGATACGCGCGAGGGTGTATAGTTCCCTCCCTCATTCGTTATGTTGTAAAGATGATTTATATAACTTGCATATAATTTAAAGAAAATATTTATTTTAGAATAAGCGTAAGTCATATCATCCATTTTAAAAGGATGTCCTAAACCTTATATGAGTTACAGTTCATCAGATTAGCGCGTACAAACAAACAAACTCTTCAGCTTAATAATATAGATAAAATATATGTTTGGGTTTTAGGAATGCATGAGGTGTAGTAGGTACGATAATTTTTAGGTGAAATAATAAAATTATAACTTGTTGTATGGCTTTGTATATCAAGTGACACTACTTCGACTCCATGTTTTGTGGGAAGTATCTATACCACTATTTCGAGATCATGTTTTTTTACATCTTATTATTATTATTATTATTGTAATCTGGGAATGAATGGGATGGTGAAGGTTACTGTTAATTTTGTCATCGGTTGTATATTAAAGGGTCTATCATGGAAAACTTAATCCGTGAATAAGATTATCGTTTGCGGATCCAAAGCATTTGGTAAACATACTAAAAACGCATTGAAGCCGCAAAACGATGATAGTGTTCACCGATTTTGTTTTTTTAGTAAGCCCTCTTACGTAAATAGGTCTCTTCGCACAAGGTGTCATATTTCCACGGTTCTCTCGCAGGACGTGCTGGCCATCGACCCGTCGCAGCTGGCGCAGCTGATGCCGGGCGGCGAGGCGGCGCCGGCGCTGCAGCAGGTGGCCGTGCAGGTGGAGGGCGAGCCCGGCGAGGACGCCACGCAGGTCATCGCGCAGCTGCTGCAGGCCGACCTGCCCTCGCCAGGTGACACTTGCAGGACGTGCTCGTCAGCAATGAAATATTCTTCCGTGCCTTACATAATCTAAGGCTAATCGGTCTCACTAACACATTTCACGATACTCCATCACCGAATACTTTCATAAAAATACGCTTTGATCCTTATTTTTAAGGTTCCGTAGCCAAAACACGGAGCCCTTATAGTTTCGTCACGTCTGTCTGTCTGTCCGTCCGTATGTCACAACCACTTGATTCTCAAACTATTAGCATTTGTATTTGACGACCTCCGTGGTTGAGTGGCTAGCACACTGGTTTCAAGCGTAGCCATCTCGTGAGGTTCCGGGATCGATTCCCAGTCGGCTCAATGTAGAAAACGATCTTTTCTATATTGTCTCTGGTCTGGGTCTTGACATACCACCGTTGTGTCTGATTTTCAGAACACAAGTGCATTGGCTACTTACTTTGGGATCAGAGCTTGGTAGAGAGGTGTATCCTGTTAACCGCTTTACGATTCCCATACAAAAAATAAAAAAAACAAAGAAATTTGAGGGAGGCTCCCATACATGGAACTGAAAAAATGAGTTGTTTGTGGGAGGTCTATAGATAGGTCTCTTAATAACATCGAGTTTCCTAAAACATTTTTTTCTAAAAATCTAACATTTTAGAGTGAGAAACGCACTTCTCTATCTTTTGAATGAAGCAAGTGATCATTTTGTTAAAAAAAAACACGATATAGTGCTTAACAAATACTTTCAACTATACCCGAAATTTTCTATTTTACTTCAAGCTGAGAAAGCTTCAAAAAATAAATTATTAAAGTAGTGTATTTAAAGAATCTTAAAAATGCTTTTCTTTTACAGGCGGCACGCGGCGCGTAGTACTGCTGCTACCTGACGGCAGCTTGACGATGACAGAGTTGGACAAAGAACAGTACGAGTCGATCACAGAGGCCAGCAAAGCGCAGGAATGATCACGAACTTTAATTTGAAACAGATTGAGTACTCTTCGAGGACCATTGAAAAATGGTTTGATGATATCTGCAAACCTTTCCGCCTTTTGACCTGCTTCCACAATGCAGGATGTTATAAAAATGTTAATTAGTAAAGAAGCGGCTCGGTTTATAGATCATAAATTGTTACAAATTCATTAAAATACGTAAATGTTCAAGGTGTCACTAATATCTTCACGCCTCAATTCTAAACGGAGTATATTTTGTAAATATAATAATACATGTGAAGCGTAAAACGGCGACCAGTCATAACAATTTGTAGAACAATGAAAGTTTTTATGCTCAACTGTGAGGAATGTGTTTTTAAAAAAATTGGTTAGTTGTAAAATATTTCTGTAAATTAATTTAATTATTTTTTGATGTGTTCTGATAATTTGTTAGATGTGGCAGTGGGATGGAATTTAAAATCAATAGATTTCCTATCAATGTGCGTATGTCTGTGTGTAAACGGAGGTTATAGACTAGATACAACTGAGCTCCAATGTGATGAAGTATATTACCAACTTTTAAGAATCATCATAATACATATTGCTGGCAAGTTTGATTCAGAAAAATTATCAAGCCGACTATTAACTTGGTAAGACATTTCTATCTATTTTTAAAAAGGAGTTGGGAGATTATCACCTCATTAAAATAAATCTGGAATATTAGATGTGTAAAAAATACAAAAACGGTATATTAGTTTATAGTAGTAATTACGATCAATAATCGGTGTTTATTCAGTGCACAGGAAATTAAATATCATACACGTTAGAGAACTTGATCACTTTTGAAGCCTCATTCCAGAAAAATATATAATCATTGAAAAACTATTTTGTCGTTATCAATCTAAATAAGCTGGGCTACTGACTAAAGGTATTTTCCAATTGCACCGTTGCCATACCATGGCCGTGCTAGGATCGTGTCAGGCATGAAAAGCAACTCGATACTCTCTTCCTTGCCCTCTGAACGGATTGACAGCGTTCTGTCTCACCGTTATATGGAGCGAGAGCGAGCGAGAACGTATTGTGACGGTTCAGACACGCTCCGTGTTAAGCACGCTATCGTGTTGGTCGGTGACGGAACGGTCCAGTGAGAAAGGTGTCATATCTTTCAATACATAGAATATTCTTTTGTCGGAATCGTACCTAGCACGGTCATGGCATGCTTGGGTGTACTGGAAAAAGAGTTCAAGTAAGATAATTCAAAGGCTACACCTTTTTCTACGAACATATAATATAGGCGGCCATTGCTGCGTCAAATGTCTTAAGAAACCTCGTCTTTTTATCGTTTTTAACATTTAAATATAGACCCTTATACAAATAATAGGTACAGTACATACGGCATCGCATCACACTACCGTAATCTGACTTTAAGCCACTTCGCAGCCTACTACTGAACATGAAGAGTTTTCGACAGATTTGGGTAAGTCGATGTATTGCCGGTTGTTCAAAGACAACTCCTGCAATTCATGAAATATAACGGTGCAGAAACGCATTGGAGTTAATAAAAGGCACACATAAAATATAATGTATTATAATAATTATGCCTACTGTAGACAACTGATAGGAATACCAGACAATGGGTTGTGTGAACTCATAAAAAACATTAGTGTAGTTTTAATCATAACATTTAATATTTGTAAGACTATTGGTTCTTATTATTTTACGTGTAGTAATATTTTAAATAAACCTTATTTACTGCAATCGCGTTTTTTTGAAAGTTTTATCCGACTTCAAAAAAGACGGTACCGTCAAAAGCCACGAGTTCGCCTAGCTTTTGATACTATTTTCACATTAACTCAAAAAATATACAGCTGACTGAAAAACTCAACTTTACAAATGCTACCTTTTATAAAAAGGAACAGATTGCATTTCTAAGAATAAAAGAAATGGTAGTTTACCTCTTTAAAAATATATCACTGAACCTGTTGGGCGAACTTGTGCAAAATTGCAAGAGTTCGCCTACCCGCGGTTTTGGCGCCATTTTTGCTTCAATCAGTGATCTGTGTCTGACATTAACTTGATTGTATGCCTAAAAATATATTTTCAACCATATTACGTTGGTATTGAAGTCCAGTTTCGCTCGACATAGGTAGGCGAACTCATGCACTGATCTGAAGTTGTCTTCATACATTGACAGTAAGGACGCCATCTTGTACCAGGGCTGACACAAATAATTTCTATTTTAATTTATTGATTTAAATCAATAGACAAGTACAACAATTTACGAATAAATGTAAATAAAATACAAAAAGTCAAAAATAAATCTTTATTTTATAAGGATATTGTGTGGACGTATAATAGTAATCAACTTATCAGTCTTTCTTAAAATTAATTCTTAAGAACTAGTCAAATAGTGAGGCTCACGTATGTAACACTTCCTCAAAAGTTACTTTTAAAAAATCAAACTCTTAGAACCTAAAACGAGAACGTGATCTTTTATTATATTTTAATCAGTTGAATTTACTTATTCAAGTTCAATTCAAATTCTTACCTACTCAAGATCACGATAGTCCTGGATAAACGTATAATAGTTATCAGTTTTACAAAAATAATATTTAGGAACTCAAATTACCTATCGAAAATCAAATTTTTAAAACTAAATCAACAAAAGCTTGCTACTAACTATATTAACTTCTAAAACATGTTGTAGTTAGTAAAATCATATTTAAAAGAAATTTTTCCTCTCCGGCTTTCAATAGGTGCAGGTAGTGCAGTTATAATATCATGACCAAGTACATATGCATAATCATCCACCTGAGGCCAAACGAAAGAATCACGATTTTTCCTAAGAAAACGTATGTTCCAGCCAACATCATATTTTTTATAAATTTTTCCAACAAAATGAAGAACTGTTTTTTTTTGTATCGAATTTAACTATCACGTAAGTACCTATTGTCAGGTGACCTTCGGATGACAAATTCTCACGTTTCTGAATTCTGCATTGAGCATCGTCAGAATTTTTCAAAATAACCACCTTTTTTCTGATAGTGCTCAAACATTCGTTATCAGATTCCGAAAACGAATCTTCAGATGTGCCTTTTTTGATCAATTTTGGCTTTTTTTCTTGATTAACCTTAACTTTGCTAGTGTAAATAGAATTAAAGTTTTTATCAATTGTGTGTTCTTCATTTTCAAAACTTAAACACTTGCTTTTTTTGCTTCCGTCTGTCTCAGGGTTTTCTATGACATATTCTTGTTCTGTCTCTTCTATTTTCATGGATTTTCTCAATAGACGTTTTCTAAATTCATCCCAAGATTCCTCTTCAGACTCTGAAAAAATATTAGGTAACTCTTCATTGGTTTCCGATCCTGAATCATTGGTTTCCGATCCTGAATCATTAAACATTCGTTTTTTATTAATCATCTGTGTATTTTTTCTAGTTTCATTTTTTCTGTTCCTGAATAATTGTGTTCTTGCTTTTTCTTTTCTATTTTCATTGTTTTCTTCTCTTTATTGGTTTTTGATCTTGTGTCACATAATTGCTTTTTCTTTTCTTTTTCTACTTTTGTTTTACTTTCGTTGGTTTCTGATCTTAAATCACTGGATATATTTTTATTTTCTATTATCTTTGTTCCTTTCCTTATTAGTTTATTTAATAGAATGACAATTTTTGGTTTCTTTGTAATTTTTCCTGTTAATATTTGATTCATGCGTTGCAAGCACATATATTTCAATGTTTTTGTATTGTTCGTTTTGACTTGTTGTGGTGTAAGATTTATTGCTTTTTTAAGTTTATCAGCATGGCTGTCAAGTTTGTCTTGTTGCGGAGTCGTGTTTAATGTATTATTATTAACATTAATAGCTGATTCATCTTTATTTGTTTTCTCTGTTTCAGACCCAAAATCTTCACTTGATACAGATTTCCCTGGTGCAACTTTAAGTTTTTTATTCCGAACTTTTTTAATTGGATTCGGTGCCCGAATTTCTTTTAAGTAATCTAGAAGGGCTTTGTCTACGCTATATTCCTGTTGAGATTTGGAGTCAGGGAGCTTCTTCAAAACTTCGTGCGGATTCAGTGGGTAGATACCTGTACTTCTGAAGGCACTGCGGATATTAGCGCTTTTTTCATTTAAAGAAACCATTAATTGCTTTAAAAGTTCAGGAAAGTGACATTTGTTGATAGATGCTTCTCTGGGATTGTTCATTTTATACTTCAGTAAAGTTGCTCGCCATAATTTTTTTAATGGGCCGAAGTAACAGACATCAAGGGGCTGCGTCAAGTGAGAGGAGTTTGGGGGCAAAAAAACAAATCTTATGTCGTGTTCTTCACATAATTTAACGATTTTCACATTCATGTGTGAAGCCAAATTGTCTCCTATCAGTATTTTTGGCCCTGATTTTGTTTTCGCTCAAGGAAGAACTATCGTTATAAACCAGTCCTCAAATATTGTACTATCGAACCATCCCGATTTGGAACGGTTATATCTTGCACCTTTTGGTCCGTTTATCCTCCATTGCTGATATAAATGTTCAGCTTTGTAAACGACGTATGGCGGCAAGCACTCCTCGCCTGCAGTTATGGCAAACATTATTGAAATTGCCCCTTTTGTGTAATTTAATACTCTTTCAGGGTACTTGACACCTCTTCGAAAAAGACATTTTGCGTTGCCTGGCTGATCACTTAAATTGGTCTCATCATAATTTAGTATATTCTCCTTAGGAATCCCTTCTAAAGATTTTTCTAAATTTGTAAAATATTCCGTCATTTCCTCTACATTTTTTTCGGCTCTAGCCCGTTTTATATTTTGGGTCACCCTGTAGGTTAGCCTATGTTGGTTTTTTTTTATAAACCAATCCACCCATTTTTGTCCCGGTAGTTTACCACCAAAAACGTTATTTTTGTTTTCAGACAAGTATCTTTGGACCACAAGCCGCAGGTCTAGGTTGGTTAAGGGTGCACCATAATCGGCAGCAACGATGAGAACTTTAACTATATCATTTTCCTCTTCTTCTGTAAGCCAAGTCTGGCCACCGGTTTTTAAAGGATGCTTGGATTTCAATTTATCTAGCAGCGTACGTCTTGGAATCCCAAATGTTTCTTCTGCTTTGTATGATGATATTTTTTTAGAGCGAAGGGCATCCAAGGTCATGTTCAGCATTTCGGAAGTATAATCAGCATACTTTTTTCCTCTATTTTTTCTTTTCTTTCCGCGTTTCGACATTGTGTTTGATTGTCTGAAAATAATTAATAAATGTAGAAGTAATAAATTTTACTGTAATAGCTCCAAGATTGAACATTTCTATAACCAATAAGTTTTTTACTAGTAATAAATGTTGTTTACAAATATGATTATAATATATAATTGTTACAATTATTTTATATTTTTTGGCCTGTATAATATTCAATATTTATTTTTTAATATACGATTATTTCAAGTTTGAAGTGACAACCCTAAGCTCAGGCGAACTCATGGAAAGAGGATTTTGCCCGAGATTTCGAATTTAAATGACTAGAGTCAAAAAACGTAACGCAACGCAGGAATACAAATAGATCACATGAAGCGCAATAAAATGTTGATTATAATATATTAACAAGAATTAACTTACCTGTAATTTACACTGCCTGACGAACAAAGTTTTGATGCACTAAAAAAAAAAACAACGCGTCCCCGCAAAGCAAAAAAAATAAATGAACGAAACGTAGTGAAGTTAGCCGTAATAGAACCGAATAATGTTGCCAGTTATTCACTTTTTTACCAAATAGTAGTTTTATGAAAATGTTAGGTTGATATATTAATTTATTATAATGATTACAAAAAATCAGGCGAACTCATGTTTACAAGGCGAACTTGTGGCTTTTGACGGTAATCGATTCGACTGTATGTTTTTTTTTGTGGCTGTGTTAGGTACCTCATATCACAGTCATTTGTAGACCTTTTTTTTGCCTACCTAGAGGTTATTATACCTTTCAGTTGGTTCCATTGTTGCGAAGTCGGCATCTTGGTGCAATCGAGGGAAACCCTCAAATGTTTAAAGGCACGTATAGTGTTATTTTTTACTAGGATCTTATGTTGACGAGTTGTTGCGTATGCGTCTGATAGTCAACATTGTGTGGAGCGGAGCTGATGGTGGAATTCCTTAAAATAAATGCATTTTCTTTCTTTCTTTCTTTCTTAACGCCCTGGACGCCCTTAACGTTCAGGGATCATAATGACCGAACTTATGGTAGGTAATTTGTAGCTTCTTATAGATAAGAGTCATAAGGTAGACAAAATGCACTTAAAAGTCTAGTAAATGAATTTTACGCACTGATATTATTTTTAAAGTTTAAAAATATTGTTTACATTATTCGACTAACAAACGACAAAAACGGACTTTATATGGTGTTGTTTTGGTCAATGACATCCAACTCGGGGATATTATTGAGTTTTTCTTATTAAAAAAACTTTAAATTACTTATAAAGAAATCTCTTCACAAAGTTTTAGGTATCCTAATGTAGCTTAATTTGACGGCCCATCTGGTGTAGTGGTCTAGAAATCGCCTACTACGCATCGGGTTGCGGGTTCGATCTCCGCACAATATAAACATTTGTGTGCATGTACATGTCTGTTTGTATTGGTCTAGGTGTTTTCTATGTATATCATGTATGTATTTACAATTACAAACAAAAAGTATTTAAGTATAGTATAGTATAGTTTATATCCGTTGTCTGGCACCCATAACACAAGCTTTGAGTAGCTTACTTTGGGACTAGATGGCGATGTGTGGGAATGTCCAAAGTATATTTATTTATTAAAGGATATTTAATATATAGGGTATGTAATGTACTAAGATCATTTTATCATAACTCTTGTCATTTTTTCGTAATTTTAGCTAGAGCTATTTTTTTAATAATTTTATCAAGTTTTGATGGCTATATTAGGAGAAACATCAATCTTACCGCCATAAATTTAGTATCGTTTTGTAGGTAATTTATCCACTATGAGTTGCTTTCTAAACTGTAAACTCCTAGGTTTTACCGTTGATGCAGAAATTGGAGAAAACCAGAACGAGGGAGATAAAAGGGGGAAGGGGGGAGAAGCAGTCATTTCCCAGTGTGTTTCCCTATCGGAAATGAAGTACACATACGAAAGCTACAATTGTGCCAGGATTCATGCTTTCTTCCGGATGGGACCGTTTTTCATGCTCAGGACCCATACTAAAGTTTAACTCTCGCTTTTCAAAAGCCGCCGCCACCACGCCTAGGCCAGACTTCTTTAGACGTACTCTTACTAATCTGTGGCCTAGGCGCTACTCTCATCGCCTCAATAAAACTGTGATGCTAATGGCAGAATGAGTTTTAAGTTATATAAATTCGAAACGAACTTTATATAGGGTATAACAAAATTAACTGCATTCCTTCTATGGGCCAATTCTGACCCTTAAATACAACAACTTAGTGCTGTGAAACGCGAAAGCAGCACGCGATAAATGTTGGAATATTAACTCTAGCCTGTCAGTATATATATCTAGCAAATTACGATCAATCTCTAGAATTGAATTTGATGCTGTAGAGCATGGCCTGTTGTACCGTTGTACATGTTTTATGTGTAATAAATTGAGTACCTTAATATATTTAGTATTCATCGGATCCACATTAACATTTTCATCACATTATCTTTGTTTTTCTATGCTTTCTTTACCTTTTCACCTTCTTTACCTTTTCACCTTCTTTACCTTTTCACCTTCTTTACCTTTTCACCTTCTTTACCTTTTCACCTTCTTTACCTTTCACCCTCTTTTCCTTATCACCCTCTTTGGCTATCTCTTTTGGATAACATATTATTAACTCCTTCACTATCTTCATATCTTAACCCCTTCACTATCATCTCATATCATCTTAAATCTTAACACCTTAACTATCATCTCAGAACTTAACTCCTTGAAACTCGGAGATAGTAAAAATTTTGTTTTAGTTAACTTAACTTGAGAATTATTAACTTAACTAAATCTACCTTAATTGGTCTTAAGTTAACTTTGTTCTTTTAACTTACCTTTGATTTAAATAACTGTTCTCTAATTAACTTAACTTGAGAATTATTAACTTAACTAAATCTACCTTAATTGGTCTTAAGTTAACTTTGTTCTTTTAAATTAACTTTGATTTAAATAATTTTTCTCTTATTAACCTAATTAACCGAGAACTCTTATTTTTCTTAAACTCTTTACCTATTTATTTTTACTCTCCGATTTTCTTTCTCAATCTATATCTTCACTAATTCACTTTAATCACTATTTGAAGAGGAATTAAGGTACTCAATTTTATTTTTAACTTTTTAATTTTTTAACTTTTTAACTTAAGGGACTCTAAATCCCTTACGTTAACTCGGGAGGCTCTTAACCTCTTCTCTTTACTTAAGGGACTCTAAATCCCTTACGTTAACTCGGGAGGCTCTAAACCTCTTCTCTTTACTTAAAGGACTCTAAACCCCTTAGTACTAACTAGTACGTTCTTTTGAGCGGTTGATTACTTGTTAAATAAGCCTTAGGTCCGAGCGGTTGATTACTCGTTAAATAAGCCTTAGATTGGAGCGGTTGATTACTCCTTACGTAGGCCTAGAATGGAAATGTACCGTTGTACATGTTTTATGTGTAATAAATTGAGTACCTTAATATATTTAGTATTCATCGGATCCACATTAACATTTTCATCACATTATCTTTGTTTTTCTATGCTTTCATCCAAAGATTGCTGGTTCGTTTGCTGTAAACACGAACATAAGAGTTAATCATAGATTCTATCTACCATAACGCAGTTCGTATTTTCTCCCTAAAAAGTCGTACTGTAGACATTTAACTATAGGCATTACCTGCCTTTCTACTCTTCTTATTACTATTACTCTGTATTTTTGGATTATTGATGTTTTCTAATCCTTTTTGAACAATATTTATTGTGAATCTAAAAATGTCAAACTTTCAAAGCTCTGTTATTCTACTTTTCTGTACATAATACTGTAAAAATAGCTGTGTTTTACCTTTGTTTGCAATTTTCCTTTAATTTGCATTGGGTGATGATTCATTTTCCTGTTTATTTATATATATTGCTTGATTTCTGAAATATTTTTATCTTTATTGACATGGTTGTTATGACAATATCTTTCAAAGTCTGACAACTTCTATCAAAGTTTATTACTTTTTCGGGTTTAATCCTCTGTAAACCACCAGTATTCATGTTCTATTTTTGAACCTACCTCGATCTAAATTTGAACGGCCCCGGCCCCCTATATAAGCATTAATTTTTTTCATTCATTCATTCGATTCCGAGTTCTAAGCTCGAACAGTTCTATTACACTCCAATAAATAAATACTCTACATCTTCCCTCAAGAAGTCTTGAAGAACCGCCGGTGACTACTGAAACACCTCCTCACGCTAGGGGAGGGACCGGACACCGGAGGAGTATCCAAGCACATTGACTGCAGTAACACCTCCTCGCTCTAGGGGAGGGACCTGTCTCCTTCTCGGAAGAGGATCCGAGACCAAGTACTTCTGGCACTCCAACTGATCATAACATTTTCTATATAGTGCCCGTTACCCTCATTACTGCTGTGAGTCACTCTTCACGGCGCCTGTCACCTCTGCACATCGGCGTCACTGCTCTTCACGGCGCCTGTCACCGCTGCACATCGGCGTCGCTGCTACCTCCGCTGTGTCGGCCCTGCACTCCGACGCCGCCCTTTGCTGCCCCCAGGACAATACTTATTGAAGATTTGAAGATACTTACTCACGCCCACTGCACTTTACTTACATTCATACAGACATCACCTCATATCATTTTTCGGTACTGTATTCTTTTTGTTGTAATATAAATTCTATTCCCTCTTCTACCTCTTTCTTTTACCTTCTTCTACTTCTCCACATTTGTCGCTTCACGACACTGTCCGGTTTCAATTGGAGTCACATAATAAGACTAGCGGTCCCCAGCGACTTCGTCCGCGCGTTTTGAGTTTGCTCCCTCCACTCCCGTCGCAGCGTCATGTTTTATATCCTAAAGCCTTTCTCGATAAATAAGCTATCCAACAGAAATATTTTTTCAAATCGGTCCAGCAGTTCCTGAGATAAGCGCGTTCAAACAAACAAACTCTTCAGCTTTATAATATAATTAGCGCAAGCGCACGTTGTACTTAAGCTGCGAACATTATTTTGGTGCGGAGTTATGTTAAAACTGTGATAGCTCCTAAGATATTTATTGAAATCAAATGATACAAAGGGCAACTTTGTTCTAAATGAAATGCTCGTGATGATGAATGTATTTATTTTGATAAGAATAAATACCTGTGTGTATAATACACCTCTAAAAATAATGCATTATTTTTTACAAATTTATTAACATAGAAAAGGTTGTAGTAAGTCAACCATAAAAGATAGAAATATGCTGTCGCGGGCTTTATTATAGAACTCTTAATGCTGAACAATCCTGTCATACATGATTTTTGTGTAACTTAAGCGGATTCCGCAGCGTATGCAGCGGAAGCTCTCAAAAGAAATATCTTTCTCCCGTTTTCGCAACATTTTTGATTTCTGCTGTGGTCTTATGAGTCGTATCTTTATGTTATATAGCCTAAAGCCTTCCTCGATAAATGGACTATCCAACGTAAAAATAATTTTTCAAATCGGGCCAGTAGTTTTTGAGATTAGCGCGTTCAAACAAACAAACAAACAAACTCTTCAGCTTTATAATATTAGTATAGATTGAAGAATCCTTCTGTAGCGGCCAACGAGTTCATGTTGGTGATACAAGAAATAGTTATTAAGAATACTGTGTACAAAAAGATTAGTCGTTCAAAACATGTCATTAAGGAGTGGATGACGCCAGGACTTACGAGATGTGCTCGTCATCGTGACAGGTTACATTTAATGGCGAAAAAAGATCCTGACAATCGAATACTACAACTATCTTACAAGCGATATCGAAACTTTTATAATAAGTTAATAAAAAATTTGAAATCTGAGTTCGAAAGCGCGCAGTTGCAAAAAAGCAAAGACATAAAGATTTAGGGGACTAAAAAGTTATGGAAAGTTATAAAAAATATTAGCGAAATCAAACCTAAATCTAACCCCTCGGACGATCTATTATCATCAGATGCTTCAAAAAGTTCTTCTATTGCCTCATGTAATAAATATTTCGCTACTGTAGGCGAAGAACTGGCACATGTCATATTACAAAAGGAGGGTAAGTCTGAGGAGGATTTAGCCAGGACCATTCATACAAATGTAGGGTATTCGCACTCTTTTTTCTTGTCTGCCACAGATCCATATGAAGTACATGGCATAATAAAGGCCCTAAAGGTGGATAGTGCTCCAGGTCTTGACAATATTAATAACTCCTTGGTCAAACGTATCGCACCGGTTATCTTGGAACCACTTACACATATCTTTAATTCAAGCTTACAAACAGGTATATTTCCCGAATGTTGGAAGACGACAGCTGTCGCTCCTATTTTCAAGGGCGGCTCGTCCTCGGAACCTTCAAATTACCGCCCTATTGCCCTACTTAGCACCTTTTCTAAAATATTAGAAAAACTAGTAAACAGGCGCCTTATGCGATACTTGAATGCAAACGGGGTCTTATCTGACGCACAATTCGGATTTCGGCAGGGTAGATCAACTGAGGAAGCAGTAACGCTCCTCTTAAGCAGAATTGTGAGTTCGCTAGATAAAGGCGAGGCATGCGTCGGCGTTTTCCTTGACCTGAGAAAAGCATTTGATACGGTCTCGCATCCTATCTTACTTAGGAAACTGGAGCTGATTGAAATACGAGGAATAGCCCTTGACTGGTTTAGCAGTTACCTTACTGGGAGAAATCAATGTTTACGTATTGGTTCACACATTAGTACAAGCGCTAATGTGACTTTCGGCGTCCCTCAGGGGAGTATACTTGACCCAAGCTTATTTATTATTTACGTAAATGATCTCACTACATTATTTGAATTGTCGTCTAACATTGATGTACAGTGCTATGCGGATGACACTGTGGTACTCTTTCGCGTTAAAAAATGGAATGGACTGCTGGAAAGGGTGGAGAGAGGGATGGTTGATGTTGCTAAATGGCTCAACGCTCACTTGCTGACTCTTAACACGGATAAGACCAAGTATATTTGTTTTCATAAAACTGCTGCTTCCTGTCCGACGGGTTCAACTGCTGACTATATTAAAATTCACACCTGCGGTGTAGACAGCGTTAGACATTGGTCTCAATGTTCCTGCAATATTATGAAAAGAGCAGTTTCCATAAAATACCTAGTTTCTTCTCTATCTGCCAAATTACGGAAACTAATTCATGTAATGAAACTTTTGCGGAATGGTGCAAGTAAAAGTGTACTGCATCACGGCATGGGGTGGAGCTTCCAAGACCGCTATGATAACTGCCGAAAGAGCCCAGCGTTCAGTCTTGAAGGTAATGCTTCGAAAACCTTTTCGATTTGATTCTCGCTCTCTTAACGAGGAGGCCCAGGTGCTCACTGTTAGGAAACTTTATATTCTAAGAGTTACAACTGCCTATCACAAAATTCTTCATTCGGACCCTAATATGCCTTCTGTCGTGATTGGTCGTCGTTTAAAGCTGCCACCTATTTATACTTAGACCGTATTTGCTCATAGGTTCAGTGACTTCTCCTTTCCCTTCATATATAAAATTATTCATTAGTACTGCAACATTTATGACTTATCACGACACGAATTAATATCAAAAGTGTCAGCGCGGCTTCTTTCTCAGGACTACAACAGTACTGAGGCTCTACTTGTTATCCAGAAATAATAAAATCACTCAACCTCTCTGACACACACACACACACAGAGCCGATAAATCTTATATTTTGTAAAATTTTGTCTTTTAAAATGTTTTTTTTTCTTCTTTATTTAAATAATGTGTCCTACCTACCCAATTACTATTTAACCCCTATTTGTGTATTCTTCTGTTTGATTTTCTCTAATCTGGCGTTCTGCTAATCTGTGTTCCGCCCGCTAGTTCGTATATTAAAAACTCAATTGTAAAATCTTAATGGCCGCCCGTGATACAGGCTTCACAGCCTAGTGCGGGGACCGATGTGTAACATAATTGTATTATTAACTTTTGAAAAATAAATTATTTTGTATTTGTATATTTATGAAAATTTTATGTATGTACGAAAAAAATTACAATAATATTTTGTTGACAGCAAATATAACTTTGTTTTTCATAGTGTTTGTATGAAAAACAAAGTTATGTTTGCGATTGTTGAAAATGCTATATGTTATATTTCAAAAACTACTGGTTCGATCCCGTCCGAACCATTTTCGTTGAAAGTATTTGTTAAGGTCTACATTACATATTTTTTTCAAAATTTTCACTTGCTTAGTTTAGAAATAAGATGGGGGGGGGGGGGGACGCCCATTTTACCACTTTGGAAGCGTCTAGCTGTGAAACGTTAGACTCTAAAAGAAAATGGTTTTAGGAACCTCTATGTCATTTTAAAAGACCTATCTATAGACACCCCGTATAGGTTTGACAAAATTTTTTTTTTTCGGTTTTAGTTTCATGTATGAGAGCCCTCCCTTAAATATCATTATTTTTTATTTTCTGTATAAGAATCGTAAAGCGGTAAACAGGATACATCTTTCTACCAAATTTCAACAGTGTGATGCTTATAGTTACAGAATAAAATGGCTGTGACATACGGTTGGACAGACAGACAGACAGACTTGAAGAAACTATAAGGGTTCCGTTTTTTGCCATTCGGCTACGGAACCCTAAAAATGTAATAATTCGTTATTTAAAACACAAATTGCAGAAAATTTTAAATGAATTTGAGTTACCTATTTAAAGTAATAAAGCTAGATTTACCATTTATTGAAATAGATATGTACATACCTACTGTTATTTTTTGCATAAATACTGTTTGTTGTATAAGTTATAACCCGACTAAATTATATCGCTTCATCTTCTTACTTACTACTTGGTACTAGGGTACAAATGTAAATTGGTCGGGTTAATAAACAAAAGGAACTAGTGCAATAATATACTGAAAAAGCACGCGTGATTAATATCTATGATTACGTGCCAAAAATCGGTGGAATAATAGCGTCATTTTGAGCAAGTGTGTTGAAAAAGCATTTTAAAGTGGCGCAAGTATTACTCTATATACTAACGTATAGTTGTGTATAACGACATGAAGCGGTAATAAAGACAAATGATGGGGCATGCCTGTTGATAGAAAGAGATAAATATATACCATTCGTTACGTACCTATTGATTGCTACTGAGCGCTCATTGGCGCGAGCGCGTGACATCTCGCTCTTTAGCCTGATGTCAGCCATTGCTAAATTATGGTAAAACATAAATACGTGTTTTAAGTTTTAATACTTTTAAATGAAAAAACTATACTGATGAATGTAATGACACGTTATTCTTGTCTCTAACAGTTGCAGTGTAATTGTTACTACTCCTTAACACACAGGAAGGCATTTTTACCAGCAAACGAGAAATAATTTATGGCGTTGTCGGGACGTATAGCCACAATGAGAAAGCGTCAACTGAATGCACTCCGGGCAATTACCTGCCTTTCGTGTAGCCATTTTCGAGCGCATAGGTCGTATCTACATTACTCTTACTAATCTGTGTACATAATTTAAAAACATCTTAGGGGAAAGGTATAAATTTTTTCAATAAACTACCATAACACACCGGTTAATAAATATAAAACCAACGACCTCTATGTTACATATAAGCCCAGATAATATAATACTAATATAATATAAGTCTAATACTTATAAGTCTATGTATAAAACTGTTATTAAAGAAACCTAGACAAAGACGAAAGGGTAATATAAAGAAGATGATTATTTAAAAGATAATAGGTAATGTATGGACTTGCATGATCACTACAAACATTGTAAACCAGAAACCTTTTGAAAACAGGCATTGACAAAAGTGACTGAGTTTGTTGCGCAGCTTCTTCTCAGCACTAGCCCACAATTGCCCCGAAGCTGTGGTAGGGTTTATATTGGGTCGTGTAAAAGTGCCCCCAGTAGACCTATAAATTTGCATAAATAAATGACTTTTATGACTTTTTTTACCATTTTTAGGAGTAGAGCAGTAGTAGGCTTAAGTTTTTTTTTTAATTTACAAGTTTAACGTCCTCTGACAGAGCCATAAGGATAATGCTTTATTAATAAATTCAATATTTACACTTAACACTACAAAACTAAAACTAAACTAGCCTAGCCTAACCTAACTCATTGAAATGCGCGGCTGGCGTTCGCATTTTAATGCTCAAGAAGGTAGTTTAGCACGAGAATAACGACCCGAATCAGAGGGCACGAACTGCGATCAGAGCAGTTGTTTCCTCCTTTGTCTTCATTGTTTTCTTCGATAGCGCACATTATTATGATGATTCCAACACAAAATACAAGAAATTTCTAAAATGAAGAAACAAGATCCAACTTCTTCGTTTTGTTTCCCGCGCTAAAGTCCTTTGACATTATTCATGAAGATGAAATAAGAAACCAAAAATTTGCGCACGGGCGGGACTTGAACCAGCAACCTTTTGGCTAACCGGGCCAAACGCTCTTACCAATTGAGCTACCGTGCTGTTAGTCCGACCTTGCGAAATTTGTGGTTTCTTATGAAAACGTCAATTGCGTGACGCTTAGCGCCATCTAGCCGTCTGTTTATGAAACAGATGGCCCAAGCAGTTATTCTTTACAGAATAAATTCAACTTGGAAATTGATGTCGCTTCGCTATCTAATGCTTTAGAATGTTTTTAACACTCACAGTGTCATATTTTATATTCATAAAGATGAAATAAGAAACCAAAAATTTGCAGTTTGGTTTCTTATTTCATCATCATCATAAAATATGACACTGTGAGTGTTAAAAACATTCTAAAGCATCCTTTGACATTTTTATAATATATATGTATACAAGTTTAACGTCTTTGGCTCTACGCCATACAGACAATACTTTAGTGAATTTTCATTTTTAACATTTAAAACTAAACTAACACTAAACTAGCCTATCTTAACCTAACTCCTTGAAATGCGAGGTGGTTCGCATTTCAAGTAAGCTCAGAGCAGGAACAGCGATCCGGGTAAGACAGCGCGATCAGAGCTCGCTTCACTTAATTCCTCATTTTAATTGAATTGTTTTCTTCAAAAGCCCAAATTATCATGACAATTCCACCACACAATCCCAATAATTGACCCGAAAAACCAATAGGTAACTAAAACGAAGAAATAAGGTCCGTCCTTCCCTTTTCGTTTCCCGCGCGAAAACCATTTTGACATTTTGGTGGTGTATAGTGATGCGAACCAACTACCGATATCTTATGAAAACAGGCAGTTATTCCTTCGCCTTTGAGCCTTAAAAGTAAAAGGCAAGGCAGGCAGTACTGTTACAGGCATTAAAAATGAGTAAGGTAGGTAATAATAAATCTGGCGTGGATCCAGTTCTCCAAAAAGATTGTGCGTACGCTTTCTTTTTTTTTCAACGGTGGGGAGGGGAGGGAGGGATTCTACCAAAAAAAGGATGCAAGTGTATTACTCTGATTTCAAATTTGATAGATAGTGCAATGGTGTTGTAACAATTCAATTTTGAGCGATTAATTTGATTTGTGAATGTCTTTTCAATATTGTGATTTTATCAATTTGCATAAATAATATATGTTAATAAATGTTGCATACAGCTTTAAGCAAATGAATGTATTATAAAAAAAATATGATTTAAAATGAATTTTATTATTTAAAATCTAAGTTCTTTTACTGCCAATATTCATATATATCCACGTTCTAATTTTAACGTTCTTTTCTTTCTAATACTTTCTTTGTATAAAATATTAAAAATAATGATGATATATGAAGGAAATATGATTTTTAATTAATTATTTTTTTGCAGATTAGTAATAGCAGTTTTTTTTCATGATAATAATCTTCTGCACAACACAAATTCAAACTATAACTATTTCATTATTCTCTAATTATAATATTAACAACAATTATATCAATTGAACTTGAATTATTTACAACAAAACTTGAATTGTTTTTAAATTACAATAAAGTCGCCAAAATGTCATTTTGGTCTTATTAAAATTCAGGAGGCACGAAAGTTGAATTTTACACGCAAAATAAATAAATAAAAAAACATTTTGACTTAGATATTAGCGCAAAAAATTGGTTCGGGCACTTAAACCCTCAAGAACATGATAATATTAAAACGCGAGCTCCCTGAAATTTGACAACATTTATGAAACCAAGAAGATAATAATCATTGGCGCAAACGAGATATTGGTTTAGGACGCTTTGTAAAACGACAATAAGTTTCTACCATGCACTTTGTAAATTGTGATTAGGGTTATGGGAATGCCCTCAGCGGTGTATCCGCGCCTGTAATAAATTATTCTAATCGTAAAGCAACGAGAAAGTTTAAAACAATAAAGTAAAAAAATATATCTCGAAATGTAAGTCAATTTTTTTTTATTTCAACTTTACCATACTGTAAGTTCTACATTGAGCGAATTAATGCCTTAAGGCATTCTCTACAAGTCAATTACAACAAAAATATTAGATTTAGTTTAAGAATAGAATTTGTTGCTTGATTAAGTCACTTGAGTACTTTATGAATTTAGTTATTCAGTTGTGTGCTTAATAAACCATGCTTTATAAAGCATCCATCACTATAAGTGATGAAGCATTATGCATTATATTATGCTTTATTATCATCACACACATTTTCAGAGACTATTATGATAGCGGCTGATCGATTGTATAAACTTATACACGCATCCCAATAACGTGTGTATGAGTTTATATTATCGATAATCGACAGTTAACACAACATGGAACACCACTTACAGAAAATCAATCACTTGTAGAGTTTAGCGCGGGAAACGAGAAACGGAAGTTGGATTTTGTTTCTTCATTTTAGTAATTGTGTTTTTCTAGTTATTTATTGTGATTTTGTGTTGGAATCATCATAATAATGTGTGCTTTATAAGAAAACAATGAAGACAAAGTGGGAAACGAAGTAAAGCGTGCTTTGATCGCAGATCGCGCCCTTGATTCGGATCGTTTTCTTATGCTAAACTTCCTTCTTGAGCATTGAAATGCGAACGCCAGCTCCGCATTTCAATGAGTTAGGTTAGGCTAGGCTAAGTTTAGTGTTAGTTTTATAGTGTTAAGTGTAAAAATTGAACTTTTTTTAATGAAGCATTGTCCGTATGGCTCCGTCCGAGGACGTCAAATTTGTATATTAAAAATAAAAACAATCACTGTATTTGTAATACAAATACAGTCTACTCTTTTTGAGTATAAATATTCTTTGATTTGTATAGTTTGATTCTTCATTAATAGTAATATTTGATTGTAGGATAGGAGGTATACAAATAAATAATGGAGAATTGCAGTGTAAATATTGCCCTTTATGTTGCGGACCCGGCGACTAATCGTAAACGCCTTTTTGGTGATGCATTAACGTTCGCGAAACTTGGAAAAGTGCTGTACATACTTTACGACGAGTTACAGGAACTACCTGAATTATCTCAAGATTTGGGCTTAGTTAACAAGCATTATATGAAAATGATAAGTTTTCTTTATGTGAATACAATCGGATCCTTGATTGAAAGTGTACATTCTTTACCAGACTGGCATAGTGTACCATCTACTATAATATTAGATGATTTAGGTGCATATTGTCCTAATCAGCTACAGAATGCATGTGGTATTATTGCATTTTTAAAAGATACTGCTCATAGTTGTGCATTTGTACTGAAATCCCCATGCAGGGTGAGAATTTCTATTGATGAATCGCTTGGAGAAGATTACAGTAATACATTGAAAGAATTATATTGCATGCCTGAAACAGTAAATAGATAAATGATTTGAAGAAACACAAGGCTCTTTTATTTCTTAATTATTGACTATTCTTTTGACATCATAATAATGAAAATAAGTGGCAGGCAGTAGGTAGGTTTTATGAAGATTTAATTACAAGAATAACATGGTTATTGAAATAAATATACATGTGGAATGAGTGCTAAGGGCAACACAAAGTTTTACAGTTTATAGTCCTGAGATCACCTAAACTTTAGGACTATGTACAGCAAGAAGAAGACAAATATTGAGAACAAAAACAAATAAAATATGTAGTAATTGTGATTTCCCTTCCCAAGTTTCAGTACTCTTCCCATTGTCTTGCCTAGAAAGCCAGAACTTCTGTCAACATCGTCATCAAGTCCACGTAATATTTTATCTTGATAGCGAACCTCATTGCCAATTTCAATGGACATATGCTTTAGTGTACTTATTTTTCCACTAAGCTCTTCTGCCATCCTTTCATTTTCGTTTTCGAGAACATCATCCGTAGGCGCTCTTGGTATTGGCTGGTACTGGTAGCCGTCTCTGGCTCGACGCATACTGCTCCTGCCCGCCGTGTTGCTGTCTAATTTCTATAATTCTTTGCTAAAAGTACTACCTAGACAATCAAGATTTGCTGACGAAACTTTGTTGTATACAAAGCTACACAACTACAGGTTGAGTTATGCAATTAGGATGAAGTAAACTTGACTCGAAAGAATTGTAGGTTTCTTTGTTTTATTCCAATCCAATATTTTCAGCTATTTGGCAACAAAATTCTCAACACAGATTAGTGAGGGTATAAAATTTTCCTCTTTTGCTTCTGATGATGAATTTGATGATGTTGGTCGATTGGTTGTCAATGTCACTAACTCAGCTGTCATGCATGAGTTTGACAGTAGTAGTTGAATTTATCCCATTCATATGGGAAAGGCAATGGGACAGAGCTATACAGCCAGATCTTGATAAAATGAGTTTGACAGTGACTTGACAACTCATGGGAAAGGCAATGGGACAGAGCTATACAGCCCTAGCCAGAGGGCTTAGTTTGAGTTTTTCCACTCACGACGTTCGATTGCGAGCGCGTTAGTTTGTATGGAGAAGTTACAGCGCCATCTACCTTAACTTTGTCTTTCCCATACAAAATGTTTCTAAAATCCTAACGCGCTCGCAATCGAACGTGAGTGGAAAAACTCAAACTAAGCCCTAAATCTTGATAAAATGAGTTTGACAGTGACTTGTCAACTCAAACGAATGACTAGGCTGAATAATCTCAAGACCTGTCTATTTCTTGCGATAGTTAGTTTTGGAATGGATGCGCTCGAATGTAAGACCCTCCAGCCAGTATTATACATTTTTTCTGTGCCCACGTCCTACAGAGATGAAATGTATCTATAAAATTCTTAAAATTAGTAAAAAAATATGGCTTATTACCCAATATCTAAATTTTTATGGTCTGACATAGGTACAGTCCGCAGTTTTATTGAGGCACGCCGAAAGACTATTAGCTAGACTATTATTAGGTAGCGTAGCGATACTGACGCGAAGCGACTAGATAGCGCCTCGGCGCGGCGGCGGTGGTTGTCAAAAAGCAAGAGAAAAATGTTTTACTTGTTCTGAATAAATCTTTTATTTTATGAATATACGTTACAATGAATCCTGTTTTTATATCACTGGGGGGTACATCTTTTCAATCAAAAGAGAATATTATTATTTATTATTATCAGATTCTTACTATAAACGAGTCAACCAATGTTTCAACCATAAAATTATTTTCTCTTTTGAATAGAACGACAAAAGCAAGATGTCAGTAGCAGAAAGCTGTGTGATGAAAAGAGATGCGAGATGCGATGTTTCTGCTATAACATTTTTGGCGGCTGTCAAACAGTTGGTAGCCCCAAAGAGGCTCGCTAAAAATTACTTGCATTAGCTTTTTTATAATATTAAGTAAAATTGTGTATATTTTGGAGAAATAGCTTCTGAAACATGGTGCTATGTTCGGTAATTGATTGTTGTTCAACACAGCGAAATAATACCAACAAAATTTCATTTTACAGGTAAATTGCATTGTCTTCCGACTTACACTTCCATGCAAAGTTTCTGGTGAATAAGACTTCCTGGTGGTCCTACTAGTAGGACAAATTGTTAGGATCATGAGGGAACATGGCATAAAGCGGAAAGACAAAAATTATTCAGCTTTGTCTTATATTGTCTTCATATTCATAAAAGAAATTTACTTACTCGATAACGGGTTAAACGATTTTTATTTTTTGGGTGCGTCTGTCCCGAATAGGATAATGATATTAATATAGGTACGGGACATGTATATGCCTGATACATTAGGTATGTAATGCAACTTTTCCTGGTTGGGGTTTTGCCTCAAATTTTTTGTAGGAGCTTTAGAGTAGTTTTATTTGATTAGGTTGTTTTAAGAGTGTCTTTAATGAAAAATAGAATGAGCAGCGCAGGCGGGCGGCGGGCACACGGCGCAGGCACTCGCGACTGGCGTCCGGACTCCGGGTTTGTTTCTACACTTCAAACAGACGAGGGTCGCTAGATGCCTCGGTCACACGCGCTGGAGGCTAGATACAACCATGAACACATTTCCTTATACTTAAGTTCATAGATTTGAAAAATTCGTTTTTATTGTCCCTCAACTTCGAAAATTTGGTAACAAATTCTCCGCTGAGTAGCCTGCTTGTCACAAACGGGTTAGGCCAATAAATTAGCAATAATCCATGGTAATGTACCAAACAACTGTACACGCTAAAGGTCAAATTAATAATAGCAACGCTAAATAAGACGGGCGCTCGCGGATTCATGACCCGCGGCGGACTTCCGATCCACCCGTGTTTAAGCGTTCGCCCTTAAAGAAAATAAAATTATGAAGTCAGTATTTACTTTATTTCATAAGTTATCCCGAGGATTACATAAAGCTTTTTGGGACTCATTGAAAAGTTTGAATTAAAAACACATTATTAGACTGTTTTATTGCTTACGTACAACATTTGATAACTGTAAATAAACAAAAACACAAAGTAGTCATATCTGTGCCTATAATGCAAAAGGCTTCTTTCAGATAGTAAGTAAATTACGTTTGGAAGTCCATTAAACGCAAATCGCTTAAATTAATAAAACGCATCACTAGTATCGGGAAGTGTTTATTAACAAAAGCTTAACAAACTCCAAATAACGATGCTATGACTGATTAATGTGAACATCATAATTTCATATCACTTCTGTACATTAAAAATAATTAAAAAAGAAAACTCCTTCTCAAATGTACTAACAATCTACTATGTATTCTGGGGAATGTATTATTGCACTGCACTCTTTAACTACGTAAAGTATTCATAACTTAATTTTACAGCCACACAAGAGACTTCATATTTAAAAATAAAATGGTATATGTAAGGTCCGCTTTTCTTTGCTTGTCGTATATTGTAAACAATCTTGATATTCGTCTTTAAAGAAATGGTTCATTTTAAAAAAAGCAAAACATATAACCCACAACGAGCATAGGTTTCAACACAGAGATCTTTTTAAATTTAAAAGTTAATTAATTTATAGACAGATATTGTTTTAAAAGTTATAAAAATACTGTTAACAAAATAAGACCAGAAAAGAAAAACGAATTATAGTTACAGCTTTACATTTCACCAGAAACTACATGTAAGTTGACGATGACAAAATAACATCAAAATAAAACAGAAGAACAGAAAGGATTGTAACAATGTCCTTCAAAACAGTGAGATAATTCCGCCACCAGTAATGTATGGCACTCATGAGGTCTCTGTCATTAGTGAAAACAAGTAAATTAATTGATTTGGTGTCAAAGTAAGAACCCCAAAACATACAGTATTTTTGTACTAAACAAGAAGACGCTAAAAAGATACTTTATTTACAGGATTTATTTCTATATTGTAACAATATTATACAGACACTAATCGATAAATCAGTCAATTAGTAAAATACAATAAATTTCCAGTTGGACATCTTACATTAGGAGAAACAATCATACGAGGCTAATGTTGTAATGAAATCCGTTGAAAATACTTTGATATAATGCAAATGATGCACAGTAACATTTCAGAATAAACACAATCAAGTTCACAATACAGACTAGGTCTTATTGTTGGCCTCAGTATAAAGCTAACTGCACCATTTGTCAAATATACATTTTCGCGAAGTATATACGGCATAAGCTATCGGCATTTTGTCATGTGTCATGTAATGTTTTTGATGCTACAGTATCAATTACAAAATGTTGGGTAGCAGCACCGTACATAATAAGTACCGGCAGATCGCTGAAGATATAGTATATCAGAAAAGGCTTTTGACTGGGTATTGGGAGCAGGGAAACCCCCACACTGTAGTGTGGAATGCAAGAGGGAAAACACCACACTATCGTTCCAAAATTGAAGTTTTTATGAAAAAAAAACCACTTACAAGATACTAGCCCTTAAATTTGATTATGATAAAAATTTAATCTAGCAAGTAACTGCTGTAGTCTTCTTACTAGTAAGATCGTCGATATAACCATCTGGCAAAGAATGCAGGTAAGCTTTACAACATTTAATTTAGTACCAATTGACAAATTCACGGGTCTCTATATTGATTGTAATTTCAAATATAAATTAACCAATAACTCCATTCACTCATAACTTATATATCTTACCAATCAACATTTAATTTAAAACCTCAAAACTTAAAATGTCACATGAATAATTTTATACAAAAAATGATGTTGTTTGAGTTTAAATTAGATATTAAACGAAACAATAAACTTAATATCTAGCGCAGCAAGACACCGAAAGCGAGTAGACAGTCTATTCGTGATTGTATGAGTCCATACAATTATCACAATTGCGAAAGACATCTACATATAATACAGATATAATAATCACACCAAATTACAACATATTAAGATATTATATATACATTCACATTCAGTTCTATTAACAAATAATCCGCAAAGACAGATGTTAAACTGTAATTATAGGAACAAATTGGAAACATGTATTGCATAATATTTATGTAAATAAAATAAAAAAATTGTCGATCAAGATGAGGCCGACCAGAGGGACATGGGAGGGGGACTGTGCAACTTAACATTTTTGCAAGTGGTAGGTTTTGCCCTATTTAAAATTTTATTTGAAATTCAATTTGCTTTCACCATAATTCTAGTTTGATCATTTAGCAAAACAAGATTTAATATTATTTAGAATTCGATGAAAAGGGGGATGGAAACTCATGTACTTTGGAGAAGATTAAATTAAATAGTACCAGTTCAGACATTATTTTTTTACATTTGATTTCGGCATCAAAGTTAAATACTTTATAAAGATAGATTCATATTTTATTATTTAACACATATCAACAAGTCTTTAATTCATAAGTTTCAGATTGTATTCTATTTATTGAATGGCATTCTTCATGTAGATTTTCCTAAAACTAAATCTATTTTGGTATTATCTTCACGGGAGCAACATCTCACAGTTTGAAAAGAAGAGATTCGCATTCGCAACAGTAATGCTTCTATAGTCATATAAAATTAATACAAAGGATTTTATAATACAATATTGTAGTCACATTTCGAAATGTCCCAAAAATTTGCGCGGTTTACTCGTATCCCATACAAAATTGTACGACATTTCCATTCCCGTACAAACGAGACGACGTCACCGGGACCGTAATCGGTCAGATTATTCGGGATGTACGGAACCGATTTCGACCGTTTCAAAAATGGGAAGCTTTCGAATTTCAAACATGGAACCGACGCTTCACACCGGCGAGACGTACCTACCTCGGGCGCTCAGTCGCGTCGCTCGCGCAGGTCGCGTCGCGCGCGTCGTGTCCCGCGTCATATGTGCACCGGCACGTGCAGCAGCAGCGCGTCGCGGCGCTGGAACTCCTCCGCGCACATCTCGCACTTGAAGGGCCCGCCCGCCGCCGCGCCGTCCGCGCCGGGCGGGGAGGGGGGCGACGCCGACCGCGAGCGGGCGGGGCCGCGCCGCGCGGGCGGAGACCGCGGCTGGATCGCGCGGAGATCGTCTGCCGGGTGCCGGGGAGGTCTTCGTTGTCGAACCTGAATTGCATTTTTTTATTTTCAGCAAGAGCTTTAACTGATCGCTAATCACATCTAATGACCCATTACTACTCGGTGCCTCGGTGACGCAGCGATAAGAAGAGGGTCGCACTTTAAAGCGACGGCTGCGCCAGAGGTCCCGGTTTCGATCCCCGGGTCGGGCCAAAAAAATATATCTGAGTTTTTCTGTTCAGAAATCCTTAGGGTAGTTCGGAGTTTGGAAGTTGGCGGTGTTTCACACCCGTGCCTCGGAAAAGCACGTAAAGCCGTTGGTCCTGCGCCTGAACTCTCTCCGGTCGTGTCAGATTGCGGTCCCATGGGGCTATGAGAGTGAAAGGAATAAAGAGTGCACCTGTGTTTGAACACACACTTGTGCACTATAATATGTCCCGCGCAGTCGGTTAGTCGTTGTGACTGGCCACCGTAGTCGAAATCGGCTAGGGGGACTATTAATGACCCATGATAGTCATTTTTACAAAATTTTGCTCTTAGGTCTAAAGATAACTCCAGCGATGCAGGTAGGACTAATAATTCTTACTCAAAATATCATATAACTTTCTTCAATTAAAACCTCTGGAGCTCCATTTGTTTAATTTCGTTGATTTAAAATTCAGGCTCATGTTGTTCACTGCCTATGATATTTAAAGTTTTATAAGCCTTATTGGGACCGTGCCACATTGTCACAAACTATTGGAGAACGTTGAAATGACAAATGGCTGGCTGTCACTACGAAAAGTAATTAAACCAAAGTTTACTTCAATTTAACCCAGATTATACTACTGGCCTTTTAAAGAACACTTTGATTAATAAAAAAGACAGGTAGTTATATCAAGTATAGCTTACTTTTTATCAGTTTACATTTATTTTAAATCCAAATTAGGAAAAATATACTTTTTGTGTACCTGAGACACATATTTACCTAAATTTAATAAAATGTAACTTTCAAAATATAAATAGATAAAGTAATAACTATTTTTAACAAACAAGTTTTGTACTGATATTGTACATAGGACCTTATGTTTCTAAGGCGATTTTTTCCGTATGAAGTGGGTTAATATTTAATTATCTATTTATTTATTTTAATTTCGTGTGTGTGGTTATGTTCGTGTAAGTGTGGGTTTTACTAATAAGTAAATTATTATGCACGGATACGTAAATTCTGTACTAAAATTTATAGAGAAATGGTTGCAGGCGTCCTCCAACTTTAGTTTTTTTTGGCACCGCGAGCACTGTCATCGATTTGGGATCCCTCACCACCTACTTCACAGACAGCGAATACAAAAACTTACGTTAATTTAGATGGTAAACAAAGAAAAGAATTAAGATATTATTGGATAGAAAAACCAAGTAGAAGCGAAAACATTAGGAGGTGTACTTACATTAATGTGACTTTCGCCATGACAAAATATAACCACTAAACCTGCGTGTCAAATGTACGAGGAGTGATCAAAAAGTAGTGAGAATGAAGCAGAAAAAAAAATATTTTATTGAAAACAAAAATTTATTTCTCAACATAGTCTCCAACATTTCTGACCCTTTTAAATAAAATGATTTCTCTTGGCGTTCCAAAAACTTCCACAGCTTCAATCAGTTCATTGTCATCGGCATATCTATTACCACGCAAGTATTCTTTTAACTTTGGGAAGAGGTAAAAGTCACTGGGGGCCAGGTCTGGTGAATAAGGTGGGTGATCAACTAATTCAAACCCAACTTGTTGAATAGCATCCAGCGAAACTGCAGCAGTGTGAGCGGGCGCGTTGTCGTGGTGAAACAAAATGCCTTTTTTGAGTTTGCCACGCCTTTTCACTTTGATAGCTTCCCTCAGTTTATTTATGAAAGCTGAATAGTAAACGCCTGTCGTTGTGTGTCCTTTCTGAAGATAATCGATTAATAGCATTTCTTCGGAATCCCAAAAAATTAAGGCCATCACGTTGCCTGCCGACGCTGTGGTTCAGAATTTCTTTGGAGTTGGTGAGGACGGTCTTGTCCACTGTAATAATTGCTGTTTTGTCTCTGGATCAAAATGATGAACCCATGTTTCATCCATGGTGACAAATTGAGACAAAAAATCATCAGGATCCACATGAAATTTATCCAACCAGCGCATTGAAAGATCGAGCCTGAGTTTCTTTTGATTTTCTGTTAACATTCGAGGTACCCAACGCGCGGTGACTTTTTTCATATTTAAATAATCTTTTAATATTGACTAAACACTACCATATGAAATGCCGGTCTCCTGCAGTAAATAACGCACTGTAACTCGACGGTTGTCTAAAACAATTTATTCGACTTATTCGATGTTTTCTAACGTAACTGACGTCGATGCACACTGGAACCCTGTCATACAATGCGATGCTCATAACTCATTTTTTAAAAAGTAGGTATTGCGATAATATTTCTACCCTACATTCAAGTGGAGGATATAGTGCATCACGTAAGTAAATAACAAGTAGTAATCAGTTGCTGTTCCTGAGTTACACTGCGTAGAAATTGATAAAGTGATTAGTTTTCAAATCCTATCATTACTCTTCGGCCTAGAGAAATAGTGATTATTTACTCTAAACTTTAAGTTTACAAAATAGTTACAATGCCATGTATTGGGCAAGGTATGTACATTCTTACCATGAGTTTTTTTTTACTTTAGATTGTGTGTACTTGCTATATTCGTAAATAATAAAAGGCAAAGTCGATATTTTTTTAAAAATGAATATAAATTTTTCGCGCAAAGTGATATAGAAGGTTTTTACCATATATTTATAGGCAAACCGTCTAGATTATAGAACCGTAGAGAATAGTTAAATCAGGTTGCGCATTTTCGATAAAAGTTTATTTTTATAGTAATGAAATTTTTGTCAGGCGCATAAATTTTACGAAATGGACTGATTAGTAATTCTTACGTTTAAAAAATTGAACCAATTTAGTAGTACAAGCAATTTAAATACTTTATGAGTATTTTTGGGACTTTACGCGAATAAGGAAACCAACATTTTTTGTTCGTTTTAGGTGAAACATCAGCTTCATATTTTACTATAAAGAAAAGAGATATGATTGAAATCTTACTTTCAAGTAAATTCAAAGGGCTTGAGAAGAAGTTTGAAGATCTCATAACTTCTAGTAAGAAAAACTAACTGTCCTAATGAGCAGGAGATTAAGACTTCTAATACCTTGCGGAACTTTAGGCAACAATTTGTTCTAAAATGGAATAAGTGCAATAGGCACAAACAAAGGTTCCTGGATAGTGAAAAGTCATGGTGAGATGGCGTCTGTCAATTTATACTATTTGGTACTTCAAAAGGTGGAAGACCAATAAAACATTTTACTGAAAGTAGCGAGTCAACAAAACGAAGGAAGACATCAAATTTACGGGATTGTTTTACAGCTGAAGAGTTAACATTCGCTGCGCAAATGAAATTAAGAGCAAGTGGAAAACGAGCAGATGCTGATCACGTATCGCAAGTAACAAAACCGATCGAAAATCCGCCACTTAAAAAAGTGCAGAGCTTGGACAGTACTAAATTGACACCTGCGGAAGCGTTGTCCTTGATGATGGAGGCCCAATTGTCCAAAAAACAATACAATCTCATTAGAAATTACGCCAAAGATGTGTTTCCTTCATATAAAATGGTAAAAAAAGAATAGGCCTCATGTTATCCTGAGGGAGTTTCATACGATGAAATCGAAGCAAAAGTACCATTACAACCATTATTAGACCATACAGTATCACGTTTACTACAGGTCCAGGAAGAAGTTATGACAGGTTTAAACCCTGAACACAAATTCACAATGTTTGTAAAGTGGGGCTTTGACGGGTCTTCTAGTCATACTCAATATATGCAGAATTTTTTATCAGAGGAGAGCGATGACAAGTATATGTTTTTATCGTCTTTAGTGCCTGTACGACTAATAATGGAATTTAATGGAAAAACTACTGTTGTTTGGCAAAATCCACGGCCTACCTCGCCACGTTTTTGTAGGCCAATAAAGCTACAATACCGCAAAGAATCCAATGAACTTTCTAAATCTGAAAAACAGGAGCTCGATGTTCAAATAAGTAATCTTCTACCAACCAAAGTTATTATAAAAGAGAAAGAGTATACTATCGCACATAAACTTATTTTTACCATGGTGGATGGCAAGATTTGTAATGCTTTGTCTGACACAATCTGCATTAAGATGCTATTTATGCGAAGTTACTTCTAAAGACTTTAACAACATAAATAAATTAATTGAGAGACCTATAAAAAGAGAGCATTTGTCGTTTGGTATATCAGTATTACACTCCTGGATACGACTTTTTGAGTGTCTATTACACATAGCATATAAATTATCAGTCAAATCATGGCGTGTAAAAAAAGAGACTGAAAGACAAATAGCAGAAAATAAGAATAGAATCCAGAAAGAGTTTAAAAAAAAACTGTCCTTAATTGTAGACAAGCCGAAACCTGGTTTCGGCACACGAATGATGGGAACGTGGCTCGTAATTTTTTTCAAAATTACGAAATATCAGCTGAAGTTACTGGGATTGACAAGCAATTAATTCGTCGATTCTATATAATTCTTCAGACTATTTCAAGTGGACTAAAAATTGACACAATCAAATTTAGAGACTATTGTATAGAAACTGCAGAGCTGTACGTTGCGTTTTATCCCTGGTATATCATGACAACAACTGTCCATAAAATTCTTATTCATGGAAATGAAATAATATCTCACTTTCTTGTTCCAATCGGATGTTTAAGTGAAGAAGCCCAAGAAGCAAGAAACAGAGATTTTAAAGTGTATCGGGAGCGATTTAGTCGAAAGACTTCAAGAGAAGATAATATTAAAGACGTTTTTAATAGACTTTTAATATCTTCAGATCCTGTAATAACCTATACTCGATCCTTACCAAAACCAGAACGAAAAACATTTGACTCCGAAGTTATAAATATGCTAATAGAGGAAACTACAGACATTTGGTGACTTATTTTTCTTATTTTTTACTAATGCTTTACTTATTCAAACAATTAATTACAATAAAAACATCAAACAGTTATTGATTAATGCTTATTTTCATTTAAAATTAACTTTGAGAGTTTTGCGCATCGCCTTTTATGGCGGGGTTCCAGTGTGCGATGGCCGATCAGAGCGGTGCTTATCTTCTGTCGCAGTCTTGAATTGAGCCGACCACCTGGCCACAGTAGAATATGGCGGAGCAGATTCACCTTAAGTCTCCACCAAATCGCGATGAATCTCCTGTGTCGTTAACTTTTTTAAACAGAGGTATTTAATAACGGCTCGCACTTCGTTTTCCTCCATTATGATTCTTTGCGCCGGAATGCGTCAAACAACTGGACACTGCTCCTAAGTTTCTTAAAGTTATGACTTAATTTTTTGTACCTACCCTCGAAATGAAATGATATTCAATTATTGGTATGAATGTACAAAATATTAGATATGCAAGAGGGTCATTCATTCCCACTACTTTTTGATCACTCCTCGTAATAACGCCGCAGAGCTACCGCTGCTTCGATGTTTTCTCTAACAGGAATAGATAGATTTAAAGTTCAAAGCTGCTTGAAGTTATCACGTGCAATAAGACCGCATCAATGATGCACAGAATACGCGGCAGCTGCAACAGCGTCCTGAAGAAGATAGCAGACGGTGGGGATTGTTCACCGATCAGTCACATGATCAACAGAACTAGATCTATTAACACAATTAATTTCTAACATAGTCATTATTTTTTTTATTATACTGACACTTATATTGACAATTACTAGATCGCAGTTGTCCGAAATAAATACCTTATTTTATTTTTATTTAAACGCCGTTCTGTGTTTATAACCCCAGTGTCAGTCATGTGCGATTGGCAGAGCCGTCAACTGAAAAAAAACATTACCTGCTTAGTCCTCCTCGGTCGCTTGCCCTTTGGATGCGAGGCGCGTCGCTTACGGCGGCAAAGGGGACGAGGAAGAGCGTCTTCCTGGCGGAGAGTCGCGCCTCTTGGGGGCGCAGGGCACGCAGAGGGCGACCGCGAGGTATTACTCGCAAACTTGCACTACAACACTACTCATTACCTGCTTGGTCCTCGGGCGCGGGTCCTCCGTGTGTATCATCTTCGGCCTGGCCACGGGCGGGGGCGCGCGCCTCTTGCGGCGTCGCGGCGGCTCGGGCGGCTCGGCGGGGCGCGCGGGGGACGCGGAGCGGGAGCGCGAGGGGCTGCGCGACGCGGCGGGGGGCGAGGCGGACCCGCGCGAGCGGTCCCACGACCGCCGCGCCGGAGACCCATCTTCGGTTTTGATTTTCCGCCGCCGTTTATATTTGCGCGGGCCGGTCTGTGTGGACGAGGCGGTACACGTTAAGTTGTGGATTAGATGAGTAAATGGTTACTTAAAGTCGTCGGAAAACTGTACAATTTACATTAAGGGCCTGTTTCATTATCGACAAAAAGCACTAACCAACGAATGATTCAAATTTAGAACAGCATTACATATGAAATATCTAATAAGTAGAGAATACAATCCCGGGATCCCGAATCTCGGGATCCCGGGATCCCGACCGTTTTCTGGCCCCGAAAATCCCGGGACTGCACTTGGCTAATCTCGGGATTTTCGGGATTGCCACATACAAGTTTAGTTTATATGCCGTAGTCCGTTGCGCCTTGACGATAACCTTGCCTAGGTTATTTAATAGCATTTAATACATAACGACAAAAAACACTTTTAGATACGCCGTCATACGATACGTACTATTCACTACACACACAGGTACAGTCTTAATATGTTTGTTGTAAACTTAGAAGGGACTTCCCCACTCTGAGTACTTCAATACAATACTCTTAAGGTAATTCCCCAATGAATGAACTAACAGGGGAATCACCCGATCATCTCATAATATCATAATATTTTTGCGGGTATTTCCCGTCGGGGTTTCCCTGTACGAAAGTATTAAATATGCTACTTTTAAGGTGATTCCCCAAGTCCCCAACGAACCAACAGGGAAATCACCCGATCATCTCATATCATAGTATTGTTGCGGGTATTTTCCCGTCGGGGATTCCCTGTATGAAAGTATAAATATGCTAATCAGATTTTATTTTTTTCATTTATTATTCTGTCAGTGACGGGTTACGAAGGTTTCGTCATTTAAATTTAAAGTAAATTACCTGAAATTAAGTATTTCAAATGGCGGCAGACTTTGTTAAACATAAAAAAGACAGTGATGCGACGTCAGTGTGGAGTTATTTTTTAGTCGCGAAGGATGGGAATAGTGCTAAATGTAAGCGGTGCCCAGCCATTCTCAAGACTTTGGGTGGATCGACTAAGGGATTACATACACATTTGGTATCAAAACATAACATCAAGGTTATATCAGCTTCAACAAGTCAAGATTCTGAAAATATGAACACAGCTCCGCCGCCGCCAACCAAGCGAAAGTTAGATGATTATTTTACTAAAAGTGCCGACGATAGCCTGGATGATGTTTTGGCAAGAATGGTTGCATTAGATGGATTTCCATTCAGTGTATTCATAGCTTCAGATGATTTGAGAAAATTGCTCTTAGCAAAATACCCGGATTTACCAAAGTCAGCCGTCACTGTTCGAAAACGTGTTATGAATTACAGTGAAAAAATCAAAAAGCAAGTAATTGCAGAATTGAAACAATTGAAAAGTGCAGGTGAAAGATTTAGTCTTTCTTTCGACGAGTGGAATTCAACTTCCAATAAACGATACATGGCTGTCAACGTTCATTCATATAAAAAATTTTGGAACTTAGGACTTGTTCCTATTTACGGAAGTATGACAGCTGAAAATTGTCTTCGTATATTGAAAGAGCGTCTCAGTGAATTTGATATTTCCCTGGAAACTGACATCGTGGCTATTGTAACCGATGGACCGAATGTTATGATAAAGGTGGGGCGGCTTGTTTGCACCGAACATCAACTGTGTCTCGCACATGGTATCAATTTGGCGGTCTGTGATGTGCTTTATGAAAAACATAATTATTTGCAACATAGCCCTACCTCAGATGATACTCTGAATGAACCAGCTGTTACTGTTGATTATATGGACGACAGCGATGATGAACACGATTTAGAAGACTTAGACTGTCCAGAATCAGGTTTAATCGTAATGTCACAAAATGATCTTGCGCCAGAACACGTACCAGAGTTAACACAATATGAAAATATTAATGAGCTGATAAAGAAAATCCGCAAAGTTGTAGTGTATTTCAAAAGATCACCATTTAAAAATGAAACAGTACTTCAAAAATATGTGAAAATTGAACATGGAAAAGAGCTGTCACTTCTTTTGGACTGTAAAACCAGATGGAATAGTCTTTTAACAATGCTGGAGCGATTTTATCTTTTAAAAGCATGCATTCAAAAAGCTCTTATAGATCTCAATCATCCAATTCGTTTAGAAGATGTTGATTTTGAATTGGTAAATAAAATTGTTGATGTGCTGACCCCAATTAAATTGACAGTAGAAGCAATCTGTAGGCGAGATGCTAATTTATGCACAGCTGATGCCGCTTTGAAATTTCTTATAAAACAACTGTCTAGCAAAAACTCAGCACTTGCCAAAAAAATGAAAACATCCTTAGTGGAACGTATAAAGCAACGACGAAGTGATAATTTAACTGGTGTATTAAATTATTTACAAAATCCACGAATGAATGATGAAAATCAGTTGTTATCGGATTTGGAATGGCATGACTTATTTCCAGTTCCGACACAGGCTATAGTGAGGAAGCAAATAAAGAGTATTGTTAAAAGACTTAATAGTCGAGATGACACAGAAGAAGAAGAAAGGTCAGGATCACAAATAGATGATGAGCTAAGGCCAGAAACCTCCCAACCCCAATTGACATTAAAGGAAAAGTTACAGCTGGAAATTAAC
Source organism: Pyrausta purpuralis (assembly GCA_963924145.1). Lineage (NCBI taxonomy): Eukaryota > Metazoa > Arthropoda > Insecta > Lepidoptera > Crambidae > Pyrausta > Pyrausta purpuralis. Next base: position 16,155,908 of record OZ001651.1, on the reverse strand, counting down.
AAGAGTATGAAATCCCCAGATCCTGATGTACAAGTACAAAATGAATTGGGGTTGGCAAATAGTATTAGACGTGAAATGAGCCTGTTCGAAAATGGAGGAGTTCGTGGATATCACTTAGAAACAGCATACAAGTATCTATTGTCTATTCCTCCAACCAGCGTTGAACCTGAGCGAGCGTTTTCAGCTGCCGCTTATGTTGGCAATAAACTACGAAGCAGGCTTGGAAGTCAAACATTGGATGCTTTGATATTTCTGCGATTATATTTTCGAAATACTAAATAGTATATTTATGTTGTCTTTTTAATTTCTTGCAAAAGTATAATTTTTTTGTTTTGTCTTTTTTATTTTCTTATTATTATTGTGATTTGTGTTGACTGTTGTGCAAAGACATTATAAAGTTTTTTAATTACTCAAGTTTTTTTTTAATTTGAGCCCAATTAGAAACCACATAGTCTAATCCCGGGATAGGCCCGGGATCCCGGGATTACGGTTCAAAAATCCCGTAATCCCGGGATTGAAAAACATGCTCGGGATTGTATTCTCTACTAATAAGTAACGTTAACCAGAACTTGACACATTATATTATGAAACAGTGTGAAATAGACCATTAAAAGCTGTGAAGATTCACGATGTTACTATGTTGGCACATATTTTTGTTCAGCTGAAGGCTGATTTGAGCATTTTACCGTAGCGTAACATTCGTGACATACCGCGTTACTTAAATAAGCAACTCAGCACCCAGTACTGAGCAGTAAAATTTTGCCGTAAAACAAACGAAGGCGTGTTTTAGGTCACTCTCTGCTCTCTTGCGACTGTTTCTTTCAAATAATCTTTAGCGACCTTTTAAAATCATCATTATCAGTCACAAGACGTCTACTGCTGCACAGAGGACATCCGATACGTGGTCTGTATGGGCCTCATAAAAGCTCAAACTCATACAACGAGTGATGGATAGGGCTATGCTCAGTGCCTCTCTAAGAGATTATAGAAATAGACAGAAACTAGAAGATACGTAGACGAACTAATGTATCAGACATAGCCCTACTGAATCAGTAAGCTCAAATGGTAGTGGGCAGGGCACACAGCGCGAAGAAAGAACTGATGGCCGAAAAATTCTAGATTTCGACTTCGACCAAAGGCGCCAATGATATTGTATTTGGAACTAGATCACCGGTGAGACGCAAAAAGATTATCAAGCAAACAACAACTCACTTCAAAGTGGGATCTTAACTTTAACTTAGTCTGGTTTTAATGGCGTCATACGTGTCTCGATGACTCAGTGCGCCTTTAAAAACTTCAGAAATAACTATCTAAATAAAAATGTTTCATATTTGTGTACTCTTTTAGTTCGCGAGGCTTCATCTGCTATTAAACACAATATCATTGAAAGGCGCAGCATAGAACGTCCACCGCCAAGTTGGACAGACGACCATGTAAAGATTGCAGGATCACATTGTATGCAGACCGATCACAACCAGTCGCTTTCAAGAACTGAGGGGGAGGCCTATGTTCAGAAGTGGACGTCCTTTGGCTGATAATGATGATGAATGAATAAATAGTCACCTGTGGTTGTCGCTTAAGAGCCGTGTTGGCGTCGCAATGCTGAATGAGATGCTGCACCAAGTCTGCACTGGAATGTAACGTCCGCCCGCACACCACGCAGCAGTACGCGGGGCCTCCTGTTAATGTTAATATTGAATTCAATATAGTCTTCAATCTTATAAATAAAACTAATATTAGCTATTATCGGGTATAATATGGATCTACGCGTATTTGATGTTATTGTTTTTTGTCTTTTTAAAATTGAACAAAACGGACGACAAATATACCGTAGATTTTGTAGTATAAAACAATACCATCGCAATTTTAACAACAAAACGAAGAAGTTTTACCCACTATTAATCCCTCAAGCGTATGTGAACGAGACACAATGCAAATTCTATTGTTATGCGGTTGCCTGCAACCGCTCGGCAGTTGAAGCATTAATAGTGTCGTCAACAAATTCTAACTGGTATAGTAGCTCCGGAAGGGTTTTTGCACTTTTACGTATACAATACATAGTTTCGCCATCCTAGTAGTTAGTTGTGTGAACCCATTTTACTCTATAGTTTCAGCGAACAAACTAAAGTCCGTTTATCTTTGCTAGTCGAATAATGGAATCAATCTTTTTATTACTTTTAAAACAATATTAGTAAATAAAATTATTTTGCTATTTGATTTAAACAAACATCAGTGTTAAACGTCATTTTTGTCTTATCTTATTTAGAAATGAATTATTTCGGTAAAAAGAAAATCCAATTGTTTACAATATTTGACAAGCAAAAAGGTACGGCCTGTAGTCACCACCTGAGGTATAAGAGCAATGAGATGGAAAGGTAGGCGAACGTCTTTTCATACAAATATCTACGGGTAAGTGGTGCGTTTTAACATTCGCACCCATCCCATTCCGCCGCTCACATACTCTAAGGTATGTGCCTAGCTTCTTCGTATTTATTATGTAAATGTAGTGTAATGTTATGTAAACATGAAAGTACTAAACACACTTCGCCATGGGTCTATTTATTTAAATATCTATTGAAAACAAATCAACACAACATTAGCGCGATCGTCAGGAACAGATTGATTGACAATCCGCGTAGGGAGAGGCTCCATCACTCGATTGTTTAGTGCCGTTCCATGCTGCTCGATTTTCTACTCACTAACTTTATGGAAGAAAGGTATAAGCAATTTAATATGCCTAATATTTTTTGATTTAACCAACACTTATAAACATATCGAATACGGATTATTGCGATGGCGCCTTTAGTTCTAATCGCTAGAAACAAAATATGGATAGTACAGAAGTCAAACTACATACAAAGCACGCTCGAGGAACGCACACATAGACACCGCTCACGGACAAGATCTCGGAACTTTTCGGAACAGTGCGAGCACGAGTGCTGCCCGCTTGAGACACGCGTCTCAGAAGGGTTTTGTAATGTGAAAATATGTTATTAAGTGACGTGAGATATTTTTATATAATTGTTTCATATTTCGATTCTGTATATTATACATACCAAAGACATAACGTGAGATGAAAATATTGTTTTTTTATTAATGAAGATATTTTGTAATTTTTACTGATAGGATAAGGTCTAAAACAGATAAGTCAAACGAAATACAGACATAAATTGAACAGTTTTTTCTGAATTAAAAAAAGAGAATTGGGTAGGGTAGCTAAAAGTAAATAAAACAAGTGCTTTGTTATACAATTTACAGCCATGACATTGACAACAGATATTGACACTAGTTATTGTCAGTTCTGATTTACACAGTCACGCCTCCATTGCTTTAATTGTGTATAACTTTTGTTTTTTAAACTTTTCACGAATGAAAAAAATATTTTAAATAATGCCCATTTAGCCTTAGAAGATATATTAGTTAAAAAGTACGTAGATTCTGGGACTGAAGTTCGTAGGTTAGCAGGAAAGCCCTAAAGTTAGTAGATCTACGTAAAAAGACGGATATGTGGCAACCCTGCGTAGCGCGACCGGCGAGTGGGTGTGTCAAAAGTGAAGTAATGCACGAGTTTGTCTTCTGTTAGTGTGTACATGTTGCGGTGATACTGACCGTTGGCGCGGCGGTCGGGCGCGGAGTGGTGCGAGCGCACGTGCTCGCGCAGCACCACGCGCTGGTTGAACGCGCGCGGACACACCGCACACGCGTATGGCTTCTCGCCTGGAAGCAATAAATATATCTTATATATAAAATTCTCGTGTCACAATGTTTGTTCCCGTACTCCTCCGAAACGAGAATGGGGGCGAAACAAATTTCGCTGGGTCCGCTAGTAAAAAATCGACGACCCGTCTGGTGTAGTGGTCGAGAAATCGCCTTCTACGCAGGACAAGACAATTAGCAGACCTGTCCTATAAATAGATTTTCAGCTACAGGTAGGTTTAGAACAAAAAATAGAGTTTTTTTCAAAAAATTAAAAAATAAACATTAAAATAAAACCTTGAGGCCAAGGTCAATATAATGGGCGGGGGAAAGTAGCAGACCATCCCAAGTTTCTACCCTAGGTGTATGTACAGCTCCCTACCAAACATCCTGTATATTGTCCCGACCGGGAATCAAACCGGGGACCTCGGAGCGGCGACGCCTTGAAACCAGCGTGGTGAGCACACCTCGGATGTTGTCAAACAAATGCGCCAGACAACACACCGATTGTTTTTGTTTCGAAGTAAGGCATTTTCTTCCTTTTGTGACGAATATAGGTTTTTGCCCATTTCTACGGTGAAATGGGCAAAAACCTATACATACAATGACCGTGCTAAGAGTCAGTGTTCCATCATCGACTGACACCGTCATTTGTATCTGTATCACAAACAAGATGCGACTCCGTAAAACGTATCTGCATCATTTGGAACCGCGACTCTCGGAACAACCTTTCTCTATCACTGTCTCATCTATATCATAGATCGGCGATGCATTCAGTTTAAAAGATACGATTTATGGCCGCCTCACAGTACTTCATCAAACAACCTCTCTGGTTCATGTTTGCAAATTTGAATGTCAATTTAATTAAGTTTTTCGCGTTTTATATATCGTAGCAATTGAAATTGATTGGATTAATATAATGTATTTGTATCAACAGTAATTTTCTCAAAGTACTTTCGAAACAGTGGAACATCTTGAAGTAACGACTCAGTGAGTCCTTTCAGTAAAGAGTTACACAGGTCTATTCGCGTGCCATGCATAGTGTGTCATGACCGGCAAAGATGCTCTCGCTTTATATGTATAACCGAAGACAGAACGCTGCAAATCCATTCAGTGGACAAGTTACTTATTACTTTCATCATCTAAAGCAGTTGATGGACAAAGCTATCAGTCGCCAGTTATCTGTTCAACGTTGGTTATGCAAACTTTACTGAGCAGTAGCCACACCATGAGTTTACGACGAATTTACTCGCTAGCGACAACGTAAAAAAAGTCTACGGAAAATTGCACAGCGCCTCTAGCGGTCACTGACAGAAAAAAAATATCATACAAAAAGTGACGTTGTCGCTAGCGAGTAAAACCGTCATCGCTAGCCAGTGAACTCATGGTAACGGTACAGAAGAGGATTGTACTGATCGAGACGTTTTTCTCTGTACAGCGAAAACCAGCTAAGACCGAAGACAGTATGAATGAAAGACAAGTTGCTCCCCTGGGTTTATAATTCGTGAAAAGGACTTGAAGACGTTTACGAAAATATGTTGAGTGTTGAGACATACCTCTATAGTTGGGGCCTTAACTAGTACTAGACTCCAAGCGACGAAGTTACATAGCATATTGTACAATTCGTTGTATTAATGAAGGTACCGAACAAGTGACTGAAATCGACTGAAAAGATTCAGGTGAATCAATAAAAGATGAAACTTTGCAAGATCCTGAGATCACCTATTAAAGGTAACATACCTTGTGTGTGTTGTGATTATTATCTCGGTTCTGAATGTTGTGGTACCACCGTTGTATGATTACAATAACACAAGTGCATTAGCTGCTTGCTTTGGGTTCAGGGCAATGTATTTGATTGGTGGCCCATATTTATAATTTTAATTTTAAACCAACCATTTGATAGATTATTATTGCAATAATCGTGCAAAAAAAAATAGTGAAACAAGAGAGAAACTGTTAATGCAGAAAATCGTGAATTGTATTGTGTCGTTGTAAGAAATTAGAGATCAGCTACAAAACACGGAGCGAATCTTTTCTATAAACATAGCGACCCTCTGAGGTCTTAACAACTCACACTGCTGCACCGCCAACTATAAAAACAATCCTATTTTTATGTTTATAGCCCAATAAAGCTCTGTTAGATCCTCCTGGACAGCTGGAGCCGTTGAACCTCTCCTTCGCAAAGAGCAGGCTGGCTTACGACCTAATCGATCATGTGCGGACCAGACCTTGCCTGCCGAGGATTATGCATCGTCGAACAGGCATCAGAATGGCAGAGGTAAGTGTATTTGACCTTCGTGGACTTCAAAAAAGCCTTCTACACGTTAAAATGGTTGCATTTGGGACCGACTACATGAAATTGGAGTCCCCGAGAAAATTATAAACCTGATCAAGGCCATCTATAGGACATATTCCTGTAGTGACTCAAGACGGCCTCATCTCAGAGTACATGACTGTCCATGCGGGTGTGCGACAGAGATGCCTTCTTTCACCCCTCCTCTTTCTTGTTGTACTCGATGGAATCATGGACAGTAATATTTAAAATCTAAATGGTTTACAATGTTTTTAACACTCACAGTGTCATATTTAATACCAGCAACAATCGCCGCGGCACAGAGTGGGCTCGAGAGAGGACTCTTCAATGTCTTGGAATATTTGGACCATGCCGATGAATTATGCTTGCTAAGTCACACACGTGCTGACATGTAAGCCCAGCTGGACGACCTTAAATAGGAAGCCTTGCAAATATCGGCACAGAGGGTGAAGAGAGTCCACAAAATCACCTTTCTCGGTAGCGTAGTGTCGGAAACCGAAGAAGGCATTGCTTCGAGAATCACCAAGGCAAGAGCACCTTCGGCTCCGTCCTGTATGACAGTAGCGCAAGTTGACCAGGAGAATCAAGCTCAAAATTTTCCGGCTAATGTTAAAACCGTGTTACTGGATGGAACTCCAGCTCGTCATTAACCGCTGTCTGCGCTATACAGGGAATCCCCATCAGGGAGTGCCCCATCTAGGAGTCACAGGACCTAAAGTCAAGTCAAGTTATTAACAATATGAAAGCAGGTACGAGAAAAAACAGGCCGTATGTCGTCGCACCTGTGTGTATCCGCTCGTGTTTCCGCAGCGTGCCGCCGTCCGCGAACGCCTTCCAGCAGAAGCGGCACGCGTACGGCCGCTCGCCCGTGTGTATCCTGATGTGGATCTGCTGAGAGCTGCGGGACCCGAACACTTTGCCTGGGGAAAATAATATTTGTTTAGACAGGTTGAAATAAACGGCTTAACGACGCGGATAACTACGTATTCGCCCCATTTATACGAGCATTTTTCTCGAAGACCTGGGAAATGACGCGTTACGGAGATATTGACAATCATATTTCTTTTAGATATTTTTAAATGAAATTCTTCTATCAGTACTGACTAGTATTTGTCTGATATTGGCAGTCAGTGTTTTTTTTTAAATATTTTTTAATGAAATTCTATTAGTACTAACAAAAATTTTCTCGAAGAAACAATTTTCAGTCCTTTTTTGTAAACAGACCATAAACGGTACACTACGCAATGATTTGCGCGAGCGCACGCACACAGCTAACGCTTGCACGCACACAAATAAATTCGTCCTTTGTATGCGCGTCGCTACGCATGAGCGCCCCGTGGGCGTATACATTTGCAGCTAATAGATGGATTATTTTAATGCATAAACAAAGTAGTTTCCCAGCAATGTTTTTTTTATACGATTTGGTTTAGTGTACTGAATAATGGCTTTGTTATGCCTTTAGTTACACACTGTATACAACCCCTCTAGAAATAATATGAAGAATGTAGAAAGTTCCGGTATGCACATACACATTTATTAATTCATAGCAATAAGACGAGGGAAAGACGCAAAAGGAAACGTTTACTTACCGCATTCTCTACAGGGGAATTGTCTTGAATTACTACTTGTTGATACGTTATTTCGACCTCGAGAATTCTTTTTTAATCTGAAACAATATAAAATTCATTGTTATATCCGTTAACGATACGACTCGCTTTTCTGGCACCACGTTTTTACTCCGCGCCTCACATTCTACTGTAGAGACAAGCGTTGCAATAGAATGGTGAGGAGCGAAACCACAAAATACTAGACAGTAACAGAAATCAAACTCATGCATTATTTCACTTTTGACACACACATTCGCCGGTCGCGCTTCGGATGGCAACATTGGCTTATACACAAAAGAACTTTATATAAAATAAATATCGGACACCAATCACATACATTGCTCTGATCCCAAAGTAAGTAGCCAAATGTACTTGTGTTATGGAAATCAGACACAACGGTGGTACCACAACACCCAGCCCCGAGACAATATAGAAAACATCGTTTTCTACATTGACCCGACCGGGAGTCGAACCCGGAACCTCACGAGATGACGACGCTTGAAACCAGCGTTCTAGCCACTCGACCACGGAGGTCGTCATACTCACTACTAACGTAGTCGTCGCATTCACTACTAGTCGTTTGACGTTCTGTTAAGAATAAAAAGATAAAACGATATCACAAACCAAGAAACTAAACTTACACAAATATACAGGGTGTAACAAAAAGGCGAAATAAAATTTTAAGGACGTGTAGAGTAGTAAATGTGTAGTTCCTATGCAAAACCAGAAACTCGTGCGAATATAAATTACTGAGTTAATTGATGCTAAAGTTTTAACAAAAACTTATTGGTGACAACCCTAAATATCAGCTGTTAGATGTAAACAAACTCATAAATCGAGATTAAATAGGAAACAGATGTGAAACTTTCATAAAATGTGCAGTGGTCCTCTCAATGATCATTGAATTAATTAAATAAACAATAAATTAGTCGTTTTAAGTGTTTCGGTTTCTCACTGTGTTGCAATGCTAAGATGTTATTACTGGTGAAGAATTGATTATTGAACTTTACCTAATAAAACAACTTTAAGACGATATTTGAGATTATGAGTTATCATGAAGCGTTTTAAGTCGTAGATGGGCTTTATTGAAATTCTGGTGCTGTATGACTTAGTACTGATCAACATCCTTAATGATTTCATTCATTCGGTCCACCATTACCACCACCAATATGACAAAATTACCTCGACTACTTGACCTACCGGGTGATATCGGACACTACCGCGAGCGAACTAATGGCGCATAACGCCGCAAAACGTAGTATCTGCCGCTAGATGGCTAGAGGCAGATACTACGACTTTGTCTGAATAAATCTGCTACGCTATTGTTTTGGGTTCGTTATTTTATTCGTTAAAACTTAGAAATAATAATTAAGAAATAAAAATAATAAGTTAGAGAGACAACTAAAAATAATAACAATTTCACAACAGCAGTAACTCGGCAAATACATTCTACCACTAGTTTGAAATCAGTGGCTCCTCTGCACTTATTTTATCATTGACCAAACAATGCAGTCCACGTGGACTGCGGCGCCTTTAAGTCATAAGTCAAAGTGCGCCGAACCAATCAGTAATCGTTCCGTAAAAATTTGCAAAGATGCGTAAGCCAATAATATCCTGTCGCGTGACTATCACCTACGCCTTAGCCCCGCCTCCCGGAAATATTTAAAAATATTGCGGGATCCGCATATTCGAAAAGATAAAATTTAAGACATTTTCGAAAATGTTTTAGTAAAAAAAAATGTATTTGATAACTTAAGTTATTTGTTTGTTTAACTTAAAATAAGTTTTGACATTCCTACTTTCTTTAAATAGTAGTGAAACTTTAATTTATGTTAAGGGTTTTTTCCATTACTTACATGAAACCCTGCGAAATGTCCCTCCTTTTTTTCTACAATCTTCTAAATTTTTTTTAGTTGCTCGTATTCGTTCTCGTTGTACAGTCGTTATCAAAATTTTCCGAATCTCGATCTCCGATTTCGATCAGTACGTCTCGTGAAGAACATTATTCGTATTCAAATAGTGAATATTATGAAATGATATTATGCGTGGGCGCTTCTTTCGGGAGCATCAATGGTGCTCGCGAGTTGTATCGTCAGCGGTTCATCGAAGGCAGGCCCCTCGCGGAGCAGCGGCGTTTACCTTCGTACACCTGCTTCAGGAACCTGTGTCTCCGGCTGCAGAGCACTGGCTCGTTTAGACCGCCTGCAAGTGAAGGTCGTCCAAGCACATGGGAGCGGTCAGACCTGGAGACCCTGATTTTGTCGCATTTCGAACGTGATCCACGAACATCTGTCGTACGCTGCGGTCTGATGGATTACATCCGTACCATTTCTCTCGAGTTCAGGACTTGACCCCAGCGGACTTCGGTCCAAGGGTCACATTTTGTGAGTGGTACCGAAGCCGGATGGAAGAAGACGCCAGTTTCGGTGAAAATGTACTGTGGACGGATGAGGCGTCATTTACCCGGGGCGGCCGACGAGGACGACGACGTTGAGGATTACTTAGAAGATTTGCTGTCAGTGTACCGGAGTATTGTTTACCAGCACGACGGTGCTCCAGCGCGCTACGCGCGACGTGTGCGGGAATATCTCGATGGACGATATGGTGCTCAGTGTTGGCAGAGGGGGTCCCGTGCAGTGGCCTGCCCGTTCGCCCGACCTTACCGTTATGGACTTTTTTTGTGGGGCTACGTGAAAGACCAAGTGTAAGCAGTGGAGTGCAATAGTGCTGACGAAATGCGAAATAGAATAAACCTAGCGTTTCAAGCCATTACGCCTCAGAGTCCCAGCTTGCATTTAGCACGGTGGCAGACATTTTGAGCCGTTTTTGTAAAATAATAATAATAATATGTAGGCTTTTTGTGTGTCTGAAAGTGATAATAAGGCAAACTTCCTAAAAGTCATTACGTTTGTAGTGAAGCTATGTGCACAAAGTGCTGGTAAGTAGTATGTAACACAAAACAGATCATACAACTTGATGTTTGTTTATTGCAATAAAAATATTACTAGTTAGCAAATTATGTCGTAGTTATGTTGTGTAGATTTTTACAGTGAGTACTAGTTATTAACCATCAAATAATTACCTACTTCATGCATATTAGTTTTATTGTATGAACTTCTTATCGGTAGAGAATTTTTTCCCGTTTTGATTATTAGCGTTGTGTTTGTGACTGGTTATTTGTAACCGACTTCGATGTCGAGTAAATTACTAAAACATGTAGTTTATTCGGTAAAATTACCGATGGCTGGAAAAATATTCAAAAGGTTTTTCTGGTAAAATCTGTGTATTTGCTGGGTAAAATTATGAGGTACAGCAAATAAGTGTGTTGTTCTTTGTAAATGTAAGTAAAAGTCTTAGTTGGTGTTATTGTCCTAAACAATAATTACTGTTTTCTGTAAATAATTTTAAAAAAGAAATGTTCCTACCTGAATATTTTTTATTGTCTCTTAATAATTTTGCAAATAAATGCATTAATCTGATTATCTTTGTTATCATTCAGTCCCATTCCTATCAAAGCTAAGATAGGTAGGTACTTAGGTAGTTTTGGGTGGGCAGCCCGTTGCGGCGCGCAGCGTCCGCGCATCAGCTGATCGTGCGGCGGGCGGGGGTCCGCTTACGAATGACCGCAGATACAGGGTTGTCAACACTTTCGGTTAAAAAACAATTTATTTACTTAGTATGGAAAAAAAAGTTGTTTATTTTTAACTAAAACTTTTACTACTTAATATTCACATTACATACATACATACCCTTAAATATTATTTCGCCTTTTTGTTACACCCTGTATATTAAATACTAGCAGTCCCCCGCGACTTCGTCTGCGCGTTTTGAGCTTGCTTTCCCGTCGCAGCCTGATAAAGCCTTCCTCAATAAATAAGCTATCCAACACAAAAATTATTTTTTCAAATCGATCCAGTAGGTCCTAAGATTAACGCGTTCAAACCAACAAATCCTTCAGCTTTATTATATAAGTATAAATTATGTATATATATGACTTTTCTGTTTTAGACCTATTTTTATCAAGTGACAGTAAAAATTACACAATATCTACATTCAAAAACGTGTTTTCAGCTTATTATGTATTGCTATGAATGATCATCATCATCATCAACTAAGAGACAATTATATAAAAGGAGCTGAAGTCACCTAACAACATATTTTCACAAACCCTTCTGAAACGCGTGTCTCAAACTGGCAGCATTTGCGCTAGCACTGTTCCGAAAAGTTCCGAGATTTCGTGAGCGGCGTCTATTGTACTAGGTACTTACTATCCATATTTTGTGCGCAAAGCTTAATTTAATATATAAAATTCTCGTGTCACAGTTTTGTTGCCATACTCCTCCGAAACGGCTTGATTGATTTTGATGAAATTTTTTGTGCTTAACTGGTATCTATGAGAATCGGCCAACATCTATTTTTCATCCCCCTAAATGTTATGGGTCCACCCCTAAATTTTTTTATTTATTTTTTAGACAAAATTTTTAATTTCTATTTTTTTATGATACAACATACAAAAATACATACAATCCTCAATTTTCACCCTTCTACGATCAACCCTTATTTTTTAATAGCCATTTTAGTATTTTAAGGGTGAAACAAAATTAGCTGGGAATGCTTAACTTTTAAAATTACGGGACTCGGCGGGACGGGGCTGGGGGCGAAACAAAGTTCGCTGAGTCCGCTAGTTTATTTATACAGTCTACAGTTAGGTATAAAGCTGTTGTGCGCGCGCGTTACCTAGGAGTGGCGTGGTGTCGCTCGGCATGCCCCTCGGCGTGCGCGAGCAGCTGCAGCGCGTCCGTGCAGCTCTCGCCGCACACGTCGCACGTGTGCTCGCCCCACGCGCTGCTCGTGCTGTCGTGCCGTTTGTAGCTGACACACAAAATACACATTTTCATTTAAAAAAAAACACGCTTTTTAATTTTTTCGTACCCCATTCAGCAAACCATTTCATTAATACCCATATCATGGGGGTGCATTTCAAATAGCCAATCCGCCATCTTGGATTTCCGCTATATTGGATTTCAGTCACGTGACTTTTTTTTCGTATTCCTGACAGCAAACCCTTTAATTTAATTCATTTGACACCTACTCATATCATGAGGTTGCATTTCAAATATCTTGGAGATGCTACCATATTGGATTTGTAATGACATTTATTAGCTAGTCATTGTATTGTCATCATAACTCCGAGTGTGTGCAAAATTTCATCTTAATCGAAGATCGGGAAGCGGGTCAAATTACGATTCCAAGATTTTCTTACATACATAGTTACAAGTGAAGCTAGTTAAAAAAGGTACTATAATACAGCTGAGGAGTCTAAGCTCCGCAAATTGTTTATGCGTCTGGCGGCCATTTTTGACGTATGACTATCACGTTGTTTTTTCTTTCGATATCTTATGTCGTATGTTACTTAACTCAATCTTATTGACAAAAATAAATCGCTTATTTAAAATAATAACTAATTATATTTGATTGTGACTAGGATGATCGCTGAGACGTTGTCATTTCGTATTTTTTTGTGATGTAACCCAATACAATTGAAACTTTGTTTTTCGTACAAAGTAATCAATAAGTGTCATAAGTTTTTTTTTTAATTTAATTTAAAAAGTTTTCATTTATTAAGTGAATATAAACACTTTTTCGGCTTAGGGCATATAGAAACCATATTATATGTTATCTTTTAGACTGACCATTCTGTCGAAACCAGCCGTAATAGAATGTAGCCTATTAATCAATAGCGGTCATATGGTTCATGCGGTTGTAATAAAAAAAGTGATTTATTATTACGGCCATACCGACTATTCGGACGTACACAATTTTATACCGACTGTAAATATTTTTTCAACTTCTCAAGAATTATCAGTAAATAAAATTGTTTAATTTAAAAGACGTCAGTGTTAATGACAAATTACCTATTTAGGTTGTGAGGTTTGTGTTAATCTTATTTTAAAAGTAATAATTTCGAACTGTCCAGATTATTTATAATACTCGCCAAGCAAAGAAAAACGGACTTTATGGAAAATATCGTTTTGTCAACTAAATAAAACGTACTCAACTGCTAAGTACTCATCTATTTTAGCCTATCGGTGTGTTGTCTGGCGCATATTAATATATTTATGTCTCCGTTAAATTGTACGTACCGTTATATTACAATCTCTCTGGCGATATTGAAAACTAACGATAGATTGTGAACCTTAACATACTGCTTAAAATCTCATGCAATATTTTGCGTCAGATTATAATCTGCCGAAGTGAAACTGTTAAATTACAAACTATCGCGCTGACTTGCGCGTTAAGTTGGCAAGTTGTCTCTGATTTGTCGTCCATTCAGGATGCCGTTCCGTGTCCTTGAAGTTCTTCGGCTATGTTCAGATAAATTTTTCGTCCACAAAAATTTTAAATGTAATATTTTTTTTGACACGGAAACAATAAATAACCGTAACACTGTTTATTTACTTTTAACAACATACAAATTACGATACAAAATAAATATGGCGGGGCTGGGCTTATGGCGTACCACAAACAGCGCTCAAGGTAAAATCCCCTCGCATAGCATTTCATTATTTGGCGAATTCACTTCAATAAATTATAATCTACCAAAAATTATTCGTTAAATTGTAAACAATTTGTTACGGTTCACAATCTATCGATAATATAAGTAGCACTTGTTAAAAGCAACTTTGGCTGTGAGAGACGAGGAATCGAACCCCGTGTCTTACGCTATCCGCTGTTCAATTTTGCAAGTGCTTTTTTAACGCGTAGGCTGTGTGACATCATTAATGTTGCGAAATTGCTCTCACGATATCCGAATGAAATATTTATATACTTATATGGCTTTCTTCATCTTAACCGATTGTTAAATATTTAGTATTATAAAAAATAAATTATTAGGTATATTATTATTGAAATATTTTCTTATCTTTACGAAATCACAAGAGAGATTATAATGTAACAGTATTTACAATTTTACGGTGACATTTATGACCCTTTACACAATGCAACTTTTAGCAGCGATGCTAACGCGCGTTAGCGCAAAGTGTCAACTTTTTCACCCTGCGCTTCTTTTAGCATCGATACAGTCGCGATGCAAAAGCTGGAAATTGCCAAATCATGTACTGAATTTTGGCGACTGCATCGATACTAACGCGCGTATGCAGTCGCGCTTCTGCATCGATGCTAACGCGCGACTGCATCGATGCTAAAAGTGTCAGTGTGTAAGGGGTGCGTGCGCAAATATTTAGATGTTTTCATGAATAAAAGTGACATACATTCGTATAACACACGAAATAAAAACAAACTTGTCATTCCAAACTTCAGGTTAGCCAAAACAATGAATAAAATTCCTGGGAAATTGTGTCAAATTTTACAACAATATACCTAATAATGTCATCGAACTACCTATTCATAAATTTAACTTACATGTCAAAACTACCCTAATGTCGATATTATAAAATTCAAGACTATCTTAATGACGAGAATGTATGGACAGTCTAGCCTGCACCAAACTGATGTAACTACCTGTTTATTTTGATTTGTATCATTTTTAAGGCAGCTAGTGGTGACCGAGTTTGTTCCGGCGTTTCTTCTCAGCACTTGCCAAATTGTCTGTGTTTTAGCTAGCTCTGTGAGCTGTGTCCTTTCCGATTCCACCTCCGTCGGTGCGGGCCTATTGCCCTGAGATCTTTGGTCTCCCCGCCACTGGTATAACGCGGCGAGGACCAGGGAGTCGAGATCCCAGGGGAAGCTGCCGGCCAGGACCAGCGCAGCATCGGTGGAGGTGGTGCGGTAAGCTCGCGCTAAACGCAGGGCTAACACCCTTTGAGCCTTCCGCAAGACAGTCACGTTCTCGGACGAGAGGGCGTCATGCCACACCGGGGCACCGTAAAGTGCCATCGAGCGGACCACCCCTAGGTACAGTCGTCGAGGAGCCGTCGTCGGACCACCCAGGATTGGCAGTAACCGGCTCAAAGCACCCGCGGTCGCATTGAGCTTGGTAGCGAGCTGACGGAAATGGGCCTTGAACCGCCACCTTCCGTCAAGCACAAGCCCAAGGTACCGGATGGTGGACGAAACCGGGATCAGAACCCCATCCACCATCAACCCAGTGCCCGCAGGTGGCGCACGTCGTCGGCCGTGAAAACACAGCGCCTCAGACTTCTCCAGCGCCACCCGCAGCCCCAAAAGGCGGATTCGGTGTACCATCACAGCGACCCCAGCAGTCGCACGACGTGCAGCATCGGCAAAAGAGTCACCGCGAGCTGTCAGCAGGGTATCGTCGGCGTAACAAGTCACGCCAACCCCCGCGACGAACTGGCCGCGGAGAGCCCAATCAAATCCGATGTTCCACAAGAGTGGCCCTAAGACCGACCCCTGTGGAACGCCGCATCCGGCCAAGTGCCGCAAACGACCGTCCACCGAATCACACGCAACCTCTCGTCCTTCCAGGTACGATGCGATGGTGTCCTGCAGGTAAACAGGCACTCCCGTGGAATCGGAGCGCCTGCTTTATCGTGGAACTAAAACTAAACTAGCCTAACCTAACCTAATTCATTGAAATGCGGGGCTGGGGTTCTCATTTCAATGCTCAAGAAGGAAGTTTAGCACAAGAATAACGATCCGAATCAGAGAGCGTGATCTGCGATCAGAGCACGCTTTACTTTGTTTCCTCCTTTGTCTTCATTATTTTCTTCAATAGCACACATTATTATGATGATTCCAGCACAAAATCACAATAATTTACTAGAAAAAATCAAATACTAAAATGAAGAAACAAAATCCAACTTCTTCGTTTCGTTTCTCGCGCTAAACTCCCTCCTAAATTGAATAAATTATCTTTGACTTTGTACCTGTGCGCGGCGGCCACGTGGCGCCTCAGCAGGTCGGCGCGCTGGAAGGCGACGCCGCAGTCCTGGCAGAACAGCTCGGGCCCGCGCACCGGCTCCGGCGCGCGCTCGCCGCTGCCGCCGTGAGCCACCGGCGAGAGCCGGTACTCCATGTCGTCGTCTGCACAACAATTTATATACTTCACAAATACAAAGATAATATTTTTAATTGAATTGTACAGGGTGACTTGTAATTCGACGTATTCCTCTTGCCATGTGATAAAATATCTAACTTCCAACAAAATTAACCCTAATGTCCATATAAGAGTGTCAAAATAATACAGGTTTTGGTTTCTATCGACCAAATTAGAGAATCAAAACAAAATTTTATAAGAAATGAATATTTGACATTCGTGCCCGTTGATGTATTGGTAACTGATAAAAATTCACATTTACACATCTTAATTCAAAATATTTTATTTAATGATTTTTTTACAGTTAATACGGATTTTAGAAAAATTCTGAATATTTTGATAACGAGACAGTTTGGTATTAGGGACATTAGTAATTATTTTGTTGGAAATTACACCAGCCAGACCAGCACAGCTCGCGCACTCGCCGCATTCCACTAGGGAGACCCCGCCGTGTTGCATTAGACCCTATGTAGATGTAGACCTACCCTCGTCCTCGGACTGGTAGGGCGCGTCGTGGCTGGAGCGCGGCGGCAGGTGCGGGTGCTTGCTGGCCACGTGGTTGGCGAGCGCCTCGCGCGACCAGCACAGCTCGCCGTACTTCACTAGGGAGACCCCGTCGTGTTGCTTATGACCCTATGTAGATGGAGACCTACCCTCGTCCTCGGACTGGTAGGGCGCGTCGTGGCTGGAGCGCGGCGGCAGGTGCGGGTGCTTGTTGGCCACGTGGCTGGCGAGCGCCTCGCGCGACCAGCACAGCTCGCCGCACTCGCCGCATTCCACTAGGGAGAGCCCGCCGTGTTGCACAAGACCCTATGTAGATGTAGACCTACCCTCGTCCTCGGACTGGTAGGGCGCGTCGTGGTTGGAGCGCGGCGGCAGGTGCGGGTGCTTGTTGGCCACGTGGTTGCCGAGCGCCTCGCGCGACCAGCACAGCTCGCTGCACTCGCCGCATTCCACTAGGGAAACCCCGCCGTGTTGCATAAGACCCTATGTAGATGTAGATGTAGACCTACCCTCGTCCTCGGACTGGTAGGGCGCGTCGTGGCTGGAGCGCGGCGGCAGGTGCGGGTGCTTGTTGGCCACGTGGTTGGCGAGCGCCTCGCGCGACCAGCACAGCTCGCCGCACTCGCCGCATTCCACTGGGGAGTCTCCGCCGTGTACCTGTGTCAAGCGATCGCATTTAATTTTAAAGTATAGACAAATTATGCTTGTATATTAATAACAATTAATTTATGTAAAAACAAAAACAAGCCAATAGTTTTCAATTCTGACGGCAATCAACGTGACAGAATGATATGTTTGATACATTAATTTATTTAGCCAATAACTGCTTGATCCGTTTTTGATTAGATTTTAAGATGAGAACTGGACTTCATAATACACAACTCGAAAATTCTGTATCTTTCTAACAACATAATTACGTTAAACCCTGGGGGGCGATTCTCGCAGTAATCAAACTTTTTTCGTGTGGTAACTCGATTGCGATAAAACAGTTTATTACATCAAGTAAAATAACTACATGTTGAGATATCAAAAATTATTTTTTCTTCGACAAAGAAAATTCGTTTGGCGAATTTCACGAGAATTGGACCACATATTTTCCAAATAAATACTTTCTTGAAATTTAAGCTAAAACACGTATCGTCGGCATAAATCATTTGGATGAAATTAACATGTGATCTAAAAAAAAATATTTTTATTACAATTCATTGTTGATTACTTCCAGTCGGATCTTACTTTTTTCATTGATTGTGGCATCAAACACTCGTGTATATAAAGAGGTGACAATCGACTAGGTCGATCGATACGACACAGCTAGGGTTGCCACCCGCACTTTATAATTAAGTATTGCAGATTTTCTCAGGTAATTGTAGACTAAACTTTAAGAGAATATTTAATATTTGCATACTGTGTACTTTGTTTTCCTTACCTTTAACAACCGGTGTACATTAATTGCAAAAATTAAAGGTGGCAACCCTAACGACAGCCCAGCTCACCCTAGCATGCGACTGCAGCGCCTTCTCCCTCGCGAAGCCGATCCCGCATTGGCGGCACACGAAGGGGCGCGCGGGGTCGGCGGGCGGCGGCAGGGGCGAGGGGGGCGAGGGCGGCGAGGCCGGCGCGGGCGAGGCGGGCGCGCGGGGCGGGGAGCGCGCGCGCCGCGACCACTGCTGCGTCCGCGCCGACGTCATGTTCTCCCACATGCCGTTCTGTTAGCGTGAGGAAACAGCTCTGAGGAGTCGCTCTATGAGATCCATTCGTACAGTTTACGACGCAGAATGTACGGACAACAGCACGTCAAGGTAAACTCTGCGGTATCTTATGCAGTTGTAATAAGGGCTAGTTTGCTACAAATATGCGGGGCGGGGAGCGCGCGCGCTGCGACCACTGCTGCGTCCGCGCCGACGTCATGTTCTCCCACATGGCGTTCTGTTTGCGTGAGGAAACAGCTCAGAGTCGCTCTATGAGATCGCTTCGTACACTTTACGACGCAGAATGTACGGACAACAGCACGTCAAGGTAAACACTGCGGTATCTTATGCAGTTGTAATAAGGGCTAGTTTGCTACAAATATGCGGGGCGGGGAGCGCGCGCGACGCGACCACTGCTGCGTCCGCGCAGACGTCATGTTCTCTCACATGCCGTTCAGTTTGCGTGAGGAAACAGCTCTGAGGAGTCGCTCTATGAGATCCGTTCTACACTTTACGACGCATAATGTACGGACAACAGCACGTCAAGGTAAACACTGCGGTATCTTATGCAGTTGTAATAAGGGCTAGTTTGCTACAAATATGCGGGGCGGGGAGCGCGCGCGACGCGACCACTGCTGCGTCCGCGCAGACGTCATGTTCTCCCACATGCCGTTCAGTTTGCGTGAGGAAACAGCTCTGAGGAGTCGCTCTATGAGATCCTTTCTACACTTTACGACGCATAATGTACGGACAACAGCACGTCAAGGTAAACACTGCGGTATCTTATGCAGTTGTAATAAGGGCTAGTTTGCAACAAATATGGGTAACCTGATGTGCTGTCGACTGTACTCTGCATGTCAGAAAATGACAACGATATTCACTGCACTCATATCTTATTATATGCTTAGTGAAGTTTCCGTATTAAAAGTAGATCTCTAAAGTGATTACACCACGCAACTATTTTTTCATTGTCCTCGAATACATAATTAATGGTATCTTGATGCTCGTCGATTTAAATTAAAACTGGCAATACTACAATTTATTAAGTACAGTTAACGAAAAAATATAAATAACCCTGTTATTCATATTAACTCAAACAGTCTACTAAATATATTTTAGCTATAACACTATTTTGTCACTTTCTATCAAATGATGACAGCGCCAAGATAGAACGGGACAAAACAGTGTAATAGTTAAAACAGGTTTATAAGGCTGTTTGCGCTATTATGAATAAGGGGGTTAATCTTAACATTAGGTTTTGAATTTAAGTTAACTAAAACAAAACAATTCCTTGGAAATTTAGATTTATAACTCACCTCAACAGGTTCAGGATTCTTTTTCCGTCTGCCTCTTTTCTTCTTTGGTTTAGTAACTTGGCTATCTAACATATCTTCTGAAACAAAATAAATGTATTTTAGATTTTATATTTAGTAATGTGATGAATTTTTATGATTTAAGATTATTCCAACAATTTCTTTTACACACATTATAAAAATAATATTAAACTTTATCTACTTCACAAGGCCATGTATCATCGCAGTAATGAATCAACCAAGATTCTAATAATGGTGCTTCTGGTTCAAAAACTTACCAAAGTCCATAGCATCCTCGTTATCAGGCACGAAAGCGTGCACTTTCAGATGGTTGATCAGGTCACATTTCCGCACGTACCGCACGCCACAGAGGTTGCATGCATGCGGCCTGTCATTCTGGTGCGCGACCATGTGGTTCATAAGGGCAGCCTTCTTGCGGAACCGACGCGAGCAAAAATCGCACGGCCACGGACGCATCGCTGTGTACTCATCCTGGGTGTTAAAAAAAAACATGATTAAGATTTTATGTCACGATGCTTTTGGTTACACTTTTTGAAAATAGTTTAACTGATTTTAGGATGTATTTTGTGAAGGTAAATAATGTGTCTTAAGGTATTTTTCACCATTTTTTCGCGAGTTTTTTAGTTATACCCAAGACTAGAACAAATTATGAGAAAAAAATGATTACTTTTGAAGGTGCTAAACTCTTAAACCATAAAATTAATATTCCTATCGGAATAGAAGGACAAGTAAAAGCTGTCAAACGAAACCGATTTAAGATGTCCGTAACTAACATAAGTAAGTAACATTAAGAGCTTTAAATGAGATAACCTTTCGATCAGGTGATTAAAAACAATGTTCCTAAGATAAACATATTAGTTTACTGCATGATAAACAGCCGACACAAAATATTGAACATGCAGCTCTAGTGTAAAACTAAATATTATTTCATTATATAAAATATTAATATATACATTCCCTGTGTTATTCTGTCTTTACTTTTTATGTAAATTAACGTTTGTAGAATAGAATAATCAAACTGCGTACTTTAAATTTGAAGCGCATTGGTAAATATAAGTCGTTTATTAAGAGGCTTCGCTTTGGACTAATTTACCTGTTGAATGATTATTTGTTGGGTTATTCAGCTGTTATGAACAACAATCAATCACCGATCAAGTCACCATATTTCAACAGAAATATTTCTTCAAATTATACACAATTTCACATAAATTTTCAAAAACTCAAATGAGAGAAATTTTCAGCAAGCCTTCATAAGCCTCCGAACTGTTTGACATCTGGCAAAAATGGTTCTGCTACCCATCTCTTTTTATCACACAGTTTGCTGCTAGTGACATCTCGCTTTTGTCGTTCTATTCCAAAGGGATAATAATTTTATGTCTTAAACAGAATACCCACGTGCATTAAAATATAAGTTTATATGACGTGTTCAAACACAAACTGGCAGAATACGTAATCAAATACATGTAAACAACTACTTTGTTATTATTGTTTTTGTAAAATATATACTTTAATTAGTTCGAACGACTAATTAATTAATAAGCATTTAGTGATTAAGTTCTCATGTAAGTGATTTTTTGTCTTTTATGAGAAATAAAAGTATCTTTAACCTGAGAACAATAGGCATTTATTTTGCAATCAATATATAGTGGCACAGTCAAAATATAGTAAGAAGCAAAATAATACTATGTATCAGTGCATGTATTCATACAGACTACTTCTTAAATAAATCTTAGATAACTAGCGGTTCCTCATGGCGTAGCCCCTGTAAATTTCGAATTTCCCGTAAATATTTCAGCGCAAAACAATACTTTTCATTGTATGAGGTAAGCAACCATAGCGGTTAGTACGAGCGCGCGTTGTACTTAAGCTGCGGGCATTATTTTAGTGCGGAGTTATTTTAAAAACTTTGATAGCTTCTAAGGTAATTATTGAAATAAAATGATGTAAAGAGTAATTTTGTTCAAAATAAAATGCTTGTGTGCATCAAAACACCTTTGAAATTAGTACATTACTTTTTATCAAATTTATGAACATAAAAAGTTTGTAGTGAGTAAGCAAAAACAAACTTTATTGTAGAACTTTTACAGTGGCACAATCTTGTCATACAGGATTTTTGTGAATCTTAAATGGTTTACTCTATGTACGTAATAATATCACAAAAATAATATTTTCCCTCTTTTTGTAACATTTTTCATTGTTACTCTGCTCTTTTAAATTGTAATGTTTAAAAGTCAATAAATGAGCTATCTAACACATATCAGACTAGTAGTTGCTGAGACTAGTGTATTCAATCAAACTCTTCAGCTTTACAATATTAGTAATAGATTAAATGTATTTTTTTTAAACATAACTATTAAGAAAGGCAGTTGAATACTGAGATATAGTTTTATTTTTTAAATTAGTACTCAGTATTAACACATTGAGCTCCATGGTGGTCTCCAGTGACCCCCAAACAATATGTATTTTTCTATTGTGTCTAGTTTCTTGGCAGTCAAAGCCTTAACCATTATTTTAAAAATACCTGATCTGTAGGTAGTGGAACATCTATGTCATTTTCTTCTTTTACATCTGACACCGGGTTTGTAAACTGGTCCAGAGGAACTTCAACTCTGAAAACAAAGACAAGAAATAAAAGTACTTAAAAAATCTTTAGGACAATAGAGATACTTTAAACAGAGATAGTAAAGGCATTTGTTTATACCTCTCCTGACCACCAGATATAACCCAATCATCAGTGATGACTTCTTCAGTGACACATTCTACATTAGGATCAAGCTCAGCTGATTCCGTATAACTCACAACATCCTGGGCTAAGTACATCAGGTTCTCTGCTGCCATTTGATCATTTTCCTCTATTATATCTCCAGGGCCCTATAAATTTAAGAAAATCTTTATATTGTTGAGAACTTATATGTTTAGTTCGAGCTTACTCTGGATTGCATTAGCACACAAATGTTATATAGTAAAACTAATTAAATCAACAATAAATACCGCATTGGAATATGATGTATCATGTTCAGATAATCCACAAATAACTTCTTCTTCAGCTTCCACAATGCCATGCTAAAAATAAAATAAAAAGTTTATGATACATTAAAAGTAACAGTACAATCAGAATCATTTATAGAAAGATGTGTTAACTAATGTTAATAATGGATAAAGTGAATTCAATCAGTAGCAAAAAGTTCATTTCCAACACTGTGAAGGCCTATTAAACATATTTTAACTTACTTTTACCTCAACCTCCTCCCACTGGAGGTTGAACTCTTCTCCCTCCATCATTTTATTTTATGATATCACCCATTCCTGTAAATAAGAAAAATATAATGAGTCTCATAGGTTACAGGCAAAAGTAAAGAGAAACAATTATAAAAAATATGCACAGTCATAATCCATATTCAATGAAAAACATATATTATGAATAACAATACTTATGGAATTGAACTAGTCAAATTAAAATCTGAATTCAATTAACTTGTCTAACTATAACCTAGCTTCCTTCTTCATACTTTCAAACTATTACTAAACATCTGCAATACTACAATTCACAGTGATATTATAAAATAAATCAGAAATTCCTAGGAATTTGATGTAATTTATCGCAGACAAAACAAAATCAATAGTAGTATCGCCGTGCCTCATACTTACGTCTGTCATTACCTGTAACATTCCCCAACCAAAACATCAACATAACCTTATAACATAATACATTTTGTACTTATTTTAACACAACTGAGAGTCGAATAAAAATTAAACGTGGCTTATATCTCAAGACCTAGCCGCGATAGTCTAATAATAAAGGCTGAAAGGCGGAACAAAAATGGTGTCAAGACAAAAAGCTTAGGTTATCCCTGTCAAACGAAAAGGTTAAGATAAACAAGAATACCTAAAATTGCTAAAAACGGTATGCTGATTTTGGTAATTACAGGGAATTGTAACGATTTTTCACAATTATCACTGCTACATAGTATATCTATACGTTTACATGACGCAATCATAGAATTTATCAAAAGTTCATAATGGATAAAAACAAAAATATAACCAAAGTTCTATAAAAATCTTTGAATGTACTCACCTAATATCATTAAAATATATTCTCATAACTGCTTTTTTACGAAATACTCACGCACAAATCGAAAAATATTTTAATGTTTGGTTATCGGACAAATGGCTAACTTCCATTTTTCACCAACCATTTTCATAGACAATAAAGTCACAGAATTTCATCTCCACTACAGTGTCCACTAGCACTACGTTCGTTCTCTACATACTCTTACTAATCTGTGGTTCGTTTCATTTTCATTTCATTACATCCAACGTCAATATTTTTACGAGTAAAGGTGAACGCACATTTATCCGAACTGCGCCGAACGAATCCAAGTCAAGCAGGCCTCGCACACTAAGCCGATCGGCCAGCCGCATCGACCGCGTCGAAGAAAGAATGAGATAGCGCTATGAGTGACATCTAACAGTGGGAGTGAGTATGAAGATTAATGTGTCGATTCGACCGATTCGCCCGAATCGACCGCGTCGAAGAAGTCGTTGTAGACGAGAGTTCAAAATGCAATTTTTGTAGTAAGAGAAATGATATTTCGGTCAACACATACAATAATTAGAAATCACACACACGACCTCACGAAACGTCCATAGCACAACAGTTTTCTTGAATGACAACCATAGACAGGTGTCTGTCATTAGCACTTCATAGACTATGATCTATACCAAGAAGGAACATTGAATTTTATAACTCCAACACACTTCCTTAAAATTCAATGTTTCTTTAACAACATAAGTTCAAACAACACTACAATCAATATCAATCACTAGGTTGCCAACTTACAAACAATTCATTGACTCTATTAAAAAGAGTGTGTGAGATAACGGATGAATCTTAAGGATGAATCAAAATGATATTCAAACTTTCTATATCATATTTATTTCTGTAAATTTGTGACATTACAGTTATTGAAGGAAGGTAAGTACTTATAATTAGTTTAAAGTAAATAAGAGATCAAAATAATCTAGAAAGTAACAAAAAATGATTACATAATGATTATAAACAAAAATAGTAGTTAAATGAGTAATCACAATGGTGTAAATAATTGAAACAAGTTATTACTGTGAGTACTACAATCACCCAGGTCGAGATCGCTGTAGCTCTTTACAATAATGCTTAAGGAATGTATCTTTGCTTCTCCAATTTCCTCTTGCTAATATTTAATCGATATTAATCTGGTGATTTGACCACATATCGGAAATAACTGCAGCTCGAAAGCTGCCTGGAGAATCCTGTACAATAGCTTCTCGAAACAAAGTCCTTAGCCAACAAGCTATTACAGTTCGTGACGCCGCATTTACTTTTCCTCTCGTAGTAAAGGGTCATCAGTTGCACATTTCCCTTTAGACCATTTACGCCATTTCTCTCAAGCCGTTCCGTATGTCCTCAAAGTCGATTTGCGCCATGAAGGTTCCAAAAGACTTTTGTCACTTTCATGCCAAGTGTTTATAAGATGGGACCAGCCTGAACCTTCCATACCTGCAAATTTAGTTTTTCTACAGCCGGTGGTGGTTTCCCTGTTCGTACATCTACCAGGTATTTGTGCAGGTTGTAAATTGTCAGCGGTGGACATAGGGCTCTTTGATTTAGTTTTTTCCTTTCCAAAAGGTCTTCTCCCATTTTTGGAGCTACTAATAGATATTGTCCTGAGTTTTTTTTTTCAGGTGTCGCATAACTCGAGGCATGAAGGGTGGGGGAGGCAAAAGCCAGCCGAGCTGGTAATGCCATGGTTTGTTGAAGGCGTTTACATACGCACAATTTGGATCCCGGTTATCCTCGGTCACATACTGATCCACGACCGCCGACTGCGAACTTGCAAACAGATCTATTGTTGGAGTGCCAAACTTGTTGAATATTATTTACAGTATTTGATTTGACAGAGTCCATTTTAGTATCTTGCGAAATCTGGATAGATTGTCGGCTAGTTGGTTGTATCTCCCTGGCAGGTAACGCACAATAAGATGTATCTGATATAGATGACACTCCTGAAGTATGGTGGTGGTCAACTGTAAAAGAGTAGAAGATTTGGTTCCCCCTTCTCTGTTGATGTAAGCGGCGACAGTTTTGTCGGTCTGTGCCAAAACTGTTCTACCGCGGTATTTTGGAATCAAACATTCGAGAGCTTTCTTCAGCGTCCATTACTCCCTTAGATTGATGTGTCATGATTGTTGTTCCTTGTTCCAGGTGCCGTTTATATTTAAGTCGTTCACTGTGGCTCCCCACCCTAGGTCGGATGCATTGGTGGTTACAAATACCGTGGGATCTTTGTAGTGAATGGGTCGTCTTTGTGTAGAAAATGACAACCACCATTGAAGCTCTTGAATTACCTGTTGTGGTAGTTGAAATTTCTTGTTTCTTTCGTTCGTTGGTAACCGATTGGCTTCTATTTGAATTGGCCGGCAATGTAGTTTGCCCAATTGCACCACGAAACACGCAAAATTGATGTTTCCGAGAATAATTTTGTCGGTTTGCCATGACCTTTATTTTTTTTCTGAGTGTTTTGTGCAGAAGGGTGGTGATTTTTTCTACTTTTAGCATTGGGAGGGCCTTGATGTTCTGAACCGTATTCCATTTTATGCCGAGATATTCTATTGTCTGTGTGGGGATCAAGACTGACTTTTCGCTGTTGACAAACCATCCAAGCTCTAAAAGGGAATTTAATGCGTGATGTGTTTGATGCCGTTGAATTTCCGGGTTTAGATGCATTATTAAAAAGTCGTCCAAGTAAACTATTATGCGAATCCCCTCCTTCCTGAAATGATTTGCAAGCCAGTAAGATATATTTGCAAAAGTACATGGTGCAGTAGCAAGTCCAAAGGGAAGACATGTCATTTCATAAACTTTGTTTCACAGGCAAAAGCTAAAAATCTTCGGTAAGCAGCAGTAATAGGAATATGAAAATAGGCTTGAGAAAGGTCTATTTTAGTCATAAAGTCTGATGTATTAAAACACAGGGGCACTCTGTGATGATTGAGTAGGCGAAATTTCGATGGACGCAGGTAATAATTAAGGTATTGCAAATCAAATATTGGCCGATTAGATCCATCAGATTTTCGACGTAAAAATAAGGGAGATAGTAAACCAGATTTGCTTTTGCACATGCGGGCAAGCATTTTATTGATTTCATGTGACATTCCTAAGGAAGGAGAAGTTTGATAGCGTTGAAGAGACGTTCCGGTAAACCTTTATAAGGGTGGAGCACTAGTGAAAGGTATCCGGATAAGATCTTTAGTATGTTATTTGGAGCTCCTAATTTTTTCCACGCATGCAAAGCCTTACTAACCTGCCCTGCACGAAATTCACCTTTTTTATTTTTATTTTGTTTGGTGGGAGCACGGTTTGTTTGAAATCTAGGTCTGTCCGTCCTGCGGTTGACAACATTTCTCTGGTTAAACGTAGGTTGGTGCCGGGCCCGACTGTCGGATGTTGAAGCAGGGGGTATTCTCCTCCCCCTTGAATGGGGCAGTGGCACTAGTGAGTCACGTCTGTCTCACATCGAGGGGCGGCTCACCACTCAAGTCGTTGGACTCCCGGCACCCCTCTGGATTATCGGAGGAGGCAGGGGATGTCCTGAGGACTTTGGTCCTCTGGGCGAGTTCGGCGTGCATTTGCCGTCGGGCGTGGATCGCCTCGTCGGGAGGGTCTCGGACAGACGGTGTGGGGTCACCTCTGTCCAATCACTAGGGACCTTCTGGAGGCGCCAGTGTGCCGTCTGGAGTGGGATGTGAGCTTCTAACCCCACGCCGTGGAGATCCGCCCTCCTGATAGAGGGTGGACGTTGCTGCTGGCAAGGGTCGTGGCACTGTTGAGACACCGCGGCCTCTGCTGTCACAGCGAACAAACGTGGCGGGCGTCGTCAGGTTTTAGTGGGTATGCCCGAATTCGGGGGAGTCCTACACACGCCCCTCCGTTCCCCGACGGAAAGGTACGGTGCGTAATTAGCATTTCCTGACGTTAAAAAAAAAGGAGGTATTCTCCTTTCTCGCGGTGCTGGTCGGTTTGCAAAATTTGCATTGGGTAATGCCCTTCGTTTAGCAGGAAAAAGTTTGGAAACACCTCCTTGCTCTTTTACGAGTACAGAAAGTTGGGGTTCCGCAAATAACCGGGTCTCTGAAGGCGGAATCGCATGGAGCAACTCGTTAATAGTTTTATTTTGTGGTTTGTATATTTCTCTTCGTTACTGAATCACTTCCGCACGTCTGCCACAAGCATATTGTAAAAGCGCATCAGAGGTTTTACGAAAAGTCGATTCTGGGGCTAAAAAGTTCTTGCTGATGTGTGATTTCACTAAAGAAGGGGCACTTTTGTAATTTTTTTGAAATGTGTGACGTTGTTGTAGTAGTCCATGGGTAATGGCAGCAAGACACAAGTTCATTTTTTCTAGTACAGAGACGAGTTGCCAGGTTGGGGACACTGTACCCAAGTTGCCATTGACTTTTAGCGAGTTAAAGGCTGGCGTCGCTTGAAACATTTTTGTACGTCCGCGTAGCAGATGTTTTGCCAGCTTTCTGTATTAAACCTTTGGCAGTCACAGCCTTGTTTCACTAAGGTTTTGACGAAATTCGGCCGACGGCCTTGGTCATTTTATCTCCTGTTTCTTTGGTTCCCGGAGCGAAGTCTTCAAGTGGTTCTACTGTGATATCCTCCTCACTGGCATCGTCTACATGATTTTCGATTAAGGACGGTGGTTGCCAGCTATTTTCATCGCATTCGTTTTTGAATAGCGTTTGAGGTTCATCATTCTTACTGTAAGGTGGAGCTGAAGGTGTCGAGCAATGAGAATCCGCTGGTGTACTAATTGAGCCACCTTGATTTAATATCATGTTAACATTTTCATTAGTAGTTTGTACTAATTGGCATAGTTTCTCAAGGAGGGAATTTTATTGCGTCATGAATTCACTCATCCTCGGTTCTTTAGGGAGAGGCAGCGGCTCCGGGCTAAGCTTTCTCTTGGAGGGTCTTGAGCTCGTAGTGGATGTAGATTTAGAGCCATGAACACTGTCTCCTCTTAAAACCTTTGATGTTTCGTGCCGTGGTATGAATCCACTTTTTATTGCGCTGACGGCCTGAGGAAACTTGTTTCCAGGATGGATTGGGTGTACTTTAGCCATAACTGTCAGTGGATTGTAGATTAGCGCTCAACCTATCGGCCAACTTAATAAGATTCTCTTAATCTTTTTGTAGCGGCGTTCACTAGTGCTGTCTCTCCTTACCATAAGTTTTGGCTAATCTAACCGTGGGTACTGCAAAACGTAGCCTGCTTTCGAAATCTGAAGATATTGCTTCCCCGAAAAGGTCAGTGTAGGAGGGTGTATTGACGACCCAATCCTTCCAGCTTTCTGGGCATACTTCATCCAGAATGCGTAATAAGTTGTTAAAGAAGTCTTTCTCCTCAGCGGGGGGGTCCCACTTGGACAGCTGTCCCATAGTAGATAACGCCATCTGAAAATATTATTGGCGGGTAAGACAGTGCAGCCGACCGGCGGCTGCGAATTAGTGCAGGCTACCTGACGTCTGTTGGCACAGCCGACAGTCGGCTGCAAGGTTTTTGCTAAGGCTTTCCTAGCAACTTGCATTCCGACCTGTTATCGTGAGTTTCCCGTCCCAGGAGCGGGCAATCACTAAATTACTAAGAAAAGATACAAGGCTTTATTGTATTTCAGTATATCTGCATATAATTTACTAATAATATATATCCTTTAATATATATCCTTTGGTCATTTCCACACATCGCCATCTAGTCCCAAAGTAAGCTACTCAAAGCTTGTGTAATGGGTTCCAGACAACGGATATAATACTTAAATACTTTTTTTTTGTAAATACATACACGATATACATAGAAAACACCCAGACCAATACAAACAGAGATGTTCATGCACACAAATGTTTGTATTGTGCGGGGATTGAACCCGCAACCCCCTGCGTAGTAAGCGATTTCTCGACCACTACACCAAACGGGTCGTCAAATAACTTACCGATGAATATTTTCTGTTTTACACTACACTTTGACTACGTGCGTTTACTTTGAAAATCCAAGACGTACTGAGGACTGAGGAGCGATCGTAGTCGCCCGGCGCATCGGGGCTGCGCGCGCGCCGCGTGGTGGGGATGCGGGGCGCGCGGAGGGGGTATTAGGTAGGGATATCATGCTGTCTCACTCTAAAATCCAAGGGGTTATCTCACACACTCTTTATAGTTGGTCAAGCATAGCTCGGACACCTAAATTAAAATATTTCAGTAACGTAATATTTAGTAAAACAGTGTGATAGCTAATACAATACACAACAAATCCCCAATCCAAAATGATGATAGCTCATTCCTACCGCTAGATATTTATATTTTTGTAAATTGCGCGGCCCGCCCGATGTCGGGCGCTTGGTACCAGACAGAGTCGAGGCCACGCGCGCGGTTGTCTTATGATGACATTTGCGCGCACGCGCAGGCGCGTTTTTGAAGCGGATTGACAGGTTAAGTATGTACAACAACAACTCTATATAAAAACCACTTTTGAACAACATACTTCTTATCAAATTGTTAACAGCAGAACGAAATTCATCATAACGACAAACTATACAACCAC
Organism: Pyrausta purpuralis; assembly: GCA_963924145.1. NCBI lineage: Eukaryota > Metazoa > Arthropoda > Insecta > Lepidoptera > Crambidae > Pyrausta > Pyrausta purpuralis. The sequence goes on along the minus strand of OZ001651.1, from coordinate 16,125,109 downwards.
TTATAATATTAAGACATCATAAACATATTTCTATAATTCTTAAAGCCTTTGTCAAGATGACGTCTGTTATCTGTTCACAACTCTCAATATATTTAATACATAGGTTACAATTCTCAATGTTCTCTCTAATGAAGTTATACCTAAAGTCAATATGTTTAAATTTCGTGAAATTTCCGCATTCCACTTTGCTGCCTATTTACATATTTCAGTCAAATTAACATCATTATCATCATATGGAATCTTTCCCAAAATCTAACACAGTTCTCTACTACAGCTGTCAGGAACTTTAACGACATAGTCTTTATCTCTAGAAACTTTTACTACAGGCACTTCAACGTCAGGCAGAGACTATTCCTCAGTCATTGAAACTTCATAAATGTTACCATCCTCGATACCTTTCTCCCTGTTTTTTATCCTGATTTTTAATTGATGCATTTTCAGTTTCTTTGACACATGCACCACTGTAGATAATATCACTGTAGATAATATCAGTTGTGGTAATTCTCTTCGATACTTCTGCAATGGTAACTTTGCTGGTTTACCATTTTGATAGGTTTCACATGTAAAATTCGGATTGTCATCATTGACTTTATTTTAAAATACTGTCTTTATCACATTCTGTACTTTTCTTTCATTAACATGACAACTTTCCGATATCTCCACAGTATTACATTCAATGTTAATCATAGTTCTAATATTGAAGGTGTTATTAGTGTTCATATTTGCTTGAAGTACTAAGATACCATCTTTACAAATTCTAGCTCGACAATTCTTTTTAAAAATCTCGTAACCTCTAGACATAATTGACAACATTTCATTTTTGTAAAGGTATGAAAATTCGAAAACCATTTCAAGATTTTGCATTTCTAAACACGTTGAACATTTTTTCAGATCTTTTTCCGCTTTCTTTTTAAAGTAAAATGAAAAAGACTGAAAAAAACATGGAAGTTGGCATTTCACAGGTTACGCCTTTGCAATGTCATTTCATGCAGAAAAAAAATGCTTTTGAACTTTGAGCTTGCTGTCAGGTGTCAAGTTGACGTTTAGTGTTGTTGTTGTTTCCGGTATTGTATTGGACATTATCGATAAATTACGATGTATATTGATGGTAAATTGAAGATTATTAAAAAATATTAAAATTCATTATCATTCAAACAAATTTTGAGTTCAGATACGAAATAATCATCATGATTGCTCATTCAAAATATGACTGAAATTTGTAGTTACGAGAAAATATTGGAGTAATTTTCAGACATCATAATAGTATTAAATAAGAAAGTTTGCTGCGTTGTTTTTTTGGTAATTTCTACATAAATTAGGTAATGTTACATAATAAAGTAAAATTAAATACTCAATGGATATACCATCTGTATCGACATCTTAATTCTACAATTGATACAGACCACAACACTATAAACGTCTTATATTTTTTTTATCGAATATAGCAAAGACGTGACCTCGTAACATCCTATTTCCTGTACTTACGCTCTTTTAGAATGGAGAGTTTTTAAACAATTATTATAAGAGAAAATACTGAAAAGAAATGAAAATGAAAAAATATGGGTGCCTTCATTTTTAAAGTTCTTTCAGGAAAAAAATAAAAATGTGCATATGAAAATTTTGAAATGTTGTCAATTGCCCTTCAGAAAATAGACTTCCTTGAAGCTCTGGTACATATAAAACATTTGTCAACTTTATTTCTTTTATATTTCCAGTTATAATTGTTTTTGCCATAACTGTACCTGCACCTTCAATACTCAACGTCTGTTGGTTACTCAATTTTACAGTTTTATTTTGTGGCTATTCAAATTCAACTCACAAAAGTACCTACTCTCTCTTATTTGTCATTGGGCAGATGCTCCACTATCTAGTAACCATAGCTTACTCTCATCTACAGCTGAATTATCAAGACATGATATAAATGCTAAAACGTCATCATCACTCTCTTTCTGTCGTTTCTTAGGAGCTCTGCACTGTCTTGCAAAGTGTCCCCTTTTGCCACATTTGAAACAAGTAAACCTGTTCTGGTATGCTTCATTGCTACAAGTAAACGTATTTCTATTTCCTTTCTCACCAGTGTATTTGACCTGAACCCGAGAAGAAGAAGCCATCAAAGCAATATCTTCTTCTTCACTCTTCATATTAGCTTTCTCATCCAAGAGTCTACATATTAAATTATAAATAGTTTGCTTTGCAGGATCTAAAGACATCCACGCTTGTCGCACCATTCTTTTGATATTGAGGAGGAAGCGTACTCAAAATCTTCTTGATAATTGCCGTATCACTGATACTCTCACCACTATCCTTCAACCTATGTACAAGACTCTCTACATTTACAATTTGCTGTGCCATTTTCTCATTTATGTTCATTTTGTACTGAAAGAATTTTTCGTGAATCATCATTTGATTCTTTTCATAGATTGAATCTAATTTTCTCAGTATCTCCTTCGCCGTTTTACAATTCTGTATTAAGGTTTTTTTTCAAATCCATATTCGACGTAATAATATACATGGCCATTCCATCATTCTTTAGCCAATTTTCATCTCTTTCATCCATATCCATATCAATTCCTTTTGCTTTTAAAGATATCTTTATCTGGAATTTCCATTGTGCGTAATTCGTGCTATTGAAACATCCGTCAATTCTTTTCACGGCTTCCGTTTTGTAGTAAGTAATTTCTTTATTTGTACCTGACATACTTTTCTACTAATTGCTGCCCATAACCTGTAGACGATAGTTCAAATGCAATGTTTGTAGTAAGAGAAATTATATTTCGGTAAACAAATACAACAATTAGAAATCACACGACCTCACGAAACGTCCATAGCACAACGGTTTTCTTGGATGAAAAACATAGACAGGTGTCAGTCATTAGCACTTCATAGACTTCTATTCTATGTTCTATACCAAGAAGGAACATTTAATTTTATAACTCCAACAGTCATGAGATAGCCCTATGAGTGACATCTAAGGTGGGAGTGAGTAAGAATTGAATACCCGGCGAGTCGTCCGAGTCGACCGCATTAGCCGCGCCGAATCTGATGACGCCATCCGAATTCGTCTAGGATTTCTGGGGTTCTTCCTTGGATGATTCGATGCGGATTATTGTGCGAGGTTTCATTAGATTTCATATAAAGAATTCTAAATTCATTTTGTTCGGTGCGTTCGGCTCGGGTAAATGTGCGTTCACCTTTATTCTCACTTTATAACTTAATGGAAATAATCGATTTAAAGTTTTTAATAACATTTTTATAATTATTTGACAGTTTAACTATTAGCGCTTATTATCACAAGTATTTAAAAAACCTTATCAACATTCAACAATGAAAATGTTTATGACTTGACAACTAACATTCAATTGTTACGAAAAAAATAATTAGTTTTACCCATAGAAGTACTAGTTTTGCCTATGAAATTTACCCTTCAATAAAAATGACCGCTGACTATTCTATAGACACTTCAATCATTCACTACCTACATCGATCAATGAATTCAGTCTACCTACTACATATACATGCTTTGAAATTTTGCAAACCACGTGCCACGTGGAATGATGCTGCATTTACTCATTCGCGTGAATAGCGAGGCGAGTAATGAACACGCATGTGTGAACAGTACGCTCGCTGCTCTTCGCCTCGCATGTCGCGGCTCGTGTACTCGCACGACCAAAGGGTATGAGTAGCGCACAAGAACTTATAACTAATTTGAAAAAAAAAAGTTGGATAGCTTATTTATCGAGATAATGCTCGCAGCCTCAGAAAAACACGCACTTGCGCTAAGCCCTAAGGTTGCAGGCCTTCGCGGGCGATATCGCGGGGGACCAGTAGTTAAATATATTTATAACATGTGAATGATTTATATTCGTTGTAATAGATATACGTGTAAAATTGTGTATGTGTTTTTTGATAAAATATTTTTCTCTTTCGTTTCATTGCATGTTTTATATTTCTACCGACTTCAATTAAACGAGGTTATCAATTAGACCTACAAGTATATGATATTGCTAGAAATGGATAAAATTTTACTTTGTTTGTCTCTAAAAAGACTGGCAAACACGTGTTTAAATTTTTTTTAGTGTAAGTAACATGTTTCTTTGTCTGTTTTTCCACGGATTTCTCTAAAATGAGAACTTATAGTCGAGATGTTTATTTATTAGTTTAATCAGTACAGTTTTTGTAATATGTAGGTACTATGTTTATGTTTAAAGATATTTATTTCTCAAAAGAATTACAAATTCACTTACTGAGAAAAAGTTTACAACAGAAAATATAATCAGATGAGCGTACAATATTATTAAAACGAGTTTATGGTACACATATATTAATTTTAGTGAGCCGAGCGGCCCGAAGATCATTCAGACAGAAAAACAAGTCCACCGATGTATGTGCGAGACGCGTGAATGGATGCGGCATTGATAAGCGTAGTTGAAGTAAATAAGAATGGTATTTAATTTCATAAATTTAAGTAGATTGTTGTATTGTTTTGATTAAGGTTGACGTAAAGTAGAAGTTTACATTGGTAAGTTTCACTGGTACTCAGGAACTACTGGACGTATGTGTTTTTTTTTTGATAGCTTATCTTTCGAGGAAGGCTATAAAACATCACAGAGAGCAGTTTGCTCCCTCCTCTCCCGTCGCAGCGTGATATTGATGTGGTGGACCACTAGTATCAAAGATAAAACCATTCTCAAAAATCTAACTTACAAGCATAACGTTTAAGATAACGCCGCAAGCCGCAACAAAACAGCAGTACCCATGATTATTCTCGCTATTATGTAAACAGCAAGCTCGCTTCAGCACTCGTGCACGAGAGTTCCGACGCAAGTTGCGAGCGCAAATGTGTGAATGCCGTGTAAAAAGAAAAAACGCGCATGGTATTGGGCTAAATTAGGTATGAAAAGTTTATGGACATTGATGGACATCACTATCTGTCAATTTGACAGTGACATTTCTGGAGTCTCCGTGAAAAGGGGTTTAAGTCGACTTATATCAATTTTAATTTTTCTGCACATTACGAATGACAAAAAAAACACCGATTTTTCTGTCTTATCCACGTGTTTCTACGACATAAAGCGCCGTAGTTAGCATTCGTGCCTAGTGATGTAAGTAGGCAATTTTTTGAATATTTTAAGAATTTATTCGTGTATAAAAATGCATGTTCAGTTATAACATTATGAACCTAGCAAAAAAACACTATTTATTCATGTATAACAATACAACTCGAGTTATAACGTTTAACACTATTGTCAATTTCAATTTGGATTTTGTGCTCATAAATATAACTGAAGTTATATTTTAATACACATGATTAAATATTGATTTTTTATCGGTGAAAACAAGTACAACTCGACTTTTATCGTTTTAAATGAAATTTTAGGAATGATTTTTTAATGTATAATGACATAAGTGAAGTTGTATCATTGAAAACCAAATGAAAAAGATGTGTATACTGCACAAATAGAGTAATATCAAGAAGTATTGCAATATTTGAAGATGTTTTTGTGTTTTATATCGTGTAAAGCGGTATAAGTGAGTCACCGCCCCTGCCTCCCTACGCACCTCCATATCGCAGGAAAGAAAAGTTGATGAAAGATATGTAAAACATGCATGCATGAGTGAGAAAAAACATCAGGTGAGTGTTTGCGCAGCTCAGAAGCACTCAGTCCGCAGCCAACGTTCACGCACAACAGTCATTATGAAGCGTAATGTAAGTTATACCAGTTTACACTAATTTTTCGTAATTTTGATCCGTAAATAAGTTGTAACTTGTACCCGTTTATACGAAATCCGCGGTAATTTTTTTTTGCGTTTTTTATTTTTTTCTTAAGATATCTTAGTTTAATGTCTTTATGATTCCTTTACTAAATTCAAATTACGTTCTTAATTGCTAAACATGAACCGAAACTAATTAGATGTAATGTATATTGAGTTGTTTTATCGTTTTTTTTTTAATTTCATCATAGTGTAAACATGACGTGTTATGACACACACTCATAACTAATGCTGCGCATACAACATGCTTTGGTTCTCAGTATAATAATTTTAAGTGATAGGTGATTTGTAAGTAGGTATTGTATAAAGGTATATTCGCGAGATTATTTTGACTGATTAGAAATACTTATTCTGCCCTTAAAAGTCAAGTTCGTTTACAATTTCGTAACAATTGATTGATGATCTCTTCTATTATTTTCAAAAAAGTGATAAGATCTTTACTGTATTTTTTACGTTATTGTTATCCTTTTTAAATATTCAAGTAGGTATCTAATGGGTACAAACAAGTCTGTTAAATGATTACTTTGTGTAAGTGAAAATGTTACCTCAATTATTATAATAGGTATATAAAAATAATTAAAATTGATTGAACTGAAGTTTTGTTTTTGTTAACAAACACAACCATCATATTTTTTTTAATTTTAGGAGGAATTTAACATTCTTCAATATTAAGAACTTCGCACTATGGCAAAAAATAAGCAATTTTCAAATAAAATATTAAATATTTCATTTAGATATTTACAGATCGTTTATTAGGGATAGAGTTAAATGATGATCATGTTATTTTAGTATATTATATTATCTTTTGAATAGAAACAAAATACAATGCCTTTATTTCGTTTTACTAAACTAACAGTTGTTTTTAAAATTAATTAAAAAATGATGCTGTAAATGTATCATAATACACGAAATTCATGACAAGTTATATCACTTAAATGACTAATTATATCACTATACACCCGTCTTATATCGCTCAAATGCTGTGTAAGTTAATTTAAATTAATAAAATGACAGCAAATTAAAAACTACATACGAACAGAATAATCTACACACAAAAGTATGAATATTCGCTCTTTATCCTTTTTTGATATACCAAACACAAATGAAAATATGCTAGTTTTTAAGGAAGTTGTATCATTGAACACTGAGATAAGTTTTGTTGTGTAAAATGTTTGAAGTCAAGTTACATCAATATACACAAAATAATTCTTAAACATTCTTATGTGTCAAGTGATGTAATTAAACATTTTTGTAGATAAATAATAAACTAAATCATTTTAAAATTTTAATCACATGTAGAAAAATACTTCAAATTAAAAATTTTAATTTCCAAAAACCCGTTTCAAAAAATCTGTACTAGAAAAAGAAAAATATTTTTTTAAAACTTTAAACGCCATTTCCCAAAAATCAAGATTTTCGAGTTATATCCCTTTTCACGGAGACTCCAGATTTAATTTGTCAAAATCATCATTCTGTCTGTTTTGTACACGTAAATATTACTTTTTACTTCGCATAATTAGAATTGTTTTTTCGCTGTCACGTTGTTTTGTGGGGCAGGTGCTTTAGTGTTTTTTTTTCGCGATTTTCGTATATTTCTCTCGGTTTTTCGTATAAATAAGCCTTTGTTCATACGTCTGTGTGTTTGTGTTTTGTCCAGGTAAATATTTTTTGCTTATTAACTCCCAAATAGTCGTAAAAATGATAAATCCACCGGAACCGCCAGACCCGCCGGATGAAATCGAGATGATGACACCTCCTCCGGCCCTTTCGTCTAATTCGCGCTCTTGGACGGGAGGATCGGATCCGAGGATAATAAGAGACCGTTCTCCGCTCTCTCTACCCGATTCTCACTCTCGGACTGAGAGATCGGACAACACGAGGAAACATAAACTGCCAGCAGAAACTTACCAAGAGAAAAGACAAAAAAATGATGAAAATTCTCAATCGGTATATTTGCATCCGAGTTTCTCCGAATCTCGCACTTACAGCCCAGAAGACCGTGGTCCATTCATCGTTCACGTTACAAACCTTGAATCAGACCCCTCGACAGGTTCAACGCCGTCATTGCGTCCAATTAAATTCGGTCAATTTCTACATAAAAATAATGTCACCCGCATTGTCAAAGATGGCGTTAAAAGCGCAGGTCGCAACAGAATGTCTATTGAATTTATAAACGGCAAAGACGCCAATGACTTTGTTTCGGCTGACCTTTTGAAAAGGAATGGTTTTAAAGCAATTATTCCCACATATAATTGCACTCGCATGGGCCTTGTCCGTGGTGTGCCCACTGACTGGACATTAGAAGAATTTGTTGACTCACTGGTCCTACCCGATGGCTGTGGCAAGGTTCTGAAGGGCAGACGTCTAAACAAAAAAATTATGTCCAATAACACCCCATCGTGGTCCCCAACCCAAACCGTTGTTCTTACTTTTTCTGGACTATACTGGTTGGAGCTGGGAGTACTAAGTGAAACACATGAGTGCCGAATAATAACTGGATTTATTAGGTAATGCGGTTGAATATAAAGTACATGCGTGTACGTATATATGATTATAGTACTTATAACTAAAGATACATCACACTTCCCCTCTTTCTATTAAAAAAAATATAAATTATTATATATTTTTTTTTTTTTTACACAAAGTGTGCAAAGGATAACCTAATATCTTACACACTAGGTATTACATTTATAAAGTTTAGTACGATTCTTATGGACAACACACACTTTATTATTTTTCAATATTTCTACGTTAGGTGATACATCATTAATTACTTTGTAAGGACCTAAATAAATTGGATCTAATTTACTTCCTGTTTCATTTTTTACTAAAATTAAATCGTTAACATTATAAGAGATAGGATTAATTTTACAATCATATGATTCCTTTCTTTGAATTTTCTTACAAAGTAAGTTATCTCTAGCTTCCTTTTGTGCTAATTGAATACGATATCTTAATTCTTGTGGATAGCTTTCGTAATTATAAATAGGTTCTACATAGTTTTTATTTAAATTACTCGGCAGAGAACATTTTTTTCCAAAAACCAACTCGAATGGAGTAAACTTAGTTTCAGAATGAACTGACGTATTATATGCAAAACTCCAAAAAGGTAGCCACTTACTCCACGCCTCTGGATGGTTATCGGTCTGTATCCTCAAAAACGAGTTCAAATGTTTATGACTTACCTCTAAGGCACCAATGCTCTGATGATGGTATGCGGTAGAGTTCAGCTGTTTAATTCCTAATAATTTACAAACATCCTGAAAAATATTAGATAAAAATTCTGTACCTTTATCCGTTGCAATCTCCCTTGGTATACCATACCTTAGTATGAAATTACTTACTAATGATTTTGATACTTCCTCTGATTTTTTAGATATCAATGGGTAAGCTTCAACATATTTTGTTAACTCACATTGCAAGGTCAATATATAAGAATAATTGTCATTATCTGTCTCTAGAGGTCCAACTAGGTCAAGAAATATTTTTTCAAAAGCTGAATTGGCTGTCGTTGTTATAACCATAGGTTCTCTAACAGGGATGGAGTGTTTTTGACGTTGACATTTATCACAACTACTAACAAATTTTATTACATCATCATCAAGGCCTGGCCAATAATAATACTTTTTAATATTACTAGACATCCTTCTCATGCCAGCATGGCCACTGCTAGGCAAGAGATGGAAATCATTTAAAATTACACGTCTGTCATCTTTATCTTCTACTCTAATTATATCTCTCAAAATGCAAACACGTGGTCCGGACCATTCTTTACTCTTTTTTATTTCCTCTAATAACTTTTCTATAAATAAAGCATATTCTTTACTTTTTACGATACATAATTCTTCTACTTTCACATTTTTACAAAACTGATATAGTTCCCTCACAAACTCGGCTCGCGTCATTTGCGATTGAGAATCTATATATTTAATATAAATAGTTTTTCTACTTGGTACGTAACACAACACTTTGCTTTCTACTGTAATCGTACCTTTACTCTTAAATTCCTTAAACTTTTTTGCGTCAACAAATCTTAATTCTACTGAATTCTTCGGTTTTATATGAGTACTTACGACTCTCAGTTGATCAGGCTGATCGTCAGTAGGTACTATACAAGCCGGAGAATCAACATCATTTAAAGTTCTGGCCTGTGCACGAGTCATTACAAGGCATTCGTGCATTTGTTTTAAATCATTACAAGAAATAGATATTCGAGACAATGCGTCTGCAGCCACATTGTTCGAACCTTTTACATAGTTAACATTAAAGTCGTATTCTTCCAAAACTAATCTGAATTTAAGGAGTCGACTTGAAGGATCTTTCATGTTAAAAAGGTATATTAACGGTTTATGATCTGTCAATATTTTAAAATGACGGCCATACAAGTAAGGACGGAAGTGTTTTACTTCCCAAACAATAGCTAATAATTCCTTTTCAATAACGGGATAATTTTTCTCGCCCTTATTAAGTGTACGACTGGCAAAAGCTACTGGCTTGCCGTTTTTATTACTCAGAATTGCACCTATTGCGTTATTCGATGCATCGGTTTGCAATGTAAACTCATTTTCTGGACTTAAATCAGGATATTCTAAAATTGGTGGAGAAATAATTTTCGCTTTCAAGAGTTCAAAAGCATTTTGGCAATTATCGTCCCAAACAAAGGCTACATTTTTTCTACATAGCTGATTCAATGGATAAGCTATCTCAGCAAATCTGGGTATAAACTTTCGATAATAGTTCATAAACGCGACAAATCTTTTTACTTCGTCAGATGTTTTTGGACAGGGGTATTTTTTAATAGCATAGATTTTATCTGGATCTGGTAAAATTCCACTACCTGAAATAACATGTCCTAAATACAAAATATCTTTCTTCAGGAATGAACACTTTTTCGGATTAAGTTTTAAATTTACAGTTCTTAACCTTTCAAAAACGTTTTGCAAATTTTTGTTATGGTCTATCAAATTGCGTCCAAAAACTAATAAATCATCTAAATACACCAGGCATTTCTCATAATTTAGGCCTGCCATTGCGATTGTCATCATACGTGAAAAAGAACTTGGACTGGTTTTAAGACCCATTGGCATGCGAGTCATTTGATACTGGCCTGAATAAAATGAAGTAAATTTTCTACTCGCTTCGTCTAATTTTATGTTGTAGTATCCTTGGTATAAGTCAAGGTGAGAGAAATAAATACAGCCTGTTAATGAATCTAAAATATTTGAAATATCTGGTAATGGGAATTTATCGTTTTGAATACAATCATTAATTTTACGGTAGTCTACAACCAATCGCCACTTCTTTTCACCGCTAGAATCTACTTTCTTTGGCACAAGTAAAACAGGACTTGACCATTCACTGTTACTAGGCTCTATAATACCGTCCTCCAACATACTTTTTATTTGTCGATCCATCTCTGATTTTTGTGAATGCGGAACCTTGTATTGTTTTGAAAATATAGGTCTGGTATCTGATTTTAAATGAATAGAATGTGTATAAATATCTGTAGTGCTTAACTTGTCACCTGGTAGAAAAAAATGTCGGCATACTTTGCACATAAGTTCTCTATTGTTCGGTTTTCTTCAGCATTTAAATTTTGTAATTGCAGTGAAGAAAATAAATGTTTTACCCTGTCTGCATTATTAGAAGATTTTTCAAATTTACAAATATGGTAATCACTAACTCTGTGTACATTTGGTTTTATCATATCTAAAGAAATGTCATTCTCGGTTGTATTTAATATACGAACTGGTATGCAACCATTTACAGGGGTGGCTATAGAACTAGCTAAGTATATTCCCTTTTGAATTTCCGATGAACAAATTAAAACATCTTCCTTGAAATCCGTTTGAATATAATGTATAGTTTCGCATCGGGCTTCAATGTTTAACGAACTAGTACATTTTTGTTTTAATTGTAACTGAACAGTTTTAAAATCATCGCGTAATGTAAGGGTGTTACTATCAAAGTGCAGTTGAGCCTTATATTTGTTTAAGAAATCTCGTCCGATAATTCCACTAGCCGTAATTGGCAACTGACTAAAAACATGAAACTTATGATTCAATTTCATCTGTCCTACTTGTAGCTGTAAGTACACGAGTCCAATCGATAGGACTTTGCCACCGAGTCCATTTACGGTAATGCTCTCTTTTTGGATAGGCACATGATAGTTCTGAATATCACTATATTTTATAGCACACAAAGAAGCTCCAGAATCTACTAGAAATGAATGAGATTTATTGCATAACATTAAGTTTATAAAACAATTACTGTCATTAGCCAATATTAAATGGTCGCATTGTTTATTATTGTTCACGAAAAAAGTTGCTTAAGTTTTGGTTACTTTCCAGTTTATCAACTGGCTGACCCGAATTATTCGGTTGCTCATTCAAAACGTTCACGTTAGAATTATAATTATTAAACGATCGATTTCCTCTAGACCTTTGAGAAAAAAATCGGTGGTTAAAACGACCACGATTTTGACCACGCGAAGAATAATTTTGGAATCTTACCGTCTGTTGATTTCCTGGCCGACGATTTTGACCTCGATGTGAAAAAGACCTGTTGTTGTAACGCCCTCGGAAATTACGGGCACCACTAAAATTACCTCTATTGGTCCTTGAATTATTATTATTAGGTTTCGACATACCCAGAATCTCTCCCGAAGTCGAAGTCGAAGGTGTGTCCTCGTCCTGGGCTGCCTGGACCGCATCCTTGATCGAGCTAAAATTCCTCGCAGCTATAATAGTGCTCAACCTGCGGTTTCGAAGGCCATCGGCGAATTTTTTAATTGCAAGTTTCTCATTTAATGGTTTCAATACATCGTAACTTTTACTGTCACCGTTAGCCTGCGATACCGTCAAGTCAACGAACATTTCAGTAATTAGTTTACCATATTCGGATATTGTCAAGTCATTCTGTTTGGCTTGTTGTAACCTACATTGAATAGCCACCGCAGATTTTTGGGGCAAAAGTTCTCGCCGCATATCTTTTACTAGTTCTGAAACACTTGAATATGAAGATTTTAACTTAAGCTTGGCTGCTTGAGATAATCTACTTTTAAGGACAAAATTCATTAATTTATTTTTACACTCATCATTTGTTAAAACTGACTCATAATATTCAATGTTGTCAATTAATTGCTTTACACTTGACTCGTCATCTCCTGTACAAGAAAATAAATTCAATGCCGTTCGTAAATCAAAAGTATCCATCTTTGATTCAGTATCTACTTTACTGTGTTGACATAAATTTAGAATATCAGTGTATAACTGCTCAAACTTTTTACGACAATTTTCTATTAAAGGAATATCACTAGAAACTATTTTTCCTTTCTCAACATCATCAAAATATTTTTCTAACCAACTCTCATATTGATGATACAAAAACGATGCTTCTCTTAACTTTTTGTTTAAAATATCACCTTGTCTACGTTTCGGTCCAATTTTTATCAGATAAACTCTAACATCTTTTAATTGATAATATAAACCTTCTAAAATAATGGCCATACCAAAAATAATCTTACCTCAAAAATGTTGAAATAACACATTGTCCATGTCCTTTTTCTTAGCGCCGTGTTATCAAAGCCACTTTTCACTACTTTCCGCACTTTTCACTACTTTTCCGCACATTTCACAACTACACAATATCGGGATAAGTCTTGGGATTCGCACGCGTAGCTTGAGGTGTTCTCGACCTTTGGAAATACGATCTTCGTACTGCGTTCCTATTCAATTCTCGTGTAATCCACTTCACGTGACATTTTCTATACAGGCGATAAACTGCATACAAAACCACCAACAAAACGACCACAACTATTATCGTTAATAGTATATTGGTGAGAGAAAGATGAAATCCCAGAGTTTCTGCTTGGGCCTGATTGGAACCGACAGCATTCTGCACCACGACAGTTTCTTCTTTAGAGATGTTTTTTCCCATTTTGATCGGAAATAACTTTTTCCTCTGCACAAACGTAGTCACGATAGTAAAGATCACGATGTAATTGACTCATTGTAGAAATATAACTTCTCAATTATTTAGCGTTGCAAAACTCTCCACTACGTATATGGTAGGGTGTCGGTTTCCGATGGCAGGGTCGCCATATACTGGTTGGAGCTGGGAGTACTAAGTGAAACACATGAGTGCCGAATAATAACTGGATTTATTAGGTAATGCGGTTGAATATAAAGTACATGCGTGTACGTATATATGATTATAGTACTTATAACTAAAGATACATCACAGGACAGATGTTACCAAATAAAGTATATGCTTTCCATACCGCACTCCACGTCGAAACTTATCTTATGCCAACGATCCAGTGTTATAACTGCTGCCGGTTTGGGCACGTCAAAAATCAGTGCAGGTCGTCTCCACGATGCTATCGTTGTGCTCAGACCCATGTCGGAGACACTTGTGTGGTTGCAAAGGAAGTTTCTACCTGCATTCATTGTTCTGGCAGGCATTTTGCGACTGACAAGTGCTGTGCAGAGCAGTCACGTCAAAAGAGTATTAAGTTACTGATGGCTGAGGATAATATCTCGTACATGGATGCATCCTCCCGAGTCCCTCCGGTAAGGCGTCCCTACAGTGATGCGGCTAAAGATGCACCTATTACAGTGTATGCCACCCCTCTTTCACCGTCAAAATTCGCAACCCACCCCGCTAGCCTCCCAAACTCCCGTCGAATGTCCGTGCCTACCACATCTCGCGCCAGGTCTCCTCTGTCTCAATCCAAAGGCTATGACAGGCAAGCCCACCAGGCTATCATAGGTAACATTCCTTCTTCTCTTCCAAATGGCTGCGCTTTACTTAACAATTCTCCTCAAGATGAACCTAGTGAAAATGATCAGTTGATCGAAATTATGCTTGCAATGCTGACATCCATTATATCAAGATGGAATGATTGTCTACCGCCCAACGTTGCCTCTAAACTTGCCCGTCTTTTCAACTCCATTCCCAAAGAGGTCTTAAATCCCAGTAGTAGTCCCAGCGATGGACACTCTCCAGTTACTTCAGTGGAACTGTAAGAGTGTTCGTCATAAAAAAAGTGAGTTAATACATTTATTTAGTAAATTTTCTGTGGCCGTCTCTGCCATCTCTGAGACATGGTTGAGACCTGGTTCTGTTTTCAGAATCCCAGGCTATGCCTGCCTTAGGGATGACAGGGATGATAGCTACGGAGGTTGTTGTCTTTTTGTTAAAAACTGTTTTCTGTACTCCCTTCTCCAAATACCCCAACACAGCCCCTCTTTTAATGTGGTGGCTGCACGTGTATCAGACATTTCAGTTGTATCAATCTATATTCCCCATCCTTCTAACTCAATTATTACTGAACTTCGTGATATTTTGTGTTCTGTACCCCCACCCATCCTACTACTAGGTGATTTCAACGCCCACCATGTATCATGGGGTTCTCATTACTGTGACTCATTTGCTAATCACCTGATAGACCTATTCGATGAGCTTAATTTATGTACCCTTAACGATGGGTCACCAACCAGACGTGTCTCTCCTTCGCAGAACCCGCGGACGGCGGTAGATTTAACAGTATGCTCTCCTGCTCTCGCTTCTCTTTGCTCTTGGCATATAGAATCCTTTACTTACGGCAGTGACCACTTCCCGATCCTCATCACTAAACCGCTTACGGTCTGTCCTGTTGTGTCCCCGCCTCCATTACTAAAGTATAAAATGCAACTCGCTGACTGGTCCAAATTTACTTCTGAAGTAGATATTGGCGTACAGAGGCTCTCGATCTCCGCAGACACCGCCATTGATGAAAGACTCTTTGCCTTTGTAAATACGTTGACGTCAGCTGCAGATGCGAGCATCCCTTTGAAGAAACCTAACCGCAAGGGTTTAGCTCCCCCACCTTGGTGGGACGCAGACTGCTCTTCAGCTATTGCCCTGCGAAAACAAGCAGAAAAAGTCTACAATCGTTGCATGAGCACTGAGAACTTTATAAAATATAGGCAGGTCGCGGCTCGAACAAGACGTCTACTGTCTAGCAAAAAGAAAAACGGGTGGATTAAATTTTGCGAAGACCTTTCCCCGAGATCACCATCCTCAATGGTCTGGAAAAACATACGTCGGTTTCGCGGTTCCTTAATCGGACCGTCTCCTTCTTCTAATGACCCGTCAGTCTGGCTTAACGATTTTGCCAATAGATTATCCCCTCCTACTGTTCCTAATCAAAATTATTTTCCATCTCCGTATTCTGACATCCAAAGTAATGATAGATTTGATCAACCCTTCTGTCTTAGTGAACTTCACTGCGCTCTCAATGGTCTCCGTGATTCCTCCCCGGGTGAAGATGGCATTCCATATTCATTCCTAACTCATCTTAGTTCGATAGGGAAAAGTTTCTACCTGGACATTATAAACTCTGTCTTTATATCTGGTGAGATCCCAGAAGCATGGAAAACTCAGATCATCATACCCCTTCTGAAGCCTGGTAAGATTGCGTCTGATGCCTCGTCTTATAGACCCATCGCTCTATCATCCACGTTGTGTAAAGTAATGGAACACCTTATTAAAAATCGTTTGGAGTGGCTGGCTGAAAATAGAGGTATACTTGCATCTACTCAATTCGGTTTCCGCAAGTCCAGGAGTACGATGGATAGTCTAAGCATCCTGACTACAGACATTCGTTCTGCTTTTACTAAAGATCAGTTCCTGGTTGGTGTTTTCCTGGACATCGCATCTGCATATGATAATGTTCAACTTCCGCTGCTCAAAGAGAAGTTACTTCGCCTGAGTCTTCCTGTGAGGTTAGTCAACTGTATTATCAATCTACTTTCAGGTAGATTACTTAAAATCAGATGCTTTGGACATTCTATTCCACATCGGAACGTGTGGCAGGGCCTACCACAAGGTTCTGTTCTTAGCCCTATCTTATACAGCCTCTATACGTATGACCTTGAACAAGTCGTTTCATGCTTCTGTAAAGTTCTCCAGTACGCAGATGACCTTTGTTTGTACTCTTCAGGTAAAACTATTGACGATATCAGCTATCGCCTTAACTCAGCGTTAAGCTATCTAAAAATATGGTTAGACGAACACGGTCTTTCCCTTTCAGTCCCCAAAAGTAACGTTGTAGTGTTTACTAGAAAACGGTCCATCCCCGATTGTGAGATATTGTATGACAACATGTCTATCCCCCTAGAGTCACACGCTAAATTTCTGGGCGTAGTTCTTGACTCCAAACTATCTGGCAAGCACCATTCGAATTACGTTATTAAAAAGTGTGAAAAAGGTCTCAATATATTACGATCAGTAGCTGGTGTATGGTGGGGATCCCACCCATACTCTCAAAAGCTCCTTTATAACGCAGTCATTCGAAGCCATCTAGATTATGGAAGCTTTATACTAGAACCATGCAACAAGGCAGCTCTTAGCAAACTTGACAAGATTCAATTCAAAGGCCTTAGACTGGTTTTTGGAGCCATGAAATCATATCCAACCAACGCCTTGCAGGTTGAGTGTACAGACCCTCCCCTAGACCTCCGTAGACAGTATTTGTCGGATAGGTACATTTTTAAAATCTATCAGGTAGGCACTCATCCTCTTCTCTCATGCCTTCAAGACCTTTCTGAGATGATCCATGACCCGACAAGTAGATACTGGTCAAATAAGGAGCCCCCTAGAATAATAAAAAGCTATAGGAAACTCTCTCTATTGTCCCCATCGATTCACCAACTCCCAAAAAGCCCTGTTTTTGCAACCGAATTTGACGCCCTTATTTATCAACCCAACATCATTCTGGACCTCGGAATTCAGAAAGGCGACCCACTGGCCGATTACAAGCTGTCTGAGTGTCTAGGCAGGGATTGGGAAAAATGGACACCCATTTATACCGATGCCTCCAAAACCTCGGACAGCAGACCAGTTGGTGTGGCGGTCTGGATCCCCAAATTCCAAGTCCTTCTGAGTCATAGATGCTCCAAGGAATCCTCTTCATATACAGGTGAGTCTTTGGCCATATTGGAGGCGGTATCATATGTTTTATCTCACAAGTTGTCAAACTCAATAATACTTTCGGACTCTAAAAGTTGCTTACAAGCCATCAACTCAAACTTGTTTCGCTCAAAATGTATCTCACCAATTATATTTAAAATAAAGAACGTTTTGTATCAGTGCTATTCTAAAAAGATCAACGTAGTTCTAGCGTGGATCCCGGGTCACTGTGGTATTCGCGGTAACGAACAAGTCGACGGTTGGGCCAAAGAAGCGATCGACATAGGTTCGCTTCTCCCACATAACTACGCTCACGATATTTTGGCACTTGCCCATCGACATATTGCTGATGATTGGCAATCCAGATGGAACCGTTCTTCCAAAACCAAGGGTTGTCACTATGGCAAAATCCAACCTCAGATACCACACAGACCATGGTTCTTTAGGTTCAGGCATTATGAGAAACGCGTGATAACGACTATATGCCGATTGAGAATTGGTCACTCTTGCACACCGGTGTTTCTACACAAACTTCGGATCCGGGACAGTTCACTCTGTGAGTGCGGATTAGACGAGGGCACTCCAAACCACATCTTTTTTGAATGTAGAAAGTTTCCTTTATCTTTTTACGACCTTTTACCTACTAAGTTACCCCGTCCTGTGAACCTACAATTTATTCTTTCCTTCCCTTCTACGTCAACAGTAAATCAGCTCTGTAAATATGTACATAAGTATGATATTAGATTATAAAAATTACATGAAAATGACTCCTCTTTCCACTTGCTTCATTTTAATACCGTTTTAACCCATTTTTGTGCTTTGTCATATTACTAACAAAGTGTTGTATCATACATAGGCTATTTATACCTACTCGCAGCACCATTTGTCTTTGTTTCTAAATTATTATGCTTTTCTCCTTTTTTTAGCAGTTTTCAGCTTAATTTTTCATTTTGCCCCTCTGAACCTGACATTGGCGGAATTATCGGACTGTCCCCGGTGGACGGATACGATACGTGCGCTTGGCGCATGAAAGCCACAAAGAAAAAAAAAAAAAAAAAAAAAAAAATTAGAATTTATTATTCATCTGTGATTACAATCTATCATGGAAATAATTGCTCAGGAACTCGACTATTTATGTCAAACATTATACTGAGATTTGTATGGTGTCGGAGATATTTATTTCAATTAGTCAGACAAGGGATACAACCTACCTTTGGATATATCATTGAACTCCTTAAATAATGGCTCAAGAATTAAAAGAACTGTGTCAATTATTGTTTCCCGATGACGCCGCTGGTAAGTTTGTACAATGCATTGCATAAATTTACTGATAAAGTAAGTTAAATGAGGTGCAGATATCGTTCCATTGTGGTTACTTTTTGCAGAAAGAGTCGATTACTTCAGTGATGTTACGGATTATATAAAGAAATTAGGCTCTCAAAACTGGGAGCATGTGCGCAAGGAGCCAGAGAGACTGACAGAGGAAATGAGACAGCTTACAGAGCAAACACAAGAACTAGCCTTCACTAACTACAAAACCTTTGTTGAGACTGCTGATATTTCCAGAACAATAATGAAGGATCTGACGAAGTCTAAGGATTCACTAGCAACATTTTTAGACACAACACCAATGTTTATACAAGAATGTGAGAAGTTTTCTCAAATGGCTGGCAATATTGTTAAAGAAAAAAGGTATTAACTGGTTCCATGCCACAGCACGCACCAGTGCATTATAACAATTAGATTTCAATTGTGTCTCAAATGTGGCAACAAATGGGTTAATCCCTCAAGCATATGTAAACGAGACACAATAGATATTCTATTGTTATGCGGTTGCCTGCAACTGCACGGGTGTTGAAGCGTTAAAGTATCTGAGAACAACTTTATCAACAGTCTTTTGTTATACTATTGTACATGCAGCCGCCGTCAGCCTTTTGATCCCTGATCGTATACAATAATGATTTTACAAATGTTTTTGTATGTTATACACAAGAAAAATTTAATTAACATACATTAAAATTTGCCCAAAAAAATTTCAGTAGGGATTTAAAGCTTGTTAGAAATAATAAATAATGATTGGAAAATGTTTTAGCCAGTACAGCAGCATTCGCAATCAAAGTGATAAGTTACTAGAGCTACTTGAACTGCCTTCATTGATGAGAGAAGCTTTGAATGCTGAGGACTATGAGAGTGCATTAGATATATTCACATTTATTCGCAACTTATCAAAACGATATTCTGAAATACCCATTGTTCAGGTAAGGCTGCTTTACTCAAATTCTGTATCATTGAATGCATGATATTCATTTCAGGTAAAATAAAATTTCTCATAATTGCAGAATACAACCTCAGAAATTGTGACTTTATGGTTTGAAACTTTGTATCAACTCTTCAATCAACTTCGATATGATCTGCCTTTGCCTCAATGCTTACAAGTAAGTGTGAAATATTGATTACTGGCATCTTAAAAAATACAAACAAACCACACAGGATTAATTTTGATCAGATTCATTTAAAAATTATGTTATAGAATTTAAATCATTCACCTTTCATGTTTGATCAAACTTATTCCAGATACTTGGATATTTGAGAAGAGCAAACACGGTTTACAAATCCACAGATGACGAGCAAGATACTTCACAGTACCTTGCTGGCAAAACTGGGAGTGGTAATGCTTCAATGTCGGATGGTCTACATTTGCATTTCCTAAAAGCGAGAAATGCATGGTTTGAAAAAGCTCTAGAAGATGCTAAAAATAATGAATGTAAGTTTTATATTAACTTGTACTTCTGGCAATGCTTGTTTTACAATCTACAGTTTTAAATCCGTTTGATTGTAAATCTGTTGAATTATTGTGAATTGAACCTAAATTTTACTGAAATGATGAATCACTTGGAAAAGAGGTGTGTCAGGCTAGGTACCTAAAGGATAAACCCTCATACTTTGTGTTAGGTTGACTTGTAAGTACAATTAAAAGGTTAAATTCTAAACCATGTCAACAGCTTGTTTACAATAAATCAACAGATAAAAATCTAATGTATTTGAAACTATTACATTGAAAACTCGCTGTTTCCACAATGTTATGGTGACTTCAACATTTTAAAACCTCTCTGTACTGACATTATTTTGTACTTTTTTATGTTTTTTATTCATAAAGATGAAATAAGAAACCAAAAATTTGCACACGGGCGGGACTTCAACCAGCAACCTCTTGGCTGACCGAGCCAAATGCTCTTACCACTTGAGCCACCGTGCTGTCAGTCCGACCTTGCGAAATTTTTTGGTCTCTTATTGTCATACGTCATCGCGTGACGCTTAGCGCCATCTAGCCGTCTGTTTATGAAACAGTGGGCCCAAGCAGTTATTCTTTACAGAATAAATTCAACTTGGAAATTGAGTGTCATATTTTATAATCATAAAGATGAAATGAGAAACCTAAAACCAAAAATCCGTCAGCGAAGAAGTTGCTGGTTCAAATCCAGCCCGTGCGCAAATTTTTAGTTTCTTATTTCATCATTTTTATGATTATAAAACATGACACTGAGTGTTAATAACATTCTAAACCACTTTATTATGTTGTTTTGTTTCAGCACCAGAAAAGATATTGAGGAAAGTTGTGGAGCTACACAGGATACATCTTTTCAATGTGCTAACTCAACATAAATCCATATTTTTATCAGACACCCAAGAAACTAAAGCTAATGATGATACATTGAGTGGCACCAATGCTTTATCTTGCTGGCTGAAACTGAAGGCACTTTTGATTTCTAATATAATTGAATTCATATGAAATCCATACTTGCATTGTTATTATGAATTGCATGTTTTTTTTTATCAACTCTATGCTACTTTGTTTTAGGTGGAGATACTAGCTCAAATGTTAGATCAAGACCTCCTGCGAGAAGACGAATCAAGCTTCGAGTCGTTGCTAAACCAATGTATGTACTTGTGTTTATCTTTCGGCAGAGTCGGAGCCGACATGAGATGTGTATTGACGCCGCTATTTCGGAATAATATCCTCACGCAATTCCACAATGGTTTAGAAAAAACGGACAATCATTTCGACAATCAAATGCGTTCTTACAAGGTGTCCAGTATCAAAAATGTTGCTAGGCCAGTCAACGAAAATATGGTACAAGGCCCCCCCGAAAATCTATTGGATTATTATCCCCTAGCAGAGTATTGTAATGGTTTACTGACAGTTTTAAATTCTCTTAGAGTCACGGCTCCTTTGAATATTGTAAAAGAAGTATACAATGAGTTTAGAAAGTCATTTGAAAAGGCAGTGCAGGTGTTGCTGGCATTTTACCACAAGGAGCAGCAAGGTTTTACTGATATTGAAAGACAGAATTTTGTATTATTCTGTGTCTGCTTCAGCGAGGACTTGGTGCCTTATATTACTAAATGCCTGTCGCAATCATTCCCGTCGACGCAAGTTGCTGAATTGTTGGGCGTTACTCTGACAGTTCTTCAAGAGAGCAAGATGTTGCACATAAACCAAATGGCCATTTGTGAGCCACTCAGTGGTATTATTAGTCTAGTTGTAAGTTAGAATCCATGATGTGTAATTTATATGTAATTTAATAAATTATTGTTGTATAAACATTATTTAATTTTTAAATTAAATAAAATCCTCAGGGTTAGCTTTGGTTAATAAGATGAACTTTAAAAATAAAACTAGAATTTAGATACTGTAATAGAAAACATTTATTCTTATTTGTTACATACAAAATGTAATGATTCCAAGAAATTAAACTGTAAGGCACAGCCTTCTTAGAACTACATACTGAATCATTGAATCTATTATAAAATTATAAGGAATGGCTATTGATAAAAAATATTTAGTATCAACACACTCTATGCAAATCTAATTCTCTTAACTCTAGACTTTCCATCTTCATTCCTGGAGACCTCATAGTAATGAGACACTTTGTCAATGTTGCCAAGTGACTCTATAAACTCCTTGTCATGAGTGATTATGATAAACATGAAGTTTTTCTGGGTCATTCGCTCCTGGACAATCTCCCCGAGGGCTGAACAAAGGCTCCTGATGTTTTCCTGATCCAGGTTGGTAGTAGGTTCATCCAAAGCCAGGATACCAAATCTGTAATAAATAAAAAAAATAGTCATACTTTTATAAAGCTTTAACATATTCTATAAAGCTTAATCAGCTATAACAATAGTCTAACAAACCTGGAGCTAAATGTTTCGGCAAGAGCCAGTCTGATGATCAGACAGGCTAGAACTTTCTGTCCAGCACTGCATCTTCCTCTCATATCGATTTCGACCCCGTTCTTACATTGTACCACTCTGTAAAAGGCAAGTATGTACAACATGTAAAATTAAATTAGTGAAAACATAGCACCATGGAATATTGAAATAAAACAACTTTTTTACGGATTAACTTTTCGCGAGTTTATTAATTTTATCCCGACGTTTCGAACACTTTACAGCGTTCGTGGTCACGGGTAGACTAAGATGTTATTTGTCATTTACAGAGTTTTGAAAAATATACACTACCGTCACTCATATTATTAATTAACGTTCCTATCCACGCAGAAAGAGCTAACTGTGTCTTGTGATCTTGCAGTGAGTGGTCTAGCTTGGGTCCTAGTTAGAACTGGATCCCATGCAGGTGGAATTTTCCAACCATCTTCTCTGTTAAAATTTGGATGTTTTCTTATTTCTATAGCTTCGCGTAGCATACGTGGAATGAACCGACGTTCTTTTGATAGTACTTTAGGTTGGTCAAAACGTATGAAGTGGTTGGGTTTGTCTAAGGCATGTTCACACAAACCCAACACAGACAAACCCAACCACTTCATACGTTTTGACCAACCTAAAGTACTATCAAAAGAACGTCGGTTCATTCCACGTATGCTACGCGAAGCTATAGAAATAAGAAAACATCCAAATTTTAACAGAGAAGATGGTTGGAAAATTCCACCTGCATGGGATCCAGTTCTAACTAGGACCCAAGCTAGACCACTCACTGCAAGATCACAAGACACAGTTAGCTCTTTCTGCGTGGATAGGAACGTTAATTAATAATATGAGTGACGGTAGTGTATATTTTTCAAAACTCTGTAAATGACAAATAACATCTTAGTCTACCCGTGACCACGAACGCTGTAAAGTGTTCGAAACGTCGGGATAAAATTAATAAACTCGCGAAAAGTTAATCCGTAAAAAAGTTGTTTTATTTCAATGAGTAATATTCGCGTAAACTTCAGAAACAACCATGGAATATGGTAAAATTACCTATAGTCATATTTGCGACGATCGGATTCAGCATTAGCTCCACCCTCGGTTTTGATTTCAATGTAATCAATATCATTGCCCCTGTAAATCTTACGCCACAACTCCCTGAAATAATATTTTTGTTAATCAGCCAACATAATTTTTAAACATTTAATAATTGAATTGGTGCTGAATAATGTTTTTTTTTCTATTTTACCTGATGATAAGATTGATGCTCTCCATTTTCTCTCTATGGAACTCCAATACACACTTCTCCAGGGCAATAGAATAGTCTTTGATGTCTTTATCAATAGCTTTAGTGACATGTAGCTCATAAAACTTTTCCCTGAACCTGTTCTCTATATCTTTGTTCTGCGTTTTCTTAAGTTCTAACCGGCTTTTCTTCAGTGATTCCTGGAAACATAGAGTAAATTTTGTCAGAATAAAAGTTGTTCACTTTTGTTTCACTATCGAATAATAAACATGAACCAATAAATAATTCAAATATGGTGCGTCAATTCGGGTAAAGTATTGGACAGATTACGCTAACCAAAACATTGAAAACAGGATGTAATTATTCTAGAATAATTCGTGAGTTAAGTACCCACCTTAAGTTCCCGCAACTGCCCTTCAGTCTGGGCTTTCTCCCTGAATAGTTTAGTTTGCTGTGTGATCAGATCGGGCTTTTCTTTCAACATCTCCATGTTAGCTCCGTTCATTTTCTCATTGTTTTCAATCTCTTCTTTGAGACAATGTTCGATTTCGGACTGGGCTTTACGCAATTTCATGTTGTCCTCCAAGTCTCGCTTGTAGATCTATAACATACAAAAAGATATGTTAGGCATGATTTTCACTGCACAAAAAAGATGATATTTTTTTACACAGATTGGTCACTATACCAATGTATATGCGCGTCAGCAACCAAGTCTTGAGACCGTAATGTCAATAGAGAAATAAGCAACGCAAGACAAGACACTGACGCGACTTATAATTTGATAACAAGCTGACTGTATTGTCATTTTTTTATACCTCTTGTTTAGATAATTCATCCTTCAAGTTGTCAATCTTTTTGGTGAGAGCATCTCTATCAGCCATTATCTGCTTTTGCTTTTCCATAAGTTTATTGTTAGCTTCCTTAATCTTCTCTATTTCCAAAGGAATGTTCTTCTCCAAGTGCTGTTTTATCTCCAAAATTACTTGCTTCACTTTATCGAATGCGTTGGTAACTTTGACGATAAACTCATTCTTAGTATCTGTTACAGCTCTGCGGAAATGAAATAAAACGATACGATTTAAATATAAGCAAAAATTTAATAAAATACGATTTTAAAAGCGCTAAATCGTCTTGGCTATCGTCACGAGACACGAGTCTCTGTCATTCTTGTATGTACAGTAAATTTTCGATAGTACGATCTGTTAGGACCCAGCGCCAAAACGCGTTATAAGCGAGGTTAAACGGGGAAAAAGAAATATTTACATGCCAGAATAGATATTTATGAATATTTATAAATTCGTTACAAGTTTGCAACTCAACTTGACTAGTCTTTTTAACCGACTTCAAAAAAGGAGGAGGTTATCAATTCGACTATATGTTTTTTTTTGTATGTATGTTACCTCATATCTCAGTCGTTTGTCGACCAAATCGCAATTTTTTTTCGCCAACTTTGAGGGTGTACTTTCTAGTTGGCCCCCTTTTTTCCATTTTGGGATCTGATGATGGGATCTTGGTGTAATCGAGGAAAACCCTCAAATTTTAAAGGCACGTATAGTGTTTCTTTACTAGAATCTTAATTTTGACGTGTTGTTACATCTGATAGTCAACATCTTGTGGGGCTGAGCTGATGGTGGAACTCCTTAACGCTTAAGAGTTCAGTAATTGTAATTACGGAACTTATGATAGGTAATTTGTAGCTTCTTAAAAAATAGAATCATAAGGTGCAACTCCCTCCCCCCCTCTTAAGTAATCACTAAAAATGAAGAAATAAAATAAACTTTAAAAAAAAGTAAAAACCGACTTCAAAACCAAAATGCACTAAAAAGTCTTAAATCTTCACCATTGAAAGGAAAGGAATCCGTTTTAGGCAAACAATTTCTTTTTGGAGTCGGTGCCATCACTTTGACCATCAAGCATCAACTATCACAGCACCAACTCCAAAAAGATTTTTTTTGCCTAAAACGGATTCCTTTTCTTTCAATGGTGAGGAGTTTATTTAAGACTTTTTAGTGTATTTTGGTTTTGAAGTCGGTTTTTACTTTTTTTAAAATTTTATTTTATTTTTAGATCATATTTACAATCAAACATTCCATCAATCAAATTATTGTTTATTATTAATGAAATGGTTGTAGATCTGTAGTTTGCACCAAATAAAATAAATAAATTAATAAAGTCAAAAAGAGAGGGGAGACGAATTGTATTACGCGGACAAATGAATGAAACCATCTGCCTCGCCTTAAAGGAAGGAATCGCCTAACGCACCAGACGTTGAAAACGATTAAATCTACCAGTAATCTATCTAAAAAAAATATTTCCCGTGGTCGAGTACGACAGCACGCGTGAACGGCTGGACCAATTACTCTTATTATTTTTGTTGTGTTTTTTATTGTCAGAAGAAAGTTCTTATATGAAAGATAAAATTATGAAAATTTGAGCAGGTGGACCAATTTTCATGTTTTTTATTTTGTTGAATTTGTCACAGCCCTGGATAATGACTAATAAGTAACGGGCCGGGGCGAGACGGTGCTGGAGGCGAATCTAAGTTAGCTGGGACCGCTAGTAAATAAATAAATATGCACACCAATTGTCATTTGGTTCCAAAGTTAGGGATTTTTCTCCTCGTGTTACTAATACAAGAAAACGATTATGAAGTGGCGTCTCCAATAAATACATATAAACATCCATGACTTAGGTACAAATCACATACATATTTGCCCCTTGCGGAATGCGAATCCACGACCGCTGGCATAGTATAGTCGACAGGAGCGCTAACCACTACATCAAACGGGTCGCCAATGCAAGTCACTGCACAGTGTAATAAGGCTCTTACACATGTTATCATATTAAAACAATTCATACCTGTATTTTTTCATCTCCTCACTCTTGGCGGCCTCCTTTTCTTTGACGACTTCTTCTAAAGGTGCGATACCATTCTGCAATTCTTTCAGTTCTTCAACGAATTTCTCACCATCCTGCTCCAATTGCTTCTTTTTCTCTTGAAGGTTGAATATTTCTTGGACCTGTGATTATTATCATGATTAGTATTTTAAATTAGGCCTGCAACTTCAGTGGAAATCTTAGTAAAAAGTAAAGTTTTAAATAAACTTTTGACCCTTTAAAAGAGAGTAATCCATTTTAGGCAAACAAAAAATATAAATATTTTGTAAAATAAACCTAAATAATCTTATAATTATTAATTTAAAAAATATTTATTTTGAATATTCCCAATTTCTTTTTGGAGCTGGTGTAATACAATTCTTTTAAATAAAATAATTCATTTAAAAAGAGGATATGCACAAAGCTCATTATCAATAGAGGTAATTTCACTGAATATTATTTTAAAAGTTATAAAAAAGATTGCTTACCATAATAACAAGCTAAGAAAAACTGATTTCATTTTGGCAGCCAATGTCCTTTGGTTGATAAGGGTGATGCTGATGACAGTATGTGATATCTCAGCCATTATTAAAAACTGAACCTCAAAATATTACTTACCTTCTTTTGCAAAACCAGCAGCTGCTCCTTGAGTTTGTTTTTCTTGTCAGCCATGGTTTGTAACTTCTTGGTGTGACCATTGAGCTTTCTTTGAGTAGTTTTGATTTTGTTCTTGAGCGAGCTTATTTTCTGCTTCAGATCTGTCTGCTTGGCTAACGCACCGTCCAACGTCATTTCAGTCTCGAAATCGGCACACTGTGCTTTTACTGCCTCCAGCTGAAACATTACGAATATACAGTTACTAGCGGTCCCCCGCGACTTCGTCCGCGCGTTTTGAGTTTGCTCCCTCCCCTCCCGTCGCAGCGTCATGTTTTATATCTGAAAGCCTTTCTCGATAAATAAGCTATCCAACACAGAAATATTTTTTCAAATCGGTCCAGCAGTTCCTGAGATAAGCGCGTTCAATCAAACAAACTCTTTAGCTTTATAATATATATATTAATATATTATAAAGCTGAAGAAGAAGGAGCAAACTCAAAACGCGCGGACGAAGTCGCGGGGGACCGCTAGTTAGTATAGATTAGCGCAAGCGCACGTTGTACTTAAGCTGCGAACATTATTTTGGTGCGGAGTTATGTTAAAACTGTGATAGCTCCTAAGATATTTATTGAAATCAAATGATATACAGGGCAACTTGGTTCTAAATGAAATGCTCGTGATGATGAATGTATTTATTTTGATAAGAATTAATACCTGTGTGTATAATACACCTCTAAAAATAATACATCTTTTTTTTACAAATTTATTAACATAAAAAAGGTTGTAGTAAGTCAACCATAAAAGATAGACATATGCTGTCGCGGACTTTATTATATAACTCTTAATGCTGAACAATCCTGTCATACATGATTTTTGTGTAACTTAAGCGGTTTCCGCAGCGTATGCAGCGGAAGCTCTCAAAAGGAATACCTTTCTCCCGTTTTCGCAACATTTTTCATTTCTGCTGTGGTCTTATGAGTCGTATCTTTATGTTATATACCCTAAAGCCTTCCTCGATAAATGGACTATCCAACGTAAAAATATTTTTTCAAATCGGGCCAGTAGTTTTTGAGATTAGCGCGTTCAAACAAACAAACAAACAAACAAACTCTTGAGCTTTATAATATTAGTATAGATTTGAATACAGTCTGTATGCTAGATACATAAAATAAGTAGATTTTCAAAATCTTGCAGGAATTACCACAAGACCTGTATAACTCTCTACTGAATCGACTCACTGAGTCGTTACTAAACATGGGTCGAACTTGCTAATTCAAGGACCAGGGCTTAAAACTACGTCCATAAATCAGAACCAGGGCGAAAAACCAGCTATAAAATACTTGCAAGTTTTTTTTAAAACATTGAATTATTGACTACATTGCAAAATACCTACCAATTTGTTGCTTAGAGTGGACAAATTACATAACAAAATACTTTTCATCTCTTCTGTTCGGAAAATTGAACTTTCATGTGAAGATAGACGGGTGGAAAATAGCTTTTCCATCCCTAGGGTGGAAAGTCATTTAGTTTTAATAGCTACGATCAGACATGGAGTTAAATATAATTGAGTCACATCATATTATTCAAATAAACAAGTTTTCTAAATTTTTAATATTAAATAAACATTAAAAGCGTGTTTATTATGGTCACTGATTTTAAAAATTACAATTGGTCTAATTTTTAACAATTTAAAATCTACAAATATAATATTGGGATGCCCGCCATATAAAATTATATATTTTTTTTCATTTAAAATTGTCACATTTTGTTTGCCTTTGACAATTAATTTTTTTATATTGGTCGATTATTGCACAGATTTTTAAGCAGGCAGAGGCAAATTGCCGCGCTTTTGTTGTTCATTAATCTTCTTACTCACTCCCATTTCATCCCATTAGCTGTCACTCATAGCGCTATCGATAATCACCGTATAAAACATATCTTTTGAATTGAATGCATCCCCGATCTCATACACGCGCGTAGCGATACGCATGATGCAGATGAGACAGTGATAGAGAAAGGTTGTTCCGACAGTCGCTGGTCCAAATGATGCAGGTACGTTTTACGGAGTCGCATCTTTTTAGTGATACAGATACAACTGATCCCAGCTCTAATTACAATCTTTATAAGATTCAAAATGGATTTAGAATCGATCTCAATTATAATACTCACGTTTTTCGTAATAGTAGCTATCTCTTGAGTGGTGCGGTCAAGAAGTGGCATATCGCTTTGGATTTGCTTAGCAGTTGCCATTTTTTGTTCTGGTTCAATAAGCGCCATAGATAGCTCCTCGCTTTCTTCAGTCAACGTTGCTATTTGCTGAAATATTATGACGTTATTTTTATATCGATTCATATATATTATTACCATTTAAAAAAACTATTGGTATTTAATAAAAATACCTGTTCTATATCACTCAATCTCTTCTCAAGTTGTGGGATATCTTTCTCCTTCAGTGAAGATATCTTCTCATTCAAAGACTTCATGCTCAGCAACTCATCCTTCTTAGCAGATGCTTTTTGCAATTCTTCAGTGACTTTCTCCAGTTTTGCTGGCACATTCATTACTTGAGTCGTCAGTTGAGAAATTAAATCTGTTACCTGGTAATAAAAGTGTCAATATGTCTCTTTTTGATCACATTATACTATACAGGATGTTGTTTTGGTCAGCGACGAGCAACTCAGTTTGGTGCTGTGCTCAGCGGTGGTTGTACAAACGCATCCATTTTATACATACCCAAAAAATCTATTTAATATTGCGGACTAGCGAGTAAGTTAAAACTACCAATACCAGGTCGCCTCTTCGTAGCTTACTAGCTACGACGTAGTATTTCGTAGATTCACGCGTGAGGGTACGAGTTTTCCCATTCGTTTTGATTTTTTTTAGAATGTTGCGAAGATGTTTTCCTGTATAAAACTTACAAATAATTTTTTTTTTTTTTAGAATAAGCACAAGTCATATAATTATCTCTGAGTTGGATGTCACTGACCAAAACAACACCTTTATATGTATAGCTCATCGTTTTACCTCTGTATCATTATCAAATCCTCTACTACACAGAGGACAGCAGCTGTTTTCCTGCAGTTGTCCTTTGTATTTTCCGATGATGAAGATTGATGATTGCAGAACATTTTGCTCATCCTAAAATAAATAATTAAATTATAATAAAAAATACGTGAAACCTTTTAGGAAATAAACTAGCTATAAACTACAGACCTGCAGCTTTTCAACAGTGGAAGTAAGTTTGGCAAGGGTGGAATCATAGGATTGTGTGCCGCAAGCTTTGTACATCTGGTCTTCCGCTTTGGTAAGTTCGCCGCGTTTTTCGGTAAGCATTTCCCGCACGTGCTTTCTCTCTGTCTGCAGGCTAGTCTGCTTCGTATGTTTTTCTTTCTGTTTCTTTTTCATAGAATCCACTTCAGCTCGAATTGTGCATTCGAACTTGTTCACAGAAACAGCAAAGTCTTTTTCAGGCATGCTCCCTAAGATGTCAGTGAGTGCTGCTTTATGTTTATTTTTTAGCACAGCAGCCTGCTTTTCTTTTGTCTTCAGAGACTCTTCTACAAGATCTTTTTCTTTCAACTTGGCACTTTGTTTCTGGAGCTTCGTGATTTTTTCAGACAGTTGGTCCAACTCGTTTTCATAAGTTTCTAGAACTTTTTCATCCTCATTGATCTCTTGTTGACATTCTTCACTATTCAACTCACTATCAAGTTGTTTGTACTCTTCCTCAGCAGTTTCAATTTTTTTCTCCAAAGTCTCCAATTTAACTTTGGATTCATTAGCATCATTGATTTCTTTATCAGCTTTGAGAACATCTTTTTTGTTTTTTTGTATTTCAGATTCCTTGTTAGATATCTTCTGTTTGTGTCGTGAGAGTAAGTCCCTACTTTCATCAACAACTAGCTGCAACTTCTTTTCTTCAGCATCAGCAACTTTCTTATGTTCTTCAAGTTCTTTTTTCAAGGCATTTAACTTTTCCGTGATTTTTTCAACACCTTTCTCAGCATCTTCATCTGTTTTGACTTCAGTTATATCATTTATTTCTGCTGTTTGAGCAGTCTCAACAATCAATTGGTTCCTCTTTTCAACCTTTTCTTGATTTTGGCTTTCAAGAAGAAGAAATTTGCTGACTTTCATTTCATTCTTAGTTTTCTCATCTGCAATTTTCTCTTCTTCTTTGTTGAAGCTTAAATTTTTCTTGTATGACTCATTAAGTTCCTTCTGTTTAGCTTTAGCGGTAGCCCCATAGTTGCCTAGAAAGAATATAAATTGATTATTGAGCTGAAGAGTTTGTTTGTTTGAACGCGCTTATCTCAGAAACTACTGCACTAATTTAAAAAAATATTTTTACGTTAGATAGCCTATTTATCAAGGAAGGCTTTAAGCTACATAGCATCAATATACAACTCATAAAATCAGCGCCGCAAAGAAAAATGTTGTGAAAACGGAGGGAAAATATTCCTTTTGAGAACTTCCGCTGCGTAAACTGTTAAAGTTACACAAAAATCATGTATGACGAGATTATTCTGGATTAACAGTTCTACAATAAAGTCCGCGACAGCATATGTCTATCTTATATGGTTTACTCACTATAACCTTTTGTGTTGGATAGCTTATTTATCGAGGAAGGCCTTTGGGTATAAAACATCACGCTGCGACGGGAAGGGAGGGAGCGAACTCAAAACGCGCGGACGAAATCGCGGGGGACTGATAGTGTATAAAATAAAATATAAAAAAGGATGGGGCTTACAATCAAGTCATCATAAGGATGTAAGAAAAAAATGATAATGTCAACAAATACTCACTTATACTTTCTTGTAGTTCAGTGGTTGTTCCTTCAAATATAGTTTTGATATTTTTTTTCAATTCTTCCTCTTGGACACGGTTGTGTTCAATCCTAAAAATAACAATTACTTAAGTAAAATATTTTTATGGTACGGGTAAAATGCATGTTCAAGAAAACAAGACAATAACAGTCGCGCAGGCTTAGTCTCAATTTTGCAGTCTATAGGGAGGTATTTGAATAGTTGTCATACTTATTTTTTAATTTCTCCTTTTTAGCTTCAAATGCTACAATGTTACTCTCGAGGGTTGTGATAGCAGACAACTTCTCAGAGATTGGCTTCAGTTCTTGGGTGTATTCTGCCACTTTCAGTTCAGCATCAGATATGCGTGTTTCAGTGTTGATTACTTCCAACTTTTTCTTGTCCAATTCTTCTTTCTTTTCAGTTAGGTAACCAACTTCTTGTTCTGCATAAAAATAAGTAGGAATATTAGGAAATAAATCTTTGAGTTTATATATATATATATATATATATATTTCTTAAATGCGCCAGACAATTGAAAATATTTATTTTTATACAGGTGCAATAATCCTGATACATTCTAACAGTGTTGGCCACAGTTAACTACAAAGTAGTGTAATCTAACTACTAACTACAATTACAGTTAACTAGAAATAATAAGATAATGTGATTATGTGATTATGTGTTATCTAACTAAACAAGACAAGTCATCGATACACTGTCGACAACTCATCGACACGCCGTCGTCATGTCATCGACACGCTGTCGACAACTCATCGACACGCCGTCGTCATGTCATCGACACGCTGTCGACAACTCATCGGCACGCCGTCGATATCTCATTGACAGGCTGTCGACACGTTAGCCGCCATTTTTTAAATGTTTGAAGCGTCTTTCCAACATCGACAATAGCTGTTATCAGCAGTTTCGTTGACATATGAATAGCATTTTTCTGACGTTTGTATGCCGTCAACATATAACTTTGATTGTTTATTTTCAATATTATGGGGAAAATAATATTCTTCTTGGGTGCAAAAGTAATTGTAATCACATAATTGTGATAACTGATTGTAGTTAGTTATCAAAATGTCTAACTACTTTTTTTATTTCCTGTAGTTTGTAATCACATTTACTGACTACAAATTGTAATTGTTGTTAGTAATCAGTAGTTAGGTTACATTTTGCCCAACACTGCATACTAATGTAATTTACAGCATGAAAAAAAATAATTACTTACCAAGAAGCTTCAGATTTACAGTGTACTCCTTCCTTATTTTTCTCAACCGTTCAAAGCAGTCAGTGTATCTATCAGCTTCAAAAATTTCATCAAAACGCTCCTTCACCTTTTTACCTTCATCCAGGGGCCAGCTTGAGTCTTCTTGGTGACAGAATATTACTGAATTCAGAATGGACTTGGATACACCTGAAATGTTTTGCTTGTTAAAAGACCCATTTATGCACAAAATATTTAATGTGTTAATTTTTTAATATTAAAGAGAAGATACATCAAACAGCTCTTGTGCTGTTGTTTATTGCAATTTGTAGTTATTAATTCTCAATCTAGTTTTCCAGAAAATATTGGCTATGAGTTTCACTACATACCTAGTTCCTCGTACATGACATAATCCAAATCTGCACATCTTGAGGATATATCTTTAGTTTTCCCAGTCTCATCAATCACAGATAAGAAAGAGTCCAAGGTTTGGAACTTTGTTTTCTTTTTCTGAAGAGCAGTGACCCGCATAGATCTTGTGACTTCCAACTGCTTGTCCTTTGCATTGACAATCTGTGACAGTAAATTCAAGTAATTGTTGCAATCAATACCATACATAAATTAATACCAATAATTTTAAGGAATGGGCAATTGCTTGAATCTGCCACAAATGTGATAGTTCAAAATTATCGATTGTGGATAATTTTGTTTGACTGCAGAATATATTATCATAAGTATCATAAAACATATGAAATCATTGACAGGCTATTTGAATAGGCATACCTTCAGTTTCACTTGGCCCAAAACCTCAGTAGATCTGTTGACTTTGGCATCATGAACGAAACACTCATTGCGGCTACCCGGTGGCATTTGTCCGGTGATAGCGTACCGTAAACATTCGATGATCGTTGTTTTACCACAACCATTTTGACCAAGGATCAGCGTAAGAGGTTTTTCGAAAAATATCCTTTGTTCGTCGCTATCATCGGGGCCGAAACTTCTGATGCCCCTTACAGCTAAAGATTTCACCCCTGCCATTTCAACGTAAGAAACACAACTCTTTTATTGTATTTTATAGTTGCTTTCGCGCCAATTAAAATTGCACAAAACTACTACCGCACCGCCCGGCATCAATCACTATTTTTGACGTTTGAGAGGAAGGAAGCCATAGGGAGGGGCGTCGTGCAACCTAGCAAGTAGACCTCTACACTTAATGAGTACTGATTTGACCTTGTACGATCCATTTCTTGACGTGCTGTCGCAGTTTTTGCTGGCTTCTGCCTTGACTTGTTTGAATACACCCACCCATTTATCCATCATCTCATCATCATCATGTGTGTGTTTGTGTGTGTGTGTGTGTGTGTGTGTGTGTGTGTGTGTGTGTGTGTGTGTGTGTGTGTGTGTTTGTGTGTGTTATCTCTTTCTAATTCTTCATGAAAGCTTCTATGCATCAAAAGGTTTTAAAAAAACTTCGCTTTAAGAGCCATTTCACATTATTGCGCGAATTTCAAAGATTTGGATTCCCGAATCTCTATCCTTAGCATACCTAGAAATTATTTGAAAACGATCAATGTTTGGTATTAAAATTAAATGTTGTAACACATTTTCTAAAACTAATTTAACTACCTGTCAGTGGCCAATCCCCCACTATAATTTTACTGATAATAATAACAATAACAATTACGGAGTTTTTAACTATTCTCGCGCGTAATAATTTTGTGGAATGTCTCTTAAACCTTATGGGTTTGGGTGGGTAGTGTGGTGGTATCACTAACGAACGTGGTGTGGTGTGGTTATATTCGTAGTAAATCTTCTTAGTCTATGATTCATGATTCATTTCAATCATTGTTGGGTGAATGATGGAAATGTCATGTAGGAAAATTTTCATTCTTGTCTGTGTTAGTGTTGTTGCCAATCAGTAGTAGTCACTATCGATAGCTGACCTCGAAAACTATTCAAGATATATCGGTATTGCTATCAATAGTATCGCATATGGGTCAATGTAGAAAACGATCTTTTCTATATTGTCTCGTGTCTGGGTGTTGTGGTACCACCGTTGTGTCTGATTTCCATAACACAAGTGCATTGGCTACTTACTTTGGGATCAGAGCAATGTATGTGATTGGTGTCCAATTTATTTATTTATTTATAATGTGTGTCATTAATAAGTACCAATACTATGGACAGTATTTTTTTTTAATCAAGGGCAATAATGTCGGTACTTTTGTTTGATACTAAAAACCACAGAAGCCTATCAAAAGTATTGTGATATTTGTCAAAATTAGCATAAAATATAAAGTAACGTATACTATAAAATTATCGATCGTAAACCATGTTGAATACTATTGTAAAGTCAACCTTAAGCTTATGTTTAAAATGAGTAAGTTCTCTTTTAAAAGCATGCGCCCTACACTGGTCTTCGGGGTCTGAATCCTTTTTATTACATAAATGAAATAAAATAACTGCAAAAAAAAAGAAATTGACACCAGCTTTGATTTAGATGACCAAAAACCCTTTTATCATGAAAATATACTTTTAATTTAATCGAACTTATACATTTAGTACTATGCAGGTATCCTCCAAATTTGCCTGTATGGTTATTATGAATCAGTATTATGTGATTTGACTTGACATAATACGAAATAAATTAGTAATTAAATTGTGTAATAGATACATAGTACAAAATTGATAAGCTTGATTTAACTAAAAGTTTATTTTAATATTAATAGGTCTCTTAAATAAAAACTTGTTTTAAAGTTTTTTTTACAGATAATTTGGTATGTGTATAGTATACACAAGAAGATTTTTTCCACGTGCTTGAACTTTAAGATATCTATACTTTTATTATTATTATATTTTTTTATAATATCAAGGAGGAAAGATTTGATTGTTTGTTTGTTTGCACAGATTTGGCTCCGAAACTACTGGACCGATTAAAAAATTCTTTCACCATTGGAATACTGCATTACCTGTAATGAGCAAAGGCTATTTTCATTTTCATAAAAGTTAGGTATCCGTCTGAAAACTTTGATATTGTAAACAAAGGTGTGTAAGAAAGATCTTTATAACGCGAACGCTGCTTAAACTATTGACAAAAAACCGGCCAAGTGCGAGTCGGACTCGCGCACTGAGGGTTCCGTGCCAACTTTAACTGAATTTGGCTTTTACTTACTACAAATATAACTTTGTTTTTCATAGTGTTTGTACGAAGAACAAAGTTATGTTTGCGGTTGTTGAAAATGTGCTATATCTCAAACACTTCTCGTTCGATTCCGTCCAAACCAATTTTCTTTGAAAGTATTTATTATGATCTACATTATATATATTTTTTAAAATTTACACTCGCTTAGTTAGAAGTTAGATGGGGTGGGACGCCCATTTTTCCACTTTGGAAGCGTCTAGCTAAGAAACGTTAGACTTTAAAAGAAAACGGTTTTAGGAACCCCTATGTCATTTTAAAATACCTATCCATAGACATACGCACAGGTTTGCCAAAAACATTTTTTTTCGGTTTTAGTTTCATGTATGGAAGCCCCCTCCTTATACATATATCATTATTTTTATTTTGTGTATAAGAATCGTAAAGCGATAAACAGGATACATCTCCCTACCAAATTTCAACAGTGTGATGCTTACAGTTACAGAATAAATTGGCTGTGACATACGGACGGACAGACAGACAGACTTCACGAAACTATAAGGGTTCCGTTTTTTGCCATTCGGCTGGCTACGGAACCCTAAAAAGCAAAGTGAAATACTACAATTTTATAGAGGTCATCAACACCTAGAATAAAGTCCGCGGGCCATATGTGTAACTTTTACAGTTTTGTCACAAAAACCCTTTTTTATGTTAAAATATGCAGTATAAGCGCCGGTGCAATGTAAACCATAGATTTCATACCCTCGTATTAATCTTTATCCAAATAAATTAGGCTATTTCATGTTAATTACTTTTTGAATTATTAAAATCGTAGGTACGTATCGTTACAATATTATCTTGAGAATAATGTTTTATTAAATTTGAAATAATTGCAACAGCACGCGCCCTACCTAAGTGATAAGTGATTATAGCGTCTCGATATGCTAGATCGTCCTGGTTTTTTCGGAATTGCCAAAGCCTGGAGGACTCCGTTACTGGAAGATAATATATCGATACTAGCGGAACCAGCGAACTTTGTTTCGCCCCCATCCTCGTCTTGCCCGGCCTCGTACCGCCCAGCCACGTAATTAAAGAAAAATGTTAAGGGTCGACAACCCTTATCACTGAGGGGTATGAAAAATAGATGCTGATTCTCAGACCCACTCAATATGCTCACAAAATTTCATGAGAATCGGTCAAGCCGTTTCCGAGGAGTACGGGAACGAACATTGTGACACGAGAATTTTATATAACTAGCGGACCCAGCAAACTTTGCTTCGCCCCTAGTACCGTCCCGCCCCGGCCCCGTCTCGCCCAGCCTCGTAATTTTAAAACTTAAGAAAAACACTATAATTGATCAGTTATCGAGCGGGATGAAAAATGATCAAATTACTAAAATGGCTATAGAAAAATAGGGGTTGGTGATAAATAAGTAAAAATTTAGGGTTGTATATATTTTTTATGCCACATTATAAAAACAAAAAAATCGTCCAAAAGTTAAAAAAATATATTTAAGGTTGAACAACCCTTATCACTTTTAGGGGTATGAAAAATAGATAGTAGCCGATTCTCAGACCTACTAAATACGCATATAAAATTTGGTGAGAATCGGTAAAGCCGTTTCGGAGGAGTACGGGAACGAACCGAGAGTTTTATATATTAGATAAATCATACTATCCATAGTCAGCTCCATTGGCAACCGAGTCTTGGTGGGGCTCTTATTTTAATATATTTTATTAATAAAGTTCAAGCCAGATAGGTACTCAAGTCTCAAGTTGATACATGCTGAGTATTAGGTACCTACTATATTTTCACATGTATACTATAGGTAATGCTGAAGAGTTTGTTTGCTAAAATGCGCTTATCTCTATAAACAACAGATCTGATTTGAATAATAACTCCTAAATAATGCTTATAGCTCAAGTAGGTAGGTACGTCACACGTGCGCTTACGCCAGCCGCTATAGTTACTACCTACACTGGACTTTGAGAGTAGGTAAGTACTATCGAGGTCACCGCCGCCTAACCACCTCAAGAACCAAATCGCTTGCACTACGGGAAATCCGCAATGTACGCGGGCGACGCCACGGGGGATCGCTTACCACTAGTTGAGTCAGTAATTAGATATACCTAGTCTTGCCATAAATATTGTCACAAAGAAAAAAAAATGCAAATAATATTTATTACTTTTACAGTGTGTTCGTTTTATACATAAATATAAAACAATTTTAATTATAAAAAGCTTATTCGAAGTGGTCTCCATTGGCTGCAAAACAGTCCTTTAAACGTTGATGCCAGTTATCAATAGAAGCACGCACTCTTTCCATGGGAAAATTCTTCCCTGCCAATCGTATGGATTGTTTTAGAGACTCCAAATTATCATGGCGTTTAGAGCAAGCCGTACTCTCTAAAACTGACCATAAATCATAATCCAGCGGATTAAAATCGGGACTAGACGACGGCCAGTCTTCAGCTCTGATGAAGTCCGAAACGTTCGCTTCTAACCAAGACTGCATGGACCAGAATTTATGACCCGGCGGCGAGTCTTATTGGAAAGACCATGCTTGGTTATTGAACATGGTGTTGTTATGGGGCTTAACTACCTTCTCAAGAATGGTATCTTGATACACTTGTGCCGATGTTTTGATACCTTTTTCACAAAAATATGGCTCAGTCACTCCTTCATAGCTAACACCCCACTAAACCATCACTGAAGTCGGGTAATGCCCACGTTGCACTCTGCCGACTAATTGGGAAGCTTCCTTAGAGGTTTGAACATAAATACGGTCATTTTGTTTGTTAAAATGTTGCTCAATTGTAAAGATTTTCGCATCCGTAAACAACATTTTTCTGTGACTTCCCTTTGCGTAGCGCTTCAGTAGTTTTTTCGATTTTACCACCCTATTCTTTTTTGAATTATCAGTTAAAAAATGACCAGTGCGTCTCTCATAGGCTGCAAGTCCTAAGTCATCTTTTAAAATACGCGACATGGTTCTGGGTGCTATCTTTATCTCCCGAGATAAAATCTTTTGCTTTCGGACAGGATTTCTGCGAATTCTTTCCCTTACTGCTTTGACCACCTTTTTCGTACGAACTACGTGGACGGCCAGATCTTTTTCTGTTACAAACAGAGGAGGTCTCATTGTACCTATTGATAGCCAGGTACAGAAACATTTGACT
Organism: Pyrausta purpuralis; assembly: GCA_963924145.1. Classification (NCBI taxonomy): domain Eukaryota; kingdom Metazoa; phylum Arthropoda; class Insecta; order Lepidoptera; family Crambidae; genus Pyrausta; species Pyrausta purpuralis. The sequence goes on along the minus strand of OZ001651.1, from coordinate 16,085,118 downwards.
AATACCAAGCGTATGAAGAGTTTAAAAAAATGCATTTGGCTCCATCCATACCAACTTTGTGTAATGCAATCACAGCGATTCGGTTCTCTTTATCACCCCACTCCATTTTAATATCGCAAAATATTATAATATGTTTTGACGCTAAAATTAGAAAACACAATGAGCAATCGTATAAAAATTACAGATTCCAAATTCAAATGTAATATCTTTCTTATTTTTAATTGTAACAGTATTTATGGCCAGACTGTGTAGGTACTTTTAGTTTTGGTTTATATTCGTTATCGATAGCTTACTACCGATAAGCACCACTACTGACTGTGTGACTGTTGTGTTGTGTCATTCATTCATTTTTTTTATGGCTTTTGACTTAGACATACTCTTACTAATCTGTGCTTTTGACTTGAGTTTTGTTTGTTGAGAGTTGTCGTTTTGGTTTCGTTTGTGATGAAAAATGCAAAAGCAATTTATTGAAATTAATTCATTTTTAAAACACCATACTCATGTGATTTATTAAATTAACACACGAAAGTAGTTCTGGAAAAAAAACGTGGATAAAGGACTTTTCTACGAACGAAGACACCGTGTGCACTCTTGGTAAGTATACAATATAACAAATGTGTACCTATTTCGTCTTGGTGTTTATGAATGAAAATCAATCAAAGGTGCTTTAAGTATACCATTAAATCTAATTTCTATTGTTGAAATAGATAGGTCAATCAATATTTTCCAAGTTCCATGATTCAATCGTATCGATACTGATTCATCTGCTGGAGAATTTTGTTGTACTTCTGTCTTTAATGTGAATCATACAAAACAAGGCCAAGTTAAACTCGTACTTCAATGTAGTTTACTTGATTAAGTAGAGAATATAAACGGTGGCAGAAATCTAGAATAATAAATAAAAAAGCTGTAATTTTTATTTACTGTAATGTAATGTTATCAATTTATTTATTTTAGGACTGACCATGGCATCTACTACAATGATAGAAACAATAAGCATTGTACGACCACTGAAGGTAAGAATCATGTTAACTAGTATTTTTGTAGTTGTTTCTTTAATCCCTCAAGTGTATGTGAACGAGACATAATAGATATTCTATTGTTATGTGGTCTCATGCAACCGCTCGGGTGTTGAGGTATTAAGCATGTACTGACGATATAAAAATAATGTAATTTTACCAATGTCAGATATGGAATATTTGTCAAATATAAACAAAATGCTTAATTTGAATACATCACCTATTTGTCAGCAGATTATAAAGAAAATTACATTCTAAAATCGGTCATTTTATCCCTATTCACTCAGATAAGTTCTATCTGATGTTAGTAAAATCGACTAAGGGCTGATTTTTCAATAGTCAGATAAGAAATATTCGTTAAACAAAATACAATACAGCTAATTTGAAAAGTCACCTAATTGTCAGCAATCATATGTAACTGTATTTTTTTAAACTCTGTTTTTTTTATAATATAACAGTCTGATAAGTTTTATCGGACCATTGAACAATCGGCCCTAAGTTAAATTGTTATCCTTGTGTTTAAATATTCTCAGATCTTTTACTTTTAACTCTTCATCATGTGCAAGTGTGCATTAATTGTAATATTTGTAGTATCTGAACCTTGAAAACAGTTATGACAGTGCTTAACCTTATGATAGCTGTGTTAGTTGTTAATTGGTGTTTTGTTTTGAGTGTTCATTAGTTTTTTGTATTTGCGCCCTTAGTACAGTTGGTAAGTTTTGATCTTGTATAACAGTTTTTTTTTGTGTTGAAGTCTATATTTATGTTAACACTTTTTATTTATTTATTTATAGCCTTTATTCAGAAGATAATATGTGTTGTAGTGACATATTTGTTAATTTTTGTCTTTTCTTTTAGTTTCTTCTGTTTGCCTTCGGGCAAAGGCCTCCCCCAAATTTCTCCACTCTTCTTTATCTTTAGTAAGTCTTGTCCAGGTTCTTCCGGCTGTTCCGACTATCTCGTCTTCCCATTGTGTTAACACTAATGGGAGGTAAATTTGTTGTTGAATAATTGTGATTTTTTGAGAGGTAGTTTTTCCCCTGCCATCTTAGAGAGGAAATATTGGAACCTCATAATTTTAAAATAGGTGGTAATTACTACTGGATGGATTATATAATCCAAATGGATCAAACAGTTTCTTTTTTTTTTCATCCATTTGTGATCAGCCTCCGAGCTTTAATCAGATATTGTCTCTTTCTTCTCATTTTTTAAGGATCCTATTCTTGTTATCAGATCCAATACATATGTAAAAAAACTACTGAGCAAAGCAATCAATCACCCTGGCAGGGATTATTATATCTATATCATGTGTAGGTGGAATAAAAAGTAGATTACATTTTTAAGACATCATCCACCCCATCCACAGCATATCTGTTATCATAACTGTGTATAAGCTGTAGGCTGCTTTTCCATTTAAGCAGAAATGTGGCAATGGCTATGTCATTTGTTAGCTGCACTTCAGTGGGAACTCAGCCTTATAAAGAGGTCTATTTAAAAACATTTGTAACTTGCACTCATTCAACTGCAGCTTTCTGCATGAGCTTCTTTGTCTAGCAGAGAAAGCTTCTCACATTAATTATGTTGCAGTAGGCAAAAAAGAACCTTTATAATTAAGTTGGTAGCCTTATGGTAGATTATGGCTACCAACTTAAGTATAAAGGTTATTGCCCACTACAACATATCATACCTTGACCATGCTTGGAACATGTCAGGCACGAAAAGCAACACAACACGCTCTACTATGACCACTGAATGTGTTATATCAAGCGAGAGAATTAAACAGTTTATTGGGCAAGGTGTCAAAGTTTATGAATATTTTGGTTCGCGACACGTTCATAGCACGGTTCCGTAGCATACCATATGCTACGGTGTAGTGGACAAAATAAAATTCAAAAATATATATTTCACTTGCGAAAAGCAACTTTTGGCTGGGGCAGACTAGGAATTGAACCCCGTGTCTTACGCTATCCGGGCGTATGCCTATACCACTCGGCCACCGTCACATTAGCAAACCTGTTAAATTTTGCAAGTGCTTACTTTAACGCGTAAGCTGCGTGGCGTCATCAATGTTGCGAGATTGCTCTCACAATATCCGAAGGAAATATTTTTACAAATATTTAACAATCGGTTAAGATGAAAAAGCCAATTTATAATTACATTTTTGTTTTTATAGTGTTTTGTCACTATACAAACTTAATAATATAAATTGCACTTGTAAAAAGCAACTTTTGGCTGTGACAGACGAGGAATGGAACCCCGTGTCTTACGCTATCCGGGCGTATGCCAATACCACTCGGCCACCGTCACATTAGTAAGCTTAAATTTTGCAATTTTGGCCGAGTGGGCATATTATTATGTCTTCACTTACTACTAATTATGAAAGCATAACTTTCATTCACTCGTTAGCGCGGGATTCATATCGTTTTCTGTGCCACCATATCTCCCGAGACTTTCACAAAAACCAGCTCGAGCGGCGGAAAGGGCCATGTAATTAAATGCTATGCATGCTTCGCAACATTGCAATGCGTTGCACTTGTTTATATTAGATAAAAGAACAAAAAACCGGCCAAGTGCGAGTTGGACTCGCGCACTGAGGGTTCCGTGCCAACTTTAACTGAATTAGGAAATCCATTTACTTCTACTTAGTAAAATACCACAATATTTTGTTGACTACAAATATAACTTTGTTTTTCATAGTGTTTGTATTGTCACAGTCACTCCCGGCTAGTGTGGACAAAGGGTGTTTAAAAGGTACTAATATTCGAATGAAATAAAGAAATCCGGGTATAGCATTTGGCAACAAAAGTTTATTCAAATTTGCTATTTCACAATTACCTTTTAACACCTTCAAAAAAATCAAATACAAAACTTAGTAGCTCAGAATACAGTAGAGACTAGGTTAGGTTCTAATTTAGTTATTTATAGCTATACTATTACAAATATTTATGTTCACAAATTTCTAATTAAATAAAGATAAACCACCAATTTAAGTTTTTAATTTCCTAATAAATTCCAAAATTTATCCTCAAAGGGATTCCTAAATTATGCCTAAATTAATAGCTAAATTATCCCACTTTTCCTAAGTTAAAGTAAATACAAGAAAACCAACCTTGGATTTCATCGGAGGTTACTATTTCAAATCTTTGTTGCATCAAACTACAAACAATTCTGCAACATTACCCCAAAATTTCACCGATACCGATCCATCCTCAAAACAGCAGACAAGAAGCAAATCAATCCATAAGGAAGTTCTGACTTCAAAAATTAATCCAAATGAGGTCTTAGTAAGGTCTAAGTAAGGTCACTGAGGTTACAACATGATCACCAAATTGTGACTGTTCAACTTACAGACACATATCAAAAGCGAAACCTGCAAAAGCTGGCTCGCCATATAATTTCTGAATTGATTACTAAACATTTATGCTAATTATTCTATTTGAGACCATTTTTCCAGTCATTTATATCAAATCATTTTCGAAATTAATTCATCCAAATTGACATGTTGGCGGCGTCAGGAATAACTATCAAACTACAAAATAATTTGGGGCGTGCCCCATATTCAAATATCTAATTTTTCATTTTCCACACACGTTCCACTCCGACGCACGACCAACAGTGCGGAACCGGAAAAAAAGCAGCTGTCACACTTGACAAATGTCAGTGTCACCATCCATCTTATCTATGCCAAAATATGGACTGAAGTCCTACATCCATTTAGCTTTTCGTTTCACGCGAACTTAGACAAAAATATACAACGTTACAGTATGAAGTACAAAGTTATGTTTGCGGTTGTTGAAAATGTGCTATATCTCAAAAACTACTTATTCGATCCCGTCCGAACTAATTTTCGTTGAAAGTATTTATTAAGATCTACATCATATATTTTTTTTCAAAATTTACACTTGCTTGGTTTAGAAATTAGATGGGGGGGGACGCCCATTTTACCACTTTGGAAGCGTCTAGCTATGAAACGTTTGACTTTAAAAGAAAATGGTTTTAGGAACCTCTATGTTATTTTAAAAGACCTATCCATAGACACCCCACACGCATAGGTTTGACAAAAATTTTTTTTTTTGGTTTTAGTTTCATGTATGAGAGCCCCCCCTTAACTGTCATTATTTTTTATTTTTTGTATGAGAATCGGTAAGCGGTTAACAAGATACATCTTCCTACAAAATTTCAATCGTGTAATGCTTATAGTTACAGAATAAAATGGGTGTGACATACGGACGGACAGCCAGACAGACAGACAGACGGACAGACGGACAGACAGACAGACAGACAGACAGACAGACAGACAGACAGACAGACAGACAGACAGACAGACAGACAGACAGACAGACAGACAGACAGACAGACAGACAGACTTGACGAAACTATAAGGGTTCCGTTTTTTGCCATTCGGCTAAGGAACCCTAAAAAGGATTACTTGCGTGTGCGGTTTATAATATGTCCCGTATTCTTGATCTAATTTAAAAGCCTTCACTCTACGTATTTATACGAAGACCGTCAAGTGTGCGGAGCCTACTATTGGATTAGCGCAGCCAGTTTGCTCGCCGTTAGTTAAGATCCGTATCGTGATGCAAACGCACGGGAACCTGACCGCGAGCTACCTATGGCAGCCGGGGGAGTTCGCCCGGCGGATGTTAGGCGAGCGGCCCTCGCCCGTGCCTCCCACCAGGGACCTCTGGCCGCCGCCGCAACAGCCGCTCAGCATCAGCACCCTGCACGTCGCATACATGCAAGATGATGACCTACCGCCCAGGAGAGCCTCCACGCTACCACCCCAGCCTTACGCGCCCACCACTGTACCTCTGGAACATGACCACACTAGACCTCAAGTGTGCACCGTCGGCACCAACACCGACCCGCCTTCCACCATACTATCCAGGTTAAGAAGTCTTGTGAAAAAACAAGAAGAACCACCCGTAGGTCACCCACCTCCCGGGCGACTCACAGCCGTGCCCAGAGAGACGGCGCTCGATATTAAAGAAGACGAAAGTGCCGCTATGAAAGCGTTCAATGGACTGAAGAAAGCTATATCGGGTGCGAAGTATCGTATCGCGCCCGAAAACGAGACGGTCGAGAGTCCGAAGATTGTCTACGACATGCCGAAGCCGGGCGACAGGATGACGACGACGTTCGGAGCAAGAGAACCCAGGCGGTGGTGGAAGTTGCCTTCGAGAGAAGCGTGCTCGCGACGTCTGCGCGCGATGGGCGGCTGGTGCCAGCGCCGGCCGCGGCGGCCTCCCCGGCGACAGTCGCACCCGCCTCGACTACAAATCACTCAGGTGTGACGACCTCCAAGATTAGAGGACTTTAACGCCATCAATTAGAATATCGCTAGCCATAACGTATCTGTAAAAAAACACTGGAACATCATTGTGATTTTAATGTCGAATTAAGTGCTAAAGATTTTTTCTGTTTATAATTGTACGATCGACGTTTAAGTAGTGTTTCGGCTAATAAATGTGCTTCTGTAATCTGTGTTTTGTTGGGCGCGGGCGGGCGGTCGGAGGAGATGCGAGGGGTCGGGCGGGAGCCAGAGCGGGCGGGCGGCAGTCTCGCGTTAGGCGCCGCGTCGCCCGGTCCGCCCGCCCTTGTATTGAAGTCCGCCCTACGAGCGCATCCCATTCGTACCTCTCCGCTTTCCAATATCAAACCATCCTATTACCTTTCCCCTATCACATCAATAAGCTGGTCCTGCCAATATTACAGTTTCGTTTGTGATAGCAATAACAGGGCGCAAAGTTCTTTGTGTTGAATTCTCGGTAAAGGTGATTTTTGTGTAAAGCACAAAACCGGCGCGACCCAATGCGCAATTCTCACAAATGAGACCAAAAAAATTGGGGCGAAAAATATTTTGTTTTATTATGTGCGCGTTCCAATTCGTGCTTGTGTCCCAAATATTTTACAGCTAATTATGCGTCCCGTTGTATTATTATACCAAACATACACCGTTGTTGTTGAATCAATGTCGTGAAATAGTTAATTTTTATCATCGTGGAATGTTTTTGGCTTTTCCATGGATTTATATTTAATTACTTCAAAGAGCAAAATTGTGTAGGTAGAATCGATTTTACGTTTTCTGAGCAACGTAAGTGATTGAAGGGCCAGTGTAAAAGTCGACCGCAGAATTTGCACAGATACTGGCAATATTTAAAAAATATCAAAAGTTGATAAGAGTTATTATACTTTTTACAATGGGTTGTTTTATACAGGTCTACTTGTAATTCGACGTATTCCTCTTGGGATGTGATAATACACCAAAGTAATCCTAATGTCCCTGAATTTTTATCAGTTACCATTACATCAACTAACATTTATTTATACTGATACTGGCACGAATGTCAAACATTTTAAAATAGCAAGTGATTTCTTATAAAATTATGATTTGATTCTGTTATTTGGTTGATAGAAGACTGGATTTATTTTGACACTTTGGTATTGGGACGTTAGGGTTAATTTTGTAGGAAATCAGATGTATTATCACATGCCAAGCGGAATACATCAAACTACAAGTCAACCTGTATTTTTTGTTGTTTTTAAAACACATATTTTCATGTGTTGGGGGCCGAGTGGTTAAGGCATGCTCCCTGAGAGCGCAAGAACGAGGTGGTTTCAATGACGCACGATAATTGCTTCGAGTGCAATTTATAATTATAAAAGTATAATATATGTACTTATATATAAATACAAGGGTTTTAAAGTCAGAAAGCTGTAAGGAACAGCATTAGAATAAGACATAGTAAATAATATTAAAAAAAAAATAGATGATACGAAACGGGCAAAATTGTGCATAAGATTCGAATGACGGCATTAAGTTCGCCTAATTCCATCTGGGGGTACGGTAGTGTACCCGCCACGTTAGTATGTAATAGAGCGTTTTTTCTTTGAGTCAACAGCTAAATTCAAATTCAAATAATTTATTTACACATAACATTATACGATATTATAACAAACAAGTCTAAGCATGGGGTCTATTACTAATTTGATTTAGTTTAATTGAAGTTTGAAGACTTTTACTATCGGAATGACCTATACAAGTAACGGAAAGTTTCAATAACTAGCTCTACCTTCATAACTTCCTTACTCTTTCATTAATATATATAGTGGTATTATTGGTATAGTTAATTTTGTAAAAAAAATGACTAGGCATGCATGAAGGCCTTCATTCACATGCTCATTAGAAAAGTGATCGGTGTTAGAGCCATGTATGTAATGAAATGACCAATGTTAGTGTTTCTGTTTAAATCTACGCATTGTAAAAGCATTCCTGAATAAATACACGATGAACGTTTGTTTCTTTAACCATAAAAAGCTATCAAGGGGTTGGTATTGTTTAACTCAGGAATCTAATTGATCTAATAATAGCCCGTTTCCGGGCAAATAATCGTTTTAAGTTGAACGTAGTTCACCTCGAATCATTCACGCTGTTAACTTTTTTTACTGGAATTGCTATTTGATATTTTAGTTGGGGTGTTCATTATGGTATATCGGCGTATTAACAGGGTTGCAATAGGTAGCAATAGCAACATACAATTAGTTACTCTCGGATTTAGTCACGCTATGTAAGTGAAGTATTGTTATTGCGTCGCTTACATGTGCTGCGGAGAGCACACCTAATTTTTGTTTGGCGCTATGACGCCAACATGCGACCTCATTTGTAGCAAGACTACCCTACAACGCACGAGTTATACTGCTTTGACCCAAATACGAGGTAAAGTCATGCGGAAGGGGTAGCCTGTAACCGTCACTAATTTTACCCATAATATTTGATGGATGAAAGCTAACCGATGGCAGTGACATTGATTTATAATTCTATCGGTAACACCTTATTAAGGTCAGCCCTTTTTGTTTGGCGTTATCTATTAACCTGCCTTGTCCAAGGGATCTTTTTCGATTTGTGGCTTTCACCCCTGTTTGATATTTGATATTATCAATCACCTTTCAATTAGTTTTGTCGAGGCCAGCCGCGATTTTTCTCTGACCTAAATTGACATTGACGAATGCTATTTTATTAACCGGATCTCACTGGGTCAGCGAAGCGTACATAGCAGAAAAAAGCGATTTTCCTGCGCCTGTGCTGGCTAGTTAATAATTTGATTTAACCATTGAATGGAATATTGAAGACAGCATTTCTGATGTAGGTAGTAGTAGGAACCTCTATTATTTCTCTGGTCATTCATTTATCTGTATCATTCTTTAACAAACACCCAAACACAATACTCATGTCATGATGCTAGCGCTCAGGCTCATCTATCTACAAAAAAACTAATAATCTCAAAACATCTTACACATCCGTAATTTTGAGCAGTGCCCATACAAGGAATTGACAATTATATACAAGCTGTAGTCGTATTTTAGGTTTTCTGAATCGGGCCCTTACTAAAATCGCGTGAGTTTTGTTTACTTTCGCTGTTGTAGCCCTTAAATGACAGCGTCCACCAAATCCCTATCCTCAACATTTGCAGGTCTAAATCTTCCTTGTAATCTCGCTTCATACTGCATCATCAGCAGTAATCACTTGTGAGTGCGTGTGTGCAGTGCTAGAATCAGATATTGGTGCATGCTCGTGTGCTAACGTGCGGTGTCTCGCGGCGGGTCTGGCGGGCCGGTAGTCGCATGCAGGGGCGCGCGGGCGCCGGCCCGGGCGGGCACCGCTCACACCCGCGCGCCCTCCCGCCGCCCGTGCTGCCGCCGCCGCCGCAGTTCGCGACGGAACAAGACGAGATGCCGGCCAACCAGATCGCACAGGTGATAAGCTACGTATAAGAAGCACCAAACGTGAAGCTACGTGAGGTTAGGTATAGGAGTTTAGCAGGGACAAACATAACAAGCCCACCCGAGTGGTCTATGCATCAGATTGCCTCAGATTCTGTGGCTCTTGACGTAAGGATGTTCTTTTAGGTCAGTCCTAGTTGGCCTACATGAAGAGAAGTACTAGGTCTTCTCTATTTGACTTTAATACTCCGAAGATATTTCATCAATAGTCACTGACTCGTGAGAGTGTGATTGCTGGTATCAGTTTGTAGTGAATGCTAGTGTGCTTAAGTGGTCGGTGCTGTGGCAGGTCTGCAATCGCATGCAGGATCACGCGGGCGCCGGCCCGGGCGGGATCAGATGCCGGCCAACCAGATCGCAGAGGTGATTAGCTTTTCCTTATCAATAGAACAACGACTATGGAGATAGATGGGGTTAGATATCGCGTAGCTTTAATTCCCTTAGGAAGATAACAAAATCACCCTTACATCACATGTCAGCTCATCATCATTATACGGACCAGAGGTGCTTTTGCTAATTTATCATATAGGACTGGAACTAAGATGCTTCATTTTCTGTAACTTAATCAAGAACCAAGACGTTAGAGAAATCTGCTAGAACGGTCCTATAGACGGTTGGCCCACATGAAGATTAATTCTCCAAATTGCTAATATTGTAACATCGTTATTTCTTAGCACGTGCTTTTGCCCTTATAGTGCATCAACAGTAGTCACTAGTATTGTACGTAAGGTGCAAGAAACATAATGGTGCTATAAAATTGGATCCGTCTTCCTTAAGATTACATCTGCATTCATACTATATACTGTTTTCAGTTTTAGACTTTGTTATGCTTGTATTGTAATCAGCACTTTCTCTTCCATAAAAGTTTCTCGCTAAGCGGAAGCAGATCAGGCATTTCAAAAACTCGTTTTCAAAACGATTTCATAGTATTTCAATAGTTATCTTTGTACACATGAAGTACATTGTTATTTTTCTCTTTAAATTTGAATGCTCGTACCGAACGAAGCGTGCGCCAGTATTAAAAGCAACTAAACCAGCTTCCCAGCATTGTATACAACGGAAATTGGATTCGCGTTCTCTGTTTTTATTAAATGTATCTGACTTTAAAAACCTTTTTGTGTTATTCGTCGACGAGAATACATTGGATTTATTGTAACTTTTGTTGTCCTGGAGGATAAAGCAATCTCTTTGTTGTTCTTATTGAGGTTATTGCTGATAAAAAGTGCTGAATTTTTAACAAATTAAAGGATTTAAAGAATGTATATTTTCAGCAGCTACATTTTAACAGTTCTTTATTGTTTTATTCATAGAAGTGGCAGCAAAGCTGCTTTTTATGGTTTTTGTAGTTTTAGTTCTTACTTCTCGTCTTGCCTTTTTGGGGTTTCGTAGCCGAATGGCAAAAAACGGAACCCTTATAGTTAGTTAGTGTAGTTTGACGACCTCCGTGGTCGAGTGGCTAGCACGCTAGTTTCAAGCGTCGCCATCTCGTGAGGTTCCGGGTTCGATTCTCGGTCGGGTCAATGTAGAAAACGATCTTTTCTATATTGTCTCGGGTCTGGGTGTTGTAATACCACCGTTGTTTCCGATTTTCCATAACACAAGTGCTTTAGCTACTTAGCTTGGAATCGGAGCCATGTATGTGATGTTGTCAAATGTGTGTTTGTTTAAATGTTTTATAGTTTCGTCAAGTCTGTCCGTCTGTCCGTCCGTATGTCACAGCCACTTTATTCTGTAACTATAAGCATCACACTGTTGAAGTTTGGTAGGAAGATGTATCCTGTTAACCGGTTTACGATTCTTATACAAAAAAATAAAAAGTAAAGATATAAATGGGGGGAGCTCCCACACATTGAACTAAAACCGTTTTTTTTTTGTCAAACCTATGCGTGTCGGTGGATAAGTCTTTAAAATTGTCATGGAGGTCACCATTTTCTTTTAAACGTTTGATAGAAAGACGATTCCAAAGTGGTAAAATGGGCGTCTCTAACTCTCTAACTTCTAAACTAAGCGAGTGTAAATATTAAAAAAAAAATCTAATGTAGATCTAACAAAAACTTGCAACGAAATTTGGTTTGAAAGGGATCGAACAAATTGTTTTTGAGATATATAGCACATTTTCATCAACCGCAAACATAACTTTGTTCTTCATACAAACACTATGAAAAACAAAGTTATATTTGCTCAACAAAATATTGTGGTTTTTTAGCTAAGTGTAAGTAAGTGGATTCCATAATTCAGTTAAAGTTGGCACGGAATCCTCAGTGCGCAAATACGACTCGCACTTGGCTGTTTTTTTTAAATTGAGTGTGTGAGTGATTCAAAAATAGAGCTTCGCGTATTTAGAATTCGAATTGGACCAGAAAAAGAAATCATATCACCCAAATGACCATGTTGGGCTGTTTCTGTTTCAATTAACTTTTCTATCGCACGCACCCCACGCATTTGAATAATGAATTGAGCGTTTAAATAGTGATTTAATCGAATCAAGGGCACTCCTCTGCCCTAGATTGAGGACAGACTGGCCGCACGTGAGCTCGTTTTACATTCAATGAATGGAATCCCTCTTGATGACAGATGCTTCCGCCCTTCTAACAATTGATTATGCATAGCCGCTTTTATTATGCGTACACTTGAACGGTCGTCAATCGAACTACGAGTATGTTTGCTTTCATCCAAAAGGGAATTATTATAATTATTGTGTAAATAAATAGGTGTGTGCGATACTACTGCGTGAAAGATAACTTAAGCTTATATACGTGATGAAATCCTATTATAAGAAATGACGATTTTTTAGAATCTCTAAACACGTGGAAGAGGACGTGATTGAGGGCAAACACGGAAAATGATAAGCCAATGTGATGTTGTCGATATCACTTTACTCTGTGGTCTGTGCCAACACAAACGTGACTCGCGGCGAATAGTGAACTCGGGTGTCACTTTCGATGCTCGAGACGGCGAGAGGTCCTGACGAGTGGCTGTCGAGGGCTCGCAGGGTCCGAGAGGCGGGTCGCTAACAGCTGATGGCGGTCCCCGCGGCCCCTAGCGACGTCGGGACCGCGATCGATGCCCGCGCCTCCCCCACCCCTCGCCTCGAGACGCCCGCCCGTCGGTGTCTCACTTTCCCGCTTTTCTTTCCCTCATATACACATTCATACCTACATAGTGCACGGCGTGTGACTTCGTCGTGTTTTGATTCAAGTTCCACTTTGCGTCTTGTACGCGTGATGGATTACAGCCTTTACATACGAGTTGTGCTTCGTCGCGTTCCCCTTTGTCTGACATGCTGCCCGTTGTTAGATAGGGGGAAGCTTTATTTTTAAGCTTTACGTACCATAAGAAAAATACCTTCTGTTGTTTTTTTTTCTTATATATTATGAATTTTTGCAATGCGCCATTCAGAATGCTGAATATTTATATTTTGTATTTGTTAAAAGAGCTGTTGACAATTTTCATCCAAGTTTTATTTGGTATACTTCCCATTGACAGATGTTTGCCTGGGGCGATGCTTAACCATTCCGTCGTTGCCCTTCAATTCGGGAGAAAAAATTATGTAGCGTAAGCGTTGCCTCGAGCATATCTAATCTAATTTATTACAGTTGAATGTTATGTTTTATTTTTCACAAACATAGCTGACTTTAGTATTAGCAAAATACCTACGCAAAATCCTACATTTATATGCGAATCCGGTAATTGCATACTATATATGCTTGTTCTGCTGTGATGATGTTCAAGAACATGAACAGGATAACATAAATAAACTAAATATTTTAACGAATGTCACTGCCAAGATATGTTTTTCCAATTTCGTATATGAATCCGGCGACATAGTATATAATTGAAAATGTATCTTCTATGTAATTAGAAAAATGCTTAATTAATTAAATCGCCTTCATAAAACTGACTTAAAAGCTTAAAATAACGCATTCGTGTTCTATTTAGGAGAAACAAATTCTTTGGACACATCAAGCACCGACCCAAACCAGATGTCTATTACAATTAGACCGTTGGTCTTCGTAATATTTGACATCACATCACACACAGACTCCAAAAGAATGAGTTTCTCTTAAATAGAATACGAATACGAATGCGATATTTTAAGCTTTTTAGTCTGTTTTATGATGGCCATATTTTTTCCTGTTTTTTTTATATATATTTGCATGCATGCGTATGCATATAAACTACTGGACCGATTTTGATGAAAATTACACTGTACCCTAAGTTGAACTCACTATACCTGATTGAACTAAAAAATAATCATCTCGCAATTACTTCTCTTTTCCTTACTATTTTTTTAAAATCCTGAGACAAACATACTAAAATACAACTTTATAAACATACTTCGTACACTTGCGAAATTTTGCACACTTGCTAGGAAGCCTTAATAGATTTTGTTGACGTTGTCGTATATACAGTTCAAATTGATTGTTGGTAAAAAAAATGTTTGCTTGATTTTATTGAAAAAGCCGGGATTCCTAAAAATAATATGTAGCTATATTCGAACGTGCCTCCTTCAGACTTTACATTTTTAACTCATTTTCTTTTTCTGAAATCAAGAGAAGCTCCATCGCCCGTGCCCTTCAAACACTTTGTGTAAAGTTTTATTATAATGATTCCTTTTCCTCCGCTCGTTTGTTGAAGACTGCACGAAATTACATCTCGTTGATTCCTTTTCCCCGTTCGTCCCGTAATTCGCCTTTGAAGGCTGCACAAAGTTGTATTTGTTCTATAGCATTATACCTATCTGTTTCTGGTCCGGTTGTTTTATTACTTTTGGCATAACTTTGTCTTTGTCTTGTAACAATAGCAATTTCTTTGCGTCTAATATTATTTTATTTTTTGCTGAAATGAAAGAACCTTTGTAATTTTAAGTTCAGTCAATGGAAATAGGAAATGCGCTTCATAAAAAAATATATAGCGTTTTACATTGTAAACTAATGTCAACTTATCAAATTGCGTGTCACCCCGACCCATAGCCTTACTTAACCTTAGAATGTGAAACTTTCAGACTGAAAGCTAAACGATCCAATTATAACCAAAGCCTTACTTAACCTTAGAATGTGAAACTTTCAGACTGAAAGCTAAACGATCCAATTATAACCAAAACACGATCTGATAATTTTGATAGTTATAATTCTCGATCTTTGCTCTTTGATCAAATAATTTCCGCTGTTCTCAATGCAAAAATATACAGGGTGGTCTAAGTAGTGACGTCAATAAATTTTTTTTAGATTCCTCTCACCTGGGGGTATCCGAAAATACCCCATGTATGTTCCGCGATTTTTTGTAGTTTTCGAGTTATGATTTTTTTTTGTGTTTTTTTAATATTCTCTACCCGCGAGGATTCAAAAATTCATATCTTTTTTTCTATTATGTATTTTGCAATGATTTTTTTTGTGCCGTGGTCGTTGTTAATGCTGTCTTAATAATAAAAATAATGCATCTTTTTAAACTTACTAAAAGGCACTAAAAAAAAACTTGAAAGTTCGAACTCTGATTTTTATTAGGATTTAATCAAAAATTCTACTTCAATTTAAAAATACAAAAAGTAGTTTCCATAGCTTCTGCTTAGGTTTAAAAACTTTGCGGGGTCCTAAGCTCCTAAGATCATTTAAAAAAATGGTACTTAGTTGGCCTTTTTTTGTTGTAATCGGCCTTCGAAGGCGGATAGGCTAAAAATCGTTGAAATAAAATTAAAGCGTTAAAAATTCTTTTATCTACTTTTTATCACTCATATGGTAAGTTTAAGTTAAAAATGTGATTAAAAGTCAATTTTAACTTAAAATCCTGTAAAATTACGGTAGCTCGTGTTATTTAACAATAATTTCGGTCTCAGTAAATTTTATGTTTCAAGTTGTGATGTTTGTGAAATAGTCGCGCACATGCCATCAGGTAGCAATGGGACCGGTTTTTATCTGCTACATGACCCGCTCTTTGTGCTATTCTCTTCAAAGGTACATTTTTATTTTAATAATTTTTATTATAACGTCAACGAGAGCGAGCAGTCTTAACACGCGCGATGGCAAGAAACGACTAAAATAAAAATGTACCTTTGAACAGAATAGCACAAAGAGCGGGTCATGTAGCAGATAAAAACCGGTCCCATTGCTACCTGATGGCATGTGCGCGACTATTTCACAAACATCACAACTTGAAACATAAAATTTACTGAGACCGAAATTATTGTTAAATAACACGAGCTACCGTAATTTTACAGGATTTTAAGTTAAAATTGACTTTTAATCACATTTTTAACTTAAACTTACCATATGAGTGATAAAAAGTAGATAAAAGAATTTTTAACGCTTTAATTTTATTTCAACGATTTTTAGCCTATCCGCCTTCGAAGGCCGATTACAACAAAAAAAGGCCAACTAAGTACCATTTTTTTAAATGATCTTAGGAGCTTAGGACCCCGCAAAGTTTTTAAACCTAAGCAGAAGCTATGGAAACTACTTTTTGTATTTTTAAATTGAAGTAGAATTTTTGATTAAATCCTAATAAAAATCAGAGTTCGAACTTTCAAGTTTTTTTTTAGTGCCTTTTAGTAAGTTTAAAAAGATGCATTATTTTTATTATTAAGACAGCATTAACAACGACCACGGCACAAAAAAAATCATTGCAAAATACATAATAGAAAAAAAGATATGAATTTTTGAATCCTCGCGGGTAGAGAATATTAAAAAAACACAAAAAAAATCATAACTCGAAAACTACAAAAAATCGCGGAACATACATGGGGTATTTTCGGATACCCCCAGGTGAGAGGAATCTAAAAAAAATTTATTGACGTCACTACTTAGACCACCCTGTATACATACATATTATTATAAAGCTGAAGAGTTTGTTTGATTGAACGCGCTAATCTCAGGAAGTACTGGACTGATTTGAAAATATAGACTGATTTGAAAATATATATGTAAAAAGAGTTTATAAACCTTTTTAATAATTGAACTGGCCACTATGGCTTTAGCTGTAGATATGATGTCACATCACTTTTGACAGACACTGAAATATTTCAGATTTTGAGTTTTATTGCGAAAACATAATAATTAATTACGAAATAAGTAAATTGTAGAAAACTGGAAATAGAGGCTTTAAATGTAGTTTCTATAATTCTTTACAGAAACGCAATATCGCTTTTATTTCAAGTCTATACTATTATAAAACTACATTTTTGCTTCGATTGCAAGTAATATGGAGAAACTGAGATTCGATTTCGAAGTTAAACCTACCGAAGATGGAAAATCGAATGTTTTATGCATAACCTCAATAGCTACAACTAGTGGGCAGATATATGAAATACCGAATGAATATCAACCTGCAAATTTGCACACTGAAATAACAAGCACTTCCAACTATACCAAAGTTAAGAAAACACTGATAAAGAGATACCAAAAAAGGAGAATATGGATAACATTGACAGATAATATTTCAAAAACATACTTAGATGAAGAAAATAATTTACAGTTTATGGATATTTACCTAGAAGAAATGTTTGAAGATGCAAAGGAAGGTACTTCGAGTTATTCCAGTCAACATCTTAATAAATTGTTGGAGAAGTTGCTTGAGGAAAAAGAAAATAAGTCATGCGCAGTCCAAAATTTAGGAACAGTCGCAAAGGATTTTATACTTCAAAAATTTACAGGAAAAAACTCAAATGCCCACCAGTGGATAAAGGATTTTAACAAAGAATGTGAACGTTTTCGACTCGTAGAGGACCAAAAGAAAATTGAAATATTGAAAAACTTTTTGGAATACTCTGCTGTAGATTGGTATAGCTGCATGTTGATAAAGCATACAGTGGAGTCTAAATGGGACATATGGGAAAATAACTTTTGTGAGACATTTGCAACCAAGGGATGGTCACCAATTAGATACGCCCTTGCTTTTAAGTATCAAACAGGATCATTACTTGATTATGCTTTAAAAAAAGAAAAACTACTATTGGAAGTAAGGAAAACAATTGATACTGGAACACTTGTTGACCTTATTGTATTTGGCTTACCTAATTATGTAGCAGATAAAATTGATAGAGAGACTTTACAAGAAACGGAAACTCTGTACAATGAAATTGGAAAACTAGAATACCTTGTTAAAAAGAATAAATATGATAACAAAATTATAAATCCAGATGCAAATACAAAAAAATATGAAGAAAAGAAGCCATGTCCGATTTGTATCGCTGACAAAAAGGGGAAACGTTATCATCTTGAAGAAAATTGTTGGTTTAAAAGGGACAAACAAAAAGCTGTTGTAAAGACTGTAAACAACTCGGAATTAGAAGTGGAATTAAATGAAAAGAATCCAAAAAACTAGAAGTACCACCATTAATAAGGGTAAGTTTGCTATTGAATGATACTTTAAATGTTTCTGGAATTTATGACTCCGGTTCTAATGTATCACTGATAAATGCAAAATTACTAAAAATACAACAGAAAGATGATAACTTGAACATGCAAAAAGTAAATCTAAAAACTATTAATGGTGAGAATGAAACAAATGGCATGGTAACTTTGAAAATAAAGATATATAATAGGGAAGAAATAATGGATGTTTTTATCATAGATAATAAAAACTTCAATTATGATTTTTTGATTGGTCTGGATTGCATCAAGAAATTCAAATTAATTCAAACTGAAGATTTAAAGATAATGCAATCTAACAGTTTAACAAATGATACTTTAAATACAGCGAATGTCGTAATTCCTGATGAACTAGGTGACAAAAATAAAAAAGGATTGTTCTCGAACACAGACGAAGAAATAACAAAATTTGAATATGAAAGAGAATGTGAAATAAATTTTAATGAACATATTGAGACAGAAAACTTTTTGATGGAAATAAATCATTTAGATTTATGTCAGAAATCAGAAATAAATAACTTAGTCGAAAAATATAAATCAGTATTTGCTAAAGATAAATATGATATTGGTACTGTTCGTGATTATGAGGCGCATATTGACCTAATAGTGGATAAATATTGTTGTAAACGACCATATCGATGTTCATTTGAAGACAGAAGAGAAATAGAGAGTCAAATATCAAAATTACTTGAGAAAGGATTAATTGAGGAGTCTTATAGCCCGTTCGCAGCTCCAGTAACGCTAGCATATAAAAAAGAAGATGATAAAAAAACAAGATTATGTATAGACTTCAGAGAATTAAACCAAATAGTTGTTCCTCAATCTCAACCGTTTCCATTAATAGAAGATTTGATGATCAAAACTGTAAACTGCAAATATTTTTCAACTTTAGATATAAATTCAGCATTTTGGTCCATACCGTTGAAAATTCAAGATAAACACAAAACTGCTTTTGTTACTCAAGAGGGACATTACCAATGGACATGCCTACCGTTTGGATTGAAGACTGCTCCATCAATTTTTCAAAGAATTTTGAGTAATATCATAAGAAAGCACAAAATGTCTAACTTTGCAGTAAATTTTATCGACGATATTTTAGTATTTTCGAAGACTTTTGAGGAACATATACAACATTTATCTAGATTGTTGGATGCAATTCTTAAAGAGGGTTTTCGGCTAAAATTTTCAAAGTGTAGTTTTGCGGAAAATCATGCGAAATATTTAGGACATATTATAGAAAACAATTCAATTCGACCGTTGAAAGATTATTTAACTGCGATAAAGAATTTTCCCGTGCCAGAAACCAGGAAGAATGTACGTCAATTTTTAGGAAAAATAAATTTCCATCATAAATTCATTCCTTGTGGTGCAATAATTTTAGATCCGTTACACAATTTATTAAGAAAAGATGTGAAATTTATATGGTCAGCCGAATGCCAGGAATCATTTGATAAAATAAAAAAACTGTTATGCTCAGAACCAGTCTTAAGAATTTATGATTCAGACTTGCCAATACAAATTTACACAGATGCAAGTATAAAAGGAGTTGGAGCTGTTTTGAAACAAAAAGATGAAAACGGTGAAAGTAAACCAGTTGCTTATTTTTCGAAAAAATTAACTGAACCACAAAAAAAGAAGAAGGCTATATATCTGGAATGTCTGGCAATAAAAGAAGCGGTAAAATATTGGCAACATTGGCTTATGGGTAAAGAATTTATGGTGTATTCGGATCACAAACCTTTAGAAAACATGAATATAAAGGCTAGAACAGATGAGGAACTTGGTGATTTGACGTATTATTTATCGCAATATGATTTTAAAATAAAGTATAATCCTGGGAAATCTAATCAAGAAGCAGACTGTTTAAGCCGGAATCCGGTCTTGAACCCAAATGATAATAGTGATGACTTTTTGAAAGTAGTGAATTTAATTAGCCTACAAAAGATTAAAGAAGATCAGGACAAAAATGAAAACTTACAAAATTTTAAAAACAAATTAATATTTCAAAATGGAATTTACTATAAAGAAAATAAGGGAAGAATCAAAATAGTACTATCAGAGGAACTAAGTAAGACTCTTATAAAAGACATCCATCATACTTACTGCCATCTTGGGAGAACACAAATGACAAGTAAAATTACACCATTCTATACTGCAAAGAATATTATTAATAACATTAAACAAATATGTGATGAATGCGAAGTCTGCCTGAAAAATAAATCCCGAAAAAGATCTAAATACGGTTTAATGTCACATTTAGGTCCAGCAACGCGCCCATTTGAAATCGTATCCATTGATACTATTGGCGGTTTTGGAGGATCACGATCGACAAAGAGATATCTTCATCTTCTAGTGGATCATTTTACGAGATATGCTTACATTCTAACATCAAAAACCCAAAACTCTAGTGACTTTATCAAATTAGTGAAAAATGTCACGAAAAGTAATGATATAGATATGATTTTGACAGACCAATACCCTGGCATTAATTCCAAAGAATTCAAGGATTTTTTAAATAAAAATAATATACGAATAGTTTTTACTGCTGTGGATGCACCATTTTCAAATGGACTAAATGAACGGCTAAACCAGACTTTAGTAAATAAAATAAGATGCAAAATTAATGAGAATGATAAGAAAATCGCATGGACAACTATTGCACAAATTTGTGTTGAAAAGTATAACGAAACTGAACATACTACAACAAAATTTGCTCCAAAGTATCTTTTAGAAGGGGAAAACGTTAATATTTTACCACCTGAGTTGAAATCAAGCTTAACAGAAGAGAATTTAAAAAGAGATAGAGAAATAGCTCTCAAAAATACACTTAAGTCTCATTATTATAATAAACGTATTTACGACGCACACAGGAAAGAATATAAATTTAAAGAGGGAGACCTCGTTTACGTAGAGAATGGAAATAGACTAAATAGAAACAAATTGGATGAACTAAGGATTGGGCCTTACAAAATTTTAAAAAAGATTTCGGATTCAATTTATGAAGTTGATGTGGGGCATAAGAAGACAGAATCAAATTTCTACCACATCACCAAACTCTCGCCGATTGTTACTGTTGTTTAAAAAAATTACATGCTATATAAGTAATTTTTTTTCCAAGGGGGGAGATGTAAAAAGAGTTTATAAACCTTTTTAATAATTGAACTGGCCACTATGGCTTTAGCTGTAGATATGATGTCACATCACTTTTGACAGACACTGAAATATTTCAGATTTTGAGTTTTATTGTGAAAACATAATAATTAATTACGAAATAAGTAAATTGTAGAAAACTGGAAATAGAGGCTTTAAATGTAGTTTCTATAATTCTTTACAGAAACGCAATATCGCTTTTATTTCAAGTCTATACTATTATATATATTTATGTTGGATAGCTTATTTATAGAGGAAGGCTTTAGGCATCACGCTGCGACGGGAGGCGAGGGACCAAACTCAAATCGCGTGGAAGCAGTAACATCATAAAAAATCAACTCACATGCTTTTACGTATCATTACAGGTGATCGCTTTGATATGCGGCCTGCTGGTCGTGATCCTGATGGTGCTGGGGCTCGCGTCTGCTGATTGGCTGATGGCGGCAGGATGGAGGCAGGGGCTCTTTATGCACTGCATAGACCCGGAGGCGCCGACGCCTCTGCCCTTCGATATCACAGCACAGCCTGGGTGCTATGCTGCCAGACCGGCGCCTTATATTAAGTAAGTTTTGTAACATGAAATACCCATTCAAACCCATTAATTAAGTTTGTTGAAGCTAGAATGCAAAGCTAATAAATTAAAAACTTGGATTCTCCACTTTTTAAAGTCGCTTAAAAATGAAAAGAGGTAGAAGGGGTGGTACATGGCATTAATGAAAAAAAAGTTGAGGACCTTGCATGACCTAAATAAAGTCAAGTTGTACTAAGAGGTCAAGGAAACCGGATTCAACCGGTTAAAAATTACATAGCAATGAGGAAATTTAAATCGGAGACTTAGGTTCAGATTTATTGCTTACTCCTTATTCTGTTGCATAGCAATGACGTCACAATTAACACTTGCATATATTTGTATGCAAGTGTTAATTGTGACGTCATTTTGAACATTTGATCAAGACTGTTTTTTTGGTGGTATAGAAATGACGTCTCAATTTACACTTACATGCAAATGAGCAAGAATTCACACGAATTCTTTGTTTGTTTGAAGGCAGTCTTGAGCGCTTGAAAATAAAGCAAGCAGCCGTGATTGCCTGCTTTGTAAGTGGCGCAGAGAATTAACCTGTCCACTTTGCGCGATCACGATCACGCGATCTACGCTTTACTTTGTACAGTCTTGTAGGCCTGAAGTTGTATTCTTTCGTGTTAAACGCTCACTTCGCTCGATGTGACTTGACAACATTTTGGGCCGTTAAATAGAAAAATATAAAAGCTAAACGAAATAAGTAGGTAAACAGATACTAAAATAGAAAGTAAGTATAAACAAAACATGTTGCCCGAAACAAAAACCTTGTGTACTTAAAGTTTTTGTTTCGGGCAACATGTTTTGTTTATACTTAGTTTGCTAATTTACCAGTTGGTCTGTAAGTTGTAATAGAAATTGCGGGTCGGTTTTAGTTGTTTTTTATTCCAAAGCCTGTATAAATAACAGCGCTTTACATGAAATCATGTTTACCTAAGCATGTGATAGAAAAGACAATTTCGGTAGCTAAATGCGTTCAACGCCATCTATTGTAAAATAAGTATAAACATGAAATTCCAGCTTATAAGCTCTTTGGCCTCCGAAGCTGAGCCTGTGTGCAGCCCAATGGACTTAAAGCTCCCTTGTTTTTTCGTCGTTACTTTCTAAAATGCACTAAGCGAATGTATGTGAACAAGTTATGTGGTATAATATACAGGTTGACTTTGAAAACGTTGGCAATTTTTTAAACTGAGAACAAAATTAAAAAAAATGATTTGATGAAAGCTAGTAAAATCATAAAGTTTCATAATCGTTTAGGCGTTTTTTTTTTTATGATTTGAATCAAAGATCAATTCTACAGTGGTAAATAAGATTTTTCTGGGTTTCATCAAATGATATTTTATAACAATTGATATTAATTTTAATATGTGGTATGGATTATGAATCATGAGTAGGTTCTTAGTTTAAATATTGCCAATGTTTTCAAAGTCACCCTGTATATTATACCACATAAATTGTTCACATACATTTGCTAAGTGCATTTTATAAAGTAACGACGAAAAAACAAGGGAGCTTTGAGTTTGAGTCCTATGGGCTGCACACAGGCTCAGTCACCTTCGGAGGCCAAAGAGCTCATGAGCTGGAATTTTATGTTTATACTTATTTTATGATAGATGGCGATAAACGCATTTAGCTAGCGAAATTGTCTTTTTTATCACATGCTTAAGTAAACATGATTTCATGTAAAGCCCTGTTATATACAGGATTTGGAATATAAAACAACTAAAACCGACCCAAATAATGATGTTTTTACCGCATCACAATTATTATACAAACCGCTTTACAATTTTATACAAAAAACATATATGATATTTAATGGGGGGCTCCCAATACATGAAACAAAAACCTAAAAAAATGTCGAACCTATGCGTGTAGGGTAGCAATGGATAGGTCTTTTAAAATGACATCGAGGTTCCTGAAACCATTTTCTCTAAAAGTCTAACGTTCGAGAGATAGATATTAGATAGATAGATATTCCAAAGTTGTAAAATAGGCGTCAACCCCATCTAACTTTTAAACTAAACGAGTGTAAATTTTGAAAAAAAACTAAATACATGATGTAGATCTTGTAAAAGAATTTCAAAGAAAATTGGTTTGAATGACATCGAACTAGTAGTTTTTGAGATAGAGCACATTTTCAATAACCGCAAACATAACTTTGTTATTCATACCATTTATTTTATTTTATGTTTTCCAACACATTTTTTTTTTGTTAAGGAATAAATGACTTTGACTTTGACATACAAATACTACGAAGAACAAAGTTATATTTGCTGTCAACAAAATGTTGTGTTATCATCATTATTTGGGTATATTATATACCCAAATAATGATGTTATTTGGGTGTATTATATACCCAAATAATGATGTTCTTCTGTGCGTGTGCGCAGGGCGGCAGCGGGCCTGTGCGTGGCGACGCTGGCGGCGGACGTGTGCGGCGCGCTGCTCACGGGGCTCGGGCTGCGCTCCACCGAGAACCGCACCAAGTTCCGCTACTACCGGTTCGCGGTGCTCGCCATGGCGCTTGCGCGTGAGTAGCGTACTCTCTTGTTTAGGATACATTTAGCACTAGCCGTTGTTTTCGTCGCGGTATTGATACTACCTATGTTTTGTGGGTGGCACTTTCTTGTGATACCTTTATTTGGCACGCATTACAAACATTTTTAGTTTTACTTCTTACAAAAAGTAGATAAGTTGCACAAAAAATTATATAACTTATCAATATAACGTGAAACTTTAAATGCGCAAAACTTGAAAATGGTTGATATAGTATAGTACATTATAGTAACTTTAATTAATAAGTCAAGCTATCACGTGCACAAATCCACTAAAATATGTAAACAAGCTGCAATGGTTTGTTCTTTATGAGCGTAGATAGTAATAAATATCATGTCAGCCCGGCATACCTACCGACTCCTTTCTCGACAGAGCGTCGTCCTCAGATCAAGAAATAATTAGAAGTGCCAGTAAAACTTAAAAATCACATAAAACCTTAAATTATTATTATTCAATTTTAGATTAGGTCATTTGGATTAAAAATCATTTAGGGTACATTTTGACCACGCGCCAATTGAACTTTTGTATGGAACAGCTGTGTTTTTTCTCGATTTCCCCCATTGTAAAAGTTGTTCATATTCATCAGTGGAGTCTTTATACAAAATTTCGGTACTGATAAAAAAGTCACCACGTATACTAATAATTTAGAGTTACTTGCCAAATTCTTTGCTGTTAGTTTCCTTGTGTATCGCAGATTATTTTATATGTGACATTTGTGTAAGAATATCCCTGAACTGCTTCCATATAAATTCTAACTGGATGCTTACAATATAACCCCTTATTTTACCTTGAAAAGCGGTACGTAATGACTCGTGCTTTTCTGTTATTACGCATGAATAAATAAACGATCGGATTAGTTTGATACCCATGCGACTAATAATGATTCGGTATTATGACTTTGCGTGTTTTGTTTCAGTTATGTGCATATTAATAGCACTAGTGATCTACCCGGTCTGTTTCGCCGCAGAGTTAAATTTGGGTGAGTATTTTTAGTTCTTTTACGTATCCATTTTTACACCGTTTTTGGGTTCCGCATGCGAATGGCACAAAACGGAACCCTTATAGTATGTCACAGCCACTTTATTCTAAAACTATAAGTATTACACAGTTGGAACTAAGTACTTTGATGTATCCTGTTAACCGCTTTACGATTCTTATAAATAATATATATATAATATGTTCCTAAAACCATTTTCTCTAAAAGTCTAAAGTTTGAGAGATAGACGCTTCCAAAGTTGTAAAATGGGCGTCACCCCATCGAACTCATAAAATAAGCGAGTCTACATTTTGAAAATAACTACATGATGGTGATCTTGACAAAGAATTTCAACGAAAATTGGTTTGAATGAGATCGTACCAGTAGTTTTTGAGATAGAGCACATTTTCAATAACCGCAAACATAACTTTCTTATTCATACTAATACTATGAAAAACAAAGTTATATTTGCTGTCAACATAATATTGAGGTATTTTGGCTAAATCGAAGTAAGTGGATCTCTAATTCAGTTAAAGTTGTCACGGAACCCTTAGTGTGCGAGTCCGACTCGCACTTGGCCAGTTTTTTTACATTAAGGGCTGATTTATCAATAGTGAGATAAGAAATATTCATCGAACAAAATACAATATGGCTAATTTGAAAACTTAACCTAATTGTCAGCAATCATAGGTACCAGCATTTTTAAAATCTGTCGGTTTATAATTTATCAGTTTGATAAGTTTTATCTGACCATTGAAAAATCGACCCTTAAATATGTAATAATCTTTGGATAAAGCTATTGAGTCTTGATTGAGGCCAAAATTACAATAGATATAGAAATATGCAGCACGTGCCGCTTTATTGGCAAGTGCAATCGAAATGGACAAGGCACTAACAGGACTCGGTTGTAAACACGCCGACTATACTTGATTCTTTGGTATTAACACTGTCTTATTCGCCAAAGTTGAGGTCTGTATAGAAGTTTTCCTGCTTCTCCTGTAAATAAAGTAGTACTAAAACTACTAAAGTAGTACTGTAGTATAAACAGGTCAAAAGAGGTTAGTGCATGGTAGAGAGATAATTTGTTTAATATTTATTTAATTTTCTTGAGAATAACGGTACATTTAGGTGTCATTTATAAGATTAGTTCAGCTTCTTAGGCTCCTATGTCCCCGAGATGGGGCAGAGCGCGTCCACAACATTCCACCATCGCGTTCGGTATTGAGCTTCTCGTTCGTACTCGCTCCAGGGGGTCAATTCTCGTGCAATTCGAATACAAAAAAAGTTCACCGATGGAATTTTCTTTGTCGGAAAAAAAATAGTTCTTGATTGCTTAGGGTAACGATTTCTATGTATTTAGATTTAATTCGTGTGATAGTTTTTTTTACGTGTATATATTTAACTTGATTTTTTAGGTAAAACGGTTAAACTCGCAATCGAATTCCACACGAAAAAAGTTCGATTGCCGCGAGAATCGGTCACCTGGTCTTGCCGATCTTCTTTGCCTCTTCGGTTACAGTGCGCCGCCGAGTTTGTTTGGGGCGTAAACATATTTTTGTTTTGTATATGTACGTGAGGAGGGAGAGATAATGTGTGTGTTTGAGAGAGACAAATAATATGTGTGAATAAAAAAGTAGCGCGATCAA
This sequence comes from Pyrausta purpuralis, assembly GCA_963924145.1. Classification (NCBI taxonomy): domain Eukaryota; kingdom Metazoa; phylum Arthropoda; class Insecta; order Lepidoptera; family Crambidae; genus Pyrausta; species Pyrausta purpuralis. The sequence goes on along the minus strand of OZ001651.1, from coordinate 16,058,047 downwards.
TGTTTAGAAAAGCGAATTAATTTAATTATGCTTTCATAAATATGAAATAAGAAACCAAAAACTTGCGCACGGGCGGGACTCGAACCGCAACTTTTTGGTTAACCGGGCCAAACGCTCTACCAATTGAGCTACCGTGCTGTCTGTCCGACCTTGCGAAATTTGTGATCCCTTATGGATACGTCATTATATGCGTGACGTTTAGAGCCATCTACTCCATGGGTAGTCAATATAAAATATGAGACTGAATGTAAAAAAAATTCTAAACCTTAATTAATGGAATCAGGCGTTACTTTGCGGAAATCCAATATTAAGTTAAAATTTATAAAATTATTTTGCTTTAAATTTTCATGCGTATTGAGGGAGGGCGGTTGGTGCATCCTGCATTTGCCTGAACTAATATTTTTACGTGACAGTTCGTGTTGTTAGTTGCCTGCACCGGCGTCGCTTAGCGGGGATTTAAAGCAAAATAATTTTATAAATTTCAACTTAATTCTAAACATTAATTATTCTTATTAACGCAGTATATGGGTGTCTGCAGGTAACAGATCGGTGTGGGAGTTCGGGTGGGCGTACGGCGTGGGGTGGGGCGCCGCCATCTTCCTGTTCGGCGCCGTCGTGCTGCTGCTGTGCGACAAGGAGAGCGAGGAGCTATACTTCAAGCAGCGAAAAGTGAGTAGCTTGTCTTGCGATTGGCTGAATCTTGAAATACCGATATCGTTTAACAGACACCAACTTGATGCCGGCCTTATTCTTATAGGCCTTATTCTCCGACCGCGCAGACACTCGTCTGCGCGGTCGGAGAATAAGTGACGATTGTACAAATTAAAGTTCAGAAGGAAGTATCACGTCAATTGTCAACGTTCAAGCAGAATCCGAAACAGGCAGACGAATTCGCGCTGGTCTGTTAGTACATGTTTACACGCACTTATCGACGATATTAACTTTATCTGTTTCTTAATATGTTCTCTTTATTTGACTGCATGAGGATAGTTGTTCTCATGGGGTTCTGAAAGTTGCGTCCAAATGACGTTTTGACAGATAGCAAATAATCTTGGCAAGCCAGCCACCTATGATGATATCTTGTAAAGACCTTTGCTAGTCGAATAATGCAAACAATCTTGACATTCCTTTTTAACGAAATTATTAATTTTAAAATACGATATACACAAAACTCACAACTTACTAACGTAATTTATTTTTGAATACTGAGATCTTATAAAATCAAATAGTTACTTTATTTGATTTATTAATATTATTTTAAAAGTTATGAAAAGATTGTTTACATTATTGGACTAGCAAAGAAAAACGGACTCTATGTAAGCACTGCATTCTCCAATTCTGTGAATTGTAACGCGACTTTTTAAAAATATTTTTTACACGAAGACACGCTTGGCGAAGTGGTTAGCGCTGCTGATTTCGAGACCAGCGGTCACTGGTTCAAATCCCGTAGGAAGGAAATGTTTGTGTGATGAGCACATACCTAAAAGTTATGTGCGTCATAGTCGTTGTCTGGTATTTAGTACAGTTGCCAACACATCAGGTTACCCACTTTTGTAGCAAACTAGTTCTTATAACAACGGCATAAGACATCGCAGTGTTTACCTTAACGTGCTGTTGTCCGTACATAAGGAAGAAAATTCCTTACGTTCGTGTCAATTGGGGTGTTACCTGGCGCATATTATTTATTTACTAGCGGACCCAGCGAACTTTGTTTCGCCCCCATTCTCATTTCGCCTCTGCGGCTCCGTCCCGCCCAGTCCCGTAATTTAAAATTTTAAGCGGTCTCAGGGAATATTAAAAAAATATATGATGGGTATGAAAACTAGATGTTGGCCGATTCTCAGACCTACTCAATATGCTCACAAAATTTTATGAGAATCGGTCAAGCCGTTTCGGAGGAGTTCGGGGGAACGTGTCACAATGTTTGTGACACGAGATTTTTATATAAGACTAGCGGACCCAGCGAACTTTGTTTCGCCCCTAGCACCGTCCCGCCCCGGCCCCGTCTCGCCCAGCCTCGTAATTTTAAAAGTTAAGAAAAACACTATAATTGATCAGTTATCGAGCGGGATGAAAAAATGATCAAATTACTAAAATGGCTATAAAAAAATAGGGAATGGTGATAAAAAAGTAAAAATTTAGGGTTGTATGTATTTTTAATGCAACATCATAAAAAAAACAAAAAAAATCGTCCAAAAATTAAAAAAAATATTTAAGGGTGAATAACCCTTATCACTTAGGGGTGTGAAAAATAGATAGTAGCCGATTCTCAGATATACTGAATAGGCATATAAAATTTGGTAAGAATCGGTAAAGCCGTTTCGGAGGAGTACGGGAACGAACATTGTGATACGAGAATTTTATATATTAGATTGTAATTATTTGTTATTGCAGGTGGTAGCGACGGAAGGCGGCGGGCGCCCCTAGGGCCGCGGGCGCCTGCCCGACCTGGTGCCGTGAGGCGCCCCGCGCCCCTCGCGCCCCGCCCTCTCGCCCCGAGCTGTACTGCGCGACCGAACAGTGCTCTGTCATTGATGTCATGGTTTGAACTTTCAAGTCGTACCGGTTCCTTGGGAGTACTGTTACTGTGAGTAACAAATATGATAATTTACATCGCTGCGAAATAGAATTGGATAGTTGTTTACAATTACCGACAATTCAACGACCTCAATAGTTAAAGCAAATTTAACCTCCTAAGCCGCAATTGCGGTGGCGGTCGCGTTTCCGCGGTGGACTGCGTGCGCGTACGCAATTCGCGCGGTGTCAGGATACACGTTACGTAAACAGTTATAAAATCTTATTGAAACAAGCTATTATCATTCTGTAAAAAGCTTATTGTTACTGAATAAATAAACTATGCTTGTAATAAAAAACAAATGTATTCAAAAATGAAAAAATAGAACCAAACAAATTCGTGGTAGGGTGACGACATAAACGAAAAAAATTGCAAGAAAAAAAATCGAATTTTAATCAATAACTGACAGCAACCGGATGTGTTTGCGGTCTATGGTGTAGAAACATCTGTTTTTTACTCATAAAGGTCAACATGCTCAAGGAATAAGCATTTATACACCTTTTTTTTTTTTTTTGCAAAAAAGTAATTAAAAAGCGCCCACAGGTGGGCGCTTGGTAAAATCGCAAAACTCATGTTCAGCGCCCACCATCGGGCGCTCTGGCTGTCCAAGGGTTAATATTTGAGATCAAGTTTAACCGACGATTATTATTTACACAATTACATTTTTTTATATAAAGACCTAAACTAAGCAATCGGTCCCGGTCAATATATATTGATTCTAATCGAAAATGATATATTTGCAGTGTGATATGATTTGCGGCCTATATGTGATTTAAATATAGGCCAACCGTAACAGTCGTTTTTGACGTCAGTTTGTGTTTATTGTCCTCGCAATTAATGTACTCTATATTTAATGATGAATTAAACGGTATTTCTTTCACCCTAACTCAAGGCAATAATTAAATTCGTAATAATAATATGGAATACGTAAATTGGGAAGAAAAGACGACGAGTATGACGTTAGAAACGTCTCATTTTTGTGGTTTAGCTATAAGAGCCAAGCTTTCGTCGGAGCTAATCATAAAGCTATTACTATCGAAAAATAATAAACCACAAAACTATAGTTCTTAAAGTATACAAAATTAAAGGGTGGCAACATCAGATGATAAGGTTGTTGATTTTCCAGTAAAAAGACTATCAATGGGTTGTCTAAGCAGTACTTTCAAGAAATCATATTTATAACTTCACTTGCAAAGTTTGGAGATTTCCTCCAGGTAGACAAAGAGCAATTACAGAGCACTGAAATCGGGTTGTCAGGTGTGTGAATGCGATCGTCATACAGTACAAACTCGGCAGCGCGACTGCCGGGCTCGGGTCGTTACAACGCGAACGATCGCACGGATAGAGTAAATCTTTTGTTCTCCAAAAGTTCATAGTACTTCGACTGATCGAAATTATACGACAGAATCTCTTTGAATCTCATTCGAAAGCGCCACCAAAATACCAAAAACGGACCCTGGAGACCTACTAAGAAGAAAAAAATCTGTCAACATGATTATCGTTTTGGGAATCCGAAGCATTTTGTAGACGGATTGCTAAAAATGCTTCGGGTCCACAAAAAGATAATCGTTTTGCCGGTCTTTTATTGTGGTCTGATGCTATTTGGCCATATTCACAGCGAGTGCTATGATTTACGTCTATTTGGTTCGGTTAGTGCCGCGTTTCGTTCGTCTCAAAGTCGACCCGCAATCGACTGAGAGTTAGCTTTAAGTTTTAATAACGAGTGAGAGCCTTTTGAGGCCATATTTTAATTTATCGCTTGTAGATTTAAGTTAAAACGGCTCCGTTTCGACTCTACGGGACGCGTACCTCGTGATCCAAAGAGCGCGCGTATTTATTAACACGCTTATATTAGCTTTACTTGTAACTGTGTATGTAAGAAAATCTTGGAATCTTAATTTGAGCCACTTCCCGGTCTTCGATTAGGATGAAATTTTGCTCGCGCTCCTAGTTCTGATGACAATACATGACTAGCTAAGAAACGTCATTACAAATCCAATATGGCGGCCTCCCCAAGATGGCGGACAGGCTATTTGAAATGCACCCCTACGTTAATATGGGTATCAAATGAAATAAATTGCTGTCCGGAATTCGAAAAAAAATAGTCACGTGACTTAAATCCAACATGGCGGATTGGCTATTAGAAATGCACCGTTCCCATGATATGGGTATTAAATTAAAGAGTTAGCGGAATGCGATACGGAAAAATAAAAAAGCGTGTTTTTTTAGTTTTTTAAACTATTATAATTATTAGCTTTATTTATTGGGTTAGTGGATAGGATATCCGTGCGGCTCGGGCTCGGGCTCGGGCAGCGAGGGCGGGCGGACGCCGGTCGGGCGGGCGGCTCCAGGAGCGCCTGCCTGCAGTGAGCCGCGAGTGACAGTGATGTGACAGCTGACGCGGCGTACACTTTATATTCTCGGCTGCGACTAAACGAATTATAAACGTTACCGAGGTTACCCAGTGCGGTTCTCTCGCCACTGTGTGAAATCTATTTTATTAATATTTATATACTGTGTCGTCTGTATGTAACGATCGAATATTGTTTCTCGTCTCGGTGATATATTTAGAATCTCTCTCAGTATTATTGTTTACTTATCGAGTTCCGCAATCTACGATGGAATACCTTATTTGGAATTGATTATGATTTAAGAATAAACGTTATATTTTCTTAATATTTACCAGAAGGTATCCTCTGAACAGAAATTATATTATTTATAATCGACGTAATGAAGTGTTGTAAGACGGTAATGTTTATTGTAAGTGTAATATTAAAGTTGCAGACGCCGCGATGGTTGAGGCGAATATTGTTTGTTAGTGACGAGAAACCGGTGATTTCAGTTCAAAGTTCCGCCGATGGAGTTTGTAGAAATAGTGTAATAATATCTCGTCTATTCATAATCTGTATCTGTAATTGTATTTATTATCTCTTGGTTATGGCTTTAATTTCATAATTTGTGTAATATGTACACACATTTTGTGATAGATCGGTAGCTAACATCAATCAAGGCCTTTGGTGAAATAAATTGGAATTAATTTTGAATAAAGCTTTATTTAATGTAAACTATTTTAGAATTTAATGTTTTGGATATTAAATTTAGTCATTATTGATACACTAATCTTGTCACATAATTGTATAATGTTAGGCCTCGGGGATAGTGTGGCACTCGGTACAGATTGTCAATTGAACCGGTTTAACTCTCGACTGTTTTACACAAACATAATTTAATGCACAAGGCCAGCTATTTATTTAAGTAATCCTAACTTACTGTTAATATGTTATTGTAGGATTTGTTTAAGGATGACCATGCAATTAGCATAATATTTATTATGGAATGATCCTAAAACCCCTAGTTAGAGGTGACAAAATACTGTCAAAATTAAAGTTGTATTCATTTCCTCTCCTTGTTTATTCCTAAAGTACCTTAAATATAAATAATATACAGAAAAAAATTATGTAATCAATAAATATGGGTTCGTTGCCACTGCCATTGTATGTTACTGAATTTAATAATATATTTTGTTTTATTTAAGTAAGAAAAGAGTAATGCAAAGTGTGTAAATGGACATTCTTTTGTATTTACTAATAAGTGTACATTTAAATTAGTAATAATAACCCCGTTGTAATTATAACTATTATTGAATGGCATGAGCTATTTATTTTTATGCACCATCATACAGCATTTATACATGGGCAGTGATAAAATGCATCTAAGCACTATTTTCTTGATCATACTGTTTTAAAAAGTGTATTTTAAATTAATACAACATCATTTTTAAACCCAAAATAATGATTTTCTTTTTATTGTATAACTACCATTAGATATGCTTTTGTTTTGAATTTGATGATGATGATCATCATCATCATTGGATATTCTTCGTTATCATACTTAATTTGTGATCGCCCAGTATAATGTCCATTTTCATAGCCAAATTAAAAGTCATATCAATGAGATTCAATAAAGTACCTAGTGAAAATTTATCTCGTTTCATTTTATTCCTATTAATTAATATGTGACTCACAAAACGTACGTACGTACTTAACGTTTTTTTGAATATTACGCACCATTTCTGAGATACAATCATCTCAAAAAAAACATTTTATCATTTCGAGTTTCGACTTATTTGATGCGTTGACCTAGAATTGTGAAATTTAGTTAAGTCACAGCACAGATAGAACACGGAAACCGTAAAAAAAACTTTTCGCAGTTTATACTAAAGCTTGTTCGGAACCCTCGGTGCGCAAGTCCGACACGCTATTGGCACAGAAAATATAATAGTACTACGTACAGAAGGATCACTGTGCTAAGAATGATAAAGTAAAAACAACTTTCGCTGCAACGCAATGAAGTGCAATTCACTTCGCACGATTTTAATTCAAGGTTGTTTCATCTACCTATTTATACCTGTCTCTTTCTAACACGTAACGCTTTCCCTGTTTCGCGGCCTTGAATGTGTCAGGGTTGACAGCGGCGCGTGGCACGAACATACGCCGTAGGTACAAGACGCGCTACTCAAATAAACTAAATAGTCTAGAGGACATTCCTTGACTGTGTTCTATCGGAGAAAGTAATAGATAGTGTCAGCGTTCGTTTAATATTAAAAAAAGTGTTTACTCTGCCTAATTTAATTATTTGGTACAAAATTACTGAATTCGGAGAAATGAAAGTACAAACCAAACACACATGTATATACGGACAACAGCACGTCAAAGTAAACACTGCGGTATCTTATGCAGTTGTAATAAGGGCTAGTTTGCAACAAAAGTGGATAACCTGATGTGCTCTCGAGTCTCGACTGTACATCACACTTAACCAAATAAAATTGTGTATTAGAATTTTCTTTTCTCCGTGCAGTTTGGGTCATGACATGAATCATAGCTCGGTCTCAGCCTAGTTAGGGCGGTGAGTACGTTGCGCGGGTACACCGCCGTTTTAAAATTTATATTATTTAAAAAAAATAGTTTATTATAAATAATTTCAACAAATATAAAATATTATATTAATTTATTTTTTTATAAAAAAATATATAGTACATTCGCTAGCATCTTAGGTTACACACACTTTTGTTGCAAACTAGCCCTAATGTCAACTGCATAAGATACCAGTGTTAACCTTAACTTGCTGTTGTCCGTACTTAACTACAAAAAGAGACTTTTGTTTATGTGAACCTTATCTATCGTACCTTTATAAATGCTATCAAAATCGAGATTAATTTTATTGGAATACCTAAAAATTAAGGGTGATATTATACAGCTAAAGTAAAATAATGAACTGTACGTAAAATCCTAACACAAAATTACTTAAGTAATTTGGTAGGTACTTATAAATATTATGCTAAAGTTAAAGTAAGTTTATTGACCTGTTTCTGTTTATTTTAAGTTAGATTGAAGTAAGTAACTGGGTAGGTATCTTAAACTCAAACCTATTTCTTTGAACACAAAATTTGTTTTGATAAATAATGTCATAATTAGGAACACATATCTCAAATTGTTTTTAATCGTTATTTTGTTGTAACGAAGTCAGTCACAGGCTGAGAAAATAAACACAGTCTTGGGCGCGTGGCGCGGTCCGCGAGCGGCAGCCCCGCGCTCATTTATGCTCGGCGTACCGAGCCGCTCGAACGTACCTAAACTTCGGAGTGACACCCCCCTGCTATTGGCTAGTTTTTTTCCTAAATTTGGCAAAAATACTTTGACCTCATTCGGGTCGAGCGAGACGATTCGGGTGTTAGGTCGTCAACATTTCAACGGAGAAGTCTCAATACCTACGTAAGCGTCCTACTTAAGGTCAACACGAGGTCACACGAGTTATTGACTTTTTGACTAAACATGATTTTTTTTTATTTTTTTTATTTTATTTCAATTGGTAACAAAACAGACATTAATCAAATAGATACAAATAATAATTATTTATTAAATTGCTGTGAAAACTAGACCAATGTCCTAGCATGTTACACATTTACAATAATCAATTGCGTAATTAATAAATTTAAAATTAAGTGTTAAATACAATAAAAATTAAGAACAATCAATAGAATATAAAAAAAATCAATCAGTACAATCAATCAATTTACAATAAATATTAAATTTAAAAAGATCATTAGATAAACACACACAAATCTTAAAAATCTGGTTTGGGTTAGGTGGGGTAACACTTAGCTGAGGTCATCTACGAGGGCTCGTATTTCGTTCTTGAAGCGAGTAGGTCTATAATCAAATATGTCGAGTTTATCCTGCAGCCGATTGTATAAGCGACACATTCTAGCTATAGGGTTGTGCCGTGAGACATTGTTCCTATATATGGGTAGGACAAAAGTGGGCAGTGGGCGCCTAGCGTTTACTCTAATGTTAATACTTAAGGATGACGTAAGATCGGGAGATTCAATTAAGTGATGCACGATTTTGTGCAGAATCGATAAATCTAGTAGCTGCCTACGTGCACTTAAGGTAGTCATGCCAAAGGTCTTCAGCCTATCCGTGTATGACCCAGAAGATCGCCCCAAACCCAAACGGAAAGATATCAATCTGAGGATTTTTTTCTGCACCGATTCAATATGATTAGAATGGATCTCGTAGTAAGGGGACCAAATGGCCGATCCATACTCGAGCTTACTTCGAATTAGGGAGCAGAATAAGGTGATGAGACTTTTTGGATTTTTAAAACCCTTTGTAATCCTAGATAGGAAACCTAGAGTTTGCAGTGAACTGTTGACCATATTTTTGTAATGCGAACGAAAGGAGAGATCTGCGTCAAAACAAACGCCAAGATCCCTCACAGTGGATTTGCGCTCGAGTGTGTGTCCCTCTAGCTCATAGTCATAGTATATTTATGTCGTTTCTTAGTAAATGAAATCACCAGGCATTTACCGACGCTCAAGGACATACCATTCCTTAACCACCAGGCTTCTACCTTTGTGAGATCACTTTGCAAGCGGGCACAGTCATTTACCGTCTCAATCTGCGCGAAAATTTTTAAGTCATCGGCATACAAGAGTCGCGGACAAGTTAGTTCATTCACAAGGTCGTTGATAAAAATTAAGAACAATAATGGTCCAAGATGTGACCCCTGGGGGACACCAGATTTGACCGGAGCAGGTGATGACTGAAACCCCTTGACACACACTAATTGACTTCTATTAGTAAGGTAAGATTCCACCCAGCGCAGCAGAGATCCATGAACCCCGAGAGCGCCAACCTTGCGACATAAAAGACCGTGATCGACTTTGTCGAACGCCTTTTTAAAGTCTGTGTAAACAGAGTCCACTTGACCACCTGAGTCGAAGACGTGACATAGGTATGTCTTGTACTCAAGCAGGTTGCTTATTGTACTCCGGTTTTTCACAAATCCGTGCTGGTATTGAGAGAGATGCGGCTTGAAGTGGTGATAAAGGTGATCGTAAACGAGCGATTCAAGGACCTTCCCGGGGCACGACAGGAGACTAATTGGCCGGTAGTTCTCGCAGTTAGAGCTGTCACCAGATTTGTGAATAGGTACTATGTGAGCCACCTTCCAGGCTGAGGGAAAAATTCCAAGGGACAATGATTGATTGAAAATGATGGAAAGTGGCTGACTCAATTCTCTAGAACAGAGCCTGTATACTTGAGGAGGGATCCCATCAGGTCCAGCCCCCTTGGAGGCGTCGAGCAAGTCCAACTTACCTAAGACTTCCCTTTCGCTTACTGAGACTCTGGGCAAACTAGAAATACAGTCAGTCAGCTGAGGATGGGCCACATTATCGTTACCACATAAAGGCAAAGACTCCTCGAAAACTGACCCGAAATAAGATGAGAATAGCTGGCAAATGCCGTCACCGTCGGAAGATGATACTCCTTGCAAGGTCATGGTCTGAGGAATACTTTTATGATCTTTTTTATTTTTAACATAGCTCCAGAAAGATTTGATGTTCGTGTGCAAACTGTATTCTGTTGAGGCTACAAAATTCCTATAGCATGTGTTTGTGAGCATTTTTGCCCTTTTTCTCAAAAGGGAGAAGGTATCGTAATCCCTCGGATTATGAAACCGTTTGTATCGCCTGTGATACTTTTGTTTTTCCTTTAAGCACTTAATCAGTGAGGGCGTAAACCAGACGGGGTATCTATTGCTCCTGGGTTTCATCATTGGAGTGTGATTTACGATCGAGTCATTAAGCAACACATACATTTTGTTTACGTTAGTGTTTACATCGTGTGAATCTAGTTCGGCATGCCAGTCTACTGCACGAAGATCTGTCCGTATGCCTTCAAAATTACATTTAGCGAAATTTAAACGAGGGACGTGCCTGGGTTTCATACTTTTAACTGTGCCTTCAATCTCTATCTCAACGACAATTGGGGGATGATGTGTGTCGATTTTGGAAATTACTTGATCTGGTTCTAAAGCTAGAGTGTGCACGTTTGGGCAATTTGACAGTACTAAGTCGAGGAAACGTCCATTTTCATTGGTAGTGAGGTTTGATTGTGAGAGTTTGCAAGTCTCAATGGTGTCGATTAGATATTGAGATTTGAAATTGTGGGACAAAGTGGGTGTCAGGTAAGGGCCAGCTGATGACCAAGACAAATTAGGAGTGTTGAAGTTTCCTATCACCAAGGAAGTATCGTCTGGGTCAGCGGCTAATAATGTAGATTGCATATTACTATAAAATTGAGAAAGTGTGTCTTTTGGAATATCTGGGGGTAAGTAGCATGTACAAAGGTTCACGGTACGTAGATTGCCCTGCGATCCGAGCCTTAAAGAAACCCAGATGTCCTCAGCCTCGCAGTCCCACCCACTTCTACGGATGACATGTATTTCCTTTTTAATAGCAACAACAACTCCGCCTCCGTCCGACTTAGAGCTTGACGATGTTTCGCGATCACGTCTAAAGACATAATAACGGTCATCCAGAAATTCGCCACTATACACGCTGCTATTTAAATTGGTTTCAGTTAAGCATATAATATCATAATCATTTTGTAATATGTTAAGAAGTACACTAGTAAGTTTTGACCTAATCCCGTTAACGTTCTGGTAGTACAATGTTAAGATACTTGACATAAAGAATTGAGTTAATGATATGCCTATAAAATTTGTTCGAGATAAGATAGAATAGTAGGATGACATACAGTTATTGCCTATGTTTTCCTTAACCTGTCCAAGGTTAGAAGGTCCTTAACGTAGACCGCATTGGAGCCGTCGTCCTTCCTGAGGTACACCCTGTTGTATTTCACCCAGACGTATTTGTAGCTATGATCTTTAGCGAATTTTCGAGCCGCCGCATAAAGCTCCTTGCTCTCAACAGACAGATGCTCCGCAAGGTAGACAGTAGATCTTTCGCCAGGTATGCCGAGAGTTGACGTGTCTAGAGGAGATGAACGGTGGCTTTTATTATATCTTCTATACGCCGACAGGATCGTATCACGGTGACGCTCGGATGGCAAAGTAACTAGGATGTTACGAGGACGCGCAGAGCTTGGGTTAAATTTAGCTACTCTTCGAATGGCACAAATATCGGAGTTCTGGACGGGCACGTTTAGTGTGTCACAGATTTTCTTGACAATGGCCGTTAGATCCTCGTTCCGTTTGTCCGGAACGGCCTGTATTTCCAGGTTTCGGCTGCGAGATACTTTCTCCATCGAGGCAATGCGACGTTCCATCGCGGATAGTTCAGACTGAACCCTGGCTTTTTCCAACTCTAATTTAGATATTGCGGTGTTGGCTGCTGTGAGGTCTCCTTTAAGGTCTTGCTGTTCACTAGCGAGAAAATCCGTCGTTTGTGTAAATTCAGCCTTCAAATTTTCTGTGACAGATGTAATTTGGTTTTGAATCATTTTATTAATGGACGCGCGAAATGAGTCAAACTTCGCGTCCAGTTTGTCGTCTAGTTTAGCATCTAGGAGGCACAAGAATTCCGCATAAGTCACATGCCGTTAGACGAGACGCCGGCCTGCGCTGTGGGTAACGGCTCAGTATTTACTCTGCAACTGTTCGAGGCAGTTGTGCTTTCGTCGTGTAAAGACTCGTCACACGACATGGTTGATTCATTCAATGGCTGTGAAAAGTGTTTGCCTACAGGCGTGTCGGGTCCCTTCCGGCGCGTAGTGTTCGCACAGCTAGGACAGTACCAATTAGCTGTTAATTCCTTTCTGTTTTGTTGAAAGTAAAGAGATGACATATTTAAGCACTTGTAGTGATAAAGACCTCGGCAGGGATTGCATTTAAGCAAGTCATCTTTAGATACAGCAGTTTTACATGCCCAGCAATTCATTGTGAAGTGTTTAAGCAAGCGTAGTAATTAAGTTAAGCGATAAAAATATGTGTAACAGGTGAAAGGCGGCGTCTGGTTGTCTAGTAGCAACAAACGGGTTTCCGTGTGCGAATGAAAGCGGAGACAGTGCAGATAGTTGTGGTGCGAGTGAGACGACAAGCGATGCGTGCACGCACAGTCGGGGTCGATGACCGCTGGGAATGACGTAATCTCGTAGAACACAGCTGGTTGTTATGTGCGTTTGAAAATAATGTTCACAAGTTCACAATATCACTGATTTACACAAAAATAGGAACGATTCACGAAAAAGTAACTTCACTGTCAGATAGTACACATTGCAGGCTTCATAATAGTATAAGTTTCCATGTTTGAAATTCACTATTGTGTATGTTTTTTTGCGATAAATGCGGAGCAGCGATTCAATGATGTTTACGCTAACGCGACGCGAACGTTTTTTGATGTCCTGCATCCTAGGCAATATAGTTTCTGAAAAGGCAGTTCCACAAGCCTTGCTTGTTTTGAGTTTGTATGGATCATAACAGATAGCTTAAATAACACAACTCCTGTCTTATCAAGTTTTTTGGACATGAGCAAAGCGTTTGATTTCGTCAATCACTCCGTGCTAAAAAATAAATTAAGTTTTTATGGAATTGGCATAGCATTGGATTGGGTAGAAAGCTTTTTAAAAAATAGAAGTCAATGCACCGAAGTCTCAAAAATTGTTGAGTCTCGTCACATTTCCGTGAAACAAACATTTCGATCTGAACTTAAAGTAAACAGTAGTGGTGTTCCTCAAGGTAGCATTCTTGGACCTCTTCTTTTCTTAATCTACATTAACGACCTTCATAAAGTTCTTAGTCAACAATCTATTGTTTGCAGATGACACTACCATAATTGTTAAGTGTAAATCAAAAGACTCATTTGAGACGGACGCCAACAAGGCGCTCAATGATGCAATTAAGTGGCTGAATAAAAAAAAGTGGCAATTGATAGTCTCAAATTTTGTCGGCTTTACTGTAGATAAACATCTTAACTGGAAAGAACATAAAGATCAAGTTTTCTCTCGATTAAATAGATTCGTCTTTGCTCTGAGAAAACTCAGACAAACGATTTCTGTGGAAGCTGTCTTGGCGGCGTATCAAAGCTATGTCTCGTCAGTTCTAAGTTACGGGCTGATACTTTGGGGGAACTGTGTTGATTTAAACAAGGTATTTAAAAAAAAATAAAGCATACGCGTAATCGGCAATGCAAGGTTTGATGCCAGCTGTAAGTCACTTTAAAAATTACTTAAGTACTTCCTTTGCCATCTATGTATTTATGGGACTTGTGTGTGTTTGTGTTCTCCCATCCGAAATGTTGGAAAAAACGATCAGACGTTAATCCGCGACCGACTCGTGCGAGAGTCATGAACCGCTTATACCATCCTTCTTGCCACAAACAAATTTATGAGAAAATTGTATTGAATATGGGCATTGTGTTGTACAATCGTCTTCCAGATAATATTCAATTGATTGACAACCAAAAATCGTTTAAATGCAAATTGACTATCTGGCTATTACAACATTGTTTCAATAGTTTTAAGGGGTTTCTTGACTCTAATTTAAATTGTTTAAAATGATATAATAATGACATGCCATATCATAATTATGTAATTGAGACATGTAAAATAATATTTTAATCTAGCTTTGACTATACTTGATTAATATTTGCATGCTATTATTTTTGCACTGAACGTATTTTATTTTTACCACTTTAACATGTACTGTGTTCTTGCAAATCAATGATGATTCTGATTCCAATTTGGATCCATTTTCGGGTTTCGTAGTCCAACAAGGAACCTCTTTTAGGTTCGCCATGTCCGTCTATCCGCAGTTCAGCGCAAGGACGAGGTGCTAGATTACTGTAATTTGGCATGGTTATACAGTATTCATTACTCCCCGCCAAAGTAGTTTCATAAAATTTTTAAAACTTTTTTTAGGGTACTTTTCACATAAAAGTAACGTGGGGATGTATTTTTCCTCTTGCCGACCCCATCGTGTATGGTAACGTTTAATAAGTCTTAAACGGTAGTAGGTGGCTACGTGAAAAAATCACAGCACGGCTCTTTTCTACTCTCTCTAAATTACAGAGCTGTAGTCCATAAACATTAAGCGAAATAAATGTTCCATAAAGAAATCTCTCCATAACGTTCCAAAAGACTATTGTGTGCAGGCGGGATGCCTACATTTGCGGTCGAAAACGTTTTCCAACCAAACCTTTATGGAATGAGACAAATTTGGTCTGTTTTTTTTTTTGTTTGGTTGGACTCTTAACCTACACTTACTTTTGCTCCTGGGAGGTGCGTAAAAAGGTTTGCAGCCTTCCGCAATGGCTGGGGTCAGGCTTTCATACAGTTCATAAAAGGTATTAAAAATATAAAAGACCTATAGCGTTAACACCAAAATAAAAAAGTTACATTACTTACAAAAAATAGTTTATTGTATTTGAACATTTTCAGCTTTTTGTACAAAAAACCAAAACGACAAATGTATTACATCAACATTTTAAAATAACCGCCAGATTTAATTAGCATAATGTTTAATCAGATTTCAAATCTGCACAATTTACAAATCGTATAACATAATTTTGCTTCAATAATAATAATAATTAAAGACTGAACTTCTCAATTTAAATACTATAATTACCATTACTCAGGTCTTTATAGGAAGAGGTGGGTTTTAGACTTCAACACCAGTAATTTCCTTTATGCTTTTGATAAGTCTTGCGTTACCATCTTTGTAATCAACCGGTTGCGCGTTCATCACTGTGGTCTTCAATCGGGTCTCATCCTGTAAAATGAGAATACATTTTTTTTGTTATATACATACATCTACACTAATATTATAAAGCTGAAACAAACTTTTGGACAGGCCAATCTCAGAAATTAAATTACTGGACCGATTTGAAAAAATATTTTTGTGTTAGATAGCTTATTTATCTAGGAAGGCTTTAGGCTATAAAACATCACGCTGCGACGGGAGGGGAGCAAACTCAAAACGAGCAGACGAAGTCGCGGGGGACCGTTAGTGGAACTATAAAATATCATTTTATTGAAGCAAATGTTAAAGTATCAAAATGAAGAACATACAAAGGTATGTACGGATTGGACGGTCAAAGGCAGCACCTTTACACTTTCAAATGCAAAAAAAAAGATTGCAAACATGACACTTCGATTTTGTCTCCTAATACATTGCCCCCGATAGTACAGACTTGCCTTATAACACAAGAAGTTGGTAGTTTTGCCTGGATGTTTTCCGGAAGTTTTGAAATTGAGCTATCTAAGAGATTTTGATGTGCTCTTTCCGAATTTTAACTTTGCCACCTCGTATCTAAGCCGCCCGCGCCGTCATTTTGAAAATGTGCTATATTTCAAAAAACTAGTACCTACTAGGGGGGAACTTAAGACTTTTTCAACAGTGAGATGACTGACAGACTTGAAGAAACTAAAGGCTCCGTTTTTTGTCATTCGGCTACGGAAAAATGGCGCCCAATAGTAATTTTCAGGCGATCTCCTTTTCGGCTCATTTTACGATAAAAGTGTCTAGTTCAAAATTAAAGACGAGACAATTTCCTACAATTAATGCTTATTCACATTTTTCATAAAATCAATAGTTTCGGTGTACAAGCTCTGCAAAGTGTCAAGTAACACGCGTTTTTGCCGAATTCCATTTGGATTGGTTTGATAGCTTATTTATCGATGCAGGCTTTAGGTCTATAGTAAGTTAGGCTGTAGCGAACTCAAAACGCGCAGACGATGTCGCTGGGGACCGCTATTTATTTACAGTAGTAGAGTGTAACTCACGCTGTACGTCTCCATCTTTTGCGGAACTTGACCTCCTCGAAGAGCGTCGCGTTAGGCTATAGTACGTCACGCTGCGACGGGAGTGGAGGGAGCTAACTCAAAACGCGCAGACGACGTCGCGAAAACCGCTAGTTATTTATAGTAGTTTAGTGTCACTCACGCTGTACGTCTCCATCTTGTGTGTCGCCCTACTTTCTACCGAACGCGCACAGACCAGACGTGTTCTGTGGCGCGTAAAAGCTTTTCTGCCTACTCTCTTTGTCCCACTTGCCAAGAATCTCGCTCCTGGACATGATCTACCATGGCCGATAGAAGTCCTTAACAGGCTTCGGACTCAGGTTGGCCGAACTGCCGAAGTAAGGAGAACATGGATTTTCGGCAAGCTCCGATGTGGACTGTGTTTGCGGTGCAGTGCAAACTATGGCACACTTAACATCGTGCCCGGCGTGCCCCAACACCTGCACGCCAGCGGATTTAATGAACTGCAGTCGATCCGCAATACAAGTGGCTGAATTCTGGGCTGCAACGATTTAATTCCTCGGGTTCCATTGACACGCTAAGAAGAAGTATAACTCAAGCTGTAAGTCTCCATCACGGTGCGGAACTGGACCTCCTCGAAGAGCGTCGCGTTAGGCTATAGTACAGAGGCCAGCACATCAGGTTACCTACTTTTGTTGCAAACTAGCCCCTATGACAACAGAATAAGATACCGCAGTGTTTACCTTCACGTGCTGTTGTCCGTACATCACGCTGCGACGGGAGGGGAGGGAGCAAACTCAAAATGCGCGGCCTATGTCGCGGGAAACAGCTAGTTATTTATAGAAGTACGAACTGATAGCCGTTGGGGCAGGAAAGTTCTAGATTGGAGACCATTGGACCAAAGACGCAGCGTAGGACGTCCACCAACAAGATGGACAGACGACCTTAAAAAGACCGCAGGATCAAACTGGATACAGATCGCTAGTGATCGGTCGCTGTGGAAAGCCGTGGGGGAAACCTATGTTCAGCAGACGTACAGCGTGAGTTACACTCACGCTGTACGTCTCCATCTTGGTGCGGAAATTGAAGACGAAGGTGCGGAACTTGACCTCCTCGAAGAGCGCCGCGTAGGCTATAGTACATCACGCTGCGACGGGAGGGGAGGAAGCAAACTCAAAACGCGCGTAGTTTAGTATAACTCACGCTGTACGTCTCCATCTTGGTGCGGAACTTGAAGACGAAGGTGCGGAACTTGACCTCCTCGAAGAGCGCCGCGTAGGCCGGCTTGTCGTGGTCGAAGGCGCGGCCCACGTCTGCGGCGCTGCGGCCAAGCATCGCCTCGGCCGCCTCGTTGAACGCCGTGATGCGCTGGTCGCCCGTCGGGTCCGACACGTTGGCCTGGGAATGAACACACTAATCAGCATGTATGGTTCAACAACCCGTTGGTAATCGTTTATTGAGGAAATCAACAGCATAAAGTCCAATATTGATATTCCTCTTGAATGAATGAATGAATGATATTTATTGTTCATGGAAACAAGGTTACAGAGGTTTTACAGCTAATTCAAGTTTCACTTGGGCATTTCTTCAGAAAGTGTTCTTCGCGTCACCTTCGTGGCGAAATTTAATAATAATATTATTTAAACGAAAAAAATACTGCTTTAAAGAAACTATCAAACTGTAACATAATCTGTTAGAATCATGAGAATCGGTTCATTATTCATGTAGATATTTAATATTGAAATTTTGTAAGCCACGAAAGTTACTCACCATGACACGAAAGTTACGCAGCGTCTTTTTGGATAGATAAGTCGGTAATAAAAGTATCAATTACTTGAAATATTATATATGTATGAGACAAAAAGTAATGTGGTTAGGTATTACATATATTTTTAAACATTAATTATGAACACTAACATAATAATAGTATGTTACCTTCGACAATGCTACTACGTACTAAATTATTTATGAGTATCCGATATTTCGACACTGTTGCAAGTGCCATGATCACAGCGTACCTAAAACTATTGCGAGTGAGCTTTTATTTGCAGACTTAATGGTCTACCCTCCTTATAAGTCTTTTATTGCACTCATTTTCGGTATCACTGACCTCAAATTCACTGTTTACTCGCATTTGTTCTCGACACACAACACTGACAGTATTTGTGAGCGATAGGACACTTTGTTTAATTTTACGGTTTCACACTTTCGAAGCAATGGTATTTTGACATTCGACAATTTAAACCCATACTTACGATCGAATTTTTAGTATTTTGTAATTTCCCTTGACCAATTTTGGTAAGTAGTCGCATTCTGTCGAAATTATCTGAGATTATTAAGGTAAGGGTAAGCTAAGGTACATAGTAGCAAATCTGTAGCAATCAACTCTTTACCCTCCAAAGTAGTGCCTCAAATTACATATAGGTAACCCTCCGTTTTAGTAGTCTAACTACTTGCCGGCTATTATCAACTCATTTTCAAAGTCAAATGCATAAGGTTATATTAGGTATATAGGTCAGGCCCTTTATAAACTTTACAAGCAATAAATTAGTCTTCCAGATATTTATCTTGCCTGGAGTGAGACTATTTAGACTACTAGCTGCGGGATCATAGCTGTAAGAGCGTTCAAAATATGACCTTTTCTTATCCAATAAAAAAATAAACTATTTCATTAGAATCTTTGGAAATAAACACCAGACGTCACGCGCTTATTGCCGAACCTTGGAATTTTTAGTATCAGTGTTAATTGTAGTTTTTTTCCCGTAAAGCAAGCTCATGATTTCCAGTCTTTATCAAGTAGCCTCAAAGTTGACTCTTTTATCGGTCTAGAGGACAATTTTCCAGCTTTAGACCAGGCTCAAATTTTAGCCATGCCACTTAGTTGAATAAATTAAGACGACTGGCATTACTCCTATCATTCTTATTAGTGGCAAAGAATTATTTTCAAAGTTTGCTTTTGTGATATTCATTATTTTCTCATGTAAACTACACAAATTGGGGTAATTAAGAATAATGCACGAAAATTAATTAATTAATGAGTATGCTTTTTTTGAGTAACATATTGTGATTACTTTTTATAATTAGTAAATAGATTAATCAGGCGATTCAAAGCCGAATGAAAATCAAGATTTAAGACGTCATGTTCTACACATTTTTCTAGTAAGCTAAATTATTTCTATAAATCATATTTGTGCCTCTGGAAACTGTCTTAGTAGAAGAATTCAAGTTTGAAACGTTAAGGCGGTTATTTTAACAACATTTACAAACCATAAAATATAAATTCTAGTGAGATCAGTACACTTTGATAACCTTTCGTCGAATGATTTGTATCTTTCGTGGGCAATTGACCACGAAAGTTGTGCCACGCAAGTGACGAAAATTTTTCATTTTCAGAAATATTAAATTAAGTAACTAATATTTATGTAATCTTATCTTCTATTGGTGTTTTGACACGTCTAAAGTTTCTGCGGACCTATGGTTTGTGTCGATAGGTTGAACATTTTTGAAGTTATGAGCATTAATGTGTCACATTTTCGAAAATGGTAAAATCGTGTGACCGACACAAAATTATTTTTATTAAATTTAGATCTAAAGAGGGATTTTTTCCACCTCAATATAACTTATCCTGACTATATGTCCAATTTTTCAACATATATTATGTTTATATAATGTAAAAGCCCAGCAAGATATAAGTCTTTAAACTGAGCGCCAACTCAGTGTGACGCGCAAAGAACAGCAGTTTTACTCCCGATTCCGATGGTAAAATATTTTTTCCTACAAAACTACAAACATAATAACACATTTTAAAGTGAATTCATATAAATAGATACATGATAAAACATACAAAATTTATTCTTAAATTAAACATTGAATATGTTTGGAATAACAAACGTGTGACCATCAAAAAACGGTGCTCAAATAATGGCCCACTTGATTCTACCTTTTCAGGTGTATACACATTTTACATAAATTAATAATCAATTTCAGTCAAAACAAAATTTGAAAGGCATGTCTTAATTTCAGTAGAGATATTAAATTGATTAAAAAAACTCAATAAGTATTAGTTAGGTATTATTAATAATATTTATAATTATATATAAAGTCAAAAAAGTCCTTAACACTGTAAAGCAATTCCTTAATAACCATTTCACAACCAATTGTTTAAATGCTCCTGTTTAATATTCTCATATTTAAAAGAGTTTGGCAGTTCATTATAAATGACAATGCACATACTTTTACACGAAATGATTAATTCTAAAATAATATTAACACAAAACTCACAACTTACTTAGATCGTTGAATACTGATATATTTTAAGATCAAATAGTTAATTAATTTTATTAAGTAATATAATTTTAAAAGTAATGAATAGATTGTTTCCATTAATGGACTAGCGAAGGAAAACGGATTTTATACATTTTTATCACTTATGTTTAGTTTTAACACATAGGCTATAGCCAATTAGGTACAGATTTCGCTTATCTATAAATCAGTAAGTAAGCACTAAAATATTATTAACTAGCTGTGCCCGCGACTTCGTTTGCGTGGAATAGTGACTTTGGGTAGATTTTTTAATTATTTAGGCTAATTATTTTACAAAAAAGATAAACCGCGAATATGTTGCAGAAATATTCTCAAATAATAGCATTCAGTTTGAGACGGTTGGACGTTGTAAACGTGGCAGACTGCCGAGAAAGCTGAGTCCTTTTTCTAGGCATTCTACTAATTAATTCAGTAGGTACTTTTTTATTAAAAATTATAATTTGGTAGGTAATATAAAAATGGTGAAAAGATAAACAAAACTTAACAATTTTGTCATAAAAAATGTCCAAAACGTCAAAGCTTTGTAGAGATACAACAAAACAATACCCAATTACAATGAAATCAAATTTTGCATTAAGATTGGTAAACATAAATTAAGTCAACCAACCTATTAATTAAGCATTAACCTAATGTAATCAATCACTTTACAGAGAATAAGAAGAACAATATCAAATCAAATTACCTACTACAAAAACAAATTATAAATGCACATTTAGATTTAATACCTTTCTCCTACCTACTTGAAATGTTACTTATTACTAAGTCAAGAAAAACTTTTATTAAATGCTGAGATGAGTTATCGCGGTGACTTATACCTGCATAAATCTGAATAAAGAATTTAAACCAAAAGTATTACTGAATCTACCTAATATAAAATATCTGCAATCAAAATAATGAGCTCAATTCTTTTACTACTCCGTAGCGAAAGGAAAACTATGTATTACGCGCTGAAATCACTTGAAGTTTCGCAAAAAAAGCAGTTGCGCGGGACAACCGTTCCCTAGGGAGCCGACAAAATTAATCTAATAGGTATGTATAAGGAAAATATTTCAACGCAAAACACATATTTTAATGTAAGTGAGAAGCTACCAACCATACTTAGCGCAAGCTCGCGTTGTAAGTACTTAAGCTGCGAGTATTATTTTGATGTGGAGTCATTTCAAAACTGTGATAACTTATTTATTGAAATCAAATGTTGTGAACTTTGTTCAAAATGAAATGCTCGTGACGATGAATGTTGAAATTTATTTTGATAAGAATCAATACCCGTGTGTATAAAACACCTTCAAAAATAATGTTTGAATAAAAATAGTAAAATATTTTAACGCAAAACATACGCAGTTTTATTGTAACTAAGAAGCCAGCAACCATAGCAATTAGCGCAAGCGCACGTTGTACTTAAGCCACGAACATTATTTTGGTGCGGAGTAATGTTAAAACTGTGATAGCTCCTAAGATATTTATTAAAATCAAATGATATAAAGGGCAACTTTATTCTAAATGAAATGCTCGTGATGATGAAACTATTTATTTTTATAAGAATAAATACCTGTGTGTATAATATGCCTCTAAAAATGATGCATTATTTTTTTACAAATTTATTAACATAAAAAAGGTTTTAGTAAGTCAACCATAAAAGATAGACATATGCTGTCACGGACTTTATTATAGAACTCTTGATGCTGAATAATCCTGTCATATATGATTTTTGTGTAACTTAAGCGGTTTCGGCAGCGTACGCAGCGGAAGCTCTCAAGAGGAATATCTTTCTCCCGTTTTCGCAACATTTTTCATTGCTGCTGTGGTCTTATGAGTCGTATCTTTATGTTATATAGCCTAAAGCCTTCCTCGATAAATGGACTATCCAACGTAAAAATATTTTTTCAAAGCGGGCTAGTAGTTTTGAGATTAGCAGGTTCAAACAAACAAACTCTTCAGCTTCATAATAATAGTATAGATAATAAATTATTTATCTTAAAAGTGACACATTTTCAATCTATACTAATATTATAAAGCTGAAGAGTTTGTTTGTTTGTTTGAACGCGCTAATCTCAAAAAGTACTGGCCCGATTTGAAAAAATATTTTTACGTTGGATAGTCCATTTATCGAGGAAGGCTTTAGGCTATATAACATAAAGATACAACTCATTAGACCACAGCAGAAATGAAAAATGTTGCGAAAACGGGAGAAAGATATTCCTTTTGAGAGCTTCCACTGCATACGCTGCGGAAACCGCTTAAGTTACACAAATATCATGTATTATGAAAGGATTGTTCAACATTAAGAGTACTATAATAAAGTCCGCGACAGCATATGTCTATCTTTTATGGTTGACTTACTACAACCTTTTTTATGTTAATAAATTTGTAAAAAAATAATGCATTATTTTTAGAGGTGTATTATACACACAGGTATTTATTCTTATCAAAATAAATAAATTCATCATCACGAGCATTTCATTTAGAACCAAGTTGCCCTTTATATCATTTGATTTCAATAAATATCTTAGGAGCTATCACAGTTTTAACATAACTCCGCACCAAAATAATGTTCGCAGCTTAAGTACAACGTGCGCTTGCGCTAATATATTATAAAGCTGAAGAGTTTGTTTGTTTGAACGCGCTTATCTCAGGAACTGCTAGACCGATTTGAAAAAATATTTCTGTGTTGGATAGCTTATTTATCGAGAAAGGCTTTAGGAAACAAAACATGACGCTGCGACGGGAGGGGAGGGAGCAAACTCAAAACGCGCGGACGAAGTCGCGAGGACTGCTAGTTATTCATAAATGTATCATTATCTTTTTATGTAATAACTAGTAAATATGGTGTTTATATGTATAGGTAATTAAGTGTGTAAAAAAAAGATACAATTTACTTAACATGCACCCAGAGGCTTTTATCATACATATTATGGTGAATTTAAACTTGCATTCAGTTATCACAATGACTCTTTTAGCACTTTAATTATTTTTTCATTTCTACTGTTCGGAAAATTTAACTTTTATGTGAAGATAGACGGGTGGAAAATAGTTTTTCCATCCCTAGGGTGGAAAGTAATTTAGTTTTAATTTCATCGATCAGACATTGAGTTAAAACTTAAAGATAATTGAGTCACATTGTATTTTTAAAATAAACAAGCTTTCCATATGTTTAAGATTAGCTGAACATTAAAGGCGTGTTAATTAAGGTCACTGATTTTAAAAATGTACAATCGGTCTTATTTTTAACAATTTATAATCTACAAATATATTTGGGTTTCCCGCCATACATACACACTTTTTTTTAATTTTAAATTGTCGCATTTTGTTTGTCGTTGACGAAATATTTTTTTTAGTTTGGTCGATTGTTGCATAGATTATTAAGCAGGCGTAGGCGAAATGCCGCGATTTTGTTGTTCATTAATCTTCTAACTCGCTCCCACCTTTATAGTTAGGGGGGCGAATAGGGGAATTTTCGGTAATACTCGAGCGTGGCAGTTTAAGATATGAGAGATACCTTGGACCTAATAGAACAACCTTGTAAAGTATTTAGCTCTATATGTAGTGACGCGCGCCTAGGATAGACGATCAGATTAGTAAAAAAAAATCGATAGTCTGTAATACTCGAGCGCGTCAGATTAAGATATTGGGGGTTGATTTTTGTGTTTTAAGACTAAATTTAACTAATCTGACGATAAGTCCTTGACGCCGCCGAGTTATAGGGTCGCGAACTTGTAAAAAAAAACGTTAATCCCGCATTCTCGAGCGCGATTTTTTTTATTTTTATTTTGAAGAATATAATCTAAAACGTACTAAAAATACAAAATCTGCCGGTTTCCGCATGACCAGGAGTGTGAAGGAGCCATTTCGTCTTCCGAAAAACGGGTTGCGGCATATAAGTCGCGAACGATACATTTTACAAAAAAAAAGTTTAAATAAACAAAAAGGTAATTTTATTTTACACAAAAAAGGTCTCTTTACATTTTTGTCTAAAGTTAAAACTTTTTGACTTGAAGCTTCATAAAAACTCAAACTCCCGGTTTGTTGAGTATATCTTGAAAACTGAGGGTGTAAAAAAAATGATATGAAATAACGATGATTAAATTATGTTACTTTAATCTCAAAAAAAAAAATTTTTTTCTAAAGCTTCTCGACAATTTTCGTCGACTTGGAAAAGGTTACGCGTATCTGTATACAAAAGTATTATTAACATGTACAGTTTCATGTATGTATATTATTCAATAGCCTGTTGATCCTCAAATTGTTTTTTGGACGTACCGTCAGCAAAACGAAGTGAAGAATAATTAAAAAGAAAGAAGAAAGGAAAAAACAAGAAACCAAAAAACCTTTCCGGTCAGATTAAGAGAACCCACCAACATTTTTGTCAGATTAAGAAAATATGCTTTCAGGATACCGAGATGAACCTCCCCTATGAAAATCTGACGCGCTCGAGTATTTCAAAATAACTATTTTTTTTTGCATTTTCAAAAATTCATCATAACTTATGGTCACGCCAAAACCGTCAGTTTTTTTTAAGGGAGCTTCCTTGGGGCCTACTTAACACCCCTTCCAAAAATCTGACGCGCTCGAGTAATTTTTTTTTTTTTGCATTTTTGACTACTTTATATGCCTACCCCCACCACGCAAACCGGCAGATTAGTATACCGTTGTTATCAGAGGCACTTGGGGCATACGTATGAATATCTGACGCGCTCGAGAATGCCCAAGTAACTGTTTTTTTTTTACATTTTTGAAAAACCGTACACGCCAAACCCACCGCTAAAATGGTTTTTACCATACGAGCTTTTCTTTTCGAAATTATTTTATCTTTCGATTTTGATAGGTCTCGACGGCGCCGTTGAATTACGCCATTTAGCTACCTCGCCTCCCTAACTATTAGCTGTCACTCATAGCGCTATCTCATGAGGCAAAATTGAATCCTGAATTTGACATAACCTGTGGTACTTTTGGTGACAAGTAACCTTGTTTTCACACGGTTGCATTCTTCTAGTATTATTTTTGTCTGTGAGAAAAAAATCGATCGATATTTTAACAATGATTTGAAATATTTGATATCGTCCGCGTTTTATGTACTCTGTTGTCTTCCGTGCCGTTACTGTCCTTCTAATCGTGTGTTTTATGTATAACGACAGTAAATGAACTGATTTGTGATGTAAAAACTTCATCCAAACAACATAATATCTAATCATCGCGTCACAATCACATAGCTAAATTTATTTTCTTCTTCCTCAGTCGCAATGAAAAATAGTATGTATAACTAGGGTGAAAGCACCCATTTCACTCTCGAATTATTGGCCGCCAAAAACATCTCGTGCAACAGTGCACTGGGTCACTTTCTTCCCTTGTATAACAATCTACTATAGCTAACCATTATTTGATTTGGCAGCCCCGGCGAACTTAGTTTCCTTTTATGTCCTATTCGGCGCGACGACGAATCTAACAAAGTAAAAATCTTGTAATACGTTCCATACGTAGGCGAGAAAAAGTGTGGTCGGTGTGGGAAACCATGAGGATGGCCTTTGTTTAGCAGCTGATAATTATGGTTGGTACATATGACAGGATAACGCTGGATGTAGACCACTCGCAACTGTTCGCTATTAAAAAGGATGAGCTATGTTCAGCAGTGGATGACGTCCTCAAGTTAATAATAATGATGATGATGACGAAACTCACCCCCAAAAGCAGTCGGTACTTGTAATTCGGGTACTCCCTATTACACTTCTCGCATCTGAACAGCCCGTTCTCTTGATCCACCAGTTTCTTGTTACACTGCTCTTGAGGACACGCTTTATAGATGGCGTTGTCACTGAATGTGAAGGTCAGCACGCCGAGTAGACTGAAGTAGTCTCCCTTCTCGCCGGCGCCGAGTTGTCGCGCCTCGGCCTCGGCGAATGTGAGCCACTCGTTGCTGCCGCCTGTGTACATGCCCGACCTGCAAAAAGGAGATGTGAAAATGAAGTTTATTTCCAAAAGTTACAAATTACACATTTGCATGTAAATTACAGAAATCTAAGTTATCGTAATACAAAAACATGTTTAGGACGATACATTAAGCAAAGTACACTTTTATAAGTTGTGTAAGTTATTATTTAGTAAGAGTGTGGTTAGAGTGTGACGTTTTAAAAGTGAAGCATAACGAAATTTAAAGTATCTTAACCGAACTAGAGAGATTTCTTTCTTCCTTTTATAAACCCATAGATAATGGGGTAAACACACAAGTCTGTGAAAGTATGCGGATTTGTATGTTGTCTAAGTTATTTTATTTCAACTAGTTACATAAAAATTGTTTCTCAGATACATAGTTATGATGATAGAGGCATCCTGTTACATGCCGTATGGTAACAATCATGCTTTTCAGCATTAAAACGGATCGAGTTGAGTAGGCCCTAGTTGTTCAATACGACAAAAACAAGGCACTAGAATTGGGTAGTTCTTGAAAGAAGCTTCAATTAAAGTACTTTAGCAATCTAGTTCTTTTACTCACTAGTTCATTATCGTTGAATACGGCTCAGTATTCCAGTCCATTCGTTCAGTGATAGAGAGTAAAGCGTACGGATATAAGTTTTGTAACTGGCAACCCTATATAGAAGAAAAGAAACCGCTCTCTCGTTGCCGCGCTTTGAATTGCATCGTCACCTTTTTAGTTTGTTGAGTACCGAAATATTTATTATCAATATCAATAATACATTGAGCGTTATTTAAGTGATTTATTAAAGATAAATCCGACCAAAGTTAGTGAGTGCTCGAAGTTGGCGTGGAATCGACTATCAACGCACCATTGGTGTATCGTTACTAATATAATTTCATTGCTGGCCAGTAATTTAAGTGTAATTGATACATCCTTTGAATGTGTTGCCTTCTTAGCAATCGCCGACACCAACCAGGTATGAAATATTCAGATTTATTGTCACGACCACATTGTTAGGTATTCTTTGCAAACACCAAAATTACATCAGACCACTTTTACAGTCCACTGTTTTCGTACACTTTCAAAAATATTAAAAAATAAATAATCGTAATACTAGACTGCCGAAATCTTATTCTTTATTTTTTAGTTATGATAACTCACTACTTCACAGTTCAGTGGTTTACTACTAGTGATATTGTGATAGTAGAACTACAGAACTAAATGAACTAGATGAGTGATACATATCTTTGGCTTCCTCTGAACTATATCACTCATTTCAGTTAAGTTTTGCGCAGTTCAGTGGTTTACTACTAGTGATATTGTGATAGTAGAACTACAGAACTAAATGAACTAGATGAGTGATACATATCTTTGGCTTCCTCTGAACTATATCACTCATTTCAGTTAAGTTTTGCGCATGTTTAGTAAGTAGAGGATCCAATTATGTACTTCGAGTGTCAAAGGTGAATTGCATTGCACACAGTTTTCAAATCCTTTAACGGTAATTTATTTAGTTTCCGATATTCTATTTAAATCTAGCGACACCAGCGGGGCAATTCTCGTGCAATTGACAACATTTCATTTTCTTAAAGGTATGAAAGTTCGAAAACCATTTCAAGACTAAGCGATTCTAAACACGCCAAACATTTTTTCAGATTTTTTTGCGCTTTATTTTTAAAGTTAAATGAAAAACACTGAAAGAACATAGAAGTTGGCATTTTACAGATTACGCCTTTGCAATGACATTTCATGCAGAAAAAAAATACCTTTTGAACATATGACCTTCTGGCACCTGTCACTTCGACATTTAGTGTTGTTGTTATTTCCGGTGTTGTATTGGACATTATCGATAAATTACGATATGCAAAATACATTTTGCATTCAAATTATTTTATTAGTTTAGATACGAAATAATCATCATAATTCCTCATTCGAAATATTATGATTTATATTTGTAGGTATGAGATAATAATTGAGTAATTTTCACACATCATTATAATATTTTATAAAAATGGATGCTATGTTAGCTTTGTTTAGTTACTGTTTGCATTACTTATATCAGATAATGTTACAGATAGTTCAACTCAGTTGTGCGCGCGGCCTTATGTGTGGGTAAAACTTGTACATATACAGTGACTTTGTGTGCGTGACAAGAGGTACAGTCGGGTACAAATACAAATACTGTTATTTACGGGTTATAATATACGGGTTTAAAAAAAACAGTTATTTCGTAATTTAATGTTTATTTATTGAACATTATTCTGCATCGCTACTTGAAAAATCTAATGATGAATTTTCGGATTCGCTGCTCTCACCAAGGTTAATTATGATATCTGACTCCATGTCAAAATGTCTATAGTATTCTTCTTCTTTCTTTTGTACATGTCTACAAGTATTACCCCACATCCCTTCATCAATTTGACTTAAACGTTCATTTATGAGTTTCATTATTTCCGTCACATTTTGATCGACATTATGTGAAGCAATATATTTTTTTAAAATTCCCCACACATTTTCTATGGGGTTTAGTTCAGGATGATATGGTGGCAATCGAAGAACTTTTATGCCATATGGCTGAAGTATGTCGTCAATCTTGTAAGAAATATATTTTTCTTTATTTTTTTTAATCAAATCATACAGTTCAATTTTTTTCATTTCTTGATTAAAAGCTATATTTTTTTCTGTCACCCATCTCTGCATTTCTATTTTTTTTGAATTAGAATTTGGGGCTCTGTCATTTTGAACGTTATGGTATGAGGCATTATCAAGCACAACCACAGAGTTAGGTGGAAGATTCGGTACTAGACGTTCTTTCAGCCACTTTTCATAGTTTTCTGCATTCATGTTAGAGTGGTAATCACCAGAAACACTATTTGCTTTGTATGTCAATAGTGCGTTAGGTACGAAACCTTGTTCTGAACCAGCATGCACAATGATAATTCTTTGTCCTTTCGACAGGTTTCTCTTTAAAGGTGGTCCATCTTTATTACCCCATCCTTTGTTTTGCACATGGCTAGTTAAGATGTAGCTCTCATCTGTATATAAGGCTACCTCGTTTTAAGTGATAATATTTTAAAGGCAGATTCAGAAAAATAAATGAAATATATTTTGTACGAAAAAAAAAATTTTTATACGCTAGTTTTCGAGAAAATCGCCTCTAAACATGTAGAAAAAAGAGTAAAATAAAACACCCCGTGCCGCGTGTTGCTGAGCGGAGCTCTCGGTCTTTCTTTGTAGGTATTGTCATACGCGCCGCCCATCGCCGCCGTGTTGCCTGCCTGCCTACACGTGTCGCGCTCGCGGCCGCTGGGGAGCGGGGGCGGGGGCCCCACCGGATAGCCGCGGCCGCGCGCGCGACGCGAGTCAGTCTGCCAAAAAAATTCGCGTTTGTATGTCGTGTGCGCGCGCGTCGCGGACCTGCGGTGCGTTTTCCGAAGCCTGGGTCGTGTGACCAGCATCACATAGTTTCCCGCCGCGCCTTGACCTGGTACGGCACCGACTGCCAAACACCGCAGACGCTTGCTATGGCGGTTTCTGCACAACGAAGCCCTCCACCTTTATCACTTGAGGGTCCAAGATTTGCTGTTGGCGGGGATTACGCCTTTATCACTTGAGGGTCCAAGTTTTGCTGCTGGTGCGGACTATGCGACGAAGATCGAACAGCACGAGCTCGAGTCCTCCCGTTGACTACTGCGCAATTGCACGTTGTTGGGATAACGTGCATACACAACACAATGCTGCAGTTATTCGCCACCAATTCCAGCAAAGGTTCAGTGCATACGTGTGTGTATGAACAGTGAATGCCGTGATGACTAGTGAAAAAAAAGCAGTGCTCGTGATAGCTAGATTGTCTAGTGCTCGCTTCAGGGCCCTTATTTTTGAATCACTCGCGTCAAGATGGTGTGTGATATTCATTGTTTAATGTCCGATTTTCCTATGAAAATTAGTATAATCTCACGTGGAAGTGATTTGCAAAAATGATTAATGAATTTTGTGAGTACCAACGCGAATATTTTGCGTGATTTTTATTGATTTTTAATTTGTTTTCAAACAAAACTCACACGCCATGTTCAAACGAGTGATTCAAAAATAGAGGCCCAGTTTGCATAATAATAAGGTTAGGAGGTATCGCCTCAATTGGCAATTGTAAAATAAGATGTTACCGTAAAAATAGTAACCTGTTTTACTTCAAATCTTTGACGTCATTGTTTTCAAATGTTAACTTATCGCTGCTAATAAAGAAAACGTATTTGTAAACCAATGCAGAAATCCTAGTTTTAATTTATTTTATTGTGAAATAAGACTTGTATCCACATATCTGTACAAAAACTGAGCAAGTGTGATAATTAAAAGTAAAAAATAATAAAAATGTACGTAATTTTCAAAGATGTGTTCGCGTTTTATGTGTTATGTTAATTTACGGTACCTAATAAACGAAATTTAAAACAAAACTGTGTTTATTTTACTCACGCAATTTTAAGTGCATATCCATCTTCTGAATCAAAAGGAATCAATAGGTACTCATTAGGTAGGTAGGTAGGTAACTACAACATCTGTCTAAGTTAAATTTAGTAAGATTGAGAATTTTAATAGGTATTCTTTTTTAAGTTTACTTTCACATAAGGTTTGTCTTATTATTATTAAATAAACAGAGGTAACACAACACAATTAGGAAGTTTACTTTCACATAAGCTTTGTCTCCTTATTATTATTAAATAAACAGAAGGAACACAACACAATTAGGTAGTTTTAGTTTATCATACCTGCCCAGCTGTTCATGTTTTAAGCCTGCGATAAACACATAGGTACCTAAGTTGAGTTTCTGTCTTAGTTTATCATACATACCCAGCTGTTAGGGTTTTAGGCCTACGATTAATGAACACATACCTACCTAAGTTGAGTTACTGTTTCAGAGAATCATACCTACCCAGCTGTTTTAGGCCTCAGATAAATGGGCACATACCTTCTTAAGTTTTTGTCTTTGTTTTCATACCCAGCTGTTTTGTTTGTTTAGCGTTTATCTAACTGATCTATCTGTTTGATTTATTAGGTACTGATACACGTTGATAATGTTTTTTTCATATTAGTGTTTCGTTAAAATAGGTAATCGAATGCAGTAGGTAGTTACCTTTATTATTATTATTATGTAGGACCAAATAAATAGGCGCGCAGCGGCGCCCCCTACCGCCCGAGTACCGCGCATCGGCACGCCGCATGAATGAGATAGGCATCTTCTGTCACGCTCACGCCCACGCGTCTGTCTCGTTCTCGCTTAGCTAGTCCATCTTCCGTCACACTCAGGCCCATACGTCTGTCTAGTTTTCGCTCAATGTAGTACTTATGTAAGAGACGAAAGGCGATGTCGCGGAACAGGGTGCTCTTAAAAAATAATATTTTTATTGTTAGGAAAAATAAAAACGTAAACGGGCCAGTTTTCAAAAAAAATAATTATTGGGTCCTCTTTCTATGTTATTGTTTGATGCTCTGTTAAAATATTATCACTTAAAACGAGGTAACCTTATATACGATACACCTATTTTCTTGACGGTATCTGAGTAATTTTTTTAGGTAGGAAAATCGTAGTTTTTGGATGTCATGCCGCTCTATAATAACACGTCTGTTATCCACAGCTTTTCGCCATTTGTATCCCAACTTTAACAAAGCTGTACGCAGAGTCGAAATACTTCCATCATAGTTAAGTTTATCTTGAAATATTCTTTTCAACTTTAGCAACGTAGGTAATTCACGATGTTCTAAATGGTAATTTTGAATAGTGGAACGTATAACATCAACGTTAAAGTTGTCTAATTCTAATTTCTTTAAACGTTTTTTACGGTCTTTATGCGGAGATTTAAATTTAGAGTCAGATTCTTTTCCTTCAGCCAATATATTAGTAATTGTTCTCTCTGATACCCCCACTGCCATTACTGTTCTTTTCCGTACGCTATTTAAATGTTCACTTAATTTCGATATTAAAATTGGACTTGCGCTGCAAACTGGATCACTTACTAGTTCCAATATATCTCTCGCATCTATTTTCAGAAATTCGTATACCTTAGCAATGGTTTCTCGAGTCTAAAACAATAATACGTAAACGTCAACAAGGAAAATTTTTTTCTTATATAGAATCATAATCAGAGATCGGAATTAGGTGTGTGAAAATACAAAATATCGAGAATATAACACGTGCTCCATATTATGTCCCGCTGCAAACTTTAGGTATTTTCACACACCCAATTCCGATCTCTGAATAATAAATATTAATTACATCTAAATTAAAAAAATAAATAAATAAAATAAAAATCTTTTAATATTTACCTGACTCCTTAAACATTTTCTCCGTGAAGAACTAGACATTTTCGTAAACGACTGTACCCGTAAGAAAAAGCGATAAGGACACGTCTTGCTCGGACGACGACTGCCGCGTCACTGCCACACGAATGAAAGTTGTATATTTACAAGCCCACGCACACATAGGGCCGCGCGCACAACTGATTTAAACTATCTGTACATAATAAATGAAATACTTAATGGATATACCATTAATATCGATATCGACATCTTAATTCTACAATTAAAACAGACCACAACACTATTACCGTCAGTTTTTTTTTAAATGGAATATAGCAAATACATGACCTCGTGACATCCAACCTTATGTACTTACGCTCTTTTAGAATGGAGAGTTTTTGAACAATTATTATTAGGGAAAATACTGAAAAGAAATGAAAATGAAAAAAATATTTTAGTTCTTTCTGGAAAAAAATAAAAATTTTAAAATGTTGTCAATTCGCATACGAATAGTTTTTGATTTTTCTGGAGCACGATTTCTATGTATTTAGATTTTGTTTGTGCGATAGTTTTTTTACGTGTAGTGATTTTACTTGATTTTTTTGGTAAAACGGTTAAGCTCGCAATCGAATTACAACACGAAAAAAGATCGATTGCCGCGAGATTTGGCCTCCAGGTCCCTACTCACTTGGCGGAGATGTTGACGACGTCCATGGCCGCGCCGCCGTTGTCGTACCAGCCGCGCAGCTGGTGCGCCTCGGGCAGGTCCGGGTTGAGTCGCAGCATCGTACTCGCGAGGCACGAGAGCGACTTGCTGCCGTTGAACTCCGCTAGGCGCGCGCCCTGGAATGTTACGTTTAATTCAAATTAAGTCACGTCCATTTTCTTCACAAACAGACCTTACCTCAGTAATGTAAAAGAGAGCTTTTACATTACTGAGGTAAGGTACTATCAAGGTCTTCCTTCAGAGCCAAAATCCCAAGCATGTAGCGTCGTCTTTTATTGAAGTAATCGTTTGAAAGTGTTAATGCCGCAGAGACTCCGACAGTACATACTATTTTACAGTGTTTATTATTCATTAAATATACATTCACAGGTTTACAGTACCTTTGCTGAAATAACTGGATTTGTGTTCCCTTCAAACTTTTCTGCTTCATTACCCCACAATGTTAAGGCCACCTGCAAAAAACAAAGATAACAAAGTTGTACAATACTCAAGTACCAAAAAATTAATAAGTATGAACAAATGAATACTCACTGCACCACCAGAGGAATCTACGAGAGTGACATCTCTTTTCTTTAGAAGCTTTCCTGTGCTTTTAGCTGTTAGCTCCTGGAGATCTCCTACTGATTTGCATACACCAATAACATCTGCAACATTTTTAAACACATTATTCATTGTTATTACAAAGACACACACTTTATTGAAAAGTTCTAGAGATATTCTTTAAAGAAGTTACTGAATGTAACCCTTTTGTTTGGCTTGATTTACTTTCATATTACTAACCGATAGAAATGTTTAAAAAATTAAAATGCTTACCGATAATTGTGTCTGGGCTCTTTTCAGCGATCATATTGATAGGCACAAAGTCATACTTGACAGTTGGTAAGGAGGATGCATCATCCGTACACTCAGCGACTACAGTATCAGAGTTGAATGTCATTTCATAGTCATTCTTTAGGCTTGTGAACTGCTTGTTTGCTGTTTTCAGCTGGCAACGGCTTATGTAATATACTTTGTCTACCTGAAAATATTACATAGATAAGTTTAAATAACAATTGATTGACTAGGCTGCATTTTTATTAATGTCCGACCGAAAGTTCGGTTTCGGCCGAGTTTCGGCCAAAAATCAAGTTTCGGCGACAGTTTCGGTTTCGGCCACTTTAATGGCACAGAGTAAGTGGGCGAGTGCTACTACCGACATTTGGAAAAACGCATGTAAAACATGTTCACTTCTCAGTTTCACAGCTCATTTCATCATAAAGTGATTTTAGGTGCATGTGTGCTAGAACAAGACCATACCAGTCAATATATCGAACAAAAATGTACAGATATGGTAAACGAATGGGGTTTGCAAGGCAAGATTTTTCTAGTCCTACGTGACAATGCCGCTAATATGGTTCGTGCGATGCATGATCAATATGAATCTATAGGATGTGACGCACATACGCTCCAGCTTGTCCTAAAACAAGCGATATTTTCAGAAGACGAAATAAAAGACCTCTTAAAGAAATGTAGAAAAATTGTGGGCCATTTCTATCACAGTGAGCCAGCAACCAGGAAATTGACGGAATGTCAAAAACAATGCGGATTGCCAGAACATGCCTTACATCAGTAAGTATGACTGTCCTACTAATTGTGATCTAGGTATCTTTGTTAATTCTAAATGTGTGATTTGATTTTCTTTGTTGAGACTGGAACTAAGAGTGTAATAGTAATTTTAGTAATTATTATTTTTATATGAGAAGTACCTAAAAGAGATTGATGATTCTTCTAAGTACAAATACAAACCAAAGTATTAATTAGTAAGATTTCAAAATACCAATACTTAGTAACACAACAATTAGTGATTTGATTATTGATAACTGATAAACATTTTGCTATGAGAACTTAATTTTAAACAATAATAAAAATATTTTTTTATATTATATTATTTTAAATAAATGATTACAACAAACTTAATATAATTTGTTTTCATCTCATCTCCTAATGAATGCAGAATAATGGGTAAAATGCACCAAATTACTGTATTTTAAGGAATTTTATACTTGACTACGTGAATTTCGGTTTTGGTTTCGGTTTCGGCCGAAACTGAAGCCACGGCCGAATATTCGGTTTCGGTTTCGGCCGGAAAACCAGTTTCGGTCGGACTCTAATTTTTATCTTATATGATAGTTGTTTGTGTTAAGAGTTGTTTACACACAACAGTTTTTTTGTGTTAATAGTTGTGCACAATAAGGAAAATGTAATTAGATACCTGTATCATATCATAGAATTTATCACATTCATTCTTGAAGGCGGTAGCCCTGATCTCTCCGCTGTCATCACAGAGGTCCATACTGAAGAGCTTGCCCTCGCCTTTGGCATTGCTCCATGTTCGGATGGCAGACTTGTTCATCACTCGAGCTTTTATCACCCATCTGGATAAAAATAAGATCAAGTATCTTAAACACTCACGGATCAAAAGGCAGCTGGCAGTGGTATAACAAAAGACTGTTGATAAACACATCTTTGAGGATGTAATTTAACATCAAAGGTTAAAAAGAAATGTAACTCATTAAGTTAAAAACTATTTTAATATAATTTAAGTGAAATTTTCTATTCCAATAATGAAGAAAATATTTTTTACTGTTTTCAGGCAGGCATTGATTATTAAATAAAATAAAATGTAAATGTAAGACAAATTGATCAGAAGGCAAGCACAATAAATATTTATTAATTCAATACTCTTACTTATTTTGGTATGGACTCAAGCTGGCGATGGGATGAGTCATTTGTGTTGACAGCATGCTGCTATTCATTGAAGTGTTCATGTTAGCAGTGGGGGCTGGCCTGGCCATTGGCGAAGGTGCCGGCTTAGGTACTGGTTGCATAGCTGGCTGTGCTGGTGCCGTTGCAGCGGACTCCTCTGTCCAAGTCTGAGGGTTGCCTATTCTTTTGCCAATTTCTGTTCCTGGTTTGAGGATAGTGATGTCCAGAATTATCATGACCCTCCTACAATGAGAAATTCAAATGTACTTGAACTGGCTATTGTAAGAACAGATTTGATGAAAAATTCAGTTTAATGACCAATAAACTTACTTTTCCCCTTTTCCAGTATTTTTCAATAGTGATGTCACAAAGCGATCAATTTGTACAACTGAATAATCTGATAACTCTCCTGTGATTAATTTGTCATTGAGCTGTGTGGCAAGCATTGCAAAACTGTGGGAATGCTTTCCATCAGACACAAGCAGCCTAAACCTCTCATTTGCACCACTACCTTGGATTTTCTTACTGCCTAGCACTTGCATGACAGGTTTGTCATAGTGACCACCATTCATAATAATCTGGAACAACAAACATCTGGCTTTAATTAGTTTATGATGTATCCATCCAGGTTTTTGACTGTCACGATAAAAATAAGTGACGTGCAACATATTAAAAGATACATTTTGCATCTTTTGTAATACCTAACCAAAGCCATTCTTCGTTTCTAAGGATTCTCGTTAGTGACGACAACCGATATGTCTTTAATAGTTTTGCTGCACTACTTGTTAATGTAGTTTTAAATCAGTAAAACATTGTATATAAACTGACATGTTGAAACTTGTTTGTTACTTACCTCCAAAGATCCTTCTGATAAATTGTGAGCCATTTTCTTCGCTCGCACTTGTATTTTTTATGTAAATCTTTCTAGACACAATTTATTTCGATTGAGCAATAAAAAAACAACAAATTAAGTGTTTAGAAGCAATTTTCAGATTGATTTTGCGGCTTTTCCGGTCAATTTTTACCGCGAACAAATTGACATTGATTGACTGACAGTTAAATACTTTTTTTTATATATACATACAAGTTTAACGCCTTTGGCTGTACTCCATACAGACAATTCTTTATTGTTTGTTGTAGGTTTAATTCGTTTAGTTTCTCGCCCTTTAAGGACTTTGGCTAATTCACAAATATCTCTCGTCTGTATTATCGCTCATAATATTGTTTGATAAAATATTAGAAGTCATGAATCTGGTTACTCTTATTATTTTAAAACCTTATTGTTTTATAAATAACACTGAATTCAAAAATAATTATTATATCAATTGCGTCCATTTTGACTTTGAACCAAATTTTATTTTAAAACCTATTTTTCACATTAATAAATGTATCAAACCAACAATTGGGACTTCAAAAATTTCACGAATTGAACGAATGATAATCAACTACAATAATTTTAATCGTGTTTGTAATTTATTTTTGAATTTACTTAGTTTTTTTTACTTTTCATACCTAATATAACGCACAACGTTGGGTTTGATCTTTCGCTTGACAAAAGTTGTGTTTTTATTGTAATTTAAAATAACTAGGCAGATAGGTATGTTTGTCAAAATTAGTCAAGAAATATTAAGATGCCGACCCTACATGGTTTGCATTGGTGAAAAATTTAACATTAATGTTAACGGTGGGTATATCATCACCAGACACGGATTGACTACCTATGAATTAGTTAGTGTAGGTACTAAGGGTGTCCTTTAATAACACAGTATCTATCAAGATCTTCCAGTGTTGGAAGATCGTGATAGATACTGTGTTATTAACCGAGTTTCTCAACTCTACAGATATTGAAATGGACAGGGACTAGAAGCAAATATTGTCGAGCACCTATGTAGTACTCAATCCATTAATTACTATGCAGCAATTATTAGTCCTCAATTTGAAATAAAAGGATCAAACAGATCCAAAACATGATTTTCAACTATGGGCTTAATTAAAATGCTAAGTCGAGCTTTGGGGTAGGTATTCTCAGTATTTTTCTTCAAACTCGACTTACAAATGAGAAGATGCGTAAAACAATCAAATCTATGCTACTTACATAATTCTGCAAACAGTGAGCTCAAGTGGCAATGCGTAAGGCTTTAGTTAATCGATACAACGTCGTATGCCTGTGGACTTCTCAAACTCTGATAAGACTCAAGGAATCAGTACTTGAAAACCGACTACTAAGCATGCCTAGTGACGACATGCATACGGAATGTACCAAACTTTACTAAGTTATACTCCGTAAACATACCTTCTAGAGACAAATGGCTTGAGGGCCAAATGTCATTTAAAAAAGGTAGTCACGTCTGGTACACGGACGGATCCAAAAAAGGAAATGATGTAGGTTGTGGGGTCTACGGAGAGAGGCCTAAGCTCAAAGTAAGTGTAAACATGGGGACTGAAACCTCCATCTTCCAAGCCGAGGTCTTTGCCATAAACTAATGTGCAGAGATAAACCTTGAGAAGAGACTCCGGAACCAACACATCTACATCAACTCAGATAGCCAAGCTGCATTGCTGGCTCTAAAATCCTTCGAACAAATGGTAAAACTGGTGCAAACATGCACTGAGACATTGAATGAACTGGGAAACACCAACAAAGTCACACTTACATGGGTACCAGGGCATTCAAAGATTGAAGGGAACGAAGTAGCAGATGAACTTGCTAGAGAAAGAGCCGATAACCCTCAAATCGGCGTAGAAACATTCTGTGGCATCACCAAACAACGCGCCACTACGCTTCTAACCACTCTCTGTAAGCAAGAGGCTATTGAGTCGTGGAAGTCTACACAAGGACAACAACACTCAAAAGCACTAATTCGAGGTTACAACAACAAAGTAGCTAAAGAACTTTTAAAGTTCGAAAGATACAAAGCTTGTGCAGTGACCAGAATACTAACTGGCCATTGCAAACTGAACAAACATTTGGCCAATATTAACATGACCGAAGACGCTCTATGTAGATTCAGTAATACAGAAGAAGAAACGGCCATGCATATCCTCTGCTCATGCGGACCGCTTATGAGCAAAAGAAATATCCATCTCGGGCGGCACATCATGCACCCGGATGAGATAGCAGATATCACGCTCCAAAGAATCTGGCAATTTATAGACTCAACGGGACTAAGCAGTGAAATTTAAATATAAGGGCGCCACAATAGATCATACCTGGTCGAGCTGGCAACATTAGATCCCAACAACTAATAATAAAGCCTGTAGAAATCTTCGCTGGACTTTTGATTCTTTAATCTATATAGCCTGTAGATATCTTCGGCGAAGCTGTTTATCCTGCCCGATGTATATATGCCTATCCTAGGCTAAAGCTTATTTTTTTCTGATAGTACACTATGAACATATCCTCCAAAAACAAGCCAGAACCCGAGCCACTTCTATTGTGGTACGTACGCAGTTGCGATCTAAATCCTATGTAGCAAATATAAGCAATTTCAAAACTATTCTCGAATCAACTCTCATAGACCAACGCCACCGCCATTTACGTTAGTATATATATTCTTTGCCACCGCGGTGGTTGGTTGTCTGTGGCGTTACGGTGCACCGTACGCACCGACGCACACGCAGGAATTCGCTAGTTGTGACTTATAAGTACACTATAAGTACCTTCCTTTAAAGGCAGGTACTAGCTTATCTCAGGTAAACAACAAAATAATGACAATAACGTTACAAACTTTTTTATTTCACACACATAACAATAAAGGTACCTAATTAACAATACTGTAACTTATAAATAAGGTCTCTAGAAGTAAATAAAATTATTTACAACCAAAATGAATTGACTTCGCTAGATTCTAAGTAAATAACTAAATATCACTGTTGATTTCTCCTAGGACCATTAACCCACGAAAAAGGAGATTTAGATATCACAATGAGGTCATAAAATGGTAGGGAGGTCCCATTAGAAAATTTACCCTGAGTTTCTTTGAATTACATAATTGACGTACCAATTTAACTAGGTAGATACGTCAATTCTGATTATTGCGTATAAATGAAGCAGACATTGAAATTATTAAATCAGTGCCAAAAAAGGTTAGAAAAAGGGAATTCAACCTTACTACATGTAATCATAAGGAGGAATTGAGGGTGGCTGTAGACATTCGTATACAGCAGTCTGACGTCATTCAGATACAAAAATGATGTTAAGTATAAAAAGATATTAAAACAGAACTTCCTAAACTTAAATTTAGGTAAATCAAAATAAATCATAATCATCATAATCAAAGGCAATCGGTAAACATTTTACAATAAAGTAAAGTAAGTACCAAGTTTTTGGGTAAAGGGTATAATAAATAACCAACAGCTGATTGAATAAATATGTACCTACAGAAATGAAAAATACTGATGTTGTAAGTACTAGGCATGACAAAAACAATAGAGTACCTAAGCATGTCAAATCGATAAATAACTTACATGTTCTTATAATTTCTGTTCTTCTAAGCTTGTCGAATATCGTAAACAATCTCGACATAGCTTTTAAACGAAATAATTTATTTTTAAATAGGTATCGTTGAACACTGAATCTTTTCAAATCGAATTAGAAAACTAATTTAATGCACTGATATTATTTTAAAATTTATTAAAATATTGTTAAAATTATTCGACTAGCAAAGAAAAACGGAGTTATGTTTATTCAGTACATAATGTTATCAATGAAGAGTATTTTACCAAAGAAAGAAAGTTACGCAATAGGAAATTAATAGTAAAAATGAAGATCACTTTTATGTTGGTATTAATTGGGTCTACAAGAGATTGAGGACCTTTTTAATTTAAAATTGCATGTCAGTTCGACAACGCAGCCCGTGCTACGATACGACGCTTTACTTGCTCTCAAACGTTTCATCTTCAGGGTCAAAGAACTGGAACTCCTCCGGTATCGTTAATTTTCGTCCACAACATGTAATTTTTTCGTCGTTCGCTTACAATCCATCTATGCTTCCCGGCCTGCGGCGGTCTGTGGCCGGCAGTAGGTATCCGTCGTTGTCTCGAACTGCGCCCACGACTGCCGCGAAACCGGCTGTCGAGCCCAGCTCTGTGGTTGCGTGGCCACGGTTCCGAAGCGATCTAATTACCGACTAGAAGAAAAAATAAATTTTGATACAAATTGTAGCATGAGCTTATGATCAGTGGCCGTAGTGCGAGTCGGAGTGAGATTTACTCGATCAAACGCATCGAGCGCGTTATCGTAACTTTATATGGAATTTGAGCAGTGCCATCAAGTTGCTAACGTGTACACTAAAACAATGCCCTTTAACCTCCTAAGGCCCAGCATTAAAAAACATCTTGTCAACTAACAGCCCATTGTTAATTTTAATGTACATAATATTAAAAATGCTTCAGGCCCAGAGAGATTGTTCATAAGATAACGTAAACGCTCAATGTACATTACAATGACCAAAATATATTTTAGCGCATAATTCAAATTGTCGTTGAGTTGCCGCCTGCCGCCGTATTTAAAAATGCTTTATTCTGATTGGTAGTATCAATTTATCGATGACAGCGGTTCATAGTCCATAAGGTATCTGTCAAAATATTGGTGAAAATGGCGATCACAAGCAGAAGGTCTAAGTTTAATCAATTATTTTTACGTAAATCTTGAGTAGATTCTTATTAAATTCTAGCTTGATTTGAAGAGTTTTTAGTAATTTACAGCAAACTGTTGTTATTTTGAAGAGATCTTAAGCAGTTTTTTTATTTGCCTTAGTATAAAAATGTACATTTTAATGTACGTTGAGCGTTTCTGGGTAAATAAATTATATTTTTTTATTCTTGGTCTTAGAGACCGCGAGATCGAAAATTGTTTTAATGTTTCCGACATTGAAGACTCTGTCCCTTCGGATGAAGACTCCAGGGGATCCAGAGTACGAGTATGTTTCAGTGCGAAAGTCACCGACCGTTGATTGTAATAGCGATAGCTCTGAAAGCGAATATGAACTTGATACAGTTATTCTAAGACGTGGTCGTGGAAGAGGCACTCGGAGAACACTTCAGAGACAAGGAAGAAGCAGACAGAGGGGTATAAATACGGGAAGAGTAAGGGGGAGAGGAAGAAGTATAGGACAAAGGAGAAGACAAGACAAAGCAGAAGGAGAAAGTGAAGATGATTCAAACACTTTACCGGATGATGAGGCTCTTGAAAAAACAGGACAATCTCTAAATCTGTCCAAACAAATGCCTATGTTTACTTGGGTGTTACCTTATTGATGTCTTCAATAAACTATACGCAATTGCTAATATACTGGGAGATAAGTGACCATCATCGCTGATAACATGTCCCAAATTTTCTGCCTTTCCCAAGATATATCATTTTGTAAAGGCCCATTGTACATTTAAACGAACAAAACCTATTGCATTCAAATTTAGCGCACTGTCTTTATTTTGACCATACATTATCTAAAAAAATACTTTAAAAAATCTGGAATGTGTTTTTCTAATAAAAAAAAAGAATTATTGCTTGGGCCTGAGGCACATAAATACATTTGTACAATAGAATGTACAATGGGCGCTTAGTTCTTCCCACACTATATTCAGCTGGGCCTGAAGCTCTGCTTCGAATATGTACATTATAATGTACGCGGGGC
The DNA here is from genome assembly GCA_963924145.1 of Pyrausta purpuralis. Taxonomy (NCBI): domain Eukaryota; kingdom Metazoa; phylum Arthropoda; class Insecta; order Lepidoptera; family Crambidae; genus Pyrausta; species Pyrausta purpuralis. The sequence continues at coordinate 16,014,777 of OZ001651.1, read as the reverse complement.
CTTAGGAGGATAAAATCACGTTTACGCGCTCGATGCGTTTGATCGAGTAAGTCTTGCTTCGACTCGCAAACGGCCTCAGATCTGGAGCTCTATTTTGGAATCACTCACTTCAAGATGGTGACTATATACGTTCGAAGATGAATTAAAAGTCATGGAAAAAAACTTGTTGTCGAACGAAAATCACTCGCCATTTCGAAGCGAGTGATTCAAAAATAGGGCCCCTGCACGCGCCGAGCTTGCGTAATCGTGCGGATCATAGTAATTATCTAACTTCTATTCAACCGGGGCGACCTTTATATTTTTTATAGGATTCCATGTTGGCCGTAATTCATTATCAAGGATCTGATAGATAATGTCATATAGCGATAAGTCCACCTTTTGTACTTGTATGAGCAATAAAATATAAATCCATATAATTAAAATGCAAAAGATTGTGGGGATGGATGTATGTTTGTTACTCCTTTACGCAAATACTACTGGATCGATTTTGATAAAACATTACATACGCCTTATTAATCAAGCTAGCCTACACAAGCACAAGTTCCTTTTGATGTTTTCGACTAATCAGTGCAAAGCAATACTAACATGAAAAAACGTCATTCTGTGCAAGACCGGCTCAAGGATTGTGCATCGTCCAACAATTTTCGTTACAGTGTGATGAGGCTGTAAACAATAGTAATCTCGATATGAACGTACCATATCTGTTAATGAACGGACCTAGCATGTCCAATTGTCCACGTTTTATTCGAGCAAACACTTCACTCGACGTACGTTATGATATTACGACGAGATGAACGTTTTCGGCCAGTTTCTCAAAGTCCTAATAGGTTCAGGAGACCTAATACGAAAGACGAATCCGTCAATACGATTCTCGTATTGCGGATCCGAAGCATTTCGTATTCATGATCGCATACTAAAAATGCTTCGGATTCGCAAAACGTTGATCGTATTGACGAGATTTCGTTTTTCGTAGTAGCCCTTCTGGTTAGCGTTATCTGTCAAATAATTCATACGAAATGACATTCCATATTTAAATGTTACATTGTTTTTTTTGTTTCACCATCGAAACATGGCCTTACACTACAAAGATTCTACCAAAATTCAATCCAAGGCTGTTTGAAAGCGTTATTGTGAAACATATTGGGCATGACCGCGACTAAAGAACATTATGGCAGGACACAAGCAGAATAATAAACACGGGCCTCCTGTTTTCACATTGACAAGAAGAGTTACATTTGAAAAGTTATAAGTAATAAATGTTTAAATGCTTACATCATCAAAATCGGCTTCGTACTCAACCTCCATAGGTATAAGTTGGTGATGGAGTCGCGGCCGAGTCATGGCGTAGTCAAATGACCCACCCTCGAGGATCACATTCCGAACAATCTGAAACGGAAAGTTATACATCTTAACTTGACTTTTAGTACTTAACTAATATAATAAGTAGACAGCTAAGCTTATTTAAATTATAACAAAGTCTTTAATTCTCTAACTAAGCGGGTAATATTGAGGATGATAAAGTGTAGAGAAAATCCTAAATTTAATAAAAGTAAAGCAGAGGTGAACCAATTCTTCTCACCGGAGTCACTAGCGTCAGTTTTGAACCATTGATTTGCAATGGGTTATAGAGAAGCACGTTGTTATATTATAATATTGCATTAAATATCCTTTAAATAAATATCCTTTGGACATTCCCACACATCGCCATCTAGTCCCAAAGTAAGCCACTCAAAGCTTGTGTTATGGCTGCCAGACAACGGATATAATACTTAAATACTTTTTGTTTGTAAATAAATACATAAATGTTTGTATTGTGCGGGGATCGAACTCGCAACCCGCTGCATAGTAGGCGATTTCTCGACCACTACACCAGATGGGTCGTCAGTCATTTACTTACCAGCGAGACTTGCGATGTGATCTTCGTCCCGCCGGCGGCGCCGACCACCATCGCCAAGGTGCGGTTGTTTTTTAGCACGATACTGGGCGCCATAGAGCTCAGCGGGTGTAGACCCGGCGCCAGCATGTTGGCGGGGGAGGGTGGGAGGCCGTATGAAGACTCCCGGTGGGGTATCGCGAAGTCGTCCATCTCGTTGTTTAGCATGATGCCGAGGGAGCGTGACCGGCGTTGGGAGCCCCATCTGAAACGGTTAAATCTTTTGTGAGACAATGTATTGGTACACTTATAATATGTTTTCTTTTGTATTCCTAGCCATCCTATAAGCTACGATGGCAAATCACAAGTAAAATTGGCAAGTAATGCACAAAAACAATAGAGAGATTCTACTACTACATTGCCGTTGGGGCAGGAAAGTTCTAGATTGGTGACCCTTCGACCAAAGACGCAGCGTAGGACGTCCACCGACAAGATGGACAGACAACCTTGTAAAGATCGCAGAATCAAACTGTATGCAGACCGCTAGTGATCGGTCGCTGTGGAAAGCTGTGGGGTAGGCCTATGTTCAGCAGAGGACGTCCTTTGGCTGATAATGATGATGATGATGAGTACCACATTAATATTGTAAGTAATTTAAAGAACATTACGAAGCAGCTTACGACAGGCTACTTATGTCTTTTAAGTACACCAGTTAGTGGCCACACAAGAGGACAACGGCAAATCAAATACATACATATCCTGTAGTCAAATACCTATTATATCCTCGGCAACAGTTCGTAACAGCCCCTTAGGTTTGTTAGGAAGATGATGATGTGAGCGGCGGTGCCGTGGACCTCAGTGTCTTTAAACGAGTGTCTTTACAACTTGTACAACGAAACGGCGAGGTGCCGCCGAGGTTTCCAGTCGTTGTACAATGTGTTTCTACCATGAATAAGTTGGAAAATGTCACTTACATATAGTTGATAGTACCAGTAGCTGAAACGGTGCTGCCGTCGGGAGCTACGACGACAATGTGCGCGGTGCCGTGGTCATCAGCGCCTGCAAACGTGGCGCCGTAGTGTTGCCAGTCGTTGTACGTGCGTGTGTCGTCCACTTGGTAGCGGTAGCTTCTCGCCCACGCTGGGTCTGAGAGATTTCGCTCTAACTAGAAAAAATAAGGGTAGAAAGTGAATATGGGGGTCTTGATATTTTAACTTACACACAATCTCGCAAAACGTCAGAAGAATGCCTCTGGCGCTTTGTAGAGCAGTGTTGTGTTGTATGGCCTATGTTTTAATTATTTTTATACGGTTTTCAAAGACGTAGAAGGAGGAGAAATAAGTTTTCAAAGAGAAGTCTTTTCTTTAAGTCCGCATTTTATACAAATTTTGGTTGTGCATAAAGTATAAATAAAATTTACTACTTCTTTAACTACAATCATCTTAATCATTTAAAAACAACGATTGAATAAAAATGAATTTGTCGATTATTTAGGAACAACACTTTTTATGAATTACGAAAAAGCGGCATCTCACCAAATGATATTTTGGTATATCTAATTATAGATAGGTACTTATATCAGAGTATAGGTACAAATGCTCGCGCTCTTCACACCAATATTTGCCCCTTGCGGTAATCGAACCCGCGACGGCCATAGAAGTCTGGAACGCTATCCACTACACCAAACCTTTGTCACGTTGATATTAACGACCAAATCATACCTGCAGTATCCTCTTAGTTAGCTCCTCGCGTGAAGGGTCCCCGAGGCCGGTTCGCTTTGCGTACGCGAACTTGAAGGTCTCGACGACGCGGTGCCAGTAGAGGTTGGAGCCGATGGGCGCGTCCGTGCCGGAGCCTACCCACCCGCGCAGCATGTTCAGGATGAATGCCAGCACGGAGCCCGAGCCGGGAAGCGGGACGGAGTAGAGCGTGTGCTCGTCTGTCAAGGGCACCACGATTGGTTCGTGCCATTCGGCCCTGGGGAGAAATGGTTGCTTAGGGAGCGTTCTATTTGAAGTTCTTGACGACCTGCACTCCCGCGATATGGCCCATTTTGAGAAGTATGAGCTTTCGCGGCGTGTGGCTCATCGCGGGCTGCAAGTGGAACGCACCTTTAGGCCTCGCTAAAAGGGACGCGGTTAGCGCTTAAGCCAAAATTGCGTTGTATGAAGAAGCAATTTTTACGCGTTTTTAGGGTTCCGTAGCCGAATGGCAAAAAACGGAACCCTTATAGTTTCGTCAAGTCTGTCTGTCTGTCTGTCTGTCCGTCCGTATGTCACAGCCATTATTCTGTAACTATAAACATCACAGAATTGAAAGGTAGGAAGATGTATCCTGCTAACCGCTAACCGATTCTCATACAAAAAACAAGCTATCACAAGCAAGCGTAAATTTTGAAAAAAATATAGAATGTAGATCTTAACAAATACTTTCAACGAAAATTGGTTCGGACGGGATCGAACTAGTAGTTTTTGAGATATAGCACATTTTCAACAACCGCAAACATAACTTGTAACTTCATACAAACTCTATGAAAAACAAAGTTATATTTGCAGTCAACAAAATATTGTGGTATTTTACTAAGTAGAAGTAAGTGGATTCCCTAATTCAGTTAAAGTTGGCACGGAACCCTCAGTGCGCGAGTCCGACTCGCACTTGGCCGGTTTTTAGTTACAAACTGTCCAACGCAGCGTATCAAGCGGCGGGCGAAGCGGCGGGCGACGCCCAAATACAACTCATACGACGCCATAAGTTTGATTTAAGAGCGACCCGCGTGGACCAACGGGAGCGCGACGCCCCGCATTTCATTAAAAGAGGCCTTTGTCTATCAATGATTCATCAATAGGCTTGTTTTTAATTAAGGACATCTTCATCTTAGCAGTTCTCTACTACTGTAAGATCTAGTTTCTCTACTTCATTTCGCGGTCTTTTTCATTTCGTGCTAAGTCAGAACATTTGAGCACAAAAGACTGATTGATTAGTACAAAAGAAAAATTTATTAGATAAGACAAAAGATAATCTGCCTTCAAGAAGAATGTACAAGGGGGACGTAGTATGCCAACGGCGTAGCTCTCGCAGGCTGCAGTTTGTGCATCCCTGGCCTAAGCGTTTATAGGTACCTAATGCTCGGGTAAAGTAAGGTCTTACCGTTCGCCTGTTGAACTTTTTCAGAGTAATCGGACACAATAATGCACGAGCGAAGCGAGTATTTTCATCTCGGTTTTCGACGCTGTTCAAAGTGCTAAAACGATATAAAATAATATGCTTATAAAGCGATGACACAAGGTTTTGCCTAGACGTTCATTTTCATAGTAACTGAAACCTAGAACTATAATAAAAATTAAAATCGTGTAAGAATGAGCGCTTCTTATATCGGCCCGTGACGCTTTACAGTGCTAAAACAAATTAAATTTATGCGCGCGCTAAGCGAGCGCTTATTACCTATATTTCGGCTCCTAATATTTTTAAAAGTGCCCTAACGACATAAAGAAATGCGTAGACTAGGAAAGGCCTACTGCGCGATGAGAGTGAGGAAAAATATGTTTAGGCAGCCTTCCGGGGGGCTCCCTGAGGTAGTAGGCCCTGGGCCAGGGCCCCGCGGGCCCTTATGGTAAAGCCAGTTAAGGCGACCTGCGAGGGTGTGTGTGACAAGTGAAGTACATGCACAAGTTTGACTTATGTTACCGTCTTAATTTTGTCCTACGATATAATCGGATCCACCATTTGATCTACCATGAATCATATGATAGTAAAATAATAATTTATTTCAACTGTTACGGCTTCTCCATAAATGAGATTGTATAAAGATAAAGATAGAAAACACGCACACCGAAACGGTTAGTTTCAGAAATAGGGACTAACTATATTAATAACATCTTTGTTACGATTATTCGACTAGCGGAATCACGTAGCTAGTTTGGATTAGATTCTCTAGTTTTCACGTTCAGTACGTGACAAAATGTAGGAAGATAGGAATAGTACATGTACAAAATAATGGCGAGAACTACTGTCGACAAACGGCTTAGTAAGTTGGCAGATGTTATGGTTAAAAAAACAAATAATGTGTTTTTGGTCATAAATAAATAATAACTCAGAAGAATAGTTTGTGCCGTGAACATGACTTGGCTAACGTTAATGTAAACTACGTAGGCGGATTCTCTTTATTTTATACTTGTAGTTATAGAATCTTACTTGTAATTCCTCATGTCGTCTTCCGTAATGATACCCCCGAAAGACTGGATGTCTTGCACGAACCGCGCCGTAAGCGAGCCGTTGTTGATCGCCTCCGGGCCCTCCTCCGCGATGATGTCGAGCGTGGACGCCAGGGTTGGCAACGGCACGAGGTCGCCTTCTTTCCACACCTCGCCCGTCGCCGGGTTCACGTACACCTCCCTAGGAGTGGTGATAAATTATAAACAGGGGCCAAAGGTATGCTGTATTATATTAAGGGTGGTACTTTACGAAGATGCCATTGCGACGTTGCCAGCTACCAACGCGTCAAAGCAGATAATATTGAAATGTACGGTAGCTCAATGGCGACGATTTGGCTACCTTACATATCAATATTATCTGCTTATAAGTAGGTATACGTTGCCGGCGACGTCGTCTTGGCGTCTTGGTGAGGTACAATGTGTTAAATGAAGACTCGCCATCATTTACTCATATAGAAGCTTCAAAAGCTGGTTTTAGCTGACGCGGTGACACAATGACCGAAGACAAGGGCACTAATAGAATGCACTAAGCATACATGACAAGTGCCAATAACGACTTTGTATTGGTTGATAACAACGCATCTCGTCTTCGCTTCCATAGAAATCATTCCTAACATGGGTATTTGATAGCTACATGAACTTGCACGATTTTTGGTATAATGACCTCTTAGATAAGGTATACGTATATCTTTCTTCTCTTCTTCTGCTATCGGAAATCGGAGAATAAAGAACAGAAGGGCGGAAAACAAAGAAGCATGGAAAATACATCATCGGCAAGAGTCGAGCTCTGTTAATTGAAGATGATGGCGGTTCACCTAACTCGAGTGACAAAGCAGTACAAAGTAAACTAAAGTACTACGTGACTCAAGTATGTACTTTGTGAAAAACATTTGAATACTATTATTTGTAGATGAAGGCCGTTTCTATTGATGCTCTGTTTATTTAGGTTCTGAATAAAGTCATTAAGCAAACAGGCTTCTAATCCTGCTTTTATCTAAAACATTATTATCTAAATTGCATCAATTCAACGGCATTCAAAGGCGCTCTTATCTGTAATGTAACTGAGATGGTCATAATTTATTTAATACATTTATTTGTGCCCTGATATAATTTTGATACGGAGAGATTAGTAGAATAGTCAACGTCATTGTAAATTAAAACTTTTTACCTAGACTGTTTGGCCTTGGCACTGGTAGATTAATATGACGTAGCCGGTAGAGAATGCTAGCTGATAGACATTATTTTTACAATTATAGAACATATAAAAACTTATTTGCTATGTTGGCAGAAGACAAGGAAAATTCGTTTAAAACTTACATCAAAAGGTCATTCGTTTTTTGCGACGATCTTCAGAGACTTGTTTGTTGTATTGCGTTGATTTTAGGTAGGTACCTACTCAAGCAAGAACTTGCATTGACCTTATTAAGATGCCTTGCCTACATAAAAGTTGGCTTTATTGGCCTACATAAGCTACCTGTTTTCATATTCATGCCAGATCTCAAATTACAGCAAATGCGATTGGTGCTAGAACTCTACTCATAATTAAACTGGATAAGTTTGACTTTCCAACAAATCCCCATAAATCTTTACTAATATTATTAAGCTGAAAAGTTTATTTGTTTGAAAACGTTAATCTCAGGAACTACTGGACTGATTTGAAAAAATAATTTTGTGTTAAATAGCTAAAAGCATCACGCTGCGACGGAGGAGTCCCTCCTCTCAAAATGCGCTCAAAAGTCGCGGGGACGGCCAGTTAATAAAATGCAGTATCATGTCGTGAAATTAAAATTCCCAGGTCTTCTTACCTCATCGACGGCTCGGCCTTGATCCTGTCGCTGTAGGTCCCCAACACGCGGCCCATGTACGCGTTGACGCGGTGGCCGCGCCGGCAGAGGTCCGCGGTCGGCCGCACCAGCTCCGCCCACGGCAGCCGCCCGTACATCCGGTACAGTTCCCCGTACCCCCTCAACTCGCCAGGCACGGCGATGGCGAGACCGCCGACGGTGGACGACGCGTTCATGAACATATTCTCGTCGGTCGCCGCGGGCGCCACCTCGCGCGCGTTCAGCACTCGCACCCGTCCCGTCGGCGCGTCGTACACCGTCGCCAGGAACCCGCCGCCGAGCCCCATGCATTGTGCGCACGCGACACCCTCGCAGAACAAAGTCGCTATCGCCGCGTCGACCGCTGAGCCCTTCTTTTCCAGGATTTGGCTGGAAATTGAGATTAAAACTTTTTTGTTGTGGCGTTTGAAAGAAAGACAATACATTACAGACACAGAACATAAGAAGAATAGATACGTCACAAAACTTCGATTGCCCTGCATTGCGTGCCGTATTCTGAAGATGTTACCCAATTTTGTTGCAAACTACCCCTTATAGCAACGGTCTATGACACCGCAGCGATAACCTTGACGCGCTGTTGTCCTTACCAATGACCCATGGATGCCCGAGCACTGATCTTTTTGCATACCACTGAAAATGTTATAGATTTTTCACATTGAAAATTCAGGGACTTCAGGAAGGTATTCAATCAAATGTGTAAAAAATTGCACTTGGCAATGGCAATTTTGACTTAGGTTACGTTCATGACTAAATGAGTCAACAAATCAGGGACTTTACTAATTCCATGCTGATTTAGGAAACAAATACGTAAGGTTTATTTAGCTGTGGTAAGTTTATTGATCTTTTCTGCCAGTAAATGTTCATCGCAGTATAAAGATTACAATGTTTGCAATAGATTTATGTACACTACAATAAACATGAATACTGTGTAACTGAACTATGTAATGTTACAAATAAATTCAAACGTTGTAGAGATTATTTATGTAATTGGCAGATTCATGTAATTCCAGTATTTCAGTTCTTATTTACTTGTTTTAAGTAGGTAATATTCTTTGGACATTCCCACACATCGCCATCTAGTCCCAAAGTAAGCTACTCAAAGCTTGTGTTATGGGTGCCAGACAACGGGTATAATACTTAAATACTTTTTGTTTGTAAATACATACATGATATACATAGAAAAAATAGTTCAATGAGTAGGTATTTGGCTCAACCAAGTAGGTAGGCTTGTTAGGTTGTTAATTTTCTGTCTTTTAAATGATAATAAAGTAGGTATCGTAAATACGAGAACATGTTTATGTGGAGTAACTGTGTAAGTATTTAAGTGTAACTTTTCTATGGTTGAAGCAAGGTTAGCTGATATTACGTAGAAGGCTTGTTAACGTACCTAATAACGTTTACCTAAATACAAGACATGTATGGACATGTTTATTATCTTCCCGGCAATGCATTTTATTCGATGAAATCAATCACCAACAGTACAGATTGGGTACCTACTATTAAATTAATCCTTTTTTTTGTTACTTTTTTAATAAATGTAAATTACTTAATTAATGTAAATTCTAACACAATGTTTCGATGTTATAAGCGCCAAATTGACCGATGTAAGTGGAAAAGTTGAGAAATGGCCTTGAATGTTAGTAAATTACAGTGATTACACACCATCGTTATCATGGTCACTTGACATCCGTTCAACATCCAAATGGGACAAATTTACTCTTTCCTGTGATCATTAAGAATTTATAATATCGCATTATTTTCAAAAGAGTGCGGTGCGTGCGTTAGAACTTTTGGGCAATTGGTAAATATTATAGTATTATAATAATTTGCCTCGATACAGACACAACGACCTGATGCCACAATTAATTTTGGATTTCAAGCAGTGATGTCTACGAAAACCGAAAATAATAGTAACGCATTGAAAATTGCAAGATGCAAGTGAAGATCGAAATTAAGTTTCGATTAAGGGTATGATCCCACGCCACTCAGCGGTAGCAGGTATTTTTATTATAAGTCCGGTAAAAATAGTGAATTAGAAGAAGAATATGCTCTGGAGAAAATAACGTCGTCGATGATGATCACGTCGGAGATGAATCACGTCGGGAACACCAGTATGGGACCTGCGTGCGCGAGTGTGTGTGTGTGACCTAACTGTGAGTAGAGGATGGGTAAAACAAGTGACCAACAACGGGCTCTAATTCCAACTCATTTATTCATAACACTTAACCTAAACATTTCAGTTCGTGTCACGTGTCCGTGCGTGTTGTCGAATTCGGATATTGAACTTTCTACGATACAATACTCAGTGCATTGACATAGTTAATACAAAGTCAATAGTCACTGACCGTCCGATAGAAGCGCGCGGATAGCGCGGGTGGTCGTCGCTGGCCCACGGCTAGCACAGAGAGTCATCATAACAGCCTACTAGCTAGCAGTTGAAGTTAATAGTTACTGACCGGCCGATAGAAGGGCACTCGTATCCATTGGCGGCGACGGAAGCGCGCAGGTAGCGCGGTTGGTTGACGCTGGCCCACGGCTAGCACCGAGAGTCATCTATCATATCAGCCTGCTAGCTAGCAGTTGAAGTCATTAGTCACTTACCGTCCGATAGAAGGGCACTCGTATCCATTGGCGGAGACGGTGGCGCGCGGGTAGCGCGGGTGGTCGTCGCTGGCCCACGGCTAGCACAGAGAGTCATCGTATCAGCCTACTAGCTAGCAGTTGAAGTCAATTGTCACTGACCGTCCAATAGAAGTGCACTCGCATCCATTGGCGGCGACGGTGGCGCACGGGTAACGCCGGTGGTCGCCCACGGCCGCAACACATCACAGCAAGCGTCACATCCGCCTACTAGCTTGCTATAATCTTATACATAAAATTCTCGTGTCACAATGTTCGTTCCCGTACTCCTCCGAAACGGCTTTACTGATTCTTACCAAATTTTATATGCGTATTCAGTAGGTCTGAGAATCGGCTACTATCTATTTTTCATACCCCTAAGTGATAACGGTTGTTCACCCTTAATTTTTTTTAAAAATTTTTGGACAATTTTTTTTTTATTTTTTTTTTATAATGTGGCATAATAAAATACATACAACACCAAATTTTTACCTTTTTATCACCAACACCTATTTTTTTATACCCATTTTAGTAATTTTAGGGCGAAACAAAGTTCGCTGGGTCCGCTAGTTGTATTTATATTTATATAGTTACTGCAAACACAGCACAATAGCATCACATCCGCCTACTAGCTTGCTATAATTGCAGTTATATTTATATAGTTGATAGTTACTGACCGTCCGATAGAAGCGCACTCGTATCCATTGGCGGCGACGGTGACGTGCGAGTAACGCCGGTGGTCGTCTCTGGCCCCAGCCGCAGCACAGCACAGCATAGCGTCACATCCGCCTACTAGCTTGCTATAATTGTAGTTATATTTATAAAGTCGATAGTTACTGACCGTCCGATAGAAGCGCACTCGTATCCATTGGCAGCGACGGTGACGCGCGAGTAACGCCGGTGGTCGTCTCTGGCCCACGGTCGCAGCACCGGCACCATAGCGTCACATCCGCCTACTAGCTTGCTATAATTGTAGTTATATTCATATAGTTGATAGTCACTGACCGTCCGATAGAAGCGCACTCGTATCCATTGGCAGCGACGGTGACGCGCGAGTAACGCCGGTGGTCGTCTCTGGCCCACGGCCGCAGCACAGGCACCATAGCGTCACATCCGCCTACTAGCTTGCTATAATTGTAGTTATATTCATATGTTGATAGTCACTGACCGTCCGATAGAAGCGCACTCGTATCCATTGGCGGCGACGGTGGCGCGCGGGTAGCGCGGGTGGTCGTCGCTGGCCCACGGCTGCAGCACAGGCACCATAGCGTCACATCCGCCTACTAGCTTGCTATAATTGTAGTTATATTCATATAGTTGATAGTCACTGACCGTCCGATAGAAGCGCACTCGTATCCATTGGCGGCGACGGTGGCGCGCGGGTAGCGCGGGTGGTCGTCGCTGGCCCACGGCTGCAGCACCAGGACAGCCACCAGCGCGCCCACTATCAGCGCTGCTAACACGCTGCCCAATAAACAACGACGCGACCTGCAAACACTGAAAAAAAACGATTTTATACGGTCCTAAAAATATTTCATAACTGCTGTAGTTTAAAATTTTTGTTACATTGGTAAAGGTAACGGTTGATGCTGACAATAAAACGGTAGACCCATTCAAAACCCTGAGACAATAAGTATTTCTTATTTGTCTCTGTATTCTGTGGCAGATAAATGGCCAGAAAACAAAACATTAAGGTGCATTTTTTTTTATTAATGAGACCATAAAGATCTTTTCACAAAACAATGTCATTACTTTTGTAAGCGATGTACCTACATGTAACAAAACATTAGCAAGAAAAAGCCACTAACTTATTTAAACAATTCAAATCAATGCAATGCAATGCAATGCAAACTGTCACTATGATTCGTTTTCCAAAATAACTTATAAATTAAGAATAAAAATTTACCATATTGACTCATACAAATACACTGAAAATTAACAATAACTAAATTGCGGTAAAGTTTACATATTATCTTCTTAATAGGTATTGTATTGTTCTTTTTAGTTGAATGATAACAACGTAGGTCACTACTAAGTGATTGTTAAATGTTTCATGTATCGGAAAAACCGATTCACCGACATTCATACACTTATCCTACTTCTAAGGTACTGCATGAGGTGAAGTTTTGTTTAAGTAAGTAACAACTCCATGATGAATGAAGAAAATCAGTAATATACTGGCGTCTTTTTTCAAAAGTCTTTGGCATCAAATCAGGGCTGTCGCTCTCGAATTTTAAAATAATTTGGCCAAAATATAATTACTTGTACTTGAAAAACCCTTTTTTATAAACATCGTCGTTGATCCGTATTATTTATAAACATATTTAGCACCGGATAGTTGTAAGGAAGAAAGAAGCCCCAAACGATGGACAACGATAGCTTTATTGATGTACTAGCGGTTCCCCGCGGTATCACCCGCGTAAATTACGGATCTCAAAAAATATCACTATGAATTATAGCCTATGTGCTATTCTGATGTCTAAGCTTTAACATTGTAATATTTCATCCAAATCCATCCATAAATAGTAGTTTTTGCGTGACGGACTAACAAACATACATCCATCCTCACAAACTCTCGCGTTTATAATATTAGTGGGAAGTAGGATATTGTGTCTCGAATCTCGGTGCCCGACTGGCTGCAATCTGACATTTCAATAGGAGACTACGGTTAAATAATTTGCATTAATGATTTACAAAATGTTGAGCTGCAGGTGACCTTTTTTAAACAAAATTAGTCATATTATAATTGATCTAAGATTTATTAAGAAAATTCAAGTTAACAAGTATAATTAATTAATCTATGTTAATAATAGTTTCGTAAAAAAACTTACAAATGGTGATGCGAGGGAAGTCGCGTCGGTTAGCTATTTAGCAGTGTAAACATAATTATTTAAGATTTTCACACAGCAAAATTTTATAAAAGCATGCAAAAAGACAATTTGTTTTGAAAACCTTAAATGTCAAAAAGGTGTCCTCTCACCCGTCATAATATAAGATATTTTTTATTCGTTGAAATTGAGAGGAGGTTTTTACCGAAAATAAGTATTTAATTGTGTCAAATAAATATACGAAAATGCAATAATGATGTGTTTAACAAATTGACTCCGCAGCGCGAAACGCCACCAGGCGGCTTTCATTTGACTACCCAATAATTTCAATATGATAATCCTGAACCTGATTATTTAATCTATATAAAATGATATCTGCTTACAGTTACAGTTTATATACTTAACTAATTTATTGTTTGCTGAACTAATAAAGAGAGCCATCACCAACAGGACAAGCATAGGAAAAGTGCACAAACTCGTATGTTATTAAAGTCCTTGTTATTTTTTACGTAACTTTCTGAATAGGGTGTAGGAAAATACATTTAATTTACCTACAGGTTTATACCAAATTTTGTCAAGAGAAAGCCTCGTCTAAGGTGTTACTTTTTGAAATAATTATATCTCAGCCTTACATAAATGAGAATGTTATGGATCGATGGGCGTGTCATCACAGGCTGGCCTAGAATTTCCGTTTAGAATTATCAAGCAGTCGCACAGGTCTCCGTCGAATGTGATGATGAAAGAGTCCGGTGACATAACTTTCACTACGTTATCTTCGATTGGATTGTTGAGAACTTGAGACTTGTAAATATTTGCAAATCGCCGCGGAGTCGACGAAACACGCAATAATAAAATGTGAGGAAGGTGAGTAGGTACTTTGTTATATCCCTCAGTTTTTAATCTAAAACAACTACTTACTTGGCGAATTTCTGTATTCATTGATTGATGAAAATTTTGAATGAATCTTTAATAATTTCATTTTTTTAAGATTTATTAAAGATAGCAGGTAGCATAGGCTTGAGGGATATTTTATGAGGCAGAAAATCAAATAATTGGACTTATTGAGACGAAATTACATTTTTTTGTCATTTCTTGTGCTTCTGGAGGCCTATTCTCACGGCAATCGAATGCTTTTCGTGTGGTAATTCGATTGCTAGTTAACCCGTTTTTAAAACGGGTTAACTGCTAAAAGCTACAGACAACGTTATCCTCGTAGCAAAGTTCTGGGGCCCTATTTTTTAATCACTCGCTTCAAATGGCGAATGATTTTCGTTCGACTACGAGTTTTTTTCTATGACTTTTAATTCATCTTCGAACGAAAATCACTCGCCATCTTGAAGCGAGTGATTCAAAAATAGAGCTCCTGAAACCAAAACCTATTTTTCTTCAACCAAGAAAATTCGTTCGGTGAACTTTTTTAGTATATGAATCGCTCGATAATTTCCACCCAGACTGTGGCCGCAGGTCCTAAGCAATCTTCTTCTTTTGGAGTCGCCAGCAAACTGTCTCGGCCCAGGAGCTCGAAGATGAATTAAAACTCATAGAAAAAAACTCGTAGTCGAACGAAAATCACTCGCCATTTCGAAGCGAGTGATTCAAAAATAGGGCCCCAGAACTTTGCTACGAGGATAACTTTGTCTGAAGCTTTCATTAAATCCTCCCGCGTACAGTTATAAGGGCAGGCAGGGCACGATATAAGGGGTTCCATCCTTTGGGGAATGGCACCACATGCAATGATATTGTATTATTGGTGCCAAGTCATTATTAACCAAAATTATATTGTTATCGCAGCCGGCTTCACCGACAAGTATCTGGGGCTCTATTTTTGAATCACTTGCTTGGATATGGCGTGTGATTTTCATTCGAAAGCGAACTAAAAACCAACGAAAAACGAACAAAATAAATAAGTAAGTACTAACAAAATTAAGTTATATTTTTTGTTATCAACCCTGTGCGGAATTAAATTGATTTTTATTCGATAATCGGACATTAATCATTGAATATTACACGCCACTTTGGCGCGAGTGATTCAAAAATAGGGCCCTGAAGTTAAAGTCCGGTTTTCTTTGCTCTGTCAATTTTGTAAACAATCGTTGCTTTCCTTTTTAAGGAAATGATTCATTTTAAAATAAGATAAACACGGACTTAATAAGGGCAGTTTCTATCCCTAACTACACAGAATTTAGAGTAACTTTACAAAGTAAGAACCTAGTAGTAGTTAATTGCATTGCTATCTGCTAAACTTTTAAAAAAGAATGCAAATAATAACACAATTTGATATTTAAATACACCTAAAATCTAATCGAGGTAACGATATGATGACAGCATGACAGCCCACCAGCCAGGAATTTTCTTAGCTTTGAATTGGAGTGGATGATATTTAGAAAATGAGGTGTTAGTTAGGTAAATGCTATTTTGCACGCAAGAGTCACAAAACATATAAAACACTAGAATAGTTAGATACGGGATTGCTACCATGTACAGTAACTCCGTGATCATGGCGCTTGCAACAGTGCCGAAATATCGGAAACTCATAAATAATAAGGTACATGGTAGCAATCCCGTATCTAACTATTCTAATGTAAGTGACCATGAAAGTTTAAAACATCATATAAAACACTTTGGAGAAAACATTCAGTTGAAGTGCAATAGGTTCAAAATGCTTACACTGACACGCGCAGTTAACAGTTTGATGAATTGTAGACAACAATAGAAATCTCGGTTCTATTTGGTGCAAGGTCAGTCGTCATGGAGAGACCGCCTGCCATCATGGACAGCATCATAGCAGATGGTTTGTTTGAAGTAGTAGTTGTAAATCATGAAAAACAATGCATTTTTTTTCTAGTAATTAAATATTGGATTTCTCGTACTAACATACAGTTCAGTAGTTCCAATAGATACAAATCATAATGCGGAAGACTTTTCTGACTCTAATCTGTTGCTTTTAAGAGAACCTTTGCCTAGTCTACGCGTAGGTACCGACCTACCGACCCTCCGAGTCATGGGAGAGTGAAATTAATGTACCTACCGACCCTCCGAGTCATGGGAGAGTGAAATTATGTCTTATACACAATCTTATTATTAGAAGTTGGTTGGTACAGAAACCAAACTATTTGCAAATATCTAGTGCAAGGAAATTACCACAGTTATAATCCGTTTGTTTTGATTTAAGTACAAAAGGCTTATGCAAATTAGTTCGAGGAGAAGTTATAGACATAAGGCACCCTTTGTAATACTGTAGTAAAAATATTAAGATGATCTTACTCTACTAGTCTTCTTTAATTGTAAACGGACAAAATACAGATAAATGTTGTGAAATAAAGATAATAGAGGGTGAGCATCTTGATTGCAAAGATAAAAGATTAAGTTACAACTTACAAATAAATTATCGGGCACGTGTGTAGAATGTTAGGTATAAATATTCTACTTATGATTCGACAATAATAAAATCGAATGTTTTTATCGAATTTCTAGGGAAAGTTCATGGGCCAGTCCTTGCCACATAATAATCTAGTGATGACTGGAATACCTAACTACTTAACTACAAAAAAGCTGCTTATAAAAATTAGGTTATTCTATCCTAAAATTAAACTTGCTTTTCAACTATGTATCTTAAATCCCTCAAGCGTATGTGAACGAGACACAATGCAAATTCTATTGTTATGCGGTTGCCTGCAACCGCTCAGGTGTTGAAGCATTAAATACAATAAATTCTTTTTATGTTAATATGTTCTACTTATGTTACTGTATGGATTTCTTAACGCATTGTAATTTAATGGTATGGAGGACCCTAACGACCTCCACTTTTGCAAAACCAGTCATTAACGAAGAAAAGAAGATTGGCGAAGTTCTTTGGATCTCAGCCCCATTTATGATAAGCCTCGTTCATGAACGATATCAACCAAGATTTGTACGATTCAACACTACTAACAAAATGATACTAGAACTTACCTTCTAAAAGTTAGGAATAAAGAGATATAAAATATATAAATTAAAGAGGTTAGATTATAACGAATTTTTTATTTATTTCTGTATTATGCATCAAAGTACTATGATTTTGTGATAAAAACATGACTCCTAACTTTTTATAAATAAAAATATGATAGCCTAGGCTCTAGATGTGGCCTTAGAGTAATCTAGGTAAATAAGGTAACCTACATTACTTAAGTACAAAAGTGAACACACACAATCATCAACGCATGTCAGTCTGACTTTGACGTTTGACATTTAATTTACGTTTAAACGTTCCATTACTGGCATTTATTTAATTTATTTTGCTTGTTTGTCTCGCTATTTTAAAAAGACCTTTCAATTAGATTCAAAATGGATTATTCGGCTGATCTTTTTCTGTAATAAATTCACCATTAATATTATTAAAACAACGTGAAAAATAGGTTTGGCATCAAATATTAGAAGAAATAATACGCATGTGCGTATAATGAAACGTTTTATCTTAACAGTACGTTTCACGTTTAGTTTTTGCGTCTCTGAAAACGTTTTGTTGTCAATCATATACACATTTGTGAAAACAATTAATTTTTTGATTTCCAGCTTTAAAAATCACCAGTTTTTACGATGAATGTCCTATAATAAAATAATATTTATAATTTATGTTTCTCACTGTGTACGGTTCCTTAAACAAGTGGGTCGACTTTTGCCAATCTTCTTTAAAATTTAATTGTAAATTAGAACTCAAATATATATAATTTATGGAAGGAGAACTAGTGATAGCAGGAAATTGATAACCTACCTTGTAGGTTGGTTGTAGTATCTTACTTACCTACATAAAATTAATTAATGACTATGGAGGATTGCATAAAAAAGTATACGCTACAATAATGCCAAGGTAAACAGTATTGCTGCTGCGAATCCGAATAATCTAAAGTGGTAGTTCATTAAAATTAATCTCGGAAATAAAAATTGTTTTCAAAACTTTACGTAGAAATCTTATTATGATTTTTACATAAACTTGTTAGATGATTCCTTTTGGAAACTCTTGTTGTCATAACACTACATAAACTTACAGCGTGTTTTGGCGTTGGTCACAAATCACAATAAAAAGTTTTCATATTATACCTCAGCCGATGCATCATGAGAAGAACACAGCACATTATTACGTATGTTTATTTAATAAAAATTAAACAATATTTTCTAATACCTCAATAGAACACATGATTTGTTAAGAATAACTTATGATTAACGCGTAAATGGGTAGGTGGCTAATAATTTTTAAACATCGCGAATGTTTTCGTTTCTCACCTCATCATGGCGTGCAACCGTTATCGAGCAAGGATGAATACCGACTGCCGGCAATAGCGCACGCGCAACCGCAACTTATTCGGATTTACTATACGTCCTCGGAGCCTACGAATGACTGACATTTATTACAGCTTACACTAACAGTCGTATAACTCTATCAAATCATTTTGATTATAATATCGCTTCAACATTTTTGCTACGAGATAAATCATATCAATGATGATATGATAGCCATCAACATTTACCACATGTTGGCAACAAAGGGCCAAGTTAGTTTTGTACTATTTCACAATAATACAAATACAACTGATTTACTGACATCAAAACAGTTTTCCGGATTAGTAATAGTGGCTCGCTAGCCTCACGATCCGGGGTTCGACCGTTAGGGAGTGGTTGACGTCATTACAGAATTAAATTGTTTTTGCTATCAGTTCTGTTAGTACTTTTTAATTAATTTTTTGGTTGTAAGAAATTGTGATAAATTTAATTAAACAAAAACGAATACCTACTTGGAGGTCGATTTTGGAAAAAAACAATAGATAATAATTTAGTAGAAGAAAGTTAGGTTCATCAAAGTCAATGAATGAACTTTTTTATGCATAGAATATGCACATTTATAAGACGGGTTCCTTACCGGTCACTCTGTATTACCCGTTATGATTTGGTATAGTAACATAAACTTTTATTCTTAAAATCTGTTTGTAAACGGGCATTAATATGCTCGTGAATTTATTCACGCTATGTAGACTTACAAAATGAAATGGTAGACGTATACTAAGTCACGCATATAATATTACTTATTTAAAGATTAAAATTTATAGGGTCATAAAGACAATGGCGTTACAAATACTTTTCACATATCGTTCAAAATATGTTTAATAAAAATAAATAAATTCATTGTTTTTGCCTATCGCCTAGTAGTCGGCTGGTACGGCTACAATAAAACAATAGTTTCACTATGTACTTTGTTCGGGCATTTAAAAATAAATGAAAACTAAATAAAGTTGCTACTTATTTACTATCCACCACCTGGGATCTAGTAGCCACCACCAGACATTGGACACCAATCAGATTGGATATGGTGGTTAGCTGCGAATATCTACAGAATGTCCAGAAAGTCAAGGTCAGGCCGAAGGCGTTTGGTAGGCTAGGCCATGACAGTTACAAAAAAATGCAATAAAAAATCATATTTAGGTACTTTCCGAGTATGGTCTTTTGAAAAAAAAAAACTTAAAATTGACATCGTGTATTAGTTCGTCGACTACCGTGGCAACAGAAATTAAGTTTTTTCAGTTTTTTTAATGCATTTTAAGCCTCAATAGCTGTTATTTCGAAGATAGTTAAAAATTTAAACACAGCTACCTCCATTTTGAATCCCATGACACTGTTAAGTCCTACCATGAATTCAAACTTATAGCAAGGTCAAACTTAAAAAAATATGTAGTATTTTTTTGTCTATGTTACCTCCTATTTCAGTCTAAAAAATTTTTTTTCGTCGTGCCGTCGCTTTGGTCTTTTCAAGCATCATTTATCAGGGCATCGACTCCAAAAACAAATTGTTCGCCTAAAATAGAGTCCTTTTCTTTAAAGAGTTTATTTAAGACTCTTTTCAACACACTTGCTCAAAACGACGATATTATTCCACCGATTTTTGGTTCATAATCATAGATATTAAACACGCGTGCTTTTTCATTATATTATTGCACTAGTGCTTTTAGTTTATTAACCCGACCAATTTACATTTGTACCCTAGTACCAAGTCGTAAGTAAGAAGAAGAAGCGATTTAATTTAGTCGGGTTGTACAATACTTTTATTTTAGCAACAAACAGTATTTATGCGAAAAATAACAGTATCTACATATTTATTTCAATAAATGGTAAATCCAGATTTATTACTAAAAAATAGCTCAAATTCATTTAATATTTTCTGCGATTTGTGTTTTAAACACGAATTATCACATTTTTAATCTTGGCTTTTGGCCGATCTAGTTCGCGCCTTAGCCTTGCGCGCGCATCGGTATCGCGGCAAGAAAAAAAAAACAACGCGCCATTTTTCGTAAATAATAATTGTCGGCTGTGACAAAGTTTGGATTAATTATGAAGTTTAATATTAATGAAAATGTCTTCTTCAAGTGAAGAAAATGAAAAAACCTAGTATTTACTCCGCTGGACATACGAGGCGAAAAACGCGTGCGAAAGTCTTTGCCATCAAAATCGAGTGAAATGTATTTTTACTGTTTTAATAATTAAAAACTTAGTAAATGAAGAGTCTCGTTTTTTCCTCGCAAGTGTGTTGAAAAACGTCGTATGAAACACGTGTGCCTGTGACCATTATATACGCGGCTTTCTTATGGCGCACTCGCTTTCGCTCGTGCGCACACAATATCGCCTTGATAATGATCAACTTAGCACACTTGTATCATAATGTACTATTAGTGCATTTTGGTTTTGAAGTCGGTTTTCACTTTTTTTTAAATATTTTTTAAAAAAAAAGTGAAGAAGAAGAAGTGAAGTTAAGAAAAACTTCACCGACAAGATATGATGATGAAAGTACTTATTAGTAGGTACTCGTAGCCGGAGTCTGAAGCGTTGTAAAGAATAATTACAATTTTTCTAGCTGCAGCTAAAGAGACACTAATGAGATGGTGTTTATAACTAGATACTTGGCAATTAAGATCACAGCTTATGAGGCAAGTATAATGTGTTTAGTTAAGGTAGTCAATAAAAACTCGGCGAAGTAATTAAGGTATAACATTTAATGGTCTGAAACTGACTTATAAAGGTACACGCACGCACATGATATTTTTTATCTATTTTCTTGTCCGTGTTCATTTCTTCATTTCAGTCAATGCTACCTGTGAGGAAATTTTGAACTTCTAAAACCTAACCAACCATTTTCTGCAAGAAAGCCTTATCACCGCTTATCGCTTGCGTTATGTCGCCAAGGCAAAGATATTGTTAGAAGTAGGATTCGAACCCACGCCCTAAGAGAAAAAAAGAGGGTAAGGTGCCTTCCCTGAGATCGCTCAGCCATAGAGACTTTCCTTCTTGGCCTAGCTGTATGGTTTCTTATTTTTCGCCACACATTGTTAATGGTCGGTATGATCACTTCAGGGGTCAGCAACTTTAAACCATCGGCAATCCTCCCGTACTTTGGCTCCTCTTGTATACCTCTTTGTTAAGGTTTAATTAAAGACCGAAAGCGGTCGTTGAGCGAAAAAAATGCGCACAAAACGCGTTGTCGTCATAGTAAAACATTAACATGGCTCAAATTAAAACGCTCATGACACGTTGTGCCAGAAAGACCACCATTGCAAAATTCGCGTCGAGGCTGACAAGCTAAGCTTTGACAACGCGATGTGGTATGGTAAGAAAGCCATGACTTTTATGGTACCGTATTTGATTATGACGCATAGTAGGTACTTGGTGCCATGGGTCCTACTAGTATCGAAACGTTTTGTTAGAGTTTCTAGGGAAATATTTTTTACGCTGTCATAGGTACTAGAACCTTATTCATTTTATGGTACTAGACAAAAGTTCTTAGTGCCTTCTGCGGCTAAAAAATAAAATTACTGCGATACGTGTGGTGGAATAACTAAGATATTTCAGAATAAGTAATTATTGCAAAAAAACATCTTCGTTACGTCGAAAAGTAAACCAAAGTCTGTATTGTATGTCTTTACATTCTAAATGATAATAACATAAACTAAATTTATGAAAATGAAATAAGTTTATAATTATAAATAATTTATTAATAAATTTAAATATTTACAAACGCGGTCTTGCTTGGTAACTAGTAATACGATATAAATACATTTAATGTTTAAAATATTATAACTTTAAACGTGATAATAATTACTAGCTGATTACACAATTTTGAACTAAAAGGTACTACCTAGTCATGACATGAAAATTAAAAAGTGTGTCAAATAAGAAAATTGAGTTTTTTTAACTCAAATCGAATGCATACCTTTGTATGGTGAATCAGAAAATAAATTTATTTTAATAAGTACGGTGTTCGTATTCTCGTACATATGAAAATCTTCCTCGACTAAAGTTCGTACGGTGCTCTTTCAATAACAAAGCATGCATGTCTAAATACCGAGCAAGCATTGAGATCCTGCATTTCCTGTTAAGTCAAAACAATAATTTTAACTTACGACCATACGTGCGAATCTTCCATGGTGATCACTAAATTGACGCTATCTTAATTCACACTATTTTAAAAAAACACCATAGTATTTGAAAACTATTGAACTACTATTACTAGCGTACGGAACTGACACCACAAAGAAATCTCGTGTGCCATGAGTCATCTAGGTAGTATTAACATCTCACTGTTACCATTAACAATAGTTTTGTCACAGAAACAAGGCTTCTAATAACACTTAGCTAAAGTTATATCATAGGGTGTATGCTACCCTATCTATTAACTACAAGTAGAAACGGTGTTAAGTCTTTGTCATAGATAGGATTAAGGATTTGGCTCACTGGGTGCGGTCTGCGGTCCGGTCCGTATAATATTGACTGCATGCTGGCAATTTTGTATAGACCGGAACGCAATCCGCAACCAGTGTGTTTAATCCTTTAAAACAACGGCCAATCCATAGATCCATGCGTTCTTCCATAGACGTGGTGGCTACCAGAGTAGGGACAGGCGTTTCTTCTATTTAACATAATACGCTGTTTCCTGCTATGCTTTAAAATGAAGAGCCATCAGCATTTTTACTTGCGTAACTAGATTTTGTACGGTCAATTGTTTAAGAAAAGATTTTTCAACTTACTGTAGAAAATGTACGGGACTGCTAAACTCATTTCTTATATAAATCATTGCCGGCCATCGTGAATCGATTTGCTATGCCATGGAACACCCGAACACATTGGTATTATGTTATTCTATTTAGCTCAATGTTCAAAACTAACTACAATGAAGTAAAAATCCGGCTTTTGTGATGTTCAATGTCTTTACACATACACATTCTTCAACCTAACAAAAATGACAAGTGTGAAATTGTATTTAGGATCACCATTAAAGTTATAGTCAGTTGGCTTACTACGAGATTTTGGAAAAGCATAAATAATTAACGAGCTCAAACCGAGGTTTTAGTTTAGAAATGACTTTTGACAATATGTGATGCTCCAAACCCGGAGATTGCGTTAATAAACGGTTCGGCACGGAACGTTACGATACGATGAAATGTTGCAGGTAAGGACGACGCCTTCAGATTCTTAAATCTTATCTTGGGTGAGCATTGCCTGCACTGTAAATCGGCACGTCGGGTGGAGTTCCTAGCTGAAGTCCGATCTACAGTTGGTCATTAATCGGTGCAATGTTTTTGATATCCGCGTACTTCTGCACGCCGATGCTATACGCGTCGACGACACTAAGATAGTCTTGCTGGGAAGTCTCCCCAGTACCACCCATAATGTAGTTAGGATTTTTTATTTCTCTATGGTATCACCTGTACCGTTACCATGAGTTTACGACAGTTTTACTCGCTAGCGACGACGTAAAAAAAGTCTATGGAAAATTGCACAGCGCCTCTAGCGGTCACTGACAGAGCTAAATTTTCCATATTGTGGCGTATCCATCCCACCTGGCGGCTTATCCGGGGGCATACGTCAATTGACTGACAGATATTAAGGAAAAAGCAGCTGCGGCATCAGCAGCAGCCGCTGCGGCCTTTTTACATAAGGGTTTGTGTGCGGTGTGGAATTATGGATACGGCATAATATTTACCAGATACCTAGTAATCGTACAGCTACGTGTCATATCAGGAAGTTTACGTGTTGACAGGGCGAGATTCGAACACTAACTGAATACAATGAAAATGGTAGAATTTCTAAGATAGAACTCGGAATCTTATAATATGAGTAAATACACGATTACTTTATCAATCTGTTTATTTATATAAAAATATTTTTATATGTCATATCAGGTACTTGAAACATTTTTAGCATTTAGGTAGTTATAAACTCATGGAAGCCATAGTAGGATGATGCCAATTTTATAAAGTAGGTTTGGCATATGCAAGCATTAGAGGATAATGGTCATAAAATCTAAGCCTGACGCAAACTATTATTTATTTGTATTGATCTCATTAAAATTAGTTCATCATCATGACGTATGCACTAGCATACAATTACAAATACAAACAAATTACGAATCAATATACTTATAGTAACATATTGAAATCATATTGCAAATCGAATAGAATTGCTCATTTAAATTTTCGATAGCTGAATGAGTTATTTGTTTACAATTAGTGAATATTCATTGTTTTGTAAAACCTCGAATAAGAGAATACGCTGCTATAACATTATTGTATTGCATAACAATGCTGAATTATTTGTGACCTAATTAAAAGAAGATGAATAACCATTTGTATTTAAAAGATCTCAGAATTACCTTTGTGAGTAAAGAGTTATTAGTCTTTATCTTATTTTAAAATAATAATTTCGTTTTAAAAGAATGTCAATATTGTTTACAATATTCGACTAGCAAAGAAAAACAGACTTCAATTGTTAAATGTTGTAATGTGATAGAATATTTACAATTGTGTGTGTTTTGAAGTAAAAATACCTTTAGCTAATGTCAGAATTGGCTAATTTTTAACAAAACACAAACAATCGTAAATATCCACCACAATTCATAAGTCTTGTTGCAATTTTAATTATTCTACTGTGCTCAATACTAGAAAGCCTAACAGTAAAACATAGATAAGGCAATGTTTTTGACAGATTTGCTGTGATGTCATTATTCTACTCAATAAATTCTATCCACACACAATAACAACCTTGTGTTTATAAGACACTTCCATCTTTGGCCTTACATAATATCAAAACTTATTTCATATCTAATTAACCTAATAACAGTATTTTAGTGTGTTGGTGTTTTACTTGATACATACAATTTAGATTGAGGTATAAAACTAAGTATAAAATTGAGGTATACCTAGATTTTTCGCCTTCGTTAGTCCGGACTTGTACTTCTCGGTGGTTCTTGGCCAAAGCAATGTTTGTGTGTTGGGTCTTTGTATGAGTTCTCATGTAGAACACTGTGTGAACTGGTGCGACACTTTGTAAGGCACAGCTCATAATCATCGGTCAAAGAACGAAACAACACATTCTCTTCTGCTGATAGCTTAGACAATACTACCTCCAGGAGATCTCTCTGAAATATTAAATGGAAATATGTAAAACCATTCTGCTTTAGGGTTAGACTAAAAATGAATACTGAACTCAGAAAACTTGTAAATTTAACTCAGATTTTCTTTTCTTGGCAATTAAAATTGGACACAATCTTTTCCAAAATAAAACTTTCAAAAATAATATAAAATAAAATAAATTGATATACTATATTATATATAGTATAGTAATATAGGAAGTTGTAAGTTTATCTTAATGCTTCAACACCCAAGCGGTTGCAGGCAACCGCATAACAATAGAATTTGTATTGTGTTTTGTTCACATACGCTTGAGGGATTAATTTAAATTGAAACATTTAATTTGAAAGGCATTTCAAGATTGCTTACAATATTCACCGAGCAAAGAAAAACAGACAATTGTAATACAATTCTAAAACTTATGAGCACTTTAGGTTACATGAATCTTAGTCTATTTGACACTCACAAAGTAGTATTTAAACTTCAAACAATGTTTCTTTTGATATAATGTTTCAAATAAACATACCTTACTTGGATCCAAACAACAGGATACGCAGTATTCATAAATAACACAACAGTTGTTGTCTTTGCAGGACTCACAACTGTATCTACGTGAAAAGTCTGCCAAAGGGTCACAGCACCCATTTTTCATCAAGTCATTTCTGTGACACACATATCCTGAAATAATGAGAGATATATCCAAACATTACAAGGCATAAACATTGAAGAACTTGAAACTACACCAGATGGACATTTTAAGTTTAGACCAAGCCCCATAAAATCTGCAGCTTAAAATGCATTTGGTTTAAGCTACTGTTGTACTAGATCTTGAACACATTTTTCTGGTATTAAAATATTTGCTACCTCTGTCATCAACTAATAACATTCTGCCTTGCACAGAGTTCCTACAAATGATACTATCATTTGAGTCTTTGTGTTCTTGCAGGGTGCGCCAAACAAAAGGCTTTCTTTCGATCATTGTTTCCTGGTACATCATATTTCTACTGCTGCCCTGAAATCACCATAGGATTAGGAAGGTGGAAAACAAGATTAATATTATTTGATCAATCGTTTTATTGGTAAACTGTGGAACTAACCTCTCGAAGAAAGCTCACGATACAGTACGTGAGCGAAGAAGCAAATATAATTCCCAAGACCAGCCGTCGTCGTATAAATCTGACTAAGGCAGCGTACCACATTTTATAATAAAAGAAAAACCCATTAAAAAGAAGAAAACAAAAACAATTGTGTGAGCAAGCGAAATAAATAAATAACATCTTCAAGCGAAGCACTGACGCGTTGGTTTCGGCACTTTCTCCGATCTCATTTTAACTGTAGTCATTGTGAAATATGGTAGAGTCTTATGACATCAAGAAAGAAAATACACAATTAAAATTACGTACACGAAAATCTTTTATTTTATTAAATAATCTGTTTTTTTTTGATTTTAAAATCGTAAACTATCATAAGCCCAGCAGTCAAGCAGACGGACGGACTGACAGGATTGAGGATGACAGGACAGACAGACACATGACAGAAAGTGTAGTAGTATTCATTGACACTGACAGCTCATTTTGACACTGACGCGGAAAAAGCGCGGGAACCTTGTTAGAGAAAGGCGCCCAATTTTTAAAAAATTCAAAGTTTATTATTATTACTGTACATTTCTTGTTAATATCGTTGTAAATATATAGTAAATAGTTTGTTTCTTATGTGAAAGTGTTGGAGTCATGGGGGGTAGCAAGAAGAGGAAAAAGCAAGACCCTCCCGATGGGCCTCCAATAAGTGACTCATCATCTGATGAAGAAGATGCTTCATCGAAATATCAAATCTTTAAGGTACCAGGGTACTCCAGAAAGTACCCTGAAAATAGTAAAAAATCCGAGTACATAGTTTTTGTATCCCACAAAGAAGAAAAGCCTTTTAGCGACAAAGATAGACTAGCAATTTCTCACGCCATACGAAAGTATTGCGTGACTGGTATACTCCATCTAAAGTCCATCAATAAGTACAAAATCGGTATAACTTTTGATTTATCTAACAATGCCAATGTATTCTTACAAAACAGGAAACTTCTGGATGATTTAGGTCTAAAAGGTACAATTCCGGCAAGCGACACGGAGGTGACTGGGGTTCTCACTTCAGTACCCACCGATTTATCAAATAAAAAGATTTCGGCTCTTATTGGCAGCTCACGTAATGTCATACAAGTCCGACGGTTTATGCGTCGAGTGCGTAGTGAGGGTGGTGCGGTCTCGTACCAGCCCACTCAGACTGTTGCGGTGACGTTCGCCTCCACAGAGCTCCCGCAGTACGTATACCTCGACTCGTGGAGACATGAGGTAAGTGTGTACGTGCCGCCGGTCAAGCAGTGTCTGCGCTGTATGAGGTTTGGCCATATCGCTCAATATTGTAAAAATGCTGAAGTATGCTCTATCTGCTCAGGTTCTCACAGTTTCAAATCTTGTACAGTTGAACAAAAAGATGCCAAATGTATAAACTGTAGTGGTAACCATGTTGCTATTTCAAATTCATGCCCACAAAAGAAAGCCAAAATTGAAGAAAATAAAATCAAATCCAGAGCTACCACTTATTCCGAACTATTTAAAGAAAATTCTTTCCCTCATTTGTCATTAAGAAACATAGAAACTCAGTTAGAAAATCTTACTAAATCAGATTTTTTTATGAACATTCTGACTAACGCAGTCACCAAATTAATTTTGAATCAAAAAGAAAACCCAATAAACTCTACAACTATTAAAGAAACCCTACACCTAACCTTCCGAAACAACGCTTCTTTTCCCGTAAATGGAACTTAACTTTATTCAATGGAATGCACAAAGTATAATCAGTAATAAGATTTCACTTACAAAATATTTATATGATAACAATATACACATAGCTATTATTTCTGAAACTTGGCTTACGCCAATTAAAAGTTTTAATATTAAAGGATATATAACCGAAAGAAATGATATAGGCAACAAACACAATGGAGTAGCTATTTTAATTCACAATAGTATAAATTACAAAAAAATCAACACATTTTCTGACAATTCTTTACAAAACATTTGTGTTAGAATAACTTTACATAGTGTAGAAATAAGTATTGTTAGTTTTTATTGCCCAGCGAATTCCACACCATCTTTTGATAAACTTAAATTCCAGTCTTTAATAGATTCAATACCTGAACCAATGATTTTTGCAGGTGATTTTAACGCTCATCACACACATTGGGGTTGTCACTCTATAGATTCTAGAGGCAGAGACATTTTAGATATAATTGACAACAGTGATTTGGTATTATTAAATAATGGTCATGTAACAACTGTTGGATCTCTATCGTGGCGTTCAAATGCATTGGATTTATCGTTGGTTTCCTCATCATTAGCTCTTTCTTGTGACTGGTCCGTACATAACGATCCTCTTGGCAGCAGCTATCATCTTCCTGTAATCATAAAAGTCTTTGTAAATAATAATGTAAATAGAGATCAGTTGTATAATAATGGTATCATGCATTCTCCAATTTACCCTAACTTTAAAAGTGTAAATTGGAAAATGTATGGGCAAATCCTAGATTTTGAGCTGTCTGACTTTCAAATTGAAAATTATTCTCCACTGGATGCATACTCCACTTTCATAAAAATTTTGCACACTGCTGTAAATAAGTGCCTTCCAAACCAAAAAGTATCTATGTCTTTCCCTACTACTGCTAATAGCAATAGTAATACTACTGTTACTACTACTTTTAATAGTACACCTAAAAAAAAATTCAAATACCCTCCCCTTCCTTGGTGGAACAAAACATGTTCAGATGCTGTCCAAAAGTCTAAATCTGCATATATTAACTTTAAAAACAACCCTTCAGATGAGACATATATTGAATTTAAGCGTTTACAAGCTGTTAAAAAACTTACCTTGAAAACGGTTAGATCCAATAGCTGGATAGAATTGTGCAACTCTTTTAATCGATGTACTCCCTTGTCGACAATCTGGAATTTTATGCGAAAATTTAATAAAACATACTCCTGGACAAATAATGATGACAGTTGGGTTCTAGATTTTCTTTGTAAGTACACTCCTGATTATGTAAATAATAAAACAAACATTCCTTTCATTAGTGATGCTAATTCTGTAAATAGTTTCTTGACCGATTCCTTTACCAAGCAAGAGTTAATATCTGCCTTGTATTCTAGAAAGGATGGTGCTTTTGGTCTTGATGGTGTGCCATACATGATGTTAAAAAAGCTTAGCACCAAAGGATTGGACATGCTCCTGTTCATTCTGAACAATCTATGGCTAACAAACAATATCCCACATGCATGGAAGACTGATTGTATAGTTCCCATATTAAAACCAGATAAGCAGCGATCTAGTCCAGACTCCTATCGCCCTATCGCAGTTACATCTTGTGTAGGAAAGGTATTTGAACAGTTATTGAAGCAACGACTGGAATTTTATATAGAAAAAAATAACCTTCTACCTTCTAATCAATATGGATTTCGTAGGGGTATGTCTGCTCGTGAAAGCATTTCTCAATTACAGCTTGATATTCAAAGTAGTTTATATAAAAATAATTTTGTGTTGTCTGTGTTTTTTGATGTTTCTGGAGCTTTTAATAGTGTAAATGTTGATATTTTGGGCAATGAACTACTTTCTATTGGGATTCCAAGCAAAGTGGTTCATTGGATTCAAAATTTTTTGATAGAAAGGGAAATTTATGTTAAATATAATGGATTGTTGTATGGTCCAAGATTTGCTTCAGTTGGCACAAACCAAGGTGGCATCTTGTCCCCGTTAATTTTTATTCTCTATATTCGTCGTTTGAATATGATCTTGGGTTCTGATGTTAAAAATCTTCAATTTGCTGATGACTTAGTAGTTTATACATCTGGAAAAAGTTTAGCTAATGTTAGAACCCTTATAAATAAGTCATTGGAAGGATTGTTTACTTATTTCTCATACTTAAATCTTGAAGTTAATGCATCAAAATCAAAACTCTTAGTATTTGGAAATGTTAGAAATTCTACCCCTGAAATTGTCTACAATCAAGTTCCTATCCCTGTTTCTCATGAAGTTAAGTTTTTAGGTGTTACTTTCACTCATAACCTTTCCTGGAAAAATTACATTGATTTAATAGCTTCTAGAGCTAATAAAGCCTTCAATATTTTGAAATCATTATGTAGAACATCTTGGGGAGCTGATCCAAAGATAGTGTTAATGTTGTACAAATCTTTGATTCGAAGTCATTTTGAATATGGTTTCCTTTGTTTTGCCAATGACACTAGACTGGTTAATGTCTTAGAAAAAATACAAAATAAAAGTTTGAGGCTTATAACTGGAGCATTTAAAAGCACTCCTATAAATGCAATGCAAGTTGAATGTAGACTTCCACCTTTAAGCATAAGGTTCTCATATTTAAAAGAGAGATTCATATTGAAACTTTACAGTAAAATTAATAATCACCTGTTTCTTAACCTAAAACTTGCCCCACCTCCTCCCTTACGTAATCCCCTTTACATATTGCAGGGATTCAGTCAATTCCTAAATTTCCTTGAAACTTTGCAAATACATAGGTCTTCTGTACTTCCATGTTATGTTGGAGTCTTCCAAAGTCACTTTCCTGCAATCAACATTATAATTGATCATAATTTGTTCTCAAAAGAAGATGTATATAGTAAATTCTCTGAATTTGATGATTGTAGATTTATCTTTACTGATGGGTCCAAAACTGAGTCTGCTGTTTCTTTTGCTATTTTTGATAGTTTATTGAATACTGGTTCTGGTTATAAAATAAATTCAAACACAAGCATATTCACAGCTGAGGCTGTGGCTATTCTTGCTGCTTTGAAACATATAAAACACAAAAATAGTGGTTGTCTTAAATGGATAATAGTCAGTGACAGTATGAGTGTCTTAGAAAATCTTAAAAATAATAAATTTAATGCCAACACTAACTATTTGATTGTTGCAATCAAACAGTTATGGTTGGAATTAATAACAATGAATAATTTTAATGTTTCTTTTATTTGGGTACCGTCTCATGTTGGTGTCATAGGTAATGAGAGAGCTGACTTTTTAGCTAGAACCATAACAAATTGTGCTACAATAGTCCCTGATTCTAGTAGTAATCTAGATGTCCATGTACCTTGTTCTGATATTGTTCCTCTTTTGAAGAAAAGGTACATTGACATTTGGAGAAAACATTATAAACATAAAGTTCAAATTGAAAAGAAAGGTGTGTGGTATGATGAGTGTAAAACCCAAATTGGAATTATGCCTTGGTTCTGCAAAGGTGACACCTATTTAAACAGGAAATTTTACATTTCAATTCTAAGGCTACGATTTGGACACTGTAATTTGAATTTTCATCTCTTCCGATTGAAAATGGTGGATAGCTCTCATTGTGATTATTGTGATTTTGTGGTAGAGCAAACTCTATCACACATTTTCTTTGTTTGCTCGGCCTTTGGCATTCAGCGCCTTGTGCTTATGGACGAGCTGATTAAAATTTATGGCAAGCCTGATTTGGTGCCGCGCTCCATTCAAGCTCTTCTTGTAAATAGCCTGACTTACATACCTCTCTACAAATTTATTCTCTGTACAGTTTGCAGAATCTAATGTTTTTGTAAATATGTATAAATTTAGTTGTGGTTAAAACGTTGTAAAAACTTTGAATTAGTCAATGGTGTATAAAACTTTCTTGTTGTTATTTTTTGTAATTGCTTGTTTGTTGATAATTTTTGAATTTGACATTGACGTTTGATACGTCGCTTCGTTCCCTGGTTATGACATTTTGATCCCACATGGATTTTTATACCTGTGCTCTATTGGATTTTACTTAATACATTTAAATAAAAATGGATCTAACTATCTCAAAAAAGACTGATTTCTAGGATAAGACATGCATATAAAACTAAAGAATTAATTATCCCTAAATGTACTAGATAAATAAACAAACTTATGACATTGTACTCTACTGGATTTTAAGTGTATTTTGCTTTACATTTGAAATGAATGACTAAGCCATGGATTGAAGACATCACAAATACTGAAGACTTTATTTTCCCTAATTTGACAAAAGAAATGAAAAACCTACGACAAGGCAGCATGGTCTTTGACCTTAGCCTGTTCCAAAATGGAACGAAAATAACAAAAAAAAAAAAAATTGACACTGACGCAAAGAGATTAAGTAAGAACAGACCGTCCGACACTACACCGCACAATAAATGTCAAGGTTGCAATTTCTCAAGGGGCTCAATCAAGGTAGTACCTGCCGTAGTTGCCATACTTTCTAACATCGAGAAACTATAGTAGATTGTTATACAAGGGGAGAAAGTGGCCCATTTCACCCGAGAAGTTTTTGGCGCTCCAACGTCGTGAGAGCGCTAATAATTCGAGAGTGAAATGGGTGCATTCCTCCGAGTTTAACATACTATTTTTTCATTGTATGTTTTCACTATAGATATATACTATTTCATGTATGGGAGCCCTCCCTTAAATGACATATTTTTTTATTTTTTGTATGAGAATCGTAAAGCGGTTAACGGGATACATACTTCTACTAAATTTCAACAGTGTAATGCTTATAGTTACAGAGTAAAATGGCTGTGACATACGGACGGACAGACAGACAGACAGACAGACAGACTTGACGAAACTATAAGGGTTCCGTTTTTTGCCATTCGGCTACGGAACCCTAAAAAGGGTAATTATAGGCCCACCAATATTATAACACCATAATTCGTACCAATTATCTTACAATACTACTCCGTACATACAGATATTTACTTAAAGTCCGTTTTTATTTTCTAGTCTAATATTGTAAACAATCTTGCTTGACATTCCTTTTTACATAATGATTTATTTTAAAATAAGATAAATACAAAATTCTAATTTTACATAGGCAATAATTATTTAACACTGATACATTTTTTATCGCTTGCTAAGAAAATCTGACTTTAATGATAAAGTCAATTGAAATAAAACTCAAACTTCATAGATATAACTTGGCCCTATAATTCTGAAGGGGAAACATAGATACAACATATTCTACCTATAAGAGTTTTGGCATGTCTGTTTTTGGTTGATCTTTGGGTTTCTATGAAAATTGATAGAAAACGAAAATTAATACTTTTACGCCTTCAACGAATCTTTTAATCACTTAAATTTACTACATACTACCAAAAAAAAACTAAATTTTCAAAATACGGGCGCTATAACACATTTTTAAGTAATTTGTTTATATCGTCTTTTGACGTAAGGGACGTTTTAACATGATAGTTTCTGGCAACAGACTAAACACAGATGCTCCACTTGGCCTTAACTTACTGTAGAACAAAGTTTGCTCTAAACAGCGAGTCTAGTGCAACATAGAGGTCGTTGCACATATCTATTTGTTAGAAAAAAACACGTGATTAGAAGGACAGTAACGGCACGGAAGACAGCAGAGTACATAAAACGCGGACGATATCAAATATTTTAAATCATCACCATCATCATCATTATCAGCCAAAGGACGTCCACTGCTGAACATAGGCCTCCCCCACGGCTTTCCACAGCGACCGATCACGAGCGGTCTGCATCCAGTTTGATCCGGCGATCTTTTTAAGGTCATCTGTCCATCTTTTTGGTGGACGTCCTACGATGCATCTTTGGTCGAAGGGTCTCCAATCTAGAACTTTCCTGCCCCAACGGCCATCTGTTCTTCGCGCTATGTGCCCTGCCCACTGCCAGTTAAGCTTACTGATTCTCAAGGCTATTTTGGTTAATCCGAATACCTTAGTTCTTCTACGTATCTCCTCGTTTCTGATTCGATCTCGTAGAGAAACACCGAGCATAGCCCGCTCCATCGCTCGTTGTGTAATTTTAAGCTTCTTTATGAGGCCCATAGTTAGAGGCCACGTTTCGGATCCGTATATATGTCATCACTGGTAACACACACTCGTTGAAGACTTTCGCCTTCAGACACTGGGGTAATTATATATATCCTTTATATATCCTTTGGACATTCCCACACATCGCCATCTAGCCCCAAAGTAAGCTACTCAAAGCTTGTGTTATGGGTGCCAGACAACGGATATAATACTTAAATACTTTTTTTTTGTAAATACATACATGATATACATAGAAAACACCCAGACCAATACAAACAGACATGTTCATGCACACAAATGTTTGTATTGTGCGGGGATCGAACCCGCACCCGCTGCGTAGTAAGCGATTTCTCGACCACTACACCAGACGGGTCGTCCGAGAAGGTCGTCCGAATTGAAGAGAAGACGGTCTTGCGCAGTTTCCCAACCGCTGCCCAGCCGAGTTGGATTCGTCGATTGATCTCTTTCTCAATGTTTGCCCTTCCCAATTGGATAACTAGTCCCGGGTAGACGTACTCGTCGACAACTTCAAGAGTTGAGTTCCCAACGGATACTGGAGTGGGTACAACAAGGGAACTCGACATAATTTTCGTATTTTCCATGTTCATTTTAGGACCCACTTGTCGGGATACTCGGTCGAGGTCTTCGAGCCTAGTGACAAGATCATCCAGCGTCTTTGCCACAACGACTATATCATCGGCAAACCGAAGGTGTGTTATGTATTCGCCATTGACGCAGATGCCGAATCCTTCCCATTCCAGGAGCTTGAAGGCGTCTTCCAATGCCGCTGTAAACAGTTTCGGAGATATAACATCGCCCTGTCTTAAACCTTTTCGTAATGGAATCGCCCTCGTATTCTGTTCATGTACACGGACCGACATAGTGGCGTTGTTATACAGACACTTTAACACCTCTGTATACCTATAGTCTATGTGACACCGCTGAAGAGATCGAAGCACCGCCCAAGTTTCGATCGAATCAAAGGCCTTCTCATAGTCCACAAAAGCTAAACATAGAGGCATATTATACTCCTCGGACATCTGTATAATTTGCCTTAGCGTATGGATGTGGTCTATGGTACTGTAGCCTTTTGGAATCCGGCTTGTTCGGGAGGCTGGAAGTCATCAAACCTACGCGCGAGACGATTCGTGATGACCCTTGAAAACAGCTTGTAGACATGACTCAGGAGTGAGATGGGTCTTTAGTTTTTCAATAAGGTTTTGTTTCCTTTTTTGAAGAACAACACCACCACACTCCTGTTCCATGCCTCAGGCGTGATGCCCTCTAGCAGCACGGAATTAAAGAGTCTCTGAAGGACTTTAAGTACCGGTGTTCCACTCGCTTTCAGAAGCTTTGCTGTGATTCCGTCCTCGCCAGGTGCCTTGCCATCCTAATCTCGTAGAGGCTAATGTCCTGTCCTGATGATGTAGTGTCCTGACACTACACCGAAGACATCCTGGACATAGACCCAGGCTCTTGGGTCTCTGACCGAGCTGTTAACGGGTTTGGCAACTGAGGTGTACACCTGCTCATAAAACTTCTCAATCTCCTTCAAAACCTCTGCTTTCATCGACGCTACACTGCCGTCCTCCGTCAACAGGCTTTGCCCAATAGACATGTCCCTTGCAAACACTTTGGAGCCTTGGTTCCGCTTTATTGTTTCTTTAACACTATTCGTGTTGAAGGAACGAATGTCATGTCGCAGAGACTTCAATATTCGTCTATTAAGCTGCCTGTAGGTTTGAGCATTAACGGAGGTTTGCAGTGCTATAGATCGACGTTCTGCCATAAGGTCGAGAGTGTGGACCGAGAGCTATTTTAAATCATTGTTAAAAATATCGATAAAAAATAGTAAAAGTAGAAAAACGGAAGCTTGTCATCAAAACTACCACAGGTTAAGTCAAATACAAAGTTTAATTTTGCCTCATGAGATAGCGCTATGAGTGACAACTGAAGGTGGGAGTGAGTAAGAAGAAACAACATAATCGCGGCAAGTCGCCTTCGTCTGCTTAATAATCTGTGTAAAAATCGACCAAACTAAAAAAAATGTCAAAAAGTGACAATTTAACATTGAAAAAAAGTGTTACTATGTATGGCTGGCAACCGAATATTATATTTGTAGATTTTAAATTGTTAAAAATTAGACCAATTGTAAATTTTAAAAATCAGTGACCATAATAAACACGCTTTTAATGCTTAGCTTATCTTAAACATATGGAAAGCTTTTTTATTTTAATAATATGATGTGGCTCAATTATCTTTAACTCCGTGTCTGATTGTAGCAATTAAAACTGAATTACTTTCCACCCTAGGGATGGAAAAGCTATTTTCCACCCGTCTATCTTCACATGAAAGTGAAATTTTCCGAACAGAAGAGAAGAAAAATATTTTAAAACTTAATGACATGAGTTCTTAAAACCAGCCCGGTTTTTTTTACTGCACAACTCAACCACTGCGCTCTATATCAACTATGAGTTATTTGAATCACTCGAAAACGGCTTTAACGATATAAATAAACGTAATATATAATAATACTAATATAACGTAAATGTAGGTAATCCCTTCGTTTTGAAAGGGTGGATCCTTCAAGGCGTTAGAGTAGTCGTCCGAACCCTATATAGGTGACCGTCAGGTCTGCCTGTGAGGTCGCTAGATTTTGATTTCATCAAAATCTAGAAATATATTGAGAAATTTACTACCTAATTGGTACTATTTGGTACCTATGGATAAATAAAGAGTACCTCAGCCCTTTAAATATGATATCGTAAGTCTTATACACAGGCCATCCCGACGGCAGGTTGGCCTGTACGAAATCATATTATGTGTTTAGCTTTAGGTATCACTCTGGAACCTATGCTAGCTTATAGTACCTAATTGGTACTTAAGAAAATATATAATACATTTTGAAATATCAAGATTTTTTATTTTATTTTAGATTTTTTAGATTTATCATAATTCATTTTGGATCCCCATTACTAAGTACTCGTTTTTAATCATTTTTATTCTACCTGCGCAATTCGTTTGCCCTTTTTGTCCTATTTAGGGCATCGACAAATCCAACAAATTTAAAATCATGAAAATCGGTTCACCAGTTCTCGACTTATATAGTACCTAGTATATACAAGTGGTGTTGCAAATACGACTTTATTTCATGTACTTAAAAGACTAGCAAACCCAGCGAACTCCTTTTCGTCCCGTCCCGTTTTACAGCCTAGACAATTCCAACAAAGTAAAAACATGGAAATCGATCCACCCGTTCTCGAGCTATTAGTGGTTTAACTACATCGGACTCTAACAAAAGGTAGCCCTTTAAAACTGAACGTTACGTAAACCGGTCATTTTATCGAAATATGATATCAGCAAATTTACACTTTTTTTAAAAGACCTATTCAACGATACCCCACAAAGGTTTGGCAAGAGAAAAAAAAACCTCACGTTACTGGTATGAGAGGTACCTATTTATCAAAATTTAACAACAGTTTTCTAGCACCTCATGACTACTACATAGGAAACTCAGGGCGGAACTGCGGAATGACAGACGGACATGGCGAAACTATTGAGTTCCTTGCTGGACTACGTAACCCTTAAAACATATCTACGCTTCAGGGACTTTTGGCATCATATACGGATTTTAAAAAAAAGTGCAGGTGTGCGGTAAACCACTAGATGATTAAATTGTGTCCATTGGTTCACGTAAAAGTTGTGCTAGTTAAACCTCTTATAACTCGAGAACGGGTAGACCGATTTTCATGATTTGTATTTTGTTGGATTTGTCTGGGCCAAGAAGAGCATAATGACCATAAAACGGAACCAGGACGAAACAAAGTTCGCTTGGTTAGCTGGTCTTCTATGTACATAAAATAAAGTCGTGTTAGTTACACCACTTGTATATACTACTACTATAACTCGAGAACTGGCGAACCGATTTACATGATTTTAAATTTGTTGGATTCGTCGATGCCCTAAATAGGACAAAAAGGGCAAACGAATTGCAACGGAGTTGCACCTTATGACGCTGTTTTTTAAGAAGCTACAAACTACCTATTATAAGTTTTTTCATTATAATTACTGAACTCCTCGTTAAGGAGTTCCACCATCAGCTTAGCCCCACAAGATGTTGACTATCAGACGTAACAACACGTCAATATTAGGATTCTAGTAAAGAAACACTATACGTGCCTTTAAAATTTGAGGTTTACCCTCGATTACACCAAGATCCCATTATCAGATCCCAAATTTGAAAAAAATAGGACCAACTAGAAGGTATACCCTCTAAGTAAGCGAATAAATGTTTCGAATCCGTCGACAAACGACTGTGATATGAGGTAACATAAATACAAAAAAAAACATACAGTCGTATTGATAACCTCCTCCTTTTTTGAAGTCGGTTGATGAATTTTATGGAGTCTAAAATCTTCCAAAAAAAATCTTGATATTTCAAAATGTATTATATATTTTCTTAGGTACCAATTAGGTATTATAAGCTCGAATAGGTTCCAGAATGATACCCAAAGCTAAACACATAATATGATTTCATACAGGCCAACCTGACTCAGGATGGCCTGTGTATAAGACTTACGATATCATATTCAAAGGGCTGAGGTACTCTTTATTTATCGATAGGTACCAAATGGTACCAATTAGGTATTATATTTCTCAATATTATATTTCATCCAAATCTAGTGACCTCACAGGC
The DNA here is from genome assembly GCA_963924145.1 of Pyrausta purpuralis. Lineage (NCBI taxonomy): Eukaryota > Metazoa > Arthropoda > Insecta > Lepidoptera > Crambidae > Pyrausta > Pyrausta purpuralis. Next base: position 15,975,405 of record OZ001651.1, on the reverse strand, counting down.
AGACCTGACGGTCACATATATAGATAGGGTTATTGAGTATTATGATTAAAAGTAGGGTTCAACTAAATAAAAGTGTTTATTACTGAATTATTAGGTGTTAAATACCTAAAAAGTTTATTTGTGTTGATTTTCGATAAGAATTACCTACATAATACCAACTTTAGATAGATCTCTATTTTGTTAAAAATAAAGAAAGAATAAATGATTAGAGGTATTATTGTCGTTTTTTATTTTATCTTTACTACTAGCCCCGGTAGACGTTACAACTTGCCCCAAGCACGAGGTAAGTTGTAACACCGCACTTCTTCTAAAAAAAAATTGATTGTAAAATAATAACCAATAGTTATAGTATTATTTTTACTTGATTTGATAGAGGTAGAGTTACATCATCCATCGGTGTTTATTTATTAGCAATTTACTCAATAGATCTCAATATATATTAGTTTTCATGAAAACTGTTACAACAAGCCCCTCGCTCCCCTACTGAGCAGATCAGTCCTTTATGGGGATGTTGAGGAAGTGCTGCTCTTTAAAGTGCTGGTTCCTTGTACTTGCATATTAAACATTCTAAAATTTAACAAGTTTGAGGCAGGGAATCGAACCCTCCATCCATCGTTATTTGGGTAAATGCTTTAGAAAGCCTGGAAGAAATGCAAGACCTGCGATGCGTGCGAAATCTAAAAAATATATTACTGATGTGTGATACATCAGTAATATTTTAATAATATTTACCTATTAGCACAGAAAATATAATAGTACTACGTACAGAAGGATCACTATGCTAAGAATGATAAAGTAAAAACAACTTTCGCTGCAACGCAATGAAGTGCAATTCACTTCGCACGATGTTAATTCAAGGTTGTTTCATCTACCTATCTATACCTGTCTCTTTCTAACACGTAACGCTTTCCCTGTTTCGCGGCCTTGAATGTGTCAGGGTTGCGAGTGGCGCGTGGCACGCGCCACGCACATATACGCGTAGGTACACGACGCGCTACTCAAATAAAATAAATAGTCTAGAGGAGCTAGCACATTTCTTGACTGTGTTCTATCGTAGAAAGTAATTGATAGTGTCAGCGTTCGTTTAATATTAAAATAAGTGTTATACTCTGTCTAATTTAACTATTTGGTACGAAATTACTGAATTCGGAGAAATGAAAGTACAAACAAACCAAACACACATGTATGCACGGACAACAGCATGTCAAGGTAAACACTGCGGTATCTTATGCAGTTGTAATAAGGGTAAAAAGTAAGGATAGAATTGTATAGCAGAATTATTTTCTCCGTGCAGTTTGGGTCATAAATCATAGCTCGGCCTCAGCCCGGTTAGTATGTTGTGCGGGCGCACCGCCGTTTTAAAATTTATATTGTTTAAAAATTTTAGTTTATTATAAATAATTTCAATAAATATAAAATTTTATATAAATTTATTTTTTTATAAAAAATATATAGTACATTCGACAGCATCTTAGGTTACACACACTTTTGTTGCAAACTAGCCCTAATATCAACTGCATAAGATACCAGTGTTAACCTTAATTTGCTGTTGTCCGTACTTAACTACAAAAATCCGGCCAAGTGCGAGTCGGACTCGCGCACTGAGGGTTCCGTGCCACCTTTTACTGAATTAGAGAATCCACTTACTTCCACTTAGTAAAATACCACAGTATTTTGTTGACAGCAAACATAACTTTGTTTTTCATAGTGTTTGTATGAAGTACAAAGTATGTTTACGGTTATTGAAAATGTACTATAAGTCTATAACTCAAAAATTTCATGTTCGATCTCGTCCGAACCAATTTTCGTTGAAAGTATTTGTTAAGATCTACATTATATATTTTTTTCAAAATTTACACTCGCTTATTTTAGAAGTTAGATGGGGGGACGCCCATTTTACTACTTTGGAAGCGTCTAGCTATGAAACGTTAGACTTTAAAAGAAAATGGTTTTAGAAACCTCTATGTCATTTTTAAAGGCCTATTCATAGACGTTTAGGTTTGACAAAAAAAAATTTTTTGGTTTTAGTTTCATGTATGGGAGCCCCCCCTTAAATGTCAATATTTTTATTTTTTGTATAAGGATCGTAAAGCGGTTAACAGGATACACATTCCTACCAATTTTCAACAGTTTGATCCTAATAGTTACAGAATAAAATGGCTGTGACATACGGACGGACAGACAGACAGACTTGACGAAACTATAAGGGTTCCGTTTTTTGCCATTCGGCTACGGAACCCTAAAAAAGACTTTTGTTTATGTGAACCTTATCTATCGTACCTTTATAAATTCTATCAAAATCGAGATTAATTTTATTGGAATACCTTAAAATTAAGGGTGATATTATATAGCTAAAGTAAAATAATGAACTGTAGCTGTTGGACTATTAGATTTTGGACTATATAAAATCCTAACACAAAATTACTTAAGTAATTTGGTAGGTACTTATAAATATTATGCTAAATTTAAAGTAAGTTTATTGACCTGTTTCCGTTTATTTTAAGTTAGATTGACGTAAGTAACTGGGTAGGTATCTTAAACTCAAACCTATTTCTTTGAACAAGAAATGTTGAATACCTACCTACAAAATTTGTTTTGATAAATAATGTCATAATAAGGAACACATATCTCAAATTATTAATAGTTATTTCGTTGTAACGAAGTCAGTCACAGGCTGAGAAAATAAACACAGTAGGCGCGTGGCGCGGTCCGCGAGCGGCAGCCCCGCGCTGATTTATGCTCGGCGTACCGAGTCGCTCGAACGTACCTAAACTTCGGAGTGACACCCCCCTGCTATTAGTTAGTTCGGAAGACGTTTTTTTTGGTTATTATCGGATGGTTGAAATGAAAACGAAAGTGAATGTTTTTCTCATTTTTTTATTATTTTAGTCGACCTAACTGCATTTTTCTTCATGGTAATATCGATGACAGCCACGGCAGCTTTCCTGTTGCCTTGAAGTTGCGCCAATCGTATAGGAACCTTCCGAGTACGAAAATTATCAGGGACAAGAGCACTATATTGACGATGTTGATGGTACTAATTGGCATCTCCATGTCACTGTTACAAACGTTGCCCAGAGGCATTGTGCTGATCTGAAACAATTAAAAAAAGTAAAAGGTATCTTCCGCCTAACCAGTTTCAAACAAAATCCGTAGGACATATAGCAAAAAACTGTCGACCAATAAAAATTAAAGAACGCAAGATGCTAGCGATTTTGGCTGTAATGGTGGTCAGGCGGCGGTGAAATTGGCGGTCTGGATCAATAAAGATAACATGGTTTAGAGTATTCTTATAACACTCACAGTGTCATATTGTTATATTTATAAAGATGAAATAAGAAACCAAATATTTGCGCACTAGCGGGACTTGAACCAGCAACTTTCTGGCTAACCGGGTCATACGCTCTACCAATTGAGCTACCGTGCTGTCAGTCCGACCTTGCGAAATTTGTGGTCTCTAACGGAAACATCATTATGCGTGACGTTTAGCACCATCTACCCTGTTTATGCAACAGTGGGCCAAGTAGTTATTCTTTACAGAATAAATTCAACTTGGAAATAATTGATGACGCTTCGCTATCTTATGGTTTAGAGTATTTTTAACACTCACAGTGTCATATTTTTATATTCATAAAGCGGAAACGTCATTATGCGTGACGTTTAGTGCCATCTACCCTAGCCGCTAAACGTCATGCATAATGACGTTTACGTAAAAAAACACAAATTTCGCAAGGTCGGACTGACAGCACGGTAGCTCAATTGGTAAGAGCGTTTGGCCCGGTCAGCCAAAAGGTTGCTGGTTTAAGTCCCGCCCGTGCGCAAATTTTTGGTTTCTTATTTCATCTCTATGAATATAAAATATGACACTGTGAGTTTTAAAAATATTCTAAAGCATTAGTTAGAGAATAATTCAATTCAGAGTAAAAAGCGTGGGGTGCAACGTTTAATATATCAAGCACCCCTCGCTTTTTACTCTGAATTGAATTATTCTCTAACTCTTTGTAATTAAAAAATATTTTCTACTTTTTAGTTCGGTTACCTATAAAAGCGTGGTTTTATAGTTTTTTTAAACTACATTTTTTTAATATATAATTTAATATGACATTGTTTCTTTTTTATCAATTTTTATTATAAAATTATGACTTGATGGAGTTATGTCTGCCTTTTGGATATTTAAATGTAACCGAAAACGAAAACTATAGGGCAAATTCGGACGGTTTGTGGCCGTCCGAAAACTTATAGGAAGCCAATGGCCCGAAACTAGATATTCAATAGGCGTGTTGGTATTTAAGGCCATTATTTTGTTATTTTCAACGGAGTTGCGAGTTTAACCAATATTTCTAAAATCAGTAGTATGTACCTTGGAGCTCCTACGAGCTCCATATAAGTTAGGCTTCCTTTGAGTAAAATTCCCCTCCTTGTCAGACAGTGGCCATAACCCAGATAGTTCTCGTCGTAAACTAAGACTTTATGGCCGCGAACCGAAATATGGCCGTATAAAGTGATATTTTAAAACGTCTTTCACTTGCATTAGGTTTTAATCAAATCTTAATACCTAGTATAGGGATTCAGTTTTGATCACTTCTGATTAATATTAATTTATTCATTTGATATTAATCAGATGCAGATTTTGTCAGTTAAAGTTGAGAGCTCGCACAACTGGCCGAATACCGGCGAAGCTACCCTAATAATAAATTCTTTAGCAGCCGCGTTTGTAATGTATAATCAAAAATCTATAAATTAGGTTTACTACCCAGCTGATATAAATGTAATCTACTTTATAGTCATGAAAAATAAATCTAAGGTACAGAGTAGTCTCCCATTTATTGAATATGAAATACCTATCCTAAGGATCTCTTCCCAATTCGGGCATAAAGCTTTGGAAATTGAAATACTCATAGGCAAACACCTGCTCCACAATTTCTAGTACAATTACATCAGTCCCTCATACGTAGGTACACGTGTTTCGATTTTATCTTATAGACAACTAGCAGTTACCCTCTGCTTCGTCCGTGCTAATAATGATTTTCTCTACAAACTTCTTATACCCCACTCTGAGATAAAAATAATGCTATGTCCTTTCCACTCAAAGTATTTTTATACCTTCCTATCAAATTACCATCTTAACCAGTTTAACAGGTAAAGCGTCTAGTAAAGACGTATTTAATAGACAGACAGACACACTTTCGCATTTATAACATCTCTATTTATTCGTATGGATTATTCATAAAAGCTTATAGAAAAGTTACGTAATTATGTACGATGTGTTGGAACATTTTAAGAAAATGTACGGATTTACAGCTAGAACTCATCAAACGAATTATTTTTATTGATCTATATTTTCAGTAACCCACCTTTGTAACTTAGAACTGAATTTATGTGATTTTATTTGTTAACAAAGGAGAATGGGTATTTTTGGACTCACCACGTCCAAAAGCTATGAGTTATGTGAGTACCATGCCCATAATATAGATATTGGCAAGAGGTAAAATATTTACTGTGGTGGTTCAAAAGAAAGGAAATTTCATCAACTTTAAAAAAAAAAGTTTCTTCATGTGTAATTAACAAATATTCGGTTACATGAGTTTAAATGAGAACTGACACAAACGGAAAATTACCAATTTAACTACTTCAAGCCCTCCTTGCTTGAAACTTTTTAGTAATTTTGCATTCCGACCGAAACAAACAAGATTTTCTCAAATAACAAGTCTTGTCATTTTATTTCGGAGAAAAGGTTATTTTTCTTATAATAGAGGTACTTTACTTACAATGTATGTGATGTTGTGAAATATTTATTCATACTTATTTATTTACTTTATGCTTTCTTTGAGTCGATAGGTGCCTGCCTCGACTTACGAACTCCCATTGAAGATGATCGTTCAGGCTTGAACTAAGCCTGAACGATAATGGGACCAAAGAACGTATTATTTTTTACATTTAAGTATTATTGGCTAGGAGTCATAAAAATGTAACAAATAGGTACCCCTTAATTTTCTTAAGTTTTATAATTAGTTAAGTCTGTCGAAAAATAGGTTGCAAACGGAGAACCTTATTTTTTCGGTACCTACTCAATTGTCTCATCTTCACAGAAAATCTCCAAAAATATTTGAGCTAGCTTATTCACAAAAATTAAGAACATAAAACAAAACGATTAGGGAAGTCGTAACCTTTTAATTTACATCGATTGTTGCGTTTGAACCGATTTCATGGATAGCAAATTAAAGAGCCACATGAATACACCAACCGCACTTCTCTTTTTATTGATAAAGAGCGTGTATCTCGATATAATTTTACTCGAAAGAAGAAAGAAATGAACGGGAAAATGAAGAACAAAAAGCAATAACAACTTACATTTACAAAAATAACTCTCTTTATCTTTTATTCAAAGCAGGAAATAAATTAAGTTAAAATGCTAATGCTCAGTACTACTATTGAATTTTATTTTTACGTACCAGAAATCTGAACGGAAAATTAGTTAAAATCATTTATTCATCAAGGAAAATTTATTTTGCAGAGACAATTTCAGATACATTTTTACTGTAAATTCATTAGTCCAAATTATACGCTTTTAGGTTGGTGTTTCTGCAGCTGGATATAAGTAATTTATACAAAAAACATAATATGGTAATTCTTATTTATTTCCAACTTTAAATGTCTACAAGCGTACGAAATATGAACACAGTTTACCTGTACAAAGGACGTGGTTTTGTCGTCAGATTTCGAACACCTTATGTCTGGAAGGTCTCGTATCACTCTTTTGTACTTCAGTAAGAGGCCTTGGAAACGGGGGATGAAGTGACAGTCGCACCGCCATGGATTGTGGCCAAGGAACACGTTCATAATGTTGTTGTTTACTTGGAACGCCTTATCGAATGCGTAGACGGGAATCTGAAAATTTAACATCACAAGTTTTAGGCTTCCGTAGTCGATATATTCTAAAACTATTAGGATTTCACAAATGAACTCAGGAGGTAGGTATATCCTTTAAACCGCTTTAGGATTCCCATCCAAAAAAAAAATGGTTTTGATGTGGCTTCTATACATGGAGTAAAATAAGAAATATTAAACCTAACCAAAAACTAATAATAACCTACGCATGTTTCTCTAAAAATGCCATTGAGGTTCTTAAACCATTTTGTTCTAAAAGTCTAATATTTGGGATATAGACGCTTCCAAAGTGGTAAAATGGGTGTCCACCCATTTGCCCATTCCCCAATACTTTAAACAAAAAATTAGTTTGAACGAAATCGAACTAGTACTTTTTAAGATATAGCGCATTTTCAGCTACCGCTAATATAACTTTGTCCTGTATACAAATACTATGAAAAACAAAGTTACTTTTGCTGTCGACAAAATATTATGGTATTTTGGCTAATTGAAAGTGGCTAATAAGCTAACCTAATTTAGTTAAAGTTGGCATGAAACCCACAGTGCGCCAGTCCGACTCGCACTTGGCCGGTTTTTAATGTTACTTACTTCGGTATGTCTAGGGGCACATGTAATACGTACACGTCCCAAGTAAAGTAAGACCCTATTAATGATAAAGACAACTTGTGTGTGGGTTGCTGGGAAGAAGCAGCGGAGACTCATATTCTGCCCTTTATGTAAACATTTAGGGACATTAAGGGCCTCTATATACATATATACCTCTTTGGAACTCGATACGATCATGTCAAGAAATGGATAGAAGTTAAAGCTCGCTCTATTAATATCAAACCTGTTATTATATTATGATGAGTTACCAATTACCATACCCAATTTTGTACTTTAGGGTTTGATAGGACGCAAGAACGCATTGAATAAAGTTATAGTTTGTTGATTCGAGAGCTGGATATAGATCGCCCGGTGGAGGCCTGTTTCCTTTACTTAGCGAATATTGTAAAAACAATTTTAGAAATCCTTTTTTATTAACGAAATTATTCATTTAAAGTTAACATAAAACACAAAACTCCCCACCTACTCAGGTTATTCGTTGTTGAACACTGAAATGTTAATTAATTCGAAAAGGTAGTTAATTGTATGCAATATTAACAAAGCAAAGAAAAACGGTTTTCTTGAGCTGCTACGATAAGGTACTGTGACGACGACATAGATAAGAAACAAAAGGTAGTGTCTTAGATTATACCTTTGCTTAAGTACCTGTTTTAATAAGTTCCCGCGAAGACTCAACACTCGAAATGTTGTGAACCATTCAGATCCTTCCAGCTCTTTTACAGCTGATATGCTGTTGTTGTCCAGGTATAAGTCTGCCAGTTTCCTATACTGGGGGTTCTGGACTATTGATCGTATTGTGTTTATCTGTAAACAAAATTTTTCGTAAGCGTCAACAACAGCGGTCTTAACATGGTATGAAGATCATAGTTCGAGCGCAAACATAATAAGACTTGATTTTCGTACGTACAACAATCGGAAAATAGCTGTTAAATTCGGTTAAAGTTTCGAACAGTTAAAGTTTGGTCAAATTAAATTGGTACCACCAACCAAGTTTTACTGCATAAATAACTTTGATGAACGATCAGCATCCACCAGACTATGACTTCAACACGTAGTAAGTGGGCGATTTTTGGAGTAGAATACTTTGTAGCGAAATAGCTATAAATAAACGAGTGTGAGCTACACTTCGTATGCACAAGACGTTATGAAACTTGAAACTAATTAAGCCACACCGTACAAACTAATTTATCATGGCGTCTGTTATATATATTAAACTGTTTTCGACGGGTAAAATGTTTCCAATTAGGTCGTATTTGAGCCGTTAAATGTCCTGTTAATAACTTTCAAATTCGTAAACCACATCAAAGGTATTTAAGGTGAAATCGTAGACTTTAATTAATATGAGTACATGTTTTGATCAAACTACTCGATTTTTAATACTTAGGTACAGTACAGTAGAGCCAGGATTTAATTCATCGTAATACCGAGTTTGGACTTAATTTAAATAATCCTATACAAGGACTTTGAAAACTGTGCCAATATTTTAAACTAAGAATTTACTGATTTAAACATGATTCATAGTCCGTTCCACTTATTATAATTAAAATCAATTGTTAAAAAATATCATTTGTGAAACCAAGAAAGATAATATTGATTGATCTTTGCTTCAAATCAAACTAAACAAATACAGTTAGATTTTCTAAAATTGACGAATAACTTCGATTTCCGAGATCCGTTATCTTATGTAAACATACAAGTAAGCAAACAACTCTTTTTGCCAGAAATCATATTTACCTGCGCACGGTACGCTTTTAAAACGTTTAGAATTTTGTTCTTCTTAGAAACTTTGGGATGACTAAATACATTGGGAGAGATTAATTTGATTTACGGAATTTCGTTTTGATCAACGTGAAGCTTTTCAGACTCTGATGTTCAGCAGCTTAATAAATAGGACCCTATCTTTGGTAATTATTAATTAGAAAATCTTTCGTGTCCGCTGGTTGTAAGATTTTTATAAAAACGCTTTTAAAAATATCAACATTATATTGAGCATGAATTTCTATACTTATGTATATCATCATCATCATTATCAGCCAAAGGACGTCCACTGCTGAACATAGGCCTCCCCCACGGCTTTCCACAGCGACCGATCACTAGCGGTCTGCATCCAGTTTGATCCTGCGATCTTTATAAGGTCGTCTGTCCATCTTGTTGGTGGACGTCCCACGCTGTTTCTCTGGTCGAAGGGTCTCCAATATAGAATTTTCCTGCCCCAACGGCCATCAGTTCTTCGCACTATGTGCCCTGCCCATTGCCACTTGACTATACTTATAGCACTTATAGTAATATTAAACACTCGCTTCCTCTGCGGCAATAAAATGAGCGACTGCAACAGCGCATACTTACTAGCGCATATTTTTCTTTTACATTCACAAGCCTTATGGGGAGGCGTAGTGTTGCACTTATAAGCGCTTGGCGCACTTAATCATATGGGCATGGCAGGGCATGAATGATTTAGGGCCGCAGAGGAAGGGCGTGTTTAATCTATAGATACTGATATTATAAAGCTGAAGTGTTTGTTTGAACGCGCTAATCTCAAGAAATCCTGGACCGATTTGAAAAAATATGTTTGTGATGGATACCTTTTCTATCGAGAAAGGCTGTAGGCTAAAACATTACGCTGCGACGGGTGGGGATAGAACAAATTCAAAACGTGGTGACAAAGTCGCGGGGGAAAATTTTCTCCTCTCCTTTATAATTGCCACAAGATTATGTATTTACCTCCTCAACATAGAATAGATGACATCTGACAATAAGGAGAGTTCGTGTGGTTCTAGCAATACTCATTAACAGAGTTTGCCCGATGGCTACGTACGGAGACGGCGCCGGCCAACCTTATTCGCTGTGCCGCGCGGTAAAACGCAACTGCTGGCCAAGGCCCCCCTAACGCGGGCCATAAAAAACCTCAACCTTGCTGCCGATTGCCTCGATTTATTTACTTGTTCACGAGCTGAGTTTGAAAGAGTGACATTACACTTAATATGTGACAGAATTATTTAGAATTTTAATATTGAATGACTGTAAATAATGAATTTTAGATTTGACTGGTTTATGTGAATTATTTTATATTTTTGTTTTATATTCAATGATTTTATTATGTATTGTATTCTCTTCTTAGTGTAATGAATTCTTATGTTTTAATTTATTATGTGTGTCTGCATCTATTGATTTGGATTTTTTCTGTAAGGATAGGTGTATGTAGAAAAATAAATAAATAAAAAAAAAAGTTTTTGACCTAGACAAATGTGCTGAAGTATAATTCTTCTCTTCTCTGGTCACTCTACAACTCCAATGACTCACACCCTCCTCATATTTCAATCATAAAGTCGACTACTGCACTCTATTAGCCTATTTCCTAATTATGAAACTTCGTACCATGTTACCTTGTTCCCCTCGAGGTGTAAGACAGTGGCGTTGGGAGGGAGGGAGCCCGGTGGTCCTTCGAGGGCCATGCTCGCGCAGTTGACGGTGATGAGGGGGATGACCGCCCCCGCTGCGTCGGATACCACGTGGGTCATCGTGCACACGCAAGGGTTTGGGCATGTTTGGTGTGTTGTCTGTTAAAAAAAGAATGTAGTAACTGTAATTGGCAGCACTTTGGTAGGTAGGTAAGTACTATTTACCTTCAACTGTCAAAACACTACATGAAAGTCGGGTAAAAACGCATATATCTGACGACCCGTTTGGTGTAGTGGTCGAGAAATCGCCTACTAGGTACGCAGCGGGTTGCGGGTTCGATCCCCGCTCAATACAAACATTTGTGTGCATGAACATGTCTGTTTGTATTGGTCTGAGTGTTTTCTATGTATATCAAGTATGTATTTACAAACAAAAAGTATTTAAGTATTATATCCGTTGTCTGGCACCCATAACACAAGCTTTGAGTAGCTTTGTGTGGGAATAGATGGTATAGATGGCGATGTGTGGGAATGTCCAAAGGATATTTATTTATTTATTATTTATTTACATCTGTTTTCATGCAAAAACGGTTGAGCCGATTTTGATGATTCAATATTTTACATCGGAGCGTGTAGTCAGATAGGATAGATTTTTAATCCCGGAAATCTGACATTTGCGAAGGCAAGACCACGATACATATACTTTGAGCATTTAGAGAAATGAATTTGAGCATTAGAATCAATCGCAAGCGTCATTTGATATTAAATACAACAAGAAAATTACTACAAAAGTGTTTCTTATTTTATGGACAGTAAGTATGAGATTAGTATTTTTTCGTAGGATGTATTACGAATGATAAAACTGACTATCAGTGTCTGTGAGATTTTGAGACCGCGAGCGAGGAATTTTCAAAATCCACTTGTATCATTAAAATATTATAAGCTGCGGCACCAATTACTGCTGAGAAGTATTATATTATCTGGGGCTGAGGTAAGTTTTGCGACACTTTTTACAATAATATAAATTGTATTCGATCCACAAAAAGTTCATTTTAACATGAACAATCCAAGTGGTTTAAATTTTGATGATGTTGTATAACAAGTACATACGTCGAAATTTGACAAATCGTGAAAAAATATGATTAGAAAAAATCAAAATAACTAAGTGCCTCGAAATCTTTTCGTTTGCCAATCCAAAAGGCATGTGTCTAGTTCGAACCAACAAAAATATGTTTGCTATGTCCGGTTCTATTATTCATACTAGCTTTGTTTTATCATTGCACAAATGATAATGAGATACCAAAATCAATACGTTTTAAGAATTTGTTAGCATACTTCGCAATGATAATCAAGAAATGTGTAAGCAACGAGACACGTGCAAGATTTGGATAACCCAGATAAGAGATAAACCTCTTACAAAATCAATGTCAGAATAGTGGAATGAAAATTTACGTTCGCAAATCCCGCAGTGTTTCCGAAAACAGAAGTAAAAACAAGTATTGATAGATAAAGGAAAGATAATATTAATCACACGCACTAAAGTCTGTTTATCTTAGCTAGTCAAATATTGTAAACAATCTTTTTATAACTTTTATACAATGATATTGTATAAAGAACTAGATCACCGGTGTCAGTGTCTTAATGCCTCAGTGCGCCTTTAAAACTGCAGAAACACCTAACTTAATAAATATAAACAGTCCGATTATCATATTTTCGTTAAGTAAATTGTATTTAATGATGCCTATCATTTATGATTAAAGTATTTTCAATAAAATTAGTGAGTTTTGTTTCTTAGCCAACCCACGGACTAGCATGGTCGATATTCTAAGACAGTGCTATACATGGAGTAGTTTGGTACTTTTTTAATAATAATTTAACGACCATCACAGTGTGGTGGTTTACGTTCCGGACTACAAAGATAAGCAGTCGCGGGTTCGAATCCCGCCCGCACGACCCTAACAAATATGTCTATGGAAATGTATGTTAATATGTCTGTTATTTAACTGTAAATTACACCTTCAATTTTTTTTTAAGTAACAGCGTAGACGCTCACGGATCAGAAGGTCACCGGCACTCGCGTTAACAAAAGTATAACAAAAGATTGTTGATAAACACATCTGTGAGGGATGATCCTTACGATTGTAGAAAAAAATATGTACGCTAGCTATTAGCATGTTATTTGAAGGAATCATCCTGTTTACATGATGCCAGATGGCTATGGTGTATTAATAAATATTTCTTTATTAATTAAAATAAGTGCTGTAAATATTTTAATTAATTTAATTTGGAAAAAAATATACATGTGGTCACGTGATCGTGAATGCCTAGCAGTGAACGTGACTCTGAAATTGGCGCCATGGCGTTTCACGTGATACATTTAAATTGCATTTATTAGATAATTATTCAATATTTTAAATGTTAAATAGTTTGAAAATAAGATGTTTTTGTTGATTAATATACTACCGAGCTAAAGTGTGAACTCAATTTTAAAATTAGGCCAACAAGTCTATTGTAATGTACCTACATACTTTAAAAAATAATTAAAATATTGAAAGCTACTCTATTAAGACTCTGTTCCGAATCTGATGGCTGATGTGATAGATGTCAATCCATTGACATCCATTAATCAGACGGTGCCATATTTGTGTACTCTTGTAGTTCGCGAGGCGTCATCTACTTCTAAATACAATATCATTGCTTTTATAATAATATCAGTGAATAAAACGTTTACTATCTATTCAAAAATATCTCCGTTTTTAACGGTTCATTGCCTATGTAGGATTTGATTTTTGTGTTCTTCTTATTTTAAAATGAATCACTAAGTTAAAAAGGAATGTCAAGATTGTTTACAATATTCGACTAGCAAATAAAAACGGGCTTTAAGCAGGAACATTAATTGAAGCAAGAATAATCTTAATATCGTCTTTCAATAACGTTTTTCGAGTAACGTTACTGTATAAGTATACAAGAATTACTTGAAAAAATCAATTTCACAGGCATTCTTTACATTAATTAATTTTGATTAAATCTCTGTTTACTGTTTACTTTTGCCATTAACGAGGAAAAAGATTTTCCTATCTCAATAAAATGAACATCGCTTACGAATGTTTAACTTTGGCCGAAATAGCCTAGCAAAAGAAAGACCCAACCTACCCTTATTGTGAATTGAGGTGTAATTTATTTACAAACAATAAATAATTGCCTCGTGGGAGACATTTTCAGATGAAATATTATTAATGAAAGACATATTTTTCGATGTTTCCTGTTTTCTTTATTATAGCAGTTTAAGCTGTTGTAGGAGTTTTTAATATCTATCTGATATGTTACAGACATTATTACTTGTAATGTCTGTAAATAATACCTATAACGCACTTGTCTGAACCTCAACTTAAGACGTGGAGGCGTAGACCTCTATATATGGCGTGTGATTTGCCAAATTCAAACATTTTTATATCAGAACATAATTCCATATAAATTGTAAGTAATCCATAGTTTATGAAAGTTAATATAATTGCTATTTTATCATAGCATTCAATTAAATGGAAAATAATAACAAATAGTAATTAAAATCGAAATGTCAATTACTTAGCACCGTTACCTTGAATTACGGCGGTCTTACTCGCTAGCGACGACGTAACTATTTTATCAAATTTCATTTTCAAATGTTTTGTTTATCATAATTGCAATTTTGTGGTTTCTAGTTTCTTAATGCTTAATTTAATTCGATTCCGTCCAAGTCTACGAGCCGTCTAAGATCTACATCATATATTTTTTTCAAAATGACCATTCGCTTAGTTTAGAAGTTAGAAGGGGGAGGAAGGAAGGGGGGAAGGGGAACCCCAATTTTACCACTTTGGAAGCGTCTATCTATCAAACGTTATTCTAACTACCGTAGCCGAATGGCAAAAAACGGAACCCTTATGGTTTCGTCAAGTCTGCTTGTCTGTCTGTCCGTATGTCACAGCCACTTTATTTTGTATCTATAAGCATCACACTGTTGAAATTTGGTAGGAAGATGTATCTTGTTAACCGCTTTACTATTCTTATACAAAAAATATGATATTTAAGGGGGGCTGATACATGAAACTAAAATCGTTTTTTTGTCAAACCTATGCGTGTGTCTATGGATACGTCTTTTAAAATGTCATGGAGAATTCTAAAACCATTTTATTTTAAAGTCTAACGTTTGATGGATAGATGCTTCCAAAATGTTAAAATAGGTGTCCGCCCCCTACCTTCTAAACTAAACTCCGTTTCTCTTGGCTAGTCCAATAATGTAAGCAATCTTTTCATAACTTTTAAAGTAATATCAGTGAATAAAATAATTAAACTATTTCATTTAAAAAGATGTCAAGACAAGACGACGAATTACCCTGTAAGTTGTGAGTTTTGTTTTTATTTCACTTTAAAATTAATCACTTCGTTTAAAAGGAATGTCACGATTGTTTAGAATATTCGACTTGCAAAGAAAAATAGACTGTAAGCGAGTGTACACAGTCTGGCCATAAATACTGTTATAATTAAAAACAAGAAAGATATTACATTTGAATTTGGAATCTGTAACTTTTCTACGATTGCTCATTGTGTTTTCTAATTTTGGCGCCAATACATTTTATAATATTTTGCGATAATAAAATGGAGTGGGGTGATAAAAATAACCGAATCGCTGTGATTGCATTACACAAAGTTGGTTTGTGACAGAAAAAGATCTGGGCCTCTATTTTTGAATTACTTGCTTAAATATGGCGTGTGATAATTGTTTGAAAATGAATTAAAAATCTATGATAATCACGCGAAATATTGATGTAAGTACATACAAAATTAAGATATATTTTTGCAAATCCCTCCCATGTGGATTTCAACTGATTTTCATTACAAAATTCGACTTTAATTAATGATTTTCACTCGCCATCTTGACGCAAGTGATTCAAAAATAGGGGCCCTGGCCGTCCACGTAGTGTTCGTACGAAAAAGGTGGTCAAAGCAGTAAGGGAAAGAATTCGCAGAAATCCTGTCCGAAAGCAAAAGATTTTATCTCGGGAGATGAAGATAGCACCCAGGACCATGTCGCGTATTTTAAAAGATGACTTAGGACTTGCAGCCTATAAGAGACGCACTGGTCATTTTTCACTGATAATTTAAAAAAGAATAGGGTGGTAAAATCGAAAAAACTACAGAAGCAAAGGGAGGTCAAAGAAAATTTTTGTATACGGATGAGAAAATCTTTACAATTGAGCAACATTTTAATAAACAAAATGACCGTATTTATGCTCAAACCTCTAAAGAACCTGCCCAATTAGTCAGCAGAGTGCAACGTGGGAATTACCCGACTTAAGTGATGGTTTGGTGGGGTGTTAGCTATGGAGGAGTTACTGAGCCATATTTTTGTGAAAAATGTATCAAAACATCGGCACAAGTGTATTATCTTGAGATGGTAGTTAAGCCCCTTAATACTTTCGTTCTAACATCGTTATAGAACGTCCGAAATGATCTTCGTGATGAGGCACATAGTCTTAACCACGTCCTAAGTTTTATTTTATTTCAAAGCACAACGGCTGGCGACGTCGAATCTCTGTGTAATCTTCAGGTAGCTACATCATTGCGCCGCATCGTGTCCAATTTTCAAAATTCTAGCGCTACAATACATTATTTTTTTGTTACGTGAACAATATTCACACACGCATATATAGAAATACCCACACACACATGAACAACGTCGTCAAACGTCGTGTTCGGTTGTATTGTCAGTCAACGTCTACGAATGTTAGCGACATACAATAGGCAATATTTTGTTTGCTATACGGCGATACGAGTGTGGACGTCCTCAAACTTTGTATGCAGTTCTTATGCGCCACGGCACAAAAGATGACTATTGTGGTATGCGTGCATAAACGTGTTAACAGCACCATGTTCAATAACCAAGCATGGTCTTTCCAACAAGACTCGGCGCCGGGTCATAAAGCACGATCTACGCAGTCTTGGTTATAAGCGAACGTTTCGGACTTCATCATCAGAGCTGAAGACTGGCCGTCGTCTAATCCCGATCTTAATCCGATGGATTATGGAGAGTACGGCTTGCTCTAAACGCCATGACAATTTGGAGTCCCTAAAACAATCCGTACGATTGGCAGTGAAGAATTTTTCCCATGGAAAGAGTGCGTGCTTCTATTGATAACTGGCCTCAACGTTTAAATGACTGTATTGCAGCCAATGGAGACCACTTCGAATATTAAGCTTTTAATATTTTAAATTGTTTTATATCTATACTAATATTATAAAGCTGAAGAGTTTGTTTGTTTGAACGCGCTTATCTCAGAAACTACTGGCCCGATTTGAAAAAATATATTTACGTTGGATAGTCCATTTATCGAGGAAGGCTTTAGGCTAAATAAAATAAATGATTACGACTCATAAGACCACAGCAGCAATGAAAAATGTTGCGAAAACGGGAGAAAGATATTCCTTTTGAGAGCTTCCGCTGCGTACGCTGGAAACCGCTTAAGTTACACAAAAATCATGTATGACAGGATTGTTCAGCATTAAGAGTTCTATAATAAAGTCCGCGACAGCGTATGTCTATCTTTTATTGTTGACTTACTACAACCTTTTTTATGTTAATAAATTTGTAAAAAAATAATGCATTATTTTTAGAGGTGTATTATACACACAGGTATTTATTCTTATCAAAATAAATACATTCATCATCACGAGCATTTCATATAGAACAAAGTTGCCCTTAATATCATTTGATTTCAATAACTATCTTTGGAGCTATCACAGTTTTAACATGACTCCGCACCAAAATAATGTTCGCAGCTTAAGTACAACGTGCGCTTGCGCTAATTGCTATGGTTGCTGGCTTCTTAGTTACAGTCGCCGTCAGATATATTGGAGCAAACATAGTGACCAAATACTTCTGAACAATTTAAAATGTCAATAAGTTCCATACACTACAAGTAACCATTAATATATAAGAACATTCATAACTTCATTAATATCTGAGTAGAAGCTAGTCAATAATTTCTATACACACAAGCACAACTAACCAATAATAATTGAACACTCATAACGTCAAATGTACGAGTATCTACGCAGTCGGTCTTAAATATTTGACCAATCAAGGAAAATTGCAGAAGGAAGTGCTTCCAACATAACTATAAATACTATTTAAAAATAGAATCTCTTTTCATATTTTATATCATAGTAAGATGACGCTGGCAGTTTGTAACGCTTTGTAGTTTTCAGTATTGTCATCACTGTCATTAAAGTGTCATGCAATAAATAGGGAGTTTTGCGCGGGAAACGAAAAGGGAAGGACGGATCTTTTTTCTCCGTTTTAGTAATTGTTTTTTTCGGGTCAATTATTGTGATTGTGTGGTGGAATGGTCATGATAATTTGTGCTTTTGAAGAAAACAATGCAATTAAAGTGGGGAATTAAGTGAAGCGAGCTCTGATGGCGCCGTCTTACCCGGATCGCTGTTCCTGCGCTGAGATTCCTTGTTGAACATTGAAATGCGAACCACCTCGCATTTCAATGGGTTAGGTTAAGATAGGTTAGGCTAGGATATAGGTAGGCTAGTTTAGTGTTAGTTTTAGTTTTGTGTGAAAATACTGAAAATCCACTTAAGTATTGTCTGTGTGGCCTAGAGCCGAAGACGTTAAACATGTATAAAAAAAAATGCAATAAATAAATTAAGGCAAGTGAGTGTTCAGATATTATTGGTTAGTTGTGTGTATAAAAGTTAATGACTAACATCTGCTCAGATATTTATGAAGTAATAAATGTTCATAAATTAATGGTAATATGTAGTGTATGGAACTTATTGAAATTTCAAACTGTTCAGAAGTATTTGGTTGTCTGCTCCGTTATATCTGACGGCGACTGTACATACAATAAAACTGCGTATGTTTTGCGTTAAAATATTTTACTTTTTTTATTCGAACATTATTTTCGAAGGTGTTTTATTCACACGGGTATTGATTCTTATCAAAATAAATACATTCATCATCACGAGCATTTCATTTTGAACAAAGTTCACATCATTTGATTTCAATAAATATCTTAGGAGCTATCACAGTTTTGAAATAACTTCACATCAAAATAATACTCGCAGCTTAAGTACTTACAACGCGAGCTTGCGCTAAGTATGGTTGGTGGCTTCTCACTTACATTAAAATATGTGTTTTGCATTGAAATATTTTCCTTATAAGTACATACCTATTAGATTAATTTTATACAAAACTACCTACCCATAACATAATTTTATTTCGATTTATATCTTAGAAAAAATTGCAATTTTAAATTTCTTCGCAACAAAATAATGCACGCGCTGGGAGCTCAAGTCGTACGACGCGCACGCAGCGCGCGCATGCGCCATGCCGTTGATCGGCCGGCCAGTTCCTCTGAAAGGCACCATGCCTCGCGGCCGCGCCGCGCGGCAGTGTGACCAGATTCAGTATTTTAATACTTTTTTAGTATATTTTATCGATTTTTCCGAACATCAGTATATTATCAGGTATTTTTCTGGCAGTCAGTATTTTTAGGTATATTTTGGTTGAAGTTATGGTAACACCGTAGTTATGGTAACATCGTCTTTGCGACAATGTTTGCGGAATTCCCCGGAATGCGAACATTAGGGACTTTCCCGGATTTAGTATACATGTTATCTATGAGCTTAGATGAGTAAGTTACAGATATGACAAGAAAGACGGCCGTTGCCGACGTTGTAGTATTGTAACACGACATTTACAATTATCAATCAATATATTGTATGAAATCAGACTTGCAGAATGTATGTTCGCTTAAAATTTACAACTGCTGGACCGATTTTAATGCGGTTTCACTATTAGATAGAGCGTAATTTTCAGATTGCATACATTCAAATCCGTTGTGTTTCATGGATATCAGTCTACCCGGAAGAATTTGGGACGGACCGCTAGTTTATCTGTAATTTTCAAAACAACGTCTAGTTTTTAATTTTTCAGTTGCATGAATTGGTAGTAGTTAAACTTAAAGATACTTTATTACTAGTATCAAATCGTCTAATGCGGTTCAAGTGAAGAAGTCAAATGTTTGTCTCTTTAGGAGATGTTTTTGTCATTATATAAATAGAACGCAATTGATTTTCGTTGTTTATATTTAGTTAGTTGTATTCATCCGGACTTTCCGCCGGACCGGGCCGCATGTCAAGGTTTTAGCAAAGTTATTTAGTAAAATGGGAACAAATTTCGGAATTTAAAACGTGTTAAGAAAAGTCAGTATTTTTATTGGTATATTTGTCCTATGTTAGTCGGTATATTTTAGTATTTTTTTGAGGTGCCTCGGTATTTTCGTAAAATTTAATCTGGTCACACTGCCGCGCGGCTCGCTCAGACGCGTGGCTGGCTCCCTACGGAACGGTTGTCCCGCGCAACGGCTTTTTTGCGATACTTCAAGTGATTTCAGCGCGTAAAACAATATTTCCTTTCGCTACTGAGTAGTAAAGGACTTGAGCTCATTATTTTGATTGCAGATATTTTCTATTAGGTAGATTCAGTAATACTATTGGTTAAAATTCTTTCTTCAGATTTATGCAGGTTAAAGTTTTCTTTTCTCTACTGAGTAGGTTTTAATTTTGAATGCTTCTATTAATTATTAAGTTTAATAGATTCAGTAGGTAGTACTTTACTAGTACTTTTGTTATTCTTTCTTAGCTCATCTCAGCATCTCATAAGCCGGTGCCTGGTGTGCTTGCGTAGACTGTTGACTGACAAAAACATTTCACGCGGACGAAGTCGCGGGGGACTGCTATACTTTATATCTTGCGTACTTATACAAATACTGATATATCTTATTTGTAAAATAATTAGCCTAAATAATTAAAAATTCTACCCAAAGTCACTATTCCACGCGGACGAAGTCTTGGAAACAGCTAGTTTATGTATAAAACTAACACACTGTAAAATTAATAAATATTATTTGCAATAAAAAAATTTTTTCTTCGTGACAATATTTATGGCAAGACTTTATGAGGACGCCTGATCATCTCCGATCATTTTTAAGTTTAATTATTTGTTACAAATTTATTAATTTGACAGAAACAAGGTTTTATTTACACGAAGGTCACAGGGAACAAAAACTTTTAAAAATCCATAAAAAATAGCGATTTTTTTAGATTTAGATAAAATTAAGTATAGAATGCCATATTTCAATATGTGCACTTTATGAAGACTCACACTGTATAGCACATTGTCAATAACCGCAAACATTATTATTCATTCAAATACTATGAAAAACAAAGTTATAATTGCTGTCAACAAAATATTGTGGTACTTTAGCTAAGTGGAAGTAAGTGGAAATTGGCACGGAACCCTCAGTGCGTCCGTCTCGCACTTGGCCGGGTTATTTTTCCTTTCACCCGCTTTAGACACACGTAAAGACCGTGTTTCCTTGCTTATAGAATATTTTATAATATTTTTAAAGCTTTTTCAATAACATCAGTCGATCAAAATAATTAACTATATAATTTTACAAAATCTCAGTGTTTAATGATGAATTATTTATTAGTAAAAAATTATACATGTATATATAAAATTTATATATATAATATATAGAACTTATTTATTACGAAGAAAAAGAAAATTGGTACTATCTCAAATCATATAGGCACTCTGACACCCAACACACCCAAATAGGCACTTGAAACAAAAGACGGTGCAAGCAATTAAGGGTAGACGGCGGTGATATTAAATAAATAAATAAATATTTGACAACATCACATACATTGCTCCGATCCCAAGCTCAGTAGTAGCTAAAGCACTTGTGTTATGGAAATCGGAAACAACGGTGGTACCACAACACCCAGACCCGAGACAATATAGAAAAGATCGTTTTCTACATTGACCCGACCGGGAATCGAACCCGGAACCTCACGAGATGGCGACGCTTGAAACCAGCGTGCTAGCCACTCGACCATGAGGCCGTCAAATACCTTAATAATATCCATGACTTTATGCAGCGGCTTCCCCCTGTACAGCTGTTGGTGGCACATGAGCTGCTCATAGTCCACTATCCTGGTTCTGGCCAGGCTATGCTCATCTTTCATTGCCAGCCAGTCCAGCCCGCCGTCACTGCAGTCCCATTGGTTACCTGGAGAAAAAATATCGTTAGGTATGTGACATAAATAAAACATTAAGGGATTAATGAATATTGAACATTAGCAACGACTGTTATTGCACAGATAACTAGGATGTGGTGTATTATCTGACCGCCCACTATATCTCATAGTTTGCTGCATCAAGCACAATGCGTCTCGTAGAAAATTTTATTTTCTTTGAGCAGGTGCATAGGTAATACGATATCATCTTTTTTTTGAAGTCATAAATAACCTGTTAAAGTACTGTTTACCCTGCCTAAAAAGATCAAAAGAAATAATCTAAAATAAATACATAATTACACGTAACCATAGCAACCAAGGGTCAATATTATATTTAGAAGCTTTCTCTTTGTACGTTTGGAGCTAGAATTCAATGGAATTCTTCAAACAAAAGCTCCTGTAAACCTATCATTTAGGTTTTCATAGGGAAAGGCAGAATAGTGGCTGGAACCGCGACTGTCTGGCATGTAAAATTAGCATCTTGATTAAAACGCCTTCAAAATCTTACTAAAAAGCTTAAAATATCGCATTTGTCTACTATTTAGGAGAAACGAATTCTGTTGAACTTGGTGCATGATGATGATATCAGATGATAATGCACAAAGATTTCAGTACTGAAATCATAATACGACACGGATGTTACAGATTAATCAGATTTATTTAGTAAATGTCGATTTTTTTTGGAATAATTCTGCCTGTAAGTAATTGTTCTTAAAATTTACAGCACTCTTCTTTCAATCGTTGTGATGCCGATAAAGAAATTACTGTAAATTCGGCAAAAACTCTCAAAAAGGAAGTGCTATTTTCATGTAACGTTAGATTTTCTTTGCCCTTAATAAAGACACCCTTGTCACACGTCTGAAGCATTTACTTGGCTCAACTGAGATAACAGTGATAAGCAAATACAAACACCTACCGCCTAAAGTTCTGTTGGCTCAGTGTATTTATAGTTTCATTCAACAATGTTTGCCAGTTCACTCTATGCTACTGTCTCTTGCCAAGAAAAGAGTACCTAATATTTATAAATACTGTTATTTACGTAAGCTTACTTATTTTTTAATAGCACACCTACGACATTTTGGGTGATAAAGGCATTTATTTAATACTAGCACTCCCCCGCGACTGCGATAGCGCGTTTTAAGTTACCTTCACAATTTAACAGTGCATTTTAATCACAAAAAGTTTAAATATGAAACCGAGAAGCAATCATCATAATTCTCTAGCTCTGTTCCCACTGGTCGGGAGACATCAAACGACGGAAATATTATAAAAATAATTGATTATGAATTTATTAGCAAAATAAAACAAACGGGCGAAAATAAATAATTAAGTCCTGATTTTTTCAACATCAGATAGGGTATCGAATATACCATATGAATAAAATGCAATATGCTTGATATGAAGCCGAAGAAAACGTCACGTTTATGTACCTAAATATTAGGATATGTCTTATCTGACGTTGGTAAAATCGACCCTAAGTTTATTGAAACTTTCTATAGAGTAGGCATTAAATTGTTATTGACAGTACCCATCAAACTTTCGACGACATCAGAAATATTTGGCAATGTTTTGACATGATATCTTACAATCTATGAGAGCTCGACAGCTTCTTGATAAAAATAAACTATATTTGGCGATAAGATTTATTTGGCATAGTTTTATTATATGAAATTACGTATTCAGTATTGTAGGAGTTGTGTCTATTATTGAAAATATCGTGCAAGGGAACAAAAGAATATTAAGATATACGCTTCAGTGAGAAATGGAAGCAAGAAGGACGCGTGTTTCTTAGTAACAGCCTAACAGGGGCAACCTTTCTGCTATTATCTGAAAAGTCGACATAACAGCCAGACATGAAAAACAGATTGGAATTGTTTATTTATTTGTCGCTATCCCATTTGTATGCTAAAGAACTAAGACAGAAGCTTTTTTTGTTCAGCCTTTTTAATTGCGTTACACAACACTGGGTTATTTTATTTCAAGATTCGACTTTCTTTAAGTGAAACCGTTTGCGACGTACGTAATAAAATAAAGATAACCTAATATTAATTTTTGTGTAGGAACATATTATGCAAAAACCTGAATATTAGTACATAGTTACATTGACTTAGCGAGTAACGTGACTGAGTGAACGACTTATTTTTACATAAAATTAATTGTTTTAGGTGTTAAGTCCGTTTTTCTTTGCTTGTCCAATCTGGAAATGTTGTAAACAATCTTGATATTATTTTTAACCGACTTCAACTAGGAGGATATTATCAATTCGACTGTATGTTTTTTTTTGTATAATGTTACCATCTCAGTCATCTGTGGACCAATTTGTTTTTTTCTTCACCTACTTAAATGGTTTGCTTTCTTGTTGGTACCGGTGGCTTGTTGTTTTTGAAGTTCCTTTTTTTCTACAAGTTAAGTGACAAAAAACAACCTAACTACATGACTATACCATCGTTGCACTCTGAGATCTTTTAAATAAAATAGGTAAGTAATTTTTGTCACTGATATTATTCGGAAAGCTATAAAAATATGGTTTATAATATGCGACAAGCAAAGAAAAACTGACTTTAATGTCAGAAAAAGTGTTTGAGTTCCATAGGCGCGGTCACTTACACGAATAGTCCCCAGTAAAACCAAGGACAAGGTTAAGTAAACACTAGTTCAATTTGGCTAATGTTTATCAGAAACATCCTATACAGTAGATAATTTATGAAACTTTTGGAGTCAACTTACAAATACTATAGCAATTGATTTTAAAATCAAGACTTCTTGAATATATTTCACGTCTTAAACATTTTAAAATCACAAGTTAAGATAAAATTCCATTGAGTCGCTATCTAGAAATTCGACAATATGTACTTCTTATAAACAGTTAGAAGGTTACCTGAAACCACGTAAGTGCTTGTTTAGTCAAATTGTACTCCTTTTTAGGGTTCCGTAGCCGAATGGCAAAAAACGGAACCCTTATAGTTTCGTCAAGTCTGTCTGTCTGTCTGTCCGTCCGTATGTCACAGCCATTTTATTCTGTAACTATAAGCATCACACTGCTGAAATTTGGTAGAAGTATGTATTCTGTTAACCGCTTTACGATTCTCATACAAAAAATAAATAATAATGAGATTTAAGGGGGGGCTCCCATACATGAAACTCAAACCAAAAAAAAAAACTTTGTCAAATCTATACGTGTGGGGTGTTTATGGATAGGTCTTTTGAAATGACATAGAGGTTCCTAAAACCATTTTCTTTTTAAGTCTAACGTTTCATAGCTAGACGCTTCCAAAGTGGTAAAATGGGCGTCCCCCCCATCTAACTTCTAAACTAAGCGAATGTAAATTTTGAAAAAAAAATATTATGTAGATCTTAACAGATACTTTCAACGAAAATTGGTTCGGACGGGATCGAACGCGAAGTTTTTGAGATATAGCACATTTTCAACAACCGCAAACATAACTTTGTACTTCATACAAACACTATGAAAAACAAAGTTATATTTGCTGTAAAAAAAATATTGTGGTATTTTACTATGTGGAAGAAAGTGGATTCCCTAATTCAGTTAAAGGTGGCACGGAACCCTCAGTGTGCGAGTCCGACTCGCACTTGGCCGGTTTTTTAGGGGTTCCGTAGCCAAATGGCAAAAAACGGAACCCTTATAGTTTCGTCAAGTCTGTCTGTCTGTTTGTCCGTCCGTATGTCACTTTATTCTGTAACTGTAAGCACCACACTGTTGAAATTCGGTAGGAAGATATATCCTGTTAACCGTTTTTCGATTCTTATGCACAGAATAATCAAAAATGATATTTATAATGTAGGTCTTAACAAATACTTTCACCGAAAATTGGTTTGGACGGGATCGAACGAGAAGTTTATGTTTGCGGTTGTTGAAAACAAGCTGTATCTCAGCTTGTTTTCAACAACCGCAAACATAACTTTGTTCTTCATACAAACACTATGAAAAACAAAGTTATATTTGCTGTCAACAAAATATTGTGGTATTTTACTAAGTGGAAGTAAGTGGATTCCCTAATTCGGTTAAAGTTGGCACGGAACCCTCAGTGCTCGAGTCCGACTTGCACTTGGCCAGTTTTTTCCTTAACATATGTATGATATGTATGATCAGGGCCCGGGACAAATGAGCTCTCAAGTACAAGGCGGCCAGATTCATTCTTGGCGTTGGATTTCTATTTATGCCCTTTTATTTTGGTTGAGGAAAAATAGGCCTCTAGAAGGTAGATATTAAGAGGCAAGTTTCTCAAAGAAAATACGTAACGAGGAAGATCAAAATAATATTTCCAAATCAAACTGCGGTGCGCTACGAGTAACGTCGGTCCGATAAATTCGGCTCACTGGGCATACAGAAGCTTTCATATGAACATAGATATACTCTTGTAATACTTCCAATACAAACAGTATAGTTATCTGTTACCAATGAACGGGTGAAAGGAGAACACGTCTTAGTTTTTCGGTTTATTTCCAAGTCGGTTGGTACTTTTTTTAGAAATGGGTGTGCTCTGAACTCTGAGAAGCATAATATTTTAGTTGGTTCAGGCTCACGTAACCAGTAAAACCAGTGAAAGAAGATCTCTGTCAGAAGATGTATGGTAAGTATGGGCGTACGGTAAATGTAATAGAATCGATTAATCGAAATTATTTATTAAAAATGAAGTTATTTATCAAAAATCGATTTTAACTATAAAAAAACGATTTTTGATAAAACGATAAAAAAAACAATTTGAACATGTTTTAAAAACCAGCTAAGTGCGAGTCGGACTCGCCCACTGAGGGTTCCGTGCCTACTCTAACTGAATTAGGGATCCACTTACTTCCACTTAGCCAAAATACCACAATATTAAAATACATTTGAGGGAACTCCCATACATGGATTTTTTTTTAGTTCCATGTATGGGAGCCCCCCTCAAATTTCATTGTTTTTTTATATTCCTACCAAATTTCAACAGTGTGATGCTTATGGTTACATAATAAAGTGGACAGACCGACAGACGGACTTGACGAAACTATAAGGGTTCCGTTTTTGCCATTCGGCTACGGAACCCTTAAAAAATTAGTACTGCAGTCGATGTTACTACGACGACGTGACGTCACCGTCAGTAAAAGTCCGAAGTGTAAGTGTAAGCACAAAATTGGTTGTGGACTTAGCTGCAAAAAGGCTCGAGCTCAGTGCCCTTTATATCTGTTAAATACGGTATTACTTGGAATTAGAGAAGCTAGATTCCCAAGATGGTAAGAACCAGTATGGTGCGTTCTAGTGACCCAAAGTGATGACTAGAGTATTGGAGAGACTAGATGCCCAAGGAATAAATAAATAATTAGTTAGGTGTCACATGCATAGATACGCTCGCTTGCGCTATCCAATATAAGCAGCACTTCTACCGCTGCTGGCGCGGTGGCAGCCTCTGTCGCGTGCTTAAGAGACCATGGGTACTTGGGATCCTTGTGCACGTTCCCTTTTTAAAGATCTCCGCCAAAGATTGACTGAGTCAATTAATGGAAGCAGGCGTTACTTTGCGGAAATCCATTATTAAGTTGAAATTTATAAAATTATTTTGCTTTAAATTTCCGCTAAGCGACGCCGGCGCAGGCAACTAACAACACGAACCGTCACCGCGTTTAGTATTAGTTCAGGCAAATGCAGGATGCACCACCCGCCCTCCCTCAATACGCATGCGGCACAGCTGATGCAATAGGCTATTCCACATTTTTTGCAAATATTTTTTAAAATGTTCGTATTTATTGAATAGTTAACAGTTATTTTAATTTCTTAGAAAAAATACCTCTTTATGCACTAAAATATTTTTCAAATTCCAACGATGGAATGTTTGCGCCAAAACGACAGCCTCCATTTTTGTGACGTCATAAGAACAGCAACAACTAAACGTCAAATATACTTGGGTAATTCCTTAACTTTAAAGTGCGATAAAAATCCGAATATGAGCTTTTATAGTCCGTATCATTGGTGTATAGTGCCAAATTGTAACAACACAACATTAAAGACTCCAGAAAAGTTATTTTTCAGAGACCTGAAATGAAAGACAAAAAGTTTTTAGATATTTTATTTATACTTAACCTTGTAAACAAAACTTTTCAGGAACACCAAAATGATTAAGATTTTTTAAATGTGATAATTTAGTTTTAAAAAATTAACAGAATATACTTACATGGCTATTTTAACATTTCTGAATTCGGCAGAAAAGAAATCGTTATTGCACGCAAAGAATTTTGCTATCATATGCGAGTCAATTTTAGCCAGAATTTTAGTCTGCTTTTACGAATCCTTCCTCCATTGTAAAACGATGTTTTAAATGTGCAAAAAACTGAAACAAGCTACAAATTCGCAGTCAAGAGATTTTAATATAATTACTCCAAAGAAATCTACATTGATTCTGTTCTTATGACGTCACTCTCGAATAGAACATAGCGGCTGGCGTTTTCGGTCACGTGATATACAGATAGTAAAACAATTTTATTTTTGAAATTATAAATGGACCGATCTATACTAATATTATAAAGCTGAAGAGTTTGTTTGTTTTTTTGTTTGTTTGTTTGAACCTACTAATCTCAGAAACTACTGACCCGATTTGAAAAAAATATTTTTACGTTGGATAGTCCATTTATCGAGGAAGGCTTTAGGCTATATAACATAAAGATACGACTCATAAGACCACTGCAGCAATGAAAAATGTTGCGAAAACGGGAGAAAGATATTCCTTTTGAGAGCTTCCGCTGCGTACGCTGCGGAAACCGCTTAAGTTACACAAAAATCATGTATGACAGGATTGTTCAACATCAAGAGTTCTGTAATAAAATTTGCAACAGCATATGTCTATCTTTTATGGTTGACTGACTACAACCTTTTTTATGTTAGTAAATTTGTCAAAAAATAATGTATTATTTTTAGAGGAGTTTTATACACACAGGTATTAATTCTTATCAAAATAAATAGATTCATCATCACGAGCATTTCATTTAGAACAAAGTTGCCCTTAATATTATTTGATTTCAATAAATATCTTAGGAGCTTTCACAGTTTTAACATAACTCCGCACCAAAATAATGTTCACAGCTTTAGTACAACGTGCGCTTGCGCTAATTTCTGTGGTTGCTGGCTTCTTAGTTACAATAAAACTGCGTATGTTTTGCGTTAAAATATTTTACTATTTTTATTCGAACATTACTTTTGAAGGTGTTTTTTACACACAGGTATTGATTCTTATCAAAATAAATACATTCATCATCACGAGCATTTCATTTTGAACAAAGTTCACATCATTTGATTTCAATAAATATCTTAGAAGCTATCACAGTTTTGAAATAACTCCACATCAAAATAATACTCGCAGCTTAAGTACTTACAACGCGAGCTTGCGCTAAGTATGGTTGGTGGCTTCTCACTTACATTAAAATTAGAGTCCGACCGAAACTGGTTTTCCGGCCGAAACCGAAACTGAAACCGAATATTCACGTAGTCAAGTATAAAATTCCTTAAAATACTGAAATTTGGTGCATTTTACTAATGGGTAAAATCTCATTAGGACATGGAATGTAAGCAAATTATACACTTCACATTTTTCATTTACAATCTCTTTTTTGGGTTTCGTAGCCGAATAGCAAAAAACGGAACCCTTATAGTTTCGTCAAGTCTGTCTGTCTGTCTGTCTGTCTGTCTGTCTGTCTGTCCGTCACAGCCATTTTATTCTGTAACTATTAGCATCACACTGTTGAAATTTGGAAGGAGTATGTATCCTATTAACCGCTTTACGATTCTTATACAAACAATTAAAAAATATGACATTTAAGGGGGGGCTCCCACACATAAAACTAAAACTAAAAAAAAATAAATAAGTCAAACCTATACGTGTGGTGTCTATAGATAGGTCTTTTAAAATGACACCGAGGTTCCTAGAACCATTTTCTTTTAAAGTCTAACGTTTCATAGCTAGACGCTTCCAAAGTGGTAAAATGGGCGTCCCCCTCCCATCTAACTTCTAAACTAAGCGAGTGTAAATTTTGAAAAAAAAATATAATGTAGATCTTAACAAATACTTTCAACGAAAATTGGTTCGGACGGAGTCGAACGAGAAGTTTTTGAGATATAGTACATTTTCAACAACCGCAAACATATCTTTGTACTTCATACAAACAGTATGAAAAACAAAGTTATATTTGCTGTCCACAAAATATTGTGGATTTTACTAAGTGGAAGTAAGTGGAATTCCAAATTCAGT
This sequence comes from Pyrausta purpuralis, assembly GCA_963924145.1. Lineage (NCBI taxonomy): Eukaryota > Metazoa > Arthropoda > Insecta > Lepidoptera > Crambidae > Pyrausta > Pyrausta purpuralis. The sequence continues at coordinate 15,945,143 of OZ001651.1, read as the reverse complement.
TAAAGTTGGCACGGAACCCTCAGTGCGTGAGTCCGACTCGCACTTAGCCGGTTTTGTTACATGTGACTTGATTCTCGAGACTCGGCAAAAAAGCACTGACTAAGTTTTGTTGTTACCACAGAGTACATTAATAGTTGGTACAGAGCTATCCGAATGCCGCACGACAATTCCCGAACAGGGCCGTCAGCGTCCGCTAAAGCGTTGCCGCGGGAAACGAAGTTAGGCGAGCGTGCACGACAACTTCCGAAATCAGTTTCGGTTTCGGCAAAAGTTTCGGCCAATTTTGGCCGAAACCGAAACTATCGCCGAAACTTGATTTTTGGCCGAAACTCGGCCGAAACCGAAACCGAAACCAAACTTTCGGTCGGACATTAATTAAAATATGTGTTTTGCGTTGAAATATTTCCCTTATACATACCTATTAGATTAATTTAGTCGGCTCCCTACGTAACGGTTGTCCAGCGCAACTGCTTTTTTTGCGATACTTCAAGTTATTTCACCGCGTAATACATAGTTTTCCTTTCGCTACTGAATAGCAAAGGACTTGAGCTCATTATTTTGATTGCAGATATTTTCTATTAGGTACATTCAGTAATACTTTTGGTTAAAATTCTTTCTTCAGATTTATGCAGGTTAAAGTTTTCTTTTCGCCACTGAGTAGGTTTTAATTTTGAATGCATCTATTAATTATTATTTTAATAGATTTGTAGGTAATTACCTTTATTATTCTTTCTTCTTATTTATGCAGGTAAAAGTAACTGCGATAGCTCATCTCAGCATGTAATAAAAAAAATCTTGACTTAGTAATAAGTACCATTTAAAGTAGGTAGGAGGTAGGTCTTAAATATAAATGTGCATTTATAATTTGATTTTGTAGTAGGTAATTTGATTTGATATTGTTCTTCTTATTCTATGTTAAGTGATTGATTACATTAGGTTAATGTTTAATTAATAGGTTGCTTGACTTAATTTATATTTACCAATCTTAATGCAAAATTTGATTTCATTGTAATTGGGTATTGTTTTGTTGTATCTCTACAAAGCTTTGACGTTTTGGACATTTTTTATGACAAAATTGTTAAGTTTTGTTTATCTTCTCACCATTTTTAAATTACCTACCAAATTATAATTAGTAGAATGCCTAGAAAAGGACTCAGCTTTCTCGACAGACTGCCACGTCTACAACGTCCATCCGTCTCAAACTGAATGCTTATATTTGAGAATATTGCTGCAACATATTCGCGGTATATCTTATTTCTAAAATTATTAGCCTAAATAATTAAAAAATCTACCCAAAGTCACTATTCCACGCGGACGAAGTCGCGGGCACAGCTAGTTAATTATTAAACAAAACAGTGCTGTATACGTCTTTCCTATGATGAATACCATATAAATTACACATATTTGTAATTTTATTTTGATAGATGAAACTACCCTATTATTAGTACCCAACACCAACGTGCAAAAAACCTCGACGCGTTTCGCCCCTACACGTGGTATCCTCAGAAGATGATGTCGCCTCGGCGGAGCTCGGACGACTGAACTGAATTGGCTGGCGAACAGGCCTTTTATGCTTTCCGTCCACTAATGAGGTGACGTAATCGTTGTAGCGGAAATTTGAAAATGAATTTAATCCGTTGGTAGTTGACGGTTATTATTAATAGATTGTTGATTTGAAAATATATTTAGAAGTGGAGAGGCGGTATAACTGACCTGTTCGTTCAACAATGTAAGCGTATTATCTTTTTTATGTTTTATTATTTCTAATTGTTTCAAAACGGATAGTTTCAAGCCGTTTTCACAACTATAAAGGATCGAAAACGTATGATTATCAGGAATACTATGTCCTGAATCTAAAAGATGTTTGGCGAAATGAGACCACTCGGGATGGTTGTTTCGGTAAGCGGAAATATGCTCTTTATAACGTGTGTTGAAGCTACGGCCGGTCTGTCATACATAAATAGCGTTACATGCACTACAGTTAAGCCTATAAACACCAGATTTTTGGCGTTTATCAAGCTTATCTTTTCCGTTACAAACTAATCTTAAAATATTATTAGTTTTAAAAGCTACGCGGATATTTTGATGTTTTAATGTTTTAGAAATACGCTCCGACACCGCTCCTAAGTAAATCAAACTGGAATTATATCTGTTTACCCTCCGGATACCGGCGTTTGATTTATCAAACTGACTGTAACACCATGAAGTTCTGACTTTTTAATTACACTTACCGCTCAGATACACCCGTTGCAAGGCTTGTGGGTCGCTCAGCAAATCATCTTTCATGTGCCTGATGCCATTCCCCCTAAGGTCTAGAACCTGAAGTTCTGGCATTTGTTTAACCACTTCACCCGGAATTTCCCATAGCAACGGAGAGCCATGAATTTCCAGCTTCTGCAACATACACAAAAAGGTTAAGCAGACAGCGACTTCATCAACTTATGTTGTGTTTATGCTATTACTAGTAGCGGTCTTCAAAAAAAAAATCGAGAAAATCGATCCACGCGTTCTCAACTTATAAAAAAAAGGAACTACTAAAATAAAAGGAACATTAAATTTTATAACTCCTACATACGTTTATTTAAAACCACTCTAGACGAGGCGGCCAAAAAACCTAAGTCAATTTTTGGTCCAAATTTTATTAAGTTTCTGTACGATACACCGGCTGGAACAAGCACGTAAGTCTACAGTTCTTAATACGACCGCAACAGTCGCCTGTTCCAAATAACTTATGTCTTAACCGAACTAAAAGCAGCGACAATAAGCACTTATGTTGACTTTTAAGTAGAGTCCGACCGAAACTGGTTTTCCGGCCGAAACCGAAACCGAAACCGAATATTCGGCCGTGGCTTCAGTTTCGGCCGAAACCGAAACCGAAATTCACGTATTCAAGAATAAAATTACTTAAAATACTGAAATTTGGTGCATTTTATCCATTATCCTGCATTCATTAGAACATGAAATGGAAACAAATTAAACACTTCACATTTTCATTTACAATCTCTTTTTTTACATGTGACTTGATTTGTTAATTACAACAAAACAACGTTACTGACTCAATATTTAATTAACTATATCAATCATTCAAATACAGAAACAAAACAAAAACTAACATATTTACATGTATTCAGTTCCATCAAAACATAACCTATAAAGAATGTTTGCGTCGGCAATAAAGCACTGACTAAGTTTTGTTGTCACCACAGAGTACATTAATAGTTGGTACAGAGCTATCCGAACGCCGCACGACAATTCCCGAACAGGGCCGTCAGCGTTCGCTAAAGCGTTGCCGCGAGAAACGAAGTTAGGCGAGCGTGCACGACATCTTCCGAAATCAGTTTCAGTTTCGGCAAAAGTTTCGGCCAATTTTGGCCGAAACCAAAACTGTCGCCGAAACTTGATTTTTGGCCGAAACTCGGCCGAAACCGAAACCGAACTTTCGGTCGGACATTACTTTTAAGTGGTTTATTCTCTAAGCTTTTTCCAGAATTCTCGCCTCTGAAATCAGACTTATGTGTTTTAATTTATTGTCCGTTTGGGTGACTTTTTAAGTTAATTCAAGCACCTACCTAAGTATAAAGATATACTTAAGTTTTTGACTGGATAGTTACTCAAACTTGGTAAGTATAAAACGAATATTTTGAGTGACTTTCTTTCATTAGTTGAGGTTTCAGTGTGTCTGTGCTAACGTATTCGTATTTGCTGTGTCGAAATGGATGTAAGAGCGAGGAAGTAAGTGAATCTTGCCTTAAACAACGAATATACAGGTATGTTTCCAATCATTTTCATTATTTCTCATATAAATTTAAAAAATCACATAACGAACGAAAGCTGAAGTGATTAAACAATTAAAATGTCTTTAGTTTAATAACTTGTCAACCCGATTTGTCAGTAATTATAGAGTTTTAAATTTCTTAATTTTATGACTTTCGGGTGATGAAGATCCTTATGCAAATCCTCTGCCAAGTTCATCTGGAATACAACAACAAAGTGCTTGCGATGACACTCGAGGTGTTTTTTTAGTGATGATTCTGTTGCTGATCCTACCTATTGCCCGGACAGTCCTAGCTTGCTAGCACATAACGAAAAGCTAGACATATTTGAGACGAATACCATTTTATCTGAAGAAAACTTTAAAGAAAATACCTCTAACACCGAACAACAGTCGGTGCACAGTAGAAAGAGAAAGAGAGAAAACAAATTAAAAAGAAATCTCGGTCAGCTTATATTATTGCGTCAGGCAAAAATATTCAACAACGCATCATGAAAGACTTGCTTTACTGTCGAATAAATGTCGGGAGAAGATAAGTGACGACAACACGCAATAATCCATAAAGAAGTGTGGGATCTTGGATCGTACGATTTAAGGGCGGCATTTATTACTTCGTTGATCATAATAGAAGAAAACAAACCGGATGCCACCGAACTGAAGATGTCCTAAAACAAAAAACAAGCAGTATACGTACAAATATCATTTTAATATTAATACTGAAAAAATACCCGTTTGCCAAGGATGCTTTATAAAAACTTTATCAGTGACTGAAAATTTTAATCAACACCATCAAACAAGTAAAGTAAAAAAAAAAAGTAAAAATTTCTTTATTTCTTAAAGTCTAGTTAACAATATTATATTGAGTTTTCCCTTTAAGTTGTCAAGGACACTTGTGTTGGGAATAACATCCAGAACAAAAAATCAAGAAGCAATCATTTACATAAATTCTTTTCCATTATATGAACGCCATTACACTACACGTAAAAGTAGCCGAAAATATTTACCATCTCATTTAACCATTTCAAAAATGTACTCATTGGACGCAACTTTACATCAAAACCCTGTAGGCGATAAGATCTACCGACAAGAATTTCATCGTCTAAATTTAAGTACATATTAGGAAGCCTTCAGTTGATACTTGTTACAACTGTGAAAATCAACTTAGTTGCCTTCGAAAATTCGAAATTAATCATTTAAACAGAACGGGGACCCTATTTTTGAATCACTCGCTTCGAAATGGCGAGTGATATTCGTTCGACAACGAGTTTTTTTCTATGACTTTTAATTCATCTTCGAACGAAAATCACTTGCCATCTTGAAGCGAGTGATTCAAAAATAGAGCTCCGGGACTCGCATCTCTAGCAGCTGATATGGCTTACGACGAAAAACAGGTTGATAAGAATACTGCAGCTGCCCATAAGGAAATACGGTGTCTTTCTTTTGACCTGCAACAATGTTTGCCAATCCAAGCCTTGCAATCATCTGTAGCATTTTATAAAAGACAACTGTGGACTTTTATCCTAACCGTACACGACAACGCTATTGGAAACTGAACGTACTACATGTGGCATGAAGGAATATCAGGAAGGATGAAGGAATATTTATGCATTTACAAAATTTACCTGAGGACGTTTCTGAAATAATTTTGTACTGGGATACTTGTGGAGGACAAATTAAACACATATGTAGCTGCCATGTTTACATATTTACTGACAATTTAAACATCAATAAAATACACACATCAAAAGTGTCTAGGGATCAACATTTATTTTTGCAATAACTTTTCTCCTGATTGATATTAATTAAAATTTCTTTAAGGATCCATCAAATAAAGTGTTTTCGTTTGTCTACAGTAACGGTAAACCAAGTCACCTTTGCATTAATAAAGAAATTTGCCATTTTCCTAATAAAGGGTTTTTTGACATTTGAACCACTAACATTAAAGTTCGAAAAAAAGACTGAAATAACAGTTTTTTTTTAAATTTGATTGGGTAACCTAAACAATTAATAATCCGTGTTTCTACAGCGAACACTAACAACACAAGAACATCGGTTTGGCATACTCAAAATGAGTTCATCCAAATCACGCTGTGGAATGGCCGCTCATGTTCGTTGCAACAACAAAAAGGTCTTCTTGCGACTGGATACCCTCCATATTCGGCAGAGCTCTTCTCTGTAGCATATCCCATGCATGCTCAATCGGGTTCAAGTCTGGCGACTGAGCAGGCCAGGGCAGGACATTGATGTTAGCTCGGCGAGAGTCTGTCTTACAACTCTTGCGGTGTGCGGTCGTGCATTATCATGCATTAACTGAAATAAGGGACCGATTTGCACTTGTAGAGGAACGATGACGTCTGATACAATCGTCTCAGCATAAATTTGAGCGATGAGGTTGCCTCTGATCCGAATCAAATCAGTTCTTCCGCCGATCCAAATACCCGCCCATACCATGATGGTTCCACCACTATAAGGATGGACTTCCTGGCAGGATTTTAATCGCTGTTGGCGTCCAGTGGGTTCTCCAGTGTCGTATACGTCTTGTATCCGGTCTCATACCAAAACGAGACTCATCAGAAAAGCACCCTGAAGAGTGATGAAGCCTCAGGGCTGACATCATGGCGGTTATTGTTGGAGCTCTTCGAGCTGTGATTTGAATGTATCGGTCTTGTCTCCGTGTGGTGCAGCGATACCGTCCTCCATGGCGCTCAGCCACGGTACCAGTGCTTCGGTAACGTGTCCAAAGTCGACTGATAACACTCTGACTTGTATTCAGAGCTAAAGCCACAGTACGTTGCCGGGAACCAGCTTCTATCATTCCCACGGCTCTGAGCATTTCTTCCCTGCTTAAATGACGTCGCCGCTCCATAATAACGTTGGTTTTAATCAGTAGTAGGGAAACAGTAGCACTAATAATGTCTTCAATGCGTTGTATGTTTTTATAGGGAAAATATTGACAGCTGATTTTCATCTTTTACTCGAATTTGATTGACAGTTCCTGTTTCAAATTATGAAATGCACCAAAAAGGATCCATATAAATTTATAAAATCATAAATTTATTACAAAGCCACATCTCAATCTCAAGAAATCCGCATAAAATGCTTGATCCCTAGACACTTTTGATGTGTGTATGTACACCATAAGTTTATGGTACGAGGTCACACACATATTGAGGTAGACTTAGATCATGCAATTATAGAGAAAAAAAACTGAAATACAAATTTATCATCCACATGATTGGCAGCTGTTAGTAAGAACGAGCAGCAAAAAATGTACAGTAAAAGAAATGCGACGGACCGATTTTTTGATTTTGCGAGCTCGTTGAAAGGCACATTTTTACAAAAAAGTACAACGTTAGAAAAAAGTACAACGAAGGGAATATCTTTAAAAGTGTCACGATGTGAAGTGGTTATGTTACGACGCTGATTTTGGTGCTATAAAATACGAAACGTCTCTTTCTAGATACGGCCATTTCAAAATAATATTTTTTAAAAGAGGTATTAGGCGCGTAAATAATTTCACTCTGTTGCCTATTATTAACAGGCTGATACTCCAGTGTTTCCACAATTTTTACCAGAACTTAGTCAGTACTGCCGACACTATAGACGTTGATCCGGATTTACAAAATTCTGAAGATAGTGAGTTTCAAATCAATTTACACAGTAGTATTGTTACATAAGATTTTAGTAAGATTTATTGTGTAGTGAATTTTATAATATTAAGTTATAAATTTTAATTTTATCGTTATTTTAAATAGGACAATACGTTCATTTATACATTATTTATACTCTTTAGTCACATTCTCGACGTGCTCAAAAGAACTTATGTCGTTTATTTCAATTAATAATAATAAAAATATTAAAATATCTCATTTGACATCTGCGTAATACATGTTTATGAAATAAAATAAAACGAAAACAAAATATGTAATACATTTTAGAGTCTTTTTATGTTTATCGATAGATACATAGAAATTCACAGTTAAGAAGTAATAAAACCCGCCTCTGACAAAAATATTTTAAAATAATGCTGTTAATAATTTCGACTGCTGTTCATGGTGCTTAATGGAGTCCATTAAAATGGCAGGATCACTGCTGAAATAATTATTTCCGTAGTATCATTGTTTTGACCCTACTTTGCGCTAGATTGTGTTCCGTTGTTTGTAAATGGTTTCCTTATATAAGTATTTCACAAGATATTGAATAAAGTTTGTGGTCCCGACCATCTTGACGTCATGATCGCGGGACTACTGTAGAGTGTTGGCTGAACGCCGATCGTTTTTCAATAAGAAAATATTCTATCTGCTGCGGTTACCCAAAGTAAAATATTTTCTTTAAAATCATACAAAAGCGCCTACTAAAACTTTAAGGCAAAACCCAAAATAGGAGAATTGTTGCATTACATAATGTATCAAGCGTATGTCCCGTGTTATTAATGTTTTGTTTATGTAAAACAAACGGTCTCAGTGAATTATTTCACCAATCTTACAAAAAAAAAAACGGACCACCCGCTATGGAGTAAATGGTATAAGTAACTAACACAACTTTCTCTTCAAACTCAAAAGTTTATTTGTTAAAATTTTAGGTAGGTATCTTATGATTTACACAAGAGTGCGCCAAAATTTGCTAGCAGTAGCGTACAAATATTTATTATTTTAAAGCATTAACATAGACCACATTAACCACTAATTTATACTTTAAGTAATTATAATATAAGCATAATACGTTTGCATTGAAACCTCGGTTGATAGTTTCTTGCAGCCGACGAAGCAAAGACAAATTGGCTGAGTTTACTACAAACATGTTCTATATTATTTATTATTTATTTAATGCAAGAAATTACACAGTAGATAGATCATTAATAATTATATAAGACTTCCATGTACAGTTTGTGTCTAGAATTATGCTTAGAAATTTTATTGTATTAACAGTCCTTCATACTTTAAGTATATTAGTCTATTTTAGGAGATTGGTGTGTGTGGAACTGTATTACTTTAGTCTTGTCTATATGAAGACTTGAATGATTGATTGTCTTGCCTCTTTTGTTATCCAGGTATATTAAAGTGTGTCTTAAGTTCTCAAACAGTTGTACCGATTACCATGTTTCTTATTTTACCAAATAGAATAAGGGGAGGAAGAAAGAATTCACCGTTTGTATTACATAAACATCAAACATTAATAATACGGGACATGCGGCTGATACTTAAAAAAAAATAGTATATTTTAAAAGAAAATAAAAATTTTGTTACCCCAGCAGATAAAATATTTTCTTATTGAAAATATTAACGTCGAGTGTTGTATTATCAAGCAGCCAACAGTGGTACCGCAAACTTAACGTCAAGATGGCGGGAGCACAAACTTTATGGAAACTATTTTTGAACAACGGGACCAAATCTAGCAAAGTCGGGTCAAAGCAATGATACAAGCGAAATAATTATTAAGTACTCACAAATTTTTATCACCTATGATGACGGCTAAACGAACTTTTATTGGTTAAGCTGAGTACTCGTATATATCGTATTATTTATGTATAAAATTTTGATTTTATTCAATTGCTGCGAAAAATAACTTGATGCCAGACACACGTCCGTCCGTAGTTCAAGAAACTGAAATAAAAAAGAAAACCCTAAATTGGCCTGAATGCTTGTAGACAAAAGGCCACGCTGCCAACAAATCTTTTCATTAGGTACCTTATTTGGTTACCATTAATTAAGCGAAAGATTTCATTGACTCAAATGAAAGCTTTTACAAAACCCTCGTACTCGTTTTTAATGAGCTTTTAACAATAGCTTCGACCTATTTTACCTTGACGCTAGTAATACTTAAATATCGCTGAAAATACTAACATAATATCAGTTTCAGTTTATATTTCAGACCTTCCACTGAGATTCCATAACAGGTTATAATTTATACAGTATGTCCAGGCTATTACTACATTAAAAAGTAAAGTTTATTACTACTAAGGCCATTTGACGTTAAGAGTATAGGGGTCTTTTTAATCCTAATCATCTTTTAAATTACTAGTACTATTTTAGAATGAATTGCCCGAATGCACCAAAAACTTTAAAAAATAATCGAAAATAAAAATTTGGAGTCATTTCCTTCATAGGTCGGCAATGAGAGCCATGTTACTTGCCTTTTGAAGGACTCCATGTTAAAGCCATAAGGGAGCATCTTAGAACCAGCTCGGTTCTGGAGCTCTATTTTTGAATCACTCGCTTCAAGATGGCGAGTGATTTTCGTTCGAAGATAAATTAAAAGTCATAGAAAAAAACTCTTAGTCGATTTGCGACACATTTTTTGCTTCTCATAGCTTCTGTATACGTAGTAGTAACAACACTAACAACTCACTGCTGAAATAGAACCGATACCGATATCGATTCCAAATGTGATGCCAGTTCAGATTCCAACTACTGTACCGGTTTTAGTTTAGTACTTGCTTTGATATTGCTATAAACTTTGATTATTACACATTCGTTATTCTTTCTGCTGCTTCTCTGATAGAACATTGTATTTGACGTTCATTTAAAGTTCGTTCCACCGGCGTTGATCATGCGCTTATAGTTCGCTGTACTCATTCATTTTTCGTTTATTTACTCACAACAGCATATCTTTAGAAATAATACGCTAACCACATAACATAATACCATAAAATATACACACATTAGTGCAGTAACAGTAACCTAAATTTTAACAGGCAATATTACAAGATATCTCTCGAAGTCCCATGTTACTATAATATTTTATTCATATACCTAAAATTTGTTCGTTTGATGCAAATGGTACTATAGTTTTGGAGCCGGGTCCATTAATTGAACAGATAGAAGAGATGCTGCAAATTTATTTCCTTATTTGTAGTACCCCGCTATGAGGGTCACGTCAGGGGCTGCGCTCAAATTGTATTTGGACGCACGTGGTTATTTTTCCTTAGACTTTGAAAGGCGATGATTTGTGTATGCGTTTTTGCTACTATTGTTTTAGTGGTATCCAGTGCCGTTTTCGAAAGTTTCTTATGGCTCTACGGATGTAATACAATACGCCAAGGTCCATTGCTATTCTGATGACTTATTTTATGATGGGCCGATCGCCACACGTGCCACGAAAGTTTTTAAAGAAAAATATTTTTTTGGGCAAGTCAAGGTTTTATAATCTTACCTCTTATTCGCCTAATATTCTGCATGTTCACAGTTACCATGGAATATAAATTGTTTTAACATATTAAAGTTTAAAATGGAAAGATCCTACCGAGTTCGTATTAGTACATTGTGTAGTAGCTTAGCTGCTTTCTGGGGCCCTATTTTTGAATCATTCGCTTCGAAATGGCGAGTGATTTTCGTTCGACAACGAGTTTTTTTCTATGACTTTTAATTCATCTTCGAACGAAAATCACTCGCCATCTTGAAGCGAGTGATTCAAAAATAGATTTTAATATAGTGCTTGATGTGGAAGAGCTTGCCGGTGGTTTTCTTTTAATCTAGGCCCTGAGCTGGACACTTCCTTTTGTTGCGGTTTTATTACTCCCGCTATCACAAGCTAAAAACCTGCGCGATTTCGCTTTATAAGTATACACAAAAGATTTATCACCGCATGTTACTTCCGCCATAATTTAGAGCTTTTGTCTGGCTTCGCCCGGCAATAAATACAAAGGCACTTGTCCACGATACCCGTACCTAATTAAAAACGAATAACTATTACATACACAAAGTTCAACGCGATCCATTACAAATTCACTGGAAACATGCCCAAAACATAGACAAATTGGTATAGAATTGAATTTTATTAAATTACCAGCGTTGATTTGATCACATACCTACAACACCAATAAGGCCCATGTAACGCACTTTTGGTATTAAATGATTTTGGTACAAGTGGGGTATTCTGGCAAATAAATGATTGATTATTATGGTACTATGAAATACGCGCTTTATGTTTTCACTTTTCTTGATCGCGGCGATAAAGAAAAAGTTTAACACTGTATTTAAAGTACTAAATACTAAAAAACCTTTTAAATTTACTAAAGGACGATTCGTCGTTCCATTTTGGTTTTATTAGGTACTTACCCTTCGGGCTTTAACATAGAGTCCTTCAAAAGGCGAACTAAAAGGGCTCTCATAGGTTGGCAACATATCAGTTACTCCTCTGACATAGCAGGTGCCCATATCAAAAACTCCTCAACAAAGTACCCTAATACTTCCCTCAACCCCAAACACTGCAATCATGCAAAACGTAAGCACTCAATTTTTTTACGAGTTTTGACTAAACATTTGATTTTCTAATCGGTCTATATCATATTGACTGGACCCGTTGTTTATAACTTATACTGACTGAATGTCTGAAATTTAAATCAGTAATTAGGTTATTGACTGCGGCTGTCGATCTTAATCCTTATTTACTGGTTTTGTCAGATAAAATCTGTCAATAAGGGTATTGACCGATACCCGTCAATAACCTTATTTTCCAACTTCACCAGTCAATAATGTTTTTGACTGGTTAAGGGTTTTGACTGTAACACATACACTATATTGTGTCACGACACGGCGATTTGTAGCGCAGTAAATGTGGCGACGTACCTATATGTTTGATGCGCATAAAGTGTGGCGCAGGCGTGCGACACTCTTAAATGATGGGATTTGTAAAACAAAATAAGAATTAAACTGATACCAGCATGTTACTCATTGTGAAATCAATCGGTTACCCAACCATTTTCGAGTAAGATGATGCTTCATGACGTTTTAAATAACGCTGATTCAATTAACGTTGAATTCTACATTCGGAATTTCGCAAGCAGCTCCATATGTGTTTTAGCCAACGCGACAAAATTGCCTAATACTACTAACCACCTTACGTGGAGTAGGTACACGTGCAAAATAATATGCTGATACAATTGACCTAAAGTATGTGAGACCCGGTTAACATTAATTTATATTCATCACATTCATAGGTTGCCAGTAAATTGCCTGGTAATATATCAAATAAATACCTTGAAATTGAATCGACAATGTTATAGAACAATCCAATACAAAAACGAATAGAAACAGATGAAATCACGTAACGTTTAGTGCTAAGCGATCCGTTCAAATAGATAAATTGGATCAAGGATACGCAACAAACGGAAAATATTAGATACTCGTATATTTGTTACATCACCTATTTTGGGCCATGTCTATTGGAACTGTATCCTAAAGTACTTTTTTCTTTATTTTTGTTACGACAAAAGGTCCTTACCAGAGTTGGTAAGGAGATCAAGATAGGTAAGATAGATAAGCTTCCGAGATATGAAACAGTAGTTGAAAATATTGTTGACAAAGATCGAGATTGGAATTCAAGTGGTTTTATCCGAGTTGCAAATTGTATTATCGATAGCGATATTAAAGCGGATGGGAGTATAGTACGATTTCTGTGCAGTTTCATTACCAATGAATTATGTATTAAAACTCTACGTTTAAGAAAAACATGGTAAGCGCATACGTATCAATATTACGAGAGTAAAGTGTACTCGTAAATTGGTTCGTGCAATTAATCCAATTATTTAACAATCAGAGTTAAATAATTCGATTAATTGCACGAACCAACTAAATAATAACACGAACCAAATAATTAAATATCTGTTAACAACAATGATTATGGCAATCAAGAGTTCATAATTTATTTTATTTTTTAATTTATAATTTTATTGCACGAACAAAATGAAGAACAAATGGCGGACTTAATGATTTATAGCATTTTCTACCAGTAAACAGAATTATGTGAACGCAGTTTACAGAGAATGCTCATTAGTCAATCTATCAATATCTTCTTAAACTTATACATTATTCATTTAATACACGCCTCAATATATATTTTGTATTTGTAAAGTAAGTAGTATTCAAATGAGATCAGACTTTCACCGTAAGTATTTGAAGCATTCAGAGTTTCTGAAAATGTAATACATAATTTGTTACGTGACAAGCGCTTCTCCCCATTCACGAAGTCTTATAAAGGTAAAGTAGTCCCTTCGTCAAAGAGTTCAAGTACCTATACATATACTGCTTGGTTTCATATTACTTCAATTGCGAATATCATTGCTAATATTTAATAATTTTAACGCCTGATTTTACCATCGACAGATAAGGAATATTCGTAGAATAAATTTTTAATCATTATTTACTTTACTTTACTGCCTCATGGACCCGGTTTATTTTTGATTAGGTTTTAAGCTACTAGTTTTTGCATGTATTTTCTTTAACCTTTTAATTCTAGTAAATTACTTACTAACTTGTAAAAAAATGAAACAATATAATATAGCAATATAGCATATCGAAGAGATTCTGCACAATGGTCCGTATTTAAAAACAATATCCAGTAGGTATGAGAAGTAGGTACTTAATTTCTTTGAAAGGAGCCGACATTGTGATGTCTATTGGGATATGGTATCCCCCTTATCCATGTAATAACAGTAAAAGCAAAGATAGCGGGCTTAACAACAAATTTTTACTGCCGGACTGTTGCGTTCTGTTTCCATTCGTGCTGTTGACGTAAGATGTGGCCGAGGTAAAAAGTACTATCAGATCAGCATGCAGTAAATAAAACATCACACGGCGGTTGTCATTCTTTGCTTGAAGTCAGAATCCTTTGAACAATGCCATAGATATAAGAATGAGTATCATCATTATCAGCCAAAGGACGTCCACTGCTGGACATAGGCCTCTCCCACGGCTTTCCATAGCGACTGATCACTACCGGTCTGCATCCAGTTTGATCCTGCGATCTTTTTAAGGTCGTCTGTCCATCTTGTTGGAGGTCGTTCTACGCTGCGTCTTTGGTCGAAGGGAAGGAAGGATAAGAATGAGTATGTAAAAGTAAATTTCGCCTGTAACGTGTCCATCTGGGCAAAGGCCTTATCTCAACCATGAGATAGTTCGAGCCATACTCCACGCAGGTTCAGTGCGGATTAGAACCCGCGTGATGGTCGCTGAAGGGTGTTTGAAAGACCAGGGACTAAAATTTTAATCAAGTATTTAGACCGCGTAAGTACCTCTAGTAAAAAAAAACTTGAAAGTGGTCCTAACGACATCGTTTTCGATGAATATTATTTTTTGTAACATTGCTCAATCACGACAATCAATAATCAGTAAATGACACATCATTTTGTGACAGATATGAATTTCATAATTTTATAAGGGTTCAATAAAAGCATGTTGGTTTAGAATGTTTTAAACACTCACAGTGTCATATTTTATAATCATAAAGCATAATTTTATAAGCAAAGAGGTTGCTGGTTCAAGTCCCGTCCGTGCGCTAATTTTGGTTTCTTATTTCATCTTTATGATGACAAATGTTTTTAAAATTAAACATGAAAT
Organism: Pyrausta purpuralis; assembly: GCA_963924145.1. Classification (NCBI taxonomy): domain Eukaryota; kingdom Metazoa; phylum Arthropoda; class Insecta; order Lepidoptera; family Crambidae; genus Pyrausta; species Pyrausta purpuralis. The sequence continues at coordinate 15,930,035 of OZ001651.1, read as the reverse complement.
AATAAAAACCGGAAGAAGGAAAAGCAAAATAAACGTGAAAAGGCGATATGGAAATGTGTGAAATTGTGGTGTTGTAAAAAGGTATAACGGAGTAAAAAACCATAAAACACTTTCATAGAGACTATTGCTTTATTTTGTTATTTATAAGCTTTATTGCACTGTAAGTCGTACAAGGTGGACTCAATGCCTTATGGCTATCTCTTTTGTTTTTTAGGGAAACAGATGTTATATGAGTTATGTTATTTTACGGCATAAGCAATAATTGTTGTAGCTCGACACGTGTTTAGCAATTTTTTTATCTGCGTTATAAAGACAATGTCACTTTTTTGGCTACAAATGTGTATACTATAACATTTGTGAGTTATTTATTAAAAACAGAAGAAATTCAGTTCATGTCCAAAAAAAACACCACTTTAACTTTGAGCCCAGATAATATAATACTACTATGAGAAAGCGCGCTTTGGATTTTAGGACTCAAACGCGGGCACTAATGACTAAGACCGACTTGCGCAAGTCAGGCTTAGCTTAGTTACGAATGAATAATAATCCTGACTTGCGCAAGGGATCATAGTGTAGTGGCCACATTTAGTCACTAGAATCGATCTCAGCCACAAGACTCGTTCATATGGCAATTTTTTGCAACGTGTGGCCTGTATTAAGTGCAAACATTTTTATCAACGATTCTACAGAGTATCATATTTACCTTGAACTGGTCATAGTGCTCTGAAATGCTTTATCTCAGAGATATAGCAATCCAAAGTTAATCCCTTATCAATCTAGATTTATCCAATATAATCCCTAATCAAAGTATATCAAAATTGATAACTCGATGTATGAATGACAATGTCAAGTTTTATGGCTAGACTAGACACATGTGTATGCAATACATTGCTGGTCCGATGTTTTTGTTAAAAAATAACAATGAATTTGATTTTCATTGTAATAAATTAAAAACGATTTGGATTTGATTAGTCTCTATACTTATTAGGTAACTCAGAATAAGTTTGATAATAATATGTTTATAATTCGTGTTTTCTAAAAAAAAACATTTATTTTAATATATTTTTAAAATTTTGCTTCTATTATAGGCCACATCCTATATAATTAAGGAAACTAAACTTGTAGCGGTATTTAGTGGTGGATCCGTGTTTGTGGTCGTATATTGTATTGTGTTAGTGGCCTTGTATGCTTTTTAGGTTTCCGTCAATGACGTAAAAGTATAGACACGTTCTACACCAACATTAAAGCATTTTAAAGTGGCGCAAGGATTACACTATATACGAACGTATAGTTGTGTATTACGACACTAAGCGCTAATAAAGACAACAGATGAGGCATGCCTGTTGATAGAAAGAGATAAATATATAACATCCGTTACGTATTGATTGCTACTGAGCGCTCATTGGCGCGAGCGTGTGACATCTCGCTCTTTAGCCTAATGTCAGCCATAGCTAAATTATGGTAAAGCATAAATAGGTGTTTTAAATTTTAATACTTTTAAATGAAAAAACTATACTAATGAATGTAATGACACGTTTTTCTTGTTTCTACAAGTTGCAGCGTAATTGGTAGTACTTCTAAACACACAGGAAGGCATTTTTACCAGCAAACGAGAAATAATTTAAGGCGTTGTCGTGACGTATAGCCATAAAGAGAAAGCGTGCTCAACTGAATGCACTCCGGGCAATTACCTGACTTTTGTGTAGCCATTTTCGAGCGCGTAGGTCGTATCTATAATTTAAAAACATCTTAGGTTTCCGTAGCCGAATGGCAAAAAACGGAACCCTTATAGTTTCGACAAGTCTGCCTGTCTGTCTGTCCGTCCGTATGTCACAGCCCTTTTATTCTGTAACTAAAGCAATACACAATTTAAATTTGGTAGGAAGATGTATCTTGTTAACCGCTTACCGATTCTCATACAAAAAATATAAAATAATGACAGTTAAAGGGGGGGCTCTCATACATGAAACTAAAACCAAAAATTTTTTCTTGTCAAACCTATGCCTGTGTGTGTCTTTTAAAATGACATAGAGGTTCCTTCAACCTTTTTTTTTTAAAGTCTAAGGTTTCATAGCTAGACGCTTCCAATGTGGTAAAATGGGCTTCCCCGCTATCTAATTTCTAAACCAAGCGAGTGTAAATTTTGAAAAAAATATATGATGTAGATCTTAATAAATACTTTCAACGTAAATTGGTTTGGACGGGATCGTACCAGTAGTTTTTGATAAATAGCACATTTTCAACAACCGCAAACATGACTTTGTACTTCATACAAACACTATGAAAAATAAAGTTATATTAGCAGTCAACAAAATATTGTGGGTATTACTAAGTAGAAGTAAATGGATTCCCTAATAATTCAGTTAAAGTTGGCACGGAACCCTCAGTGCGCGAGTCCGACTCGCACTTGGCCGGTTTTTTATAATACTAACAAAAACTGGCAAAGTACGAGTCGGGCTCGCGCAGTGAGGGTTACTTACCAACTTTAACTGAATTAGGGGTTCACTTACTTCACTTTGCCAAAATACCACAATTTTATTGACAGCGAAAATAACTTTATTTTTTATAGATTTTGTATAAAGGACAATAAATATAAGTATATTTGCGGTTGTTGAAAATATGCTTTATCTCAAAAACTACCGGTTCGATCTCATTCAAATTTTTTCAAGTATTTTGTAAGATTTAAATTATGTATTTTTGACAAAGTTTTGACTTGCTTAGTTCAAAAGTTAGTTGTCTGTCTTCCAAATGAACCTCTATGTCATTTTATAAGACCTATCCAAAGACACCCCTCAAACGTAGGTTTGAGTAAAAAAATAATTAATTGTTTTTGTTTCATGTATGGGAAGCCCGCCATGTCATTATTTTTTATTTTTGTGTAATAATCGTAAAGCTGTTAACATGATACACGTACCTACCAAGTTAAAATGCGACATTCTTTCGCAATATCAATATGGTTTTAGAAAAGGTATGTCGACGCAAGATGCTGTGATTAACTACTTATGTTGCTGTAAAGGTTGATAATGGCCATAAATGTGTCAATCTGTTCAAAGACCTCAAAAAGGCGTTTGACATTGTCTCAGTCCCCATCCTCGTGCACAGACTTGAAAATATTAAAGTAGGAGGAACGCCGTTGCATCTTTTAAAAACCGGCGAAGTGCGAGTCGGACTCGCGCACTGAGGGTTCCGTGCCAACTTTAAATGAATTAGGGAATCCACTTACTTCTACTTAGTAAAATACCACAATATTTTGTTGACTGCAAATATAACTTTGTTTTTCATAGTGTTTGTATGAAGTACAAAGTTATATTTGCGGTTGTTGAAAACATGCTATATCTCAAAAACTACTTGTTCGATCTCGTCCAAATCAATTTTCGTTGAAAGTGTTTGTTACGATCTATATTACATATTTTTTCAAAATTTACACTCTCTTGGTTTAGAAGTTAGATGGGGGGGAAGGGGACGCCCATTTTACCACTTTGGAAGCGGATAGCTATGAAACGTTAGACTTTAAAAGAAAATGGTTGTAGGAACCTCCATATCATTTTAAAAGACCTATCTATAGACATCCCACACTCATAGGTTTGACTAAAAAATTTTTTTTGGTTTTTGTATAAGAATCGGTAAGCGGTTAAACGGATACATCTTCCTACCAAATTTCAACAGTGTAATGCTTATAGTTACAGAATAAAATGGCTGTGACATACGGGCGGACAGACAGACAGACAGACAGACAGACTTGACGAAACTATAAGGGTTCCATTTTTTGCCATTCGGCTACGGAACCCTAAAATCTACTTGGAGGGGAGGACAAAGGTTGTCAGGGTTTGGTGACACCGCAGTGATGAGGAAAATGTAACTTTTGGTTTTCCACGGGGAAGCGTTTTGGGCCACACATTTTTCTTTATAGATAAAACCAATCTATGTTATCTTGAAATTAATGGTGCACACATTACGAGGGTCAAACTGAAAGTTCTTAGAACTGGCCACTTATAAACAATATAATAAAAAAAATATTCTAAAATTTGAAAATAGAACTCTTTGCCAATATTACTGAGTACATATTTCATTCATTTGTCATTTGTTTTACGATTTGGCGGCAAATTGAAAATTGTCTGTGTCACGTCAACATGAATATAACACGAGAAAATTTTCGTGCAATGATTTTTTATGACTTTCGATGTCATTTAAGTCAACAAGAAAGTTATGATAGACTACGATTGGCTTTTCACGATGAAGCCCCATCTCGTGCGACTGTTTACAACTGGTTTAATGAGTTTAAACGTGGTCGCACTAATCTCACTGATGATGTACGTGAGGGACGGCCTTCTACGGCGACGACTGAAAATAACATCTGTGTTGTGCGGCGTATGATAGAGACTGACAAAAGAGTGACCTATCAGCAGATTTGGACAAGCTTAGGCATCGGTATGAGTCAAGTGCACAAAATCCTCCACGAACATTTAGCGGTCAGGAAGCTTTGCGCCCGGTGGATACCTCATAATTTGACTAAGGCTCAAAAACTCCATCGTGTGGATTGGTGCCGTAAAATGATTGAAAGATTTAGCGGAGGTGACTCAAATGCTGTGTTCGACATACTAACAGGTGACGAAAGCTGGATTTACTGTTATGATCCTGAAACCAAAAGACAATCTGCTCAGTGGGTGTTTCCTTTCGAGGAGTTGCCAACTAAAGTGAAGAGAGATCGAAGTGCGGGAAAAAAAAATGGTGGCCTCGTTCTTTGGAAGGATAGGTCATTTCGCAACAATTGTGTTAGAGGATCAAAAATCAGTTTCTGCAGAATGGTACACTACCAATTGTTTGCCACTTGTCTTGGAAAAAGTTCGAGAGAAACAACCTCGCAGTAGGATCCTCCTTCACCACGACAACGCCTCGTCGCACACCGCCAAGCGAACGATCGACTATTTGGCGACATCAAACGTTGAATTACTGGGTCACCCGCCGTATAGCCCCGACCTCGCGCCTTGTGATTTTTATTTATTTCCAAAAATTAAAGAAAAACTTAAAGGAAAGCGGTTTATGAATGCTGAAGAAGCGGTGGCTGCGTATCGCGATGCCATTGAAGAGACCCCTAAGGACGAGTGGGCAAAGTGCTTTTCCCAGTGGTTCCATCGCATGCAGCGGTGTATTGACGTCAATGGACAATATTTTGAAAAGATATAATAAAACTAATAACTGGCTAATGTAATCAGTTTTTGATTTTCTAAGAACTTTCAGTTTGACCCTCGTATCTCTTATGTAGACGATACAGCTGTTGTGATTTCTGGACCGTCTTAGAATTCTTTACAAGTGGCAGCTGTGAGAGGCCTGGCAGAGATAGCCGACTGGTTGAATGTTTGCATTACCTACTAACTCTAACTCTTAATACCACTTAAACACACTTTATGTGTTTTTCTTCCAGTCGGCGGTCCCCTCTTTCTGACTTTCAAATCCAAATGCATCGCTGTGGAAGTAATCAACATATAAGCTGTGGGTATCCTCATCTGCAAAGAGTAGACTCTAAAGTCTACTAAAATATCTGGGTGTTCTTGTTGACCAAACTTTTTCTTGGCACAGCCATATTGATTTAATCACAGGAAGGATTAGAAAACTTATGTGTATGTTAACATTCTGTATTCCAGTCTGGGGAGGTGCAAAAAAGACCAAATTCCTTGACATTGAGAGATCTCAGAGGTCACTTCTTAAAATTATATACTCTAAACCTAGGCTATACTCCTCAGAAAGTTTATACAAAGTTAGTAACCTTCTAACGGTTAAAAACTATATACTTATACTTGATACAATTTTAAAATTGCATAAGAGATGATGATAGGCTTTGATAGGCTACATTAAAGCGTGAACGTAGACTGGCTGTAGGTTGAAATCACAAGAATTTCTAAAATTGCTTAATAGGTTTCATTTATAAATATGTAATGGAAAAGTTTATGCACACAAATTCTTTTTTTAAAGTAGGTAGTTCCAGAATAAAGCGTGACATAAGGACGGAGATACAGACTTGACGAAGATGTTCGTGTTCGGTTCCGTGTTTTGCCATTCGGCTACGGAACTGCTGAAAGCAGGGCTGTTTTAGAAACATGGCTAAATATTATTTTTACATGAATTATTCAAACTCACCTCTATTTTGCTAGTAGCACTAAAGTGGCCTTTAAAACTGTTCAGTTTGGTACAGTTGATGAGTTCCAGTATTCTGAGTTCAGGAAACTGCTGCTGTATCCTGCCTATGTTGACGCAGGCGCCCGGGCACGCCAGAACCCTCAAGTGAGATATTTCGTTTCTGGGGAAAAAAAAATGAGTGTCAAATGCAAGAGTTGATACTAGCAAATACACTCTATATTTAATTTTTATATCTTATTTATACATAAAAAAAGTTACTCAGAGCTACATTTACATAAAGTCTTCTAATTGGCCTTATTCAAAAGTTATCATAGATTTTATTAACTTTTTGTTGCGCTCTGTATGGTTTCTAAATACAGATTATTGTTTTGGTCAGTGACAACCAACTGGGAGATGATGGTATGAGTTATGCTTATTCTAAAAAAACCTTTAAATCATATGCAAGTTTTATAAAATAATACCTCTTCACCTACGCGCGTAGCTCACGCGTGTCTACTTAATACTACGCCGTCGCTAGTAAGCTACGAAGAGGCGACCTAGCGTTAATAGTTTTGATTCGCTCGCTAGTATCGCAATCAACGTCATCATCATCATTATCAGCCAAAGGACTTCCACTGCTGTACATAGGCCTCCCCCACAGTTTTCCACAGCGATCGGTTTTGAGCGGTCTGCATCCAGTGTGATCCTGCGATTTTTACAAGGTCGTCCGTCCATCTTGTCGGTAGACGTCCCATGCTGCACTTTAATTCGAACGGTCTCCAATCTAGGACTTTTCCACACTTTTCCTTTAACAACACACTGTTTGTAGCTATATATAAAAATTAAATAAAAGGTCATATGCGATGCGATATGCAACAAGAATATCTGGGATCTATTCAGGAGTTACCTGAGTGGGAGGAAGCAGAGGGTGAAGTTAGGACAGTACATTAGTGAAGATGCTGGGCTGACTTTTGGTGTACCTCAAGGCTCTGTCCTTGGGCCCACCTTATTTCTCATTTATATAAATGAGCTTTGCAATATGAAGCTCGATAAGACCAGTGTTTTTTCCTATGCCGACGACACTGCGCTATTGATTACTGGAAAGTCGTGGAACTCTATAAAAACTAAAGCTGAAAATGCTTTGGCTGCAACTGCTGGCTGGTTGAGACTAAATTTGCTCACTTTAAATGCGATTAAATCTAAATTTATATGTTTTACTATTACCCGTAAAACTCAACCGTGCCCAGATTATAACCTTGTAATACATAACTGCATAAATACCGATGGATCTAACTGTAAGTGTCCTATCATTAACAGGGTAAATACCACAAAATACTTAGGCATCATGATCGATGAACGATTATCTTGGCACAGCCACTTAGAACTAATTTCTGGCAGAATCAGAAAGCTAGTTTGGATTTTCAAAGCCCTTAGGTATTCTGCTAGCGTGGAACTTCTCAAAAAAGTATATATCGCCTTAGCTCAATCAATTATAACTTATTGTATTCCAATATGGGGGGGTGCGTCAAAAACAAAATTTTTAGAGGCAGAACGTGCTCAAAGAATTCTCCTGAAAGTCATGTTTTTTAAAAAACTTAGATTCCCAACAAATTTTCTTTACTCCTTGGCGAATGTACTGACCGTTCGGCAACTATATATTTTACACACTATTTTAGAGAAACACAAATCATTACCTCTTGATACTGCAATTCTAGCCAAAAGACGGTACTATAATGTAGCTAAAATAAATAAATACAAAACAGATTTTGCTAGACACCAATATACAATTCGTTCATCTTATTTATATAACCTTGCTAATTATAATCTAAATATATACACTGAGACAAGATCGCAATGCAAAAAAAGTCTGATGCAATGGATCAAAACCTTAAACTATGAGGAGATAGAAGACGTTGTCTCGCCTAAAAATTTACAATAGTAATTTGTACCTTAGTTGTTTGTACCACCGACTCGAATAAATAGAAACATGCATTCACCTGCACGCACACACGCACGCACGCACACACGCGCACACGCGCACACACACACACACACACACACACACACACATACACACACACACACAACTGCTCGTAATTAATTAATATATAAATGTAATCAAGATTAGCTAGATAAGATATTAAGATAAAATAGTATATTACTAATATAAGATTAAATTGAACATCTATATGACCGTGCTATGGGAGAGCGGCCTTTCCTGGCACAAGTGTTTTCACACTTAAAAGGAACAGGTCAACCTCAGTTATTGTTACCTATTTCATGTTCCTAATAAATATTTTCATTTTCATTTTCATTTTCAATATTTATTTATTTAATCACTTATGTTCTGCTTACCGCAATGATATTAACAAATAATTATTTGTTAAATATCATGACCGTTAATGATTTGTCTATCTCCTTATCTGAGCAATGTTAATATTCTCGTGGTCAAATTTTATAAGCTGAACAAGTTGTCTATTCATGTTAATCTACATGTTTATAAGCTGTTGTTGTCCAATTTCAAATAAAATAAAAAATAAAACTCAAAGCGAAGCGCCAGACAAAGTGTAAAGTGTAACGTAGATGCGCTTTATGCAAATTACACGGTAGCTGCGCTGAAATAAAAAGACAGAAGCCAGTTTTTAATGAGTTGAATTGAACTTCAGTAAGTGCGACTAAATAAAAAAAAAAAAAACATTATTAAACCGTCTTCCTTCCTCTGTTAAAATAAATCGAAATCGTGTCAATATTGCGTGTAATCTTCTTTGATTTGATTTTGATTGAAATCCACACACGGCTGTGTTTGGTAAATATACTTATATAATAGATTAAACGGTATATTAAGCTTATACGAACTTAATTACCATAACTGTAAGGTAAAATTAGATCAGTATCTTAAAAAACTGTCATATGATGAGACTGAAGACCTGTTTGTCATTATCCAGTAGGTAATAGGGTAAATTAATAGTTAGCTAAAGGTTTTGTTTGTGTTATCTTTGTAAGTTTATTGTAATTTGTTTGCTAACATAGTTCTTTTATAGTCTGAAACACAGGTCCAACCTAGTTCAGACAAATACTATAATAAGTCTCTTAGTATAAGTCCTTTTTGTTACCATAAATACTTTTTGTTCATTAATAAATCATTTATTTATTTATTTACTTATATTAAGATTTTTGTTTACTTTCAATTAAGTTTCGAACGTAAATCGGTCGTCATATTGTCGCGATGGATTCAAAAAATAAATCTTAAATACCGTTGGGTTGAATACATATTCGAAATTAAAAACCACAACCTTCCTTAACCAGCATGCGAGCCTGCTCTTGAACTATGCCAAAGCTTAGGACAATGAGCACACAATTCTGTTAAATTACCCTTGGAAGAACGAAAGTCCGATGGTAAAGGCCAAACCAGATGTTTTTTTTTTATAATGAATGAAAAACAAAAACGAAGTTCTTTTTTTGTTTATAAAGGAATACAAGTGTTTTGTTTTCCTTACTTAAATGTTGCGTTAAGCAAACTACGCCGACAAATGAAACTTTTTGCGCATGCTATAAAAGACATGTGCTAAGCTCGAAAACCATAGAAAAAGAGATAATGTTCTTGAAATGCCGTTATCTTTTACAAGCGACTTTTTATCAAAGGATAGTTAGTACTCGTTTTATCCATGAGAAACAATAATATTTACAGCCGTTATCAAATACTATTGTGGGCAAACAATATCAGCAGTCGGCGGCGTTTGAAGCTAAATTCATCGTATTGCAGCAGCAGTAAAGCGTGGGACTATAATGCAACTTTTTTGTTTCCTTAATGATTGCTTTTCACTTTTTGTTTTTTTTTTAACATTAAGAAGTATGATTCTGTTTTACCATCGACAATAAAGCACTGACAAATCAACGAATAATTAAATAAACATTTCGTACGTAGTATTGATAAAAACATCCAATTTTGTCAGACAGTCATCAGTATTCACAAGCTAGATCCATGAAATTCAGGAAATGCTTTCATTCTCAAACGAATGAAATTTTATGAATGGAGGAATGTTAAATAAAAAAAAATTGCACTCCGGGAGTGCCGGCAGAAGTGAAAACTTGAATATCAACGTTGTGCATTTTTGATTTTTTGGAATAGTTAGGGAATAATTTTGAATGAATTGCTCTTATTATCAATATAAAAGTACTATCATTTTTGTGATAGAATACAATAATAATAATAATAATAATAATAATAATAATATAATATTTTTATAGAATACAATATTTATTTATTGCGCTATCGTACACAAACATTACAATTTATATTATATTAAATTACATTAAAAAGTTTATCTCTCAGAAAAATCAACTTACATCCATAATTTCGCCAACCGTCTTACGGTTTTTCGATCAGCCCACGTGTCCTGACGCGAGTTTCACATTTTTCCCCCATCCCACAAAAGTGCTCAACGCCGCTAAAGAAGTTTTCACTTCAAAAATAAAATATTAATCGGACAACAACGATCCATAGTGTTAGTAAAATCATAAGTTAAGTGTAAGTATTTCCTGAAATTGTTTTACTTCCGGGATTCAGCTGAATTTATCTTGGGTTTAGTTGTTTCATGTACAAACTGGAAACTGAGATAAATATTGGAAGGAAAGCTATAATAAGTGAGACTCATTCATTTAGATTTGTTCTAAACCATCGCTTTGTCTTTCAGTGAGCTTTTAGACAATGTGGCAAATCCGAAGGGTGGATGACGTAACTTACGAGTGTTTGCGATTCGAATTCCTTCTAAAATGCTATTTATTATAATTTAACATGGGATAACAATTGATTGTACTCGTAAAACCCAGAACACAAGTCGCTCGAATTTTTCATTTCATTTACTTTTTACATATATGTATATACCTACCCTTTCGGAAAATTACAAACCGATCGATGCAGATTCATAATAATAAAATAAAACAATTGATAAAGATGAAATAAGAAACCAAAAATTTGCGCACGGGCGGGACTTGAACCAGCAACCTTTTGGCTGACCGGGCCAAACGCTCTTACCAATTGAGCTACCGTGCTGTCAGTCCGACCCTGCGAAATTTGTGGTCTCTTATGAAAACGTCAATTGCGTGACGCTTAGCGCCATCTAGCCGTCTGTTTATGAAACATATGGCCCAAGCAGTTATTCTTTACAGAATAAATTCAACTTGGAAATTGATGTCGCTTCGCTATCTAATGCTATAGAATGTTAAAGCGTCACGCAATTGACGTTTTCATAAGAGATCACAAATTTCGCAGGGTCGGACTGACAGCACGGTAGCTCAATTGGTAAGAGCGTTTGGCCCGGTCAGCCAAAAGGTTGCTATTTCAAGTCCCGCCCGTGCGCAAATTTTTGGTTTGGAAAACACCGATGGCAGGCAGTAACACGTTTCGTCGTAGATACGCAATCCTTGGTTGCTTTCTACCTAATTCAAAAAAAGAACGTAATCAATTCAATGTGTATCGTTGAAATTTTCCAATATTTGGGTATGTTGATATAGTAAGGCTTCCAAACACGTGTGCTTAATTTTGTAAATGTATGTATGTTTGTATGTGTGTCTGTGGATTTCTGGCAAACGAGGTATCTCAGCAAAATGATTATTTTTTAGTTCAATCGGATATATTCCAACTTAGGGTACAGTGCAAGATTCATCAAAACCGGTCCGAATGTTTGTGAGATATAAGTTATTTCAAAAGTTATAAGAAGTCTAATGTTATTGTTACTCTCGAGCTTGCAAAATACTGTCATGATAATTTTAATGCTAGTTATTGTTACTCTCGAGCTTGCAAAATACTGTCATGATAATTTTAATGCTAGTTATTGTTACTCTCGAGCTTGCAAAATACAGTCATGATAATTTCACTAATAAATGTACTGCCGAGCGCGAGATACACAGACCCAATTGTGAGAATAATTACAAGTGACAAAATGAAATGAAGTAAAACCGCTTCGCATATCCTACGTGTTCAGCCATGTAGCTTGCAAACATGAAGGCATTCCTCCAATTGAGGCTTTGTGATCCACTTTCATTTTTATTACGTAGCATATTTGGGGTAAAGTACATACAAGTACCTAAAAATATTTTATTTAAATGAATTTGCCTTTTTTGTGGTTTTGTTAGGGTTCCGTAGTTTGTGTTTCTGTTTGAGATTTAATTGCTTTCAAAAAAAAGAAAAAATATCATGTATCTGCTTTGTCACCATCATAGTATCATACAAATAGGGGGCAATTATTTTTCTTTGTTAACAGCCTATGCACAAGGGAAAATCTTTCGGTACTGAATCCTAAAATACCTATTGTATATTTTTGTGATGTGTTTTGTGATTTTTGTGTAAATGTTTGACCCACTCCAGAAAAAATAATCCTAAAACCTTATTTCAATTGAATTTTGTGAACAGAATATTTTATGATGGGAATGAAAATGGAAATCCGAAGCTTTAATTAAAATATCAATTTTGCGTAAAAAAATTCGAAATACCCCTTTGGATTTCGTGATTTTCAAAGCATAATTTAGGTCAGTCTAAACTATCGTTAAACCTTGTAAAGGGGATTTTGACTTTTGACTTCGTAACTTTGGACTAGTAAGGAGGTCAACTTATCAAAAGTCCTAGCCTGTACTCCTTGAGCCGGGAGGAGGGTTTAAAAGTTAATTGTTAGGTTTTTTGCTTAATTATCGGAAACTATGTGTTTCAGCGACATGACACCTTTTACGAAATGAAAGCTGATAAAATTGGCAACAAGTCAAACTTAGACAAGTTTTAAACCAACTTCAAAGAAAGGAGGTTATCAATTCGAAATGTATTTATGTGATGTCTTTGGAATTGGATAATATTTGAGCATGATGATTTATTAAGGCTTCCAAACACGTGTGCTAAAATTCGTTAGTGTACGTATGTTTGTTTGTTTGATATTCGTATATTTGTATTATTTTATTGTTTTTCAGGGATATAAAGGATACGATGTTGTGAATTAGGATTTACCTTTTTTAATTTACTAAAGCATATTCCAATAAAGAGAACAGTGTAAGTTTCATCAAAATCTGTTTAGTAGTTTTGCTGATATGTGAAAACTATGGAGTAAAACATATCTTGTTCAAACTTTTAATCGCTTATAAAACTGGCTCAAAAGACGCCAAATTAAACGATTATTCCTAAACAGAAGAAAAAGGGGTTATTACAGCCCTTTTTCGAGATTTTTGAAGGCAGTTTTAAAGTTTGAACTTATATGTATACTTTTTCCATAGTAAGTATTTATTTTTGCCCATATAAAAAAAAACAACTAAACGGATTTTGATGAAATTTTCACTACTCCCCAAGTCAGAATATACTTAATATATAGGGCGAATCGGAAACCTTCTTTTTTAGGGTTCCGTAGCCGAATGGCAAAAAACGGAACCATTATAGTTTCGTCAAGTTTGTCTGTCTGTCTGTCTATCTGTCTGTCTGTCTGTCCGTCCGTATGTCACAGCCATTTTATTCTGTAACTATAAGCATCACACTGTTGAAATTTAGTAAGAGTATGTATCCTGTTAACCGCTTTACGATTCTCATACAAAAAACAAAAAAATATGACATTTAAGGGGGGGGGGGGGGGGGGGGAGCATCCATACATGAAACTAAAACAAAAAAAAAAAATGACAAACCTATACGTGTAGGGTGTCTATAGATAGGTATTTTAAAATAACACCGAGGTTCCTAAAACCATATTCTTTTAAAGTCTAACGTTTCATAGCTAGGCGCTTCCAAAGTGGTAAAATGGGCGCCCCCCCCCCCCCCTATCTAACTTCTAAACTAAGCGAGTGTAAATTTTGAAAAAAATATATAATGTAGATCTTAACAAATACTTTCATGGGAAATTGGTTCGGATGGAATCGAACGAGAAGTTTTTGAGATATAGCACATTTTCAACAACCGCAAACATAACTTTGTACTTCATACAAACACTATGAAAAACAAAGTTATATTTGCTGTCCACAAAATATTGTGGATTTTACTAAGTGGAAGGAAGTGGATTCCCAAATTCAGTTAAAGTTGGCACGATACCCTCAGTGCGCGAGTCCGACTCGCACTTGGCCGGTTTTTTGAAGTCGGTTCAAAATTTGACTGAGTAATACTTGCAGCAAATCTTATAGCTTTGATTTTGTGAAATGTCTCTTCTCGCTAGGACGCAAAGTTTCCGATATAAATGTGAAAAACCTAATAACTGAACCTTCAAACCATCCCCCTCCTCCTGGCTCAAGAGGTACGGCCTGGGACTTTTGATATGTTATCCTCCTAACAAGTCTAAACTATCAAGTCCAAAGTATCAGCAAAGTTGCGAAGAGTAAAATCGTGTTCCTTGAAATTCCCTCTACAATCTTTTGTTTACTGAGCTAATTGGAGAATAAAGAAAATATGTAAAATACTTCTCGTTCGATCCCGTCCGAACCAATTTTCGTTGAAAGTATTTGTTATGATCTACATTATATATTTTTTTCAAAATTTAGACTCGTTTCAGTTTCATGTTGATGTTGTTGTTTGTTATTTTTTGTACAAGAATCGTAAAGCAGTTAACAATATACATCTTCCTACCAAATTTCAATAGTGTGATGCTTATAGTTACATAATGAATTGGCTGTGACATACGGACGGACAGACAGACAGACTGACAGACTTGACGAAACCATAAGGGTTCCGTTTTTGCCATTCGGCTACGGAACCCTAAAAACTAAAAACAAGCTTTTTATTTTTTTCGAATCCCATTCAGCAAACCCTTTCATTTAATATCCATATCACCCATGATATGGACCCCCAGGTGCATTTCAAGTAGCCCATCCACCATTTTGGATGTCCGCCATGTTGGATTTAAGTCACGTGACTTTTTTTTGTATCCCTAACAGTAAACGAACAAATACGAGTAGCCTGTCCGCCATCTTGGGGAGGCCGCCATATTGGGTTTGTAATGACGTTTCTTAGTTCGTCATGTATTGTCATCAGAACTCAGAGCGTGTGCAAAATTTCACCCTAATCGAAAACCGGGAAGTGGTCAAATAAAGATTCCAAAGATTTTCCTAAATATATACATAGTTACAAGTGAAGCTAATATAAGCGTGTTAAAAAGAAAAAGTGCAACTAAACTGTCATTATGGTCTATCTAACAAAAAATCTGAGAATGACGGTTTAACAAAAAAGTCATAAATGTGCTCATACAGTTAGATCAGGGGTGCGATTGTGTAAAGCAATCGTATTCATTTGACAGTTCAAAACGTACGGTATGGTCTGTCAAATGGCGAAGAACAAAGGGTTCGACAGATCATATCGTACGTTTTGAACTGTCAAATGAATACGATTGCTTTACACAATTCCACCTAAGGAGAGTATAACACCTATGAAATTTTCGTAGTTTATAGCACAATACATTAGCTTTTTTTAAACACGATGGTTAACCTTGAAGGTAGTTATTCTATTAACTTACTCTTTAAATCAATAAGGTCGAAATATGCAATAAACATGACTTACTAACGAAAGCAGACGGCAAAAAATCGAAAAAAATCAAAAAGTATAAAATCTTCTTAAAAACCAATGTCTATTATTGATCCTATTTTAATTGAAGTTTATTACTGATCCTACTTTCATTCCTAACGGAAAGATTTGAAACACCTTGTTAACGCATGCAACTTATATAAATGGAATAGAATTCTGGTTACTTAAAGGGTCTAAATTTTAAATTGTTGCTCCAAATACAGGTACCACCATGGATAATATAGCGCGGCGTATACCCCCGGATTTACACAAATGCAATATTTTGGCTTTGGACGAGGGAAAATTTTATTCGCAAAAGCTTTGAACTCTCTCTATTGATGTTCACATGAATTCAATAAAAAGTGTATGTTTGAATAACGCGAGCGGTTCAATATAAAAGGTCAAAAGAGTTCAGAGCCAACTGCTGCAGACGTTGTTGTAATAAATTATTTTATTATAAATTGTTTTCAATAATATTTTTTTGAATCCCCAGAACATAGGTCATAGGTCACATTGGGTTTTTACCTAACGTATGAAGTCGGTAAAAACTGGAGACGAGGCCATTTACATAAGTTGCACTTAATAGTATTTTTTATCGAGGCCAGCGCCACCTAACCAAAGGTGTTTCTCTTAAGTGGTGGGCTCTTAAGGAAGAGGCAAAATAAAAATAAAGTTTAAAAAACTAAAACCTGACTGCTAAAAACACACTCTAAAAAGTATGAAACAAGAAAATAGTCTCCGTTGAAATTATTTATACAAATTATTTAAAAATTACTGACTACTTATTACTTATTATACAAGTCACTAAAACGTTACGTAACCTTTCACATTAGAGAGACGCGCTGCTGTCGCTCTAATGTGAAGGCGCACTTACTGCTGTCATTTTATGTATGAAATTGACAGGCGCGCGACTGCCGCGCGACCGTTGCGCTGCTAAAAACTTCTAACTACGTGTGAAAGAGCTACGGCGCTGCTGTCGCGCTTCTGTCGCTATAATAATGTGAAGACGCACTTATTACAGAGAACAGGCGCAGTATGAAATTCCAAGGCTCACCATTACCGCCAACTGTCATGCCGGATTGTTTCTGAGTAGATGAGTAAGAAGAACTTCGAATACCCAGGCTAGTATTTGAACTCGGTAAGTCTTGAAAACTTATGGTACGGCAAGAGGCTGATTCGTCTATAGTTCGTCACGGTAATGAAATAGTAAATAAAAAACAGTAACAGAATTCACAAACTTACTGGACTTCCCGCATCCATTCCTTAGTGATTCCTCCCCTGCAGATAAGCCGGTATTCAGATTGCACACACTGGGTGCTTGCAGAGTGGTCTAATAGTGTGCAGTGTCTGTTCACCAGGTAGTCTGTGGAGTTGCGTTTGTGTGCGTAAGGACCGGACGTCACCACTGAGAACGCGCTGAGCAGCAGAATGGTTTTGGATGTGGCTGTAAGAACAAGAGTGCATATTAGTGGCCAGCTTAATTTTTCTACTATATAAAATTATGAAAGTCAAATGTGTAGTTTTAACGAAAAAAAGGAGGATCAATTCTACCTGTATGCGATATTAGAATTTGATAATATTTAAATATGACGATCTAGAGTTAGTAACACTTCCCAACACGTATGCTAAGTTTCGTAAGTGTAGTACCTAATATTATCTTCTCATTTTGAGTCAAAAACGAAAAGTCAACTCCAACGTTGACTGACAGGATAGTTTTGGAAAAAATGGAAATCTAAGACTGGCTGACTCCCTATTTTAACTGTTAATTTTAATATAACATTGAAGGTAGGATAATATAGTAATAGGTAGTCAGGTAAGAAAGCTAGAAAAGCTACAGTAATATGTTTTTTTAAGGTGTACAAAATGGAGTTACAACAGCCTTTCGACAAGCTTAATTAATTAAAGGAAGGGCCGATTTTTCAACGGTCAGATAAAACTTATCGGACTGATTATAAAGACAGACAGAATTATAAAGCGACAGATTTTAAAAAAAAACAGTTTCGTATGATTTCTGACAATTAGGTGAAGTTTTCAAATTATTCATATTGTATTGTGTTCGACGAATATTTCTTATATGACTATTGAAAAATCAGCCCTAAGTAAGATACTGAGGTATGCTGCGACTCCACTATCATGTACACACAACATGATAAGCTTAACATCGATCAATCTAACAGATAAATTAAATTGCGGTAATTTACAAACAATTAATAATAATGCAATATAATAAAATATACTAAATAGGTATACTACAGTATTATTCCTCGATAACTTTTTAAAGAGCCAGTTCTTCATTTTGTGGCAGAAGAATTGTGGATGTAAGGGACTTCTACGCGAATATGTAGAATAATAATAATTTTGAAATTCGGGTGAACAGGTTTCTTCTAGACGAGCTCGTTTCATCTTCGACTTAGTCTTAGTCGCATTAGGCTTGGTCTGGAGTCAAGAGCGAACCCATACTAAATATTTAAAAAAATGTACATGTATTATAAAAAAATACACATTCTATAGACGTTATGGGACGAGCCTTTATTATTGCAGATCTTGAATGCTTTTATTTCAAAGGTTGCAGCATCATTCATTGTGTAAAATCACTTCCGAAACAGTTATAGCGATAGATGTGCCGTTTTGCAACATTCCTGTGCCAAAGAAAGGAATTTTAAACAACACAGCTTAAACAGCCGGCATATTTGGCAATGTTAGGGAACGAATAAAAAATTAAATGCCTTCTTAAATTGCTTAATTTGCCGGCAGCTTCAGCAATGTTGGTGCCATACCTTTCCGTGTGGCACATCTACAGGTAAAATCATTTTGGTGAGTACGAAATATTACAAATCAAATACAGGGGAAAATAAATTGTCCTACCAATTATTGGGCAGCATCTCATAGGGAATACTTATGGAGACAGATCAGTTCATTACGTAATGATAAACACATATGAGTTATCTGTTTTCTGTACTAAAGTATACTAATATTATAAAGCTAAAGAGTTTGTTTATTTGAACACGTTAATCTCCAGAACTTCTGAACCCATTTGTTTTTTTTTATGTTAGTTCATTTATTGAGGTAGGCTTCAAACTATAAAACATCACGACAAGACTTTTAAGAGCGGAGTAACAATGAAAAATGTTGCAAACACGTGGTTAAAGATATTCCTTTCGGTAAATACACAAAAATCATGTTCACGGGATCGGGATTCCACAATAAAGTTTGCGACTGCATTAGGACATACATAATATGTTGTCGCGATGAGATAGAAATCTCAGATAATTTACACGTAAACCTTACATGTTCATAAATTTCATAAAAAATAATGTACTGTTTCCAAATGTGTTTGATGAACACGGGTTTTTATTCCTATGAAAATAAACATATTCACCTACACGAGCATTTCGATTTGAACAAAATTGCCCTCGACATTATTTGATTTCAATAAATATCTTAGAAGTTATCACAGTTTTAAAATAACTCTGCACCAAAATACTGTACAGCGCGCGCTTGCTCTAACGGCTATGGTTGGTTGCATCTCTTACAAAGAAATTTGAGTTTTGCGTTGAAATATTTTACAGGAAATCAAAAATTTACGCGGATGACGCCGCGGGGGACTGCTAGTTGTGCTTATAAATCGCACAGTGGCAAGTAATAACACGTATTTTACCGGTCGCGTTATTTACTTCCTCGTTTCGTTCGTCAGGGATGGAATATTTACGTACACCTACTATGAAATAAACGTTATGTTTGAGACATTATTATTATTACACAGTGTATTTTTATTGGAAAAATATTTCGAAACTACAATTTTATGTGACGCTTTGGGAGGTGTGAAAAATCTAAAAAGCGCTGACAAAAATAGTTGCCACAGTTATTATGATATCAATAAGTAGGTTGATTAAGTAGGAAATGATTAAGTGAATGACGAAATATTCGTATATTGAAATGATGATTTGATATACATACTTACTATATAAACAAGGTAAATATATTGGTATGGTTGCCAATCGAGAATTCTATTTAATTGGAACCTGATACATCACCGCTTCCCAATGTTTATTTTATAGATACATCCTGATGGATTAAACTTCGATTACATCACACTTTTACTGTTGTTTCAAAGATAAATAATGTTCGATGTTCAATTTATACTACGAAGTAACTAATGTAAACTATAATGACATACTCGTACAATATAGACGATTTAAAAAGTGAAATTGTGCTAGATAGTTTGGCTTTTAGGATAGGACAACTCTGCTAACAGAGTGAAGTTCGGGCGGGTCTTTAATTTAATTAAATATACCATCACTAACGTGCTAGCGTCCCCCAAGACTGCGTCCGTGCGTTTTGAGTTTGTTCCGTCCTTACCCGTCACAGCGTGATGTTTTAAATAGCATAAAGCCTTGTTTCTAATCGGTCCAGTAGTTTTTGAGATTAGCGCGTGCAAACAGACTTTTTATCTTTATAATATTATATAACATCACAATTATACGATTTACATCTAATTAAAATCATGTAAGAAATAAGAAATATATTACCATTACTGAGTTTTAATTTCTCTTGATGACAAGAAAGCAATCTAAACACCTAAACTTTATTCAGCATTTAATGTATTATTGACACAGTTTGAGGCTTAATAAACACTTTAAAATTTGTAACATAGGTTTAACTATTTGTAAAGTATAAACGGTGATCTTTTTTCTTATACATATAATATCAGGAATCTGTAAGAACATTGTATGCGGATACAAATACAATGCACTGTAGTCAAATAAGGTTGACTTAATTGTGTTAACATGTACGCGAGACCTGTGTACGAATATGTTCGAAGGCGTCGTGACAAAACAGTTTACAAGAAATCATCGCTGTACAACCTTGGTCAATTGATTTAACAATGTAAGTAACGATAAGTAGTTATTTATAGTTTTCTGTTTAAGCGAACTATTCGTAGGTTTTTCAGCGAAGCACGTGTAACATTGGAACCCTGCCTTAGAATAAGATTTAATTAAAAACCGACCAAGTGTGAGTCGGACCCGCGCACTGAGGGTTCCATGTCATCATTAACTAAATTAGGGGTCCGCACTTACTTACAATTCTGTTGACAACGTAAAAAACTTTGTTTTTGATAGTATTTGTATGAAGGACAAAGGTATGTTTGCGGTTGTTGAAAATGTGCTAATATCAAAAACTACTTGGTAGTTCGATCTCGTTATAAAAACTGTGCCATCCATCGAAGAATATTAGTTTCAATTTAAGCGTCGATGACGTCATTTAACACGGCATTCATTTTTGCACATAACGTTACGCTTTTTTAAAAGTATTCAATAAAAAAACCTAACCAAAACTATATACAAAATATTAATAATACATTGGAGTTGTTATTCTATTGCGGTAATCAAAGCAAGTAAGGAAAGATCTGAGTAAATTACGATGAAACTTTAGTTTATCGATAAACAACTGTAGACTAAAATATCAAATTAAATTTGGTACAGTTTACCTATTAAACATCTTGAGAAGATGTAAATGTTGTTATTGTTTGACTTCCTGCAGGAAACCTTCATATGAAGAGGATGTACCTACGCTGTTAGCTACAGCTAACAGCGTATATCGTATATCGTATATGATGAATTGAATTGTATATAATATATATAGGAGGAAGTTATATTGCAGAAATTGTAGGAAGTTATATTGTACGCTGTTAGCTATGTGTTGTTTTGGTCAGCGACGAGCGACTCAGGGGTGGCTGTACAAACGATACTGATGTAAAAAAAAATATGTTTTTTTTGAAATGGAAAAACCCACAAAATCAATTTATTGATGCGGTACAGCAATCTAGACAAAACTACCAACATCAGGTAGCCTCTTCGTAGCTCAGTAGCTAGGGCGTAGTATTTCGTAGATAAGCGCTAGCTACGCGCGAGGGTGCGAGTTTCCCCATTCGTTTTGACATGACAGCACGGTAGCTCAATTGGTAAGAGCGTTTGGCCCGGTCTGCCAAAAGGTTGCTGGTTCAAGTCCCGCCCGTGCGCAAATTTTTGGTTTCTTATTTCATCTTTATGAATATAAAATAAGATGACACTGTAAGTGTTAAAAACATTCTAAATCATTAGATAGCGAAGCGTCATCAATTTCCAAGTTGAATTTATTCTATAAAGAATAACTGCTTGGGCCATCTGTTTCATAAACAGACGGCTAGATGACGCTAAGCGTCACGTAATGACGTACTCATAAAGAGACTACAGATTTCGCAAGGTTGGACTGACAGCACGGTAGCTCAATTGGTAAGAGCGTTTGGCCCGGTCAGCCAAAAGGTTGCTGGTTCAAGTCCCGCCCGTGCGCAAATTTTTGTATTCTTATTTCATCTTTATGTCGAGAAGAGGTTTCCTTGTATAAAACTAGCTTAGAATTAAAAAAAATTAGAATAAGTATAACTCAATCATCCCTGATTTGGATGTCACTGACCAAAACAACAACAACAACCTGTATATAGGAGGAAGTTATATTGCAGAAATAGTTGTTGAGTTATTTACTACAACAAAACAAAACTGGTGGTTGACATTTTTACGAAAGCAAAAAATGAGGTAGATATATAACTACGCAGGTCACAATTCTTCTTTATAATCGACGGTGGAGAAAACAGAAAACAAGGAAAATTGTGAATAATAGAGATTATTTGATTCTAATGAAAAAGATATTTGCCTCTCTACGCTACACACCGACGTAGATAACTTAATAAGAGCAAACACCTAATAAACCTCCGAATTTGACTTGGAAACAAAATTTGATTTGTCCTAAGCCGGATTTGGAGATTTTACCACAATATCTTCAACTTTGATTATTAAATGTCCTGAAAGGCCAAAGGTTCTTCATTAATTGTTTTCTCGAAATCGATCAGAATTCAATGATTACTAAAGTTCGCTGGTAGAGAATACTCAGGCAAAGCTTAAGAAAATTGACTTGCTGCAGAGCAAACCTCCCAGCCAGATCACTCTTTACGACCAATAACTAAAGCGGTTTATTGGACCATATTTGTCGTATGCAAGGCTCGATATAGATTTATTAATAGTCCATTATACTCGATTTATTTTGAGGTGGCGCGGCAGAGGGCACTGTCTGACGGCCGTACCACATCAATTGTTAGCTAAAAAGTTATCTCCTAAGGTACTAAAAATATCTGTATAATATATAATTCTAAACTGACTGACTGACTGGTTGATATTATTATATCAGCGCACAGCTCAAACCGCTGGAGGTGAACAGGGGTTGAAAATTTGTATGACACTTCTCATTCCGTTGATTGGCTTCGTTAGAAAATTTGTACATAGGTCCCTAAATGATGCAAGTGAGCACCACGAAAGGCTTTTCAGAATTTCACCGTAAGGAGTGAAACGGGGGAGTCAGATATAGTTATTACGTATTTCCCGAACATCTGGGATTTACTGCAGTGTAGCAAACTAAAGACAGTTAACAAGCGCCTACTAATTTCCAGTAGGTACAAAACGTTAAGAAGAAGGTATTCTTATTTCATATTTACCATACTAAAAAGAAGGAAGGACATGATACGCATAGGACTGTCAGTCAAGTTTATTCAGTCGAGATCGGCGAGGTTGAGCAGTGCACCTGGATTGTCTATTGTCTATTAAGAAAAGCATGCAGAAGATCGTTAGTTATTATCAGACTTATTTAACAGCTATCATAGTTTTAATATAACTCCGCAACAAAATAATGTTCGCAGCTTAAGTCTAACGAGCGGTTGTTCTGGTTGCTGGTCTCTTACTTACAATGAAAATACGTATGTTATGCGTTGAAATATTTTTCGGGATGGCTTTGCTGTGTTTTTCAGAAACGGAGTAAAATGTTATATTACAAAAAGATATTAGGATCGGTTGTACCATATCAGAATTCAACTCCGATCGACGTCAAACATCTGTCAATCGACATTGAAAATCATTATGGCTTTGGTAAGGGATTTATAGATTTATCCTAGTGTAACAGAAAAGTACTATTTAGATACTGAGTAGCTATTATTTATTAGCGTACTATAATATTATAAAACGGAGAAATTGAGCCGATTTGCAAAATGTTTGTGCTAGTAAGCTTATTTCTTAGGAACGGCTTTGAAGTATGAAACAGCATGAGACGTTGATAGATGCCATGTTCGCTGTAATGGACTCTGCGAAGAGGTACTATCGAGATCACCGCCGCCTAACCAGCTCAAGAACCAAAATCGCTTGCACCACGCGTCGTCTTTTGCTTGAAGTGACGTCCGTTTTTGTATGGTGTGTGCAAGTGATTTTTGTCGTGCAGGTGGTAACACGGCAAAGATCTCGAATATATATACAGGGTGTGGTTTTGGTCAGCGACGAGCGACTCAGGGGTGGCTGTACAAAGGATACTACTTACTACTATATACTACTTGAGTACTAAACTATGGTCCGACCCCAAATGATCACAACACAATTATAAGTAGTACGTATGCAATACTATGCAAGATCTTTATACTAAGTAGTATTTTTTTTCTTCTGGTGTTCCACTATACCTAAACATATTTATATTTGGGAACTAGGGAAATCGATACTAATCTAAAAGGTACTAATATTTTAAAGCTGAAGAGTTTGTTGGTTTTTAAGCGCTAATCTCAGGAACTAAGTACTGCTGATACGATTTAAGAAATGCATAAGTCTAATTATGAAAAGCAATAATCCATCATACCCCGACTTAGTTAAATGTATATGTGCGGATAAAGTCGCGGAAGGCCGCTAAATCTTTTACACTAGAAGAAAATTCGGAAAACAAGATTTATTCATGTGCTTTTAAAACGATTTATGCGTACTTTACTAAATTCAACAACAGTAAGTATATTCTGCTAATGGAGTTTAAGGGTATTTAGGGAAAGGGAGGGCGGTCAAACTTCGCATAGATTAGTCCGGGCATTTGACTGTTGCTTAAGTACTCTAAAGTATCTGACAGTACTTACTTTACAAACACAACTTATGCTGGTATTTGCTTATTTAATTTATTTATAACCGGGTACCCACGACTTCACGTATCGGCACGATAAACGTATATTTATAAGCCACTTTTAGGCAGAAAAATCCAGTCCTGACAATTACATTTTAAAAATAATCAATTTAGTGCAGTCGATCGGATTTTCTCGTTTGCAAACATTTTGGAAATTCTTAATGATTTCAGATTCATTTATTCGCATTGAAATATGGTAGAATAAAGTCACACTTAAAATAAAATTAAGGTCCAGCATACTTAGCCATAAATATAGCATTTGAAAGTCTAATATTATATTAATAATAAATGACAATAAAATAAAAATATTTCACAATTCCTTATTCTAAAAACTCCATTAGACTATAATATTTTTATCGATTAACCAAGCATACAATGTTGCCTGTTCTGGTATTATTTTAATAAGGTATCTATAATTATACAAATATTAAGACAGTTTCTTTTTATACCGTGGTGATCTGGGTGCAAATACATCTTTCTGGATTTCTAGTGTTACGAAACTTTGTATCGAATCTTATAAATAAAGATTATTTTATACATTCTTTGTTTATTTATATTTTGTCACAATTAATTTGTTTCACTATAAGGCATAAGGTGTAGCTTTTAGCCCTTATGATTTTATAGCATGATATTTAAAAATTTCATGCCACGGGTAAATAGATAGTGTCGAGGATTCATGAATAAGAATTGACTTGAAATATAACTTACCCCTTGTGATATGTTTCATATTAGCAATTCGGGAATATTGCCTCGGCTACAAAATTAGTTCATGGTAATGAAGCAATAATATGAATATAATAGTTCTGACATCCACGGCTTTAAAATAACCAAGAATAAATTGAGAGATGCTCGCACTGAATACTCTGAATACGCAAAGTTAATAACTAACATTAGTTGTCACAAAAAAAGCGTTAACGATTTGGCCCTCCGCGGAAAACTTCTTTGATTATCCCGCGGGCGGAAAAGCGGTCGTTGCGTAGACGGACCGGGCTCGACTGAAAACCTGAAAATCTCGTACGTAACGTTTACGCGCGCTTGTGATCATATCAACTCAATATAACTTTTATCTCAGCCCATTAAGGTTTGTTTATCTTTGCCAAACTTTTCCAGTATTACTCTGTTATTGGATTAACTGAATGGTTACTCTTATGATTACCATAGTTTACACTGACACGAAATGTACACATTTGAACGCCATAACTGATGTTCCATAATTTACAAATATGTCTTATTTTATTTTGTACGTAGGCTATTGCTAGCACTTATACACGTCCCACAACAGTAATTTTACGATAAAACCATCTTTTATAAAATAAAGCGTATTTAGTGAAAATAATTTTGATCTGATACAATGTGTCAACTGATCACTACTGATCAACTGATCAGTAGTGATCGCAATCACTTTAGCAAAATATTTTTGGTGTCAAAAGTGGTTTTACCTAAGATGTTCGTCAGTTTTGTTTAACTGAATCAATTAATCAGCCAAAAGTGTTTTTAATCAAAGATGCTAATCGAAACCCGATTTGACTGAATTATCAGTCTAAAATGTTTTTTTAGTGATAATGAGTTTTGACTGTAGTATATACAGTCGGGGTCATCTGATTACATACTTCATGTCTCTCAACACCGACAAATGTTGTAAATCACGAATATTCAAGGTTTTATTTTAATAAAAAATTTAACGAGCAACTGTTAATAAAATATGTATTCGTCAAGCAAAGAAAATGAATCAATCTCCTATAAAAGAATACATAAGTCTCGACATAGTTCCGTGTAAAACCACCAGGTGGCGCTCGAAAAATGCTGAGACAAAATTGGTGTTTTCGTGTATTTATTGATTGAGAAGAATTTTTGAATGATGCTTTAAAAACTACAAATATTTTTTAAGATTTATTAAAGATATAGCTACGTAAGTTAAAATGATATTTGATGAATTAGAAAATCATAAAATTGAAATTGTCGACACGAAATGTCAAAAATGATGCATCAGACTACGCCCGCTGCACAATAATGGGGAAAACTGCTGGTTACTAGGTAAATTTGACCAAGATTTCCTTTTAATCCCTCAAGCGTATGTGAACGAGACACAATGCAAATTCTATTGTTATGCGGTTGCCTGCAACCGCTCGGGTGTTGAAGCATTAAATCCAATGCAATAGAACACCATCAGAAATCAGAAATACAGTTGAGAGATGTATTGGGGTTTTGAAAGCACACAGGGTGCTTCATTATAATCCATTCATGAGTGGGAAAATAGTGAATGCATGTTTAGTGTTGTACAACATAGTCAATGCTTCAAGAACCCCGCAGTCTACTGAACTGCCACTTGATCAGACAGATAATGACCGGCAACGACAACCTGTTGTTGCAGTTCTAGCCAATGTTGATAGGGCAAGAGACAATTTAGTAAATAGATTGTGGAGAGCAAGATAGTTCTTAATATTATATTCATATAAAATTTATAAATCCTATATATTAGTTATACTTACTCCTTTGTTTTACTATACTTACTGTGGACATTTTTTTTAGGTTTAAGTTCTTGTTTGTGCCAAATAAAGATTTGTTCTATTATATTCTATAACCGACTATTCTAGATTTGAATACTAAGCTGTGATAGCTCTTGCACGGAGTTTCCCTTGCTCCACTATGAGAACTTTCCTCTACCCAAAGGTTGCCTGGAAGAGATAGCTTTTGGCGATAATACCACCTAAATTGTGCATGTTTTTACTGTATTTTGTATGTGTGATTTGTATACGATAAAGAGTATGCTATTCTATACAATATTTGATCATAAAGTACAAATATCAAGGAGTTCTAAAAAACCTTTTTACTGTGGTAATAAAACACAAAACTTAAATACTAAATACCTATTTATTTCTTTATCTAGTTCCTTCACTAACTATTTCTCGTAAACAGTCTACAATTTGAGTCAGTCCCTCATCGAGGTCATCGTGATGTACCTCAATGAGGTACATCACGATTGCGTATGACTGAAAAAATGATAATATTTCTAGACGCACTTTTTATTGTTTTTATCATCATAATTCAACAAATTTACATGAAATGTTTTACTTTTAATGTACACCCTTTATGATTCATTTAATTGATTAATTAATTATACTGTGTAATACTGACTAACAGATATATTTTATCATATTTTCTGAGATTAGTTTGTCTGAATAGACGATGATGCATGCTTTCAATTTCAATCAGTTATTTATGCGGAAGTTTGTATGTATTGATGGATGGATGGATGTTTGTTACTCTTTCACAGAAAAAATACTGAATGGATCTGGATGAAATTTGCAAACGCTATACAAATGACAATTACGTATCTCATAGTACCTACATTCAAATACTTAGGTCATGTACTCACTGCTGACCTCAAAGATGATTGTGACATTGGAAGGGAGCGCAGAGCGTTGGCAGTACGCGGTAATATGCTTGCCCGCAAGTTTGTGCGTTGCTCATGTGAGGTGAAAATAGCTTAATTTAAATCATACTGCCAATCTTTTTACACAAGTGGCCTGTGGATACACTACACGCAAAGAGCTTACAACGCTCAGCGCGTCCCTTACAATAATATGTTCCGGGTGCTGGTGGGACTGCCGAGATTTTGCAGCGCGTCTGGCATGTTTGCCGACGCTCACGTAGATAGCTTTCATGCTTTAATGCGAAAAAAAATAACTCTATCAAAAAAAGAATGCTCGGTTGTCCCAACAGTATTTTAATGGTTTTAGTGGGGAGATGGGATAGTGCCCTTATGAAGCATTGGATCACTGCCCTAATTAACCCAAAGTCGGACCAAATATATTATATAAATTAAATTTAATTGGTCTTATTATTTTTGTAATGTAATTATTTTAATCTTATCGCATTTATACTAATAGTAGACCTAAGAACTCTGTTACTAACACTTTTGGATCTGAGTTATCTGTAATAAATAAATTGAATTGAATTGAATTGAATTAAATAGTAATAACGATACCAATATTATTGGTCGAAATGTAAGCAAATACATAAGTTTTTTAGAAAAAATATTAATATATCTTAAACTTTTACTCACCTTACCTAATGGATGTATTCCGTATATAAACAAACTATACGATGCAACCAACAAGACTGAATTCGAGGCATTGGTAAAATTGACATTAATTTAAAACACAAGCACTTCAAAACATTCTTTCCAATATCCCCGCGTTTAAGTGGATATTTTTAGCTTTTTCAAGGAATATTTTGGCACTCAACATTCCTGACAACTCAAGTGGCGAACGTATAAACCGCCAAAATTACAAGTTAGTGATATCGTTATAATATTTCGTGTTGCCAAGGATATCAAATAAGTCGGGTATTAACTAGAGTAGTAACAATTTGATGTCAAAAAGTACCGCTAGTTTCCTTTATTCACTGAACGATAACGTGACATAGAAGTAATACTCAATACCAAAATACCGGAAAGTTTGGTTGCTCACTGAGCTTGGTGATGATCACTACAGTGTTGATCACTTTCATCTATCAAAATTAGCGAATAAGCCTGCAGCACCGGCGTGTCGCAGTCCGGACCATCACGGATTGACTCATTATCATCGGGTCAAATGTATACAAAATGGAACTTTCATAAAACCGATTATCACCTATTTTATTCTCAAATGGCATCCATAGACCGCATTCTATGACATCCAACATCCGGAAGACCCTTAGAATGTTTTTATTGAAAGTATTATTAATACAATATAAGAACGTTTGCGTGCCTAAAAAAATTAAAAATAATACCCAATCTCGATTTTGCTATTAAAATTAAGTTAAATTGCATAAGCGATTTAAACAAATTAATTCGCTTGTTGATTATGTATGAGCTATTTTCATCCTATAGGGCGCACATCAAGCGAAGTATAAATAGGCAGTACCAATATTACGAAAATTGTCTGCAAAATAATTTGCCTTAGTAAGTCTTTTGAAGCCATATAATGTCCTGTCGTGTAAATGTTTTTTTACTCTCGCCCGCTCGACGAGTGCGCGGCAGCGGCGGCGAGTGGCGCCGACCAGCGCGTGTGTGCACGTCCCGCGGCTGACGCTCGCTCAGGTGCGAATTGCGCTCGCCTGCCTCAAGTCCAAACCATTGGCGGCGCCTGATGGTATTCCAGTATTTGTAGTGTGAGAAAACCGATCTGTTCTGGAGAAACCTTACATTTCCCGGATCGTTGAAATGTCACACGAGTGATACGCATATCGATACCTAATGGAAGGGGTGGGACGGCGGTAGATTGATATTGGCTAGTGGTGATGACCTCCGTGGTCGAGTAGCTAGCACGCAAGTTTCGCCATCTCGTGAGGTTCCGGGTTCGATTCCCGGTCGGGTCAATGTAGAAAACGATCTTTTCTATATAGTTTCGGGTCTGGGTGTTGTGGTACCACCGTTGTGTCTGATTTCTATAATACAAGTGCATTGGCTACTTACTTAGGGATCAGAACAATGTATGTGATTGGTGTCCAGTTTAAAAAAATAGAAAATTAAAAAAAAATAGTCAAGGTGTTCGAAGTAGCCATACAAAAAGCTGTTCAGGAGCAAATAGTGTAACAGCTGTCCGACGCCCAGCATGGCTTTCGACCGGCGCGTTGCACAGCTAGAAGTTTATTAAATGCCATGACGTATTTGGTTCCTCATGTCGAAGCAGACCTGCAAGTGGACGCTGCATACTATAATTTTAAGAAGGCGTTCGACATAGTAGATAACGATATCATATTGTCAAAGCTGGTAAACGTCGGCTGTACATCAGAACTACTAAAGTTTTTCACAAGTTACATGAGGGCAGAAAACGGTATGTGGATTATGGTGGGTATCGG
Organism: Pyrausta purpuralis; assembly: GCA_963924145.1. Classification (NCBI taxonomy): domain Eukaryota; kingdom Metazoa; phylum Arthropoda; class Insecta; order Lepidoptera; family Crambidae; genus Pyrausta; species Pyrausta purpuralis. Next base: position 15,899,551 of record OZ001651.1, on the reverse strand, counting down.
TCTGAGCCTTATTCTGCTAGGTCTGGCGTAAGTCAAGGCAGCAACTTAGGGCCCTTTAATTTTTTTTTAAAGATAAACGACCTGCTGAACTTTGTTGAAGAGGTCAAGTGTCTACTTTTCGCTGACGAGTTGAAACTGCTTTTGGCCATAAATAACGAGGACAACTGCCACCACCTCCAGCGGGATATCAACCAGGTGGTAGTTTGTAGCCAAAATAACAAGCATTAATTATAATGTTGTAAAATGCTCAGTCCTACTAACATTCGGCCGAGCTAAGGCGCCACTACAATTAGATATCGGGTGAGCGACAGAAATAGAAAGGGTGGAATCAGTCCTAGATTTTGGCGTTGTAATGTACTTACGCCAAATTAACTTTTAGAGACCACGTAATAAACAAAGCATAAGGCTTGGTTTTCTTCCCCGAAGAACGGGGTCATTCACAAGCATTAAAGCAATTGCTATATTATATGCTGCACTTGTAAGGAGCCAACTAAAGAATAACGCGGCAATATATGCACCATGGAAAGAAAAATACAGACTCATGATGGCTTATATCTTAAGCTTCACGGCGTATATCCTGTTTAACCCTTTATGTAAGATGGGAACCTTGTTTGTCCTGGGCATGGAGGGGTACAACAGGCTGGAGACAAGAACGGACCAATCTCTAGCAACATAAGTCTTGAAGGTGGGCCGCGATATTATCAGTAACCCTGATGTTCTCCAATGGATAGGGTAAAACGTCGTGACCGGTGACTACGCACAGAGACGGCGCGCGCCGACCGACCTTATTCGCTGTGCAACGCAACTGCTGGCCACGGTTAAGTGGAGCCCCCTAACGCCAGGGCTTGGAAACCGGTATTTTTTTGAACCAGTTTGACGAAAATACAGGTGGAACTTTTTGAAAAAGGTTATGTTCCTTTTAACCGGTTTTCAAACCGGTTTGGAAAAATATTGGTATTTTGCATTAACCGGTTCAACTTTTCGTTCAGGCAGGACAACCACTCTGAACTTCGTTAAGATCTGCAAGCGGTGAGCGCATCTGACGTTTGTTTCTGAATCTGATAATAAGTTTAACATCTTTTGAAGAATATTCGGTCTAAAAACAAGTCGCGTTGCGATCGTCGCGAGCGGCTACGAATTAACCGGTTTATTGAGGTTCACAGTTTCGCTCTTATTTGGTTCCGCTCCGGAACGGAATTTTACGATAAAACCGGTTTAACCGTTATAATACCGGTAAATCTGGAACCGGTTTCAAGCCTTGCCTAACGCGGGCCATAAAGAATCTAAAACTTGCCGCCGATTGCCTCGATTTATTTATTTGTTCACGAGCTTAGTTTTAAAAAGTGATATTACACTTAATATGTAACAGAATTATTTAGAACTAGCTGTGCCCGCGACTTCGTCCGCGTGGAATAGTGACTGGGTTGATTTTTTAATTATTTAGGCTAATTATTTTACAAATAAGATATACCGCAAATATGTTGCAGCAATATCTATACATATAATAAGACTGTAAAAGATCGATTTCTGTATATTGAAGATTTTTATGAAAAATTGTTACAGGGGGTCTTAATTACCGTAATGGAACAATCAAAATCTGAAAGAAAGCGCTGTGGTTGCTCCTCTGCGTTACCGTCTGCACAACCACACAATGACCAAAATACACGACAACAATAACATAAGCCCGAAGGCATCTTTTTACATCACAATAATAATGGGAGTTTTAGCCAGTACTTTAACTGTTACCGCCTTCACCGCGTGGAGGTACTCCCAGCCTATGCTACTGTTTAACATGACCCAAATGCAGGCATACCTGCGACTCTATAACAGGTACACACACTGAGTTCCCTTAGTTAGGTAGGGTGATTAATTCATCCCAAGTTTAGGCCAGTTAACACTTAGTCACTTGGCGTGAGTTATTATATATTTCACTGTCTAGGTAAAACTCAATCAAATGAAAAAATCCCATCAAATTCAGTCCTGTAGTTTCTGATATTCAATTTCCTGCCTACCCTCTTAGTCTATTGGCGTGATTATTGCAAGTGATGCTGAGTCAAATAAAAAAAGTCCCATTAAAATCGGCCCAGTAGTTTCCGAGATTCAATTTTCTGCCTACCCCCTTAGTCTATTTGCGTGATTATTTCTATCCTTCTTTACCTTCCAAGTAATGTTGAGTCAAATAAAAAAAAGTCCCATTAAAATCGGTTTAGTAGATTCTGAGATTCAATTTCCTGCCTGCCCCCTAAGTTCATCGGCGTGATTATTTATATCCCAGTTTACTCTCCAGGTGATACTGAGTCAAATAAAAAAAGTCCCGTCAAAATCGGTCCAGTAGATTCTGAGATTAGCCCGGACAAACAGACAGACAGACAGACAGACAGACAGACAGACAGACAGACAAAAATTGTAAAAATTTTTGTTTTGGCTTCTATTACGGTAATTAAGACCCCCTGTAACAATTTTTCATAAAAATCTTCAATGTACAGAAATCGATCTTTTACAGTCTTATTATATGTATAGATTTTGATGTTGAATGATAGTAAATAAAGAATTGTTGATCTGACAGTTTTTATGAATTATTTTATATTTTCAATGATAAAATATACTTATATATTGTTTTGACATTTTATGTAATGAAATTTGGATTCGTGTCTCAGTAATTTGAAGCGGTTATTCCGTGTTTCGTTCGCAATACAGAGTGATAATAATTAATTAAAGTCGTGAAGTATTTCTTGTGAATGTGTAGTGGTGAATTAACTGAAAACTGTTTGTTGGACTCAAACGCGTGAACGCTATTCTCTAACGGTGTAATTTACAGGGTACTTTCTGTTAAAAAAGAACCGGGTTTAAGCGATTAATTAATTTTATAGCACTTATTTTAAATTCCACCAGCTTTTTTGTTCGAAAGTCTCTAACCGAATCGCGTTAATTCGATAGTGATCGGCGTTAGAATCATTGCGGTTCGCATTTAATTCGACACGGATAACGTAGTAAATAGCGTTTATTTCAGTGTGATTGGTATGAATGTTGTGCGATTAAAGAGTGCTGGTACTATGAATCGCGTCAAATTGAATCCGTGTGAAGAAAAAATTGAACCCGCATACACCCGAAATAAGCATCTGTTTTCAGTGCAGTTACAGTCATAATCGTACAATCGTATGTACTCGAAGTGAAAAATACTGTTTCAAATAAAAGTGACAGTTCGCGGAACACATCAGCGAGAGGGGTGCCCTCACATCTCACCTCTGACACGTGAGACATCACCGGCCATAATCGCTATCTCACTCGCACAGCCATCACGGAACGTAAACATCGGTGCAGTGCAACTCATTTATACTTATACCTACTTTTTGAAATCTGGAAAGATGAAATCGTGCTTAGCGTGTAATAATGAAATCAAGGACAAAAACTACTTGAGATGTTAAAAATGCAAGGAACACTACCATTTCTTGTGCCTTAACATGAGTGCTATTGAAATGGAGCACATCGATACGGTATCACTGGCTGGTTGGTTGTGCCCTCTTTGCATGTGCAAACAACCAAAAGGGGACATCCGAATTATTGACTCGTCCTTCCACACCTACCTAACTTGCAGAGGCTTCCTTCAACGTGACCCGCCGGAAAACAGCGAGCAAGCTAGAAATTTCCACTCCCAGCAATAACCCTGATTTAGCATCTACCGATAACATCCCCCGTTCAGAACTGCGCGAGCTTATCCGTGATGAGATGTTGAATGTTTTTAACAATCAGATTAAAAATAGCTTGAATGCACTTAACGAACAAATAGGCGGCATTCGTGGATTTATGGATTTCATGAGTGATAAGCTCGACAAATTCACCGATGATTTTAATCGCCAAGTACTACTAAGAACTTTCACGCATAAAGGAAGAGAATTACGGTGCGAATTGAACTCGATCAAGGTCAAAGTTAGCCAGCTCGACCAGTTACCGCGTGCTTCGTGTTTAGAAATTCAGTGCGTGCCTCAGAAAAAGTCTGAAAACGTTGTAAACATTGTAAAAACGTTACTACGCACTGTTAATTGCACAATTAACGATCACGATATTCAATTCTGCTCACGAGTGGCTAAACTTAACCCCAACAGCCCTCGACCTCGTTCAATTGTCGCGAAATTCTCCACACCACTTTTACGTGACTCTGTGCTATCAGCTGTTACGCAATACAACAAAAAACATGCTCATGACAAGCTTAGCACTCGCAACTTAGGTTTTGCGAGCGATGACAAATCGCCAGTGTTTGTGGCTGAAAACCTGTCGCCTGAGAACAAACAACTTCATGCCGCGGCTCGAAAACGAGAAAAGGAGCTGAATTATAAGTTTATATGGATCCGCGCCGGACGAATATATATGAGAAAAACAGAAACAACCGACACTATTTATGTTCGTGGCTACGACACACTAGAGAAACTAAAAAACTAAGTTCGATTTGTATGTGTGAGGTGCTTTTCCTTAAGCTATTTTTCTTACGTGTACATATAGTATATTCTTATGTTTCCTACATAGTAAGAAGACATTTTGTGTCAATTTGTTTTACATGTATTCATTTTAGTGAATCATCAGTTACGATTTGTTTACGTTATGGTAGCCTGGACGGCATTTGGGGTAAGCAATTATTAATTATTATTTTTTGGATTAAACCAACATTAGACTCAGGAACTTTACTTATTTGCGAGGATACTCGTATTGATATTTTTACAATGATTATAGCAGAATTAAACCTTTTAAATTCAATTAATAAAATATGTGTTTTAAACTACGATATTACAGTAGTTACAAATTTAACACGGCTTTTTTATTGATGCATAACTTATTACTTCAAGCAAATAGTGGGTTTTGGCTAGCAAATAACGGAAAGTCTTTATCTTGTATTGTAATTAGAATGGAAATTTCACGTGTCGTGAATCAATCATTATATCTAGATCTTAATGGGTTCATCTAACATACAGCCTATAAGTATCTATTATCAAAACGTAGGAGGCGTAAGGACTTAATGTTTGAATCTTTTTAATAACATATTGTGTAGTGAGTATGATATCTTGTTGTTTACTGAAACATGGCTACAGGACGACATTTTTGACGCAGAGCTGTGTGACAATAGATACGATATATTTCGTCTGGACCGCAACTTATTGGTAAGTGACAAACAAAGCGGTGGCGGAGTATTGATATGTGTTAAAAAATCATTAAATGCTCAGTAATTACAAAATTTTAACACCAATGAGGTGACAGAATTAATAAGTGTAACTATTTCAGCCGCTAAAATAGGTTCTAGTTGTAATTTACTTTACTAATCAATGCCCGAATCATACATATCTAATTGTGGGAGACTTTAACCTACCATTTCTCGTTTGGAACGAAGGTCAGTACTTGCTTGCACCACTACCTAAAGTTACGCAGGAACAAAAATAATCAGCTTTTTCCTTTGTAGAAGATTTGACATTTTTAGATTTAACCCAATACAACAATGTCTGCAATGATAATAATCGCTACCCCTTGATTTAGTTTTTTGTAATTTGCATACCAGATGTGATAGAATTGGTCTCCCGCTATTAAAAGAAAGTGCTCATCACCCAACTTTACTAATCAATGTTACAGATCTTTATTCCAAACCGCTCTTTACGCCCAATTTAGCGAAACGCCGATTTCACAAAGCTGACTTTGTTCAAATTAATGAATATTTAAACAAAATCGAGTGGCACAATATTCTTTCAAAGGGATCCGTGAATGAATCTGTAGACATGTTTTATAACATTTTATATGAGTGTTTTGACAAATTTGTTCCAAAATATAAAATTAATACTTATACTAATAGGTATCCGCTGTGGTACAGTCACGCGCTGAAAGAAGTTATAAAGGAAAAAAACAAAGTGCATAAAAAGTGGAAGCGGTATGGTAACCCACGTGACTATAATGAATTTGTACTTCTTAGAAATCAGGTGCATATATTACAGAATCAATGTTATAAAACATATATTTATACAATCGAGAACGGTATGCGTTATGACACGAAAGCTTTTTGGACTTAAATCGAAGAGAGGCGGGTCACAGTATCCTAGTCAAATCATATGGCAAGGTGAAATTATCCCTGATGGTACTGGCATTTGCCAAGCTTTTAATAAGCATTTCCAAGAGACGTTTTCTATTTATATTAGGCCTGGACATTCAGTATCGGAAGATCAAACTTCCGGTATTGTAATGTCAAAATTTGAAAATATTACGTTAGACTTAGTCTGTAAACTTATGGAAGATCTGGACATCTCCAAAGGCCCGGGCTGCGATGATGTACCCCCTATTTTCTTACGCAACTGTGCTGAATCGTTAGCTTTTCCTGTCACCCTGCTATTTAATCGCTCTATCCGGGAGTGTGTCTGCCCATCGATCTGGAAAAGGGCCCATGTAGTTCCAGTGCACAAAAAAGGTTCAAAAATGGATGTAGCCAACTATAGACCTACTATATCTATTTTAAATACTCTCAGTAAAATGCTAGAGAAAATAGTATATAACATTATCTACCCTTTAATAACTAAATCCATTTCGAATCATCAACATGGCTTCTTAAGAAAAAAGTCTACTCTGTCTGACTTGGCTGAGTTTACTGATTACGTTATCTGCGGAATGGAGGAATGCGGTCAGGTGGACGTGATCTACACTGATTTTGAAAAAGCTTTCGATCGTATAGATCACGTCCTTCTAATTGACAAATTAAACAAACTTGGTATATGTGGTGATCTTCTCAGATGGGTAAAATCTTATCTCTCAAATCGCCCTCAAGCGGTTGTAGTAGGAGGATATAAATATGACTTCATCGGTATACCGTCCGGTGTCTCACAAGGTTCCCACCTTGGGCCTCTTTTCTACTGTGCATACATTTTTGACATTTACACATGCTTTGCAAATGCCCGCCACATTTTATATGCTGATGACAAAAAAGTGTTCATGAAAATTAAAACCCCTGATGATTGCGAACTAATTCAGCGTGACCAAGACGCTTTAAATGCATACTACCAAAACAATAACATAACAGTTAATATAAATAAATGCCAATCTGTAAGCTTTACCAAGAAAACAAGCGTGATCACCTACTCTTATAATTTTGGAGGCACCGTAATAGAGAGAGCCAATGTCGTGAGGGACCTCGGAGTGTGGATGGACTCCAAAATGCTATTCTCAGATCACATTAATCGAATTACGGAGAAAGCTTATCGTAGCCTAGGTTTTTTAATAAGATCATGTAAACCGTTCAAAAATGTCTATAGTCTAAAAGTAGTTTATTATGCATACTGTCGTAGTATCCTTGAGTACGCAAGCGCTGTCTGGTCTCCGCAGTATAGAATTTATATTGATAGAATCGAGAGAATCCAGCAACTTTTTATTCGACATCTCAAACAGAAAACTCGTAGGCATCTCACTACGTTTAAGGAAGATTGTCGACATTACTCGCTTATGCCTTTGGAATCTCGACGTGAGCTCCTAGACATTTGTTAACTGCATGATATTTTGACCGGTAAAATTAATAACCCTAACCTACTTAAAAGAATAAAGGTAAAGGCGGTAGTTAGACAAACATACAACAAGTGCTCTTATTTTCAAAATTAATTTATTGCTTTATCAGTCAACAATTTTGAACAAATTTACTTTGTAACTGTGTATAAATCAAGTGGAGTTAAAGGTGACTCTAATGTTCAAGAAGATATAGTAAAAAACCCACCTGTCAGTTACTGCTCACTGCACCATCTCTGATATCTATAAGTTGTCACTTCACTTCATCGCATTATGGCAAACACACCCAAACGCAGCCTTGAAGATATTGCTGAGTCACTAGAACGCAGTCTTGGCACAAGAATGGATGAGTTTGAGGCACAACTTCGCTCCGGTGAGTCTACATCAGTGAAGGACATCGGGCAGCTTAGTGCTGATTTTCTGTCCTTTAAAACAACCGTCTGGAGCATTCTAACTCTACTGAAGCAGCAGATCGCTGAAGTCAGCAAGACTATTGATGTAGCAGAGATGCGCCAACGCAAGAAACATCTTGTTCTGAGTGGTGTCCCGGAGTCTAGCGATGATGTTGTATTGGCTGTGGTCAGTGTTATGAAAAGTAATCTTCATATGGCAGATTTTTCATTAGCGGCTATCAAGACTTGCCACAGGCTGGGTGCAGTTCGGGAGGGGCAGCCAAGGTCCATATTGATCAAGTTTGCAGATCTGAGTGTAAAGAATGCTGTTTGGAAAAACAAGTCGCATCTAAAGGAAACTACACTCGTGCTAACGGAGTTCCTCACAAGGCACAGGCAATCTCTTTTTGTGGCAGCGCGGAAACACTTCGGAATGCGCAAAGTGTGGACTCAGGATGGTGTCATCAATGTCCTTCTTCCAAACGGGAATCGATGTCGCATTTTCACCAGTGCTGAGCTGGATGAACTGACGGCCACCCACAAAGTAGCGGCGACGGCCCCTCCTGCTGGCCCCAGTACCAGCAAAACGACTTCGTCATCGGTACCAAAACAAAATCTGAGTGCCCCTAAGTCAGACCAAACTAAGGTGAAACGATCTACTCGGAAATGAATCTCCCCAAGCAAGTCCAGCTTTTTCTCTGTTGGTATTACTATTTTATTCGTTACAACACGTCTTTTTGAGCAAATTTTGAGTGAACTACCTACTTTAGCTCTCTAAATTCTTTTTATGTGTAGTGCAACAACTGTGTACGTTAACTTATTTTTCGTTCTAACCTACTAGTTAGGGAGGTGAGGTAGCTAAATGGCGTAATTCAACGGCGCCGTCGAGACCTATCAAAATCGAAAGATAAAATAATTTCGAAAAGAAAAGCTCGTATGGTAAAAACCATTTTAGCGGTGGGTTTGGCGTGTACGGTTTTTCAAAAATGTAAAAAAAAAAACAGTTACTTGGTCATTCTCGAGCGCGTCAGATATTCATACTACGTATGCCCCAAGTGCCTCTGATAACAACGGTATACTAATCTGCCGGTTTGCGTGGTAGGCATATAAAGTAGTCAAAAATGCAAAAAAAAAATTTTACTCGAGCGCGTCAGATTTTCGGAAGGGGTGTTAAGTAGGCCCCGAGGAAGCTCCCTTTAAAAAACTGACGATTTCGGCGTGACCATAAGTTACGATGAATTTTTGAAAATGCAAAAAAAAGGTTTTTTTGAAATACTCGAGCGCGTCAGATTTTCATAGGGGAGGTTTATCTCGGTATCCTGAAAGCATATTTTCTTAATCTGACAAAAATGTTGGTGGGTTCTCTTAATCTGACCGGAAAGGTTTTTTGGTTTCTTTTTTTTTTTCCTTTCGCTCAGTCTGTATTACATGTTTATGGCAAATTCCTCTTTTTTGCTTCAATTCTCCACTTCGTTTTGATTACGGTACGTCCAAAAAACAATTTGAGGATCAACAGGCTATTGAATAACATACATACATGAAACTGTACATGTTAATAATACTTTTGTATACAGATACGCGTAACTTTTTCCGAGTCCACGAAAATTGTCATAGCTCATTATTTCTTTACCCGAAAGTTGTCTGGACGAGATCGCTTATAGCGATAAGACCGCCTAAATTGTACATTTTCTTGAAATTAATTTGTTATTTACCTTTCTGGTGTGCAATAAAGAGTTATATATCTATCTATCTATTGTCGAGAAGCTTTAGAAAAAAATTTTTTTTGAGATATAATAAAAGTAACATAATTTAATCATCGTTATTTAATATCAATTTTTTAACACCCTCAGTTTTCAAGATATACTCAAAAAACCGGGAGTTTGAGTTTTTATGATGCTTCAAGTCAAAAAGTTTTAACTTTGGACAAAAATGTAAAGAGACCTTTTTTGTGTAAAATAAAATTACCTTTTTTGTTTATTTAAACTTTTTTTTGTAAAATGTATCGTTCGCGACTTATATGCCGCAACACGTTTTTCGGAAGACGAAATGGCTCCTCCACACTCCCGGTCATGCGGAAACCGGCAGATTTTGTATTTTTAGTACGTTTTAGATTATATTCTTCAAAATAAAAAATATAAAATCGCGCTTTAGAATGCCGGATTAACGTTTTTTTTACAAGTTCGCGACCCTATAACTCGGCGGCGTCAAGGACTTATCGTCAGATTAGTTAAATTTAGTCTTAAAACACTAAAATCAACCCCCAATATCTTAATCTGACGCGCTAGAGTATTTCAGACTATCGATTTTTTTTTACTTATCTGATCGTCTATCCTAGGCACGCGTCACTACATATAGAGCTAATTACTTTACAAGGTTGTTCTATTAGGTCCAAGGTATCGCTCATATCTTAAACTGCCACGCTCGAGTATTACCGAAAATTGCCCTATTCGCCTCCCTAACTATACAATTTTATTTGTTTTTTCTTTGTTAATGTCAACGTCAATATTTCTTGTTTCTGTGTATTTGTCCTTGGAATATGCTAAGGTCTAAGATCATATAATGCTTACTTTGTATCAAAGTAGCTATGCCATCCATCCATCCATAGCAGCCTTTATTTCAGTCCTTTTAGGATATAGGCCTCCTCCATATTTATCCATTTTTGTCTCTCCCGTGCCACTTTCATCCAGTTCCGTCCGGCGTGGTGCTTAATATCGTCCACCCAACGAAGTGGTGGGCGGCCTCTACCGCGCGTGTTGGCCCATGGTCGCCACTCCATAACCTTTCTGGTCCACCGATTTTTATCCATTCTGGCTATATGTCCTGCCCATTTCCATTTCTGTCTGGCTATTGTATGAACAACGTCCCTGACCTTTGTTATTTGACGAATACGTTCGTTGCTTATCCGGTCGAGTAGAGTTATGCCCAACATTGCTCTCTCCATTGCCCTCTGCGCAACGCGCAGGCTTTCAGTTGAGTTCATTGTAAGGGTCGTTGTTTCCATCCCGTAGGTAAACACTGGCAGAACACATTGGTCGAAAACTTTTCTCTTAAGTCTTAGTGGAATATTTTTGGATCGGAAGATTTGCTTGTTTGCACCAAAAGTTGACCATGCTTGTGCTATACGTCTATTAACCTCGACTGTCTGGTTGGTAAAGCCTAAGGTTAATTTGTGTCCCAAGTAGATGTAATGGTCGACGACTTCTACTGGCATTTGGTGTAATCCTGCATCCGGGATGTTTGTCATGATTTTCGTCTTAGAGGTATTCATTTTTAAACCTACTTTTGCAGATTCCTTTTGCAAATCTTCTATCATGACCAGCATGTCTTCGATGTTGTCAGACAATAGTGCAATATCATCAGCAAACCTTAGGTTATTCAGCCTTTCGCCGTTGATATTCAAACCCCTGGTTTTCCACTGTAGCTTCCTGAACACATTTTCCAGCGCCGCTGTAAATAACTTTGGGGATATTGTATCGCCCTGGCGGACTCCTCGGCCAAGCTTGAACGGTTCTGTCAATTTGTGTAGTCTGACAGATGACGTGCTATTTTGCTGCAAATGCTTAATGAGGTTGATGTATCTCTCATCTATCCTGCAATCTGCGAGTGCATTTTCCACCGCCCAGTGTTCTATGGTATCAAACGCCTTCTCGTAGTCCACGAAGGTAATAATGAGTGGAATACGATACTCGTGGCATTTCTCGATCACTGTTTTCAGCGTCTGGAGGTGATCATTTGTTCCGAAACCGGAGCGGAACCCAGCTTGCTCACATGGTTGGTATTCATCGAGTTTTCTGCAGAGTCGATTCACTATAACTCGAGTAAAAAGCTTGTACATGTGTGAAAAAAGGCTTATTGGTCTGTAGTTGTCAAGCTTCCTAATGTCTCCTTTCTTGTGGAGCAGTGTGATGATGGCATTATTCCAGGAGTTTGGAACGCAACAGTCCAGTAAACACCTCGTAAACAGGGTTGCAAGAGCGTTCATCAGGCAGCATGGTCCCATTTTCAGCATTTCTGGCAGAATATTATCCTCGCCTGGTGCTTTTCTACTCTTCATCTGCTTCAATGCGAACTGAATTTCGTCCACAAGTACGTCAGGTATCTCTTCTGAGCCAACGTTCGCTATTGGTAGGTGTGTGCGTAGAGGTCCTGCTTCGACCGGTTTGGCTACCTTGCTTTCGTAGAGATGACTATAATACGTTTTTGTGACATCCAGTAGCTGCTCTCTGTTAGAAACCACCTCTCTTTTATCATCAATTAGTTGAAAGATTTCTTTCCTACCCTGGCTCAGTTTAGTGTTTAGTACCCTTTTGCTGGTGTTTAGCTCTAGAGCCCGAGTAATAATTTCCTCCTGATACTGTTGGAGGTCTTCCTTGATTTTTCGACGAATCTCTTTTTGCAGTTGCAAGTAAGCTGATCCTTGGGTGTTATTGTCTGCCCTCATCTGTCGTCTTAGTTGCATCAAGTCTAGGGTGTCTTTGGACAGTTTTTGGGGTTTTGCGTTGCTGATGTTGCTCGGTGCGATTTCCTTAATAGCAGCAAGCATCACGTCGGTGAGATGTTGATTCAGCTCATCGATTTCCATTACACGCAGGTCTACTGTGTCTTTGATGTGACGATGTATGTAGGCTTTATATTCTAATGAATTTAATTGGATGGCTTCATTTACTGCAGCGTTCGACAGTGCTGGTTGTCTCGTAGTAAATACTCTTCTTTCTTTTTTGATGTTTATCATAACTTTGGCCCGGACCAGACGATGATCACTACCGGTACCGAATCTGTTTAGCACTGAGACGTCTTTGATGATGTCTTTTCGGTCACTCACTATGTAGTCGTATTCGTTTTTGTGACCGCTTGGGTGTTTCCATGTCCACTTTCGTTGTGCTAGCTATGCACTCCGTTTTAAATAGTGATAACTGCTTTATATTAGTGATCTTTGTGAACAGATAACCGGCAGGTGATTGTAAGTAACTTTGAGGTTTTGTAGTACCTATTTGTAAGATTTATTAATTTATTATTTTATGTTATCCATATTTTTCACTTATTTTTCTTCCATGTCTGATGATGATGATGATCATTTTTTCTCTGCCTATGAATCAAGCATCTCTTTTCATTCTCTTGATGACTCCTTTGCTCAAGCCTATACACTTCGGGACCACATTAAAGTCCTCTTTCCTGACAATTTCAACCTAAATGTCTGTCATATAAATGCACAGAGCATTCCTAGTCACTATAGCGATCTACTTGACGCATTTTCGGACAGTAACGTTCATGCAGTGCTAGTGTCTGAATCATTTTTAAAGCCGAATCTTTTGTCTACCAGCTATAGCTTGCCCGGTTTCATTCTGGTGCGAAACGATCGAACAGGAAAGAGGTGTGGGGGTGTTGCGATATACCTTCGCTCTGATATCGACTTTGAAGAGGCGGACAGGTCACCATCTACTTACACTCATTCTATGGAGTTTCTGTTGTTAAATATCTCTCTTAGGGGGGTCAAGGCAGTTTTAGGGGTTATACAGTCCTCCGGGAATCACTTTTTTGGATGACTTTGAAACTCTCATTGAAGCCCATTCCCTTGAGTATGAACATATGGTTATTATGGGCGACTTTAATATTAACCTTTTGAAAGACAACACACAATCATTTAAGTTGCGATCCATAGTTGACTCAGCTAACCTTTCTATTATACCCCTGGACGCCACTCATCACAACACTGAAACCGAAGATACTTGGATTGATTTGATAATTACCTCCTCAGTGGATCACGTTGTTAAGCATGGACAATATCCTTCGCCTGGTTTTTCCCATCATGACCTAATTTTCTTGTCATATAAGATTAAACCACCTAAAGTGCGTCCTAAAACCGTTATCTTACGCAATTTCTCCAATATTGACCTCGACTCGTTGCAGGGTGATGCTGCATCAACTGACTGGTCGGTGGTTCTTGCAGCAGCTACGGTTGATGAGAAAATCTCATTATTTAACAACCTGCTGCTTAAACTGTACGATGTTCATGCCCCATTGCGACCGGTTAGGCTGCGGCGTCCTCCTGCTCCTTGGCTCACTGATACTGTTCGCGTTGCAATGACAAAGCGTGATCGTGCATTCAGGATCTATAAGCGCTCTCGTAGTGAGGAGCACTGGATTTTATTCAAGCGGGCAAGGAACAGGTGTAATCAGATGGTAAGGGCAGCCAAAAGACGTCGTTTTCACCATAATCTCGTCCAAATTCCTTCTGCCAATATTTGGAAATTCCTCAATTCTCAGGGGATCGGTAAGTCTGCTTCTTCTCATGTTAATATTTACCATTCCCTTGACGATCTTAATTCTCATTTCTCCTCCGTATCTAAACTCTGTGCAACTATCAAATCATCCACCATATCTTCTATTCTTTCAAAAGATCCTCCATCCATTGATTCTTTTCACTTTTCTCCCATCACCGGTGACGAGGTACGCAAGACTATTCTGTCTATAAAATCTAAGGCGGTTGGGTGTGACGACGTAAGCAGAAACATGCTTGTTCCGATCCTCGATCACTTGGTTCCCATTATCACACATATATTAAACTTTTCCCTAGATTCTGGAGTGTTTCCGTACGTGTGGCGTAAAGCTTTTGTTCGGCCATTACCCAAAACTACAAATCCCACCCTTCTCAGTCACTTCCGCCCCATCTCAATTCTTCCATTTCTTTCTAAAGTTTTAGAAGCCATCGTGTATAAACAGTTTTCGTATTTCGTATTTTGTAATAATCTTCTCAGTGAGTACCAATCTGGCTTCCGACCGGCTCATAGCACTACCACAGCTCTTTGAAAAGTCACTGAAGATATTCAAGCTGGGCTAGAAGACTCCAAAATAACTGTGCTAGTACTCATTGATTTTTCCAATGCATTTAATGTCGTTGATCATGACATCCTCCTGGCTATCCTTTCCTACTTGCGTATCTCGTCACCGGCACTGGAATGGTTCTCCTCTTATCTCCGCGATCGTAAACAGGCTATCCGATTGGATCAAAGTATTTCCCTGTGGTGCGACCTCGTAGCAGGGGTGCCCCAGGGTGGCATACTCTCGCCTTTACTTTTTTCTCTTTTTATTAATTTCATAACTCATGATCTCCTTGACTGCTCTTATCATCTCTATGCTAACGACCTGCAGATTTACTCCCAGACTGATGCCGACAACTTCAGTTTGACGATTGAGATTGATTAACAATAATCTCCAGTGTATTTCTGATTGGTCCACTAGATATGGTATTTCAGTTAATCCTAACAAATGCCAAGTAAAATCGGTCAACCTATTGTTGCGTTGCGTTGTAATGACTGCATAATACCATATAGCAGTCATGTTAAAAATCTAGGTTTGGTGATAGATAGCTCACTCAGCTCGCTCAGTTGGGCTAATCAGATCGCCGAGATTAGCAGAAAAGTAACTTACTCGCTTCGAACACTCTACCGATTTCGGAATTTTCTACCGATAAGTACCAAAATTCTGCTGGTTATTTAATTTAAGTAGGTTTATTTATTATTATTTATGTAAGTATATTAGTAGTTCAAATTTAATTTGTTGCTTCTATGTGTAATTTTACGCCGCCTCAATAGTTTCTGTTTCACCCAATGGTTGACTGGTAGAGAATGCTTTAAGCATTAAGTCCGCCATTTGTACTTTATTTTTGTAAGTGCAATAAAGAATTAAAAAAAAAAGTTTTGCACACCCAAGTACCGCACAAGAAATACACCACTTTTTAGCGTGCCCATTAATCGTACCAACTATGGTAGAAACACAGTGTTATGTCGTTTGCTCAAAACGTACAATTGTAAATTTCACACTATTAATCTCTTCAATTCATCAAAACATTCATTAAAGCAAAACTTAGCCAAACTCGTTTGATACTATTGATCGATCGGATTCCCAAGATTCTAAAGTCGTAGGGCTAACTTAACCTAATTTACCTAACTTATCTTAACTTGGAACATACTCAGTTAGTCCAATATGTCGTTTTATAATATATATGCATGCATACATAATCTTGCACACAAACACACACACACACACACACACGCACTTCATTTATTTAGGTACGTTAATTTGCTTGTAGAAAGTAGGTATGTATAATGTGCTGCTTATTATTGTTCTGATGTTGTTTACGCATATGTAAAGTTCTAAAACTGTTTTGAAATATTTATTTTTTTATTTTCTGAAGTTTATGTAACAGAAACAGATCTGGAGGCCGATTCTCGCATGATCGAAAAAAGTTCACACACGTAAGAAAGTTCACCACTCGAATTTTTTTCGACGGAAACAAGGCTTGTGTATTCTCAGACCTTCACAATCGAAATAATTCGATGGAACGTCACACGAACATTTCGATTGCTGGAGACCAATAGATTTCAAAATTCGTATACGAACTATTGAGGTTCTAATCGGGCAAAATGATTACATAACCTAAAATTGAGAAAATTTATATTGACTTGAATGATTTTTAGTCGACTTCAAATAAAGAAGGTTTTCTATGTGTCCAATATATAATGTTTTTTCGCCCTCTATTATATCATGTTTGGCTAAACCGATTTTGATGCGGTATTCAAAAGAGTACTTCTGCGTTTTAGAGAAGTTTCGAGTATATGAATTGACTTACAAAAAACCGTGGTAACTCCCGACTTACCACTTTCAAAGGAAAATCGCTTGCACACAAGACACAAAACAGGCGTCGGTTCAAACAAAAGGTGCAAGCGATTTCAGCTCTTAAGATGGTAAGGCAGCGGTGACCTCGATAAGATTTAATATTATAGTAAGAGCAATCCACCCCTGGATACTCTAGAGACAAAGTAAGTAGTTTACAAGTCGAATCTTACGAGCCCAACTCGATTAGTTTTTTTTGCCTAATTACGGAGTACCTTTGGTCACCTTCAGCATTCTCAGACCCTGGTTTTATATTTTGACTCTGTTTCAAGCTCATGAACATAGATTGCCCCTATATATTGAAAACAATCCTGAATTTAAATTTCCTAATGTCAATGACTAAGGAAGATTAAACAGTATACTTAATTAAATAAATATTAAATAACATACAAATAAAAAATACCAATTTAGCAAGTGATTTTATTTTCTTCATACATCAGTCAAAACACAAATCTTTAAGAAGCAATAATGTTATTGTTAAAAATAAAAACAATTTAAAGCCATTGGTCATATCAGGAAAGTTTCCATCCTTTAATCCAACGCAGTTACATTTCTAACTAATCATTTATTTTGTTGTGAAATGAATGCGGTTGTGTTCCCAGGAGTATTTAAAATCCCTTCATTTGGCGCTCCTTCCTTTTGGATTATTATAATTTGTTCTACTGCTCGCTTCTGTAAAAAACAATAACCAACATAAATATCACAGAAAGTTACCTACTACACACAAAATAAAAACAAAACTTGAACACCATCATTTTTTAGCTTAGTATCTCTTTTCTGGGTTAATAATTATTATTGTAGATACTTGTAGGTGGAATTAATAAACTATGTTTGAACACATTCAAGCTAGAACAGATTGCTAATGTACTATTTGTTTATAATAAGGTAACATAACTATAGGCAATACTATAACACACATAGATTTAGGTTATAAATGTAAAATCTTATGGTCTGACTTATAAATTATGAAAATAAAACTATCATTATGTATGTGTCTAGTTAATTAGGTACTTACCTAGATACCAGAGAATTGAGGTATTCAAGTATTCCCATGTATTTTAACCAGTATTTTATCGCATTAGATTGGCAACTAAATATTCTCTCTGCTACAACATAATCCAGACTATCTGTGAATAAAAATAGTTTGTTTTGTAAGAACACTACATATCTACAAAGGATATTAAAAACTATATCCAGGCTACACATTAAGAAGTTGCACTAATATCTGTGATGTTAGATAACTGAACCTATTACTACTAAAGAATAATTAAATGCCTCTTTCTTGTAGTTAAGTAAATAAAAAAAGCATATTATTAAACAAACAGCGTCATACCAACCTTAGAAAATATCTTGATTTTATTTGTATTTAGCATTGTAATTCTTATATATTCTTATTTGAGGCAAAATTTGAGAAAACAAATAAATTTTCTCAGTCACTGAAAAATCGATATTTGGAACAATTTTGACACACACACACATTGACATTTAGGGCCATAGAGTAAGGTAATATGGCGCGTCTCTGCGTTTCATTTCATGCTATGCATGAATAATGAAATTTTAATAATTGATATACCGTTATTATATTTTTAACAATATGTATATGTTTTGTGAATATATACACCAAATTAAACAAACAAATAGATTTATTGTCTAATTTCACCAAAATTATTTTTTTTAGATAAACTTAAATATACTTTATTTCGGCGTTTTTAAAAACGCCCATACGATCTCTGCAATGGAACGTTGTAATGAAATTCGAACGTGAAATGTTCTATCGGTGCATGAGAATAGCAGTTTTATGTATCACTCGAACTTTTACAATAGAATTGTGAACTTCGTATACGAATTACCACACGGAAAAATTACTACTTCACGAGAATTGGCCCCCTGTTGATATGTTATCTTATTTAAGGTATTAGTTGTAACTTACTGCCTATTTAGTTTTTGTAACTGTATATGTAATTTTAATATTCTCAGTACCATTTTAATGTATCTGCTATAACTACAGGACCTGTTTACTTGCTGTGGAACTCTCTAATTGGCTAGATTCCATAATTAAGTTGTAATTGTCACAAATGTATCTATGAATAAAATGCTGTTGAGTTTCCTTAATAAATAAAAATAAAATAAAACCTTGTAAAAAAAAATATATTTTATTAAGACAGACTATGTGTACTATTAAAACGCGTTTATTAAATCTTTAATCAGGTAAAATAGTCGACGTGATAAACGCCTGGTGTTTTTAGGCGGGATACAAAAGCATACCAGACTAGGATATAATAGCCCGATAGGGCCAGTGTGGTGTTAAAGTGTGTGCGTGAGTCTCATGGTGAGCCTCATCAGGCGTGAGAGTGCAGTAAGGAACGTGTCCAGCTCCGTCCACAAGTAGTGTATTATTGGCGGTTCTAATTCACCTCAAAACCAGTGTAAGATGATCTCTCATAGTGTGTTTATGATGTGTTGTGGGTTCAAGTTATGTTGGTTTATTTGATTTATGCGTGTGTTTAAAATTGAAATGTTAGTTTTTTTAGGTGGTTATAGTTGTATTATGGTGTTTGTAAGATGATATGTTGCGTTGTTTTTTGAAGTTCTTGTTGGTGTGAAAAAAAAGGTTGACGATACGATACGATACGATACGATACGAAGTACTATTCAGCCAGGATCAAAGCCTGATCCGGTAAAACCGGCACACCAAATAGCACAATTTTTAGAAGGAAGGACACGCTTCGGGATGGGAGAGGAGACCGACTAGCCGGAGCCTATCTAGGTATCTAGGTTTACTCTAGCTTCTTCTTTTAGCTTCTTTTTTTGCTTCTTTTTTTAGCTCAAGGTGCTCCTTTGACTTTGGTCATTATGACTGTCTTACGCTTATAGCTTGAATGGCTCTCCTGACGTTGTCCATCAAAGTACTCGTTTGCTCGTAGCTCCCTGCGCTCCGATGTTGATTAAAGTTGGTGTCTTCCGCTAATAGCTTGTTACGCTCTCTTGCCATAGATCATTTAGATGTCATCAGTTTTCAGCTCAGTGCGGTCCATCAACGTAGACCATTATAGATACCGCCAGTTTTGAGCTCGCTGCACTCCCTCAGCGTAGACCAATGTAGCTGCCGTCAGTTTTTAGCACGTTGCGCTCCTTCAACGTAGACCATTGTAGTTGGCGTCAATTTTTATCTCTCTGCGCTGTCTCATTGTTGACTATTGTAGATGTCGCCATTTTATTGCTCGTGCGCTTCCTCAACGTTGACCATTGTAGCTGTCGTCAATTGTTCTCTCGCTGCAGTCCCTCAACGTAGACCAATGTAGCTCTTGTCAGTTTTCATTCAGCTCGTTGCGCCCCTTCAACGTAGACCATTGTAGTTATCGTAATTTTTTAGCTCGTTGCGCTCCCTTAATGTTTCGCCAGACTATAGCTCGCTGTGCTTCCTCGACGGAGACCAATATAGCTGTTGTCAGTTTTCAGCTCGCTGCGCTCTTTCAACGTAGACCATGGTAGCAGTAGTCAGTTTTTAGCTCTATGTTGATCATTGTTAATGTCGTCCGCTTAAAGCGGCCTTGACCATAATAGCTGTCGTCCACTTATGGGGCACTGCGCTTAATTAAATTTGATCATTGAAGCTGTCTTCGGCTTATAGCTCGCGGGCGCTCCAACGTTGCTCATTGTAGTTCACTTTGCTCTACTGCTGTCAAATAATGTAGCTGGTGCCCAATCCTAGTCTATTAGGTTTAGCCAGCTTGGGCTTTCCTTACTTAAGCACCTGCTTCAGCTAGTTTTTTTTTGTTGGTTGAAATGCCAGAAACTTTTGGCTTGATGATCACTGATCTACACAATAAATCAACTCACACAGCACATATACAAGAAACCACTAGCACAAGAAGCGACACACATTTTACACACAGACACACATAATGAAAACACGATTTCGTTGTTACACTGATACAATGTTGTTTTCTGCAATTTAGGATTGCATTTTACACCTTTTTTTGATTCTGCAGATTTAATGACGACTACTTGCTATGGTAAGATGTCCTCAAACAACCTAAAAGTAATCAAATTAGTGCAAAAACATGCCAAAACAATCTCGACAGCAACTTATATTAAGGTAGGGACAAGCGCTAATAAGATTGAAAAATAATATTATTTACGCGAAAAAAATAAATTTTATGTTTATATTTTAACTAAAGATATTAGACGCGTCTAAAGAAGCTTTTATGACAGATGCCAAACAATCTTATTGTGCTTAGGTTAAATTATTTACGCGAAAAAAATAAATTTTATTTATATATTTTACCTAAAGATGTTACATGCGCCTAAAGAAGCTTTTATGATGACAGATGCCAAGCAATCTTATTGGCCTTAGGTGCTACTATGTTTACTTTGAAAAAAGAAAGGAAAAATTAAGAACAAAGATACTTAAACGGTGCACGTGTTCGTTGTCATTTAAAATCTTTTCGAAATATTTTAAAGTCGCTTTTTAGGTGTGTTAATGGTAATTGTTTTATTGGACTGATATTCCGCCGCTTAGAAAGTTTCTCAGGCTTTTACCAAATACATTTTTTGCTCCTTGTACCGTTGTTTTTTGTTAATGGCCAGATTCCATGCACATGTTGGACACTGCTGTACAAAACTATTTGTGCGAGTAATTTCTAACCCAAATACGGCGAAATAGTAAAAAGGAGATAATGTTCTTTAAAAAAATGTAGCCGTAGTTTTATGGTTCGTACGTAGCCGAAATGTACCCAGCCTTCGAGCTTTGTCACTCCTTTAAAAATAATAAAAAAATTGTCTAACAATATAAGGAAGGTATTGTGTAATGGCTATGAAGAATAATGAATGGCTGTTAACTTATGTAAGGTCGTAGAAACTAGATCGAGTTCCACGTTGCATAGGTATAAGATAGTAGTATAGTATAGTATTTTTTGTGATTTCCTATATTACTACGATGTCTCCTTATAATTGCGGGATTTCAATGTGTTAGCGGCAAGGTGACAAGGCTAAAGTTGTACCAAAAATTACTTGAGAGCTCCTAGCACCCTTACAAAATATTCGCGATTTTCTTTGTTATTGAAGTTAATTTTTTGGCTAAACTGTTTGAATGCTTTTCTAATACTTAAATGAGTATTTACTTACCTAGACTTAGGTTTATTTACGATTTTATATGGAATTTATGAATTCAAATGTTCCTTTTTTTGGGCATAGTTTTGGGTGATAATATTAGAGTCATGTTTTGAGTTTTGAAAATTATGAGTGTGAAATATTTTTCGGGAGTATTAAGATGTGTGTAGTGACTTAAATTTTAAAACTTTTGTTGATGAATGTGGTGTGGTATTTAATATACAAAATGGATGGATCTCACCGAATTTGTGTCACTATGTGACTTAGTAGTGCGTTTTTTTTTTCCTGGAGTTCGATCTGGAGCAGTAGTTGGCCTCTATGTTTGAGGACGGAGCTGGACACGTTCCTTACTGCACTCTCCTTATGAAGCTCACCATGAAACTCACGCACACACTTTAACACCACACTGGCCCTGCCGGGCTGCTATATACAAGTCTGGTTTTGGCAAGCTTTTGAGTCCCGCCTAAAAACACCAGGTGTTTATATACGACGACTATTATTTACCTTGAAAAAAGAGTTTTAATAGAACACATAGTCTTTCTTAATAAATATGATTTGTTTACAAGATTTTACACACAGATTCAATTTCACGCGATTCACAGTACCAGCACCCATTAATTACTAACAACATTCACACCAATCACACTGAAATAAACGCGATTCACTTCGTTATCCGCGTCGGATTAAACACGATGCGCAATGATTCTAACGCTGATCACTATAAAATTAACGCGATTCGATAAGACAATTTCAAAACACAGACAAAAAGACTGGTGGAATTTAAAATAAGAGCTCAGAAATTATTTAATCACTTAAGCCCGGTACTTTTTAACAGAAATTACATCGTTTGAAAATAGCGTTCACGCGTTTGAGTCCAACAAACAGTTGTCAGCTAATTCACTACTACACGTTAACAAAAAATCACTTCGCGGCTTTAATTAATTATTATCACTCTACTATCACTGTATTAAAATAACATTATCTGTTGGTGTAAAAAAAAGGTTGACTTTTATTTTTACTTTTTTTTATATATGAAATTGAACCTTAACTGTATGGTCTTCTAGATGTGACAAAGTCTCTCAGTAAAATATGTCGTTTTGGTGTTGGGATAGTGGTAATTATTAGTTGATAAGTGGGCGGAGGATAGTTTTTTGATGTGAAATTGGATTTTATTTGTATGGTATTAAGGTATGTGTGAGATATGTCGTTTTGTTGTTGGGAGGCTGTGAGTGGAGTCGATGATGGTGTAATAGAAGCGTTTTTTTTTAATTAAAATAATAATTTTACTTAATGATTGATATTCATCGTCCGGATGTTTTTTTAGATGTGTGACTATGATTGTGGGAAGTATGGTTGTTAATTAAAATAATTGTACATTTTCCCGAAATTAATTTGCTATTAACCTTTCCGGTGTGCAATAAAGAGTTATCTAGCTATATAAAATTATTACTTAATAATAGGGTTACAGCCGGTTTCTGAATTGAGCATTTGACGTTGAGAACAACTTAAGCTCGACTTAAGTATGTCTCAAAAGTATTTCTGTTTTTGAATTAAGTTTAAGTGTAATTTGAGTATTTGAAGTTGAGAATTCTCAACTTTGACATCAACTAGTGCTTAACACGAAATTTGCGTTGCACAACACAACTGACAGTACTCAAAGCCTGCTCACTGTGAACTTAAGCGTCTGAAAGCTAAGCAACCCAATAAGGGTACTTAAGTCCTACTTTAATTCAAATTTGCGACAATTTGCTATGGCTGTAAAAGATCAAGCTACAACAGGTAATAAGGAAGTGCAAACAAAACGCTATTAAAATTCAGACAAAGTAAAATAACTCAAAAAATACTATAATTCAGACAAAGTTATATTAATCAGAAATATACGAAGGCGAACAAAAGTAACAGTAAAAAGCATTGGCACACTGGATGTATTTCTACTTTGAGAAAGAGGTCAATCGTCGAATCAAAATCTGCCGGGCAGCGTTCAGGAAACTGCGCAAGAGCGTCTTCTCGTCTGAATTACCTCAGTGTCTGAAGACGAAAGTCTTCAACCAGTGTGTGTTACCAGTGCTGACATACGGATCTGAAACGTGGTCTATAATTGCGGTATACGCAATGTGTTATTGTGTTACCAGTGCTGACATACGGATCTGAAACGTGGTCTCTACTATGAGCCTCATAAAGAACCTCAAAATCACACAACGAGCGATGGAGAGGGCTATGCTCGATGTTTCTCTATGAGATCGAATCAGAAACGAGGAGATACGTAGTAGAACTAAGGTAACGGACATATCCCTACAAATTAGTAAGCTCAAGTGGCAGTGGACAGGGCACATAGCGCGAATAAATGATGGCCGTTGGGGCAAAAAAGTTCTAGATTCCGAGGAGGAGTGAGGAGACCTTTCGATAAAAAGTGCATCGAGGGATGTCCACCGATAAGATGGACGAACGACCTTGTTAAGATCGCGGGTTCACACTGGATGCAGACCGCTTGTGATCGGTCGTAGTGAAAAATCGTGGAAGAGGCCCATGTTCAGCAGTAAACGTCTGATAATGATGATGATGATGAGTGTATTTCGAAGTTCTTCAACTTATAAACTTTTCAATCATCAAACATTGCAGGAAATCAAACTTTATCCTTCCTTTATCAAGTTGGAGTATGACATTGACACTGATTGATTGACAAAAGACATTCCGTTCTCGGCCATCGTTTGCAATTTCATTTTAATTAAAATATTATAGTAGTGACTATTTAACTTAAAATCTTATTTGCAATCTGTTGCTCTTAGGAATATATAACTGACATAATGAAATCCAGAATTTATAAATGCCAATAATGAAACCAAATCTCTTTATAAATACAAACAGGTAAAAATCGGTTGTTTTAACTTGTAACGGAACGTTGTATAATCAAGGACAAAACTCAGTTGAATATGGTTTGAGACAATCTTAAATTTACGAATGAAACGTAGGAAACTTAAGTATTCATCAACTATTTGAGCAGATCTCAACAGATTTTCACTCAAATGCTCAAATCAGAAACCGGCTGTTAGTGATTGTTGGTTTTTGTAAAATGCTGAGTTTAAATTGAGCATTTAATAATTGCTATTTTGAAGCATGGTTTCCGGAGAGAAAATAATGTGGTTTGTAAAATGAGGACATATGTGTGGGTTTTATTTATTTATTTATTTATTTAATTACTTTACATCAATCGACAGCTCTTAAGACTAAGAAAATAAACAATATTTATATATATTACCTACAGCCAATAAAGGATTGACAATTTACAAATTGCTGCTATAAATTAATTACAGCGAATGGTTGTGAAAGATAAATTTACAACAATAAGACGTATATAACTCTTATTAACTTCAGATTATATAACAAATAAAAAAGAAATTAATTAAGCAAGAGTCATTTTAGAATAATAAGTAAGTAAGGAAGTCGGTAAATAGCGAAACGCTAAAAGTTAAAAGCATACAGTTAACACTTTATTTCTTTAACCTTTTACGCATAAAGATCATGCTATCCACACATTAGCGTAATACATGCACTCACAACAAAGCAAATCAAAAATAAATAAATATGAAACATGAAAATGCAACGAGGAGTGTACCGACTCAGCAGGTTCTCGTTTTATTCTTCAAACATTTTTATAACTAAATTTCTGAATGCCGATTTACCCAGGTGAAATATGTCAATAGAACTAAACTGTTTCTTATAAGTTCTGAGTAAACGGCATATTACCGAGTTTTGAGCATTAGTTCAGAAAAAAGACTGGTGTGCCTTGTTCGTCTTTTAGGCACGCGGAATCTTAGCACAAGAGTAGATAAATCAATACAGTCAACGTTGCTCCTACAAATTCCAAACAACATTAACATATCAAGAAGCAACCTTCTATTCTCCAAAGACAGAAGGCGATGGTATTTACAATTTAGGCCATAGTCACTGCTACATCGAAAACTGCGGAAATTCAGGTGTTTAATAAATTTTAATTGTATGTCTTCAATGTCCTCCTTGTATTTTATATATATTGGGTTCCAAAACCTGCTGCAGTATTCCAATACACTGCGAACATAGGAAAAGTATAACATTTTAAGACACGAGATGTCCGAGAAAGGCTTGGCAGTACGCAGTACAAAACCCAAATTTTTATAGGCTCTGTTAACAACATTTTCTACATGGTCAGAGTAAGTCATTTTGGAATCCAATATAACACCCAAATCCCTGATAGTGTTGAACTTTTTTATATATGTGTCGTTAAAGTGGTATTCAAATTGAATAGGATTTCTTTTGCGACTGAAAGTAACATGTGCGCACTTCGAAATATTTATCGTTATCCAATTATTGGCATAGTACTCATTAAGACTATCTAAGTCACACTGAAGTTTGTCACAGTCGGAAATATCACTGATGCGGCAATAGATTTTGGTGTCATCAGCATACATGAGACACCTACTGAAGAGAATATTGCGTTCAATATCATATAAATAAGCGAGATATAGCAAGGGCCCTAGAATGGAACCCTGTGGGACGCCGGATGATATCTGAACATAGTCAGAACGATACCCTCCCACCACAACTGCCTGACAGCGATTACGCAAATAAGAGTCTACCCACCTTAAAAGATTCCCGTGGATTCCCAGTTCATACAACTTACGCTTGAGAATAACATGATCCACACGATCGAACGCCTTCTCAAAATCAGTGTAAATCACATCAACCTGACAGCCCTGTTCCATGCCGTGCAATACATCGTTAGTGAAGATAGCGAGAGTAGTACAAGTGGATCGACCCTTAAGAAAACCATGCTGTTGAGGAGGAATACGTCTACTTAAAAAAGGATAAATATTGTAGTGCACAACCCTTTCAAATAATTTACTTAAGACATTTAGAATTGAAATTGGTCTATAATTTGAGATAGCCATTTTTAGGCTTTTTTTATGTACAGGAACGATATGTGCTACTTTCCATAAATCAGGAAAGTAGCCATTAGACAAACATCGGTTGAAAATAAGTGATATTGGTAATGAGAGGGACTCGCAACATCTAATAAAAAAGATGGGGGGAAGGCCGTCACTACCGGGCCCTTTTTCAGGGTCAAGGTTCTTCAGCAACTTTAAGATGTATTCATTACTAATTTGGATATTATTTACATTATCATTATAACAAGAACTATCATCAACATCTAAAGCGTGCAAAGTATTAGACTTCGTAAAGTTCTTCAGAAAGAAATCGTTAAAAGCACTACATATATCCTTTGTATTGGACAGCAACTTTTTATCATATGTCATTAGTTTTGGGTAATTACTCTTGGCTCCCCTTTTGTCCTTTATATAACTCCAGAATAAATTAGGATGCCTTTTAATATTGTCTTGAGAGCGTGAGATAAAATTCTTATAACATTTATCCTGTAACTCTTTCTGCTTTGATCTTAATACAGAGAATTCGACGTAGTCCACGGGGTTGTTAAAACGTTTCCAGTGTTTATGGACGCGATTTTTCTCCTTGATTAAGTTAATCAATGCCTTACTATACCATTTGGGGTATTTTGAAATGTTCGTGACAGTAATCATAGGTATGTACCTATGTATGTATGTATTTATTAATTGCATCATTAAGCAAAGCATAAAACCTGGTAATGACGTCTTCGATATTACTTATACTTTCAATAAAGGACCAATCAACTTTAAAAAAATGTTCATTAAGTGACATATAATCACCCTTACAGTATTGGTATTTACATATTTGGGTTTAATTACCTAATGATAGAATTACGGATCGTTGTTTTGTAAAATGTTTGATGTTAACGTTCTGGTGATTTATTAGTGAATGATAGGTTTAAGGATTATTGTTTTGTAAAATGATGAGCTTAAATTAACGATTTAATAATAGCTTCAGAGAGATAAGGATTTAGTTTCTAAAATGGATGGCTTAAAATGAATTTATTAATCAATTGCTTTTAAACCAATCATCTAACACTTTTTACAACCAAATGTTTTAGGTATTCGAAATTTAAATGTATAAAATATTATTTATATCTTCGGTATTCGGACGAATATATTTAAAACAGTCGCATTAATACCTAAATATCCTATACTTAAAAGCAATAGAATATCTTGTAGGTATTTCAAATCTATAATTATAAAATATGTTAAAAACTTCAAGACAAAGATAAAGATTTGTCAGACTTACCTTTAAGCCCGTTACCTTACCAAAGATAATACGCTTACTAAAAAGCGTTTTCTGTATGTAGCTTTCCTCGTAATAAAATTATCATTTGTTTTACGTGCCCAATTCCCCAAACCGTCTTAGCTCAACAATACGTATTCCGTATTGTTTGCAATTTTTATAACACGCCACAATAATAATAATGAAAATCTATTTAAGTTTCAGATTACTAAAACAAATAAATTATATATTTTTAGCTAATCATTAAAAAAAAACTTACAAATATCTTCTTTCTTCCTAGTAAATATATTTGTTTATAGTAGAAAGTTATAACTTATCATAGTTATCATACATCCATTCTTTTTTAGTAAAAGTGATACATCTAAATGTCAAAGATGGTGACGTGAAAAATTTTTATTTATTTAAAATGATCGTTCTAATCATCAAACACTACTAACGACAGAGATGTCAACTTATTCTGTAGTAACAACATTGATTTTACTCCGAACATCTACATGGTCAATAAAATCTCAGAGTCGAAGGCAGGACAATTGGATGATCAAACGAACTTACCTTAAGTGAAGTTCGATCCAAATTGTCCTGACTTCGACGAAGAGATTTAAGGTCCCACCCTTCCCAATTCCCGTGTACGTTTTTTTATGCAAAAATAATCGTCACCCGTACCATAGGTACAATCAATGTTGTGCATCTCATACATCGGTCTCCTTGCTCTGAAATGAATGAGTGACAGGCGGCTGGCAGTGCTGTGAGGCGTGGGAGGGAGTGAGGTTTTTTACTTTCTCTTTCTTGCGCTAAACCTGTGTGCGAGTGAATAGACCCGTAGCAGGGCATACTACATATATATATATATATATATATATATACATTGGTGACGTCACGCAGCCTAAGCGTTAATGAAAGCGCTTGCAAAATTCAACAGGCTTGCTAATGTGACGGTGGCCGAGTCGTATAGGCATACGCCCGGATTGCGTAAAACACGGGGTTCGATTCCTCGTCCGTCACAGAGCCAAAAGTTGCTTTTTACAAGTGCAATTTGCAATTTATATTATTAAGTTTGTATAGTGACAAAACACTATCAAAACACAATTTTAATTATATAACCATCTAAAAAACTAACATTTAAATTTTTAACACACGCAAAAATCAACAAAACCAACATAACTTGAACCCACAACACATCACAAACACACAACTATGAGAGACCTTCTTACTGGTTTTGAGGTGAATTAGAACCGCCAATAATACACTACTTCCACAACCTCAGAGGCTAACCACTTCGCACTTCGTACGCTTAAGGGCTGATTTTTCAATAGTCAGATAAGAAATATACGTCGAACAAAATACAATATGGCTAATTTGAAAACGTCACCCAATTGTCAGCAATCACACGTAACTGTATTTTTTTTAATCTGTCGCTTTATAATTTATCAGTCTGATAAGTTTTATCTGACCATTGAAAAATCGGCCCTTAGTGATATAGTGGCACAAATTTGGTGAGATCCTTCCATATTGTAGATTAAATACCACACTACATTCATCAACAAAGGTTTTAGAATTTAACTCAAGACAGACATCTAGGCACCTCTAACACTCATAATTTTCAAAACTCAAAACATGACTAATAAACACTCATTTATCATCATTCATAATCACACTCGCAATAATTAGGTTTCATGACAACACTAAAATTCACATACAGCACAGAAACTTTACAGATACAGTTTAATTCATTAATAAAATACAGTATTTCATGATTTCATAAATTCGAAATAATATTGTAATTAATCCTTAGTGTAGGTAAGTAAATACAAATTTAAGTATTAGAAAAGCATTAAAATCATTTAGCCCAAAAATTCACTTCAAATAACAAAAAAACACGAATATTTTCTAAGGGTGCTGGCAGCTTTCAAATAATTGTTGCTACAACTATGATATCGCCACCTTGCCGCTAACACATTTAAATCCCGTAATCATAAGAGAACATCGTAAAAATATAGGAAATCACAAACAATAATAATCTTATACCTATACAACGTGGAACTCGATCAAGTTTCCACAACTTTACATAATTAAACAGCCATTCATTATTTTTTTATAGTCATTACACAATACCAGGGCCACTCAGAAAGTATTGCAAAAAAAGTTTTTTCATTTCTTCTGTTCGGAAAATAGAACTTTCATGTGAAGATAGACGGGTGGAAAATATCTTTTCCATCCCTAGGGTGGAAAATAATTTACTTTTAATTGCTACGATCAGACATGGAGTTAAAGATAATTATGTCACATTATATTATGAAAACGAACAAGCTTTCCATATTTTTAAGATTAGCTAAACATTCAAAGCGTGTTTATTATGGTCACTAATTTGAAAAATGTTCAACTAGTCTATTTTTTTACAATTGAAAATCTACAAATATATTTCGGTTTCCCGCCATACGTGTCACTTTTTTCTTCATTTTAAATTGTCACATTATGTTTATCTTTGACGATATTTTTTTGAGTTTGGTCGATTATTGCATAGATTATTAAGCAGGTGGAGGTGGAGGTGAATTGCCGCCATTTTTGTTGTTCATTAATCTTCTTACTCACTCCCACCTTTAGTTGTCATTCATAGCGCTATCTCATGAGGCAAAATTGAACCTGGAATTTAACATAATCTGTGGTAGTTTTGGTGACAAGTTACCTTGTTTTCGGAAGGTTGCGTTCTTCTCCTATTATTATTATTGTCTGTGAGAAAAAATCGAGCGATATTTTTAACAATGATTTTAAATATTTGATATCGTCCGCGTTTTATGTAGTACTCTGTTTTCTTCCGTGCCTTTACTGTCCTTCTAATCTCGTGTTTTATGTATAACGACATTTCGATTCGATTCGATAGTGCATTACTCAGCCAGGCCACAAGGGCTCAGATCCGGTAAAACCGGCAAACCGAGGTGCACGAGTTGGAGGCAGGAGGGACACGCTCTGGGATGGGAGAGGAAGGTCGACAAGCCGCAGCCCTCCGACCAGAACCAAAGTAGCTATTCAGCCTAAATTGGTCTAGGAGTAGGGAAGACGGGTATCATCCATGGGGAGTAAGCGTTGATGCTCTGAGGGGTTGGGCTATCATGCCATGGTGGTCTTCTGTATCTGTTATTTGCTGCGCTTCGACGTTGATCATTGTAGCTATCTTTGGCTTATGGCTCGCTGCGCTCCGACATAGATCATTGAGGGTGTCTTCGGCTTAAGGCTCGCTGAGCTACGTAATTGATCATTGAATCTGCCTTCGGCTTATGGTTCGCTGCGCTCTGACATTGATCTTTGTCGCTGTCTTCAGCTTATGGCTCGCTGCGCTCCGTCGTTGATGATTGTAGCTGTCTTCGGCTTATGGTTCGCTGCGCTCCGACATTGATGATTTTAGTTGTCTTCGGCTAATGGCTCGCTGCGCTCCGACGTTGATGATTGAAGCTGTCTTCGGCTCATGGCTCGATGCGCTCCGATGTTAATGATTGTAGCTGTCTTCGGCTTATGGTTCGCTGCGCTCAGACGTTGATCATTGTCGCTGTTTCGCTTATAGCTCGCTGCGCTCTGACGCTGATGATTGTAGCTATCTTCGGATTATGGCTCACTGCGTTCCGACGTTGAACATTGTCGCTGTTTCGCTTATAGCTCGTTGCGCTCTGACGCTGGTCATTATAGCTGTCTTCGGCTTACTGCTCGCTGCGCTTCGACGTTGTTCATTGTCGCTGTTTCGCTCATAGCTCGCTGCGCTCTGACGCAGATGATTGTAGCTGTATTCGGCTTGTGGCTCGCCGTGCTCCGACGTTGATCATTGTAGCTGTCTTTCGCTTTTGGCTCGCTTCGCTTCAACGTTGATCATTATAGCTCTCTTCCGCTTTGGCTCGCTGCGCTTCAACGTTGACTATTGAAGCTTCTAGTATTGTGCTTTCCTGTCATAAGAGTCTGCTTCAGATTTTTTTTATACAAAAAAAATGTGGTTTCTTTTTTTTAGTTGCCGGAAAATTTGCCTGACCATCACTGATCCGCACATAAAGTCAACACACAGTACATATAGAAAGGTGAAAATCACTAGCACGAGTAGCGACACACATAGACACACGAACTCACGCACAGACATCATGAGGACACAATTTCGTTTGATTACACTGCACACACATGCATTTTACACTTTTTGGCGATTCTGCAGTTTTTCATGGATTTTCTTGCTATCTACAGATATCTTTAACCTGAAAGAAAAATTAGATTAGTGCAATACATGCCAATCTTGATGGTGGCTTGCGTTGAGTAAGAGCAGGCGCTAAAAAGGTGCACGTCTGAAAGCTCTTATGACAGGCAAATTTATTGGCCGTTTGTGCTTTGTTTTCTTTTAAAACAATATTGTATTATAGAAATGATGAAAAAATATGATTCAACAGTGAACATATTAACTTGATAATCGATTTTCATATTCCGCCACTTAGAAAGTTTTTCAGGGCTTTAACAATTTACTCTTCGGGTCCTGATGTTATTATTTCGCATGTTGTTGGCTTTTTTGACAACGGTCGGATATTCTTTGCTATGCACGTGTTGGGCAATGTACAATATTATTTGTGCAAGAAATTGAGGGTGAATTTTTTACCTAACTACGAGGAAATTGTTATAGGGAGGTACATACTATTATTTGTTTAAAAAACTTAGATTATTTCGTTTTATAGTTCACAGTATTAACACAGCTTTTTTTAAAGAGGTATTTATAAATTGTTATTCCTTCGTTCACTCTACCGCCGGCGTCCTATCGACCCAGGGCGTCCGAATAAATAACTAACACCTGCACCGTTCAAGCATCTTTGTTTATATTTTTTCCAATACATTATTATTTTTAAAGCACCAAAGGCCAACAAGATCGCTTGGCATTTAACATAAAAGTTTATTTAGACGCGTGTAATAAATTTAGGTTAAACATATAAATAAAAAATAAATTTAAATTTTGCGCGTCAATAATGTATTTTTCAATCTTATAGTCTGTCCCTACTTAACTAAATACAAGCGGCTGTTGAGATTGGCATGTTTTGCGCTAATCTGATATTACTTTTAGGTTGCAGACATCTTAACATAGCAAGTAAAGTCGCCATCATATCTGCAGAATCAAAAAAGGTGTAAAATACAATCCTAAATTTGCAGAAAACAGCAATGTGCAGTTGAACAACGATATAGTTAGTGTACGATAGTACAACAACGAAATCGTTTTTTATTATGTGCTTATGTGTCGCTTCTTGTGCTAGTGGTTTCTTGTATATGTGTTGTGTGAGTGATTTATTGTGTTGATCAGTGATCATCAAGCTAAAGGTTTCTGGCAACACAATAAACAATAAAAAAATAAAACTAGCTGAAGCAGTGGAGCAAAGCGAACTACAATGATCAACGTCGGAGCGCAGCGAGCCGTAAGCAGGCGATAGCTTCAATGATCATCCGTAATTAAGGGTAGTGAGCCATAAGTGGACAGCAGCTAAAATGGTCAACGTCATCTACAATGATCAACGTAGAGCGAGCATAACGAGCTAAAAACTGACAACAGCTACCATGGTTTACGTTGATGAAGCGCAACGAGCTGAAAATTGACGAAAGCTAAATGGTCAACGTTGAGGAAGCGCAGCGAGCTATAAAATGACGATATCTACAATTGTAAACGTTGAGAGAGCGAAAAGAGATAAAAATTGACGACAACTACAATGGTCTACGTTGAAAGAGCGCAATGAGCTGAAAACTGACGACAGCTACAATGGTCTACGCTGAGGGAGTGCGGCGAGCAAACAATTGACGTCAGCTACAATGGTCAACGTTGAGGGACCGCAGCGAGCTCAAAACTGGCAACATCTTTAATAGTCTACGTTGAGAGAGCGTAACAAGCTATTAAAGGATCACACCAAATTTAATCATCATCTGAGCGCAGGGAGCTACAAGCAAACGAGAGTTATGATCGGCAACATCAACGACAGTCATAATGACCAAGGTCAAACGAGCACTTCGAGCTAAAAGAAGCAGTTAGAAACGTTTGATAGAGTGCACCAACCTATAAAAATACGACAGCCAAAACATAGACGTAAGTGGAATGAACCATCTTATGAAATTAATTTATTAAGTAGGTAAAAAACATATCTACCGTAGCAGTGCATCGACCATAATAACCGAATAAAAAGGAAGAACTTCTACGCGTATCCATCTCCGCGTAGCGTATTGAATCACAGCTGTTATAACAATTGCTACCTTGTCAGGCTTGGCTGCCACCAGTTACATAAATCCTCAATATTGTGCACCTATTTGTAAAGGATCAGCAGAACGCATCCTCTTACTTAACTATGAGCTGAACACTGTCTTATTTTGTTATTGACTCAATTAGTTAGCTGTCAAACAACAAGAATATTGACATGTAGGTAATATAAAATGGTAGCTGTGTATCTGTTGGTGTTGTCCTGTTTAAGTGACTTGAAATTATTAGTACTTTTTTTTATTTATTATTATTTGTGACTAATTTAAGCTCGACATGTTTACATTTATGACATCAAATTTCTTTTATTGACACTATTTATATACTTTAATAATTGATTAAAATTGACATACATAAAATTTAAAATTGACATAAATAAACCTGTAATACATTAATATACACTTCTGGACACATCTATTGGCCCACCTTAGAGTTTAGGTTTCGTAGCCCCCCCCCCCCCCCCCTGCCGAAATATGATTGCTAGATTGAACAAAAACTGTTGATGCAGTTTTAAACCTGATACATTTTACTATCTTTTTCGATCGTATTGTTTTAAATTTGAATTCAGAATACCATACGACATGGAGCTACGCCTAACAAGTCGGATATGCGCCTTGTTAAAGGCAATTGATTTTTGAATAAAAAACATGTTTTATCAAATAAAAGTTTAATTTAATATTAATAACGCGTGTTGCCTCCATGGACATCAACCACAGCTCTCATACGATTAGGCATAAAGTTTAACAACGGCTCTATGAAATTTTGAGGGATCATCTCCCATTCCTCTTCTATGGCAGTTTTCAACTCCTGCATCGTCTGGGCAACTGGCTGACGAGCCCTTACACGTCTTTTTAGCTCGTCCCACATGTGCTCAATGGGGTTCATGTCTGGGCTTCTGGTTGGCCAGTTCATAACTGTGATGTTCACATCCAGAAGATATTCCCTGACGATGCCGGCCGCATGGGCTCTTGCATTATCATGCATAAAAAGGAAATTTGGGCCCACATAATCCGCGTATGGTATCACGTGAGGTTCTAAGCACTCACGAATGTACCTTTCAGCATTTAATGTTGGCAGCCGTGGTCCTGTAACAACCTCAAGTTGAGTTTTGCCGCTCGCGGATATACCGCCCCAGACAGTCCACGAGCCACCGCGCCATAAGCAACCCTCTCTTCAAAGCAGCATTGTGCGAAACACTCTCCCTTACGTCGGTAGACCTTCTTTCTTCCATCATTGCCACGAGTACACGGCTCCAATCTTGCTGTGTCCAATTTAAATGACTGCGTGCGAAATGAAGGCGCGCTGTTCGGTGAGCTCGCGTTAGTTTGGGTCCATTAGCTGGCTTGTGTGGTACCATATCGCGTTCTTTTAACCTTCTCCGAACAGTTCGAGTGCTCTCAGATACTCCGTGGAAGTCGCGAAGTTGGTTTTGTATCTCAATGGAGATAAGGTGACGATTTATCAAGCTGGTCGTCACGATGAATCGATCCTGCCTTTCAGTTGTGACCCGAGATCGTGGCCTTCCTTGGCGACGAACAAAGCTGCCAGTCTCTAGGTACCTCCGATAAACATTCCGGACCGCAGATCGACTTAAATTAAGTTGAGCACTCACGTTTCTTTGGCTGTGTCCGGCCTGAATAAGTGCCACAGCTTGGGCGGCGACTTCAGGTGAAGTATCCATAGATTATTGATAGAACCTCACCTTAATGTAAAGAATAAGTAATGTTTGTTGCAAAACCAAAGATGTCAATCACTTTTTCAAGAATTAAATCCAAGTAAACCAATAAAACCAAGTTTTCTCAGTATTCTTTTGTTTGATATTCGCAAGGTTATGGCGCGAACTAGATCGGCCAACAGCCAAGATTAAAAATGTAATAATTCGTTATTTAAAACACAAATTACAGAAAATTTTAAATGAATTTGAGTATGTATTAAAATAAATATGTACATACTGTTATTTTTCGCATAAATACTGTTTGTTGTGTAAGTTATAACCCGACTAAATTATATCGCTTCATTTTCTTACTTGGTACTAGGGTTCAAATGTAAATTGGTCGGGTTAATAAACAAAAGGCACTAGTGCAATAATATACTGAAAAAGCACGCGTGTTTAATATCTTTGATTATGTGCCAAAAATCAGTGGAATAAAAACGTCATTTTGAGCAAGTGTGTTGAAAAATATGTTAATAAATTTAAAATTGCATTATGTTTAATTAAAACATTAGTAAATAGCACTCAAAAATTTCAATAATTTAGTCCTACATATATCAAAATAAACTTTAAAAAAAAGTAAAAACCGACTTCAAAACCAAAATGCACTAAAAAGTCTTAAATAAACTCTTCACCATTGAAAGGAAAGGAATCCGTTTTAAGCAAACAATTTCTTTTTGGAGTCGGTGCTGTGATAGTTGATGCTTGATGGTCAAAGTGATGGCACCGACTCCAAAAAGAAATTGTTTGCTTAAAACGGATTCCTTTCCTTTCAATGGTGAAGAGTTTATTTAAGACTTTTTAGTGCATTTTGGTTTTGAAGTCGGTTTTTACTTTTTTTTAAAGTTTATTTTATTTCTTTATTTTTAGTAATTACATAAGAGGGGGGGGGGGGGGGAGTTGCACCTTATGATTCTATTTTTTACGAAGCTACAAATTACCTATCATAAGTTGTGTCATTATAATTACTGAACTCCTAGGCGTTAAGGAGTTCCACCATCAGCTCAGCCCCACAAAATGTTGACTTTCAGACGTAACAACACGTCAACATTAAGATTCTAGTAAAGAAACACTATACGTGCCTTTAAAATTTGAGGGTTTCCCTCAAATACACCAAGATCCCATCATCAGATCCCAAAATGGAAAAAATGGGACTAACTAGAAGGTATACCCTCTAAGTAGGTGAAAAAAATTTTCGATTCGGTAGACAAACGACTGAGATATGAGGTAACATACATACAAAAAAAAAAATGATGATAAAAAAAAAACATACAGACGAATTGATAACCTCCTTCTTTTTTGAAGTCGGTTAAAAAATAATAGTTTTTTTTAACAAAAGTAGGCACAGGTAAAACTTAAAGTAATATCTAAATATAGAAAATAACTTTCATTTCATTTTAAGTATATGCGTTATTTGATTTGATAGTTGGATATCAAAGAAAATAATTATTTCGATAATAGCCAACCCTGCGTTCAACGAGAAAATAGGCATACCATGCCTTAAAGCTATAGTCGTTTTCGAGGGATAAAATATTTTCAATCACCACACATTTATAACTTTATCATTCATAATAAGTATTGTGAATGAGGTGGCGCATAATTTATTTATTTTTAAGTTGGTAACAAAGACCAATTCACACTTGACTATTTTATATTAATATTGAAAAATCAGATTACACCATATTTACCTTAACGATACGCACACACCCTTAACTTTCATCTAGAGATCTTCTTACGACGGCACTCTAAGGGAGATTTTTCTTAAACTTACTTAATCAGCTACTCCCACTTATACGACGGTCATTCTCACGATAAGGTGTTCTTCGTATAATTTCCGTCACGATTTTCTATTTCGTAAGAAATTCGTTTAATTGGCTATTAAATTAAGAAAAGACGATAAATTAAACAGAATTATGTATTTGGCACTACAATGTGCCGACTGGTTATGGAGTTATGAGGTGACAAAGTTTTGGGTGTGACGGAAATTAGAAAATAGCTTACTTAAATTAATATTGTATTGAAATAAAACTCAAATCGGAAATAAACATAATTTATTGAAAAGTTATTGTACAGTCTACAAATAACAAAAAACCTCTTTAAAAAACCTCTTGCTTTCTTATTTGTTTTTTACGTGCAGGAGTTTCTAGATTCATTGGCAATATTTTACCTTCGCTGCTCTTTTTATGGTACCTTTAGCGGTTTATTTCTTTGTACACAGCGTATTAATCGGGATCATTCTTGATTCTTTCTCTTCTTCGTTGCTGTCTAAGCCTTTGTTGCTCCAAAATCTCCTCTCGACTTCGTTTTGGCTTACCCATGTTTTCTGTAAAATAAGAATACACATTATGGTATATGCTATGTACACCTACCAAAAAACTTTAAGTAGGCACCTGTTTTAAGGTAAAAACATAAAGAAAACAAATGTTGTCAGGTATTATATAACGTTTCCGTCACGTTTAGCGTGACGGAATAGGGTGATAAAAATTAGGAACACGACGGTATTTATGAGATATTAATTAAAAAATGGTAAACAATACAGTATATTGCTACAAGTATGAGGTAGCCAACGAATGCCTGCATATAATATTATCACAGACTAGTTTGTATCCATTTTAAAATATTAATTAAAAGAGCGAACGGAAATTAGAAAAGAGGTGAACCAAGCGAATAGAAATTAGGTACTTACGGTCGTAGTTCGCCAACGGAGCAAGTGATACGGGACCGCTTCGGTTGCCTGCCGCGGCGGAACTGATCAAACACGACGTTGCGCTAGGGATAGGAATTACTTACTCTGCGAGCAAGATATTCGCTACTTTTATACTAGTGACAGAAATTAGGCATGATGAAAGGACAAACATATTTTTCGTTTTGACGAAGAAAATACACAAGTTAAACAGAATATTTTTAGTGAATAATAATACTTAATTGTTAATCTTAAAATTGTATGAACTGCAATGTACCAATCGTAACTTATTTTGACACTGTTGAAGGTTTTGTACTTGAATCTGGGTTCTGGACAGCGAACGGAACTTAGGAGAACGACCTAAGAAAAAATAATTAAGTGCTATTTTACAAGACGATGTGTCTCAAATTTAAATTCCTAAAAGATATATGCTAGATCTAGTCCCTAAAAAATTGACAGCTTCAAAATATAACAAACTAGTCAGATATTTGCACGGACGCACCAAAACCAGGCCTGCTGAGAATGACCGACGAATAGTAAATTTATCAGCTAATTACCAATGATATTGTATTATTATGACAGTAATTATGGCATCAGCTATTCGCGTTATGTCACAAGGTAAACGCGAGTAACTTTGAGAAATAAACTATGGAGATTTAATTTATTCATATTGTTTATTACGGAAAATGCTGTGGCAGCTTTAGTTATTCGAGAGATCATAGGCTGAGTAGAAGTTGGTTATTAGTCAAATGGTGCGCGGAAATTTGAATTATTGAGGGAAGAAATAAATAACAGTTATTTATTTCAAACATGAAAATATTTAAATTTGCTGATTATATAAAATAAAATTAAAAAAGGGGTCAGAACTGTCAGATATGACAATTGGAAGGAATCGAAGGACTAGTTGTCTAATTTAGTGTATCATTTAACTCCACCAAGTGAGAACAAAGCTATGATCTCATTCAGAGTTGGTGTATTGGTCGAAAAGGGGTAAGGAAATGTATTAACAGTACTCAATAGAGTGAGCTTTGATCAGTGATAATAACAAATAGATATTATTTACTTTATAAATATGGGAATGCTTGTGGGAGGTTGTCTGCCAGTTAGAATTTCAGGTAGGTTTATCGCTACGATCAGTTGTCGTTTAGCTTAAAACCAACCTGGGGCCGAATGTAACGGAAGGTCCGTCACTCCTATAACTGGCAGTGATTGAAAATTAAAGTCAAATTAAAAAATCATATTCATTAATCACTTAAGCGTATGTGAACGAGACACAATAGATATTCTATTGTTATGCAGTCTCATACGACCGCTCGGGTGTTGAAGTATTGAAAAAAAAAATTTGGGCGTGTGTGTCCAGCCTTAAGTATAGACGCGTAGCGACGCGGGTTTTTGGCGGCAAAACTTCCCAAAATCGCTACTGCGCATGCGTAGAGAAATGTCGCCGTTGTCGCCACCTTAATAAAAGGAAAAAAGCGGGCTGGGGCGGGGCTTGTTCGTTGACAATCGTCTCTCCGGTGAGACTCGATGTTGGCATCCTAGTATATTGGTACGTGCCTTACTTGATTTCGAGTTTACTTTTCTTTATTTTAAAATCTGTGTTATAATTTTGCTATCAATAATTCATAAATTTAACTTAGTAATTGTGTAACTCGAAGTCCTAACGAGACGTGTCTCGGGGTGTTCCATGAAAACCTAACGGTGATACACGTAAATGGGACATCTTAACTGGCGAACGCCAGGATGCAATTGATTGTCTTATACTGCAAGCGTTAACATCACAACGCTAAACGACACACTTCCTAGACCGGAGTAGCTGGACTGAGAAATCAGGCTGGTGAAGAAAGCTAGGGAGGTCTCCCCACCTCTTGTCCGGAACCGGTCGCGGTCCAAGTCCAATTAGCGGTCGGCTCCACATACACACGGAGTAGGATAGGTACACTAGAGGATTCCGCCTCGATCCCTTCGCTAGCTTAGGAGCTACATCCCTTTACAGGGGGGGGGGTGAACTCACATACCACACACCACACGTTTAGTTTAAATGTGAAGCCCCGCCTCTAGTTTGCAAATACATACATAATGGGAATTTTAGGCCTTAACAGTAGACATAAATAGTAGCTTGGTCATGGGAAACATCTTCTGTTGGAATCGGGTACTCCCCTCGTTGCATATTAGTTGTTGCACCCCTTGTGGTGAAGTCGGCGAGCCTTGGGTTCCGCGCGAATGATTCTGGGAGTCAGGATAGAAATGTACACCCCAGACGCAATTGGTATGTGATGAATGGTTGGCTTGAGAAAGACTCTAGATAGATCTCAAGGAAAGCTTGATAGGCAGGTAGGAACGGATTGTATATCTTAGGGATTATAGGGATTTACACCTTTAATAGGTAGCATTAAGAACATAATAGGCAGGTAAATATAGACTGGAATGTCCTAGGGAAATGAATAAGTTTTAATTTTATGTAGGTAAATTCATTCATGACAATAGGGGGGTTGATAAGTTCAGTGAAAGATTTTATAGAATGTCGACTGATTTCAGAATTTGAGTTAGGGAACCTAGTTGTGATAAAAATAACAACTAACCACTGATGTTAATTCAAACACATATAAGAGTTGACCATATGGCAATTCTGTCTGTAGCCACTTGTTGTATCATGCGGCTAATTATGCTACAGCTATCTTCACTACATCACTGATGAAACATCAGTTTAGCATTAATATTCAAGAGACTTACAAAGAATAAAGTCAGTCAAATTCTATGGAATTATATCATTGGAAATTAAGAAGACTTAATTTCAATTGTTCTCAAGGTAGACAAGACTAAACTACTGAAATAAGCAATATTGCTTAAACTAAGGTTACCAAAGGTACTGAATATTTACTCAAAATATGAGTTAATTATGAGAAAAGTTATGTCTACTTGCAAGAAATGATTGAAAAACCTACACTAGATTTGTACTCACAATCTTAGTGTTACTGTTGTTAGACAATGACAGAAATTACAGAACAAGTTCTGTACTAAGGAAAGGTTTACTAAAAATAGAACCGACTAAATAAAGATTTTATTTATTTAATATACATTTTATAAATATTTATTTATTGAAATACCTATTTTGATGTGAACTTTTAATAAATCAGTTTGTAAACTAAGATGAACAAAATATTTTTTTAACCGACTTAAAAAAGGAGGAGGATATCCATTCGACTACATGTTTTTTGTGGATGTGTTACCTCATATCACAGTCATATGTGGACCTACAACCACCGCCTGACGGGAATGTCCGCACACTCCGGGCCATTCCCGGTGCACCGAAAAAGTAAAAAAAACAAAAA
Source organism: Pyrausta purpuralis (assembly GCA_963924145.1). NCBI lineage: Eukaryota > Metazoa > Arthropoda > Insecta > Lepidoptera > Crambidae > Pyrausta > Pyrausta purpuralis. The sequence goes on along the minus strand of OZ001651.1, from coordinate 15,857,697 downwards.
AGGTTAGCTCAGGTCAGGTAGCTCCCCCCTCGAATGGAGCACGCCTTGTCGTGGCGAGGGGGCTCAGTAGCCTGTCGCAATCCAGCGGCAGGTGAAGCCAAGATGCTCCGTGGAGAGTGCCGCTGCGTCTGTTTCCCGTGGCGGCAGTGGCAGTAGTGAGTCGCGTCTGTCTCGCATCGAGCGGCCGCTCACTATAAGTCGTTGGACTCCCGGCACCCCTCTGGTTTATCAGAGGAGGCAGGGGATGTCCTGAGGACTTTGGTCCTCTGGGTGAGCTCGACGTGCATTTGCCGTCGGGCGTGGATCGACTCGTCGGGAGGGTCTCGGACAGACGGTGTGGGGACACCTCTGTCCAATCACCAGGGACCCTCCTGAGGCGCCAGTGTGCCGTCTGGAGTGGGATGTGAGCTTCTCACCCCACTCCGTGGAGATCCGCCCTCCTGATAGAGGGTGGACGTTGCTGCTGGCAAGGGTAGCAGCACTGTTGAGACGCCGCGGCCCCTGCTGTCACAGCCAACAAACGCGGCGGGCGTCGTCAGGTTTTAGTGGGTATACCCGAATTCGGGGGAGTCCCACACACGCCCCTCCGTTCCCCGACGGAGGGGCGTGTGTGGAGTTTAATACTTCTAATTACTTTTAGAGTTAAATAAAGTTTCATATTTTGTATGAAGAACATGGAATAGGGTGTTTACACGTGATGAAATAGCAGGACTTTGCTGACTTAACTTCACGTGTTCACACTAGCTGCGTGTCATCCTCGCTTACTTGCGTGCAGGAAAAGGTTTTGTTCTTAATAGGTACTTTGTTTGGGCTGGGGTTTGGGTTTAGTTTAAATTTTGAAGTTTGAGTATATAAATGTAAATGATTATATCTGACCGGTCACATTTGTCATAAACCATACATGACCGGTCAAATACGTATACGTACGTATGTGATGAAGCGTAAATATAATTTCCTGACTTAGTTTTCGCAAAAAAAAAACACATTTTGTGTTGTTGTGGGAATAAGTTTTGATCAAATTTTACTGAATCAATATGAATGAATATTACCATTTATGACAGTTAATGACCGTTTTCGACTATGTTATAGTCATTTTCAACATTTCAGTGTTTGAACGCGCTAATCTCAGGAACTACTGGCCCGATTTGAAAAATTATTTTTATGTTGGATAGTCCATTTATCGAGGAAGGCTTTAGGGTATAAAACATAAAGAAACGACTCACAAGACCACAGCAGCAATGAAAAATGTTGCGAAAACGGGAGAAAGATATTCCTTTTGAGAGCTTCCGCTGCGTACGCTGCGGAAACCGCTAAAGTTGCACAAAAATCATGTATGACAAGATTGTTCAACATTAAGAGTTCTATAATAAAGTCCGCGACAACATAAGTGTATCTTTTATGGTTGACTTACTACAACCTTTTTTATGTTAATAAATTTGTAAAAAAATAATGGATCATTTTTAGAGGTGTATTATACACACAGGTATTTATTCTCATCAAAATAAATACATTCATCATCACGAGCATTTCATTTAGAACCAAGTTGCCCTTTATATCATTTGATTTCAATAAATATCTTAGGAGCTATCACAGTTTTAACATAACTCCGCACCAAAATAATGTTCGCAGCTTAAGTACAACGTGCGCTTGCGCTAATTATATTATAAAGCTGAAGAGTTTGTTGGTTTGAACGCGCTTATCTCAGGAACTGCTGAACCGATTTGAAAAATTATTTCTGTGTTAGATGGCTTATTTATTGAGACAGGCTTAAGGATATAAAACATCACGCTGCGACGGGAGGGGAGGGAGCAAACTCAAAACGCGCGGACGAAGTCGCGGGGGACCGCTAGTTAGAATTATAAAATAATTGTTAATTTTGGATTGGAGCTAAGCGTTTTGTGGGAACTATACATCTTTTGCCTGTTTATGTCAACATTAAATAACTTTCTTTTGAATACTAGGTGTTCTTCCTGACATTTCTGTGTATTGTTTACTTAAAATACTTCAACAAAATAACCTCCTTATTTTGAATTCGGTATAAATAAACGTAATTTAAATTAATTTACAAGAATTATATATAGCAAAAAAAGGAAGTCTTTACCCGGGCACAGGGATTATTTCCCACGTTTATTTTTCAGGGTTATTAGGAGATCCTTTTGGGCAGCTGTTGTGAGTGGTCGTGTCGCACGTGTTCCGCAAGCGGCCGGCCGACCCTAAAGAGATCTATTGTGTTAGAGCCCGACGCGCGCGCAAGGGCATCTAAACAACGAATCGTCCCTCAAAATATTGAAACGGTTTCTCCGTAATTAGTATTTTATAAACAGTGTTAAATACATCGTCACGATTAAGATAAATCGAAAACAAATAGCGCGTAAATTTCCCTTCACAAAATATCTCATTTTCGTTTATTAATGTGTGATTAAATCCTAATAGTGCGTAACATGTGTTCGATATTAAATCACCGGTATATTTTAAATTTAATTCCAAGTCTCGAAGTGATTCCTTGTATGTGTATATGTTGTAGTGAATTAGCTTATTACTTCTTTGGGCAAAAAATTACTAGAGAGCTTAGTGAAAGATGTGTATAATTTGCGTTCAACTCTGTTTAAAATAGTAAACTGTTACAAATAAGGTACCTACGGGTGTCGTGGACAAATGGCCTATACCATGATACCGTTTTTCCGAGGCATAGCGACGCCTGACTAAGATGATTCTACTATACTAGAGCTCCACAGTATGTACGGGAGTAACTCGCGGTGATAAATCGTACATACATATAAAGCGTAGTCACGCAGGATTATAGCGTGTAATCGCGGCTTAAACGTCTCCATAGAAGGAATGTGTCTACCTCAGTTCCTAGGCAGAGAGGATAACCACCGGCAAACCCGCGACGACAAACACTATACTAGAGCGAAGCCCAACACTCAGCTAAGCTACAATATACTGATACAAACAGGGTGAGATCTTTCAATTTGAAACTTTATTATGTACACACGAGTCATTTTGCAACTTAAACAATTATACAGACAGAATAATAGTCGAACAGGTCAGCTTGCGTTGCCCAAAAAAAAAATGCTGCCTATAACTTTCGTGACACGTGTGGTGTCTCATTTCGATCAATCATATAATAATGGACCTTAGCGTATTGTGTTACATCCTTATGGCTATAAGAAACTTTCGAAACAGCACTGGGATACCACTAAAACAAAAGTAACAAAAAATGCACTTACACAGCATCGCCTTTCAAAGTCTAAGAAAAATACACACGTGCGTCCTAATACAAATTAGGCGCAGCCTCTAACTGGACCCTCACAGCGGGGTACTATAAATATGTTGCAAACTCCTTACCGTCTGACATCTTAATACCTAATGAACTCGGCTTCGAAACTATAGTATCATTGACATTAAATGAACAAATTCAAACCACAGAAATTTAGGATTTTGAAAGATATCATTAAACGTTACTTAATTTTATTGCCTATTGTCTTGAATTCATAAATGAGGTTACTGTTACTGCACTCATCCAACACCTCTATCAAACTTTGAACGAACTAGCTAGGTCGTAAACTCATGCCACAGGTACACAATTAAAATAGCAGGCCGACTGTTCTACGAATGGTTCTACGTAGCCCCTGATAGCCCACAAATCAACAAGCTGTCATTCTTGACTTTGGCTCATCGGGCAGTTTGACGTGATCCTGCTGAACATAAATCTCACAAAATCGATGACGAAAACCATCATTCATCATGAATCCAAAAATAAATCCAAATCGTAACGACAAAATACAATCAATTAGTACCATAAACTCATATTAGAAATCCAAAAAGAAATGTGTCAGTGTAAATACAAAATTGTTTAAATCGAATTAATAAGTATGTACTACAATAACACCTTGGCACTAAAGGGTCTAACTCCCGCAAAGAATATATTCGGACGCCCTGGGTCGATAGGACGCCGGCGGTAGCGTGAAAGAAGGAATAACAATTTATAAACACTTCTTTAAAAAAAAGCTGTGTTAATACTGTGAACTATAAAACGAAATAATCTAAGTTTTTTAAACAAATAATAGTATGTACCTCCTTATAACAATTTCCTCGTAGTTAGGTAAAAAATTCACCCTCAATTTCTTGCACAAATAAAATTGTACATTGCTCAACACGTGCATAGCAAAGAATATCCGACCGTTGTCAAAAAGCCAACAACATGCGAAACAATAACCCTGAGAAACTTGTTAAAGCCCTGAGAAACTTTCTAAGTGGCGGAATATGAAAATCGATTTTCAAGTTAATATGTTCACTGTTGAATCATATTTGTTCATCATTTCTATAATATTATATTTTTTTAAAAGAAAACAAAGCACAAACGGCCAATAAATTTATCTGTCATAAGTTTCAGACGTGCACCTTTTTAGCGCCTGCTCTTACTTAACGCAAGCCACTGTCAAGATTGGCATGTATTGCACTAATCAGATTTTTCTTTCAGGTTAAAGATATCTTTAGATAGCAAGCAAATCCATGAAAAACTGCAGAATTGCCAAAAAGTGTAAAATGCATGTGTGTGCAGTGTAATTAAACGAAATTGTGTCCTCATGATGTCTATGCGTGAGTTCGTGTGTCTATGTATGTCGCTACTCGTGCTAGTGATTTTCTCCTTTCTATATGTGCTGTGTGTTGACTTTATGTGTGATGGTCAGGCAAATTTTCCGGCAACTAAAAAAAAGAAACCGCATTTTTTTGTATAAAAAAAAACTGAAGCAGACTCTTATGACAGGAAAGCACAATACTAGAAGCTTCAATAGTCAACGTTGAAGCGCAGCGAGCCAAAGCGGAAGAGAGCTATAATAATTAACGTTGAAGCGCAGCGAGCTATGAGCGAAACAGCGACAATGAACAACGTCGAAGCGCAGCAAGCCATAAGCCGAAGACAGCTATAATGACCAGCGTCAGAGCGCAACGAGCCATAAGCGAAACAGCGACAATGTTCAACGTCGGAACGCAGTGAGCCATAAGCCGAAGACAGCTACAATCATTAACGTCAGAGCGCATCGAGCCATGAGCCGAAGACAGCTACGATTGTAGCTGTCCGACGTTGATGATTATCAACGTCGGAGTGCAGCGAGCCATAAGCCGAAGACAACTAAAATCATCAATGTCGGAGCGCAGCGAACCATAAGCCGAAGACAGCTACAATCATCAACGTCGGAGAGCAGCGAGCCATAAGCCGAAGATAGCGACAAAGATCAATGTCAGAGCGCAGCGAACCATAAGCCGAATGCAGATTAAATGATCAATTACGTAGCTCAGCGAGCCTTAAGCCGAAGACACCCTCAATGATCTATGTCGGAGCGCAGCGAGCCATAAGCCAAAGATAGATACAATGATCAACGTTGGAGTGCAGCAAATAACAGATACAGAAAACCACCATGGCATGATAGCCCAACCCCTCGTAGCATCAACGCTCACTCTCCATGGATGATACCCGTCTTCCCTTCTCCTAGAGCAATTTCGGCTGAATAGCTACTTTGGTTCTGGTCGGAGGGCTGCGGCTTGCCGACCTTCCTCTCCCATCCCAGAGCTTGTCCCTCCTGCCTCCAACTTGTGCACCTCGGTTTGCCGGTTTTACCGGATCTGAGCCCTTGTGGCCTGGCTGAGTAATGCACTATCGAATCGAATCGAATCGTTTATTTTTCAGGGTTATTAGTATTTTTTCTGGACTCTGTTGATGAAGAATGAAACAACGCATTATCCAAAACCTAAATCTATATGCAACTCTTAATTTCTTCCAGCATTTTTCCGCGGCCTGGAGGCCGAGTCTCGTGGCAATCCAACTTTTTTCGTGTGGTATTCCGATTGCGAGTTTAACGTTTTCCCCTAAAAATCAAGAAAAATGAAATAATGTAGATACTGTAAAAAAAACTATCGCACGACCAAAAACTTAAAACATAGAAATCGTGGCTCTGAGATCATTTTTTTGACACAGAAAATTTGATCGATGAACTTTATTCGTATACGAATTGGTTAAGGAATAAACCGTCAGTCTTATTTTATGTCCTCTTATTATTGTCACGTGGAGACACCCTATTACATGTCATTTAAACCAAAAATTTAGTTTTGACTATCTTTAAAAGTAAAAAGTAATATTAAATTGTGTACCGCCGAATATTTTATAGTAATTTGTAAAAAAAAAGTTCGCTCTTTCTTTTAAATTAACTTAGCAAAAAAGATTCAAGTATTTAGCGATGGCGGTCGGAGTGAGCACCAGGCAAAAGTCAAAGTCAAAGCAAAAATAATTTATTCAATTTCGGGCACAAAATGGTGTAATATCAATAAATAATGGCCCGTATGGGGCTAGAACATGTCTCAATACACAGACAATTTGGCAACTGCTGAGAAGAAACGCCGGAACAAACTCAGTCACAACTAGCTGCCTCAAAAATGATACAAATCAAAATAAACAGGTAGGTACATTAGTTTGGTGCAGGCTGGACTATCCATACATTTTCGTCGTTGAGATAGTCTTGAATTTTATAATACCCCTTCGACATTAGGGTAGTTTTGACATGTAACTTAAATTTATGGATAGGTAGTTCGTTAACGTTATTAGGTATATTGTTGAAAAATTTGACACTATTTCCCAGGAATGAATTCATTGTTTTGTCTAACGTGAAGTTTGGAATGACAAGTTTGTTTTTATTTCGTGTGTTATACGAATGTATGTCACTTTATTTCATGAAAAAATCTATTTTTTTGCGTACGTACATGATATTATCAAATATGTATTGAGAAGCGACAGTGAGGATTTTAATTTCCTAAGGGCCGATTTTTCAATAGTCAGATAAAAGTAATCAGACTGATCAATTATAAAGCGACAGATTTAAAAAACATGACAGTTACGTATAATTGCTGTCAATTAGGTGACTTTTTCAAATTAGCTATATTGTATTTTGTTCGACGAATATTTCTTTTCTGACTATTGAAAAATCAGCCTTTAAAGAATTTTCTCAGGGATTCGCGGGGACTAAGTTTGTAAATGGCACGAATGGCTCTTTTCTGTAAAATAGAGATGGTATCGATGCCTTCAGCAGAACCCGACAAGAGAAGACCATAAGACATTATACTATGAAAGTAACTAAAATACACAAGCCTTGCTGTTTCAACATCAGTCAAATGTCTAATTTTTCTAACCGCAAAGGCAGCTGAAGCGAGTCTCCCAGCCAGAGCGTCAACATGTGGTCCCCACTGCAATTCCGAATCCAATGTAATGCCCAGAAAAACAGTGGAGTTTGATAGATCTCATTTTTCACCGTTGAGTAGAATTTCTGTGGTAGCTTGCTTCACGTAAGGCATGATGAATTTAATACATTTAGTCTTTTTTATATTAAGAAGCAAGTTATTGCTAGTGAACCAATTTAATATCTTAGAGAGAGCTCTGCTAACTTTGTCGAATGATTCTTCGCCTCTTCTTGATTTGAAGATTAAAGAAGTATCATCAGCAAACAGAACTATCTCACAGGAGTCTTTTGAATAAAAAGGAAGGTCATTAATATAGATCAAAAACAGCAAAGGTCCCAATATTGAGCCCTGGGGCACTACCATTTGAAGCGGGGCACCTGAGGAGTTAATGCCATTAACGTTTACTGTTTGTAGTCTACCTGAGAGGTAAGAATTCAACAGTTTTGTCGCATTATTAGATACACCGTAATGTTCTAGCTTATCAATGAGTGTTTGATAATCGACACAATCAAATGCCTCAGATAAGTCACAGAATACACCTATCGCATCATGTTTATCTTCACAGGCATCCAAAATGTGTTTGACGAGTGTCACCCCAGCATCAGTTGTATTTCTACCTTTGGAGAAACCAAACTGTTTCTCATGCAGTAATTTGTTAAGTTTAAAATGAAAGAGCAATTGATTAAATATAACTTTTTCAAAAATGTTGCTAAATGCAGGTAGAATGGAAATTGGCCTGAAGTTGCTTGGGTCACTTTTTCTCCTGACCTAAATAAAGGTATAATCTTAATATATTTTATTAAAGTAGGAAATTGACCTTTAACAATACATTCGTTAAATATATATGCTAAGCGAGATGCACGAAAGATATAATGGGTTTTATTGTGTCAGTTGATGTTCCCCATATCCTATATATATCCTTATATATATCCTTTGGACATTCCCACACATCGCCATCTAGTCCTAAAGTAAGCTACTTAAAGCTTGTGTTATGGGTGCCAGACAACGGATATAATACTTAAATACTTTTTGTTTGTAAATACATACATAATATACATAGAAAACACCCAGACCTATACAAACAGACATGTTTATACACACAAATGTTTGTATTGTGCGGGGATCGAACCCGCACCCGCTGCGTAGTAGGCGATTTCTCGACCACTACACCAGACGGGTCGTCATATATCCTCATATATCCTTAGTTTTTTCTGTTTTAATTCCTGGAAAGTTTTAACAATTATTGAAGGGTTAATATGAGTGAAATAAAATAAGGAGTTACACCTGTCAACACACAATACCAGCAGTGATTTCGCATGCAGACACATGAATTAAGTTGTTTTGTGGTTTCGATAGGTATATTACGGAAGTACTTCTCGAAGGCACCTGCAACTTCATTAACAGATTTAATATTTTTATTATAAATTTTTAATGTAAACGTGTGATCACGTGGTTTATTTTTACAAGTTTGTATATAATATTGGTCTTTTTAATTTTTTTACTGGAGTTATTAATTTTATCACGTATATAATTAGATTCAGCTACCATGCAAACATTCTTGAATAACCTCAAGTATTTTTTAACATATCCTAAAAATATTGGGTCATTATTTCTATATAGTAGCCCAGTCACTGAATATTGGTTTCAAGTTGTTTATAACTAATTTCTTTTTAGATTTTTTTTGTCAAATTCTCTTTCAATTAATTAAAAATACTTATATTGGTTATTAACATTGTCATTAATAATAAAAGGCAAAAGCGGAATTTTAAAAATTTTTCTTTACGAAAATCAGTGACTGGTCTAAATTTAATTTAATTTTTAGTCGGTACAAAACGATGTTCAAACATTTAGGAATCAACAATAGATTTTTCACCTCAGAGTTACAGAATATATTCTCTAGGCAAGTAGCTGTTGTAGCAGTAATTCTAGTTGGTTCAGCAAAACCAGGCATTAAATTAAAGGATTTGTAAAGGCTTAAAAACCTCACTGGATAGGTTTTTTCTTCATCTATAATATCGACATTGAAATCCCCACATACAACAACTTTCTTTTTATTTGTAAATAATTTCCTAAATGATTCCTTCATTATAGACTCAAATAATTAAAAATTACCAGTAGGGGACCTATAAACACAAACAATCGTCCAGCTCTGCCCATGATATCTCAATAGTTCGTTCAATAGAGAGAGATACAATATCTTTGCGCTCTTTACATTTTAAATTATTATCTATACTAATATTATAAAGCTGAAGAGTTTGTTTGTTTGTTTGTTTAAACGCGCTAATACTACTGCTAATGCTACTATACTGGCCCGATTTGAAAAATTATTTTTACGTTGGATAGTCCATTTATCGTGGAAGGCTTTAGGCTACATAACTAAAGATATGACTCATAAGACCACAGCAGAAATGAAAAATGTTGCGAAAACGGGAGAAAGATATTCCTTGTGAGAGCTTCCGCTGCATACGCTGCGGAAACCGCTTAAGTTACACAAAAATCATGTATGACAGGATTGTTAAGCATTAAGAGTTCTATAATAAAGTCCGCGACAGCATATGTCTATCTTTTATGGTTGACTTACTACAACCTTTTTTATGTTAGTAAAATTGTAAAAAAATAATGCATTATTTTTAGAGGTGTATTATACACCCAGGTATTTATTCTTATCAAAATAAATACATTCATCATCACGAGCATTTCATTAAGAACCAAGTTGCCCCTATATATCATTTGATTTCAATAAATATCTTAGGAGCTATAACAGTTTTTTCAACACACTTGCTCATAACGACGTCTTTATTCCACCGATTTTTGGCTCATAATCATAGATATTAAACACGCGTGCTTTTTCATTATATTATTGCACTAGTGCCTTTAGTTTATTAACCCGACCAATTTAGGTTTGTACCCTAGTACCAAGTCGTAAGTAAGAAGAAGAAGCGATATAATTTAGTCGGGTTATACAATACTTTTATTTTAGCAACAAACAGTATTTATGCGAAAAATAACAGTATCTACATATTTATTTCAAAAAATGGTAAATCCAGATTTATTACTAAAAAATAGCTTAAACTCATTTAACATTTTCTGTGATTTGTGTTTTAAACACGAATTATTACATTTCTAATCTTGGCTTTTGGCCGATCTAGTTCGCGCCTAAGCCTTGCGCGAGCATCGGTATCGCGGCAAGAAAAGAAAAAACAATGCGCCATTTTTCGTAAATAATAATTGGCGGCTGTGACGAAGTTTGCATTATTTAAGAAGTTTAATATTAATGAAAATGCCTACTTCAAGTGAAGAAAATGAAGAAAACCTATTATTTACTCCGCCGGACATACGTAACGAGGCAAAAAACGCGTGCGAAAGTCTTTGCCATCAAAATCGAGTGAAATGTATTTTTACTAAATGTTTTAATAATTAAAAACTTAGTAAATGAAGAGTCTTGTTTTTTCCTCGCAAGTGTGTTGAAAAACGTCGTATGATACGCGTGTGCCTGTGACCATTATATACGCGGCTTTCTTATGGCGCACTCGCTTTCGCTCGTGCGCACACAATATCGCCTTGTATATAATGGCCAACTTAGCACACTTGTATCATAATGTACTATAACATAACTCCGCACCAAAATAATGTTCGCAGCTTAAGTACAACGTGCGCTTGCGCTAATCTATACTAATATTATAAAGCTGAAGAGTTTGTTTGTTTGAACGCGCTAATCTCAAAAACTACTGGCCCGATTTGAAATTTTTTTTTTGCGTTGGATAGTCCATTTATCGAGGAAGGCTTTAGGCTATATAACATAAAGATACGACTCATAAGACCACAGCAGAAATGAAAAATGTTGCGAAAACGGGAGAAAGATATTCCTTTTGAGAGCTTCCGCTGCATACGCTGCGGAAACCGCTTAAGTTACACAAAAATCATGTATGACAGGATTATTCAGCATTAAGAGTTCTATAATAAAGTCCGCGACAGCATATGTCTACCTTTTATGGTTGACTTACTACAACCTTTTTTATGTTAATAAATTTTTAAAAAAATAATGCATTATTTTTAGAGGCGTATTATACACACAGGTATTTATTCTTATCAAAATAAATACATTCATCATCACGAGCATTTCATTTAGAACCAAGTTGCCCTGTATATCATTTTATTTCAATAAATATCTTAGGAGCTATCACAGTTTTAACATAAATCCGCACCAAAATAATGTTTGCAACTTAAATACAACGTGTGCTTGCGCTAATCTATACTAATATTATAAAGCTGAAGAGTTTGTTTTTTTGTTTGTTTGTTTGAACGCGCTAAGCTCAAAAACTACTGGCCCGATTTGAAAAATATTTTTTACGTTGGATAGTCCATTTATCGAGGAAGGCTTTAGGCTACATAACTAAAGATATGACTCATAAGACCACAGCAGAAATGAAAAATGTTGCGAAAATGGGAGAAAAATATTCCTTTTGAGAGCTTCCGCTGCATACGCTGCGGAAACCGCTTAAGTTACACAAAAATCATGTATGACAGGATTGTTCAACGGTAAGAGTTCTATAATAAAGTCCGCGACAGCATATGTCTATCTTTTATGGTTGACTTACTACAACCTTTTTTATGTTAATAAATTTGTAAAAAAATAATGCATTATTTTTAGAGGTGTATTATACACACAGGTATTTATTCTTATCAAAATAAATACATTCATCATCACGAGCATTTCATTTAGAACCAAGTTGCCCTTTATATCATTTGATTTCAATAAATATCTTAGGAGCTATCACAGTTTTAAAATAACTCCGCACCAAAATAATGTTCGCAGCTTAAGTACAACGTGCGCTTGCGCTAATATATTATAAAGCTGAAGAGTTTGTTTGCTTAAACGCGCTTATCTCAGGAACTGCTAGACCGATTTGAAAAAATATTTCTGTGTTGGATAGCTTATTTATCGAGAAAGGCTTTAGGATATAAAACATGACGCTGCGACGGGAGAGGAGGGAGCAAACTCAAAACGCGCGGACGAAGTCGCGGGGGACCGCTAGTATATTATAAAACTGAAGAGTTTGTTTGTTTGAACGCGCTTATCTCAGGAACTGCTGAACCGATTTGAAAAAATATTTCTGTGTTGGATAGCTTATTTATCGAGAAAGGCTTTAGGATATAAAACATGACGCTGCGACGGGAGGGGAGGGAGCAAAATCAAAACGCGCGGACGAAGTCGCGGGGGACCGCTAGTATATTATAAAGTTTGTTTGTTTGAACGCGCTTATCTCAGGAACTGCTGGACCGATTTGAAAAAATATTTCTGTGTTGGATAGCTTATTTATCGAGAAAGGCTTTAGGATATAAAACATGACGCTGCGACGGGAGGGGAGGGAGCAAACTCAAAACGCGCGGACGAAGTCGCGGGGGACCGCTAGTATATTATAAAGTTTGTTTGTTTGAACGCGCTTACCTCAGGAACTGCTGGACCGATTTGAAAAAATATTTCTGTGTTGGATAGCTTATTTATCGAGAAAGGCTTTAGGATATAAAACATGACGCTGCGACGGGAGGGGAGGGAGCAAACTCAAAACGCGCGGACGAAGTCGCGGGGGGCCGCTAGTTGATTAATATAAGTGACCCGCCATGGATGGCCGTGTCCCTTGAGAACGAACTAATAAAGCTATACAATTTTGTAATGACAACTTAAGTTCATACTTTTCGAGCCAGTGCTCAGTGACACATAAAACATGAATATTGCTTTCTTGTATGAATAATTCTACTTCTAATTCTTTCCCGGATAAGCCTTAGATATTTTGATGCACTATGTTTAAATGATTTGATTTTATTAAGGTTAGGTTTTGATTTAAGCAAGAGTTTTCCCCTGTTGTCTGAATATTTAATTAAAATAATTGTTAATTGGAACGGATTCCAATGGTTGAATATTCATGTCAATGGTCTGCTCAATAGAAGCAGACTTAGTAGCCAAGTTCTTGGCTGAACAATATATACAATATGATAGCGAAATAGCTAATTGTCCTTTGAGATAATTATTTACATAATATTTATATCTCGTCAGGAAAATCTTATTATTAAAATAACTATTAATGTCAATTACATGGAATTTATGAACATTATAACATGTCAATTTATGCATGTCCAGGTTTATTTAATACCTATAATAATTTTCTTCGTCCGGCAAGCCGCTGCTATATGGTAAGGTAAACAAAATAATTTTATCTTTTTTTTAGCAATTTTAAACTTTCAAAAAAATTTAAGAATTTCTTTTTGTTTATATTACCTCTATTTCCTATAAAAAAAACCGGCCAAGTGCGAGTCGGACTCACGCACTGAGGGTTCCGTGCCAACTTTAACTGAATTAGGGAATCCATTTACTTCAACTTAGTAAAATACTACAATATTTTGTTGACTACAAAAATAACTTTGTTTTTCATAGTGTTTGTATGAAGTACAAAGTTGTGTTTGCGGTTGTTGAAAATGTGCTATATCTCAAAAACTACTAGTTCGATCCCGTCCGAACCAATTTTCGTTGAAAGTATTTATTAAGATCTACAATACATATTTTTTTCAAAATTTACACTTGCTTGGTTTAGAAATTAGATGGGGGGGGGACGCCCATTTTACCACTTTGGAAGCGTCTAGCTATGAAACGTTTGACTTTAAAAGAAAATGGTTTTAGAAACCTCTATGTTGTTTTAAAAGACCTATCCATAGACACCCCACACGCATAGGTTTGACAAAAAAATTTTTTTTTGGTTTTAGTTTCATGTATGAGAGCCCCCCCTTGACTGTCATTATTTTTTATTTTTTGTATGAGAATCGGTAAGCGGTTAACAAGATACATCTGCCTACCAAATTTCAATTGTGTCATGCTTATAGTTACAGAATAAAATGGGTGTGACATACGGACGGACAGACAGACAGACAGACAGACAGACAGACAGACAGACAGACAGACTTGACGAAACTATAAGGGTTCCGTTTTTTGCCTTTCGGCTACGGAACCCTAAAAATATTAGGGTAGAATTTTCACTGAATTTAAAACTAAGTATTTTATTGATAATAACATCATAAGATGCTCCAGGCATGCAGTGATTTATCACACTTTGTCCCATATATTGTGCAGTCTCAGTCGATATTTTTAATAAGAGTTTGAGATTTTTAATTCATTTTCTAATTTCAATATGTCTTTTTCATATTTTGTCACACTATTTTCTAATATTAAAGTACATGCATCTAGCTCATCGCCAAGTTGCCTTCTCTCATTTATATATTTTACTTTTGTAAACAAACAAATTTGTTTTTTAACTAATTTATTTGTTTTTTTAATAAACCTGTTTATTCTAACATATTTCTTAAATTTGTTTTTACTGCACCTTGAAATCCCTGTAGAGGTTGTGGTAGGGGAATCCCTTGTTAAATCTATAGTTACAATGGGTGGACTTCCAGGTGCAGTTTGGATCTGGCTGGGCGCACTACCAACTAACTTATCAAATAAAAGGCTGGTTTGGCTGTCAATGTAGTTTTTCTTCTCCATCTCCAAGTGGTGAATATAATCTCGGGCCTCCTCAAGATCTTATTGAAGGGCAGTTATGCGATTGAGGTTCTGCTCGTACTTCTCACAGCACTCACCGAACCCACTTATGACGGATTGCAGCTTGTCACGTTCGTCAATTAATAAGCCATAGTTGGTGTGCAGCTCAGCCATCTCTTTCTTTAATTGACTGTTACTATCCAGCACATCCATCCAGTACAGGGATGCCTGTTTACTAATGAACGCACAGAAAAAGTGGTTTGTTTTTTATACTGAATAGTCCTATTTCTAGCCAATTCATACAAAGTAAACGATGGAATGCGAATCTATAGTTGGTTTATAGAGATACAATAGCGTGTGGATGGAGTGAGCACAATAAATTAATAGGAAATGTTTTAATACGAAACTTTACGATCTGTAATTACAGCCTCCAATTAAAGAGAGGTGTAACAAAAAAAAGAACACTGAATGAATCGACCAACTTATTTCAGTATGAGGATATGGCTGACCGCTTGTGAGGACTGAGTGAGAACACGTTGAACTGAATATCTTTCATTCAATCGCATTACAAAAAGGAAACCTTGTTGCTACAATTGTTTTATACCTGTAACTAAATGATAAATATACATTTAATTGAATCTGGAGCTGCTCACTTGGTGGAAACGCAGACTAAGAAATTTCATTTTTTGCGCTTACATTGCAACCGCTGGCCGAACCACCCACTTAGGTTGCAAACTGTCCGTACAACTAGGAATGGGCGATTATTGTTAAAGCAGATTAATTAACATAAAATATTATGTTGAATTTGTTAAGTCCTTGTTCTCCTTTTTTGAAAAAAAGTCGCAAGTACGACCGTTGCATTATTTCGGTTCGAATCAACAAACAAGCTATTTCCGAACGAAAAATATCATCATTTATTGTATAAAGAACCAAGATATTTCCGAATGAAAAATATAATAATATTTCTATCTACATTTAAAGTTCAGTTTTAAGTCATAGCAATAAGACAGTTTCTGTTTTCAGTACTTATAAACATCAGTAACTAATAAACGTATCTATATCTATACTAATATAATAAAGCTGAAGAGTTTGTTTGTTTGTTTGTTTGTTTGAACCTGCTGATCTCAGAAACTACTGGCCCGATTTGAAAAATTATTTTTACGTTTGATAGTCCATTTATCGAGGAAGGCTTTAGGCTATATAACATAAAGATACGATTCACAAGACCACAGCAGCAATGAAGAATGTTGCGAAAACGGGAGAAAGATATTCCTTTTGAGAGCTTCCGCTGCGTACGCTGCGGAAACCGCTTAAGTTACACAAAAATCATGTATGACAGGATTGTTCAGCATTAAGAGTTCCTATCTTTTATGGTTGACTTTCTACAACCTTTTTTAATAAATTTGTAAAAAATAATGCATCATTTTTAGAGATGTATGTGACCGCGTGTGGGGTGCTTGAATAATAAACACGTAGTATAAATCTTCAGGTTCTTCTCCAATATATTTATTCCAACAAAATAGCACAAAGATAAGGCACAAAGTCAGAGAAAGTACAAATAGAGACTATATTCTGGCATGCAGCTCGCTTTTATACAAATCAAAACCCTGAACCACGGTAGGAAAACAGTGGGGACGACATCCGTTTCCATATATGAACTTTTGCTATAATATTTATTTGTAGGGATAAACAATGTGCTAATTAAATATATAAATTCATTAATTATTTAGTTATTCATCGTAATGAATTAAGTAAGCCTTTTCGATTATTATTTTAATAGTTACAATATTTAAAATAAATCTGACCTCCACCAACCAATCAGAGTCAACTTCCTTTTGGCGGCAAAATGAACATTTGTTATACGGCAAACATAAAAATCTAATAAGTGTCCCAAAAATTTTTAAATAATCAATTTACAATTAATAAAATATTATAACAATAATAAGATAATCTAAAGATTAATCCAAAATATTCTTATATCATACAGCCGGTTTCTAAATTGAGCATTTGACGTTGAGAACAACTTAAGCTCGACTTAAGTATGTCTCAAAAGTATTTCTGTTTTTGAATTAAGTTTAAGTGTAATTTGAGTATTTGAAGTTGAGAATTCTCAACTTTGACATCAACTAGTGCTTAACACGAAATTTGCGTTGCACAACACAACTGACAGTACTCAAAGCCTGCTCACTGTGAACTTAAGCGTCTGAAAGCTAAGCAACCCAATAAGGGTACTTAAGTCCTACTTTAATTCAAATTTGCGACAATTTGCTATGGCTGTAAAAGATCAAGCTACAACAGGTAATAAGGAAGTGCAAACAAAACGCTATTAAAATTCAGACAAAGTAAAATAACTCAAAAAATACTATAATTCAGACAAAGTTATATTAATCAGAAATATACGAAGGCGAACAAAAGTAACAGTAAAAAGCATTGGCACACTGGATGTATTTCTACTTTGAGAAAGAGGTCAATCGTCGAATCAAAATCTGCCGGGCAGCGTTCAGGAAACTGCGCAAGAGCGTCTTCTCGTCTGAATTACCTCAGTGTCTGAAGACGAAAGTCTTCAACCAGTGTGTGTTACCAGTGCTGACATACGGATCTGAAACGTGGTCTATAATTGCGGTATACGCAATGTGTTATTGTGTTACCAGTGCTGACATACGGATCTGAAACGTGGTCTCTACTATGAGCCTCATAAAGAACCTCAAAATCACACAACGAGCGATGGAGAGGGCTATGCTCGATGTTTCTCTATGAGATCGAATCAGAAACGAGGAGATACGTAGTAGAACTAAGGTAACGGACATATCCCTACAAATTAGTAAGCTCAAGTGGCAGTGGACAGGGCACATAGCGCGAATAAATGATGGCCGTTGGGGCAAAAAAGTTCTAGATTCCGAGGAGGAGTGAGGAGACCTTTCGATAAAAAGTGCATCGAGGGATGTCCACCGATAAGATGGACGAACGACCTTGTTAAGATCGCGGGTTCACACTGGATGCAGACCGCTTGTGATCGGTCGTAGTGAAAAATCGTGGAAGAGGCCCATGTTCAGCAGTAAACGTCTGATAATGATGATGATGATGAGTGTATTTCGAAGTTCTTCAACTTATAAACTTTTCAATCATCAAACATTGCAGGAAATCAAACTTTATCCTTCCTTTATCAAGTTGGAGTATGACATTGACACTGATTGATTGACAAAAGACATTCCGTTCTCGGCCATCGTTTGCAATTTCATTTTAATTAAAATATTATAGTAGTGACTATTTAACTTAAAATCTTATTTGCAATCTGTTGCTCTTAGGAATATATAACTGACATAATGAAATCCAGAATTTATAAATGCCAATAATGAAACCAAATCTCTTTATAAATACAAACAGGTAAAAATCGGTTGTTTTAACTTGTAACGGAACGTTGTATAATCAAGGACAAAACTCAGTTGAATATGGTTTGAGACAATCTTAAATTTACGAATGAAACGTAGGAAACTTAAGTATTCATCAACTATTTGAGCAGATCTCAACAGATTTTCACTCAAATGCTCAAATCAGAAACCGGCTGATAGCCAAGTTACATTTAACATGGTGGACACTTCCGGCATTTCCATAACAAACGTTAAATAGGTTTGACAACTAGATAGGTGTATAAATTATGATGTATTGAACATAATATGAGGAAGAGAATGTGTAATTAAGTGAATACAGTGGGGTTACATAAGTCACACACAGTGAGTATGTGGTTTAGTGCATAAATCTACTATTACAGAACTAAGTAAATATGTGGGGCAGACTAGGATCGGGAATCATCGTGTAACACTCGGCCATCCTGCAACCACCGTGTCCCACGGTGCTCTGGTGGTGTTTTTGAAGTCTGCGTTGTTGGTGTGCTGAAAATGAGAAAGAGCAGAATCAACAAGTATACTGGAAACTTGCAAGAAATTTGTTTTGATGGACACGGTAATAATTTGTTCATGTAAGTCACTAAGTTAGGAAATTTCAGCATGTGTAATAAATTCTAAAGGGGTATTAGCCGATACAAGTTACACAGACATAGCGTAAGTCACACAGACAATACTTCACGTAGATTACACAGACAATAATTTATATTGCTAACACAGCATTGATCTACATAGTTCACACATTACTTCACGTTGGCCACACAGACACTGCTTCTCACACAGACAATTTACGTAGCTCTACGTAGTTCACACAGTACTTCAAGTAGGCCACACAGATACTGCTACTCACACAGACAATTTACGTAGCTCACACAGCATTGCTCTACGTAGTTCACACAGTACTTCACGTAGGCCACAATCAATCAATCAATCAATAAAATCAATCAAAATCTTTATTTGCATTAAAACATGATACTGCTACTCACACAGACAATTTACGTAGCTCACACAGCATTGCTCTACGTGGTTCACACAGTACTTCACGTAGGCCACACAGATACTGCTTCTCACACAGACAATTTACGTATCTCACACAGCATTGCTCTAGGTAGTTCACACAGTACTTCACGTAGGCCACACAGATACTGCTACTCACACAGACAATTTACGTAGCTCACACAGCATTGCTCTACGTAGGCCACACAGATACTGCTACTCACACAGACATAATTTATGTAGGTCACATTTCACATCAGCATTGCCTTACGTCATTCACACATACATTACTTTACGTAGCTGCGTAGGTCACATAGACACTGCTTCTCACACAGACAATCATTATCCGTATGTGACACAGAAATCAGTTTATTTAGATGACACATAGCTTACGTAGGTAACATAGCCAACGATTTATTCCGGAATATTTGAAATACTGTAGCTAATACTAATATACTCTGATAAAACTACTATTACTACTGCTCCGATATAAATGTTTTTATACCCTAATATCAATATTCTTTTGTTTAAGGTTGAAGAAAGAGAAACTTCTCAACGGTGGAAAAAAGAAACCCGAACCGTCGATTCTTCAATGCTTCAACACCCGAGCGGTTGCAGGCAACCGCATAACAATAGAATTTGCATTGTGTCTCGTTCACATACGCTTGAGGGATTAAACAACTATTTATTTGTTGCATATTGTTGTTTATTTTTCATACTGCAATAAAAATATATTGTATGCGTGGTTTTGCTTACAGTTAAATCAAATCTGGTGTAAACGGTACTCATAAAATATACAGTACACATAGTTATTGCTTCACCCAGAACGAAGTTATTAGGTTTAACAATTCATCACTAACTACCCCCTTTTTCACGCACTAACAAAAGTATAATCACTGTTCGAAATAATAATCATACTGAGTTGCTAAATTAACTTTCGTCTAGATTGATTGGATTATCTCTGTCTTCCTCCCCGTCACTAAGCTTTCATCAAAATAATTTGATTATTGGTTCCCTACATATCAGCGCAATCGTAATGTATACGTTATTTTGAAACAATTACTCGAGAAAATGTTGTCCATGTGTAAAACTATGTGTGATCCACCTAGCGACTGCGTGTATGCATCTCGAAAGCTTCGCATTGCATTGGTCGATGGCATATTTGTAGTATTTAATAGTTTGTTCTGTTTTGTCTTAATACAATCGTCACTTAGTAAACATAATGCGACTCACCTTGAGGTGGCTGGAGCGGCTGATGCGTTGAACTGGACGCTGCGAACCATCAAGCGATGCATACGTGGTCGCTGGAGCGCTGCGCTGGTTGGTGTCGCGTCGTTGAGTACGGCAGACTCGCATCTCGTGGCTGACCCGTCGACAGATGTAGCACCGCCTCACTCCTGGTTGCTGCAGTATCGTTGCCGGAGGTCTTGTTGCACTGGTTCTTTCTTCAGACTTTCCTCTTCTCCAAGTTGATTTTCGCAATGCCGTCGTGGCTCCTACTTGCAGTTTTCGAGCAATGACAAATAGAACAGTATCCACAGAGTTCACGCAGCTGGTTGATTTTGAGCAGTCAATTG
This sequence comes from Pyrausta purpuralis, assembly GCA_963924145.1. NCBI lineage: Eukaryota > Metazoa > Arthropoda > Insecta > Lepidoptera > Crambidae > Pyrausta > Pyrausta purpuralis. The sequence continues at coordinate 15,836,959 of OZ001651.1, read as the reverse complement.
GTGATGTTACACGTACTTTCTTCTCGATGAAACTTGGGGATGACTCCCGCGTCAGCACGAATCACTCGACGATGCCTTTCTCTCTGGTCTTCTAAATCTTGGCAGTCTTCCTGGTCCATTAATCTTCCTTGGTCAGAGCCGGCAGCGTAAGGCCCGTTATTCTCGCACATCCCACTTCTGAGGTGTGACCGCGTGTGGGGTGCTTGAATAATAAACACGTAGTATAAATCTTCAGGTTCTTCTCCAATATATTTATTCCAACAAAATAGCACAAAGATAAGGCACAAAGTCAGAGAAAGTACAAATAGAGACTATATTCTGGCATGCAGCTGGCTTTTATACAAATCAAAACCCTGAACCACGGTAGGAAAACAGTGGGGACGACATCCGTTTCCATATATGAACTTTTGCTATAATATTTATTTGTAGGGATAAACAATGTGCTAATTAAATATATAAATTCATTAATTATTTAGTTATTCATCGTAATGAATTAAGTAAGCCTTTTCGATTATTATTTTAATAGTTACAATATTTAAAATAAATCTGACCTCCACCAACCAATCAGAGTCAACTTCCTTTTGGCGGCAAAATGAACATTTGTTATACGGCAAACATAAAAATCTAATAAGTGTCCCAAAAATTTTTAAATAATCAATTTACAATTAATAAAATATTATAACAATAATAAGATAATCTAAAGATTAATCCAAAATATTCTTATATCATAGCCAAGTTACATTTAACAATGTGGACACTTCCGGCATTTCCATAACAAACGTTAAATAGGTTTGACAACTAGATAGGTGTATAAATTATGATGTATTGAACATAATATGAGGAAGCGAATGTGTAATTAAGTGAATACAGTGGGGTTACATAAGTCACACACAGTGAGTATGTGGTTTAGTGCATAAGTCTACTATTACAGAACTAAGTAAATATGTGGGGCAGACTAGGATCGGGAATCATCGTGTAACATGTATTATACACACAGGTATTTATTCATATCAAAAGAAATAGATTCATCATCACGAGCATTTCATTTAGAACAAAGTTGCCCTGTATATCATTTGATTTCAATAAATATCTTAGGAGCTATCACAGTTTTAACATAACTCCGCACCAAAATAATGTTCGCAGCTTAAAAGTACAACGTGCGCTTGCGCTAATTGCTATGGTTGCTGGCTTCTTAGTTACAATAAAACTGCGTATGTTTTGCGTTAAAATATTTTACTATTTTTATTCGAACATTATTTCTGAAGGTGTTTTATATACACGGGTATTGATTCTTTTTAAAATAAATACATTCATCATCACGAGCATTTCATTTTGAACAAAGTTCACATCATTTGATTTCAATAAATATCTTAGAAGCTATCACAGTTTTGAAATAACTCCACAACAAAATAATACTCGCAGCTTAATTACTTACAACGCGAGCTTGCGCTAAGTATGGTTGGTGGCTTCTCATTTACATTAAAATATGTATTTTGCGTTGAAATATTTTCCTTATATACCTATTAGATTAATTTAGTCGGCTCCCTACGGAACGGTTGTCCCGCGCAACTGCTTTTTTTGCGATACTTCAAGTGATTTCAGCGCGTAATACATAGTTTTCATTTCGCTACTGAGTAGTATAGGAATTGAGCTCATTATTTTGATTGCAGATATTTTCTAAGGTAGATTCAGTAATACTTTTGGTTAAAATTCTTTCTTCAGATTTATGCAGGTTAAAGTTTTCTTTTCGCCACTGAGTAGGTTTTAATTTTGAATGCATCTATTTATTATTAAGTTTAATAGATTTAGTAGGTAATTACTTTTGTTATTCTTTCTTCTGATTTATGCAGGTATAAGTAACAGCGATAGCTCATCTCAGCATGTAATAAAAAAAAATTGGTTGCCTGTAAAGTCGGTATACGGGCGAAAGTTTTACGTGACAACGACTTTTTATGTCTGTCTCTCTCGTTCTTACGCGTGCCTCTCACTCGCTCTCAGTGCTGCGCGCGCGGGCCTCTCTCTCGTTCGGTGACTCACCGTAACGTTACCGAGCGTTACACTTTTTCATAAGTGACTCCCAGCCGCAACCTAATTTAAGACGTTGTCACGTCAAAAACTTGACTTAGCAATAAGTACCATTTAATGTTGGTAGGAGGTAGGTATTAAATCTAAATGTGCATTTATAATTTGATTTTGTAGTAGGTAATTTGATTTGATATTGTTCTTCTTTTTAATATCTGTAAAGTGATTGATTACATTAGGTTAATGCTTAATTAATAGGTTGGTTGACTTAATTTATATTTACCAATCTTAATGCAAAATTTGATTTCATTGTAATTGGGTATTGTTTTGTTGTATCTCTACAAAGCTTTGACGTTTTGGACATTTTTTATGTCAAAATTGATAAGTTTTTATTATCTTCTCACCATTTTTAAATTACCAACCAAATTATATTTTTAATAAAAAAGTACCTACTGAATTAATAAGTAGCATGCCTAGAAAAAGGACTCGGCTTTCTCGACAGTCTGCCACGTCTACAACGTCCATCCGTCTCAAACTGAATGCTATTATTCGAGAATTTTGCTGCAACATATTCGCGATATTTCTTATTTGTAATATAATTAGCCTTAATAATTAAAAAATCTACCCAAAGTCACTATTCCACGCGGACGAAGTCGCGGGCACAGCTAGTTACAAATAAAATTAACATCTGCATAACAATTAATCATACCATAACAGACCAGCAAGACCAATGTTATTATAACGTTTAAATTAACATTATAATTATTTAAGTAGCAAAAGAGTTATAATAAACATGTTGGCGAGTTTTAGCAGTTATTCCTACTCCTAGTCACAACAACCCAGCCCCCTTACTCTCGTCACAAAACCCGATCCAGTGAATATAGCCATCCCTGACACACGCGTACACGGCCTGGTATGAGTGACCGGGATGGGTATATTCATTGGATCGGGTTTTGTGTCCAGAGTAAGGCCTCAGGTCGGGCCACAGAAGATAGTATAGGTAGTACGTCGTGTCGGGCTCGGCACTGCCTGACAACGCAACGAAAATTTTTCAAGTCAGTCAGTCAGTAAGCGTTCTGTGCAAATACGAAACGCACGTCTGTCAGCTGCGAGGCCGGCAGCGTCTGCGCACGATAAAAGACGTCATTGTATACCGGTGTGTTTGAGTTTCTATAGCGGAATGAAGTGTGTGAGTGACAAATTATTAAGAAGATTAATTGTGCACTGTGCTAACGAGTGAGAAACTAGAGCAAGAAAGGAGTAACGTTATAAAAGGTACGGTAGAAATTACAAGAGCTTTGGACAAATAACAGGTTTCCCCAGCTTAACTTGCGAGAATTCCGTAGGTAGGTATTTAAAATGACCCTGTAAAATACATGCGGACGGTTACCGGACACCAAGATGCGCAAAACTACGCCGGTAAAATAGTGTTTCATTTGTTTTTTTATTTTATTTTTAATATTATTATTATGTATGTTCGTCTTTAAGGTATCTAATGTATGGGCCTTTTGTAGCCTGAAATAAATGATTAAATAAATATATGCCAATAGTAGCCTATATGCTATTCTTAAATAGTATGTGTACGCTTTACTGTTGTTAAGTTGTATCAAAATCTATTCAGTAGTTTTAGCGTGTAGAAATTAGTAGGACCATAGGATTTTGCAAAATTTGTAGTCGATTTAGGGCTGATTTTTCAATAGTCAGATAAGAAATATTCGTCGAACAAAATACAATATGGCTAATTTTAAAACGTCACTTATTGTCAGCAATCATAGGTCCTACCATTTTTTTTAAATCTGTCGCTTTATAGTTTATCAGTCTGATAAGTTGTATCTGACCATTGAACAATCGGCCCTTAGAAGAATAAATTAATCTTATTACATACAGTAAAGTCCGTTTCTAATGACATCGAAAGAAATTGACAAACACGTCATAATAAGCGGACGTCATATAGGTAAAGCGTTATGTGAAATGTTTTTAAACCACTGAATTAATGCTTGATCAACATTGTCGTGATTTTCGAAGCCTCTACGGTTTCAATACATTTGAATTGAACGATTCTTTAATGCGGTTCTTGTTTTTAAAAATCATTGAGATTGTCGAATGACCTACGCCAAACTCTTTTGCGAGACATTAGTTAGATTCTCCATTTTCTAACCTGCATATTATTGCACCTTTCTCCTCCATTGTATGTAAATGCTTTACGTCGTTGAGATGACATTTTTTTCACAGTAACAAACGAAAAACAATGCGTGACCTTCAACCGTCAATGAGATTCAAAACAAAAACTAGCCACGTCACATGCCCAACGTCGGGAATCAACGAACAATACCGAAGGTGTAAAGAATCATGTCGGTCATTATAACCGGACATAATTTATTAAAAATGGGTCATAATAAGTTACATGTCACTGTAAGGGAAGTCATTACCTATATCCGACTTTTCTATAAAGAATTTTATATGAAAACCAAACTTCGTAGTGCAATTACGGTAAGCAATTTCCATTGTGTGTCCACGAATTAAGGGGGGAGGGGGAGGGGAGGCCTACCCCCCTGCACCACTCCCTCTCGATGATGCCTAGTTTAGGAGATATGAATTTTTGAAAGATATCAAAAAATAACATTATAAATGCCATAAATTGACACAAATATCCTCCTGGGGGAGGTAGGGGAGGAAGGGTGTCTCCCCCCCCACCCCACAAAAGCCACTAAAAACACTAGAAAATGGCGCTCGGCATCATTTCGAATTACACTAGTGTCGGGCAGACAAGTACCACGGGCCAAAGGATCACGGCAGGTCGGGGTTGACAAAAGAGGCATTCATTTCAACCACTCAATTGTCATTCGAAATCACGAAAATTGCTGACAAGATAGCGTTTTGTTAACAATCGTCGTATTAGTTTTTGTAAAAATTTAAAAGTAAAAGTTTTGGAATTCATTGGCGCAATGTATAATTGCAATACAAACAAGCTTAAAAATACGTCAATAATGCTTTTGAAAGCAAATCTCTATAACTCAACCAATCACCTTCATAAAGGTATGATTCCGAACTCGGATACAAGCAGCAGTGCTGTGGCTGCAGTGCTGCCTCGACATTGCTGCCTAGCTCGGAATGCTAATAGCTAATACATTAAGAGTAACGAAACGCAACGACACGACGGAACGTAAAAAAACAAAAACAACAAAATTTTACTAGGAAGGATTTTAATGATTATCAATAATTAATTCTGATAAAACTAGGCCGAACCGAGATTTAATACATTGTGATTATGTGTAAAAAAGACCTGCCTTTTGAATGATAATAGCTGTGCATCAATAATCCTGGACACACAATGGAAATGTGAGCCCAGAAATCTCCTTAGCATTACTTAGTTACAAAATTCGACTAGCAAAGAAATTACTCGCATCAAAACCTGAAAAACTATATGTGCTTAAATGTAGAATATTCGCCGTGATTTTTGAATTACAAACTTAAAGCTGCCCAAAAGGGGCGCGTTGTGTTCGGTTTAAGTGCTCTAACCCTTTCAGCCCAGCCCAACACAATTGTGACGTTAGTTTAATGTTAAATTTTGGCGGTATTTCAAGGCGTAAGTGATCGGGCCCACAGCCGCACGATTGTGACGGATATGCTATATGTAATGGTGTGAATAAGACAGCTAGCAAGCGTCGCGAGATTCAAATAAAAACGGGTTCATTTCGCCGTTGTCGTCATTTGGGGTAGCGCTGCGTGTGAGTAATTCAAACTAAGTCAAAATAATGTCTTTGCTGTGTTATTATTGTGTTTTATTGTTAATTGTGAACTGTTTTACGTAACAATGAATAAATTTGTTTGTGTTTTTGAGTAATTCTCAAGAAAAAGTGTCACAGAAGTTCACAGTCACAATTGTATCACCCCGGGCCCAGCTACTTAGTACGTGCAATGGCTAGATCATCATTTAACCTCGCTGACGATGCAATTGGGGCGTTATTTAAACAGTCTGACTTGGAAGATGATGATGAGGCATGTACACAAGATACGTCTCAAATAGATCGGCATTTAAATATTTTTTACTAGTTCCGAGTACAAACCTGCGGTACTGCCGACACCTGGCAAAAGATATGATGACTACAATCATTGGCCAGTATTTGATACGTTGAAAGCTCCTTAAAATGCAGGTTACCCGATTGCACCAGTAGAACCCGAGCGATGTGTTCAAAATGCGATGTATATTTGATTAAAAAAAATATTAATTAACTAAGAAAAAGTTTGTGAAACTGATTGTTTTTGGTTTTATAATTATATGTTTTAGTTGGTAATAAAAAGTTTAGTACTTTTCATGTTATTTTAATTAAATTCACCTCAATATATGATAAATATTTGGAGAAAATGCAAAAAATTAATTTAATAACCATTATTAATATGGCCCACGTCGATACAATTGTGACTGTCACAATTGTGACGGCAAATGTGTAGGGCCCACGTTGATACAATTGTACGCCCCCTGAAAAACCATGAAAACACCATAGTATCACTGAAAATGTTCAGTTTTCATTTTCTCGGAGCCCCAAAGATAAGGAATATCGAGTTTGTTTAACACTACCTTGTTTAGCTTCGCCGTGGGTCTGAAAGGGCTAAGAACTTTTACACACTGCGAATTTTAGCAGCGATGCAGTCGCGACGCAGCATCGATGCAGTCGCAAAATGACAACCTTTACACACTGCGCTACTAGTGTGTAAACTACGCTACTTTTAGCATCGATGTAGTCGTCTCTCGCGCATTAGTCGCGGAGTCGCGATGCAGAAGCTGGAAATTGACAAAATATGTACTGAATTTCGGCGGCTGCATCGATACTAACGCGCGTTAGCATCGATGCAGTCTGCATTGATGCCAAATTAAACCTGTTAATTGCGTGAGTCGCGATGCTGAAGCGCGTTATCAAAACGCGCGACTGCATCGATGCTAAAAGCCGCAGCGCGTAAGGGGTAAGCCGGCCGAGGCATTATTAGGTAGGTACTTACTTAACTGTATGCGTCAAATTTGCGTAACCACCCACTTAGCTAATGAAATGAATGTTTGTGTATTAGAATTTTTAGCATCATAAAATAAACTTCTGCTGCATTTTTATACACTCAGAGTTGACAGTAGGAAGGAAATTTTAAAATTAGTCTTAAGGCGTTATTAAAAAGGCGTCGGACGCCGCGTTGGCATAATACTAAATTTTATTTTGTTCTGCAAAACTACTTTTTTAATTTATTTGAATCACAGTATTAGCTGGATGAAGCTCACTTTGTAATTACTGTAGCATCTTGATAATTCGAATGCCAAGGGCGATATCAGAATTTTCCACTTATTGAGATTAATAGAAAAACTTTTGGCGTAGGAAAACGCGATTTTTAAACTTATTTTAGAGTTATTTTATCACAATGTAACACTCCTTGATCCAGGTGATTCCACATTCTTCTACGTCAGGAAACGTCTTTATTTGCAAGATAGGCTTATAGGGCACTACTATGTTACAGCTGCCTTACTAAACAATGAAAAGATTCATTGATTACTCGTATGTAACTAGGCGTGTAGAATTATATTAAAAGCACCGGGCATTCCTTTCAGATTTTATTGCTTCGAGATCTGAGAATTCTAAATAAAGAAAGTCATTACTGGTCATTACGTTTTACAAACTAAGTACTTACTGAGTCTAAATTATGGAATTCGATTTATCGAGTACTACGCGGTCCCGACTTCGTCCGATTTTGAGTTTGCTCCCCCCCCCCCCCCCCTTTCGTCGCTGCGTGATGTACTTACTGTGGCCTTTGAAACCTTTCTCGATAAATAAGCTATCCAACACCAAAATTTTTTTTCAGATACGTCTAGTAAATCCTGAGATTAGTGCGTTCAAAAAACAAACAAGGAAACTCTATAGCTTTATAATATGCGTATAGATAGTAGGCTAATAAATAATAGCTACTTAGTACCTAAATAGTACTTTTAAATTGGGCCACCAAAGCCAAAATGATTTTCAATGTAGATTGACTGACGTCGATTGGAATTGAAGTGCGACATTGAGGGACAACCGACTTAAGTATCTTTTTGTAATATAAGATTTTACGCCGTTTCTGAATGACATCCCGTATAATATTTTAACGCAAAACAAACGTATTTTCATTCTAAATAAGAGGCTAGCACCCATAGCAGTTAGCGCAAACGCGCGTCGTACTTAAGCTGCGAACATCATTTTGGTGCAGAGATATGTTAAAACTGTGATTGCTCCTGATATATTTATGAAAATCAAATGGTGTAAAGGGCAACTTAATACTAATACTAATGAAATAAAAAAGAATAAATACCCGTGTGTATAATACACCTTTAATAGTGCGGTATTTTTTAACAAATTAATTAACGTAAAAAAGGTGGTAGTAGGTCAACCATAAAAGATAGGCATATTTTGTCGCGGAGTAGAACTGTTAATGCTGAACAATCCTGTCATACATGATTTTAGTGTAACTTAAACGGTTTACGCAGCGGAAGCTCTGAAAAGCTTCTAACTATATCTTTCTCCCGTTTTCGTAACATATTTCAATGTTGCTCTGGTTTTATGAATTGTATCTTTACATAATATAGCCTAAAGCCTTTCTAGATGAATGGGCTATCTAACGTAAAAATAATTTCAGTCGATTCTGAGATTGGCGCGTTCAAACAAACAAACAAACTCTTTGAAGAGTTTGTTTTTTTGATCGCGCTAATCTAAGCAAATACCGGACCGATTAGAAAAAAAAACTAACGTAAGATGTGTTGAATAGCTTATTTATCGAGTAAGGCTTAAGGCTAATCACGTTATTTAGATATACGAAACAATGCGGTTTAAACAAAATCACTTATAAGGATAACTTAAAGTAAAACTAATAATTTAATCGGCACGAATTTCTTCGTAATATTCATGTTGTTTCGTTTTCTTGTAACTATTTGGAGTTAAGTAATCAAAATAATCCCAAAGAACTATTTGAAACATTATCTAAGTTTAGCTTTATGTATCAGAAGAACGGGGCAGAAAGGGTCAATGATTTGTATGTGGCGCTTTATATAAACCCATACCATTTAACCCTACAAAATATCAAGCTGAGGTCCGAATTTCAATCAATCAATCAATCAATCAATCAAATCATTTATTGCTCATAGTCACATTACATTTTAAGCTGGGACATGTCAAGAAAGGTATACATGTGACGCCCTGCAAGGGCATGACAACAATGAACGATAGTCGCTTAAAATTAAATTTAATAATTATCTTAATTAACTTAAATTAAAACATTAAATTATGAAGTTTTATTTATCCGTGTCATCAAAGAATTCCTTTAAATTGTAATAACATTTATGTATTAGCATTTTCTTTAGGCTATTGTTAAAAAGCATCGGTGTTTCAGAGTTTTTAATGACATTAGGCAAGTGGTTATAAATTTTAATTAACATACTGTGACTGTGAGGCCCAGATGAAAATAGTTTTAATTTGGAAAAGGGAATTTTGAGCTTGTTTTGATATCTATTATTTCTTTTAAAATCTTTAACTGGAGAATATAAATTAAAGGGTTTCCTAACAAATTTGCTGCATTCAAATATGTAGATACAAGTGAGAGTTAGAATGTTATGTTTTAAGAAGTAAGGTCTACATGAATCCATCTGGTCCACATTTACTAAAATTCTTATGCATTTCTTTTGCAATATAAAGACTTTGTCAACGTCGCAAGAATTACCCCATATTACAATACCATACGAGAGTCGTGAGTGCGCGTATGCATAGTAAGCCGTGAGAGCAGTTTTAAAATCGGACACTCTTTTGAGATGTTGTAGGGCGTATATAAAGGAAGTCATTTTGTTTGATAATTTTTGGATGTGCTGCTTCCAAGGTCTGCCAAGACTTGGAACTTATAGAGTCGTATTTTTTAAAAAAATATACAATTTATCTCGTTCAATATAATATTTACAAAAAAAATATCTAATAACATCTGATTGTCCTAATAAGAGCTATCGATTCGCATAAAAAATAGTTAAATGTAAAAAAAAAAGTCCTATGTCCATTCTATGCAAATTCGTAATCCGTCCCACTGTGCGAAGGGAGGGACGGGAGTAAACTCAAAACGCGTGGACGAAGTCGCGGAGGACTGCTAGTTTGTACTATAATGCTAAGTCAAGGGAAGTAATGTTTGATTCGACTTACAAAATCTAAAGAATTCCAGATATCGCGTATTTGAGAGTTTAGCGAAAGCGAACTGCACTTTTTAGGGTTCCGTATAGCCAATGGCAAAAAACCGACCCCTTATAGTTTCGTCAAGTCTGTCTGTCTGTCTGTCTATCCGTAAGTCACAGCCACTTTATTCTGTAACTAAAAGCATCACACTGTTGAAATTTGGTAGATAAATCCTGTAAACCGCTTTACGATTCTTATACAAAAAATTAAAAATAAAGGTATTAAAAGGGGGCTCCCATACATGAAAGTAAAACCAAAATTTGTCAAACCTATGCGTGTGAGGTGTCTATGGTTAGGTTTTTTAAAATGACATAGAGGTCCCTAAAACCATTTTGTCTAAAAGTCTAACGGTTGATAGTTTTTTTTAATTCTTTATTTAATTTGGGGCTTTGGGGCTTACATGCATGGATGACATTGTAGATGACATTATAGACATGGATACGCCATTCCCATTGTATCTTCGCTATTTACAGATTTGGTTAGGATCAAAGTTGATATACATAATACTGCTAAGATATTATGAAAAAAAACAATAACTAAAAAGTTGATGCTTACTTACTAATCAACGATGGGGAATCACTGTTTTGTTAGTTTTACTAACTTACATATTTTTTTAGCTGCTTCTGTGGTTGGCTCTGCTAGAATGGTTTGCACTAATCCTACATCTCGAATATTTAATTTAAATTCTTCAAACAGTGATTCCCTTTCAGCTTGGTTCTTGACACATTCCATGTTGATAGATAGACGCTTCCTAAGTGGTAAAATGGGCGTCCCTCCTATCTTACTTCTAAACTGAGCGAGTTGTCAATTTACGGGATCGAACGAGAAGTTTTTAAGATATAGCACATTTTCAACAACCGCAAACATAACTTTGTTCTTCATACAAACACTATGAAAAACAAAGTTATATTTGCTGTCAACAAAATATTGTGCTAGTTTAGCTAAGTGGAAGTAAGTGGATTCCTTTATTCAGTCGAAGTTGGCACGGAACCCTCAGTGCGCGGGTCCGACTCGTACAAGGCCATTTTTTTTTCAACTTACTTACAAATAATTTTGACTTACCAAGGTTCAAGTTATAGAGATTCCACTGTGCATGTATACTAGAAGGTAATCCTTTTAAAATTACCAAACTGACTTTTTTGGGTTTTGAAGGAGAACCCTTTTTAGAGTTTTTATACCATGGATTAAACGTATACTAATTGTGAAATTCTTCATTTGTTTCAGAACATTTACTCGCAAAAAACGCAAAAATCATATGCTAAAATTATAAAATAATCTAAAATGACTGATGAAGGTACGTACTAATGTAAAGAAAGAAAGAAAATAAATTTATTCGAAAAAATTAGTATTATTTAAAAAAAATACATATACTTGGACCGAAAAAGGCACCCGCTCAGCATTGGGCGTGGCATCAGCAGAACGCATACTACGACGCTGATTTTCAGCGAGTGCCTTTGTGGGTACAAACAAAATTCACATAAAATAACACAAGCTAATAAAACAACATACAATAATATTATCAATATTTTAACTTAAGATTGCGATAAATTAACAGACATATTGTATTATTTAAAATTGCAAATTATCATTTAATTCAATTCATTAATAAAGAAATTAAAATTGGATTAATCAATTTACATAAATGATTGATCCTTATTCAATTTACATAATAGTTAATTTTTGGCTTTCGGGTCACCTTGGTGAGCCCATTGTGTGCTCTGCGATTATTCGCGGAAATAAAAAAAGAAAAAGTAGAAAATATGTCTATCTACATAACAAGTTATAATAATAATAATAATAATCTCATGCATGATTTGTTTTTATAACCAAAATAACCCACTGTTTTTTTTTGTTTGTAGAAATCACCCTGACCCATATGAGAGCATTCGATTTTCGCAAACCGATAAGTGTTACTATTATTTATGATGATAGTGACGAAGGTAACAAAGATATCACGCAAGTTTTAGAGTCAGAGAGTCTTGAGGAGCAGATAGCTGCAGAAAAAAACGTAACCAAAGCTAAAAGGAAATTTAATACGTGTGATAATAAAACGGATAAAACATGTTTACTAGAAAAAAGAAGCTGTATTGAAGTTGATGCTGAAAACAAAAACAATGAAATATCTTGGGTCCAGGAAACAGCTAAGACTGATACTGTATTGAATAGTAATACTCACGTACCTTTAGAAGCAGAATTTTCGACCGCATACCCCAGTGCTGTAATAAATTCTAGGAAGGAAAGTGCTAATACTTCAGAGATAGTCTTAAAAAATGCTGATGTAGATACAATGAAGAAAGAATGTCAGGAAGTTCGCAATTACATTAATAATATTTTAAAAAATGTATCCGAACATTTGATCCTTATAGCCAACGCTTATCAAGAGCACGTTGATCTTGTCAATCAAAGCAAAAGCCGTGGAGACAGTCATTTGCACGTTCAAGAAATAAAAAAACGATTTACTCGTTATAAAAACCATATATTTCATCTATCCTATTCTGCGGTAGTATCAGTAATACTGACCCAATCTGATAATAATGCATTCGTAAAAGCGTTTCTCGATAGAACTGTACAAATTGCTAATGAAAAAAGTAAACTCCTGTATACCCCACAACATATACAGCCATTTTTTTATGACATGCTGAATTGGGCAAGGCAAAAACAGAACTCAATTAAAAGCTCGCCTTCTATTGAAATACAGAAAAACAAAAGAATCAACTCACACAACACGCCAATGTTGGCCCAACAGCTATCTCAGCCACCAGTGCCACCGTTTCAAATATTAAATTCAACAAAAAGTTGCAATAATAACGTAAAGAGTATCTCCCGCGACCATAATTCGGATCAATCAACGGCGTTATCTAGTACAGCGGCTTATCAAGAAAAGCAATCTACAACAATTTTTAGTTCCGGTCCTCCTGGACAAGAAGTCAGAGTCAGTATTCAGCCTAATTTACTTAATATACAAAAACATCAAATGGCTCAAATTACAAAAACGCAGTGTCAACCACCTCCACCTTATTCTAACTGCTATAGACAGGAAAGCTATTACAATTACGGTCATAATAATCAGCAAGTAAGCTATAATGCTGTAAATGTAGCTGTGTCAAACCAAAATGTGTTATCACCAGCAGTTAATTTGAATCAATATAATCAAGCCCAAAATGTTCCTAGTAGGCAACTTGCAGACCAGGTGACTAGTGCTAATACCTGGGACTCACAAAGACTAAGCATGAATCAGACATGCCAACCATTGCCTACTTTGCGTGAATTCGATTACCGTCCCTATCAAAATTCGATTACCCATCAAGATATCAGAGGGTATGAGCAGCAATACACTTCTGGTGCTGCCTCCAATTCTGTGAACCAAAATCTACTGCCTTGTTTGTGTGTGCAGAATGCACAGAATACGGGGACATCACCGAAAAAAGTTGTTGAGAGTGGACGTTCTGTTTCGACCGACAGCGGTTTCACAAGTCCCTTACAATTTGATACCGGAGGCGACAAAACGGTATCGTAATTTATTATTTTGGCTTTTGCTAAGTATCTTAATTATCATAGTTTTATTCTCTATTTAATCAAAAATCATTATTGAAAAATATGTACCTACCTTATTTTATTTCTCATCCTTAATATTGGTAACTAACCGATAGCAACGAATGGGATGCGTGTAAAATATCAAAGTGTAAAAAAGTTTCCACAAGTAATGCCAGCGTTATAGTATCTAACAGTTTGGTTATATGTTTGACATATAGGCATTGGCACATTGGAAGCAGTCAGCGGTTCGATCGATGAAAACGTAGCGCATTTAAATTGTGTATGGACCTGTATACTACAACATTTATTTATATCGACATGATAAAATTAGTTGATCTATACAATTTCATCATATTTCCTAACATGTCAACGAGATATGTCAATTCCTAACCATTCACTCTTCATGTCAGATTTGACTAAATCACTTCATTCCAAATGCATGATTTTGATTTTAAAACAAAACGAATGTTAAACTTGACTCTTATACTACAGATTATAACACGATACTGTGAATTTATTCAAGTTAATCTTGGGGATAAAAATGTTTTACAGGGACTTTCTTTCCGCCATTTTCACAGTTTCTTGTTTTTAAGAGCCTAGGATAAAATATACCATGACAAAGTCATGTATTTTTGCTCTAAATGTTTCCTTTTATCGTCGACTCTAATAGTGGACGATAATCTTTCACGGCAAATTGTCAAGAACTAATTATAAATAGGTGTTGCATGTTAGGGTTCAATGATAATTTGAATATATTTCAAAATTTGACAGTACGAAACGTTCAGTCGTATTGAGTAGCAACGATGGTTATGTCGAATTATGACAAATAAACACGATAGAGTGCCCGATATTTTTTTATCAAGGCTTGCATGTTTAAAAGCCTACTGACCGCTTAACGCATCCAACTAGTAGTGACAATTCTTAATACTATTTTCAAAAAGGAATCCTCTTTTCCAAAGGATCAATCGTTTATTACAGCTTCATTTTTTTCTGGTCGGCGGCATATTAATCTGAAATTATTTTTTTTAGTCGAAGGAACCGGTCGTCGATGCGCAGAGTTCTCAACTTCAACCTTACATAACCCATGTGACTTCGCTGAATCCGAATGCCATACAAATCGCCTTAGGCTCATGCCACGTATGTCGGAAAACAACCAAGACGAAGTGCATGGGTTGTTACGAAGTCTACTACTGCAGCTACCAATGCGTGGTAATTATTTTTTGATAATTTATATCCCTTTAGCAATAAGTAAGACTGGTTCTATAGGATTCTGATTTCTGTAATTAGCCATTATATATTTTAAGTTGACCTGTTTCAAGAAAAATAAAACAAATATATAGTCTAAGCTGGTAAGTCGCTGGGAAAAATCGCACAAATTGTACTTTGTCTCTAATTGCAAGTCCTAAAAAGAACTAACTATTGACTCCAATTTATAAAATCTAATCGCACTTCTGAAACTGGTTAATACAAAAATAATATTAATTATTTACATATTAATAAAACTAGCGGTCCCCCGCGACTTGTCCGCGCGTTCTGAGTTTGCTTCTTCCCCTTCAGTCGCAGCGTGATTTTTTATAGCCTTTTCTGATAAATTAGCTATCGAACACATTTTTATTCGGTAATCGGTTCAGTAGTTCCTGAGAGATTCGGCTAAGATGACTGCGCCTTTCAGTACCTATTCTGTGACACGTACACAACTAAACGGATGTTTATATGAAACTCAACACCTCCATTTCGAAAGAATAGCGAGTCGAACGCGATGATGACGTAGTCGTTAACATCGGCAATCAGCATTGTTTGGTGTCGGCTTCCGAGAACATTCGGTCATTAAGCTTACCTTTAACCTTTTCCAAGTATTAGTTTAAATATGACTCCGGAACCCTACCTAAACTTCCTTTGCAAAAAAGTTGGCAGATTGTAGGTACTTATCTATAATGGGTTTGCTGCTTTTTTATTTGATGCTATTTTTTTCTTTCTTTTCAGAACGCAGATTGGAATAGTCATATGCATATTTGTAGAAGGAGCACCGAAACGTGATTTTGTATGTCTATTGTATTTTTCAGTATTTTTCATAATGTTTCTGTTTACCAAATTAAAATTTTATATTTTGTTACTTGTGTTTTTCTGTTAAATAAACAATGAAACATTATTCAGTTGCAAGCAGTAATTCAATACATATGTATATTCCTACCATGTAGCTAAATTCAGTTCAGCTAGTGTACTCGTTGTTCATCGAATATTTATGTACATACCTATGTAAATATTACTAAAAACAATATTTTGTTTCTGAAATTATCAGTCTAAATATAAATAAGTCATTAAAGAATTATTTTAAGTGAAAAATAAACTAAGAAAAAAAAACCTTACAAAAGAGGAGGTCCAACTATGTTAAACAAAATATTTAGTAATTATCATTATAATAATCTAAATAAACTTAAATCTCATCTATACTAATATTATAAAACTGAAGAGTTTGTTTGTTTGTTTGTTTGAACGCGCTAATCTCAAAAACTACTGGCCCGATTTGAAAAAAAAATGTTTACGTTGGATAGTCCATTTATCGAGGAAGGCTTTAGGCTATATAACATAAAGATACGACTCATAAGACCACAGCAGAAATGAAAAATGTTGCGAAAACGGGAGAAAGATATTCCTTTTGAGAGCTTCCGCTGCATACGCTGCGGAAACTGCTTAAGTTACACAAAAATCATTTAAGACAAGATTGTTCAGCATTAAGAGTTCTATAATAAAGTCCGCAACAGCATAAGGCTATCTTTTACGGTTGACTTACTACAACCTTTTTTATGTTTATAAATTTGTAAAAAAATAATGCATTATTTTTAGGGGTGTATTATACACACAGGTATTTATTCTTATCAAAATAAATACATTCATCATCACGAGCATTTCATTTAGAACCAAGTTGCCCTTTATATCATTTGATTTTAATAAATATCTTAGGAGCTATCACAGTTTTAACATAACTCCGCACCAAAATAATGTTCGCAGCTTAAGTACAACGTGCGCTTGCGTTAATGTATTATAAAGCTGAAGAGTTTGTTTGTTTGAACGCGCTTATCTCAGGAACTGAAAAGACCGATTTGAAAAAACATTTATGTGTTGGATAGCTTATTTATATGATATGATAGGATATAAAATATGACGCTGCTACGGGGGGGGGGGGGGGGGGGGGAGGGGGGGGGGGTGAGCATTTGAGGTTGAGAATTCTCATTTTAACATCAACTAGTGCTTAACTCGAAATTTGCGTTGCACAACACTACTGACAGTACTCAAAGCCTGCTCACTGTGAAATTTAGCGTCTGACAGCTAAGCAACCCAATGAGGGTACTTAAGTCCTACTTAAATTCAGATTTGGGACAATTTGCGAAATTTGCAAACAGCGTAATCGGGGAAGGCTATAGCTGTAAAAGATCAAGCTCCGACAGGTGATAAGAAAGTTATATTATTATTATATATATATTGAAAGTTATATTAATCTCAAAACATTTATATAATTCACTTTAATTCAGACAAATTTATATAAATCACAAATATACAAAGGTGAACACAAGTAACAGTAAAAAGGATTGGCACACTGGTTGGGGTATGCGATCCGGTCCATACAAAATTGCCTGCATCCAGTCAATTTTGTATGGACCGGACCGAAAGATATATCAATACCCTTGACAGCTTTTTCCAACTCCTTTAAAATCTTTACCTGCAAATCGTGTTTAATTTTATTCTATCTAAAGTGGTGTGGCGTGTAAAGACCACACCTCCAGGAGGAGGAGAAATTAATTCTCGAGGGTGAAGATGGGAGAATTCGGAGTACTTCCTTAGCGGGGGCTGTACAGGTGTAGCGGTCCACAGTAAAATATTCTACCATACGACGAATTAAAACCTACTAAGGTGGGCACTTACCAAAACTCCGGTGAAGAGAAGCAGCGATGCACCGCGCGGTGAATTGGTGAGGTGTAATAATGAAATCTGGTGCAGCAAATCAGTTGTACACGTATTTTATATCACTGATCATGTAATTTTATATGGTGATAATTTTGAAGAGCTATTTGAAGGGTGACAATTACTGATGACTGAATAATTTGTTTTCTAGGAATGTACTTATTTCGAATTATGACGATTTAGCGCCCTCTATGTATTTTAAGGGATACTAGAATCAGATGATAAGGCAGTGCCCGTAGCCTTGGATGGCAGATGTCGCTAGTAAAATACATTAAAATAGACCACGCACAACCATAAAGTATATTTTTCTTAATAATTTCACTAATATATTTTTAAAATCAGGTTCGAAATGGTTATTATTATTATTTTTCACTACAGGAACACTATAATTTTCGTTTTCTTCCTGTGTGTAGTTAGGACATGTTTTTTTCTTTGTGGTTTCCATTTTATAAACTTTTATATATTTCTACTTTGAGAAAGAGGTCAATTGTCGAATTCAAATCTGCCAGGCAGCGTTCAGGAAACTGCGCAAGAGCGTTTTCTCGTCTGAATTACCTCAGTGGTAAATACGAGAGTGACGAAAGTCTTTAACCAGTGTGTGTTACCAGTGATGACATACGGATCCAAAACATGTTCTCTAACTATGGGCCTCAAAATCTCACGAGCGATGGAGAGCCTCGGTGGTATGCTCGGTGTTTCTCTTCGAGATCGAATCAGAAACGAGGAGATAGGTAGAAAAACTAAGGTAACGGACATATCCCTACGAATAAGTAAGCTCAAGTGGCAGTGGGCAGGGCACATAGCGTGATGAACTGATGGCCGTTGGGGCAGAAAGTTGAAAGTTCTAGATTGGAGACCTTTCGATTAAAAGCGCAGCGCGGGATGTCCACCGACAAGATGGTCGAACGACCTTGTTAAGATCGCGGGATCACACTTGATGCAGACCGCATGTGATCGGTCCCAGTGGAAAACCGTGGGGTAGGTCTATGTTCAGCAGTGAACGTCCTTTGGCTGTTAATGATGATGATGAATGTAATATATAATATATAACGGACATAATGAAATTCAAAATTTATTAATGCTTATAATGAAACCAAATCTATTTATAAATAAAACCGGTAAAAATCAGTTATTTTACTTGTAACGGAACGTTGCAGTATAATCAAGGATAAAAATCAGTTGAATGTGGTTTGAGGCAATCTAAAATTTACGAATGAAACGTAGGAAACTTAAGTACTCATCAACTATTTGAACAGATCTCAACAGATTTTCACTCAAATGCTCAAATCAGAAACCGGCTGTTAAAATCTTTTCGATCGGGGCGCCATTCTGTCATTCTTCTAAAAAGTTGGTGGCACTATT
The DNA here is from genome assembly GCA_963924145.1 of Pyrausta purpuralis. Lineage (NCBI taxonomy): Eukaryota > Metazoa > Arthropoda > Insecta > Lepidoptera > Crambidae > Pyrausta > Pyrausta purpuralis. The sequence goes on along the minus strand of OZ001651.1, from coordinate 15,817,862 downwards.
CCTGTTTCTCCTAAAAGTAACATATACATTTTTGAAAACTTTAAATGGTTCAGTCAGATTAACGCGGGCAATCGTACATCTTCCATACTAATAATTTAAAGCTAAAGAGTTTGTTTATTTATTTGTTCACAGCAAATCAGGCGTAGTAAGGTTTGTGCGTTCTGGCCTACTGTTTCCGGTCCTCCCCCCTCCTCTTTGCACCCTGCCCCTGCATTTTAGCTTGTCGTCGGCTGTTTGAATCTGATCACTGGCTAAAAAAAAAGTTTGGCGTCAAAATGGGGGTTTTCGGCCATGCCCGATCGATCTATGGTTCATTTTTGCGTAGCTACACTCGTTGGCGTTTTAGCTTTCGCGCCAGATAACCTCCAATACCCTAATTAAGATAAGACTAATGATCTCCTCGACGTCCCTTTGTCCTTTAACGCTATTGCACTTATTGTCAAAAAAAAAAACTATTGTATTATAGATACCATTCCTCAATTATGTTGCCAACATTACCATTGGAATCATTTAAATCATTATCACAACCCAGTGGTTTACTCGCCCACTGTTCTACTGAGAATATACCTAAGTGCCAAACCCAATGTGTTCACCTTATTCCGCATCCCGGTGTTCAAATGAACACCATATGTTAATATCAAATAATTTAAACTATATTTTCAGCTAATAAGTGATTGATTTGTATCATATCGATACGATCAGAGTAGGAATTGTGTAAAGCAATCGTATTCATTTGACATTTCATAACGTAAGGTATGATCTGTCAAACGCTTTGTTCTTTGCCGTTTGACAGATCATATCGTACGTTTTGAACTGTCAATTGAATACGATTGCTTTACACAATTGCACCCCGTCCACTACGAGCGTCATCAAAAACATTCTTTACATACTTTTCTATCTATGGTAGTCCTTAACGACTCGTTATTCATTTGCTAATATTTTGTTAATCATAATTGCTTTAATGGTTTCTTAATGGGGTAGTAGATATCGCTGTTTGTCTTACCGATATCGACCAGTCCACAACGTTTTTTTTTAAATCTTTATTTAATTTGGGCTTTTATCCACATGGATACGCCAGTCCCATTGTATCTTCGCTATTTACAGATTTGGTTAGGATCAAAGTTGATATACATAATACTGCTAAGATATTATGAAAAAAAAAACAATAACTAAAAAGTAGATGCTTACTTACTAATCAACGATGGGAAATCACTGTTTTGGTTCTGCATGCAGAATGTTTTGCACTAATCCTACATCTCGAATATTTAATTTAAATTCTTCAAACAGTGATTCCCTTTCAGCTTGGTTCTTGACACATTCCATCAGCAAATGTTGTGCATCTTCGATTTTATCACAAGCTCTGCAATTAGGTGAATCAGATTTTTTCATTAGATATGCAAACTTTGCCGATGGAAAGTGCCCCGAACGAAGACGTAGTGCCATCTTGATATAGTTTCTATTCAAGTTAATGTCATCAAACCAAGGCACACGATTAGGTTCTCCCTGAATGGATTTATACCATATCCCCCCTGTCAATAGAAACTGTATCAAAATGCTGTTTCCATTTTTGAAAACATATATTTTTATAACAAGGCACATATTCAGAGTAGTCAGGCAAATATTCGAACGTCCTACCAACACTCGGCTTCTTTCGACACGAGGTCCGCTTTCTCGTTGCCTAAAAGGCCAATATGAGCTGGAACCCATTGCAGTATAAGCTCAATATTTGTATTTTTTACACTTTTAATAACTTTAAGAATATTATAGGCTATAGTCAGACCTCTGCTGAAACCAGAGGCGCAGCGAGCCAGATGCTGCAAACCGCTTTTGCTATCTGAAAGAATATCAATTTTCCTAAAAAATTTTATTGATCGCATATGTTAAGGCTTTTAATATTGCAATAAGTTCCAGCGTCATAATGGACACATGTGGCAGAATTTTAAAACCAGCTGACAAATTCATTTTATGATCAAAAAAACCAGCACCCGAACCTTGAGGACTCTTTGAACCATCAGTAAAAAAATATGCCAACCTTCATATTTCTGATAAATTTCCTTAATAACTCTGTTTTTTAATAAATTAGGTTCGTATGATTTTTTTGATTCTAGAATACTACTAAGATTAAATTTCACAATATTATACAAGTCAATGCCGGTGACCCAGATATCTAATTTGAACATATTAGTCCGGTCAAATTAGACATAAAATAGGGGTAAGGTTACAAAAATTCCCACCTAGCTGAAAATTGGTAGGATTGTTTAAAACACCATCATAAATGAAATGTAGAAAGTCCCCATCGATCCGATGCCTGGAAAAAAAGTTACTCGGGGTCAAAGGTCACAAAAACGGGTTTGTCGCGATATTCAGCAAAACGGTAAGTTTTATCATAAAATTAGCCACGACAAAAATTGAAGAGTAAATATAAATAAATATCTACAAAAAATATCTATATACTTTTCTTCCTAAGAGCCACCGTTTTTGACATATAACGATCCAAAAAGTTGTAATCGTCATAATATGTACCACACCACGTATATACATCGCTGAAGCTGTAATACAAGTAAAAATATTATTCTATCGGTCAGTGTAACTAAAAAAAAAGCTACGCTAGCTAGCTAAGCTAGCTCCTAAAAAATCTACGTGCTTAGATAAGTTTCGATATGCATGTTTCGTTAAAAATACCCGAAATAAAAAAACAAGTGCAGCTTGTCTTCCTCCAACCTCAGCGGCTGCTCATCAACATCTTTTTCGGGTATATTACCAAGTTCAAGTGTGGCTTGGTTATCAGCTAGACCCAAAAGAGTGGGGTTGGAAGTTGGTCGACAATACATTAGAACCAGTTCAAACTTTACTCCCACCTGCGCCGGAAAAACTGTTAAATAAAAATTTTTGCAACTGTAAAAAGTCACAAAGATTTGTCACTATTGGAGCAATTTACTTGCAGCGAGGATGAAGAAGAAGAACAAGGAGAAGAAGAAGCAGAAGTATTAGAGAATTATGAGTCAGATGGATAAATATCCCTATATTTACACCGCTTTTATCACTTTTATCATTTTCAACCGTTGCCAATATCTTTTATTATTCAATAGTATTAAATTAAACATAATCACAACAGATTCGTGGAATAGACCTACTGGAGAAACCACATTAAAAAAAACGCGCTAAGTACACTACCTCAAAGGTGGCGTGGAAACGTGTGCATATTATGACAATTACAACTCTTTCAAATTTTGGATCGTTATATGTCAAAAACGGTGGCTCTTAGGAAGAAAAGTATATAGACATTTTTTTTAGATATTTATCTGCTCTACAATTTTTGTCGTGGCTAATTTTATGATAAAACTTACCGTTTTGCTGAATATCGCGAAAAACCCGTTTTTGTGACCTTTGACCCCGAGTAACTTTTTTTCCAGGTATCGGATCGATGGGGACTTTCTACATTTCATTTATGATGGTGCTTTTAACAATCGTACCAATTTTCAGCTAGGTGGGAATTTTTGTAACCTTGGATGTCTAATTTGACCGGACTATATTATTAAGAACCTCAGAAGAAGCATAATCCAAGTGACAAACTTCGATGTACACTTTTGTGAGGAGAGGTTTTTTCTTGTTTTGCCAGTAATTATTATGATCACACAAATTACTTAGTACAGACATATCTGAAACAATTACACTGTTGGTAAACGATAAGCATTGCATGTAGGCTAGATATAGTCTGTGAATGAATAATGGTGGTAAACTCAATTCACTTTGCATAACATGAATAGGAGTGCTCTTTATGAACCCTCCTATCACTCTTAAAGCTTGATTTTGAAGTTTGTCAAGTTTAGAGACATGACAGTTGGCACTGCAATCATATAAAAAGGAGCCATAGTCTATTCTGCTTCTAATAAGTGCGATATATAATCGACGTATATGTTTAGTATGCATTCCCCAAGAGCTTCCTGCTAACATTTTCATTATGTTCATACATTTTGAGCACTTATCCATAACTTCATTAATATGTTTTCTCCATAAAAGGCTCCTGTCTAACCATAGGCCCAAGTACTTAACACATTCCGTCGAAGTTAAATCTTGGCCATAGATTTTAATAGAAGGCATAATTCTTCGCCGTCCTCTGCTAAATACACAAAAGTTAGTTTTATTTACCGACAGAGATAGCCCAAGCTCCTCTAATAGTTTAACAACAGTGTACAGTGCAGTCTGAACGTATTGTTCACATTTTTAATATCTTTGTTACTTACAAAAAGGACAAAGTCGTCGGCATATTGTGATACCAGTACATTTTGCAGTCCATGACATCCTTTATGAGAATTACATTAAATATTAGAGGTGAAAGAGGATCGCCTTGAGCTAAGCCCTTTATTTGTACATGTTGTATTATAGTCCTCGTTGTCTAAATTAATTCGTAAATGTCTCTCACTGAGAAAAGCCCAGAGATACGTACAAAGTTTAGAGCCAACATTAAGATCATCAAGTATTTTTACAGCTACATCGTTAGATACATTATTATAGGCATTTTCAATGTCCAAAAAACAGGCGACAGTCGGAATATTTTTCGTAAAGCCTAGCTGAATATGAGTTACCAATCGTGTAAGTGCGTCTAAACAGGAATGAGACTTTCTGAACCCTACTTGTCTACAACGATCGTTATCAACAACATTCCTCAAATCCTTGTCTATCAATGTTAGCCCTTAAAGACTCATTATTTAGTTTATCATAATTGCAATTTAATGGTTTCCACTTTCTTAAAGTTTTAAGCAGATAAGTCATATGATTGCATTATTTGTACGAGTGTAAAAGGTCTGCGACTTTATCTTTCCTCAAACATTTGCTCTTTAGCTCTTCAAAAAGTACTACCTACTAATTTATCTAGTTTAAGGAAACTTTCTGCCAATGGAATCCGAGATGTAAGTTATAATCTTAAATATTTATTTTCTTTCTACAACTTTTCTTTATGCAATAACTTATCATTGTATTATTGTTATAGCTCACATGTAATACTGGCGCCATTGATTATGAAGAAAATACTTGCAAACATTACTACTACCCGGTGTCAGACAACGAATCATCGTCAACAATTCCGGACTACTTGGTGAAAGTTGACTCTCTGGCACTGGATGATTTTTTCGAAGAACCATCAAGAAAGAAAATAGAAAAAAACTACGTGCTTCAACCGTGACTAGAGCAACTGCTGATTGAGTTTCATATGTATCCACCAACGAAGATGATGGAGCAGAAGCCATACATCTAATAAAACTGGAAAATTTTGATATTAAAAAGCTTTTGAATGTACCCGAGGGTGAGCACTGGAAACGCAGTGAAATACGTATCAAGTACTGCAATAAGACAAAATCTGACAACCATCTGAATACCCGGCAACTAATTTAGAATATTCCTAAGGATTTTTTTTGTTCAACGCATGTTAAAAAAGTATTCTTCTAAATAAAATGAAATAAAATTGACTATGTGCCCTGCCCATTACCACTTGAGCTTACTGATTCTCAAGGCTATGTCCGTTACCTTAGTTCTTTTACGTATCTCCTCATTTCTGCGGGATCTCTCCTCGTCCGCGGGACTCGTCTGTAGTGGACGTGTGCGCAAGTTTTTATAAATACTGTCTGTTGCAAAATTACGCTTTAGCGGATTTACAATAAGCTTGATAATCGTGTGTGCCACAGTTTAAGTGACAAACCATAGCCGTGTTCCTTAACTCCTTGGACCGATAACTCTGTCTTATTCAGACATCATCGCTTCGTGACTCGTTCGGCAAAGTCCGTCGCTATACTATGGCTATGCAGCGATCACCACCGACAACCTCATCTTCCTCGCAGAGAGAAAAATACCTACTCCTCGAATCCCGACCTACCTGAATCATGCAGAGGCAATGATGCCTTTGTAAACTTCCGCAAGCGCAAACAGCTTGAAAATGAAAATTTTAAACTTATGATGGAGTATGTCGAGTTAAAGCTTGATGCCAAGCTAACTTCATGGAAATCGCAGCTGGACGCGGTCATCGCCGACTATATCAAAAAATCGATAGATTTATTTTAAGACAAAGAGGTTAAGAAAATAACATCAAATATTAATACTTCCCTCAAGAAATTCGGTGACAGATTCGACACGATTGAAAAGTCACTGTCATACAATGGAGAGGCAAGATAAATGTATGTACCTATGTATCAGTTTATATGTAATATTGTATGTGGTATGGTAGGTATTAATAGGTATCTTTTTTTATTCGTTCGGCATTGGCAGTAAAATCGATTATGAAATTATTATTAAATACAAAACTGATTTTTGATCTCGCGTTTTGTGCAATCAATTAAAAATAGTTAATAATGCGTAGATAGAAAGTAGTACTTAAAATACACTTTTTTTTTAAATAGTTATTATCAGATTGACATAAAATGCAATAATAAATCATAAATTCAAAAATCGATTTTTCAAACAATAAATATCGATTTTTCAATTAACTCAAACTGAATAACATGCTGTACCTGCTTGACATAACGAAAACGTTTACAAAGATAGAAGTAACCAATGAAGTTGTTAAAATACGCGTTAATAGAATTAGTTCAATATAAAAATTATAAAATCAGCTTTTTTCTCTGTCGGCTATTACCATTTCGGATAAGATTCAAATAGGGTCATCTATGAAAATATAGGTAGCATGGCGTATTTTTAGTGTATATTTCATTGCTGTAACGGGTAGGCCCAAAAACGGGTCTCTCCTTAGATTTTTTACAACCACTAGGACCATCCACTACGGCAATAAAATAATTTTCATAGTGAAACATGTTCAATGTAAGACAACACGTCTATTTATATAAAAAACACAATTAACTATGAACATTACAATTTTCGAGTTGATAAGTAGTTTATTGCTCCCTAAGAATACAATTCACTATTAATAATGATGACAAATGCAGTTTTAATAAATCTTAACTAACTTAATATAATGTAAACCTAGCTAAACATATATACATAAAAAAAAAAGATGATGAATTTACAAAATATAAAAAACATCACCCCCAGCGCTGGAATATGGAATGGTGCCCAAAATGCTGGCAGCGTTACCCCTCTGTATAGCTAAACTTATCCGCTGTCCGAGATAGCTGCCAGCCTTTGGGTCACCAGTTGACTCAGTCAACCTTTGGCGGAGATCCTTAAAAAGGGAACGTGCACAAGGGCCCCAAGTACCCATGGTCTCTACGCCAAAAGGCGCAAATAAGTAGTTATCAGTGATAGCTGCATATTTGCGCCCTTTTAAGCACTCGGCAGAGGCTGCCGCCGCGCCAGCAGCAGTAGATGTGCAGCTTAAATGGGATGGCGCAAGCGTATCTACGCAAGTGGCATCCCATACAAGAGAATCCCTGCTTCCAAGGAATGAGCGTCATACCGTCAGGTCTCTTGCCATCGTCATTACAATTTTTAAACTTACATTTATAATAAACTTCATCATACAAGTCTATAATAATCAAATCTATCTATCTAATCAAATAATAATAAAAAAACATTCAAATATCAAGTTTATAATAACTTATAATTATAGTACATTATGATACAAGTGTGCTAAGTTGAACATTATGTACAAGGCGATATTGTGTGCGCACGAGCGAATGCGAGTGCGCCATAAGAAAGCCGCGTATATAATGGTCACAGGCACACGTGTTTCATACGACGTTTTTCAACACACTTGCTAGGAAAAAAACAAGACTCTTCATTTACTAAGTTTTTATTTTTAAAACAGTAAAAATACATTTCACTCGATTTTGATGGCAAAGACTTTCGCACGCGTTTTTTGCCTCATTACGTATGTCCGGCGGAGTTAATAATAGGTTTTCTTCATTTTCTTCACTTGAAGTAGACATTTTCATTAATATTAAACTTCAAAATTAATCAAAACTTCGTCACAGCCGGATATTGTTCCTTACGAAAAATGGCGCGTTGTTTTTTTTTCTTGCCGCAATACCGATGCGCGCGCAAGGCTTAGGCGCGACCTAGATCGGCCAAAAGCCAAGATTAAAAATGTTATAATTCGTGTTTAAAACAGAAATCACAGAAAATGTTAAATAATAAAAAATAAAAATCTTTATTCATCAGACAACTGGGATCCATAAAATGTTACTAACATTTTATTAAATTTAAATTAATTATTTTTTGTGCTACTAGCACAAAAAAAAATTATACCTATGTTAGTATTTAATACCTAGTTTAGTGCGAGTTAACTGGCGGTTAAATGAATTTGAGCTATTTTTTAGTAATACATCTGGATTTACCATTTATTGAAATAAATAAGTAGATACTGTTATTTTTCGCATAAATACTGTTTGTTGCTAAAATAAAAGTATTGTATAACCCGACTACATTATATCGCTTCTTCTACTTACTTACGACTTGTTACTAGGGTACAAATGTAAATTGGTCGAGTTAATAAACTAAAAGCACTAGTGCAATAATATACTGAAAAAGCACGCGTGTTTAATCTCTATGATTATGTATGAGCCAAAAATTGGTGGAATAAAAACGTCGTTTTGAGCAAGTGTGTTGAAAAAATTATAACAACATAATTACAACAACAATGTACTTAATTTTAAAAAAAAACTAATCTAAAAATATTTATTTTATGATATCCCCAAGCTAGTGTGTTCTTAGAGTTCGGATAATATATCTTTTAGTATCATTGGATGGGAAACATATTTTATTAATCTTGTGTGTGTATGTATAATTGATATGTTTGATGCACCCAAAGCTATGCATTTTATCGTACTGAATTGTTTGATTAAATAAACAAGACTTATAGTTTTTGACACTTAATATCTTTATTACAGTTTTAATAACACCTTTAGCTTTAGTTATGGTATGATTTTACCCCTACCCCCAGGGTACCATACCATAATTGTGTTATAAAATCATGTTATGTTATGTTATAAAAACAGAAAAAAAGACTCAATTTAGCGAACGACTTTTCATAGCAGTCGGAATCCCTGGACGAATGTTTACAACATTTTTTTTATATGTCAGACCTTGAATAGTGATGTTGAGTAGTTAAAATACAAGTCAATCTGAGAATCTCCATTTTCAAGGCAAGACCGGAGACAATATACAAAAAAAACTTGAAAAATTTGTTATTTATCGTCCCACCTGGAGAACAAGGAGTGCAGAACTCTTTAAAATGGGTCCCGTCCCACGATGTGTAGCACATGTGTCGTTTTATCGGTACCTAACACTTTCATCACCCTATTTGGTTTCTTTATAAGTGTGTCATCATCTTACTAATCTACGAGCTAGTAAGGGTCCACTTGAGTTGAGATTTTAAGAAACATGACGTGGAGTCGTAAAATTCCTTCCGTAGTTACTGTAGAAAAACAATTTTATGAAAATATTAACATAACAGCAAACTCAAAGTAGCGTTGTTAAATACAATTCATGTTATGTTGTCCGTACAACATCAATTCATATGTTATAAAAGGAATAAACTTAACTTTTTGTTATGGTATACGAGTGTGAAAAAACTTAAGTGAATCCCTATGTGATCCGAAGTAAAGTAAGTTATTTATTTTATGTGCTGCTGTTTCACATGAACAAAGTGGACGACAATTAGGATGCCAAATAATGTTGTTCCATAATTAAGAGTTCATAGGATTCATAATTTTACTTTAAATGCGAGTTATTCAGATTTTTCACACTAAAAGTTCATACTAGTGTGGTTAATTTTTGATTTTCGTCCATTTACCCACACTGACGGGCTCAGCGTGGTAAAATGGACAAATGTCCATGAGTATAGTTTTTTCAATAGAACGTGTTTAGAAAAGTGGAATTAATTAATTAATTTTAATTTATCAATTTTTCGATGCCAAGCTTCCAATTTTCCACACTAGTGCATTGTACAGTGTGGGAAATCGGAATAGCCCTCAAATTCATTTTTTGTTGTGATGTGGTACATTTTTAAAATTCTAAGCGTATGCAATAAAAAGATACCTGTATTTATGCCAATGCGAATTTTTTCATGCTTCTGCAACCTACTTTATTATATTAGTACAATATCTAATAGCTGGAGCTGAGCGATGTGTGTGCGACTTTTTATACATTTGTTCTAACCCACTTTTGTTGCAAACAAGCCCTTATTACAACGATGTAAGAAACCGCAGTGTTAACCTTGCAATGCTGTTGTCCGTACCTACATAAAGGTTGCTAGTACTATTTATAGGTTCCTGTAGGCCTAACATGCACGCCTCGATCCGTTTATCGCGTCGATAAAATATTTTTATTTCCCAAACTACATGTTTTTCGACATTTTTTCTACTTGCAAGACAATCCTAATAACTTTTAGAAACAAATTCAATAAAGTTAGTAAAAACTTTTTTAAATACGTTAAAAATGACGTTTTAAATTTATCGATTGCCGCGATAAATGATAAATAGGCGCGCATTTTAGGCCCTCTGTACTCAAATATCTGCACGAAAAAATTTGTTTGATTTCAAATTATATAAACGCTACTTGTATATGTTTTCTGTGCTATTGATATAATTATGAATTGCTTATTGCTGCTGAGTATATGTAACTAGCGACCCGCCCCCCATGCTTCGCACGGGAGCAATACTAATATTAAATATATTGAATTTTACATTCGAAATTTCCTCTTGAATCACTCTATCTATTTAAAAAAAAGCATTAAAATCCGTGGCGTAGTTTGAAAGATTTAAGCATACCTACATACATACAGACAAAGGGAAAAGACTTTGTTTTATACTATGTAGTGACCAAATAAACTTTTTATATCTAATATTTTCTTCGCAATGTCGAACTAAAACCGATTGCTAGCTAAGTATAGATTACATGCCTCCCGCGAAATGAACCTGACACGACTGACGTTATCATAAACTTAACAAATATGACCACTAAGCGTTTTTGCACAAACCATTTGAGCTAGTTAGCATTCAGCAAAATAGCCCAGTGTCGATAAAGCATTGGTGATATTTGATGCACCTTGGCAGGCGGTGCGGGAGGGGAATAGGTGGCAAACGCCGAATCCTGAGGGCATTCGGACGCGAGCCTTGAGTTGGTTAGAACTGTCTCTCTCTCTCTTCCTGGCAGTATCTATTCCCACATGATGGTGGGGTCTGCCTTTCTCGTCTTCCTTCTCCACCTCACCCTGTCGGATGTGTCGCTCACAGCGACGTTGCAGGCAGCGAGGTCTCGCTTCACTACGTCGGACCACCTTGTCTACCTCTACGTTGGGGGCCAGGGATGTTGAAATTTAAGGCCTTGTTGGCTGTGCAGTCAGGGGGCCGTCTCGAGATGTGGCCAAACCACCGTAATCGGCACTGTAGTTGGTTAGAACTGTATTAGAGAAATATTAATTAATAAAAATACTGATTCACCTAATTGCAGCGCTTGTGATAAAATTTAAGATGCACATCATTTGTTGATGGAATGTGTCAAGATCCAAGCTGAAAGGAAATCGCTGTTTGAAGATTTTAAATTAAATATTCGAGATGTCGGACTAGTGCAAAACATTCTAGCAGAGCCAAAGTCAGAAGCAGCTAAAAAAATATGTAAATTAGTAAAACTGACAGAACAGAGATCTCTCGTTGATACCTATGCTAAGTTTTTAGTAACTAAGCATCCACCTTTTAGTTATTCATATTTTTTTCTTGCCATCTAAGCAGTATTATGTATAAGTATATTCACTTGTGTTCCTAACCAAATCTGTAAATAGTGAAGATACAATGGGACTGGCGTATCCATGAGGATAAAAGCCCCAAATGATATAAAGAGTAAAATATATTTAAAAAAAAAGTTTATTGTGAATGTCGCGAGATAATAAGTTTAAGTAATGTAAGCCGGTTGATTAGTAATACTAAAGTGATTGTCTAGTAATGTGTTTGAGTAAATAAAAATATAACTATCAAGATAACAACGGATTTTATTGAGAGCTATATTGACCAGCGCCAACAAGCTTGTGATGAAAGTCATGCACTTCCCTTCCTGGCCTATATCGTGTGTAATTTGTTGATAAGTTTAATTATTAGTTATCTTCAGTCTATCTGGCACGCTCTTTACAGGACATCATGTATAATTCAGATTCTCATAAACCACTAACTAATGTATTGGTGAAAATCGCATGATATTGTGTGCAGTAGATAATATTTGAGATATCGCGAGCGGACAGACACATCCGGTGAGAATTGTATATTTATAATTTAGGTTATGATGATAAGTAAGTACTTTCTAGTAAGTAGTAAACTTATCCATAGAAAAAAGAAAGAAATTATTGGTAAAAGAAAGAAAGTAATGGTAAAAAAAAATATGTCTAAGTAGGGTAGAGTGGGTCCTAGACCCACTAGGAGCAACGAGGCAATTAAGTGGGCAATCGCAATGACTTGGAAACGAAGCATGGCAGAAAATTTTTGACTGTATGAGCAGTAGGGAGCGGGTGCGAAGAGGAATCAACAAGTACCTTTTTGACAATTGCCAGTCGGCGCACGAGTGAGGCGTATGAGCATTACGTCGAAAAAGTAAAAAATATTATTTACGCGATTTTTAGGGTTCCGTAGCCGAATGGCAAAAACGGAACCCTTATAGTTTCGTCAAGTCTGTCTGTCTGTCTGTCCGTCCGTATGTCACAGCCATTTTATTCTGTTACTATAAGCATTACAAAGTTGAAATTTGATAGGAAGATGTATCCTGTTAACCGCTTACCGATTCTCATACAAAAATTAAAAAATACTGTCATTTAAGGGGTTCATTTTGTTTTACTTTCATTCCCATACATGAAACTAAAACAAAAAAATTTTCACCATCAAAAACCATTTTCTTTTCAAGTCTAACGTTTCATAGCTATCCGCTTCCAAAGTGGTAAAATGGGCGTCCCCCCCCCCCATCTAACTTCTAAACCAAGAGAGTGTAAATTTAAAAAAAAATAAGTAATATAGATCGTAACAAATACTTTTAACGAAAATTGGTTTGGACGAGATCGAACGAGTAGTTTTTGAGATATAGCATGTTTTCAACAACCGCAAACATAACTTTGTACTTCATACAAACACTATTAAAACAAAGTTATGTTTGCAGTCAATAAAATTTTGTGGTATTTTACTAAGTAGAAGTAAGTGGATTTACTAATTCAGTTAAAGTTGGCACGGAACCCAGTTCCCGAGTCCGACTCGCACTTGGCCGGTTTTTAAAAAAAATATTTAAATATTTTACCTAAAGATATTACACGCGTCTAAAGAAGCTTTTATGACAGATGCCAAGCAATATTATTGGCTGAGGGTGCTATGTTTTCTTTGAAAAAAGAATGGAAAATTTAAGAACAAAGATGAAACGGTGCATGTGTTCGTTGTAATTTAAAAGGCTTTTTGTAATGTTTTAAAGTCGCTTTTTTGATGTGTTAGTGGTAATTGTTTTATTGGACTGATATTCTGCCGCTTAGAAAGTTTCTCAGGCTTTTAACAATATAAATGTTTTGCTTCTTGTTCCGTTGGTTTTTTGTTAATGGCCAGATCCCATGCACATGTTGGACGCTGCTGTACAAAACTATTGTGCGAGCAATTTCTAACTAAAATACGACCAAATAGTGAAAAGGAGGTACCTATTGTTCTTAAAAAAAAATGTAACCTTATTTTTATGGTACGTACGTAGCCAATTACCCAGTCTTCGAGCTTTGTCACTCCTTTAAAAATAATAAAAACTTTGTCTAACAATATAAGGAAGGTATTGTGTAATGGCTATGAAGAATAATGAATGGCTGTTAACTTTTGTAAGGTCGTAGAAACTTGATCGAGTTCCACGTTACATAGGTATAAGATTAGTATTTTTTGTGATTTCCTATATTACTACGATGTCTCCTTATGATTGCGGGATCTCAATGTGTTAGCGCTTAGCGGCAAGGTGACAAGGTTAAAGTTGTACCAACAATTATTTGAGAGCTACTAGCACCCTTATAAAATATTCACGATGTTCTTTGTTATTTGAAGTTAATTTTTTGCCTTAACTTATTTTACCTTTTCTAATACTGAAATGAGTATTAACTTGCCTAGACTTAGGTTTATTTACAATTTTATGAGGAATTTATGAATTCATAATCATGAAAAACAAAATAATAAATTAACTGCGAATGTTACTTTTTTTGGCCATCGTTTTGGGTGATAAAATTTTAGTAATTTTCTCTCAATTTGTTGGAAAAGCAAATTTATGTACCGCCTTGACTTTTGTACCTTTTAATTTGACAACTAAGCGAGAGGGAAGGCAGTAGATGTGAGTGTAATAATAAAAACTAAGGAGATATGACACAGATATCAAATACAGTGATACAAAAATATTTGGTGATAAAATACATCACCAAAATAATTTTGTACCTCTTTTTAACTCCATTAAGAGCTACACAGGTTTTGTCAATTCCGTTAAAGAATGTTTCTGCAAAATTTGAAGTTGATTGGAAAAAGGAATCACGTTGCCCCAAACAAACTTTGCTGCATTTTTAACCCCTTTAGGGGTGAATTTCAGAAAATCCTTTCGTATCGGATCCCGACGACATAAAAAAACACAACCTCTATGTTTCAAGTCTCTACGATCAGCGGCTTAGGCTGTGCGTTGATCCGTCAGTCAGTCAGTCGTAAAAGACTAGATTCCGACGCCCGATCGGTCTGTGCGGTCCATTTCTTATCCGACTTAAAAAAGAGAGGAGGTTATCAATTCAGCTGTACGTTTTTTTACCACGCTTTTATTAGCTTGGGTTGTATGTATGTATGTTATGGAATCTTAGAGCATAAATTTGACCGATTTCCAGAAGTTTGATTAATTTGAAACTTTGCACACGTATCCAGGACTGATGACAATGCAATAATTTAATAACAGTTTCTCAATATCCTTATAAGGACCGCCAGGATAAATAAATTCTTTCGTGGGTCCTCTGTAAGGGAGTAAGAAAGATAGAGCTATCGCGTGTCGCATGTCCGCAAATAATTAATTGAAAAACATCGAACTATAAAATGAAAAATAAATTATAGTTTAAAAAAACTAAAAAACCACGCTTTTATAGCTAACCGAACCAAGAAGTAGAAAATATTTTTTAATTACAAAGAGTTAGAGAATAATTCAGTTCAGAGTAAAAAGCGTGGGGTGCTTGGTATATTAAATTTTGAACCCCCCCGGCCAAGTGCGAGTCGGACTCGCGCACTGAGGGTTCCGTGCCAACTTTAACTGAATTAGGGAATCCACTTACTTCTACTAAGTAAAATAAAACAATATTTTGTCGACTGAAAATATAACTTTGTTTTTCATAGTGTTTGTATGAAGTACAAAGTTATGTTTGCGGTTGTTGAAAATGTGCTATATCTCTAAAACTACTCATTCGATCCCGTCTGAACCAATTTTCGTTGAAAGTATTTATTAAGATCTAAATTACTATTTTTTTTCAAAATTTACACTTGCTTGGTTTAGAAGTTAGATGGGGGGGGGGGGGAACGCCCATAAGAAAATGGTTATAAAAACCTCAATGTCATTTTAAAAGACCTATCCATAGACACCGACACGCATAGGTTTGACTATTTTTTTTGTTTGTTTTAGTTTCATGTATGGGAGCCCCCCATTAAATGACATTATTTTTTATTTTTTGTATAAGAATCGGTAAGCGGTTAACAGGATACATCTTCCTACCAAATTTCAACAGTGTAATGCTTATAGTTACAGAATAAAATGGCTGTGACATACGGACGGACAGACAGACAGACAGACTTGACGAAACTATAAGGGTTCCGATTTTTGCCATTCGGCTACGGAACCCTAAAAACTAATTGTTCGCCTAAAATGGAGTCCTTGTCTTTAAAGAGTGAAGAGTTTTTTCAAGACTTTTTAGTGCATTTTGGTTTTGAAGTTGTTTTTTTTTAAAGTTAATGCATATCTGCATTCGTTGACGTATTACCTTCTTGCGTCATATAATAAAGATAGTGATCTCGACTTCCCCTTGTCTGTTAACACTATTTTACTTATTGTCTAAAATCACTTGTGTAGATACCATTATGTTTCCATATCGATACCAGCCCATCCACTATCAACAACATTCTTCAAATTCTTTTCTATTTATGGCATAGTTTCTTCATTAGGAGACTCATTATTAATTACCAAATGTTTTGTTTGTCATAATTGCATTTTAATGGTTTCAAGATTCTTAATGTTGTCACCAAATAAGTCGTATGATTGCATTAGCTGTACTATAAGTAGTATTAGTATAAAAGGTCTGCGACTTTTCCTTTCCTTACACAGATGTTCTAAGCGCGCGTTGCACGACCCTGATATCCCTCGACCAACGGCGCGCCGTAGCACGTCGGAATCCTTAATGCAAAAGAAGTCACCATCATCATCATCATTATTAGCCAAAGGACGTCCACTGCTGAACATAGGTCTCCCCCACGGCTTTCCTTAGCGACTGATCACTAGCGGTCTGCATCCAGTTTGATCCTGCGATCTTCACAAAGTCGTCTGTCCATCTTGTTGGTAGACGTCCTACGGTGCGTCTTTAGTCAAAGGGTCTCAAATCTAGAACTTTTCTGCTCCGAGGGCCATCAGTTCTTCGCGCTTTGTACCCTGCCCATTGCCACTTGAGCTTACTGATTCTCAAGGCTATGTCCGTTACCTTAGTTCTTCTACGTATGTCCTCATTTCTGATTGGATCCCGTATAAATAACAACCAGCACAGCCCTCTCCATCGCTTGTTGTGTGATTTTGAGATTCTTTATAAGGCCCATAGCTTCCGGATCCGTATGTCATGACTGGTAACACACACTGTTTGAAAACTTTCGTCTTCAGACACTGAGGTAGATGAGATGAGAAGACACTCTTGCGCCATTTCCCGAACGCTACCCAGCCGAATTGGATTTGTCAAATGACCTCTTTCTTAAAGTTGGACCTACCCAATTGGATCACTTGTCCTAGGTAGACGTACTTGTCGACAACTTCGAGAGTTGAGTTCCCAACGGATACTGGAGTAGGTACAACAGGGGAACTCGACATAATTTTCGTCTTTTCTATGTTCATTTTAGGACCCACTTGTTGGGATACTCAGTCAAGGTCTTCGAGCATAGTGCCAAGATCGTCCAGCATCTTTGCCACAACGACTGTATCATCGGCAAATCGGAGGTGTGTGACGTATTCGCCACTAACATTGATGCAGATTCCTTCCCATTCCAGAAGTTTGAAGGCGTATTCTGATGCCGCTGTGAACAGTTTAGGAGATATAACATCTCCCTGTCTCACACCTCTCCGCAGTGGAATCGCCCTCGTGTTCTGTTTCTGGACTCGGACCGACATGGCGTTATTGTAAAGGCTCTTTAACACCTCTATATACCTATAGTCTATGTGGCACTGCTGCAGAGACTGAAGCACCGCCCAAGTTTCGATCGAATCAAAGGCCTTCTCATTTTCCACAAACGCTAAGCATAGAGGCATATTATACTCCTTTGACTTTTGTATAATTTGCCTACGCGTATCAATGCGGTCTATGATCCTATAGCCTTTTCGGAAACCGGCTTGTTCGGAAGGCAAGAAGTCATCAAACCTACGTGCGAGACGATTCGTGATGGCCCATGAAAACAGCTTGCAGACATGGCTCAGGAGTGAGATGGGTCTATAGTTCTTCAATAAGGTTTTGTCTCCTTTTTTGAAGAACAACACCACCACACTCCTGTTCAACTTCTCGGGCGTGATGCCCTCCCTGCTGAAACGGAATTGAAGAGTTTCTGAAGGACTTTAAGTATTGGTGTTCCACCCGCCTTCAGAAGTTCGCTGTGATTCCGTCCTCGCCAGGTGCCTCGTTGTTTTTGACCTCTTTCAGGGCCATCCTAATTCGTAGAGGCTGATGTCCCGGATGTCTTCGGTGTAGTGTCGAGTCACGGTAACTCCGTCTTAAGCTTCGTCGACGGGCTTTGCCCAATAGACATGTCCCTTTTTCATTTCTTTAACACTATTAGTGTTAAAGCAACGAATGTCGTGTCGCAGGAACTTCCATATTTGTCTATTAAGCTGCCTGTAGTTTTCAGCATTAACGGAGGTCTGCAGTGAAATAGATTGACGTTTTGCCATAAGGTTGAAAGTGTGGACCGAGAGATTTTGAGGTCTAATTTTACTTTCAGGCCTAAAATACTTAGACCCCATAGTTAGGCTCTCGGGATTTTGTCAGGCGGGACCTTTCCAAATTGACATTAATATTCAATGTACTTCGAACCATTCGGTGATCGCTACCAGTATTTACTCTGTTGATCACGAAGACATCAGAATAACCGTCATCTTGGAGGTCATGATGAAGTCGATCTCGTTTCTCGTGAAGCCATCGTAGCTCAACCAGGTCCACTTCCTTTGAGGCGGCTTCTGAAAGAAAGAGTTCATCGCAAAGAGTCCCTTCTTCTCCAGAAGGCCGGCCAGCCTCTGTCCCCTGGCGTTCCTTTGCCCGTATCCAAAAGGTCCCACCTTCAAATCATTCTCGGCTCGCTTGCCCAGTATTGCGTTGAAGTCCCCCATTACAACAGTAAAATAGGTTTTGGCAGTACGTATGGCTCTACTTACGTCCTCATACATTTCCTCCACGTCATCGTCTGGGTGTTTTGAGGTCGGTGCATATACCTGTATGACCTTCAGCGAATGCCTCTTGGATATTCTGAGTATAAGGTATATCACCCTGCTCGATACACTATCGATGGTCTCGATATGGTTGACAAGGGATTTGTGAACGAGAAACCCGACACCACCTTGGGACTTTAGTTGGTTGCCTTTCCGGCAGTAGAGCAGGTTGTAGCGGCTCGATGACGCTACAGTTTTGCACCGTGAGCAGTTTCGGGGCTCGCGATGATTATCAGGCAGTCGTCACCCGCCTCGCTTCCCGACCACTTATATCCATGTTATGATTATGTATTTGGTGCACCAGTAAAGTATTTATTATGAAGACCCGACTTCTCTTTTACCACCACCACATGGAACCTGACACCACACTTTACCTCAACACTGGTGACCACCCGACGATGAAGACCAACAACGTGACGGAAACCGACGCTATGCAACATGATCCATCGGAATGACGACGTTCGAGAACCTTCCAGGGCGGTGCGTGCGTGTGAAACATGGAGGCAACTCAATTCCGGCGAAATCGAAGCGCGGCACCTCAAAATTCCAACATCGTGTTTGTTATAATCATCATCAAGTCGACGAAGATACCCGTCTAATAAAGTAGAAGTCGTTAGTCGTAGGAACAGTTACGCAGCTACAACGTGGCATATGCGGCTATTTCCCGAGCATCATGTCGCAGTGCCTACAGCGATGACGTGAAACAGGTTAAGCAGCCCACAGCCGGTATCGTGCACATTTTCACCGTGACAGAAACTGCAAGATGATCTTCACGAAACTGGTAATACCTATTCGTAGATGTGACTCTAGAAAATGGCATACCAGCATACCAGCGGCGTGTTAAAGCTTACCTCGTAGTATAATTAATTCTGTGAGAGAAAAATACTTTCCGACGTCTACGTCACGAAAAGCTCATGAAGTGCAAGATATAGAAGAATACTTTCGCTCGCCATTTCACCATGCAGATCGTTTGGGCTTCAGGGAATTCAGGAACCATACTATGGAACGGGGCTGGAGCAGAGCAGTTCAAGTACCGCAAAAGACGCCAGGCTATTTAAGGCTCGCCGCAGACGCAACGGCTGGAGCAGTGTTCAGTCTTTATGTTTCGTCATAGAGTGCGGATGCTATGTTATTTGGTTACGCAGTAGAGCTAATTTTTCTAACCGAGGTTAAGATGACGCATTTGTTGAAAGTTACTGAAGTATGTAATAATTAAGGCATATGTATTTTTGTAGTATCAATGTGTAATTTTTGTGATGATAATTACTAAATGTAATGAAATATTGTGTTTTATTGGTAAAGTATTTGTATTCTCGTTGAGGCAACTTTTTGTTATAAAATGTAACACGCAAATCCTTCCCATAAATTTATTTTGTAATGTCTATTTATGAATATTTTAGTAAACAATGTTTAGTGATCATTTTTGCAGTTATTGAAATTCATTTGATTCTATGTATTAAAATAACGTTTGTAACTAAACTTAATTAATATTTTATATGTATTGAAATAAGTAGGTCATGATAATGTGTGAATCACTTTGTTGCAAGTCGAGCCATCGAACGATGTCGGTAACACGATACTTGTAATGACTCGGAACGCTCCTTGCATTGTAAGCTTTTTCGTTATCGAAACGTGTGACTGACTTGTTTTGTGTAACTTTAATTGGCAAGTTAGATTTGTACTTATTGTTTTTTATGTACCAATTTAGATGTTCTTTAGGGCTCGCGATGTAAATCAAGCAGTCGTCACCCGCCGCGCTTCCCGACCACTTATATCCATGTTATAATTATGTATCCCTATTTAATCTTTTCATTTATAAACGGACATAGCTAAGATTCAGTTGTTTACTTTATGCTCCCAAGCTCCCAACCTTATATGTGTATGGCGACCCTGCCATTTTTGGCGGGCTGCCGGCATTCAGGCGGCGTGAAGAGCAAGAGTAATTTATTTTAAATAAATAAATATTGTAAGTATATAGGCAATGCATTTGCGTTGTGTGACACAATGCGTTGTGTCTGATTTTCAATCAGATTCAACGGTGGTACCACAACACCCAGACCCGAGACAATATAGAAAAGATCGTTTTCAACACACTTGCTCGAAATGACGTTATTATTCCACCGATATTTGGCACATAATCATAAATATTAAACACGCGTGCTTTTTCACTATATTATTGCACTAGTGCCTTTTATTTATTAACCTGACCAATTTACATTTGTACCCTAGTACCAAGTAGTAAGTAAGAAGATGAAGCGATATAATTTGGTCGGGTTATAACTTTCACAAGAAACAGTATTTATGCGAAAAATAACAGTATGTACATATTTATTTCAATAAATGGTAAATCCAGCTTTATTACAAAAAATAACTCAAACACATTATTTTTTTTCTGTAATTTGTATTTTTAATAACGAATTATTACATTTTTATCTTGGCTGTTGGCCAATCTAGTTCGCGACTTAACCTTGCGCGCGCATCAGTTTCGCGGCAAGAAAAAAAAACAACGCGCCATTTTTCGTAAATAGTTGGCGGCTGTGGTGTGACGAAGTTCGTATTAATGGCAAGTGTATTGAAAAACGTCGTATGAAACACGTGTGCCTGTGACCATAATATACGCGGCTTTCTTATGGCGCACTCGCTTTCGCTCGTGCGCGCACAATATCGCCTTGCACAATATCGCAATGGTCAACTTAGCAAACTTGTATTATAATGTACTATTTCTACATTGACCCGACCGGGAATTGAACCCGGAACCTCACCAGATGGCGACGTTTGAAACCAGCGTGCTAGCCACTAGACCACGGAGGTCGTCAAATTTTAAAAGTAAAGTAAAATCAGTGAAAATGTGTCGATCAAACATAGAAAAGGACGAGGTGTTTTTGACCCAAAATTCTTCGTGCTGATATTAATATGCACCATGCTGGCGGTTGCTGGACTATTCGGACTATATTTGATCTACAAGAGGTGTCACCACAGTTAGATTCGTAACGAGGTCTTGGCGCAGAGCTTGAGACGATCTTGCGACGACCGACCCCCGAGCCTCGCGTGTGCTACGAGTGCGAACGCCAGGACCCAGTGCGCACAAAAAGTGAAAGTGTATAAGTGAATCGGTAAGAGAAAACTTTCATTACTCATACAGGACCTAATTAACTAGTTGTGTTACTCGTCATCGTGAAAATAGTTAACAATTATAAACTTTATATAATACAATAATCTATTTGTAATAATTATTGCGTAATCGGATGGCTGAAGAAATAAAGAATATATGTGCCAAACTAAAAAATATTAAAGTTAACCTAGTAAAATTAAGTTATTCTCAAAGGACTCGTGCTACTTTGCAACGAAAAATAAATGAGGCCAATCAATTACGCAATGACTTTGACGAATGTATTATAGTTATATTAGATCAAATTAAGCTCAGTAGTTTAAGAGGTGAAATCTCGAAGAAGTACAATCATATTGCGATTTATTTAAAAATATTATTATGAGCAAATAGAATTGTTTTGTGCCCAATTACTGAACATAATACAAAGCAAAACATCATGGCTTCTTTTGACTTTAAAACAGCTGTATCATTTCTGCCGGTGATGACTGGTGAGGCTGTCACCAAAACCTTGATTGACGTCATAGAGCTATATGGCCCCATACTCCAAGATGAAGGTAGGAAGATGTAAATTAGTTTTGTGTTAAAGACTCGTCTGAATGAAAGTGCTAAATTATGCTTGTTAGAATCATACGATAATTAGGAAACATTAATAAAAGATATGCGAGACCATTTGCTTACTAAGAAATCAAGCACTTCCATTCATAAGGAGTTAATTATGATGCGACAAAACGGAATGTCCATTGATAAATACGGTAGTAAAATTGAGGAGTTTTTGTCAATTTGACAATAGCACAGGCCGACGGTAATCAGGCGGCGTATAAAATCTTGCGACCTTTAAATGAGAAACTTGCCATAAAGAGTTTTACCGACGGCTTGCGAAATCGTCAACGCAGTACCATTTTATCAGCCAGAAATTATTCTTCCTTGAAGGACACAATACGTGCGGCGAAAGAAGAAGAAGCTTCGTGCAGCAGTAATAGTTTAGAGGTCACAGTATATTGTGGTCAAAGAGGACGATCAAACACATAGAAATTACCAAGGTAACAGGGTTAGTTATAGAGGTAGCTCTAGGGGTTACTCCAGGGGGGTAATTCAAGCTGGTAAACTCACGGCCACATGGCCGTGAAAGGTCGTCGCGGACTGTTCACCAATAGGTCGCCTAACATTTTGACATCCGCGATGGACACCGCTCCAGTGATGCGTGGTATTCACAACATCGTCGCTGCATGAAATTACAACTAGCAATGTCACGCGTTTTTACCCGCTGATGACTTTCAAGGACGCTATTACTGTCATCAATGTTTCAGCACTCGTGGATGCATAATTTCACGTGTTCTTAATAGGTAGAAAGTCCATCAATGTCAATGTCAATGTTTCTTAATAGGTAGAAAGTCATCATCAGCTGTATACTTATTGCATAAAAACACATTTGTCTTTATTATTTACAACAAACAAACGTACATACAATAAGTAAGTAAGCGAAGTTTTGTCTAACCATAGAGCAAAAACTTGAAATAAAAAGAAAAATCATGTAAAATAAGGTTTAATGTGCTGATCTGAACCCTAAACCTGAAACAAAAAATACCAGGATTATTTAGTTTAATTTATTTTAAACTCCAATAAATCAACATCACAATGCATTGAATCTAGTTTAATTTTAATTTACCTATTTGCCTACATACATTTTAATGGTGTATCCACACCCCTACCAGCAACGGCTTTGCCGCAGGCCTACACGTCAAGATCTCATGCCGTCAGGCGGGGAAGATACACCACCAGAGACAAAAACCGTTAAAAAAGAAAATACGTTTGACACAAATTGCCATGGTTTGTTAAGAACCTTGTCATCATATTTATAAAATAAATGAAATTTGACGGAACACTGATCAAGTAAGTAGGTAATCTTTTTTCAGTGAGCCCACGCCCACGCTGGTAAACTAATGTTCGATGGCCACCAACCAAAACAATAGTTATATATATGTTACATGCATAAATAGTCAACAATGGAAATGTTATGCATGTTTAATAGGTATCGGTCTTAACCCAAGGTCTTAACCTATAGTTTAGCCGCCCAGAGATACTTTTAGTTAGCAACCTACCTATGTACGTATTTATGTTTGTATTTTCTTTCAAGATTAAAGAAAGGTTCCTTATTCACATTACAGAAGATTCAAGAGATTTGATATAAATATTCGAAAACTACTTTCTCAAAAGGTAATGAAAACAAATTGAAGAAAGAACTTGATCCTGCCTTTAGATCGGAGCAAATACTTACTGCGTTTCAGCACAACATCAATGACGATCTGCACCTAACTAAAGTATTTAAAATTTATACAGACTGAATAAAATAATTTACGTTTAAATTTTTTTTATTCATAAAAGCTTTTATATGCCTAAGCACTCACGCTACCTTCTTTTTATGTGGCTGATCCTTTGTCATTAATTAAACTCATGATCACTTTGATCACCCACCATGCTTGACCTTACCGGCTTGTAAGGTTACCTTATTCGTAGTCGTCAGCAGCAATTAAGATCACTTCCTCATATCAAGGAGCTACATACTCTCTTAATGAGTATCTACCGCCAAAAATTCTTAAAATGTTTAATGTCATTTAGAATAGTTCAACGGACATAACCTAGAAAATTATGACTCCTTATGTTTTTCTATTATTTTAGGTGTTTGTTTTTTCTGCATAATAGGTACAGACTGACTATTTCTCGCTCAGAACGTTTTCTAATAAAATCCATTCCCCACGAGTCTAGCAAACGCTCACGCTCTAGAACGCAGGAACCCAAGATGATAAACAGCAACTACTCTCTTAGCGTCTGGACGAAGGAGCATCATAAATTTGCTTGATTGGCATCTTCAAGGACGTTATTTCTAGGTTTATGCTGACCATAGATGAATAAATGCTTATCAAATGACTGCAAAATATATACTAATATTATAAAGCTGAAGAGTTTGTTTGTTTGTTTGTTTGTTTGTTTGTTTGAACGCGCTAATCTCAAAACTACTGGCCCGATTTGAAAAATTATTGTTACGTTGGATAGTCCATTTATCGAGGAAGGCTTTAGGCTATATAACATAAAGATACGACTCATAAGACCACAGCAGAAATGAAAAATGTTGCGAAAACGGGAGAAAGATATTCCTTTTGAGAGCTTCCGCTGCATACGCTGCGGAAACCGCTAAAGTTACACAAAAATCATGTATGATAGAATTGTTCAACATTTAGAGTTCTATAATAAAGTCCGCGACAGCATATGTCTATCTTTTATGGTTGACTTACTACAACCTTTTTTATGTTATTAAATTTGTAAAAAATGATGCATTATTTTTAGAGGTGTATTATACACACAGGTATTTATTCTTATCAAAATAAATACATTCATCATCACGAGCATTTCATTTAGAACCAAGTTGCCCTTTATATCATTTGATTTCAATTAATATCTTAGGAGCTATCACAGTTTTAACATAACTCCGCACCAAAATAATGTTCGCAGCTTAAGTACAACGTGCGCTTGCGCTAATATATTATAAAGCTGAAGAGTTTGTTTGTTTGAACGCGCTTATCTCAGGAACTGCTGGACCGATTTGAAAAAATATTTCTGTGTTG
Organism: Pyrausta purpuralis; assembly: GCA_963924145.1. Taxonomy (NCBI): domain Eukaryota; kingdom Metazoa; phylum Arthropoda; class Insecta; order Lepidoptera; family Crambidae; genus Pyrausta; species Pyrausta purpuralis. The sequence continues at coordinate 15,792,512 of OZ001651.1, read as the reverse complement.
GATAGCTTATTTATCGAGAAAGGCTTTAGGATAGAAAACATGACGCTGCGACGGGAGGGGAGGGAGCAAACTCAAAACGCGCGGACGAAGTCGCGGGGGACCGCTAGTTAATTTATATGCTTGCAAATACTGCTTCTGATATGTTATTTTTATATCAAAATCACACGGATGTATTTCATCTCAAGCGATGTCATGAATCGGGCGCAGTGCGTCACGGTTGTAGATGCAAAAAGTTAAACGTAACATCGTAAAGTACATTTTTGCATAACCGTGACATCAACAGAGGCGAGGCGAGGGCCACGCGAGGGCCTGAGCGAGATCAAATGAAAGGTGTATTTACCATAGAGGAAAATCAAAAAAATGGTATAATGAAAAATAAGGTTTCGATATAAAAGATAAAATCACTTACCAATAATTAAATGATGATGATGATTTCCTTCTCAAAGTGTCCGTCGACAGCGACACTTTTGGGTTGCCTCCCAGCGTGCGCACGAATGTGAATAGCAAACTCGAATTTCGTTTTTAATATGAGGCTATATAATTCATCGAGGTTGTTTCTTGCATAAACGTATCTTCGTTCGTAGGCTTCGGTTGCATCTTCTTTACGTAACGACGTTTTTCCAGGTCTTCGAGGCGCATTTCTTCGAACTTTTCTACATCTTTCCGGATACTTTCTTGTCACTCAAGTCTTTGCAATGCGAGCCTTTCCCACTTATCTGGTGATATACCGCGATCAGTGAGATGCATTTTCAAGACATTTTTGTAAGGAAGATATTGGCCATCTGCTCTGCGTTTTCCTTGGATAAGCTCTCCGTAGTAAACTCCTACGCACACGCACTATTAGGTGTCCACACCATCGTGATTGACCCTTGATAAGTAGTGACTTAATGCCAATCATGCCAGACCGCTGAAGAATCTCAATGTTAGGAACTCGATCCTACCATTTTACGCGAAGAATTGCACGTAGGCTGTTCATATGAAAACTGTCTAAGCGTTAAATGACATTTTTGTAAAAGACACAGGTTTCTGTTGCGTAAAGTAAAAAAGATAGAACTATCGCTTTATAGAAAGCCAGCTTGGTTTTTAGCTGAAGATCGTGTGAGTTTCAATATCTAAGACTCGAACCTCCGTAAACGGCAGCTGCTCTGGCAATGCGCGAAGCTATCGTCTCTAGGCGATTATCGCTACGAATCATGTATGCATCCAAGTTAGATGAAACCTCCTTGTTGAAGAAGGAGGAGGTTTTCGATGAAATACATGATCAGTGTCTTTTCAAATCCAGCACAGCCTCCAGGTCAAGCCTGCCTCTCCACTAATTTTCAGCTAAAGCTGAACCGAATTAGCTAAAAATTAGTGGGGAGGTAGCTTCGAACTAGGAAAAGGACATAGGATATTTTTTATTCCGTTATACGGGGCCGGGGCTGGAGTAAGACAGGGCCGAGGCAAATTGGTTGGGAGGTAGCTTAGACAGAAGAAGAACATAGGATACTTTTTATCCCATTCGATGAGGCCGAGGCTGGGGTGGGATGGGGCTAGGGTGAAACGGTGGAGAGGTAGCTAAGTAGCATAAATCAGCGTTTCACGTACTAAATTTTTACCCAGGAGAAGGATATTGGATACTTTTTATCCCGTTCGACAGCGATGTTTCGTTAGGACCTCTTAGCTATTAGCGGCCGGGGCGGGACGGGGCTGGGGGTGAAACAAAGTTTGCTTAGAGCGCTAGTTTGCAATAAGTCTTAAAATTCAGTATTATTCATGTACGGATATTACTACTTCACACGTCAGTTCAGTAGTTCCACTATCACAATATCACTTACAACTTCACAATCATTCGGCTCAATTGTAAAATTGAGTTGTGAAGTAGTGAGTTATATAGGATGGACTACTGAACTAAAAAGAACTAAATGAACTAGATGAGTGATACATATTTTTGAATTCCACTGAACTATATTACTCATTTCATTTCAGTGAACGATTTTGCGCATGTTTAAAAACATAATTTGTGCACATTTAGGTGTGTTCACACCGCCCGGCGGCATTGTGTCGATGGTTCTGCCGCTCATACCGAAATAAAAACTAAAAATCTAGGGCTGCAGCGGCATTTTCTATAGAAAATAAGGATACTATGGTTTATGGATACTATTGTATCAAACATTATTGACGTATGGATGCCGGCAATGCCGCCGGGCGGTATGGATACACAATTTTATTGACACAAATGTCAATGTATTTGCTTTATGGTTGCCATTAGCTATTTCCAAGCATATTTAAAGCTCTAAATTCATCATTATATCTTCAACTCTAGCCAGCAAAAACTCGAAATAATATCCTTGATGTTGCCAATCAAGTAAATGTTGCTGCGTCGTCAAGACACTCAGGAAGTATGAGCTGGTTTCAGGAACATGTTGTGCTACTCGTAGGCACGCGAGCGCTTGGGTTTAACCAGAAAACGGTCTGAGCAAGTAACAATTCCATAAAGGAACTTGCCATTTATTATGGTACCTAATGGTTTAGTTTGGCAAACAAGTAGTTTGTTATTTGTGAGAAACCTTGAATTAAGTACCTACCTAATTATTGTAATGAAACATGAAACTGAAAATGTAAAAAGGAACGGGCATACACCAGGTCAACAGTGGAAAACAAAAACACAGCAATTGGCACATGTACCAGACCGAATCATTGCTGTTTCATGTTGTACCTACCTCTAAGTGTATGTTTTAAATAAAAAATGCACTTGGCTAAATGACTATATTTTAAGTTCTTTTTATCAATAAACCTAAGCATTTCACACTAGTATTTCACATTCTCTGCCTTTCTTGTGTTAGTAAAAATACTGGATCACTTACTCAAACCCATAAGAGCTGCTCTACTTAGTTCAATCATCTTGATGGGATTCTCCCTCTAGCTCTTTTAGTCTTTACGTTGGCACAAATAATCAAGTTCATCTTGGAATAGGATAACCTTAATAACAAAGTAAGAACGTGACATCTGCATATTGTGGACAAACGAAACGATATTTAAGCACTGGGCTGTATTTTGTACTGTACTCACTCTCAGTGATGCTTAAATAAAAATATAAATAGCTTTACATAATTTTTAACATGTCTGATGTCATCTCATACTAATCTACTGTACATAGAATCTGGAACAACATCAAACAATAACTAAGGGTTATATTTTATAAATATATAGTTTATATATTTATAAAATATAACGGTTATAAATAAAGGTTATAGTCTAAACAATATTAAAATATAATACTATTTATATATATATAGTTTAAAAAAAAAAGTTAAGTAATTATATAACTTAGTATTATTGTATATTTATTTAATTTTTTTTTTACCCACCTGATCACCGTCCTTATTCCGCAATTACACGTCCTATCCTACCGATCTTTCCTGAAATAATCCTGTTTCCCCGTTTTACTTGTTAAATGGCAACTCACAAGCCGTGTAAGCCAAAAACCGACAATAATAATAATAATAATAATTTTCAGCTGCCAAACGCGTCAAAGTCCATAGAAACGTGTAAAATAATTCGCCCAGGTTTAGTTTCAACTCACGCCGTTTGAGGCGATCGGCGCTAGATTCGATGAGAGTTTGTGAATACCAATTTCTCGACCCAGGCGAAGGTCCATATATGGATCAGTGTCGAGGTTGACTTTGTGAATCAACAGGCTGAAAGTATGTGTTTAACTGTAAATGTGTTTAGGTGATGTATGGACAGGATTTTGTGAAGTTTGTTGTAGAGGTTTTTATTTAGAGAATTTTGAAAATGTTTGTATTGGTATGATACGTTGTAGTGCGCAAAAACCTCAATGCTATAGATTAAAAAGACACACACTTGTCGCTAGCCGCGATCTGGTGGTCACGTGCTTATATTGCTGCGATATTTATCCCGTAAATACCACTACTGTCGCTCCCTTAAATACTATGGCGAGCGACTAACTAAATTCGACGTCTTGCCCCTTAAAATTCGACGAAAAAGATACGACCTTCTGTACCTTCATAAAATTCTCCACTCTACAGTCGATACTCCAGGTCTTCTCTCGGCTCTCAACGTTAATATTCGTCATAGATCTCGCAATCCCAACATATTTGACATACAGGTGTACAAAAATAACACGTCGTATTACAACCCAATAGCCAGAATGTGCCGTACGTACAACGAGCTGTCCCGCAGTGGCAAAGACATAGATATTTTCGATAGTAACTTCTCTCATTATAAAAAAGCCATATCCAACACTCTTAATGCAGAAGTGTTCTCGCCGTAACAACGAAATGCAACAATTTTAAGTTAATTCAGTTTAATGTTTTCTTCCTTTTGTGTAAATTTCTTTTTTAACTCGTATAAGATTTAATATTCTAGTAGCATACATTAGCAATTACCAAACATGTTGTGTATACTATTTATGGGCTACAGTCCAGTCTTTTTTGTGTATTGTAATAATTATAGTATGGGATGACTGTATCCTGTCTGTACACTGAATATAAATAAATAAATAAACAAATAAATAAATAAGTAAATAAGTTATAAGTAGCACTAACTGCAATCAAAGTTTGTGGAAGCTGATGGATGTACTAGGTTTAATACCTATATTACAAGCCTTTAGGCAGGCCCCATCTCTTGGTTTGTAATATTTTTAATCGTACTTACACTAAACACATCTAAACTTAAGAAATAATTAGAACAACAATCGAGAGGATTATTAAACATTTAAAAATTCCAGTCATGTAGGTACTCAGTGTGTGTGTGTGTGTTTTATATTTATTGTATAGAATGTAGGCAACCCTTCTGAAAGTATGTGTTTAAATGTAAATGTGTTTAGGTGATGTATGGACAGGATTTTGTGAAGTTTGTTGTAGAGGTTTTTATTTAGAGAATTTTGTAAATGTATGCATTGGTATGATACGTTGTAGTGCGCAAAAACCTCAATGCTATAGATTAAAAAGACACACACTTGTCGCTAGCCGCGATCTGGCGGTCACGTGCTTATATTGCTGCGATATTTATCCCGTAAATACCACTACTGTCGCTCCCATAAATACTATGGCGAGCGACTAACTAAATTCGACGTCTTGCCCCTTAAAACTCGACGAAAAAGAAACGACCTTCTGTACCTTCATAAAATTCTCCACTCTACAGTCGATACTCCAGGTCTTCTCTCGGCTCTCAACGTTAATATTCGTCATAGATCTCGCAATCCCAACATATTTGACATACAGGTGTACAAAAATAACACGTCGTATTACAACCCAATAGCCAGAATGTGCCGTACGTACAACGAGCTGTCCCGCTTAACTCGTATAAGATTTAATGTTCTAGTAGCATACATAAACAGTTAGTTACCAAACATGTTGTGTATACTATTTATGGGCTACGGTCCAGTCTTTTTTGTGTATTGTAATAATTATAGTATGGGATGGCTGTATCCTGTCTGTATACCGAATATAAATAAATAAATAAACAAATAAATAAATAAGTAAATAAGAAAATAAGTAAATAATAAGATAAGTATATAAGTAAATAAATAAATAAATAAATAAATAAGTCAATAAGTAAACAAATAAATAGGGAAATAAATAAATAGAAAAATAAGTAAGTAAAAAAAAAATTATTAATAAATAAGTATATAAATAAATAAATAAATAAATAATTAAACAAATAAGTAAAAAAGTAAATTAGTAAAAAAGTAAATAAGTAAATAATAAGTAAATTAATAAATAAGTAAATAAGTCAATAAGTAAACAAGTAAATAAGTAATTAGTAAAGAAGTAAATAGGGTAATAAATAAAAACGTAAATTAATAAATAAATAAATAAATAAGTAAGTAAATAAATAAAAATAAATAAATAAATAAATAAAATAAATAAATAAACAAATAAATAAATAAGTATATAAATAAATTAATTAAATAAATAAATAAATAAATAAACAAATATGTAAATAAGTAAATAAGTGAATAAGTAAATAAGTAAAGAAGTAAATAAGTTTAAAAAATAAATAAATAAAGTTTTTTTTTTTTTTAATATTAAAATAAATAAATAAGTTAAAAAGTAAATAAGTAAACTTGTAAATTAGTATATTAGTAAACTAGTAAATAAGAAAATAAGTAAATTAGTAAATAAGTAAATTATTAAACTAGTAAATAAGTAAATAAGTAAATATGTAAATAAGAAAATAAGTAAATAAGTCAATAAGTAAATAAGTGAATAAGTAAATAAGTGAATAAGTAAATAAGTCAATAAGTAATGAAGTAAAGAAGTAAATAAGTAAATATGTAAATAAGAAAATAAGTAAAGAAGTAAATAGGTAAATAAGTACAAAATTAAATAAGTACATAAGTAAATAAATAAATGAATAATTATTAAAATAAATAAATATGTAAATAAATAAGTTAAAAAGTAAATAAGTAAATAAGTGAATAAGTAAATAGGTAAAAAAGTAAATTAGTAAAAAAGTAAAAAAGTAAATAAGTAAATAAGAAAAAAAGTAAATAAGTAAATTAGTAAACTTGTAAATTAGTATATTAGTAAACTAGTAAATAAGAAAATAAGTAAATTAGTAAATAAGTAAATTATTAAACTAGTAAATAAGTAAATATGTAAAAAAGAAAATAAGTCAATAAGTAAATTAATGAATAAGTAAATAAGTAAATAAGTCAATGAGTAAAGAGGTAAAGAAGTAAATAAGTAAATATGTAAATAAGAAAATAAGAAAAGAAGTAAATAGGTAAATAACCCTCTTAAGACGGAAAAAATCTGCCTAAGAAACAAAAGGTCCTATGTAAAATATCAGTACAAAACTTGTTTGTTTAAAATAGTTATTGAAATAGTTTTATAATTATATTTTTCAAAGGTACATTTCATTAAAAATAGATAAAAATGAGTTTCAGGTACACAAAAGAGTATATTTTATTCTAATTTACATTTAAAATAAATGTAAACTGATAAAAAGTAAGCTATACTTGATATAACTATACGTCCTTTCTAATAACTAAGGTGTCCTTTTAAAAGGCCAGTAGTATAATCTGGGATAAGTACAAAATTAAATAAGTACTTAAGAAATAAATAAATGAATAATTATTAAAATAAATAAATATGTAAATAAATAAGTTAAAAAGTAAATAAGTAAATAAGAAAAAAAGTAAATAAGTAAATTAGTAAACTTGTAAATTAGCATACTAGTAAACTAGTAAATAAGAAAATAAGTAAATTAGTAAATAAGTAAATTATTAAACTAGTACCTAAATAAGTAAATATGTAAAAAAGAAAATAAGTCAATAAGTAAATTAATGAATAAGTAAATAAGTGAATAAGTCAATAAGTAAAGAGGTAAAGAAGTAAATAAGTAAATAAGTAAATAAGTAAATAAGTAAATATGTAAATAAGAAAATAAGTAAAGAAGTATATAGGTAAATAAGTACAAAAGTAAATAAGTAAATAAGTAAAAAAGTAAATAAATAAATATTAAAATAAATAAATAAATAAAAAAAATAACAAAAGAAGTAAATAAACAAATAAATAAATAAGTGAAAAAGTAAATAAGAAAATAAGTTAATTAGTAAATAAGTAAATTAGTAAATAAGTAAAAAAGTAAAAAAAGTAAATAAGTTAATAAGTAAATAAGTAAATAAATAAAAAAATAAATAAAAAAAAAGTAAATCAATAAATAAATAAATAAATAAGTAAATAAACAGAAAAATAAAAAAGTAAAAAAGTAAATAAGTCAATAAGTAAATAAGTTAATAAATTAATAAATAAATAAAAAAATATATAAAAAAAAGTAAAAAAACAAAAAAATAAATAAGAAAAGAAGTAAATAAGTCAATAAGTAAATAAATAAATAAATATATTAATAAAAAAATATTAAAATAAATAAATAAAAAAATAAAAAAAATAAGAAAATAAACAAATAAATAAATAATTAAAAAGTTAATAAGTAAATAAGTAAATATGTAAATAAGTTAAGAAGTAAATAGGTAAATAAGTACAAATGTAAATAAGTAAATAAGTAAATAAATGAATAAATATAAAAATAAATAAAAATATAAATAAATAAGTTAAAAAGTAAATAAGTAAGGAAGTAAATAAGTAAATATGTAAATAAGTCAATAAAAAATATTAAAAATAATAATTAATAATAATAATAAGTAAATAAACAAATAAATAAATAAGTAAAAAAGTAAAGAAGTAAATAAGTTAATAAGTAAACAAGTAAATAAGTAAATAAATAAAAATAAAAATAAAAAAATAAAAGTAAATCAATAAATAAATAAGTAAATAAACAGATAAATAAATAAGTAAAAAAGTAAATTAGTAAAGAGATAAATAAGTAAATAAATTAATATATTAATATAAAAATAAATAAAAAAAGTAAAAAAACAAATAAATAAATAAGTAAGTAACGAAGTAAATAAGTCAATAAGTAAATAAGTAAATAAATAAATAAATACATATATAAATAAATATTAAAAAAAATAAAAAATAAATAAATAAATAATTAAAAAAGTTAATAAGTAAATAAGAAAAAAAGTTAAGAAGTAAATAGGTAAATAATTACAAAAGTAAATAAGTAAATAAGTAAAAAAATATTAAAATAAATAAATATATAAATAAATAAGTAAAAAAGTAAATAAGTAAATAATTAAAAAAGTAAATAAGTAAACAATTTAATAGGTAAATAAGTAAAAAGTGAAAAAGTGAATAAGTGAATAAGTAAAGAAGTAAATAAGTAAATAAGTAAATAAGTAAATAAGTAAATAAGTAAATAAGTCAATAAAAAAATAAGTAAATAAATAAATATTAAAATAAAATAAAATAATAATAAAAATAATAAGTTAATAAACAAATAAATAAAAAAGTAAATAAGTAAATTAGTTAACTTGTAAATTAGTATATTAGTAAACTCGTAAATAAGAAAATAAGCAAATTAGTAAAAAAGTAAATAAGTGAACTAGTAAAAAAGTAAATAAGTAAATATGTAAATAAGTAAATAAATAAATAAATAAATAAATATTAAAATAAATAAATAATAAAAAAGTAAATAAACAAATAAATAAAAAAGAAAAATAGTAAATTAGTAAACTTGTAAATTAGTATATTAGTAAACTAGTAAATAAGAAAATTAAAAAATAAGTAAATTATTAAACTAGTAAATAAGAAAATATGTAAATAAGAAAATAAGTAAATAAGTCAATAAGTAAAGAAGTAAAGAAGTAAATAAGTAAATATTAAAAAAAGAAAATAAGTAAAGAAATAAATAGGTAAATAAGTAGAAAAGTAAATAAGTATATAAGTAAATAAATAAATGAATAAATATTAAAATAAATATATAAATAAGTAAAAAAGTAAATAAGTAAATGAGTTAATAAGTAAATAAGTAAACAATTTAATAAGTAAGTAAGTGAATAAGTGAATAAGTGAATGAGTGAATAAGTGAATAAGTGAATAAGTAAATTTTACTAATCAGTTTATAAATTGAACCTATTTACGACTTTTTGTAAGTTCTGCGAACTTCCAAGGCGGGGAGTATGGTTGGGCGTGGTGTGTTCCAACACCCTTACTTCACCCTATATCTTTCATGAATTTATTTCTTTAATAATCTCATGCTACTAAAGCACATTTATTTGTATCCTTCAAAATAATTCCTTATAAATACTACTGGAAATTGCTTGGTTCATGCTCCTTGACGATCGGTGAAGGTTTCGTCTGATCCTGCAAGGCTAGCATAATGCCATCTCTTTAGTCGGCATAGACAAGCTTAAAAAAATACATTGACTTGTGTCAGATAAAAATAGACATATATAATTAATATTTTTGGGTTCTGTGTTTTTACTAAAAGAATACATCGCAGTTCGATAATTGCTATCGTGTCTGTAAAAGGGAACTTTAATAAGTGCGCAGCATCATATACAGCTTCGTGGTGCTATTATAGCATTGCAAAGGTGCGGCCAGGGGACGACGGGACTGGAGCTGATTTTTAAGGTAAGTGGGCCATTCAGTTTCCTGTAATATAAGGAATTATTCCTATGTTTTCCTGACGTCTTCTTCTCTTTTATCTTGTTCATCTTATTTTATCTCTTTTATCTTTACGTATTTAAGTTCCCGCATGGAGTCGGCTATTTACACGCCGCTTCATTCCCCCACTAGTAAATAAGAAAATAAGTAAATTAGTAAATAAGTAAATTATATAATATAAAAAAGTAAATATGTGAATAAGAAAATAAGCAAATAAGTCAATAAGTAAATTAGTGAATAAGTAAATAAGTCAATAAGTAAATAAATAGATAAGTAAACATTTTAGTAAGTATTAAGTAAAGAAGTAAATAAATAAATAAATATTAAAATAAATAATTAAAAAATATTTAAAAAAATAAGTAAATAAACAAATTAATAAATAATTAAAAAAGTAAATAAATAAATTAGTGAACTAGTAAATAAGTAAAAAAAATAATAATAAGTAAATAAGTAAATATGTAAATAAGTAAATTAGTAAATAAATAAATAAATATTTAAATAAATAAATATAAAAATATTTAAATGAATAAATGAATAAATAATAAAAAAAGTAAATAAATAAGAAAAAAAGTAAATAAGTAAATAAGTATATTAGTAAACTAGTAAATAATAAAATAAGTAAATTAGTAAATAAGTAAATTATTAAACTAGTTAATAAGTAATTATGTAAATAAGAAAATAAGTATATAAGTCAATAAGTAAATTAGTGAATAAGTGAATAAGTGAATGAGTGAATAAGTGAATAAGTGATTAAGTGCATAAGTAAATAGGTAAATAAGTAAATAAGTAAAGAAGTAAATAGGTAAATATGTAAATAAGTAAATAAGAAAATAAGTCAATAAGTAAATTAGTAAATAAATAAATAAATATTAAAATAAATAATTTAATAATATATAAAAAAATAAGTAAATAAACAAATAAATAAATAATTAAAAAAGTAAATAAGTAAATAAGTAAATTAGTAAACTTGTAAATTTCTTTATTAGTAAACTAGTCAATAAGAAAATAAGTAAAAAAAAGTTAATAAGTAAATAAGTAAATATGTAAATAAGTAAATAAGTTAATAAGTAAATTAGTACATAAATAAATAAATATAATAATATATAAATAAATAAATGAATAAATAATAAAAAAAAGTAAATAAATAAATAAGAAAAAAAGTAAATAAGTAAATAAGTATATTAGTAAACTAGTAAATAACAAAATAAGTAAATTAGTAAATAAGTAAATTATTAACATAAGTAATTATGTAAATAAGAAAATAAGTAAATAAGTAAATAAGTCAATAAGTAAATTAGTGAATAAGTGAATAAGTAAATAAGTAAAAATTAAATAAGTAAATAAATAAATATTTAAATATTAAAATAAATACATAAATAAATAAAAAGTAAATAAATAAGTAAAAAAGTAAATTAGTTAACTTAAAAATTAGTATATTAGTAAACTAGTAAATAAGAAAATAATTAAATTAGTAAATAAATAAATTATTAAACTAGTAAGTAAATATGTAAATAAGAAAATAAGTAAATAAGTCAATAAGTCAATAAGTAAATTAGTAAATAAGTGAATAAGTGAATAAGTAAATATGTCAATAAGTAAAGAAGTAAAGAATTAAATAAGTAAATATATAAATAAGAAAAAAAAGAAAGAAGTAAATAGGTAAATAAGTACCTAAGTAAATAAGTTAATAAGTAAATAAGTGAATAAGTAAATAAGTAAAGAAGTAAATAAGTTAATAAATAAATTAAGTAAAAAAGTAGTAAATAAGTAAATTACGCCATCACCCAGTATGCAGATCGCTGAGTTGCTGCTCCACTTAAGAGCAACGGGTTCGAAGTGCATCAGTTGAGATTGCAAGATCAGTGAAAGTGATGTAAAATTGACGTCAATCGTAGTTTTCTTAAATATTGTAATTTCTTATTCTGCCATTCCATAATCTCACTTCGATTAGGTTTCATCTCCGTAATTATAAGTAATTAATGTAATTTTTATCTTTAAATTAAATATCTCGTTAAGTAAATTTGGTTTTTTTTCGATCCTCCGACTGCAACTAACGTATTTGGCGCAGTCGGTAGGATACTCGCGGGCCGGTTCGCGAGACGGGAATAGGCTTCTTATTATCTAATTCGCGTCGCGAGTCGCCCGGGCGGCTATCAAGCCCCGTCGTCGAGTATCCAGAATCTACGGACCTGTTGCAGACCCGGAGGAGAATCCAGACTTCGATTCACGATAGAACCAGATATGAAATCTATGTGAGTACACTTGAATTGATCTCGTGTTGCTTCCTTTTTTCCTAGTGTCTGTCCTTAGTATTTCTTTAGTGTGTTAATCTTACCACTTCAAGATTTATCATCCTAGAGCCAATAGTTCTAGCGAGTCTGAATCACGTCAGGCTCGCCAGCATCAATTAGATAATAATAGAAACTTAGAATTAGATCAAACCTTAAATAACTCCTTTGACGAGATGTCTCACGAACCAGATACAATATTCAAGGCCCTCCGCCTCGTTCCAGACTTCGATGGTAATCCTAACATTCTGACAAGGTTCATAAGTATTTGTGATCAATTAGCAGTAAAATATTTAAGTACCGAGGCAGGTAGTGAATTTTCAAATCTATGTCTCATCAATGGCATACTGAATAAAATAACAGGACCCGCTGCATGCACAATAAACTCCAACGGGATACCTAACAGCTGGCTAGGGATTAGAACTGCTCTTATTAATAACTTTTCCGACCAGCGTGACGAAACGGCCCTGTACAATGACCTCTCACTTGCTACGCAAGGAAATAAGACTCCGCAAGAGTTCTACGACCATTGCCAAACGTTGTTCAGTACTATAATGACTTATGTAACTTTGCATGAATCAGTGTTAACTACTGTTGAAGCTAAACGGGAATTATATAAGAAAGTTACCATGCAGGCATATGTTCGCGGCTTAAAAGAGCCCCTCGGTTCTCGCATTCGTTGTATGCGCCCCGCCACCATAGAAAAGGCCCTGGAATTCGTTCAAGAAGAACTAAACATCATGTACCTTCAACAAAGGAATGAGCCCACTAAAACTCATTCTATCCAAAAATTGTCACTGCCAGGACCTTCTTTATTCTCTCCACCACCGAGAGTACATAATTCACCAGTACCTAACTGGCCTGCTCCCATAGGACAACAACCTATGAGGCCACCGCCTCAGCCTTTCAAATTCTCAGTCCCGAACCAGCAGCCTATGCGCATACCTAATAATACGCAAAGGATATTCGGTGCACCACCTCCTAATTATAATCCTCGCAGTAACATGTTTCGTCTTCCGCCTCGGAACAATCCACCACAATCTCAAGCCCCTCAACCTATGAGTGGAGTCCAACGATTTACCCCTAGAGTTCTCCCGCACTCCCAAATGACAGGACATGACTGGACAAAGTCAGGAAATCCGCCACCCACTAATTATTTTAAATCTCGTGAAATGAACATAAACGATTGCGCGACATATGATGACCTACATTATTACAATAACTACGAACATGAGCCGGTGTACAATTACTATACTGACTATTCTTATTATACTAGCGATACGCCCGACTTTACTTCCGAGTTTAATTATTATACTATGACCAACGAAAACCAAATGATTGAAGAGGTTCAATCACAGCCAGGCCCTAGCCATACCGAGCAGGGTTTTCAGGAAACCTCGATATTAAAAAAGCCAAAATAGAATTAAATCTTCAAACACAAAGGCAGTTACCATACATTCAAATAGCTCATCCTCCTTTGAAATTGTTAATAGACACCGGAGCAAATCAGTCTTTTATCAGCCCCGAGGCTGTAGAACAATTCTTTCCTGATTTTCCCCTTAACTTTGATCCCTTTGAGGTGACAAACATACATGCGACAAGTAGAAATGACTATTCTATTACATTACCGTGCTTCCCCGAGTTCAATGATCAAGACAGTATGAAGTTATTCGTATATAGATTTCACGACTACTTCGACGGACTTATAGGATTAGATTTATTAAGCAAATGGGAGGCGCGCATAGATCTAAAAGAAGGACAACTAATAACTCGTTCTGCTGCCAATACTATTAAGATGTATAACTCGCGGAACGTGAACCTGTACGAGGACATTATACCAGCGTTTTCCTCGAAAGTTATTAAGGTTCCACTAGATGTGACGGAAGGCAACGCATTCATTCAGGAGCAAATCATATGTAATTGCATTGTCCATGAGTGCCTCACTACAGCGAAGAGTAACCGCGGCTATCTAGAAATTGAAAACCCGACCGCGAATGATATTATCTTTTCACTCGATAGACCAGCGCACGCGGAGTTACTTAATATCGAGTGCACGCGCACTCAACAACCGGTGACGCGTACTGAAGACGTCATTTCGCGCTTGCGTACAGAACACTTAAACGACGAGGAAAAGGCAAACTTAATTACTCTATGTTCTCGTTATGCAGATGTCTTTTATATTGAAGGTGAACAGTTAACTTTCACAAATAAAATTAAACACCAAATTAGGACAACGGACGATGTGCCAGTGCACGCTTAAACCTATCGTTATCCATTTGTGCATCGAGAAGAAGTTAGGAATCAGATACAAAAAATGTTGGACCAGGGTATCATTAGACCTTCTGACTCTGCTTGGAGCTCACCCATCTGGGTTGTGCCAAAAAAAATTGATGCCTCTGGTAAGCAAAAGTGGAGACTTGTAGTTGACTTCCGCAAACTGAATGAAAAGACAATTGATGATAAATATCCCATACCAAATATAACTGACGTACTTGACAAGTTAGGGAAGTGTCAGTACTTTACCACCCTCGATTTAGCAAGTGGTTTTTACCAGGTGGAAATGGATCCCAAGGATATTTCAAAGACAGCCTTTAATGTTGAGCATGGACATTTCGAATTTCTCAGAATGCCCATGGGACTTAAAAATTCTCCATCCACGTTCCAAAGAGTGATGGATAATGTCCTTAGAGGTCTCCAGAATGACATTTGCTTGGTCTACCTTGATGACATCATTGTGTTCAGCACATCCTTGCAGGAGCATATGGTAAACCTGGAAAAGGTATTTCAGAGACTCCGAGAGTCAAACTTCAAGATTCAGATGGATAAATCGGAATTTTTGAAGCTTGAGACGGCCTATCTCGGGCATATAATCAGTAAGGATGGAGTGAAACCAAATCCTGATAAAATCTCAGCTATAATGAAGTATCCAATCCCCAAAACAACCAAGGAAATCAAGCAATTCTTAGGTCTTCTCGGTTACTACCGAAAATTTATCCCAGACTTTGCTCGTACCACCAAGCCCCTAACCCAGTGTCTTAAGAAAGGCAGAAAGATCACTCTTGATCCCGAATACGTCCACTGCTTCGAGAGGTGTAAAACCCTACTCACCAATGACCCAATCCTCCAATATCCAGATTTCACCAAGGAGTTCAATCTTACAACCGATGCTTCAAACGTAGCGATTGGAGCCGTGCTATCACAAGGGCCAATAGGTTCAGATAAACCTGTTTGTTATGCTTCCCGAACCTTAAACGATAGTGAAATGAACTATAGCACTATCGAAAAGGAACTTCTAGCAATAGTGTGGGCCACAAAATACTTCAGGCCTTATCTATTTGGAAGGAAATTTAAAGTACTGACTGACCACAAACCCTTGGAGTGGATGATGAATTTGAAGGAACCAAATTCACGTCTCACCAGATGGCGATTAAGACTGAGCGAATATGACTTTACTGTACAATACAAGAAGGGCAAAATTAACACCAATGCCGACGCTCTTTCTCGAGTAGAAATCCACCTCGGTGACACTAAATCGCTAATGGAAGAAATAGACGAACTTAATTCCATGTTAGGTAATCCTGCGGAGACCGCACTAACCAAACCAAACTCCTCGACCGAGACAGTACATACTAGCAACGAACACCCTATACTCGAAATCCCAATTACTGAGGAACCACTAAATAGATTTAACCGACAGATATGTTTGACTGTAGTCAATGACGTTAAACGAAAACCTATCGTGACCAAACCGTTTGATACTCACACACGCACAAGTATACAACTGTCAGAATCCAATCTTGAAGTAGATGTAATTAACGCTATAAAAGAATTTGTGAACCCTAAAGTTAGAACAGCCCTCTTAATTACTCCTCGACTTGCAATGTACTCTATCATTCCAATCCTTCAAGATAAATTTAAAGGATCATCAATGAACCTAGTACTCGCTAAATCTGAAATCGAGAACGTAAAAGAATATCTTCGCCAACAAGAGATAATTCGCCATTACCATGATGGTAAAACTAACCATCGCGGCATCAATGAGTGTTATCTGGCTTTATCCCGTAAATATTACTGGCCTAAAATGAAGGATCAAATCACAAAATTCATAAATGAATGCACCATCTGTGGTCAAGGCAAATATGACAGGAACCCCGTTAGACCACAATTCAATGTTGTACCCCCAGCCACTAAACCTTTCGAAATAGTCCACATGGACCTCTTTACCGTCCAATCAGAGAAATATGTTACCTTCATAGATGTCTTCACAAAATACGGCCAAGCTTACCACCTGCGTGATGGCACTGCCTTAAGTATACTTCAAGCTTTATTGCAATTCTGTACCCACCACGGGGTGCCAATAACCATAATAACTGATAATGGAACAGAATTTACCAACCAGCTTTTCTTAGAGTTCACAAGGTTGCATAAAATTAATCATCACAGGATTCTACCTCATTCACCTAATGACAATGGTAACATTGAAAGATTTCATTCAACCATCCTTGAACATCTTAGACTCTTGAAACTGCAGCATAAAGAAGAACCAATAGTGAACCTAATGCCATATGCACTCATAGCCTATAACAGTTCCATCCACAGCTTCACGAAATGTAGACCATTTGACCTACTAACAGGACACTTTGATCCACGAGACTGTTTAGATATCGACATAACACAACATCTATTACAACAATACCTACAAAATCATAGGGAGCAGATGAAAAAGGTTTATGATATAGTAAATAATACATCCCTAGCAAATCGTACAGTCTTAATAGAAACTAGGAATAAGGATAGAGAACCTGAAATACAGTATGCACCCGAACAACAGATATTTATAAAAAACCCGTTAGCTAGTCGTCAGAAGACAGCCCCTCGATACACACATGATACAGTTTTAGCAGATTTGCCAATTCATATATACACTTCTAAAAAACGTGGTCCCGTGGCCAAATCACGTCTTAAACGTATCCCTAAAGCAGTAAATTTGTTGCAGGATACTTCTAACAATGATCCTTCGGATCATCCAGTCTCAAGAAATAAGACTTGAAAGCTTAGCTGACGGACCAGGACTACTACCGTACAAACTTGGACCTATGAGATTGACAACTCACTATCATACGTTCATTCAATATGTGAAATTGAATGACATTGAAGACAGAGTTGACTCACTACAGATTCAATTAAAAGGTTATAGAAATCGACTATCCAACCACACATACTTATTACTTGAGACACAAATCGACTACTTAACTGACAAACTTGGCAATGTAATAAAGCAATTGAAATCTTTAGAACCAAATAAAGTAAAACGAGGTATTGTAGATGGCCTTGGATCAATTATAAAGAGCATAACTGGTAATTTGGATCACGCTGATGCCGAAAGATATAATAAAGCAATCAGTCTCTTAAAAGAAAATCAAGATAGAGTTGTCTCTGAATTTAATAATCATATAAGCATTAATAAAGAATGGATAGCCAACCATAATAATATTTTAACACAGCTGATAGAAAATCAAAGTAAACTCAATACTACTCTTGAACTAATATTAGACAGTAATGCCTACAAAGAAAATAGTCTGACCAAATATGCCAGACTTGCCCAGCTTTTAGAAGTAATAAGGGACAATATTGAGACCCTCGCTCAAGAATTAATTAGGATAGAGAATAGTTTAGCTTTAATTCGTGCATCAAGCACGCATCATTCTATGATAGATATAGATACTTTAAATTCAATGATAATTAAACTTAAGAATACTTATGGTGATGAAAAAATTATTGATCTGGAGTTGAGACAATACTATGACATAATTAAACCAGGCTCGTATTACTGCAAGAATCAAATAGTTTTTATATTTAAATTTCCAATCATATCTAAAAACATATTTGACTTATACCATTTATCAATAGTTCCTAATAAGAAATCACAGGCTCTTATCCCAACCTATCCTTTCCTAGCAACCAATGAGATTTCATTCATGTACATAGAGACAGAATGTCCGAAGCTTAACAACTGGTTCCTGTGTGAAACAACCGCCCACCATCAGCTACGCACCAAATCTGATTGTATCCACGAACTCATCGTCAACCAGATCCTAAAAGAGACCTGCGAATTTTCAACAGTTACATTGAAGAAAGAAGCCATGGAAAAGCTGGACGACCAACATTACGTCCTATTCTTCCCACATTCCACCAAGGTTCAACTCTTCTGTGGAAGGCAAGACTTCACCACTCTCAAAGGAAGTTTCCTCATCACTATCCCTGTTCACTGTCGTTTGAAAACCACGGAGTTCGCCATCACTAATGACCATGACGAAATAAAAGGACAGCCTCTTAAACTCATGGAGATTCCATTCGACACGGAAGAACAAAGGAAGATATCATCTCACATAAGTCTCAACTCTATTGACCTGCAAGAACTACACAGAATCCAGGGCAAGATCATGATGCAAGCTCCGATACAAACTAACAGCGATCAAATCAACAGCTTGTACCATACGACTATACCTTTTTATGTCGTATTAATAAGTGCAGGTGCACTTTTCATCATCGTGCTACGCCGACGCTGCAATATCTGCGTGCGCAGTGACTCCACAAAGGACGAACAATCGCCGACATCGCCTGATGACCAGAAAGATCTTGGAGCCACTCCGTCAACATTTTCACTCAACGTGCTAAAATAGTTGACGTTCTCAGAGGGGAGGAATTACGCCATCACCCAGTATGCAGATCGCTGAGTTGCTGCTCCACTTAAGAGCAACGGGTTCGAAGTGCATCAGTTGAGATTGCAAGATCAGTGAAAGTGATGTAAAATTGACGTCAATCGTAGTTTTCTTAAATATTGTAATTTCTTATTCTGCCATTCCATAATCTCTCTTCGATTAGGTTTCATCTCCGTAATTATAAGTAATTAATGTAATTTTTATCTTTAAATTAAATATCTCGTTAAGTAAATTTGGTTTTTTTTCGATCCTCCGACTGCAACTAACGTATTTAGTAAGTAAATAAGTAAATTAGTATATTAGCAAACTAGTAAATAAGTAAATAAGTTAACAAGTATCAATAAATCAATAGTAATCAATATATCAATAATAAAAAAATAACATAAATAAATAAATAAATAAATACATAAATACATAAATACATAAATAAATAAATAAATAAATAAATAGTCAGTGTAAGCGATCGCCTTTTTGCTGGATAATGCCAGGCAGTGTACCGGAGTTACATGATTTTCCTTCGCATCTTTAAAATAGAGTACATTTTTGTGTAGTAAGCCGGTGTATTTATTAGAACCACAATGATTTGACCAGAGGTGGAATTGTGTATAGCAATCGTATTCATTTGACAGTTCAAAACGTACGATATGAGCTGTCAAACCCTTTGTTCTTTGTCATTTGACAGACCATACAGTACGTTTTGAACTGTCAAACGAATACGATTGCTTTACACAATCGCACCCCTGGTCATGGCGACTTGCTGTTTAAAAAACATTTGAACCTGTGCTTTTTCAATTTCCTCTTTTGCCGAACATTGTCTTGAACACGAAAAGAGAAACACTTGAACATGGTTAAGCTGTTTGACTAAAATATATGATCAAGTTGGTATTAAAATGACGTTTCAAAACAATGAAGATACTTGCATTGTGGTGGTGGTATTGCTACATAAATACATATTTAAAATTAAATTTATTTTACTAAAAATTAATGACCAGTGAAGGAATTTAACTTTTTTATTTATTTATTTATTTATTTTAATATTTATTTATTTATTTATTTACTTATGTACTTATTTACTTTTGTACTTATTTACCTATTTACTTCTTTACTTATTTTCTTATTTAGATATTTACTTATTTAATTTTTTACTTCTTTACTTATTGACTTATTTACTAGTTTAATAATTTACTTATTTACTAGTTTACTAATATAATAATTTACAAGTTTACTAATTTACTTTTTTACTTATTTATTTACTTTTTATTTATTTATGTATTTATTTTAATATTTAAATACTTTTTTATTTATTTATTTATTTACTTATTTAATTTTTACTTATTTACTTATTCACTTATTGACTTATTCTCACTTATTCTCACTTATTTACTTATTTACATATTAAATTGTTTACTTATTAATTTATTTACTTTTTAACTTATTTATTTATTTTAATATTTATTCATTTATTTATTTACTTATGTACTTATTTACTTTTGTACTTATTTACCTATTTACTTCTTTACTTATTTTCTTATTTACATATTAAATTATTTACTTCTTTACTTATTTACTTATTTACTTATTCACTTATTTACTTATTTACTTATAAACTTATTTACATTTTAACTTATTTACTTATTTACATTTTAACTTATTTATTTATTTATTTTAATATTTATTTATTTATTTATTTACTAATGTACTTATTTACCTATTTACTTCTTTTGTACGAGTAAACTCGTACATTATACTAGTATTAACTTTATGTTTACTATGCACTTTGGCCAGCTGCGCTGTGACCTGATTTGTCGTTACTATGCATGTAAAAATAGTGCAATAAAAGCATTCGGCAAGTACACACGTCTTTATCATTAAATCCCATCAGCGGTAGATAGGGCGCGGCGTGGTTGTCTGACATACCTACCCTCAGTGACATTTTAATATTTGACATTATTGACAATTAATAGTAACGAAAGTTACATTGGTCCTTCGAGAGTTATGAACTATCGCGCGGGAGAGTTCTAAATTCGGGACCTTTCGGCGGTAGAATACTTCGCTGAACTTTGCGTTTACGAAAGTGATACGTGTACGTGATTTAGTGAAGTATACCAGTGACACGTGCAATACAGTGCATTTGACATTTTTACATCATTCTGTGGGCGATCCAAGCTCATGGGATACACACATCGTGACAATCAGCGGTGGCCTCGCAGGCATTTGAGAGGCACATCACACAATTGACATCCGAGCGGCAGAACACGTGTCCAGTCGTCAGGCTACACGGCAGGACGAGGCGAGCAGCATTCAACGGTCATCATAAGCATCGCCAGGTATCAGCAGCAGCATTGACAGCAGCAGCACAAACAAGTAAGACTGTTCCATATTATTGTCATATAATAACTGATCATTTGTAGCAATATGGAGGCTCTTATTGTGCAGCAACAGGATCTTATAACTTTGATTAAGCAAGTCAACGCCAATTTCAAAAAAGATCCAAGTGACAGGAAGACTAGTGAGTACATCGCTAAGAGATTAGAGAGGTTAGACGAGCATTGGCAAAAGTTCGAAGCTAATCACGAACAATTATTGACATGCCAAGACCAAAATCACGAATACTTTACATTAAACATGCATGAGCAAGTACGTGAGTATTATCTAGGTACTAGAGATTTAATTGCAAATTACAAACCAAAAGTAGATACATATGACATAAAGGCTTCCACATCGGAGCATTATGAACCTTTGTTTACGCTGAGGAAACTCATGAGTCAGCAAAGGACAAACTTTAAGGCATTTCTAAGACAAATAAACTATTGCATTATTGACGAATTAGAGGAAAAATGGGAACTGGAAGATGAGTTAAGGAATATTCAGGCGCGCTGGGATGCGATTGACAAACTTCATTGGCAGATCGACAACTTGCTAGAAGAGGCGGATCCTGATTATGACGCAGAATACAACGAAAATGACATAAGATATAGAACCATAAAAAGGCAATTGAATCAAAAATTGTCATCTACTGCTCATCTCAAGGAGTCCACGCCTAGGATGGAGATACCTTCTTTTGTGGGTAATTACACACAATGGCCGACTTTTTACGATCTCTTTAAAGAGACCATACACTTTAACAACTCAATAAGTAAATCGCAGAAAATGCAGCATTTGAAGAGTAAAGTAAAGGGCGAAGCTGAACGGCTCATTCAGCATCTACACATTTCGGCTGACAATTATGACACTGCTTGGGACATTCTGTGCCAACGCTATAACAATAAGCAACTGCTTTTCACAAAACAAATTGAAGTGTTCCTGAACCAACCAGTTATCCAAAAGCAAACATCATACGAGATAAAGAAACTGCATGACACAAGCAAAGAATGCCTACATGCTATAGATAACCTTGGGATTGACACATACACCTGGGGTCCACTTCTTGTACATCTCATATGCAAGAAACTTGACAGTGACACCTACCGAGACTATCATGAATGTAGGAAAAAACCGAGAGAATTAGCAGACTTACATGAACTATTGACATTTCTTGAAGCAAAATTTACAGCCTTAGAACCTATCACTAAAGTAACACAAACTAATATGACACAAAAATCTACCATCAATAACAAAAATGACACTAATAAATCAAATAAATCTTATCCTAATCCTAAAAAACCTACATTTACAAGGGCATATCATACTAATTTTAAATCCGTTAAATGCCCATTGTGCAACTTAGATCACGCGTTATATCAGTGTCGGAAATTCCAAACCATGACACCGGATGCCAAGCTTGACACAGTTGCGAAACACAACATGTGCAATAATTGCTTGCATTTCCATGAATTAGGTATTTGCAAATCCGTAAACCGATGCAAAAATTGTGATGCGGCACATAACACGTTGTTACATGATGCAATTTGTAATAAGCCATCTACGTCTACTAATAATAATTCCTCATCATCTCGCCCTTCTGGGAACCAACAAAAGAACGTAAATCACGTTGATTCTGTTGATGAGGAAATGTTACTGACAACGGTCCAGGTAGACGTTAAGGCGGCGGACGGGTCATATTTGACATTAAATGCTCTGCTTGACCAAGGCTCACAAATCACCTTAGTCACTGAGAATGCAGCGCAACGCTTAGGGCTACGCCGTCAACATGTCATCGCTACAGTTAGTGGAGTAGGCATTGCAGCAAAAAGGGGAAAGGGCAAAATAACCCTAAATTGTAAATCTATTTATAACAACTATGAGTTCGTCACAGACGCTCTAGTTATGCCCAAAGTCGTAAATAACCTACCTAATATTTCTTTGCCGAACAAGGAGTATTCTTACCTACAGGGTATTCAGTTAGCCGACCCGAAGTATCACATTTCCAAACCTGTTGATATTTTACTCGACGTTAAAGTTTACTCGGAAATAATTATGAGCGGATTATTACGTGGGAAAATAAATGAACCCATCGCCCAACAAACCAAGTTAGGTTGGATACTTTCTGGGAACGTTTCTTCTAACTTCAATTGTCATGTAGTGATTAACAACATGGAAGATATGTCTAGATTCTGGGAGATCGAGGAAGTGACAGATAATTTGACAAAATTGACAGACCGAGAACAGTGGTGTGAGGATTTTTATGAATCATCCACCAGGAGACTGGAGGACGGGCGGTACGAGGTCCGTCTACCAATGACAGAAAAGTTTGAGGAGCGTCTCGGAGCTTCCAAACCAAAAGCCATTGCCCAGTATAGGCACTTGGAATCAAAGCTGTCGAAAAATGAACAGCTCAATGACAGTTATAAAATGTTTATGGAGGATTATCTATCCTTAGGACATATGAAAAAATGCATTACAAAAAAGGAGCCAAGTTGCTTCTTACCCCATCATGACATACATAAAGAAGAGTCCACTACGACCAAGCTACGCGTCGTATTTAATGCTTCGTCTAAAACTCAATCAGGCTACAGCTTGAATGACTTGATGGAGCGTGGACCTAAATTACATAATGACATTATGGGTCTGTTGATAAGCTGGAGAACATTTAGACATGTTTATTCAGCAGACTGTGAAAAAATGTACCGCATGATACTGGTTCATGAGGACGATCAACATCTTCAAAAGATTGTTTGGAGAGATCGTCCACAGAACCCCATTCAGGAGTATCAGCTGTGTACTTTGACATACGGAACTAAGGCAGCACCGTATCTAGCATTACGAACTATGATACAACTTGCCAAAGATGAGGCTGACAAATACCCATTAGCTGCGCAAGTTCTATTACATAACGTGTACGTTGATGACCTGCTTGCAGGTCACAACCAAATTGACATTGCAAAACAAACACAAAAACAATTAATTGACATGTTGCAAGGAGCTGGAATCAATCTACGCAAGTGGTCCAGCAACACACCTGCACTATTACAGCATCTGTCTCAAGAACAGTTAAACCCAAGCGTTGTAAATTTCAAACATGCAGAATCAACAAAAACATTGGGGCTTAGATGGGAACCAATTACCGATTCATTTAAATTTCAAAGTAAACTCGATCATGACATTGACATAAATACAATTAAGTATACAAAACGCATGATGTTATCCGATATCTCCAAGTTATTTGACCCTTTGGGATGGTTGTCGCCAATTACTATCAAGGCCAAATTACTATTTCAAAGAGTCTGGTCTACATCAATTGGTTGGGATGACGCCGTAGCTGACGACATACAATGCGAATGGGTAAGGCTAAGAGACGATTTAAAAAATATTGACAAGTTTGAAATACCTAGGTGGGTCGGCAACACCGAGAGGCCTATCCAGCTACATGGGTTTTCGGACGCTTCAGAGAAGGGTTTAGCATGTTCAGTTTATGTAAAAACAATCGATGATAATGGACAAATTATCATTCGATTACTTGCGGCTAAAACAAAACTTGCTCCTATTAAAAAACCAATTAGCTTACCGCGACTAGAACTCTGTGCATCCGTTTTGTTGACAAAATTAGTAAAGAAAATTCTGACATCTGTACCTGACAAAATTGACATACAAATATACGGATACACAGATAGCATGGTGGTGATTGGATGGCTGCAAGGTGACATCTCACGATGGAAGACATTCGTCGCCAATCGTGTGAAAGAAATCACTGACATTATGCCAGCATCCAACTGGAGGCACACCAAATCCGAGGACAATGCAGCGGACTGTGCCACCAGAGGAATGGCTCCCTCCCAGCTCATCGGCCACTCGTTGTGGTGGGAAGGGCCTGCATGGCTAAAAGATGACAACTTACCTGCCGTAACAACATGTGATCCACCGAGCATTGAGATGAAAAATAAACAAGCACTTACGGTTCAAGTAGCTTTATCTCCTATAATACTTGACATATTAAATAAACAAAGCTCATTGACACGCGCCGTAAGGATAATATGTTGGGTATCACGTTTCATTCAGCGCGCACGACGTACTGCTGACGTCGAAAAGAGCGCGCATCTTACAGCGAATGAAATGCGAGCTGCGCTCCAGCTGATAGTGCGGACAGTGCAAGCTCAGCATTTTGGGGAAGACCTTGCCCGACTTAAGGCCAAACAAAATATTAAGCCAAAAAGTTCGCTAGTGACATTAAATCCGTTTTTAGACAACAATGACATTATGAGGGTTGGGGGTAGGCTACATCAATCAAATTTAAAGTATGACGTTAAACATCCCATGCTTATACCTCATGACTCACACCTGACACAACTTATCATCAACGAAGCACACAAAGCCACGCTGCATGGTGGCGCATCTCTGACATTATCTCATTGCCGTAACTTGTATTGGATCATTGGGGGCGTAAGGGCTGTGAAAAAGCAACTAAGACTGTGCATAAAATGCCAACGCTTTAATGCCCAAGGTCAATATCAACTAATGGCCAATCTGCCCGAGTCCCGAGTGACTCCGTCCAAGCCGTTTACACACACGGGTGTCGATTTCACAGGATATGTCGACATTAAGGCAAATAAAGGAAGAGGCATAAAAACTCTTAAGGGTTATATCGCCGTCTTTGTCTGTTTTGCCACCAAAGCAGTGCACTTAGAATTAGTCATGGATCTAAGTGCTACCGCATTTCTTGCAGCTTTTAAACGTATGTGTGCACGCCGCGGAGTACCTTGTCATATGTACTCAGATAATGGTACGAATTTTGTCGGCGCAGCAAAAATCTTGACAAAAGAGTACAAAGATGCATTAAAGGTCATCAGCACCGAATGCGTAAGTGACATAAATAATATGGGCGTCACATGGCACTTCAATGCTCCTTCATGGCCCAGTGCAGGCGGAATATGGGAGAGTGCCGTGAAAAGTGTCAAACATCACCTCAAACGGGTGATAGGTGAACAAAAATTGACGTTTGACGAATTTTACACGCTCTTGACACAGATAGAAGCATGTCTTAATTCAAGACCGCTGTATGCTCTATCTGAAAATGTCGAAGATGACGTTTTGACACCGGGACACTTCTTGGTCGGTGGATCGCTGCTTGCGGCGCCTCTATCTGACCCAGAAGAGCCTACGAGCACAAATACTCGCTGGCAGATGATAGAGAAAATGTATAAATCATTTTGGAGGAAGTGGTCAGCGGAATATTTGCATCATTTACAAAAACGCACCAAGTGGCAACGTGATCGGCCTAACTTACAAATAAATGACATTGTACTAATCAATGAAGAAAACATGCCGCCATCAAAGTGGGCATTGGCTAAAATAGTCGACGTCCACCCGGGTAAAGATGGGCATGTACGTGTCGTGACATTAAAGACGAAAAATGGTATCATTAAACGCCCAATCGTCAAATTAACACTCCTTCCGGTGCGACAAAACAGTGACAGCGAGGATCAGACTTCGACAAACGGTAATGACGACAAGCCGACTGCTCGTCGTCAGGTTCGTAATAATAAAGCCAGAAAAGTCCCTAACTTTTTAGTAGCGACTCTGATGGTCCTCATGACATTGATTGCACCTTCTGTGCAACAAATGAGTAATATTACAACTATAGGTACTAACACGACATTATACTTTGACAAGGTAGCTGACATGAGGATGGTACAGGATCAGTGGAAGATGGTGGTCTATTATAATATGACAAATTATTTACAAAGCATGACTGACATTAAAAACTACGTAAAACATTTAAAAACTATTTGCGAAAATGACATAACTTATCAACCTATATTAGCGCAATTTGACCACGAATTGAACGAAATGACACATTACAATGAACTTTTACAGACAAAAATGACTAGTCGAGTAAAAAGGGGATTAGTTAACGTGGTTGGAAATATAGCTAACTCGCTATTTGGGGTTCTGGATGACAAGTTTGCAGAAAAGTATGAGAAGGATATAGAGGCAGTGAGGAAAACGGAAAGCCATTTGTTTCAAATGCTGAAGAACCAAACCTCTATATTAGAAGCCGAGAACAATATTTTGAAACGAAATGAAGGTATTATGAATCAACATTTCACACACATCAATCAAGTATTAAAGAACTTGTCGCGAGAGGTGAATGAAGTGAAACTAAATAACGCTAATCACTTACAAATGTTTTACATAATCACCACAGCACTATCAACTGACGTAATAATTACCAATCTCAGGCGGATTCAGGAAACGCTTATAAATACGATCACTAACATTTATCATGGGCAACTTGACACACATCTTATTGCACCAGATCAACTGCAGAATCAGCTTAACCTTATATCTGGCCAATTAAAGGGAGAATTGGTAATACCTACCGACAACATCCAAGATTTGTATCAACTACTACAAGTACATGTTAAAATGACAAAGATGTACCTAATAATGGAAATTAAAATACCGCTATTAAGTCATGATCAGTTTGAGCTTGAAAAAATAATATCTCTTCCATGGATAAACGATGACAGAACAGTTTATAGCATTCCAGCTACCTCTTACATTGCTTTCAATATGAAGAAAGATATGATAATGCCTTTAAATGACAATGACATACATTCATGCGTAAAAGTGAAAAACTCTAACTTATTATGCTATGAAACTCATCCTATTTACAATTTTCGCCTTGGTCAATCGCTATGTGAAATGCGATTATTTAAAAGCAATAATAAACAAACCTACTGTCGTTCGGAGATACGACCGTGCTCCGACAAATGGATTAAATTACAATCAAGTGGCGCATGGCTATATTCATGCTGCCAAGACTGCCTAGTACGCATTTTGTGTCCAGCTGGTCTCGAGACGAAGTACTTGCAAGGAAATGGAGTGATTGAGATCGGCCAAGGGTGCGTGATAAAAGGTGACCTATTTACTATACATGCACAACATGAGTACGCCAATGAGTTATATCTCCAAAATAATATTAACATACCTACTATACGAAAATATACCTCATCTCTTAACGATATGATAAATACTTCCATGAATGCCAACATGTTAACCAATTTGGAGAATCATGATCAGTTATTTGACAAGATAAATCAGCGAATAGAAGTCTTAAAAGCACAAGATCTGCAGCAGCTGCAAGACAGCAGTGTTGTACACTTTTCGACCATGTATGCGATACTAGCGATGCTGACAATAGTCCTCGGGATCTACATCGGCGGCAAGCTGAAAGGCAGGTGCATGTCGGCGCGCTGGCGGACCGGCGCCGCTCAGGCGGTGCGCCCGGTCTCTCTCGAGTTGGGGCGCAGCAAATTTGGTAGTGCCAGTGCCAATAGTGTCAGTGCAGTGCGTGACAGTGAAGTGGAATCGACCACAGCAGTGTCGATAGGACGTGACATGAGCGGATCCGTAATAAGTGTCGATAAGGCAACTTCTCCAACCTTTACAAGGACAATCAAATTTGCGAATTTGCCCGTACCATAAATAATTTGTTACGTTAACGTTATGTAACTGTATTTTTATTTTAACATTGTTTAATTTTGTACTTGTTTTCTTATTTTGTGACATCTTTCTGTAGTTGGCAATATGTACGAGTAAACTCGTACATTATACTAGTATTAACTTTATGTTTACTATGCACTTTGGCCAGCTGCGCTGTGACCTGATTTGTCGTTACTATGCATGTAAAAATAGTGCAATAAAAGCATTCGGCAAGTACACACGTCTTTATCATTAAATCCCATCAGCGGTAGATAGGGCGCGGCGTGGTTGTCTGACATACCTACCCTCAGTGACATTTTAATATTTGACATTATTGACAATTAATAGTAACGAAAGTTACATCTTTACTTATTTACATATTTACATATTTACTTATCTACTTATTTACTTATTTAATTCTTTACTTCTTTACTTATTGACTTATTTACTTATTCACTTATTTACTTATTTACTAATTTACTTATTGACTTATTTACTAGTTTATTAATTTACTTATTTACTAGTTTTATAATATACTAATTTACAAGTTATTTACAATTTATTTACTTTTTATTTATTTATTTTAATATTTAAATATTTATTTATTTATTTATTTATATACTTATTTATTTTTTACTTATTTACTTATTCACTTATTCACTTATTCTCACTTATTTTCACTTATTTACTTATTTACATATTAAATTGTTTACTTATTTACCTCTTTACTTCTTTACTTATTGACTTATTTACTTATTCACTTATTCACTAATTTACTTATTGACTTATTTACTTATTTTCTCATTTACATATTTACTTATTTAATTATTTACTTATATTTATTTATTTATTTATTTACTTATTTACTTCTTTTCTTCTTTACTTATTTACTTATTCATTTATTCACTTATTCACTTATTTACTAATTTACTTATTGACTTATTTTCTTATTTACATATTTACTTATTTACTAGTTTAATAATTTACAAGTTTACTTATTTACTTATTTACTTTTTTTCTTATTTATTTATTTGTTTATTTACTTTTTTTTATTTATTTATTTATTTACTTTTTTACTTATTTACTTATTCACTTATTCTCACTTATTTACTTAATTACATATTAAATTGTTTACTTATTTACTTATTAAATAAATACAATCATGAACATTGATAAATGTTTTTATTCATAAAAGCTTTTATATGCCTAAGCACTCACGCTATCTTTCTTTTTATGTGGCTGATCCTTTGTCATTATAACCATGGTTACTCATGCTTACCAAACCGGGCAATACTTAGCAAACCGGATAGGTCGGTTTGTTAGGTATTACCCCTTATTCGCAGTCATCAGCAGCAATACAGATCACTTCCTCATATCAAGGAGCTACTTTCACAATGAGTATCTCCCTCTGAAACTTTTTAACTGTTTAATGTCGTTTTGAATAGTTCAACGGACGTAACATAGAAAAATGAGACTCCTTTTGTTTTTCGATATATTAGGTGTTTGTTCTTCCTGCACAAGAGGTACAGACATTCCTCGCTCAGAACGATTTCTGATAAAATCCATTGCTCACGTATCAAGCACACTATGCTCTAGAACGCAGCAACCCAAGATGATTAACAGCAACTACTCTCTAAGCGTCTTGACGACGAAGCATCATAAATTTGCTTGATTGGCATCATCAGAGTTGAAAAAATAGTTATGAAATGACTGTAAATTGATTTATTTGCTTGCAAATACTGCTAGTGATATGCCGTTTTTATGTCAAAATCTCACGGATGTATTTCATCTCAAGCGATGTCATGAATCGGGCGAAGTGCGTCACGGTTATAGATGCAAAAAGTATTTTAAACGAGAAGCCGTAAAGTAAGTTTTTGCATAACCGTGACATAAACAAAGGCGAGATAGCAAGCAAGGGCGAGGCGAGATCAAATGAAAGGTGTAATTGAACCAAAGAGCAAAAACAGAGAGATAAAAATTAAATATTTTTATTAAAAAATAAGGTTTTGATCTGAATTTAAAAAAACCGGACAAGTGCGAGTCGGACTCGCGCACTGAGGGTTCCGTGCCAACTTTAACTGAATTAGGGAATCCACTTACTTCTCCTAAGTAAAATACCACAATATTTTGTCGACTGCAAATATAACTTTGTTTTTCATAGTGTTTGTATGAAGTACAAAGTTGTGTTTGCGGTTTTTGAAAATGTGCTATATCTCTAAAACTACTCGTTCGATCCCGTCCAAACCAATTTTCGTTGAAAGTATTTATTAAGATCTACATTACATATTTTTTTCAAAATTTACACTTGCTCGATTTAAAAAATAGATGGGGGACGGACGCCCATTTTACCACTTTGAAAGCGTCTAGCTATGAAACGTTAGACTTTAAAAGAAAATGGTTCTAGGAACCTCAATGTCATTTTAAAAGACCTATCCATAGATACCCCACACGCATAGGTTTGACTAAAAAAAATTTTTTTGGTTTTAGTTTCATGTCCCCCCTTCAATGGCATTTTTTTTTTGTATGAGAATCGGTAAGCGGTTAACAGGATACATCTTCCTACCAAATTTCAACAGTGTAATGCTTATAGTTACAGAATAAAATGGCTGTGACATACGGACGGACAGACAGACAGACTTGACGAAACTATAAGGGTTCCGTTTTTTGCCATTCGGCTACGGAATCCTACAAAACGCGTTCTAATAACAATATCTTGTTAAAAAATACACTATCGGTGTCTTTAATCGCCAAGTTAAACCTTCAGCCTTACTACAAATACTAAAACATTGTTTCATGTCTTGGATTAAACAATACTCGAAATTATGTGCTAAATACTGTTTAGAAAAATAGACAGAGCTGCGATGAGGACTTCTATATCAAACTAAATGGTATGAACAGCAAACTCAATTAAAGCCTTGAATTAAACTAGGCAAGTTTTATGTTTTATGTTGGCTGCATGGCTTTAGACCTGGAAACCGTAAAAAGGGAAAAATCATTTGTGCATATTTATTGTGTCCACACCACCCGGTGGTATTGTGTTGACGGCTCTGCTGCTCATACTGAGAAAAATATAATAATCTAGGGCTGCAGTGGCATTTTCTATGAAAAATAACGATACTATGGTATCTGACATTTTTGACGTTTGGACGCCGGTAATGCCGCCGGGCGATGTCGATACACCATTTGATTGACACAAATGTCTATGTCTTTTGCTTTATGGTTAAGCTTTTAATTAGATTTCGCTGTCACCCTCGCCCTAACTATCCGCCTTTGTTGATGTGACGGCTATGGTTAAGCAAAAATAAACTTTACGGTCTTAAACATTAAAATACTTTCTGTATATACAACCATGACGTATATAAAATACATTCGTGAGATGTCAAATAAATGTTTGTCTTAAGCTATTTTCAAGCTTTTTAAATACCTATTTCTTCAGCTCTATATTCATCATTATTTCTTCAACTCTAGCCAGCAAAAGCCTGAAAATAATATATTTGATGTTACCAATCAAGTAAATGTTGCTGCGTCGCGATCGTCAAGACACTGAGGGCTGGTTTTAGGAGCATGTTGTGCTACTCGTAGGCACGCGAGCCCTGGGTTTTAACCAGAAAACGGTCTGGGCAAGGAACAATTCCATAAACTTGACATTTATATTACGTTACGGTATTATGGTTTAGTTTAGCAAATAAGTATTTTTGATGAAATCTTGAATTAAGTACCTAATTATTGTAATAAAATAAAAGGATTGAGCATATACCAGGTCAACAGTGCAAAACAAAAACACAGCATCTGGCACGTTTAGTAGACTGAATCATCCATCCATCATACCTCTAAGTGTATGTATTAAATAAAAAATGCATTTGAATAAATGACTTTATTTTATTCAAAGTTTTTTAGCAATAAACCTAAGCATTACACACTAGTGTTTCACATTCTCTCCATTTCTTGGGGTCAGTAGCAATACTGGATCTCTTCCTCAAACCTATAGGAGCTGCTCTACTTAGTTCAATCATTTAAATGAGATTTTCCCTCTAGCTCTTTTGCTCTTTACATTGGCACAAATAATCAAGTTCATCTTGGAAGTGGATAACCGAAATAACAAAGTAAGAACGTGACATCTGCATATTGTGGACAAACGAAACGATATTAAGCACTGTGCTGTATTTTCTACTCTACTCCATCTCAGTGATGCTTAGATAAAAATACAGCTTTTCATAATTTTCAACATGTCTGATGTCATCTCATAAAATACACTATACCTACATAGAATCTGCAACAACAGCAAACGATAAAATATAGGTTATATTTCGTATGCCTCCGGAATTTATAAAATTGATTGATTACACGTATCGCGTGCTTAGCCAAAGCATTGTTTTAGGCTTGCTAGCCTTTCTATTTAGTACCTTTGGTTAGAGTAGGACTGTAGTTTTAAAGTTGGATGAACGTATCGTCATTCTCTTTGAGAATCCGCACCACGAAGATTTTCCGTTAAAAAAAGGTCCAAGATATTGCTCCAACGTGAACTTGATACTCGTTCAGGCAGAAAATGTATATCTCGCAAAAATATGCTCCAAGATCCAGCTTATATTACTGTGGCGGCTCCAGGAGTTTTAACGACACAGAGTACTACAAGCTTAATCGGATTCGTTAATAGCTTTATTTTTTGGTGTGTGATGGCCAAATTTGATGAAATATCTGTTTGTTTTATTGCAAAAAATATAATATATTATGCAAATAGATATTGACGTCTTAATAATCTTGACATAACTTTTCACGGATATATGTCAGACGATGTTGTGAATAGGCGATGTCCGTATTCACAGTGCACTTTAAAGTCAGTAGGTACAGTGCAATGTTTTGAGTTTTTGAGCGGTCTCAGTACATATATTTTTTTAAATTTAAATACCTATGATATCATATAGTAGTACCTAATGCCTATGGTATTATGAATATTTGACACTCAAGAATACAAGAGGAAATAAGAAATTAAAAATTTCTTCTTCTTCATTTTATTAAAATACTAGTGGATACCGCATTGATTTTGATTCGATAGCATAAAAAACATATGACTTTTTTGTGTCTGATACTTTCGAAGTTAGCTCTGTTAGCAAGTTGATGGATATTTTTCATAAGAAAACCCCTCATTAATGCGGTCTCTCATCTTCATTACCTTCAAGGACCCAAAAAAGGATGTTAAAAGTTAGTTTCACAGCATTATTTTTCTTCCTTCTAAATACTACTTATCATTTATATACTGTGACATCGACTGAGGCGAGGCTACAGCTTTGGCGATACTATAATTTTTCATCTGCCAAACGCGTCAAAGTCCATAGAAACGTGTCAAATAATTCGCCCAGGTTTAGTTTCAACTCACGCCGTTTGAGGCGATCGGCGCTAGATTCGATGAGAGTTTGTGAATACCAATTTCTCGACCCAGGCGAAGGTCCATATATGGATCAGTGTCGAGGTTGACTTTGTGAATCAACAGGCAGGCGTTACGGTAATTATACGTTTTTACGGGGTTACCAAGGAAATGGTTTTGTCAACCGATCACAAGGTCGAGCGATAGAGAGAGATACGCGAGATTAATGGCTTTAGGCAGATTCTCATCTGTCCTCAGTGTACACGTCGTGTTATACGTTACCAGGGCAGGCAAAAAAAGTATCTATGTAAAATACAATTTTCACTTTAATTACCTAGCAGTCAAATGGATTTATAGGCATTGTACAGGTCTATTCATTTCAATAATTCACAATAAGGATACATGTAGTAGTATAAGGATACTTGGGTAGTACCACAAATAAACACTGGTAGCTAGGAGACGAAGTATTTAATATTATTCAGCGATATAACATCAACTAGTTATAATAAGAAGTCAGACAATAATTTGTAGCTGGCGCCATTATAAGTAGGTGCCCGAACAGAGAGTGTGTTCCATCGACATCCTAGGTGGCGGCACAGTCCACATGGCTATGGCACAGCGGCGTTTCGCCACATTACCCCCCCACGGAGTAAAATAAGAATAATTAAGTTTCTAAAAGACATTGAAACAAAAAAACTTAGTAAAACTTAAAAAATATTATAAAGATATTTACAATTTCACGTTCACCAAACACAATATACATAACCAGAACAAAATGTTGTTGTTATACATTTCATGTAAGTTATTATTATGATACACGACTTCTTATAACAAAACATATTTATTATTCCTACTTACAATTAAATTAAAAAAACATTTACACTTGAATCTAAATATTAAAAGGAGTTTTAAATTTAACTGTTCGTCCAGATCTAGTAGTAACAGGTTTTCGGATATCATGATCTGCCGCAATATTATGAGGACGAATTAAAGATGACGGTGTTACAGGTAATGATGGTGACTTAATGTCTGGAACTGAGGGAGGACTATCAGATGTAATATATGCTGGCTAAGTACGGTCAATGCTAACATCATGCTTTTTACCTTGTATTTCTATGCTAATGATTTTATCATTTCGTCCAAGCACTTTGTACGGCCCTGTATAAGGCGGTTGAAGTGATCTGCGTACCGAATCATCGCGTAGAAATACATGCGATGATTTCGATAGGTCTTTAAAAACGAAAGATTTTTGTACGGCATGATTCGACGCAGGAGTCGGACGCAGTTTTGTCATGATTGACCGCAGATTAGCAATGAGATCGTCTGAGGAATCTATGAATTGCTGATTCGCAGGGGCCAACAGCTCTCCCGGTAATCGTAAAGGTTCACCATAAACCAACTCAGCCACAGAACATTTAAGGTCATCTTTAAGTGCCGAACGTATTCCAAGGAGGACTAAAGGTAGTGCACGATACCACGACTCTTGGTGATACATCAGAGCTGTTTTTAATTGCCGATGAAAACGTTCTACCATACCATTTGCCTGAGGATGGTAGCTTGTAGTTCGTATTCTTTTAGTAGCTCCTAAAGACATTAGTTTGGTGAAGAGAGCTGATTCGAATTGTCGACCTTGATCTGTGGTGACTGTTGCTGGCACACCGAAACGGGCTATCCATCTATACACGAAACGATCGACGATTTCTTCAGCAGTGATACTCTGCATTGGAAAAACTTCTGGCCAACGTGAGAATCTGTCTTTTACCGTTAAGCAGTAGTTGAAACCACAGGATATCGGTAAAGGTCCGATTAAATCCATGTGAATATGCCTGAATCTTGCTGTTGGAGCGGTAAAAGAGCCAAGGGGAGTTTTTACGTGCCTGCTTATTTTACTTCGCTGGCATGCAGCACATTCTTTTGTCCACGTGCGACAGTCTCTATCAATTCCGGGCCATACAAAACGATCTGATACGAGCCGAGCAGTGGCAGTGGTACCAGGATGACTTAATCCGTGGCAGTCATTAAAGGCTGCTCGTCGGAAGGGCTTTGTCAAATACGGACGCGCTTTACCGGTGGAGACGTCGCAAAACAGTGAAACGCTTGTTCCAGGGATAACCACCTTAGTCAGTTGAAGACTAGAACCGGATTTGCAAAGGTCAGACAGCTCCGGATCTGACGATTGGGACTTAGCAAGAGCTTCATAATCTTGGGATAAGGAAATAACGTCAACTCTGGAAAAGGCATCTGCAACAACGTTTTCTTGTCCTTTTATGTATTGTATATCAGTTGTAAATTGTCCGATGAAAGAAAGTTGATTGAGTTGAGGCGGCGGAAGTTTTTCTCGTTTTTGTGTAAAAGCATAAAGAAGTGGTTTATCATCAGTGTATATTGTGGTGTGCTGTACCTCTAAAATGTGTCGAAAATGCTGAACACTTTCGTACATTGCTAAGAGTTCCCTGTAATATGTAGGCAGCATGGCCTGCTTCTTTGATAATTTTCGACTAAAGAATGCCAATGGTTGCCAATCTTCGTCCACCTTCTGTTGCAAACAAGCACCTATATGAGTATTAGAAGCGTCGGTAAAAAGACCTAAAGGAACGCCTGATTTAGGATGAGCTAAACTTACGACGGAACATAAACTTTTTTTACATTCCTCGAAATGTTGAAGTAATTCGTTTGTCCATGTAAAAGCTTTTGAACCTTTTCCACCTATGGCTGTAAGAGCTTCGACGAGAGGTGCCTGCTGATGGGCTGCTTTTGGCAGAAAACGACGGTAAAAGTTTATCATGCCAAGGAAACGCCGAACACCTTGAACTGTTTTTGGAGGAGGGTAGTCACGAAGGTCTTTGATACGATCAACAGGGGGGCGAGTTCCATTCGCACTAATCGGGTAACCTAAGAAAATTACTTCCTTTGCTCCTAAAACACACTTGGTAGGATTTATTATCATTCCGTAATCGTTGAGCCTCTTTAACGATGTTTTGAGGTGTTTTTGGTGTTCAGAAATGTTTTTTGAATAAACTAAAATATCATCTACGTAGGCAAAACAAAAATCGATACCTCTAACGACTTCGTCGACGAATCTTTGAAACGTTTGCCCAGCATTTCTTAGTCCAAAAGTCATATAAGGGAACTCGTACAGTCCAAACGGAGTTGTTATTGCATTTTTGCAAATGTCGTCTGGATGTACCGGAATTTGATGATATGCTTTAGCTAAATCGATCTTACTAAAAATTGTTGCACCATCTAAATTGTGACTAAAATCTTCAATATGTTTGACTGGGTAGCGGTCTGGGATAGTTCGTGCATTTAATGCTCGATAATCGCCACAAGGACGCCATGAATTATCTTTTTTAGGAGCTAAGAGCAGAGGTGAGGACCATGGGCTGTTAGATGGACGAGCGGTTCCACATTTTACCATATCTTCAAATTCCTTTCTTGCAGCCAACATCTTTTGAGGTGCGAGACGGCGAGGACGGGAGCTAACTGGAGGACCATCGGTTGTTAGAATGTGATGAACTGATTTGTGCTTAACTAACCTAGGAAGACCAGGTGGCCGGGACAATTCTGGAAATTCTCGTAAAATATCAGCGAATGGGGAATCGTTCTGAAAAACAGCTTTAACGCTACTTTGACTATGACAACTAATATTGGCAGGAGTTGCTAAACCAGTTTGGCCATCTCGGAGGAGTTTATGACGACAGTCTGGAAGAAGATTATAATATGCAAGAAAATCGGAGCCTATTATTGCTATGTCAACATCAGCAATGATAAAATTCCACTTGAAGTCGCGTCGTAACCCAAAATTTAGGACTAAAGTGTGGCAGCCATAGGTATTTATGGTCGTGCCATTAGCACCACTTAACTGAAAACCGGTAGCTATTAATAAAGGTTTAATTAGTTTCCTCGGAAAAATACACAGATCAGACCCAGTATCAACTAAAAACTGAATTTTAGTTACTTTATCAGTTACGAAGAGACGGCGACCGGAAAAACTACAGTCAGAGGTCGCCATCACTGACTGCTGGAGTTGTTTTCCGAAGAAACCCAAGAGCAAGGTTCGATACACTTTTTCGCCCTTATGCCAAAGCGATAATGGTACCAACATAAACGCTTCCTACTACCCGTGGAGCCCGCAGAAGATGATCGCGAGTTGGGGCGTGATCTTGAATTTGCTCTAGACTTACGCTCAGCAGTTAAAGCAGCAACTTGATGACTCAAATCTTGAAGTTGAGAGGTTATCGCTGCTAAATCGCAAGACGGTGCGAAAGATTTAACAGAGTTAACGCTGATTGGTGAGACTTCGATGATTGTATCCGCGATTTCTGCAACTTTTTCTAGCGGTAAGTCAGCTTGGATTGTCAAAATGGCTTGGACATTTAAAGGTAACCTTTGCAGCCACAGCTCACGCAAAATTTTGTCGTCCGAAAGGTAAGTTCCCGCTAACGATTTCAAATGCCGTAGGAAATGACTGGGCTTACGATCGCTAATTTCCTCACCAGATATAAGCTGCCTTACACGTTGTACCTCGGATACGGAAAATCTGCGTATCATTTCTTCCTTTATCCACTCATACCGTTGGCCTTTCAAAGGGGGATTAATCACAAGATCCTCAACTTCATTCGCTAACCTGGAGTCTATTTGGGCTACAACGTAATTATATTTGGTCTCGTCTACAGTTATTTGAGAAAGTGCAAATTGCGCCTCTATATGCGCGAACCAGGCAGAAGGACGGTCTATCCAAAATGGAGCTAGTTTTGGACTAACTGCAAATGATTTAGGCGCAGAAGCACCAACGGTAGATTCTGTTCGGTCAGCAGCACCTGTTTGGGAAGCGAGTCTATTTTGTAAATCAGCGTTTTGTTGCATAAGTGCATTATTTTGTATGAGGAGTTGTTCGAGCCGATCTTGAAGTTCCCTCAGTTCCGCCATTATTGAAAGTTACAAAAAATATAAGATATAACTTTTTTTTATCACGTATAAGCAAATATTGTTTTAATACAATAGCCCGGGACTGCTTTGATATTTCAAAACAAACCAATACAAATATTAAAACTAAGCACTCAAAGCATTAAACACGTGAAAAAATTAAATAGGTAACAATTTTAATGTCTATGGTCTACAGAGAAAAAAAAAACTTTGGTAAGACACTGTAAATTAATATCACGTAGAACGGAACATTTTCTTCATCGCGCGCAAACTGGATGTAAACAAACAAAATGGCGGGAAAAAAACTTGAGAAAAGAGATTCTAACACATGAATATGTACTTGCGTATCACATTTGTTGCTCGAACGATGTAGACTTTTCTTTCAGAATACCTTTAGCACCCAATTACCGGTTTCCACGGACGCCAATCATTTATGCAGTAGAAACAACTTGACTGGTCCAAGAAAGCTTAGGGTGAACGAAGATTGTCCTTGTCGGGATGCAGCAGGATATATTGTAAATAACATACCACGTAGTCTTCGTTGTTTTAGTGCAGTACTAGGTCCATGAAGATGTTCTCTTCCGTATGTTGTTGTGCAGGATTTCTACTCACGCACGTCGCAGGTCACCAGTATAGACATTGTACAGGTCTATTCATTTCAATAATTCGCAATAAGGATACATCTTGGGTAGTACCACAAATAAACACTGGTAGCTAGGAGACGAAGTATTTAATATTATTCAGCGATATAACATCAACTAGTTATAATAAGAAGTCAGACAATAATTTGTAGCTGGCGCCATTATACTTCTTTTTCTTCGTTTGAATGGCGAGCGAACGTAAGCTTGCCAGCGATGGCTCACTGTTCCGCCAATGACACGTGCGTAGCTTTTACACGACCAAGGGACACGAACAAACCGTAATTTAGAATATTTACAAACTTAATTACATCTATAACAAAGCTAGACAACACATAAGACGACATATATGCAACAACACAATAAATATTATATACATAACATTATAATATAAAACATTATATACAGGTATTTACACTTCGAGAGAGTTTATTAGTGAAGAGGGAAGGGAGGGTCGAGAGATGGATTATCAAAACATTACAATTTAATATTTTTTGAAATAATAAATTTACTAAGAGATTTTATAATTGGAGGACTTAAACAATGCAAAATAGATTTTATATTACACGGAAGAGGAATTTTTTTAGGAAGGTAATCAAAGAGAGAGGCGCCGACATTTGAGCAGTTAAAGAAAATGTGGTTGGTGCTGCCTTCATCAAGGCCACAATCGCAGATGGAACTATCCTTAATATGAAGTTTCGCTAAATGAACCGGCGTACATGCATGACCAATCCGAATACGACATATAGTAGACACAAAATTTTTAGGGATATTAGTCTTTCTGAAAAACCATGGTCGTGGTGGGATGCTATGTTGAATGTCAGCATAATATTTTCCAATTGACCTTTTCGAATTATCCCAATGTACTTTCCATGACTTATACAGATGTTCGCGAGATAGCATAGTGGCGTCATGAGAGAATAATTTAAAATGCTCCAGTGTTCCAGTCGAGATAGCGGTCTTTGCGCATGAATCAGCAGTTTCATTACCAGGGATTCCCGAGTGACTGGGGATCCAGGTAAGTATAATGTTGATATTTTTTTTCTTGGACTCAACTAGAGCCTCTCTAATCATAAGTATGGTTGGAAACTTTGATTTGGATTTGAAAGGAACAGCGCAAATGGCTTGTAGACAGCTTAAAGAGTCGGTGAAAATGATGCAGTTATTTATTGAGTGGGACATTGCGAAGCGGATTGCTTCCAATATAGCAATCGAATTGCCAGTAAAAACGGATGAAACTGGAGGGCCTTTAAAACTTAGGTTAATTTGGTATGCAGGAATCCAGACTGCAATACCGACACAGCCACCCTCTGAGAGCTTGGATGCGTCAGTATAGATCGGGAACCAGCCTTGCCAGTGTTCATACCATATGTTGCAAAATTCTTGAGGAGCAGAAATAGAGTGCTTTGATATACCAAAGTTAAAGTTGATAGGGGGATCGAAGATAAGAGATTCAAAACTATTAGAGAAAAGTGGGTTGAGGGGGATTTTTTCAATAGAAAAAGGAAGGCGTTTGAATTTTTGGTGACTTAAAAGAATACAAGGAATTTTGCTAGACGGATCTGAGGGGTTAGTTAATGAACAGAGATAGTCCAGTTTGGTTAATAGGGGATGAGATGAGTTTTGAGCAACCTTAGGGTAAAACCGGTCACTGAGGTATTGCCTACGAAGATAGAGAGGAGGGTCTACGTACTCAACCTGGAGAGCATTGATGGGAGAGGTCTTCATAGCTTCTATAATAATGCGTAGACACTTAGATTGGATTTTATCTAATTTTACGAGAGCGGATTTGTTGCATGGATCCAAAAAAAAGAGGCATAATCAAAATGGCTACGAACGATGGCGTTATATAAAAGTTTTTGAGAGTATGGGTGAGCGCCCCATCGAACGCCGGATAGCGATCGAAGGACATTAATTCCCCTCTCGGCTTTTTCAGCAATATAATTAAAGTGGGCAGTCCCTGACAGTCTGGAGTCCAAAACCAGACCTAAGAATTTAACCTTGTAATCCCAAGGGATCGGTTCTGTATCTGACATAATCTGTACATCGGGAATTTCGCGTTTATGAGTGAAGGTTACGCAAGTGCACTTTGAGGCTGAAATAGCTAGTCCGTGATTCAATAACCAATCACCAAGGTATTTGAGTGCAGAGTTTAAACGTGAAGAGGCATCAGGTATAGAGTTGGAAGAAACATATAGGGCAATGTCGTCAGCGTATTGTAATATGCTGCAAAAAGAGTCTACGGTCTTATCGAGATCAAAGGTATAGATGCTGTACAGCAAAGGGGACAATACAGAGCCTTGAGGTAGACCTTTCCATATTAATCGAGGAGGAAGAAGAGTGGCGCCATTATAAGTAGGTGCCCGAACAGAGAGTGTGTTCCATCGACATCCTAGATGGCGGCACAGTCCACATGGCTATGGCACGGTAATATTATGTCTACAGTATTGTAACTTCATACAAACGGACGACGCGCGAGCTATACCTACTCGCTCGGCTGTCGGCATGCGCTCGGCATGTTACAGTCGCGGACGTGCCGCAGTGACGACCGGACGGTGTGTTGGTTTTTAATTAGTAACCGCGCGAATTTTTACTAGAAATAAGTGGAAATAAGTACAAGTAGCTATTTAATGTGGCAAGTAGAATATATTGTGCTGTTTTTGGTTGCATGAATTCTTCAATAACGCACCCAGAGATAACTTTTTTCGATTACCTGGAAACTTCGAAAGGTAAGACTATTAAATAATAATACTTACTATTAGGTAAGTAGGTACCTACCTACTACGTTATTTGTGTCTTGTGTCTTAATGGATTGGTATTTCCTTTTTAACCGACTTCAAAAAAGGACGTTATCAATTCAATGTACATGTATGTAATATTGTTGGAATTGTATATACTACCTTCTGAACACGTGTGCCAAATATTATTCATGTTTGTATGTATGTAATACTTGTATGTATGAATGTATATATGTATGTTTGTCCACGAGTTTCTCGAAAACTTTCTATTCAATTCACGAAGTATTTTATGGCATCATATTAATATTTCATATTGTTTTTATTTATTTATGTATTAGTATCTGTACTAATAGATAAATAAATAAAAAGTAATAAATTTACAATCTCAAAACTAGATAGAAACTCAAATTAGGCAGATGCAATAAAATAAAACGCTGTAGCTGGGCGACAGACAGCCCTATCGCATGCTAACGTACTGTGCTGCTGTAGGTACTTATTTCAAGGACACGGGCCAGTTACAATACTGATAGACATACCGTAAAATGCTGCAACTTTGCCAAGTAAGCGCAAATTTGCCTAATTTTTTCCGTTCTTTATATCTCAGTCTGCTTAATTTGTTGTTTCTTTCTACCATTTGTTAGTAAATTTACATTAGTATGGCAACACATTTTATTTTTTTATTTTATGGTAACTACACGGATTTATCCGTTAGCAGCGCAGAAATTGAAATTGTGTGAGCGAAAAATTTTACG
Organism: Pyrausta purpuralis; assembly: GCA_963924145.1. Lineage (NCBI taxonomy): Eukaryota > Metazoa > Arthropoda > Insecta > Lepidoptera > Crambidae > Pyrausta > Pyrausta purpuralis. The sequence goes on along the minus strand of OZ001651.1, from coordinate 15,749,203 downwards.
GTGTCTCAAAACTTTTGGGGTTTTGTCGCCAAAAAACAGTGTTTTCGTGCTGTGATAACGTCCCAGGGTAAGAAAATATGTTCTTTTTGATGTATGGTTTTATGTTTTGATAAAATCTCATGGTTTTATCAAATGTTCTCACTAGGCAATGTTGGGCAGTGTTTTGAAAACTCAAGTGACACTTCTTTGCCTGGGTCTAGGGTTGTCAAATATTATAATCAGAAATGAATACTTAAATTATCCTTTGGTAAATAATAATAAGCAAATGTGATTATTTCCCTATCATATAAAAGATTGGTTGTTTGTTTTTGTGCTTATTCATTAGTAATCGTAATTATAAAATTACGAAGAGAATGAAGTCCCGGGCGAAGCTAGTTTGTTAGGCTACTTACCTAAAATAAGCAACTTATTTTTTTCTTATGCAAATATATATATTTTTCTACACGCTTAAATGATATAAAAAAATTCTTATACCTAGACCCAATCCGAAGATGAACTAATTAAAACAAAAGTAATTCTATTAATGTCGTCCGTTGTGACATCCATCTTTTTGTATAAATCTACCGTTACTTATAACGGTTCGTTGAATATAGGAACGGAGCATTAGTAAATAAACCTTACTTTTATTTCAATTACTTATATAAAAATGGGGTTTGACAAAAATAGAAAAAGAATAAAACCAAGACCTCGTAAATATTCTGATTATTCTCAGGAATCTTTAGAAGTTGCTCCAGACCTACTGCGTGATAAAGTTATTTCGTAGTATGAAGCACATGATTTTAAGACAGAAGATTATTTTTATTTTATATATCTACCTACCGTCGCCAAATAACAATTAATCTATGAAAAGTACTGTTTGCATTTTTTTTTATACATACCTATTTACCGTCGCCAAATAATAATTGTCTATCCTTGATCCTTTCCTTTCCTTTGGACATTGCCATCTAGTCCCAAAGTAAGCTACTCAAAGCTTGTGTTATGGGTGCCAGACAACGGATATAATACTTAAATACTTTTTGTTTGTAAATACATACATGATATACATAGAAAACACCCAGACCAACACAAACAGACATGTTCATGCACACAAATGTTTGTATTGTGCGGGTAGACGATTTCTCAACCACTACAACAGTCGGGTCGTCAATCTATAAGTGGTACTGTTTTTTTTATGTTGTTAATAATATTTTTATTATATAAGTAACTAGGTAGGTACTTATGGTTTGGGATAAGCATTGCATTCTATTATTTTGATATAACAATATTCTCACTAAAGAATTTGAAATATATCTTTTGTGTATTTTTGGCACAACCCTACATCCAACTTCTTTTTGTATGGGAATTCTGCAGTACCTGCTACAACTTTGCCTGTCGCTCACTAAAAAAAAAACTATTACATTTATGCCCGTGATTTGACTATTAAAAACAAGAACGGTCTTTTGTGATAAACAGAAAAATATAACTACACGATTAATAGATAACCTACAGAGATATTCTTCTAGGCAAAGTTGTGTCCTTGAGATTCAACATTGCCTACGATTTTGTACGGCTGTAATACGAAAAATGTACTTGATTTAAGAAAATTTGGCGCTTATTTGGCATCGCATAAAGTCTGTTTTCCTACTTAAACATTTTAGAATGTATAAAAATTATTACGCTCAATGCTATTAAGAAAAAACGTCAAAATCCAGGCAAAGTTGCAGCATTTTACGGTAATATTACCGTGGCTATGGCACAGCGGCGTTTCGCCACAGATTACAAATGGGATTCTCTTGTAGTGTGCGCCTCGCGTATGTACGAGTATACTACCTATTACTACGCACACTCACTTCTTCCGTTAGTGTACAAGAAATTTCATTGTAATAAATACGCCTTTTGATCGCAGTCAGTCGTATCATTTATACTGCTCCCAACGCCCATCACTGCATTGCGACCCTGCCAGTACTGCCTGTTGGCAGTGCTGAGCAGCTGGTTTGGGATTTTTTTTGTGGATTTTATAAGAACATTGGACAATTTAATTTTTTTTAAAAGACAAGAAGTTTAAAGTGAATAATAGACTCAAATGTGAAAAGACAATAAAATACAATAATCTTTAATAAAAATATTTGATATGTGTCAAAATCAAATATTGATTTTGACACATATCAAATATTTTTATTGGTACAAGACAAGACAAGAGTAACAATAGTGTGCTGGGCGCCGGGAGATGTTGGAGTCCGATGAGGTTATCAATAATATGCAGGGTGCCGGGATTAGTTCGAGTCAGAAGAGGTCGCAGCCGGGAGAACCTAAAATATGTCGAGTCCCCGTGCCAAAAGTTTTTAGTCCCCTTGCCCTTCAGATGAAAAGTCCTCTTGTCCTCTTAAAATCTATTACAACATTCGACGAAGAAAACAAGAATAAAAGGAACACATCATACGGTAACATAAATATTAATAATTAAATTGACCTTATTACAAAATTTTCAAAATACGCCTTTTACTGAAAACTTTCTCATTTAATAAAATGAACTTCATTTCTGAAAAGTTTTGCAAGCATTATATTAACGTTTATTAATTCGGCTTATTTTTATACACTACTTTCAATAATTTCAACAAGCGTCATTGCTACATATTTTTAAATGTCTGATTATTTGGGCACATATGAAATTATTATAATTACGTAAATATAACGCAGTGACATTGTAGGTATCTAAAATTGCGGGTTCGATTCCTGCATCACTGTTGTTTTTTAAAGTTCTGCATAGGTTACCATTTTCCAGCATATTAAATCAATCAAAAGGTTGCAATTCATCTAAACACATTTTATTTTTGTTAGTATAACGTAATTATCGTAAGAAATCGCCTACTACGCAACGGGTGCGGGTTCGATCCCCGCACAATACAAACATTTGTGTGCATGAACATGTCTGTTTGTATTGGTCTGGGTGTTTTCTATGTTTATCATGCATGTATTTAAAAAAAAAAAGTATTTAAGTATTATATCCGTTGTCTGGCACCCATAACACAAGCTTTGAGTAGCTTACTTTGGGGCTAGATGGCGATGTGTCGGAATGTCCAAAGGATATTTATTATTATTAATAAAATTTGTTTTTAGTACATGATTTACCTTTATTATTCAACGAAATCTAGTAACATTTTAGCCCAAATTTAAATTAACATTTAATCATAACTTATAACAGGGACATACTAATGTCATAATCTACATTTAGTTTCGATTTTATAAAACCTAATTATTACGTTTATCTGAAAAATAAACATGAAATTTTACATTGAATTTTTATAGGTTTTTTTTTCGCACTACTAAACTGTTTTTATTCAAATCAGATATATTTTGTAGGCTACCATAATTTGATTTTATTTTTCAAAAGTAAGTGTAACAAGTTTATACTATATTACAATTTTAATGTCCTTGCAGCTAAGATATCTTACATTTCGTGTATTTTTTTAGGAACACACGGTGTTAACGTAAATAATTTGGTTTTCTTTTTAGTAAAAAGTAATAATATATTCGCCCAAAAGATTTTGCAAACACAACAGGTAATTAGTTATCAATATTTAAAATAAACTAAATTTATTTAGAACTGATTCCTTCATCTTTGAAGTCGGTTAATTAGATTGCTATTATCATCATAACGTAGGACAGAATGCGAAACATGACTATCACACGTGTTGAAGCGACATCAGTTCATCACTCTACATTTTCTAACTAATTGACGCAATATTTTGCTGCGGTAGGTGAGGATCATGTTGCATTTCTTACAAACAATCATTGGATTGCATATGCAATAAGATTCAACGTCATATTAGGATCTGTTAGGACCACCTAGATAGCATCGCTAAATTTAGTCTCTTTTGTACTAACACATTGATATGGGTTATTGATGGGTTTTGGTTATTTACTTAAGTAAACTGAGTAGACGAAGATTTGCTTATTTACGGTTTATTTTATGATAAGAAATATTTAGCAAATGTGTGGGTAACATTATCACTTGGCTTGGTAAGTAATCGAGTAAATAGATGATTATTAGAGCTTTTTAATTAGTACCTACAAGATGGAATAAATAGTTTATTGTAATTTAAATGAATTTCGTTATTTCATACGTTTACGTAAAGTGTATTTATTTTGTTTTGTTTTATTATGCTATGTATGACTAAATAATGTACAGTCAACGACGTAAATACTTTTAACAGTTTAATAAACTTGCTTGACAGATTTTAAGAATTTTGTACAGGAAATATTTTTATGTATTAAATGAAAAGTGTAGAAGAGGTGAACACGTAGAACGATGACGTCATTAGGAGTGAGGCAGGCGAAGAGTCGGACGAGAATAAAACGCGACGTAGCTATTACGTGCTGTATTTAACGTAGTAGTACATTTACTTGTTGTACGCGGGATAACTCCTGAGCTACCTGACAATAAGCATAGTAGAGACATCGAAAGGTCGCAAGTAGTGAGAGCCAGTGGACGTGCTGCTATTGAGCGCTAAAGCTAGTGAGAACAGAGTTAACTTACAATTTGCGTCTAGGGTACTTATTCTAAAAGGCAAAAGAATCATAACTGCGAGTCAACTAGATGCAACGCCATCTAGTGAGGCGTAGTAATAGCTTCGTAATCTTGTGTCCGGTCGTCTTATAATATTATGGCAACGAAATACTACCGCGGGCTAAATAAAGACAACGCCATCTAGCGGGGCGTACTCTTGTCTTTGTTTTAATAGCATATCGCTTCATACGTTATGCTACAAAAGTTTATTATTATTACACGAATTTGTAGTCGAATATTTTATATTTTATATGGATATAAACGGACTAGCGGTCCCCCGAGACTACGTCCGCGCGTTTTGAGTTTGCTCCCTCCCATCCCGTCGCAGCGTCATGTTTAATATCCTAAAGCCTTTTTCGATAAATAAGCTATCCACAACAGAAATATTTTTTCAAATTCGGACCAGCAGTTCCTGAGATAAGCGCGTTCAAACAAACAAACTCTTCAGCTTTATAATATATTAGCGCAAGCGCACGTTGTACTTAAGCTGCGAACATTATTTTGGTGCGGAGTTATATTAAAACTGTTATAGCTCCTAAGATATTTATTGAAATCAAATGATATAAAGGGCAACTTGGTTCTAAATGAAATGCTCGTGATGATGAATGTATTTATTATGATAAGAATAAATACCTGTGTGTATAATACACCTCTAAAAATAATGCATTATTTTTTTACAAATTTATTAACATAAAAAAGGTTCTAGTAAGTCAACCATAAAAGATAGACATATGCTGTCGCGGACTTTATTATAGAACTCTTAATGCTGAACAATCCTGTCATACATAATTTTTGTGTAACTTAAGCGGTTTCCGCAGCGTATGCAGCGGAAGCTCTCTAAAGGAATATCTTTCTCCCGTTTTCGCAACATTATTCATTTCTGCTGTGATCTTATAAGTCGTATCTTTATGTTATATAGCCTAAAGCCTTCCTCAATAAATGGACTATCCAACGTAAAAATATTTTTTTAAATCGGGCCAGTAGTTTTTGAGATTAGCGCGTTCAAACAAACAAACAAACTCTTCAGCTTTATAATATTAGTATAGATAAGACAATGAAAAGAAATAAAATAATAGCTACGAGCTAGTGAGAAATAAAAAGGAAAGTAAAATGATTATGAAAGAATTTTAAATGGTAAATGATTGGAATGAAAATGTTAGTGATATTAAAATGATGAAGTTTGTGTAAAAGGTTTTTTTTAAGATAGGCTTTTTGGAATGGACATAGATAAACTTAATAATAGTATGGTATTGTTATGTTGAAGTAAGATAATGATAGGCATGCATTCTTGCATAGGATCATTTTTAACGATTTGGACCGATTTGGACTGTTCACCCAATAGTTTTAATGTATTTTATTGTATTGATTGCAAAGGTTTGTTTAATTGTTAAGTTATTGTTGGATGTAGAACAATTTATGAGATATATTATTTAATAAATAATGAAACTCTAAAATAAGGAATTATCCTTCATTCGATCATGGTGTATACAAGTTATCTCTGTGAGAATAGTTGGAGACATTAATTAAATCTTAAAATTGTCCCTTAAGTAATGTTAATGAACAAATCAATAAAAGGTACTAGGCACAATAACGGTCCAAGGTACAATACAGGGTGTCAGATCCTTTATTTGATCATAGTGTAGACGAGTTTCTCTCTGTGAAAATATTTGGAGATCGATGAATCTTAAAACATGCCCGTAGTATAAGGCTATACATAGCAATTATATAAATGTACTAGCGGTCCCCCGCGACTTCGTCCGCGCGTTTTGAGTTTGCTCCCTCCCCTCCCGTCGCAGCGTCATGTTTTATATCCTAAAGCCTTTCTCGATAAATAAGCTATCCAAAACAGAAATATTTTTTTCAAATCGGTCCAGCAGTTCCTGAGATAAGCGCGTTCAAACAAACAAACTCTTCAGCTTTATAATATACTAGCGGTCCCCCGCGACTTCGTCCGCGCGTTTTGAGTTTGCTCCCTCCCCTCCCGTCGCAGCGTGATGTTTTATATCCTAAAGCCTTTCTTGATAAATAAGCTATCCAACACAGAAATATTTTTTCAAATCGGTCCAGCAGTTCCTGAGATAAGCGCGTTCAAACAAACAAACTCTTCAGCTTTATAATATACTAGCGGTCCCCCGCGATTTCGTCCGCGCGTTTTGAGTTTGCTCCCTCCCCTCCCGTCGCAGCGTGATGTTTTATATCCTAAAGCCTTTCTCAATAAATAAGCTATCTAACACAGAAATATTTTTTTAAATCGGTTCAGCAGTTCCTGAGATAAGCGCGTTCAAACCAACAAACTCTTCAGCTTTATAATATAATTAGCGCAAGCGCACGTTGTAATTAAGCTGCGAACATTATTTTGGTGCGGAGTTATGTTAAAACTGTGATAGCTCCTAAGATATTTATTGGAATCAAATGATATAAAGGGCAACTTTGTTCTAAATGAAATGCTCGTGATGATGAATGTATTTATTTTGATATGAATAAATACCTGTGTGTATAATACACCTCTAAAATAATGCATTATTTTTTTACAAATTTACTAACATAAAAAAGGTTGTAGTAAGTCAACCATAAAAGATAGACATATGCTGTCGCAGACTTTATTATAGAACTCTTAATGCTGAACAATCCTGTCATACATGATTTTTGTGTAACTTAAGTGGTTTCCGCAGTGTATGCAGCGGAAGCTCTCAAAAGGAATATCTTTCTCCCGTTTTCGCAACATTTTTCATTTCTGCTGTGGTCTTGTGAGTCGTATCTTTATGTTATATAGCTTAAAGCCTTCCTCGATAAATGGACTATCCAACATAAAAAGAATTTTTCAAATTGGGCCAGTAGTTTTTGAGATTAGCGCGTTCAAACAAACAAACAAACAAACAAACATACAAACAAACTCTTCAGCTTTATAATATTAGTATAGATTAGCGCAAGCGCACGTTGTACTTAAGCTGCGAACATTATTTTGGTGCGGAGTAATGTTAAAACTGTGATAGCTCCTAAGATATTTATTGAAATCAAATGATATAAAGGGCAACTTGGTTCTAAATGAAATGCTCGTGATGATGAATGTATTTATTTTGATAAGAATAAATACGTGTGTGTATAATACACCTCTAAAAAATATGCATTATTTTTTTGCAAATTTATTATCATAAAAAAGGTTGTAGTAAGTCAACCATAAAAGATAGACATATGCTGTCGCGGACTTTATTATAGAACTCTTAATGTTGAACAATCCTGTCATACATGATTTTTGTGTAACTTAAGCGGTTTCCGCAGCGTATGCAGCAGAAGCTCTCAAAAGGAATATCTTTCTCCCGTTTTCGCAACATTTTTCATTTCTGCTGTGGTCTTATGAGTCGTATCTTTATGTTATATAGCCTAAAGCCTTCCTCAATAAATGGACTATCCAACGCAAAAAAAATTTTTCAAATCGAGCCAGTAGTTTTTGAGATTAGCGCGTTCAAACAAACAAACAAACAAACAAACAAACAAACTCTTTAGCTTTATAATATTAAGTATAGATAATAAATAAATGTACCAATAAATGAAATACAGGGTGTAACAAAAGGCTTAACGAAGCCTTAAACCTCGCATTAGGTACATTGTACTGAATCGTATGTAACAAAAATTATCGCTGGGAAACGACTTTAATTTTTAGGCATTAAAATAAATCATGCATTTATTGCCGGCAATGAATAGCGCACTGCGCGCACGAAGCGCTACAGATTGGGTTTGTGTGCGTGTATTTGAACGTGTGCGTGGGCACAAGCAGGGCGAGGCGGGAAACCAACGCGCCGCGATTCGCTGTACCTACGCGCGCGTCGTTACGAAAATTACACTCGGCAAAACAAACTGTAAAACAAAAGTACTTACCTACTCTCCATACGAATCGTCCAGGTCAGGCCTCTCAAGCCGAACCAGCTGCGGCTTGAACTGGCGACCATCGCCAAACAAATACGCGCTCGGTAGCGCGTGTTCTCATGCACTCATTCCAGTATGCCTTCGCGCCCCGATCGTCGTTTAAATTCGTCAAATACGTCAATTATTTTTTGACGCATTTCATCACTAGATGTGCAAAAATGTGCATGACCGGTCAAACACTTTGTCCTTTACGTAGCCCCACAAAAAACCGTCCAGCGGGGTTAAATCGGGCGATCTGGCTGGCCACGCATGAGGCCCATACCTGCCGATTCAGTGGTCTCCGAACAACTCCGTCAAGCGCTCACGCACAGGTCTCACGATGTGAGGCGGTGCACCATCATGCTGGAACCAAGAGTCTCGGAGCTGGGCTAGTGGCATGTCGTCCAGAGCCTCTACCAGGACGTTATTTATCATGCCTAGGTAGGCTGCCCCTTCCATACGCGCTGGTAAAAAAACTGGCCCCAGGATTTGGATTCGTACTATGCCAGCCCACACGTTATAGGCTGATGTGCGTTAGGGTATTCCGCTCCGTAAAGACACAATGCTTCGGACGCATTGCCATGAGCCATCCCAAAACAAAAGACCATGTTCACCAACTCACGAGCACTGTACTGATACCAAGGCATCTTTAATAACTTTCACTATCACAAAGAACACTTAACAATAACCGTAAAAAGCAAACCGTGCGCGAAAACAGAATACTTGCAATTTACAAACGCATTCGATGACGTGACAAACGAAACTAAATGTTCGTTCAGTAGGTATTTGCCTTTGATTTCGCCGTCAAAGCCGGCCGCGGCCGCGCCGAACTGTGTTCTGTGGCGCCGAACGTGTCGTTTGCTATTGGCCGGCGGGGGCGGGAAAAGCCGAATGCATGCGATGAACGCGATCCGCGCGAAGATTTCAAATTGAAATGAAGTAGGCAATCAACAATTTCTGGTTAACTGTCAAGTATGACTGGTAGAAAATTCCACATCGTAATAATAAGTCTACCTTTTGTACAAATTGAATTGTGTAAAATCAGTGAAGGTTTTGTTATTGTAGCAATTGTTTAGCAATTCAGGGATGTTGCTATTCTTTTTATCTAGGCGTACGTTGTAGGTAGGCATACTTTAAGAATCCCATTTTCAATAACTTATAAATTTTGTAAGTATCTACTTTTGGTGAAACGAAAAAGACTTAAATTTTAATGGTATGCTTATTTGTGCGAATAAATTAATAAATTGCTTATTTAATTAATCGATCAAATTCTAAATAGCAATTATTTTGTCGCTGAACGTAATTATTCAAAAAGGAATTAGAAATTATTGTTGTTGGATTTAAAGAGCTTGACTTAAGATAATTAAAATCCAAACTAATCAATTGGTTGTTTTATGGGTTCTGATGTTGCTGTTCCCTTTTTCTAGGCGCCTTTATCAACAGGGCTTGATTTTACGTAACTTATCACCTTTTTAAAACAAATTAGTCTTAAGACATGTGATACAGCTTAAGTCTTTAAGATTGTTTCGATACCTACGTTTTAATCCACCTCAATTATCCGAGAAAGTTAGCAATTTGCAATTTGTGAAATTTTGTAGTCATGGTCGTAAGAAACTGCGTTGCATGCCTTCAAATGGTTGATTAAAGTGTAGGCTTTTGAACCTAAGGTTTGGAGTTCGAATCCTGGGCGGGCAACGCAAACAAAGTAAGAGCTACCAACCTACCTACTAACTTACTCTGACAATAACTGGTGGTGGTTTATTTAGTAGATTTAAGGCAAGAACCAATAAATTAAGTTGTAATAAATAAAGTCAGCAAGCCAACTTTTCAATAAACCACACACAGCTACCAGCTGATCGGGCGCGCGCGATCAGCTGTAAGCGTTCGTCGACCTCGCTCGACGAGTGCGTTGCTACGCAGCGAGGGTACGCACACTAAGACATTATTGTTGTGTGATGTGCGCGGTTCATTGCGGATTGCTATCTTTAAATCGATTTAATTAATAAAGTTCAAAAAAATGACAACATGTTTCTTCGGGAAAAAGATTAGTAATAACAAACAGAAGGTTTTCATGCAGAAATCTCGAAAAAAAAATTTTCACTTTGACCTTCAATATCTCAGTAACCAGGCATTTCCCAGGTATGGTGTCAAGGAAAAAAATGATCGTACAAATGGGTAGAATACGTGGTCTTCGGCTTCGTTAAGCCTTTTGTTACACCCGATATTATTATAAAGTGCGCGCACACGTTATAAAAGTACCATGTCTAATAAATAAATAAGTTGACTATAAATAAATATGTAAGGTATTTATTCTTTGGGCCTAATTGCTTTCGTAATTATTTGTAGCCTAATTTAAAAATAATAAATTGATCTAGATCTACTAACTTTAAGACAAGACTCTGTGGAATGGCCACCACATGAAACGATAATGTTATACTCTCATATGACATTACACGGATTTGACACAAGTATGTAAGTAAAATCTATAGAAGTATTATCCCCTATCGGAAGAGAAGAACAAATAAAAACTGTCGAACGAAACCGATTTAGGATGTCATTTATGTGTGTAAAATTGTTTATGTATGAGTGTCAATGATGTTTGCCATACCGCTTTTGACATTAATATCGATATCGATAAATTTCATTAGTATCAGTTATAGTAGCTATCAATATAAAACACCCGCTAAGTACGAGTCGGACTCACGCACAAATGGTTCCGTATTCGTAGGGTCCGCTAATTATTTGATAAAATAAAAGAAATAAACTGAATAATTCCACTTATATCATACAACTAACCACTCATATGATTAATGCAAAAGTTTGTGATGATGGATGAATGGATGGATGTTTGTAACTCCTTCTCGCCAATAGTACTCGATGAATTGTGATGAAACTTTATAATAACTATAGCTCATACATCAGAATAGTACATAGGCTATAATTCATAACGACATTTTTGAGATCCGAAATTTTTCGCGGGTACGTAAAGCCGCCGAACCGCGAAATTAGTAGGAAAACTAAAAGATACATAAATTACACATGTTTCTTTTACTATTCTATGAATATGTTAACAATATTATATCGGTTTAATTAGTGCTACACTATTATAATAGTCAAAACCTGATACCTATAATGACTGCCATATATGCACCAAACATTACAATACTCAGATGTTTTGTCAATCAGCGAAGTAACCATAAATGACATTACATTCCGCCCAGGTGACTAATACCAAATCGTCATGGGTTAAACATATTAGTTTACCGCGTGATCAACAGTCGACACGAAATATCGATAACTTGATACATCCCTAGTGTAAAACGTAAATTATTTCTTTACACAAAATATTCGTAAATATGTATTAAATGATATTTGATCTTTGCTTTTTTACGTAAATAAACGTTTATAGAAAAGAATAACTATACTAACTACTTAAAAATTGAAGCACATTGGCAAAAATAAATCGTTAATTAGGACGAGTCGATTTGGAATATTTTACCTGTAAAATGAAAAGGAGATTGCCCATTTTACTATGAAGCTTGGTTGGGCAACAAATGAATTTGTATAACTACCAAAATTGGTGCTAAAGGAGAAGTCATGTTATAAAATAAAATGAACTTGAAAAAAAACTTATTGTTTGTGGGGTTTTCTTAATAATTAAAAACAAAGTTCAGTTTTGAGGTTAGGTGTTACTAGGTACTAAATGAGGTAATACGAGGTAAATATGCACATAAACATATTAAAATAATGTTCAACCACTCGCAACTGTGAGTAGTCCAAGAAATAAAATAACTCAAAATGAAAGTGTAGAAATACATAGTTTTGCCTTCAATCGTATAATGAACACTTAAAATAATTTATAGTTTTGTCGCAATACCTGCTGTATCTAGATTATATTACAAGTTAAGTCATTAAAAGAAATGATTAAAACTCTTATAGTTATATGATTTATTCATCATCTACATATTATAAAAAACATTGTCTTAAAATAATTCTGGCGCAGACACCAGTAATAACATTTGGTTGAAATGGTGGTAATGGAGGTGGTATTTGTATTGGTGACTCCATGGAAGTTCTCGATGAAGACATAGAAGCATCCAAGTTTTGATAAGATGTGGAAGCTGCTTCTAGCACAACCTCTTGTTGTCTACTCGGGTCGACTGATGCATTCCTCTCACACTTCTATAGACATTTGTTCAATAGGGTAAACAGACTTTCTCAAGCCGCTTAATCTGAAATTAAAAACTGTTTTTTGGAATCAAATGTTTAATTAATTCAAAATACATATTTCTATAATTAAATCATTTTATTTATAAACAAAGCAAATATTTACCTGATTAAACGTTATGCATAAAATAATAACATCCCTTTCTAGACTATTCTCCGGAAGTTGATCTATCTTGGCTTTTATAATGGTCTTTCCACATACATGGCACACTGGTGGGTGCCCATAAGCCTGTACTACTGGACCTTGCAGATTCGTTAAGTAGGTAGTATGAGAAAACATTCTTGACATAGATTGTCTTCAGTGATCTGAAAAAAATAACAATACTATACACCCAAATAATATACAAGTCCATATATATGATCACTACATTTTAATACTAAGCATGTCACAAGAAAGGCTGCATTTTATTAACAATTACTATCAACAGCAGTCAAGTGTTTATTACATACAATGGTCATGCTTATCCAGAAGCGTAGAATACTAAGCATAGCATCGCTTGCCCCACCTACTTAGTGGTAACTGGTAAGGCAGCAGATGCCTTAGAGCAAGAGAACAGTTTATAACAGCGAGGCACTGGCATTGTGTACGTATGAACGTTCGTCATAAAAACAGCACAGCACTTGCACTAAAGAGTACAGAATCTTAACGTGGAGGAATAATAAAATTCAACTCGGGGCTTCAAACGACTAAAACATTTGCATTTCTTAAGAAGCAATGAACAACGAAAATAAACCACTTAATTGTATTGTATCAATCATGGTGACGGACGGATATAGTTCTATTTTATACCATTTACGGGGCTTGTTACGCATACTGCCGATTGCCCTTCAAGATCCTCATCATGTAAAGATAATTATATTTCCGATACCCACAGATCCATTACAAAGAATAAACAACTAAAATGTTACCTATTTTATTAAATAGGCATTTTGTTTTTGCAACGCAATGACTAAAGCAACAGAGATGATTTTAGACTAACTGTCCCTGTAAATGTTTACATGGCCGCACGACAGACTATACCTTAATGATAGATCGTCCGACCCCGTGTCCTGCTGAAAGCGCTTCCGGAAGGACGTCCGATTTCTTCAAAATTCCTGCTGGAAGACGGAACTTGAGTCCTGCTGGAAGTACGCGGTTTGTATGAAATCTACTCCTGTTCCTTCCGGCAGTACGGTGACCATGACCTTGAACGTTCGTATCGCCAGGGGTTATAAACATTGGCTTGCTTTTATAAAATACTAGATTACCCGGTAAACTTTTTATCGCCAACCTAAGAAATTCAATATAGTCCTACTAATTTGCATTGAGAATGATCCAGACCATACAAAGGTGTAAAAAAACAACGCAGAAGTTTTATTTATTGTATTTCTTAAATTATAAACTTCGAACACTAACATAACATTCCTTTTTAATTAGTTTTTTATTATAAAGAAATCTTACCTGACTCTTCATTCGCTGGATTTATCAACAAAGTGGAAATAATAGTGCATTTTCCGTCAATATCTCATCGCACTAGTATTCTGTTTACATCGTGAACACGCACAATAACTCCAAATATTTTACGCGTATTATAATGTTCGCCAAAATGTTGGCGACTACAGCAGTGCTATTCTCTAAGCGCAAACATCCTAAAAACCTTGATTGCAGCTTCTGTCACAGTGGAGAACGCGTGTTTGGTATTCGCTAATTTACTTTTCAACGCTGTTCAAAACTAGCGCCGCACGGCTGTGAACGGCGCGATTAGGAATCACGAGTTTGACATTGTTTCTATGAATTTGGTATTCTCTAAGTTAAACAGCCTACAGTTCCGACGACATCTTCGACAAACGCCTACGATTTTTAATGTCAAACGAAAAGCTAGTATTTTGTTGCTGATATCGAGGCTGTTTATAGATTTTTTTTATAATTCAGTGTTAATTACAGGCCTAATTGGATAAAACATGTGTCTGCATATAAATTCTTTGCGTTTGCGATCATAAATGTAAAATTTTACGACATTTCAAAATTTCGTGAGGTAACAATTTTCTGCAGGAAAGGTTATGTTTCCAAAACCGAATGTAAGTATCTAATAAATAATGGGGATATCATAATGTGTTACAATCTTTGTCACTTATCTGTAAATACAGTGCATATATCGCAAATATAGAGTGTAAGGTAATATAAATACCATAAACATCATTTAAGTTTACACAATTGAATGTTGGGTATTGGAAATAATAAACATTATTTTATTTCAGCTGATAAACAATGCACTTAAGCATTGGTTTTATTTCATAACAATCCCCTAGCAACCCTAAGCCTCGAAATCAAGCAGAGTGCCAGCATAAAATGGCAAGGAACAGTGTGTACAGAATCATTAGAAACCTTAAGAGCAGCTTTTGATGTCACAATAAAGAGTATTTTATTTTAAATTTTGACTTATGTTCTACAATTAAAATTATTTAACTTATTAATGTTTATTATATTTTACATATTTAAACAATATTTAAGTTGGCAGGTACTATAAATAATTCCTTGAACTAATAAACTAACAGCACATAAAAAAATATATAATTCCTTCAGTATAAATCAAAATCACGAGTGAAAATAAAAATAACGTTATTGTGTGAATAATTTTGCTTTATTTGTTATACACATAACCTACATAACAAGACCAATTCACTACATTATTAACACTATCACATCATAATGGTGGACTTGAGTAAGCATTCCCTGCGACCGACCATTGGCAAGCTCATCAACAACACAACATTCTTCAATGGCATTAAAACATTTCGTTAACCTCTATTATCTCACCATCCATAGCAGTAAGTTTACAATAGGCAAATCGTAGCTCATCTCCATGATCCAAATCAACTTGCATCCTGCATCACGCAAGAGTCACTGGAGGGCAAAAAGATTCAAGTTTAATAACTATCATCACCAATGAATGTTATAAAATAAGCTTCGTTTGGTATACTACTTACCATCTGTTCTATTTATACACATTCCAACACACTTAACTATTTGCAGCTTATAACCCGGAATGCGATGCATTTGTAAAAAACTCAAGTGGGTCAAACAACACATGTCAATCATTTATTTCTTGGTTTTTTTTTTGTTGTGAGCAAATCAACTCCAAGCTGCAAGAGAATGACATTAACTTTTTTTAATTCATAGTTGCAAAGACCATACCGTACTGCCTTTATATTCCACACTACATATCCCTTTATTTTAACAAATATACATTAATATCAACACTTTTCAGTATAATACAATTGGAAGCATTCTTTTTATATATTTTCTTATTAATAAATAGGCAAAACCCGCCAGTCGAGAATGTTCGATTATCCAAAACATACACACGTCACCACACTAGCACAGCCTTGCGCACAGTCACACAATCACACAGCCAAGAGATCGACAACGAGCTAATATTGCTTAGAGAATACCGATACAACAGCCTTAATCACCGCCATCGATGCTGCGGCGGTGACATCTGTGAGCACAGCCTCAAGCGCGGGCACAAAGCGTTCTTAGTGAATCGCATAACAGGCGTGATGGGTGCCGGGCAGGTCGAAACACGTTGCCGGCGCGCGAACGCGCTGCCGGCGTTTATATCCGTGCGCCATTGCTTGCCAATTGAATAGCGGTACCGGGTAGTAATAAATATTATATTCAGGCGAAAGATAAAGAAATACACTATTTTTTCATGTAAATTTCAAGTTTGAATTATAATTATTTAAGGAACTGTGACCCAATAAAAATGCGTCCTTCCGGAAGTACAAAAAATCCTGCTAGCAGGACGCTGGACGATTTATCATTAAAACCACCTCTATTCCTCACACAATAAAAGCTGTTTTCGTATAACCTGACGTGCAGCTAACTGTATTCAAAATAGGATTTAGTCATTTGAATAATCAATTAAAATGAAAATAAAATTCCCACAAAAGTTTTTTCGTAACAAACAAATATGAATTATAAAAATAATAAACGAATTTTGGTTTATATGTCATGCTTATACTCTGCTTAATTAGAGTGGGGCAGATTTGGGCATTCTCCTTTGTTGCGATTATTTCGCTGTGTTGAATGTGTGTGTTGAATAACAATCAATCACCGAACAAGGCACCATGTTTAGAAGCATTATTTCTCAAAAATATTCACAATTTCACTTAAAATTATCAAAAATCAAATGCAAGTTATTTTCAGCGAGCCTCTTCAGGGCGGTCAACTGTTTGACATCTGCCAAAAATGGTTCTGCCACATCGCATCTCGCATCTCTTTTTATCACAAAGCTTTCTGCTGGTGACATCTCGCTTTTGTCGTTCTATTCCAAAGGGATAATAATTTTATGGTAAAATATCTATACTAATATTATAAAGCTGAAGAGTTTGTTTGTTTGTTTGTTTGTTTGAACGCGCTTATCTCAGAAACTACTGGCCCGATTTGAAAAAATATTTTTAACGTTGGATAGTCCATTTATCGAGGAAGGCTTTAGGCTATATAACATAAAGATACGACTCATAATACCACAGCAGCAATGAAAAATGTTGCGAAAACGGGAGAACGATATTCCTTTTGAGAGCTTCCGCTGCGTACGCTGCGAAAACCGCTTAAGTTACACAAAAATCATGTATGACAGGATTGTTCAGCATTAAGAGTTCTATAATAAAGTCCGCGACAGCATATGTCTATCTTTTATGGTTGACTTACTACAACCTTTTTTATGTACCTAATAAATTTGTAAAAAAATCATGCATTATTTTAAGAGGTGTATTATACACACGGGTATTTATTCTTATCAAAATAAATACATTTATCATCACGAACATTTCATTTAGAACAAAGTTGCCCTTTATATCATTTAAATTCAATAAATATCTTAGGAGCTATCACAGTTTTAACATAACTCCGCACCAAAATAATGTTCGCAGCTTAAGTACGACGTGCGCTTGCGCTAATCTATACTAATATTATAAAGCTGAAGCGTTTGTTTGTTTGAACGCGCTTATCTCAGGAACTGCTGGACCGATTTGAAAAAATATTTCGGTTTTGGATAGCTTATTTATCGAGAAAGGCTTTAGGGTATAAAACATCACGCTGCGACGGAAGAGGAGGGAGCAAACTGAAAACGCGCGGACGAAGTCGCGGGGGACCGCTAGTGTACTATATTCTCGGAAGGGACTTTTTTGGAATTACAAATACTATTAATTAACAAGTTTTAACTTCATTTTTATATAATTTAAGGTATTTCAGTCGTCGTCAACAACTCGTTTAGTTTATAAGAAAATATTATATTTTAGATAATAATAACATTAATAATTTTTTTACATTCTTATATTGGTCACCCAAAACTTTCTGAAACATTTTCTTAATATGTAAATAACATGATGAAACTGACTTTAACGTTAGTCTAATATGGCATTTGTTTTAAATCCTTACGTGAGTATTCAAATTATTTTAAAATGGTGACAAGTACTCAAATTATAACTATCGTTTTTTTTGTTAATGGATAAAATAACTTGAACAATACTTATGTTTTCTTAACGCTTAGACTTTTAAAATGTTTTTGATGATAACTTTAAAAAAAGGAATAGTAATGGGAAATCATACATAATTTTAGGACGTTTTCTCCAAAATTTTTGTATTCTTTTGTTAAGTTAAATATATTTTTTTTCCAAATTTAAATTGAAATACTAATTGATAATAATTATTCATTCCCTAAATTAAAATTACCTAAAATGATACTTATAATAACTTTGTATGTAAAAAAAACGGGGGAGGTGTAGTGTGCGCCTCACGTTTGTACGAGTATACTACCTATTACTACGCACACTCACTTCTTCCTTTAGTAGATAAAAAAATTCATTGTAATAAATACGCCTTTTGATCGCAGTCAGTCGTATCATTTATACCGCTCCCAATGCCCATAACTGCACACCGGTATCTGTTGGGAACTCAACTTTCGAAGTTGTCGACGAGTAACATTAGACAAGTGATCCAATTAGTTAGTTCCAACTTCAAGAGGAGGTAAATCGATAAATCCAATCCGGCTGGGCAGCGTTAGGAAAACTGCGCAAGAGCGTTTTCTCGTCTCAATCAATTGAGACGAGAAAATTTCCGAAGAGCTATTAAAAATAGTGATTGCTTAAAAACATTATAATCTTACAGGACCAGGTTCAAGATATTAAGCAACACGGTATGCAATAAATTACCAGTTAAACTACTTCGTTAACCTGACTGTCTCAAGTTAACGAATTCATGTTTTAGGTAAATCATATTATATGGCACTTCTATTAGAAGATCGTGTTCACATTTTTCATACGTAAACTTAATTTATCTTCCCGTCAATAAGACTGTCGTTTGAAAAGTGTAAGAAACGGCTAAGAGTTCGCGCTTAAAGTCACTGTTTTCTGACTAAATGACTATAATCACTACCCGCGCTAGACTGCATTATTTTAGTTATGATGGACATTTGATCCATCGTGTAATTTTGCGAGTAAACCGCATTATTTGTGATAGAAACTTTACTGATGTAAAAATTCATGTATTATTTCGACTGAACACATTAGTGATTAACACTTATCTAATTCAAAGACACATTTTGACTTACGACATTGTTGTTGTAATTTTAGTCTTAATACGGTTTTATTGAAAAAACAATATTCTATTGATGTTTTCAATAGTATGCAACATGGTATTTCAGTTTGTGGTGAAAGAACCGATATAAAAGTATTTTTATGTGATTTAAAAAGTAATTTTGAGTTAACAATACTGGTGACGTCAAAATACTATTATTTTCGCTCTTTCATTTCACGAACTAACGGCATCTGTTATACTCACGGTTTTTTGACATTAAAAATATTATATGTCATTTTTTCGGGACATAAGCTATCTTTATACTTGAATTCATTAAAATCTATTAAGTCGTTTTAACGTGGAGAAGTGAAAAATATTTCTACATACACCTTTGTAGGTAATATTAAGTTAGGACGATAAAGATACTCTAATACAAATTAAGTTTTAGTGAAGCTTATAAGGCAAGCTGTCCAAATAGAGCAATAAACTCATTATAATTCCGACTGAAACTTTGACGACCTTCATGAAGGAAGACGTTTGATAAGGTTTGGGGTGACTTCATTACATGTCCGTCGAAAGAAGTATGACATCATATTTTTGCACAAAATTATACATTCGCTCATTGACTGCCCCTATTTAGTAGCTCAGTTATCTTTCAACACCCTGTATAGATGCCGTCGATCTAAATTGTTCGCTCTTGAAGTCTACAGGAATAACACCTCATTTTATAATCCCCTTAAACGGATGCGTCGATTTTAAGATAAATTGGTTGAGTCCCATCCGGACCTCGATATCTTTCAGTCCAAATTGCACTTGTTTCGTAAGAGAATTGACAGAACTCTTGATATCTGCCCACAACAATGAAAACATTGTGTTATTAGGTAAACTATTTTTTTTTGTAGTTAAAGTTTTGCTTGTAAACAGTTTTTATTATTATTTTCGAAATTCACTTACTGTTTCGGTCGTAAATAATTTTATGTAATGTTATTTTAGGTACACTATTTATAGGTTACAGTCTAGTTCTTTAAGTGTCATTTGCATGTTTTTAAGTCACCGACTGTAACCTGTGTGTGTACTAAGCAATAAATAAAAAAAAAGAAAAAGGTACTTATCGTGCCACTGGTACTGTCCTGTACAGGAGTTATCCCCAAACATTTATTTACAGCATTACGTACTCTTGACCTACCTGAATACACGTTCATAATATATGCAGAAGGTATATATAGGCTATATTCAACACATGCCGCATCTTCAGGATTTTTTTACAGGACGATTATACTACACTAGTAATTTTAGCAATGCAACTCACTTGGCCTAGGTCAGTGATTCTAGTAGTGTATTATTGGGGGTTCTAATCCACCTTGAAACCAGTGTAAGAAGATCTCTCATGTGGTGTGTTTCTGATGTGTTGTGTGGTTCAAGTTATGTTGGTTTTGTTGATTTTTGCGTGTGTTAAAATTTGAAATGTTATTTTTTTAGGTGGTTATGAGTAGTATTTTGGTGTTGTAAGATGATATGTTGGGTTGTTTTTTGTAGTTCTTGTTGGTGTGTGAATAAGGTTGACTTTTATGGGATATTATTTGACTTTTTTTGATGTGAAATTGGACCTTAAGTGTATGGTCTTAAGGATGTGTCAAAGTTTCTCAGTAAAATATGTGTGATATATGTCGTTTTGGATGCGAGGTAGTGACGCATACTTTGGCTGATACGTGGGTGGACCATTAAGTAATAATTTAGATGGCTATTTAACTCTTTATTGCCCACCTTCCATGCTTTAAAATAGCAATAACTAAATGCTCAATTTAAACTCAACATTTTACAAAAAAACAACGATAAATAACCCCAACCATGAAGTAATAATTTAGATGGCTATTTAAATCTTTATCGCACACCGGAAAGGTTAATTGCAAATTATTTTCGAGAAAAACAAACATTCGGACGATAAATATCAAAACCGCTTCTATTACGCCATCATCGACTCCACCCAACAACATATCTCACACATACCTTAACATCGTACAAATAAAATCCAATTTCACATAACATACACCAACTATGAGAGATCAGGTTTCTAGGCGAATTAGAATAATAAGTTCATTACCATCGGCTCCACCCACGTATCAGCCAAAGTATGCGTCACTACCTCGCATCCAAAACGACATATATCACACATATTTTACTGAGAAACTTTGACACATCCTTAAGACCATACACTTAAGGTCCAATTTCACATCAAAAAAAATCAAATAATAACCCCATAAAAGTCAACCTTATTCACACACCAACAAGAACTACAAAAAACAACACAACATATCATCTTACAACACCAAAATACTACTCATAACCACCTAAAAAAATAACATTTCAAATTTTAACACACGCAAAAATCAACAAAACCAACATAACTTGAACCACACAACACATCAGAAACACACCACATGAGAGATCTTCTTACACTGGTTTCAAGGTGGATTAGAACCCCCAATAATACACTAGATACTGATTATTATAATATACCGAGGCACTAAAGACTTATTTATATGTGGCTCGAGATCAAGATTTAAAAAAATGATAAAAATAATAATAATAAGTATTTGTTTATTCAGACAACGAGATCCAATTTGTTAGTAACAATAATAATCTTATACTATGTTACCAGATATGCTTACAGTACAGTGCTGAATATTTTTTCATTTAAACAGCCCCATCATCCCCAATCGCAAAAAGAAAGTCAATTTTGCAATCACTTTAAGGATGCTGTTGGAACTGCCACGCAACCTTGTAAGCAGAGATGCTGCTTTTTTGCACATAATGGTGTAAAACTCATCAGTGCGTGCTATAGTAAACATGCCGGAAGCGCTACAAAAGCGAGGCAGCCACAAAAGCACCCTAAAATGCGATTATATTGGACACGGCGGGCGCTGTACAATTTTTGAGTGTATTTGATTTACAGGTTGCTCAGGGAAATCAATTAACTAAGTTAAATCTACCAAATCTTCAGGTCTGATAACCAGTGCAAGAAGATCTCTCATAGTTGGTGTATGTGATGTGTTAGTTGGTTCAAGAAATGGTGGTTTTAGTAATTTTGAGCGTGTTCAAATTGGAAGTTCGATGTTATTTTGCGATTTGATGGGATAATGTTTTAGTTTTTATGAATATGGGTATGAAGTTAATTATTGCAATAAGTTTGGTGTTGAAAGGTGATATATTGCATATAATTGCGCTGATGTTTCAAGTTCTTGTTAGTGTGAATATAAGGTTGACTTTCAAGGGAAAAAGTGAGTCAGAAGCCCGATACTGTTTATCGTTCCGAGTGAAACATGTTATTATTAAGGAGCTGATCTAATTTTTAGGGTATGTGACGCTGTATGTGGCGGTAGGAAGCGTTATTGCTAATGGGAGATAAGGTTTTTATTTCTAAATGAGTATATGCGTAGGCTTATTGATAATAAAAATAATTGTTATTTTGCGACAGGGCTCAAGAGAGATAAGGTTGTTGTTTCTGAAATGTCGAATACAAACAGTCAAGCTGTTTGTATTCGACATTTCAGAAACTTTACAAACAAATTTATAACTTATTGTCAAAGCTTTTTACATCAGTTTATGAACAATCAGGTAATGAGACTGACTATGAAACTTTACATTTCAACATTTGTTTTCAATTCTTAGTGACATAAACTTTCCTCTAGATACAATAGTAAAAAACCTTCAATCATTGGATATTACTAAGGCAGATGGCTTACTCCCTTTCTTCCTTAAATGTACTTCTAAAGCTTTTGCTGTGCCACTGTATACATTATTATAGGGAGTCATTCCTGAAGTCTGGAAGACCGCTAATATAACTCCTGTTCATAAGATTGGTAGTAGGAAGGTCGTGACTAACTATCCTCCTATATCGCTGTTGTCCACTTTATCGAAGGTACTTGAAAGAATGGTACATGATCATATTTATCCTCATTTCCACCAAATTATAATTAAAGAACAACACGGGTTTGTTAAGCATCGATCAACTACAATAATGACACCTTGTTCTATATTTAAAAAAAAAATGCATCTTTGGACTCACGTTTATAGGTAGACGCAGTTTACACTGATTTTTGCAAGGCTTTCGATAAGGTGGACCATGACATGCTTCTGAAGAAGCTTGCATTTAATGGAATTCGTGGAAATTTGCTGAGATGGTTTTCTTCCTACATAAGAAACAGAAAACAAAGAGTAGTTATTAATAGTTTTAGGTCTATTATTATCAAAACCTTACCTCTGGAGTAGCTCAAGAACCTATATTAGGATCATTGCTTTTTGTTTTATTTATAAATGACATAGATCAGTGATTTAAAAACACATATTTTTAATGTACACTGATGACCTAAAAATCTATTGCACAATCACTACTTTAGAAGACTATCATAAATTCTAGTCAGACCTCGATCTTTTAACAATCTACTGCAATGAAAATAAATTAAAACTTAGCTTACCCAAATGGAAATCGATAACTTTCACAAAAAATCCTTAAGTAATTAGTTTCCAGTACCTACTCTCTTTGTGACACTGTCTCGGAGAAAATCACCGTTATAAGAGACTTAGGTATCTTTATGGACTCAAAACTTTACTTAGATGTTCATATCAATCACGCTTGGATAAATTAACCACTGGATATGAAACGCAAGAGCGAATGTATGAAAAGAAAACATCATCAACAACATATAGTGCATAAAAATGTCGATATTTTTATCGATATGTGTTGAACGAATGAATGAACGAATCTTTTGTAAAATTATGTTTAATTTTATCACCAAAACAATAAATTACATTATGGGCATGTAATGCACAAACCATCAAATGAACAATTGAAACATAGAACGTCGTTTAAATGAACGGTCTAGCGTATCACTTAGTTAGTGTGAACTTCCTAAGACATTTTGAAACAGCCCGTAAGTACACAATACAGCCTTGCACCATTAAAATCCTCCTATGGGATAATTAAGCAGTATATTTTTTGCGTTGGCATTCAATCACGCTTGGCGTAGAATGGATACCACATAAGTAGTGTATTATTGGGGGTTCTAATCCACCTTGAAACCAGTGTAAGAAGATCTCTCATATTGTGTGTTTATAATGTGTAGTGGGGTTCAAGTTATGTTGGTTTTGTTGATTGATGCGTGTGTTAAAATTTGAAATGTTAGTTTTTTAGGTGGTTATAAGTACTTAGTATTTTGGTGTTGTAAGATGATATGTTGCGTTGTTTTTTGTAGTTCTTGTTGGTGTGTGAATAAGGTTGACTTTTATGGGGATATTATTTTACTTTTTTTGATGTGAAATTGAACCTTAACTGTATGGTCTTAAGGATGTGACAAAGTCTCTCAGCAAAATATGTGTGATATATGGGGTACGTATTATAATACCGAAAGTTCATAATACCTACAAATGAAATACCTACGCTTGAAACGTCGAAAATCAAAATACCGAACGAATGAAATACCTATACCCGATATACCGAAGCTCAATATGCCGAATTTCAAATAACCGAAAGTTCAAAATCCCGAAAGTTCGAAATCCCGAAAGTTTGAAATACCGAAGGTTCATATCCCGAATGTTTAAAATCCCGAAGATTAATATACCTACAGTTAGTATACCGAAGTTCAAAATCCCGAAAGTAAGATTTACTTTGCGGTAGGCATGCAGCATGCAGCATGCAAGTAATCAAACAGGCATGCATGTAGCAAGCAGGCATGCAGCATGCAAGCAATCAAGCAGGCATGCAGCATGGAAGCAATCAAGCAGGCATGCAGCATGCAAGCAATCAAGCAGGCATGCAGCATGCAAACAATCAAGCAAGCAGGCATGCATGCATGTAGCAAGCAGGCATGCAGCATGCATCAAACAGGCATGCATGTAGCAGCAAGCATAGGTTTTGCTCTTCTCCGGCGCTGCGGGAAGTGCAGCCCTTTCGCCCTAGCGTAGCGAATCTCAGGCACCCACGCTCGCCTCCGCAGCTTCAGCTTGCTGGTCGCCTTCGGCGACCAGCCTCAGCCGCTCCAGCTCGCACGGGAGCCTGAGATTTGCTACAGCGGGCGAGGGCTGCTCTCCCTCCGCGCCTCCGGCTTTTGAATTACACTCTAGTATCGGGCAGACTAGTACCACGGCGAAGGACCACGGCGATTCGGGGTCAATCAAAATTTGTTTTTCTTAATGAACCTCAATCTTAATGTTATACAATTTGTTTGGCGTTTCGTTCATAGGTCTTGTAAATTCAGTATTTTTAATCTTCGGGTTTTAAATTTTTCGGTATATTAAACTTTCGGTCATATAAACAGTCGGTATATTGAACTTCGGTCATATGAATAACCGGTATTTTAAAATTCGGCATTTTAGTATTCGGCATTCCAATCATAGGTCTTATAAGATTCGGTATTTTGAATTTTCGGGATTTCAAACTTTCGGTATTTAGAACTTTCGATCATATAAACATTCGGCATTCTAAAATTCGGCCTTCCGTTCGTAGGGCTTATGTAATTCGGTATTTTGAAATTCGGTATTGTAATACGTACCCGATATATGTCGTTTTGGGTGCGAGGTAGTGACGCATACTTTGGCAATTATTAGCTGATAAGTGGGTGGAGCCGATGATAATGAACTTAAGAAAAAAACCTTAATATTCCTAGGAAGATGTCTAGGTGCAAGTAAAGGATGTGTGCGCTGAGTTTAGGTATAGATATTATTTTAATTCACCTAGAAACCTGTGTAAGAAGATCTCTCATAGTTGGTGTATGTGATGTGAAATTGGATTTTATTTGTATGATGTTAAGGTATGTGTGAGATATGTCGTTTTGTTGTTGGGTGGAGTCGATGATGGCGTAATAGAAGCGGTTTTGATGTTTATCGTCCGAATGTTTTTTTTTCCCGAAAATAATTTGCTATTAACCTTTCCGGTGTGCAATAAAGAGTTAAATAGCCATCTAAATTTATTACTTAATGGTAGGGTTATTTATCGTTGTTTTTTGTAAAATGTTCAGTTTAAATTGAGCATTTAATTATTGCTATTTTAAAGCATGGAAGGTGGGCAATAAAGAGTTAAATAGCCATCTTAATTGTTACTTCATGGTAGGGTTATTTATTGTTGTTTTTTTTGTAAAATGTTAATAATTGCTATGTTGAAGCATGTTTTCCAGAGAGATAATGATGTGGTTTGTATAATGAGGACATATGAGTGGGTTTAGTGTTTTGTAAAATGTGATTAAATTAACGATTTAATATTAGCTTTAGAGAGATAAGGATGTAGTTTCTAAAATGGGGGGGCATATATATACGCAGACTTATTGTAACACACTGGTTTGTGAGCTACTAGTTTGATATAAGTAATCATGTCGTTCGGTTGCACTCCATCGAGTTTGAGATTGTTACATCGTGTTTGTTTAGAGGACGACGACTATAAAATGTTTGTAATGTTTTCTAATGTTGTCAACGTGGTTTACTTTACATCTTTATTAAAACGTGATGGTGCGCATATGTTAACCCAACTAAAAAGCGAGCGAGGTGATACATTTGATGAACTGGAGGTTGTGTATAACAAGTTGGATGAAATGGAGAAACCATTCATGGTTATATGCGGTGGATTTCCAGCCTATGCGATGGGCTATACAACTGAATATGGTGATGTTGATTGTTTTACGGTGGAGAGTAAAAGTTTAGAGAGATATTTAATCCATTCAAGAAAATACTTTAGGAAAAGTGATACCTATGAAATGGGTTTTACTCTGTGGCAGCATAGAAAAGAGAAACTCCAGATTATTGTTTACCCGCTTTGTTCTTCATTGGTGCAAGGTGAAATGAAGGAAATCTGTAGACAGTGGAAATGTGCAGTGCAGAGTAAATGCTATATGATAAGGCAGACGATAAGAAATTTTGACAGCAGACTCAGTATGAAGGGTGTGTTTTGGGATGGGGGTTGGACATTCGATGTGAATAATGGGGTGGATCTCTATAAACATCCTGATAACATGTTTGAAGAGCGTCATCCATATTTAAAATATTTAACTGAGTGGATACATAAAAATATTTCATACAGTGCGTTTGCTGAATTCAGGACGAGTGAAAGACTTTTCAAGTACCTCTCACGATGGACGGGTATTTGTCAGAGAACAGTTCCATCGTTGGAGGTATTAGCTTTATATAAATATAAAATTGATAGAGCATATTTTTAAGATGATTAAGGTATAATAAATTAAAAAAAGAGATGTTTTTTTGTAAATCACTTTGTTATATAATGACCCCAGGGTAAAGTAGGTTGTATTCCATCATTACAAATAAATCTCTTATCATCATTACTACTTAATACTTTTTTCCGTTTCACTTGTGTGTATAACTCATGCTTATCACTAATAAATTAATACATTTTATCATACGTGATGTTTTTTTGATTAAGAGCTTCTTTATGGCTGCTGAAGTTCCTTTATTTTTCTTGACTGTAGAGACTTAATTTATATCACCATCATGATCTTCTTGAATGAGGTATGCAAACATTTTAGGTCGTAGACCGACAAACTCTCGGATGATTTTTCCATTACTCTCATCCTTCATGAGACCAACCTTCTTTTTGTTCACCAATGGTAGATTGTAAACGTTAGATGGAGGTAGATCGGAAGTATCAAATTTTTCATTTAAATCATGTCTTATGTCTTCATAGAAGTTATCTGTATTAATTTCATAAATAAATGAGTCTGTATCGGTGTAGAGAAGCGAGGGACGATTTTTGTATTTAGGTATCATGAATGAGTAATGAAAGTCATACATGACATATTTCGATAGTTCCAGAACAGCAAACCCTACATAAATTGGTTTATTATACAGTAATTTTGTTTGATTCATTTGAATAGCTACAAAGTTTTCAGAGAATATTTTCAAGCTGTGAAAGTTTGGTTTAGCTATGTAGCGTCTCAACCCATATTTACATTTACTATTTGTTTTAATATCATTCCAGCAAGTGCAGAGTTTGACGTCAACACGTTTTTCAACATTCTCAATAGTTTTACCAAAAATGGAATTATGCATTAGTTTGAAATAATCTTTTTCGAATGCGTTGGCGGCGGCCATTCTTTTGTTTGTGTTTAAATTAATGTACGCTTTGAGCCAGGGGGATTGAATGAAAGATAGGATTCTGTGTATTTTTTTACAAACCAAACCATTTTGTATACATTGTTGTAGATTCATATAGTGGATGATGTAATTGTTTTTATTTTCAAGTGTTAAAAGGAGTTTTTTCGTTTTACCTTCCGGCGGCTTTTTAGTTTCAGCGCAAAATGGGTATTCCCTGTGTGGATCGTGTAAAGATTGTGGATATTCCAGGTCTACTTCCAAAAAATACCCCTTTTGTGAGTCACTCGTTTGAGAGAGTATATCGAAATTTTTGATTTCCTCAGCTGCGAGCCAAGCGAAATCTCCAATCGGTAGATATTTTCGCATAGCATCACCATATAAATTATTCACGTCTAAGTAAATGATAAAATTGCTGTCTTTGGTAGGATCGTATGATTTCATAAATTATTACGAGTATTCGCCCTAACATGTTTTTTTGACACCTGACTTATTCCACCACGAATACCTTTTTTTATAAATTGTATCATTTCATAATCGGTGAGTAGTTCGAGTTTGACTTTAGTTTCTCTCAACATGGCATCCCAAGAGAGAGATGGCGCCGTGAGGTATTGACACGGATCCAATTTATAAGCGTTCAAACAAACGCTACGAAAATTTTCAAACACTTCAGCTAAAAGTAGTACGTCCGTCTTGAGGTACAAGTCGCTGTATTCACCTAAATTTTTCAAATTAAAGCTATTCCATACAGATTGAGCGTGAGAATAGTCCTCGTCTGTAATGTGGGTTTGTGTTAGTTCACTATAAAATAGTTCTTTACTTGGCAAACTCTCGTCTGCAAATTTATCCCAAGAATTAATGTATTCATAGGGAAAAACACCTTTACGAGTTACGAGTGTTAATTGATTGTTATTATTATTATTAGAGAAAAAATTGGGTAGTATTTTAAATTGTTCCGCCATTAAATTTTTTGCTAGTTTATCTAGACTGGAAGACATGAATTTGAATGAATCAACGAAACGCAAGGTCCCCTCCTTCTCAAAGCCGCATACTTTAACGCTTTTACTGAATGAAATGTATTTTTCTTTGTTTTGTGGAATACACTTTAATGATGATGATGATGATGAGGTGCAATCTTTAGCCAATTCCTTGATAAATAAATGACTATCATAACCACTTAAATTGTGAAAAAATATTGGAATGTGTCTGGGAAGAGTATACTTTAGGTTGCAAATGTTATGAGCTAAACCTCTAATTTTACCACTAAGATGACAATGATCAATTACGGGAATTTCCGTTGATGGTATTATTTCCTCACATATATGACAAGTATCACCGCCATTTAAGTTAATATTAATATTAGTGGAATTGTGATTGACTTTTAAAAATAAATGTTTTTTTGCAATTTGTTCAACATCTTCAGTTATTTTCACAACAAACTTTTGAACACAATCTTTCCTGCGATAAGTGACTAGTTATGATAAAGTTTTATCATACCTACATTGTATGTAATAGGCAAAGCTACAGGGTATATGTCTATGAGTATTGTATGTATTCAAAGTGTATGTATTTCTAATTGGACTCAGTATTGATTCAAAATCAGCATAGACGACAAACGGTACTTCCAATTGATGACTAATATTTTTGAAATACAAATACTTTTCACTTTCATGAGGTAGTTGAATCAACTTCTTTTCACACCCCATCCTTACATGTAAATCTATCTCTCTTTGTTTCACTGGTGAAATGTTGTAAGCATCCATCACAAAAGGATATTCCATTTTTATGTTTAGTTACTTGCGATCTCACGAGCCGCGATAGGTTTTTGATCCAACAGTAATGTGTAATCTTCTTTTCTTAGAAATGTAGTAGGTTTACATGACGCCGACGATTATCACTTTTCCTGTATAGAGATACTAGCGGTCCCCCGCGACTTCGTCCGCGCGTTTTGAGTTTGCTCCCTCCCCTCCCGTCGCAGCGTCATGTTTTATACCCTTAAGCCTTTCTCGATAAATAAGCTATCCAAAACAGAAATATTTTTTTAAATCGGTCCAACAGTTCCTAAGATAAGCGCGTTCAAACAAACAAACTCTTCAGCTTTATAATATTACTAGCGGTCCCCCGCGACTTCGTCCGCGCGTTTTGAGTTTGCTTCCTCTCCTCCCGTCGCAGCGTCATGTTTTATATCCTAAAGCCTTTATCGATAAATAAGCTATCCAACACAGAAATATTTTTTCAAATCGGTCCAGCAGTTCCTGAGATAAGCGCGTTCAAACAAACAAACTCTTCAGCTTTATAATATATAGCGGTCCCCTGCGACTTCGTCCGCGCGTTTTGAGTTTGCTCCCTCCCCTCCCGTCGCAGCGTCATGTTTTATATCTTAAAGCCTTTCTCGATAAATAAGCTATCCAACACAGAAATATTTTTTCAAATCGGTCCAGCAGTTTCTGAGATAAGCGCGTTCAAACAAACAAACTCTTCAGCTTTATAATATTAGTATAGATTAGTGCAAGCGCACGTTGTGCTTAAGCTGCGAACATTATTTTGGTGCGGAGTTATGTTAAAACTGTGATAGCTCCTAAGATATTTATTGAAATCGAATGATATAAAGGGCAACTTGGTTCCACATGAAATGCTCGTGATGATGAATGTATTTATTTTGATGAGAATAAATACCTGTGTGTATAATACACCTCTAAAAATAATGCATTATTTTTTTCAAATTTATTAACATAAAAAAGGTCGTAGTAAGTCAACCATAAAAGATAGACATATGCTGTTGCGGACTTTATTATAGAACTCTTAATGCTGAACAATCCTGTCATACATGATTTTTGTGTAACTTAAGCGGTTTCCGCAGCGTATGCAGCGGAAGCTCTCAAAAGGAATATATTTCTCCCGTTTTCGCAACATTTTTCATTTCTGCTGTGGTCTTATGAGTTGTATCTTTATGTTATATAGCCTAAAACCTTCCTCGATAAGTGGACTATCCAACGTAAAAATATTTTTTCGAATCGGGCCAGTAGTTTTTGAGATTAGCGCGTTCAAACAAACAAACAAACAAACTTTTCCGCTTTATAATATTAGTATAGATGTATAGTGGTACGATTTTTCTTGATTGAACTCCATACACGTTGATTGTGATGTCGTTTTGCCGTTCAAATTTCTTTACATCCTTTATCGACACAGGACACGATACACCATTGATATTGAAAATGGTTTTATAACATAGATATGAAGATATGATGATATTCGCTCACTGTGCTTATCAGCTGGATGGAGTGCGCTTACTCGTATAACAGCCCAAAAGAAACAAGCGTCATCCTTATTTCTCACATTTACATATGCACGTTTGAGTTGTATCCATTTGGGGAGTGGTATATAAGAACTTCCTTGAATGGGGGAACTTCCTTCTATGTTTGTTTATGTTCACCTCTAAAAATGCAATATTTTTCAAAGCCCATCCGCTATCTCTCTCTTGAAATGTTTGACACTTCTCAATTATGGATGAAGACGCTGTTTCGAAGAAAGATGTGAAATCTTTAGCACTGTCTAGTATAACATTCTTATTATTGAAGGATTTTAAATCGGTAATGACCTCCTCTTCTTTTATCATAATGTATGTGCAAAAGAGTTCTAAATTTACCTTGATAGTTTTATGTATTTCCACTTCAATCTTGAGTAGTTTTTCAATTTTGGCCTTCACTTTATTTAAATAAATCTTCGGATCCAATATTTTCGATGAACCATTGATTCGATAACTTATAATTCTCTTCTTGAAGGCTGTCTCAATTACATAGTTGAAGTAGTCCCCTTTATCTTGTTTGCATAATAATTTATGACGTTTTGTTCTCGAGTGAGCAATTAACCGATTAGGTTCCACGCTTTCATTACAAAAGTAACACATGTAAGATATGTTGATGTCGGTTAATGTAAATTCCAAACTCGACTAAAGTTATTTTTATGAGTCAATTAGTTTTAATACTCTTTCCCGTCACGACTCACATCATCCTCAGTGGGCAGTACAGTTAATTCTCGCTTTTACATAACCTGTTATCATAAAGGAATGAATGTGTGCGTATGCGATTGTTAAATAGGTGGGCGGGGTTAATTTTTTAAGGTAAAACGGTTTTAGGAAATAAATGTGTGTATTACTAACTTTAGATAATATTGTGAAATAAATAAAAAAACTTATAGTTTCAAATTGTCTTTTATTTTATTACTCACATACGTTTGATGATAATAAGTACAAGTAGAATAAGTATTCTATAAGAAAACACTTAATTTCACAGTCGACAGTGGAATTTCTATCATAAATGCTATTGATAACGTTGTACGCTTCTTCAAGTGTGGCAGGATGGCGAATTTTCATTTGTTTCCGGAAATAGTTCATCCGATTCTCATAGAAACTTTTGACTCTGTTCAACTGATGTAATCGACTATTCCATAACATATAGTATAGATCGCCATTCTTCATAATTCAAACTCAACGACATTGTTTCCGTGTAAATCACAATAAAACAGATTTCTTCTCCTTCTATATAGCTGATGGTGGGTGTTGATGGTGGTGGTGTCGCTGAACTATAATCGAAGAATTGTGATATGTCATTCACATTATCCATTATAATAGCATTCCAGTTGTGAAGAGTCATACGAAGTTTTCCTCCAATATCCACACATGCTTCTAATCCTCCTCCTCCTCCTCCTCCCCCTCCTCCTCCAATCTTTATGGAATGTCTTAAATATGTTGAAATGTAGGGAATGCTTCCAGCGAGAGGAGTCACATTTAAACACAAATCAAATTGAAATAATGTTGTTGGTATTGATGGAGTGCATGTTGATAGTGAGAGCGGTATGAATGATGACTGCGTACGCGAGAAGACACCCATCTTGATGAACAGTCAATTATCAACTGACACACACTTACTGAGTGATTTTACGAACAGTGTTTGTTAAAATGCTGTGTTCAAAGAGAGTCGTTGATTATTAGACAATAAGCTGTTGTGTTTGGCGGTATATTTTTTTTAAACTCCAATTCAATTTTAATGTCTATGGCACCACCGGTGATCCCCGATCGAACTGTATCATTTTTCCTAGAACAATCGATTACAATCAAGGGGCTCTTTGTTTTGAATTGATTAGGATTAACTTGAATGTTTGAAGAGTTCATACCATAGTAGGATCTTTTAAAATTGATGAATGCATCGTTAAGCG
The DNA here is from genome assembly GCA_963924145.1 of Pyrausta purpuralis. NCBI lineage: Eukaryota > Metazoa > Arthropoda > Insecta > Lepidoptera > Crambidae > Pyrausta > Pyrausta purpuralis. The sequence goes on along the minus strand of OZ001651.1, from coordinate 15,715,664 downwards.
AAAAGTATAAACCCTTTTCGAAATCATTTGCAAATAACTCGTATGGATAATACTGCGAGTTGAGATAGAGACGAGCGTTGTTAAAATTACAATGATCAAATATACTCATATCTTTTAATTTTTTATTCCTTCTACCGGATTGAAAACCTATGATGGCGTATCGAGGTTTCTCCAAACGAGTTGTTGATTTAACAGTCCACACATGTTTTTGAGTCGATAGTAATACTGGATATTCAAATAGATCCCATGAACGGAATGCGATTGGGATATTATAGGGGTGTTTTTTTCAATAATGTTCATGAGCTTCAGTTTCTCCTTATCAGACACCTTGATAACAGGCATCCGCCAAACTATCCGGGTCAGATCGATTGAAACCTCTTTAGTCGCATCCTTGACAACAGCACTGTTCACATCTGAAGAGGATCTGTTCAAAACCCTCCATCTAACGTGTACAATCTACCATTGGTGAACAAAAAGAAGGTTGGTCTCATGAAGGATGAGAGTAATGGAAAAATCATCCGAGAGTTTGTCGATCTACGACCTAAAATGTTTGCATACGTCATTCAAGAAGAAGATGGTGATATAAATAAAGTCTCTACAGTCAAGAAAAATAAAGGAACTTCAGCAGCCATTGTGAAAAAACTTCATTTCGACAAGTATAAAGAAGCTCTTAATCAAAAAAACATCACGTATGATAAAATGTATTAATTTATTAGTGATAAGCATGAGTTATACACACAAGTGAAACGGAAAAAAGTATTAAGTAGTAATGATGATAAGAGATTTATTTGTGATGATGGAATACAACCTACTTTACCCTGGGGTCATTATATAACAAAGTGATTTACAAAAAAACATCTCTTTTTTTAATTTATTATACCTTAATCATCTTAAAAATATGCTCTATCAATTTTATATTTATATAAAGCTAATACCTCCAACGATGGAACTGTTCTCTGACAAATACCCGTCCATCGTGAGAGGTACTTGAAAAGTCTTTCACTCGTCCTGAATTCAGCAAACGCACTGTATGAAATATTTTTATGTATCCACTCAGTTAAATATTTTAAATATGGATGACGCTCTTCAAACATGTTATCAGGATGTTTATAGAGATCCACCCCATTAGTCACATCGAATGTCCAACCCCCATCCCAAAACACACCCTTCATACTGAGTCTGCTGTCAAAATTTCTTATCGTCTGCCTTATCATATAGCATTTACTCTGCACTGCACATTTCCACTGTCTATAGATTTCCTTCATTTCACCTTGCACCAATGAAGAACAAAGCGGATAAACAATAATCTGGAGTTTGTCTTTTCTATGCTGCCACAGAGTAAAACCCATTTCATAGGTATCACTTTTCCTATAGTATTTTCTTGAATGGATTAAATATCTCTCCAAACTTTTACTCTCCACCGTAAAACAATCAACATCACCATATTCAGTTGTATAGCCCATCGCATAGGCTGGAAATCCACCGCATATAACCATGAATGGTTTCTCCATTTCATCCAACTTGTTATACACAACCTCCAGTTCATCAAATGTATCACCTCGCTCGCTTTTTAGTTGGGTTAACATATGCGCACCATCACGTTTTAATAAAGATGTAAAGTAAACCACGTTGACAACATTAGAAAACATTACAAACATTTTATAGTCGTCGTCCTCTAAACAAACACGATGTAACAATCTCAAACTCGATGGAGTGCAACCGAACGACATGATTACTTATATCAAACTAGTAGCTCACAAACCAGTGTGTTACAATAAGTCTGCGTATATATGTATATGCTCCCCCATTTTAGAAACTACATCCTTATCTCTCTGAAGCTAATATTAAATCGTTAATTTAATCACATTATTTTACTAAACCCACGCATATGTCCTCGTTATACAAACCACATCATTATCTCTCTGGAAAACATGCTTCAACATAGCAATTATTAACATTTTACAAAAAAAAAAAACGATAAATAACCCTACCATTAAGTAATAATTTAGATGGCTATTTAACTCTTTATTGCACACCTTCCATGCTTTAAAATAGCAATAATTAAATGCTCAATTTAAACTCAACATTTTACAATAAACAACGATAAATAACCCTACCATTAAGTAATAAATTTAGATGGCTATTTAACTCCTTATACGCACACCGGAAAGGTTAATAGCAAATTATTTTCTAGAAAAACAAACATTCGGACGATAAACATCAAAACCGCTTCTATTACGCCATCATCGACTCCACCCAACAACAAAACGACATATCTCACACATACCTTAATGTCATACAAATAAAATCCAATTTCACATCAAAAAAATATCCCCCGCCCACCAACACCAAAACGAGTGAGATACTTTATCACCATACACTTAAAGTTCAATTTCACATTAAAAAACGTAAAATAATATCTCCATTAAAAAGTCAACCTTATTTTCACAATAACAAGAACGATACAAAAAACAACGCAACATATCATCTTACCATAACTTCAAATTTTAACACACGCAAAAATCAACAAAACCAACATAACTTGAACCCCACAACACATCATAAACACACTACATGAGAGATCTTCTTACACTGGTTTTGAGGTGAGTTAGAACCCCAATAATAATTACTGCACTGGTTCGTAGCCACCTTGAGTTCGCTAGTGTTGTGTGGAATCCCTACTACAAAAAATACTCTAATAACATTGAACGCGTTCAGAAAGTATTTACACGATACCTAGCATTTAAAACTCCCAATTATAGTTATAGGAGCGAGTACAGTGATCGCCTGTCGAAATTTAAACTTACATCTCTTGCTGATCGCCGCGTTATGGTGGATCTAATATTTCTGTATAGGGTTGTCAATAGCGTGATAGATACTCAAAATATTCTGCAGAACATTAAATATGTTGTACCAAGGCTTAACTCCCGGAGGAAGCTCACGAACACTTTTGTTATGCCTCGAGCCAACACTAACCTTGGAAAAAATGCACCGTTACCGCGAATGTTAAAATCATACAATAGCCGAATTTGATCTCGATATTTTACATGAGTCTGGATCAAAATTCAAACATAGAGTCGAGTCATTTTTTCAACAACACAGCTAGTTTAAATTATTATTGTGTTGTTTTTTCCTGTCTGTCGTTTTTTAATCAATGTTGTGTTCACCTATAATTGGGTTGCATACTAGATGCAACTTTTAATTTTTGTTATATTTTTATGTCAATGCTTGTATGTAACCTGTTGGTGTACCAAATAAAAAATAATAAAAATAAAATAATCTTATACTATGTTAGTAGATATGCTTACAGTACAGTGCTGAATATTTTTTCATTTACAAGCAGCCCCATCATCCCCAGTGTCGCAAAAAGGGAAAGACAATTCTCTCTGCAATCACTTTAAGGATGCTGTTGGAACTGCCACGCAACCTTGTAAGCAGAGATGCTACTTTTTTGTGCATAATGGTGTAAAACACCCTAAAAATGCATTATATTGGACACGGCGGGCGCTGTACAATTTTTGAGTGTATTTGATTTACAGGTTGCTCAGGGAAATCAATTAACTAAGTTAAATCTACCAAATCTTTAGGTCTGATAACCAGTGTAAGAAGATCTCCTCATAGTTGGTGTATGTGATGTGTTAGTTGGTTCATTTAATGGTGGTTTTAGTAGTTTTGAGCGTGTTCAAATTAGAAGTTCGACTTGATGGGATAATGTTTTAGTTTTTATAATTATGGGTATGAAGTTAATTATTTCAATAAGTTTGGTGTTGAAAGGTGATATATTGCATATAATTGCGATGATGTTTCAAGTTCTTGTTAGTGTGAATATAAGGTTGACTTTCAAGGGAAAAAGTGAGTCTGAAGCCGATACTGTTTATCGTTCCGAGTGAAACATGTTATTATTAAGGAGCTGATCTAATTTTTAGGGTATGTGACGCTGTATGTGGCGGTAGGAAGCGTTATTGCTAATGGGAGATAAGGTTTTTATTTCTAAATGAGTATATGCGTAGGCTTATTGATAATTAAAATAATTGTTATTTTGCGACAGGGAGAGAGAGAGAGATAAGGTTGTTGTTTCTGAAATGTCGAATACAACCGGCCTGAACAAATTTGTGACTTATTTTCAAAGCTTTTTACATCAGTTTATGAACAATCAGGTAATGAGACTGACTATGAAACTTTACATTTCAATATTTGTTTTTTCTTAGTGACATAAACATACCTCTAGATACAATAGTAAATATCCTTCAATCATTGGATATTACTAAGGCAGATGGCTTACTCCCTTTCTTCCTTAAATGTACTTCTGAAGCTTTTGCTGTGCCACTGTATACATTATTTATCAGAAACTAGCGAGAGGGAGTCGTTCCTGAAGTCTGGAGGACTGCTTAAATAACTCCTGTTCATAAGATTGGTAGTAGGAAGGTCATGACTAACTATCGTCCTATAACGCTGTTGTCCACTTTATCGAAGGTACTTGAAAGAATGATACATGGTCATATTTATCCGCATCTACACCAAATTATAATTAAAGAACAACACGGGTTTGTTAAGCATCGATCAACTACGAGAAACCTTGTTCTATATTAAAACAAAAATGCATATTTGAACTCACGTTTACAGGTAGGCGCTGTGTATTTTTGCAAGGCTTTCGATAAGGTGGACCACGACATGCTTCTGAAAAAGCTTCCGTTTAGTGGGATACGTGGAAATTTGTTGAGATGGTTTTCTTCCTACATAAAAAACAGAAAACAAAGTGTAGTTATTAATGTTTTTAGGTCTAGTATTATCAAAACCTAACCTCTGGAGTAGCTCAAGAACCTATATTAGGATCATTGCTTTTTGTTTTATTTATAAATGACATAGATCAGTGATTCAAAAACACATATTTTTTAATGTACGCTGATGACCTAAAATTCTATCGCACAATCATTACTTTAGAAGACTGTCATAAATTCTAGTCAGACCTCGATCTTTTAACAATCTACTGCAATGAAAATTAAAACTTAGCTTGCCCAAATGCAAATCGATCAATTTTACAAAAATCCTAAAGTAATTAGTTTCCAGTACCTACTCTCTTTTTGACACTGTCTTGGAGAAAGTCACCGTTATAAGAGTCTTAGGTATCTTTATGGAGTCAAAACTTCACCACAGAAAATATAATAGTACACTTCGATGTTCATATCATAAAATTATTATCCCTTTGGAATAGAACGACAAAAGCGAGATGTCACTAGCAGAAAGCTATGTGTTAAAAATAGTTGTAAGATGCGATGTAGCAGAACCAGTTTTGGCAGATGTCAAACGGTTGACCGCCCCGCAGAAGCTCGCTGAAAATTACGTGTGTTGTGAATCAAACTCGGTTGAGTTTATAAAGTTCTTTATTCGATCAACACACTTATCTTTGATTCAAATCACTATCTCTAGCCACATCAATAATTATAACTACATTTTAACATAGGTTCCTTCCCTTAACCTTTCGCTTCGGCGGTCAGCACTAGACTGCCTCTCCTTTCGTTCGAGTGCACTTCGCAAGTCAGAAAATAAGAAGGGGCAGCCAGTGTTGCCATTTTTAAATAGCGATAATGTTATTCGATTAAGTAACAATACTCGATTTTATATAAATATAAATAACGTTAACTGTTATTATGAGGAGTTAAGATTACAAGAGGCTACTGATTGAATCTAAGTACAAAAATCATCACATTCGGCCATCCGACCTAATGCACCTCCTGGTGCATTTAAAAAAATATTTACAATGGCGCATTTATATCAATACTACTACAGCATACTACATTTATCATATTACAAGCAATAAAAATAAAGCTGTTGGGCTAACTTAGTAATTCTAAGTTTACTTTAGCGTAGACATTATGAAATCATCACATTCGGCATTTAAGTTTAATTAATTACAATTATCACATTTCTAGTTCTTTTAATAATTATAACCTATTTTTGGTTGACTTGAGTTGCTGTAGCTTTGACCAATATAGATTGATCTATTGAATCTTTAGATTGATTATACTTTGCCTGTTTACCTGCCTTATAAGACTTGTGGCAACGAACATTTTATACATTTTATGTAACCGGGTTCATAATCTATTATGTACCTATAGTTTCATAGTTACTTCGTTCTACAGGCTAATAAGTTAAGAATGGTTGTGTTATTTTAAGATAACAATCGTAACTATTAATTTGACAAATCTTTTTTTTTTACTCCTGTCTATGAATGACAAAAAGTCATTTATCGAACCCATATTTATTTTATTTTATTACAGTCTATTATCTTCTAATATACTTAACAAGATTTAAAAAAAAATCTGATTTTAAGATAACAATATGGCAAGAATCTAACTAAATTGACTTTTAAATTGATGAATGAATGAAAGTGTATAGGTAACCTATTGTAGTTTTAAGTGTGTGACATATAAACGATCCTAACTTAAAAGAGACCTTATCTACATAAACAGTTCATTTAAAAAGTAATAAATCAGTCAAGTCAGTAAAAGACAAATTAATTGGACACCAATCACATATCCAGCAATATGATAATAGTTCCCAATTTGTATAATGATATGTATAAGGTAAATAAAATAATCAGGTTAAAACAAAAGTTCCTTTCTAAAACACAGTCTCATGATTTGAATTTTTCATATTGAGTAACGTATAAAACTATGTATTGAGATAGATATTAGAAAGTCACTAAAGCATCCAAAATAAATGTCACTTATTAATCGTGGAGAACATAATCAAGAATTATTGAAGCTATTTAGATAACTTTAAAAAAAAGTTAAATTTCGTAATTTGCGTGGCGCATATAAATGAAAGTTATGAATCTTAGCACTTAAAGTCATACGAGAAGAATTAAGCTATTATGTGGTTTTGGTTTTTTTATTGGAATTAAATGGTTACCTTAATGTCTGTTCTCAATCCCTTATAAATACTGTTTACGGAGATAGAGACATTTAAGGGATCATTATTATTATTTATAGAATCTCTTATGATCTTACAATTTATTGTTCACATAAAATATTACTTTGTAGTTTAACTTTCCCTAATATTATGTGTGTTCGGATGAGAAAAAATCAACATTTCAGGGCCCATATTAATCATATTTGTTAATTATTAACGAACAGTACATGAAGGTGTGGTCTTAATTTAGTAGCAGGAACAAGTACCTACTTCACTTTATTAATCATTATACAATTGATATTAGATTTAATAGTCAAATGACATTTATAATTAAACCCTACCACGAATACAATTTACTCAGCAAAGTTACATGTAAAAAAGAATAAACTGCATGACATTGCCAAGAATACAGAAAATATCAAAGTGGGGAACTAGAATAAAAACTAGTTTTGAAATAAAGCCTTTGTGCATAATTATCTATTAATTGACCTATGAGATCACGGTCTCCTATTTACGCTGACGTTTTGGCGTGTAGACGTCCCTAGTCCCCATTTAAATGTATTGCGATGCGTCTTTAGTTATTCCAAACCCAAGCATATTGCAGAGCAAACGTCGTGTTTGGCGTCAATATTCATAAATGAAAATATATTTCTTTTCAAGTCAATGCTTAGTACATTATGTAAGGTCACCTCGTTATAAGTGATAATATTTTAACAGAGCATCAAACAATAACATAGAAAGAGAACCCTTTTTATGAAAACTGGCCCGTATACGATTTTATTTTTCCTAACAAAAAAAATATTATTCTTTAAGGGCACCCTGACCCGCGACAATGCCTTTCGTCTCTTACATAAGTACTAAATTGAGCGAAAACTAGACAGACGTATATAATAAAAGTGCTAAGAGACAATAAGTATAAAAATAATATCACAAAACAAATGTTTTTACAAATTGTCGGAGTAATGATTTATAGATAAACAATGTCATTAAAACAAATTTATATAGACATTGAGGATACATTAATTTAACTGACTGTCTACTAGTCAGGAATACTTATAGGAAGGTTATTTAGTAAGTAAAAGTAAAGTATAGCTACCTAAGCTCATTCTTGATGTATAATTTCAATTTTTTTTTATTGTTAGTGCAGTATTACAGAAATATTGTGTAGTAAGTTATTTGGTTCCTAAATGTTTAAAGTAGTCATAAATAAATATTAATATGTATAAGTATAGGACCATCTGTTCCAAAATTAATATAATTACTCCACAATTTATTAACAGGTAAAACTCACCTATAAAATTGCTTTACTTTGCTGTATGCGTGTAGCGAGCGATGTTAAGTTTGTAATTATTTATCTACTGTGTATTTCTTTCATCAAATAAATGATAATTGATAAACTTTTTATATACATTTTATGTCTTACAAGTTTGGCGGTTAACTGTGCTGTCAAAATTGCAACGGAATCTGCTACTCTTTACAGTTCTAGTATGGTTAAAACGACAGAACAATTTATATAAAGGAAGTAAGGGTATTTTCTATGAATGTTGTATAAACGAACTGCATTGTAACGCGTTACGCGACTTTAATGGCGTTTAAGTAACCCGACATTAAAATTACCGCGTCAATGAATTAATTAAATCTTTGTTTTGGAATAAGTCTCGACGTTAATTCAAGTAAGAATTTACTGACATCGTGTGCTAATAGGTATATTTTTCTCATGATCGTGGTAAATGCGCGGTATTTTTCGCAAGTCAACTTAGTATAAGATTAGGTCTGTGGGAGCGATTAAAAAATGAATATTACACTAATTTATTTTTAATTAAAGCATTGACAGTGATCTCATACAAGACGGTGAAAAGGGCTTCTGATGTTTATGCATTTACCAAAATTATCAGTTGTACGGAAAACAGCACGTCAAGGTAAAAACTGCATTATCTTAGGTTAAGTTTGCAACAAAGGTGGGTAATTTGATGTGCTGTCGACTGTACATATATTCAAAATTCTGTACTCAATCGTAACAAAATAACCCATTCTACTAAGAAGAAGTGATGATATTTTTTTTTCTTTTGTAAATGATAAATAACATCCTAGCCTACTCGCGACCACGAACGCTGCAATGGTTAAAACGTCGGGAATCAAGATAAACCTCCGCGAAAAATATCAGAATTGTGTGTACAAGGACTTATCCAGTGAATGAATATACTACAGTTAAAACATAGTACTTGTTATTTTTTCCTCTTTGTGATCGGAGCCAAACAGTTATTTCGGATTGTGTGAAACGGTAATTTCAGGTGACTCGACGGCTTCGAGTGTTGGTGACGCCGAAATGGTACTTTTTGATTTGTGACTTCCTTTAGAAGATGTCGATGTCCTCAACCTCGATCGCGAGCTCTTTCGTCTTTTTAGGCCCAACCAGCCCGGTTTGGTCTCGTGCTCTTCAGTCTCATCACCTCGGAAGAAAAAGAATACCAGCATTAGTGTTGTTATCAACAAAATCATACTTTGGATATGGTAATTATTTACTAAGTTATGGTTTAAATAATTATCTTTGTAAATGAACTGTATGTATTTATGAGAATAAATATCTTTAAATCTAATTACTATGGAGCCATATCTTCATTTATTAGAGCATAATTTTAGTAAAGGAATAATGTTGCAAATAATCCTGAACGCAAGTAAGTGCGCCTATATGGCTCACATGACCGTTGCTAATGAAAATTTCTAGTAAAAGAATTCACAGTTAGACTTGACCTTTTGTAAAACATACATAGCTTCTTCATGGCACAAATGGCCCGATCTTATCGAGAAAAATACATAGCTAGTATACATAACTGATGTACATGTATTCCACAATACATGAATTTAATTGATTGATTGAATGACTGACTTGGCCACTACTACTGCTTTTGAATAAAAAAAAAAATGTGAACTATGGACACACTTGGTCCACGCGATACACCTGGCCGCTATTTGAGGACACACTTGGCCCACGCGACACACCTGGCCGCTATTTGAGGACACACTTGATCCATGCGACACACCTGGCCGCTACTTAAGGACACACTTGGTCCACGCGACACACCTGGCCGCTACTTAAGGACACACTTGGTCCACGCGACACACCTGGTCGCTACATAAGGACACACTTGGCCCATGCGACACACCTGGCCGCTACTTAAGGACGCACTTGGCCCACGCGACACACCTGGCCGCTAAAATTTCTTTGTAAAATCTGACACTATGGCCTTTATTTCAAGTTATATATTGAATGAGTACGAATGTATATTAATTTAAAATTAAAATGTATATGAATTTAAATTGGGTTAAATTGGCAATAAGGCATTTACCTTAAAATGCCTTTATATCAAGTCATATCAAATGAAGTGAAAGAAAAAATATTCTAATTTAATTTACTTGAGTTGACTTAAATTGAACTCGGTTAAATAAATAAAAAAAAAACTCAGTATTGTTTAACTCACTTACATAATCAATGGGTGTAAATACCCTAAAGAGCACTCAATTCATGTCATATAACGAAATTGAATTGAAATAAGAAATGATTCGAATATTAATAATTAAATTGGATTGAATTGGTTGAAATTTAACACAATTGATTAAAACACACAATTGTTGAACTCACTAACATAGTTTATAAGTCTGTTAACAAATTATGAATGCAAAGTCTGAAATGAAGATTTTTTACTGTATAATTATTTATGAACACAAAAATATTAGCCCTAGAACAGTTGCAGGTTGAACGGTTATTCTCAATCAACTAAACATAGCTACCTACAATAGGCAGTGACATGATAATATTTAATACCTATTTCTTTTCGTATTTCCTATTAGGATGGAGGAACTACTGAGGTCATTTATTATATTTAGCTTTTTAGTTGCACGTACTCGTGTCTCGTATCCACTGAACATTATCAAGGAGTAGCCTTGACCAAATGGTCAGTTAGAAACTTAACACAATTTAGTCAGGATATTATTGCAACAGCTTAACCGCAGCAAAATATTATCCCAACCAATGCAACCTAACACTACCCCGATAATTATGAGAAAAAAATATATAATATTTTGTTAAACATGCCTACGTAGTTGACCCAATTTAATAAATCGCGCATTTAGCTTTCACATACCATTAGCAAAGGGTAGCCTTGCCCAAATGATTTGATGATAGCTTAGCACGACTGCGTCGAGTTAGCATAGGCCCAGTTCATATTAAGAACAACCTAGGGCTAGCCCGACAATTTGTTACCTACCTACTTTGCTTATGAGCATACTCGTATTAGTCACCACAGATCATTATCAAGGAGTAGCCTTGACCAAACGATCAGTTGGAAACTTAACACGATTAAATCAGGATAATATTGCTACAGTTCAACCGCAGCAGAATATTATCCCAACCAATGCTATCCTATCGTGGTATTTATGGCGTTATCTTCAAGAAAATTTTCTTAAATAATATTACTTGCTCTTATCATTTGAAAATAATAGTACATACCTTTTGTGGGCTGTAGATTTCTTCTCGCTTCTGAAGTGTTGTGAATCAAACTCGGTTGAGTTTATAAAGTTCTTTATTCGATCAACACACTTATCTTTGATTCAAATCACTATCTCTAGCCACATCAATAATTATAACTACATTTTAACATAGGTTCCTTCCCTTAACCTTTCGCTTCGGCGGTCAGCACTAGACTGCCTCTCCTTTCGTTCGAGTGCACTTCGCAAGTCAGAAAATAAGAAGGGGCAGCCAGTGTTGCCATTTTTAAATAGCGATAATGTTATTCGATTAAGTAACAATACTCGATTTTATATAAATATAAATAACGTTAACTGTTATTATGAGGAGTTAAGATTACAAGAGGCTACTGATTGAATCTAAGTACAAAAATCATCACACGTGCATTTGATTTTTTATATTTATAAGTGAAATTGTGTATATTTTGGAGAAATAATGCTTTTGAAACATGGTGCCTTGTTCGGTGATTGATTGTTATTCAAATATGCCAAATCGAGTCGTCCTATTTTACGATTTATTTTTGCCAATGTGCTTCAATTTTTAAGTAGTGAGTATGATTACTCTTTTCTATAAACATTTATTTACGTAAAAAGCAAAGATCAAATAACATTTAATACGTATTTGCGATTATTTTATTTTATTTTATTTTATAAAATATGGTACACCAACAGCACATATAGACAACATTATTAAGAAATAATTAATTAGGTAGGTATCATTCTTCTACATATGCCAAATATAGGTATACACATCATTGGCAGGAAAACCACAAAGTTACACTAGTGCAAAAACAAACAATAAAATAGTTACAGTTAGGAAATAATTATACTGAACAGACAAAGATTAAAGAAAATAAAAACTAGTGAAATGCTGCTGATTTGTCAGGTTTTTGTCTCTGCTCTGAGTCTCTGAAAGCGACAAATGCTCTCGAATCTTTTTTCGAAAAACACGTCCAAGTCCGGTAAGGAACTGTTGATGCTATTATACTCCTCGCTCATTCTCACAAATGGAGAGTGTCTGCCCACATTTGTTCTGCAAAGTGGAAGCTGGAATGTTTTTGTAATAGGATGTCTGGGTATGCGATAGGGAGTATGCAAAGAGACATGATTCAAGACCTGTTCACACCTCAGTGAACCATTGACAGTTATATGCAAAAACGTTAGATCGTGCAATAGGCGACGATCGCGCAAGGATGTCATTTGAAAAAAAGATAAACGTTGGTCATATGGACACCTGTGAGAGATACCGCTTGATTTGAAAGCCAACTGTTCAGTGAATTTTCTTTGGACGTTCTCTAGACGCTCCGAGTGCACGACGTATTGAGGATTCCATACAACGCTGCAGTAATCTATTATTTACGCGATTAGTACGCGATTATTTTGTGTAAAGAAATAATTTTCGTTTTACGCTAGGGATGCATCACGTTATCGATATTTCGTGTCGACTGTTGATCACGGGGTAAACTAATATGTTTAACCCATGACGATTTGGTATTAGTCACCTGGACGGAATGTCATCTCATTTATAGTTACTTCGCTGATTGACAAAACATCTGAGTATTTTAATGTTTGGCGCATATATGGCAGTCATTATAGATTTTGACTATTATAAGAGTGTAGGACTAATTGCAACTGTTATTATATTGTTTAGATATTAATAGAATAGTAAAAATACTATAAAATTACTATCCCTTTGGAATAGAACGACAAAAGCGAGATGTCACTAGCAGCAAACTGTGTGATAAAAAGAGATGGGTAGCAGAACCATTTTTGTCAGATGTCAAACAGTTGACCGCCCTGCAGAAGCTTGCTGAAAATTACCTGCATTTGATTTTTTATATTTAAAAGTGAAATTGTGTATATTTTGGAGCAATAATGCGTCTGAAACATGGTGACTTGATCGGTGATTGATTATTATGCATTACAGCGGCATAACCCTAACAAATAATCATTTAACAGGTAGATTAGTCCAAATCGAAGCCTCTTAATATACGACTTATATTTACCAATGAGCTTCAAATTTAAAGTACGCAGTTTCTATTATTCTATTCTACAAACGTTAATTTACGTAAAAAATAAAGAGAGTGAAAGCGCACGTTGTACTTAAGCTGCAAACATTATTTTGGTGCGGAGTTATGTTAAAACTGTGATAGCTCCTAAGATATTTATTGAAATCAAATGATATAAAGAGCAACTTTGTTGTAAATGAAATGCTCGTGATGATTAATCTATTTATTTTGATAGGGTAAGGTTGCGATCAATGGACCGGCTCTTTCTTTGGACCGCTCTAATTTCTCGGAACCTAAGTACTTTAAAAATCAACCGTTTGCATGAAACGTAAGCTATTTGAGCTAGTACCAACCCTCGCTCCCGCCAGCGTCGCCGTGAGCTCCGTTGGGGAAGAACGCTTGCTGCAGTGTTTCGCGCGCTCCCGATGTAATTTTCTCTCGACACAGTTACCAGGTAAGTACAGTTTATTAAATGTTTTTAATGTTATTTATTGTGAATCGCACGCCTTATTTAGTTATTCAAGTAGATTTGTAAACTGTTTTTTGCAATATTTCACAGATTTTTATGTATTAACCTTTTTGTCTTTGTGCTATGAATTGCCATCAATGGACCAGTAAGTTCCTCTTTAATTAGACCGGTCCAATCATAGCAACTTTTAAAATAGAATTTTAAATGGTTATTTTTTTATTTCAGCATGGCAAAACGAGGGGAATATTATGCGTGGAACGAAGAAAGTATGACATTGGCACTACAAGCTTTAAAAGTAAACAAGAAGTTGGACTAAATGAGGCAAGTAGGATAAATGGTGTACCAAAAGCGACGCTAAAAAGAAAGCTGGAGTACAAAAAATTAAGAGCAAAAGATGCAAAACAAATAATTGGATCGACAGGTGACCTTACTACTGACTTAGAGAAAAAGTTAGTCGATCATATTTTGGAGTTATAAAACTGTTTAGACGGAATCACGCCAAAAGATGTCAGAACCTTAGCTTACAAAATAGCTGAGAAAAATGGCTTAAAGCACAAATTCAACCAAGAAATGGCTGAAAAAAATGGTACTATGGATTTTTAAAACGACATCCAGAATTAAGTTTGAGACAACCCAACTTCTTTTAATAGAGATACTGCATTTAACAGTTTATTTTATAAAGCGTTGACTAATTTCAGAATAATAAAATTGATTATTATATTGTTATCTTTTATTTGTTTAAATTCTCATGGTACCGTTGAATGGACCACTGCACAAAATTTCCTAAGTCCAATGATAGCAACTCACTGGTCCAATTAAAGAAACAGTGGTCCAAAGAAAGCAACCATGGCAAAACAGTTTTTTTCTATTTTCTCTGTTTATGGTTAATGCTAAAAATCACAAATGACACTTGCAAGTTCTTATATATAAGGCTTATTAATATGTTGAATCATGTTGCTTCTATCTATCACAATTCTGCTGTTATGTCATTTTAAAGTTAAGTGGTCCAATAGTGGCAACCTTACCCTAAGAATAAATACTTGTGTGTATAATACACCTCTAAAAATGCATTATTTTTTTTCAAATTTATTAACATAAAAAAGGTTGTAGTAAGTCAACCATAAAGGATAGACATATGATGTTGCAGACTTTATTGTAGAACTCTTGATGCTGAACAATCCTGTCGTACATGATTTTTGTGTAACTTAAGCGGTTTCCGCAGCGTACGCAGCGGAAGCTCTCAAAAGGAATATCTTTCTCCCGTTTTCGTAACATTTTTCATTGCTGCTGTGGTCTTATGAGTCGTATCTCTATGTTATATAGCCTAAAGCCTTCCTCGATAAATGGACTATCCAACGTAAACATAATTTTTCAAATCAGGCCAGTAGTTTCTGAGATTAGCAGTTTTAAACAAACAAACAAACGAACTCTTTAGCTTTATAATATTAAGTATAGATTTTACACACATAAATCTTATCCTAAATCGGTTTCGTTTAACAGCTTTTATTTGTTCTTCTCTTCCGATAGGGGATAGTACTTCTGTGGTTCATATCAATCACGCTTGGATGAATTAACTACTGGATATGAAACGCAAGAGCGAATGTATGAAAACATCATCAACTTATTTCTGCGGAGCGGGGGGGAGCTTGTCGTGTCAATCATGGACATTTAGTGCATAAAAATGTCGATATTTTTTATCGATATGTGCTGAACGAATGAATGAACGAATTTTTTGTAAAATTATATTTAAATTATCACCAAAACAATACATTACATTATGGACATATACACAAACCATCAATTGAACAATTGAAACATAGAACGTCGTTTAAATGAACGGTCTAGCAAGTATCACTTAGTTAGTGTGAACTTCCTAAGACATTTAGAAACAGCCCGTAATAACACAATACAGCCTTGCACCATTAAAATCCTCCTATGGGATAATTAAGCAGTATATTTTTTGCGTTGGCATTCAATCACGCGTCGCGTAAAATGGATACCATATATTCGGTGATGTTTTCGGGGGATCTATTTTGCCTCTCTTCGGACTGCTTCTACCCACTTTATTTTCCATTATGGATCTACAGGAAATCTGAAATAATATTATAAAGATGTATTGTCAAATATAAAGTTTAAAATTTTAATCCAAACTGTTGTATTTTAAGATTACCTTAATCTTCTCTCGAGTGAAACATTTTACAAATTTATAATTTTATTTTAAAACTATTTATATTGTCGTTTATCGATATGATTTATCGACAATTGTCAAGCACAATTTAAATTTAACTGACAAAAGAACGAATGATAAACATACGACAATCCTACCGTATAAAGTATATTAATAAATATTGATTTTATAGTAACTGACCACCACATTTTTAAATGTCAATGTTACTTGATTCTTGGATAACACATCTCAATATTTTCATGAAAAATAACAGCTTTTTTGTGATAAAACGTTACTTACGGATGAAAATGACTTATAACTTTTGACATAATATTATTGCTTGATATCTTTTAATTTTTTATTTTAAATTTTATATTATAATATTGTACATCCGAAATGGATAACTGTTGGAACTTATAAATTATTGTTACCACCTTTTATACACAGTATTGACAATAAATTTATGATTATGATTAATGAATATTTTTTGTCTTGCCACTATAATTTTTATACAAAAATTAGCCACATTTACCCATTTTTCCGTCAATGTTTCTCACTGAGCTCTATCACCGTACTGACAAGACGTCATCTGTAAGTAAGGCCAAAAAGCCCGCTTCGTGGCTAAGGGGACACAAGCAAAATTGCCCGTCATTGCGCGTTCAGTGGTTTATTCGTCCAAGCAATCACGTCACAGCTAAAGCCTTCCAATTGTACAGTTAACTTCGCGCAGAGCGTACGAGTATTAATTTCGATTTATTGGCATTGAGAACAAGTCCCGAGTCATGTGACTTACTTATTGAAGTGAAGTCTGCTTGTATATGATGTTCTTGCGCAACCAAAGGATCTTTGTCAGCTGCTACGAGACACGAGTCGTCTGCGAATCGGTGAACATTACAGAACTTGATGATGTTATTGAGATGGTTGACGTATGTTAAGTATAGCAAAGGGTCGAGGACCGAACCCTGCGCTGTGCCTTCGGTTACATTGACTTCCTCGCTAAGCCTATCACCTATTTTAATTTGGTAACTCTGAAGTTTACGGTAGCCTTTGCACGAATCTAGTAATTTACCTTTTATTCCACTATCATTCAATCTTTCTATAAGCAGTTCATGACGCAATGTCGAATGCTTTCCCATAATCAATAAAAACTAAAATTACATGTTTTTTGTCATTGCCACAATTATTGACTTTATCAGTAAAGCGAGATAACAACATCGCAGTGCTCTTACTTGATTTTTTGGATTTTTCTGCAAGTAATTTTTTCTATGACTTTGTCTACAACTGGTAAAATTGTAATTGGACAGTAATTGCCATAATCTTGCGTGCTACCACCCTTATGTATAGGCCGAACGATCCCTTTTTTCAAATCTTTGGGGTAGCGTTCTGTAGCTATACTCGTATTAATCAACCTTGTTATTGCACTTACAATTATCTGCTAATCTAACTACGTCAATTTCCCGAATGCCATCCACACCCAGAGCTTGATGTAGATTAGTTTTTTTAATTACTTTAAGAATTTCCGAATCTGTAGCTTTAGGAAAGAACATTGATTTGTCTACTAATTTTGTATAATCTCGTTTATTTAATAGATTGTTTGGGCAATTTGGAATAATTGACTTAGCATTGTGTTGGAACTTATCAGCAAATTTGTTAGCTATATTTTTAGACTGCCAATCATAAGGCTATGTTGTATGGCTATGTTGTTGTATAATATGGCATAAGTTATAATAAAGGCTAGTTTGCAACAAAAGTAAGTAGCCTGATGTGCTGTCGACTGTACATGTAATGTACATGGAGTGAGAAGTATTTGTATTCTAAAGACACATTCGTCATCAATTGGAAGTGTCGTTTGTCATATAGGTAGATATTGAATCAATGAGCGGGCCTAAGATGCGCACCTCTTAATCATTTATCGTGACAATTCCTCACGGATGTGTTTATCAACAGTCTTTTTTAGGGTTCCGTAGCCGAATGACACAAAACGGAACCCTTATAGTTTCGTCAAGTCTGTCTGTCTGTCTGTCTGTCCGTCCGTATGTCACAGCCATTTTATTCTGTAACTATAAGCACTACACAATTAAAATAAGTGAGAGGTAAGAAGAAGATGTATCCTGTTAACCGCTTACCGATTCCTATACATAAAATAAAAAATAATGACATTTAAGGGGGGGGCTCCCATGCATGAAACTAAAACCAAAAAAAATTTTTTTAGGCAAACCTATGCGTGTGGGGTGTCTATAGATAGGTCTTTTAAAATGATATTGAGGTTTCTTAAACCATTTTCTTAACGTTTCATAGCTAGACGCCTCCAAAGTGGTAAAATGGGCGTCCCCCCCATCTTATTTCTAAACCAAGCGAGTGTAAATTTTGAAAAAAAATTGTAATGTAGATCTTAATAAATCCTTTCAACGAAAATTGGTTCGGACCGGATCGAGTGAGTAGTTTTTGAGATATAGCACATTATCAACAACCGCAAACATAACTTTGTACTTCATACAAACACTATGTAAAACAAAGTTATATTTGCAGTCAACAAAATATTGTGTTTTTTTACTAAGTAGAAGTAAATAGATTCCCTAATTCAGTTAAAGTTGGCACGGAACCCTCAGTGCGCGAGTCCGACTCGCACTTGGCCGGGTTTTTTTCATTTTACTACACATTTTCTTGTTTTTAGCGCGCTTGCTTCGCTCTGCCTATTATTTTTACCGTGTCCTTAGTTTGAGAATAATTTTTGGTTTGTTAAAATAATTTTTTCGCGCTCGCGCTACAATTTACGCAATGTTGCATTAAAAATTAATGGAATCCTTGTTCCTTTATGGTTTTTGTTAATTGAACAAAACATGGCGTGCCCACAACCTTTTTGGAGAGCTGGATCCGCGCCTGGTCGGTCTTTGACCTAAAATGTATGCAGCATATCTCATTCAAGATAATGATAAAAAACAACTCTCTACCGTCAAAGAAAATATAGGAACTGCAGCAGACATCGAAAGAAAACGCAATTTTGACAAGTATAAAAAATGCCTTTGACCAGGAAAACATTATTTACGAAAACATGCATTCATACATTAGCGATAAGCACGAGTTTTACACACAAATGAAACGGAAAAAAGGTATTGAGTGCCAATGATGATCATATATTTATTTGTAAAGCTACACGGTATCTACATTCTGTCATGGGGTCATTATAAAATCAAATAAATCAAAAAATAAGTGACTTTTATTTTTTACTAGTGATCCGTCACGGCTTCAACCTCGTAACATAAGGAATTCTTAAAGATATCATTATGAATTGCAGCTTAATGTTCTAGTGCAATGTATGAACTATATTTTTATTTTATAAGCTTTCATCAAAATCTATACTTACAGTGATTTCTTGAGTGAACGAGTAACAAACATCAATACATCCTCACAAAAAATAAACACATTTTAAATATTCAGGATCTGTTTTACCATCGACAAAATAAACACTGACCAAGGAATAATTCAAACTATTTTTTTTAACTTTCGCGTTGCATTATAACTTGAAACTTATAACTGGGTCTATACGCGACGTATAGACCCGCAGTTATAAGTTTTAAATCAAACGTTGAATGCTTTTCGTATGATGTAATGGACATAATAATGTTACTGTAGGTTACTTATTAGGATATTGTGAAATAGGCTGTAAGCAGGATTCAACACATGCAACACTATCACTTTTACTACGTTAGGTGCAATAACTCTGCAATCACAAAACATAACCTCAAAATGTCTAATCTGCCATGGAATTCCTCGTAAACCCCTAATTATTTTTCAAAAATATATCTTGTCTGTACTCTTTCAAATATTTCTATATATTTTACCCGAAAATTTTGTAAAGACGCATGCAGGAGATCCTTTTGGGCAGCTGTTTTGAGTGGTCGTGTCCTGCACCTGTGCCGAAAGCGGCCGGCCGACCATAAGAAGATCTGTTATTGTCTCAGAGCCCGACGCGCGCAATTGGTTTCTCCGTGATTTGTATTTTATAAACAGTGTTAGGTACATCGCCACGATCAAGATAAACAAATAGCGCGTAAATTTTCCTTCTCAAAATATCTCATTTCCGTTTATTAATGTGTAACTTAAATACCAATAGTGCGTAACATGTAGTCGTAATCATATCACCGATAAATTTTAAATTTAATTCTAAGTCACGAAGTGATTCCTTGTATTGTAGTGAATTGGTACCTATGTGTTGTAGTGAATTGGCTTATTATTTCTTTTGGGCAAAAAGTTGCTAGAAAGATATGTATAATGAATTGCGTTCAACTCTGTTTACAATAGTAAACTGGTACAAATTAGGTACGGGTGTCGTAGATAAGTGGCCTATACCTCGTTTTTTTCCCGAGGCATAGCGACGCCTGACTAAGAATATTCTACTTTGCTAGAGCTCTACAGTATGTGTGGGAGTAACTCGCGGTGATAAATGTGCCCATCTTTTATACCGCCCATTACTTTAAATAGCGATGAAATGGACAGAGTTTCCCAATTTAAATACCTCGGGCACTAGGTCACCGACGACTTGAAAGACGATGTCGACATCTAACGGGAGCGCAGAGCGCTATCGATAAGAGCGAATATGCTGGCTCGAAGATTTGCTAAGAGTACGAATGCAGTCAAAATAACGCTTTTTAAAGCATACTGCACTTTACTGTACACTGGTAGTCTTTGGGTCAGATATACTCAAAGATCGTACAGCGCTCTGCGAGTCCAATTTAACAATGCTTTCAGGATATTGCTGGGGCTGCCTCGTTTTTGTAGTGCGTCGGCCATGTTCTCAGAGGCGCGTACAGATAGTTTCGCGGCCATCATCAGAAAAAAACAAGCTTCTCTGATGTTAAGGGCGCGTGACAGCTCCAACAGTATATTGTATGTCATTGCTGGGCGACAACATGTCTGTCCCTTAATGTGGCATATTAGTCAAAATTCATGGTCCAAATTAGTTATGAGGTACTAACATAGTGTGTAAGATGCATTGTTTACTAACCCTACTTGGATCTTTTGTTGTCTTATTCAATAAATAAATAATAATAATAATAAATCGTACATACATACAGGGTGTTGATTTTAATACGAGCGGAATTTTCAGAGGTGATTATGTACCTTGTTCTGATCATGAATCACAAAAAAAAATGAGTTCGAAAAAATATTTTTATTTTTATTAAATAATGACGGTTTTCAAAGTAGACCCTAGCGATTTTTAGAGTAGGCCCCCACCGCGCCGGCTTGCGTGCGAACGAACGATACCTACAGAGCACAAAGGCACCGCAATCCTTTGTGTTTGGCGCGTGAGCGCCGCTCAGGCTTCCCGCCGCCCGCCATAGCGCCGTGCGGTGAAGTAGCGGCTGTCTCTTTTTATCGCCCAGCCCGCGCTATCTCGTTCTCGCCCGTCGCTCATACCTCAGTTGTGCTAATAACATCGCATAGCCAACATGTTTTGCAAAAATGACGCAAAATTATTCTAACGGTTAACTCGTTGAAATGGTGCGATTGTATGCAATAACTGACAATAGTTTGAGTGCAGCTGTAAGGATGTTTGGTGAACGTATTGTGTATACCGAAGAATCAACAAACGTTAATGAACTAAGACAGAGAATAGTCAGTGCATTCGAGTTAGTTTGACAAAATCGTTTTGTGCTGAACAGTTTATAAGGGAACACCAGACGCCGTGCCAGACTGTGTATTGCTCAGTCTGGTGGACACTTCGATCATTTATTGAGGTTAGTGTAAATAAAAATGTACAAAAAACTAGATGTAAAGATAAATCGATGTAAATAAGTTGATTCCAAATTTTTAACTACGCCAAAAATACTTTAGACTCGCGTCATTTAATAATCTTGGTACTTTTTTATTTTGAAACGGTTTAGCATAAATCTAGACAAAAGCTCAGGGTTCGATTTCCGTTTGAACTCCCGAAGTTAGTTAAAATGACTACCTACATGACTTTTGCTCATTAAGTAATAATAACTAAAAAAATCATAAACCATTAAAACTTCTTTTGATTTTCAAAAGATTAGCCAAGCCAATTCCCACCTGATGGCTCAAATTGTGTTTAAGTTACAGTACAGTACAGATGACTTTAGTTAGCCTAGATTAAGATTCAATTCGTAGTAGTAATTTAGAATTTGAGGTTCGATAGATTCTCGATTGATTGCTCAAATTAATGAAAAACAGTGCGATCGATACCCATTGCGCCATTAATTGATTCAAATTTAAGTGTTTCGGGTTAAAGTTTCAGAATTTCTGATGGATTGCCCAATTTCAGTGAGTTTTATCAAGATTAGGTAATTTGATTTGTTACAGATGAGTTTTAGGTATGTTTGTCGGTCCTAAGCCCGATTAAAGTAGGAAGGGAAATTTGGAATCAACTAATCCAAACACGTGAAATCGCTTATTCTTAAAGTCGGTAAAAATAGCAACATACACATTCGGGCATAACGTACCCGGCAGATACAGATAAATCAGCACTGACCGCTAGTTAGTACCTACTTGTCGCGTGCTACGCGATTCGCGCCCGCTACGATTACAGTGTAAACATAATGCAGTGTCTGACGCCACAACGCAGTAAGGGTTTCATAAAAAATAATCGCTTAAAATTTCAGTTTAATTATTTTGTAATATTTGGTTCCACATACCTGTTCTACATGGGATCATACATTGTTTTTATAAATACCGCTCGGATTGAAATCAACACCCTGTATAAAGCGGAGTCAGGCTTATGGCGTGTGATCGCGGCTTAAACATCTGCGCAAAAGGAATTTGTAATAATAGCTAAGTTCCTAGACAGAGAGGAATGCCACCGGTAAGCCACGCGACGACAAGCACTATATTAGAGCGAAGCCCAGCACGCAGCTAACCTACAATATATTGATTCGAACTTGGTGAGATCTTCCCATTTTAAACTTAATTATATTTTTTGCAACTTAAATATACAGACAGAATATTAGTCGAACAGGTCAGGTTGCGTCGTCCAAAAAAAAGATTGCTCTCTAAAAACTTTCAAAACACGTGTGGCGAAACTCTAATCCAATAATGGACCTTACAGTATTGTATTACATCCTTATGGCTAACTTTCAAAACGGCACTGGGATACCACTAAAACAAAAGTAGCAAAAAATGCACTTACACGGCATCGCCTTTAAAAAGTCTAAAAAAAATACACACGTGCGTCCTAATACAATTTAGGCGCAGCCCCTAACTTGACCCTCATAGCGGGGTACCATAAATATGTTTCGGCTAATAGCCGAAGTGGTGCGGCTACACCTAGTTTTAAATAAATAAATAAATAAATACCCTTTGGACATTCCCACACATCGCCATCTAGCCCCAAAGTAAGCTACTCAAAGCTTGTGTTATGGGTGCCAGACAACGGATATAATACTTAAATACTTTTTTTTTTGTAAATACATACATGATATACATAGAAAACACCCAGACCAATACAAACAGACATGTTCATGCACACAAATGTTTGTATTGTGCGGGGATCGAACCCGCACCCGCTGCGTAGTAGGCGATTTCTCGACCACTACACCAGACGGGTCGTCATACATACTAAATAACATAGCAAAGGTGCCCCGTACCACAGTGTAAAATGCACTGAAACTTCCCCAAAATTTGTCTACTTTGCTCATCACAAGTTTGATATAATTGCACAACACTTTCTAATAATATGTTTTGTTTGTATTGTAATGTTAGTACTACATACTATATCTTAGTTGTAGTTGCTACGATAGAGCGCTCCAAGTAAAACATTTCATATTTTAATATTATTATTTTTGTTTGACCAAAAATATATTTGTAATTAAAAGTATGTTTATCTTTATAAGAAAGTAGGTTAAGGTTTGCACTCATCATATAATATTTTGCAACCAACCACACAAACACACACACATACACAAACAAGCTTCAGTTATATAATAATAATAGTATTGTAAATAAAATAGGAAAATTTATGTAATTGTTTGTGAAATTCTAGAGGTGGGCGCTAATAACTACGACACAGTCTTACTACTGCTGTTGTTAACGCATGAATGTATCTGTAATAATTGATATGTCTTATTAAAATATTTTTTTAAATATAAAACCTGCTTGTGTCGGCACTCTTTCTTTCGTGTGTAAAACTATATTCCACGTTATAATTCATTCAAAAATTAGTTCCGTTTCCTGCAATATTTTATCCTAGGCTTTTCTTCCCCTCTGGACCCTAATATCCCCCGATTGTGCAAACACTGCCTACCAGCTGTTTGTAGATGGAGTAGGTCTCCTTCTCGTGGTGCAGCGCGGCGCGGAAGTCGCCGAGGCAGGAGAGCGTGCGCGCGAGCAGGTGCCGCGTGACGGCCGCCTTGAGCGAGCGCGGCCCGTGCACGGCGCCCGTCACCGCGAGCGCGCGCTCCGCGAAGCGCAGCGACAGCTCGTACTCGCCCACCGCGTGCAGGATCAGCGCGATGTGGCTCTGGGTAACCTGATTGTGCAAACACTGGCTACCAGCTGCTTGTAGATGTACTCGCCCACCGTGTGGAGGATCAGCGCGATGTGGCTCTGGGTAACCTGATTGTGCAAACACTGCATACCAGCTGCTTGTAAATGTACTCGCCCACCGCGTGGAGGATCAGCGCGATGTGGCTCTGGGTAACCTGACTGCACAAACATTGCCTACCAGCTGCTTGTAGATGGAGTAGGTCTCCTTCTCGTGGTGCAGCGCGGCGCGGAAGTCGCCGAGGCAGGAGAGCGTGCGCGCGAGCAGGTGCCGCGCGACGGCCGCCTTGAGCTAGCGCGGCCCGTGCACGGCGCCCGTCACCGCGAGCGCGCGCTCCGCGAAGCGCAGCGACAGCTCGTGCTCGCCCACCGCGTGGAGGGTCAGCGCGATGTGGCTCTGGGTAACCTGACTGTGCAAACACTGCCTACCAGCTGCTTGTAGATGGAGTACGTCTCCTTCTCGTGGTGCAGCGCGGCGCGGAAGTCGCCGAGGCAGGAGAGCGTGCGCGCGAGCAGGTGCTGCGCGACGGCCGCCTTGAGCGAGCGCGGCCCGTGCACGGCACCCGTCACCGCGAGCGCGCGCTCCGCGAAGCGCAGCGACAGCTTGTACTCGCCCACCGCGTGGAGGGTCAGTGCGATGTGGCTCTGGGTAACCTGACTGCACAAACACTGCCTACTAGCTGCTTGTAGATGGCGTATGTCTCCTTCTCGTGGTGCAACGCGGCGCAGAAGTCGCCGAGGCAGGAGAGCGTGCGCGCGAGCAGGTGCCGCGTGACGGCCGCCTTGAGCGAGCGCGGCCCGTGCACGGCACCCGTCACCGCGAGCGCGCGCTCCGCGAAGCGCAGCGACAGCTCGTACTCGCCCACCGCGTGCAGGATCAGCGCGATGTGGCTCTGGGTAACCTGATTGTGCAAACACTGCATACCAGCTGCTTGTAGATGTACTCTCCCACCGCGTGGAGAATCAGCGCGATGTGGCTCTGGGTAACCTGATTGTGCAAACACTTCATACCAGCTGCTTGTAGATGTACTCGCCCACCGCGTGCAGGATCAGCGTGATGTGGCTCTGGGTAACCTGATTGTGCAAACACTGCATACCAGCTGCTTGTAGATGTACTCGCCCACCGCGTGGAGGATCAGCGCGATGTGGCTCTGGGTAACCTGATTGTGCAAACACTGCATACCAGCTGCTTGTAGATGTACTCGCCCACCGCGTGGAGGATCAGCGCGATGTGGCTCTGGGTAACCTGATTGTGCAAACACTGCATACTAGCTGCTTGTAGATGTTCTCGCCCACCGCGTGGAGGATCACTGCGATGTGGCTCTGGGTAACCTGATTGTGCAAACACTGCAATATACCAGCTGCTTGTAGATGTACTCGCCCACCGCGTGGAGGATCAGCGCGATGAGGCTCTGGGTAACCTGACTGCACAAACACTGCCTACCAGCTGCTTTTAGATGGAGTAGGTCTCCTTCTCGTGGTGCAGCGCGGCGCGGAAGTCGCCGAGGCAGGAGAGCGTGCGCGCGAGCAGGTGCCGCGCGACGGCCGCCTTGAGCGAGCGCGGCCCGTGCACGGCGCCCGTCACCGCGAGCGCGCGCTCCGCGAAGCGCAGCGACAGCTCGTACTCGCCCACCGCGTGCAGGATCAGCGCGATGTGGCTCTGGGTAACCTGATTGTGCAAACACTGGCTACCAGCTGCTTGTAGATGTACTCGCCAACCGCGTGGAGGATCAGCGCGATGTGGCTCTGGGTAACCTGACTGCACAAACACTGCCTACCAGCTGCTTTTAGATGGAGTAGGTCTCCTTCTCGTGGTGCAGCGCGGCGCGGAAGTCGCCGAGGCAGGAGAGCGTGCGCGCGAGCAGGTGCCGCGCGACGGCCGCCTTGAGCGAGCGCGGCCCGTGCACGGCGCCCGTCACCGCGAGCGCGCGCTCCGCGAGGCGCAGCGACAGCTCGTACTCGCCCACCGCGTGCAGGATCAGCGCCATGTTGCTCTGGATAAAACAATCGCCGGTTTAATTACCTGACGTGGGATTGTGTAAAGCAATCTTATTCATTTGAAAGTTCAAAACGTACGGTATGATCTGTCAAACGGCAAAGAACAAAGCGTTTCACAGATGATACCGTACGTTATGAACTGTCAAAGAAAAACGATTGCTTTACACAATTCCACCTCAGATTGACGTCCACAACAATATATTTAGTTTATTTTTTATTTATATCATTTTAAAGTGAAACTTTTTTTTTTATGAGAATTGAAATTTTTTAATCCTAAACCAACAAAGTCAAGTCAAGTCAAAACTCAATCATTCAAATTAGGGCTCATTTTTCAATAGTCAGATAAGAATGAATATCGAACAAAATACAATATAGCTTATTTGAAAACGTCACCTAATTGTCAGCAATCATAGGTGTATTTTTTTAAATCTGTCGCTTTGTAATTTATCAGTCTAATAAATTTTATCTGACCATTGAAAAATCGGCCCTTAAGACACAAAATGTCAGTCATGAACGTCAATAATTAATTAATATAGTATAAGGGACAGCCTGCATATAAATACCAATAATGAGTTTGACATCATAAAAAAACAATGGATTATTTTACTCATGAAAATAATGATCATTTAATACGACCATTTAATACATTTGACGACCCGTCTGGTGTAGTGGTCGAGAAAATCGCCTACTACGCAGCGGGTGCGGGTTCGATCCCCGCACAATACAAACATTTGTGTGCATGAACATGTCTGTTTGTATTGGTCTGGGTGTTTTCTATGTATATCATGTATGTATTTACAAAAAAAAAGTATTTAAGTATTATATCCGTTGTCTGGCACCCATAACACAAGCTTTGAGTAGCTTACTTTGGGGCTAGATGGCGATGTGTGGGAATGTCCAAAGGAATACAAAACCGGCTTCAAGCCAAGTGATTTGATTATTTTTCAGATAGTTGACATCAATTACACGAGTTTCCTGGTTATGTTCCTGACCTATGATCACTAGTCATTTTAAATACACCATAATTACATTACATAACACAAAAATAAATATTTTGTCGTGATACGTAGATGAATTTTTTTATTGATTTGTTGCTTTCAGTTTCACTATTGGCTGCCGTTCACAAATTCCGGCATATTGGCATTAGAACAACATTCTTCATACACATGAGAGGTCAAAGCCGTGCAAGACAAGTGTTGGCGGCTCACACTACTATGTATAATATTTAATAACGTAAAGTAACATGTGCGAATACCGTAAATTATAAATGTTAGTCACATGTTATTATTTCAGAATTAACAATGTTACACAATAAATATTTTATACTGATAACTTCCCGTTTATCAATCAAGATTTGTATCGTTTTGATACATATCTTGATTGATAAAGTTTTTACATAAAATAATTTGTTTGTTTCAACCGAGTTTCGGTTGAAACAAACACATTATTTTATGTAAACTTATATTTAAATGTTGAATATTACAGTAATGCATTATTGTGTATCAAAACGATACATATCTTGATTGATTGTAAGGTAAATGAAAAATACAGTTGAAGTAAACATGGATTCAAAAGGTATAACTTTCATCGAGCAGCGCCATCTCTGGGTGGTTTTCGCCGCAGACCAAAAGCGCCAGATAACGGGCGCGGTATAGCAATTTCAGCGCCGTGCTTACTTGCCCGTTCGCGAAGCAGTATAGAGCTAGGTGAGACTGAAATAAATATAAACCTTTTTGTAAATGTGTTACGTATTCAATTATCTTAACCTCAATTATCTTTCAATTATGTATTTTTTTGTGTCGCATATACTAGAACAATAAAAAAACCTGCTAAGTGCGAGTCGGAATCGCGCACTGAGGGTTCCGTGCCAAATTTAACTAAATTAGGGAATCCGCTTACTTCCACTTAGTAAAATACCACAATATTTTGTTGACAGCAAATATAACTTTGTTTTTCATAGTGTGTGTATAAAGTACAAAGTTATGGTTGCGGTTGTTGAAAATGTGCTATATCTCAAAAACTTCTCGCTGGATCCCGTCCGAACCAATTTTCGTTGAAAGTATTTGTGAAGATCTACATTACATATTTTTTACAAAATTTACACTCGCTTAGTTTAGAAGAGAGATGGGGGGGGGACGCCCATTTTACCACTTTGGAAGCGTCTAGCTATGAAACGTTGGAGTTTAAAAGAAAATGGTTTTAGGAACCTCTATGTCATTTTAAAAGACCTATCCATAGACACACGCATAGGTTTTCCAAAAAAAAATTTTTGGTTATAGTTTCATGTATGGGAGCCCCCCATTAAATGTCTTTTTAAGGGTTCCGTAGCCGAATGGCAAAAAACAGAACCCTTATAGTTTCGTCAAGTCTGTCTGTCTGTCTGTCCGTCCGTATGTCACAGCCATTTTATTCTGTAACTTTAAGCATCACACTGTTGAAATTTGGTAGAAAGATGTATCCTGTTTACCGCTTTACGATTCTTATATAAAGAATAAAAAATAATGATATTAAAGGGGGTGGGCTCTCATACATGAAACTGAAACCGAAAAAAAATCTTTTGTCAAACCTATGCGTGTGTCTATAGATAGGTCTTTCAAAATAACATAGAGGTTCCTCAAACCATTTTCTTTTAAAGTCTAACGTTTCACAGCTAGACGCTTCCAAAGTGGTAAAATGGGCGTCCCCCCCATCTAATTTCTAAACTAAGCAAGTGAAAATTTTGAATAAAATATGTAATGCAGACCTTAACAAATACTTTCAACGAAAATTGGTTCGGACGAGATGGAACCAGTAGTTTTTGAGATATAGCACATTTTCAACAACCGCAAACATAACTTTGTTTTTCATACAAACACTATAAAAAACAAAGTTATATTTGCTCTCAACAACATATTAATTATGGTATTTAAGCTTAGTAGAAGTAAGTAGATCCCTAATTCAGTTAAAGTTGGCACGGAACTCTCAGTGGGCGAGTCCGACTCGCACTTGGCCGTTTTTTTTTAAATATGAGAATCGTAAAGCGGTTAACAGGATACATCTTCCTACCAAATTTTAACGGTGTGATGCATATAGTTACAGAATAAAATGGCTGTGACATACGGACAGACAGACAGAGTTGACGAAACTATAAGGGTTCCTTTTTTTGCCATTCGGCTACGGAACCTTAAAAATTGAGACTGGCTGGTATGAAGTGTTTACAGAATTTTCGTGAATCGTAACTATGTGATATAACTATGAGACTTTCTATTTTTATAACCAGCTGATACTTTGAGTGATTTAAATAGCAAGTGCTTAATACATAGTTCATATGTTTTTTTATGTGCGTAAAAATAAATTGCTTTAACATTTTGAGACGCACGGCAACGTGATCTCAATACTAAAACAGTGTTTTGCATTTCTTGCGGACAACAAGGTCAGACTGACAGTAATTTACTTTCAAACAACCTTTGTTGTTTATATTAGAAATTCAAATCTTACCGATTGGCAGTTCAGATAGGTGTGGCAAAACGTGACTACTATTTGTAATACATGAGATGATGATGCACAATAACAATTCTTTTTTTGAGATATACTTATGCAGTAACTTAGACAAAAGGACATGAGTTGGAAAAAATATCTTATTTGCTAGTTTTTGACAAAGATGGCCCAGGGGTGACACGCGATATTAATCCTTGGGTAAAGGTAAAGAAAAAAGGAAGAAAGGAAAAAATGGTACCAAGAGCCACTGTGTATATTTCATTCTACACGTCATAATGACCAACAATCAGTTGTAGAACGACTATAATATTATTTCATTTTTTTTAGTGTTTTGTTACTATACAAACTTAATAATATAAATTGCACTTGTAAAAGACGGGACGTAAGCCACGGGGTTCGATTCCTCGTCTGTCACACAGCCAAAGTTGCTTTTTGCAACTGCAATTTATATTATTGACTATAATATTTTTATGAAAAAAAACTATTTCTACTCACATATTCAGTGATAGTATACGGATGATCAATTACATTGACACGCTCGGACATGAACACAGCCTTCTGCTGGTATGCCATAGCGTCTCTGTGCTCCCCCGTGACGTAGCAGAGGCGCGCAACTATGCGGAGGCACTGCGCGATCTCGCCGTGCCACGGACGAGTAAAAAAAGTAAGGACTCCGCGTCACCTACATATAAAGTGAAGCACCCAAAGTAAGCCAGCATACGTGTAAATACGAAGCTACACGCACACACTGACGCAAAAGTAAGCCGATCGGCCGCCATTACCCTCTCTGCCATCGTCTGTGACAATGCAAACCTTCGCGTATAAAAAAATGAAAAAATACCGTCGTGTATCGTTAAACGGTGTAAAAATATTACACTTCTACAAAAAAAGTGCCAAGGAATTACCTTTCATAGGTTAGCCAGTACCAATTACGTTAATTTATGTTCTTTTTAAAATACAAAAAATATTTATTTGAAACACAAAACCTCCACTCCACGTGATATGCCGGTGACAGTAACAGCCAGTGTGGCCGGAAAATAAATAGGGACTTTACCCGAAAAAACAGGCTAATTGCAAGTCGGACTCGCGCACTGAAAAACTACAAGTTGGTTTTAAAGCAGTATTCTACTGCATAAACACAACTTTTTTAAGTTTTTAAATTTAACTTAAGTATATAATTTAAACAGTTCCTTATTTTTTGACATTTAAATAAATTGTAGTGTTTGTTTATAAACAGAAAATCAAGCAAATTAATTATTTTTTTGTATTCGTAATAATAATTAGAAGAGCTGGCAAGCCCTTTTTATTTACATAAAAATATAATGAAATTCACCAAAATAATTACAGGTATGTAATTTATCTAGCCATTCCGATATCAGGTTGGCGACTTATATTATTTTTATTTTAATTGTGGTTTTGAAAGGCACATTACTTCAAATTTTACGCACATTGCTCACATGCATAAACGAGTAAAATTTGCAGTCTCACTTCCGCCAATCTGATACGCCTACACAATAGAGGGAGAAATATTTGTGCAACTGGTATCCCCGTGACGCACACACATACAGCATAAAAGTGGCTTCACTTGCTAGTATCGCGGTGCGGGGTCCTTTCTTTTTTACTCGTCCGTGCGCCGTGCATCGCGCCATACACGTTGTTCAAAAGGTTGAGCGCCTCTGTGATGAGCTCGTGGCCCTCGGACACGGCGCCCGCTTGGATCTTGTTCTGAACGGTGGTGTAGAAGTTGTATGCGTCTGATGCCTGCAATGAAGAGGATAACTTATTCCACCAGTCACACCATTAGATAAACCTTAACTAAACGTGCGCCTGGGAGCTTCAGCTATTTAGAAACGGCTTGACATACTCATATTCCTCAACTTTGTAGGTATTTGTCTACTTCTCATCACAACAATTGCTCCTTGTGGGTTTCTAACACATTATCGCAGACATAGAAATTCGGAAACAACTAACTACACTAAACCAAAACGGAATTCGCACATTTTAACTAGTGAGGTTACTGAATGAAAAGCTTACCCTTGGATTGATATGTTTAACGACGGGGAAAATGTTCATGATGTCTGATCCGCTGAATGTAGCCTTATTCTTATTGTCAAAATCATATTCACGCAGCATAATTTGCAGACCCACTTTCAGAGCGAAGGACCTATAAATAAAATAGTTACCTATTGAATAAGAAACTTCGGGTAATATTACAAACAAATTAACAACATACATAATAGTTTTTAACAAACCTCTTATTAGCTTCGTTAGAAGTAGATTTGAGCAAAAAAGAAGTAATTAACGTAAGTAAGAGTTCCATACACTCCTAATATTCAATCTTAAGTCCAGTTCGTGACGGCCATTTCGTTCTTAGGTGGACTTGCACACTATGATTTAACCCTGGATCAAATCTTCAATTTGTCTCTGTCAACGTCAAATAAACTGACTAAGATGAGAAATCATCATTGTATCTAGATTAAAATCCAAGATTAGCGTAATCCTAGGTTAAATCAAAAAGCGCAGGTGGGCCTTAGAGGGTTGTCCTTGAGAAAATAAACTTTAAAAAAAGTAAAAACCCACTTCAAAACCAAAATGCACTAAAAAGTCTTAAATAAACTCTTCACCATTGAAAGGAAAGGAATCCGTTTTAGGCAAACAATTTCTTTTTGGAGTCGGTGCTGTGATAGTTGATGCTTGATGGTCAAAGTGATGGCACCGACTCCAAAAAGAAATGTTTGCCTAAAACGGATTCCTTTCCTTTCAATGGTGAAGAGTTTATTTAAGACTTTTTAGTGCATTTTGGTTTTGAAGTCGGTTTTTACTTTTTTTAAAGTATATTTTATTTCTTTATTTTTAGTGATTACATAAGAGGGGGGGGGGGGGGGAGTTGCACCTTATGATTCTATTTTCTACAAAGCTACAAATTACCTATCATAAGTTTCGTCATTATAATTGCTGAACTCCTAGGCGTTAAGGAGTTCCACCATCAGCTCAGCCCCACAAAATGTTGACTATCAGACGTAACAACACGTCAACATTAAGATTCTAGTAAAGAAACACTATATGTGCCTTTAAAATTTTAGGGTTTCCCTCGAATACACCAAGATCCCATCATCAGATCCCAAAATGGAAAAAATGGGACCAACTAGAAGGGATACCCTCTAAGTAAGTGAAAAAATTTTCGATTCGGTCGACAAACGACTGAGATATGAGGTAACATACATACAAAAAAAAAATGATAAAAAAAAACATACAGTCGAATTGATAACCTCCTCCTTTTTTGAAGTCGGTTAAAAACAGGAAAACAATTATACTTACGAGCGGACAGAACTAAAGTCCGTTTTTATTCGCTGAACGGATATTGTAAACAATCTTGACATTCCTTCTTAACGAAATTATTCATTTTAAAATACTATTACCGCAAAACTCACACCTACATCGTTAAACACGGAGATCATTTTCAATAATTTAGTTAGATAATTAATTTCATGTTCACTCAATTTGGCAGTTATAAAAAGATCGTTACAACATTCGACTAACAAAGAAAAACGGACTTTACATAATGTAGATATTTCTGGGACAATAGAGCACACCTATGCAATAATTTTAAGAGTTGATTTTTCCAAAGTCAGATGGAATCATCGTAGAATATAATATCTTATTTGAATACAAAACCTATTTGTCAGCAATCATTTATGAAAATGTTATTTTTAAAATCGGTCGATTTATACTTATTCGTTAGGATAAGTCCTATCTGATGTTGACATGTATGCTTGGACGAATAAACCACTGGACGCGCAATGATGACAGGCAATTTCGCTTGTGCCCCCTTAGCCACGAAGCGGGCTTTTTGGCCTCACTTACTGGTGACGTCTTGTCAATACGGTGATAGAGCTCAGTGAGAAACATTGACGGAAAAAAATGGTAAAAGTGGCTTACTTTGTGTACAAAATTATAGCGGCAAGACAAAAAATACTTATTTCCATCCGTAAGTAACGTTTTATCCCAAAAAAAGCTGTTATTTTTCATGAAAATAATGAAATGTGTTTTCCAAGAGAAAAGTAAAGTTGCCATTTAAAAAAGTGGTGGTCAGTTACTACAAAATCAACAAGATAACGTATACTTTATACGGTAGGATTTTCATATGTTTATCATTCGTTCTCTTGTCAGTTTCATTTTAATTGTGCTTGACAATTGTCGATAAGTCATATCGATAAACATTTATTAAATTTTTAATATAAATTATTTTAAAATAAAATAATAAATCTGTAAAATGTTTCACTCGAGAGTAGATTAAGGTAATCTTAGAAATACAACAGTTCAGTTTCAAATTTGAATCGTTATATTTGACAATATATCTTTATAATATTATTTCTGGTTTCCTGTAGATTAAGGAAAATAAAGTGGGTAGAAGCAGTCCGAAGAGAGGCAAAAATGGATCCTCACAAAACATCACCGAATATGTGGTATCCACTTTAGCTTAATTATCCCATAGGAGGATTTTAATGGTGCAAGGCTATATTGTTGACTTACGGGTTGTTTAATATAATAATGTCATCATTGAAGAGACGTCATCTGGTCCAGCCCAGTTCTTTTAGTTCCGAAAAAACTGACAAAAATGGTGAAAAGAAATGGAGACTAGTAATTGATTATAGACAGTTAAATAATGTTATTCAAGACGACAAATTTCCATTACCGAATATTACTAAAATCCTAGATTCACTTTCAGGTAGTTTTTATTTTTCGAAATAAGACTTATCGCAATCTTACTATCAATTATCATTAGATGAAAATAGCAGGAAATACACAGCATTTCAGGTCGAAAAAATGTATCAACTTTTATTAAATAAAGATTCACGTAACATGAAAGCATTTACAACAGATAAGACGTATCAAATGAAAAGATGTCCTATGGGACTGAAAACCAGTCCTAGCGATTTTTCCCGGCTTATGACAATAGCAATGTCTGGGTTAAAACATAAACAGGCATTTGTTTATTTAGATGACTGTATTGTGATAGGAAGCTACCTTGAAACGCACAACAAGAATTTAATAAGTGTTTTGGAACGATTTCGAAAAAAATTCAAAACTGAACAAACTTAAATGCGAATTTTTACGTAAAGAAATAATGTATGTAGACTACAAAATAACCTCCAATAGTATATTTCCTGACCCATCAAAAACTGAAGTTTTACAAAACTATCCCGTACCCTTAAATACAGATTATGTAGAACGGTTTGTTGCATTCGTAAATTACTACAGGAGATTTATCCCACGTTTCGCTTGTAAAGCACATCCATTAAACAATCTTTGTAAGAAAAGTACACCATGTGTTTGGTCACCCGAGTGTGAAACAGCTTTTCATACATTAAAACAGGCGCTCATTAAGCCACCTATATTACAATATCCCGACTTTTCTGACGAAAACACATTCGTATTACAAACTGATGCATCAAAACAAGAATTAGGCGCAGTCTTATCAAATGAAAATGGAACAGTAATTTCTTACGCTAGCCGTAGCCTTAAGCCCGCAGAAATTAGATACCCAATCATCGAATTAGAATTACTAGCGATTATATAGGCAATTAGTAAAGGAATATTACGTAGTCGCGGTCCTGAATTAGACTTGTGTTTAATTATAAAAATAAGTTTTATTTCTCTATTGAAAAATTCGTAACAACTTGACAGCGAATTGACATAAAAGACATAAACCTATAAAACAAAACAACTACGCTTGCGTTCCATTACACTAACATCTACCCCTGGAACGCAACCCCATCATATTTACACAATACAAATGTTTGTCAGCAGTAGTGCCCTTAGTTTAATTATCAGCAAATTTCATACCAACTTTAAATGGTGTTTTCACAGGTTTACATTCTGCCATTTTGTATCTAGCTAATATTTCGTTTATATATTTTTCTTGATCAAGTTATACTTTGTCACCATCTTTAGTAATATGCAGACCCACACATTGACTAGCTGGACCAATATCTTTCATTTCTAAGTGTTGTTTCAATCTTTCTTTGAAATCATTTTTTGTTTTTTCTTCAGCAGTGAATAAAATTAAATCATCTACCCAGATGGCGATACAAGTCTTCTTCTCTGTATTATAATAGACACACGGATCTGTCTTTGATTTTGTCATTCCTAAATCATTTAGGACAGAATTCAATTTTAAATTCCAGAGTCTGCTGGCCTGCTTCAGTCCATATATGGATTTGTGCAGCATGCATACCTGAGATCCTTGCTTATACTCTTCTGGCTGTTGCATGTAAATATCTCTATCAATCTCTCCTTGCAGAAAAGCAGATACAGCATCCATTTGATCAATATCCAATCCATATCTTGCTGCTAAAGCAAATAAATAGCGGATAGTTGTATACCTGACAACTGGTAAGTATATTTCTTCATAGTCTGTGCCCCATCTTTGTGCATAACCTTTGATCACCAGCCTTGCCTTGTATCTCTGAACATTCTCACTTTGGTCTGTTTTTGTTTTAAATACCCACTTATATGGAAGTGCGTTTTTACCTGGAGTTCATCATTTTCACCAGAGTATCGGTTAACGTCCAAGTTTTATTTTTCATCAGGGAATTGTATTCCTCGTCCATAGCCTTCTTCCATTCTGTAGCTCGTGGTAATGCGAGAGCTTCCTTAACAGTCTGTGGGTCAGTCAAATCAGTTAACAAACATAATAGGCTCTCGTTTTCCTCAACCTCATTTTGTTTATTTCGTGCTCGTGTCGATTTCAATGTTACAGAACTATTATAGTCTTGTCTTATCGGATATGGACCGTCCTCCAAGTTTCATCCAGTTCTCCAGTGTCAGTGTCATACTCACTTGAGTCTTCACTATTTCCATGTGTTTCTGAGCCTCTGCTGGACTAGACAGGTGTAGACGACTCCTGAGTGTGTATTTTGTTTCTCTGACTGTCTGAGTTTGCACTTTCTGAAGGCCTGGAATTGTCAGTAACTGTTTTGTTTTCCTTTACCGGAGCAAAAGTTTCACAGTTAATTGGTACGCTGTCATCTACTTTATGTTTTTCCATAAAAGACACATCTCGACTATTGCCAACTTTGTGTGTCTTAGGGTTCATAAAACGATATCCCTTTGTGTTTTCACAGTGGCCCACAAATAAAATTTTTACTGATTTTCTATCCCACTTTTGACGTTTTTCCTTAGGTACGTAAACCATAGCTTCAGAGCCAAATATTTTCATGTGGGATAAATTGGGTTTCTTACCTCTCTACATTTCGTATGGGGTTTTTCCTTGTAATGACTTTGTCGGGGAACGGTTTATAATATATGCAGCGGTTGCCAGAGCTTCAGCCCAGTAGTTCTTTTCCAAGTTGGCATAGAACAGCATACATCGTGCTCGTTCAACTAAAGTCCTATTCATCCGTTCGGACATGCCGTTTTGCTGTGGAGTGTAAAGGGTAGAAGTCTGATGAATTATACCATGATTAGATAAGAACTTGTCAAAGTTATTATTACAATATTCTTTACCATTGTCTGTACGTAGCTTCGTAATCTTATGATTCAGTTCATTCTCTACCTTCAACTTGAAATCTTTAAATGTCAATAAAAAAATACACATAGACAATTCGTGTAAAATCATCGATGTAAGTAATAAAGTATTTCATACCTCCAAATGATGGATTTTCCATGGGACCACACAAGTCAGAATGTATAAGTTCAAGAGGCCTTGTTGCTCTAGAACCTTCATTTTTGAATGGCGTCTGGGCGTGCCTACCTTCCATACAATGAGTGCATGTGACATTGCTATGTTCCTGAGTCAGAGTCACACCATCAGTACATCCAGGTAGCTTCTTCACATCTGCAATATTCAAATGGCCCATTCGCAAGTGCCACAGGTAAGTATCGTTGCAATTCTGAGTACTTGAGGTCAAATGTGCCACTTCTTTACTATCCATGATGTATAACTTGTTGATCAGTGATGCAGTACATACCACCAGATTTTTCTCATTTTGAATTTCACATCCCTTGCTATTAAAATTGACCTTATGTTGCAATTTATGAGCAGTGTTCATTATTTTGCTAACATAGTCTTCAACACTATTGCTAGACTCCAGTGTAGTATTTATCAGATCTTTAAGTAGCCCGACCCTTCTGGTTAAACCGTTGTCATCAAAAGCTCTTTGCAGATTACTCCATACTTGTTTTGCAGTTTTGCATTTCTGAACATGTACGTAATTCTGTGGATCCAACAACAATATCAGCTTTGATTTTGCTAGCACGTCTTTACCAGCATCTACCGGTTTATCATCGGATGGTTTTACGCAGCACCACAAACCTTCGTGTTCCAGGTATGTTTTCATACTGAACTTCCAGTTTGCGAAGTTTTCCCGTCCGATTAGTTTGTCTAAATGAAACATATTTGATCCCATCTTAAGGGATTTCACTTACTTCAAATTCAAATTGCAACGACAATTTTCAGATCGAAGTTGTTTCACTTTCGCAATTTTCCAACTGTACCACTTTTAACCACGCTCTGCTACCATAAAGGAATATTACGTAGTCGCGGTCCTGAATTGGATGTGTGTTTAATTATAAAAATAAGTTTTATTTCTACATTGGAAAATTCGTAACAACTTGACAGCAAATTGACATAAAAGACAGAAACCTATAAAACAAAACAACTACGCTTGCGTTCCATTACACTAACAATTAGACATTTTAGACCTTATTTATATGGCAAAAAGTTCAAAATTCTAACAGACCATAAACCACTTATTTACTTGTTCGGTATGACCGATCCATCTAGTAGATTAACTAAGTTTCGTTTATATTTGGAAGAATATGATTTCATTATTGAACACGTCTCGGGAAAGGATAATGCAGCTGCAGACGCATTAAGCCGTTTACAGATTACGTGCACAGAGTTAAAGCAACTAAATGAAAAAGTTGCATCGGTAATTACCAGAGCACAACAACGAAAACTTGATATAGCATTAGAAAATAATAACAGCACGGATTTGACAAACCATAATTCTGCAATCTTAAGGCCTGCTCAACCTAAAGTTGCAGAGATACTGAAAAAACATTCTGAAGGAATAGAACTTGTTATTTGTAAGTCACATAACGATTTGGGTTTGAATAAATGTAAAAATGATGATGTTATTTATAGCCAATCAGGTAACTGTATTTTTGTGCCATCAAGAAGTATTATTTACCTATTATCTCGATTGTCATCTACTTTCAAAGTGCTGACGAGAGAAATAGAGTTATTGTGCAAACAATTTAAAATCAAGCAGCTTGTTATTGTAAACAAAAAGTCAATGAAAATAATATTGAATTATTATTAAAAGAAATGGATAGTAATGAGACACCGCGTATTCTTGTGATTAAAGATGTTATTCGTGTCACCAATAAAGATGACAAAACTTTAATACTAAATGACTTTCACCGTGTACTTAAACAATGACTATTACCTACGGTATAAATAGAAAGATGAATAATATAAAAAAATATTATTTTTGGACAGGTTTAACTAGTGACGTCACGAACGTTGTAAAGAAATGTAAACAATGTCAAATAAATAAGTTTACAAATAAGTAAAAGAGCCTATGGTCATTACGACAACGGCAAATAGTGCATTTGAAGTAGTTAGTTTAGATTTAGTAGGACCTTTAGATGTAGATAATTTCGATTTCAAGTACGCATTGACACTTTAATGTAATTTATCGAAATTCGTCGAAGCTCGAAGAACCCATTACGACGAAAAGATGCAGAAAGTGTAGCTAAGAGTTTCGTAGAAAATTTTATTTTAAGATATGGCTTGATTATGGCTTGAATGACCAACATTTGCAAATTGCTAAAAATTAAAAACTAAAATCAACTTCATACCATCACGAAACTATAGGTGCGTTAGAAAACACTCATAAAAGTTTAGGAGCTTTTCTCAGATTTCAATGCGACTACTCTAATAAACAAGATTGGAGTTCATGGTTACCCTACTGGTGTTTTGATTTGAATACGACCGTACACACTGAAACAAAATACACCCAATATCAGTTAGTGTTTGGAAAATTATTCACATTACCAAGTAACTTTAACGTACCGATTGAACCATTGTATAACTATGACGATTATCCGTTACAAATGAAATACCGTTTACAAAAATCACAAACTGAAGCCAAGGAAAATCTTTTAGCAAAGAAAATTAGAAAAATTATGATAAGAATTGTAACTCTGTTAGTTATAAGGAAGGAGATCTATTATTGTTAAAGAATCAAGTAGGAAATAAGCTTGACAACATTTATAGTCATTATGTTGTAATCAAGGACATTTCACCTAATGTAATAATTTTGAAAAATGATAAGGAATTTGTAACTCATAAAAATAATACTAAAACGTTTTACACTTGAAGAAAAAAATATTATTTAGTCAGAAAAAGTGTTCTTTTTTTTCTCTCGAAAAGCGGGGGGTGTAATGGTGAACTTTTGGGGAGAGGTGAAGTATAGTGATTTGTAAGTTGTACCGTATCATGAATGTTTTAATAAGTGTCTGCGAAGTGTCAATTTTATGTTAAGTTAGCATATTGTGTTTTGAAGATATGTACCAGATACTAGATTTTAATTAATTAATAAATATTGGACGTTCAAACTGGCAAACTGTCTTTCTCTTAACCGAAAGAAAAGTTTATTGTTATACAAGTTCCTTGATATATTTTCTGTTCGCTGTATTGACAATTTCTTTTTTCTGAATGTAAAGTGACAATATTTGTTAGTAAATACACTAAAAAGTCATAATTACTAATCAAAAACTAATTCACACAACGACACAAATTGTGTTTAAGTTATTTTTAGGTAAACTGAGTTAGGAAAATTTCATTTACGGATCATATCAAATGGTCAAGTTAACTGAATTTGACCGTACTTGACCGGTTATATATGGTTAATGACAAATGTGGCTGGTCAGGTAAAGTCATTTTATAACTAAACGAAACCCTAAAAATTAAAGCTTATTCACGCGATCGCAAAAAGCACCACGAGTACAACGCACTTAGAAATCGTTTGTGCGAAAACACACTCATAATATTAGTATATTCTGATTTGTTCATTATATAGACCATATTGACTTTTAGTGGGTGACCACTTCATCGAATTTTAAAAATGGTAATGTTTTTTATCGATTAATAAATATTCAAATAAAATCTGCTTACAAAAATCATGTTTCCAACAAAGGTCATCATTCCTTCTAATAATTTATTTATGGAAAATATTGAAGAGACAAAATAGGTAAAATCATACAATAATATAATTTTATTACTTATACACAAACTGTTTTGTGTATATCTTTTGTACAAAGCTTTATGTACCTAATGTTTATCCTAATCCTAACTGCCTCGATGGCGCAGCGGTAGAAGGGTCGCATTTTAAAGCGACGGCTGTGCCAGAGGTCCCGGGTTAAATCCCCGGTTCGGGGCAAAAATATATACCTGAGTTTTTCTGTTCAGAAATTCTTAGGGTAGCCCGGAGTTTGGAAATTGGCGGTGTTTCACCCCCGTGCCTCGGAAAAGCACGTAAAGCCGTTGGTCCTGCGCCTGATCTCTCGCCGGTCGTGTCAGATTGCTGTCCCATCGGGCTAAGAGAGTGAAAGGAATAGAGAGTGCACCTGGTGACCTGTGTTTGCGCACACACTTGTGCACTATAATATGTCCCGCGCAGTCGGTTAGTCGTTGTGACTGGCCACCGTAGTCGAAATCGGCTAGGGGGACTATTATTATCCTAATAAGCAAAACCGCATTATTGAATAATCGTATCACAAGTTCAACAAATTGCGTACAATTGAATTGTTACAACACTATTGGTACCACGTTTGCAACATCTATAATCTATACTTAATATTATAAAGCTGAAGAGTTTGTTTGTTTGTTTGTTTGAACGCGCTTATCTCTGAAACTACTGGCCCGATTTGAAAATTTATTTTTACGTTGGATAGTCCATTTATCGAGGAAGGCTTTAGGCTTATAACACAAAGATACGACTCATAAGACCACAGCAGCAATGAAAAACGTTGCGAAAACGGGAGAAAGATATTCCTTTTGAGAGCTTCCGCTGCGTACGCTGCGAAAACCGCTTAAGTAACACAAAAATCATGTATGACAGGATTGTTCAGCATTAATAGTTCTATAATAAAGTCCGCAACAGCATATGTCTATCTTTTATGGTTGACTTACTATAACCTTTTTTATGTTAATAAATTTGTAAAAAAATAATGCATTATTTTTAGAGGTTTATCATACACACAGGTATTTATTCTTATCAAAATAAATACATTCATCATCACGAACATTTCATTTAGAACAAAGTTGCCCTTTATATCATTTGAATTAAATAAATATCTTAGGAGCTATCACAGTTTTAACATAACTCCGCACCAAAATAATGTTCGCAGCTTAAGTACAACGTGCGCTTGCGCTAATATATTATAAAGCTGAAGAGTTTGTTTGTTTTAACGCGCTTATTTCAGGAACTGCAGGACCGATTTGAAAAAATATTTCTCTGTTGGATAGCTTATTTATCGAGAAAGGCTTTAGGGTATAAAACATCACGCAAAGGGAGCAAACTCAAAACGCGCGGACGAAGTCGCGGGGGACCGCTAGTTAAAAAATAAAAAGTTCGGTTGAAGCTGTCATTCCGGTCTATCTAATTAAAAATCAGAGTATTGAAAAGAGGACTTTTCCGAGACAGTATTCTGGTTAATACTCTAAAAAATGTTTCATAATGGTTACTATAAAAACTTCCCTGTTAGAGAAACGCCATCTACGGGGTATTGCCGTAACTTTACGCGAAGCTTTCCGAGCCGTACGGCAACTTAGGACTGACATCCCCATTACTCACACAGAGGGCGTAAAAGCTTCATAAGCTTTCCGTGAAAAATAACAATGTTACAAAAAGTATACAGGGCTTAACAAAATCAACTGCATCCCTTCTCGGTGGTGATTTTGTTGCTTACAACGACAACTTTTTGTATGGGACCAACATAGAAAACTCAAAAAAATTTTTGACTTCTCCATACAAACTAGAATCAGCTGATCGGTACTCTAGCATGAGAAAGTGAAATCTATTTTTCGGATTACGATGTTGTTCCCATACAAAAAACCGGTCAAGTGCGAGTCGAACTCGCGCATTGAGGGTTCCGTGCCAACATTAACTGAATTTGGGAATCGACTAACTTCCACTTAGTAAAATCCACAATATTTTGTTGACAGCAAATATAACTTTGTGTTTGTATGAAGTACAAAGTTATGTTTGCGGTTGATGAAAATGTGCTATATCTCAAAAACTTCTCGTCCGATTCCGTCCGAACAAATTTTCGTTGAAAGTATTTGTTAAGATCTACATTATATATTTTTTTCAAAATTTACACTTGCTTAGTTTAGAAGTGAGATAGGGGGGGGGACGCCCATTTTACCACTTTGGAAGCGTCTAGCTATGAAACGTTAGACTTTAAAAGAAAATGGTTTTAGGAACCTCGATGTTATTTTAAAAGACCTATCTATATAACCCCATACGTATACGCATATTTTTTTATTTTTTGTATAAGAATCGTAAAGCGGTTAACAGGATACATACTCCTACCGAATTTAAACAGTGTGATGCTTGTAGTTACAGGATAAAATGGCTGTGACATACGGACGGAGAGACAGACAGACAGACAGACAGACTTGACGAAACTATAAGGGTTCCGCTTTTTGCCATTCGGCTACGGAACCCTAAAAAGTTGTTGTATTTGAAGGTCAG
Source organism: Pyrausta purpuralis (assembly GCA_963924145.1). Taxonomy (NCBI): domain Eukaryota; kingdom Metazoa; phylum Arthropoda; class Insecta; order Lepidoptera; family Crambidae; genus Pyrausta; species Pyrausta purpuralis. Next base: position 15,671,840 of record OZ001651.1, on the reverse strand, counting down.
AATTGCACTCTAGAAGGAATGCAGTTATTTTGTTAGACCCTATATATCGGGGTATAAAAAAGTACGATTCAAACTCAAGGAGGTGGTTATTGTCAATCAAGTTTAGAATACAGACAAAATGTAAATAAATCTTTTTAAGCAAAATTGTGAAAAAACATATTTTTGTTTTTGTTTTTTATACACCGACTCTTAACCACCCCCTTGTATTTTTCTCGTACTATTTTTAGACAAAGCCAAAATATTGATTAACCAAAATTTATTTTCCTAAAAAAAAATATTTTCCTGCATTCTAACTCCAGTATATTTAGACGCTTCCTCGACTTCAGTCACATTCACCTCAACCTCAACTAATCAAATCGGTATCCTCAAAGGAAAAAAATCCTTGCCTTGAAATTTTTTCTCAGTCAAGGTGAGGAAAATTTGAGTGAACGATTGTCAAACTCGGGATACCTCGCGGGTACTATAAGAAATATTTATCTTTTATCAAGTGTCTCAAACCACGTCAAAATGAAGTGTCAAAATAGTCGTTCATTTATGTCTTAGAATACCTACCAATTTTGAGGTATCTCCGAAACCTACTTGAAGCTTCCTCAGTCAAGTCTGAGTCGATTCAGTTTCACGGAAACGTCTTATACTGGTAAGTCTCAGCATGATTTAAAACCACCCCCTTGAATTTGACTCGTACTCTTTAGGGTTCCGTAGCCGAATGGCAAAAAAAGGAACCCTTATAGTTACGTCAAGTCTGTCTGTCTGTCTGTCCGTCCGTATGTCACAGCTACTTTTTTCTGTGCCTATAAGCATCAAACTGTCGAAATTTGGTAGGAAGTGGTATCCTGTTAACTGCTTTAAGATTCTTATACAAAACATAAAAAATAATGATATTTAAGGGGGGGCTCCCGTACATGAAACTAAAACCGATTGTTATTATAATTTAAACCTATGCGTGTGAGGTATCTGTAGATAGGTCTTTTAAAATAACATTAAGGTTCCTAAAACCATTTCCTTTTAAAGTCTAACGTTTGAGAGATACACGCTTCCAAAGTGGTGAAATGGGCGTCCCCCCCATCTAACTTCTAAACTAAGCGACTGTTAATTTTTAAAAAATACGTGATCTTAACATATACTTTGAACAAAAACTAGTTTGAACGAGATCAATCTAGTAGTTTTTGAGATATAGCTCATTTTCAACAACTGCAAACAAAAGTTTGTTCTTCATACAAACACTATAAAAAACAAAGTTATATTTGCTGTCAACAAAATATTGTGGTATTTTAGCTAAGTGAATTCCTTAAATCAGTTTAAGTTGGCACGGAACCCTCAGTACGCGAGCCCGACTCTCACTTGGCCGGTTTTTTAGACCCTGTATATACTTACGGGCCGTTGTACAAGGTCCTTTGTGGTGCTTTATCTGTCCATTATAATGTCCTACGAAGTGACGCTTCATATTTAATTTTCTATTAATTGCATAGGTCTTGTCTAGGGGGTCGAATTCGCCCCCTGGACAATTAGATTTGTCATCGACAAATCCAATTATGAGGCGATTTTTTTTCCTATGTGTAACTGTAATGGTGTATCCACACCACCCGGCGGCATAGGTATGCCAATTAACTGTCTGATATTATGAAAACCGGTGTGGCATCTGCGGCAGCCGCAACGGCATGAGCGGCATGAGCGGCATGGCCGGGCGGTTTGGATACACCATAATATGTACATCACGGCAGTCTTGGCGGCTGGGAGCGATCTCTACCAGACAACAAGGCATTGGGTAAAAATATGTTTGGAGTGAGAGTGCACAAGAATATAATTAAAATTTACACCCGGAAACCGTGTAGTGGAATAACCTCATAGGTAAAACAAAAAGCTTCGCTGCCATACATCTATTAACTGTCACATACTATGAAAAATAGCGCTTCGTAATGATCGGCAGCCGCTGCGACATGAACAGCATGGCCGCCGGCACATGCCGCCAGGTGGTGTGGATACACCATGAAAAAACCCGGCTTTGGCATGTGGGGCATAGCCGCCGGCGCGGCCGCCAGCCCTTGCCGCCGGGCGGTGTGGATACATCCTTAGATTTTCGGTGGCAATAGTGGTATGCCGCTGAAACTTGAGCAGCATGACCACAGACCAATGATATTGTATTAAGAACTAGATCACCGGTTAGAGGCTAAAAGATGGCTCAGCTAAACAACACCTCACTTCAAATTGGGGTCATAATTTTGACGTAGTCTGTTTTTGATGGCGTCAGTGTCCTAATGCCTCAGTGCGCCTTTAAAACTGAAGAAACACCTAACTAAATAAAAAAAAACAGTCCGAATATCATAATTCGTTAAGTAAATTGTATTTAATGATGCCTATCATTCATTTTCAATAAAATTTGTGAGTTTTGTTTCTTCTTAGCCAACCCACGGACTAACATGGTCGATATTCTAAGACAGTGCTATACATGGAGTAGTTTGGTACCTACAATATTTTTTAGATATAATTTAACGACTTTCACAGTGTGGTTGTTTACGTTCCGGACTACAAAGATAAGCAGTCGCGGGTTCGAATCCCGCCCGCACGACCCTAACAAATATGTCTATGGAAATGAATGTTAATATGTCGATTATATAACTATTACACCTTCATTTTTTTTTAAAGTGACAGCGTAGACGCTCACGGATCAAAAGATCACCGGCACTAGCGTTTACAAAAGTATAACAAAAAGACTGTTGATAAACACATCTGTGAGGAATGATCCTCACGATTGTAGAAAAAAATATGTACGCTCACTATTAGCGTGTTATTTGAAAGAATCATCCTGTTTACATGATGCCAGATGGCTATGGTGTATTAATAAAAAATATTTATTAAAATAAGGACTGTAAATATTTTAATTAATTTAATTTGTAAAAAATATACATGTGGTCACGTGATCGTGAATGCCTAATAGTGAACGTGACTCTGATATTGGCGCCCACGGCGTTTTACGTGATACATTTATATTGCATTTATTAGATAATTATTTAATATTTTAAATGTTAAATAGTTTGAAAATAAAATGTTTTGTTGATTAATATACTACTGAGCTAAAGTGTGAACTCAATTTTAAAATTAGGCCAACGAGTCTATTGTAGGTAATGTACCTATATACTTTAAAAAATATATTAAAAAAGCTACTCTATTAAGACTATGTTTCGAATCTGATGTCTGATGTGATAGATGTCAATCCATTGACATCCATTAATCAGACGGTGCCATATTTGTGTACTCTTTTAGTTCGCGAGGCGTCATCTACTTCTAAATACAATATCATTGCCACAGACACCAGGTTGTACCTATCATAGATAAAGAAAACTCGCTGTTAGTAAACAGTTTATGGCCGGTGTGGAGTCACCTTAGATAATAGACAGATTTTTGGTGTCCGTCATTCAATTGAAAAGAATGTCAGTTAAAAGAAAAATAATCATGATATGTGATTGTCATTAACTTTTGTCATCCCAAAACCACTAAAAACTTTGACGAAAACCAAAACGCCAAAACAAATATAATATTACACATGTCGTTAATCACCATACTATCCTACAGCTAAAGCAATGCGCTTATCAGATAGCAGTGTTGAAAATATAAGTTATCATGTCTGAAGCAGAAAGCATCAACGATACGAAATTACTTCACGTAGTTTTCGAAAGGACTAAAGTATCTAGAGAAGATGATTATGATCAGAACTTACAGGTTAGTAAAACAAAATTAGATCCTTCGTCACCTATGAGGATAAAGTTGTATGGTATGGAAGGCGACTATAACAGAAAGCATCCAAAAAAAGATATAACCGAGCTGATTAAAGCTATTAAAAATTCCTGTTTCCAAGAAGATGTAATCACCAGAAAGTTTGTGAACAACGTCGAGTCTATGATGACCCGTTTTAACACAGATTTGGATAAGCTGCAAAAACTCTACTTAAACTTAATGAAAAACTTGCCAAATATTAAATCCTTGTAAACTACTCGTATTGCTAAGTCTACTTGACAATGTATAAATCTGATAAATATGTTATATTGAATTGAGTGTAAAATTGATTGTGTACTTCTTATAAGTAGTTTTAAGTCTCTTTTAAGTAGAGTCCGACCGGAACTGGTTTTCTGGCCGAAACCGAAACCGAAACCGAATATTCGGCCGTGGATTCAGTTTAGGCCGAAACCGAAACCGAAATTCACGTAGTCAAGTATAAAATTCCTTAAAATACTGAAATTTGGTGCATTTTACCCATTATTCTGCATTCATTAGGACATGAAATGGAAACAAATTAAACACTTCACATTTTTCATTTACAATCTCTTTTTTACATGTGACTTGATTTGTTAATTACAACAAAACAACGTTACTGACTCAATATTTAATTAACTATATAAATCATTCAAATACAGAAACAAAACAAAAACTTACATTACATGTATTCAGTTCCATCAAAACATAACCTCTAAAGAATGTTTTCGTCGGCAATAAAGCATTGACTAAGTTTTGTTGTTACCTCAGAGTACATTAATAGTTGGTACAGAGCTATCCGAACGCCGCACGACAATTCCCGAACAGGGCCGTCAGCGTCCGCTAAAGCGTTGCCGCGAGAAACGAAGTTAGGCGAGCGTGCACGACAACTTCCGAAATCAGTTTCGGTTTCGGCAAAAGTTTCAGCCAATTTTGGCCGAAACCGAAACTGTCGCCGAAACTTGAATTTTGGCCGAAACTCGGCCGAAACCGAAACCGAACTTTCGGTCGGACATTACTTTTATTTTATAGTACCAATGTTTCAGCATTAGAACCTTGTAACATCTACCATCTGAGATAACTTAGCATTGGCACGTATTGAACTGGCGAAAGTTTCATGAAGGCGATGATCGAATAAGTGCCATCAGTTATTGAACAAAAATCTAACTTATTAATTTTATTTATTTGAACTTTATTGCACCGTTAGTTGTACAATTGGTGGACGTAATGCCTTGTGGAATTCTTCATCAGTCAACCGCTTGGGAATGCAGGGTTAAATCAGTGGCGAAACATTTAAAAGTTCTGACAGGGTTAAAAAAACGCAAATGACCATACGAACATCAGAAAGGACTTAACCGACTGAATATGTATAAAACGACTGGTTTTAAAATGTCATTTACATAAATGATTGCCATAGAAGTTCTATCCGAATCCTAATTATTTTATGACGATTGCTGACAAATAGCTGATGTTTTTGAATTATGCGTTTTGTATTATATTCGACGAGTATTCCTTATCTGACGTTGGTAAAATTGACTCTTAATAGATAAGGGACAAATGAACAAACATGGTATACATTATATTTAATAATTACGAAATTGCAATAATGAAAATGAAGATACTGATGACGTCTGTTCATTTATATTTATCCATTTTATTAAAAACCAAATTTAACCAAGGGTAGGTCGTGGGTTGAAATGTCACTGTACGAAGATGATCTATTAAAAACATACAGCTCTTCTACCTATAGCCTATAGTATCAAATCCAAAGTATCCAATTCTATAGTATAAGTAAACAAATCTAAAATTGATTAAATCTGCCCTAGAGAAGTGTGCGGAATCTATCCGGTCACAAATAAGTTGAGACTAGTTTCCGTCACCCGAGTCGACTCATTTCCTACTTCCGAACAGCGGATACTGCCAAATATCTACGAGCATATTGTATTTCAATAGAATAGATGTAACTTAAAATAAGAATAGCGACTTGAGCTTACTTATTCTCAGAGTGGTCTGTTACCTTAGTTCTTCTACGTATCTCCTAATTTCTGATTCGATCTCGTAAAGAAACATCGAGTTACCATTTTAAGTATACAGGTTGTATACCTGTTGTTTTGGTCAGAGAAATCCAACACAGGGATGATAATATGAGTTATGCTTATTCTAAAAATATATTTTCTTTCAATTTTATGTATTTTTTTATAAAGAAAAAACCTCATCGCAAAATTCTAAAAAAAAAAATTGGTTGCCTGTAAAGTCGGTATACGGGCGAAAGTTTTACGTGACAACGACTTTTTATGTCTGTCTCTCTCGTTCTTACGCGTGCCTCTCACTCGCTCTCAGTGCTGCGCGCTCGGGCCTCTCTCTCGTTCGGTGACTCATCGTAACGTTACCGAGCGTTACACTTTTTCATAAGTGACTCCCAGCCGCAACCTAATTTAAGACGTTGTCACGTCAAAATCAAAACGAATGAGGAAACTCGCACTATCACGCATAGCTGGCGTGTCTACGAAATACTTACCACAGCTAGTTCAAAATAAGCGCAGAAATAATATTGCCTGCACCAATATGCGATTTAAAAGAAAATTCGCTCACAGATTCTTCTGCTTCCGAGGTCCTCGTTTGTATAATAGGCAATGCTTTACTTAACATTTACCCGCTCCTAAAACGTAGGGTAAAGAAATTAATCACGGGGTGGCTTCTGGATCGCAATTATGATGACACTGAAAATTTAATCAATTAAATTCAAAATCACACCTGTAATTATGATAACTCATCTTATTGTGGTGCGAGCTGATTCTTTCATAGACAAGAACACACAGACACACAAACACATACTCGCACTTACACACTCTTACACATTCATCCATCTGCACTCACATCATCCATACACAATTACACTCACACACTATAAATTGTTTACTAAATTTTACATGTTAAAAATGCTGTCTCCCTTTATATCTATACTAATATTATAAAGCTGAAGAGTTTGTTTGTTTGTTTGTTTGTTTGTTTGAACGCGCTAATCTCAGAAACTACTGGCCCGATTTGAAAAATTATTTTTATGTTGGATAGTCCATTTATCGAGGAAGGCTTTAAGCTATATAACATAAAGATACGACTCACAAGACCACAACAGAAATGAAAAATGTTGCGAAAACGGGAGAAAGATATTCCTTTTGAGAGCTTCCGCTGCGTACGCTGCGGAAACCGCTAAAGTTACACAAAAATCATGTATGACAAGATTGTTCAGCATTAAGAGTTCTATAATAAAGTCCGCGACAGCATAAGTCTATCTTTTATGGTTGACTTACTACAACCTTTTTTATGTTAATAAATTTGTAAAAAAATAATGCATTATTTTTAGAGGTGTATTATACACACAGGTATTTATTCTTATCAAAATAAATACACTCATAATCACGAGCATTTCATTTAGAACAAAGTTGCCCTTTATATCATTTGATTCCAATAAATACCTTAGGAGCTATCACAGTTTTAACATAACTCCGCACCAAAATAATGTTCGCAGCTTAAGTACAACGTGCGCTTGCGCTAATTATATTATAAAGCTGAAGAGTTTGTTGATTTGAACGCGCTTATCTCAGGAACTGCTGAACCGATTTGAAAAAAATATTTCTGTGTTAGATAGCTTATTTATTGAGAAAGGCTTTAGGATATAAAACATCACGCTGCGACGGGAGGGGAGGGAGCAAACTCAAAACGCGCGGACGAAGTCGCGGGGGACCGCTAGTTAATTATATATTGTGTTATGCTTTGTTAATTGTATAGTTGATGTTTCCACTTTTCCAAGAGCCTTGTTTATTTCCTATAGCGGTCGAGGTGGTGGGAGCCAGTGTCGGAAGTCTCGACATAGTTCCCGGTAACACCACCAGGTGGCGCTCGAAAAATGCCGTAACAAAATTAGTGTTTTCGTGTATTTATTGATCGGGAAGAATTTTCGAATGAAGCTTAAAACTTACAAATATTTTTTAAGATTTATTAAACACACAAGCTACGTAAGTTAAAATGATATTTAATGAATTAGAAAATCATAAAATTGAAATTGTCTACGCGAAATGTCAAAAATGTTGCATCAGACTACCAGCGCTGATGTCCTGTAATACAGGTATTCGATATCTAGCATATAGGCATCAGACTTGCACTTACATTGTTTTAATATAACACGTATGACTATTTTATTAGTACTTAATATGTATGTACTGTATGAGTAAGTAAATAAAGACATTTTGATTTGATTTGACTCGCTCGAATATGGCGTGTGATTAGATAAACATCAATGGAAATAAAGCAAAATAAAAACGTTAGGGCTCACAAAATTCAGTCATCTCTTTTTTCATTCACTCCTGTGTGAAATTCTACTCATTTTTAATGGAAAATCGGATATTTATCAATTAATATCACACACCATCTTGACGTGAGTGATTAAAAATAAAGGCTCTGAATGCCCCAAACTTTCGATCCTAAATCTACGTGTTCCCCGATAGTCAGATGAATAAGTAGACATCTTTCGATATTCTGGCCGAACGGAGCGAGAAGCTTGGTTTAATAACACTAAAACGCCGTCGCCTATTAAATACAATGATGTAATAGAATCTGCCCATGTGCCAATAAATTGTTCGCCGAGTGATTTATCTAGTTCACTTGACAGCCTCTTCCCGACGTATTCCGTTTCGGTATAGACATGTCAAAAGTATAACTTATTAATATGGATGACACGAGGGCGGTGTTTCAAATTACTTTGATAAATAAGGTGACAATAAATTAAAGACTTAGCTTAGGGTTACAAACAGTCATAATTATGAAAATGTATATCCATGGATTGTAAAGTAACTAGGTAGCTACTCCCTATCCATTTATGTTGCATTATCCATCCATTTATGTCTAGACCTTTGCGTAAGAAACTTACTTAGCCAAATTACCTAGTTCATAATTGATGAACTGATTACAGTCTACAGATTACTAAGATAAAGGTGACCAATAAACAAAAAAAAACAGTCGAATTTATAACCTTCCCCTTTTTAAGTCAGTTAAAAAGTACACATTTTAAAAACCTTATTTGATGGATTTGATACTTTGATAAGGATTTAAATTACTACCTACTGCTCATTTCACTTGTTCAAGATTACGAAGCACTTCCGTTACAAATCACTGTAAATCGCAAATATTTATTACCACATTGACCTACTCTATTCTAAGCGGTCAGCTTTCGACCCGTCAGCTAAATCATAAGACGCGTTACAGTCGAGCACAAAATACCAATAAATCGAGTTATCCCCACGATATATCACATCGGTGGCAGCTGAGTCGGCGGGGCTGCACATAATGACGTCATCCGTTCGCGGCGTACGTACAATGCCTTCATTATGCCCTAACAGCTTGCTTACCATTACCATTGTGCCGACTGTCTGCTCGGTAATGGAAATAGACCGGCTCGAGTGTACCACTTTTGCACTTTAATCTCTCTGTGAGCGACTGTACCTACTCGTACATACAAAAGGGTAGCGTAATCGAAAAAATAATTCGCTGAATTATTCGATATTGATAACGGAATTTGTTTTGAAACAAACCTCAGTACTGCAGTTGAAAAAGTAAAGGCGAACAATGAAATGCTACGTAATATATTTTTTTGTATGTGTGTTATGGCTGTCGTATTTAAAAAAACATTATTTATTTTTTATATCCAAATCAGTTACGTTTACTAAAACATTTTCTGTGCCAAAATTTTCCCCATTCATTCGCACTGACCTTATAATAAAATCCTATGACTTATTATTCATTGTAAAAAGCTGGCGACTTTCCCCGAAAGATGAACAAAAGGTTTCTTTGTTACATTACCTGAACAATAGAAGTCAAGAGTCCCGATTAAAGGAAAGGGTCGCACAGCGAAAATATTGGGAGTAAATTACCGACCTTTCTCCTATCGACAGAATACAGATTAAGATATTTTAGCTAAGGTGCGGAAGGTGTATAATCATGATATAATGAGGCGATAATTTAGCTGGGTGTTGCTGTTGAGGACGGGTATACTATCGTAAATGTATGTATTGTATATGTACTATGCTGATGTTTCAATAAACACTCATAGCTTTTCTACCATGAAAGACTCTATGGTTCAAATCAAAAACTACGTATTCAGCGTGTAATGGTAACCTAAACAAATGAGAGGAAAAACACAGATATATCTTTGTAGGGGATTGTATACAAATAAGGGATTGTATAATAATAAGTCTTTGCTGCCTTACCACATTCAAACGAAAATCGCTTGCACGCAGGAAATAAATCGGGCGGATACTTTAAAAAACCGGCTAAGTGCGAGTCGCACTGAGAGTTCTGTGACAATTTTAACTGGCGAGATCCACTACTTCCACTTTCTAATGTGTGTAATTTATTAATAACAAACAGGAAATAATAAAACTATGGCATGCAACATAAAAAAAAAACTGAAAGTCTACCTATTCAAAAACTGTAACCATTTCCTTGAGGCAAGGAGGCTATGATGCTGTCTGCGTTGCCGCGTTGGATAGCTATGCTAATCCTTTGAGCTAGGAACCAGCCAACTTTATTATTGGCTGTTACAGAAATTAATTTTGGCGCAATTTTACTAAACAGGAATTTAGCAGAGGGTCCCCACGGCCCAAATGTTTCAACACCAAACGGCGCAAACACATAATCACTTGCAAGTGAAATACTTGCGACGCTTGGCGTTTTCAGCCAACTCCGCTGCTGCTTCAGCTTTAAGGGCTGATTCTCTGAGATGGAAGGGGGCCAAAGTATCGACACAAATTGCATCCCAAACTAAGGCACGACCCCGTTCTCAGGGAATAAGCGTGAGGCCATCGGGTCTCTTGCCATCGTCACGGACCAAACCACGTGGTTCCAATGTGGAAGGAACATTAATGGTGGCAAGAGCTCTTCTGATGGCGTTATTAAGGGTAGCGTGACGGGCGAGGCGCCCAGCGTTTTGCTGGCAACAAAGGCAGTGGAGACCAAATTTGTCAACCTTCTTGCCACAGGGACACGTAAAAATTTCACATATAACACATACCAAGGCAAAGGAAGACCCACACACACCCGGAAAGACTCACTGTCGAAAAGAGTGCCTAAAGTTTTCGACGGTAAAGCATGAATCCAGTGACTAGAATCCACTTAGCAAAAACACCACAAAATTTGGTTGACAGCAAATATAACTTTGTTTTTTATTGTGTTTGTATGAAGGACAAAGTTATATTTACGGATGTTGAAAATGTGCTATATCTCAAAAACTACTACCTATCTCATTCAAACTAATTTTCAGAAACTATTTGTAAAAATTTACACTCGCTTAGTTTAAAAGTTAGTGGAAGAAGAAGGGGAAGCCCCTTCTACCTTTTACCACTTTGGTTGGAAGCGTCTATATCTTAAACTTCAGACGTTTGAAATGGCTGTGTCATACGGCCGGACAGACAGATTGACAGACTTGACGAAACTATAAGGTTCCGTTTTTTGCCGTTCGGCTACGGAACCCCAAAAAGACATGAAGTGCAAGGAGTTTTTGCTTTTAAGGCATCTTCGATCTCGATAATACACTTTCATTTCAGTTGACGACAAAAATGGCATGCATTGTTGAATTGGATATGCTAAAACGTTGAAACTTCTCTCGACTGAACGGGGAAATCGTGAAGATTCTTATTTGATTAAAATAATGTTTAAACAGACTGCGAATATCCGAAAGCTCTCAGACGTATCCTCATTTAAGCCATCACTTCGTCCGCAGTCAGGTAGAAGTTTTAATGCACTTTCTGTTAATTTAAGGGATATTATGGAGTTTTCCAAGCGTTCGGTACGACTTTGATGTTACGGAAACACATGGGGATGACAGCTGTGTAAGAGAGTTCTTCTCAATCTGATCAAAGTAGTAAAGTTTTGAGATTAGCCATGTTGTAAGTCTTCTAAATATTAGAAATATATTATAGAATAGTATTATAACTATTAGAAACAAGCGGTCCCGAAAAAATTCTCGTCTTTACAAAATCATGAAAATCGGACTCCCATCCTCAAGTTATATGTAGTGTATACATAATAACACAACATTTTTTATTGATATAGAAGCAGAAGATATTAATTGTTAATTATATTTAAACTTTTGCACTGTAAGTTGCACAATTGGCGGCATTAATGCCTTATGATATTCCTTACCAGTCAACCGCTTGGTAATGCAGAGACTTAAGTTGTTGAGAGTGATGAAAAACCACTGAAGAATGTTGAATATTTTATTTAATTTTTATGTTATCCTAAAAACATTAAGAGCCTCGAATAAATTTTCATTATAATGTATGCAGCTATAGTGTGTGTAACCCGGAAGTTATCGCTATCAGAGGTTTGTACGAGAAATCCTATCCTTATGACCTATTACATATATGTATAGACTTGTAAAATATGCAACCGCAGGTTTAATTACATACGTATGACTATACTCACATCAGGTTATACATTTTTGTTGAAAACTATCCCTTGTAGTTCAGGAGCCACCAATCCTGAAAGCTCCGTGATCACGGATTCTAATATTTTTAATAAAAAATAAAAGTTCACGTTTAGACGAAAAATATTTGCTTGGTCATTACATAATATATTTCAATTGATTGTTATTACATAAAATAAGATACCGCAGTTTTTACCTTGACGTGCTGTTGTCCGTTCCTAGTTTATTAAGTGAATAGAAAAAAAAAACATTAACATTGACACCACACTAAGTATTGTGATTAAAGCAGGTCACTTTCGACGCTGCAGAAATTGTGCACGTTAACGTGCATGTGATTGATTACTGTATCATCAAATATTATTTATTAACAAACAACTAGTTGTTACTCGCAGCTTCGTCCGATAAATATTGGCTTTGCCGTTCCAACTTTTCTTCCTCTTTTCACTCACCTTGGCAATAATTTATTTATTTATTTAAATACTGTATTGAACAAATGTAGTGGATATAGGTGGACTTGGTGCTAAAAGCATTATCTGCTAGTCAAACCTTTAGGTCATGCCGAAAGATGGCAACCATATGTCGGATATATATATAGAACACCAATCACATACATTGCTCTGATCCCAAAGTAGATGGATGTAAGTCAGACACAACGGTGGTACCACAACACCCAAACCCGAGACAATATAGAACATTTTCATTTCTATATTGAACCGACCGGGAATCGAACCCGGGACCTCAGAGTAGCGTCACCTTGAAACCAGCGTGCTTAGCCACTACACCACGGAGGTCGTCAAGTCGTCAGAGGTAGAACATACCCATTAGGCCTTGAAGATTGAGATGTTTAAGCTGATTATCTATACTAATATTATAAAGCTGAAGAGTTTGTTTGTTTGTTTGTTTGTTTGTTTGTTTGTTTGTTTGAACGCGCTAATCTCAAAAACTACTGGCCCGATTTGAAAAATTTAGGACGTTGGATAGTCCATTTATCGAGGAAGGCTTTAGGCTATATAACATAAAGATACGACTCATAAGACCACAGCAGAAATGAAAAATGTTGCGAAAACGGGAGAAAGATATTCCTTTTGAGAGCTTCCGCTGCATACGCCGCGGAAACCGCTTAAGTTACACAAAAATCATGTATGACAGGATTGTTCAGCATTAAAAGTTCTATAATAAAGTCCGCGACAGCATATGTCTATCTTTTATGGTTGACTTACTACAACCTTTTTTATGTTAATAAATTTGTAAAAAAATAATGCATTATTTTTAGAGGGGTATTTTACACACAGGTATTTATTCTTATCAAAATAAATACATTCATCATCACCAGCATTTCATTTAGAACCAAATTGCCCTTTATACCATTTGATTTCAATAAATATCTTAGGAGCTATCACAGTTTTAACATAACTCCGCACCAAAATAATGTTCGCAGCTGAAGTACAACGTGCGCTTGCGCTAATATATTATAAAGCTGAAGAGTTTGTTTGTTTGAACGCGCTTATCTCAGGAACTGCTGAACCGATTTGAAAAAATATTTCTGTGTTGGATAGCTTATTTATCGAGAAAGGCTTTAGGATATAAAACATGACGCTGCGACGGGAGGGGAGGGAGCAAACTCAAAACGCGCGGACGAAGTCGCGGGGGGCCGCTAGTATATATATATAGGTACATACACACTTTCGATTTATGAAAATTAGAAGATATTGAAATTCATTGTCTTTTTTCTACATAAGTCCCTATGAAAATATTGACACACATCATAATCGTTTATTTTGGAAACGCAAGAAAGCAATACATCATTTTACTATATTCCGAAGTCATATTATAACCAACTCCCGTAATCTGTCCGACCCGACCGAAGGCTTGATTGATATCGAGGGACATAGGTAATGCCCTATCGCCGATCAATCAGCATTGTCCTTGGCAATGGGAGATTAATGGTGCCTCGGAGATTGACGACTCACTTATTTTATTTTTTAAGGAATTCGGTAGTCGAATTGTTAGATTTTCTTAGATTTCTCCCTCTTTTATTTTGTAGAGAGGTTGTGTGGCAGAAATCTCTTCCACAGACTTTAAGACCCTTACTTGACTTATTTTTTTTCTTAGGCTCTAAAAAACTAAAAGGTTGGGAAGAATTTTACTTTAATGCTAACAAATATTCAGTTGTATATTTTCATTGATAGATAATAATAATCTTAATATAATATAACTAGTAGTCTCCCGCGACTTCGTGCGCGCGTTTTTCGATTTTTTCTCGCCTATTAAACCTTCCCTAGACCTCCACGAACATTTTAAGACTAAGATAAGTTAAATCCGTTCTCGAGTGTTAGTTAGACTAACGAACAGAAATTCATTTTTATATATATAGATAGATTTATTTATTTTCTCTACACAAGTTAGGTTACATTAAGTAGGTACATTTGATGAACTTAAAAGTACTAATACCTTATTTTGTGAGAGACAGAAGAAGGTTTCATAGAAACCTGTGGCACAGGTCACCAGGCCCCCCCACGGACATAGATAAGATTGATCCAGGTAGATCATATACCGGTATGAGCAATGTGATAAGAGAATATAGCAACTAAAAGTTATACATACCAAAGTATTATTATTACTATTGAAAGATATGACCTGTGGTATATTGCAGGATTCTTGAGCAGAGCAGATGTAAATGGAATGCGATTACTTCGATATGTATTGAGTAGAATTTGCGGAAGTCTACGCGACACCACGAACAACACAAAGAGCCTGTAAATTTAATTTGTTTGTATTTTATTTTGATTATGTATGTTAGTCTATAATGTATTTATTTTATGGGCCTGCATTTTATAACCTGTTGCTAAAATAAACAATTATTAATATTATTGATCAGTTTATTTCTTCTCAATAAGAGATTGTTAACACTTAGTAAAAGGTTTTTTGGTTGGTTATATGAGGAGATGAATACTCGTAGATGTCCTTGACTTATTGCAATGTAGAATAACATTAGACTGGACTATTGTCTGGGTTCCAAAAAAGTTATAAACAATAAACAATGGTCAAAATTTTGCAGTGCGCTGTGCGGCGCAGGTATGGACAACAGCACGTCAAGGTAAACACTGCGGTATTTTATTCAGTTGTAATAAGTGCTAGACAAAAGTTGGTAACCTGATGTACTGGTCACTGTACAAGAATAAGAAACGTATATTTATTAACTTGTTATTAACGTGACGCTTGTAAAAACAATAAATTTAATTGTAATTTTTTAACATCTGATTATAACGAGAACTAATAATTTTATTACAGTTTTGAAATTTTTCTGCTAAATTGTACCTGTTACAAACCGGGTATCTTATACAACTATAGATATATATCTATATTTTTTAAAGTGCAATCGTAACTGGTTTTGAAATGTTTTTTCGGGTGAAATTGCTACTGTTCCCCAGTTCCTCCTTTACTTTGTAAAAAAAAAGTGATAATAAAAACAATATTATTACAAAACCACTTCTCAGTATCTGATTAATCAGTTTATAGTGAAATTAGTAGAGTGATCGCTTTGTGTTCTAATTAGAACGAAGTAAATTGTTCTCAGCGTTTGTTTATTTGTTGACGTCAAACTTACAGTGAAATGAAGCCGAAACATTTTTAATATCGGATTTCAGCAAATTTAAGGTGCTTAAATATAAAACATTTTTTTTGTCTGAAGTGATAAAAATATCACTGAAGTGATATAAAATATGCTTGTCCTGTAGCATTGCAAATGACCTAACTCAACTAGTGCAAATTGAGACCGACAAAGAAAATGGGCCATAAAAAAGTCGTTAAATAACGTTGTGATAACTTGACACAAAGCTTATTTGTACGACTAGTTTATTTTCTGAATTTCAAGCAGAAATGAATGCGACATAGGAATATTGCGTTAAAACATCCTGAGCGGCTCTCAATCAGAAATAAGGAAGTCACAGACACGGCCCAAAGGCCAACCATTTTTGCTATCAGCATAATTTTCATTACGCATAACTATAAGCCAGTGCCCGACGCTTGAAGTAAACAAAGATAGCTGGATAAATCACAAGACGTATCTAATCAAACTCAGGAACTTAGAATTTCCGTCATGTTTATACGAAATATTGGATACGTGCGGCCTCGTGTAGTTTCAGAGACATTAATTAAAGGCGCTGCCATCGCAAGAAGGCGTCTACACGTTGCACATATCCAAGATAACTAGATCCGTCTTGGCTACATACTTTCAGTATCAAACTATCAGATCTCCATGGACATTCCAGCCAGATCGGAGGCCACGGTATAATGGGAAATCTTAATACAAAAGCGTCCGATAGATTAGTTTAATTATAACGCGCTCTTAATAAATGACACTATCTTTTCTGAGCTTAGTTCGGAAATTATCTATTCTATGTGAGTTATTGGAGAAGATTACGGTTTGTTTTGGTAAGTTCTTGACACAGTTAAAGTTCGATATTTAAATACTAATGGTGGATCCAATTATGCATGTTTATTTTTGACAAATAAATTATTTTTTGACATCAACTTGACAAAGTATGTTGGTGATGGGTTGTATCTTATAAGTTTTACTAATCTCCTTCACTATACTTTCAAGACTTTGCGTCCCTTAACTTTCATTGGCACTGTTCAAATACTTCATACAACTAGGTATTAATGTATTAGGCCGTGCGTGATGACAACGTCACAAAGAAGACCTTTTACACACTGTGACTTTTAGCAGCGATGCAACCGCGATGCTAACGCACATTAGCATCGATACATTCGCAATGCAGAAGCTAGAAATTGTCAATTTATGTACTGAATTTTGACGACTGCATCAATACTACCGCGCGTTAGAATATGCTTATCTGCGTCAAGGACTTATCGTCAGATTAGTTAAATTAAGTCTTAAAACACTAAAATCAACCCCCAATATCTTAATCTGACGCGCTCGAGTATTTCAGACTATCGTTTTTTTTTACTAATCTGATCGTCTATCCTAGGCGCGCGTCACTACATATAGAGCTAAATACTTTACAAGGTTGTTCTATTAGGTCCAAGGTATCTCTCATATCTTAAACTGCCACGCTCGAGTATTACCGAAAATTCCCCTTTTCGCCTCCCTAACTATAAGTTAAATCAGTGAGTCGCGATACTGAAGCGGGTATTCGTAACACGCGACTGCATTGCTAAAAGTCGCAGTGTGTCCCCGATCTAACTAATAGCGGACCATAGACACAGTAATATTATGTCTAATATTACCGTGAAATAGAACTACTATCCCCTATCGGAAGGGATAATAATTTTATGTAGAGGACGATGAATTGACAAATGGCTGGTTTTCATCACGAAAAGTACAAAAATTATAACTCATAGGTTTTTAATTTCTACCTACTTAAGTTTTATTTTTTCACCAATGTTTGATGTTTTGTGTGCAATATGGAGTGAACTTTTGTTTATTGTTTAAATTAAGTGTAGGTTAAGTGCTTCTTTCTTTCTTCTTTGACGACCTCCGTGGTCGAGTGGCTAGCACGCTGGTTTCAAGCGTCGCCATCTCGTGAGGTTCCGGGTTCGATTCCCGGTCGGGTCAATGTAGAAAAAACGATCTTTTCTATACTGTCTCGGGTCTGGGTTTTGTGGTACCACCTTTGAGTCTGATTTCCATAGCACAAGTGCATTGGCTACTTACTTCGGGATCAGAGCAATGCATGTATGTGATTGGTGTCTATTCTTGCGCTCATTATTGAGTAAATTTTCTTTTTTTTATTATGTTTTCTCAGTAAGTGAACTGAATATAAGTGTTCTGCATGAGAAATTCAAATTCAAATTCAAATGCTTTATTTGTTCTTAAATAGGGTTACAAATAAATATTGATGGTCAATGTACAGAAACATAGTGCACCTATTTAGCCATATATAATAGCATGCAAATAAACGATACGTTACGAAACGTACGTACGAAACGATAATATTAAATACATTAGAATTAAGTTATTCTGAATCAAAAAGTAATTAAACCAAATTTTGTATCAATATTGTATTATAAATTCTATATATTTATATTATTTAAAATTTAAATTTTTACTAATAAAATGAAATACACGGCTTCGTAAATTTTGTACCAAACTTTCTAGAGAAATGTAATATAAGTAATATTGGACACCAATTACATACATTGCTCTGATCCCAAAGTAAGAAGCTATTGCACTTGTGTTATGGAAATCAGACACCACAACACCCAGACCCGAGACAATATAGAAAATTTTGATTTTTTATATTGACCCGACCGGGAATCGAACCCGGGGCTTCGGAGCGGCGACGCCTTGAAATCAGCTACTACGCAACGGAGAAATGATGCAAGAAGTCCGCCAACGCTGTAAATTTTTTGGTCATTGTGAGCGCTATCATCGATTCGGGTCGCCCTACCACCTACTTCGCACAGTATGTATGTAATTACTACACCTAAATGTTGCAAGCAAAATAAACGCTTATCAAAAGATAAATATCTGAAATATTCGGTTACGGTTCAAAAAATTAAAAGCAAATTGTGAAACGGATCACGAAAAACAAGTTCAAAAAGACGACATCGAATTTCGAAATATAAATGTAACGTACACTGGCAAAAGGCAGTGATTCCGGAGTATATTTTGCACAAAGCATATTTCACATGGCATGCTGTCGACAAATATCGGGGCGCGTCATCGATCAGGCTCGCCGGACCAATGTATTGAAGGCACATTTTTCTCAGTCACCGTTCTGCAGGACGTGACGGGTTTATAGCGACGGCGTAACACATTCGCATCTTTACTGTATTGTTAATTGGATGACATTAAGCAGAGAGATATAAAACTCAATTATCGATTTTAAGTATCATCGATTACGGAGGTGGTTGCCAATTTTCAATGTTCAAACTCAAAGTTCCAGCGATACACAAGTACGAACTCTTTCAAATAATCCTTTGAGCTTTGAGCTTTCAATGGTTTGGTAAGAGAAAAAAAAAACAACCTTCCACTGGTATAGTGCCACCAACTTACATAATTATATACATACCTGAAGAATGACCAAATAAGGAACTACCGTTGCCACTTTGAAAACGTCATTACTGCCAGTAGCCAGTGTGGCCATCATAAATATTTAAATACTATATTATTATTTTAGCTCATTTTTATTTTTTCAATATCATCATAGCGCTGATATTATAGCAAACAAGAAGACGATGACTAAAAGAGCCCACATTAAAGTTTTTTAAGCCCTGAAGTATAAGTGGTAGAAAATGCTATTCGGCGTTAATTCCACTTTTGGTTCTGCAAAAAAGATTTCATAAATACTTGTTTTAGTTTTTCATCGTGAAAACGTCATCTATTTGTCAGCAATCATTTAAGTAAATTTACAATCGGCCGTTTTATGCTTATTTCGTCGTATAAGTCTTATTTGACGTTAGTAAAATCGACTCTAAGTAGAAAATAGGGAAAGGTAAGAAAATCACAAGCATCCAATACTTTCTGCTTCGGAGAAAAACAAATCTCATTCAGCGAAAAGCATTATTAAAATGTGTCGTTTCCTTCAAAAATCTTCTGGTTTTCCAGCAAAGCGGGACAACAGGTGAGGATAATAAAGGCAACGGCTTTGTCCGTAACGAGCGTTCACGGAAGGCCTTCGCCGGGTAAATATAAATAAACGGCTGAGGTGTCGCTTGGAAAGCCTGGGCCAGTTGATGTTGTCTGTTGACATACTTAATACCTACATATTTATTTAAGGTTCGACGATGCCGCAGTAGAGTTCTTAGGCATTCACTCTTCGGCTTGAAAGTCAAACGCTTAAGGGCAGCTTAAAAGCTTCACACCAAAAGTAGGCGGACATGGTGATAAGAGTACCAAATTGGGCAAAAACCGAACAACTTTGTAAGTATTGTTTTGATAAACTTACTTGTTCACTAATATTAGAATTGATTACCAAAACAAAACCGAATTATATAACTGAAACAGTGCGGCAAGTTGAAAAACATAAGGTTGGACACCAATCACATACATTGCTTTGATCCTAAAGTAAGTAGCTTATGTGTTATGGAAATCAGACACAAACAACGGTGGTACCACAACACCCAGACCCGAGACAATATCGAAAATTTTGATTACAGCAATGACTCGACCGGGAATCGAACCCGGATACTTAGAGCGGCGACGCCTTAAAACCCAGAGTGCTTAGCCACTACACCAATAAGGTACATGGTAGCAATACCGTTCTGATATTGTAAGGAAGTATCCGTTAATTCTGAACTGTAACATAACTTAATGCAGGCCAAGACAACTTTTTCATTGGCTTTACTGTCCCTATACATATCATATCGCTGATTAGAAGTTTTCACTGAACTCGAACTCCTAAATCTATATTCAAAAAGGTTCTGTACATTATTTATGAACTCATTTGAATCGTAATTTAAAAGTAACGGGTCCATTTTGAACGAATAAAAAAGATGATGGCGTACATTAGCCGTTTCCAAGTTGAGAAGATTAAATACGTTTTTCCTCGTTTAACTGAACGCGTCATAAAAGTATAATAAACACTGATTCAGGAGGATCTAGGAAAAGAGGAAAATAAATCAAACTTCAATAAAATATCAAGTTATATAAATAAATATATAACGTGCATCGTTAGATTCGTTTATGTCTTTATATTTACTCGTTTTACTGGCAATTTTCATTGCGCAGATTTTAAAACAAATATTACCAATAACAAGATACTATTATGGTGTGTGGCTTCAAACGTGAGCATCCACTTATAATCAACTGTAAAAAAAAAGTAAGGAATAGTATAACCTGTTGGGTTATCTGTTATATTTTAAGTAAAGCAGAATTCGAAAGACAAAAATCTATTTTTTCTTATAATAAGCTTACTCACTTATATAAAACCCAAATTACTCGGGACTATGATCGACGACCCGTCTGGTGTAGTGGTCGAGAAATCGCCTACTACGCAGCGGGTGCGGGTTCGATCCCCGCACAATACAAACATTTGTGTGCATGAACATGTCTGTTTGTATTGGTCTGGGTGTTTTCTATGTATATCATGTATGTATTTACAAAAAAAAGTATTTAAGTATTATATCCGTTGTCTGGCACCCATAACACAAGCTTTGAGTAGCTTACTTTGGGGCTAGATGGCGATGTGTGGGAATGTCCAAAGGATATTTATGATCATAATTAATTCGAACACGATCCACTGCATCATCTACAACCATTTATTTTAATATAACGGTGAACTTCATACTAAAAACATTTTCTGTCAGTTAAACCATCTACAGGTTCTGCTTCAAATCGGTATCGCATCTCTTTCTAAAGTAAGATATATCAGTAATTTTTAAATAAATATACAAAATGTTAAAATCAAAGAAGTTTAAACCAAGACTTGATATTATACAAATTTCAGTTTGTAGCAAATAAAACGGACCTTCTGTACATGATTATTTAATTTCAAAGGTACGGAACTCTCAGTTTTTATTATCTTTTAACTCTGATACCGCAGTAACTCCCGTTGCTGCCAAGTTTTTATTTTAATTCTGTTATAACTTCGCAAATGAGTTCGCTTTAAGTTTGAAGTTCAAGAAACCATTCCTCTGGTTAATTAAGTAAGTACAAATAAGTACATAGTTTGTAAAGAAGCAAAGTCTCTTCATTCTAGACTATATGTTCTTGAGTCGCCTAGATTCCATAAACATGTCTTCGTATTTTACTTGTCTATGATTTACTGCAATATTGTAATATTGGAAAACAAGCACATACATTGCTCTGATCCCAAAGTAAGCTAATGCACTTGTGTTATGGAAATCAGACACAACGGTGGTACCACAACACCCAGACCCGAGACAGTATAGATTTTTTTTATTTCTAAATTGACCCGACCGGGAATCGAACTCGAGACCTCGTAGCGGCGCAGCCTTGAAACCAGCGTGCTTAGCCACTACACCACGGAGGTCCATCTATAAATCTCTCTTCAGACACGGGACCACACTCTCGATTCCATCCGGTCAGTACCGGTTAGGCTAGGCGCCGTCGGTAAGACGTACTTAGCACTAAACCGCCCGCCCCATCGTGTTTGGGCGGCGAGCGTGCCCGCCCGAGATATCGAACCCGCGTGGACTGTAGACAAGCCGATAGTCCATAAGTAGCTTTTTGAAGTGGGTGTCTGATGGTGGTATTATTTATTTTTGTTAAAAATTGCGCTGTAGGTAAGGTCTCTCAGAAATAAATAGTAAAAAAATTGAAATATCTAGAGATTTCAGTACATCCAATCGCTGCAATCAAAGAAATAAGGCACCAGAATAAAATTCAAACAAAATAATCTTCTAAAGCCCTGAGGCAGTTATATAAAATTTTAAAGAAAATATCAAATGCTCAATGAAATCAAATATTTGTGAAAGCTTTCAATCAAAAGTTAATGAACGACTAGACGTTTTAATAATGTCTATTAAAGTTGTAAAACAAATAGATGATACAACTTAATTGGATTAGGTTGAAAACTCAGGAGTAATCATGTGAAACATTTATGAAGCTCGTATGGGTAAGTAAATACGTTGTTAACGTTACTGCCGCCGAAGTCTAAAGCACAAGAATTTTATTTTTTTTGACATTTTACGTAGATAATATAATTTTTCTGATTTTCTGCTGCATCAAATATTCACTTAACTTAATGAACCTAGCGTAGAGTAGTAGTAAAAAATATTTGTATTTTTTTAAGCTCAATTCCAAAATTCTTCTCAATTAATAAATACATACACTAAAACATCAATTTTGTGACAGCGTTTCTCGAACGCCACCTGGTTGTTTGACAGGGAAACTATGTCGAGACTTCTGCACCTAGCACATAGTTTTGTAAGTTAATCCGAGGTTGAGCGTAGATAATTTTGATAACCCTTGTTATACAGATTAGTTGAACCTCGTTTAGTTGTTAATGCCGTGAAATAGTCTACTAAACAGTTAAGGTAACACGACTTTCTTTAATATTTTATTAGAAATCGTTTCAATGTTTGTGTTTGATGGATTAAATAATGGATATTATGGAAAAAAAATTCTCAAATTCTGAACTTTTTACTAGAATTTTAAGCAAAGTTTTTTTTTAAAACGTCCTGTGCGAAGTTTAAGCAAAGACCTTCTGGCAAACCTTAGACGGGTATTAATTTTTAATGACCTCACTGAAAGAAAAAGAAAAAGAAAGGTATTAATACCTTGATTGTAATGAGCTCAAAAGGTAAAAAGTAAGACGCCTTCGAAAACTGACTTAAGACTCCAAAGGTTACGTTCATCAATAGTCTACGCACATCATGCTCCGAATCTAAATGAATTTGTTTCTGAACAGAGGGCAAATGTTATTTTGAGCTTTAAGTTAGTTTTTTGAAGGCGGTTTAATTTGTAATTTAATTTTTATTTCATGATTTTTAGTTATTACCCAAAACTTACACTGTACCCTAAGTGGAAATATACCTGATTGAACTAAAAACAATCATCTCGCTATAACACCTTGTTTTCTAGAAATCCGTGAACAAACATAAACATATACAAACATACATGCACTTACGAAATATTGCACACGACGTGTTTAGAAGCCCAAATTAATCAACATTCTAACGATATCTTATACATACACATTGAATTGATTACCTCATTTTTTGAAGTCGGTAAAAAAATCATAGAGATGAAATAAGAAACCAAAAATTTGCGCACGGGCGGGACTTCAACCAGCAACCTCTTGGCTGACCGGGACAAATTTATGAATATAAAATATTTCATCTTTCATCATCATCATCATTATCAGCCAAAGGACGTCCACTGCTGAACATAGGCCTCCCCCACGGCTTTCCACAGCGACCGATTACTAGCGGTCTGCATCCAGCTTGATCCTGCAATCTTTATAAGGTCGTCTGTCCATCTTGTTGGTATATGTCCTACGCTGCGTCTTTGGTCGAAGGGTCTCCAATCTAGAACTTTCCTGCCCCAACGGCCATCAGTTCTTCGCGCTATGTGCCCTGCCCATTGCTACTTGAGCTTACTGATTCTCAAGGCTATGTCCGTTACCTTAGTTCTTCTACGTATCTCCTCATTTCTGATTCGATCACGTAGAGAAACACCCAGCATAGCCCTCTCCATCGCTCGTTGTGTGACTTTGAGCTTCCTTATAAGGCCCATAGTAAGAGACCATGTTTCGGATCCGTATGTCATCACTGGTAACACACACTGGTTAAAGACTATCGTCTCCAGACACTGAGGTAGATGAGATGAGAAGACACTCTTGCGCAATTTCCCGAACGTTGCCCAGCCAAGTTGGATTCGTCGATTGACCTCTTTCTCGAAGTTGGACCTACCCAATTGGATCACTTGTAGACGTACTCGTCGACAACTTCGAGAGTTGAGTTTCCAACGGATACTGGAGTGAGTACAACAAGGGAACTCGACATAATTTTCGTCTTCTCCATGTTCATTTTAAGACCCACTTGTTGGGAGACTCGGTCAAGGTCTTCGAGCATAGTGCCAAGATCGTCCAGCGTCTTTGCCACAACGACTATATCATCGGCAAATCGGAAGTGTGTGATGTATTCGCCATTAATATTGATGCCGATTCCTTCCCATTCCAGAAGTTTGAAAGCGTCTTCCAATGCCGCAGTGAACAGTTTCGGAGATATCACATCTCCCTGTCTCACACCTCTCCGCAATGGAATCGCCTTCGTGTTCTGCTCCTGTACTCGGACCGACATGGTGGCGTTATTGTAAAGGCACTTTAACACCTCTATATACCTAGAGTCTATGTGGCACCGCTGCAGAGACTGAAGCACCGCCCAAGTTTCGATCGAATCAAAGGCCTTCTCATAGTCCACAAACGCTAAGCATAGAGGCATATTATACTCCTCGGACTTCTGTACAATTTGCCTTAGCGTACGTATATGGTCTATGGTACTATAGCCTTTTCGGAAACCGGCTTGTTCGGAAGGCTGAAAGTCATCAAACCTACGTGCGAGACGGTTCGTGATGACCCTTGAAAACAGCTTGTAGACATGGCTCAGGAGTGAGATGGGTCTGTAGTTCTTCAATAAGGTTTTGTCTCCTTTTTTGAAGAACAACACCACCACACTCCTGTTCCATGTCTCAGGCGTGATGCCCTCTAGCAGCACGGAATTAAAAAGTCTCTGAAGGACTTTAAGTACCGGTGTTCCACCCGCCTTCAGAAGCTCTGCTGTGATTCCGTCCTCGCCAGGTGCCTTGTTGTTTTTGAGCTGTTTAAGGGCCATCCTAATCTCGTAAAGGCTGATGTCCGGGATGTCTTCGGTGTAGTGTCGGGTCAGGATAGCTCGTGGGTCTCTGACCGAGCTATCAACGGGTTTGGTAACTGAGGTGTACAACTGCCCATAGAACCTTTCGATCTCCCTCAAAACCTCTGCTTTCGTCGACGCTACACTGCCGTCCTCCGTCTTAAGCTTCGTCAACAGGCTTTGCCCAATAGACATGTTCCCTGCAAACACTTTGGAGCCTTGGTTTCGCTCTATCGTTTCTTTAACACTATTAGTGTTAAAGCAACGGATGTCATGTCGCAGGGACTTCCATATTTGTCTATTGAGCTGCCTGTTTTCAGCATTAACGGAGGTCTGCAGTGCCATAGATCGAAGTTTTGCCATAAGGTCGAGAGTGTGGACTGACAGTTTTTGAGGTCTATCTTTACGGCCAGGCCTCAAATACTTAGACCCCACGGTTTGAACAGTTTCCACAAATCCGTTGTTAATTTCGTCCACTGTAACGCAATTGTCTAGGCAATCAAAGCGGTTTGACAACTCGAGTTGAAAGCTCTCGGGATTTTGGATATGAGCACGAGTCGTTCGGAGCGTGGACTTCATCAGACGGGACCTTTCCAATTTGACATTTATATTCAATGTGCCTCGAACCATTCGGTGATCGCTACCGGTTTTCACCCTGTTGATCATGGAGACATCATTGAATAACCGTCTCTTGGAAATCATGATGAAGTCAATCTCGTTTCTCGTGAAGCCATCGGGACTCAACCAGGTCCACTTCCTTTGAGGCGGCTTCTGGAAGAAAGAGTGCATCGCAAAGAGTCCCTCCTTCTCCAGAAAGTCGGCCAGCCTCTGTCCCCTGGCATTTCTTTGCCCGTATCCAAAGGGTCCCACCTTCAACTCATTCTCGCCTCGCTTTCCCAGTTTTGCGTTGAAGTCCCCCATTACAACAGTAAAATAGGTTTTGGAAGTATGCATGGCTCTACTTACGTCCTCATATATTTCCTCCACCTCTTCATCCGGGTGTTTCGAGGTCGGTGCATATACCTGTATGACCTTCAGCGAATACCTCTTGGATATTCTGAGTATAAGGTATATCACCCTGCTCGACACACTCTCGATGGTCTCGATATTGTTGACGAGGGACTTGTGAACGAGAAACCCGACACCGCCTTGGGACTTTTGGTCACCCTCCCGGTAGAAGAGCAGGTTGCCGGACTGCAGAGTTATCGTGTCCTCGCCCTCTCTACGGACTTCTGATAAACCCATTATATCCCAGTGTAACCTGCTCATTTCTTCCTCCAGCTCGAGCAACTTCTCGTCTGTCCTCAGTGTGCACGCGTTATAAGTTACCAGGGCCAGTTGTCGTCGGGGGTGGCAGCGCGACCGCCTCCGGGGATTCTTAGCACCCCCTGCCCCGCCGTTACCGTGACCGCTACCAAAGTCAGGAATAGCGGGGCTGCCGGAGACTGGGGGCTTGGTTTTCTGGTGTGCTTGCATTGAGGGGATTTTGCCAATACTCGCCACGCTTGGCAGGCGGGTTGGCGAGCGCAGAGACGCAGCCCCTTGCAGCTGTGACGCTGCTGCCCGTCATAGTCCAACATTTAGCTGCGCCTTATATTGGATGGTTATACCGCCATCGGTCGGTCGCCAGAGCCTCGTCTGTATAAACAGGACGCACCACGTGAAGGTGAGGTTGGCTTGGAGCTTTAGGTCTTGGTCAAGCTCCCTTACTTAATATAAAATATGACACTGTGAGTGTTAAAATCATTCTAAGCCATTCGGTAAAAAATGTTATAAAAACGGTGTTTTTAGGAACAAATGTAAAATCTTTATAAGTTCTTAAAGGCACACAAGTTTTCTTACGAAATTTATATTAATAAATAATTATATAACAAAGTACTCAGTATAAATATGGGGATTATCGATATCTATACTAGTTTACAAAGAAACTGTGTGACAATGTTGCAGATTGGTTGATTTTACTATGGTAATTACTTCGTGATCAAACCTAGATACCTAATGTTAGTTGCATTCAGCCGCATAATTATAACAACAAAACTGTTACGTCTCATTACATGGCAGCGCTTAACTACAGAGTTCAATAACCTTTAACTAGCTGCACGTATCAAGTTGCCAGCACGCGCCTGAACATAAGTAGCCACTCCAGCTAACTGCATGTGAAACTTGATAGTCCAGGAGCTCGCTTTCGGCAATCCTACCACACGGTATAGGTATACCATTGTATTACAACATAGTGAAAAATAATAAACTATGTCTACGCATTTTCAATAACACAAACTAGAGGCCGATCGCGGCATTTGAACTATTTTCGTGTGCTACTTCGATTGCGAGTTTAACCGTTTTACCTAAAGTATCAAGTAAAATATCTACACGTTTAAAAACTAACGCACGAACAAAATTTATAAATAAATATCCTTTGGACATTCCCATACATCGCCATCTAGTCTCAAAGTAAGCTACTCAAAGCTTGTGTTATGGGTGCCAGACAACGGATATAATACTTAAATACTTTTTGTTTGTAAATACATACATGATATACATAGAAAACACCCAGACCAATACAAACAGACATGCTCACAAATGTTTGTATTGTGCGGGGATCGAACCCGCAACCCGCTGCGTAGTAGGCGATTTCTCGACCACTACACCAGACGGTTTAAATAGAAAGAAATCGTGACCCTGAGAAATCAATAACTATATTTTCTTCGACAAAGAAAATTCAATCGGTGAACTTCTTCTTTTTCTTTGAATTGGCACCTGAATTGAACATCAACTTGAAACAAACATCAGGGGGCACCTGAATTGCCCCCTGATGTTTTGACATATTGTGTTATCTGACAGAAGAAAGAGCTAAGAGTAGGTCGCATTTAGCTGCAGCCGGCTGCCGTAACTTACCATGTACCTCGTTACACCAAGCGTCTTATAAGAAAACAGTACAAGTACAAGTAATACATAAGATAGTCTGATGCTAGTAAAGTAGATAAATATTTTCTCCTTCTTTTACCATTTATCAGATAACTAAGCAAATAATTTAACAGCATAAATTCTAAATAATAACATGGCTTTATTTCAGGCATCACACACTCATATTAAATGACAAATAAAATACATTACAGAAGAAATATAGTCCATTGATCATTATAATACACTAAAATTATAAAAAAAATAAGTACCTACACTGAAATTAAATAAGAATTAAAAATGTAAAACCTCTTGGTTATGTCCTATTCGCGCTCCGGTGGACAGATAGCCAATGCAAAATAAATTTAATTCTGTAGAGGTCGTTATTGACTACTGCAAGCATTCCGTTAGGTGAGTCACGAATCCTCTGTCAGAAGGAGGCTATACGGCTCCGCAATATGCAGAAAAAGTCTGGACTCCGCGAACATGGCCGATGCGCTGCAACATCTCGGCAATCGCATCATAATGCGAAATGCATTTTTATGCAGTCTTAGGCACCATAAGCCTTTTTGTGTAACGTTTCAATAGGGCACATGTATAAAAATCTGAACAATGCCTTGAAAAGAGTAAACTTGACAACCCTCGGGCACTTTGCAAATCGACGAGCCAAGATGTTGCAACACTTTCAACGCACTGCCAGGGCCCTACACTCATTCGATCATACTGCGCATTTGATCAAGGAGTAGGAACCGACGAATGACTGACGTAAATCCAATAATAACTCGGACTTGTCTTTCTATAAGTATTGCTATAACTCTCCTAGACTATAATGCGGCCGATACGGACTCCCACCGTTTCAGGCGAACCTATCGACGCCTTGAGCTATTTGTTAGTGCTCGAGGTTTTAAATGCTGACGTAGATCGGTAAGTGTTTCTTTGAAACGAATGCAACAAAATGATAAGTGCCCTAGTTTTGCTTAAAATTTGACATGGGCTTTACATGAAACAACAAATATTTCTTATTGTTCATTCAGGACACTAAGGAATGATGATAAGAGGCAAACATGAAATCTAAGTAAGTAAAATTCACTTTTATTTGCTTTACTCAGTTGTGCACGATTTCATATTATAATAAGACCCAGTAAAGTTTCACTGGTATATTTATCTTTACCTAACTCCTGTGATACTACGTATATACCTTAACAATGTATAGCGATAAGGATTACGTGTCATTAGGCTTAACAATCTGATCAGATCGTAGCAATTAACACAGTTTGATGACCTCTTAACAAGATCCGATGCAGTATAAACATAGTTCTACATTTAATACCTATCTACTTCAAATATAACACGAAGGTTATGGTAATGAAAGAATAAAACGTTTAAAAAAAAAAAAATGACACCCTATTTATTCGAAAACTTAGTAGGTACCAGGATAGGAACTGTACTAATATATTAACCAGCCGATTACAAAATTACGTCATAATGATAACATTCAATAATGAAGCAACTATATTCTAATTGGTTGGGTGATTTTAGTCTTGTTTGAAACTGGTAATTATTTTTTGCGAAAAAAGGGGGTGAGAGTTTTTTAAATGATGAATGTATAAAACTATTCGAGTGCCTACTAAAATCTTTAAAACTAGTGAGATCAAAATATGGAAGACGTTCATGGTTCAGACATGATGAAGGCAGCCACAGATAGTGGTACTATATTCTCTGTGAGTCCACATATATGTTTTATGATAAATGATGAGTCATCTGACAACGACCACTCGTGGTAAGAGATAATATGTGGTCGAGGATAGATTGTTGCTGAGCAGTAATACTTTGCATTATTTTCTTTAAAATGCCCATGGGAACTCTTCAGCCGGCAGTGCATTCCATTCCTTAGCCGGACGCACCAGAAATGTCGTTATAGAGACGCCCTGTATTTCAAGATCTTGTTTGTATACAAACAAGTAACTGTAACGATACGCCAAAGGCAATATCTTTATCGCGAAAAACACTTCGTTAAAGCATAAACCGAATCAGCTTGATCGATGATGACACACTCTGATATTTTGTCGAACACGCCAAATGCAGTACTTTTACTGTACTGCTGCTGATGTGCTAAATATCAGAATGTCCGTTGTAAGATTTCATTAGGCTAGTTACTATTCGTAGTACTCTTAATATTAAAGGAGAAGTTCACGCTATGTAACTGATAAAAATGAAAAACCTAAATTACGCTTATTTAAAAATCTGAGGCCAATTTCATCATCGTTAGTAATGGTACAATGTCTTTACCAGCGGTTGAATTTTTATGACTGTACGTGTTTTGAAGAAACAATTCCTCATTCCTTTCCTCATTCCTTCCTCAACCAATGGTCATTAAACTAGCCATTCTGACATTTGGTTAAGTAATATTTTCTTCAAAACTACAAAATCTAAAATATTCAACCGCTGGTAACGACGTGTCAACATTACTAACTATGAATAAATTGGACCTCATGCAACTCAACTCAACTTTCAAAAGTTAAATAATTTGACTACAAAGACTAGATTGCACGATGTACTTAAGCCCAGTGTGCCCTGAGTGTTTGATAGTTAACCCAACTAACTGTAAATGCCAGAATGGCTATTTTAATGAATATTGCATAAGGTAATTTTTCTTAAAACGCGCTGATCGGTATACCGCTGGTAACAAATTTTTACCATTGCTTGAGTTAACTATCGATCACGCAACTGAGAATACTAGTAGACACAAGACTAATGATCTTCATGAAGATATAATAACACGTTTTATGCTGTAAATGTGCGTAAATTTTGTGAACATTGCGGTAATGTGCTTTAGAATACTGAACCGGGCGGTCGCGAGTTCGAATCCCGCAAGAGGCAAATGTTTGTGTGATGAGCACGAACATATTTGTACCTAAGTCATGGATGGTGTAGGTATTTAAGTTTTATGGGAGACGCAAAAAATGATACCAGCAAAATCCCCTCAAATGGAAGTGCACACAAAAACCAGGCCCTCAAAATCAAAAAATCAAAATCAAAAATAATTTATTCAATTTAGGACACAAAATGCCACTTATGAACGTCAATAATTAGTGTAATATCAATCACTTTTGGCCCGTATGGGGCAAGAACATGTCTCCTTATCTTTTGGGCCCTACTAGCGCTTCGAGACAAAACACAGACAATTTGGCAAGTGCTGAGAAGAAACGCCGGAACAAACTCAGTCACCACTAGCTGCCTCAAAAATGATACAAATCAAAATAAACAGGAAGGTACATCAGTTTGGTGCAGGCTGGACTGTCCATACATTTTCGTCATTAAGATAGTCTTGAATTTTATAATACCCCTTCGACATTAGGGTAGTTTTAGGTAGTTCGCTGACATTTTTAGGTATATTGTTGAAAAATTTAACACAATTTCCCAGGAATGAATTCATTGTTTTGGCTAACCTGAAGTTTGGAATGACAAGTTTGCTTTTATTTCGTGTGTTATACGAATGTATGTCACTTTTTTGCCATGAAAAAATCTAAATTTTTACGTACATGATATTATCAAATATGTATTGAGAAGCGACAGTGAGGATGATAATTTCCTCAGAAAGAATTCTCTCAGGGATTCGCGGGGACTAAGTTTGTAAATGGCACGAATGGCTCTTTTCTGTAAAATAAAGATGGTATCGATGTCCGCAGCAGCACCCCACAAGAGAAGACCATAAGACATTATACTATGAAAGTAACTAAAATACACAAGCCTGGCTGTTTCAACATCAGTCAAATGTCTAATTTTTCTAACCGCAAAGGCAGCTGAACCGAGTCTCAGTTTCTGGCAGCCCCGCTATTCCTGACTTTTGTAGCGGTCTCGGTAACGACAGGGCAGGGGGTGCTAAGAACCCATGGAGGTGATCGCGCTGCCACCCCCGAGGACAACTGACCTTGGTAACGTATCACACGTGTACACTGAGGACACATGAGAATAAGTCGAGCTGGAGGAAGAAATGAGCAGGTTACACCGGGACATAATGGGTTTATCAAAAGTCCGTAGAGAGGGCGAGGACACAATAACTCTGCAGTCCGGCAATCTGCTCTACTACCGGTAAGGCAACCAACAAAAGTCCCAAGGTGGTGTTGGGTTGCTCGTTCACAAGTCCCTCGTTAACAATATCAAGACCATCGAGAGTGTGTCGAGCAGGGTGATATACCTTATACTCAGAATATCCAAGAGGTATTCGCTGAAGGTCATACAGGTATATGCAACAACCTCGAAACACCCGAATGAAGAGGTGAAGGAAATGTATGAGGACGTAAGTAGAGCTATACATACTTCCAAAACCTATTTCACTGTTGTTATAGGGAACTTCAATGCAAAACTGGGCATGCGAGGCGAGTATAAGTTGAAGGGACGTTTTGGATACGGGCAAAGGAACGCCAGGGGACAGAGGCTGGCCGACTTTCTGGAGAAAGAGGGACTCTTTGCAATGAAGTCTTTTTTCCAGAAGCCGCTTCAAAGGAATTGGACCTGGTTGAGTCCCAATGGCGTCACAAGAAAGGAGATAAGGACTTCATCATGCCCTCCAAGAGACGGTTATTCAATGATGTCTTCGTGATCAACATGGTGAAACCGGTAGCGATTAGCAAATGGTTCGAGGCACATTGAATATAAATATCAAATTCAAAAGGTCCCACCTGATGAAGTCCACGCTCCGACCGACTCGTCCTCATATTCAAAATCCCGAGAACTTTCAACTTGAGTTGTCAAACCCCTTTGATTGCCTAGAGAGTTTGTGTTTCATCGGATTAAATTAACAACGTGTTTGTGGAATCTGTCGAAACGGTAGGGTCTAAGTTTTTTAGGCCTAGCCGTAAAATTAAAAAAAAAAACTCTCGGTCGACATTCTCGACCTTATGCCAAAACGTTGATCTACGGCACTGCAGACCACCGTTAATGCTGAAAACTACAGGCAGCTTATAAGACAAATATGAAAGTCCCTGTGACTCGACATTCGTTCTTTTAACACAAATAGTGTTAAAGAAATGATAGAGCGGAATCAAGACTCCAAAGTGTTTGCAAGGGATATGTCTATGGAGCAAAGCCTGTTGACGAAGCTTAAGACAGTGGATTGAAGTGTAGCATCGACGTAAGAGTTTTTTGGAAGATCGAAAGGTCCTATGGGCAGTTGTACACCTCATGTTGCCAAACCCGTTGATAGCTCACTCTCTCCGACACTACACCGAAGACATCCCGACCATCAGGATATCTACGAGTTTAGGATGGCCTTTAAATAGCTCAAAAATAACAAGGCACCTGGCGAGGACAAAATCTCAGAAGATCTACTGAAAGCGGGTGGAACACCCGTACTTAAAGTGCTTCAGAGACTCTTTAACGACGTGTTGCTAGAAAGCAGCGCGCCTGAGGCGTGGACCAGGAGTGTGGTGGTGTTGTTCTTCAAAAAAGAAGACAAAACCTATTGAACGACTATAAACCCATCTCACTCTTAAGCTATGTCTGCAAGCTGCTCAAGGGTCATCACGAATCGTCTCGCACGTAGGTTTGATGACTTCCAGCCTTCCGAACGAGCCGGATTATGAAAAGGCTACAGTACCATAGACCACATCCATACGTTAAGGCAAATCATAAGAAGTCTGTGGAGTATAATATGCCTCTATGTTTATCGTTTGTGGACTATGAGAAGGCTTTTGAATCGATCGAAACTTGAGCGGTGCTTCAATCTCTGCAGTGGTGCCACATTGAGTGTAGGTATATTGAGGTGTTAAAGGGCCTGTACAACAACGCCACCAGCTGGTTTCGAAGTAAGGATTTTTTTTATTACTCATGTGCAAATAATAATAAAATAGAAAATCTGTATTTAGGTACTTACGTACTATTTTCACTCAAACGGCAACCTCTAATTTTAAAACACGGAAAAAACTTCATTGGAGGATACAATATATTGGACTAATCTTATAGTATTATGTTAATCTTAACGGGTTGAAGGTGTTTATGGAAAATCTCACATGACGCGGGTGAAACCGCGGGGGGCTGCCAGTGTAGTAATAACGTTAAGTAAAATCATTGTAATTTATAATCTTACGAAAAATACAATCTGAAAAATTAGCGCAATCTATTCTGTATTTTCTTTATTAAACATAACTATTTGTTTGTTTTGATTGTTAACATGAAATTAAATATCAAATAAAGGAGCTTTGTGCAGGATCAACTTTTTCAATAAACAATTTCGCGTCAGACATAAAATGAAAAAGAAAATCAGTAGCACAAAGGCAAATTATCTACGTGCGTATAATATTAAAGCTTAGCTCGCTTTGACAGCAAAATTGAATCGGCAATAGCACAATCAACAAACGAATGGCTCCCAAATAAACGCGATTTAAGAAAATACATCAAGACTACGAATAATAAATACCTGGATTCTGTCGCTGGGGTTCCAAATGCTAAACGTGTTGCATGACGTTTCATTATTACGAAGTCAATCAAACGGAAAGATGGCGAGAACGTAATGCCGGTAGGCCATATTTCAGTAGAATAACGTTCATTTCACTTCATATTGTGAATAGGAAAAATTTCATTAATGTACAAAATGGAAAATGAGAATCATAAAATGTGCCGTTAATATTCGTTTGTTTTTCACCTTCCCGTTCTGTTTTTGATATTATTTGGGGAAAATCGGAAGGCGGGAAAAATAGGATATAGGAAAATTAGGTTTAAGTGATATATCGTGTAGGATATATTTCGTGTCACTTTAAAATATGCACTCCTGTGGAGGTTGGAGTTCATAAACTGAATAAATAAATAAAAAACTGGCCAAGTGCGAGTCGGACTGGTACACTGAGGGTTCTGTGCCAATTTAAACTGAGTTAGGGAATCCAATTAGTTCCACTTAGCTAAAATACCAAAATATTTTGTTTACAGCAAATTTTACTACTTTGGTAGCGTATATATATCAAACGTTAGACTTTTAAAAGTAAATGATTTTAGGAACCTACATGTCATTTTAAAAGACCTATCCATAGACACGCATAAGTTTGAAAAATATTTTTTTGAAGTGAAAACTTCTTTAGCGGCGTTGAGCACTTTTGTGGGATGGGGGAAAAATGTGAAACTTGCGTCAGGACACGTGGGCTGATCGAAAAACCGTAAGACGGTTGGCGAAATTATGGATGTAAGTTGATTTTTCTGAGAGATAAACTTTTTAATGTAATTTAATATAATATAAATTGTAATGTTTGTGTACGATAGCGCAATAAATAAATATTGTATTCTATAAAAATATTGTATTATTATTATTTTTATGTTAGTTTTTATTGTCTCAAGCCAGGTAAAAAAAGATTTTTTATCTGCCTTGGTAGAATAAAAGACTCACGGGTCTAGGCCAAGTGAGTCCCATTACCTAAGATTGATGGGGTTGTGTTATCGTCCTGCAAAAATTTCCTGACGATACGGCTTGTAAATATAGCATTATTAGCATTATTATTATTGTTATTGTTATTGTTATTATTATTATTATTATTATTATTATTATTTATTATTATTATTATTATTATTAATTATTATTATTTTTATTTTTATTGTATTCTATCACAAAAATGATAGTACTTTTATATAAAAGTAATTACTTTACTAGTATTTTTATATCAATAGTGATAATAAGAGCAATTCATTCAAAATTATTCCCTAACTATTCCAAAAAATCAAAAATGCACAACGTTGATATTCAAGTTTTCACTTCTGCCGGCACTCTCGGAGTGCAATTTTTTTTTGCTTTAGTTTCATGTATGGGAGCTCCCCCTAAATATCTTTTTTTTGTATAAGAATCGTAAAGTGGTTAACAGGATACATTTTCTTACCAAATTTCAACAGTGTGGTGCATATAGTTACAGAATAAAGTGACTGTGACATACGGATTGATAGACAGACTTGACGAAACTATGAGGGTTTCGTTTTTTTGCCATTCGACTACGGAGCTCTAAAAATGCTGTAGTGAATAATAATATAACGCGTTATTTTTTATTGTTTGCCTAATAAACAGCATGTCGTGACGGGCTATTGATTTATGAAAGGCTGGTATACTTTTGATATCAACTTTACTAAATTAGTACTCTGTCCTTCTATAATTTTAGTTATTAAGATAGTAACGTTTTAATCGTTACTCAATTTTCACATCAATAAATAAATCTGTATCTAAGTGAAAGCTGTTAAATAATTCGGAAGATTCTGACTCATTAGTCAGAATTGAAATTATTATATCACCTTAATTGCAGCTAAAACAGGGGTTTACATTTCGTGAAGACGTCTTTAAGATTTATTTAGAGTTTAATTAATGTTTTCATTAAAGAGATCCGTATCCTTCATTTGAGTTAAGCAAAGAAGGCGCCGTGGAATTATAGAAAATTGAAAGTAAACGGCGTTTTATAGAGGGTGCGTTGATAAGATGAAAGCGGGGTGCTCCGTCATGATGAGGAGGCTGTCTTTAATAAACCAGCAGGTGCATTAAAGAGCCTTGTTCTTTTTTATGCTTCATATTTATCTTCAATTTGTTCTTGATCAAGAATAAATAGTGAAATGATTACATAGTATGCCATTGTCACAAAAACAGGTAAATTTTTAGGGTTCCGTAGCCGAATGCCAAAACGGAACCCTTATAGTTTCGTCAAGTCTGTCTGCCTGTCCGTCCGTATGTCCCAGCTACTTTATGCTGAATCTATTTGCATAATATAGATGGAACTTGGTAGGTAGATGTATTCCGTTAATCGCTTTACGTTCTTATAAAATAAATAAAAAATAATGACATTTGAGGGGGGAATTTTTTTGGTCAAACCTATGCATGTGGTGTTCTATGGATAGGTCTCTTCAAAAGACATCGAGGTTCTAAAAACTATTTTTTTTGAAAGTCTAACACTTGGGAGATAGACGCTTCCAAAGTGGTAAAATGGGCATCCCTCTAACTTTTAAACCAAGCGACTGTTTTTTTTTAAAAAAAAGATATGTACATTTGTATCAAAACTTTCAACAAAAATGGTTGTAACGAGATCGAGCTAGTACCTAGTTTTTGAGATGTAGCACATTTTCAACAACCGCAAACATAACTTTGTTCTTCATACAAACAGTTTAAAAAACAAAATTGTTTGCTCTCAAAAAAATATTGTGGTATTTTGGATTGGTGGAAGTAAGTGAGGAATCCTCTTACTTCACATTATTCAGTTAAAGTTGGCACAGGACCCTCAGTGGGCAAATCCGACTCGCACTTAGCCAGTTTTTTTTAAAAGGAGGGCAATGTTACGAGTCTCGAGCACTATCAAAACACTACATTTAAATTATTATTTGACGACCCGTCTGGTGTAGTAGTCGAGAAATCGCTTACTACGCAGAGGGTGCGGGTTCGATCCCCGCACAATACAAACATTTGTGTGCATGAACATGTCTGTTTGTATTGGTCTGGGTGTTATCTATGTATATTATGTATGTATTTACAAACAAAAAGTATTTAAGTATTATATCCGTTGTCTGGTACCCATAACACAAGCTTTGAGTAGCTTACTTTGGGACTAGATGGCGAGGTGTGGGAATGTCAGAAGGATTTTTGAAGTGAAAACTTATTTAGCGGCGTTGAGCACTTTTGTGGGATGGGGGAAAAATGTGAAACTCGCGTCAGGACACGTGACCTGATCGAAAAACCGTAAGACGGTTGGCGAAATTATGGATGTAAGTTGATTTTTCTGAGAGATAAACTTTTTAATGTAATTTAATATAATATAAATTGTAATGTTTGTGTACGATAGCGCAATAAATAAATATTGTATTCTATAAAAATCTATTCCAAAAAATCAAAAATGCACAACGTTGATATTCAAGTTTTCACTTCTGCCGGCACTCCCGGAGTGCTTTCACAGTTTTTTTTTTTTTTTATTATTCGTCTAGTTTTAATTGAAGTACCAGGCTCTATCTGAACCTTATTTTATTTTAAATTTGCCAATCGATGTATTTCAAGCCGATTGTAATTCCACTTTCACAAAATGGAGTAAAACCATTACGTTGATGGCTGTCATAATCTTTGCGACTTTTTGTCATGATATTCTGTAATAAAACAAATCGCTCTCTTTGATCTCCAATGTTCACTCCGCGTCACTCTTCTGGATTCATGTCCAATTCATTTACCCTCACAGCCATTCGACTTTGGAATGGCCTCCCAAAGACAGTACAAGCATCCACCTCCAAATTCTCTTTCAAGATGGCCCTCCGAGCACTTTACAACGAAGAGATATCGAACTTGTCTCACTGACCTCTTCTTCTTTTTTTCTCACATGTGTTCCATTAGTATTATTATTATGTGTATGTACTATGTGTATGTTTATTATTCCATAATTATGTATTAATGTATACGGTATTTATGTAATAAGTAGTATATATGTTTGTTTAAATACCTATCGTAGTTTCAATCAAGCTCTCACTTTTGCTCTTCTATCACTTCCTTCGCGCCGCCAGCAACTTCTCTGTATAGACCTATGGTTGACTGGTAGAGAATGCTTTTAGCATTAAGTCCGCCATATGTACCTTTTGTTTGTGCATGAGGTGTTTTAAATTAAAAAAAAATAACGCCTTTCAAAATTCCTAACGAGAAATATTGAATATCAATAATGGTCACACTGATTTGTACCGGCAGCAATGACGTATTCAAAGTGACAACTGTAGTTCCATTCTTGGCAATTCTTCTGATCGGTTGGTGATGGTATTTACATATACTTTGCAAGACAAGTATAATTTACTAGCGGTCCCCCGCGACTTCGTCCGCGCGTTTTGAGTTTGCTCCCTCCCCTCCCGTCGCAACGTCATGTTTTATATCCTAAAGCCTTTCCCGATAAATAAGCTATCCAACACAGAAATATTTTTTCAAATCGGTCCAGCAGTTTCTGAGGTAAGCGCGTTCAAACAAACAAACTCTTCAGCTTTATAATATATTAGTGCAAGCGCACGTTGTACTTAAGCTGCGAACATTATTTTGGTGCGGAGTTATGTTAAAACTGTGATAGCTCCTAAGATATTTATTGAAATCAAATGATATAAAGGCAACTTGGTTCTAAATGAAATGCTCGTGATGACGAATGTATTTATTTTGATAAGAATAAATACCTGTGTGTATAATACACCTCTAAAAATAATGCATTATTTTTTTTTACAAATTTATTAACATAAAAAAGGTTGTAGTAAGTCAACCATAAAAGATAGACATATGCTGTCGCGGACTTTATTATAGAACTCTTAATGTTGAACAATCCTGTCATGCATGATTTTTGTGTAACTTTAGCGGTTTCCGCAGCGTATAGCGCAGCGGAAGCTCTCAAAAGGAATATCTTTCTCCCGTTTTCGCAACATTTTTCATTTCTGCTGTGGTCTTATGAGTCATATCTTTATGTTATATAGCCTAAAGCCTTCCTCGATAAATGGACTATCCAACGTATAAATAATTTTTCAAATCGGGCCAGTAGTTTTTGAGATTAGCGCGTTCAAACAAACAAACAAACAAACTCTTCAGCTTTATAATATTAGTATAGATATAGATTGTGACTTACTTTCAACCTTACAGTATGGATGGCTCAATATTACGAGATGATACCTCAATAAATGTAAATGCAGATTTAAATTCGCCTATAACCGAGATGGAGTTACTGGGTAAGTGTGAAACTTCGTGAGCTCAAAAATATGGAAAGTTTTCAGCTAACACATCAGCTGCTTAATCAGAAGTTCGGAACATCAGGAAGATTGCAGACTTTGGGCATGATTGACACGAGTAACTTTCAAGTAAGTAAGGCGTATCAACTGATCGTAGAAAATATTGTTACGTGATGTATGAGGTTAAGTAGTTGCAAGGTATTTGGTAGTCACAAAGTATTTAGTAGTTGCAAAATAAGAAGCTGTTTTTACCTAAACTACCTATGCAAAGCTCCACACACTGTTAAACATGCAGGAATTATGAAAAGGGAAAGAATACCCTAAACAATTAAGTATGATGTGATACATTAATTGAGCACCATATCAGTAGGTATACGAACTTGTAGAAGCAAAGGTATACGAACTGGTAAAAATGACACCATAGTAGTTTTTGATTAGTCAAATTGGGTACAGATCCTTCATGTCTTGCATTGTGATTGGAGTGTAAATAAATCTAACCCTTTATATTCAACCAAATGGCTCTGTATTACTTATTGTGTAGGAGTAGACACTGTTCGATCTCCACAAAACGCACTCGAGAAGTGACATTGTATCCCCAACGCTATTGCGTCATTCGACAGCTTGCTAAATAAGGCAATTCGAATACCTACGTTGGCTAGTCACATCGACTAACCGACTGAGCGGGACATTTATAGTTCACAAGTGTGTGCGGAAACACAGGTGCACTTTCTATTCCTTTCACTCTCATAGACCGATGGAACAGCAACCTGACACGACCGGAAAGAGATCAGGGACCCTGTTTTTGAATCACTCGTGTGAAGATGACGTGTGATATTAATTGTTAAATGTCCCATTTTTCAAAGAAAATTAGTATATTTCCTCATGGAGAAAAGATAACTAAATTTTGTGAGTACTTACGTTTATATTTCGCGTGAGATTCATTATTTTTTAACTTGTTTTCGAATAAAAATCACTCTTCATATTCAAAAAAGATCTCCCAGGTGCAGGACCAACGGCTTAACGCTATCCTGAGAATTTATGATCAGAAAAACTCAGGATCCGATCGACCCCGGGTTGGACCAAAAATATTTACCATCCCGACCCGGGACCTCTGGCGCAGCCGTCACTTTAAAGTGCGACGCTACGCCACCAAGGCATAGTAAATAGATAATAGATTATTTACTACTATTTTGTGTAAAGGTGGTGCACCGGCGAATGCAGCGGAAGGGACAGGCGCGGGCGCGACGGGCCCGCCGGATGTCGCCTGCCAGCCTTCGTACACCAACGATAGTGGTATGTATAGAGGTAGAACACCACTTCCAGTTGTGTTGAAACAAAAAGAGTTTCTCAGCAAGTTTTGGGAAAAAGTGTAAGTATTTAGCTATAAGAAACTTTGTGCGAAGCTTACGTATTTTGTGTTAAATTTACTTCCCGGGTTCGATCCCCGGGTCGGGCCAAAAATATATACCTGAGTTGTTCTGTTCAGAAATTCTTAGGTTAGCCCGAAGTTTGGAAGTTGGCGGTGTTTCACCCCCGTGCTTCGGAAAAGCCGTTGGTCCTGCGCCTGAACTCTCTCCGGTCGAGTCAGATTGCTGTCCCATCGGGCTATGAGAGTGAAAGGAATAGAGAGTGCACCTGTGTTTGCGCACACACTTGTGCACTAATATGTCCCGCGCAGTCGGTTAGTCGTTGTGACTGGCCACCGTAGTCGAAATCGGCTAAGGGGACTATTATAAATTTACTTCACAACTACTTACATAAAAGTACGCGCTACATCCGAAGTAGGTGTTACGCTTTTCTTAACAGCTTAGAAAAGCTACACAGTACGAAATTAACTAGCTATTCGTATTTAATGGACTAAAAATGTATGTGTCTATCTCTTAGCAGGGTAACAATCTTAACGTCTGTGGAATACACTCCCTCTGGAGATTAGGAGGTCTGAGACGAAACTGTGTTTTAAATACAACCTGTGAAAGTTTCTGATTTAACAATCAAGAAACATGTTATAAGTATTTATGTATATCTTTAGTTGTTTATGTTTTTGGTCGTTATGCACTTAACAAATATGTATATTTAGTTTATACAACATCCTCCTGTACCCATAATAATCTTTCTGCATGATCTGAGGGTACCTATGACTGGGAAAGAATGCTGTTGGCATTAAGTCCACCTTTGGTACACTTTAATTTGTGCGTAAAATAATTAAAAATGTCCCTAAACTTTGATCCGAAACCAATTAGTACGTAGTTTTTCCCTTAAAATCTGATTACAGTGTGCCACATAAAACGTGAAAAGATTAACTCAGCGTGTCAGTGACACTTTGATACAATTATGAAACCTCCTTAATTGAGCGCTGAATGTTATAACAAGATAATCTTGTTATAGCAAGTATTCAGCAACTCCTTGTAAGTTTCCATCGCTGAAACTATAAGTACTAATAGCAATTAGCAGAACTTATTTCGGAGTTAACGATCAATTGTTTACAAGTGTTTAAATGAGGCGAACTGTTAACGTTCAATTTCTCTTGTTCACTAATCAATTCATCTTCATTAAACAAATCGAAAGACTACAAAGCTACTTGGCACGTAATATATATTTACAAGTGGGCAATAGACGGTTTTTGGGAAAAATCCTTTGTAAATAGACCAGCGTTTGTGTTTAGTGAAGGAAAGCGCTGTTTCACGTTCCATTATGGAAAATAAATAAAGCGTAAAGCCGAAATTATTTCAACTCTTAAACGGAACGGAGGTGGCCGCCCGTGACGCTGCAACTTTGCTGCCTTGTATTTGAACAATAGTTGTAGCCAAATTGGTTTTCGCTTTGTATCGATGGAATGTATGCAACGCATTTATATTTTCCAAATGATATAAGCACTTTAGTTTTGTTGAAGAAAAAATCTATGTATCTGAATGACGCGCTATATACATATAATTAGGTGAAGTACGCTAAAAACC
This sequence comes from Pyrausta purpuralis, assembly GCA_963924145.1. Taxonomy (NCBI): domain Eukaryota; kingdom Metazoa; phylum Arthropoda; class Insecta; order Lepidoptera; family Crambidae; genus Pyrausta; species Pyrausta purpuralis. Next base: position 15,628,796 of record OZ001651.1, on the reverse strand, counting down.
GCACTCTCCGCATCACAAATATTGTTTTTAATTTTTTATAGCAATCAAAACAAAAACAAATTTCATTTGTATTTCAGCATTACAGCCGTAAATATCCGCTGATTACCTTACACGCAGACAGTCACGAACGTCATTGACAATTCAGCGTCGGATCAATACAGAATACGGCAAAACACAATACAGAAACCGCGTTGACCGCACGCTCATTAAAGCGGGCCGCGTGCAAAAAATCGCCTATCGAGTTTTCAGTACAAAAACTCTCGACAATTTATTCTGGGCGGCTTGGGCATCACTAATCGGCGTCATCAATCAGCAGGCCGGGCGCGATCGGATCAAGTGACGGACACCTCCCCGCTCCGCAGACCCCTTTAATGCCTCTATGGCAGTTAATACCCCGTGCGATGATTCTGGGCTCGAGAAAAATACCTAATCTGAGTGGGCTGTAAGTATATGGACGCAGTTATGTGCTTGCCAGGGCATGAGCGGAGCGGGATGTGAACGGGAAAATAAGAAAGCATGTTTCGTACATGTTCGATGAAAGGTATTTTCTTTTCGGTGTTGTGAGGTAAACACCAACGGCTAGCTAGGAGCAAACATTTTGTAAGTCAGTTTCTTCATTTGATAGGCTAGCTCTAAATGAGCATTTAAGTTAAACCCCAAGAAATATGTATCGTATAATCACCTTTATAGTACCGACCGACCCTACAAAACTCTGTCGAGGGGAAAAAAATAAAAGAAAAATAATAAGAGAGATACCGAAGCAACATTCCGTGGGATTAAACAAAGAATACTTGAAATTTCATCCGCATAATATTTGACAAAGCCAATGTTTACCTCAGTCGTCAGAATGGCCGTTCTGTTTTCTGTGACAACAGAGTCTCCCCGATAGTTTGAGTAGCAGATAGTAGCGGTGAGCGCTGAAATATTGTGTCGCAAGTGAAATTTATGTCGCACAGATAGGGTTCAGACCAATTTTGCACGAAACAATCGTGGTCGACCTCTCGCGTTGACGCGGGTGTGTTTGCAGCCCGCTCCGAATTGATTTACCCACATCTGTTAATGTCACATTTTTTTTATGTCTCTCCGTCTATTATTCGGTGCGGATAATTTATCTAGATACTCGTACAGTGACACGAAAGTTTTATTGTATTTATCGTTTCGATCGTAAGTGTGCCACATTACTATTCGCTTTATTTTAGTAACGAAAACATGACGACCTCCGTAGTGTAGTGACTAAGCACGCTGGTTTCAAGGCGTCGCCGCTCCGGGGTCCCGGGTTCGATTCCCGGTCGGGTCAATGTAGAAATAAAAAATGATCTATATTGTCTCGGGTCTGGGTGTTGTGGTACCACCGTTGTGTCTGATTTCGATAAAACAAGTGCAATTTGCTACTTACTTTGGGATCATCAGAGCAATATATGTGATTGGTGTCCAATATTTACATTTATTTATTTATTTTTATTAAGTTTATACACTTTGTTATAAAAATATACTAGTGATTGTTGTTAAACAAGAATTATTAAGCTTGCTACTTAGAATATGATATCGAAACATACTTGGTATTAACATATTTTAATCACACGTTATTTAGTGCCTAGGTGCTAGTTTATATATATATTTAAATATTAAGAAGTCAATCATATTCATTTTAATGGTTTCTAAGTGATATAGGTATTCTATTCTTTGCAAACTATATTACTTTAGCTACTAACAGTCTGTTTCACAATGTTATAATAAATTCTGGTTAACGTTATCTGCCAATTCTGTAATAATATATAATCAAATCACGTTCTGTATTTGAATTATTCGTTGGTTGGTTCTTATTTGTCGATGATGCAATGGGCCCTAAATAATGTTAATTTGAATTGATATCAAAGTCAAAGTTACTTGCAACTGTAGATGAATGTGAAAAATCTATGATTAATGACGCGATGGTCGTGACACGGCGCTTGTTAGCAGAAAATAAACTCTTAAAATATTAAAATTTTCGGCCAAGTCGCACTCAATGTAATTGTGGAGTGAAATGTGACTGATTGTGACAGCTGTCTTGATCAAAGGGAGAATTTGCCTAAAATCACGAAATTTTGTCCGAAATTTTCAAAACCTCAGCTCTTTATTTTTTAGGGCCACAATATCAGAGTTGAGAATGGCTACTCTGAGGTGTTGTGAACATTTTGGCAATATGATCTTTGTACGAATTCAGAAGTTCTTAGGATAGTTATCTCTACTCCATCGTTGAATTTTTGATTCTGCTAATTGATACTAATATTTTGCTGGAGTAGGTGAAAGTTGTCCATCAATTTCTTTGCAAATCATTCGGGTAAAGTTGCCTATTATATTCCTACAATGTTTTATTGTAGTTATAAGATAAACTCGATACATTTAATACATTTTTAACATTTAACACGTTTTCGATGCCACCATAATGCGATACAATTTACTACAAATAGGTAAAAAGTTCTGTGTTTTAAATTTTGCTTTTTCTTGTATTAAACATATAACTTTTGTTTCAGAAAAAGCAATTTTAAGTGGCTACGTAACACTAATGCGACAATGTATCGAGCTAGCTGAGAAGGTGATTGCTGCTAAGGCATAGTAATAATTATTTTACTAAGATGTACGTTCTAATAAATAAGTTTTGTTATTATCTATTTTTATTCACACTTTCCTATACGAATCTAGTTTCTAGTTGCAAAGCTAAGTAATTGATTAGTTGTAAGCACCAGACTATATGTAGAAAGTGACATCCACAAAGGCAAAGACAAAGGCGCGCGCTGTTCATGTTTAGGGTTCCGTAGCCGAATGGCAAAAACGAAATAAACACATTACATTACATACGCGTATTATACGGGAACCATACAGGTATCATACGCGTTGCATACTGACATCATACGGGGTTCGTAGGAGTTCAGTAATTAAGGTAGAGCGTATTGTGTTGCATTTCGTGCTTGACACGTTCCTAGCACAGTCGTGGTGTGGTCCGGGAAAATATCATAAACACTCTACTAAAATGTTTGTCTTACACTACGTGTCGATTAATTAAAACTTTCACAAGGGCTACTAACAGATTTCCAAATACCCAGAAATGGCACAAAGCTTTGCGTTCCTTTGCTTTGTGATATCAATCTATGCATTTATGTATCCTTCATTAAAATGACATTAAAAGGAATTAATATCAAAGGAGGAAGGCAAATGTCTGAATATTAAAGCTGAAGTTAGTGCGTCGAATGAGATCGTTTGAGGTATTACGATCGATTGGTCACGGAACAGAAGTGGCGTGGAGTTGCATAATTAACATTCAAAGCAGAAATATATATATATTAATTATTTCCTATACTTAAGTCTAAAAACTATTGATAATATGTATGGAGATTGTAAAAAGTCAACCGCATTTAATATTAAAATAAAAAAAGAAAATGAATTTACTGCTACTGTGAAATTCATTGAAAGGTATAGGTAGGGTATCTACCAAGCCTCATAGCTTCAAAGTTAATTAGAAAAGATAACTTATTCATAATACATTATGCCAATTAACCTACGTTTTTGAAAGCAATTACTCAAGCATAAATTTTCTACTTGGATTGAAAGTTTCATATTTGTCTTCCTTCATTTCCCGTTTTTCCCAACTCGGAACGCTTAACCCGGTTTGAACTGAATGTTAAATAAAAACCTAAAAACTATGTCATCAAGATTAAGCCTGACCGAGGAGTTATCTGTGCATGCGACTGCGGGGCCGAAAAGGGAAATGACGTAGCCGAAACGACGGAAGCTCCTCGTCGCAATTTGACGTCAGTTTCGGGTATTTTCGACGGCGTGACGACGTTCGTTCTAGGACGTAAATGCTTAGTTTGGTTGCTTTAAGCCATCGACAAATAAGCACTATCGAACGAATAAGTAATTCAAATATGGAACGTCACTTCGTGTGTGGTATTGGACAGATAACGGTATTTATAGCTTAATTTGACATTGTGAAACGATTGTAAGTCATTTAAAAAGACACAAAAATTTTAATTAAATCAACAAATCAATGATGTTATTAGAAAAGTACCTACGATGAAACAATCAATCGCTCCGTCAGGCTGGGATTGTTTGCAAGTGTAATAAGATGTAATTCAAAGATTAGAAGTTCTCGTAAGTAGGATAGTAGAGAAGGAGCATATACAAAGCACATACTTATGCTCAATTTAATAAATATGATTATGAAAATGACGGTCTTTTGTTTTTAAAAAACAATATCTCTTATACTTATCTATCTCTTCATGAATTATTAAAAGATTTCGAACAATATTTTTCGAACGATGCGAATAAACATTATCTAGTCGATTGCAGTTTTTTTGGTTCGAATATTAAACACCAATCACATAATTTCTCTGGTCCCAAAGTAGGGAGCCAATGCACTTGTGTTATGGAAATGACACAACGGTGGTACCACAACACTCATACCCAAGACAATGTAGAAAATTTTGATTTCTATATTGATCCAACCGGGAATCAAACCCGGGAGCGGCGACGCCATGAAACCAGCGTGCTCAGTCACTACACCAACACACTACGTAACTGCAATCAAACTTTTTAAGAATTTTTCAAATTCAGAATTTAACAAAAATGAAGGCAAGGTTTTTCGTATCAGTTTTTATAAGCTGTTTATATACGTATATACTTTCTTTTTCATCTCGTTAAACCTGGAAAGTTAAAGGTTAAGAGGATTATAGAACGTTAATGTTCCAAATAAGCTCAAGGTGTGAGCGAAAATGTAGTCTTTCGGATTACTAGAAAATTTTCTAACGTTGATTAAACTGAGATCGGGTTGTTAAAATGTTGAATCAGAAATCAAATCTACAACGTGCTAGAACTTTATATATATTTATATTTATGTAGGTAATTACTATTATGGCCTTTATCGCATAGAATTTGTACAAAATTATACTTTAAGAACTTTGGAAAAACATTTATAACGAGATATAAGAAATATTTACATTCGATTTTTTTTAAAATGTGTTTGTTTTTGACACGTTGATAAGTCTCGATTCGAAATTCTTGATCAAACGAAATCAAACACTGAATTCCATGCATTGTTTCAAAGCGTCATGAGCACTTTACTAAAGCCAACGATTTCATATAAAATATTTCATACCGGCCATTGTATTTTTTTGCGCAAACCAATGAAAAATGATTTATCTTTCAGTTTATGTGCGATCGTGTCGTTTGCCAATACAATTTGCGTGACGGTCAAACAATGCACGATTCGACGCAAAGTCTAAGTATTATGATGTGATTGATTTAAAGATATTGCTTTATTTCAAAAAAAGGTCAGGGTGGAATAATATACCGTTTTGTACATCTATTCATAATTTGATGCCGTTAGGTACTTATTGAAAGAGGTAACTCGGTGTGTTGAAGAATATAAATATAATAAATATAATACTAGAAATAAGTATAAGCTTGCTATTCCACAATTTAGGCTTCGAAAGGTTGGTAATTCTTTCATGGGGAAAGGTATAAAATTTTTCAATAAACTACCATAACACATTATTAACTTACCGGTTAATAAATTTAAAACTGTTATTAAAGAAACCCTTATGACGAAAGGGTATTATAAAGTAGATGATTATTTAAATGATAATAATGTATGGACTTGCATGATCACTACAAACATTGTAAACCTTTTTAAAAGAGGCATTGACAATAGTGACTGAGTTTCTTGCGCAGCTTCTTCTTAGCACTAGCCCACAATTGTCCCGAAGCTGTGGTAGGGTTTATATTGGGACGTGTAAAAGTGCCCCCAGAGGGTTTATTTGCATAAATAAATGACTTTTATGATTTTTAATAATCTTATTTCATAACAAAGTTAATAAATAAACAATAATCAATGCAAGAAGTAAAATTACGCGGGACTATTCCACAACAACCAATCTAATGTCAAACACAATCTCTATCTGACAGGTCTTGTGCTGTCCACGAGTGCTAGTGTTGTCTTACATAGTAATTCCATTATCGATTATCCTCTAACAGTATATTTTAAGAGCAATACATAAAATAACATTTAATTATTAGTTTAAACGTTGCTAAAAAAGTGTTTGTTTTAGGTACCTAAGGTAATAATTCCTTACGACATAATAAAATTAAAGTATTTTTTTAAGACTCGGTTTTGTGATCGATAGTTATATCGACTAATGGTTAAATGTCATTTCCATTGAATATTTACGATTGTGCATGATGAAAGAAAAAGATACCTTTACCACATGTCAGAATGGCTTTTTTATGAGCATTGGTTAAGGGAAAAACTTTTTCTTCAAAAAACACCTTTAGTAACGATATTTAACTATTAGTTGAGTTAACTACGGATCACGCAACCGGGCCTAATACATTAAATTAAGTTCTAAGTGGCTGCAAATAGTAATGAGTCACTAAACTTTTGTAATCAAGGTGGCACAAGGGCAGACGTCAAAAGTGGTTTAAAGAAGTCAGTGTACGCCGAAACTGCTTTGCTGGTAAACATGTAATTTGTTTGTTACTGTTATTACCTTAGTTTAATCCCACGTAGCCATTAAAAACTTTATGCGAGTGTTTTGTACCTAGAAAAGTGAAATTGTATGTTTTAATTATTAAACAACGTTGTCTTTTAGTTGATTGGAAAAAATCCATAGCAACAAATTGAGTTGACAATGAGCTGTTTTCTTGTTATTAGTTGTTCATATCATGGAGAGATGGCGCTAGCGTAACTTTAGGAAACAATATTAAACTTTATTTTGGTAATTTAGCAGAAGGTTATGCCTTCCGCCAAACTAAATAATAAATAGTAAATCAATATTATTGTTTATCTTAAGTAGGTTAATAAAGGACTTTATTATGTCAAAAATAAGTATCATAATAAATTCAAAAGTCACTAACGCATTTTAAAATATTTACTTGCGCGATTTTTCTGTGTCCATGGTTTTCACGAAAAATAAATGTTTCTTAAGCTATCCTAACGCCATCTAGTGCGACCTTTAAAATGATGGGAGAAAACTACTTATTAATTAAGAACGTGTCACATAGGTAAGTAACAATATTGCCCGATTCTTGATAAGGCTTATGTTCGACCTGTCTAAAATATTATCATCAATCCTAAAATACAGTTTTTTTTATATTCTAGTTACCCTTTAACCCTAAAAAACAACCATAAAATATTTAATAAGTTACCAATCAGTCTATTCTTAGTGACTGACACCAATAACTGATTTCGTCTCCTAAGGTGTGCCACGACAAAGAGTCCTACAATTATTATTTCTCGCAAGGATTATACCTTTGAAATTACGACATCGCTGCAAACAATGCGGCGCTGGGGGTGACAATCTGTTCAAAGAAAATATCTGTAATTGCCTCGTCGAGGCCAGGGTGTCTACTCTGAATCAAGAGGTTTGTAATTTCGGAGTGGATAAAGGATGGAAGGCCGATATCAGCTTTACATCTTGTATAGCAGATAGTTCAATTCAGAAAAATCATATCACTGAATCTGAGGTAGGTATTTGTGTGATGAACGAACTAAGTACCATACCAACCAATCACGTTTAGTTACGTTAAAAGCAGTACTTTTTCCACCTTTATTTGGGCGACGTAATGTACATATTTCGAAATTAACCTTTGTACCTGTGCTCTGTTGTCATTTTTACAGACTTCAAAATGAATTGACACACTGCGAATTTTAGCATCGATGCAGTCGCTATGCAGTCGGTTCAGTCAGTAAGGTTTAAGCCCACTTATCAACCCGTCACGGTGACAGAACCGTATCAACTCGAGGTTACGAGGCGTTCAGTTTTATTTGTATGAAACTTCATACTCAACACACATCTATCAACTTCGTAACGTCACCACCTCGGATCGAGACCAACTCGGGACACACTCTCGACCAGCGGCGTATGCGTTGTTAGGCGCTTACGACGCGTCGTTCCTGACTGCTATCCGTCCACCCTGTCAAACGGGCTGTCATTCACAAGAAGAACTGTCATAAGGTTGTACCAAACACGAGGCGAGGCGTTCGCTTTCCGGTGTCGAACCCATGCCGAAGCGTTTCTGTTCCCTTAACGTGCTTCCCTATGGTTGACGCCTGGTTGGTGCTGTTCCCGTGCCGGGTGAATAGATTTGATGAAGATATGGGTAATAAATAACAAAAAATTAAGAATAAAAAAAACCACAGCCTTCAAAAAACTGACTCAAAAGCCTAAAATAACGTAATCGTGTCTTCTGTTTAGGAGTGAGATTTTTAAGGTGTTTTTTTGTTACCTGCTCTTTCCAATCCATAACCGTGTACAACAAAGACGCCTAGATCTGAAAATACGGACGAAGGCTTACATATTAGGGCTCTGAGTACCTATTTCTTGGATTGAAAAGGATCTTTATGCCGTATTGCTTGATTTCGTTGGTAAGAACAAAGGGCACACGCCAAGCCAATCCTCCAGAATTCACACCGTTATTTTATTAATTTTCAGGGATTATAGTGGATGAGCGTAACAAAATATAGGCTACATAAAAGGTTCTTAGACTATCCAATTTATATAACTTGGTCATTTTCTACACTTTCAAAGTAGTTATAGCTTATTTAAATCAAAAGTGTAGAAAACAGGTTATAATTGAATATTATTTAAAGCTCAAGTGTAAGAAAAAAAAATAACGTCAAAATTATTCACATTCATAATTGTAATCATAATCATTTATTTGCTTTTGAAGTGTGGTATATGTCAGACCATAAATAAGTGTCAAAAAGTTCATACATTTTATATTCAGCCATAAAAAAAACAATGCAAATATAGAAAAATCGTAATATTAATAACTGTCTGAATAAATGTCTACAAATTAAATGTTATCATTAATAATTAAGAGCACTTTCACACTTAAGCGACTTTAGCAGCGCGGCAGTCGCGCTGCTGTCAATTTCTTATACAAAATGACAGCAGTAAACCTTTCACAATAGATATACGCGCTGCTGTCACTCTAATGTAAAGGGACACTTAATATCAATCTTAGAGTTCACGTATTCATCAACTGTGTATTACTTTTAGCCAGTCAAATTATTTATTTTTAAATACATTCAATGGGAGCCTTGTCAGTGAATAAGGTAGTTTGTTATAAATTGAAATATAATTTGGGTAACTGTTTCTTTTTAAAAAACGTGTATTGGGGCTGTAATGAATGACGGTAGCAATAGTTTTCCTTGATGTCTCACAGCGCTTCTGTGTAGCCCCGAAGTATTAATAATTCAAAAGTACCTACTTCCACGGAGGTATATACCTCTGTGGAAATAGGTACTTTTGAATAATCGACAAGAATACATAACACTTCGTATTACAGATCGCGAAAAACTCACCACGTTTCCGCAAAATTCGAAGGTGAAAACTCTGGTGCTTATTAAGAAATGTTGGTGCCTTATTACGAACGGGAGGGAGAATAATTTAGATTTAATGGTGCAGAAGATATTATAAGCTACCTCCGCTATATAGGCATGATGAATTGGGCCAAACTTGTAAATTTTCCCGGAGTTTGAAGAATCCCGGTACTCGCCAAGTGGTTTTACCCACTCGACTGTTTCTTTATGATGGAACTTGTGAGAATTTTTGAAATATCGATCCGAGTTTTATGTGGGTACTCCAAAGTTTGAAGGTGTACACTTAGAATTTATTATTAAGATATATTAAGCCTGGAACGAATGGTAACGCTTGTTTAAGTTTACGGATTCGTATAAAAGTGTAAATTTTCACTCCGACCCCTACGAATTTCGTATGGAGTGAACCCAGATTGTTTTCAAAACGAAGAAAGTTAAGTAACAAGTATGATATAGAAAAGTTATGGATCTGTGAGCCTTTTTACTTGGGATGTTTAAACGAAGATTTCGCTCTGTATCTAACAAACAAACCGTGAAAAAAATATTACCAATGATCACTTCCTAGGAAAACATAAAATCAAAGGCTTAGCTTTAAGCGATATTAACCTTACATACCAAAACACATATAAAACTTATAAAGAAAATACAATAAGAAATAAACATGAAATTAACGATGACAATATTTAAAGCATATTTCTTATGCTCTTCAGTGTTTACTTCGCTAGTGTGTACTTTTTTATATAATAATAATAAATAAATATCCTTTGAACATTCCCACACATCGCCATCTAGTCCCAAAGTAAGCTACTCAAAGCTTGTGTTATGGGTGCCAGACAACGAATATAATACTTGAATACTTTTTGTTTATAAATACATACATGATATACATAAGAAACACCCAGACCAATACAAACAGACATGTTCATGCACACAAATGTTTGTATTGTGCGGGGATCGAACCCGCAACCCGCTGTGTAGTAGGCGATTTCTCGACCACTACACCAGACGGGTCGTCTGGTCGGTACTGAGTCAAAGCATCCAGTAAGTCGCTTTTAAGACGGTGGGGCGGGGGGCCGGGCCGGTCAATTTCACCGCAAACGATAGCCCAAAGGGAATCCTATACTACCAACGCACATGAAGGTGAAAAGACCGTGCCGCAGGTGCCCGCCGCGTCGTTGTGGCGGCGTACTGGCGGAGAATCGCGGCATTGCGGCCATCGACGACGGGCAGATGCGGTCCTTATTTCTTCGCGGTCAAAAAGACCGGCCCGCCCCTAGGTCTGGCAAGATATCATGAATGAAAAAATCCGCTGTCATCGGCGGTGAATTCAGCTGTCAAAATTTCACTCTAACTAAGGCGCGACGGACGGACCGGGGCACATATGCGATAGGATTTAAGATGATATTATTTAAGCAAATATGTTTACTTTTTTGTTATAATAATAAATAAAATATCATTGATTTTGTATGTTAAGTTTGCATAAGGATCCAAAATTTAATTTAATATGATTTGGTGGTTTTTATGTTAATATTTTTTAGATTTGGACACTAATCAGAAACTCAGCCTGCTAAGCCACTACAGAGTTCGTATATAAAAGATAGGTAGAAATAATTCTTTATTTTACTAGTTACTTAACGTTCATTAATAGCTTTCTACAGGAGAAAATTATATTTGTTTCTTAAATAAAAGGCTGTTGATTTTTCACTGGTTAAAATTTAATCCACGCACGGTTCTATAATATTTCAGTTAATAAAGCTGAAGGAAGTGACGTGGGATGGAGTCTTTAGAGGGTTCTAACGGAAAGCCATGGACTAATATTTGTTTCCTTTTGTGTCTATTGAACCACGTCTCTTTATAGTAAATGCCCGTATTAGGTAGTGAAATTTACTTTGACTGCCTTTTTGCTTTGGGAAAATCCGAGCTTGTACTCGTCCTTCGTTTTATATACCTTCTTAATAAATTACTACTTAAAATACTTTTAGGAATATTGTTAATAGGCTAGCCTATTAACAATATTCCTAAAAGTAATTATAACATACAAATATGGTTTACAAGATACTAACACTTATTTATGTACATTATTCATATTGACTTAAACCTATTTATGACATTATTGACAACAAAAATCATTTGCTACTAAATTATGCAACCTGTACCACTAATCGATAGCGGTATCGATAGTCTCATTAACCTTGTTACATCCCTAACACTCGATGCTTATGTAACGGGCTATGTACTGCAGCAGGCGCTGCGCCCGCGCGCACCGGTCGGAACAGTCTGCCTTGATTAATTTTTGTGCTATCGTTTCGCGTGTGTATGACTTTTTTTCTCCGTGTTGTGCCTTCTAGACTTATATATTTTATATGTAGACTATATTTGTGGCACTGGACAATAATAACGATTTCAAACGTACGTTGGAGTCTTCATTTCATCTTCCTACCAATCACACACACATAACGTATAAACTTGATAAGACTTGGCATTTTGATATTTTTTTAAAAACATCGTCCCTGCTTATGTGATGGATTGTTTTGAAGCAGATATGTATGGACTTATGAGTATGGTTAAGGCGATAAATATGCGCTGGCGGTGTTTAGCGGCAATAGTTTTACACACACACGCCGATAGTACACGAACGCGTTTGCAACTATTAAAGCCGACAAGGATGCAACTATCATATTATAAAGCTACTTATGTTAAAGCGAGACATAACAGATGCTAATGTCACATACCGCATATAAATGCGGCGAGATGGCCTAACGGCCTAGCGGCGAGTAAGACGCGGCTGCGTATAACCGCTTGTGCATAATCTATACTAATAATAATATTAGAAAGAAAAAATGACTGTTCGTTTGATGCGATTTTATCTCAAAACTACTGACCTGATTCTAAAAATTGTTTCACCATTAGTTCTGCATAATCTGTCATGAACATGGGCTATATCATCATCATCATTATCATCCAAAGGACATCCACCGCTGAACATAGGCTGAGAACGATGCCTTAACTATTTGACAATAGTGCAAATCAGGGCTTGGAAACCGGAATTTTTTTTGAACCGGTTTGACTAAAATACTGGTGGAACTTTTTGAAAAAGGTTATGTTCCTTTAAACCGGTTTGGAAAAATATGGGTATTTTGCATTAACCGGTTCAACTTTTCGTTCAGGCAGGACAACCACTCTGAACTTCGTTAAGATCTGCAAGCGGTGAGCGCATATGACGTTTGTTTTTGAATCTGATAATTAGTTTAACATATTTGAACAATATTCGGTCTAAAAACAAGTCGTGTTGCGATCGTCGCGAGCGGCTACGAATTAACCGGTTTATTGAGGTTCACAGTATTGCTTTTATTTGGTTCCGCTCCGGAACGGAATTTTACGATAAAACCGGTTTAATCGTTATAATACCGGTAAATCTTGAACCGGTTTCAAGCCTTGGTGCAAATTTATTTACTACAGTTTTATAGATGACATCAATATCTACAATAAAATCTGCAATAACTTATATTACGATAACTCTTTTAAAAGTTGAAATATGCAATTTTAGCCGATACAAAGTAATTGAGCCACAGATTTCGTACCACGGTATAAATTCTCATCCAAATAAATTGTCATATTAGTACCTGTAAATAACTATATGGATAATTCAAGGGTGCGATTGTCTAAAGCAATCGTATTCATTTGACAATTCAAAACGTAAGGTATGGTCTGTCAAATGGCAAAGAACAAAGGGTTTGGCAGATCATATCGTACGTTTTGAACTATTAAATAAATACGATTTACACAATTCCACCTCAGATCTGACATACCATTATAAAGTTACCATGACAATAATATTTTATCAAAAATTCAAATGTAGGAACAACGCGCGTCCTGAGCGACTATAGCGTCTTGATGCGTTAGATGGCGTTGTAAGTTTTAACTTGAGAGCTCGAGATTTTCTGAACAGCTAGAGGACATCTGTCATACTTCCTATGGTCAGCCAGGTCTATTGGTAACCGAGTCCTGGGGCCCTTATGCTAAATAGCTGATTAAAAATAATTCTCATGGCTCAAGTAGATTGACGACGCGCGCTTGCGCTCGCCGCTTTGATTGCTGCACTGGCCTCAGCACCATCGAGGTCACTGCTGCCTAACCACCTTACGAATCATAATCGCTTGGACCACGCGTCGCCTTTAGTTTAAAGTGCCGCTCGTTTTTGGGTGGTGTGTGCAGACTTTTGTCATCGTGCAAGGCAGCAGAGACCTCGACTCTACTTACCATGTGTAGTACGCGGGCGACACCGCGGGGGACGGCTTGAAATTACTAATCTTGCAACTAAAACAATCAAATGCGCCATAAAACAATGTTTACCTTATTAACGTAGATCTTTCTTATTTTATAGAAAATATTGCAAAATGATACATGTATGTACATTCGGGTCACACAGGTTGTACTACCTACATTCTACAGGAATAAAGGTTGCCTTGTGCGAAAATCCTTTGATATCAAGAGCCCATATAAATCAAAGGCTTACAGAATCTTAAATTCTAAGTCTGACATGCGAAGGCCACAAAAGAATTAGGACGTTACGACAAAAACGTGACATAGCAAGTTTGATGTCCGAATACAAAAGGTTAAAGTGGCAGAATGGGCACAGATGTCCTACACTATAAGTTATGTCCTTATTTCTACACTATATGTCCTTTTCACTCATATGACTGAGGAAAGGCAAGGTCTTTCGGCCGTATCAAGCAAAAATGGGTCTCCTTGCCCCTCTTGACAAATAGAAGTGCAACGTAAACTAAATTATCGTGTGGACAAAGCGAGCAATGACCCCGCCCCGGGCTCAAGTACTAAATTGTGCACAGTAAAAACAAAAGGCAGTAAAAATATATTCATACTTAATATTTATTTTCAATAATTTGTATTTTGTTGTTGTCATAAATTAATTTAAAATTAAAAGAGATTTAAATAAGTGTTCAAACATGTTTTGACGTAAAAAATGATCTACCTATTTATTTACTTACAAATTTTCTGAAGGACTATTAAGTAGTTACAAGCATAATTTAAGTAAGTAAGTTGTTTTAAAAAATGTTTAAGGTTAAGTTGTAACAATTATCTTTTTAGGGATGATTTATTCTACTAGAAACTGAACAAAAACCTTTATAACCAACACAAAAAAAAGTTCGACAATGTATTTGTGCCCAAAAGAATAGACTGGAAGAAAATGCCACATTGCGTAAAGTCCACCTTTCGTACGAATTTTGGATGAGTTATAAAGTGTTATTGAATTTAATTATTATATGCAAAATGTCTCGTTTAAATTGTAAGATTTTTTATTTCAAATTTATAAATAATCCTACAATTATATCTATTTAGGTCTAGGAATCAAAATAGACAAAAATATGTATGAATCAAAATATAAATTACCTACCATTCCTAAAAGCATCGTACGCTACATAGTTTCCATCAGCTGCCAGGTATCTGCAGCTGTTTGATTGAGCACAAAATCACTGAAAATGATATTTATTATGTCAATCATATCCAGTTTACAAAAATGAAAATGTTCTTATCACGACTATGAAATATTTTTAAGGCAGGCATAGTACCTAAATGAATCTATACTAATATTATAAAGCTGAAGAGTTTGTTTGTTTGTTTGTTTGTTTGTTTGTTTGTTTGAACGCGCTAATCTCAAAAACTACTGGCCCGATTTGAAAAATTATTTTTACGTTGAATAGTCCATTTATCGAGGAAGGCTTTAGGCTATATAACATAAAGATACGACTCATAAGACCACAGCAGCAATGTAAAATGTTGCGAAAACGGGAGAAAGATATTCCTTTTGAGAGCTTCCGTTGCGTACGCTGCGGAAACCGCTTAAGTTACACAAAAATCATGTATGACAGGATTGTTCAGCATCAAGAGTTCTATAATAAAGTCCGCGACAGAATATGTCTATCTTTTATGGTTGACTTACTACAACCTTTTTTATGTTAATAAATTTGTAAAAAAATAATGCATTATTTTTAGAGGTGTATTCTTATCAAAATAAATACATTCATCATCACGAGCATTTCATTGGGAACAAAGTTGCCCTTTATATCATTTGATTTCAATAAATATATTAGGAGCTATCACAGTTTTAACATAACTCCGCACCAAAATAATGTTCGCAGCTTAAGTACAACGTGCGCTTGCGCTAATATATTATAAAGCTGAAGAGTTTGTTTGTTTGAACGCGCTTATCTCAGGAACTGCTGGACCGATTTGAAAAAATATTGTTGCTGTGTTGGATAGCTTATTTATCGAGAAAGGCTTTAGGATATAAAACATGACGCTGCGACGGGAGGGGAGGGAGCAAACTCAAAACGCGCGGACGAAGTCGCGGGGGACCGCTAGTATTAAAATAAACTGACCCTTTTTATTCTATGGTTCCAACATTTAAATTTCATAGAAACTAAATGAAAATGATATTTTATTTTAGCTCATATTATCAGATAGAATTATTTAAAAAAATAAAAAAAAACATTAAAAGATCGTGATTGCATATTATATCATTTGATATATAGCTCATTGATCAATTCTAACAAAAAAACCTTGACACACCTCACGAAGAAAAATACAATTTTACGTAATTGATATGAAATAACGATGGAATTAAACGCAATATCGTCATCACTTCATTAGGCGTGACGTCAGCACCATCCACGGACGGACTATGTTGCAACTGTGGGTCAAGTAGTTATTTTAAACCATAAAATTATTATTCCTACCGCAAGAGAAGGACAAGTAAAAGCTGTCAAACAAAACCGATTTAACTAACTTTAACTTTAAATTAAGTAGTAACATTTGTAGCTTAAAATGAGATTGCCTTTCATTCAGGTGATTTATACCAATATTCTTAAGTTACACATATTATATTATACATTAGTTTACCGCATGATAAACAGTCGATACACGTCACGACACGACAACACACACGTAAACTAAATATTATTTCTTTATACAAAATATTCGAAGATATGCATTACCTGTGTTATTCTGTCTTTACTTTTTATGTAAATTTACGTTTATAGAATAGAGTAATCAAACTTACTGCGTACTTTTAATTTGAAACGCATTGTTAAATATAAATCAAATATTAAGAGGCTTCGATATGGACTACCTACTTTACCTGTTGAATTATTATTTGTTGGGGATATTTCGCTGTAATGAGCAACAATCAATCACCGATTAAGTCACCATGTTTTAGGAGAATTATTTCTTCAAAATATACACAATTTCACTTGAATTTTTAAAAATCAAATTAAAGACATTTTCAGCGAGCCTTCATGGGCCTCCAAACTGACTGACAGCCGCCAAAGACGGTTCTGTTACATTGCATCTTGCATCTCTTTTTATCATACAGTTTGTTGCTCGTGACATCTCGCTCTTATCGTTCTATTCCAAAGAGATTAAAATTTTATGATCATAACAGAATAAATTCAAATTGAAAATAATAAACTCTGTGAGCGTCAATTATTCGTTAAACCATGTTAGTAATTAAATAAGTTAGGGTTAGTTTAAATATTTTACTTAAATTTGTCTAAATTGTTCTAGAAATAATCAATTGTCATCAGATTTTGGAATTTGAACTATATTTTCAACTTTTGAACTTATTGTTGCATACCAGATCTATTTACAAACATTGTACGAGTAAATAACGAAACTGCCGTCTAAAACCTCTTCCCATTTTTATTTATTTCAGTGACATTTTCAATTGTTATTTCCTAAAGTCTCAGGAATTCTTATCATTAACAAGGTTACACGTCACTGGTTCCGTAGTATTTTGTGTTCGTCGTCTTTATTGTTCAATATAGGGCAACGTAGTCGTTAATTCTAACTAATTGATCTTTTTGGTCCTCGGGAATGACAGGTAATCTATCAATAAAGTTATTACTTTACTTGAGCGATGGTCTTTTGAAAGTTTAATAGGCTTTTATGTGTGGGGTGTTAAATCTATCGGAGGCTTTACCTTGATAAGTTTGTCACGTTTAGATCGGGTTGGAAATATTCCATCGAAAACGGATGTATTTTACCTAAGTAAAACGACATGAATACGCTAAATAATATTTCTTCATTATGAGTAGTAATTTGAAACACATGGCAAAGCTTCTACCTGACGGTGTAAATGTTGAGAATATTGAATCATAATGTGTGGTTCTAAAAGATCGCAAAGTCGTATGTTGTAAAGCTGTACCTAAACTTTTTATCAAATATGTTAACGTTGTAAGTACTTTCAGTTATTCTAACTACGTCGAATCCAGCGAATCCGATCCCCTAAAAACTATGTCTAAATATCACCAGACTAGTTGGTATAGACGATAAATCATTGTGACATTTCAGCAAGTGACATCGACATCGGTCGTTAGAGCAGCGTTGCCGATAACACACAAAAACAGGAAAACCAGCGGAATCGAGGCGGCTTATTTCAAGCCGTGAAGCCTGGGGGCTCTATTTTTGAATCGCTCGTGTCTAAATTTCCAACTTCCGTACGACAGTCTGCAGTCGACATAGAAGTCTAGCGCTTGATAAGATGCGAGTGGTTTAGAAATAGAGCCTCGGATGTATTTTGGATAGCAAATTCGTAATTTGATCCGATTTTGTGAGAGACAGGTACGGAAATGGGTCGGCGTGATGTGCGAGGTTCTATTTTTAGAGATAGGTTGTCTAAGCTTACAACGCATTATGGGTTGGTTATTCTTGATTAAAACTTTTATAGGCCGTTATTATATCTCATGTTAATAAATAAAAAACTTTAAAACTACAGTCCGTCCAATGAAAGCGTGACCCGAGTAAACACGGACATAGTTTTAGAGATTAGGGATTTTATAGAAAAAACAACGGTTGAACAAACATAATTTGAAGAATTCTGTTTTTGGCTGATGAAAGTGATAAGTCTTAGAATAACTTCCAGGTTATGAAACCTGTAATCATAAAAAATACTATAATTATCATTATTATTATTATTATTTACTTTGTAAAGAGTAATAATCTAAAAAGGATCAACATTATTTTGCAATCACAAAACAACGTGTCTTTGGCATTTTGAGCACATAGCCAATATCAAACTTATTAAGAAATTCCAGGTCAAGCTTTTATGAGACGGACTATATTTATTATTTATGTGATGAAAGCTAAAGAATAAAAATAAAGAAAATAGATGAACAAGTTTCAATCGAAATCCAACCAAACATTCAGTTGCATTCATGACTAAGTATACAAAGTTCTTTTGTAAGTATTTGGCAGATAGCACTAACCGGAGCTCATTTAGACATTTTTAAACAGGTCCACTCGTATTGTAGAGTACTTATACATAATATTTTATTAAGGACTTGTAAAGAATAACTTGGTATTCAAAACTGTTTTTTCTTCCATCAAATCGAGACAACAGTAATAAAACTTGGTCAAATCGAATATTGTAATGGGGATCCTGGCACGTGCAACAGATTGATAAAGTTCCGGCACTCCGCGATCCAGCGTCCGAACGCAACAGTTTTGAAAACAATTCAAAGAGGATAACCTTGTTGTCCTAGTTCAAAACAACTGCTGAAAGAAAATAATTTAACAACTCAGTGATGAAAATATATATTTTTAGAGGTGTTTTTGAAATGTTCTATTAGATACTCTGATTTTTAGGGTTTCGTAGCCGAATGGCAAACAACGGAACCCTTATAGTTTTGTCAAGTCTGTCTTTCCGTCTGTCTTTTAAAGTTTAACATTATACAGCTAGATGCATCCAAAGTGGTAAAATGTCCCCCCCCCCCCCCATCTAACGTCTAAACTAAGTGTGTGTAAAAACAAAGTTATATTTGCTGTCAACAAAATATTGTGGTATTTTACTAAGTGAAAGTAACAGGATTCTCTAATTCAGTTAAAGTTGGCATGGAACCCTCAGTGCGCGAGTCCGACTCGCACTTGGCCGGTTAGTTTTATTTATTGGATAGACAAAAATATCATTTGGTGGGATACCACTTTTTCATAATAAACAAATAGTGTTGTTCCTTAATGATCGACAAATTCAATTGTTACCTATTCAATCGTTCCCTTTAAATAATTTTATGGTTTTAGTTTTTAATTTAATAAAAAAGTATTACTATGAAAAAAACCGTTCTTATATATCATGTCTCCTAGAAATACGAGTACCATATTTTTTTTTAAAGTTGTAAAAAGTCTAAATAGGCTCAAGTCATACAAGAATTTGCCCTTGTTAGCGAAACGACCTACATTTTTTACTCATTAGAAAACTTTGTTTGTTTGTTTTATCTGTTTATAGCTCTATTCAACGCTTTAGATGTATTGGTAATCCAGATTAGTAGAATAACATAATTGAAAAATCGTATTACAATTTCAATGATTCGCCCATAGTTGAAATGTCACAACACTATTATGTCTGAAGACTAAAAACACGTTAACCCACAGGGTGTCATTTTTAGGGTTCCGAAGCCGAATGGCAAACAACGGAACCGAAACGGACTTAAAAAAAATGGTTCTAGGAACCTCGATGTCATTTAAAGAGACCTATTACCTTCATAGACACCCCACATAATTTTTTTTCGGTTTTAATTTCATGTATGGGCGACCTTCTTATTTTTTTAAATTTTTGTATGAGAATCGAAAAGCGGTTAACAGGATACATCTTCCTACCAAATTTCAACAGTGTGATGCTTATAATTACAGAATAAAGTGGCTGTGACGTGTCCGTATGTCACAGCCAGACAGACAGACTTGACGAATCTATAAGGGTTCCGTTTTTTGCCATTAGGCTACGAAACCCTAAAAATCGGGGAAATAATGGGTAATTTCGTACTTTTCTTTCAAAAATTAAATCTAAAAAATATAACTAAAAAGCCGTTTGTTAACATTCAAGTATAAAACATAATTAAAGGGACTAAAGTCCTTTAGAGTCAAGGAGAAAATGGCTGTACGTAACTAGAAATAAAAACGTTAAGTGACGTCAACGTTCTTTTATTTAAGTATTCTTGAATATTTTTTGTGAACAAAACTCAGGCACTATATTAAAATGCTTGTTTTTTACTGTAAAATAAATAATTTAGAATGTATTTATTGCCATTAGATTGAAACTTTAACAACCTTTCCTCAGATGTTGACGACGTAAGGTTTTTAAGTTTCAAGACACTTTTAAAATACCGCGTTTATTGCTTATATCTCAAATTGAGATTGTGTGGCCTAACGTCTTTTTTTGTCATCGTACGGTAGTTTTAATTGCTCTACGCTTGCAACATTAAAAAAAGTGAGATTAAAGCTGTCGTTCTGGTCTATCTAATAAAAAATAGAGGTTTATAAACTTGGCATTTATTTATTTTTAGCGCTCCTTTCATGTATTTAATAAACCATAAACTTACAAAATTTATAAAAGTCAATTTCGAATCTACGAGTTAGTTTATACGAGTATAAATTGCACTTGGTTTTTATGTATCTGAAAAAAATATATGTAGGTACAGTATTTAACCACTTACGTATTAAGTCTCTTTCGCATGGCCTCATCTACATAGGTACGAGTAGATAAGATGATTCACAAGAGGCCTGTGTGAAATTGGTATTCAAAAATCTTTCCATAAATAACGAAGTAGGCCAACTGAGTTCAAAGTGACCTAGACTAGCAAATTAGGTAAATTTAAATGAATATGCTAAAACCGTTTTTTTTAAATACTAGCGGGCTATCACAGAAAAATGTGCTCTGTTACAAAAACCACTAGTTCGATTTCGGTCAAACGAATTTTCGTTGAAAGTCTTTGTCTCAATATCTGCATCACGTTTTTTCAACCGACTTCAAAAAGAAGGAGGTTATCAATTCGACTGTATTTTTTTTATTATTATTTATTTGTATGTATGTTACCTCATATCTCAGTCGTTTGTCGACCAAATCGGAATTTTTTTTCGCCTACTTAGAGGGTGTACCTTCTAGTTGGTCCCATTATTTCCATTTTGGGATCTGATGATGGGATCTTGGTGTAATCGAGGGCAACCCTCAAATTTTAAAGGCACGTATAGTGTTTCTTTACTAGAATCTTAATGTTGACGTGTTGTTACGTCTGATAGTCAACTTCTTGTGGGGCTAAGCTGATGGTGGAACTCCTTAAGGGGCTACCCGGATTTTTAACGCGCACACTAGCGCCACTTTAGAAGAAAAATCATAACTCGTTAAATAAAAGACCAATCAAAAATCTGGTAGATACGATTGTAGTACAGGTTCTATAGTTTATTTAGTACTTTTAAATTGTTTCTAAAGTAGTTAGCTGTAGTTAGAGTTAGAAAAACTGCTAAATGTGGCCACTTTTAGCAATTTTTCTAACTGTAACTGCAGAGAACTCTGTTTTATTGAACTTAAACATTGTATCGAAACCACATAATCAGAGCTACAATCGTATCTACCAGATTTTTGATTGGTCTTTTATTTAACGAGTTATGATTTTTCTAGTAAAGTGGCGCTAGTGTGCGCGGTAAAAATCCAGGTAGCGCCTTAACGCTTTTAGGAGTTCAGTAATTATAATGACGGAACTTACCTCCCCCCTCTTATGTAATCACTAAAAATGAAGAAATAAAAGAAACTTTAAAAAAAAGTTAAAACCGTATTCAAAACCAAAATGCACTAAAAAGTCTTAAATAAACTCTTCACCATTGAAAGGAAAGGAATCCGTTTTAGGCAAACAATTTCTTTTTGGAGTCAATGCCATCACTTTGACCATCAAGCATCAACTATCACAGCACACACACCACAAATTTCGCAGGGTCGGACTGACAGCACGGTAGCTCAATTGGTAAGAGCGTTTGGCCCGGTCAGCCAAAAGGTTGCTGGTTCAAGTCGCCCGTGCGCAAATTTTTGGTTTCTTATATTATCTTTTTGAATATTATTAGCTCTCATATTTTATTTAATTAAAAATAAAAAAAGTTTTTGAACTAGGTAATGCATCAAGAGAGATAGTATTTTCTAGTGCTTTAATATTTTTTATGAATGGGTGAAAACATAAAGAGGCGGGTATCAGGTACTGACCTATAAGTCGGTACATATTATGATGTGCCAAGTCCTCTTTTTTATATTGATATTTTTGGAAATTCGTTAACATTGATTTTAATAAGAACCGGCGTCAAAAGTCTAGTCTGTGCCAGTAAGTCACCTCTTAATGCCTTCAAACTAGAGAGTAGAAAGTAGCAGAGTAGAATAAAGTAAAAACATCGAAAAAGCTTGAGTTTCTTTGTTTCATGTAATGCTTTACAAATTGTTACAAAAAATAAAAAGTGCTTTCGTAGAGAAGGTAAATGAAGGCGATTTGTTTTGTGTACAATTCGTGAAATCCGTTTAGAGGCAACGTCTAGTCGGCACTTTAAATCCTAGCTCCAGACATCTAAATTAGTTTTACAACGTATGAATAAATTCAGAGATTGAATAATTGGCTTATGCTAAATACGGGTTATGTCATTATCTTTTTCATATTTGAAATTAAAGATAAGTGCGCCATAATCCTTTCATTTTCATAGTAATATTTTGGCTTATATATCCTACGAATATCATTTACTATTAACAGTTTTTGCGTTAGACCATTTTAATCGATTCTAATCAAGCATAAGAGTTATGCTCATAGAAATTGCAGTTATAACGCGAAATAATCGTTCGGCTAGTCACTTTGATCTATCATTAATGCCACGGCACCCATTCGATTCCACTCACTGTCTGTTCCAATAACGCTGTAAATATACTATAGCCTGTTTAAACCGATCAATGATATGTGCTTAAATAAATAAAAATAACAAAAATTGCACTCCGGGAGTGCCGGCAGAAGTGAAAACTTGAATATCAACGTTGTGCATTTTTGATTTTTTGGAATAGTTGGGGAATAATTTTGAATGAATTGCTCTTATTATCAATATAAAAGTACTATCATTTTTGTGATAGAATACAATAATAATAATAATAATAATACAATAATAATAATAATAATATATTTTTATAGAATACAATATTTATTTATTGCGCTATCGTACACAAACATTACAATTTATACTATATTAAATTACATTAAAAAGTTTATCTCTCAGAAAAATCAACTTACATCCATAATTTCGCCAACCGTCTTACGGTTTTTCGATCAGCCCACGTGTCCTGACGCGAGTTTCACATTTTTCCCCCATCCCACAAAAGTGCTCAACGCCGCTAAAGAAGTTTTCACTTCAAAATTTCTTTATTTCAATAGAGTAAGTAACAAACAAATTGCTAAGACTTCCCTTTAAGTAGTCAGAAGACACTTGTGTTGGGAATGTCCCGCTCCACCCTAATGGATCTGCTCGATGATGATAATTAAGTTTAAGTATTAGCACGAATATACTTACTTTATACTAACTGCTGACAACGGTTATACCTATAAGTTTGTGCCTTTTTGCCATCTAAAAATTTTGTATTAAGAGGCATAATTTGTACCTTTGAAAGAGTTATCTCAATTTATTATTATTTCGCACAAGGGACGTCAACTTTGGCATATACACAAAAGAACTACTGTACTCGTCGCACTCACATCAAGTCATTTGATGTTTTGTTGAGAATAAAAAGAAGGAATGATATTAGACCTAATCCTATCGAATGACAGTAAAAACTACACAATATCTACATAAATAAAAATTCATATTTCCAGCTTAAATAATATTTTTTGGTATGAATGATATACAGATTCAAAATAAAAAACAATTATTGTGCAGGCGTGGTAGTTTCGTCGCGAAGTGACGTATGATAACTCGAGTAACTCGTGAATTGCGAGACTCGACACGGTGTTTTGACAGTCGATACGCCGACAACGCAAATTTGCAGGACTCGACACACCAATTTTGACAGATGTTGACGATAACGCTATCGAGGGCAATGAAAATCTGTAAAAGCTCATCTTAGCAGAAAAATCGAAAATTATGCTAGAATTATGTTAAAAAAAATCAAAAGATTTTTCTGTGTATTTTTTATCTATACTCAAGTGTTTAATTCCTAGATACGGTGTACTATTGTTTCCGAATGTAAAGAGCCTCTTACGGATACTTCTATGAACTAACTTCTAGAGACATGCTTTTTAATAGATTATGATGCTTTTAAATAATTTTCATACATTTCCTTTACTTAGGATTTGTATTTGAATACGGCTAATTTTATCTATTTTCGACGATAACTACATTTGTCGGGACTTGCATTTTTTACAAATGTCAATCTCGCAAGCACAATTTTCTAATGTCATTTTCATTATCGTCGAAAAAAGATAAGTAACTAGAAATTATTTTATTTAATACTCGTGGCCCAGTTGGCGCATTTGTGCGGTAATAAGGTTAAAATAAACGCAGTATTTTTAATTATCATTTTCAAAAGCCTGATAACAATTTCAATGATGTGTACAACAAATTGTGTTGAGGGTTGAATAATAAGAAAATAGGAAATCCCGTCGGAATTCCCTAATTTAACTCCGTAATTGATATTTTAATTACATAACGTATTTACTACTTTATTTACGTACCTTCTTACGTACCTCAAGCTTTAAGGAAGTAAAATAATGTAAGCAGTGATGCATCCTAATCATTGGAAATTATTTTATTTAGATACGATAAAACAACCTATACTGTTGCGACTTTACATGAACTCATATATAAAAAAATATTAAAGACAATAATGTACGATGAGAGGGCGGCACTAAAACACTCGTTCGCTTTTTGCAACGACCCTTATTCGGACCTCGTAACTTAACAAATACCTACTACTACCTATTTTCAACCAAAATGACATTTACGAGTATTAAAGCATTTCCGTCCTTTGGAATTGAGTGGGGTTTTTCTGGGGTAATACTTCTACTTTCACCATCATTATTCTACAGTATTCCACAGTAATGCAAGCGGTTTGCGTCCAATGTGATTCTGCGATGATGATGATGATGCGCAACGGACGTAGCCCAGCGAAACTATAAGTTCGAGTACCTAACAACGGGCGGGGTACATAGCGCGACGGACTGATGGTCATTGGGACAGAAAAGTTTATAGTTGGAAACCGATGAAAAAGTGGTAATTGGTTATCCAAACAAACATTACATACAAAAACATTATTGATGATAGCTGTCCTATGTCCTATTCGGTGCGACGACTAATCGTCGACCAGCAACGTCAAAATAATGAAAACCCGACTTCAAAACCAATTTTTCAAAGTGGTCTACGATACGAATGACTGCGATATGAGGAAAAACATTTACAAAAAATACATGCAGTCAAATTAATGACGTCCTCCTCTTTTAAAGTCGGTTAAAAATCGTTCCCGTTCTCGAGTTATTAGTAGTGTAACTAACGCGACTTGCTGTTATGTAAAGGTATGAGAAAAAAAAGATTTTGAAATGATTCGTATATTATGTTATTTAATTAAATTTATTGTATTATCATTGTTTTTATTACACTGAAATTATGGCTTCGTTACTCCTACAATCTTGGCCTGCAGCAATTCGTAAAAAATCCTGAAAATAATTGAAAAAGTAATTAAGAAATCTTTCATATGCACATAACATGTCTCCCGCGTCTTCATGCGCTAAGCTTGGTTGCTTTTTCCGATTTTATAAGTTTTTATGTAGTCTTTTTAACTGTTATTCACTAAAAACTTGTTTTTTAATAGTTCTGCAGTACTTGAGGGGCTCGAATCTTATGTAGTGCGAAACCGATCATAAACTCAGTTTGAAACTGCTACCTTGCGGGGATTTTGATCATTTAATAATTACTAGTTAAATTTTATATTTTAATCATGAAGCTAATAAACAGACACTGAATATTTAGCTACATATGTACAAAAAAACACGTTGCAAAACTTACATGCATGGAATCTATTTATTTATCCGATCTCTACATTAAACGATGTATCAATAGTTAAGATTATGTGATTATATATCTTCCGACTTAGTATTTCACTATAATTTGCTGGGAATTCTTGTAGAATTTAATTAAATAGTAGCAAAATAAATTATTTGCAAAACTTTGTTTATTTAATGTCAAACTGACATAAGGTATTGATTTACCTACTACCAGTGTTGCAAGAATTATTTGATTTTTCCTTAAATGAATATTCCCCGCGAACGTCCATGCTCGGAGCCGTCGGTAATATGGTAAAAAGTCCATGTTATTTAAAAAGAAACATGATTGCTGCCTTTTATTTCGAATTTTTGAGTGACTCGATTCGACCTGTCGAAAACAAGTAGTAAAACAAGAACAAGTAGAAAAAAATATGGCTATGTTATTCAATAGATATAGTATTTTCCATGCGGTTTTCATCTATAAATAAAGTGACTGATTTCTACAACTTATCGATTATTTACATATACCTACACGAATTAAGGCCGATTAGGTGTGTGAATCAATTCAGTTCGAGTTTCGTTGAAAGTATAATATTTGTGTAATTATTTATTTTTAAATAAAATGTAATGTTTATTTATTTATAATTTTTAGTAATAACAAACAAGAAAAAATTAAACTAAGACATGTAACATAAAAAAATAACTTAATATCTACCTATTCAAAAACGAAACCATTTCCTTGCGGCAAGGAGGCTATGATGCTGGCTGCGTTGCCGCGTTGGATAGCTATGCTGATCCTTTGAGCTAGGAACCAGCCAGCTTTATTATTGGCTGTTAAAGAATTTAATTTTGGCGCAATTTTACTAAACAGCAATTTAGCAGAGGGTCCCCACGGCCCAAATGTTTCAACGCCAAACGGCGCAAACACATAATCACTTGCAAGTGAAACGTACTTGCGACGCTTGGCGTTTTCAGCCAACTCCGCTGCTGCTCCAGCTTTAAGGGCTGATTCTCTGAGATGGGAAGGGGCCAAAGTATCGACACAAGTTGCATCCCAAACTAAGGCCCGACCCCGTTCCCAGGGAACAAGCGTTAGGCCATCGGGTCTCTTGCCATCATCACGGACCAAACCACGTGGTTCCAACGTGGAAGGAACATTAATGGTCGCAAGAGCTCTTCTGATGGCGTCATTAAGGGTAGCGTGACGGGCGAGACGCCCAGCGCTTTGCTGGCAACAAAGGCAGTGGAGACCAAATTTATCAACCTCCTTGCCACATGGACACGTAAAAATTTCACATATAGGGGTACCAAGGCGGAGACCCACACACACCCGGAAAGACTCACTATCGAAAAGAGTGCCCAAATTTTTCGACGGTAAAGCATGAAGCCAATGACCAGAATCTTTGCAGGAAACTGCCAAGAGCCTTGCGCGACCACTGTCACTGACGGAATTTTGAAGTAAATAATTGAAGGTCTCTCTCGCAAGAGGGACATCCCAAAGTTTTTGCTGGTGACGTTCCTTTGGGATGTCTTCTCTAGGACAGAGGCCTTGCCAAAACTCCTCCGCCTCTCTCACCTCAGAAAGTTGGCGAGGATGTTCGAAGATTTTTCTGGCTAAAACGGAAGTGCTATGCAAAGAGGAGAGAAAAGCGGGGAGGGCTATACTAGAAATTTGGCGAATTCCGATACCACCAAAACGAATAGGAAGCGAAGCCTGAGCCCAAGAATTATTATCGAAATGTAAATTTAAAATTTTTTCCAAACTATTTTTAAGGGTGGTGTCAAATAGTTTTAAATAATTATTTTTTTTCCAGATAGGACTAGCACGTAAGAAATATGTAAATTTAGGCACAAAAAGACACGATTTAAGTATAGTAAATGCAATGTGTGAATTTAGGTGTGTGAATTTCTAATCTGGGGGCTGAAAGGGTGAAATCATTCAATTTTTTATCAAGAAAAGGTTCGATGCTGGGATCAAGAAGAGGGGCACCCAGGAGGCAAAGCGATTCAGAATTCAGAATTTTGATGTTAGGAGCAAGGGAATTGAATTTATCAATGATTGCCTGACGGGAACCAGACGAAACGTGATCATTAATAAAAAGTTCACATTTTGAAAGGTTCAGTTCCAAGCCTAATTTCTTAAAACCTTCAATAATCAGGACAAGGTCTTGGAAAACAACATCTGCTTTGCCTCCAAAGGAGCCGTCATCCAGATACCAGGCATTGAATTTAGAATTTAAGGATGAAATGACAGGATGGATGCCTAAACTAAAAAGGGCTGGACCTAAAGGGTCGCCTTGCTGAACACCGACTGCAGAAACAATTGAATGTTCATTGTAAAGTAATTTTGATTGATTATGGTAACACTGAAAAACAAAGGGATAATTCTGTGGAGTGTGAGTCTGAACTTCATTCAGCAAGGCAGACCTGTCAAGAGAATTGAAAGCATTCTTCACATCAACTTTCAAAAAAACTTCAGATTCGTCACAGGAGAGGAAATTGCGAGCGGAATGAACCACAGCCTCGCAACCTCCCTTACTGCCGAAACCAAGTTGAATGGGTTGAAAATACTCTTTCAAAGGAGAAAAAAGATCACGACAGGCTAATTTGGCTGCAAGACGACGAAACGTTGAGCCAATAGCAATAGGGCGAATGCCACCATCTTTTTTTCGAAAGGCACAAAGTCTAGCACCAAATAAAAATGGGACAAAACTTTCAGTTACCTTGCCAGATAAGAGAAAGTTGCACAATTTCGTAATGTTGGAAAGCAAAATTCTACCGGCGTCAGCAGCGGAAGCACTCACCAAGTCCTTAAGGTGTTGGGGAGTGATGCCGTCGATGCCGCCAGCAGAACCAGCCGGAAATGACATGATGGCAGCAAACGTGTCGCCGTCATCAAGTATCTGTAAGGGTTGGAAATTTTGAGGAGGAGGAACAGGTAAAGATGGAGAATCTGGATGTGAAGGATGCTTACTACGAAGGCTCTCGAGAGTTTCCTGATTAGGGGGAGCGAGAGTGTCATCGGAGAACAAGATTCGGGCTGCGTTTTTCAGGTCACCGTCCATAACCTTGTTCTCAACGGTACGATAAACGTTAAATTTGGAAGATATCGTACTAGACGAACTGAATGGAAGGGACGGATTGTGGAAATTTGAAGCATTATCTAATAGCGCCCGAGTTAAAGTTTTAGAAGGAGAGTTTACGTGAAAAAATGAGTATGAAAAAGTAAAAAGATTTTGCCAGGCAGTTTCAGTATTATTGAAACATTTTTCAATACAAGAAGAAAGGCATTTAGCTTAAGCTATTCTCGCTCCCCTAGGGATCCGTTTAACCAGCGGAGTAGATTGGTGAAGGTTTGTGATGATAGATTCAAAAGATTGAGAAGAAGATAAAGGATTTGGAATAGAGGAAATAGGGAGAGACGCGGGTAAATTGGTGCTATTATGACTACGGGCAATATGAATATTAAGGCCCCTCTTACCTTTAAAAGTCCTATTCGAATTACAAATTGAACAGTGAAAGAACTGCGGCTGTGAGTGGGTGCCCACCGATGGAGATAAAGTACTCATAAGCCTTAACACTGATCACAAAAAGAAATTTGCAAAAACCTGCCAAAAACACAAAATTAAAACTTATGAGACGATATCAAATACAAAAACACGTAATAAAAATAAAACTAAAAGTAAATAAACTAGGATGACGGACGCTGACAGTAGGGGATGCGCAGGTCTGGTTGCCTTAGCAACCGGAGTAACTCCCTGCTAACGCCAAATGTCAACTGGAACATAAAAATGCAAGAATTTAATATGATACAGAGAGGTCTTCTGGAGGCCTGCCCACAAACTTACTGCCTCTAAACACAATAAGAAAATTATGGAGAGGCCCCGGGAAGTGGAAAAAAAGGGGAAAATATTTTTAAAATGAAAAAATCTATACGACAAATACTTATCTTTGGCAGGTGTCAGGTGTCAACTTCAACTGTTTATAATTTGGAAATGATTATATTTTAAATAATATTACATTATTGTAATTGATTAATTTAAATTGTAAGATGAGCGTTATTATTGCATAAGAATATTTCCTGTATGTTCATTATCATTTATTGCCATTTTTTTCTCTAATTACGATCAGTCAGACAGCTTTACTTAAATTGAATGATTTATACATATTTACTGACAGTGAAAACCAACAGATAGGTAGGAAGGACTATAAGCTCTCTCGTATAAAAAATATCTTGCGTTATAATGGTTACCCTCAATAATGGGAGGGTGTGTATCGGGTATGATTCGTGGCAAATGTGGACGTTTGAAGATTGCGTTATGAATACTGTTAAATTTATCAGATTTCGTGATGCTGCAAGCTATTTTTTGTGATAATGAAATGTCAAATTTTTGCAACATCAGACTACCAGCGCAGGATCGGTGGTGCGCACATCAGAGGCCTTACTCTGGACACAAAACCCGATCCAATGAATATACCCATCCCTGTCACTCATACCAGGCCGTGTACGCGTGTGACAGGGATGGCTATATTCATTGGATCGGGTTTTGTGTCGAGAGTAAGGGGGCAGATATGCGCTGGTATGCAGCAAGACCGGGGGCTAGTAAATAAGAAGGCAGGGTTTCTTCGGTATACTGGAGAGCAGCGGAGGTATTTGAGTCGTCGGTATCTTCTCGGAGATTGCGCATTTGTATGGGGCATGCATCTTAATTTATACTATTTAACCGACTTCAAAAAAGGAGGAGGTTATCAATTCGAATGTATGTTTTTTTTTGTATGTATGTTACCTCATATCTTAGTCGTTTGTCAACCGAATCGAAAAATTTTTTCGCCTACTTAGAGGGTGTACCTTCTAGTTGGTCCAATTTTTCCATTTTGGGATCTGATGATGGGATCTTGGTGTATTCGAGGGGAACCCTCAAATTTTGAAGGCACGTATAGTGTTTCTTTATTAAAATCTTAATTTTGACGTGTTGTTACGTCTGATAGTCAACATTTTGTGGGGCTGAGCTGATGGTGGAACTCCTTAACGCTTAGGAGTTCAGTAATTATAATGACGGAACTTATAATAGGTAATTTGTAGCTTTTTAAAAAATAGAATCATAAGGTGCAACTCCCCCCCCCCCCTCTTATCTGCCGTCTATAAACTTAAAGGCCGCTAAATGACAAATACTTATTTTGAGCTAGAGCAGAAAAAAGCGGGAAAAATTTCAAACCGTTGCTTCTCAGTATCTATAAACATTTTGTCATGTTGTCATATACCAAAAAAAAGGTATTTTTTTCAACCTTCACATGAAGTTAGTTGATTTTGTAAAATATTGATAATTATCTCAATAAATGCACATTTTCCTTTCTAACCTTGTAAAATTTTAAGGTTCGCATTAAGTGTGCACATCTAAATGGCGGCTAAAAAATCATAACTGCTTTTAAGTTATGGATTTATTAATAACTGCCAAAAGTATTTTTAGAGACAGAAAGTTACCAACATTTAAATAGCTTTATAGCAGTTATGTTAATTTGCGTTTTTTAAACCTATTAACGAATGATATTATATTGATCTTATCCATAACAAAAAAGCAGCTAAAAACAAATAGCCGCCTTTTAGCCAAGTAGATATCGCTTTACTTCTCTTACAATTTTTTTAACAACATTTAATACAGCTATGCATAACTTAAAGGCGGTTAATAATTAAACCTTTGCATATAACTGCTCTTTAGGCTTGCACTATCCAGATCTATATTTTTTGAATCCTGCAAAATTAAACGTCAACTTATAAAATCAAACAAAGTTTTTGCAAAGACAAGTTCTTTATTACCACAAAACTATCGAACATGATGATAACAAAATAAAAAACTGCAACTTCTTCTAATCAAATTAAATATTAAATAATTATTTAAATAAACTAAATCAAAAAATATCATGGCAAACCACAAAATATACCTAAAATTAAATTTCAGGTGATAAATACTCGCACTTAAAAAATAATGACATTATTCATTGTTATCAGTGTTTTACATTATTTTTTTTGCAATTTGTAAGTACTTATCAGAATCAAACATATCGCAGGCTCTACAACCAAGCTAAAAAGTTTTTAACTTAGTTGTTTGTTTTTAATAAAAACTCGAAAGAAAATCAATGCACTAACGTTTCACTTAGTTTGATACATAAAACAATCGGTTTGTACTAGCATCAAACGTCATTAAAAAAAATATTCTTATCGAAAATAAAAGTAATCACTCTGAACTCAAACTTTTTACAATTGAAAATATATATATATATATATATATATATATATCTTGACATTTATTTATTTTGACATATTATTATGGTAACAATCCTAAATTAATCAGTCTTTTGTCACAACCTTAATCAAATGTTGGTAAATTCCTCCAAAAATGCATTTTATGCGCTGGCATTAACGCTGACAATTTATTAACGTGACATATTCATCGTCGAAATTATTCTTGTACATCAGATCGTACATTTTTCGCTGGAAACACACTTGTGACATATTCTTGAGATACGGTCGAGGTTTCGTAATGTTAATACGACGCTCTGATACATAATTTGTTAAATTCAAGAAGCTTTGCGGTGTCATAGAATTTACATCAACCTTGCTATGATTTATCGTACTTACACATTCTACGAAATCGGCGTAATCATACAGTTTACCTTTCCTTTTCATCGCTAATTCCACTTGATGATGAACCTGATCAGAACTCATAAAGGTGTGACCTGGTTCGAAGTAGTGTAAAATAATATTCTCCGCAGAGATTAAATCACTATTCACCATATGAGTCAAAAATGAATAAAGCAACCAATTTTTGTTTTGCGAGCTGCAGTTGTCGAGCCAAATATTTATGGTACGTATGTCCCGGTATCGTAGCAGATAATGATAAAATGCACTCATGATATCCTCCTGTTTTTCTACCAGCTATGCCGTCATGCCAAAGTACTGTAAGTGGTTTTGAATCAAGAGTTATTTTGCCTAAAGGAGCAAAAGTTTGATTAAAAACTATAAGTCTATTACAGAAAATTACTGCCTTAAAAGTGTCAAGTCGCGGTAGCATTATCACTTTTTCTAAATCGGTACTGTAGAAAATCTGAGAAGAACTTTGCTCTTGGGTTTTATGGAAGTCATACAGGTTTCTAGCCTTAGTGTACTTTTCATGATGCCTAGCCCAGTTAACGCAAATATCACATTCAGCGACTAATTCTATATTAAGGGCATCGTGAGAAGTTTGCTTTTGATGCAAATCATATCCTTCACACGCCTCACATTCTTCGTTCCCAAGTCTCGTGAAAGATATATTCATTTTCTTGACGTGTGATCGGTATAGCTCATAGGAAACAGTTAAGTTAGGATGTTTTGTACAAAAATCTGCATGCATCAAGGTAATGTTAACATTCGCGCTGGCATTAACGCTGACAATTTATTAACGTGACATATTCATCGTCGAAATTATTCTTGTACATCAGATCGTACATTTTTCGCTGGAAACACACTTGTGACATATTCTTGAGATACGGTCGAGGTTTCGTAATGTTAATACGACGCTCTGATACATAATTTGTTAAATTCAAGAAGCTTTGCGGTGTCATAGAATTTACATCAACCTTGCTATGATTTATCGTACTTACACATTCTACGAAATCGGCGTAATCATACAGTTTACCTTTCCTTTTCATCGCTAATTCCACTTGATGATGAACCTGATCAGAACTCATAAAGGTGTGACCTGGTTCGAAGTAGTGTAAAATAATATTCTCCGCAGAGATTAAATCACTATTCACCATATGAGTCAAAAATGAATAAAGCAACCAATTTTTGTTTTGCGAGCTGCAGTTGTCGAGCCAAATATTTATGGTACGTATGTCCCGGTATCGTAGCAGATAATGATAAAATGCACTCATGATATCCTCCTGTTTTTCTACCAGCTATGCCGTCATGCCAAAGTACTGTAAGTGGTTTTGAATCAAGAGTTATTTTGCCTAAAGGAGCAAAAGTTTGATTAAAAACTATAAGTCTATTACAGAAAATTACTGCCTTAAAAGTGTCAAGTCGCGGTAGCATTATCACTTTTTCTAAATCGGTACTGTAGAAAATCTGAGAAGAACTTTGCTCTTGGGTTTTATGGAAGTCATACAGGTTTCTAGCCTTAGTGTACTTTTCATGATGCCTAGCCCAGTTAACGCAAATATCACATTCAGCGACTAATTCTATATTAAGGGCATCGTGAGAAGTTTGCTTTTGATGCAAATCATATCCTTCACACGCCTCACATTCTTCGTTCCCAAGTCTCGTGAAAGATATATTCATTTTCTTGACGTGTGATCGGTATAGCTCATAGGAAACAGTTAAGTTAGGATGTTTTGTACAAAAATCTGCATGCATCAAGGTAATGTTAACATCACTCGGTATATATCTACGTAGTGGGGCGTGCTCTCGCCGGTAATGGGGTTCTGTAGGATGAAAAGTCTCTACGTGTTGTGTTAATAAGTTTCGATCAAATGCTACGGTTTTAGTATGTTTGCCACGACTATCAACATTACTATTTTTCAAGGCGTTGTATAAAACTTTATCATTAGTTTTTTTGAAACCTAAGGTGGTTAAAAAGAATATTTTACATACTGGTATAGATATCCCGTTTGAGTCCTTTAGTCTAAAAGATTTTCTGGCGTCTCTTTTCGGGCTGGATGTGATTTTCCTCTTGGGTACAGAAACAGAAACATTATTTCTAATAAAATTACGTCTCTCTTGCCAGGTAAGTTCCCAGAATAGACTGTTCACAGCTTCACGACTTGCATCGTCAAAAACATTTGAACATTTTTTCCGACATTTATCATTACATCCTGGCTTTACTCTGTGCTCTTCTCTTTTACTGTTCACTATAACTTGCCTTCTTTCCGCTAAGCTGTTGCTATATTTTTTCCTTTTTTTTAGTAGACCAGGATTGTTTGATAAAAAAAAATCATTACAACTATTGCTTTTCTTGCGGCTTATCGTTTGTATCTTTGTATCTTGAAAGGACCGGGAGGTATCTAGAGTATTTCGACGTTTATTAAGAGAATGTGGAACGTTTTCTTTTATGGTGATTCTATCATTTTCCTTGCTCAAAATAGGTTCAACAATATGGGAACCAACACAACTCCTTGTCCTCTTACGGGGCAACAATTGACTCTGTAAGTTCACATCTTGAAGCGATCTAAGGGAATCCAACGTATTTCTACGTTTGTAAAAGGCTTTTGTTTCGACGGTGCATTTATTGTTCACAAGAGGTTGAATAGTATTTGTACATTTTTGCTTTGAAACTTTTGCTTTTACAACATCGCACCTGAGAGGTGCGATTGTCGCGGTCAATAATGCATTTTGAGCTGTTAATGATTTTAGTTTTGAAGTCGATGTACCATCTTTATCCTCTTCAGATGACAATTCAGAAGAAGATGGGTAATAATCCTTGTCTCGAACGGAATCATCCGAGTCAAAATCTTCACCAAAATGACTAGCCTCGTGGATATGTGAATCTCCGACCAAATCGGTATTGTTACCATCATTTTTACAAGGTGGTGATAACGCAAAAGTTTCTTTACACGTCAGGTCTAATGAAATAGGTTCACAAAGTTCCATCGTATCTACGTCTTTTTTTTCCAAATATTTTTTAATTGCATCTAAATCTATGCTATTCAGATGGGATGAACTTTGCGAAATTTGTGTTTCACGCATCTGGTTGAAAACCGAAGTTGTTAAAGAAAATTCTCGGGAATATAAATCATTAACTAAATCTTGTTCAGTTCTTCCTTTCAACTTTTGCACTTTCGAATCATTACTTGAATGTTGACTGTTGGGAACTTCGGATATTTGTTTTTTTTTTTGATCTTGAACAACAGTGTACTGATTATGTAATTCACCACGATCACTAACCATATTTAAAATAGCTTTAGCTCTTGCATTGTATCTGTAACAAGTAATGTTACTTCTATAAATAAATTGTTTCAACAAACACACCAATTACCTAGTCCAAAACTAAGCGTGAGCTTGTGCTATGGTGACTAGAATAACGGATATATACATACTTATAATGTAAGTGTATAAATAAAATATAGATTATACATTTTTATAAACATCCATGACTTAGGTACAAATGCTAGTGCTCATCACACAAACACTTGCCCCTTGCGGGACTCGAACCCGCAACCACCTGGTGTAGAAGTGCGGAGTGCGAACGACTACACAAAGACGGTCGTCATATCGTGGTCTATGAAATAATTATATGGTTTATTACACTTTAAACACTCGGTAACATCAAAACTTTACAATAAGTACCTTCAAGATATTTATTATTATGGGTAAAGTTAGGCTAGATTAGTATGTAGGTATGTATTATATGCTATTAGGTATTAAATGAACAATAATTAAATCGGAACGTCTAAAGACAAATTAAACATCGTTTCCTATAATGTACCTTTCCGAGATCGAACCTAGAACCTAACATGCATCCGTGCGCCCATATTATAAGCTTTAGCTACTCATAAAATGCTTAGACTATAGCACCAAAACAAAAGTATCTGCAATCTGACTGCCACGCATGCATAGGTAAAATTAATTACATAACAAATCCTGCCGTAGGTAGATACTAGATTGATGAAACACTCTTAGCTGACAGATGAACGATTGTCACTGCTCGACAGCACTCAGTTTTCATTCTAAGCATTATGATAGTGAAATAAATAATAAAGCTATATCTCTACCTCTTATACATTAGTTATAGAATGTCCTTTAGACTCTATCCTTGATTAAGCATACTGCTTCTTGATAATAAGCGTACATTTGGTTTGAAAAAAACTAGATATTAATAAAATAAAATACGTACCTTGGAACCCTTCCCGCCATAATGCCTGGATGATTTTGGCGCGAAACGAGGACGCGCAAATGTTCCTCACTCGTTGCTGTCTTGGTTTGCACTAAAATGGCCGGCTAGCCCATTCCCGTGCGTGCCTAAGCGCGTCCCCCGCACCCCGGAAGAATCCGTGTGAGAGGCGCGGGGGTTGTGTAGTTTGCGGCTTTTTAGCGATGTTTTGTTATTTAACGGCTTTTTTGTTATGAAAGACAGAAAATAAAATACTTATTTTACTTTACGTACGGCGTAATAATGCTTTATATAATAGTTTAATAATTGTAAAAGTAGTAACACTACAACGCTTAAGGGCCGCTAAATGATTTTAACTGCTTTTTAGTTCGTAAGAGCGTATATCCGCCTTTTAGTTAAGTCTATGCAAGGTATTATACTCCAACGTAACCAAGGTAAAAAGCCGCTAAAATACGTTTACTACCTTTAAGTTAACTGTTTAATAATAACTGTTTTATAGCTAAGCATTGATAGTAAAATTGTTCAATCGATCCATGTGTTAAAGTAGTATAGCTGCTTTCTAAACTAGTTATGCTGTTTAGCGACCTTTAAGCGATGTGAAGTATTTTTTATTTGTATTTAGTTGCCTTTTAAAAAAACATATCTTGATAACGGTAAAAGATAGAATAACCGTTCCTAGACAGATCGATAGTTTTTTTTTTTAATACTATGACATTAAAAAAGTGAAAAATGACCAAATGTCATTTAGCGGCCTTTAAGCTTATAGACGGCAGTTATGTAATCACTAAAAATGAAGAAATAAAATAAACTTTTAAAAAAAGTAAAAACCGACTTCAAAACCAAAATGCACTAAAAAGTCTTAAATAAACTCTTCACCATTGAAAGGAAAGGAATCCGTTTTAGGCAAACAATTTCTTTTTGGAGTCGGTGCCATCACTTTGACCATCAAGCAATCACAGCACCGACTCCAAAAAGAAATTGTTTGCCTAAAACGGAGGAGAACGGAGAACTTAGGAGTTCAGTAATTATAATGACGGAACTTATAATAGGTAATTTGTAGCTTTTTAAAAAATAGAATCATAAGGTGCAACTCCCCCCCCCCCCCTCTTATCTGCCGTCTATAAACTTAAAGGCCGCTAAATGACAAATACTTATTTTGAGCTAGAGCAGAAAAAAGCGGGAAAAATTTCAAACCGTTGCTTCTCAGTATCTATAAACATTTTGTCATGTTGTCATATACCAAAAAAAAGGTATTTTTTTCAACCTTCACATGAAGTTAGTTGATTTTGTAAAATATTGATAATTATCTCAATAAATGCACATTTTCCTTTCTAACCTTGTAAAATTTTAAGGTTCGCATTAAGTGTGCACATCTAAATGGCGGCTAAAAAATCATAACTGCTTTTAAGTTATGGATTTATTAATAACTGCCAAAAGTATTTTTAGAGACAGAAAGTTACCAACATTTAAATAGCTTTATAGCAGTTATGTTAATTTGCGTTTTTTAAACCTATTAACGAATGATATTATATTGATCTTATCCATAACAAAAAAGCAGCTAAAAACAAATAGCCGCCTTTTAGCCAAGTAGATATCGCTTTACTTCTCTTACAATTTTTTTAACAACATTTAATACAGCTATGCATAACTTAAAGGCGGTTAATAATTAAACCTTTGCATATAACTGCTCTTTAGGCTTGCACTATCCAGATCTATATTTTTTGAATCCTGCAAAATTAAACGTCAACTTATAAAATCAAACAAAGTTTTTGCAAAGACAAGTTCTTTATTACCACAAAACTATCGAACATGATGATAACAAAATAAAAAACTGCAACTTCTTCTAATCAAATTAAATATTAAATAATTATTTAAATAAACTAAATCAAAAAATATCATGGCAAACCACAAAATATACCTAAAATTAAATTTCAGGTGATAAATACTCGCACTTAAAAAATAATGACATTATTCATTGTTATCAGTGTTTTACATTATTTTTTTTGCAATTTGTAAGTACTTATCAGAATCAAACATATCGCAGGCTCTACAACCAAGCTAAAAAGTTTTTAACTTAGTTGTTTGTTTTTAATAAAAACTCGAAAGAAAATCAATGCACTAACGTTTCACTTAGTTTGATACATAAAACAATCGGTTTGTACTAGCATCAAACGTCATTAAAAAAAATATTCTTATCGAAAATAAAAGTAATCACTCTGAACTCAAACTTGTTGTCACAACCTTAATCAAATGTTGGTAAATTCCTCCAAAAATGCATTTTATGCGCTGGCATTAACGCTGACAATTTATTAACGTGACATATTCATCGTCGAAATTATTCTTGTACATCAGATCGTACATTTTTCGCTGGAAACACACTTGTGACATATTCTTGAGATACGGTCGAGGTTTCGTAATGTTAATACGACGCTCTGATACATAATTTGTTAAATTCAAGAAGCTTTGCGGTGTCATAGAATTTACATCAACCTTGCTATGATTTATCGTACTTACACATTCTACGAAATCGGCGTAATCATACAGTTTACCTTTCCTTTTCATCGCTAATTCCACTTGATGATGAACCTGATCAGAACTCATAAAGGTGTGACCTGGTTCGAAGTAGTGTAAAATAATATTCTCCGCAGAGATTAAATCACTATTCACCATATGAGTCAAAAATGAATAAAGCAACCAATTTTTGTTTTGCGAGCTACAGTTGTCGAGCCAAATATTTATGGTACGTATGTCCCGGTATCGTAGCAGATAATGATAAAATGCACTCATGATATCCTCCTGTTTTTCTACCAGCTATGCCGTCATGCCAAAGTACTGTAAGTGGTTTTGAATCAAGAGTTATTTTGCCTAAAGGAGCAAAAGTTTGATTAAAAACTATAAGTCTATTACAGAAAATTACTGCCTTAAAAGTGTCAAGTCGCGGTAGCATTATCACTTTTTCTAAATCGGTACTGTAGAAAATCTGAGAAGAACTTTGCTCTTGGGTTTTATGGAAGTCATACAGGTTTCTAGCCTTAGTGTACTTTTCATGATGCCTAGCCCAGTTAACGCAAATA
Organism: Pyrausta purpuralis; assembly: GCA_963924145.1. Classification (NCBI taxonomy): domain Eukaryota; kingdom Metazoa; phylum Arthropoda; class Insecta; order Lepidoptera; family Crambidae; genus Pyrausta; species Pyrausta purpuralis. The sequence goes on along the minus strand of OZ001651.1, from coordinate 15,588,661 downwards.
TCACATTCAGCGACTAATTCTATATTAAGGGCATCGTGAGAAGTTTGCTTTTGATGCAAATCATATCCTTCACACGCCTCACATTCTTCGTTCCCAAGTCTCGTGAAAGATATATTCATTTTCTTGACGTGTGATCGGTATAGCTCATAGGAAACAGTTAAGTTAGGATGTTTTGTACAAAAATCTGCATGCATCAAGGTAATGTTAACATCACTCGGTATATATCTACGTAGTGGGGCGTGCTCTCGCCGGTAATGGGGTTCTGTAGGATGAAAAGTCTCTACGTGTTGTGTTAATAAGTTTCGATCAAATGCTACGGTTTTAGTATGTTTGCCACGACTATCAACATTACTATTTTTCAAGGCGTTGTATAAAACTTTATCATTAGTTTTTTTGAAACCTAAGGTGGTTAAAAAGAATATTTTACATACTGGTATAGATATCCCGTTTGAGTCCTTTAGTCTAAAAGATTTTCTGGCGTCTCTTTTCGGGCTGGATGTGATTTTCCTCTTGGGTACAGAAACAGAAACATTATTTCTAATAAAATTACGTCTCTCTTGCCAGGTAAGTTCCCAGAATAGACTGTTCACAGCTTCACGACTTGCATCGTCAAAAACATTTGAACATTTTTTCCGACATTTATCATTACATCCTGGCTTTACTCTGTGCTCTTCTCTTTTACTGTTCACTATAACTTGCCTTCTTTCCGCTAAGCTGTTGCTATATTTTTTCCTTTTTTTTAGTAGACCAGGATTGTTTGATAAAAAAAAATCATTACAACTATTGCTTTTCTTGCGGCTTATCGTTTGTATCTTTGTATCTTGAAAGGACCGGGAGGTATCTAGAGTATTTCGACGTTTATTAAGAGAATGTGGAACGTTTTCTTTTATGGTGATTCTATCATTTTCCTTGCTCAAAATAGGTTCAACAATATGGGAACCAACACAACTCCTTGTCCTCTTACGGGGCAACAATTGACTCTGTAAGTTCACATCTTGAAGCGATCTAAGGAATCAGAAGAAGATGGGTAATAATCCTTGTCTCGAACGGAATCATCCGAGTCAAAATCTTCACCAAAATGACTAGCCTCGTGGATATGTGAATCTCCGACCAAATCGGTATTGTTACCATCATTTTTACAAGGTGGTGATAACGCAAAAGTTTCTTTACACGTCAGGTCTAATGAAATAGGTTCACAAAGTTCCATCGTATCTACGTCTTTTTTTTCCAAATATTTTTTAATTGCATCTAAATCTATGCTATTCAGATGGGATGAACTTTGCGAAATTTGTGTTTCACGCATCTGGTTGAAAACCGAAGTTGTTAAAGAAAATTCTCGGGAATATAAATCATTAACTAAATCTTGTTCAGTTCTTCCTTTCAACTTTTGCACTTTCGAATCATTACTTGAATGTTGACTGTTGGGAACTTCGGATATTTGTTTTTTTTTTGATCTTGAACAACAGTGTACTGATTATGTAATTCACCACGATCACTAACCATATTTAAAATAGCTTTAGCTCTTGCATTGTATCTGTAACAAGTAATGTTACTTCTATAAATAAATTGTTTCAACAAACACACCAATTACCTAGTCCAAAACTAAGCGTGAGCTTGTGCTATGGTGACTAGAATAACGGATATATACATACTTATAATGTAAGTGTATAAATAAAATATAGATTATACATTTTTATAAACATCCATGACTTAGGTACAAATGCTAGTGCTCATCACACAAACACTTGCCCCTTGCGGGACTCGAACCCGCAACCACCTGGTGTAGAAGTGCGGAGTGCGAACGACTACACAAAGACGGTCGTCATATCGTGGTCTATGAAATAATTATATGGTTTATTACACTTTAAACACTCGGTAACATCAAAACTTTACAATAAGTACCTTCAAGATATTTATTATTATGGGTAAAGTTAGGCTAGATTAGTATGTAGGTATGTATTATATGCTATTAGGTATTAAATGAACAATAATTAAATCGGAACGTCTAAAGACAAATTAAACATCGTTTCCTATAATGTACCTTTCCGAGATCGAACCTGGACGTCTATTACGAAATGTCACATCCGAACATTCGGGTCCGACCGATACTCGACCGAAGTTTCGATTGTGACGCTATTACGAAACAAGATCGGATTCGCGCAGTTCAGTCGGAGCCATAGACAATCAAAACAAAATGTCGGATCGAATGATGTCATAAGCTAGTGCTGGAACATGTTATTGGGATGATATCGGTTTTACAAATGCAAGTTCCGATTTCAAATATCTCCCAAAAAATGAATTGAAATATACTTTTATTGTAACAAAATGTTGATTTTGACGTGAATGGATCATTTTGCACATGATTAATTAATATATTTAAAAAATTTCATAATAAAATTAAATGAAAGCGCCAACACACGTAATGCCTTTGCTTTTTTAAAAAGATACGAAAAAGTGCGGTATAAGCAAAAAGTTATGTTTGGGTTATTTATTTAAACCACTTAAGTTGTAGATCTTCCCGTACTTATAAGTGTTATAACGGAGAGTGCATTTTTTGTCCCATGCGTTGTGAAATATGAATTCGTATAAAAAACAACAACAAGTATTTGTTTGAAAAAACTTGATCCACACCAAACTTGAGAGTGCTTACTGAGTGGCATTGTAAAGTTATTTCAAGTGGTTCATGGCATCAGTTAGCTTAGTTTGGGGACTTAAATTTAGTTTGAAACGAATATTCAACGGCATAAGTCATGACAACTCCGACGGCAGCGCAAATTGAAACGCTCCTCAACTTCCTTGAGGAACATCGTGATCTTGCACGTGGACTTCTTAGAAGTGTAGAGGGTCGTGCAACTTCAAATCGTCTCTGGGAAAACATTACCACAACTTTAAACGCTATGGGTGGATGCACTAAGACAACAAAGCAGTGGCAAAAAGTAAGATATTTAAAAAAATATTTTTAATGTCTTATATTTTGAAATCAAGTTTATAGTGAGTGTATTTACTGTATATTATGTGTAAAAAGTAACATATTTCAAATTCTAGGTATGGACAGACAAAAAATATTTGGCAAAAAAAGCTGCTGCAGCAGCGAGAAGGTCTGCGTCTGCTACTGGTGGAGGACCATCTACTGCCCCGCAGCTCTCGCAATGGGAATCCAGAGTGGTTTCCATAATGGGTGATGGATTTGGAGAGCCGCAGACATCAGCAAGAGTGCCTGCATTTTTAGAGGTAAATAGTTAATTTATGACCGTTTACACAACATCAAATTCATAGGGTATTTGTCTAATAATTATGTTATGCTTACATCATTTCAGATAAGCCAAGAGTCGACACAAAATGTGCCGCTAATCGCAACACAATCCCAAGATCAAATAGAACTCTCAGGTATAATTATAATTATGACTTACCTACATCACCCTGTAAAATGTAATTTAGCTTTTTCTCTCCCTCCTTAAAGATCTAATTGACAACTTCAAGTATAACATTTTTGTTTCATGAATTTGTCTCTTTATTTACAGATCAAATGGCTGTGGAAGAACAACCCGTCGAGCTCGAGCTAGGCCAGTTACATACAATTCAAGAAACTCCAATAGCTCAGGAAGTTGGTGGGAATACCTCATCAAACAATCAAACACCACGTAAGTTTAGTCTTCAATTCTACATAAATATTTCCTTTTGATTTATTTTAAAAAATATTTCCTTTATGTTGAAGCTCCTTCATTAACAAATAAATTAATTTTGATAAGCTCCACACACATCACACTAAGATAACGTTTATGCAAATATTAAGCATATAACAAGTACATAGCAAACTAGCGGTCCTGGCAAACTTCGTTTTCCCCTCTGTGTCTTATTCGTGGCGAACACTAATCCAACAAAATATAAATCATGAAAATCCACCCGTTATCGAGGTATAAATGGTATCACTAACACGAGTTTTTTTTAATAAAGATAAGAATATGTTAGACATAATTGTCACTATGTGCATTAAGGAGTTTTCTTTAAGTTAACTAAAAAACCAAACATGCCGTACCGGGATGATTTTCATTTGAATCATACATTTCAAACACTCAATTAAATAGGATTAATTAATATTAAAATATATATATTTATATGTAAACTATACTTTTTGCAGGCATACGACGAGAAAGGCCTGTCCGCCATCAGTCTGCGAGTCAACGTGAAAGGTCAACGAGGGAGAGACTTTTCCGATTAGAAGAGACACGAACGGAACGGGAACTTGAAAGGAATCAAACACTTGCGGCAATCAACGACAAACTGGGAGGGATAATCATGGCTCTTCAAGAATTATGTGGGCTAGCACGGCAAATGATCGAGCACACGGCAGCACGGCACTAAGTTGGATAAAAAAATTGCCTTATATTATTCTAAGTAAGCTGTTAACAAAACTTAATAAAAATACGTCAGATGCATTTTAAGTTTTACTTATAAACAAATAAATACGGTACAATATAATGAATTAGAATAATTAAGGCCTTCTCTCTAATAATTGTATAATTCTATCTCGCCGTTGTTGTCCCCTCCTAAGTAATTCCGTTGAGGAAGTGACAGATTGATATGTGCCCATTTGTCTTAAGTTTTCATGTCGTAAGTCATCTTGACTAAGTGGCACTGTATTTAATCCGGCTTTCACACAAATATTGTGCAAGACACAGCATGCCAAAATAATTTTCCCAGCTGTTTCTGGGTCGTAATGCAATTCCCTTGCAGCTAACAGACACCTCCATCGTCCCTTAAGTATGCCAAAAGTCCTCTCTATCGTGGAGCGGGCACGTTTATGTACAGCGTTGTACCGGCCAGCTGGACTATCTTCTTCAACGTTATTAATAGGCGTAAGGAGACATTCCCTTAATGGATAGCCGGAATCACCTGTTGAATTGGCATAAAATAAATCATAAGTTCTCTTGAACATAAATATATATAAGAATTAATTTTAATCCCTTTCACATTACCTAATAAATAAGTTGTCTCTGCATAAAGATTTTCCAGGTGGCTTTTGATCTCGCTGTGCGACCATATAAAGGCGTCATGTGTAGCTCCACCGTAAGAAGCGTCCACATTTGTTATTACACAGTCTGCGTCACAAATCTATAACCAAGGAATGTTGTTAGTAGGTAAAGAAAGATTTATCTATGAATTTGTTTTGCTAAAACTGCGTGAAACTATAATTCACAATCGCCAACTGTCTCAAATACAATATTTATAACTTACCACTTGAGTGTTAATAGAATGGAAATGTTTCCTATTAAAAAACCGTTCCTCTTGCAAAGAGGGTCTTACGATTGCAACATGAGTGCAGTCAATACAACCAACCACACCGGGCAAAGCATATTTGTCATAAAACCTGTAGAAAAATTAAAACTTTAATACTTGAAGAAAAAAAAACTAATCTTTTTTTAACTTACTTTCTCTTGATAGCATTTCTTTCAGCTACATTTTGAGGAAATTGAATGTACTTTGTTAGCATCCTTTGATTATTAAGGGCAGCTGTAACCTCACGTAGGCATCGGGATACTGTTGGCTGAGCCATGGGGGTGTCACTGCTAAGTCCCACTGATCCTTGGTAACTTCCCCGAGCATAAAAATTTAAGGCAACTAATATCTAAAAAGAGTACATACTCATTTATTTATGATTTAAGAAACCATATTAGCAGTCTAATGTAAGAGGTTGAGCGATAAAAGTAACAATAATCAAATTACCTTTGTTGTAGGGTCAATTCCACGGCTATTACGTTTTCTTGGTAATAAGGGTACTATATCTTGGCAAAGATTTTCAAATAGTGTCTTATTTAGTCTATAATTAAAAATAAACTCTACATCGGGGAACAAATTTACATCTAATGCATCGCGAAGAACTCTGCGATTTCTTATTCTATTTAAACACTCTTCTTTGAGGACATCTTCCACTAACATAATACGTAATGCCATTATGAACCAATATCACTTCACTTGTCTGCTCAAAAGTTAATAAATTGCAATATTTATTAATAAATCCGGGAAATTGCGCAGCATTCGACAATCACAAGTTACCTATTTAGGTGTCGGGAATTTTGACGTAAAATCTCCGATAAAATACTTGTCAAAATCAAATCTTCGTTCGGGCAAAACGTTTTCGTAATAGAGTCTACGACACAATTAATGTCAAATGAACTTTGGTCGGAGCGAATGGAATGTTCGATCCGACCGACCCGACCGATCGCGTTTCGTAGTAAGGAACACTACGAATGTTCGGCCGATATATCGTTTTTGTCACTTCGTAATAGACCTCCTTGAACCTAACATGCATCCGTGCGCCCATATTATAAGCTTTAGCTACTCATAAAATGCTTAGACTATAGCACCAAAACAAAAGTATCTGCAATCTGACTGCCACGCATGCATAGGTAAAATTAATTACATAACAAATCCTGCCGTAGGTAGATACTAGATTGATGAAACACTCTTAGCTGACAGATGAACGATTGTCACTGCTCGACAGCACTCAGTTTTCATTCTAAGCATTATGATAGTGAAATAAATAATAAAGCTATATCTCTACCTCTTATACATTAGTTATAGAATGTCCTTTAGACTCTATCCTTGATTAAGCATACTGCTTCTTGATAATAAGCGTACATTTGGTTTGAAAAAAACTAGATATTAATAAAATAAAATACGTACCTTGGAACCCTTCCCGCCATAATGCCTGGATGATTTTGGCGCGAAACGAGGACGCGCAAATGTTCCTCACTCGTTGCTGTCTTGGTTTGCACTAAAATGGCCGGCTAGCCCATTCCCGTGCGTGCCTAAGCGCGTCCCCCGCACCCCGGAAGAATCCGTGTGAGAGGCGCGGGGGTTGTGTAGTTTGCGGCTTTTTAGCGATGTTTTGTTATTTAACGGCTTTTTTGTTATGAAAGACAGAAAATAAAATACTTATTTTACTTTACGTACGGCGTAATAATGCTTTATATAATAGTTTAATAATTGTAAAAGTAGTAACACTACAACGCTTAAGGGCCGCTAAATGATTTTAACTGCTTTTTAGTTTGTAAGAGCGTATATCCGCCTTTTAGTTAAGTCTATGCAAGGTATTATACTCCAACGTAACCAAGGTAAAAAGCCGCTAAAATACGTTTACTACCTTTAAGTTAACTGTTTAATAATAACTGTTTTATAGCTAAGCATTGATAGTAAAATTGTTCAATCGATCCATGTGTTAAAGTAGTATAGCTGCTTTCTAAACTAGTTATGCTGTTTAGCGACCTTTAAGCGATGTGAAGTATTTTTTATTTGTATTTAGTTGCCTTTTAAAAAAACATATCTTGATAACGGTAAAAGATAGAATAACCGTTCCTAGACAGATCGATAGTTTTTTTTTTTAATACTATGACATTAAAAAAGTGAAAAATGACCAAATGTCATTTAGCGGCCTTTAAGCTTATAGACGGCAGTTATGTAATCACTAAAAATGAAGAAATAAAATAAACTTTTAAAAAAAGTAAAAACCGACTTCAAAACCAAAATGCACTAAAAAGTCTTAAATAAACTCTTCACCATTGAAAGGAAAGGAATCCGTTTTAGGCAAACAATTTCTTTTTGGAGTCGGTGCCATCACTTTGACCATCAAGCAATCACAGCACCGACTCCAAAAAGAAATTGTTTGCCTAAAACGGATTCCTTTCCTTTCAATGGTGAAGAGTTTATTTAAGACTTTTCAGTGCATTTTGGTTTTGAAGTCGGTTTTTACTTTTTTTTTTAAGTTTTTGTATGTATGTTACCTCATATCTCACTCGTTTGTCAACCGAATCGAAAAATTTTTTCGCCTACTTAGAGGGTGTACCTTCTAGTTGGTCCAATTTTTCCATTTTGGGATCTGATGATGGGATCTTGGTGTATTCGAGGAGAAACCCTCAAATTTTGAAGGCACGTATAGTGTTTCTTTATTAAAATCTTAATTTTGACGTGTTGTTACGTCTGATAGTCAACATTTTGTGGGGCTGAGCTGATGGTGGAACTCCTTAACGCTTAGGAGTTCAGTAATTATAATGACGGAACTTATAATAGGTAATTTGTAGCTTTTTAAAAAATAGAATCATAAGGTGCAACTCCCCCCCCCCCCTCTTATCTGCCGTCTATAAACTTAAAGGCCGCTAAATGACAAATACTTATTTTGAGCTAGAGCAGAAAAAAGCGGGAAAAATTTCAAACCGTTGCTTCTCAGTATCTATAAACATTTTGTCATGTTGTCATATACCAAAAAAAAGGTATTTTTTTCAACCTTCACATGAAGTTAGTTGATTTTGTAAAATATTGATAATTATCTCAATAAATGCACATTTTCCTTTCTAACCTTGTAAAATTTTAAGGTTCGCATTAAGTGTGCACATCTAAATGGCGGCTAAAAAATCATAACTGCTTTTAAGTTATGGATTTATTAATAACTGCCAAAAGTATTTTTAGAGACAGAAAGTTACCAACATTTAAATAGCTTTATAGCAGTTATGTTAATTTGCGTTTTTTAAACCTATTAACGAATGATATTATATTGATCTTATCCATAACAAAAAAGCAGCTAAAAACAAATAGCCGCCTTTTAGCCAAGTAGATATCGCTTTACTTCTCTTACAATTTTTTTAACAACATTTAATACAGCTATGCATAACTTAAAGGCGGTTAATAATTAAACCTTTGCATATAACTGCTCTTTAGGCTTGCACTATCCAGATCTATATTTTTTGAATCCTGCAAAATTAAACGTCAACTTATAAAATCAAACAAAGTTTTTGCAAAGACAAGTTCTTTATTACCACAAAACTATCGAACATGATGATAACAAAATAAAAAACTGCAACTTCTTCTAATCAAATTAAATATTAAATAATTATTTAAATAAACTAAATCAAAAAATATCATGGCAAACCACAAAATATACCTAAAATTAAATTTCAGGTGATAAATACTCGCACTTAAAAAATAATGACATTATTCATTGTTATCAGTGTTTTACATTATTTTTTTTGCAATTTGTAAGTACTTATCAGAATCAAACATATCGCAGGCTCTACAACCAAGCTAAAAAGTTTTTAACTTAGTTGTTTGTTTTTAATAAAAACTCGAAAGAAAATCAATGCACTAACGTTTCACTTAGTTTGATACATAAAACAATCGGTTTGTACTAGCATCAAACGTCATTAAAAAAAATATTCTTATCGAAAATAAAAGTAATCACTCTGAACTCAAACTTTTTACAATTGAAAATATATATATATATATATATATATATATATATATATATATCTTGACATTTATTTATTTTGACATATTATTATGGTAACAATCCTAAATTAATCAGTCTTTTGTCACAACCTTAATCAAATGTTGGTAAATTCCTCCAAAAATGCATTTTATGCGCTGGCATTAACGCTGACAATTTATTAACGTGACATATTCATCGTCGAAATTATTCTTGTACATCAGATCGTACATTTTTCGCTGGAAACACACTTGTGACATATTCTTGAGATACGGTCGAGGTTTCGTAATGTTAATACGACGCTCTGATACATAATTTGTTAAATTCAAGAAGCTTTGCGGTGTCATAGAATTTACATCAACCTTGCTATGATTTATCGTACTTACACATTCTACGAAATCGGCGTAATCATACAGTTTACCTTTCCTTTTCATCGCTAATTCCACTTGATGATGAACCTGATCAGAACTCATAAAGGTGTGACCTGGTTCGAAGTAGTGTAAAATAATATTCTCCGCAGAGATTAAATCACTATTCACCATATGAGTCAAAAATGAATAAAGCAACCAATTTTTGTTTTGCGAGCTGCAGTTGTCGAGCCAAATATTTATGGTACGTATGTCCCGGTATCGTAGCAGATAATGATAAAATGCACTCATGATATCCTCCTGTTTTTCTACCAGCTATGCCGTCATGCCAAAGTACTGTAAGTGGTTTTGAATCAAGAGTTATTTTGCCTAAAGGAGCAAAAGTTTGATTAAAAACTATAAGTCTATTACAGAAAATTACTGCCTTAAAAGTGTCAAGTCGCGGTAGCATTATCACTTTTTCTAAATCGGTACTGTAGAAAATCTGAGAAGAACTTTGCTCTTGGGTTTTATGGAAGTCATACAGGTTTCTAGCCTTAGTGTACTTTTCATGATGCCTAGCCCAGTTAACGCAAATATCACATTCAGCGACTAATTCTATATTAAGGGCATCGTGAGAAGTTTGCTTTTGATGCAAATCATATCCTTCACACGCCTCACATTCTTCGTTCCCAAGTCTCGTGAAAGATATATTCATTTTCTTGACGTGTGATCGGTATAGCTCATAGGAAACAGTTAAGTTAGGATGTTTTGTACAAAAATCTGCATGCATCAAGGTAATGTTAACATTCGCGCTGGCATTAACGCTGACAATTTATTAACGTGACATATTCATCGTCGAAATTATTCTTGTACATCAGATCGTACATTTTTCGCTGGAAACACACTTGTGACATATTCTTGAGATACGGTCGAGGTTTCGTAATGTTAATACGACGCTCTGATACATAATTTGTTAAATTCAAGAAGCTTTGCGGTGTCATAGAATTTACATCAACCTTGCTATGATTTATCGTACTTACACATTCTACGAAATCGGCGTAATCATACAGTTTACCTTTCCTTTTCATCGCTAATTCCACTTGATGATGAACCTGATCAGAACTCATAAAGGTGTGACCTGGTTCGAAGTAGTGTAAAATAATATTCTCCGCAGAGATTAAATCACTATTCACCATATGAGTCAAAAATGAATAAAGCAACCAATTTTTGTTTTGCGAGCTGCAGTTGTCGAGCCAAATATTTATGGTACGTATGTCCCGGTATCGTAGCAGATAATGATAAAATGCACTCATGATATCCTCCTGTTTTTCTACCAGCTATGCCGTCATGCCAAAGTACTGTAAGTGGTTTTGAATCAAGAGTTATTTTGCCTAAAGGAGCAAAAGTTTGATTAAAAACTATAAGTCTATTACAGAAAATTACTGCCTTAAAAGTGTCAAGTCGCGGTAGCATTATCACTTTTTCTAAATCGGTACTGTAGAAAATCTGAGAAGAACTTTGCTCTTGGGTTTTATGGAAGTCATACAGGTTTCTAGCCTTAGTGTACTTTTCATGATGCCTAGCCCAGTTAACGCAAATATCACATTCAGCGACTAATTCTATATTAAGGGCATCGTGAGAAGTTTGCTTTTGATGCAAATCATATCCTTCACACGCCTCACATTCTTCGTTCCCAAGTCTCGTGAAAGATATATTCATTTTCTTGACGTGTGATCGGTATAGCTCATAGGAAACAGTTAAGTTAGGATGTTTTGTACAAAAATCTGCATGCATCAAGGTAATGTTAACATTCGCGCTGGCATTAACGCTGACAATTTATTAACGTGACATATTCATCGTCGAAATTATTCTTGTACATCAGATCGTACATTTTTCGCTGGAAACACACTTGTGACATATTCTTGAGATACGGTCGAGGTTTCGTAATGTTAATACGACGCTCTGATACATAATTTGTTAAATTCAAGAAGCTTTGCGGTGTCATAGAATTTACATCAACCTTGCTATGATTTATCGTACTTACACATTCTACGAAATCGGCGTAATCATACAGTTTACCTTTCCTTTTCATCGCTAATTCCACTTGATGATGAACCTGATCAGAACTCATAAAGGTGTGACCTGGTTCGAAGTAGTGTAAAATAATATTCTCCGCAGAGATTAAATCACTATTCACCATATGAGTCAAAAATGAATAAAGCAACCAATTTTTGTTTTGCGAGCTACAGTTGTCGAGCCAAATATTTATGGTACGTATGTCCCGGTATCGTAGCAGATAATGATAAAATGCACTCATGATATCCTCCTGTTTTTCTACCAGCTATGCCGTCATGCCAAAGTACTGTAAGTGGTTTTGAATCAAGAGTTATTTTGCCTAAAGGAGCAAAAGTTTGATTAAAAACTATAAGTCTATTACAGAAAATTACTGCCTTAAAAGTGTCAAGTCGCGGTAGCATTATCACTTTTTCTAAATCGGTACTGTAGAAAATCTGAGAAGAACTTTGCTCTTGGGTTTTATGGAAGTCATACAGGTTTCTAGCCTTAGTGTACTTTTCATGATGCCTAGCCCAGTTAACGCAAATATCACATTCAGCGACTAATTCTATATTAAGGGCATCGTGAGAAGTTTGCTTTTGATGCAAATCATATCCTTCACACGCCTCACATTCTTCGTTCCCAAGTCTCGTGAAAGATATATTCATTTTCTTGACGTGTGATCGGTATAGCTCATAGGAAACAGTTAAGTTAGGATGTTTTGTACAAAAATCTGCATGCATCAAGGTAATGTTAACACCACTCGGTATATATCTACGTAGTGGGGCGTGCTCTCGCCGGTAATGGGGTTCTGTAGGATGAAAAGTCTCTACGTGTTGTGTTAATAAGTTTCGATCAAATGCTACGGTTTTAGTATGTTTGCCACGACTATCAACATTACTATTTTTCAAGGCGTTGTATAAAACTTTATCATTAGTTTTTTTGAAACCTAAGGTGGTTAAAAAGAATATTTTACATACTGGTATAGATATCCCGTTTGAGTCCTTTAGTCTAAAAGATTTTCTGGCGTCTCTTTTCGGGCTGGATGTGATTTTCCTCTTGGGTACAGAAACAGAAACATTATTTCTAATAAAATTACGTCTCTCTTGCCAGGTAAGTTCCCAGAATAGACTGTTCACAGCTTCACGACTTGCATCGTCAAAAACATTTGAACATTTTTTCCGACATTTATCATTACATCCTGGCTTTACTCTGTGCTCTTCTCTTTTACTGTTCACTATAACTTGCCTTCTTTCCGCTAAGCTGTTGCTATATTTTTTCCTTTTTTTAGTAGACCAGGATTGTTTGATAAAAAAAAATCATTACAACTATTGCTTTTCTTGCGGCTTATCGTTTGTATCTTTGTATCTTGAAAGGACCGGGAGGTATCTAGAGTATTTCGACGTTTATTAAGAGAATGTGGAACGTTTTCTTTTATGGTGATTCTATCATTTTCCTTGCTCAAAATAGGTTCAACAATATGGGAACCAACACAACTCCTTGTCCTCTTACGGGGCAACAATTGACTCTGTAAGTTCACATCTTGAAGCGATCTAAGGGAATCCAACGTATTTCTACGTTTGTAAAAGGCTTTTGTTTCGACGGTGCATTTATTGTTCACAAGAGGTTGAATAGTATTTGTACATTTTTGCTTTGAAACTTTTGCTTTTACAACATCGCACCTGAGAGGTGCGATTGTCGCGGTCAATAATGCATTTTGAGCTGTTAATGATTTTAGTTTTGAAGTCGATGTACCATCTTTATCCTCTTCAGATGACAATTCAGAAGAAGATGGGTAATAATCCTTGTCTCGAACGGAATCATCCGAGTCAAAATCTTCACCAAAATGACTAGCCTCGTTGATATGTGAATCTCCGACCAAATCGGTATTGTTACCATCATTTTTACAAGGTGGTGATAACGCAAAAGTTTCTTTACACGTCAGGTCTAATGAAATAGGTTCACAAAGTTCCATCGTATCTACGTCTTTTTTTTCCAAATATTTTTTAATTGCATCTAAATCTATGCTATTCAGATGGGATGAACTTTGCGAAATTTGTGTTTCACGCATCTGGTTGAAAACCGAAGTTGTTAAAGAAAATTCTCGGGAATATAAATCATTAACTAAATCTTGTTCAGTTCTTCCTTTCAACTTTTGCACTTTCGAATCATTACTTGAATGTTGACTGTTGGGAACTTCGGATATTTGTTTTTTTTTTTGATCTTGAACAACAGTGTACTGATTATGTAATTCACCACGATCACTAACCATATTTAAAATAGCTTTAGCTCTTGCATTGTATCTGTAACAAGTAATGTTACTTCTATAAATAAATTGTTTCAACAAACACACCAATTACCTAGTCCAAAACTAAGCGTGAGCTTGTGCTATGGTGACTAGAATAACGGATATATACATACTTATAATGTAAGTGTATAAATAAAATATAGATTATACATTTTTATAAACATCCATGACTTAGGTACAAATGCTAGTGCTCATCACACAAACACTTGCCCCTTGCGGGACTCGAACCCGCAACCACCTGGTGTAGAAGTGCGGAGTGCGAACGACTACACAAAGACGGTCGTCATATCGTGGTCTATGAAATAATTATATGGTTTATTACACTTTAAACACTCGGTAACATCAAAACTTTACAATAAGTACCTTCAAGATATTTATTATTATGGGTAAAGTTAGGCTAGATTAGTATGTAGGTATGTATTATATGCTATTAGGTATTAAATGAACAATAATTAAATCGGAACGTCTAAAGACAAATTAAACATCGTTTCCTAAAATGTACCTTTCCGAGATCGAACCTGGAACCTAACATGAATCCGTGCGCCCATATTATAAGCTTTAGCTACTCATAAAATGCTTAGACTATAGCACCAAAACAAAAGTATCTGCAATCTGACTGCCACGCATGCATAGGTAAAATTAATTACATAACAAATCCTGCCGTAGGTAGATACTAGATTGATGAAACACTCTTAGCTGACAGATGAACGATTGTCACTGCTCGACAGCACTCAGTTTTCATTCTAAGCATTATGATAGTGAAATAAATAATAAAGCTATATCTCTACCTCTTATACATTAGTTATAGAATGTCCTTTAGACTCTATCCTTGATTAAGCATACTGCTTCTTGATAATAAGCGTACATTTGGTTTGAAAAAAACTAGATATTAATAAAATAAAATACGTACCTTGGAACCCTTCCCGCCATAATGCCTGGATGATTTTGGCGCGAAACGAGGACGCGCAAATGTTCCTCACTCGTTGCTGTCTTGGTTTGCACTAAAATGGCCGGCTAGCCCATTCCCGTGCGTGCCTAAGCGCGTCCCCCGCACCCCGGAAGAATC
Source organism: Pyrausta purpuralis (assembly GCA_963924145.1). Classification (NCBI taxonomy): domain Eukaryota; kingdom Metazoa; phylum Arthropoda; class Insecta; order Lepidoptera; family Crambidae; genus Pyrausta; species Pyrausta purpuralis. The sequence goes on along the minus strand of OZ001651.1, from coordinate 15,573,626 downwards.
CGTGTGAGAGGCGCGGGGGTTGTGTAGTTTGCGGCTTTTTAGCGATGTTTTGTTATTTAACGGCTTTTTTGTTATGAAAGACAGAAAATAAAATACTTATTTTACTTTACGTACGGCGTAATAATGCTTTATATAATAGTTTAATAATTGTAAAAGTAGTAACACTACAACGCTTAAGGGCCGCTAAATGATTTTAACTGCTTTTTAGTTCGTAAGAGCGTATATCCGCCTTTTAGTTAAGTCTATGCAAGGTATTATACTCCAACGTAACCAAGGTAAAAAGCCGCTAAAATACGTTTACTACCTTTAAGTTAACTGTTTAATAATAACTGTTTTATAGCTAAGCATTGATAGTAAAATTGTTCAATCGATCCATGTGTTAAAGTAGTATAGCTGCTTTCTAAACTAGTTATGCTGTTTAGCGACCTTTAAGCGATGTGAAGTATTTTTTATTTGTATTTAGTTGCCTTTTAAAAAAACATATCTTGATAACGGTAAAAGATAGAATAACCGTTCCTAGACAGATCGATAGTTTTTTTTTTTAATACTATGACATTAAAAAAGTGAAAAATGACCAAATGTCATTTAGCGGCCTTTAAGCTTATAGACGGCAGTTATGTAATCACTAAAAATGAAGAAATAAAATAAACTTTTAAAAAAAGTAAAAACCGACTTCAAAACCAAAATGCACTAAAAAGTCTTAAATAAACTCTTCACCATTGAAAGGAAAGGAATCCGTTTTAGGCAAACAATTTCTTTTTGGAGTCGGTGCCATCACTTTGACCATCAAGCAATCACAGCACCGACTCCAAAAAGAAATTGTTTGCCTAAAACGGATTCCTTTCCTTTCAATGGTGAAGAGTTTATTTAAGACTTTTTAGTGCATTTTGGTTTTGAAGTCGGTTTTTACTTTTTTTTTAAAGTTTTTGTATGTATGTTACCTCATATCTCACTCGTTTGTCAACCGAATCGAAAAATTTTTTCGCCTACTTAGAGGGTGTACCTTCTAGTTGGTCCAATTTTTCCATTTTGGGATCTGATGATGGGATCTTGGTGTATTCGAGGGAAACCCTCAAATTTTGAAGGCACGTTTAGTGTTTCTTTATTAAAATCTTAATTTTGACGTGTTGTTACGTCTGATAGTCAACATTTTGTGGGGCTGAGCTGATGGTGGAACTCCTTAACGCTTAGGAGTTCAGTAATTATAATGACGGAACTTATGATAGGTAATTTGTAGCTTTTTAAAAAATAGAATCATAAGGTGCAACTCCCCCCCCCCTCTTATGTAATCACTAAAAATGAAGAAATAAAATAAACTTTAAAAAAAAGTAAAAACCGACTTCAAAACCAAAATGCACTAAAAAGTCTTAAATAAACTCTTCACCATTGAAAGGAAAGGAATCCGTTTTAGGCAAACAATTTCTTTTTGGAGTCGGTGCTGTGATTGCTTGATGGTCAAAGTGATGGCACCGACTCCAAAAAGAAATTGTTTGCCTAAAACGGATTCCTTTCCTTTCAATGGTGAAGAGTTTATTTAAGACTTTTTAGTGCATTTTGGTTTTGAAGTCGGTTTTTACTTTTTTTTTAAAGTTTTTGTATGTATGTTACCTCATATCTCACTCGTTTGTCAACCGAATCGAAAAATTTTTTCGCCTACTTAGAGGGTGTACCTTCTAGTTGGTCCAATTTTTCCATTTTGGGATCTGATGATGGGATCTTGGTGTATTCGAGGGAAACCCTCAAATTTTGAAGGCACGTTTAGTGTTTCTTTATTAAAATCTTAATTTTGACGTGTTGTTACGTCTGATAGTCAACATTTTGTGGGGCTGAGCTGATGGTGGAACTCCTTAACGCTTAGGAGTTCAGTAATTATAATGACGGAACTTATGATAGGTAATTTGTAGCTTTTTAAAAAATAGAATCATAAGGTGCAACTCCCCCCCCCCCCTCTTATGTAATCACTTAAAATGAAGAAATAAAATAAACTTTAAAAAAAAGTAAAAACCGACTTCAAAACCAAAATGCACTAAAAAGTCTTAAATAAACTCTTCACCATTGAAAGGAAAGGAATCCGTTTTAGGCAAACAATTTCTTTTTGGAGTCGGTGCCATCATTTTGTTAGTTTTACTTACGGATACAGAGGTTTAACAAAGACAAACAGTAAACAATAAACTTATAAACCTAGTACATACGATGAAACAAGACAGTAAAACGGTATATATAAAAATGACTAAAACTAAGTACGAGACTATTATAATGGTTATTTACAAGTAATACTTGTAATACGTCTACAATACGTCGTGTCGGCGGTCTGGTCAATTATTATGAAATGAGCTGAAGTCACCTTACAACATATTTTCACATTATAAAACCCTTCCAAGACGTGTCTCAAGCGGGCAGTACTCGCGCTGACACTGTCCTGAAAAGTTCTGAGATCTCTTATCCGAGCGGTGTCTATGTGCATTGCTCAGGCGCTACTCGTATGTAGTTTGACTTCTGTATAGGTACTATCCATTTTTTGTGGTAGTAGCCGTACAATATTATGAATCAAATTAAAAAACAAACGTCAATGTCAAAAGATATTGATTTTAGAATAATTCATCATAACAAACAATAATTGTGCGAAATTCCTTGTATCATAGATAATTGCCTGATAATAATCCATGTAATAAAATTGGTACAAATCGTCGTGATCGTAGAACAATGGCGTGTGTGTATTTCGTCACACCTTACAGGGCAGCCATTTAAAATATTTTTAATGGTGATTTTTTTAAATAACTTTTTTTAGCAATATTTTCTAAAATAATTTTAAAACTTGTGAAAAAACATTAAACTGAATCCTATTTTTAATAGAGTTCCTGGTATATCGTAGGCTAGTCCAACGAACAATGTCGACGCAAACAGTTGCCCCGCACGACGTATGCGTACATCCGTCTTCTACAGTAATTTTTCAGAAACGTCATTGTACCTTTTGCGTAATTTCGGGTCTATCAAAAAAAATAATGTTTTTTAAGGTCTGATGTTTCCAATGTCACATAAGGAATCATCGCAGCATAAAATACAATATGCCTAATTTGAAAACGTCACCAGTTTGTCAGAAATTATGTGAATGTAATTTAAAACTTGGTTGTTCAAAATTCATTCAGTCGAATAAGTCTTAGCTAACGTTGGCCGTTACGTGAAATCGGCCCTCAATTGGGTTTCGGTGTATAAATATCAAGAATGTAATTAAACCATTTTCGCTTTTTGTCAAAAACGTCGTTGTTTAAGATCATGACAAAATGTACTTGCTTCAATTTGCGAAATTTTTAATGTATTTTTCGATTCAGTGATTTTATAAGCATGCTCTGTATAACGTAAACCTGCCAATAACAGCAACAACAATAAAATCATGAACTATGTAATAAGAGCATCGTAAAACACAGTTTTATGTTTTAATCGCAGCAGAATGCACCTGTGTTTTATGGCTTTTTATTTTAGAATGAAAGTAACGTACTAACTTGCTCGATTTTTCATTACACAGAACCACAGATACGGCGATGCATTATGTATAGGCAAATGCTAAACTGTATAAATGATTTATATGTAAATACTAGCGGTCCCCCGCGACTTCGTCCGCGCGTTTTGAGTTTGCTCCCTCCCCTCCCGTCGCAGCGTCATGTTTTATATCCTAAAGCCTTTCTCGGTAAATAAGCTATCCAACACAGAAATATTTTTTCAAATCGGTCCAGCAGTTCCTGAGATAAGCGCGTTCAAACAAACAAACTCTTCAGTTTTATAATATATTAGCGCAAGCGCACGTCGTACTTAAGCTGCGAACATTATTTTGGTGCGGAGTTATGTTAAAACTGTGATAGCTCCTAAGATATTTATTGAAATCAAATGATATAAAGGGCAACTTGGTTCTAAATGAAATGCTCGTGATGATGAATGTATTTTTTTTGATTAGAATAAATACTGAATCTAAACATAATGCATTATTTTTTTACAAATTTATTAACATAAAAAAGGTTGTAGTAAGTCAACCATAAAAGATAGACATATGCTGTCGCGGACTTTATTATAGAACTCTTAATGCTGAACAATCCTGTCATACATGATTTTTGTGTAACTAAAGCGGTTTCCGCAGCGTATGCAGCGGAAGCTCTCAAAAGGAAAATCTTTCTCCCGTTTTCGCAACATTTTTCATTGCTGCTGTGGTCCTATGAGTTGTATCTTTATGTTATATAGCCTAAAGCCTTCCTCGATAAATGGACTATCCAACGTAAAAATAATTTTTCAAATCGGGCCAGTAGTTTTTGAGATTAGCGCGTTCAAACAAACAAACAAACAAACTCTTCAGCTTTATAATATTAGTATAGATTTTCTGTCATTGCCAAAGTGTGTAAAAATCAAAGCATCGACATGAAAACGTTATGAATGCCGAACTATATACAATTAATTTTGGACGCGTTTCAACAACATCGGAGACTTCACAGGTACAAAACTATCTAGCAGACTTCTACGTAAGTAGATACTAAGATGTGCCAGTGCAGTCAGTCTATAAGCTTATCATTGTTTAAATTAATCATTGTCCGCATGTGAAATATCGGATTACCAAAGGCCTCGGTCGACCGTGATGGGTGCAGAGTAACGTCCCACACTACAAAGTCACATATAATTTACATAAATAGACAAACACACAGGACCCAAAGTAAACCATTCTAAATCCGATGGTCCGAAAGTTATATCTGAGCAAACACGGACATTCGGACCAGCAAATGTGACCTGAATTAATATTTGACCGGACCGTTTGTCCTACAGAAGTTGTGTCTTCATTTGCGAGGAACGCTATCTGGTAATTTTCTATGAACTCTAATTTCGCAAATGAGTAGTCTGACCCGGGTTTTAGCATATCTAATTTCGGCTAGGGTATGATGAATTTTGGATTATTACACCCCGCATTTTGTCCGTCGCAACACCGCTAGGCAGTGTCTACGGAACAATACCTAGTAAGAATGATCTAGTCTACGATTTTCAGTACAGAAAAAAACTTCTCTACATTGCTGTCGCATAATTAAATCGTTTGCACCAACAGATTGTCGAACCAATGCGGGATAACGATCGCCATTTTACAATAATCCGACATATTAAACGATACATTCAATAACTTAGATATACAGCGTAAAATTAAGTAAATTCAAAAGTGAGATTGTGTCGATACTTAATTGTTATTAGGTTACCTAACTGATACATATAAAAAAGTAGGCGCCTGTAAGCGGCCTATCATAGCGATCCCCTAGGAGTAACTATACTCCTACTACTACTATGTACTAACATACAAACACATACACGCACACGCACCATACACACACACACACAAACAAAACTGCAAATTTAGTAGCGTATCTGCGGAACTAATCTAAGTTAAGCTGTTTCGATATCATGTGTATGATACACATTATTAATACCTCTTAAGGAAACAATGTTATTTTAACTTCTTTCATCTTATGTAATTATGCAGACAATGTCGTTGGTTCTTTTATAAACTTTATATTCCTATATAATTAGTTGTACGCAGACATATTGAAAACTGTTTTTTGGCTTAAATAAATAAAATATATACTCGTTAGTTGGCTAGACTAGTCGAGGGAACAGTTTAGGTGTCCTAGTAAAAGCACCACATGTGGTCACCGCAGGAACTTATTGTAGAGCATTGTTTGTCAACTCTGTTAATGTACTGTCAGTTAGTAACGGATTAGTATGTTTTTGTTTTCTAGACAGTGTGTAATTATGTTATTAAAAAGAGCAAAAGCGCCCTGAATATACAATACGTGGTGTGAACCTCTATACAAACAAAAATATTTAATTGATAACCATTTGAAGTAGTATTATCAGAGGTGCGATCGCGTGAAGCAATCGTATCCATTTGACAGTTCAAAACGTACGGTATGACTTGTTAAACGGGTCGAAGTAACTGAATAATAACATTGTTTCATTTTTTGACGTGTTACAGTCCACACGCTATATATGCCAATACGTGCATATAAAAAACTCGTCCATCTCTGTTAGTACTTTTCACGACAACTCTGTCAAGACTGTCACTTAACATAAAATTCGCAAAACAAAATAAAAATAGGCAATAATGCGATAATATTACGTTTTTTTTTACTGTGCAGGTGAAAAATATTTTTGGTTTCAAATAGTGATCAAAGGTTGAAATATTTGGTTCATAGCCTGATTTGTTCAATACTACATGATAAGTAATAATGTATTCTTGCTATTCAGCTTATTTATTGATGGCATTAAAATATTCCATGTATTTCATAATTGCTTTGTTAATGACAAAATCAAAGTGATGAAATAGCTGAATAGCATTTTACACATCAAAAGTACCAGCCAAAGGAATAATGTCGAAATTCTCCATTGTCAATATTACTCAGAACTCATTATTACCAGCTTATAACTACGTATAGAGCTATTTATGTTACTCGCAAAACAAATTATCTGTCTAAACTGAATCAAATATTGAGGTGGGAATCCATCATATAAAGGGAAGGTAGCGTCCTGTCAGATCTGATCATAGCATCGATGTATCTTACCTGCCGCTAGACGTTACCGGGATCTTGCAACGCGACTAGTTGGAAGTGAGCACTGCTACTGTGGAAGAAGATGGAATAATATTCTAAATCGATAAGCTGTAATTCTGATTGAAACATGGAGACCAGAAATCTGCGTCTAAATATATATGTCGTTCATATTTTCAGTTTCACTTTGAAATTACTCATTTTTGGATACCCAATTTCAAAATAAACATTTTGTAATACTATTTTTTTATGCAAAGTGGTTATTATTTTCACTTAGCTACTAAGTTTTGCTAAGTAACCGTACGTTGTATATACTATATCTACAGCATGGCTAGTCATGATATGATACGAAGTAGTGACCTTATTGAGTACCTAGTCATAGCAACAGGTTGGATCGCATTTTTGTGAAAATGTGACTTCACGGCATAAGTTCTAGAGATGAAATATAAGGAGTCATACCATAGCAGACCAAAGGCCGTGGCTAGCCGCTATCATCTGTCAAGCTTCGCACAGACAGCGATCAAATTGAGGATGGGCGGCTTATTGCCGTTTGATAATGCTGCGCTTAGCCTGCAGTGTGTGGAGCACAGATATGCACCAGAGTAGACGCTGCAAGGGTACTAATGCTGTTTTAGGTCAAAATTCCAAGTGATGAGTTGTGTGATGTATCACATAAGTAATATATGCGCAAGTTATTGTCTTTGCTCTGATCGAAGTAAATGATTTTCTACCTGGACTTACGAAATACCGGACATATACTTAACATTTTTGACTCAGGCATAAATTTGCTTGCTTATCACATAAAACATTTGCACCTCGCGAGATTCGAACCCGCGACCACTGGTTTTATAGTCGGGAGCGCGAACCACTACTCAAGATTTGTCGACGATAAATGATATTATGAAAACTATGTATGCTACCATCCATCATATAAAATAAGATCCTAGATAAATTGATTCGGAGAGGCAGCGCAATCAGCTCTAGTCACAAGATAGCTAGTCCGTACCAAGCTTACAATTCATCTATTTCTTTATAATGTCTTGTAAATAAACGGTACTAAGTTTTTCAGTGATTTATGCTGCTGACCATACATACACACGCGTCATCTAATAAGGCACATATCTGTGTTATAGAGAGCAGTTATCTCGCTCCAGCTGCAGCTTTCCCCATCCGCAGCTTAAAGGCAGCATAAGCATCATGACAGCACGGATCGAACGGCTAAGCTCGTTATTTGCGAAGGCTATTTTGTCAGGTGCTTTAATATGAGTTTTAAATATGCAATCCATACTCAAATTATACGGGGTTTTTCGTTTTCATATGAAAATTATGGAAGGTTTTTAACGGCTTTAAAAAAGAATGTTCTCAGTTTTCCCTTCACGCTCGTTGGTAATAAATATGGATTGTCGTTACATATAAATTGTTGGATTGTTGGTTGGTTGGCACGACTAGTTGGAAATTAGCACTGCCACTGTGGAAGAAAAAGGAATAGTATATTCAAATGATAAGATGTAATTGTCACTTTATTCTTTTTATTCAACTTTTACTAAAATTTAGGTTATAGCCTGAATAGGGTCTGCCATTTGAAATATGTACATTATTATGTATTTCTTGTCTTTTTATCTGTGTTCTTTTATGTCTTTTGCTAAAACGTTTTTATGATTTGTTACTATGTAAAAAACCATTTAAAGCCGATTTTTGAAGGTACCTAGTATGTATGTATTTAGAAGTTCGTTTGCGTACAAACTTCATGTACCAACTCAATGATATCCAAGGTGAGTAATCTTAGATTTGCGTGTTGTTAGATGATATCAATGTCAATAATAGACTTGCGTTTTGTGTGTTAAGAGATAAAACCATAATCCAAAGACCTAGATTCCGAGCTAAGTACACACAAAGTCCTCACTACATATTCAGAAGTTACAAATTGTTTTCGTAGCCATGAAAGCGTGAAGGAAATTTGATACACTCGGCCAGAGTAATAGGCAACAGAGAAAATCTAAATTATGGTTAGTTGTGAGAGTGTACATAGTATTATCCGCTGGAAAGTGTATTAGACAAAGTTTGGACGAGGCAGGGCGAGGAGCTCCATCGAGATTTTAGATGTTGTCTGTCTAGAAATGGCAAATTGACACTTGTTTAGCATCTAGCTAGTAGTTCTTCAGCTATTCAATAGGTATAGCTATGAGAATAAAAGCTAATATTGTGTCAATCACATGCAATAAATTCGTGAGTTAACGCAATCAGAGAAAGTGTGCGTATGTATTTCACCGTAATTGCAAAACGAGATTATAGTCTAACTTGTAAGATTGTAATTTACAAGGTTTAGCATTGAGGTTTTATATGGGACTTACATGTCAATGTTTGTCCTTCATGTAAGGTTCACCTTTCAGTTTAATTATTATGTATGAAGTTCGGTACTGTTCGTAGTAAATCGGTAGACAACAATCTAACAGATTTAAAACCATTACATTGAAATCTCGCGGCTTTTATAATATTATTGTGACATATAAAAATTGGCTTTGACGTATTCAGGCATTTACCAAGGGAAAGCTGATCATGCACCATTTCTGTTAATCAGTGGTAATGTTTCTAAGATCTACAAGGACTGACTACTCCCAAATAAAATCCATGTCAAGTCACTTGCGTGTATTCCACCCTCCACCAATCAGGAGCTTGTAAGGTCTTGCCTGTTTTTAATTTTGACGACGGAAAACCGTGAATAATGTCGATGATATTCTATGACAGTCTCATACAATAAAATGACGTTTCCAGCACTCTACAGCTGCGGAATAGGTGCACAGCCATCTAAGCAACGTTCTCCAGTCACGTCTGCCACGTTTATCGCAAACACGTTCGGCTCCTGTAATAAAAACTTCTCTAAAATGAAATATTTAATGCCACCCCGCCCGGTAGTTCCACGAACAAGCGTGTTTAAGTTTTATTTTTAAGATAAACTTACCGGTTTTAGCATCACTACGGCCGTGCTGCTCAACTAATAAGTGGCTGTAAAATGAAAGAGGAAAACCTCCTGAAATGCTGTTGGTTTTTCAAGTTAAGTGGTGCACGAAAAAAGGCTCAGAAATTCAAACTAAATCTCTTGACACAAGCAAGTTACTGTGGTCTTTTTGCTTTTGTGATAGTAATTAGCAAGCCTCGGAAAGTTGCTGTTTTCTGTAGAAAGTATGGTACACTAAAAGCTACTTCGCATTTTATAAATAGTTTATATAATATAAATTTGACTTATTCACTGAAAAGTCGAATCCGAATTGACAAGAATTGACATCATTCCAACCTTTCGCGGTTGCGGTTATCCGTAACCGGAACAATATAAATGAAAATTAACCGAATTGTAGAAGCGAAAATTAATTTCGTACTAGCACGGCGGTGTTGCCAACGTATTAATAATTATGTAGCGTTCGAGCTGGCTTCGGAAAAGACCCTGCAAAGGTGAAGTACTGGATCGCTGCCAAGACTTGGCACTCACGCGGCATGACATGCCTCTCCGTATGGAATGTCACGTTTTCAGTGACCGATAACTTTGGTTGTCAGCGTTCGGTGTTGCCAACTGGCTGTCGTCAATCACTGGTTGAAGGGAATTTATGCGTGAAATATCCCTCGAAAGCAAAGACAGAGTTTTCTTTTTTTTTTGCTTGGGAACAGCTAACACTTATTCCACATGATATGAAACAAATAAATATAAAAAATGTTTTAGTTATTCAATAACTGCCGTGATTTGGCAGTTAAAGAGCGAACTGTATATGACTTGCAAATGTCAAGAAAATTTTGAGTTTATATTGATTTGCATACAAGGTAGACCTCATATTGCCCCCTCTACCAGAAGAAAGAAAGAAAGAAAGAAAGTGTTTATTTGCTCATGAAAAAGGTTACATTTGGATGGTATAAATCTATGGTTATATCATTAATAGCATGCAAATACATATTTTAATAATAAAAAAATAATATTAATCAATTAAACTAGTCAGAATTCATAATATTAATACACATGTCAAAGTCCAGTCATACCATCCACCATTATCACACGGTAATTGCAGTACGTATACTTTTGTATTATAGAAACTTTTTTTAGAATAAGAATGTGTTCCGTTCTAAAGTCTCGTTCAGACTAACCAAATAACTTGTGTTATAAAATACGCGCGTGCAAACCGAATGCGCAACTTAGCTCGTATATTGCACACGTAGAGGAAACCGGGTCAGGGTCATTAATAATCCCAACCTAAAACCGAGGAACGGGTGACAAATGACGGCCGCAGCTGAGGTGTCATGCATACCCTTAACATATAGCGCGGATGATTTTTCAATCCGCTGCCATTATCTAGCGATTACAAGGGAGGGTCCAGACAGATTTGGGATGTTTTTACGCGAATCGCGATGCGTCGACAGCGGGTGTGGGCCGTAACGACCTACGCCATGATTTATCGAAGCCAACGCTCGTATAGGTTTTTTTAACCCGTTTTTGTATAGGGTTTTTGAGTGGCAATTAACTAGCGATCGATGGCTGAGGGTCGAATCGTTTTGATCGCGGACTATGTTCTTTTCGATTTAATAAGCGTAAATCACAGACGAGCTGCTGAGCAACGGAAATAAAATAGTGAAAACCCTTTTAAGTTTGTTCTAAGTATTGTTTGAAACGGCCAATATTTTATTTTATTTATTTATTTGTATTTTATTGCACATTAATAATTAGTACAAAAGGTGGATTTAACGCCGTATGGCATTCTATTCCAGTCAAAACTTTTTGGGCTAAGCAGAAATGATTGTATGCAGTGCTATAAATAAAAAGAAAATGAGATACTTTTACAAAAAGGTACATTTTCCACATACAAAAAACCTTTTGTTTATATTATCTATAATATATAAACAAAAACAAAATTGATACAATACATAATAAATACCATATAAACTAATTGAGTATTACATACACGTAACAAGGGATAAAAATACCTATATAATACTGTAGTATATAGGTATTATGACGATGTTGTAGAAGATTATGGATTACAATATGTATATATTAGGTATAAATTTGAAAGTTTTGAATGTAGTTCTTATTTATTTTTGTGTTAATTAGTCTTAAATCAATAAAGTCTAACATAATCAAGATGAAAAGATCTCATATTGAATGAAAATGTTGATTTAAAAACATGAAACGTTACAAATTAAATAAGCCGCCAGTAATGAGACGGTCAATTATACGAAGGTTTATATTTTTATTTATTAAAGATGAGTTCGTTACTTTTGGTCAAAATATTGAATAAAACATTTCATGGATTATTCGTACAATTACTTGGAAGATGAATTTTGATTCGTTCTCAGCTTAATTTACATGCAAGAGACACGACTACGCGATGGCTTATTCAAATTTCAGATTATTTTATCTTCATCAAATAAAAAAATGAGAAAGTTGAAATTGTAAATAACCACCCCGGCTCCGTGATAAGAATTGTTAATAGGATTGTGAAAGGATAGTCGTTATCGAGTTACTAATTGATTGCGAATTCTTAGCGTCTATCTTAACGCCAGTAAAAGTTCTAAGTTTCTTACTTATACCTATGCATATTTCTTCCACCGATATCTAACTATACATATACATAAAAGAAAGTCGCATTAGTTGCACCACTTATAGCTCGGAACCGCATAGACCGATTTTCACGATTATTACTTTGTTAAATTTGTCTTTGCCCCGTATAGGCGATTGGAGAGGTAACGAGATTCGCTGGGACTGCTATTACATTGAAGTGTCAGGTACCTTGCTATTCATGCCATATAGATCTATGATATAATTTTAAAATAACTGCATTTTAATAACCTATTTTTAATTCAGCTATATTGATTTTATGTTTGCATTTTAATTGAACCGCTAAGAGTCGACTTTCCGAATATTAGATAGGATTTATCTGACCGATTTGTATAAAACAAAAAGTTTTAAAATGACGTTTACATAATGATAGCTGAAAAATAGGTGACGTTTTCGAATAAGGCATTTTGTATTATATTCAACGAATATTCCTTATTTGATGTTGGTAAAATTGACTCTTAGTATGAGAATTAAAGCAGGCTTTTACTTACACCTAATTACAAGAAAAATAAACTTCTACTTACAAATACGAACAACAATAACAACAATTATTTAGATCCAGAAACAAAACAACAGTAGATAGCATTGCACAAAAGCTTTCAACCAGAAAGGGAATCACAGCTTGGTTGAAATCACAATTTGCAGCCAAACAACCAGCAGAACTAACTTCATGATATTAAAACATCTCCGCTTTTGTGCTAGAACTAAACTCGTAGCGTGGTTACGTATCGTGATAGTGATAGAGATGTGATTGCAATCCGTGTGTAGCATGGACGTATGTACGAGTATTACCCCTGGCAGTCGTACTGAGCATAAATTGCAAACGATTAATTCAAATGACATGGAAAATGTGTTACATTTTTTTTCGGCCGTATTCGATAATCGTTTGTCTAGAGTCTAGACCCTCAGAAGTTGATTTATGACCCCTTAAACACTGCGACTTAGCATCGATGCAGTCACGATGCAGTCACGATGCAGCATCGATGCAGTCGCAAAATGTCAACCTTTACATACTTGCGCTAGTTTGAGGATCGATGCAGTCGCGATGCTAACACGCGTTAGCATCGATGCAGAAGCTGGACATTGACAAATTATGTACTGTATATTATCGACTGCATCAATGTAAAATTAAATCTGTTATTTGCGCGAGTCGCGACGCTGAAGCGCGTTTTCAAAACGCGCGACTGCATAGCTGCTAAAAGTCGCAGTGTGTTAAGGGTTTTTGCCATAGCATTGAAGCGTTGACAAACTATGTTGACAAATGCTTCATTTGAAAGAGCTATATTCGAAATTTTCAAAAAACTGACATGACGTCACTATTATTAGCAAAGCAATGCGACAGTGATCGAGTTACGTTATAGCTACCTTTGTGAATAGAGTCCAATAATACAATCACGTGCCCGGTTCATTAGGAGTGGCATCAAAAAGCTTATTCTGCTCAAATTAAATTGGCTCAATAATCCCACTTCGTGATAGTTGCTTTGTCCGGTGCAGCCAGTTTTCCGGGGTGTCTCTCAAAAAAGATAACGCTGGGGACTTAAGGCCTTGCTTCACAGGAGAGCGGAAGCGATTGGGGAAAATGGGAGGCTTTTTATCGTAAGCGCCTTCGTAGCTTCACCTTGAACTTTGTTATTTTTACGGTTTGAGACCCATCTTTGAGCTACTGTCCTTGACTTTTCTGTGTACTTTTTAAGGGTTAAAATGCGTAAAAAGCTACCAAGAAAAATTGTTGACTTAAAGTGGTAACATAGTATTTATTACCTAGCATGCAAATCCAACACTAAAATCCGGTCCGTAAACATTGTTGAAATCCCGTTATCAAATCAGTCAAGCTGCCATTTCGGATAAATACATGGTCAATTAAGTTATTTTAGAACCATGCGATTAGGTCTAAACTTAAGTGCCAATGACACTATCGGCCTCTTTCACAATATTTGACGACCCGTCTGGTGTAGTGGTCGAGAAATCGCCTACTACGCAGCGGGTGCGGGTTCGATCCCCGCACAATACAAACATTTGTGTGCATGAACATGTCTGTTTGTATTGGTCTGGGTGTTTTCTATGTATATCACGTATGTATTTACAAACAAAAAGTATTTAAGTATTATATCCGTTGTCTGGCACCCATAACACAAGCTTTGAGTAGCTTACTTTGGGACTAGATGGCGATGTGTGGGAATGTCCAAAGGATATTTATTTATTTATTTATTTTAATGTTTTGTTTAGCGCTAACAGCTAGATATTTCATTTTAATTCGTTGGTTATTGCTTATTTGCCAATTGTGAAACAGGACCCAAATGTCACAGGCAAATATGCGTTTATACAGTTTAAAGGTATGTATTTAAAAAAACTAGTTAAACTCGTGGAACACCGGCCTTAGATATCGGGCATATAAATCGAACTTAACTTGCTCTTATAATGGAAGAGTCTCGTTACCATTTCATTATAGAAGTTAACAAAGGGAATTTAAACTTTGAATACGACGTACTTATTTCATTTTACTGCATTAAAAGTTCGATTACCTACTTTGAGACCAGTATTGAAATTCTGTAATTAAGTTCTTTGCAGCTTTTTAGTATAAATTATATATAACATTTGTTTAATTTAGCGTTGGTAACATAAGCCAATGTTTGGTCGAATCCAACCTTAGTCGGTTAAATCTTATCTGAAAAATCGGCCCAAAATGAAAATAATATGTACCTACAAAAATGAATTTAAATATCTCACGATAATATGCGGCCTTGCCTATCAATTAATGAAGTACTCTACATGAATAGAGAACGGTACGTATACCGGTAAAGAAATCTTCAAAGTAGAATATAAATAATAATAAAAACACAAAGAGCTACGCTGCTTAAAATTAAGCGAAACAGTAAAATAAATCATTGCAAATTACAGCAAACCCACCCCTTACGCCCATTAAACGTCCGTCACGGTCGTAAAACGAGAATCGCTTAACCCACCAACTTCCAGCTGAAATAGTACAAAATCCGTCAAACGGTGTTGACAATAACACGCGACCGACATCCGATTTCAATGCAACGTCCAATTTAAAATAACAAGCTGCACAGGAGCATAATAAAGCAGCGCACGTGTCGTACGCGAAGCGAGCTAATCTACGAGTTGATTGCATGCAAAAGGTTTGAAGGTCCTTTTTTAACGCCTCGGAACTGGCTTCATTGAGCAACTATCGTGGAGTCAGGTTATTGAGCCAATTTTAATTCGTGCAATCAGCTTTTAGGGTTGAAAGGCAGGGTGAATGTGTACTGGGGATGAATGGTTTTAACAGTGTTCGACGTCTCGATGGTCATTTCAGTGTACCGAGTGTAAGGCATATAACGTAGATGCACAGTAAAGGCAGATTCACGCTACACCGTGCCGTTGCCGGCTCGGATTCTAATCTGGCGCCGGCCGGGGCACGGTTAAACATTATTATATATATACATATATATTGTATACATTGTAGTATGAGTGATTCACGCCTAAACGTGCGCCGTGCGGGAATTGGCGTTGGGATGTCAATGGGATTTTTCCCGGCTCCGGCACGGACCGTCCCCAGCACCTTGTAGCGTGAATCATCCTTTAAGGTATTCATTCATATTTTGTCTATTTGCTTGGGTAGGTTCTGGCCATAAGTTTGCGAAAAGAACATTATTTTTTAAATATTATGATTTTCAGAAACATTAAATAATTGTTTCGGGCAGATATGCCACATATATTCATAATTTTGATTGTAAGCTATTTTTAAAAATACAAAACACTATTTGCCAATTTTTGGTAACACGTCGTAGAAGGTAAGTTAGATCGGGCTAGTTAGAGAAAAAGGGTTGATCAAAAAAAATGTTACGCCAGGGCGACATCAGGAAGTTTAATAAGTTCATCTAGTACCTATAAGAAATACAACCGGTGCAACAAGTTCACTATTTATTATATCAAATAAACAGTTCTACAAAGTCAAAGTGCGGACTTCTTAATAAACTAAAGTTCAAATATAGTACAGTCGAACTCTTCTGGTCCTATCAAATACTTAAAACCTCTATTGGAAAATGTTACCTACACCTTTAACAATTTACATCAAATAATAGCCTCCAATTAATCGTGTTTCCCAACCGAATCGAACTTAGGCCCTAAGTTTGTCCTAGTTTTTTTAAGTAACAGGAAAATCAGCGATTTTAAATAGATGATATCAGATTGTCTGGTTAACTCATAAACCTCTTACAGGTTCTTACATATAGAAATAGTATCAATCAACATAAACATTCAGTCAAAAATACTGCCCAGCAACAAAACAACATAATATAATAAGGAACAAAAGAAATTAAAACTATTTAAGCAACTCGCATTCAAAACAGTTTATTCTAAAGTAACTAAAACACCGCAAAGGCGTTATAAGCAAGTTACTTAACTAGCTAATTAGATGTTGGTTATGGAACACTTTGTAGCCGCTATAAATGTAAGTGCATAAGTGACATTACATAAATTAAAGTACATGCAGAAAACTTGTAGTGAAAAGCAAGTGAGCGACGCGCGGTAACTTCTAGGGAAAAATTCTAAAACAACTTCTGAGCTTCGGCAACTTATCGGAAGCCTCTTTGTGAAATACTATCCGATATTTCTTAAAGTAAATGTGCGCAACTTTGAGCAAGGATACGACCAAGTTAACTCCAACTCTGAATTTCACTTCAAATTTCTTTTGTACTCGACTATAATTTTTGTTAGAATAACGAGGTGCAAAGTTTGTGGGGCGATATCATCAGGTTCACAAACATTATGTGGGTAAGTTGGCAGCGGCGAGGGCGGACGCTTGAATTACATAATACTTTAACCAAACTTGCGGAGAGAAGTTAGCAAATTTGCGGCCCAGGTGCAGTATCGGATGCGTTTTATACAGGATGACTTGACATGTTTAGGGATCCACTGATCAAAAGGACTAGTTTTTTACGAATGGGCGAATAGGTATAGCTAATTTAATTCGAATAAATCCTGTACACATAACTAACCAATAATATCTAATTTTAAAATTGACAAGTGTTCTGTTTGTTCATGTACTATTTTCTTTTAAATGTTGTCTTTATTTACTTAAGTTTTAGCAAAACAACGCTTGAGTTTGAGTTAAACTATGTAATTATGTTAATAAAAAATGAACAAAAATAAGCGAAAATCGATTAGTCTAAACTAGATAAGAATAACTGCTACATGTGTGACTCTACGTCAGGTTACAATATAAACAGTTTTTCCTTCTTAAAAGTCTTATTTTTTATAAATATCAAACGCATTATACAGTCCATAACCAATTTTATATTAGGCCGTAAAGATTCAAAAGCAGTTGACACCACATCAGCTCGCATCTATCACTCAAACCGCCCTGTATATCGAACGAGCGTGCGTGCAAATTGTTGGACGTGCCTTTGAAATCGTCGAACTTGTTACGGACACAAAACTAAGAATTCAGCGTACGCGGCTCGAATGCAGCACCATTACATTCGTGCGAGCTGAAACGCTGTCTGGTTGTCGCAGTGCGAACACCGATGCCCCATTTCGTAATTCTGGGATGTGTTACGCACAAAATGAATGTACGGTTGACAATGGACTGTGTGAAATGGAAGGACAATATACGGTTCTATAGTCGGGGTGTTTTCAACCAAGTCCTGTCAATGTCATGTATATCTCGCTTGTACTAATCGATGAAGGCTTTAGCACATCTATCTACCCATCATGGTACCACCGTATCAACTCAAGGCGTTCAGCATTCTTTGTATGAAACTCCATACTTCAACGCACATTTGTCAACTTCGTTACGTCGCCACCACGAATCAAGAACAACTTGGGACCCACTGTCGAACAGCGCCGATAACTAAACGCTTACGGCGAGTCGCCCAATGCTTGTCAACTTTCCGCCCACCCTATAAACGGGTTGTTATTTACAAAAAGAACTCTTATAAGTTGTAGCAAACATGGACCGAGGCGAGGGGTTTGCTATCTGGTGCCGATCCCATGCCGAGGCGTTGCTGTTCCCTTAACGTAAAGTGCTGCCGTATGGTGGACGCCTGGTTGTTGCTGTTCCCGTGCCGGGTTGGTAGATTTGTATATCATTCACCTCTACTTAAATTATATCGCTCTATATTGGTGCTTCGCCAGCTCGATGGACAATGGCTTTCCTTGCCGTTTCTTTTTGAAATGTATCTGAAATAAAAGAAAATAGTGTGATAAGAATTTATTTATTCCATCGCTTAAGGTAACAATACTCGTTATGTGCACACAGAAACCAATAAACCTGTTATTTGTAAGGATATTTTGAAACCGGTGACAAAACTTATCATTGTTTATTTAACGCAATCATATTTAGTAGGTTCTATATCTCTATCTTTAAGCCACATGTTAGGGGCTTCTGAAAATTTAATTAAGGCGAGCACACAGTTGTACATTTCATTTTATAAACAGAAATGCATGATAATTAAATTCTTGGAGTCTAAAGGAATAATGTGGTTTTGCTAACTTGGAAAGGGGTAGTACAGTCCGCTAGGGATACAGTTCAGTGATTCAATGAGATAACGAAGCTGAAACTGTGTTTCTCGTTCATCGTATGTCGGACATCAACATGTAGGTCAGTATGAGAAACTGAATAAAGAGAAAATGTTTGCCAAAGAACCTATTGCCAGCGAATAGTTGTAGGTGAATTATTTATAAATATTGCAGGAATATTAAAGAGTTTTCCCCTCCTAATCATTGTTGGGAAAAGGCCTTCCCTATTTTTTTTCAATCAGAGCTGCTCAGTCTTTGCGGTATTTATCTAATTGTAGTTGTTTATTATGTTTAATAACCTATTTTTGAAATATATTTTTTTTCTCTTTTTATATATATTATTGGTGTTTTATTTCAGCTGAATCCACCTGTCTGCCTGTATGTGAGCACATTTGGGCACACAGACGCTTTGTTTCTTTTAACAAGGACGTCCATTGTTGAACATAGGCCTCCCCCACGGCTTTCCACAGCGACCGACTAGCGGTCTGCATCCAGTTTGATCCTGCGATCTTGATTTTATGATATGTTAAACTCGATAGTTTAGTGTAAACCTCAGTGGTTTTCAAAAGTATCTTATCTAAGCATGTAATTTATTGGTTTCGATAAATAAATTAAAAAAGCTACGTACCCTAAAAGATAAGTGACAAATGGCTGAAGAAGGTTTATGTTTGACTATCACTATTTTCTTACAAAATTCTAAATGATTATTATTTAATATTGCAAAACTGTTGGTTTCTGGTTAAAGCATGGAACTATAGATTTAGATTTCAAAACACTCAGAAAGTTTTTTTTCATAATGTTTGTGAACTCGGTAATTCAAATTAACTAATAGACAAAGTGTAACTCGCGGATACGCGATATGAGTAGTGATCCGATACAATATTTTTTTATCTGAACCATGATTAAGGGAAAACCAAGCAAATTATATAACGAAGCTGCTGATGTAATCCAGGAGGATATCTGTAGCGCCAATTCGTTTACAGTAATAGAGCACGTAGTTTAGCTTTTGATTTTAACCATAGCCTATTGTTGCCTGAGGGTGGGATATATATTTGCCGCCACGGTGGTAAGGTGACCAATAAATTTTGAATACCTGTAATATCGTCAAATCTATACTCAACACCAGGTCACCAGTACTATACAAATTACTTACTAAGGCCCGAAAGTAATGGCAAAATGTCGTTACCAGCTGTTGAATATTTACGATTGCATGTGTTTTAAAGAAAAAATACCTTAACCAAGGTCAATAAAATAGCTATTCGATCATTTGGTAAAGTTTTTTTTTTCAAAACACACAATTTTAGATATTCATTTTCTGGTAACGACATTTTATCATTACTTTCGATGGAGAAATTGGGCCTAAGTAAATAATTTATATAGTACTAGCGGTCCCCCGCGACTTCGTCCGCGCATTTTGAGTTTGCCCCCTCCCCTCCCGTCGCAGCGTGATGTTTTATACCCTAAAGCCTTTCTCGATAAATAAGCTATCCAAAACAGAAATATTTTTTCAAATCGGTCCAGCAGTTCCCGAGAGAAGCGCGTTCAAACAAACAAACTATTCAGCTTTATAATATTATTAGCGCAAGCGCACGTCGTACTTTAGCTGCGAACATTATTTTGTTACGGAGTTATGTTAAAACTGTGATAGCTCCTAAGATATTTTTTGAATTTAAATGATATAAAGGGCAACTTTGTTCTAAATAAAATGCTGTTAATGATGAATGTGTCGTAATTTTCAAATAAATAGCTGCTATCGTTTATTCGAACTGGTATTTATAACAGTTACATTTAAATTTATTTCCTGGCAACACCGATATATTTTGGAGGGGAGTTTTGTATTCGGGGAGAGCGCGGAGTCCGGCAGTTCAGTTGGTTTGCGGCATCAAGTTGAAGAGGTTGTATCTAAAGTTGTACCCTGTTCGAAGAATAAAAGTATTGAAAAAGTCTCAGTCTTATAATTTCATAACAAGTCAGAAGTGGTGCTGTCCCACGAGCTATGTCCGAGAGAAACTGTAAGTAGTTTTTATTATTCTTAAAGTGATTATAACGCTTCTCAGATATTAATAAACGAATTCTATATACAAACCACACTTCATACACTGATTTCACACCCATTGCTCTCCGGAGTCACAGGCACCCCTTGTGGGCACTTTACACGAAGAGACAATGATGGTATTGAGTGGGCTAGTGCTTGCGCTGTTTTTGGTCGGGGCTACTCTCCGATAAAATAGGTGCAGCATTTGGCTCATCCATAACCATCAGATTAGACTGTTTCATTTTGAACATTGTATTTAAATATTAGGTTTAGAAGAACTTGAAATAACCTTACATTATTCTCATTAACCTCTCAAGCGTGTGTGAACGAGACACGATAGATATTTTATTGTTATGCCTGCAATTGCTTGGATATTGAAAAGTTAATTGCCATCAGAATTTCAACAGGTTCATTTTATTTAAAGGTTATATGACCTTCAATAAAGTTATGAGAAGTTCTGTTGTCATGTGATACTAGTATTTGTTTAAAATGAAATTATTTGAAGGCCATGAAGCCATGTAGCCATGTATGTGTGCTGCGTAGAAAAATAATAGCCATGTAGGTGTGCTATTAAAATATAGCCATGTGAAGTGATCTTGGTTTTTATTTGAAGTGAATCTGAAGGCCGTGTAGCCATGTAGGTGTGCTGCGTAGAAAAATAATAGCCATGTAGGTGTGCTATTAAAATATAGCCATGTGAAGTGATCTTGGTTTTTATTTGAAGTGAATCTGAAGGCCGTGTAGCCATGTAGGTGTGCTGCGTAGAAAAATAATAGCCATGTAGGTGTGCTATTAAAATATAGCCATGTGAAGTGATCTTGGTTTTTATTTGAAGTGAATCTGGAGGCCGTGTAGCCATGTAGGTGTGCTGTGTGCAAAAGAAGTAGCCATGTAGGCGAGCTGTAAAAATATAGTCATCCGAATTGATAATGATAGCTGTGCCAAATTAATGTAACTTATAGTCGTAAATGTATGCTATTAGCATAAAAAGTAATATAATGTATAAGTGAACTCAGTTTTAGTTTCATTGCTAGATAAGTTTAAAGGTTTTGTTTTGTGCTATGACCCTGACGAGAATAATTTGCCTTAGACTGATTAAGTGTGTCTGTTTGTACTTTAATATAAAATGATTTCGGAGCTAATTATGCTACTTTATTGTTTTCTTTGTTAGGGAATAGTTAAGTGCGCTATGACCCTGACGAGAATAATTTACCTTAGACTGATTATGTGTCAGTTTGTACTTTAATATGAGTTGCTTTCGTAGCTAAGTGTGATACCTGGTTGCTTTCTTTGTCTGGGATTAGTTAAGTGTGCTATGACCCTGACGCGAATAATTTCCCTTAGATTGATTAAGTGTGCCAGTTTGCACTTTAATATAAAATGATTTCGTAGCTAATTATGCTACTTTATTGTTTTCTTTGTTAGGGAATAGTTAAGTGCGCTATGACCCTGACGAGAGTAATTTGCCTTAGACTGATTATGTGTGTCAGTTTGTACTTTAATATGAATTGCTTTCATAGCTATGTATGATACCTGGTTGTTTTCGTTGTCTGGGAATAGTTAAGTGTGCTATGACCCTGACGATAATAATTTGCCTAAGACTGATTAAGTTTGTCAGTTTGTACTTTAATATGCATTGATTTTGTAGCTAATTATGCTACCTAGTTGTTTTATTTGTCGGGGAATAGTTAAGTGTGCTATGACCCTGACAAGAATAGTTTGCCCTAGACTGATAAATTGTCAGTTTCTACTTTCATATGAATTGATTTCGTCACTAAGTATCCCAACTGGTTATTTTCTTCCTCACTGGATAGTTTTATGCCTATCGAGAATAATTTGCCTTCATACTGATAAGTGTGTCAATGTCAGACTGAATAAGATGTACTTCGATATGAATTAATTTTGTAACTAAGTACGCTATTTCATTTTTTTCCATTTAAATGTCACTGTCAGACTGATAGTCACTGACAACTTTTATATGGATTGGTTTTGTAACTAAATATGCCGAGTGGTTGGTTTTTCGTCGGGGAATTGTTAAGTTTGTTACTTTTATGTGGACTGATTTTGTAGCTAATTGTGCAAATTGACAGGTTCCTTGACAGATGATAGTTAAGTGTGATATTTCTCTGACGGAGGCAACTGTCGCTGATTATATGTCCGTTTGTACTCTAGTATGAACTGAGTTTGCCATGCGGTTATTCTCTTAATGACATAGTTTTTTTGATACAGTGATATAAGTTAATGGTAAACTTACAAGTGGCTAACATAGCCAGATAATAATCTTGATGCTAGGCAAAGTTATAATGGCGAAGAAATTTTGAGTGCTATATTAATAACCTACCATAAATGAAAGATATTTTTATATGTAAAAGTTAAATAAAATATGCAATTTTTCATAAATATTACCTTATGCCCTTGTGCTAATTTTTTCATAATTGCTTTTATTTTACTTCTTAAAAACCCTTGAGAAAAATATTTACTCATAACTTCGAATTCATAATTGAAATTTTCTGGTTCAAAATTAATATTCTATTAATGAATAAATGTTTTCTGCCTACTTGATTAAATTCAAATCATTTACTAGCAAAAATGTGTTAAAATATAAAATGCTAGTTAAAAGCACAGGTTCACAGGTTTTTACAAAAAGCAATGCAAGGCGTGAAAACTTTATTTAAATGTCATACAATATTTTGTCCCGTAGCGAAATCTAATTTATCAATACATGACAAAGTTTTTCATATTTTATTATTATAAATTATAAGTGTATTATTATTAATTTCTACTAAGTTATGAAGACTAATGATTATACAATAAAGGCATCTGATGAATCCTAATGATTTTGTTTCATGCGATCTGATGAGTCTGCATCACACGCGATGTCGCGCATGAGCTCGAGAGAAGCAAAGACCTCACGGTGAACGATGGAGGATGTCACTGAGAGGCAGAGCCGAGAAGGAAGACGTGTAGCTGGCTGGACCCACTCAAAACTCCAAATTATACCCTAATACAGCTTTGGGGCAATTTTGGGGGGTATCTAATGCTGAGCAGCACAAGAAACTGTCACTGTTTTCAATGCCTCTTTTCAAGGAGTTGACTATGTTGTAGTAGGTATTCAATTTAAGTCGGTACATTTTATTAGCCTTGAAATAATTTTCTGCGTTATAATACACTTTTGTAATGACCTACCCTCTTGAGGGTTTCCTCTTTGTAACAATTGTTTTAAGTGTAGTATTGGTAAGTCTATAAAACATTCTGATGATTCATAAAAAAAAAAAAACATTTCCCCATGAAATAATCAATCAAATAATCCCAAAGAGCAATATTAAGCAGCTAGTATAGCTGGAGTTTAATTTTTCTAAAGACATTCTTATGAATAGGCTATTTGCCTAAGCTTTTAAAATTTTAGACGAAATATTATTTGAAATTTAATTTAAGTAAATCGTAAAGCAAGTACCTATTATATATACTGCCTTAGGCTCTATTTTACTGTTGTAGTTATCAGAACACGATATTTGACATATTTTCATCAAACACTGCATTATATGATTACATTCAGAACAACAAAAATAATACATAATAGCAAGCTTTCATTTTTAATTCTTACAACTTATATCATTGTATATTTTTTTCTTTCGATGAGTTTTATAAACATATCATAGTGTTTCTGTTACTAAACCGTCTTAGTTTTCATACTATGAAAACAAGTACCGTATCTTACCTAGGTCTCAGTGGATTAAATTAGTAACACTAGAACCATTTAATATAATTTCCCCATCATGCTAAAAAACTATTACTTGATTCAGAATAAGGTTAATAAATTTGGGAAAATAATACTTATATTGTGTGTATTCATCTTAACTTGCAATTTCTTGTGCGCACAACCAACCATTCCCTATCGTATGGGTTGTTTTTGCTGAATTTTTGGTTCACAAAAAGGGTATGATTGTGATTTCTTTTTTAAATTAAGTAAAAGTACACCACAGCTTTTTGCTTGATAAACCTTAATTATTTATTGCTCCCAAAGAATACAATTCACTTGACCAAAGATATACAAAACACAAATGGTATTAGGAATTGCAAACAGGTGACATGTTACACGAATTATTATTATTTTTACTTTTGGCTAAACTTTAACAAGAATCGAGTCATTCATTAAGTATCAATAATGTTGCGGGTGGTTTTGATAAGAGTTTCGTCCTAACCGGTTCTCCGTTCGCATTTGAGAAACGCATTACGTAACTGTAAGTAACTGTAATTGTTTTTTTTATCATAATTTTATAAATAATAAGTGTTATAAACTTTTAATCTAATTTGATGATTTATTGTGTCGTAATTTTCAAATAAATAGCTGCTATCGTTTATTCGAACTGGTATTTATAACAGTTACATTTAAATTTATTTCCTGGCAACACCGATATATTTTGGAGGGGAGTTTTGTATTCGGGGAGAGCGCGGAGTCCGGCAGTTCAGTTGGTTTGCGGCATCAAGTTGAAGAGGTTGTATCTAAAGTTGTACCCTGTTCGAAGAATAAAAGTATTGTAAAAGTCTCAGTGTTATAATTTCGTTACAAATCAGAAGTGGTGCTGTCCCACGAGCTATGTCCGAGAGAAACTGTAAGTAGTTTTTATTATTCTTAAAGTGATTATAACGCTTCTCAGATATTAATAAACGAATTCTATATACAAACCACACTTCATACACTGATTTCACACCCATTGCTCTCCGGAGTCACAGGCACCCCTTGTGGGCACTTTACACGAAGAGACAATGATGGTATTGAGTGGGCTAGTGCTTGCGCTGTTTTTGGTCGGGGCTACTCTCCGATAAAATAGGTGCAGCATTTGGCTCATCCATAACCATCAGATTAGACTGTTTCATTTTGAACATTGTATTTAAATATTAGGTTTAGAAGAACTTGAAATAACCTTACATTATTCTCATTAACCTCTCAAGCGTGTGTGAACGAGACACGATAGATATTTTATTGTTATGCCTGCAATTGCTTGGATATTGAAAAGTTAATTGCCATCAGAATTTCAACAGATTCATTTTATTTAAAGGTTATATGACCTTCAATAAAGTTATGAGAAGTTCTGTTGTCATGTGATATTAGTATTTGTTTAAAATGAAATTATTTGAAGGCCATGAAGCCATGTAGCCATGTATGTGTGCTGCGTAGAAAAATAATAGCCATGTAGGTGTGCTATTAAAATATAGCCATGTGAAGTGATCTTGGTTTTTATTTGAAGTGAATCTGAAGGCCGTGTAGCCATGTAGGTGTGCTGCGTAGAAAAATAATAGCCATGTAGGTGTGCTATTAAAATATAGCCATGTGAAGTGATCTTGGTTTTTATTTGAAGTGAATCTGAAGGCCGTGTAGCCATGTAGGTGTGCTGCGTAGAAAAATAATAGCCATGTAGGTGTGCTATTAAAATATAGCCATGTGAAGTGATCTTGGTTTTTATTTGAAGTGAATCTGAAGGCCGTGTAGCCATGTAGGTGTGCTGTGTGCAAAAGAAGTAGCCATGTAGGTGAGCTGTAAAAATATAGTCATCCGAATTGATAATGATAGCTGTGCCAAATTAATGTAACTTATAGTTGTAAATGTATGCTATTAGCATAAAAAGTAATATAATGTATAAGTGAACTCAGTTTTAGTTTCATTGCTAGATAAGTTTAAAGGTTTTGTTTTGTGCTATGACCCTGACGAGAATAATTTGCCTTAGACTGATTAAGTGTGTCAGTTTGTACTTTAATATAAAATGATTTCGGAGCTAATTATGCTACTTTATTGTTTTCTTTGTTAGGGAATAGTTAAGTGCGCTATGACCCTGACGAGAATAATTTACCTTAGACTGATTATGTGTCAGTTTGTACTTTAATATGAGTTGCTTTCGTAGCTAAGTGTGATACCTGGTTGCTTTCTTTGTCTGGGATTAGTTAAGTGTGCTATGACCCTGACGCGAATAATTTCCCTTAGACTGATTAAGTGTGCCAGTTTGCACTTTAATATAAAAGATTTCGTAGCTAATTATGCTACTTTATTGTTTTCTTTGTTAGGGAATAGTTAAGTGCGCTATGACCCTGACGAGAGTAATTTGCCTTAGACTGATTATGTGTGTCAGTTTGTACTTTAATATGAATTGCTTTCATAGCTATGTATGATACCTGGTTGTTTTCGTTGTCTGGGAATAGTTAAGTGTGCTATGACCCTGACGATAATAATTTGCCTAAGACTGATTAAGTTTGTCAGTTTGTACTTTAATATGAATTGATTTTGTAGCTAAGTATGCTACCTAGTTGTTTTATTTGTCGGGGAATAGTTAAGTGTGCTATGACCCTGACAAGAATAGTTTGCCCTAGACTGATAAATTGTCAGTTTCTACTTTCATATGAATTGATTTCGTCACTAAGTATCCCAACTGGTTATTTTCTTCCTCACTGGATAGTTTTATGCCTATCGAGAATAATTTGCCTTCATACTGATAAGTGTGTCAATGTCAGACCGAATAAGATGTACTTCGATATGAATTAATTTTGTAACTAAGTACGCTATTTCATTTTTTTCCATACCGAGAAATAGTTAAGTGGGCTATGACCCTAATAGGAATTATTTGCTTTAGAGTGATTAAATGTCACTGCCAGACTGATAGTCACTGACAACTTTTATATGGATTGGTTTTGTAACTAAATATGCCGAGTGGTTGGTTTTTTCGTCGGGGAATTGTTAAGTATATTACTTTTATATGGACTGATTTTGTAGCTAATTGTGCAAATTGACAGGTTCCTTGTCAGATGATAGTTAAGTGTGATATTTCTCTGACGGAGGCAACTGTGGCTGATTATATGTCCGTTTGTACTCTAGTATGAACTGAGTTTGCCATGCGGTTATTCTCTTAATGACATAGTTTTTTTGATACAGTGATATAAGTTAATGGTAAACTTACAAGTGGCTAACATAGCCAGATAATAATCTTGATGCTAGGCATAGTTATAATGGTGATGAAATTTTGAGTGCTATATTAATTACCTACCATAAATGAAAGATATTTTTATATGTAAAAGTTAAATAAAATATGCAATTTTTCAAAAATATTACCTTATGCCCTTGTGCTAATTTTTTCATAATTGCTTTTATTTTACTTCTTAAAAACCCTTGAGAAAAATACTTACTCATAACTTCGAATTCATAATTGAAATTTTCTGGTTCAAAATTAATATTCTATTAATGAATAAATGTTTTCTGCCTACTTGATTAAATTCAAATCATTTACTAGCAAAAATGTGTTAAAATATAAAATGCTAGTTAAAAGCACAGGTTCACAGGTTTTTACAAAAAGCAATGCAAGGCGTGAAAACTTTATTTAAATGTCATACAATATTTTGTCCCGTAGCGAAATCTAATTTATCAATACATGACAAAGTTTTTCATATTTTATTATTATAAATTATAAGTGTATTATTATTAATTTCTACTAAGTTATGAAGACTAATGATTATACAATAAAGGCATCTGATGAATCCTAATGATTTTGTTTCATGCGATCTGATGAGTCTGCATCACACGCGATGTCGCGCATGAGCTCGAAAGAAGCAAAGACCCCACGGTGAACGATGGAGGATGTCACTGAGAGGCAGAGCCGAGAAGGAAGACGTGTAGCTGGCTGGACCCACTCAAAACTCCAAATTATACCCTAATACAGCTTTGGGGCAATTTTGGGGGGGTACCTAATGCTGAGCAGCACAAGAAACTGTCACTGTTTTCAATGCCTCTTTTCAAGGAGTTGACTATGTTGTAGTAGGTATTCAATTTAAGTCGGTACATTTTATTAGCCTTGAAATAATTTTCTGCGTTATAATACACTTTTGTAATGACCTACCCTCTTGAGGGTTTCCTCTTTGTAACAATTGTTTTAAGTGTAGTATTGGTAAGTCTATAAAACATTCTGATGATTAAAAAAAAAAAAAAACATTTCCCCATGAAATAATCAATCAAATAATCCCAAAGAGCAATATTAAGCAGCTAGTATAGCTGGAGTTTAATTTTTCTAAAGACATTCTTATGAATAGGCTATTTGCCTAAGCTTTTAAAATTTTAGACGAAATATTATTTGAAATTTAATTTAAGTAAATCGTAAAGCAAGTACCTATTATATATATTGCCTTAGGCTCTATTTTACTGTTGTAGTTATCAGAACACGATATTTGACATATTTTCATCAAATACTGCATTATATGATTACATTCAGAACAACAAAAATAATACATAATAGCAAGCTTTCATTTTTAATTCTTACAACTTATATCATTGTATATTTTTTTCTTTCGATGAGTTTTATAAACTTAACATAGTGTTTCTGTTACTAAACCGTCTTTGTTTTCATACTATGAAAACAAGTACCGTATCTTACCTAGGTCTCAGTGGATTAAATTAGTAACACTAGAACCATTTAATATAATTTCCCCATCATGCTAAAAAACTATTACTTGATTCAGAATAAGGTTAATAAATTTGGGAAAATAATGCTTATTTTGTGTGTATTCATCTTAACTTGCAATTTCTTGTGCGCACAACCAACCATTCCCTATCGTATGGGTTGTTTTTGCTGAATTTTTGGTTCACAAAAAAGGTATGATTGTGATTTCTTTTTTTAAATTAAGTAAAAGTACACCACAGCTTTTTGCTTGATAAACCTTAATTATTTATTGCTCCCAAAGAATACAATTCACTTGACCAAAGATATACAAAACACAAATGGTATTAGGAATTGCAAACAGGTGACATGTTACACGAATTATTTTTATTTTTACTTTTGGCTAAACTTTAACAAGAATCGAGTCATTCATTAAGTATTAATAATGTTGCGGGTGGTTTTGATAAAAGTTTCGTCCTAACCGGTTCTCCGTTCGCATTTGAGAAACGCATTACGTAACTGTAAGTAACTGTAATTGTTTTTTTTATTATAATTTTATAAATAATAAGTGTTATAAACTTTTAATCTAATTTGATGATTTATTGGATTTGAAATAATTTATACACTATTAAATATCGAGATCTTTTAGAAAATGTTGTATCATGCTTCTTTTAACAGATAAACTGAATATGATTTAGTTTTTAAGCTGTCTGGCAAATGTTTGGTACATTACACCTTGATAATGTAAAAGCAATACACTGCACTTTTTATAAATAAAATATTTAGGTTACATTACAAAACTTTATTAGCTATGTTTGAAGGTTAGTAAATGTAAGATTACTATTTACAGACGAATAACATTACGACTTAAACTCTCAAAACATTCTAAAGCGTATTTTATTAAATTTAATTCTTTATAATGTGCACTTAGCGTTACATAAACTATAACTTAATTAACAAATTGCACTTTAAACTTAGTTACCGCTAGTTAATGAGTAAAACTAAACAGTTTTAATGTAGTGAATCTACAAGTCTGGTATTAAGCAGCCGCTTATAAAGTTACAAGTTACGTTTGTTGAGAACGTTTAAATGGATTTTGAAAGTTATTTAATTTTTTTATGAATATTCAGAGTACGCAAAAGTAAACTTACTATAGTTGAAATCGCCGCTTTTGATGAATGATTAGATCAATTGACAACCTTAAATAAAAACACTGAGACGGTTGTAAGCTTGAGTCGAAGTAGTACACAAAATCTGCAAGATTTTAAAATATTTTTTTAAAATATTAGTTCTACAGCTTATAATTACTCAATGTAGACATTGTTGCTGTATAATCAAATCAATGGGCATTTTTTTTATAATTTTACGAATTCATAGCATTTTATCACCATATCCATGAATGATATCTAACATAAATTATCGCCATCTAGTGATGGTGTTGGCGACGCTGTAAGAACAATATTTAACAATGTTTGCTGGCACAAATATTTTATCTGCCATGTTTAATATTGTACAATGTTTGAATTATTTGCTTTATTTTATATAAAATAAAATAAAACCCAAAGAAAACTAAATTAATATTGATTTACAGTTTTAATTATTACTTAATCTTGATAAATCTTACCAAAATGGTATTCAAATTATTTATATGCTGTTTCGAATGGTTAAGTAGATCAATAAGAAGATATATTTGTATTTAGATTTAACTTTAGTACTAGACGGTCTGGTATATACAAAATGTTGAAATATAATGTAGAATATTTGCTATTACTGCGCGAATGTCGTAATGACTCAAGAAAATTATTAACAAATTTTATAAATACTTTCTTAGCATTTTGCAACCAAATTTTCATTATTATGAGTGTAAAATGAAAATTTCATGTTTTATTTATTACACTATAATTTTCTTGGCATTAATAATTATTCATGCACATGTTAAATTATTTAAATTCCGTTTGAAAACTTTAGATTGCACTTAGATGCTATTTTTACTATTCAAAATCATAAGGTAATGTTTGGTTATTTGTGTACTCGTTTCAACCCAACCGAACTGCAAGCCATTCGAGCGCCAGGAGGCTGCTCGATGTAGGACGGCCGAATGTCGTAATTTTCAAATAAATAGCTGCTATCGTTTATTCGAACTGGTATTTATAACAGTTACATTTAAATTTATTTCCTGGCAACACCGATATATTTTGGAGGGGAGTTTTGTATTCGGGGAGAGCGCGGAGTCCGGCAGTTCAGTTGGTTTGCGGCATCAAGTTGAAGAGGTTGTATCTAAAGTTGTACCCTGTTCGAAGAATAAAAGTATTGTAAAAGTCTCAGTGTTATAATTTCGTTACAATTGGATTTGAAATAATTTATACACTATTAAATATCAAGATCTTTTAGAAAATGTTGTATCATGCTTCTTTTAACAGATAAACTGAATATGATTTAGTTTTTAAGCTGTCTGGCAAATGTTTGGTACATTACACCTTGATAATGTAAAAGCAATACACTGCACTTTTTATAAATAAAATATTTAGGTTACATTACAAAACTTTATTAGCTATGTTTGAAGGTTAGTAAATGTAAGATCACTATTTACAGACGAATAACATTACGACTTAAACTCTCAAAACATTCTAAAGCGTATTTTATTAAATTTAATTCTTTATAATGTGCACTTAGCGTTACATAAACTATAACTTAATTAACAAATTGCACTTTAAACTTAGTTACCGCTAGTTAATGAGTAAAACTAAACAGTTTTAATGTAGTGAATCTACAAGTCTGGTATTAAGCAGCCGCTTATAAAGTTACAAGTTACGTTTGTTGAGAACGTTTTAATGGATTTTGAAAGTCATTTAATTTTTTTATGAATATTCAGAGTACGCAAAAGTAAACTTACTATAGTTGAAATCGCCGCTTTTGATGAATGATTAGATCAATTGACAACCTTAAATAAAAACACTGAGACGGTTGTAAGCTTGAGTCGAAGTAGCACACAAAATCTGCAAGATTTTAAAATATTTTTTAAAATATTAGTTCTACAGCTTATAATTACTCAATGTAGACATTGTTGCTGTATAATCAAATCAATGGGCATTTTTTTTATAATTTTACGAATTCATAGCATTTTATCACCATATCCATGAATGATATCTATCATAAATTATCGCCATCTAGTGATGGTGTTGGCGACGCTGTAAGAACAATATTTAACAATTTTTGCTGGCACAAATATTTTATCTGCCATGTTTAATGTTGTACAATGTTTGAATTATTTGCTTTATTTTATATAAAATAAAATAAGACCCAAAGAAAACTAAATTAATATTGATTTACAGTTTTAATTATTACTTAATCTTGATAAATCTTACCAAAATTGTATTCAAATTATTTATATGCTATTTCGAATGGTTAAGTAGATCAATAAGAAGATATATTTGTATTTAGATTTAACTTTAGTACTAGACGGTCTGGTATATACAAAATGTTGAAATATAATGTAGAATATTTGCTATTACTGCGCGAATGTCGTAATGACTCAAGGAAATTATTAATTATCTGAAACAAATTTTATAAATACTTTCTTAGCATTTTGCAACCAAATTTTCATTATTATGAGTGTAAAATGAAAATTTCATGTTTTATTTATTACACTATAATTTTCTTGGCATTAATAATTATTCATGCACATGTTAAATTATTTAAATTCCGTTTGAAAACTTTAGATTGCACTTAGATGCTATTTTTACTATTCAAAATCATAAGGTAATGTTTGGTTATTTGTGTACTCGTTTCAACCCAACTGAACTGCAAGCCATTCGAGCGCCAGGAGGCTGCTCGATGTAGGACGGCCGAATGTCGTAATTTTCAAATAAATAGCTGCTATCGTTTATTCGAACTGGTATTTATAACAGTTACATTTAAATTTATTTCCTGGCAACACCGATATATTTTGGAGGGGAGTTTTGTATTCGGGGAGAGCGCGGAGTCCGGCAGTTCAGTTGGTTTGCGGCATCAAGTTGAAGAGGTTGTATCTAAAGTTGTACCCTGTTCGAAGAATAAAAGTATTGAAAAAGTCTCAGTCTTATAATTTCATAACAAATGTATCTATTTTGATAAGAAATAATACCTGTGTGTATAATACACCTCTAAAAATAATGCATTATTTTTTTACAAATTTATTAACATAAAAAAGGTTGTAGTAAGTCAACCATAAAAGATAGACATATGCTGTCGCGGACTTTATTATAGAACTCTTGATGCTAAACAATCATGTCATACATGATTTTTGTGTAACTTAAGCGGTTTACGCAGCGTACGCAGCGGAAGCTCTCAAAAGGAATATCTTTCTCCCGTTTTCGCAACATTTTTCATTGCTGCTGTGGTCTTATGAGTCGTATCTTCATGTTATATAGCCTAAAGCCTTCCTCGATAAATGGACTATCCAACGTAAAAATAATTTTTCAAATCGGGCCAGTAGTTTTTGAGATTAGCGCGTTCAAACAAACAAACAAACAAACAAACAAACAAACAAACAAACTCTTCAGCTTTATAATATTAGTATAGATTTGACAAAATTACAGGTATTCAAAATTTATCAGTCACCCTACAAACGTAGGGGCAAATATATATCCCACCCTCAGGCTACAATAGGCTATGGCGTAAACATACAACAAACATGTACACAATGTGTTAATAAGTTCTGGTTAACGTAATCTGTCCAACGCTTCATACGAAATGTCGTTCCATTTTCAAATAATTCATTGGTTAGTGCTTATGTGACGTGCATTATGGAGTTATACTATCTTATCTTATTTTTCGATGAACAAATGAAAGTATGATATTATGTTTTCCTGAACTACGCAGTGCTATTCTATTAATATATTGCAGCCTCGTTATTGAACTTTGGAATGTTTCAACATCTTACTCAAATTAATAATACTGTCAAAATGGAATTTCCTCTTATTATTCACATTCTGTGGGCATCCTACACAGTGGCTAGGATTTATTCACACGACAAGATATATGGCCATGCATCAGGCTTTGCGATATACTGAACAACCAGGATAATCCAATTATACAGGGTGAAAATGAAATCATGTTGCAAAGTTGAGCCTCGCGGCACCAGACGTTGATATATTTTCTGTAGGAACGGAATTAGTACATATTGGATTGCATGGAAATGTTCAATTTTTTGCTTCATATGAGTATGATGTTGAAACTTGAGTAAGCTTCTTGCGGAGTGATTAACCAAATATTTATTATTTAAACTATATTGCGCTGTAAGTTGTACAATTGGCAAACTTCAAATTTTACTTCATACAGCTTTGTCATTCAAATTGGAATTCACTGTATGAAGTAAAATTTGAAGTCTGCAAAGGGATTGCGCTACGTATAGCTTATTAAAATATCACATCTTAGATCCAAGATACATAACAAATACGATTTTAAAGGCCTGTTACACTATCGGAAATAATCACAAAACAAATAATCGAAATACGGATCGTCATTTCGTATGAAATATTGGATAGATTACGCTTACTAGAACTTATCAGGGCGATTATTGCGTAAATAAGCAATTCGTATTGAGATTTCGCATAATATTTATAATATGATTATATCAAAACAACATAAATATTATAATTACATTTTTGTTTTTATAGTGTTTTGTCACTATACAAACTTAATAATATAAACTGCACTTGTACATAACAACTTTGGCTCTGTGACAAACGAGGAATTGAACCCCGTGTCTTACGCTATCCGGGCGTATGCCTATACCACTCGGCCACCGTCACATTAGCAAGCCTGTTGAATTTTGCAAGCGCTTACTTTTAACGTGTAGGCTGCGTGACGTCATCAATGTTGCGAGATTGCTCTCACAATATCCGAAGGAAATATTTTTACAAATATTTGACAATCGGTTAAGATGAACGAAGCCAATTTATATTTACATTTTTGTTTTTATAGTGTTTTGTCACTATACAAACTTAATAATATAAATTGCACTTGTAACAAGAAACTTTGGCTCTGTGACAGACGAGGAATTGAACCCCGTGTCTTACGCTATCCGTGCGTATGCCTATACCACTCGGCCACCGTCACATTAGCAAGCCTGTTGAATTTTGCTACCGCTAAATATCATAAGACACGAGGTTATAGGCCCACAGGCATTTGAAAAACAGGTCATTAACCACCAGCATACTAGCAATAGTTATTGTTATTTTTTTTAAATATATGAATATATTCGTCCTTGCCCTTTAATTCCTGGTATTCAGTTGGTACATAGCTCCCGTATTTTTTGTCTAAAACAATGAAAAGTGATTAATGATTGTTTTAGCTGAACCGACAGCGGCATAACATATGACATTTTATGAAGATTTATCATCCGCACACAACCAAAGTTCAAAAAAACCGTAAATGTTTCTCTTATAGTGTCATTTTTAAAAAGAATCATCATGGTTTAGAAACGCATGCAATTTTTTAGGCTTGTTTTAATGATTATTTGATGACATATTTTTTGTGCCTCGGTTGCCCCTTCTCTATTTAACCCATGAGATATTTCATATTATGCTTAATGTAATAATAATGTATCCAAATTAGTACAGTATAAAATCTTTAAGTACTTGGTTATTGTAGATAAAATATTTCAATTTCCTTTACATCTCATACGTCTTACTAAAGCGTCCGATAAACAAACAGCTACCTTAAGATAAGATTTACACAAACACAGTTGTCAAGGAAAACTAAACACAAAGAGGAAATCCACCAAAACAGATTTCCTCAAAACAACACTACACCTTTGCCAACAAAAACACTTTTTCATTTGCCATCACGTCGCGCCGTCAAAACCTGTGCTACGGTGTGACGTGTGTTAAATAAACTTTCGCGGTAACTCTCATCACATGCCGTTTAAAAATGCATCATATTATACCGTAACACCCACTAACCAGAATTTGTTTCGGTCGTCGCCATACGACGTGGATAATGCCACAACGCAGATTAAAATATGGTCCCGGGTTTGTTGCGCGATCGTGAACTTTGTCAATTGTGGTACAAGGTTTCTTGTCCATTGATCGTTGTGCTTAGTTGTACCATTAATTAATAGCAATATTTAACTGACAGATTGCCTCCAGTATTGTCTTATATCTAAGACCCCTTACACACTGCGACTTTTAGCTCTGATGCAGAAGCATGACTGCATCGATGCTTACGCGCGGTAGTTAGTTATGCAGTCGCCAAAATTCAGTACATAATTTGACAATTTCTAGCTTCTGCATAGCGACTGTATCGATGCTAACGCGCGTTAGCATCGCAACTGCATCGCTGCTAAAAGACGCAGTACGTAAAATGTCTTAGAGCATTGATGTTACGACAGACAGATAAAACACAGCTTGAACTAGAGGAATTGTGTTATTGTCATTCTTAAAAATAGTCCTGGTTCCCTTGAAAGTGTATATTTTTTATTTAAACTTTATTGCACTGTAAGTTGTACAATTGGCGGACTTAATGCCTAGTGGCATTCTCTACCAGTCAACCACCTGGTAATGCAGAGAGTTTAATCAGTGGCGGAATATTAATAATATGTGAGAAGAGTGGTAAGAAAAAGAAGTAAAATGCACTAACATAAACATACATACTAATATTACACAAATATATAATAGGATACATAAGCAAAAGAATAATAAACATACAAAGAATACATAAACTTAATAAATACAAAATTATGAATGATAAAGCTGATGATAATGACGACATCCAAAGAACACAAATAAAAGAAAATGGCTGTTAATTCTGAAGAGAGCCAAGGTTAAGATAGTGGGTGCGGAGAGACTTTTTAAAAGTAAATTTGTTGGGGGACATTCTGATTTCATTGGGGAGAGAATTCCAAAGTCGAATCGCAGAGATGGTATATTAGCTTTACCAAAACGTCAAGAGTAGCATCTAGAACCCATAATTATAAATTTAAAAAAACCCTCTCGATGCTTCCATTACCATGTGATTACAACATCATTGAAGTAGTAGTAGTAGTAGTAGTCCCCCAAGCCGATTTCGACTACAGTGGCCAGTCACAACGACTAACCGACTACGCGGGACATATTATAGTGCACAAATGTTTGCACAAACACAGGTCCTACCCTAAACCTCTATTCCTCTCAGTCTCATAGCCCGATGGGACAGCAAGTTGACACGACCGGAGAGAGATCAGGCGCCAAACTCCGGGCTACTCTAAGAATTTCTGAACCGAATATTCCAGGTATTTTTGGCCCGACCCGGGAATCGAACCCGGGACCTCTGGCGCAGCCGTCGCTTTAAAGTGCGAGCCTCTTACCGTTGCGCCACTGAGGCAGTTAGCCTGTCATTGAAGTAACATGGTACTGAATGTCAAGTCGATGTGACATATTGAAGGTAGTCAGATCCCCATATCAATAACTAAAGAGCTGATTATCAATAAACGGTTTATCAGGTCATGGTAACTTTACCATAAACAGTTAATATCATTGAAGAAACATGGTACGAAATTTCCAATCGATTGTACAACTCATCACGTGCCTAAAAATAAAACCTAACTAAATGAGAAAAGAGCTGATGATCTTTAAAATTAGTAGAACTTATATGATATAAACGTACATGCTTATACTGCTTTAAATTAGTTCTCTTCTATTTGACTTTGCCATGCTTAGGTAGAAAAATATTCGCTTAACAGCTTCCTGAACTCCTTAATTCAATGGAGATTATTGCATTGGCTATCCCGATTGAATGTTAGCGTCCCCTGTCAATGTCATCTATCGGCCAGAAGATCCTTGTCGCACTGTAAGACTGATACCTAGAAGCTGGTTTCAAAATATATTTATCACAAGCAGTAAATTACTTTTAAGTGCATTGCCCTCATAAAGGTCGAGTCCAAACATGCATGCTTCATTCATTATTCAACACCATGACACCTGGCCTCCTTCTATAAAACGCTTGAAGTGTATTTTCTTTACGACCGCTTCCCCTTACTTAATTACTACCGGGTGACGATAAACGAAATAATGTTGGCTTAGAAGTGGCTAATATATTGGTTAGATACGTACCTACATGGAAATAAATAAAATAGGTACCTAAAATCTGTACAAGAGCGATTAAATTACGTTATTTTTAAAATATCATAATAATTACTCACATGGTGTGGGCAATTATATATTTTACTTTTCTTGCCCAAATCTTTTAAACCCACTTTTAAATTTATCCATTATGCACGTTTCACAATGTCCTAATAAGTTTTTGTCAGCGTTATCTGTCCCACACTCCATACGAAATGACGGTCCACATTCGAATTACTCAATGATCATTTGTCTTTTGGTGAAACAGACCCATAAAATAAAATTTGAACGTCTTCAAACTGCTGACTCGCACATAATGTTTGTTAACAGCTTTAAAAAGCCAAGAACACTAAGAATATAGTAAACGCAAAGCTGCAAGGCGGCAAGATGGTATGACTGGCTACTCTGATAATTGCCCCAGACGTACCCGTCGAGTTGGCTCCGCAAATGATGCGTCTCCTGCAAGGGAGGGAAGTGGGGGGAGTGGAAAATTGCTATAAGTTATGCAATTTTCCTACGCACCATTAGCTTCAGGCCGAGACGGGGAATTTAGTACTCAACCCTTATTGCAACGTCTGCTATGGATTTACCATGTTGCCCGCACAGATTTTTTTCTGCCGTTTTCTTGTAGCTCTAAGTTTTCTTTACGGTGGAAGTGTCAATTATTTAGGCCCCATTTTTGAACCACTCACGTCTAGATGGCGTGTGATATTCATTGATGAATGTCCAATATCCCAATGAAAATTAATAAAATTTTACATGCGATGCGACGCGAGTGGGCTGTTGCTTTATGTACAAATATTATGACAGTAGTAACTTTTGGCACTTTTAAAAGTCAGTTATTACAAATCATATAACACAAATAGTTTTAATGGTTTAGAATGTTTTTAACACTCAGTATCATATTTTATATCCAAAAAGATGAAATAAGAAACCAAAAAAAATTCAGCAACTTTCTGGCTGACCAGTCCAAACGCTCTTCTAATTGAGCTACCGTGCCGTCGGTCCGACCGGACAAAATTTCTGTTCTCTTATATCCACCCCAACTGTTTTACAACAGCAGTGGGCCAAGTAGTTATTTATAACCATAAAATTAATATTCCTATCGGAATAGAAGGACTAGTAAAAGCTGTCAAACGGAACCGATTTAAGATGTCAGTAACTAACATAAGTAAGTAACATTTGTAGCTTTAAATGAGATAGCCTTTTGATCAGGTGATTTATAACAATGTTCCTGAGTTAAATATAGTAGTTTACTGCATGATAAACAGTCGACACAAAATATTGAACATGCAGCTCTAGTGTAAAACTAAATATTTCATTATAAAAAATATTCGTCGATATACATTCCCTGTGTTATTCTGTCTTTATTTTATACGTAAATTAACGTTTGTAGAATAGAATAATCAAACTGCGTACTTAAAATTTGAAGCGCATTGGTAAATATAAGTCGTATATTAGGAGCCTTCGATTTAGACTAATCTACCTGTTAAATGATAATTTGTTGGGGTTATGCCGCTGTAATGCATAACAATCAATCACTGATCAAGTCACCATGTTTCAGACGCATTATTTCTCCAAAATATACACAATTTCACTTTTAAATATAAAAAAATCAAATGGAAGTAATTTTCAGCGAGCTTCTGCGGGGCGGTCAACTGTTTGACATATGACAAAAATGGTTCTGCTACCCATCTCTTTTTATCACACAGTTTGCTGCTAGTGACATGTCGTTTTTGTCGTTCTATTCCAAAGGGATAATAATTTTATGTTTATAACAGAATAAATTCAACTTGTAAATTGATAACGCTTTGCTATCCATGGTTCAGAATGTTTTTAACACTCATAGTGTTATATTTTATATCCTTAAAGATGAAATAACAAACCAAAAATTGGTGGGTCGAGTCCCGCTCGTCCGCAATTTTTGGTTTGTTATTTCATTTTTATGGATACAAGGAGTTTTAGTTTTACAAAGTACTTATCAAAGAAGTTACCTATAAAACAGACGAAGTAAATCAATCTCACAGATATTAATTTGTAAAAAGCAACCTTCTGAGTATTCCATCGGCCATTAACCCTTTCCTAATGATTTATTAAACCGAAGGGTTTTCCAGCGCAGGGTGTAGGTCGATACAAGACAATGTGAGGTCCACATTACGACGTCGTAAAAACGCGTAAGTGACGTATCAGTATCGAGACAGTGACTTTTACATGTCTTATGTGGGCACACCACTAAAAATAATTCAATTATTCGGCTTCACCTATATCAGGGTCAGGGTCCGGGTTACTTATATGTCAGTTTTTAGTGGAGAAAATTAATGCAAATTTTAAAACCAAAACCAAAAACTAAAATCTTGAAAACTATAATGACCGTTAAGAGACCAATTTTTGGATATTGGCATCGCGTTACATATGCAATCGTGAGATTAGACACTTAGGTCTAAATGATGCATGCATGAATGCTATGAAAGCTTTAGATGTGTATTTATAAATGAACTATCAGCAGCTCTATTAGTACAGACATTTTCTGAACGGGAATGCATGCAGATGAGTAAAAATTGTTGATTTAAAAATCCACGGTCGGTGTCAGGTTATTTGTCGGTCGGGTTTCGCTCGCCTCGCTAATTCCCTCTGAAATATTCCTGCATTCGAGCAGTCGAGTCATCGTGTGCTTAAACGCGAACTTAATAGCGACAAAATGTCTGTGGCATTCAAAAATGTATTCTGTTGCATTAAAATGAGAGTCCATTGATGGTCTTTCTTACTTGTTGCAAATGTAAAGGTTGTTTTTTATATGGTACAGTGTAAGATTTTGATATTCTTCATGGAGGCAACTGATATAAAGTACTCATATATACAGTAACTCATCACCCTTAATTTGCGTTGGGCGAAATCATATCTATGACCCCTTACACACTGCGATTTTAGAATCAGTGCAGTCGCGCGTTTTGTAAACGCGCTTCAACATCACGACTCACGCAATGAACAGATTTAATTTGGCATCGATGCAGTCGCGCGTTAGCATCGATGCAGAAGCGCGACTGCAGTGTGTAAAGGGTCTAAGACCCCTTACACACTGCGACGAGCATCGATGGAGTCGTGATGCACAAGTTCAAATTATGTACAGTATTTAGGCAACTGCATCGATGCTAACGTGCAACTGCATCGATAAAATCTGTTCATTGTGTAGGTCTAAAAGTAAGTAAAAGTCTAAAAGTTGCAGTGTGTAAGGGTCTTACACACTGCGACAACAAATTTTTAGCATTGATTCAGTATTATTATTAAAGTTTTAATCTGCCTTAAGCATTCAAATCACAAAACAATACGTCAGAAAATAATAAACAAAACAGCAGCTGGCTTAGAATAGTTAGACCCATTGCATACTGCAACGTTTAGCATCGATGCAGTCGCGCTTTTCAAAAACGCGCTTCGGCATCGCGACTCACGCAATGAAAATGATTTAATTTTGTATCGATGCAGTCGCTAAAATTCAGTACATATTTTGACAATTTGTAGCTTCTCAATCGCGACTGTATCGATGCTAACGATGCTAAAAGTAGCGCAGTGTGTAAAGCTTGTTATTTTGCGACTGCATCAATGCATCAGCGCGTTGGTCATCGCTGTTAAAAGTCGCTGTGTCGTAGATATGGAAAGCCAACTTTTTTATTTATGAGCTTCTGATATCCAGTGGGTATCTATTTATTCTAATGTTATTGACGATGGAAGTTAAAGACAATACAGCAGCTGACTTTTCAAAATTTTCTTAGATGACAGAACTTATATATAGTAACAATGATTAACATAAAATCTCTCTACCAGGTAGCTGGGAAGCAAGACGAATTTTATCATATTGCTATTCTACTCCTAATAATGTTATACTAGTTCCTGTATTAAAACACCATGCACTTCATGCACCGCACTAATCGTCGCGATGAGCGCCCTCAAAAATTTGTACTAGTGCCGAATGCGATGACGAATTGTTTGCGAGAAAGATATAAAATGATTTAGTAAACTGCTCAACTTATGATGGTTTGCTTGGTATGGTTGTTTTTTTTTTTACTTGGCATCACATAAGCTGGGGATTCTCGCAAAGTCTATTTGCGCTAAATATCAAATACTGTATGTCCGCCAAAATTGTAGCGACGCCCTCGCGTCCTAGGCAATCTGTACAGTACATGTCGAAGCGTTGAAAAATTGTTTGAGAGAAAGATATGAATAAATAAGTGAAACTTATTATGTACTTTTGTAACTAAAATTAGTAGTGTGTAAATATTTCAGTAAATGCACTTCCCTTTGACCTTTCTAAAGACCAAGAGGACGCAGCCCAATTGACTTAACAACTTTTGGAAAAGTGTTGTAAAATGTACGCACTAATAATTTATGCCTGTAACAATTCCAATTTGCTGGGAAAATTTAAAATTATTGTAATTTAACAAGATTTAAAACAAGATTGAATTCATTTTAAATACCCGCGTAAACGTCAGGTTGCTTGATTCTTGACGTCACTGTGTATTCTGTTCCATGCAAGAATTGTGGTTTCGGTGTAGGCAAAAAAACTTACCAAACAATAAAAATTAAATTTTAAGTATAAAAATATAATCAATTTAAGTTATCTATTATAACTATTAAAACCATTTCTCATTATAATTCTTACTCATTTTGTTGAAATAATATCTTGAGTCACTCTATGAGTGACATTGTAATTGTAACCTATCACCGTCCTGTCATCACCATACTACGACATATTAAGGTGAATGCACACTTATCCGAGCCGAACGCGTTGAACGAACCGAGTCAAGGTGGCTTCGCACACATATCCGCACAAGACAAATTGACCGCGTCGAAGAAATCATCAATAATATTTTTGAGTGACGCAACAGAATAACGTTGTGTTATCTATACGTAAATTATTACTTAAAAGTTTGTTTGTTTGTTTGAACATGCTAATCTCAGGAGCTTCTTAAACGATTTGAAAATATATTTTTGTTTTCGATAGCTTAATTATTGACGAAGGCTATAAAACATTGTTATATAAAATATATTGCTTTTGAGAAAAAAAAAATATTTAAAAAAAAAAATATATTTACCATTATGCTTTAGAATGTTTTTAACACTCACAGTGTCATATTTTATATTCATAAAGATGAAATAAGAAACCAAAAATTTGCGCACGGGCGGGACTTGAACCAGCAACATTTTGGCAAACCGGGCCAAACGCTCTTACCAATTGAGCTACCGTGCTGTTAGTCCGACCCTGCGAAATTTGTGGTTTCCTATGAAAACGTCAATTGCGTGACGCTTAGCGCCATCCAGCCGTCTGTTTATGAAACAGATGGCCCAAGCAGTTATTTACAGAATAAATTCAACTTGGAAATTGATGTCGCTTCGCTATCTAATGCTTTAGAATG
This sequence comes from Pyrausta purpuralis, assembly GCA_963924145.1. Taxonomy (NCBI): domain Eukaryota; kingdom Metazoa; phylum Arthropoda; class Insecta; order Lepidoptera; family Crambidae; genus Pyrausta; species Pyrausta purpuralis. The sequence goes on along the minus strand of OZ001651.1, from coordinate 15,530,005 downwards.
TTTTTAACACTCACAGTGTCATATTTTATATTCATAAAGATGAAATACAGCACGGTAGCTCAATTGGTAAGAGCGTTTGGCCCGGTTTGCCAAAAGGTTGCTGGTTCAAGTCCCGCCCGTGCGCAAATTTTTGGTTATTTATTTCATCTTTATGAATATTTACCATTATTTTTACTGAGAAGATATATGATATATGGCATTATTCTTAAACTGTAAGGTTTTATTTCCAACAAATTTCACATCAATTTGTTATTTATTACAGCCAAGTAGCCAATTAAATGGCCTGACCAGATTCGCACTGCAGTCGCATGCTAATCTTCACGCCGCCTCCATGACACCAAGGACAGGAACTGACGAAAGACCAGCATCTGATTGCTTCAGATGCTGGTCTTTCGTCAGTTGGAGTTGCCACTACCCTCAGCAATGAGGAGCACGATGCGAGGAGGAAGGCACTTCACTAATTTACTTGTAACTTGGCTTCAAATTGTCCTTAATTTGCAGTTTATCAGTTACTTTCAGTATCTACATGAAAAGAAGCCCTTACTTCCTAAGGTCGTACTTGGAATCGATCAGATAAACCTCATATTAGTCAATATTTCATTTCTACGATATTGTCGTGATTTATATAAAATACCTATATATATTTTCCATTATGCGTAGTTATTGACAGTGCTGGCACAAATCTAAATCACAGGAGTGTTGCAACTCGCATTTATGTTGTGAACTGAATATAAAAGTCAGAAATTAACCAAGGATTAAAAATACCATGCCACTTTTTCGTAGTTTCATGCTCTCCGCACATTGATTTTAAACGGTCATTTGTATCCAAAACGACTCCAGCCTAGGCGTTTATAGGAAATCTTTAAAATAAAGTTAGTACGTGATTCGCCGCCGTGGGATCTGCCAAATGGTGCAACAACAGATTTTTGTAATGCCCTGTTTTGGTAAGGGGTCTGGACGTCCGCCAATTCGGTCATCGATTTACAAGTCCACTTTATGTATTCCTGATACTTCCCCAAGACAAAAAATTAGATGATTCCGTTTTGTAACATGTTTGCGAACGCTTGTTTCCATTTCTATGCAGATTGTTCTCTGCCCGAGGATTTAAGTGTCCTGAGTATTCTACAAACCGGCAAAACATGGTGGTACTAATTCGAACGAACTGTTTATTGTTTTTAACTTTTAGAAACATGTTTTCGAAGGGACATTTGCGAACAGTGATACTAACAAAAGCGACGCAAAGAAGTTTTCGACGCAAAGGGAAAAGTAGTTTCAGCATATACAGGGTGTTATTTTAGTCAGTGATATCCAACTCAGGGATGATCGTATTAGTTATGCTTATTCTAAAAATATATTTTCTTAAAATTATATGCTAGTTTTATTAAAGAAAACATCTTCACAACATTAATAAAACAACAACAATATATAGCGCGTATCAACTAAATATTATGCCGAAGCTAGTAAGCTACGAAGAGGATGTCTGGTGTTGGTAGTTTTGGCTCGATTGCTGTTTCGCATCAATAAAGATATTTTTTAGGTTTTTCCATTTCAATTTTTTTTATTGATTTTTTAAATATTTTTTTGGTATCAGTATATCGTTTTTACAGCCACCCCTTGGTCACTGGTCGCAGACCAAAACAACATCCTGTATACAGCTAATGAAATAATTAATTTAGTTTTGTACTAGGTTTCCAGGTTTATTTGATTAAAAGATTTTTAAATTGGAGGACAGACCCCAAATTAATATAACGTTGGTAAGTAGCAGAGGGACTAATGGCAATAGATTTTCAGGTGAAAATAAAATTAGATAACAGTGCTTACTCAAAGCTATCGACACAAAAATATTCAGTTTGACTAATGAAGGGGCGAAAAGTCAAATGTTACGGAGATTTATCACAACAAGATAGGCTGACGGTGAAATATCGACATCATTAATTGAATCGCAATATTGCTTTAACGAAACAAAAGCTGTTCGGGATGACAAATTTGTTTCCTCGAGGCATCAGTTGCTTACGAAATTTTGATGGGATTCCTCCCCCGATTCGCGATACCAAATAATAAATTGAATACTGAATAGGCTCCGGCTTAAGATATAATTTTACATTTTTCTTCGTTTGTTAGACGGCTCGGATTTTTTAATAAGATGAAAAATATTTGTAATCAGATATTTGTTTCTTTATTTATAGTCACTAATATCAATATTAGAGTTTTAAAGGTTAGAAGATACAATTAGGTAGGTATATCTTCAGTTAAGTGGGTATTGTAACGGTAAAAGTTATCACCTCATATACCCTTTACACACTGCTTCGATTTTTAGCAGCGATGCAGTCGCGATGCTAATGCGCGACTGCATCGATGCTAAATTAAATCTGTTCATTGCGGGAGTCGCTGCTAAAAGTCACTGTGTGTAAGGGGTCATAAGCATTCAATTATTTATTAACCCTAATGAACAAAGTAAGGAGTTAGTGATAGAATTTTAATTAAATACTATACAAAGCGTTAAGAAACTCAAAATTACACAAATATAGATGAAGAGGGTTATGCCCAGTGTTTCTCTACAAGACCAAATGAGGAAGTAAGTAGAAAAACTCAGATAAAGTGGCAGTGGGCAGGGCACATAGCGCAAAGAACTGATGGCCGTTGCAGCAGAAAAAATCTAGATTGGGGACCCTTTAACCAAAGACGCGTAAGACCACCGACAAGGTAGACAGACGTCCTTGTAAAAATCGCAAGATCAAATGATGATGAATGACTGGGTGCAGACCGCTTTATCGGTCGCTGTGGAAAGCCGTGACGTAGACCTATGTGCAGCAGCGGACTTCCTTTATCTTATAATGATGATTACGATGACTTACAAAGAAAATCTTAGTAGTATTTATAACTCCATTGATAACGTTTTTGTGGAGGATAATCGATTCTAGATATAAAAAACCGGCTAAGTGCGAGTCGGACTCGCACACTGAGGGTTCCGTGCCAACTTTAACTGAATTAGAGATCCACTTACTTACACTAACACACTTTATTTTTCATAAAAATAGTTGTTGTTGTAAATGCGCTATATCTCAAAAACTACTAGCTCAATCTCGTTCAAACCAATTTTTGTGGAAAGTTTTTATAAAAATGTAAATCATATATTTATTCAAAATTTACACTTTGAACGCCCATTGTACTACTTTGGAACAGTTTATCTCTCAAATGTTAGACTTTTAGAGAAATTTTTATTTTTATTATTTTTTTGTTAATGTATAGGATTTTATTTAGTTCCATGTATAGGAGCCCCCCTCAAATGTCACTATTTTTATTTTTTTGTATAGAAATTGTAAAGCGGTTAACGGAATACATCTACCTACCGAATTATATCTGTATAATTGTAATAGTTTCAGAATAAAGTGGCTGTGACATCAGACGGACAGATAGACTTGACGAAACTATAAGGGTTCCGTCTTTTGCCATTCGGCTACGAAACTCTAAAAAACTTGATTAAGATTCGTAAAGCCCAATCACCTAGGCCAGTAAAAGTATTTTACGAACACTTTTTCTCCATCACTGCCTTCGTGAACTTTAGAGAGCATAATAGCGATTATTTGCGATCGAAATCAAGTCCAATCAAAGTAAAAAATAAGCTATATTTCGCCTTTGTAGATTTAGTAATCAAGATTTGTTACGGCAAGGCCGCCTGGTAAATCGAATAACGCCGTCTGCGCTAGGTATTTACTTTATTAGTTCATGAAATTAGTTCCAAGATTTCCACTGAAAGTAGGTGAGGTGTAAGAATTCTCTTCTCAGCCAAGAAACTTGGCTGCATTACCTGCGAATTGTGGGGAGGGATTTATGCAAATTAATCTCATCTCGGGTGATGAGTACGGGTCCACTAGACAATGGAACTCAGTATATTGTAAATAAATTATAGTTTTCAGGCACATTTTGTTCGTTAGTGGCAGTGCACGGATAACTGACTGTGCATTACGTAGGTATGTAGTCAGTTGGATGTTCGATTAAGGCCCCGGGGCAGATTCTCGTGCAATTCTCGAAGAAAGTTCTCAGGGTTACTGATTTATATGAATTTCGATTTGATTTTTCAGGTAAAATTGTTAACCTCGCAATCGATTTACCATACGAAATATGTTCAATTGATGCAAGAATCACCGCCCTGATAGTAAAAAGTTACTTTGTAGAACTGTAGTTACAGGCAGAAAGATGATACAATGTTGATAGATGGATCATGTTGCCTAAGCTTTGTACTTGTTCTCAATCAACTAGTAGAGCTTTTATTCTAAGGTTCTTTTAGATAAGAAAGTCTCTGTAAAGTCACATTTATGGTTCGCCAAATATATCAAACGATCCACACATTTGGCACCAAATTAAATGATATTTAGTCACACAAAAGCTGTTGACGTCAGCAAATACTATCAGCGTGCTTTTGTATGTATGTGTAATATTGAATAAACAAATATTTGTGCTCGACCGAATGCCGAACGTTATTACTTCTCTCTACGGCAACACATGTACGCAGCATAAATTTGGCCCTGCGCGTTAAAATTAGGAATGTAAGCTCTGTACCGTGAAATATGTGCCTTTAAAATTTATCTCGCATTATATTTGTTCTCACTTACGACAACGATTGTATACCATAACGTACTGCGCTTTTTTGGGAATGAACTGCGTATACACCTGCTCCCTTTGCGGAATTTATGTACGGTGGCATACGACGCGGTATGAATGTTATTGTTTCGCGTAATACCTAGATATCAGTTGGTAAATAGACATCAGGGCTAACGAAGCATGTTATAATAATTTAAAAAAAATATGTTACTGGTAAAAAACATAACTTATATTACGTTTTCATTGAACTTTTCCAGTAATATACTTTGCTAGATTATTTTGCTATAATCACTACCTAAATATATTTTTTGTGAGATATTCATAAGAAATTATTTACTTTCAGAATTTTACAGATGTTTTACTTAAACTTTCATATTCAGGGCAGCTACAAACTAAGTCAATCTTTATTGAGTCAACGTTCACAACAATAATTAGTAATAGAGTGTAAAATAGAGTAAATAATTCAGGGCAATTCATAAAGTTGTCTTAATCAATCTCTGAGTCACACAAATACTAAGTCAGTTAAAATTGAGTGATTCGACATTGAACTGCCTAAACTAAATAGCCAGAGAAGAAAATAAATTAAACACATCTGAATAATTCACTCTCTAGACTTACTGGAAATTCAGCGAAATAAATTCAGCCCAATGTTTTGTGGAACAAGAATTTCGAAAGTCCTATTTCTAATTAAGAGTATTAGTTGGAAATACTTATTTATGTCTGTTTTTGTCTTTGTTCGGGTGGTATTTTGAATGACTCTTGTTTACAAATACTTTGCTTTTGGTCTTATTTTGTGTGTGTTATCTTAGTAAATAATAGTCTTCTAGGTATCGGCTACCTCGAGAATTAAGTTAATGAAAGTCTTGAACTGATTTGTAAGAACGCTTATTGTCTCGTTTTACTGGCGATCTCACTCAAGTAAATCTTCTGTATTTTTCAAGCTTTTTCTTGCGAGGAGTTTTCGAAATTGTGCTGGCCGAAAAACGTAATATTCCTCAAGTTAAACAGCACCATGTAATAGCCTGTAGCGCACGTAGCATACAGACTAGATCCACAAAGGATGCACGGACCTAGGCGTAAGCATAAGTTTAGAAGTGACATTATCGAGGTTTGGATCTTCAACACCGAATTTTTCTAAAATACATCTTGATCTGTTCTGCAACATCCTTATAAAATATAATTTCATCTCATTCGTATGTAAAATAAAGTCGTTTTAGTAACACCACTTATAACTGGAGAATAGATAGACCGATTGACATAAGTTTTTGCACATTGCGGTGATCGCCGGGACCGGTATTTATTTGGAATTTGTTATACATATTATAGATTAGGCAGCTTATGGTTTTACCATCGCATTAAATTTTGTTTATCCTATGGTGGTAGTTATCAGTTCAAAAGTAAAAAATTTGCAAGCTCTTTTAACCTTTTAGATAATCTTATCCACTGCCTCGGTGGCTCAGCAGTAATCGAGTCGCAATTTAAAGCGAACGATTGGAACCCGGGACCTCTGGCGCAGCCGTGCCAGAGGTCCCAAGTTCGATCCGCGGGTCGGGCCAAAAATATATATCTGAGTTTTCTGTTCAGAAATTCTTAGGGTAGTCCGGAGTTTGGAAGTTAACGGTGTTTCACCCCCGTGCCTCGGAAAGTGGTCCTGCGCCTGATCTCTCTCCGGTCGTGTCAGATTGCTGTCCCATCGGGCTATGAGAGTGAAAGTAATAGAGGGTGCACCTGTGTTTGCGAACACACTTGTGCACTATAATATGTCCCGCGCAGTCGGTTAGTCGTTGTGACTGGCCACTGAAGTCGAAATCGGCTAGGGGAACTATTATTATTATACTTATCCAAGCCAAACGTGAGTTAGAAGATGTTTAAGAGTCGTAGTTGACAATTATTGAACATAGAAAATGCAGAATAGGCAGACAACTAACTCAGACAACCAGAACAATGCGTTCTAGCAAATACAGTAAAGGGAATGAGAATAAAAGTTAACATTAATTAGGTCTCTTGAAATAACAATACTTTGTATAACAGCCACATCTAGTGCCTCTAGATCACGCTCTAAACCTCCTGGATCCCATCTCGTCCAGAGCGCTGCAGTTTAATCAGCTTCATTCTTTTCCCGGTATCTCCTGTTATCTAAAGTTAAGCACGCCGGACAAAAGTTTTCAATCAAGATGAGCTATGTAGCGAATGTACCTAACTTATACGGAGTGAACTTTATAAAGTGAAATATTTTAACGATTGAAGCAAGGTTATGCGATTTACGTGCGTACAAATCAACCAATCAGTTTAATGAAGCAAAACAAACGGATTTTTACTGACTTCAGAAAAAGGAGGTTATCAATTCTACCTGTATGTATGTGATATTGCCAGAATTGGATAAAATTTTAGTATGTTGATCCATTAATGCATTCTAACACGTGTGCAAAATTTCGTAAGTGTATGCATGTTTGTATGTTTGTCTCAAGATTACTCGAAAACGAAAAGTCGTAGCGAGATGATTCTTTTTTAAGTTTAATCAGGTTCAGTTAAATCAGGACTAGTAAAGTAGTTGATTTAATTGATAAAAAAAAAGAAAAGCCTATGCGTCTTCCTAGATCATAAAAAGGCGTTTGATACTGTCTCTGTTCCTATCCTTCTAAAAAAGCTTGAAAAGCTTGGTATCCGTGGGCCTTTCCACACCATCCTTTCCGATTATTTAAGCAATAGGTCCCAACAAGTTAAGCTCGATAAACATATATTTAGCTCAGTAGAGCCTACACTGCTATATGGCGTGCCACAAGGTAGCGTCCTTGGCCCTACATTGTTTCTTCTTTATATAAACGATCTTACTACACTAAAGCTTGATAACGCATCCATCATCTCATATGCTGACGATACGGCTCTTCTTTTTTATGGTAATAGCTGGACTGAAGCCTATAACAAAGCGGAGAAGGGTCTTCAAACTGTAATTAAATGGCTCAAAAATAACTTACTTACATTAAACACAGAAAAAACTAATTACATTACATTTTCCATTCTAAATCACTTGCAACCTCCAACTAACCTTCACTTAACGGCTCACAAATGTAAAAAATTTCCAACAACACCTTGCAAGGCTCTTCTCTTAAAAAAGTAACCTCAGTGAAATATCTCGGCGTTTATATTGACCAACAGCTTAACTGGCATAAACAGATTGAAAATTGTATTTCTCGAGTTAGAAAATTAATATGGCTATTTAAATATCTCAGACACGTTTCTGACAGACCACTTCTAATACAAATTTATAAAACATTGGTGCAGTCAATTATTTCTTATTGCCTGCCCATTTGGGGTGGAACTCATACAACGAAACTGATTCAACTTGAACGCGCCCAAAGGTGTATCTTAAAAGTTTTACTTCTGAAAACAATAACCTACAGTACTGTAAAAGTCTACGAAGATTGTAACGTGCTGAATATTAGACAACTTTACATATTTTTATCTATATTAAAAACCCATAAAAAGATGATTCCCGATCCTATTATTAATGCTAAACGTAATCCATATAATGTTATTGCAAATCTAAATACCAATACAAATTTCGCACGCAACCAATTTAACTCTAAATCAATAAGTTTATTGTATAATAAAATAAATAGAATACTGCATATTTATAACATGACCTACAACGACTGTAAAAAAACTTTACATAATTGGTTAATACAGATGAATTATACTGAAACAGGAAACTAAACTTAGATTTGTAAAAGCAGAAAAATAACGCATATCTACTGATAAATAATTCAAATTGTATCTTGTAATTGTCCCATCTCTGGTGCTAATTATTCAAGTGCAATAATATTTAACTTAGTTTAAATTTAAAAATCTCAAAGCTATTTTTTATTTTATTGTTTTTAAGTAGGTACTTTGATACGAGGAAATTTGGAAATGTAACTTACATGTTATGTTTTAGCGTAAATGGCTGAAGAGCGGCTTTATCCTAGCACAGTGTCGCAGTCACTCCCGGCTAGTGTGGACAAAGGGTGTTTAAAAGGTACTAATATTCGAATGAAATAAAGAAATCCGGGTATAGCATTTGGCAACAAAAGTTTATTAAAATTTGCTATTACACATCTACCTTTTAACACCTTTAAACAAATCAAATTCAAAACTTAATAGCTCAGAATACAGTAGAGACTAGGTTAGGTTCTAATTTAGTTATCAATATCTATACTATTACAAATCTTAATGTTCACAAATTTCTTATTAAATAAAGATAAACCACCAATTTAAGTGTTTAATTACCTAAATAAATTCCAAAATTTATCCTCAAAGGGATTCCTAAATTATGCCTAAATTAATAGCTAAATTATCCCACTTTTCCTAAGTTAAAGTAAATACAAGAAAACCAACCTTGGATTTCAACGGAGGTTACTATTTCAAATCTTTGTTGCATCAAACTACAAACAATTCTGCAACATTACCCCAAAATTTCACCGATACCGATCCATCCTCAAAACAGCAGACAAGAAGCAAATCAATCCATAAGGAAGTTCTGACTTCAAAAATTAATCCAAATGAGGTCTAAGTAAGGTCTTAGTAAGGTCTAAGTAAGGTCACTGAAAAGAATTTACAAAAGGTTAGTTCAACGCACAAACCAAAGTAAAAGTTAAAAAACACTAACTTTTCATAATAAATATTTACCTGAGGTTACAACATGATCACCAAATTGTGACTGTTCAACTTACAGACACATATCAAAATCGAAACCTAGAAATAAAAGAAAGTTCTAGTTAACAACCAATTTTTTTTTTCTCTAAGTGAGGGTGGTTATACTTTTCATCACCCTATTTATGAAATCTATAATAAACCAATTTAATACCTACAAAAGCTGGCTCGCCATATAATTTCTGAATTGATTACTAAACATTTATGCTAATTATTCTATTTGAGACCTGAAATGATAAAAATTACAACTCTCAATACAATATGCCCAGATGTAGGTAGGCTACATTTTCTTTACAAGGATTTCCAAAGGAGTTTCTCAACATACTTACCATTTTTCCAGTCATTTATATCAAATCATTTTCAAAATTAATTCATCCAAATTGACATGTTGGCGGCGTCTGAAACGATAAAAAGAACCATGTGCTCAGACTCTAAGAAATGTCTCGCAACAAACAAAAATCAACGCAAACCTTTCTGCAGATACTTACCAGGAATAACTATCAAACTACAAAATAATTTGGGGCGTGCCCCATATTCAAATATCTAATTTATTTCATTTTCACACACGTTCCACTCCGACGCACGACCAACAGTGCGGAACCGGAAAAAAAGCAGCTGTCACACTTGACAAATGTCAGTGTCATCATATCTATGCCAAAATATGGACTGGAGTCCTACATCCATTTAGCTTTTCGTTTCACGCGAACTTATATAAAAATATACAACGTTACAACAGGTTTATATAAACTTAACTGGATAAGGCCTATTTTTTGTGTTAACGTAACATGTATTTTTACCAATAAAATATTTTGTATTTTTTTGTATTTGTAGGTATAATTTTTGAGATATGAGTAATAACTTAAAATCATGAAGAAAAATTAAAAGGCAGTTCATTTTTTTTTAATTATGCATCAGTTAGGTACTACGATTAAGGAGAGGTACCTATGTCCGAAGTACTTGGTAGAGCAATCAGCTCAACTAAGTGAGTAATTACAAGTAAAATGCAAATCTATCAACAAGATTTTCTGTTGTGTAAATATTTACATAATAGTAGTAAGTAAGATGCAATGATGAAGCTTGCATCCCCTAAAATGATTATATTTTCTTTGTTAAATAAAAAATGATTATCATAATTTATCATCCTATCCTAAGTTATTATCCTTCAATATACACTACCTACCTAAAAATAAAACCCTTCAAACGGTGAAGGATTTTCCAACGCGTATTCTGCACGAAAACCTTAGTTTAATTTTGTGCTATTTCCCCAAAAGTATCCAACACTGTTATCACACAGCTCAGAGGCGGTATGTTCAACAAGATTCAACATATTAATTTTATGCGTGTCTCGGGCGCCGAGAATTCCCGAAGAGGAAAAAAAACACTTTTTTTCTTATCGGGCTCACACGTGAGTTTGTGTGGTTTGTTAAAGAACCTTATTTCGTCATACAAAGGGCCCGTGCTTTGGAATAATGAGGTTCTCGGCAAAGTACACTCGAGCTCCTTCTTTCTATTTCAGACTTGACGTTAGGGTCTCGTAAGATGTGTTGATGTGGAAAAAATGTGCCAAATTAACCGAAACATTTTTCGGCAAAATTAAAGTGTTATGTTTAAAACAAACCTCGAAACGTGGTTTTGTTTAAAACTATTTTCTTACTTTTGTAAATATCGTAATATGACAATGCACAAATTTTTGACCTATCGTGATTTTCAAGATGTAAAAAGTCTTTATAAAGAAATAACTTTCAAGGTTCTTAAAAAAACATTATATAATCTGAATTTATGATAAAGAAACACGAAAAACTCACATATACAGTATCGCAATCCATCAAACATCACATAAAGAGCGCTATCCCGATCCAAGAAAGTAATTCCTAAATCCAATCAAGGAATTTCACAACATCCATCATAGACCACGCACAGAACGCGAATACGATACACATCGAATCGAGTGCCTATTACTTCTGATCATTCCATTTTGCGAAGTCAAGCGTGACCCGCACAAAAGGCAGATTAAGATTAACGAGGTCACATTGATGTGGACGATATGCTTCTCCATTGTGCCTTCTGATTGAATGACTTTCCATAAACAATGACAACACATTTCTGTTGAGAGCCGTATTGGATTTTCAGAGCCATAAAGATAAGGCGCTTCGGTGAAACAACCTCGGTACCTACTTGCTTTGAGAAAAGTACTTAGCTAAATTGTTTCACGTCTGCTATTTTACCTTTACGTTTGCCGCTGGAAGTCAGATATTTTGGAGTTTCTGCTGACTCACGATACGTGGGTTGCGTATCACAAATGTAATCGCGTCTGGACTCGAATATTCGTCTTGGATGTAACGAGTTTAAATAAATTAAGCTTATTTTTTTATTCTCTCCAATACCGATAAAACAATGAATGTTTCGGATTTTTTATTCATTTATATTTATCTTAATGGTAACATCAAAATTAGACTGCAGATAATAAAATAATATAATTCTTTGAAGAAAATTATGAGACATTTTTGAAAAGAACAGATACGGAGTGAATGATTGCTTTAGATAAAAATATTAGGTTAGTAAATAAAATACTAGTGCATAGTAATAAATTATTTACCAACTGAAGTTTTACGAGTACCTTTCCTTTCTTAGCCGTACTCAAACTAAAAATTCATCACAGAAATGCTTTCCGCTACATTTTACTTGAACAAAGAGGGTGAAACAAAACAACGCGAGTCACAAAAGAACATAAACTCGACAGACCGAACTCATTTTAAGTGAAAGTGCTCGAGGATAAACATCTGTGGTATGCGACTGTCCGATTCTGGGAATGCTGTAAACCTAGGATACCTTTGATTTGGATGGTCGCAATATCTGAGCGCTTAAATACAATGTAAGAGGGTTTTCCAACTCTGTCAGCTCGCTTGGCTCCCTCGATCTGGAAAGTTATCTTGGAGTGCATCGGAATTACAACGCGTTCAAAACTCCGCGATTCAAATCGCGAGGTGTTGAGAGGTCCTGGCTGGAAGTGACGGGCACGAATTTAAGAAAAAAGTGAGCTTTGAAATAAAAAGGTGAAAAAAAAAACTTAAAGAAAAAAGTAAAAAACTGACTTTAAAACAAAATGCACTGAAAAGTCTTTAATCTTGCATTATAGGCGAAAATTGTCTATTTATGGAGTCGGTGCTCGTCGTCGGTGTCGTTGATACTTGTGATGGTCAAAGTGATGGCACCGCCGACTCTATAAAGAAATTGTTCGCCTAAAATGGATCCTTTCCTTTAAACGAGTTTATTTAAGACTTTTTAGTGCATTTTGGTTCTGAAGTCGGTTCATTAACCTCTACGGAAGCGAAGTGTTTTTTTTGAATCGGTCGACTAATGACTGATATATGTGGTAACTATGTATGACTGATATCTAAATACAAAAAACATACAGTTGAATTGTAACCTCCTCCTTTAATGAAGTCGGTTAAAAGAGGCGATACGAGGATTGTTGGGATTCTATCAAGATAAATGCCCATTCTTTTCTCAGTTTGCAAGCTTTCTAGTCAGTTTTTAGGGTTCCGTAGCCGAACGGCAAAAAACGGAACCCTTATAGTTTCGTCAAGTCTGTCTATCTGTCCGTCCGTATGTCGCAGCCGTTTTAATCTGTAACTATAAGCATCACACTGTTGAAATTTCGTAGGAAGATGTGTCCTGTTAATCGCTTTACGATTCTAATACAAAAAATAAAAAATAATGGGGGACTCCCATATATGAAACTAAAACCAAAAAAAAAAATTTAGTCTATTTGTGTGGGGTATCTATTGATAGTTTTTTTGAAAATGACGACGTTTGAGAGATATACGCTTCCAAAATGGTAAATTGGGCGTCCCTCCGTCTAACTTTAAAACTGAGCGAGTGTAAATTTTGGAAAAAAAAAATGCATGTCGTAGATTTTGACTCAGAGTTTCAAATCTGGTTTGAACGAGATCTGACTAGTTGTTTTGTGAGCACATTTTCAATAACCGCAAACATAACTTTGTTATTCTTACAAATACTATGAAAAAAAAAGTTATATTTGCTGTCAACAAAAATAATTATTGTATTTTGGCTAAGTGGAAGTAAGTGGTTCTCTAATTCAGTTAAAGTTAACACGGAACCCTAAGTGTGCGAGTCAGACTCGCAATTGGCCGGTTTTTTGCTATTAACTATATTGCTAGTAAGTTTTTTTAGCATTGACACAGAAGCGCGTCTGCATCGATGCTAACGCGCGTTAGTATCGATGCAGTCGCCAAAATTCAGTACATATTTTGTAAATTTTCAGCTTGTGCATCGCGACTGTATCGATGCTAACGATTGTAAAGTAAAGGATCTAATATTTCACCCATATATTTCAAACTTTGAACAATTAACCTAAAATCAAACTTCTTGATTAGAAAATACGTTTCCGAACCCGCAACTAACGGTGGAAAATCAAAAAAGCGTCCAAAATAAAAATTATCCTACAAAGTTTTTCCATTTACCTCGATTCCGTATCGGGACATTTCCGCTGGCAACTTTTTCATTTTCTGTCCTTATGTTTCTTTGCGAGTGTACACTCCATTCAGAGAACCTCCCATTGTAAGATGAAAGTATTGACGGCTTTCATTTGTAAGTACAAAATATTCAAATGCTAAGTATTGTGATGGCCGAGAACTTCAAAGACAGATGGCTGATATTGCGATGATTTCTTGAAAGCGCGACAGTATTTTTTATTGCGAGTCGTCCAGCATTTATTGATCGATATAAGAAACAATTGTTTCCACGTAGACCTCTTTTCGTAAGGGTAAGAAAGACAATCCTGAAAGAGATAAAGTATTTCAATCTAATAAAAAAGTGTCTTTACTTGAATATGCCAAATGAAGTTTACCATATTATACCTAGGCCTGATTATCCCAACTTCCAATTCCTTCCTTCCTTGACAATCCCAATATTTGTCTATTAAAATTTATTACGCCTAATTTGAATATGTCATCTACTTTTCAACAATCAATCACGTAAATATCATTTTAAAATCGGTCCTTTAAACTTATTCGACTGAATATCTTAACTGGTGCTGCTAAAATCGGCCCTTAAAGACGGAGTCAATCATATACATGGATACTTACCTACTTTAAATGACATACCTTACATTTCATGTTGTCTAATTCTGTGTATGTACATTGTATCATATCTATGTATTTATCTATTTCTACTCCCCACAAGCTGACTTATAAGTCTAATTTAGTAGCTTTTAAACAGCTACATTTAAACGGAATAAACTTTCTGAAACATACTCTGGTTGTAATAAAACCAAACCCCATTTGCGAAACTTTAATTTCGAAAAACTGCTAGAGCGTGTTGCAAAAAAGAGTTTCGTTTTAAACTGTACACAAAAAAGTTTGGGCCATTCATCTGTTTGAACAAATTCTAAGCTGCTTTTGGTGGGCTTTGCTCTGTCGGTTTTCGCATGCGGGTTTCCCAGTCACCACAGAATGCGCCATGACACGTCCGTGGCATAGATTGACAAATACTGCATCAGGTGCTTTTCATTCGGCATGTGGGCTCAGTTTGTGGCACGCTACAAAGAACATTTGCAGTAAAGTTTGCGATGATTATGTGAATTTACTTTACTTCATTGTTGGTGATATGTGTATAGTTTGTGAAATAAAAAGCTGTTCAAAAATCTGTGCAGAGTGTACTTTTTTATTTGCGGCCAATTCCATTCGATTAATGCGCTCATCGGATAGATATTTATAATTAATCTGCAGCTTGATAAAAAATACAACGCTTGATTTGCAATAAAGGTCACCAAGATTTATCCTGTATGCTCCTTTGTGGAAGAAATATTTTTCTTATTTCAGCAACAAGTAAACGATAATGAAAATCAAATCATTTATCCGCCCAATAGTCCGCACTAATAGAACGGGTTAGCTAAGGTCCTTTGTAGTAAACAAACGTAGATATGTCTATCCGAAACCTATCTGATAAAGCAGTTTTATGCCGTTACAATAAATGATTCAATTTCCTATACGCAAGTATCGGATCCACTTAAGTATTATGAAAGTAATAGAAGAGAGGGAATAGTTTTCTTGCTGACGCTCCTTTTACGATAATGACAGAAAACGCGGTCCAATATCTATAAAATATTACAACCTACAAGGACGCCGGACAAACTGGACCGAACTGGATGGGACCGGTTTCAGCCGGTTGGTACTAGATTTGATTGCCTGAATTAACTTAAAGCGGAGCTCGAGATCTCGTAATAGATGGCTTTTGGTGATTCGGGCAAAAGCCTCTGTAGATAGTATTTATATAAAGCAGTTTTGCTTACAAAGATATTACCTGTCCAGGTTTACCTAAGGCAGTCTTTATTGAAATGAAAATTATTATTTATGACAAATGTAGCAACAATTTTTATCCCTTTCATTTTTAGCTTACGTGATCTTAAATTTAACTAGATGGGTCGCAGTACCTACGTTACTACGCTGCCTTTCTCTTTTTTATATTTAGTTACGCATTATATTATTTGTCTCTAGCATCTTTTTTTACGGCTAACATCTGCTTACCTTAACTAAGATTACATATAGTGGATTACTTGAGCAAAAACACTCTTTGTTCATTATAAACCAAAAATTTAAAGAGGCCATTGATCAGTTTGTATTCTCAAAATTTCCTCACTCGCTAAAATCAATTAACAACAAAACAACCTGCCGTATCATATACCCGTAGTTTCCGAAACAGGATTAAGCCGTTTGTTTTCGAGGCTCTAAGCAGACGTGCGCTAATGAAGGGATTAAAGAGAAAAAGTGGCACAGCCCTCGATCCGGCTAGAACCGGATTAGCGAGGAGATGGGGCCATTAGTGAGCGATACACCTGATTACCAAGCTTTGATGCCCGGTGATGCATACCCTGTCTTCCTCCTGACTTACTGGTGAATCGATGTATTAGGACGAAGGTATATAAAGTTAAGATTACCACATCTATGAGGTGGGTGACAATGACGCCTAGCAGGGCCTTCGTCGGTACTCTTACACCTGAAGCATGCTCTGTTTTTCTCTTAGGTTAGTGACGATTGATATTATTGGGACGTTGTTAAATTATTTTCCGTCCGTGGCTGCTGACGTGACGTTTGGGTCAATTCTGGTAGTTTCAACTACCATATTACATTCTAGCTCATGGAGCTAGAAACAAGCTAAGCAATGGCGAATACTGCTTTTAGATTTTCAAGAAATTTTATATTCAGCTTATGGCATCAACGCCACATTATGAAGTTGGTGGTCCCTGTCAACTACGAGTGGTACATTTGCCTACTCATTCAAAATAGCGAGCTGGTTCATTACAGGAAAATGTAATAGATTGTTATTAGAATATAAGAGTACTTGTAAGTAGAAACTGCAGTCTATTTGTACAGCGTTTTAATTATTATAACTTAAAGCTTTATTTTAATGACTACCAGTATTAAGTTGAGTAAATGTTCAAATGTGTCTGTAATGGAACAGATTTCCAGTTTCACTATAGAGACGCTGCAGTGTCGTATCTAAGTTTTAATGAAAGCGCTTGCTCCTAGCAACGTGGACTTTAAAAACAGCTCTTACAATAAATTAACTTGTCCAAAGAAGACTTAAAGAATTGAACAAGTACCAAGCTAAATTGTTTTGAAATATCCTATAATACATTCAAAGTGGGACGTCCACCAACAAGATGGACAGACGACCGTATAAAGATCACAGGATCAAACTGGATGCAGACCGCTAGTGATCGGTCGCTGTGGAAAGCCGTGGGGAAGGCCTATGTTCAGCAGTGGACGTCCTTTGGCTGATTGTGATGATGATGATGATGACATTTAAAGTTCACGATAGTTTATAGAACCTTATTTTGAAATAAATAAAAACCTTACGAAATAGAAAAAGTTATGCCAATAATATTTATCAGAGTTATGTGTATGAATTTCATAATTATTTACTGAGTAAAGTTTTATCTCGCAAAAACGAGAGATAAGTTTCCATTATTGCATTTTAAAAGGATTGTTATTGTGTGATTATATACTCGGTTAATACTTCTGAAAATCATTAATTTTAAATATTTACAATTAAAAGGCAAAGCTTTAAAATAATTATAATAACCTTCACTGGAATCTGTTTAAATGCACTATTAAAATTCATTGGCAAGGAACGAATTGGCGTTCTGTGATAAAATTTGTCGCTTCGGGTTATTATGCAACGTACCTATAACATGATTGATTACGTAAAATAACGCTACATGAAATATTAAATCTGTACTTGTCCTAAGAGAATTGAATTAATCATACGTACCTATGCAGACGTATAATGATCAACCAATAGTATGAAAAATTAAGAAATTAAGAAAAGTAACATGCCTTAAGCAATTCTATGTGCAATTGATGAAACTAAATTTACTAAAGTTAAATAAAAGAAGGTATATAGAAGCGCACAGATATCTAGTTTAATGATATCATACATGAAATGTGTATATTTGGAGAAATCAATTAAGAACCTACGCCGCGGCACTTGTTACTTTGCTTTTGTAATTACTTGTTACTTACTTAGGCCCAATTTCTTGATCGATAGTAATCGAAAACTTTACCACTATTGTCGATGAAGAAATTAGAGCCTAGACTCAATTTCATAATAGTTAGTTATAGTAAAATATCGTTACGATTGTGTAGGTTTTGAAGTAAAATTATTTTAAGCCATGGTTATAAAAAAAAAACATTCTGTAATTTTTAAGGATACTTTTTCAAAACCCTAAATATCGCAAATATTCAGCTGGTAACGACATTTTACTATTACCAATGACGCAACTGTACCTTAGTCATTTAGGTTGCAATTAGTTATTTAAAAAAAGTATTCTGGATACAACAAGCGATCGCTTTCACGTAATAACAATGTGGCCAGATTTTACACGCACCGGCCAAAGATAACTCGCCGGTGTTATGTAGTTAAACGGATTAAGCCCCGCCGCAGCCGAATTGTACGCGAGAGCCACCTTGTATACTGTATACCCATACTACGTAAACTTGTTATTTTGTATCGCGAGTTTAATTGATGAAGCTTTCATTTGTATGCTGTAAGTTTTAAAATAATATTATTATGGCCCTATAAATGGCAACTGTATTAAGTTATCTTTATACTTTTTTTATTTATATTATTATATAGGCAGATATTTGGCCACAATCTCACCTGATGGTAAGTGATGATGTGGCCTAGGATAATCATGTCTGACTAGTAACAGCCTATTCACTCTATTCTTGAACTCATCCAGATCATAGTTGCTAGGAAACACTTCTGCCGGCAGCGCATTCCACTCCCTAGCCGTGCGCATGAGAAACGTAGATCGAAATCTATTAGTGTTGGTATACTTTACTTACCTGAAGGTACCTATACGGTTTAAGAATAGCTACGTTTCATTTTAGTTAAAGGTAATAAAGTATTTATAAATACAATTAAATGGTTTTCACGTAATCGAATATGCTCTAAATGTGAGCGTAGCCAATATTTAAAAATGATCACCTGTTCAAGCTCTAATGTATTGATGTTATGTTGGCGAATTTCGAATGAATGCATAAAATATGGATATGCTCGCATTATCCAACACCACATTTGAAAATTAGCATCCATTAATCAATTATTTACTGTTATACTTTAGCAATTATATCACGCATCCGCCTAACACACTCTCGTAATCGTGAAAATTGTGGCCTCAAATATCCCATTACAGCGGCAGTAAAAGTTTAAGAAATAATTTTCGCGTACGTTAAAGAGGTTTGCCAAAATTTCGCCCGTAAAACTCTGCCGAGGTACATTAACCAAATTGTACAAAACAAACATATCTAATAATTACGCCCCAGGCGCCGGCCCTCGCTCCGTGGAATTATGAGACCGCCATAACTTTTTCAATCTGAACTTCGACAATTAAATTTACTCGAGTCTAAATATAACATTTCAATAAGGAGCGCGAATCGGTTGATATTTTGATGTACCTACCTTGGCCTTTGTTTGTTACAAAGTTATAAAAACAAATAACCTGCCCCGGATGCAAATATGGGTAATGGTTACTATGGTATCGGCTTGAAAAATGTTCCAGCAATGGTGTTAAAAATATAAGAATATACTTTTATTTTATTTATTTGCTTATTTACTAATAATACCAAATATTCACAATCGCAACGAATGAGTTTTCAATCAAAATAGAACCGTAACAGTGGCAGTTCTTTACAAAATTGAGTGAAGCTCTTATAATATTAGCTCGGCGCTTACGATTAAATATAATTTGCGATAAAAAACTTCTTTACGTCGAGTACAAAAGAGCAGCCTTGATAAATACGATAAGAAGAATATAACAAGGGCCCCTTTCAAAGAACTTGTAGCATATATCATTAATCTTTACATTACAAATTCATTCGGTAAGAACTCACTCACTTGGATTAAGCGGAATTATAAATGAAGTGTCACAAGAGTGTTTGCAAAAACGGTGAGCGTAGGGAGCCCGGGTGGCGGGTAGGCGTGGGTGCGTCAGTTTTAACCGGAAAAAACACGATGAATATTTCCGATTTATTCAGCTTGGTTTTGGCGGTTATTTACCGCGATGTAATTACATTTAAATATTATGCGATAGAGGAAAAAGATTCTTTATTTTGGTAAAAGTACGGCGTTGAAAGAGCGACGTAAAGATTCGTAACATTTACACTGGTACTCGTGAGTTTATTGCTGTTGAATTATTATAATATTTTTATGGGGAGGTAGCCTTGCTAAGTGTTTTTTTTCCTTTTTTTGACATTTATTGGGCTTAAGTTACTGATTTTGTTACAAGGTCGTATTTAAAGCAAGTATTGTGTGTTAAGACTATATGTAATGAGGACGTCCTCCAACATGATGGACAGACGACCTTATAAAGATCGCAGAATCATACTGAATGCAGACCGCTAGTGATCGGTCGCTGTGGAAAGCCTATGTTTAGCAGTGGACGTCGTTTTGCTGGAAATAATGATGATGATGGTGATGATGAGTGTGTGTTTGAACTTGAACCTTGTATTAAAATGTTGCTTCTACGAGTATGTATACAAATGTTGCCAATTTCGATCATCGTTATCAGCCACAGTTTTCCACAGCGACCAGTTGATCTACTCATAAGAAAATCATATTTTATATTTGTAGGTCAAACAGCATCAAAAATCATTTTCAATAAAATATCTAAAAAACAGCTCCCATGAAGTTCACGAGTCGCTAATTTACAATCAGTCGCCATAGAAAGAAGTTTGCTCGTAAAAAGGCTGTGGGCTTTTGTACCCGCGACACTGGCACAACCGCGATTGACAGCCACTCAGATCGGCCCGATTTGTATGTAGATAAATGGAAAGACGACATTAAATCGATTCCTTGGGATGCCGGCATAAGGAATCGGGGAGGCAACGGTCATTGACTCAGTTTCGAACTAACTTAATAATGGTGCCGAAATATGGCGAGCGATTTGATCGATCAATTGGAATTATTAAACTGTTACTTTTTATTGTATATTATTTCTTAGAAAGTAAATTAATTTAGTAGCACCTTCTACGAAAACCTTTAACTTAAAATATACTAAATGAATGATTTAAGTTCAAAGTCTAAGTTCAAGCAGTCCAAAAGCCTTAAAATACGTTAAATATTCTCCTATAAAGCCTCGTCATCTTAACGAAGTAGGACCTAACTAGAAACGCCTGTTGATAGAAACCGTCAACAATTTTAATTAAGCTGCTAGATTTTAGGACTTTAAAAAATAAAAGGTAAGTACTTAGGCACTTTAACTGTTCTAATATTTTGTAAAGCATAAATGTGGAAAACGAAAGAAAATATATACGATTAGATCACTAAATAAAGACAGTAACAGAAGTCAAACTCGTGCATTACTTTTAAAACACACACTCGCCGTTCGCGCAAGGGTTGTCAACTTTGGCTTAAGAAGAACTATCGTAGTCGTCGCATTCACTTAAAGTCGTCTGATGTTTTGTTGAGAACAGACTGAAACGAAATTATAAGCTAAGAAACTAAGCTTTTATTAAAAGTAACCAATTAATTAACATGATATAAAACAAGGTTAATCCATGATACATTCTAAACGGTTTACTTCTTGACCAAATTTCTTTTAGACCTCAACCTATCAAATGCCAGTAAAAATTGCTTTATATTACATGAATAAAATGTTTTCTGCTTACGTGATATTTTTGATTCAAAATAAGAAACAATGTATTTTAAATAACGGTTTCACGGTGCTTAAGCGGGCGGCACTCGCGCTCGCACTGTCCCGAAATGTTCCAAGATCTCTAATCCGTGAATAATGTCTATGTGTGCATTGCTCGAGCGCGCTTTATTATGTAGTTTAACTTCTGTACTAGGTACTATCCATATTTTGTGATTGATATCTGTGAGTGAT
Organism: Pyrausta purpuralis; assembly: GCA_963924145.1. Lineage (NCBI taxonomy): Eukaryota > Metazoa > Arthropoda > Insecta > Lepidoptera > Crambidae > Pyrausta > Pyrausta purpuralis. The sequence continues at coordinate 15,508,302 of OZ001651.1, read as the reverse complement.
ATCGATTCTAAAATCAAAAGATTCGGTAATTCGTCTCGGAGTAAGTCACACATTACATTCCATTCACAAATTACGCAAAACATAACCTAATAAAACCGCACCGTGCATTACAAAACGTACACCAAACAAGCGAATTGAAATAACAAGATAATTTCAATTCAGATCCAGCTAACGAGTAGCGTGCAGAAATAAAAGAGCGTAACTGGAAAAGCTATCTGAACTATACGTCCGGCCTTTGATTCATTACAGCACTCGATTAGCTCAGTGTGCGCCGGCCTTTATGTTCGACACTGTTTTAAAGCTCATAGTTTGCTATGAACGGTTCTCTACATGTTTAGTTTATACAGCGTTAGTCTTCACAGAGTGCATAAATTGAAAATACTATAAGTATTCATTGCTTAATTTTACAAAAAAAGCATATCAAAATATTAACTGACATTTTAAAAACGGTGACCAAAACCTCGTATTGTTAACAATGCCGTTAAAGACTGTCGTGTGCAGGTGGAACAGTTGGAGGAATTGTCTATACTTATTTGCTGTTGATAACGTTTTTAAGCCGTAAGCCTTTAGTATACATACGATAGTCATAAGTAGAGATGGGCCGAGTACTCGGTTAATACTCGTACTCGGTTGAGTAACTCGGTTTTAATGCCGAGTATACTCGGTTTAGGTAAAGCAGTATATTTAGGTAGATATAATCTAAGCAACAGAGGAATCTTTCACAATATCAATTATGATAATGAATGAATCTTTCACAAACTCAATTATGATAATGAATGTACGAGTATAACAATATCCCTGACTACATTAAAGAATGCAATGCTTATGACACATTTAAAAAGAAGCTAACGACATTTCTACAATTGAAATATTAATTTTGAAAGATAGGTACTGATTTCTGCCTGATTGTCCAAAATACTATGGTTTGACATTTTCTTTACCAATTGTAATATGTATCTAATTTGACATAACTTGAACCTTGTTTATTTGACTAGCCTTAACTTTCTTTGACATTGTGTATTTAATTTGATTTGATTTTACCTATTTGTGTGCTAGTATGGCTGATCACAGCATGTACCTTTTTTCACCTTATCTGTAATAACACCATATTTACCTGTGTTTCACAAATAAAATTGATTTGATTTGATTTGTTGAGTGGTAATGAGACAAAATAGGAGCACTAGTGAAAAAAAAGTGTGAAAGTTTATAAAGTAAAATTATGATGCAGTAACACAAAATTCTCTGCACGTTCTGGTAACAGCCTATTCCTTTTTTCCTTGTAGACGTTAACAGCTTCCGAAAGTAATCACTCCCTATGCATGGTGCTTGCAGGTGCACATAGTAACACTCGTGCTAAATGTGCCAGTTCTGGATACCTTGTTTGGTGCCCTGCCCACCACTCGAAAGGACTCTTGTCTTTTGTCAGCTTATTCTAAAGTAAATGGGGCTTTTAGGATCATCGTGCTCTAATGGCTAGGTAAAGCTAATTTTGCGCGTACCTGTTTGTACTTGTTTACACATCTGAAACAGGAATTTTATTGTAACCGAGTTACTCGGCCGAGTACTCGGTTGGAAAAAAAATGAACCGAGTAAAACATGGTACTCGGTACTCGGCAAAAGTGCAAATTAGTTTTGATGAGAAGTTTTGGTATATCTTAAAGAGACAACCAAGCTCTTATTTGGAAATATTTTTGAAATATTTATCGCAAATACAATTTACAAATGTGTATGCTTAATGTAATCCTAATAATGCATATAACATATTTATTAGTGAATTTCGTTTAATCTTTAATTTGTGTGTACCGGTAAAGAATATTAGAATGACATACAAAAATAGCAAGTAAAACCAAAAGATAATTATACTTACAAAACAGATATACAAATAGCTATGCTGCCAAATTAAATTATAAAAGATATTGTAAAATAATGAAATCGGTAGTACGGAAATCAAAAAAGATCGCAAATACAAAATATATAAGCGAAAGTACAAATAAGAGTAAAGCTACTTGGGAAATTATAAATCAAAATACTACTAAACTCAATCATATTAAAGAAACTATTGACTATATAAAAAGATGACATTTTAATTAACCAACCTAATGACATAGCTGAAACCATTAATAATTACTTTACAAATTTAAATATTCCATTAGTGACTAAAAGTGACTTACAATATAAACCTATTACCCAATCAAACCCAAACAGTATTTTCATGTACCCGGTAAGTATTACAGAATTTAAAAAAGTTATAAAGCACCTGAATAATAAAAAAAACACAGGCTATAATGGAATTCCCATGGCCGTGATAAAGTCATGTATAGATTATATAGCTGAACTGTTAATATATATTATAAATCTTACTTTAGAGACCGGAATATTTCCTGACGACTTAAAAAAGGACTAATAAAACCATTACATAAAAAAGGTGCCAAAAATGATATAGGAAATTACAGACCGATTACTTTGTTGTCAAATTTTTCCAAAATTTTTGAAAAGCTCATAGTGAATATGATATATTAAACTCAAATCAATTTGGATTCCGGAAAGGGAAAAATACGACATTAGCATTCAAAATTCTCAAACAGGTCTGGACTGATCTAAATGACAAAAAAAGTTGCATCGGCCTTTTTTTGGATTTATCTAAAGCTTTTGACTGTGTGATACACAATGTACTTCTAAAGAAACTTGAACATGTAGGACTGCGTGGTATTGCCCTAAAACTAATGGAATCATATTTGACAAATAGAATGCAGTCAACGATTTTGGATACATATGACAATAAAACGAAAAGTGTAATAACAGTGCAATCCAATTACGATAAAGTATCCATTGGCGTACCACAGGGCAGTGTACTGGGGCCTTTATTATTTTTAATCTACATCAATGAACTACCACTAATTATAACTCATTCATGTGTCATGTTTGCTGATGATGCTACATTGTTTATGTCAAAAGATCGAGCAAAAAATGACGAACTTGCATGTGAGATTCATGATACACTAAAAATTGTAATTAACTGGTTAAAAACTATAAATTTGACTGTTAATCTAGAGAAAACCAAGTTATTAGAATTTAGAAATTATAAAAATGATCCACTAGAATTATGTATTAAAATTGACAATAAATTTATAGAAAAAGTGCCTGACATAAAATTCTTAGGTTTAAATATAGATACTCATATGAACTGGAAGGCACATATCGAGATAATAAAAAAAAAATATTAACTAGTTGTTATGCCTTGTCAATGTTAAGCAGTGTTTCCTCAGAAAATGTAACTAAGAACGCATACTATGGGTACATATATCCTCTATTGACATATGGCGTAATATTCTGGGGCAACTCTGTCAATGTTCAATCGACATTCTTACTTCAAAAGAAATGCCTTCGCGTGATGTACCACATTGACAAATATGAAACTTTAAGAAATGTATTTAAAGATTATAAATTTCTGACTTTGACGAGTATCTATATACTTGAAACGTGTGTATTTGTAAAGAATAATAAGAATCATTTCTGCGAAAAAAGGAAAATTAAAAATAATCTTAGATCTCAACATGCTTATAACATTTGTACTTTGAAATCGTCAAGTTATATTTATAACAAGAGTACCTTGATTACAGGAACTCGAGTGTTTAACTATTTGCCTAACTATATAAAACCACTAAAAAACCGCAATTCAAACAGAAATTTAAAGAATGGTTGGTACAGAAATGTTTTTATAACCTAGATGAATATTTTAATAACTTTTGACATAATATTATTGCTTGACATCTTTTAATTTTTTATTTTAAATTTTATATTATAATATTGTACATCCGAAATGGATAACTGTTGGAACTTATAAATTATTGTTACCACCTTTTATACACAGTATTGACAATAAATTTATGATTATGATTATTATTATGATTAAAAGTCCTACTCGGCGCATCTCTAGTCATAAGTAATTGATTTATAGCAATGTAACAAGCTTATTAATAATGGGAAATGAGAAGGTGACCCGTTTTAAATTAAAATCCATGAAAAAACAGCTCTTAATCGAGAAAATTAATATTTAGGCCCACTTCTTTTTTCCGATGTTTAAACTAAGCATAACATAATTTAATATTTTAATATGTGCACCTAATAAAGACTGACACTATGTGTAAAGCATTGAAAATAATACGAGAAATGTAAAAAGTGATGATGAGTTGGCATATGCACAATGTTCAAGCTTAATTGATTTGCGAAAGCTGCCAACAATTTAAATTATAATGTGGTCTTTATGGAGCTTATGTCATGTTAAAACATTAACGCCTTCCCCACAGAGACTTAATCAATTTAAGTATTTATCCTGACTTTAATGAGTAATGAATGATTTCGGAAATCACATACAATAATAAGCGAGCTTACATGTATGTAAACATTTGCACTGATATTAATTGAATGACATGGCTTTGAAATGGTGTCATGTCATTGTGTAGATAAAATTCATAAAATAATTATTCCTATCGAAAGATAAGGACAACTAAAAGATATATAACATTTGTAGCTTCGACATCAGTCGACACAAAATATCGAACATGCAGCTCTAGTGTAAAACCTAATATTATTTCCTTATACAAAATTTTCGTAGATATGCATTACTTGTGTTATTGTCTTTAGTTTTTACGTAAGTTAAGGTTTATGGAATATAATAATTAAACTGCGTACTTTAAATTTGAAGCGCATTGGTAAATATAAATCGTATATTAAGAGGCTTCGATTTGGACTATGGAATGATTATTTGTTATTTTTGTTATGGGCTATTTCGCTGTCATGAACAACAATCAATCACCGATCAAGTCACCTTATTTCAGAAGAATTATTTCTTTCAAATATACACAATTTTGCTTAAATTAAAAAAAAAAACAAATGAAAAAAAAATTCAGCGAGCCTTTATGGGCTTCAAAACTGACTGACAGCCGCCAGAAACGGTTCTGCCACATCGCATATAACATCTCTTTTTATCACACAGTTTGCTGCTAGTGACATCTTGCTCTTGTCGTTCTATTCCAAAGTGATACTAATTTTATGATAAAATTATATATACTTTTGACAAATTGTATAGTTTTAGCATTTGTTTTTGCTAGGACTCACTGGTTTCATATGACTTGCCTACCCTACATTTCTGCTGACCACAGAAATTGAGTTTCGATAAAACTTGAAGGGGACATTTGAGCGGCATGTGAAGTTGAAGAATAGGGGTGGATTAAAGTAATTTGATATTTTTGCAACCTAAGTGCGCTGTGGTAAATACAAATCCGCAAAATGGAGATTTAGAGGGTAGCTTGAGGTAACGCAAAAATATGCATATTCGATATGAGACCTTGTTCTCGTAGAAACATTTATATCAACTTTTAAAAGATACAGTTAGAATATTAGGCATACGTCTGAGTAAAACTAAGTTGATTTTATACCAGAAGTTTCACTTTGAAACTTAGATTTTTGGTATATTGCTCTTGCATTTCAATATGCCATTGAACCCACGTCTTCATGGAAGATATTATTTGTAACTACTTAAGGTAGCGGTACCTCAACACCCGAGCGGTCGCATGAGACCGCATGACAATAGAATAAATAAATATAAATATCCTTTGGACATTCCAACACATCGCCATCCAGTCCCAAAGTAAGCTACTCAAAGCTTGTGTTATGGGTGCCAGACAACGGATATAATACTTAAATACTTTTTGTTTGTAAATACATACATGATATACATAGAAAACACCCAGACCAAGACAAACAGACATGTTCATGCACACAAATGTTTGTATTGCGCGGGGATCGAACCCGCAACCTGCTGCGTAGTAGGTGATTTCTCGACCACTACACCAGACGGGTCGTCAATATCTATTGTGTCTCGTTCACATACGCTTGAAGGATTACAGCTTCGTTCAGGTATTTTTAACACTTACTTATAATATATTCGGAAACGTCACGTGCCACCTTATGTAGATGTCTTCATTGCACGAGACGCAATACGAAACAGCTTTGTAAACCAAATATCTAGCTGTATTTTTTTATTTTTACCCAAACTGTGAGTGCTTAAGAAAACCGCCCAAGTGTGAGTTGGACTCGCGCACTGAGGGTTCCGTGCCAATTTTAACTGAATTAGGGAAACCACTTACTTCCACTTAGCTAAAATACAACAATATTTTGTTGACAGCAAATATTACTTTGTTTTTTATAGTGTTTGTATGACGAACAAAGTTATGTTGGCGGTTGTTGTAAATGAGCTATATCCAAAAAAACTATAAGTTCGATCCCGTCTAAACCAAATTTTCATTAAAAGTATTTGTTAAGATCTACAATTAAATATTTTTTCAAAATTAAATTAGTTTAGAAGTGAGAAGGGGGGGGGGGGGGACGCCCATGTTACCACTTTGGAAGCGTCTATTTATCAAACGATTGACATAGAGGTTTGAGGAACCTCTATGTCCTATTCGAATTTTAAAAGACCTATCCATAGACACCCCAGACACACTCATACGTTAGCCCTGCCTTAAATATCATTATTTCTTATTTTTTGTATAAGAATCGTAAAGCGGTTAACATAATACATCTTCCTACCAAATTTCAGTGAGGCTTATAGTTACAGAATAAAGAGGCTGTAATATACGGACGAACAGATAGACAGACAGACAGACGGACAGACTCACAGACTTGACGAAACTATAAGAGTTCCGTTTTTTGCCATTCGGCTACGGAACGTTAAAAACGTGTTTCCTCAAATTTCATAGGTAGCTAACGCATAAACGTCCCTAACTGCATTTACTGTATCACGAATCGCGTTCTATCAAAATGCTCTTTTCCTTGTCTCCGCTAAGTCGAGACGGAGTGCATAAGCCGCAGCTGACAACTCAGTCAGTCCTTTTCCAATTTGCGTCGGGATAAATGGGAATGCTCGAATCGCATAAATGAAAACGGTGGAACAAATTGATTTCTCAGTCAAATAGAACCGTGTGCGCTGTTGCCCTGTCTGCCGTTTGTTGTTCTGTCGTCGTTTTCTTGGGGTAATGAAGTTACGAGTTGTTTTTGTTTACGAAAAATATGGTTCTATATTTTAGAAAATTTACGTTTTTGAGAATATGTATACCCTATCAATTTTCCATAAGTCTAGTAGAAAGTTGTACATACAGTCGTGGTCAGGTAATTAGGGACACTATCAAAAATTAAGCAAGGTATAACTGATGTTGATTTACTTGTTCGTGAAGAAAAAAACTTCACTGCTTCATGATTTAAGACATTAATCGGTGTTGAGGGAAGCCCTTAAATTGCTTTTTTTTGTTAGTGTCCCTAATTATATGAACACGACTGTTCACAGTTTCTACTCGTACCATACATTGTAGATACAAATATTTTTTCTAAATAAATGTAAATACTAATCCATTCTTCTTACATGACAATTATCCACAGCTGGCATTTACATATTTATTTTAGAAATTAAAAATACATTTAAAAATACTGTTGATGTGTTAATTGCAAGCTATAATTGTTATAATTAATAACTTGTGTGCGTATCAATATAGAATTAAGTAATATTTCTAAAAACTTAATGTGTTTTGCACTTTATATTTTTTTCTTATAAAAAATTAAATTTTACGCAGGCAGGGTAAAGTGACACACAAGAACTGACGGAAAAAGTGACAAACGTCCATTACCCAGATTGACACGTTCCCTTTATTGTGTCACAGCCCTACGGCACAAGCCTAATGCAAAAATAAGGGTCGTCAGCCAACTGAACTGGGCTTAACGCACGACTGGTCAGACCGCCCGACCGACGACAAATGCCTAATTGAATTGTGAGCCGCAATATTCTGGGGAAACATCATTCACGTAAACATTAACTTTTGTAAGAAAACCTAAAATAGAAAAAGTTATTACTTTCATATGTTTTACGTTGGCCGTAAGTCAACAAATGTAATAAAAAAATCTTATATTATAAATATCTAATTTTGTTTGTTTTCACGTATAAGCTGAACTTTATTGTCAAATTATTACATTGAGTATTCAAAATACGCTCGAAAAATAAAAGCTTTCGCAGTCAGTAGCGTTGCCGAAGAATCGATAGTTTGATTGTCGATAGTATCGGTTCTGTCTATTGCTACTACTATCGGTACTATCGGTATTGTTGTATGGGACACTCACTAGTGATATGTTGCTGTTTTTGTATAGTCTTAACGCTTACGGGGCTACCGATTCTATCGATATTTTATAATTATATGGATTGTGCTTAACTATCGATACGCTTATAGAGCGACAACGCTAGCAATAGGGTAAGAACACTGTAAAATACCAAGACAATGTTATTTATATTATGGTCCCTTTAGGCAAAATGTACCAGAAACAAGTTCGTAAATATAACATCTTGAAAATAGTTACGTAAAATTGTTAAAAGAGTTTAAAGGTTCGATGTTTATAAACTCACACTTAACGTAAGTCTATGTTTATTAACAACATAACAATAAAATATCTCTTAATTGCACAACATAAAGTAAATTAAGGTGGTCTTATCGCTAAAAGCGATCTCTTTTAGACAAATTTTGGGTAAAGGAATGGACTATTTTTAGTAAGAAGGAGTTTCGTGCAGAATATAAATTTCTTAATACATGAAATAAAAATCAAAAAATAAATACCAACATAATAGTTAAAAAATACATAATGCCATAAATATAAGTAGTATAACAAGGTGTCCTGAAAATGAAGGATAATTCTGTAACTACAAACAGGTCACATCAGATACGTAATTAATACTAGTTTTAACTAAATACTTTAGCTTAAATTTTTTCATCGGTTGTAATGGCAAAATGTCTTTACCAGCGGTTGTATATTTACGATTGTGTGTGTATTCAAGTGAAAAAATCTAAACCAATGGTCATTAGAATAGCCATTCTGATATTTGGTTGCGTTAGTTTTTCTTCAAAACACACGCAATCGTAAATATTGAACCGCTGATATCGAAACTTTACAATTACTATCGATACGATCGGGTCTATACTCTATTTTTTTATGATGGACTAAAATGACATTTGGTGGGATGTCACTTTAACGTGATTTAGAAATAGTGATATGGCTTAATATTCGACAAATTCATTTTTTTTTTCAATTGTTGCTTTACATTGCTCATTAATAAGAAGTTTACTTTCATTAAGTAATACAGAGTTTTTACAAGAAAAAAACTACAAAAACAAGATCTGTTTTAAAATCATGTTTCCTACGAAAAACATCATAATATCTAATAATGAATTTATAGAAAGTAGTTAAGTAAGTATAATTGACGACCTCCATGGTGTAGCGGCTAAGCACTCTGGGTTTGAAGGCGTCGCTCCGTGGTCCGGGGTTCGATTCCCGGTCAAGTAATTGTAGAAATCATAATTTACTATATTGTCTCGGATCTGGATGTTGTGGTTCCACCGCTCAGAGCAATGTATGTGATTGGTGTGAAGTGTGGAGTGTTCAATATTGATTATATTTATAAAAGGTCGAAGTCTTACAAAATATTGCTATTGAATGTGAAAGAACTTTTTTTACTAATTACATAAATTTATATAAAACTTTTGTTTATAGTGTTACATGTAATATTTATCCAAATAAGGAGAATCAAAATATTGAAAAATCGTATAACAAATTCACAAATTCGCTCGCTATTGCATTGTTACAACACTATTGCACTACGCTTGCAAAAATTTAATAAAAAAGCGCGATTAAAGCTGTCATTCTGGTCTACCTAATTAAAAACCAGAGTATAAGTGCACACAACCTATAATGTTGATAAGGTTCGGCCGTCAGTTGTTATATAATACTGCGAGAGTCTTAATTTTCCCAACGCTTTGCCTGTTTACATCTAGAGATAAAAGTAATCCTGCTTGCTAATTCGGTACATGAAGTCTCCGGGTTCCCAAAAGGGTAGTTAATTTGTCACCGCTTAGAGAGAAACACTTGGGTACATTTATTTCGCCCTTCTGTAAACAAGCAAGGAACATCAAAATTATAGGTCTATATTTTTTAGTCTGTCCAAATACTTCGTGAAACCCTTACTACGTTTAAATTGTTTATATTGTTTGAAAATATAATCAAAGACAAACTTAGTCCTAAGAAAAACTTTGGTTACACATATGAGAATAAAACCTACTTAAAATATTCATTATATGGGGCAATTACAATAACATTGCTGCCAATGTGCTATTTAATTAATGAGGTACACAATGTTAAAAAATCTAAGTAATTAGTTGATGTGTAACGAAAATGCCACTTATATACCATACCCTTTGTTAAAATCCTTTATTAATTTGAATAAAGACCTCCGACGTAAAGTCAAAATACCAAGAATATATTGAGCATCAAATACAGGGTGTTGTATTGGGCAGTGATAACCAACTCAGGGACAAAATATGAGTAATGCTTAGTCTAAATAAATATTGTAAACATTCTAAAAAAATCGACTGGAGAAACTCGCACCCAAGCGAGTAGCTCGTGCGTATCTACGAAATACACGCCGAAGCTAGAAAGCTACGAAAAGACGGCCAGGAGCTGTATTTTTGAATCACTCTATTGAATATGGCGTGTGATTTTTATTCGAATTAAAATTTAAAAACAACAAAAATGACGCAAATTATACAGGTAGACAAGTATTCACAAAATTGAGATTTTTTAAATTACTGTCGTGTGGAATTCAACTGTTTATAATTCTAAAACTGGCAATAAACAATATATATCACATGCCATCTTGACGTGAGTGAGTAATTCAAAAATAGGGCTCCTGGTAGCTTTGACTCAGTCGCTATTAGCAATAATTAATTGATTTTTTGGGATTTTTCCGTATGTATCTTGCCATAAATATTGTCACAAAGAAATTTTTTTTTAATGCAAATGATATTTATCACTTTTACAGTGTGTTAGTTTTATATATAAATATAAAACAATTTAATATATAATAAGCTTATTCGAAGTGGTCTCCATTGGCTGCAATACAGTCCTTTAAACGTTGAGGCCAGTTATCAATAGAAGCACGCACTCTTTCCATGGGAAAATTCTTTACTGCCAATCGTGTGGATTCCTGGACTCCAAATTATCATGGCGTTTAGAGCAAGCCGTACTCTCTAAAACTGACCAAAAATCATAATCTAGCGGATTAAGATCGGGACTAGACGACGGCCAGTCTTCAGCTCTGATGAAGTCCGAAACGTTCGCTTCTAACCAAGACTACGTGGACCGAGCTTTATGACCCGGCGCCGGGTCTTGTTGGAAAAACCATGCTTGGTTATTGAACATGGTGTTGTTAAGGGGCTTAACTACCTTCTCAAGAATGGTATCTTGATACACTTGTGCCGATGTTTTGATACCTTTTTCACAAAAATATGGCTGAGTCACTCCTTTAGGTTTGAGCATGAATACGGTCATTTTGTTTGTTAAAATGTTGCTCAATTGTAAAGATTTTCTCATCCGTAAACAACTTTTTTTCTGTGACCACCCTTTTTTTATTTTTTAAATTATCAGTTAAATAATGACCAGTGCGTCTCTTATAGGCTGCAAGTCTTAAGTCATCTTTTAAAATTGGCGACATGGTTCTGGGTGCAATCTTCATCTCCAGAGATAAAATCTTTTGGTTTCGGACAGGATTTCTGCGAATTCTTTCCCTTACTGCTTTGACCACCTTTTTCGTACGAACATTACGTGGACGGCCAGATCTTTTTCTGTCACAAACAGAGGAGGTCTCATTGTACCTATTGATAGCCCGGTACACAAACATTTAACTAATACCAAGCGTATGGAGAGTTATAAAAATTGCATTTGACTCCATACCAACTTTGTGTAATGTAATCACAGCGATTCGGTTCTCTTAATTCATCACCCCACTCCATTTTGATATCGCAAAATATTATAAAAAAAAATGTGCGCCAAAATTAGAAAACACAATGAGCAATCGTATAAAAATGACAGATTGCAAATTCAAATGTAATATCTTCCTTATTTTTAATTGTTACAGTATTAATGACCAGGCTGTGTATATTTCTAAGCAGGTTTTACAAGCGGAAAATTTACGGGCAAAATTACGATCCACACTTGTGATTTTACAGACGGCAAACAACTTAACGGAGATTATTTTGGGGAACAACAAAAAGCTGACCCGAATCTCTAATAAGTAGACTGGTTCCTTCCTCAAGGGTCCTCTAGTTAATTGAAAGAGATTGAGTCAGAAGTACGCGTCAAGTGTGGAGCAAACTAGCATGAGGCCTCTTAGTTTAGTACGGGTATTTAGTTTAAAGGTATTGTGAAAGACCAACGGTAAACTGTTTCATTCGAAAAGGAAGCTTCTTTAGACTTAGAAGTTAAAGAAACGATCTTTAGACTTAGGTTTTTCATTTTAGAAGAAGTTTATTGCGATACGACGAAGAATTTGATTGGTAGGTACTTGCTCGGTACTCTACTCATCGGGTTATACGGCACCATCTGAATAATATGAATCTATGATTTATGATAAATCAATGATGTATGTTTATTTTAAGTTCAAGGTATAACGTTCTAGATCATATGACTTATCTTTTCTTATCTTAGCATACTACATTAGTTAAGTTACACAAAGTTCGATCCACAAAAGAAAGATTACTTAGCGAATGTATCAAATAGTAGATTTGCTTCATAAAGGGATTTGTTCTGCAAAGGAATAACTGTTAAGAAAACATCGTGTTTTTCTATCTACGAAATGTTTATTCAGCTTGGAAACGGACTTCTTTTTGTTATTTTCAATCAAGTACACTTCAACATTTGAATGAGAGAGTTTTAATTAAACCTTTTTGTATTGAATCTATTCTGATTCGTCTCACGTCCACCCGTTGTAGAAGTTTAGTTTTAGAAATGACGAAACACGCGACGAACGTGACAATGGATTCAATTGTCATAATTATTTGCATAAATTTCGCTAATATCTTTCTAGCTTCTAGGTAAAAAATAAAACAAAATAATAGTTAATATGCACAAGACAACATACCAATTCTCGTACTTTTAAAATAAGGATTATTTTCCTTGTGTACGAATACCAGACATCGATTATGACGGGGCGTCTCCAATATATACTTACGTACATCTAAAAATTAATGACTCAGGTACAAATGTTCGTGCTTATCACATAAAGATTGCCCCTTGCGGGATTCAAAACTAAGACGGCCGGCATGGCCGTCAGGAGCGCTAACCATTACATTAAAATATATATAAATAAAGTCGTCAGTCATATACATCCTAAACCTGCCATAACTCATTATTCCTTTGGCAACGACGCGTTAATTTTAATCTCATTCATACTGCTAGAAGTGGCTATTCAACCACGTCCATTATTATTTTATCAAAAAAACTCGCTTCCGCAAGCCGCTTATTCTGAAAAGCCATCGAGAACTGATCGTAAAATTTACGAGGGGACTGACTAGGGTCAGACAGTCTCTTGGTGCTGTACCAAACGGGAATTCCGTTTATAACACTATTTCGTGCGATAAGCTGACTCATATAAGCCTCAAGACTCTCTCCTGGGACTCGGAGGTATCTCACGTGTTGAATTATTGGTTTAACTCGAACGATAGCAAAATATTAGTCGTAGTTAGGCGCATCCGCGAAATACGTCCCTGGGGAATGTGTCTTTGATAGTGGCAAATACGGGTGGAATAGGTTTTTGTGTGGCGTATTTCGATTGGTTTTAGTTCGTAGCTTTTTTGCACGCGTGCTTTTCAATCGCCATGTTGGCAGTCTGAATAATCGATTTTGTAAAACTAGCCATAGAGGGCTATTCTTTCTTGTAAGGTGTAAATTGAACTTTTACTCTAACGTTTTAATCAAATAACTTTGACTGTATTAATTTGGTTAAAACATTATCAGTAATGTTAATGTGGCTTAACGCAAAACTTACACCGCTGAACATAGGCCTCCCGCCATGGTTATTCATAGTTACCGGTTTCCAGCAGTCTGAATCAAGTGCGACCTTGTTAAACTTTTAATATTCTGTTAATATGATTTGATTATCCATTCAACATTAAGATTTTCTTCGCCTATATCAAGCGTGTGAACAATTCTGACGATCAAGGTCACCCCTGAAATCAAAAAAAATATATAAGTACACCACTAAGTAGGTATCGCTCTAACTCGTCCCCAGCTCGCATGCCGGGGCTACAAATTGGTTTTTCTTAGGCACATTAAGCAAATAAACAGCGCTCTGCTCACGCAATCTGGCCCCTAATGGCGCGTTCAGATGCGACCTGCGCGGGTGATGACTTGTTGCAATTTCACATGGATGACTTGTCGCAGAAATGTCTTAGGGTCTATTTTTGTTTATAGTACCTACTTTGTACGAATATAACCAAATCTAAAATTTTCATCAGCAATAATTGTGCATTTATCAAGCGATCTATTGCTCGACGTCCAAAAACGGAAAATGTGTAGAAAACATACATGTCAAACTGAGAACTGAGTTATTAGTCGATTAAATTAAAATATTGATGAAAGAAAGTAAAGCAATATTTTAACTATGTTTGCTTGTTATAAATGCGTATAAGCATACGTAATGGTATTGTACTTCTGCGTACAAGCAGTCATAGATAATATAACAATAAGAATTTTACATGTTTTTTTTTCAGTTGCTACAATTTGCTGATAAAATTCTAGCAAATACTGTTACGCACAGCAAATAAAATCTGGAGATATACACGAGTGCCGATGAGAAAACTTCAGTTATTGCAAGCATCCGTGAGAACCAACCACATGTCGACCCTTTCAATCCAAAAAGGCAAACGGTGAACTATTTTCAAACTTTCAATTCTTTCTTTGACTTCAGTTTTCAACTTCGCTGATGGCTACTTTGGGTTCTGATTTTCGTATTTTGTTTACTGCGTATATGTTACTGCCTTGGTGGCACAGCGGTGAAAGGATCGCACTTTAAAGCGATGGCTGCGCCAGAGGTCCCGGGTTCGATCACCGAGACCCAGATAATATAATACTTCACCGAGATAAGTCCCGCGCAGTCGTTGTGACTGGCCACCGTAGACAAAATCGGCTAGGGGGACTATTATTATTATTATTATTATATCAACTTATTTTTTTACTATTACTGGCCTTTTAAACTAACATATACTATACGAAAAGCATTTCCCTGCAACTACAGCTGTGCGTTCTGATTTTACATCATTTCCGTAGGTCGGAGCATGTTGGTCTATCAGCCTTCCTTAATAAATCTATTCTGCTAAGCTATCCTGAAACATTTTTTTAAACCAGGTCAATAACTCCTGATATTACAGCACCCAACCTATCAAATAAACTCTTTAGTATGATATTGTCTAGTTTCAGTAGATAAAGATCTTAATTTACACTCATCTTTCTAATCTAACACAATTATCGTCGATCAATGTCTACCCACAACTCCAATATCTCCCGTAAACTCTGAAGTACCCAATCTAATACCTTTGTTGCACAAATCCACATGTGTAGCGATTAAATAGGTACTCACTCAACCCCATGTTACATAAAGGCGAGACCACACAAAACACGTCCGTGAGATTAGTCCGCGTTCTAACTAGCAGCAACTTTTACAATTAATACCCGCCCGGGGGTTCCCCGATCGATTTACGCCCCATCTCCACCGGTAAACACGGTTATCTCTTGTCATATTACAGGGGAAATACCAGATAAACGGCACGGCTCGGTTAAGTCGTTCTGATACTCTTTTAGCGAATTACCCGGTTCAAGATTAGGTGCCGAGGTTTTTCATTTTTTTTACCCGTTGCGTAGAATACTGTGAGACGATTGTTTTAATCTATCCTATAAGGCTTAATTTAAAAATCCTGTTAAACTAAAATATAACATTGCTAATGGTCATAGTGAGGTTACTACTCAACGGTGTAACTGAGCCTACCTAAAGTCCGTTAGAAAAACTGACTTTAGGTAGGCTCCCTTGGCGAATATTGTAAAAAATATTGTAAAAATATCTGAAAATAAAATTTGTTACCCATTCAAATTTAATTTAATAGTGTTCAATAATAACTATCCTACGTAGGATGTGAGTTTAGTGTTTATCTTATTTAAAAAAAAAGGTTTGTCATCGACCAATTTTTTTTATAATATAAGCCAAGCAAAGAAAAACAAACTTTAGTAGTATGGTATAAGTATTCAGGACCACATACATAAAAATGTAGATATATGCACTTATTTAAATTGATGGAATTACTTTAGACAAATTGTTTTCATCTGTCAAAGTCCATCTCATCCTAAAAGCAATTACAGGCTATACCCTTTGACCCTTGATTTATAGCACTGCTCTACGAAATAAAATGTGTAACTTTTTAAGGATACGAATCTGTTAATATTTTTCTGTTAATACGCAGAATTATGGTAGTTACTATTTTATGGTGATAATCGGTCCGACAGTCCGACACCATATCAACGCTTAGTAATAATAATAAATATTCATAACTAATAACATTGCAGCAGTAGTCGTCTTGTTTGTACTTTCTATTTCCCAATCACAAATTAACTAACCACTAAAATTCAATTAAGATAAAACACCGCAGCATTATTCTTCTTTTGTCCCAAAGTAAACACCGCCAACCTTGTCGTACGCTAATTCTTTGGTGATTCGCGAAAACTGCATAAGAATTACGGGAGGCAAAGATGCTTATTCTCAATTAAGGGCCGGGACGGCGGGCCTTTTTACCTTGTCCGGATAATTGCGCGGGCGTGCTCTCCCACGGGAGTTTTTAATCCGGCCCAACTTCCAGTCACTAGTGTTGTTGCCGCTCGATAGCCCACGATCGATATAGTAATAATAATAGGAATAATTTATTCATCAAAATTACAGCGTACCTTAATCTACATACTTAAGTATATACTTTACTATGGGCAGATTTACAATAGTCAGTTAAGAAAAGCCTATTCGTAGACACATTAAATTTCACTATAAAACCTTCGATGCATAGGCCGTATTAATGCTTCAACACCCGAGCGGTTGCAGGCAACCGCATAACAATAGAATTTGCATTGTGTCTCGTTCACATACGCTTGAGGGATTAATGAGTTAACTCATTAAATTTGGTAAAATTAAAACCTACAGTAATTTGCATAGCTTACAACAAAAAGGCGGTACTCAGATAAAGTAGTTCTTTACCTTCCGTGCTAGTAAAACTGTGTTACGGCAAGGTAAGATTCACGCTCATCATAAGATACTAACTGCAGCTAACATATAATAAGGATCATTTTATAAGAATGTCTGTCGATAGGCCTAGTAGGGTAATCAGCACACAACATTACATTATTATCGATAGTATGGAAGCTCAGCATAATTCGAAAGCAGATTTGCACTGTCAAAAGTCAAAATTATTGCTGTTGAATATTGCATTAATAATTCACAGTATCAGTACTATCGATTGAAATAACAAGTTATCAATCAATTAAATTTATTCATCCGTCTCAATGGTATATACTGGTAGATACTTTATAATAGACTAATGATATTGACCGTGATCCTTAAAACAATTTATAGTTCGTTAGAATCTTTACATGGATACAATAGTCAAATGTGATAGGTACTATCGATACCATTAATAGTAATTTCGATGAGCTTTAATACTATTGATAGTATAACAGTATGTCGATACTACAACCAAGCAACCAATACTATATGTCCATCCATATAGTTAATTTTCGAAGTATACTATCGATAGTCAAATATCGATAATTCGGCAACGCTACCAGTCGCATTAATGAGGAAATAACACCGAATTACCGGGCCTTATTTCGTTCCCAAAGTTATATTGAATAAAAGGTAGCACAATGTTACCGTCAAGTTCATGATTTAATTTTATTGGACGCTTTTAATTAGCTGTTTTGTAGTGAAATGAGCGTTTAACAAACAGTTTGTTACGCTAGGCTAGATCACTTTTCTGTGTCGTTTTTGACACTTTCAAATGAAACAAAAAACGAGCTTGCGCGAAAACACAAATCGGGAAGTAAATTATTTTGGCTAGCGGCGGTGACATCGATAATATGGTAAGTACGTACTCACGACTCACGTTATGAACAAATTTAATTTAGCATCGATGCAGTCGCCAAAATTCAGTGCACAATTTGTCAATTTCCATCTTCTGCATCGCGACTGTATCGATGCTAAAAGTAGAGCCGTGTGTAAAGGTTGACATTTTGCGACTGCATCGATACTAACGCGCGTAACTGCATCTCTGCTAAAATTCGCCGTGTGTAAGGGATCTTATATATATCTGAGGTGCGATTGTCTAAAGCAATCGTATTCATTTGACAGCTCAAATCGTACAGTATAATATTGCTTATTTATTTTAAAATTCAGCTGGTAGAAATGGATTTATGACATATTAGGCAGTGAGCTATTAAACCAGATCAGTAGTCTAAAAATAGGTAGGATGTAAAGATGTTTAGATAGAAAAAACATGTTTTGTAAACCCATAACCTGCCGCCTCAGTTCTAAAAAGTATTATTTTCGAATCGTGTTTTCATGGCGATGGAAAACTGAGGTAGCGCCAAAAACACGTCGTTAACAACGAAGCCCTAATGCACCAGGAAAAATACAGTCATAAAACAATAAACCGAGCGGGAACCGGGCAATTGGAGCGCTGGCTAGTTTACAGCCAGTCTGCAGCACGAGGCGCATTAGAAAAAGAAGGAAAATTCATTCGTATCGTTCTCACATGATGGCAATGTCGATCTGTTGTTAGTTTAGGATTTATGATAACATTTAAAATTGCATAATAAATATTTGACAACATGACATACATAATAAGAAGTTTCGAAAATAAAGTAGATAGCTCCTATCGTGATCATCACCGCCTTACAAATTTTAAGCACACGGTCGTTGCATACAGAAAAAAAACGGGTCGCTTTGAACACAAGTGCTATTGCAAGCAACTTCGGACAATGGAATGTCCTCAATAGAACACAAAGGAGTGATAAATACAAGCATACTGAAAGAAAACGGAGAACCTTTTATCAATAGGCCTGAATACCTAAGTCTGGTGGTTCTGGAGATCATACACATTACGCAGAAACATAAAATACTTAAAAGTAGGTTCTTCAACTATGATAGCACCTTTTGTGTAGCTTTCGCATTATAATCTTTGAAAGCTTTTTGTGTCAGAAATGCTTGATGTAAACCCGATAGGTTCCTAGCATTTCGTTTTCGAAGAAACAAAAGCAAGCGGTCTTCGTAATTGGCTCACTCGACGGCTATCGGCATGGTAGCACGGAAACGAATCACAAATTTGAAATTCTGTACAAACGGTAATATTCATGCCTTTTTAGTCACACGTCTTGACGGGTGTACACGCACATTAAGCAAATGCTGACTCTAGATTACGTGCAGAAGTTACCATTGCATGCTGCCTTTTCAAAATCTCTCTCTTTTTGCCGTTGAAAGGAATAATAAAGTAATATTTAGATATTCATATTTTGTAGCAGGTATATAAATGTGTATTGCTGAATTTATTCTTAATACATAGATGTTTTAAAACCAATGGAAGTAAAAGACATCAATTTTTAATTTCGATACATGAAATACTGCCGCTCGCTAAGAATTCATGTTTGTATACATGATGAATATTTTACTATGAAAAACCGTATGCATTTTACGTTATTCACAAAATTAATCAGGTACAGGTCACTTCAACAGGTATTCAAAATTTCCGTATCATTTTCACGGACCGTGGAAAATTATCACACGTAACCCAGTTACTGTCGCGTTCCGATATTCTGAACAAAAAGACCGTCAGCATTACATCCCTATTGTGCACTTAATACCTAAAAGAGTATCATTATGCATAAACTGGCATGAGCCAGGTGGACTGGTGACCGGTCTGTTAAAATGTTAATTTCGACTCTAAAATTGTGTGGTGGAGAGTGCGTTTTTGTTTGGCGATGTGTGCCACGTCGACTGTTATTAAGTTTGGCTCGTAAGCTTCTTATCAACCAGTGTATGGGCAAGATAAAGCGTGCCGCCGATGGCCCCTGTCTAGTAGAATGCACTCGGTACAGTCACGTACGAATACTCTGGTAGAACCAAGCTGCGTTTGGAATTGACCGTTATCTTACATCTACAAATGTGCATGCAGGGAATAAGGAGTAGCCGTTCCGTGTAATTTTATTTGACAGTTTGTTTAGTGTAACTGTCCGTTTTCATAATAGTCTCGTGTTTCAGGTTTCGGACTTCGCAGATTTGATTAATGGTCGGGGTTGTCAGACGCAGCGGTTTTCATTTGAGTCAGCAGGCATTTGCAAATATAACAATAGAGCTAAGAAATAAGCAGAGCAGAAAATTATATTTTCACATTAAAAAACACTATTGCATTTGTCTGTACTTGTCCAGCAAAAAGTTAGGAAAACTTCAACGAAAGCTTTAGTGCATGAAATTTGACAGCCTCCCTGCATCCTACTACCGCTTTGCGGTGGAGCTATTACGTAAGTACATAGTGCTAGAGCTGTGCAAATCACTAAGAAACATATATTAGGTGTCTGCTTCTCTTTGACATACTGGAAGCAGTCAGAAAATAAAAAAAAATATTTGTTAGATAACCTGAGCATTGTTTTAACATACAGAACGTTACCAATGGATTTTCATTTGCCTTTATCTGCTATTTCTCGTTTATAGGTACTGGCGGGTGATGCAGTTACTGTGTGTAAGTTGGCTAATGTTTGTAGCTTTTAATTATACCTCACTTTCGACCAAAAGCAAAGCGTAGGACGGCCATCCACATGACCGCTTGCAACCGGCGCTTTGAAAAAAACTTTGGGAAAGTTTCAGCAGCGGACGTCCTCTGGCTGATAATGATAATGATGATGATGAGAATTTAAATTCAATATTTCATCTCAGACGCCATTATCGTATGTAATAGGGGTTCGCGCTCCCACGATTCGCACCTGAATATTTGTGCTCGGCTTTTATCGGGAACCTCGACACGAATCAATAGAGGTAATTTCGAGTTCGTTTTAAACGGGTACCCAACATTCAATTAGTTGCTTTATCATGTAAAATCTGGTACCTGGTTTTCGTTGATACATGGAAAAGGTTCCCAAACATAATATTTTACGACCAAAGCAATTTTATTTGCGTATCCAGGTACATAATGTCCCGCTTAATATCTAATCTATCTAATAATATATGATAATTGAGTTTAAATTAAACAGCTTTTTATTTTCAATCCATAATAATTAAAGTTATTTATCGTATAGCTAATATCGATTTTAGCTGCTAGGTTTTATTAAGTAAAACTTAGCCGACGCACAGCTGTGTGTCAGTTAAATTAATCTAATATTATATAACAAATACCTTTTTTATTATAAAAAAAGGCCTTTTTTGGTGCAAATAAAGCTTTTTGCACATAATCCGTTGATACTAATGGGTAATTGTAATAAAACAAACATATTTTCTACAAACTTCAATTAACAGTGCATATTTAATGTACATTCTTACACATTTATGACGATCACTGTACCTGTCGGTTAAGAGGTTAGCAGACCACTGCCAGAGCTCATGTGCATGAATTCTGACAGTCACTTCACCCCTCAACCCGTTTCTAATATCGAACTGGTACGGACTTTGATTAGTTGAACTCATGCAAATTATGTAACTATACAATTCGAATTTTGAAAACTTTAAACTTTTTACTTTTGAACCGACTTCAAAAAAGGAGGAGGTTATCAATTCGACTATATGTTTTTAGGGATCCATACCCGAAAGGCAAAAATGGAACCCTTATAGTTTCGTCAAGTCTGTCTGTCGCTCCGTATATCACAGCCACTTTATTCTGTAACTATTAGCGTTGCACAGCGACGGCGAAGTGCCAATAACTAAATGTTAGATAGGAGTTATTGGCACTTCGCCGTCGACAGGTAGAACTTGTTAGGTTAGGTTAGGTTAGGATGTACTCCGTTAACCGCTTTATGATTCCATACAAAAAATAAATATATTGACATTTGAGGGGCCCATACATGGAACTAAATAAATAAATAAAATTTTTGGTCAAACCTCTGCATGTGGGGGTGTCTATGGATAAGTCTTTTTGAATGACATCGAGGTTCCAAAAATATTTTTTCCTGAAAGTCTAACATTCGGGTGATAGACGCTTAAAAGTGGTGAAATGGGCGTCCCTCCCCCTCTTACTTTTAAACTAAGCGAGTGTACGTTGTGAAAAAAAAACATGATGTATATTTTTATTAAAACGTTTAACAAAAATTAGTTTGAACGAGATCTAGCTAGTAGTTTTTGAGATATGGAACATTTTCAACAACCGCAAACACAACTTTGTTCTTTTTAGAAACACTATGAAAAATAAAGTTATGTTTGCTGTCAACAAAATATTGTCGTATTTAAACTTAGTGGAAGTACCTAAGTGGATCCCTAATTCAGTTAAAGTTGGCACGGAACCCTCAGTGGGCAAGTTCGACTCGCACTAAGCCGGTTTTTTTCATATCTATGTTATCTCATATCTCAGTCATTTGTCGACCGATTCAAAACCAAAATTTCGCTCACCTAAAGGTTATATCTTCTAGTTGGTCCCATTGTAGCCAAATTGGGGTGATGATGAGATGATGGGATTTTGGTACAATCAAGGGAAATCCTCGAATGTAAAAGGCACATTTAGTGTTTTTGTTCTATAATCTTAATGAGGATCTTTTGTTGCGTCTGATAATCGACATTGTGTGGAGCTGAGCTGATGGTGGAACTTCTAAACGCTTATGAGTTCAGTAATTTTAATGACAGAACTTATTGATAGGTAATTTGTAGCTTCTTAAAAAACAGAGTCAGCAGGTGCAACCCTTCATTTTTTTGTGATTACTGACAAAATAAATGCAAAAAAAAATACTTTAAAAAGTCAAAACCGCCTTCAAAACCAAAATGCACTAAAAAGTCTTAAACCCTTGACCCTTTAAAGGAAAATATCTATTATTATAGGCGACCAATTACTTTTTGGAGTCGGTACCATCACTTTGACAATCTGTAAGTTTTGAGGTTGGTCTTAGCTTTTTTTTAAATAAATATTTATTAAATACATAGGCTGATAAACACATTATCACTGCTTTGTGTGGCGCAGCAAATAAAAATGGATAGATAAAGTTGTAGTTTTTTTTACTGATTTCAAAATAAAGACTATGTAGCGTACGCAGTCGCCGAATTTTCCTTTTTTCATACTGTCTTGCTCCACCCAAACAGGAATGACTGCATTTATGAAAACACGTCTAATATTATTTCTCAATACGATTAATTTCTGTCGGCTTCCGAAGTTAACGGCTCAATAGAACTAGCGGTGCCATCAAACTCTTGGGCAGCGTATGTTTGCACACTACTCGTATTCTGATAATCACTTAGGATTTGCGGGAGGTAAATGTCATATGGTTTCAGCATTAAGAAAAGTACCTTTGCGTATTTACGAGAAATGATCGGACATCACAGAAGCAGCTGTACTCGTACGATGCTATCAGAAAATATTTGCATTGTAGTGAACTTATAACATAGAATATATTAATGCAATAAGGAGCGAAGATTTAACTCAAGCGTCAAATCAACATAGCCAAATATGAATACGTGTAATATATAATTCAGTGTTAGTAAAAGCATTTCTAAAATTATCTGAGTTGCTACCTACTGAAATAGGAACGGCTCCGTGCTACATTTGTCAGTCAGGAAAAAGATACAACATAACGTGAAAACATATTATCTTGAACGCACGACTCGCTAAATTATACACGTCAATCTTCCAGGGTCGTACCCGGGGAATCTACGAAATTATTTTGTTCGTACAATTTCTTTTATTAATAAGCATCAAACGACACAAAGGAAATAGAAAAAGATGCCACATGCTAAACAACAAAGATGGCAGCTGTCAACGGAGAAACTCATTTCAATTTTTGGAACATACGCGGAAATTAGAATTGTCACTCGGATGGTTTCTTGATGTACATCGTATCTCGCATTTATAAACGTCATATGTTTTAATATTTTGTTTACCGCACACAATTTTTCAATTACGGACTGATCACACACACTTCAATTGCACGTTTAATTTTGCGTTCATCCACTATACACGTCAGTCATTGTATTAACGTATCATACATTATGCATGTACTTTATACGGATCAATTCTAGAAAATGTATTAGTAACTCATATTACCATACCTATAGGTACATGACGAAGAAGGATTGTCTCTTTTTTTTGAGGTTAAGCAGATATTTGATCTCAATTGCATCTGATATCAGGTGTGGATGAGGACTCGTCTGGTTTATATGCCTGGTAGCAATCTTTTCAAAACGAAAAGCTATTGATAAATCACAATCACTTTTGAAAGTATATGGACATTGTAATAATTAACAGTGCGTGAGCAGATATACTATACTCTGTACGAATATAATTAACCCAAAACTCAATTAAGTTTATAGTAGCAATTCCGAAAGAATGCTCACAATAAAGACAAATAAAAAGGACAATAAAAAATTACAAGATCCGATGTAAATTGAACTTTTTGTGTAAGTATAACAATCCCGGGCTAAGCCATAAACTTGGTGGAACTTTTAAAGAGAAACATTCGAAATCAGTACAAAAGGGAGTTCATAATAATGCCGCAACTCCATTCGAGTCCTGTAATCATCCCTATTCGCGATTTTTGGAAACTTTTTTCATCTTTGTTCACATCTGTTTGCCTGCCTTTCGATTTTGCGGGATAAGTCTATAATGTGGATATTTTGTGGCAGCCATGCGAGAGCCTATTACTTTTTGATCGACGAGAATGTATTCTGATGCTGTATTAATATCGATGATAGGCAAGAGAGTTCGATTGTCTGACTTGTGACGATTTTGTTTTGTTTCTTTTATTTACTAACACTTGCGCTACCGTATTGTAGTTCAAAGGGGTTCGGATTTAAGTTTTTAGACTAAACGTCTGTAGTATTAGCTATTTCAGTAGCTAAACGCTACACTTTTATATCTATACACCGTTTATAATATAAGGACAGATTGAAAGCTATGTTACCCAATCCTCATCATGATAACATCTCAGGAAGTGGTGAACGCGACGACGCGACGCGAGGCCCAACGTTCGGAAATTTTGAGGTAGGACCTTATTTGAATAGCTACTGCGGAAATAATTGTCTACGAAATCTTGTTACTTAAAACTTGTTGGTGAAGTTTGACAAGTTCGCTGTTGTTAACGTGTCCTTGCCGGCGGCGAACAACATCAACCAGAATACGGTTTGCGACAGGTTTTAATGGCAATCGTTAGGGTTATGTTAAAACTACTTTTTCACCAAGCAACTAAATTGTAAATTCGACAGTGTGTGGCAAAAACATCACTAATCGAATAAAAAGACTCCTCCAAAAAGAATTTAAAAAGTTAAACAGCCTTTTTACACACACAGTTTCATGCATCGATACAAGCCTTCAAATAACGCATTAGTATTCTATTTAGGAGAATCAAATTTTTTGGAGTCGGTGCGTTAACTGTTGGTTTACGTTAGCTTGACATGATGCACTGACTCCAAAAGAATTTGTAATTGACAACAAATGCATTATTGCATGCATTGCATGCATGCATCAAATGCATTAAGCTTTTTAGTTCGTTTTTTTTAAGGGGTTTAAATTTTATTTTAAAATAAACATAATTTCATAATTTATAGTCATTACCTATATCTCAAAAACTACTGGGTCGATTTCGATGAATTTTACACTGTACTAAGTTGGAATTTACCTAATTGAAAAAAATATCTTGCTATAACTTCTCGTTTTCGTGGAAAAACCTAACAACATTTTTTTTTTGTTTTTAGTTCTGCGCATTGCATTGCGCTTCAAGCTATTTCTTTTGCTTAAGTATTACTTTTAAAGTCTGTTGTCTGTCTGTCACATTCGTCAAATAAGGACAAACCAACGAATAATTTAAATTAAGTATTGGACAGATAACGCTAATTGCAACTTATTCAGACATTGTGAAACAGTTTGTCTGACTTTGATGTGTCAAACTGTTGAAGTTGGAAGAATACTGGACCCCTATTTTTGAATCACTTGATTAAGTATTGCGTGTTATATTCGTTCGAAAACCAAATAAAATTTAATGAAAACCACGCGAATTCAGACGTTTGTACTCACAAAGTTAGTAATCTTTTTAAATCCCTCCAATGTGGATTTCAACTGACTTTCATCCGAAAAGTTGGCTTTAATAAATGAGCCATCTTAACGCGAGTGCTTCAAAAATAGGGCTCGATGTCAAATCACCTAAACCTCGACCTTAATTAAATGTAGGTGCTTTGTGTCAAAATTATTGCTGATGCACCACGTTGTGCTTGTATCGTTATTTTGAACGTTGTAAATATTTTCTTCAATGTCATAATTATTTTTGAAAATTTGCAATTTAAATAGCTCCGTTGTTGCCAAAGGGATTAATAATAGCTTGTTTAATGAATAAATCGTTTATGTGCATAAAATATGGTGCGCCATATGTAATTAATTTACGAGCTTGTTCAGCAAAGTGGAAAATATTACTCGATACATTTTTATCTGTTTTGAGCTGGAAAAATTAGGTGCACCCAAATGCTGTATTTACTATGAAATGCAGCATTTGGGTGTTTCAGCTAGGTAAGTATTAAGTCTACTACTATAAAGCAATTCAAGTTTTTGTTTGAAAGTATAGTTTTTGTTAATAACCACGTAACATTACGATAAAAGGATATATACGAATTATATATTTGTGTAACCTTTATATGTATGTTTATGTTAGTGCATTTTACTTATTTTTTAGTACCACTCTTCTATATTATTATTAATATTCCGCCTCTGATGAAAATCTCCGCAGTACCAAGTGGTTGACTGGTAGAGAATGCCATAGGGCATTAAGTCCGCGAATTGTAGTACTTACAAGCGATATAGTTTAAATAAATAAATAAAAGGATTTCATATTTTTTCACACACAAATCAAAAGTTGACACAATTTTAAAAATAGTTTAAGCAAAAAATTATAACGTTTGTAAAAGGTAACAGACAGGCACGTACCTACGCATTATTATACAGAGTGAGTCCTTATAAAGTGCACATATTAAAATATGTCATTCTATGCTTAATTCTATCGTCAGAAAACATATTGAAAAAATCTTGAAAATAATTACTTATACATTTATATTTATATAAGTTTTATGTTTCTTCCTGTGACCTTCTTGAAATTAGTACTAATTAATTTATAACAATAAATTAAACTTAAGTATGATCTAGAGGCCGATTCTCGCGGCAATCGAACTTTTTGGTGTGCTAATTCGACTGCGAGTTTAACTGATTTTTACCTAAAAAATCTAGTAAATTATCTACACGTAAAAAAAACTATCGCACAAACAAAATCTAAATACATAGAAATCGTGACCCTGAGAAATCAAAAACAACTTGTTCTCCGACAAAGAAAAATCGATCGGTGTACTTTTTAACCGACTTCAAAAAAGGAGGAGGTTATCAATTCGACTGTATGTTTTTTTTTTGTATGTTTGTTACCTCATCTTTGTTATCTCAGTCGTTTGTCGACCGAATCGAATTTTTTTTCACCTACTTAGAGGGTGTACCTTCTAGTTGGTCCCATTTTTTCCATTTTGGGATCTGATGATGGGATCTTGGTGTAATCGAGGGAAACCCTCAAATTTTAAAGGCACGTATAGTGTTGCTTTACTAGAATCTTAACTTTAACGTGTTGTTACGTCTGATAGTTAACATCTTGTGGGGCTGAGCAGATGGTGGAACTCCTTAACGCTTAGGAGTTCAGTAATTATAATGACGGAACTTATGATAGGTAATTTGAAGCTTTTAAAAAAAATAGAATCATAAAGTGCAACTCCCCCCCCCCCTCTTATGTAATCAATAAAAATGAACAAATAAAATTAACTTTTAAAAAAAAGGAAAAACCGACTTCAAAACCAAAATGCACTAAAAAGTCTTAAATAAAGTCTTCACCATTGAAAGGAAAGGAATCCGTTTTAGGCAAACAATTTCTTTTTGGAGTCGGTGCCATCACTTTGACCATCAAGCATCAACTATCACAGCACCGACTCCAAAACGAAATTGTTTGCCTAAAACGGATTCCTTTCCTTTCAATGGTGAAGAGTTTATTTAAGACTTTTTAGTGCATTTTGGTTTTGCAGTCGGCTTGTACTTTTTTTAATTTCGTATACGAATTGCACGAAAATTGGCCCCAGAATGCCAATTCTCTATAGATTACTTTCTGGTGGAAGATTTTTAACGTGATGAAATAGTACTTGTTATTTTTTTTGGTATAATAGTGAAACTCGTAATCGAATTAACACAAGAAATTAGTTCGATTGACACGAGCTGCCCCGTGAGGTGATAAGGCATCCTCATAAAATTACTGCACAGATAAAATGTATTTTGAGCGATTTTTTTTGCTTTATATTGTTTTATTTCATTTTTTAAATAAACTTTTCGAATAGTTAGATACGGGATTGCTATCATGTACCTTATTATTTATGAGTTTCCAATATTTCGGCACTGTTGCAAACGCCATGATCACGGAGTTAGTAACTCCGTGAAACAATGAAAGTTTAAAACAATAAACTTTTCGCCGATAATATTAAGCATAGATTGCCATATTTTAACATGTGCACTTTATGAAAACTAACTATATTAATTGGACTACACGGTTGGATCATTCAGTTTCGGATATGACCGACCGACTGTAATTATTATACGAACCATTCACACCTATATGACTTTGGGATCCACAATGCTTCGTACCTACATAATATTGGATTGCATTGCTTCTACCTGCCAATAGCCAAAGGTCTAAGCTAGCTTTAGATAATATTCAAATTCAAATTCCTTTTTGAGAACGCAATATCTCCTCGACTTAACGTATTCCCGTGCTAACCATCGGTGATTGGTGGAACAGGTCTTCGAGTGTTCTAGTACGTGAGCTGGGAGGGAATGTGGTTGAGGCCTTGGAGTTTACTGCTACGTGATTGATACAACTACGGAAGTAGTGCTATCTTTGAGTGAATACTCGTAAATATAATAAATATATACATAAAGGTTACTACCAAACTCTCTTTTAGAGCTTCTCAGTCAGGTGGAAACAGTCCGTAGAATGTTCTGTTCGTTTGTGCGTATATAATTAGAGTTAACTAATTTAAGATCAAGTATGAATCAGTGTTAATTCATAGCTACATAATCAAGATAAAGAATAGTATTTGTAGTCGATTTGACTAAGGTGGCCAGTCTTAACGACTAGCAAAGTGCGCGGGCCACATTATAGTGCACAAGTATGTGCGCAAACACATGTTCACTCTCTATTACTTTCACTGCCATAGCCCGATGAGACAGTGAGGCGCAGGTCCAACGAGTTAACGTGCTTCCAAACGACGGGCTGTCCTGAGCATTTCTTAATAGAAAAAATAAGGTACATATTTCGGGTAAAACCCAGGGATCGAACTCGGTTCTCTGGCGCAGCCGTCGCTTCAAAGTGTGACCCTCTAACCGCTGCGCCATCGAGGCAGTAAGGTAAAGAAAACAGGTAATGAATGGGAGAGTTATGTAGAACTATTTAAAAAAAACGGTTAAGGCCCGATTTAACCAACGTCAGATATGGAATATTCGTCGATAAGTCGATCGTTCGTTGTTCAGTCGGATAAGTCTTATCTGACGTTGGTAAAATCGATCCTAATATATAAACCTCGAAACATAGTACAAAACCGGGAAGCGAATCGGAGGTGTTGGGTAGTTTCATGGTTTATCGTCATGTATATGGTTACATATACTTGATATAAAATGTATATTTTTATGTAATAATATGTATATTACGGTATGTACCATCAGAAGCGAATCGCATGCACACATAGTTACTATAAAATTCTACAGTTTGGCTATCAACGGGAGATCAATAAAAGGCAGTGAAGTTTACCACATATTTCTTTTACAGTAAACGTCTCATTACTATTTAGGGTTCCAAAAGAAAACTTCTGTTGTGCGATATATCAACAATGAGCGCCATATATTATTAAACATTGAAACTAAATTTCCTTACAATTTTCTTATTTCAAGGAGCTGTTTAAGTTTGCGTGTATGTTCATCTTTATATGTACCTATTATATCATATTCTATATAAATCTATTGTATTCTTATAATAAATCTATTTTATTAGTTACACATCGACATTCCACCCACCATGAGCATGTTTGCGTCCTTGACAGGTACCAACCTATTAATTCATATTATGTCGATATGTAGGCAGTTGTTCATTATGATAGAAGCCTACATCCGATTGTCTTTGATCACGGAATGAATTATATTACATAATTATAAACGTTTGTAACGCATTTTCGCCCATCGTATCGAGCCCCGAACTATGTGGGAGTTGTTATTGATCTCATCGCAATTATTAATTTTGTTTTATGATAATCATACCTCAAGACCTCAAGGCCTGTTCCACAATGTCCTGGTTCGTCATGATTAGCGTTATCTGTCTATTACTCTATTCAAAAGTCATGTCCGCAGTCGGTGTATGAGGTGTGTAGACTGTTGGTTTATGTAAGATTGACATCGACTCCATAGGACTTAAATAAAAAAAAATGTAATAATTATTATATAGGGTGACTTTGTTATCAGTACCGAAATTTTGTGTAAAGACTCCACTGATGAATATGAACACTTTTACTATGGGGGCAATAGTGAAATCAAAATGCGGTCAAAATGTATGGAACAGCTGATTTTTTTTTCTCGATTTCACTATGGCCCCCATAGTAAAAGTTGTTCATATTCATCAGTTGAGTCTTTTCACAAAATTTCGGTACTGATAACAAAGTCACCCTGTATGTAAATAACCCTGAAAATAATTTAACAAAATTCAACAGCCTATCACTTCTCGTTTCCAAGTGACAAACATACATACACTTTCCAAAGTTGGCATACGTGTCTGGATCCTTAGCCATCATACTCAAATATCATCCAATCAACAATATGACGACCTTCGTGGTGTAGTGGCTAAGCACGCTGGTTACAAGGCGTCGCCGCTCCGAGGTCCTGGGTTCGATTCCCGGTCGGGTCAATATAGAAACCAAAATTTTCTAAATTGTCCCGGATTTGGGTGTTGTGGTACCACCGTTGCCGTTGTGTCTGATTTCCATAACACAAGTCCATTAGCAACTTACTTTGGGATCAGAGCAATGTCTGTGATTGGTGTCCAATATTTAATATCAATAAGGTCGAATTGCTTACCTCTTTTCTCAAATCGGTACGAAGATAATGCATTGAATGAAACTTAAAATATTTTTGTACGAAGGCTCTAATGGCCGTCCCGAGTCCTGTGCGCTGACGTAGCTAGCCCAGATGTGAATAGGCTTTTAGATGGAGTGAATCGCCCTTTAACTGTATACGGGCACTTTATATGGGGACCATAGCACGTAATTGAGCTATTACGCTGGATACTGAATTCGTCAAGGGGATTTACTCATTATTTATCAATCTATGGATAGTGTTTTGGTTAGTGACTTCCAACTCAGGGATGATCAGAACTTATATTAAGTAAAAGAAGCTCAGGTAAACACGGGTTACTTTTATAAATCATTTATTTCTTAGAAAACAACATGCTACGCTATTTTACGACGTAAGAAAGAGACAGAAGATACATGTCACACTTTTGGCGCGAATGCGCGCGCAAGCTGGAAAGGAACTATCTTTTTAAATGCCTTACATAAGTTACGATTATTATAACTTTAAATTTTATGCAAGTTGACCCCAACGCTCTGCGCTGTTTTAAAACAGTTACGGTAGAGATTGGCGACCTCCGTGGTGTAGTATATTGGCGACCTCTGTGGTATAGTGGCTAAGCACGTGGGTTTCAAGTCGTCGATTGCCGGTCGGGTCAATATAGAAATCAAAATTTTCTATAAAATTGTCTTGGGTCTGGGTGTTGTGGTACCACCGTTTTGTCTGATTTCCATAACACAAGTGCATTGGCTACTTATTTTATGATCAGAGCAATGTATGTGATTAGTGTCCAATATTGCATTACATATTACGTTACATAGATAGCGCAGACGTAACGCGTAATGACGTATCCCTAAGACCCCTTACACACTACGACTTTTAGTATAGCTATAAATATATTCTTAAAACCACTAGTGTGTTATACAATGAATAAATGTAAACGTTGACTTAATAACGAATTTACTGAGTACATAAATTGGATACGACAAGCACTTAGTTTTTAACCGACTTCAAAAAAGGAGGAGGTTATCAATTCGACTGTATGTTTTTTTTTTTAAATTTTTTTTTGGGTGTATGTTACCTCATATCTCAGTCGTTTGTCGACCGAATGAAAAAAAATTTTCGCCTACTTAGAGGGTGTACCTTCTAGTTGGTCCCATTTTTTCCATTTTGGGATCTGATGATGGGATCTTGGTGTAATCGAGGGAAAACCTCAAATTTTAAAGGCAGGTATAGTGTTTCTTTACTAGAATCTTAATGTTGACGTGTTGTTACGTCTGATAGTCAACATCTTGTGGGGCTGAGCTGATGGTGGAACTCCTTAACGCTCAGGAGTTCAGTAATTAGTATGACGGAACTTATGATAGGTAATTTGTAGCTTCTTAAAAAATAGAATCATAGGGTGCCCCTCTTATGTAATCACTAAAAATGAAGAAATAAAATAAACTTTAAAAAAAAGGAGAAACCGACTTCAAAACCAAAATGCACTAAAAAGTCTTAAATAAACTCTTCACCATTGAAAGGAAAGGAATTCGTTTTAGGCAAACAATTCTTTTTGGAGTCTGCGCCATCACTTTGACCATCAAGCATCAACTATCACAGCACCGACTCCAAAAACAAATTGTTTGCCTAAAACGAATTCCTTTCCTTTCAATGGTGAAGAGTTTATTTAAGACTTTTTAGTGCATTTTGGTTTTGAAGTCGGTTTTTACTTTTTTTTCGTTTTTCTGTAACGTTTTGATTTCCTTCAATATTAAACAAAATTTACGTCAAGCTTAACTGGTTTCAGTTTGATGTTTTTTGCTTACGGGAATACAATTTTAGTACAGGACTAATGAGCCGCCGCGATTTCGTCCGCGCGTTTTGAATTTTGCTCCTTCCCCTCCTGTCGCAGCGTGTTATACTATAGCCTAAAGCCTAATAAATAAGCTAACACAAAAATATATTTTTTAATTCAGTCCAGTAGTTTAGCGCGTTCAAACAAACAAACAAACTCTTCAGCTTTATAATATTGTTTATTGTTTATTGCTGTAACAGGTTGTATTGTCCACTAATTTGGAAAAATAATTAACACGTATAAAAATACTAAAACACCTAAAAATAATTATTAATCATGAAACTGTTTGATTTTAATAAAATCAATAAAAAGTGGACTAGATAAGCGTCTAACCAAAGCTGACGGATTGCGAAAGAACAAAAGTATTATCCCTTCTGTTTGAGTTTGATTCCGTTAAAAGAACACTGACTGAGCCGATGGAAATCCATAATCATTTTTTTTAATTAACGCAAGTCTCGGCCTGACTTCATTTGAGAAGGAAATTTAAAATTACATGGTAACACGCCGCCTGTTATCTTCGAACCCTTTTATAATTAAGACAAAAATCATGGATTAAAGCTTGCATTGGATGCATCATTTTAACTAACAACAAAATATCTTGCCATCAGTCGTTGGCTATATTTTGTCACCATTATGAGTAATTTGCTCAACAGTGCAGTGATCTGGATATTTTTAACACAAACTTGGTTTGGTTCCGGACTCTCGTCAAGAATATTATTGACGGTATCCCTAAAAAATATATGAATAGTTGTATGTGTGCTGTTTCTGCTCATCTTTACTTTGCTTACCTTCTTATAGTTAAATTGGTTTCATTGTTATTTTTTAATTGTATTGCTAAATTTAGGAGACACCACTATTCATTCATTCATTCATTTATTTATTTTGACCAACAAAGGATCAATTTGTTAGTAACAAAAGAGACTTAACCTAATGTTAGTATACAAAGACAGTAAGACACAATACTAAAAAAATACATCTTTGATAGCACAACAGGTCAGACTGTCACCACGTGAACCATGCAGCAGTGGTTCAAGTAGTGACAATCTAACCTGTTGGCGAATGCTTTAAGGACGCCGCAAGAGCTAGCCCTTACCTTAACCTCACTATGTAATTGCTGTGGAAACATGTTTGGGGTTGCTATCTAGTACAGTACAATATGTTGGCTGATAAAATCTATACTGAAGAACAGAAAATGGATATTACTTTTAGATGTTATACGCTGATTCTGTTCTCATAAAACAAACTGCGCATCGAATTTAATGAAGGAACATTATTTTGGCTAGCTTTAAATATTTTACTTTTCAATACCATGAAACCTCATAAGCTTATTAACGCCTCGATTTATTTAAGCTCTAAAATAATAAATAAGTCGAGTAAAAAAAAAACCTAGATCACGACCTTTTTCACAATGCCTGACTAAGTTCCTACTAACGGTATGTGTCCACTACTTTATACGAGGGTCAAACTGAAAGTTCTTAGAACTGGCCACTTATAAACAATATAATAAAAAAAATATTCTAAAATTTGAAAATAGAACTCTTTGCCAATATTACTGAGTATATATTTCATTCATTTGTCATTTGTTTTACGATTTGGCGGCAAATTGAAAATTGTCTGTGTCACGTCAACATGAATTTAACACGAGAAAATTTTCGTGCAATGATTTTTTAAGACTTTCGATGTCATTTAAATCAACAAGAAAGTTATGATAGACTACGATTGGCCTTTCACGATGAAGCCCCATCTCGTGCGACTGTTTACAACTGGTTTAATGGCGGCCTTCTACGGCGACGACTGAAAATAACATCTGTGTTGTGCGGCGTATGATAGAGACTGACAAAAGAGTGACCTATCAGCAGATTCGGACAAGCTTAGGCATCGGTATGAGTCAAGTGCACAAAATCCTCCACGAACATTTAGCGGTCAGGAAGCTTTGCGCCCGGTGGATACCTCATAATTTGACTAAGGCTCAAATCTCCATCGTGTGGATTGGTGCCGTAAAATGATTGAAAGATTTAACGGAGGTGACTCAAATGCTGTGTTCGACATACTAACAGGTGACGAAAGCTGGATTTACTGTAATGATCCTGAAACCAAAAGACAATCTGCTCAGTGGGTGTTTCCTTTCGAGGAGTTGCCAACTAAAGTGAAGAGGGATTGAAGTGCGGGAAAAAAAATGGTGGCCTCGTTCTTTGGAAGGATAGGTCATTTCGCAACAATTGTGTTAGAGGATCAAAAAACAGTTTCTGCAGAATGGTACACTACAAATTGTTTGCCACTTGTCTTGGAAAAAGTTCGAGAGAAACGACCTCGCAGTAGGATCCTCCTTCACCACGACAACGCCTCGTCGCACACCGCCAAGCGAACGATCGACTATTTGGCGACATCAAACGTTGAATTACTGGGTCACCCGCCGTATAGCCCCGACCTCGCGCCTTGTGATTTTTATTTATTTCCAAAAATTAAAGAAAAACTTAAAGGAAAGCGGTTTATGAATGCTGAAGAAGCGGTGGCTGCGTATCGCGATGCCATTGAAGGACGAGACGAGGACGATCCCTAAGGACGAGTGGGCAAAGTGCTTTTCCCAGTGGTTCCATCGCATGCAGCGGTGTATTGACGTCAATGGACAATATTTTGAAAAGATATAATAAAACTAATAACTGGCTAATGTAATCAGTTTTTGATTTTCTAAGAACTTTCAGTTTGACCCTCGTACCAAAATGACGTTCTATATTTAAATTACCCGATAGTTAGTGCTAAGTATCGATAGTGTCGATAGAATTTAAAAAAAACTTCTTAACAAAGCTTTGTGATTTGATATTCGACGACACCTATGTAGATATCGACGTGTATAGGTAGGCTGTGAAATTGAAACCTCGCCTGCGGGGCGCAGGGACGCGGGGGGAGACGAGAGCGCGGGTTATGTGAGGGGTGCGGATTGAGCACCTCTTATATTGTTATCGAAGACACTTTTAAGGGTTCCGTAGCCGAATGGCAAAAAACGGAACCCTTAATAGTTTCGTCAAGTCTGTCCGTCTGTCTGTCTGTCTGTCTGTCTGTCTGTCTGTCTGTCTGTCTGTCTGTCTGTCTGTCTGTCTGTCTGTCTGTCGGTCTGTCCGTCTGTATGTCACATAGCCATTTTATTCTGTAACTATATGCATCACACTGTTGAAATTTGGAAGAAGTACATGTATCCTGTTAACCGCTTTACGATTCTCATACAAAAAAATAAAAAATATGACATTTAAGGGGGGCTCCCATACATGAAACTAAAACCAAAAAAAAAAGTCAAACCTATACGTGTGGGGTGTCTATAGATAGGTATTTTAAAATGACACCGAGGTTTCTAAAACCAACTTCTTTTACAGACTAACGTTTCATAGACGCTTCCAAAGTGGTAAAATGGGCGTCCCCTCCATCTAACTTCTAAACTAAGAGAGTGTTAATTTTGAAAAAAATATACAATGTAGATCTTATCAAATACTTTCAACGAAAATTGGTTCGGACGGAATCAAACGAGATTTTTTTGAGATATAGCACATTTTCAACAACCGCAAACATAAATTTGTACTTCATACAAACACTATGAAAAACAAAGTTATATTTGCTCTCAACAAAATATTTTGGATTTTACTAAGGGGAAGTAAGTGGTTTCCCAAATTCAGTTAAAGTTGGCACGGAACCCTCAATGCGCGAGTCCGACTCGCACTTGGCCGGTTTTAATTTGCTAGTCTAATATTGTAAACAATCTTGACTTTCCTTTCAAATGAAATGATTCATTTTAAAACAAGATAAACACATAACTCCAAATTTACAAGGGTTATTTATTAATCGTTGAACACTGAGTTCTTTTTAAATTAAATAGTAAATGAGTTTTATTCACTGATATTATTTTAAAAGTTATGAAACTTTTGTTTACAATATTGGCCTAGCAAAGAAAAATAGACTTTTTAGAGGTATAACCATACTATAGGTAAACCACTTCGTTGGGACTTAGGGTATTTATAACCTTTATTTCACTAAGTTTTCAACGTCAGGGCTTAACTGAAAGACACCATCATCAACCGGAAACCGAAAAACGTCGTCATCATGATAATAATAATTTTAAATTTATATATTATCCCAGAACATACACTTTCAGGCCTTTAATAAGGACACCTTAGTTATATAGTTACTTTAGTTATATCAAGTAGCTCCTTATTTATCAGTTTACATTTATTTTAAATCCAAATTAACAGAAACTCATATTTATCTATTTTTAATTCATATAACTTCAAAAATATAAATACATAAAGTAATAACTTTTTTTAACACACAAGTTATGTTCGTATTTTGTACATAGGACCTTATGTATCTTTTCCGTATCAATTGGGTTATGCTTCTATTGTTTTATCTTTAAAATGTTAGCTGTCTTTGCCAATTTTCACGTGATACAGCGTGCATAAGCAAAGGGAATGTTTGTAGATACTCGTAAATGATTTATTGACTCATTCCCTCGATCCCTCGAGATAAGCAAAGACAGTAAGAAAGATAAATGGTGTAGCAAGAAATGTAGTAAGAAGCGCAATTAGTTCAACTAGTTAATAACAAAGTTTGATTACACCCCTTAATACATGAACTGTATACTTACGATGCGTATGTATTCTTCAACATTGTTTTGTTATCTTACGTGAACTGAATAAATATGTTCATTAATTATACCAACTGTCAAATTATTAGAAGTTTAATATAAATTGTTTGATCAACATTATTTTATATGGGTATCCTAAGAATTTATAATAGATTAATAAGCAGTAACATTTTATTTCTCTAATTTTTGTTTAATTTATATTCAATCACATAGAAATTACTGACTTGAAAATACCATGAAACTTGATAAGATTTTTATTGATCTTAGTATCATTATTGTTCTTTGAGCAATCAAAAATAATGACTTAATTAAATGAGTCTTCAATATCAATGACATTTGAGAAAAATGGTTAATTCTATAAAAAAACGGCCAAGTGTGAGTCGGACTCGCGCACGAAGGGTTCCGTACCTAAGTACTATGTATGAAATCACTTTTTTTACCATAAAAATCACAATTATCAAGATTTCCTAATAATAAGGATTCGATTCTGTATAAACAAAAAAATATTCAAAATTTTGAAACAAAAGCGGTTGTTTCTGTTGATTACAATGACTTACAACTTTTTTTAACGGCTAAAATAAACAATTAATACCAATATTTAACGACAGATTCAGTTTCATATCTTAACGTATATTAGAGGGAAAAGTATTTTGTGTTAAACTTACATGGTCACTAACATTAGAATAGTTAGATACGGGATTGCTAAATGAGCACGCAGTTACAGTAACTCCGTGATCATGGCGCTTGCAATAGTGCTGAAATAGCGGAAACTCATAAATAATAAGGTGGCAATCCCGTATCTAACTATTCTAATAAAAGTATTTCGCTTAACGTTTGTGGACCACAAATTTGTCATTTGTTATAAGTTTCCCTTATAAATTCATTGGATATGCTACTGATATAATTTTTTCAAGTATCCACCCACTACCGTTTAGTTGGGAGAGGGTGGGTGCGGACATTGAAATCTTACAAAAACTTGTCTTGTAAAACTGCCACTTTTTTGAAAAATAATGTTAAAAATCTCACAATCAT
Source organism: Pyrausta purpuralis (assembly GCA_963924145.1). Lineage (NCBI taxonomy): Eukaryota > Metazoa > Arthropoda > Insecta > Lepidoptera > Crambidae > Pyrausta > Pyrausta purpuralis. Next base: position 15,469,553 of record OZ001651.1, on the reverse strand, counting down.
TTTAAAAGACCTATTCGAAGACGATGGGATTGGCAAGAGAAAAAGCAACCCCACGTTTTTATTTACCACTTTGGCCATTAGAATATATACTTATACGTAATAACTGTTCTCTAGCACTTTAAATCTCTCTCTGCTCTAGACTGCGGATGGACAGACGGACATGGCAAAACTATAAGGGTTCCTTGCTGGACTACGGAACTCTAAAAAGCCAGCAAACTACGTACCACTAGCATCTTAATCAATATTTTATATATCTATACTTTATTTTGCTGTCTTAATATACCATTCATACAATAAATTGACGTGCTTTGAAAACGGACTTCTATCAGTGTACAGTCGCCAGCACATCATGTTACATACTTTTGTTGCAAACTAGCCCTTATTACAAGGGCTTAAGATACTGCAGTGTTTACCTTGACATGCTGTTGACCACTCAATGGGACTGTATTTGCTCTTGTATCATCTCAGCTTGAAAGGATGCAATAGGTGTAATAATGGAGGACATTTTACTCCAAGCTCCTTTGAAAATAATTGCCCGATGCCTTTTCGTACCGTCCTATTCGTAGAACGCTTTTGATATTTCTCTTATCGTGCTCGTTATTATTTGCAAAATAAAATTGTAATGTTGCTGTGTTTTTTAAATTAAATAGTTTAAAATTTTAAGGAAATTAATTTTTATAGTTTTGATATTATAGTCATCTTTCTTTGTAAAGTTCTCATAAATAAATTTAAACCGCGCGCACTGAGGGTTCCATGCCAACTTTAACTAAATTAGGGGTTCACTTACTTACACGTAGCCAAAATACCACAATATTTTGTTGACAGCAAAAATAACATGGTATTTCACAGTATTTGTATGAAGGACAAAATTATATTTGCGGACGTGTGCTATAACTCAAAAACTACTAGTTTGATCACGTAAAAAACAATTTTCTTTGAAAGTATTTGTTTTTACAAATAGACTTTTAGTCTACATTGTGAAATTTGAAAAAAAAAACACCAAGTTAACCACTTTGGAAGATCTCACAAATAACTAACTTTGAGAAAAAATCAACCTCCATGTCATTTTTAAAGACAAATCCATAGACATCCCACACGCACAGATTTAAGCAAAAAAATATTATGTTTTAGTTATGGAACTAAGTAACAAGTTATGGGTACGGGAGCAATGCCGTAATTCATGAATCGTAAAGCGATTAACAGGATACACTTACCTACCAAGTTTCATCTGTGTATTTTTTTTTTTTTGCGCACGGGCACAAATTTTTGGTTTCTTATTTCATCTTTATGAATATAAAATATGACACTGTGAGTGTTAAAAACATTCTAAAGCATTACATAGCGAAGCGACATCAATTTCCAAGTTGAATTTATTCTGTAAAGAATAACTGCTTGGGCCATCTGTTTCATAAACAGACGGCTAGATGTCGTTAAGCGTCACGCAATTGACGTTTTCATAAGAAACCACAAATTTCGCAAGGTCAGACTAACAGCACGGTAGCTCAATTGGTAAGAGCGTTTGGCCCGGTTTGCCAAAAGGTTGCTGGTTCAAGTCCCGCCCGTGCGCAAATTTTTGGTTTCTTATTTCATCTTTACGATTTGACTACGTTTTGATAGATAGATAATTTTATTGCACTAATAATAACTAAACAATAAAACTAATAAACGTTAACAGATTCGAGATACAAATTATTACTGTCAGTACAATTCAGCCCGTGTTATTTTTAGAAGCTATTTCTACCACAGACATCTATTCGTTAGTCGGGTATCGCTAAAGAATTCGTTAATAGAGAACGTACTATTTTTTTATAATGGTGTTATCTCAACATCATGGGATGCCATCTTTAAATTGAAGTTTGGAGGTCAGCATGTAGAAACCGATGCGGTCTTGAGCCGCTCTTATTAGCTGGTCATAAAAACAAAGTCATAAGAAAAATTTGGTCCAGTATTTGATGTCATCCAACCTTTTTCTTCTGGGTCAGCCTGGTGATCTCTAGTAATGGTGTAATCTAGTAAGATACAGACAATCTGGTGTCATGTGCTGATTGGCTACAGGCTTTTGCAACTTAGCCTAAGCGTAAATAAATAAATCTACCTAATGTAAGTTCCTCCATTCCCTCAGGGATGATTGTTGTGATATTTTTGTATACAAAAATTTCACGACGCAGTTCCACCGTGCTACAACACAAAATACAAATCCATTTCGAAATGGTATCCGACAACCTTGTGGTAGCGAAATATGGACATTTTAAAGCCATCTCGTTGACAAAAGAACATTGCGCTTTGTCGTGAAATTCTTGGCGAGGAGAATTCTCAAAAAGAAAATCCTTTCAAAAACTTGCCCCCATATGTTTGAGCTCGTTTAGCAAAGAAGAAAATGCGATTAAATTAAATTTCCGCTAGTAGGTAGTCTCAAAGGGCGGAACGATCGTTGCAATATTATCTTAGGAGCGTAAGGGTAAAACCACATACAGGCGATACCTCACAGAGAATTAAAAAAAAACTGCATCACTAGTACCGGAGTTTATCCATGAGATATTGACACACAAGCAGTTATGTACGTAAAGAATTTAAAGAGAGAATCATAATAAAACATATTCATAGTCTATAGAGTTTCAAACAATGTAAAGAGGGTTTCATGTATACAAAAGCTTAAGTCATCATTATCACCCAAAGGGCGTCTACTGTTCAGCAGTGGCTCCTACAGTTTTTCACAGCGTTCGGTGTCATACACTTTTCAAAAAATATATTTATTTTACTTTTGATAGTAAATAATAAATATATAAATATCCTTTGGACATTCCCACACATCGCCATCTAGTCCCAAAGTAAGCTACTTAAAGCTTGTGTTATGGGTGTCAGACAACGGATATAATACTTAAATACTTTTTGTTTGTAAATACATACATGATATGCATAGAAAACACCCAGACCAATAGAAACAGACATGTTCATGCACACAAATGTTTGTATTGTGCGGGGATCGAACCTGCAACCCGTAGTAGGCGATTTCTCGACCACTACACCAGACACCAGACTCCGGGTCGTCATTGAACCCGCAACCCGCTGCGTAGTAGCCGAAAATAGCTGCATAATTCATAATTTCAGGACAAATAATAATAAACTGGTAAAAATGACTATTTTTCTCGTAATACAAATTATGTTTGTTTTTATTTTGCCAAAGATGGTTATTAATCATTATTAAATTTCAATAAGATCAATAGTCTGTATCATCCCTTAAATTGGCTTAACAAAGGTCGATCGCGGCTGACGCCAAACGAGTTTTTGTTCCTAACTATTATGCTATACAAGCAAATACTGTTTGCTATGGAAACAAGCTTAGTCTTAAGCATTTCAATTTGTACCCGAAGGGCAAATTGATAACGGTGCCTACTTGTAACAGTAAATTACTTGGTGATTGATTTTGAGATGTTAATAACTTGTTAATTGGATTCGAGAAAATCGTTTCAATTTTGATATTAGTGTAGTGGCTGAATAACATTATTCAGATAGCTAAAGTTCTTCTAAAGTGTCAAGAATTGAAAGTTCATTTGATTTAAAACTACTATTTCAAATAACGAGTATGGCATATTTTGTAACATAAGTTCATTGCACACACGCTCACATAGTTTATGAAACACATGGATATTAGCAGGGATAGATTTTAGTTAATATTTGTCTTAGAAACCTTAATTGGTTAGATTTTAGTTAATATTTGTCTTAGAAACCTTAAATGCATTTCATAATAACTGTATGTTTCTAAAATAATAATAAAATAAATAAATTATTTTCATCATATTTTCTAGTAATTGAGTAAACGTTCAAGTGTAGATTATTCACCTTATATTTTTTTAAATACGATTTCTATAGAAAGTTAAATAAAGAATTAAATAAAAAAACACCTTCAAAAAACTGCCTAAAAAGCTTAAAAGTAGGTACCACATTCGTATTCTATTTAGGAGACATTAATTATTTTGGAGTCAGTGTATGATGTTTGTAGACTGTTTGTGTACGTAAGCTTCCACTTTTTTATACTTATTACTTACTCCGATGGCTCAGCGACCCAAAGTGAGTCTTGGCCTCTGATGTGAGACGTTGCCATTTATCCCGGTCCTGTGCAGTTTCTCGACAGTCGCCGGCTTCAAGCTCGTGAAGATCCGCGTCCACTGCATCTTCCCACCGTTACCGAGACGACCAACAGGCCATCCCCTGAAACGTCCGTGGTCACTATTGTTGCCAGAAAGGTCTAATAAATTTAAATATGGCGCCCACCAACCCCACCGTTCGGTTTTCGCTTTATTCCGCCCATAGACTGTTTCTAATGATAAATAACGTGTTTTTTAACCTAGTATTAATCGAATGAACTCATCGATACTAGTTACCAAGCCTTAGTCGTCACAAGTTTAAAAATAAAAGTGCCAAAGTCAAGTGCCACTTGAGGAACTCAGCTGAGTGCTTGTTGTTTTGTACACTTTTTCTTATTTATTACGTTTTATTATCAGTATTATAATATTGATATTGGTATCAAAAGAAAGCTAAATAAAAGTGTTAAACGTTGTGATATTCAGTTTAGTACAGTTTTATTCGTGTTGAGTGAAAAAAACATCGTAAAATGGACACTTGCTGTACGGTAAGTTTGCAGTTGATTTCGTTCGATCTTCGAACTTGTTGAATATTTAGACTGAACTGAAGACTATAATGAACCCATTTTAATGTACGGATGTCAGGCGTGGACACTGACGCTAAAAGAAGAAAATAAATGGCTAGTCACTGAAAAGAAAATCTCCGTAAAATCTTTGAGCCTAAACAAGAGTCACATGGATGTTGGAGGATACTAAAGAATGCTGAAGTACAAGAGCTAATGGCGAAGCCCAATATAAATAGAGAGACAAAATCACATAGACTCCGATGGCTCGGCCATGTCGAGAGGATGGCTACAGATCGCAGCGCCTAGAAGGCGTATCTCGGTCGCCCCAAGGGTCGTTAGGAAGCCTAAATAGATCAACATACTATTTTTTTCACAATTCTGATGATATATATCAATCACTTAAAGGTCGTATTGATTACCTTTTTTTGTAGTCGGTACAATGCTAGATGACTTGTTACTTGCCGTAATTGTAGAGTTTCCGCCGGAAGCACACCTGTATGCGCTAATTGATATCATTAATTAATTTTCTCAAGAAACAAAAACAGGATACAACGTTTTCCTGCACTGGAACTGTTTACGCTCTCTACTCAGTTATATTTCCCGAATTAATATATTTTTCCTTTATTTATTGGGAGATAACTATTTCCTTTATCCTGTTATTTTCTCTTAATAAATAAGTGAAACGTCGATAAAGAGTGCTCATGGGAGTTGGTCAGTCACTTGTCTGTTAGGGTCTACACACCCCGTATTAAACAGTAATATTCGTCTATATTGGCAGTTCCTTACATGCATAGCTCAAAGAAAACAAAAAGGTCATTAATCTATTCCAAATTTAGTAGATACAAATGCTTACATAAAAACGGTCTTCTTGTTCTCGAATTATCGTTGCGATAAATAGCACGTGTTTTTATAAATAAATAAATATAAATATAAGACACCAATCACTTACATTGCTTTGATCCCAAAGTAAGTAGCCAATGCACTTGTGATATGAAAATCAGACACAACGGTGGTACCACAATACCCAGACCCGAGACAATATAGAAAATTATGATTTCTACATTGACCCTACCGGGAATCGAACCCGGGACCTCGGAGCGGCGACGCTTAGAAACCCAGCGTACTTGGCCACTACGCCACGGAGGAGTGTATATAGTAGAAGTTACAGAAGAAGTAATAAGATAAGATACACTTCTAAGCCATATTGACGTCAAAACCTACTAAAAACATACACATGCTGCGTTTATAATGTCAGTATGTAAAAAACATGTAATAATATCGTTCGTCATAAGCAATCTCGTCTATCGGGGCTGTATTAATAGCAAACCCATAGACTTGAGAATGCTTAGACTAAAATAGTTTCGGTCCAAACATTCCATTCAAAGACCTTCAGCAAGTCATACGCCTGCCTGTTACGCCCACTCTCCTTGCTCTAGGTATCAGCGTTTATTGTTGCAAAGAGATGTCTAGGCGGTTTTCTTTGGTCACAGACTTGATAATGTTTAGAGTTCTTATTTCTTAATACTGAATTTCACTTTTTAAGTTTTTGCACAACAAGACTTTATCGAGTTTTAAGAGATCAGCATAAGTTTGTTTAGTTGTCCGCCTACGTGTTAAATAATTTTGTTTGTGTTCTGTTAGCAAGTACCTAGCTCCATTAAAATACTATACGATGATTATTATAATGTATTTGAAAATGTTTTTAAATTAAATTTCATCATTCATGAGCATTTTTGTTTAGGAAATAGGTACTACTAAAATAGAAATTATTTCATAATAAATCAAGTACATTCAAAATGCATGTGGTGGGGGACAATTTGGTCAGAAACCTTGTTCTAATTACTGAACCCACTGATTGTTACCGCGTAATTAATCAAATTGAAACATTTGCGGCTTCTAAAATTTTCAGCAAAATAATGCTACGTAATTTATTCTAGCTGAAATAGATTTCGAAACCAAAAGTGCTATTACACTTTGCGATATAGAACCGACCTAATGTCATGAAAATGTTCGGTATGTGATTTGCTTCTGATACACTACATTTTGTAAAGGAAATAAAGAAAAAAAATACCTGTACAACCCACCCTTATATTATAGAGATGAAGAAAATGGCATTAAAAGCGCTTTTAAGTGTCAAATTTTCGTACACTTTATCGGATTTTTTAAACGATGAATCGTAAAAATCAATTAAGTAAATAAGGATTCCTCATAAGAACATTTTGTAGATAATTACTATTTTTATATCATTATTTCTTTTGTCATGTATTTGTTTATTTTATTCATACTCCGTTGACAATGTTAAATAATATTCTAGCACGCCTAATAGAATTGCACGTCATACCCTGACAAAACTTGCTAAACTGAGCTTTTATGTATGATCACCATTATTATAAAATTTAATATGTTTTATGCACAGAAATTGAAAATTTCTAACATACAGTGATAATAGACGTTTACAATATTCTTATAAGTATTATGTTTTCCGGCTCTATACGTTCTTAGCTCGTCTTAGTTTGTCTTGAGCCGGCCGGCAAATGCGAGTCGAAAAGAATGATCGCCCGCTAATACCGGCTGAATGGCGAATAGCCCGTGTCGCCATGCAGTTTTATTGCAACCTTTCTACGGAATGGCGGCGATTCCGCAACTTTGATTATTTCCAAGGCCCATCAAATCGACTGGATTGTTTTCGCAATGCTTTTAGCGGAACGGAATTAAAACAATCAAGAAATGTAATTGAGTTAAATCTGCTACTTGATTGTGTTTATTGTGGGTCATGATGGAATTAAGTAAGTTTTTTTTTTATTATTTTGTATTGATAAATCAACATCGATTAGTATTTGTAAGAATTTAAGGCTTGCTATCAATATGTAAGCCACTTGCAACACGTATAAGCAGCTTAACCTTTTTAGGTTAATTCGGCAGTCATTGTCAATGCTTCAACTCTTCGGTAAAATTAAACAAACATCATAGACAATATATTCAATCAATGCTATTAAAACTGATCGCTCGATAAAAAAGTTTACAACAGGCTACCTACTACGATTAAATCTCATATAAAGACAGCTCAGTTTAGGCAACTCGAACAAAATAAGTCAATTAAATGGGCCAGTGGGCTACGATAAGTTGACATGGCCGACTCACAAAGGAGTAGATACTGCCTTAATGAAAAAACTTTCGTGCATTTCAATTAGCAGCCCTTTCAAAGAGTGTAAATTTACGACGTTAACGAGCTAAATTTTATCGAAAATTAATTGCGACATCTTCATTGAAAAGTTTCCACTGAAGTTTGATACCTAAATTTTCTTCGGGAAAGTTTGACAATGGTATGTGTCTGCCGTGAAAGGCGGGGGTGAGTGAGCAGCAACGTTCGAGTAAATCTTAAACAAATTTTCTCTTCAATCACTTGTAGTCTAGGAGATGGTTAAGTACAATTGGTGGCAGAACTTATTTGTACTTTAGAATTTTTTAAGATTAGAGCTTAATATAGACTGAAATTCGTAATAAGTGTTTTGTGTAAAGATTCTACTGATAAATATATATAAAAAAAAAATTAAGTGTGTGTGGGGGGGGGGGAGTAAACTTTATTGGCAATAGTTAAAAAAGAACTTCTCTTAGATACAAAAGTTCAAAATGTCTGAAAGAGCTGTTTTTTTTTTCAAATTCACTATTACAATTCCATAGTAAAAGTTATTCATATCCTTCAGTGGAGTCTTCACACAAACTTTGGTCACTGATTGAAATTTCAGCCTGTTTCACAACATCTCAATAAAAATTACTACATTCAAATTGACGTTCCAGATTATTCGTTGGTTAGTACTTATCAGTCAAGTGCAACAGGCCCTTAGGGTAAGTACCCTGTTAAACATGTTTTTAAAATTAAAGCATAACTAACTAGGTATTAATAAAACTACCTGCAACACTGTTGTAGAGTTCCATTGTAGAACATTTTGATAATTCTTTTTATCGCTTATGATAGAATTACCACCTGCAGAGACGTTTAGCAATGTAATCTTCATAAAATATATATATACAAGTACACTCGCAATACACATGTGCACTCCCTATTCCTTCACTCTCATTATATCGGTGAGATGGCAGTCCGACATGCATGACCGATAAGAGATCTGCGGGCGTAGTCTGATGTATCATTTTTGACATTTCACGTCGACAATTTCAATTTTATGATTTTCTAATTCATTAAATATAATTTTAACTTACGTGGCTATATCTTTAATAAATCTTAAAAAATATTTGTTGTTTTTTAAGCATGATTCAAAAATTCTTCTCAATCAATAAATACACGAAAACACCAATTTTGTCTTAGCATTTTTCGAGCGCCACCTGGTGGTTTTACACGGAACCATGTCGAGACTTCCGACACAGGCGCAGGACCAACAGCTTAAAATACGGAAATTTAGCGTGCTTTCCGAAAACCCCAGAGACTAATTTCGGCCTGACCCTGGATTTGAACAAGTATATAAAAGAAGTTCAGGTAACGGGTCACTTTTGAAAACCATTTACTTCTTAGAACACAACACGCGACGCCATTTACGGCGCAAGAGAGAGTCAGAAGACACATACCATAATTTTGGCGCGAATGCGCGTGCAAGCTAGAAAAGGAGCTGTTTTTTAAAATGCCTTACAATACTAATCAAATAAATGTGTAATAATCTAACATTAATTAATTTTAAGTTCTACGATGTTGCTCAGAACCAATGAATTTTAATAATCAAATAAAAAATAAATGTTTTTGATGTACGAGTAATAAAGATATTTTGATGTAATTATGATATAAAGATACAAATTAAAACTAAGACATGCCACATAAAAAATAACTTAAAATATACCTATTCAAAAACAAAACCATTTATATTTATTTATATATTATATTATATAATCCGATGAACTCTTTTATTTCAAAAGAAATGTAAAATAATTTGTTAGTACTTCAAAGCTTCTGTAGCATATCGTAATTGTTATCTCTTGGATTACCTAAAGGCTTTTAGTGGGATTTCCAAAACAAAATTAAGATAGTTGCATGTTTTAAGGGTAACATTGATAAAAGTAAATCAAACAAACTCCGAAAGACTTACTATTTAACATTTCAGCAGTATGACACATACCGCCTTAATTATTTCAGATCTCAATATGTATTTAGAGGTCCTTCTCTCAGATTAACATGTCTGAAAAAGAAGTTTTTTTTAATGATTCTGGAAGAAATTATGCTTGCATTGCATGTTTCTTTCATTAACGCACGATGGTCAACAATGATAAATAATATTATTACAATAATATTGTGTGGGTGTTAATATTCTTTTTTGCTTATTTAATGGTTCTTACACCCTTCATTTATAGATCAAGTTGTTATTTTTTAATTATTTTCACAGCAGTATGTCAGTAGAGACGAAACATCCTTTGAAATAAATTGTGAAGATGTATACTTTCTTTACAATTACAAAACCTTTTGCAGAAAATTTTGCATGCTGTTGCTTCGTCTTCAATGCGAGTCGGTCATTAAGCAAATGAAAATGCAAACGTTAGCGAAAAACGTTGCAATTCAATGCCGGTGCAGCGGAATTAAACATGCGACAACCCCTAACGAAGTTTCCTATTTACCATACCTAAAATACGTCATTCCATTCCAATTTCGGTATATAAATCCCTTAAAATTCAAATCATCGTTAGGGATTACAAGTTTAAATCGCGTCTATGAGTATGGGCATGAAAGAACTTGTGGGTCGGCCGGGCAACTGTGTGAGTTAATCACCATCGGTGTGTACATCATTTACAAGCTCCGAAAGTATTTGCGTCTCGCTTTCTCGTGCTGTTTCAGTGTAAACTCGGTGCGGGTGTGCGTGGGGCTGTGTAACGATACACCCGCGAGCTGGTCGCGGGTGTGTGGGTGAAGTATCCGGGCCCGAAAGCCCCCGCCAGTGGCAAGCTGGCAATAGCCGAGCTACGACGCGACTACGCCGTAGCAATCTCGTAGTCTTTGGACAATAGAGCCGGCGGCGGATCGTGACGTTTTGTTATTTTTTGTTAGATGTGAATAAAAGCGACTCTTTGTGACATCCACTCGTGAAAGTGGAGACAGTATGGTGAGGACACTCCCTTTGTATGAAGCAGACTGTTAAAGTTTATGCAATTTTTCGAACACTAATTTGCCGTATCGTCCGCAAATTGGGCCGGTTTAGACATGTTGCGGTAAATTGAACAGGATGTAAATTACGACAGAGTGTAATAGAGATTACGAAATTTATTTGTAATCTGAGTGACCTTGTGTTGTTGGTGTAAACCGGACTTTTATCGACGGCTGATATGGAGTGTCTTGGCTAAATTGGTGAACGTTGTGAGGTAAATATTTATTTTTTATTTTTATTGGTCAAGATTTTCGACAGAACGTATTTAATGAGATCTACCACTTCGTTTTAATTTAAGGAAGAGATTTCATCGGTTTTATTAGTCATTCTCCTGTTCAAATTTATAAGGCTTTATGATACTGTGGAACAGACAACAATAGAACTCGTCGTTGAATAAAAATAGGGTAAAAATCAAGAAGCCTCTCCAACAGAAATATAAAAAAGCTTCATATTTTTCCTTTAAAGAATAAATCAGTTCTTTACAAACACAAGCATAAGTACATATTCAATTATTTTGATTCAAGAACGTAAGGTCGTTATTTTTGTGGTGACGAGATGCTCTAAAGCTCGGTTGTACCATTTACTTAATAAAACGTAGCTTTAACTGTCACCCATATTTTTTTACAGACAGCTATCTTAAAATTCTCACCTCTCTTAAAATACTCACAGTTAATTATGGTAGTGCAACCGGGGCTCCCAAATAATTGTACATCTAGCTACAGACAAGTGTTTGGGTCAATCAACTTCTGTAATACTTTAAATACGTTAGATGCATGTAAAGTAGCACTATTCCATTTATACTTTTCTACGAGGCGTTGGAAGAAGTATAAGATGATGTTTATACTCTAAGCGTTTTTATGTTTCTTTGATAGATATATTTACCGTGGTAGTTTGGAAGAAGAAGTTACATTCTGATTCATTTAACTACAGCAAAAAGCAAAAAACCCATGAAAAACACGCATTAATTGGTTTTTATTCTTAAATCAAATAAACAGGGATAGAATTTTCTTATTTCTTTTTACCGATATTGAATCTGTATAGTTTTGGATACCCTTCGACTAAAGATACGGCGTAGGACGTCCACCGACAAGATGGACAGACGACCTTGTAATGATCGCAGGTCAAACTGGATGCAGACCGCTAGTGGTAGGACGCTGTGGAAAGCCGTGGGGGAGGCCTATGTTCAGCAGTGGACGTCCTTTGGCTGATAATGATCATGATATCTTTATATTCATTGATTTCAAAAGTTTCTTGATTAGGAGATGATTTAAAAGGTGGAGTATAAAATAGTATATCTGAATTTTGTACAATTGACACACACATCTACGGGCTATTTTTACGATGATTGAAGCCTCTGTAATTTAGGTTTACAAAATTTTAATTAAAGGTGCAAATCTGTATTGATTACTAGTTCACACGTTTAATGGACAAAATAAGCAATGGATAAAGACAAATGATATGAAAACCATTTGATATTCCTTTTATTACCTACAGTTACCATAAAAAAAATATTCAACATCTTAATCCGTGACAAATGATCAGATTGCCTCAATTTCTTTTCTTGAGAGCGTTTATCAAAAAGTTTTTCAAAGTACTTAAAGTCTAACGACTTAACGTCCCAGCTACTATAAATCAACAACCAAAAATGAGCGTTGCGGCTTCGTAACTCCAATATCGAGTCCAATCCAAGACAGACTCCAGTAGTTATTAGTTTGCGCTTTGGAAAGCTGGACTCATCATTCGGAATCTCGAATAGTCTAGTTCGATGGAAAACTTGTTCAGAAACCACAATGAGCACCGAAACCCTGAAGTTAGGTGTGCAACAATCTGCGTTGTAGCTTTGTTTGCACCGATACCGCGATTGACTAGCCCCATTGTCTGGAGCACCCAGTTACTCTATTGTTACTGGAAAATGTCATAGCTGTGATCGTGTGTTCACGTCCTATGTTACACAAGTTGTACAGCTTTTTGTATGTGTATACGTGATAAGGGCTGTACGATTTGTGTAATTGCTAGTCTACGGTATACATTTGATTAATATGTGGGGAATGTATGCGACCATCGCATGCGACTATTGTTGCAAATCCAAACTTTGCGAAGACTGACCATAGCTTGAATTGAAGACGATATTATGTGATCATTTCGAAATGTTGTAGTAACATGATATAACGGGAGGCCGATTCTCGCGGCAACCGAACTTTTTTCGTGTGCTAATTCTATTGCTAGTCTAACCAATTTACTTAAAAACTCAAGTAAAATATCTACAGGTAAAAAACTGTCGCACAAACACAATCAAATACATAGAAATCGTGACCCTGAGAAATCAAAAAAAAATTCTTCGTCAAAGAAATTTTTTACCTCTTTAAATCATTACCTTCCCAATGACAGACCCAAAAGTAAAAATAACAAAACTGCACTTTAAACCCTTTCTAACCATAAAGAATACGCACAAAAAAAAGATAAGTCGTAGAATATGCCAATAGTCGGATAGAATCTGAAAGCTGTGCTAAATTACCTAACAAGAATCATGTCCCTCATATTTAAAGCCCAGCATCAACTTTTAGCTGAATCAGGGTATTTGTTGACCCGTCGTCTATTTTGACACATTCTATAAATCTCCAATTCCGGTTTGAAAAGTTTCGAAGCAATTTCGAGTTGGTTTCAACGTTACAATATCCGTTGGCTCTTAACAAATTTTAGCCTGAAACGTCCTGTTGGCGGAGTGGCCTATTTTACTTCGCTGACCGGAAACTCAACTGTCCTCTGAATCAATACACTTTTAAACGATATAAAACACTTTAGCGGACTCGTGGACAGTACATTTAAGTGGGAGAAGTCTTTTGCAGTTCATTCAGAATTTATTATCGCATTTTTCATTTCTGAAATACGTTGAAAACTCCGTCGTTCTAAACGGATATTGAAATGCTTTGAATATTAATTAGTTCGGTTATCCTATGAATAATGAAGTAACATTTGTAAATTAGTGGTGTTACTTTAAAAATGGATAAGCTTTAATTCGAAAAGAATGTCTGTTCGAATGTCATGAAAAATAGTATTATTGATGCATGCTTAAACTGATCACGGCCAACTGGCTACGTGGGTTTTGAAATAGATATGTATTTTTCCTTTAACCAAGCTTTAGTAACATAGCTTAAATATATTAAATTATTTTAAAATATTTATACAATGATATATAGATCTCATTTCAATGAAACACCTTTCTCCCCAAAACGTTGGTGTTCATTGCCCATTTTTCAATTTTCACCCTTTCCAATTTCTATCTTTGATCAAGAACGTGCTAACAGAGGACGGGGATTCTTCAACATGACGATAAAATGTTTTCACGATCATTCTCAACATTTTTCGCGCTCACGCCCTTTACGAGTTCCATTGGATTATAATACTTATCGTTGAAGGTATAAGGAGGAGAATTGAAGCCGGTATCCGGTGTCGTGGTCAGGTGGTTCGGTGCCGTGATCATTGTGAGCGGAAAATGTTAGCGCAAGAGTCCGATGCTTTAGGAAATTGAATTGAGTCCGGGTATCCTATTTTAGAAATGTCTTTTCAAACAAATGATCACGGTTTTAGCGTGGGGTGACATTAAAGCTTATGCTTCTGGAAAAATTGTTGTTTGTAAACGTACTTTTATCGGTTCCCCTGTCCAACAAGGAACCCTTATAGTTTCTGTATGTCCGTCTGTCCGCAGTTCAGCTCAGATAACTTAAGTGCTAGAAAACAGTAATTTGACAAGAGTATGTACTGTACCGTTAACATGAGTTCACGATGGTTATAGAAAGACTATGGAAAAATTGCACAGCGCCTCTAGCGGCCACTAACTACAATTTTCTATACACTTTTTTAACGTCGTCGCTAGCGAGTACAACCGCCGTCAACTCATGGCAACGGTACTGTAGTCTCCCCGCCGAAATGGTATTTCTTTGAGTACCTTTCATATCGACTAGCGTTGTAAATAAAGTTTTACTTGATTTATTTTTCTTTTTGCTTACATGCCCTATTTGTATAAAATGTTATGGTGATCTCAATTCAGTGCATTTCTTGCGCAGCTTCTTCTCAGCATTAGCCCACAATTGTCCCGAAGCTGTGGTTGGGTTTATATTGGAACGTGTAAAAGTGCCGTCAGTGCGTTTATTTGCGTATATAAATATTTTTTATGACTTATATGATTTTTATTGTTTTTTGACATATTAATTGTAAAGTTATTTAAGAAAATTGGACACAGTATATTTTCTCCGCACTGTGAGAAGCGTGTGATTAACCTCAAAAAGGGGAGAATGTGTTGGAAACTTCCCCGAATTCCTAATTCCGTACAAGCCCCGTGTTGTTTTACCCCAACAACGGCGCCTTTCTAAAATTCGTGATTTCTTATGCACGTCGTATCGTAGCACAAAACCATTTTTGTTATAATCACATATCTGTATGCAAATCTCAATGGACACCAGCCGGGCCCTGGTTTAATTGCAAAACGAATGGTTATTCGCGCCCATAAAGAGTGAAATTATATCTTTATTAATAACTGACCCAGTTTTCCTGTGCGAGTAATTTTATTACAACATTTTCGTTTTTCCTATTTTTATTGCGTATTTTAGTCATTTAGGACAGACGTGGAAGTCTCCACAAGTTTTCGCGTTTTGGAACACCAGATGGCGCTTTATGAACGCTGATACAAATTTGTATTTTCGTGGTTTGATTAATTGAAAATCAGAATTTCAGTCTTGTCACGGCACATGAAAAAAAAATACTGCTTTAAACTGTGACCTCCAGACGCAAAAACGACGACCTCCGAGGTGTAGTGGCTAAGCACACTGGGTTTCAAGGCGTCGCCGCTCCTTTGCTTTGCTTTTCTGGAATTTTCTATATTATCTTGGGTCTGGGTGTGGTGGTACCTACCACCGTTGTATCTGATTTCCAAAATACAAGTGTCTACTTACTTTGGGATCAGAGCAATGTAAGTAATTGGTGTCCAAAATTTATAAATTTATTGAAAAAAAAATCACTTCTTATGAAATCAGTCTGTGAAAAAAATCTCCGATCTTTTTTTGACAACAGTAGTATCTTTTGATTTCAAGTTTCAATTATACTTACAAAAATACCTTATCTATAGAAGTCGTTCAACAAAGCCAAGTCTAGACATGCCAAAAGAAGTTGCTTACTTTTATTAGCTGGATGAATCAAACGTTATAATGCCTGACTTTGTACTCAGAAATAACTTGCCTTGTCGACCTACTAACGGCTTTGACCTAGGAGATCGATCTCACTCAGATTCATAAGCCCAGTAACATTCGATTTAATGTCATTTCGATTCTTTTTCATCGAGGATATTATCCTATAAGACTGGAAAATTAAGGCGGCAGATGAATACTTTTGTATTTTGATATCATAAAGTTATGTGGATGATATGCTATTATTGTTAATGGACATCACAAACACACATACATTAAAAGACACAAAGACACGTACAGCTTACAAATAAAGAATACCATACATAAATCAAGTAGATCTTTAGAAAATATATATAGGGTAAGAGCGGGTATTACCGGTCACCTAAGGACAAAAACAAACAACTCCTAAAATAATCAACTTATCTTTCTTAAACTTTTAGAAAAGGAACATAATCTTATCCTCTAACTAATGACTTGAATTGAGATCACTAGTAATTATATTTTTGATATAATTAACTTTAGAAAAAAAAATGTGATTGACCGGCATTAAACTCCATGGAGGACAATTCCGGTCATCACGGTTCTTATGCCGGTCAGCGAAGCTTAAGTCCGGTCAAGCTTTTCTGATACATATATCACACATGTAGTTTTCAGGTGTGTCACTACCTGAACATTCAGCATGTGCCCACAACCCACAAATAACACATCTGTACCAGATCTCATTGTTTCTTCCGTAGTCATCACATAGAACACACTTGTTTTCCAAATCATTATTTTCTTCAATATTTGTGTCATCATCTTTATATAAGTCAGTCATCTCTACATCAGATTCCAAACTGCCGCTAGTGCTATTTTTTTTCAGATTTACTTTTAGTTTCAGTTTTTTTCAGTTTTCTTTCTTCTTTTTTAATCAATGTTTCTTTAAATGAAGTTCCTGTTATGTAGGTGGCATGTCATTTACTGTTTCTCTTCCTATTATCTGTGCTTTTCTTGGGTATGGGCAGAAGATCATTTACATTTGTCAAACATTAAGGGGAAGTGACAGACAGAAAATTAGACAAGCATGTAGTTGTTGGCAATGCAGTGCTGGAAGAATCAGTGCAGGCAGAATATCAAGCTACAGTTTTCTTAACTGCAGTGATAGGTGAACCAACAAAAGAAGAGCTAGCTGTGGCAGAAGATGTCATCGATGCTGAAGTGGATTGGTCAAGGATGGTTGAACTAGCTATACGAATTGAGGTTTTTGTCGAGTTTGAAAGGCATTACCCGTCAAACGGTATTTTAGAAAAGTATAGCGGGTAACTCCGGTCAGCGTGACCGGCATTAGACGACAGAAGATATTTTTGTAAATTATATTTTTTTACAAAATTAATAAAACAATGGTGTGAAATAACGATAAATATTATAAAGTCGATAAGTAAGCACTCTAGAAATCAAATAAGAATTAGTTTAATGTAAAAAATTAAAGACTTAGTCCTTATTTTCGACGGACGAAAAATTCTAACAAAATGGCGCGAAAACTGACGACGTACATTTAACCTCAGCGTGTAATCGGAACTGAGTGGCGATCTGCGGGGCGCGGTCGGGAACGATCACGCCACCTTGTTTTGATGTGTGTGTGCATTTAGCGCGCCATTTTGTATGTAATAGTAAAGTGACCGGTATTATCTCCTGACCGGAGTTACCCGCTCTTCCCCTAAATATAGGACTAAAAATTATACACAAATGCCGCTCAGTATGAATTTAAAGAAATGTGTGTATGTAAAGAAAGAAAGAAAGAAAATACATTTATTAATTAAGGACATATCACACATATACACAAAATTAAAATAAAACATAAAAAAGTGGAAGCAGAAAATAATAACAGTAAACAAAACTATTAATAAGCATAGCCAGTGTCCGTTGAGCGTCTGTAATGTCCCAATCAAGAGGACCTCACTCAGCATATGCCAGACCCCCAGAAGGCCCTGGCGCTGGCACTATGTCGGTGACGTCTGAACCTCGATCAGCATAAGCGAGGTGCTCTAGAGAACCTGACGTTGGTTTTCAGTGGTCCCTACCGAGTGAGATACATGGACGCCAAAAACTGACGCCAAACTAACATTACTAAATATACGACACATAAAATAACTATGTAACAAACTAGAAATATATGACTTGAATACACACATAAGTGTGAATACGTACGTGTTTCATATTATGTAAGGCCAATACTCATAACTCAAAAAAAAATATGTCTCGGCGGCGCAGCGGTTAGAGAGTTGCACTTTAAAGCGACGGCTGCGCCAAAGGTCATGGGTTCAATCCCGGGTCGGGCCAAAAATATGTACCTGGATTTTTTGTTCAGAAATTCTCAGGGTAGCCCGGAGTTTGAAAGTTGGCGGTGTTTCACCCTCGTGCCTCGGAAAGCACGTAAACCCCTTGGTCCTGCGCCTGATATCTCTCCGGACGTGTCAGATTGCTGATCCATCGGGCTATAAGAGTGAAAGGAATAAAGAGTGCACCTGTGTTTGCGCACACACTTGTCACTATAGTACGAGTATGTCCCGCGCAGTCGGATAGTCGTTGTGGCTGGCAACAGTAGTCGAAATCAGATAGGGGGACTATTATTATAATTATTATTACATTCAGGTAATAAAGGTACTGTACTGGAGATCCATAGCCATACACCTTGTTCGTTTAGAAAGTCGCCATAC
Source organism: Pyrausta purpuralis (assembly GCA_963924145.1). NCBI lineage: Eukaryota > Metazoa > Arthropoda > Insecta > Lepidoptera > Crambidae > Pyrausta > Pyrausta purpuralis. Next base: position 15,450,889 of record OZ001651.1, on the reverse strand, counting down.
TAGGTGGTGGATTAAACTCGTTGAAGTGGAAAGCAGATGGGTGAATCACATATTAAAAATTATGGTAAAGTATTTTTTTTTTTCATATAAGTTTACCAGCAGTTATTACAGGCACTAACATTTCGATTATTTAACAGTGTTATTATGTAAAGTTAAACATCACTTGCACAATACAAGTTTGGTGGTAATGTACTACCTTTGATGTGCTGAATGACTTGTCTCTTCTTTAAACTTCTCTATACAAATAACAGCGCAAGGTAACGAAGACTTTAGGTCATTTAAAAGCTATTCAAAAATGAATTCGATCATTTTAATTAATTGCAAGTTCAAAATAAGATTCGAACTCTGATTACAATTTGAAATGATTGTCAAATTTCAATGAGATCGTGTGATCTTTTATTTATAAAAAAGGAATCCATATTTCCCTTGGTTACAGCCGCGGCATCACGTGTGAACGGCTGGACAGATTTTGCTAGTTGTTTTTTGTTGTGTTTGTCATTGACAGGAGAAAGATCTTATGAAAGAAAAGAAAAATAAGAAATATGCCCAGAAAATCATAAAATCTAAGAGCATCTACTTTCTAACTAGGGCGGAAAGGGGTCGGGGGACTTCGCTGGGTCCGCTAGTTAATGAAACCATTTTGTTTTAATTTAAGAGATTTTACATCCTGATATTTCAATTTAAGAAATAAGATACTCGTACCTAATAAATTAGAAACTGAATAATGTTAGATAAGAAAGTAAAAGTTTCAACGCATATTCTTTAATGAAAAGTCATTTTTAATGAAACTATTATTTTGCTTTAGAATACATAATACTAAATAGGTGTTTTTTTTTTATAAAATGTATATATTATTATAGTGAATTGATTGGATGTCACGTCACGTACATATCTAATGCTAAAACCATAATTCCGTAAAGCAACAAAATAGACCATACAATTACAATTTTAAATTCTATCTGAACGCACAGTTCGGTCAAGGATTAAAAAAACACCCCTATTTGCCCTTTAATTAAAATGTTGCCGCTTTTTACCCAAGGTCTATTAAATTCCGCTCCACTCAGTTTGAAAGAGAAAAATATTTATATTAAGCCTTTATTATTTACGTAAATGTCGCACTTTATGAATAATGGATGTCTTATAAATTTAATTGTGAGTCAAGTCGCCTGGTTAAACAGTTTGCTTCGAACTTGTGCCGTAGAATTCACTTGCGGAAAATGTGACTATTTTGTGATTTTAGATGTTTTAAGTGCTTCCGCTTTGGGACTGGGATAATTCACTCTGCAATCATAAAAGCCGGATAAATGTTGTTTCGGAAGCGTTTATTTAAACTTGGATCTTGCCGTGATTTTGACTGAGGAGACTTGCAATGCAAATAGGGTTAGTAGGCAAAGTTCAAAAGTCTCAATTAATATAGCAGGATAGATGATATAGTTTTGTAAAATAGTTTAAAGTTTTAGTTTGTTATATTATAACGGACTGTTATTTAAGAATCGCGTTAGGCCTCTAAACTTACCTTCTTACTTCTCCTGTATATTGTATCGTTACAAAGTGTTTTAAAATGAACAGTACAGCTATATTAAAAAGGAAAATGGTGCATCTGGTGCATCACCACAGGGTTAAGACCTAACAAATACTTACTTCTTTCCAAAAACATTAATATTCACTTTCAATCAGTTGTCTGCACAAAAATTTGAAACAAGGGGAGTTTTAAATGAAAATTCAATCGTTTAATCTCATTAAGTACAATAAACTTAATTTGGGGAACTCCAATCGCATTCACGTAAAAACTGTTGAAAGATAGCCTGTGGCTATACCTACAGACACATCTCAAAAAGGAGAGCTAATTCATGTACTTATTATTAAACTGAATAAATAAAGGTTTTTCTTACCTCTTTATTAAATGAAGCTTAACATATTAAGAAACGTTGTAAGCTTCCTAAGCTGTCCTTTGGCTGTTTTAATCAATAACTGACTAGTTGTTTGATGTCCTCCATTTGTAAATCGTAGATAGGGCCAGCGCTAATGACTCAGCTCACCTAAACAAAACCACCATTTCAACTTTAACTTTAATTTAAAACGTAAAATGTAAAACTTTGTTCGATGAATAATTTGAAGTTTTGTTTCTTAGATTCCGTTTTTTAGGCTGTTTTCCCTCATTATTTCATTACAGTTAGGGCTGGGTTGAAGACTATTAGCAAGGTCAAAAGTGGTGGATAGTAAACAGCCACCAGATATGGTGGTTAGCTGCAAATATGCTGAATAAGCAGTCCCTGACCAAACAGCGACAGGATTACCAGGATGTAGTGGGAGTCTTGTGGGATGGGCTCCTCTATAGAAAGCTACAATATTCACTTACAATCCTGTGTCTTGACGAGTAAACGCCTCCATTAAATAAGCGTTCCCCTGGTGTTGGGTAGCAGCAACATCAGTACTGACAGATGGCTGAAGATATAGTATATCTGGAAAGGCTTATTACGTGGCATTAAGAGGCGGGAAACCCCCGGTTCCTAAGCTGCGGTGTGGAAGGCAATAGGGAAACCACCATATTAACTTCCCTAATTTTGGAGTTTATTATGGAAAAAACTCCACCAACAAGAGCTTAGGTCTTAAATAAGATGATGACTACATTAACACATACTTTATGATTCAACTTCATTGGTGTTTCTATTTTTTTTCTAATCTTTTGTAGTCAGGCATATTAAATTGACTCTCTTATGTAAAGAAAACTGACTTATTAGAGCGCTTTCACACTTAGGCGACTTAAGCACGGTCGCGTGACAGCCGCGCTGCTGATAATTTCATACATAAATGACAGCAGTTAGCCTTCACGTTAAAACTAATGTGAAGGCGCACTAACCATAGTTATAAGTTGAGATCATGTAGAGATGTTTGCTTTATTTAATCTATGCCAGAAGCCCAAAGCTCTCTATCGATCAACTGACCGTGTAGAGACCCTCATACGGAATAGCCAGCCCCTTTGTAATCAAAACAGTAATCAAACGCCACGAATTGGGGAGGACGAGTTAAAACTTTATTTGAATTTTAAATACGCTCAATAGGCATGAATACTGATAGTCTATGCAAGCTTACGCACAGTCAACTGATCGCAGCACTTTGCAAATATGCAAATCCGCTTACCCGGCGATGATTTATGGAAGTTTATTTATTTATTTTAGACCTAAAATGACAGTATTAGGTGCATCATTATTAATTCAAATATGTGGTTACCCATTGACTTGAAAGCACCCAAATAATAGGTACGATCACCATAATATAATAAAAAACAAGTGACGGTAAAAATAAAATAAAAACACTTTTCAGCATTTCAATCGAAAGCCGCTCAATCACCCTGCAATCATCGAGTGTGGTAGAGCAAACTTCAATTAATTTTATATTATCCGCTCTATATCCCCTATCACAATACAACAAAAAGAACTTTTCAATAAAAAATACAATGGAGCTAGTATCGATCTTTTAATTTAAATAGGGATTAGCGTGTTGTGTACTTTGTCTGTCTATTCAAGCAGTTTCACCCCTTCAAAAATTTGCATAAAGCTTTAGTAAGCCATCTGTGGTCCTCTGTCGTGTTATTATAACATTAATTATTTGCATAGAATTAGACACATGCGCTATTTTGTGGAGTTCAAATGTAATTGTGCTATTAGGATACCAAATATATTTTGTCGGTTTTACGCAGTACCTGTTTTGAATTTTTAGAGAATTAAAATATTATTTTCGTATTTTTTAATAACATAACGTGTTTGTATAAAATCCATCAATTTTAATCTCGTTGTATTTATTGAATTAAGTTTGGTCTACCAATTAGATTTGTAAAACATCTGATTACATTTTTTTTGACGTTGTTTATGATTGGATTCACTTTCGTTATACCTAATATACTTTTTTCTTCTTAAAAGGATTTTTTGATCGCATTGAAAACTATTTTTTTTCTTTAATAGTTTTTTATAAATTTTCTATCAGAAGGCCCAATATGTATGGCCGTGTTTTGCAGACTTAAAAAAGAAGATTATACAGAGTGTTACAAAAGGCTTTACGAAGCCTTAAACCTTGCATTTAGATATCAAACCAAATCGTATTTAACAAAAATTATCGCTGGAAAACGACTTTTATTCTAGGCATTAAAATAATAATTAAAAACATTAAAAATATTTATTTGCCACAATGCGCATGGATCGCTCAGGCTTAGCGACACGCGCTCATACAAAGAACGTGCTGAGTTTTGTGCGTGCAAACGCTAGCTATGTGCGCCCGCGCTATGCACAGTTTATGGTCTGGGGCCCCATTTTTGAATCACTCGCTTGAATATGGCGTGTGAATTCCGTTTGAAATGGAATTAAAATCAATAAGTACTTACAAAATTTAGTTGTGCTTTAGAATGTTTTTAACACTCACAGTGTCACACGTCACGCAATTGACGTTTTCACAAGAGACCACAAATTTCGCAGGGTTGGACTGACAGCACGGTAGCTCAATTGGTAAGAGCGTTTGGCCCGGTCAGCCAAAAGGTTGCTGGTTCAAGTCCCGCCCGTGTGCAAATTTTTGGTTTCTTATTTCATCTTTATGAATATAAAATTCAGTTGTGTTTTTTCGAATCAGTCCCGTATGGAATTATACTAAGTTTTATTGAAAAATCGGTAATCAATCAATGAATATCACACGTCATCTTGACACGAGTGATTCAAAAATATGGGCCCTAGGCTGGGATCTTGCGTTAATCGAATTTTGTTCATGTGGTAATTCGACAACGAGTTTCACTGATATACTAAATAATACAATTAGCTTATCTACACGTAAAAAACAACCGCACGAAGAAATCGAAATGCATAGAAATCGTGACTCTGAATCTTAAGCAAAAGCTGTTTTTTCTTCGAAAAAGAAAAGTCGATCGGTGATCTTTTTTCGAATAGCACGAGAATTGGCAGACTATTAAAAAATATCAAGATGTTTCTTTGATAAAACCTATAGAAGATTTTCATTTACATATGTCTATAAAAATGATCGAACTATCAATATCTGAGTAAGGCGTCATTACCACGTAAAGTGTCTTCAAAAAATTGTTGGTGCAAGTGGGGGTATGGTACAATACGTGGTTTCGGCTTCGTTAAGCTTTTTTTCTACACTCTGTATAACATTCGAATGAAGAAAATTTATTTAAATTAAAATTGAATCCAATGTTTTTTTTTTATACAGCTATAGTATATCTTTTAGAACATAGATCACAATCGGATTCCGAGTAACGGTATACACTCGTATATTCAGTTTATACACACGCGTTTTGATTCTTACCCTAAAAGATATCACATTTAAAAAATACTCCACACCTAAATAATGCCCGCAGAAATCCTTAATACACGTGGACGAAATAACGGGGCACTGCTTGTTAAAAATGAATTCATTTCAATACATATTTCTACCTGCTATAAATTTACATTTTTAATTAGGTACGTTCTAAAAGCAAACTTTGTATGTAAAAATATATTTTAAAATTAACAAAGGCTTTAAATACTATTTATTCAAACCTATTAATTCTCGTGATAATTTATATTAATGTAATCGTAGTATCGGATGTACTATTTATCCAAGTTTTTTTTGACAGAATAAGAGTGTAGATTGAAGAAACAAACAGAAAGTGTAAAAAAGGTCTGATATTATAACAAGGTCTGCCAACGCGACCCGTCATAATTTTATTAAGAAACTCTGCGAACTCTGAGAATAGGGAATTCTTCAGCTGTGGCTACTAAGTGTCAAGGGAGTTCTGACTGCCACCAGTCTTAATTTGCTCTTCTTTAATGGTACTTGTTCAATTTTTCCAAGTGACTTTCAGGAACCTCGTAATAAAGCATACAATACGAGGGTCAAACTGAAAGTTCTTAGAAAATCAAAAACTGATTACATTAGCCAGTTATTAGTTTTATTATATCTTTTCAAAATATTGTCCATTGACGTCAATACACCGCTGCATGCGATGGAACCACTGGGAAAAGCACTTTGCCCACTCGTCCTTAGGGGTCTCTTCAATGGCATCGCGATACGCAGCCACCGCTTCTTCAGCATTCATAAACCGCTTTCCTTTAAGTTTTTCTTTAATTTTTGGAAATAAATAAAAATCACAAGGCGCGAGGTCGGGGCTATACGGCGGGTGACCCAGTAATTCAACGTTTGATGTCGCCAAATAGTCGATCGTTCGCTTGGCGGTGTGCGACGAGGCGTTGTCGTGGTGAAGGAGGATCCTACTGCGAGGTCGTTTCTCTCGAACTTTTTCCAAGACAAGTGGCAAACAATTGGTAGTGTACCATTTTGCAGAAACTGTTTTTTGATCCTCTAACACAATTGTTGCGAAATGACCTATCCTTCCAAAGAACGAGGCCACCATTTTTTTTCCCGCACTTCGATCTCTCTTCACTTTAGTTGGCAACTCCTCGAAAGGAAACACCCACTGAGCAGATTGTCTTTTGGTTTCAGGATCATAACAGTAAATCCAGCTTTCGTCACCTGTTAGTATGTCGAACACAGCATTTGAGTCACCTCCGTTAAATCTTTCAATCATTTTACGGCACCAATCCACACGATGGAGTTTTTGAGCCTTAGTCAAATTATGAGGTATCCACCGGGCGCAAAGCTTCCTGACCGCTAAATGTTCGTGGAGGATTTTGTGCACTTGACTCATACCGATGCCTAAGCTTGTCCGAATCTGCTGATAGGTCACTCTTTTGTCAGTCTCTATCATACGCCGCACATCACAGATGTTATTTTCAGTCGTAGCCGTAGAAGGCCGTCCCTCACGTACATCATCAGTGAGATTAGTGCGACCACGTTTAAACTCATTAAATCAGTTATAAACAGTCGCACGAGATGGGGCTTCATCGTGAAAGGCCAATCGTAGTCTATCATAACTTTCTTGTTGACTTAAATGACATCGAAAGTCATAAAAAATCATTGCACGAAAATTTTCTCGTGTTAAATTCATGTTGACATGACACAGACAATTTTCAATTTGCCGCCAAATCGTAAAACAAATGAAATATTTACTCAGTAATATTGGCAAAGAGTTCTATTTTCAAATTTTAGAATATTTTTTTTATTATATTGTTTATAAGTGGCCAGTTCTAAGAACTTTCAGTTTGACCATCGTATAGGAAAATGGAGCCACACGCGCGCACATAGAGTTCTATATATTTCGATTTATTTGAGTAACTACTGCACACAATATGATACTTTGGTCTTTATCCTGTATGATATTTATTTTCTCTATTATTTCCCTCCATCTCTGTAAGTGATGATTTAAAAAAAGTTTATGACAAAATATGCTTCTGATAATATGTTCGATCGCGCATATTATCAGAGATCGCTGATATTTTTTTCTATGTAACATCATCATTTTTGTCAAAACAAGTTTACTGCTCCATAAAAGCCTTGCACAAATTTTGATTCAAGCATATATGTGTATACCAGGGTTTCTTATTTTTTTTGCAGCCATGAACTCCTTTAATTTAAATCGCTTGAAAAAGAAACGTAACTCTGCACTTACGTTTATTTTTCAAGCGATTCTGAGCTAAATTAATCCCCAAAAGACGTCTACTTGCTACGTTTCCTGATGATAAGACATCGTCGTCAATAGATAAGTGTACAGACTGACTTACCACGGACCCCTGACAGGGGGTCTACGGACCCCAGGTTAAGAAACCCAGTTATGCACCAACATATTCGATTGTGTTGTACAATTTACATTTATTTACGAAAAAAAGTTTTATACTCAATTATAATACTAGTAATAGGGATAAGATTGCTATTTCACAATTCAGGCTTCGAAAGGTTGGTAATTCTTTCATGGATAATGTATAAAAAATTTCCAACCAGAACACATTGTAAACTTGCCGGTTATTCAATTTAAAACTGTCATTAAAGAAACCCTAATGACGAAAGGGTATTATAAAGTAGATCATTATTTAAAAGATAGTAATGTGTGGACTTGAATGAACACTACACATATTGTAAACATTTTGAAAAGAGGCATTGACAATAGTGACTGAGTTTCTTGCGCACCTTCTTCTCAGCACTAGCCTACAATTGTCCCGAACCTGTGGTAGGGTTTATATTGGGACGTGTAAAAGTGTCTTTAATATGCCTATTTGCATAAATAAACGACTTTTAAGTTTTTTTTTGTATGTGATAAACGTAATTAATATTGAAGACTGCCCCAAAAACGCTTCACTGTACCCATGCAAAAATTCTTTCATTTTGACACGAACAGGATGGACGGTGAAGATCTCTGTGTTTCGCACCCAGATTCAAAAGGCTAAGTAGTCTTGAGAAGCAAGAGCACCTCGCTCTTGACCTGAATATAACTTACGAGGGTGCACGTCGTGCTTAGCTTGTCTTTAAAACGTACAGGCCTACAAAGGGTGTCAACTGTTTCAAATGGCATGACAGTTTAGTAACGTAAGCTAATAATCGGCCAGTAGTGAATAACTAGCTTATAAACACATCATATTGTGACAGGATCAATCAGAAATTCTTAGGCAGAGATTCGCGGACTCAAAAAGAAATATACATTTTACTAGAATCATTACCAAATCACCAATAAAAACTACATATAAACTATTAAAGCATGTTTCTGTACGGAAAAGTAGATTTGAATTATAAGAATTAGGTAGATTCTTTTAAGTGTGTTCTGTAATCTTTGTACATATTATATTTGCATGTTATGATAATTCAAAGTATATCACGTTTTTGTCTCATTGTCGGACTCACTATTAAATTTTATTAAATGCGGTTTAAATCTAGCTAGTACAAACTCCAAATTCAAAAATACGAAAAACTATTTAAGGCTAGCCTGTATTAAAGGGGTGTTCGCGGTGGTCGCGGCCGTAATCCCCCGTTCGCTGGCCAAGCAATTATCTACGTGAAATAGTGTCCGTATTAGAAGCACTTACTTTGTACTGGCTTAAACTGGATTACGTCCACTGTAAGTAGCCGTACTGGTATTCGGTATGGAATAACAGTATTAGTGCAATCAGTACAGTTTGGTAGAGTAAAGTGAAGTTGAGGTACTCTTATAATGCTTAGAGTGAAGGTTTAATTTTAGTTGTATGATAAAGGTACAGTTTTGTAGCTACGAGTATACGGGAGCAATATTATCAGTCCAACTAACCAGCTTTAAACTTTGCCAAAGTAAAGAAATCTTATTAAGCATTGTAACTATTAAATCTTTTATCAAAACAAATGTAGCTATTAAATCTTTTATCAAAACACGTATCAACATTTTCCTGGACAAAACTAAAGAACCTCTTACAGCAAATTGAATGAGTGCGAAAAAACTGAGCTGCCCAAAGCAAATGTTTGTAAAAGATACAGCCTCCGCAAATAGACGCGACAGGCCACTTTCCCAAAAGATAAGGAGAGTACCTACGTCTCACACATAGAACGTACTATGGGCCGTTTGTGGGATAAAAAATCTCCGTATAATGGGTCCCATACGGGCCTTTTATATAAGAATACAAGCGATATACCAAAATGTTTTCCTAAAATGTCTCCTCCATTTCGGAGTATTGACATAGACAATGTACTGTTGCGGACCCAAGGGACGTTTTCTAAAACAAAGACGTAAAAACGGGAGATTAGAACCGATACAGTTTTTTGGTTGGTCAAACATCGTGACAGCGTCTTTTTTGATGGTTGAGTATATACAGGTGGGATGACAGGTTAACAATCGCAGTGCAAAGCACTTTTGAATTGACTGAAGCTTAGTGACGTTATTCAAAAAAGATTTTGTTTGATGTGACTTTGAAGAAAATATACCTTAGCCAATAATCATTAAAATAGCCGTTCTGACATTTGGCTAATGTATTTTTTTTAAACGCACAATCTTAAATATTCAACCGCCGGTAATGACATTTAAACAGTACTATCACTATCACGGAAATCAAAATATTCCACAGCCTCTTTTACATTGTTATCTTAACAAATAATCCTATTAACTCATTATACTTGCCAACTCATATCAAGCTTGCTAAGAAAACACAAACGTCTCTTGGTATACCTACTTAAGTATTATCGTCGAGATTTCTCATTAAAAACATATTACGCAAGAATTGTGCCAAGCTTTTGGCTGTAAAAAGTAACATACACTGGCGTATGAAATACTTTTGCTTGGAGATGACTTCCAAAACTTTGGGAAGCCTCAACCTCAAAATATATTTTCCCGTTTTATGTTACGAAAATCCAATTAAGATTTATTTGGATTTTCGCAACATATTATTCGATAGCGACCACATAAAACGTCAATAGCCCTTTATTTTGTATTTTTAGCTATTATTTTTAATAGACCCAAACAGTATCACAATCAATGCATGATTACATCACAGGATATTGTTAGGTTTAAGAGGTTTTTTCTTATTTACGCATTTTAATAATTTGATTCCTTATTTCTAAACCAATCGGGTACGGTGTTTTTTTTTCATTACTGGCAACACAATCTTTAAAATGGTGGATAAAACAGTCTGACATCGAGTCGTCACTTTTAGGCGAGAGATCATCGTGATCAGTAGATTCTGTAAGTAGCCGTGTTTTTTTTTTTTTGGAGTAGGCGTGTGATATATCCTAGGAGTAAGAAAAGAAAATTGTAAGAAAAGTTCTCAAAATAACTCATGGATTTATAGTGAATAATAAGGTAGCGAACAAATGTAATTAAATTGAAGACTATTGTTTTTTGTATTACTAGACTATTGTTTGAAATGTGTTTTATTAAAGTATGTGAAAACGAATCAAAGAAATACAAATAAATATATGTGTATATGTTATAGGAAATTAATGAATTTAAAGAATTGTATACATTTTCTAGGAATGGAAATACACACTGCTTTTAGCAGCGATGCAGTCGCGATGCAGCATCGATGCAGTCGCAAACCGTCAACCTTTACACACTGCGCTACTTTTGATGCAGAAGCTGGAAATTGGCAAATTATGTACTTTATTTTGGCGACTGCATCGATGCAAAAAGTCGTAGTCTGTAAGGGTTCTTAATAAGTAATATGTTATTTTTTTAATAATTCAAGGATAATAGTTTTTTATTAAGATAATCAAGAAACAATAATACGGTTAATGATTATAATATCTTTACACTTCTTGATAATTTAGGAAATAGAGTTTTGATTTAGACTCTTATTGAGACTAACAAGTTACAATCAATTGAATGTATTGCATTTCCAATTACCGTTTAGTAAATGTATAAAATTCATAGCAAATGTATCTTTTATGATGAACATTACGCTTTTACGGGTGATTTTTGATATTACTGTGAAATCTATCCTTTAACATATACAATAAATGTTTCCCAATAAATCAAATGATCTATCATATAATCTTTTATCAATTGTTGTTTTATTTCCTAACGAATGTACTCAATAAAATCAAACTGACCAGAATTAATGGATGACAAAACCCTCAAACTCCCTTCGGAAACCAATCCAAAACAGAGGATGTTGGGCATTATTTAAAGCTCCTGACACCATGTGGCATTGTAAAAACAGACCGAGGCGTCCCGTTTAATCCTGAGTGCGTACGCACCCGTTTCGAAAACCGTCATTCATTTGCATAAGTCCTCGGACGAGGACAGGCCTCCGGCCGAAGATGGGCAGTAAACTTTAATAAGTCCCGGCTGTCCTTCAGGCTGATTTGTCGGGCATACAACGGATTAAACTGATGAGGGATTTGTTACTTTAATGTGTATATTCATTCGGAATGTATCTGGATATGTAATGTATCTATTCTATTTTTAACATTTACGTAGCTTTAGATACACCGTTTTAAGTAGAAATTAAAATGAATATGTTTCTATACAATTGCCTGTTTGGGAATGCCCTGAGGCGTTCAGTCCGTCAATTACAAAACTCAGTGCGCACACTTGTGCAAACGCAAATGACCTAATTAAATAACTAATTGTAAATAAGCAAATAAGGCCTTTTAAAAACAATAATAGAAAATAATATTCAATGAAAAGATACCAATATAAGGTTTATTTTTATTATTTCAAACTTTTATAACGTCAATGATTCAATTCGAAGTAGGGTATGGCAATACAAAAATGGCAACAATTGGCAAAAAAGCATCGTCGCGCCACAAGTTCATCCAATAAATATTCCTAACTGCCATTCCGTAAGGAAACAAATGCTTGAAAACACTGCGATGGCCCCGGCAAAACACAATACTGCCGCGACCAAGTGAGCCGTGTCCAACATATTCTGTTTGCCCCGAAAATTGTGGGCTTTCATTGCCTCCTCAATGCCCTGTTTATTCCTTTTTGAATGTTGTTTGTTTAGTAATCCACGTTATAGATGGGTAATGTCTGCGATGCTAAATCGTCAGAAGGAAACCATCTGAATTATATTGGTCTCACCACTTGAAATATTTAGTGTTAGTCCATTGAAAGAAAAGTATATTCAATTTTCTACATTTTTGAAATTATTTATATTTAATCATCTTCTTTCTTGCCTATTATGAGACGATGTACCTATAATAATGTACCTAGTACACAAAAATCTGCGGTATGACGAAGTATAACCCAAGTGACAAATGTGTTTTGCAAAAATGAGCAAAATTACTTCTGAAAAATACGGCAGGGTCTGCCTCTCCCTGCATATATAAAAATGAAAAAAATAATGACTAAAGTAATGAGCATCATAATTCACACGAGCTGACCTAAATTTTTGTGACAGACAAGCATACGACGTATTACGAAACGCTTGGATATGAAGCCAATACATAATTATGATTTTCTTTTCGAACTACCTTATCAACTTTAGTAACTCATTTCATCCGTTTCAGTTTCCTCCTGCAAATATGTAAATAAATAACGATTGAACGAGCTTTAAAATAAGTTTAATAAAAAAACACGCTGTACAACTTCAAAAGAATTGATGGAGTTCAAAATATTTCCCTTTTTTTTATAAGTTCGCTTCCAAGATATCTTTCAACTTGTAAAGAAGCTTCGTTGATGAAAAATGACGATCTATTTTTCCCCGTCGTCCATATAATTCGGATCATGCGGCTGGTTGCACAATTCCGCAGTAAAGAGATTATATTTCATAAAGTTAGGACGGAGGTCTATTAATTTTCCAAGGATTAATGGAAGATTTTAAAATAGACTTCCTTCAGCCAATTGCGTCTCTAGAACTATAAAATGGGGCTATTACATGATCACGCAAAATTGAATACCCTTTATGTTATGTGGAGTGGCAAGAAGCAATCTTATCATAGCTAGCAAATGCTGTTGACTTACAAAAATTACATCAACGCTAGCATTATTATTGATATTTTCTTGTTTATAGAGGTATGTTTTTAGCAAGTATTCATTCCCGGCAGCTTATATTTATGATTCATAAATATGCAAGTATATTCTAAGCGAGTAGGTGGTGAAGAAGGTACATATTCAAGTACTTACCACAAAGTGAAATATCATGTCATCCGGGTGGAACTTCACTTCACAAATTAAGTCTGCATTCACCAACATCTTAGAATGTGAGTAAAGCGTTCCTTAATTCCTGCTTTTTCATGATTTTTTTCTTCATTTATTATCATTTGGAAACTATGCCCTTAATTGGCGTCATTCATTTTGCTTTTTGCTTCAATTTCCTATACTTTGTGTTATTAACTTTCAATAGGTATTTTTAAATAAATTAAATTTGGCGTTAAACGATGACAGAGAAATAGGATCTAAAATATTAATTGAACGCATAAACTTCAGTACATACCTTAGTTGTTGCAACTATGTAAGTGCACCTTCACATTAGAGTGATGCAGCGCGACAGACAGCACGACAGCAGCTGATGCTTGTATAAAAACAGCGGCGCTGCTGCTCAAGTCGCCTAAATGTGAAATCACTAACTCGTTTGTAAAGATTAAGGGAAATAGTTAATAGATGCAGATAGGGCTTCCGATAGAAGCACAGAGGCATTATGAATTTGCATGCCAATGTTATCGGCTTCGGAACTAGCTAAGAAAGTTTACAAACAGTACAGCATGTAATTACAATTCGATATTGTCCGAAGTGGGGTGAATTTGCATTTAATGCATCGGAAAACACGTTATTTGCTAAAATTAAGGAACTTTGGTTTTATACGTTAATAACTACAATCTGAAACTTTCGGGAATGCGGATATCATCATCATTATCAGCCAAAGAACGTCCACTGACGAACATAGGACAGTTTCCGACGGCAACCGATCACAAGCGGTCTGCATCCAGTTTGATCCTGCAATATTTACAATGTCGTCTGTCCGTCTTGTCGGCGACGTCCTACGCCGCGTCTATTGTCGAAAGGTCTCCAATCTAGAACTTTTCTGCCCCAACGGCCATCAGTTCTTCGCGCTATGTGCCCTCCCCGTTGCCACTCGAGTTTACTGATCGAGTTACCTTATTTCTTCTAAGTATCTCATCATTTATTTTGGGATTTAACGCCCCTAGTCCAACGCCGCGTTCATAACATATCTACCTACATGTGATAGTTGCAACCTTGTAGGTATTGTTCAGCCGCATTGCTGCCGCATGCAAATGCGTTGGTATACTAATGGCGTTAATGGTTTCAATTTATTAAAGGATATTTAAATTTGACTTGGAACTTTTAAACAGAACCGAAACAGGTCTCGATAAAGCGCACCAACTAAGAATAATTAAATCCTTTCAACAAACGACAACTATCATGAAAGTCAAGTTTTAAAACTTTCTCTTAACGAGACAAGATGAATATAGCTCCAGGATGTTTTATGCTTCAGTCTCATCTGCGGTTGCTTCTGAATAATGGGCCGCATTAATAAGCAAGGATGGTTTTCACTCCAACTAGGAGTGGGATCGCGTAAGAGGTCCTAATTAATTATAGTGTCCAAGATAGGTAGGCAACTACACCTACAGAGACGGGAGCTATCATTTTAGTCTAAGTGCGGTGGAATACTCATCTGTCATAATTAAGCTATGGACGATGTTGCAACAGATGGGTTCATCAAGTCAAACTTGAAAGCAGTACTTACAATCAGTTGAGGTTCAATTCCTAGGTATGTAATATATAGAGTCAAGGGAATCGGTATTTTTATTACTGAATTCTGAGTAATATTTACGTAGTTTACTTACTACCTCATCGTCTTATGTACATGTAGGTAATATAAGTGAAGGGATTAATCAGATTCATATGTCTTAAACAAAAATAGTTTCATAAAATAATAAACCAAGAGTCCAAAGGAAGTTTTTGTTGTCATAACAAGTCTTGAGCAGATGCCAAAAAAGTTTTTTGGTCGGCGCCCGTTGATGCGTCCACCACGCAAGATAATTCATACTTCGTTAGTGAATAAATTAACATAATGTATCAAAAATGTGTGCTCGTTAGATTTATTATATCTAATATATTTATTTTATTTCACATTTCATATACATAAAAGAAAGTCATGTTATTTACACCCCCTTATACCTCTTGAGGTGTAAAAGGGGTAATTATCATTCCTGAAGCATGGATCGATTTTCAAACTTTATATTGTTATATTTGTCGTTGCCCAGTTGGATAGTAGCTATAAACCGAGGCCGGGACGAAAGTTGAACACTGGAACGGACTAGCGACAAATATTGAAAGCAGACTTTTTAATGTAAAATATCACTTGTAGTATATAAAATAACATACTACCATATAAAATTAAAGATGGATTAATATTTTTCGTGTTGCGAATAATTGTAGCAAAATGTCTATATAACAACATTGAGACCTTAGTTAAACGGTTGCCATAATTATAAATGTGGTATTTTATTACGTGAAATCATGCAATTGCAGTTTTCAAATAGTTAAAAGCACGAGATGTCATGAATTATGCTTTAGTTGCATGCGGCTTGATACTTTGTCGCTTCGAAATTAATATAATTATGAATATAGTTTCCAGTTGATAATGCAGAAACAAATAATTATGATTTTTTTTTTCATTTCAATACACCGACGTTGATATAAAATGAAAGTCATATGTAGGTACTATATATTGAGGTAACTAAAGAAGGATAAGCCTTATCTTGATTTTATATTAGCCTTGATCTTATTTGATTGTAAAAGTAACTTTGTTAATTTGTTTTTCTTTGTCAAATACCACTTAAGCACACGCAATCTATCTCCACCAAATGAAATTCACGACAAAAATATATATCACGTATACACCTTACTTGATAATAAAGCTTTTAAGAATTCAGCTGCAGTCCATATTCATAGTGTTTGGGAATAGTTTAGAATGGTAACGCCAGCAAATTTGAAACAAAATTAAAGAAAATATGGACGCATAATTTGCAATGTACGCATACCGACTATAAATTAAAATGTAATTAACATCGCCATCCGCATGTTGTAATGACAGGCTATCAATTATGTCCGTTTTATTCTCTGCAGAAAATTTCGCTTATTGCGCTTAACAGTAGCAACATTTTATTTAATTGTTCAATTAATGTTCAAGTTTGTGCTTTAATATAATATCAAATATAAGTACGTTATTAACCGTATTTTCAGCATAGTACTTTGATCGTCCGTTTATTTGGATTCTATTTAATTGTTTAAATTTACTTATTCAAAAGCTAGCTAATGGTATCGACCCCAGATCGAGGAAAAACATATACCTAGCTCTCAAATTAAGATGAAGAAAAATGATTAAATTAAATGTGTTCTTAATATGTGCTTTAAGTTAACTATTCAAATGAATGAATTTTTTTTAGAGTTTCCTGTTTGAAGCGTGAAATAGAAAAAAGTCCATTTGTTTGGCTTTAGACCGAGAGGCGGAATTCAAAATGAGACAATTATTTTTTCGGAGGCCTCTTTCATTTGTCAGACCGCGGACTGTTTTTGCCTCGGATCATTATCAGAGCTTATTTACTCATTAATTTATCAATGTCCAGCAAATCGTCTTGTTTGTCGCAACGGGTCGAAGACTCTATTTGTATTTTGTTCGTGGCCCAAATTCCTGTCACTGTTTTCTGGTCGTTTAGTAGGGTTATTTGTGTTTATTCGTAGAAAGCTAACTGACGTCGTCTGTTCTAATAAGGCTTTTCTTTCTATAAGATTAAAAATGTTTTTTTAAGCAAAATATATTTTTTATGTAAATTTAAGTTTATTTTTCCTCTAAAACTAAAACTGCTGTTTAATATTGGTATTCATTAACTCTTAAAAAATATCAAAAGAATCAACCAGCTTTGTCTTCAATTTTGATTATTTTGTTATTTAAGGCATTATTTATCATGTTTTACAGGTCATTTCAAGGGCAATAAAAGTGCTTACACACATAGTATATACGGAACCCTTCGTGTGCGAGTCCGACTCGCAAATAGCCGTTTTTTTTTATAATGCACTATTGGTAATTAAGGGCTCTAGGAGGTTTTAGAGCTTCCTAAAATGTCATCATCATGTCATTTACTTATCAATATCGCTGTTTGCATACTTCTGAAACCACAATTTATTTAAAAAGTAGGTATTAACAGCCTCAGTACACTGATTAACATGTGTGATGAAATAATTTCGCGATGTAACATGCATTATTTATTACAATGCCATTCTAATCCTATAACTGTAGCTACAGATGTGCCGTTGCCAGCAACTTTTCCCTGCCATAGTAAAGAATATTTAAATAACACAGCTCAAATAGTCAGCAAATTTGGCAATATTAGAGATTACAAAGCTTTTCTTAGCATTGAAATATTTATCGTAAATATTCACATTTCAATCAAAGAATGATAAAAATCGCAATGTTTTCATAAATAACTTATGTTGCCGGCAACCTTCCCGTGCGGCAGATCTAGCTGTAGCTAGTGAGACAAGTCTATTGATTTAAGGCTTACAGCAGTAATCACACATCCTGCTACTTATGCAAATAAGCTTGATGTTTATGTAGATTGTGAACTACGGATCTGTCTATGCAATACTAAGGGGCGAACCAAAATGTCGTACTAAATCCCGTTGTGTAAGCACTTTAATAAGGTAGCAATACCTATATGTATAAATTTTGAAGCAACGAGTTTTTTGTAAAGACTTGGCCATATTTCTGGCTATGCATTAAAAACAATGAAGTAGGTAAGTTTATTATGTCTACTAATATTAATACAGGGTGGCCTAAACAGTGATATCCAAAAAGTTATTTTCATCCAGGGCTATATTTTGTTAAAAAATTAAATGAAATGAATCATACTACATTTAAAAAAATACCATAACACCATTAAAGTTGAGAAATTATTTGATTGAAAAATCTCAAAAATTATGAAAATACCTAATAATAATCTCGAAAACTTCGAAAATAAGGAATCCAAAAAAATGGATTTATCTGTTTTGGCCACCCTGTTTAACCTAAGCAAGTACGTAGATACCTAGCTTTAATTGATGGTCATTTAAATATACCATATCAGCCACCACCATACCATACCAACGAGAGGTCAAGTAATGATCGAGAATAAAGATACAGGTAAATGTGATATTTTTATTATAATTATAATCATTCAACAGCTAATGTGCTTCATAATTATCATAAATGGCTTACAAAGTTCTTATCATTACAACTATAAACAGAACATTGTTAAATGACGACATACATTTTGAATGGATTCATTATAACATGCTTGTTTGTTATTATTCCACTAAATATACGTTACCTAAACTGCTGTAGAATATTTTTAAATGTACAACAAAAATATTTTTAACATTTTCTTAAAAAACACAGCTCTAAAATTTTCAAAAATTTCACCATTAAATCACATTTTGCATACACAAGAAAAATCATTTGAGAAAAAAAAGGTAATCAAAAATTGATCCAGTAAACTTTCTCTCTGCAGTCCACAAAAACACTGTGATCCCTATTTCTAAATACTAAAGAGACGCCAAATGCTTTTGGAATTGGCGTTTTAGCATCTCTGTAGAATACCACTATAAGCATATCTACAGACCCTCCAGTTTCGCGGCACCATTTTGCAACACCCTCCTGCATGTCAGCCCAATCATCACATTCCGCTGAAGAAGATTTAGGGACGAAATTATATTCGGCATTTGGCCCTCCAAGATCAAAACCAACTAAAGTACCAGCTACGTAACCATCTTTGGTACCTGCCATCTGCTGTTGAAGTTTCATTTCAATCGTTGAAGAAATTTTAGTGTCATTTGTAATAGTTTTAATATAATCTTTATTTATATGAGCTTTGATAACAACTGGAACTGTAAAATCCTTAATTTTAGCCATTGAATAACTTTTAACAGGATTATTTTCTTCATTCAATTTAAAAACTTGTGTCAATATATTACTTCCGACACCTTCTATAGCCTCGCCGATTCCTATGACGTAATTATCGGGCACTTCAGTTGACGTAGAGAAAAAAGATGGTCGATAGTCACTTACGAATCTTAGGAAGTCATCACATTTCCCTTTATTTTTTTCTTCAACAGCAAGGTTATTATGTAAAACTGGTATTCTGGATAGTGCAGGTAATGCGCAAGTAGTCCATGTTTGCGAGCCGTCGCTTTTATTATAGTGACACCAAAAGTAGGTATCTCTTCCTTTACTGCACTGATCTGTGCACCTCTTTTTATCCGTAGTCAGACCAAGTATTTGGCCGTTCTCCAATAAATCTCTACGCTCATTCGAACTACAGTAATCCCATTTGCTGAAATCAGTTGACGTATAACACCATTCGTGTTCATCTGTAACGTCGTACATTCCGCAATTACTCAAACAATACTTCCGTTCGGTGTCTTTGTATTGAGATGTTAAGTAGATCGGTGCTTGTTCGTCAAGAATTTTGCAACTACGTGTTTCTCTCTTCCAATTGATGATGCATTGATGCGTTTCAGATGAACAACCGGTCAGGCAGGGCTCGCCATTATCATCTCTAATAGATCTGTGCGAATATACAGTGAACTCCTCGCTTACAACTAAACGCATTATAACAAATAAGAAAAATATGTCCGGAAGCCACATTTTTACTCTTGACTAATCAAGTGAAGTCAAACTGTGTACTGATCCCTTTATATACCTGCCTCATTTTTTATCGTATTGTTATGCACATTTCAATGCAATATTGAAATGGTATTATTCCATTTTAAAAATATCTTTGCTTGTTATTTGATTCCTGGGTCATAATAAGGAAACTGATTACGAAATTGAATTAAATACCTTTTCATTTAAACTTAGGTAAGTCTGACACAGTAACACCCTGATTAATGTGTGGTTTGTTTAGTGTCAGGTCATAAGGTGTTCTTAAAAGAAAATTCGATTGGAGTTTGTACAGCAAAATTTCAATTGTAACTGTACAAATTTATATTCTATATTGAAATCACCAAGATGGAAACCAATTAATGTGCCAATTTCATATTTGTTTTTGTCCTCAGTACCCGCCATTTGCTGTCATATCTTGTCTTAAGACTCGTGATTTGACGCAAAAAAGGTCGATTAAAATCCATAAGTATGTTCTTGGTAAAACAATTATGAAATAAGCCACAATAACTCACACAATATACTTTTTCAAAAAATCCCTCGAAAATAATGATGACGATGGTCAGAATATCTTTTGTTTTTAGCTGTCTTCTGAGATATTCAGCTTGGTGATTATACAGGGTGTTGTTTTGGTCAGTGACATCCAACTCAGGGATGATAATATGAGTAATGTTTATTCTAAACAAAATGTTTTTCTATAAATTCTGATCAAGTTTTATACAAGAAAACCTCTTCACAACATTCAAAACAATTACAAAACTAATGGGAAAACTCGCACCCTAGCGTATAGCTAGCGCTTATCTACGAAATACTACGCCGTAGCTAGTAACTCGATCGCTGTACCACATAAAAAAAGATTTTGTGGGTTTTTTCCATTTAAAAAATATATTTTTTTATATCTTTTTTGGCATCAGTATCGTTTGTACAGCCAACCCTGAGTCGCTCGTCGCTGACCAAAACAACACGTTGTATAAAGATATGAAAGCATCTAAATGAAGCGTGTAGATGATCCACATCTTACTTAGTCCAACATAATTAATATGACGTCTCAGAGTGCGACTTCAAAGTTTTCAAAGTTCACTACACTGCACTAGTTATGTAATAGTTATTCATTTGATAAATTTAACGAATTTTAGTCCAAAAAATAAAAACACCTGGGATAAAAAGTCTTAATAGAAAGCAGAAACTAGTAAACAACGCATCATGGAAATAACGGCAATAGTATTATACAATGTGTCGTGATAAAAGCACAAAATATTTTTTAATTTAATTGACCTAATTTTGAGAAAAAAAAGGTTTTATATCATGTATTAGTTTTTCTGGCACCTCTGATTATTTCTTGTTCTGCGGACGGTGCTTTGTCGAGAAAGGAGTCAGTAGGTAGTTATATCACCTGGATGCTGTGCCGTGCGGACATGTTATATACGACCTCCGTGGTGTAGTGGCTAAGCACGCTGGTTTCAAGGCGTCGCCACTACGAGGTCCCGGGTTCGATTCCCGGTCGGGTCAATATAGAAATCAAAATTTTCTATATTATCTCGGGTCTGGGTTTTGTGGTACCACCGTTGTGTCTGATTTCTATGACACAAATGCACTTAGCTACTTACTTCGGGTTCAGAGCAATGTATGTGATTGGTGTCCAATATTTATATTTATGATAAAAATAATAAATATGCGCCAAAAAATTGTGAGGTGTCGAAGTAAGGAATTTAAATGTTTGACACGAATCACATACATCCCAAAGTAAGTAGGTAATGCACTTGTGTTATGGAAATCAGACACAACGGTCAAACCACAACACCCAGACCCGAGACAACATAGAAAATTTTCTATTTTGACCCGACCGGGAATTGAACCCGGGACCTCAGAGCGGCGACGCCTTGAAACCTAGCGAGCTTAGCCTACATCACGGAAGTAGTCAAAGTTTCGTTGACATCGTCTAAAAAATATTTCTTGTGTTACGAATACCAGACCACTATTATGCCGGGGGCGTCTCCCATAAATACTTTAATACATATAAACATTCATGACTTTGGTACAAATGTTCGTGCTCATCACACAAACATTTGCCCCTTGCGGAATCCGAAGTTCAAACCCGCGACGGAATAGTAGTCAGGAGCTCTAACCACTACACAAAACGCATCGTCAGGACATTATTATTATTACTATCTACACCCATAAAGAACTACCTAAACATTTGTGTGCATGAACATGTCTGTTTGTATTGGTCTGGGTGTTTTCTATGTATATCATGTATGTATTTACAAACAAAAAGTATTTAAGTATTATAATATCCGTTGTCTGGCACCCATAACACAAGCTTTGAGTAGCTTACTTTGGGACTAGATGGCGATGTGTGGGAATGTCCAAAGGATATTTATTTATATTTGTTGCTTGTTTACTTATTTTGGCGGGTTTGCGCATGAGATGACTTGACTTATTAATAAATATACAGAGCAAAATTTTAATGTTATTTTTTATATGTGACTTATATTAAATAGTGGTTCAATTGATTCTGCTCGTTAATCCAATCAAACTATTCTCAGGTTTTGCGCATTTAACGTTACACGTCGTGTAAACAAAACGGGCAGGTAATTAGTATTACCTGCCCGTTTTCAAAACAAGGATAAAACATAAATATACAAAGGTATTTTTAAATATCGAGTACAAAATACAATGTTTATTAAAATAAGAGGTATATATAGAAGTACACATGTTACAAAGATAACACAACATGAGTAAAGAAGTTACTTATCAGTACCAGAAGCGTTGCTCAATTAAAACGGAACCGATTGAATTGAATTCAATGGTCATTCAAACGTTGTTCCAATACATTTTTTCTCTGCAATCGACAAAAACACTCTTATCAGCGTTTTTAAATACTTGCGCGACCCCAAATGAGTGCACAAGCGGTGTCTTGGCATCTTTATAGAAAAGCACAATCACTAGATCAACGGATCCACCTGTATTGCGACACCAATTTTTAATAGCTTCCTCCATATCGCCCCAGTCACTACATTGCCAGTTGGGTGGCCTTGGTACTAAATTGTATTCTGCATTCGGACCACCAAGATCTGAGCTAATAATAGTACCAATGACATATGTCCCCTGTGCATCAGGCATTTGACGGCGAAGTTTAAATTCGATCAATGGAGATATCTTAGTTTGCGAAATATTTTCAAACACTAATGTAGTATCATTTGTAATATGAGCTCTTATAACTACCGGTACCATAATGTCTCCAATTTTCGCCATTGTGTAACTTTGGATCGGATTAGCAAATTCATTCAATTTATATACTTGCGTTAAAGTATTTTCGCTAACTGCTTCTATTGCTTCAGCTACGTTAATAATGGATTGGTCGGGTAAATCATCAGATGATGGCAAATATAATTTTTCAGTTACGCCATCATATGTAAAAAAACTGTCACATTTCCCTTTATTCATTGTTCCGATGAAATAATTAGAATCTTGAACTACTGGTATCCTCGGCAATGCAGCTGGGGCACAAATGGCCCAGGCGGAGTCGCTGTAGTGACACCAAAAATATTGTTTTTCTCTGCTTTTACCGCATTGATCTGTACATGTCTTTTTCTGGGCAGTCATACTTCTTTGTTGTCCATTTGGCAGAAAACTCCTGTCCGTGTTTGAACTACAATAATCCCACGTGAGTAAATCATTTCTAGTAAAACACCATTCGTGGTCAAAAAACTTATTGAAGCGTCCACAGTTGCTTAAGCAATGTTTTCTTCCAGGGTCTTCTTTCTGTGCAGTTAAAAATATCGGCGCTGGTTGGTCACGAATTTTGCAACTGCGCTTTTCTCTATAAGTACCTCGTGCTTCAATGAAACATTCATGGGTATGAGGTGAACAACCAGTTAGACATGGCTTGCCGTTGTCGTCCCTTATAGATTCGTACGTGTATGGAACGAACTCATCACTAGAAACTAGTCGTATCGTCACTAATATTACTTGTAGTATAATAGGAAACATGTTAAACACTGCTACTGCCTGTAAAAAGTGAGGACAACATAGTCTGTTTGTTCATTTATACCTATTACCATGTAGGCCTTATATTCAAAATACCCATTATATATAACTAGCGGTCCCCGCGACGATTACCGCGCATTTTGAGTTTGTGCCGTCCCCTCACGTTGCTGCGTAATGTACTATAAACTTTAGCCTCAATAATTAAGCTATCCAACACAAAAATAATTTTCCAAATAGGTCTAGTGGTTCCTGAGATTATCGCGTTCAAACAAATAAACAAACAAACAAACTCTTCAGCTTTATAATATTAGTTTATATTGTCGTGCATTTATTTTTAGTTGCACTTACTAACCCTGATAACGATGTTGGGTTATTTCATTTAAATAACATGATATCATCCAGACAATAACAGAATATTTTTAATACAAAAGTAGTAGGTATAGATAAAAAATAACTTTTACAAAAAAAGCAAAAACTACCCTGATGGATGATGCTTGAGATGACTGACTCTGAATAGAAATGGTTTGCCTGAAATTGGGTCCTTTTAAGAGTTTATTTAAGACTATTTAGTGCATCTTGTTCTTGAAGTCGGTTTTTATTTTTTTTGTTTGTAAAAGTTTACAGGAGAGGGGAGTAGGGGGGGGGGGTTGAACTTTACGACTCTTTTCCTTTATAAGTTACAAAAGTACCTTATTTAAGTTCTGGCGTCATAATCTCTTAACTTAAGCGTTGAGGAGTTCCACCATCAGCTCAGCTCAGCTTCACAAAATTGTGACTATCAGACGTAAAAACGTGAAAATATTAAGATATAACGACAAAAACACTGAACGTGCTTTTAACATTTGAGGGTGTCTCTCAAGATATACCAAGATCCCATCATTTGATCTTGATTTGGCAACGGAACCAACTAGAAGGTACATCCTTTAAATACGTGAAAAAAAAAACACAAATCAGTCCACAAATCAGACTGAGATATGAGGTGACATGGCCGCAAACAAATATACAGACTTATTGATAACCTCCTCTTTTTTAAGTCGGTTAAAACTACCAATGAACGTCATAAAATATACATAGATTTAGATACTAGCTATTCCCTAGCTATTGTCGTTGCAATAATATGCTCAGCATTTATAACATTTCAGTTGATACTTATTGTAGCTTTGTTATCTTTTCCTTCTCCAGTGTCGGAAGTCTCGACATAGTTCCCTGTAAAACCACCAGGTGGCGCTCGAAAAATGCCGTAACAAAATAAGTGTTTTCGTGTATTTATTGATCGAGAAGAATTTTCGAATGAAGCTTAAAAATTATAAATATTTTTTAAGATTTATTAAACATACAAGCTACATAAGTTAAAATGATATTTAATTAATTAGAAAATCATAAAATTGAAATTGTCTACGCGAAATGTCAAAAATGTTGCATCAGACTACCAGCGCTGGAGTGGCATTTGCCGTAGAATATTAGATAAAGTGGATCAAAACAGCGTGTTTTGTATACCATTATATAAGGGCACCTTGTTTGAAGTGATAATATTTAAAGAACCGATTTAGCACAATTATTCATTCATAGAATATTTTTTGTAGAAAACACAGGTTTTTATTCATACATTTTTGCAGATTTTTTAAAATAATTATGGTAAAGATAAGAAAAATATAAGTATTGGGCATTGAAATGAGATAGGCAAAGGAGATAACTTTTAAAATTGACAGGGTGCTGGTTTATAACATGATATATTCGTTTTTAGAGAAAAAATACTCGTTTTTTTAAGAAAATAAGATAGTGCTCTGTTTCTATAATGTATACAAAGACACAGTTAATAAATTATCACTTAAACCGATTTAACCTTATATTTGACATGAATTTAGAGTCTCTTTTAATGCTATATTACAATATGATCGTTATTTTGTAAACTTATGTTTATGTTTAAAGAAAAAGAAATGATCTCATAAAACCTGTTCTTAAAAGGAACAAGCACTTGGAATTAGGTGTTTTTGAATCTTTATAAAATGCTTATGTTACTAACTAGTCAAGTATACACAGAGCCACCACCCAGTTTTTTTGCGACGCTTGACAACACCTTCCTGGTCATTTTTCCTCCAGATTTCAAAGAAAAGAATTTAGCACAAAATCATGTTCAACATTTTGTCCTAAAACATCAAAACCGATTGAAGTACTAGCTTTGTTATTACCTTCAGAACCAGACATCTTCTGCTGAAATTTTACTTTTTAAAGTCATGGTTACCCCACCATGTCATTTTAATATTATTTACGGTACAACATTTCGAATCGATAGGACATATGAAAGGTAGTCAGATCCCCTCATCAATTTACTACAGAGCTGATGATCTTTAAACTGCCGATTGGGTCATGGATACCTTAGCACATACTGCCATGTCGTCGGCATCAAATTTCAAATCGATCGGACAAGTACACACTAGAAAAGGCCTGATGATCTTTAAACCGCTGATTCGATTTTCATGAAACATAGAACACTTAGGATAAAAATTATCTATGACACAAAAAAACTAAATGAAAATCGGTTCATCTATTTGGACTCTATGACACCACAGTTAGATACACAGACGGACACGTTAAATTTATAACACTCCGCCCTTTATTCGACGGGGATTAAAAAGTGGAGACATTTGTGAGTATATAAATATAAACGTATTTACTAAGTTGATAGCTGCTGTCAATGAGGATAAATAGAATACTGTTGAAAGGCCCATTAAATATCGATAGTAATAACCGACAAACGTGCAAATTTCCGAAGTCACCACTGGAACATAGCAACATGCAAATGTCCGTAAAAGCGAATTTGTGTTTCCAAATGCAGAGCGCTTACAAAGGGTTTAAATTTGCAATTCTATATGAGCGATGCACATAATACGGTAAAATGTAAAACCGATGGAATAGTTTCACGTCCGTACGTAATCTAAACGAGGCTTTTGAAATCTCTAATCGACAGTTTATAGGGATGTAACTATAATCAAGTTTGCCTTTACAACTCCATCTTGTTGTCTTATTAGACCATTTTACGTATGGTACGTCCAGACTAGTTTAAATAATATACTTTGAGAAAAAAACTCAAGACAACCTTAGCCTCAAAGTAAAAGAACCTACTGTCATAGCAAAATTCAGAAAACCCTTTGCCGTCTTATTGGTAATCAAATAAGGTTTACATTGCACTAAGCGGATACACCCTTTCAGTTTGTGGTTTTACATATTATCGTAAAATTAGGACGTAAAGAGTCGAATATTTTCTTCGTAATACGGGAACTCAGGGTTGTCTTTTTTAAAAGTTGGAATTCCACATTGTAAGAAATTTCAGTTAGATCGCCTAAATGTATTATAACGAAATCTGTGTAAGAACTCATACCTACATTTACAAATCATGTTTTACATAAAATCGTTTTTTTTTTTCATTGTATTGAAACCCACTAACCAAACAAACAATACCGACTGAATCGAATATTTCTAATAATAACATTACAAGAGGAAAATGAACAACGTTTAGTCTGTTAAACCATAAGTTAATCCGAACAAAACTATTAATATTGATAATAGTTTTGTTCGGATTACGAAGCAAACAAAAAAAGCAAATACAGCTAAAAAGAGTAATCTCGTTGCGAACGGCGACAGTGGCAAGTGCAAAATTAGAATCAACCCTCAGTAAGTAGGGTAATACATTCCACCCTTCCGACATGTGTGGAGAACGTAAATCATGGTGCACACCTGTAAGCCAGATTGGCTAGATAAAGAAATTTAATATACGCTCTCGATGCATAAAACTGATTTACGATTTACGGCGAGAGTGTGCACTTGGATTTATTTAGAGATTGGGAGCGTTGAAGGGTGATAGAATTTTGAGAGAACAATAAGCTGGGCTGTCTTTTTTTTACTGCAGCAAATCTAAAATTCGGGTTGTTTTTGAAAAATGCAAAGGGAGAGAGACGGTTCAGAGTTTAAAGTTTCCAGGTAAATGGCTAAAACAGAAGTCATGCGTAAATCAAACTAGATGCCAAATTTCTCGCAGACGATGTTCTAATACCAGGAAACGTTGTATATTTCATTTCTAAGAACTAAGTATAATATCTGATATTATATTCGGATGATAAAATCGAGCAATTTCTCTTAGTTAGGTTCCGAGATACACAATAACAAGTAGGAGAAATGGATGCCATATTTCTCTCAGAGAAAAATAAATGTCTATTTTCTTCATAAAATTAACGGTTCCATTTTCATTGTTACAGGTGTAAAGGTGGCAGCGTCCGGGTGAAAAAATGTTGTGACAAATATTGTGCCTACATGAAAAGGGGGGTTAGCGAAAATGTGTTGGTTAAAGAAGTTAGAAGACGCAACAAGAAGAAGGACCTTTTTGTTCATAATAGTTCTTCTGTCGCTAAAGCTGTGTAGCCCTCAGGACTTGAGCGAGGAGTTTACGAACGAGGATATTATAGAGCCTGCGGATTTGAGTATGGTGTCAGTGAAAAGTGTTAAGTTGCAAAGGGACGTGAGCGCGGGCCCTTGTAGGCTTAGCGAACTGTTGTGTGACACGGGCCAGTGTATATCGTTGGACAAGTATTGCAATGGTGAGGATGACTGCGGGGATAAAAGTGACGAGCCCAAGTCTTGTACGCGTAAGTATTTTAAACCACTTACAAATTTTAGGTCACGCTTGCAGCAGACCGTACTAAGTAAGGCTGTTTACGCTTACGTTTCGGCGTTACTAGCTTTCTCTCCTTTTGAATTCGAATTTAGTATCAACAGAAGTATGATCTTACAGACCTATGTACACCCGTTCCTCGATTGTAGAATAATTCTATGTTTAACACAGATTAACACAGTATTATTTTTTAGGCAACCTTGAAACTAACGAGTAACTCATTTATTAAGGCTGTAAATTAGTCAGTATAAATAAAGTTGTAATCTGCTCAGCCAAATGCCTCGTTATCACTTCCTAAGCCGAGACGGGTGCAATGACCTCAGTTATTATAATCTCTCTGTAAGCCCAACGTTGAGGGAACGAAGCTCAATCATGTCCGTCAAGAGCTCCTTTAAATCATTGAAGAGCGTTTTAATAAGTCTCCCTCTTTGGTTTGCTGATATCTGTCACAAAAGAAAATGGAGTAAAGAGCTACCGGGCCATTAGGGCCACGAAAAAACAAAATTCATATTTTAAAAAAGGGTTTATTGCAAGTTTTTGATGTATGATGCAACCTGATCATGCCTGGGTTTATAGTATGTTAGGGCTATGGATTAACATGCTCCAGTTATGTATTGGATAGTTTCAGAAGCGCTGGTATATTGGCATAGATCAGTAGGGAGTTTGTGTGATTTGATTAATATTTATGCAATTTTGGTAATTTCTTGTCTGTATTAATTGGTCTTGGATCGCTAGCATTAACTATTCTGTATCAGTAAAAAATTTGCCTGGACTTACTATTATTATTTAAATAATGAACATTTTGTTCTTCATAAGAGCTACTATAAACTCTCGCTGTCAGTGCGTTTTTCCACAAGGCCCTGAAAGACTGCTTGCTAAATCTGTACGCTTGCAATGATGGCTATTTTTAGGGTTCCGTAGCCAAATGCCAAAAAAATAACCCTTATGTTTTTGTCAAGTCTGTGTCTTTGTATCATAAACATATAATTTGTATGTTGCAGAAACTTTATTCTAAAACTATTAGCATTAAACAGTTAAAACTTGGTAGGAAGGTGTATCCTATTCACCGCTTTACGATTATAAAAATAATTAAAAAAACGTATATTTAAGGGGAGGCTTCCCAGACATGGAACTAAAACAAAAAAATCTTGAACCTATATGCGTAGTATAATTGGTGTCCCCCCAGCTTACTTTAGCACTTAACAAGTAAAAATTTTGAAAAAAATACATAAGTAAAAGTATAAGTACGTAGTTCCTAAAAATACTTCTAATGAAAATTGGTTTAAACGAGACTTGGTTAGAGGGTACTTTTTGAGATATAGCACATTTTCAACAACTGCAAATATATCACTTTGTCTGTCATAAAAACAGTTTCAAAAACAAAGTTATTTATACAGTCAACAAAATATTGTGATGGTTTAGAATGATTTTAACACTTACAGTGTTATATTTTATAATCATAAAGATGAAATAAGAAACCAAAAATTAGATAGCGAAGCGTCATCAATTTTCAAGTTGAATTTATTCTGTAAAGAATAACTACTTGGTCCACTGTTGCATAAACAGACGGATAGATGGCGCTAGACGTCACGCAAAATGACATATCCATAAGAAACCACGAATTTCGCAAGGTCAGCAAGGTAAGTACAGACAGCACGATAGCTCAATTGGTAGAGCGTTCGGCCCGGTTAGCCGAGAAGTTGCTGGTTCAAGTCCCGCCCGTGCGCAAATTTTTGGTTTCTTATTTCATCTTTATGACTATAAAATATTGTGATATTTTGGCAAGTGGAAGTAAGTCGACCCCTAATTAAGTTATAGTACATGAGTCCGACTCGAAATTATCCTTTCTTTTGATTTTCAAATGTTATATAAACTAGCTTGATCCGTTATCACTTCTCTCTTTCTATTAAAATCGTATTTATCTTAATACCACAGCAAAGTGCAGCAATTCAATTGCAAATGAATTAAACAGTTAAGTTAAATGCGAAACCGGCTCGCACTTGTCCGGTAAAAAAAGCTACATCAAGCGGATTCCACTCGATACTCTAATGGCCGCAAGTCGAAGCGTCGCATGGCACCCAAGTGGCTATGTCAGCGGTGGACTTGGCTTCCACCCACTTTTATGTAATATTCATCCCCGGAGTTATGCCGGGCCCCGGCCAAAACATATTATATTCCATGTTTATGGATTTTACGTAATACAGAGGGGAACTATCGCTTTGTGGGCTTTGACGAGATCGTTAGACGGGTTTAAACCTGTCAGCTAAAGACTCGTTGTTTGTATCTGTATCGTTTGGGGAGAGAGCTTTTGATGGATTCGATTTACCTATAGATAATCTTAATTTTAGGGTTGTGATTTTAATACCAGCTAATGCCCAGACAGATATTTTTAATATAGCTAGCTAGACATTTGGCCACGATCTTTCTTCATGGTACAGATGTGATGAGGCGACCGAGAATGAATAATCATGTCTTATAATAAGTAATAGTCATCTATTTAAAATAAACTTGAAAATTATCAATTAAAGTGATCATGGTACTATTCAACAACTACCTATGTTATTCTTTCCAGATGCCTCATTCATTCATTTATTTGAAACTTCATGCAGAAAACAAAAATTGAACATATGGCGGACCTTATGCTAAAAGCATTCTCTACCAGTCGACCATTGGTCTGAACAGAGAAAAATAATTATATTATATTATAAGGTCAAATCGTTTTATGTAATAACATTTTAACTGTGTCTTCGTATACAAAAAAAAATGGCACTATCATATATATTTTTTTGGAAATTAAAGATTTGTTTTTTTTTGTTCTCTAACAAAGATAGTGTTTTTTTTTTTAAAAAAAAAGCCCCCCGTTAATATAAAAGTTGTTTACATCATCGGCTTCGCCTCTCTCATTTCATTCCCAGTCCTTCTTTTTCTCTTATTGTAACCTTAATTAATAAGATACTGATTGTATCTGCAAAAAAATATTACCATAATCTTTAATTCCTCAAAGCTATCCTATAAAAACTCAAAGTGCTTTCTAAAAGTGATTCATTTATTGTGCTGAAGTGGCCCTTTAAATATTATCTGTCACTTAAAACCAGGTGACCTCATGAAAAAATTAAGAAAATTATAAACATTTTATTCTAATCATCATTTTCTACAACACCTCGAAAGCAAATTCTTTATACAAAGAATTGAAAAGCAAGCTAAATACATCTCCAGTTTTCTTAAACTGGCATAGAACTCCACAGAACTACTAAGTAAGGCTTTCATTCATTCTGAACGAAGACCAAGTGAATGCGTCTAGGCTAGCCGTCAACAAACCGTTTACTAAAGGACCGGCTAAGCATCTTTTGAACAAAAACAGGCTTCAATTCAGACTCGGCATTACTGTGCAGACTAGTGATGTGGTAACGCTACGCGTACGGTAATTGAAAATTTTATTAAAGAAAAGTGCTTTAAATAAACGTTTTTGTCAATGCTTGAATGTAACTTGCTAGTGTTTCAAATTAAAAAAGACGGTTAAGGTAAATGTGTCAAAAGTTTTGTCAGTAAGCTTTCTGAAATTACGTTTACAATAACTAAATAAATTCATGGATACATTCCATTTTTAACGTAGCATTAGTAAAGTACCTGAAGGCATTGCAAATATTAAGTACTTATTATTGTATTTAATTGTATCGACACTCGACTAGCACATGATCTCCCCGCTCTAAGTCGTACTATTTCGGTTGCCATAAATACGTTTTTACGCTAGAAATGCGCGGAACGATAATTGTCTTACACAAAAGAGCTAAGGATGTCTCTACAAAAGGAATTGGAAGAACTAGATTACAGTCAGCATCCACAGTCCACCTTTTGTGATAAGAATACCTCATTTTGAGTTTTTACACAGATGTTGTAATGCCATTTTGGTCATTGCCCTTTGTTTAGATAAATATTGCTATTTAAGATTTCATATTATCTGAAGTGTGTTTCATACTTCAGTTATTGAAGGGTTCTAGACAAAGCTTATATTTAAATAATATTGACTTTCTTTTGACAGACGCTTATTCGTACGTGATGACGAATCTATCTTCAACATTATTTATACAGCGTTTTTTAGTAATTCTTTCAATTCATCCATCCACTCAAGTCCATTGATTTTGACAGCAGAGCGTACGAGCAACTATCAAATTTTAGTGCAAAAGAATATCTTAATGCCTGTTCCACAATGTTTTAATAAGTTTTGGATAGCGTTAACTGGTTACCTTAGCTACTACTATACTAAGTTTTGAATATTTTTAACACACTAACTGCCTTACCACAAATAAATAAACAAGGTTTGAACTACTGTTTAAATGTTATGCGGCTAAAGTGTAATGTATGTCACCCTTATGTCATTTGACTTGATTGACGTTGTTTTTAAACTAGCCGTGTCATATTTAAACAGTTGTCCAAACCTAGTTTAATTATTTGTGGTAAGGCAGTAAGTGTTTATTTTTCATCTCAAAAGATGAAATAAGTTCGTAGGTACCGTACCTAATACTCCAAACGGAACGCTGTTCCATTTTGAATTGTTTGTTGGATAGTTCTTATTCGTAGATGGTGAAACATATTGATGATGGCCCTTAGACTAAGAAAAAATATATTCACATAACACCTGACCTAAAAATTGTCAAACTGACTCCACGTAAGTAGGCATCGGAAGTTCTAAAGGGCACTCAAAGATGCAGAAGAACAGTTAAGGTCCTTTAATTACGGTGGTGAAATTAGATTGCCTTTACCGTACCACGTAGGTGGTCGTTAACCCGAAATATAGCTTCAGTTAACAAAAAAACAACGATCCATTTAATAAGGTGTTAAGTCTTCCGTAGCAGTGCTTACAAAATGAACTGCGGTTGCGGTTTGTCACGAAATGAATGAATGATGAATAAATGTGTGTGTATTACTTATATTTTTTTCTTTATTTATAGGCAGTTTTTATTTATTGGCAAATATTGTAAGAATCTTGACATTCCTTTTCAACAAAATGATCAGTTTAACAATAAGACACACACAAAACTCACAATCTACAGGTAACTCATCACAGATTTTATTATATCGTTTAATTTGGCATCGATGCTATCGCACTTTAGTATCGACACATAATCGACTCCATGTCCAGTTTCTGCATCGTGACTGCATCGATACAAACTCGCGATAGCATCGCGACTGTATCGATGCTAAAAGTAGTCTAGCCAAAATCAAATCTATTCATTGCGTGCTACTGCATCGATGCTAAATAAAATCTGTTCATTGCGTGAGTCGCGATGCATCGGTGCTTAAAGTCGTAGTGTGTAAGGGCTCTTAAGCATACCATTATTGACAGTTAGGAGATCCTTACATGATTTTAAGCATCCGTTAATTTGACTGATACTTAACACTGGCAGCTATGGTTTAACTATAAATAAAATTTTAAGTATTAATTTATTGATTCAGAAGATACTATTGAATAATTGCTTATCATCATCTAATTTAAGAGTTCGGCTCTTGTTGGTGAAGTCTTTTTCTTTTCTTTACGCCTCTTCCGCCATTCTCTTGACCTCTTGATACGACGCAACATTAAACTTTTGCATTATTTGATGTACATAGCTTATTCTTGGTCTTTTTCTCTTCCATCTTCCTACTATTCTTTCTCTTTATTATAGTTCTTATGAAACTGTCGTATCGTATCAAGTGACCCATCATTTTCACTCTTCTACTCTTAATTGTTTCTATTTGTTTTTTCTTTTCCTTTCAATGTTTAAGACTTCTTCATCCGTTCCATCCAGCTGATTCTTTGTATCCTCCACCAGCACCTCATCTCAAACGCTTTCAGTCTCTCCCTATCTTTCTTGGTCATGGTCCACTTTTAACACTGTCACATAGTAAAAATAGAACCTTTCTTTTAACTCACCTCCTGCGATCGTTTATGTTTTTATGGCATTCTTTTGTCTTATTACGGCATTGCAATTCGTGTTATAAGTAAATTGAATTTATTTCAGGAATCTTGAGATTAATTTGTAGTTTCCTAAGCAAATATTTCATCAAGTTTGACACTGGCGTTGCCGGCTTAGCAGTATTATTTTCACGTTGCCATAGATTACGTAGCAATTAGGGTTTTTTTCGAGCTCATTACTTTAGCTCAGCAATTTCATCTTTCCAATTATTTTTATTTTAATTCTTAATTTACTTCCAATAAACTTTTCCGATTTGTCTTTTCAATTAAGTCAGAGTTCAAGTATTATCCTTTTAAATAATTATCTAATATTCGATAGTTTTTTTTCTACGTGTCTATGGTCGTTTGGTCGAATACAGTGACAGTTGTTGATATAAAAGTACTGGTCAGCAGATTCCGGTCCTTTTTTTTTTGGATTTTGCGTCGTGAAGTCCACATCACCCTGACTACCGCCAAGCAGTGCAACCAGCCCCAGAGATTAGTCCCCGAGACCGTTACTCAATTTTCGATTTATCATTTCATTAATACTTTGAGGTCACAGGAGACAGCGTGGCAGGCGTGATTCAGCAGTCGACTCTGCGCTGAAATCCTTAACTCCAACCCCTTTTGAGTTTTTTTTTGTTTTGATTCTATTGCTCCCACCTTTTCTCCGAGTGCCTTCGGGTTCTACCTCTGCGGACGACCCCGGCCTGCCGATTCCGCTCCAGGGTCTCCGATTTCTCACCGGCCCGAGGCATCTTCCCCGGTTACCCGTACAGGGAACCTTACTCTTCCTTTATAATTCTGGTGCTGCATCCAGCAGTGCCTGGCGCCCACACCTTCTTATATATTTAATTTTACCGTACTATAAGTTTAAAGTGTGATTGCTCCCTAAAGGAAAACTTTCCACTTATCGGCTCCGGTCTCACCCAAAATCTACCCACAACTCCCATTTTATTCTGCCTTAGGCTAGACCGGATTTCTTTAATAATATTCTGTTTAATTGTGCAACTAATTCTGTATATTGAAATTTTAATTTAAATTTATTCTCAATAAATCTTGTTACGAAATAGAATATTTTTTTATTATTAAACAAAACCCATTGAGTGCTATACTCCAGATGTACACTTCCACAAATTTTTTGCGAACATTGCTGGTTAACCAAGCCTTTAGTAAGTGTTTTTTTTTTTTAAATAAAAAGCTTGCCTTAGCATCACAATCCCTTCATTTATGTCTGGTGTACATCTGGAGTCGTCGGTAATTAGGCTACCTAGATATTAAAAGTTTTTAACTTGTTCCTGTCTAGTCTATGATCAATGGTGATAGAGCTATATTTTTATTTCTTTCTTTCTATAGTAAAATTTGCCTGCATTTGTACACTAAGAAATAAGTGCATTGTGGTACTGAATGCTGTTGAAGCTGTGTCCATGTCGAAAAATATCGGTATCCAAGACAATATTAGACGCCATAATCGTATGATTTACAAGATATAAAATGAAATTAATCTAAAACCTACAATCCAACGTTGCTCTATTTTATTTTAGTCCTGTTGTTCAAAAGATACTTTAAAACAAATTAAATTTTGTTACTTATAATAATTGTAACATAAGCCATAAATATTCATCAAATTGTATTATTGTTAACCTTTAACGAATCACTCAGTATTACTCGTATTACTGGCCAGCAAATTGATTTCTCGGCCGGCCGGCTAAGACCTTTTCAAATATACAAATTCGTATTCCCTATTTGGCATTAC
This sequence comes from Pyrausta purpuralis, assembly GCA_963924145.1. NCBI lineage: Eukaryota > Metazoa > Arthropoda > Insecta > Lepidoptera > Crambidae > Pyrausta > Pyrausta purpuralis. The sequence goes on along the minus strand of OZ001651.1, from coordinate 15,414,545 downwards.
AGCTGAATGAATATAAACAGACCTATTAGAATAATCGTGTTGTTAATTGAACATAAAAGTTTTCTCTAACTTCTCTACATACCTCGTACCACGGCATAAAGCGCATCACACGCGGCGATGCTATAATATTAGATACTTTATCTAAGGAGACGTGAATATTAAATATATGGTCAAATTATTTTAAGTGATAATATTCTAACTGTGTATTTGTTTACATCATAGAAACAGGATACTATCATATATCATTTTTCATAGAAATATGAGATATTAACTTTTTTTATTTTCTCTAACAAAGAAAATATCAGTTTTAAAGCACCCTGACGATTTAAAGAGTTATCTACGTCATCGGATTCAGCTCTCTCAATTCAATGCCCAATTATTATTTTACTATAATCTTATACTTAATTAACCCTCTCACCCTTACTCTCCCCATATGGGGTTCATTTTCACATTCGCATATGTCGTAGCGCCTTACTATCCCCATATCGGGTTCCCTGTACTTTTTCGTCACGTTTTACTCTCCCCATATGGGGATCGGTTGAGTAGTCGATTTTAAATCGATGATTTAGCTATGTGGTGCGGACAATTGAATACTGGGAAGTCTTCAACATGTAAACGGTAAAATGAGCAATCTATAGATACCAAAAAGTTGGGTGTTCCAACTAGTATTTAGAAGATGGGTCTTGTGAATAGACCCCATGTACTAAAATGTAGTCATTACGATTTTTATTTATCCTGTATTTATAAAATTTGTTCTATGGTGATAAGTTATCTTTTTTATATGAAAAATATTATGTTTCAGCTTTGTTTCGAGGTATTTGAAGGTATAATTGAAAATTTATAACGTAAACATTTATTATAAATACGATGAGTCATGTTTTTTCCCGCGCTACCTTCTTTTTCGCCTCAGTATTAATAAAAATATTTCAGTAACGTAATATTTAGTAAAACAGTGTGATAGCTAATACAATAAACAACAAATCCCCGTTTACAAAATGATGATAGCTCATTCCTACCGCGAGATATTTATATTTTTGTAAATTGCGCGGCCCGCCCGATGGCGGGCGCTTGGTACCAGACAGAGTCGAGGCCACGCGCGCGTTTGTCTTACGACAGCGGCGCGCACTTCTCGCGCTTCTCGAAGCAGATTGACAGGTTAATAAAAAATAAATTATGGAAAATTTCTTCGAAATTATCTTATTCTTTAATTTTCTCAAAAACTAGCTTATAAAAACTTGAAGCGTTTTCTACAAAAAAATATCCATTTATTGTGATGAATCAGCTCTTTCAATATTATCACTTAAAACGAGGTAACGTTATATAATAACACCTTAAGGTATCACACACGATTGAATATAATAAGATATATCTCCTATATTACGCTTAAATCTATATACAGGTTGGTCTAATATGAACAATATGGCATTACTATTAGATTTATTAGATAGCTCCTCGAAAGATGATTCGTACGTCAACTAAGATATTACGATATTGAAGTTTTTGCCACACGTAGCAAGTGCAGATCAATTTGGTTAGATAAAAGCTCATAACATGAAGCCATTGTATTACTTTTACTAGCGTATGAAAGTGACATTACGAAAAAAATCGTATCATGTGAATTGACGCAACTTGTTAAAAACCCATATGAACGTTTTCGACAATCAAATTTTAAGAAATACGCTCCAATCTTCACATATAATGTGAACTTAACCTACTATGTTATACCAAACAAACAACTAAAAATATTATTGGTATTAAAATAAAAGTAATTTTATAATAACATTTTGTATCGACTACAAATTACCATTTAATAAATATATAATAATAGTCCCCCTAGCTGATTTCGACTACGGTGGTCAGTCACAACGACTAAGCGACTACGCGTGACATATTATAGTGCACAAGTGTGTGCGCAAACACAGGTGTACTCACTATTCCTTTCACTCTCGTAGCCCGATGGGACAACAATCTGACACGACCGGAGAAAAATCAGGCGCAGGACCAACGGCTTTACGTGCTTTTCCGAGGCACGTGAGTGAAACACCGCCAACATCCAAACCCCGGGCTACCGTAAGAATTTCTGAACAGAAAAATTATACTAAATCATATGATATCATTTCATATCATATACATATATAAGGACCTTGCGATATAGTTTGTATCTTAAGATACTTAATTTAAAAATATTATAGCATCTTAACCATCTGTGATGGTTCAGACAAAAAGTATGGCGAGCTATATTTTATCTTATATAATTAAATATTATAGCATCTTGGCCGTGTGTGATGCGCTTTAAAAGACTGTGGTTATAGAAAACTTTTCTTATCAAAAAAGGTTCCGCCCACGCCCGAACTTTATAAATGAAGTAAATAATACCTGCTATAAAAAAGAACCTAATACTGTTTAAGATGGGACATCAAACGCCATACTCTAATCTTACTTACGTAGGTACCTAATGCGATCATAAATAACACATAAGCCTTAAGCAATCACCAATAGATTACTGGGTAATGCCTGATAATCCGTCTTGTCAGCGATTGTCATTGGCAATCTTGTGGTGTAAACATGCTGAAATACCATAGCACTTCAAGTTAAAACAGGCCTTTGTTTCCTGATTGCTATGATTATTATATAACTTCCCAAAGAGTAGAGGGTTCCCAACTTGGATGAATTAACCACTGGATATGAAACGCAATAGCGAATGTTTGGAGACATCTTTAGCCAATTTCTGCGGGGCGGGGGGAGATTGTCGTGTCAATTTTTGACATTTAGTGCATGGAAGTGTCGATATTTTTTTATCGATATGTGTGGAACGAATAAATGAACGAATCTTTTGTAAAATTATATTTTATTTTATCACCAAAACAATAAATTACATTATGGGCATGTAATGCACAAACCATCAAATGAACAATTGAAACATAGAAAGTTGTTTTATATGAACGATCTGGCAAGTATCACTTAGTCTGAACTTCCTAAGACATTTTGAAACAGCCCGTTAGTACACAATATAGCCTTGCACCATTAAAATCCTCCTATGGGATAATTAAGCAGTAGATTTTTTTGTGTTGGCATTCAATCACGCTTGGCGTAAATTGATGTTTTGTGGGGATCCATTTTGCCTCTCTTTGAACTGCTTCTACCCACTTTATTTTCCTAAATGGATCTACAGAAAATATGAAATAATATTATAAAGATGTAATATCAAATATGAAGTTTAAAATTTTAAACCAAACTGTTGTATTTTTAAGATTACCTTAATCTACTTTCGAGTGAAACATTTTATAGATTTATCATTTTATTTTAAAAGAATTTATATTAAAAAATTAATAAATGTTTATTGGTATGATTTATCGACAATTGTCAAGCAAATCTGACTTTCTGCCGTGATTAATAAGATATCACAATTATAGACTAATTTAGCGTAATTTAAATTGTATTTTAATTAATTATCGAACGACAATCACTCGGAATATTGATGCAAGAGAGGTGGTAAATGGCAGCCAGTCTAATCTGCATATCTTAAAAAAATGTAAATCCTCGGAATGCGGGAACTTTTGTTCGCATCCGACTTCAGGGGAACAATTCCTTAGTTCGGAGAAAACTTTGGTGGGTCCTAATAGCGTCCTCACTACGATGTCTCAATTACGTCCGCTTAAGCAAACACTTTTGTTCGCGCCGTTTGCGATGGTCGTTTTCCCAGTCTTTTGTTTTGATTTAAATTTTTTGCTGTAATTAATTTGTGGTTGTAAGAATGGAAAACTTTGTGAGTAGGACTTAATTTCAAATACCGACTTAAGTTAAGTGAGATTTGTTACTTTTTGGTGATCGTGTGCATATGTGACAATACACTCATAAAAAAGTCTAAGCAACACACACTACGTATTTCAAATTATTAATTAACTATTATATAATTTCTTACCAAGTAGGAATTACCTACGTTAACTCCTTTTTATTTAGAGGGCATACTGGCTGGTTTAAAAAGAAGTCAAGTATTTATTTTGTTTTTCTTTCAGAAAAATTCAAAAGGGAATACCTACATTTGTTCGAATTTTATAGCGTTTTCTTAAATTTAATGATTAAAACAATAATTTGAAATAAATTATTGAACAAACTTGGATTTTGAGATTTTTTTAACGTTGTGGAACGATGTTATTTGAACGCAGATGAAATGCAAAGAGCTGTAGGGATGTTGTAAGCGGGAAGAAGTAGATCTCAGGTATCTCGGTGTCAACAGAAGCGTTATTTGCTGTCTTTATCAGCGTTACACTAACACGGGAGATCCTTCAGAGCAGCACCCAGGCCGAGGAACGTGTACAACCATACGGCAAGATCGACACATACAACTGACTGCAAGACGCCAGCCGTTGTTAAATGCCCGAGAAATAAGTCGTCTGCATGGGTATGACCTACGAGCACGACAGCCAATTAGGGGCTCACCGATACATCACGGAAATCGCGAATCGCGTCGAAATAATAGTGTAAGGAACACATTACATGGACCCGGAACAATGGGATAAAATGTGATTTTGCGATAAGTCTCGATTTGGGTTCAAACCTGATACTAGATGGGTAAGAGTGTACCGTCGTCCTGGAAATACTGAAAGACTAAGGTGCGTTCAGGAAGTGCATCCATACAACGATTCAACGGTTATGGTATGGGCGGGTATTATGATGAATAGATGAACTGAGTTCGTTTTTGTGAATGGTAACATGAATGCTGTAAATTACGTTAAGAATGTTCTAAGGCCCTAGGTCCGCCCATTCGCACAAACGCTTGGCTCCGATTTCACGTTCATCATCGTCATCATCATTATCAGCCAAAGGACGTCCACTGCTGAACATAGGCCTCCCCCACGGCTTTCCACAGCGACCGATTACTAGCGGTCTGCATCCAGTTTGATCCTGCAATCTTTATAAGGTCGTCTGTCCATCTTGTTGGTGGACGTCCCACGCTGCGTCTTTGGTCGAAGGGTCTCCAATCTAGAACTTTCCTGCCCCAACGGCCATCAGTTCTTCGCGCTATGTGCACTGCTCATTGCCACTTAAGCTTACTGATTCTCAAGGCTATGTCCGTTACCTTAGTTCTTCTACAGAAACACCCAGCATAGCCCTCTCCATCGCTCGTTGTATGACTTTGAGCTTCTTTATAAGGCCCATAGTTAGAGACCATGTTTCGGATCCATATGTCATCACTGGTAACACACACTGGTTGAAGACTTTCGTCTTAAGACAATGAGGTAAATGAGATGAGAAGACTCTCTTGCGTAATTTCCCGAACGCTGCCCAGCCGAGTTGGATTCGTCGATTGACCTCTTTCTCGAATTTGGACCTACCCAATTGGATTACTTGTCCCAGGTAGACGTACTCGTCGACAACTTCGAGAGTTGAGTTCCCAATGGATACTGGAGTGGGTACAACAAGAGAACTCGACATAATTTTCGTCTTCTCCATGTTCATTTTAAGACCCACTTGTTGGGAGACTCGGGTCAAGGTCAAGGATTTCACGTTGATGTGTGATAATGCGCGTTCGCATACAGCTTTGCACACACCGGAGTATTTGGCAAGGGAAAACATCCTGGTATTGCCTTGGTCTGCGCAATCGCCAGACCTCAAGTCTCAATAAAATTTTAGTCAGTCCATCAGTTCTTGGGTTGTTGCCACGCCATCCAAGTCCTCTAAAACACGTCTCTGGAGCATCTCCCATGCATGGGAGACCACCCACCCATCAAGCCCATCGAGCAGTGTTTTAGAGGACTTGGATGGAGTGGCAACAACCCAACAACTGATGGACAGACTAAAATTTCATTGAGACCAATTCCCGCAAGATAACATTAACAGTGTCGTCGATTCTATAAATAATCGGTGCCAGCAAGTTCTCAATAAAAGAGGTGGTCACACTTTGTATAACATTATGCAATTATTGTACAACTATTTAATTTTAGTTTAAGTTTAGTTGATTAGGCACCTTACTTTGTACTACGTACATATATTACTTACTCGTTATTATTGTTAATTAAGATTTTTTTTAAAGTTGTTAAATATCAAAAAATTAAAAACCGGCCAAGTGCGAGTCGGACTCGCGCACTGAGGGTTCCGTGCCAACTTTAACTGAATTAGGAAATCCACTTACTTCCACTTAGTAAAATACCACAATATTTTGTTGACAGCAAACATAAATTTGTTTTTCATAGTGTTTGTATGGAGTACAAAGTTATGTTTGCGGTTGTAGAAAATGTGCTATATCTCAAAAACTTCTAGTTCGATCCCGTCCAAACCAATTTTCGTTGAAAGTATTTGTAAGGATCTACATTCTTTATTTTTTTTCAAAATTTACACTCGCTTAGTTCAGAAGTTAGATGGGGGGGACGCCCATTTTACCACTTTGCAGGCGTCTAGCTATGAAACGGTAGACTTTAAAAGAAAATGGTTTTTAGGAACCTTTATGTCTTTTTAGAAGACCTATCCATAGACACCCCATACGCATAGGTGTGACAATTTTTTTTTTTGGTTTTAGTTTTATGTATGGGAAATTAAAAAAATATCATTATTATATCATTATTACCCCTTAAATATCATTATTTTTTATTTTTTATATGAGAATTGGTAAGCGGTTAACAGGATACATCTTGCTACCAAATTTCAACAGTGTGGTGCTTATAGTTACAGAATAAAAAGGCTGTGACATACGGACGAACAGACAGACAGACAGACAGACTTGAAGAAACTATAAGGGTCCCGTTTTTTGCCATTCGGCTACGGAACCCTAAAAAGCATTAAAAATCATATAAATAATAAAATACTAAGGATTTGATACGAAAACAGGTTGTAAAGATTAATTTTGTATTTGTTGATTAGACATTTTTGATGTGTGTACTACGAGTATCACTATTTCAGAGAGTGTTAAGATATATTGATGGTGGTTATTTTGAATCTCGTTAAACTGCTTGCGTCAACCAAATTCAATCATTCATTTGCTCAAAACTTTGTAACAATACTTAGAAAAGATCATATCACAATGAAATACCTGGTTGGAGTATAAACTAGTACATATATTAATCTCTCAAGCGTATGTGAACGAGACACAATGCAAATTCTATTATTATGCGGTTGCCTGCAACCGCTCGGGTGTTGAAGCATTAAAATACAAAACACATAAGGGCCGTTTCCCACGGCAGTCCACATCTGCGCGATTACAGTATTACTGGATCCCGCCGAAAAATCTGGTGCTATTACTCGACAGATTTTTGCAGGTACGGTTCGCCTTTAATTCAGTAATTCAACACCTCTTCAGTGTCATGTCTATCAAACTTCCACTGACTGATAAGGGGGCACGATAGTTGACATGGTAATTGCTGTGTTTGTATGTGTGTGGAACTGGTACAGTTTAATGACAAAACTGGATTAGTAAAAGACAGATGTCATTTTTAGCAGGTACTACGAACAAATGCCCGTGTGAATATTAGCATTAAAATGCGTATACTACTAAACGGCATCATGCAAAAAACAGTAACTGCAAAGGACAGGATGTTGCAATCGAAAAAGGTCCTAAGCCTGTATATCAAGCTGCTGAGTGAACTATCAATTCAGCGGGCGCCCTTATTAAAATCTGACAACGGCAGTTGAAGTTGTGTTTCTGCCATATACATAATTTTAATCAGATAGATTGGCATCTGTTTGATGAAGTAATATGGACCACGATACCTTTGATTTAGTTAAATTGAAATCTGAATACAATTGTATAACATTAGTGAATTTGATTAAGGTACGATTTATATTAGATTATATTGAAACACTTTAGACCGTTTACACACTGCGACTTTTAGCAGCTATGCAGACGCGATGCTACAACGCGTAAGCATCGATGCAGTCGCAAAATGTCAACCACTGCGCTACTTTTAGCATCGATACGGTCACGATGATAACGCGCATTAGCATCGATGCAGTTGCGATGCAGAAGCTGGAATATGTCAAATTACGTACTGATTTTTTGCGACTGCTTTCTTTAACGCGTAGGCTGCGTGCGTTGCTCTCACAATCTCGCAACATTGATGACGCCACGCAGCCTACGCGTTAAAGAAAGCGCTTGCAAAATTCAACAGGCTTGCTTATGTGACGGTGGCCGAGTGGTATAGGCATACGCCCGGATTGCGTAAGACACGGGGTTCGATTCCTCGTCTGTCACAGCAGCCAAAGTTGCTTTTTACAAGTGCAATTTGCTATTTATATTATTAAGTTTGTATAGTGACAAAACACTATAAAAACAAAATAATAATTATTTATTTTTTGTCAAAAATCGCTATATCTGAAACGAAATTTTGAACGGCGCGAAAATTTTAACGATTTGTTGTCACAAACCTCTTTCTTTGCCAATAACAACTGCCAAAGAAGAAGAAGCTTTACCAGTTGTATCCTTAAATGAAAGTCTTGCAACTCCGTGGGACGAAGACAACATTAATTAATTATGCATTAATTTTATTGCAAAGACATGTAAATGTTTTTCGAATCACCATTTTTTAAATATTTTTTTCCAGTCAAAAATAGCCTTTACATAGACTTCCAAAAAAATACACGTGATCCAGGGGGAAGGGGGGGGGGGGTTTGTCCCAAACCTCACCAAATATCACCAGGGGGGAGGGGGGAGGTCAAAAAATGAGAAAAACGACCTCACGTGATTAATGGACGGCCCAATTATGGGTCAAAATTCACTTCTCAGAAAGTACCTATTTTACTTTTTTCAGCAACACCTTTTGATAAAATAAGATCAATGAACATCATCAAAAGTACTTATACCGTAGTTTACAAATATTTCTAGGACTTACGACATAGAAGTTACGTATACCAATCTATAAAGTAGGAAAAACTCCTAAAAACCAGTTTAAAATTATTTCAGTTTTGGCCAGTCGTAACAACACCGTACGCACTCGGGGAAAAGACAAGAAATAATAAAAAGAACACAACGAAAAATACCATTTTGTGGGCACTGAACTGTTGAACACTCGTCTTACGCCCTGTAATGCGCTGACAGGGGAGACAAAAGGCATTTTTTTAAAAAGGTTTTGGAAATATGGCCGCTTTTCTATTGTACTCGCCGCTTTATTCAGATCTTTTTACTTCTCATTTCCTTATTTCGGTGTTGAAAGGATTAACAATAGTACAGGTACCGTGCGGGTATTTATCATGACTAGCACAGTTAGAGCGGTTTTGTTTTTGCCAAAATTTTCTTTTGTACAACAGTCTTTGCTTGGGAAATTATTAAGTTGCAACTGACTAAAGAAAACGACGATGCAATGGTAGTCAAATTTTAAATACTCAAGTGGCCTATATTAATAGACTAGTTTTCACTCAGAACGTAAATTATGTCGGTTATATGTCGGTAAAAGGACGGCAAAGATAGTATTGTTTACGGCGGCGCTAACATCCATGTTTTTATAATACATAACGCTATAACACTTCAATACCTATCTAAGAACCATCGCCAATAAAATAAAAATCCATGGCAGAAAACTGCATGTCAATCGGTCAAGCCGTTCTTGAGATACATGGGATCATTCAATAGTCATTTTACGAAAGAATGATGGCAACTGCAGCTCCTCCCGGTGGATTGACACTTTAATATCTATCTAAGAACCATCGCCAAAGGATTACTGATCTATTGCAAAAAACAGCATATCAATCGGTCAAGCCGTTCTGGAGATACATGGAAACATTCGTTTGCGCGCACAAACACACAAACAAACAAACTTCCTCACACCCTAAACACATACACGTTCTCCGTTCCGTCGCGGGTAGAAATATCGTCTTACGAATGTCACCAATTAACAAATGCATTTGTTTTCTAGCGTGCAACAGAACGTATATGGGTGACGTCGGACGGACCTACGAGCTGGAAGTCCGAAGGCCGAGGGAGGATCACCTTCCCTTCATTTGCCACCTAAACTTCACTGCTACTGGGGGCAACTATGGTGATATAATACAGGTAAGACACATCAGTATCATCGATCGATAACAGTTTACATCTTATAAACAAGCATTATCGAAAGTCTGTTTATCTTTGCTAGTCAAATAATGTAAACAATCATTTTACAACTTTTTAAATAATACCAGAGTATCATTTACTATTTGATTTTAAACGATCTCAGTGCTAAAAGATGAATTACTTATGCAGTCGGTAAGTTTTATATTTATGTTATTTTAAAATGAATTATTTCGGTAAAAAGGAATGTCAAGATTGTTTACGAAATTCGACAAGCATAAAGGAGCGAACTTTACCCTAATGTGGAAATAGGAAATTATGCTTATGTACAAACAAAAGCTTGACAAGGTAAACACAGCAGTATCTTATGTAGTCGTAAAAAGAGTTAGTATTCAACAAAAATAATGCAGTATTATGGATTGCTAATCGGCGCTATGTGCCTGAAGAAGTATTTTCCAAATTATTTTAGTTACAGCTTGAGCTGGCTTTCATCCACTCCCATAACAACAGCCATTCCCATATTATGATTTATATAGTCAAAGAGTTATCATCAACCGGAGATAGGATATCGTACTGCCAGAAGTTTTATGGAGACAAAAAATCTAAAGGTAGATAACCATTTCTATCTCTAGTGGGGCAACTACAGATATAATGGTTAAAAAGATAATTTCTGTAAGTCATTATTATTAAACTGCTACCCAATTGCGGTTTTAGCACTTTTTACAACTAATATTAACGTTAATACTCCTACAGGACATCTGTTTTTATGTATACGTGTGTAAACATATTTTGTATGTACTTTGAGATACTTTGAATGAAATAAGCAGAAAAATGATGAATCAAAGGAAAAATAAATTTCTCCATTGCTTCTAGAATGTACACAATATCAAAGAACACAAATAGTATCTATAAATGCTTGCTTGTTAAAAGTATTCGCTTGGTTAAAAGCACTGAAATACCTTTCCGTACTCAGCTTGATTAAGAATTTATGGTTCGATTGTATGAAAGTGAAAGAGGCCTTCCATTTTTTCTTAGAATTGACCTATTCTGTTTTATCGAGCACTTTAATTCCTTGATGTAAGAATAACGAAGGGTAAACAGTTAAGAGCTCTATTTTTAAATCACTTGCGTCAATATTCAGAGTGGTTTTTGTTCGCAAATGAATTCAAAAAAAACACTCGAAATATAAAGTAAAAATACAAGTCCTAACTTATATCACTTTTAATTGCTCACGTGTTTAACCATGATTCGAAAATTGAATATTAATCATAGCAAATCACACGCCATATTGACGCAATGGATTCAAAATGATCTACGGTGGCTCTCTATTACATCCACAAAACTCTTCTCATTAAGTTCTTTGTTACAGTTAACATTCGACACATTCACCGTCGGGAAGTTCGTGTCATTCACCTCTGATGGATGCCCAGATGGTCACATGACAATTGTGGAACGGAGTCCGTCACCTCCCTTGGGGCAATGGTGTGGTTCCGCCTGGGGGTATACGGTCTACTTCAGCGAGTCTGATTCTATAAACATGACGCTAAGGCTTGATAGGCTGAGCCAACAGGTAAGATGATACTGGGTTCTATTATCCTTTTTTACATAAATAAGTATTCATAGATCTCAAAACGGGATCTTGCGAGGCATAAATTAGACCTTAAGTAAGGTCAAAATATCGAAGAAGACGGTTATAAAAGACAAACAAAATGGTCATCTGCAGAACTCATAATATTAAATAATGTTTTATTTCGAACAGTTTAAATATACATTTTACAAATGGAATCTTATTCCTACTATTTGACCTGCAAATAAACTAAATACAAAAAAGTAAGCAGAAAACTAAATCAAACGCAGAATGATTTTGATGAATGACATGAAGAAAAAGATTACATACATCAAACATTAAGCCTGGAACCTATAATTATGCTTTCACGTAAACGTTAGCTTTTAGCTCCAGGAACTATTATTTTGTATTGACACACTTCCGATAAAATCTACGTTCCATTTCCATTTCGACGTTACAATATAATTACAGTGTCATCGATTTCTAGGTACTTTTCAAAGAACGAATTATCCATAATTTGAGTCCAAATATTAGACGAGAATAGGAAGCAATTTAGAAATAATTGGATTTCTTTATGTGCCGCAGGTTTGATGGCACATATAATTTTAGCTTGGTTCCATGAATCTTGAATTTATTACATTAATTGAACTTGGGGACGTTGCCTATCATTTAAGGACTTAGTAGTTGATTAAAATAATATTTACAATTCTTCATAGCAATTACTTTGTAAATGCCTGAATGTCGTGATCCTCGTGTGAAATGAATCATTAGATAAAACCAAGAAAGAAACTCTTGGTAAATTACTCAAAAGTAAGAAAATAATTCTCGAAAATTTTCTTGTAGACTGAGAAATGAAGATTTGTAAGCGATTTCAGTTTCAAGCGTATTTGGTATCTAATCTTTTACCATAAAAAAAGATATCATTTTATCTTTATATGAAGCTAAACCAAGAAAATCGATGGAAAACTTTTTAAAACCGTGGCCTGAGTAATTAGGTGCCCCCTTTTCGTCTAAACGAGCACGTAGCAACGTCGATCTGTTAATGTAAAGACTTGTTAACACCGCCCGACATGTTTAATTACAAGTTTTTGCACGCACCAAAGTTAATCTGTATAAATGAACAACGATATTTATCTTCATTAAGAGTCACTTACTAAGCATCCCTTTGTTTCACTGACGTGACGTAACTAACTACATGTTTTCGCCTGTGACTTGACTAATATTTCACATCACCCCGCTTTTAACGGTTCGCTGAATTTCCTTTATCTACTGTTGGCAGGCGTATTATGTGCACCAAGGGGTGAACTTTCGATCAATTAATTAAGCGGCGATTACGGACGCTCTCCCGGGAGTCTCAGGATAGGCCTTACCTCACAATTACAATAATGGATGTTATTAGAGACTAATTCTCTAATTTAATAAACGGGGCCCGAATAATGGGACGGCAAATTTTTGCGTGCTGGAAGTTTCGGCTCATTACGGCTTGTCAATCACGGTTAGCTTGATTGGAAACTTATTTTCCTTTTGAGAACTTCCCAATAACGTTATAAATGGAAACTTATTTCTTTTTTAAAAAACTACCAATAATACACCTAGATACCCTACAAGTCCACGGTTAACATTACAGTTAGAAAAATATTTTAATTTTACTATAAATACCATAAATAAAAACTAGTACCATGTTCGGGCTATAATCACTAAATTAAAGATCGCAGATTCTACTAGGTACCTATTTATTCATCTCGTCTTGGCAACTACCCTCAAATTAAGGAGGGTGCAAATTAGCACAAGTGTGGCCAGTCACGCAAAATAAACAAAGTGAAAGGAGTATTTAACAATGTAACTTTTTGTTAATCAAATATATAAAAAAATATGAAGTGTGAAACTGATTTTATAAATTTCTCACCAGATTATGTGTCCCACATTACCCCGCAACCAAACTGCGTCATTTCCCCAAAACAGTAAACAACCGCTGACAGCCCTGTTGGTTTTAGGGTGTTGGATACAATTTCGACTTCAAGCTGGCTTACAAGTTCCTAAGACGGAGCGAGGCGCGGTTGCGGTATGGTAACGCGACTGTCGGGGCGTGGAGAGGCGAGAGGGTGCCAGGAACGTATTGCGACCGCATACTGAGTGACTGCGACCTCCACGCTTGCCGTATCCAATCGCCCAACTTCCCTGGAGTGTATCCGAGGAACGCGACTTGTACATACCGCATCGAGCATACTAAGGTGAGACGACATTGGCTTTATAAGAGCTTAGTTTTGAAAGTAGGTGATAGAATTTCAATGATGGATGTTAAGAATGTTGAAGCTGGTGTAATGTCGTCTATGTTGTATCAATAGAATGAACGACTTAGAGCTAACCTACAAAACGAATAATACTTATGAATACTAGAAAAATCAATTATAAATTATCGTGGAACTAAAATGTTAATATATTTTTTTACATAACAATTAAAATAAGTGCTCGTAATATGCAAAACGACGTTTACCAATTTATATACAAATCCAGAGAGTTGATGACATCAAAAATGAACGAAAGGCCCTGTTACCTGATTTAAATATGGCCGGGTGTGGTCGTTTCGATTAATATTTAATTCAAATTTCACACGGGCAACACTGTGAGCGGGGGCCTATGTGCCTAAATAAAATATGTTTTCCACGCGAGGTTGACGAGACGAAACCGACTTAGAGAATTAATGTGTAGAACTAGAAAGATTATCATTCTAAGTTTGATGAGCATTTACATGGTAAAACATTTCAACCAGAAATAAAATATTCTCCATCGTAATAACTGAAAAATAGTAGTCACGAAGTAGTAGACACGGGATAGTAAAATCCATCCCAAAAAATATATTGTGTTATATTTCTTTTATGTTTTCCTACAAAAAAGATAAACCATAATTATTGAAGCAGGTTCTAAAAAAAAATTGTATTGCAAATAATCAAAGTTTATTAGTAAGAATTAATTATTATTACTTATTAATAGTTTTTTGACAGAATGAAAATAAACTTTAAGGAATCAAGTGATGATATCGATGAATTTGTAGAAATTTTCTCTGATATTAGAATATTTTTTCAAGCAATAATAATAGGAATATATTTCTAGAAGTTAATAACTGTAATTATCTTGTGAAGTCAAGCGAACGCTATAATTACAAAGAACCACGTTTACCTACGAGTTAACGATTTCTTTTATTTTTAGATACCATCGGATAAGCACGTGCTACTAGCAGTAAGACAAACAAACAGTCACAAAATACATATCAAAGACCAAATAGTGAAATACGATAGAAGCCAACGAGTATTAAAGTAAGTATTTTTGACATTAATAATGAATTGAAAAAATGTCTTTCATGTGTTATTTTTTAATTAAGGTGAAATTGTGTATATTTTGATGAAACAGTAACCCAGCAAATACTCATTCAACAGGTATAATAATCTGAATCAAAGCCTCTTAATATACAACTTATAATTACTAATGCACTTCAAATTTAAAGTACACAGATTGATTTTTTTATTCTATAAATGTTAATAAATAAATATCCTTTGGACATTCCCACACATCGCCATCTAGTCCCAAAGTAAGCTACTCAAAGCTTGTGTTATGGGAGCCAGACAACGGATATAATACTTAAATACTTTTTTTTTGTAAATACATACATGATATACATAGAAAACACCCAGACCAATACAAACAGACATGTTCATGCACACAAATGTTTGTATTGTGCGGGGATCGAACCCGCACCCACTGCGTAGTAGGCGATTTCTCGACCACTACACCAGACGGGTCGTCAATTGGAAAAAGGGAATTACTGTTACGGAAGCTTTAAAAATGTTTTTCCTCTATTCTGTGTTTAAGAAACGAAATCAAAATTAACTTTAAATTAATATTCAAAATGCGGGGCACAAAATAGAAAACTTCGGTTAAAAATATTCTGTAAAGCGAAAATCTTGCTCCATATTTCACGTTGTTTTCATCAAAGTCGACAATATGTTGCGACAAAACATTGCGATTTTGTTCGTGTAAAAGTTTTTATGAGGCTTCTGCGTCATTTACCTTCGAATTTCACGTTTCTCGTTCGTTGCGTACTTAATCTATGTTTGTATATTGAACCGAATTTTATCAGTCAACGGTTTTTGTTGCGGCTTTGAAATGAAGTTGCGGTTTTAAATGTTGCATAAATGAAGCGTTTTTTTTTAAATGTTCCAGTATTTTTTAACAAGCTTCCATGGTACTGTCGATGGCAGTTCATTGTTTCTTAAAACAGGAAAGATTATGAAGTTTTTATTATTATTTTCAAGTCGATTGTAAATTAATCTTTTTTCACTGTTTACGTATTTTCTTTTGTTTTCGTTTCTTACAGTAATATAAGTAAGACCTTTTGATGTGTCAAACACCTTAAACATCCTCTTTATGTGACTACCTCTTTGACTGACGACCTCCGTTTCAAGCGTCGCCATCTCGTGAGGTTCCGGGTTTGATTCCCGGTCTGATCAATGTAGAAGAAACGATCTTTTCTATATTGTCTTGGGTCTGGGTGTTGTGGTACAGTCGCCATCAGATCTATCGGAGCAGACAAAGTGACCAAATACTTCTGCACAGTTTAAAATTTCAATAAGTTCCATACACTACAAGTTACCATTAATATCAGAACATTCATTACTTCATAAATATCTGAGCAGATGTTAGTCAATAACTTCTATACACACAACTATCCAATAATATCTGAACACTCACTTGCCTGAATTTATTTACTGCATGACACTTTCATGACAGTGATGACAATACTGAAAACTACAAAGCGTTACTAACTGCCAGCGTCATCTTACTATAATATAAACTATGAAAAGAGTCCCTATTTAACCGACTTCAAAAAAGGAGGAGGTTATCAATTCGACTGTATGTTTTTTTTTTGTATCTATGTTACCTCATATCTCAGTCGTTTGTCGACCGAATCGAAAAATTTTTTCGCCTACTTAGAGGGTGTACCTTCTAGTTGGTCCCGTTACTTCTATTTTGGGATCTGATGGTGGGATCTTGGTGTAATCGAGGGAAACCCTCAAATTTTAAAGGCACGTATTGTGTTTCTTTACTAGAATCTTAACGTTGACGTGTTGTTACGTCTGATAGTCAACATCTTGTGGGGCTGAGCTAATGGTGGAACTTCTTAACGCTTAGGAGTTCAGTAATTATAATGACAGAAATTATGATAGGTAATTTGTAGCTTCTTAAAAAATAGAATCATAAGGTGCAACTCCCCCCCGGCCCTCTTATGTAATCACTAAAAATGAAGAAATAAAATAAACTTTTAAACAAAAGTAAAAACCGACTTCAAAACCAAAATGCACTAAAAAGTCTTGAATAAACTCTTCATCATTGAAAGGAATCCGTTTTATCCTTGTCCAATTTTTTTTTTAAAAGTGCCTTTAAAAAAACATTATTTCTAGAATATGGGACCAGTGTAACGTGGTGCAAGACTACCTAACCGTATGGGATGGGGCGACCAGAGACTCGCCAGTACTGGTCCGACTGTGTGGTGGTGATGCTGTGCCTGATATTGTGAGCAGGGGACCCCATATGCTGCTCGAGTTCCATACTTCGCCGTACGATAACCCTTTCCATCCAGTCCCGCTGAGCTACTTGCCGGGATTTGAGTTGGAAGTTCAGGTCAGTCTTTTTATTAAATCATACAGAGTGGCCCAAACAGTTACGTCCATTTTTTATTTCTTACATATATTTTCCGAATTTTTTCGTAGTTTCCGAGAATTTCTTTTTCGATATTTTGAGAAATTTCAAACGAATATTTTTTCCACAAACTGCAATAAAAAAAAATGAAACTTACTTAAATAAAATTATTTTAATTTGAGACTTACTTAAAAAAATATGAGCTAGCTATAACTAAGACTAACAAAAGTTTACAAAAAAAGCCGAAAACTCCAAAATTTGGCCATCATAATTATGGTATATTTAGTTAGATCTTAACATAAAGAGTCCAAAAAAATTTGAACTTCACTGTTTGGGCTAAACTGTTTGTTTACCATGACCCATAATAATAATATAATAATAGTCCCCCTAGCCGATTTCGACTCCAGTTGCCAGTCACAACGCCTGCGCGGGACATTTAAAGTGCACAAGTGTGTGCGCAAACACAGGTGCACTCTCTATTCCTTTCACTCTCAGAGATCAGGCGCAGGACCAACGGCTTAACGTGCTTTCCGAGGCACGAGGGTGAAACACCGCCAACTTCCAAACTCCGGCCTACCCTAATAATTTCTGAACAGAAAAACTCAAGATTTTTTTTTCCCGACCCGGGGATCGAACCCGGGACCTCTGGCGCAGCCGTCGCTTTAAAGTGCGACCCTCTTACCGCTGCGCCACCGAGGCAGTTGACCCATAGTATCAATTAAATAAAAAGTGGTATTATTGGGACTCACGAACGACACTTGATGATAGAGGTAACCGCAGTTACCGTCAGCGTTACGTTATTAACGTCGACGTAGAATCTTACACAACAAAATTAATACCAAAACGAAAAAAAAAGCGACAGAAGCGACATTTGTTTAATTTTATAGTCTACACAATGTGCTTTTTTATTTGGTGGATCTTCTGCTTTAGAATGGTTTTTAACACTCACAGTGTCATATTTTATATTCATAAAGATGAAATAAGAAACCAAAAATTTGCGCACGGGCGGGACTTGAACCAGCAACCTTTTGGCAAACCGGGCCAAACGCTCTTACCAATTGAGCTACCGTGCTGTTAGTCCGACCCTGCGAAATTTGTGGTTTCTTATGAAAACGTCAATTGCGTGACGCTTAGCGCCATCTAGCCGTCTGTTTATGAAACAGATGGCCCAAGCAGTTATTCTTTACAGAATAAATTCAACTTGGAAATTGATGTCGCTTCGCTATCTATGCTTTAGAATGGTTTTTAACACTCACAGTGTCATATTTTATATTCATAAAGATGAAATAAGAAACCAAAAATTTGCGCACGGGCGGGACTTGAACCAGCAACCTTTTGAATTTCGCAGGGTCGGACTAACAGCACGGTAGCTCAATTGGTAAGAGCGTTTGGCCCGGTTTGCCAAAAGGTTGCTGGTTCAAGTCCCGCCCGTGCGCAAATTTTTGGTTTCTTATTTCATCTTTATGAATATAAAATATGACACTGTGAGTGTTAAAAACCATTCTAAAGCATAGATAGCGAAGCGACATCAATTTCCAAGTTGAATTTATTCTGTAAAGAATAACTGCTTGGGCCATCTGTTTCATAAACAGACGGCTAGATGGCGCTAAGCGTCACGCAATTGACGTTTTCATAAGAAACCACAAATTTCGCAGGGTCGGACTAACAGCACGGTAGCTCAATTGGTAAGAGCGTTTGGCCCGGTTTGCCAAAAGGTTGCTGGTTCAAGTCCCGCCCGTGCGCAAATTTTTGGTTTCTTATTTCATCTTTATGAATATAAAATATGACACTGTGAGTGTTAAAAACCATTCTAAAGCATAGATAGCGAAGCGACATCAATTTCCAAGTTGAATTTATTCTGTAAAGAATAACTGCTTGGGCCATCTGTTTCATAAACAGACGGCTAGATGGCGCTAAGCGTCACGCAATTGACGTTTTCATAAGAAACCACAAATTTCGCAGGGTCGGACTAACAGCACGGTAGCTCAATTGGTAAGAGCGTTTGGCCCGGTTTGCCAAAAGGTTGCTGGTTCAAGTCCCGCCCGTGCGCAAATTTTTGGTTTCTTATTTCATCTTTATGAATATAAAATATGACACTGTGAGTGTTAAAAACCATTCTAAAGCATAGATAGCGAAGCGACATCAATTTCCAAGTTGAATTTATTCTGTAAAGAATAACTGCTTGGGCCATCTGTTTCATAAACAGACGGCTAGATGGCGCTAAGCGTCACGCAATTGACGTTTTCATAAGAAACCACAAATTTCGCAGGGTCGGACTAACAGCACGGTAGCTCAATTGGTAAGAGCGTTTGGCCCGGTTTGCCAAAAGGTTGCTGGTTCAAGTCCCGCCCGTGCGCAAATTTTTGGTTTCTTATTTCATCTTTATGGTGGATCTTCTGTTAAAAGTATTTTTAAAAGCTATTTTTTTATCATTCGCTTGATGGATTTTACTGGAAAATAAAATAATCTAGATAAAAACCAGCGACGAGAAATTCAAATAAAACTTGAATGATACGGTTCGTGTCAGTCGATATCAATGTGATTTCATCTTTTGATTCGATTTTCGCCCGTTATACTTGCAAAGCGAAGCCCCAGTATTGGATATGAATAGAGTCCGATATATCATGCTCTGAATCGGAAGGGGGCGTGGGGTGAAAACTAGATTACCGAAGTATTAGAGAAACATTTTTTTCAGTGTCCCATTAATCGAAACATAACACCAATGCTTGAGTGTTTTTGATTTGAATGATATCAAATAATCTAGCTGTCTGAAACAAAAATGTCTTTATATCGTAATATTAAAAGTCTCAGGAGTACATTGTGTTACTTTTAACCACAAGCGACGAGTCTATTCGTGTTTTTTATATTGATATGAACTTTATTGGTAACCCGATAAAAATGGATTACGTGGAATGGAAACAACATGTTTCGGTGTGATATTGGATTTCAAATATTAGGTACTACTATCCATGCATACATATGCATGGGTATTAAAATGTTGTATTTGTATTATTCCATATGAAATACGAAAAAAATATTCGTCTTAGTTTACCACCGAGGTTGTAGGATCATTAATTTTGAGTCATACTCGTAGTACATAATTAATCAGATATTCATCTCTATTAACTTTTAAAAAGTACATTCATCGAAGAGCGAAGCCACATTGGTGTTGCGTCTCCGTTGCGTTGCGTCGAAGTTGCGACGCCTGATAGGCTTACTACGTAAAACGAGATCCGTCACTACGATTACGAGTATCGGATCGGATCGGATACGTATACGTAGCATTTTTCATATGCTATGCCTACTACGAAATGCTTCGGATCCGCAAAACGATTATCGTATTGACGTATTTCGTTTTCGTAGTAGGTCGATCCGTCGTATCACACGATGCATTAATGCGTTTTGAGAACGCGCAAGACGACAAATGACGCAGCGGAACATAGACGCATTGCAACGGCAATGTGGCTTCGTTCTTACTCGGAGGTATGCTTTGGTCCAATTTTTTTTTTTTATCAGGTACTCTATGTGGACAAAGATTCCCACTCATACGTCCGCTCGGACGGCCGCTGTCGATTCGTTCTCCGTTCATCAGACAAAACGAGCGGTGTGCTCAGGAATCCCAGACACTCGCTGCCGCCTAACACGTCATGTGTGTACTACTTCCAGGTAAGATTACTATTCATATAAATTGGATATTGTATGCCTATTCTGGTGTTCAATTGATGGACAGATGGCGAAGATATAGGCTGTGACGTATTAAGCAACTTTGAAGCAAAACACTGATTTCACTTGTGAACGCAATCAGCCGCTACAGATTTCGTCAAACTAATTTTCTGAGGCTTATCTTAACTATATAAATATAGATATGTGTGTTGTGTCCTAAATTGAATAAATTATTTTTGACTTGACTTTGACTTATGTACTCGTAACCGTAACACTTTTTTTTTAATTGAATTTAGCAAATTACCTCTATAGTTACCTTTACAGATTTTATCAATTTAAATAATGAAAAGATGTGGTGGAAAACCTACTTTTAGATGATTGCAATATTTCTTGATTTAGAATTGTGTTTTGAAGCATAAATTACTTTTTAGGGTCGCCCAAACGAAATTGTATGGGTGTCTTTCGTGAAGTACCATTCAGCGGGGACCGAGCCAGCAGGCTTTGACCAGCAAAAGGACTGTTCGTCTCAACTCACTGTATGGGATGGAGCAGCACCTGATGCAGACTTGGATAGAAAGGTATGACTACTGATGTTACCCATGAAGTAAATTTAGCCTGAAAATGTATCACTGCTGAGCAAAGGACTCACATAGCTATACAGAATAAGCCATACTCAACTAATCTTTGTTATCCACGTTCACCTTTTTAAATACAAAAGCAACGAACTATTGACATAATTTTATGTATCTGATATTCAATCATGCCCTACAATGTTCATAAAAGACACCAGACTTAAATTGTCATAAATTTTTACTTCAAATTTTATGATCACCAATGTTTATAAAGAAGTCAAGTTTAAAACTATGGTCATTCGATTGATTTAGTGTTATAGGAATAGTTATAAATATTACCAGGCTTAAATTGAAAGCGATCTTGTTAAAGTTTGAATTTATTACTAAGGCATTGACAGCTTCAATAATAATAAACTAAGCTTACGTTATAGTAATAGAACGTAATGTAAAAACGCGCCTAGAATATTTTCGTCGCTATTATTTTAGGCTGTCCTAGGCAATTCATTCTTTATTCAGTTTTCGAACTCATTCTTATTCTTGTACCTAAATTCAAATATTATATTGGATATTATTGCTTTGTAATTTAGTCTGAGTGTATGCTTGAATGTTCAATAAATATCGTTAATTGGTTTAACTATTGCAAATGAGAGCTGGGAATATCTTTTAGTACCCAGTTTCTTTTAAGTGAATGGTAACTAAGTAATAATAATTGTCATTTTTTTTACGTTGGCACTTTTAGTAAAAAAATTGCAAATAATTTAATTCTTAGAAATGATACTGTAACAGCGGTATCCCGGGAGGTGTTGCCGAAATTTTTAACTGTTCACCATAGCGAAAACCAAAAATATTCACCCATAGCAGTACGGAACTTCGCATAAAATTTTACACAAAACACGAGTTACACGACAAAAACTTGTTTGGTAGCGCATAGAGTAATGAAATGTGGATTAACTTAAACGCGTACGATACGAAACTTTTGCATTTTGCGAGACTAATGTGGTAGTGGAAACACAGAAGCGATATAAAATTGGGTGGTGGTCTCGCCTTATTCGTGCCATTTCACTTTGCCAACTACTCGCTACCTCAACCCCTCTTGACGTCGGCAGCCAAACATTAATTTTCTTTAATGTGTCTGAGCACTCTTACCGGCTCTCGACCGACTGCAGTGCGGTGTTTCGTTTCATTCATTTGGAATTCCTTAGTTTACATTAAGAATGGATGAGCGGTTAAGTTATTTTTTGTTGGCACTTTAATCAGGGAAGTTTCTCCTCGCAAATACAGTTTGCAAATAGAAACAGTGCGGCTGCGGGGAATAATGGCGTTGTTTATGCAAATCTGTTGCTTTCCTCGTTTAGATAATCGTATGGGAATTTGTACGTTGTTTTACTGGGTTTGAGTGATGACTTATCATGGTACGTAATAACGATCGGTACTTATAGTATACGATGTTTTAGGTGGTTATGATTTAATTAATTTTAAATGTTAACCAGCTGCCATAAAATTGTATTTCCATAATATAGTCAGCATCTTCCAATTAGCTTATTAGTGTGCCTATTGTAAGTTATTACAGTGACCTTTGCACTAATAGTATTGTAAAATTCTACAAATGAGAAGCCATTTACCTTTGGTACACCTGCAGTTGTTTTTGAAAGAAAAGACGATCGCCATTATCCTGATCTATTTATGTGATTGCAACCACATTAACAAAACATTTCAGCAACGCTTCGATCAACGGCAGCATTTTTCTTATTAATAGAAGCATTCATTTTTATTTCATAGAATTGACACCATTATTTGTGTATTTATTTTCCTTAAACAAAAGAGTGCAGAATTCTACCATGGTAAAAAGTGATTTTAGTACTTGAGCAGTGGTACTGTCTATTGCCAGCTAGCGGCATAACTATCTTTATCTATCAAAACACCCTAAGCAATATTAAACCGGACTCAATCGAATCTTAATGTAGTGGAAACCATAGTATCATTTATCAGTCTTGCAAAAGTATCGATAAATGGACTGTCGATACACTATGAGAATAACTGTATAAACAGGAAGGACATAAGTAGCCATGCTAAAAGAATTTCCATTGGGAAGGCATTGGAAGTCATGTGTCTAATCGTGGTGATGATGATAATATTTAGACCTAGTTACCTTCTATCGATGATTTAGTGTTTTCTACTTTACTAATTTGCCTTAAATATAATAGTAAATTATTTAAGTTAAATCTATAAATAAAAATTGCGGTATTGTTCGATTACATAGCTCGTTATTAAGCGTTAACAATTTAATTAACGATCGTCTTTAAATGCTCACATTTCTGAGAATTAGATCGACATCCTATTGATGCCAGAGATAACTCTCAAAATGTGTTATCTTAAAATTATCACCGCTTAACAGGATTGAAATCGATTATCTTTACAAAGCAAAAAGAATTGTTCACTTTACATTCATAATGAGGAACACGGAATATTTTACGATGTTGTAAAATGGTTTAAGTGCGCAGGCAACAAAGTGTAAAGACGCAACAAATGGCAGGTGCTGCTCGAAAACCTCTGATATTTAATATTTCGTCATAGCACAGCATTTAACGATCAAATTTACATATAAGTATATTTTCTTACCTTCTAGGTGTCCTTAATCTAATTTAAAACGGATACCCTGTTGTCGCATACTACTACGGTGTTTTTTTTAATGTTATAGTTTTAAAAAATCATAATATTTTTTTTATAACTACATACGAATGCGTTTTTATTATAAGTAGCAACTTATTAGCCAGTCTTTGCGTCAATGTAAAGTTAGGTATTTGCAGTATCTACAGAAATAAATCTAGCACTGAGATTCCGCTTGGGTAATACAAAATTAAGCTTCTTTTCTCTACATTTTGTGCTTAACATCGGATTAGAACGTTAAGTGGATTTTGGTCTCACCTACACTTTGAGTAGGTTATATTATGTAAGAAATACCACCTTTATTTTGTGGACTAAATTACGTAACGTAACAGAAGCTTACACTTTTTTTATCAAAGTTTTCAATCTGAGTCTCATCTTAACAGCATACTGTTTACTTGTTATACGTCATTTCTTGGCTAACATATCTTTCCGTTGCAGTTGGAGATGACAGACAAGAAGTTATTGCTCGGCTCCTTTTGCCGAGAAGAGTCGCCTCGGTTGTGTGACCATGCCCTCCTGTCAAACGCTACAAGAGCTACAAGACCCTGTGCACCCTCTGAGAGCTACATCACTACAGGTCCAGCTCTTACCATACTTCAGGTAAACAGCCTATAGTATATGCACAAAATAGTTATGTAAAAAATATTGAGAGAGAGCGAGACACCAATTGTAGAAAGACACTACTCAAACAACTTCAAAGTCAGAGTAAAACAGGATTTTTTGAGTAAACTCGTTCTATCATCGAATGTGTGTCTTGAGCTTAGCTGAGCAGGAAGTCAAGAGCAAACAAAGAGCAGTCAAGGAGACTTTAAAAATAACTATACATATTATATAATTCTTTAAAGTTACCCACAACTCTGAGGTACTTTGAGCCATACTCTACCACGGGGACTTTTTATTTAAATTTATGTTAATATGTGTATAATTGCTGTGTGATTTAGTATAATAAGCAGAAATAATGGAGTTTTACGAGTGGTTTATTTATTACCTACTTGTATAATATGATACATTTAATAAATAATATTAATACGCACAAAAGAATACGTCCTTAGTTTGCGAGATACAAGCTTTTATCTAGAGAACAAATTAAAGCTGGCACCTTCAGTTTAAATACATTCGATTATGTCGTATTTATACAACGATTTTACTAAATGAAAATATAAACCACTTTTCAGCATTTTATTTTATAGGTCCTAACTGTCGATAAAATTTTACAGCTATCGTTTTAGAATTGTTTTATTTATACCGCTTCAAAATAGATATTTGTATTCGCCAGACCAAAAGGTTTTAATTTTACCAGTTCAAAGGCTTCCCAATCCTCGTTTCTTGGAGCACAATAAATCCGACTTCCCACGCAGACTTTGAGTAACAACCCTAGTTGAAGAGGGAACTAATTAGAGCTGGCAAATATTAACCTTCCATTTTCGACGTGTAGGCAGATACTTGCGTATGCACCGAGTGGAACAGCACCCGAGTGCATGGGATTTTTTCTGCAAAGTACGTCGCAGAGGTAGAGTTAAATGTCTAGATGTGACTTTGTTCTTCGCGGCTTTTTAATCCTTTTGACTACGGACTACGGGAAATCATTGTTACCTGAATTTTGTTTTGAAGCTGTAAGTGACCATTAACATTACAATAGTTAGATTTTATTAATTTTTTGATGCAAAGCAATATTCTGGCATTTCCATTGTTATGTACCCTTTGAAACATTAAGGCTAATGATTTCGTACAGTTAGTTTAGACGAGGCAAATTACTCGTTAATGACTTTCCTTTTTCTAAATAATATTCATAATCAAAGTTTCTAGTTAAGATAACGTGTAGTTTATATTCCATTAAATAACTTGTCGTAACAAACGTTACATGACCCAAGAATAAATTTAGTTTATGGTTAACGCATTTTTTTAAAATTTGTGTTAATTATGTGGACTTTTTATAAGCATATTTATTTCCAAATCCTTTTATAATATGAAAGTTCAATAAACAATATTAATAATTCGAATGACGAATTATAATCTACAGGTGAGGAATAGTCTAGTTATAATAAGTTAGCTTTAAACTGTATCGCAGGACCACCAACATTTTCTATTAGTTTAATATGAGTTTAAATAAGAAACTGAGATGGATTGAAAATAGGAGATATCAATGCCAAAAGTGCGTGAGCAAAGTCAAAATAACCTATGTTGCATATAAGTGGTACACAATAATTGTAGTTAATCTATCTCGATAGATTTATAGTAGTATAAAAGATCGAACGCATTGTTTCGTAGCATCACCAATACATCCCCTTTCATTTATTCAACGAATAGTCTCGCTGGGTCCATTCCAAGTATCGCCCACCCCTGTTATACATTTAGGACTTTTCTGCCCGGTGTAACATTCATCGTATAGAGATAAGTCACGCGCGCACTTGCATTTGCCATAGTGAATAATGCAGAGAGAACGTGCTGGCTCAGCAGCTCCGAAGTGATGGAATGCTTTAGTGTCCTGTCAGGGGCGTGGAGTGGAACGCATCCTCTATGTACACTAGCGGGGATTTAATGCACTAAAAGAATACGTCGTTAGTTTGCGAGATACAAGCTTTTATCTAGAGAGCAAATTAAAGATGGCAACTTCAGTTTTAATTACAAACCTGTGCGGATGCCACTTTTTTGCAGTCATACCATTATTATAAAGGTCATTGACGACCTCTAAGCACGCTGGGCTTGAAGGCGTCGCCGCTCCAAGGTCCCGGGTTCGAGTTCCGGTCCGGTCAGAAAAAATCTATACTGTCTTGGGTCTGGGTGTTGTGGTACCACCGTTGTGTCTGATTTCCATAACATAAGTGCATTTTGCAACTTACTTTGGGATCAGAGCAATTTATGTGATTAGTGATTGGTGCAATTTATGTGATTAAGTTTATGTGAATTTAATAAATAATCAGTTGCAGCCATCACTTGATAATCGCCGCTCAGATGTTCTCTTTGTTTTACATTATTAAAAGGGAGTAGAGTAAAAAATATTTATATACATGTATTGTATTCAGTATTTCATCGGCTTTAACGTTTCTGAAGTGTAAATCTAAAATTTAATGTTATTTTAAAGTTATTCCCGTGGTAACTCCAAGAAATACCTTTAATAACTTTTTCATTTCAAATACTGAGGACTTAGCATTAGTATGCAACTCGACCTTTTATAAATAGAAGTGCTCTACTTTAATATAGGAAACCTGGTCTTAAGCAAGTTGTTTAAGTCGGTAGTTGGGAACTGCTTTATTATTCAATATTAAATTCAGAGGAAGGACTGAACCAAGTTGCTAACTAAATATTTGAAGTTTTACTATAGAGTGTAGCCTCATTTTATGTTAATAGTAACCTTGATTTGTGTCACTGCACTTTTGAGCTTACTATACGTACAAATGTACATACGTAAAGTACATAATTTAAAATATAGCAAGTGGTTTTCATTTTAAAGAATGTATTGAGTTCTAGGCAAGGTGATTTTTTTGATTGTACGAACTGATTAATAACAGTATATCTTACCTTCCTTCTCATCAAAGATAATAAAAATAATAATTTAACGGAATCATCCACCGCCAATAAACTACCTATACCTACTCCAAAATTGGATGAATGATTAAATATACCATTACCGACGCCGCTATCATTCCAATCATAGTTTTTCCTTCTGAATACGATTACTCTATCATCTCATTTCCTACATAATAATTTTCTTACACAGGAACTTCGTCAGGGCTCAGCACTATACCCAGTTTCATTTCTACTGCGGTACGAGTTTGTCGACGTGAGCGAGCAAGGACAACCTCTAGTTGATTCCCGGTCGGCTTGTGACAGAGTTTTCAAGTCCGCTCAGACTTACTCCGGGAGGTTCCAAGCTCCCAGAGCAATATTCTATTACGGTCGCGGCGGCGCGCAAAATCTGACTTGCATTTTAAGGTACCAATTTATTATACAACCCGTATAACATCCACCTGATGTACTTGTCTGAACATTCTAAAACTATTCCTCTTTCTACAGGTTCGAAGCCAAACAGGGGGAGAGAGTTCAATTAACCTTTACGAGCACGTATTTCGGAAATAAACATTGTAGTACACACAAAGATTCCAGAACAGGGCGGTGGAAATGTGATAGGCCGGCTAAAAGAACAATCGGGGGTGAAGGACTCGCCCAAATAATTATTACCGAGTACCCGTGGGAAGGGGTGCCAATACAAAGGGATTGTCTGTGTACAAATCGAACGGAACCTCTAAATATACACACTTTGACTGCTCCTGTTGTTGAAATCAACTTCACGGTGACAATGATGAACATCACAGAAGACTACGATGATTTTGCTTTTGAAGGTGAATACAAGTTTGTTCCGACAGGGCCTGGTGATGAAACAGTATGCTCATCAGGCTGGGGTAAAAGACAACTCAGGGGTAGCAGTGGAGAAATTCGACTTTTTGACAAGAGGCATACTTCTGTCGCTCCAGAAATCGTTGGTGATAGACACGTCATATCTGAGAGCGTAAGAGCTGAAGTTGCTTGTGTTCATAGACCTTGGCTGATCGAACCCGGAGGAGATGAAGTCACGCCTGTACAAGGTAGATACCTATACATTCGAGTTCCAGGCTACGAAATGTCACAAACAGCCCCTTTCTGCCGAACACCTAACAGACTATTTATTTACGAAGCAACAGACACGTCTCACCATCGTGAGGTATGCCCTGACGGTCCGAACTTTATAGAATTGTATTCTCCGGGTTGGTTATCGGCTGAAACACATTTAGAGACATCTCTGAAACCGCATGCTAGAAGCTATGTTATTGATTTCTTACAACATGAACAAGCAGACTATTCAATCAAATGGATTGAGTTGATGAAGAAGCCATCGTATGAACATGACCCTGAAAATACTATAATTCCTGCATCGGTTCCTCTAGAATGCCGGTATAGGTGCGTATCTTTTTTAATAGATTTGTAGATTTTTTTGTAGCTTAGATTTCGAACACATTCTTATTAACATGAACATAAATAACCCCTATTTATTTTTTGTGTGTATATTTTTAGCTGTCCGGAACTGAACGCATGTATACCACTAACATTGTGGTGTGATGGAAGCCCACATTGTCCCTCTGGCTATGATGAAGATGACTCCAACTGCTCCTTCAGGATATCACTCCCACCGCCCTACGTCGCGGCCGCTGCTGGTGCCGGCCTTCTTCTCTGCGCGGTCTTAGTAGCTTTATGCGCGTGTCGACGACGCCGAAGAAAAGACAAAGAATTCAAAGCGAGGCTCGACGGCGCCTTACCCCCCGAAGAAAGGCCGTACGACCGAGCCAAAACAAACGGGGTGCCCGAAGCAGCGCGCCAGTACGCCACCGTTCAAAAGTATGCCACGATAGATAAGTACAGCTTAAGTCAGAAGTATAGCGCGGGCCTGAACGATGCGAGGTATTACGACGAGGTGGCACAAAGGGATAAGCTCGCGGATACGAGGTACGCTAGTTTAGGCCGCGCGGGACGAGGCGTGCGCGTTGAGAACGCTAGGGGTAACGGTTCGAGAAGAGCGATGCCTGACCTTGGCTACCCCGATCTCAAAGACGGCTTTTGTTGACCCTCCCCAGACCTATTAGACTTAGAAACAACTGTCTAAAGACGGGTGATTATTCACCCATTTTCAAAGAATTTCTCGAATAATTGTGTTTTCGTGTAACATTAGAAAGAAGACTGAAATGGCGAAAGTGCCTCCCCAAAGTTTTTGGTCTAATTCTTAGAAAAGTTGTTTGTAACTTGTAACATTTTAAAGCTTTTTTATTTGACTGTAAACAAGACTTCTCTATCAACTTTGTAGAAATTGTACATACAATATTGTAACTCTAGATTTTAAGAAACCACCGAACATTGTTTTTCTTTCAATTAAAGCTTACAGTAAGAGTCCTCATCAAGTAACATATCTAAATGTACATAAAATGCTTGACAATACAGTTTTAAGAATACAAACTAAATCATTTTAAAGAATCTTTAGTGAAATTGATGGTTAGTGTTCTCAATAAGATCGAGTTAATTGTAGCTGTAATAATAATTGGATTCAGTTAACAAAACACATTTGCCACTTGAACTTTCAAAATAAATTAATCACATATAATATAAGTGTGAATATAATACTTTAAGTAACTATCTATTGTAACTAAAACGTTAGGCATAATATGAAAATGTGATATAGTTGTAAAAAACTATAGTTAAGCGTTCATGAACTGTATAACATTATGTTACAACCGATAAGATAGATAAAAAACTGTTTCTTTGTGTATAAAAATAGCATTGAATTGTAACTAACTTTAGAGATTGGTTGTAAATAAATTATAGAAATAAGATTTTTAAAGTCTGTAATTATTTCCGGGTAAAAGGAAGAATAAATTCATTTCTAAAATATCGTGGTTGTATTCATTTGTTGTCACAATTCCTAACTGTAACACTGCTAACTAATAAAAAAAAGGTAAATAAGTATATTAACAAATTTTGAAATAAATTCTCCCCGTTATTCATAATAATGCTAACAGTCTAATTAACCTGTTTTAAATCTGTTTTAACTATTACACTGTTTTGTCTCGTTCTTTCTTGGTGATGTCATAATTTGACAGAAAGTGACAAAACAGTGTAAAAGCTAAAATAGGTTTATTAGACTGTTTGAGTTATTATGAATAAAGGGGATTGTGTATACAAAAACATACAATACTCCGGGTAGTACTGAAATCAATAAGAACTTTGCATTTACGATACCCCACTTTTACGCAGAGCATAAAATAGGCACAGTAAAAATAATATAAAAACAAAGATAAATTATGTAACAGGAGATACGCAATACGCCAACAACTGGCGGATGAATTTACTATTGAAAGACTTCGATATATTTATCGTAGCCTTTGTTTCTGCAACGACGAACAAGGAAAATAAAAATGTAAAGTTTTCTTCTGAGAATCGTCGCTGTGAAAAAAATAACGAGCAATGAAGGTGTTATTTAAATCGCGAATACATTTATAATATGTTTTTATAAATGTAACGGAACCCTTATAGTTTCGTCAAGTCTGTCTGTCTGTCTATCTGTCTGTCTGTCCGTCCGTATGTCACAGCCTTTTTATTCTGTAACAATAAGCATCACACTGTTCAAATTTGGTATAAAGATGTATCCTGTTAACCACTTTACAATACTCAAACAAAAAAATATAATAATGATATTTATGAGGGTTTCCTAAACATGAAACTAAAACCGTTTTTTTTTTTTTACTCCAACCTAAGCGTTTGGGGTGTCTATGGATAGGTCTTTTAAAATGACACAGAGGTTCTTAAAACTATTTTCTTTTCAAGTCTAACGTTTCATAGCTAGACGCTTCAAAAGTGGTAAAATGGGCGTCCCCATCACGGACGAGTAAAAAAAGTAAGGACTCCGCGTCACCTACTTAAAAAGTGAAGCACCCAAAGTAAGCCAGCATACGTGTAAATACGAAGCTACACGCACACACTGACGCAAAAGTAAGCCAATCGGCCGCCATTACCCTCTCTGCCATTGTCTGTGACAGTGCAAACCCTCGCGTATAAAAAAATGAAAAAATACCGTCGTGTATCGTTAAACGGTGTAAAAATATTACATTTCTTCAAAAAAGTGCCAAGGAATTACCTTTCATAGGTTAGCCAGTACCTATTATGTTAATTTCTGTTCTTTTTAAAATACAAAAAATATTTATTTGGAACACAAAACCTCCACTCCACGTGATTTGCCGGTGACAGTAACAGCCAGTGTGGCCGAAAAATAAATAGGGACTTTACCCGAAAAAACAGGCAAAGTGCAAGTCGGACTCGCGCACTCAAAAGCTACAAGTTGGTTTTAAAGCAGTATTCTACTGCATAAACACAACTTTTTTAAGTTTTTAAATTTAACTTCAGTATATAATTTAAACAGTTCTTTATTTTTTTGACATTTAAATAAATTGTAGTGTTTGTGTAACAGAAAATCAAGCAAATTTATTATTTTTTTGTATTCGTAATAATTATTATAAGAGCTGGCAAGATTTTTTTATTTACATAAAAATATAATGAAATCCAACCAAAAAAGTTACAGGTATGTAATTTATCTAGCCATTCCGATATCAGGTTGGCGACTTACATTATTTTAATTTTAATTGTGGTTTTGAAAGGCACATTACTTTAAATTTTACGCACATTGCTCACTTGCATAAACGAGTAAAATTTGCACTGTTGTCTCACTTCTGCCATTCTGATACACCTACAAAATAAAGGGAGTAATATTTGTGTCAACTGGTATCCCCGTGACGCACACACATACAGCATAAAAGTGGCTTCACTTGCTAGTATCGCGGTGCGGAGTCCTTTCTTTTTTACTCGTCCGTGGTCCCCATAGAAAAAATGAATAAGGTTAGAATGGTTTTGATCGATCGTTTGTATGGGAACCTTTGTCGCCGGTGGGAGTTACCGCGCTGTTGCTGCAGTGATAAAAGTACCAATCAATGAATTAACGCACCAATATCACAAACCAATCACAATTTCCGCTAGGAGCTCTGTAATTGGTGTAATTAGTACTTGAAACCAACTACCAATCACAGAGCTTCTAGCAGTAAAACCACCAATCATCATTCAGATACGTTCGTTCTTTCATGTCAAAATACTAGTGATGTGGTAAAGGTCGATTATTACAAATTCAATTACCTATGTAATGTTGTTTCTCTTTGTAAATAAACATGTAGGATTTAAGTTTGAAATAATTTGGATAATTTAACAGCTCATTTGATCGCAACAAAGGGTACTACTATTGCCTTTCGGTAAAAACAATAGAAGAAAAAATTGAGTTGCTAAACGTTACTTGAAATAGAGTAACTTATACCTTTTAACATTAAAGTAGTTTCTAAAAATAATTCTATTAGTAGAATTGAATCATTCTTCCTATAAAGAATAAGTAATATTACTTATATAAGACAAATAGATTCCAATGTAAAGAAAAATGTTTAAAGGTATAAAGTCATAAAGGCCATGGTCTACATTATTCAGGTATTATATCTCACCATGCTATTTATTCATTTATATTCTTAGCTAATACAATAACGCTGAAGAGTTTGTATGTGTTTAATCGCGCTAATCTCAGGAACTACTGGACCATTAAAAAAAATGATTTTGTGTTGGATGTCTTATTTATCGAGAAAGACTTAAGGCTTGAACTTTACGCTGGGACGGAAGGGGAGGGAACTACCTATATACGTATGATTGACCGGTATATAATGCTTTTGGCATTAAGTCCGCCACATGTACAATTTTATGTTTCGTGCATGAAGTTTTCAATAAATAAATATGACCCCAAGTTAGTATGGTGGTTAAGTTAAAGAAATGTACAGCTGCATGATACAACAGTTAACCTTGCAGTGCTTTTGTTCGCATTTAAATCACATCACCAAAGGGTCTTCGCAGAGGTTTATTTAATTACAAAATTATACACAAACTCACAATAAGTGTATAGCTGACTACAAATAACTCTTACAAAAATATTTGTATGCAGGGTTATTGATAATATGACCGGATCCTTTTAAGAGTTGATAGGGGAGCTCATTTGGGACAATCTTGATCCCAGAAAATACTTTCCAAAAGTCAACCTTTTTAAGGAAATTTTCATTTTAAATTTTGTAGGAAAACGAGATTTCGAAATTATGTTAAAATTAATACCGAATGCTTTTAGATGCTGTAAGAAAATATCAACCGATACCAGCTTAACGTGCTTCATGAAGCACGGAGATGCTCGTTGTTTAGGTCACTTAAATATGGTCGGTATGGTCACTCATTAAAACACGATCGCGCCGTAAGTTGTTTAACTTCGGTATCACTG
Organism: Pyrausta purpuralis; assembly: GCA_963924145.1. Taxonomy (NCBI): domain Eukaryota; kingdom Metazoa; phylum Arthropoda; class Insecta; order Lepidoptera; family Crambidae; genus Pyrausta; species Pyrausta purpuralis. The sequence continues at coordinate 15,380,538 of OZ001651.1, read as the reverse complement.
CCGAAGGGAGTAGATTGTTGACAGTAAACCAATGTAGAACTTGTGAAAGAGTATTGGACACATATCGATTTTGAACTGTGAATTGTCTTACCCTATTTTACAAATAAATAGACCAATCGATAAATTAAAATCAAAGATAATAACAGCGAAAGTAGAAAAGTTGAGGATTTAAGCAGTGCGTTTTTGCTGAGTTAAATTTTTATTGCAGGAATATGTTATTTTGGTAGCACGAATTAGAATATAATACTTTTTTTTTTCAAATAGCTCTAGTAGTTCCTGAGATAAGCGCGTTCCAACATAAAAACTCTTCAACTTTATTGTATTTAATCATTACTATGTTTCAAATAATTAATAAACAAATCTTATTTTTGTCTTTTAATACATCAGTAGGGAAATTACCATTTATCGATAATTTTACTGTGCTGTGAGCTACATCCCTAGTGATGCGTATACAAGCAAACAAAACAAATTGGACGCGATACATTGCGTGTTAAGATAGCAGATTTGTTAGAAATATGCGTGAACAGTCATCAATGAATTTTTTTTTTGAACTTGGGGCAAAAAAACCGCTATCATTTGAAATATCATAATTAAAAAGTGTTTTTTTGCAAATAATGTCGAAATAACTACGTATTATTACTCGCCGGTGAAAAAATACACTTTCTCTCTCATTTTTTATGACCTGGCTTCACGCTCTTCAAGTAATTATAGCAAAAGACGGCATTTTTAACAAAAAATAATGCAACGCTCTTGTCACGCGACTGAAGTAACTACGCCTCAATGCAGGCATATGCCTACAATTAAGCTCGCTGCCGCACTGACCGGGGCCATTCTAACCTTATTCATTTTTTCTATGGGCGTCCCCCCTATCTAATTTCTAAACAAAGCTAGTGTAAATTTTGAAAAAAATATGTAAAGTAGATCTTTATAAATATTTTCAACGAAAATGGGTTGGACGGGATCGAACGGGAAGTTTTTGAGATATAGCACGTATTCAACAACCGCAAACATAACTTTGTACTCCATACAAACACTATGAAAAACAAAGTTATTTTTGCTGTCAACAAAATATTGTGGTATTTTAATAAGTGGATTCCCTAATTCAGTTAAAGTTGGCACGGAACTCTCAGTGCGCGTGTCCAACTCGTTCTTGACCGTTTTTTTTTTTAATTTATAAATTCATGATGTCATTTGGAAAAGGATGGGCTCTTTTCGATCACACCTTTTTAGTAACATCTGCTCAGTCGAATCAAATGCGGTTTGGTAATAATTTACGACCATTTACTCGAATGATTTTTAATGTGCCGAGTAAGGCAACGCGTAAGTATGTAAAGTAAAACATATAACAAGTAGCTATTTAATGCATGTATGCATCATCAGGTACACTTGGAATAAATAATAATTAATAAATTAATACATAAAATTCCAAAATATTCTTAATCCAATTAAAATTAATTCTAATTTTATCAAGATTTCACAGTTCCGCAGGTACATAACACGACTAATTTGTGTTTGTCTCGTCGAATAATTAGATTTGGCTTTACGTGCATTAGCCGTCCACTTCGTTCCCGTAACGAGCGCTGCGCAAACTAAATTATCTGATGAACTAATTAAAGCCTGGATCGTAACAGGACTTGGGAACAACAAGATTTCAGCGCCACAGTGCAAGTATGGAGTAAAACGGTGAGTAAGAGCGATGCGACATGAAGTATCCGTTGCGTTACGTTGACGCTGCGTCACGACGTCGGACTAGTGCAGCTCCGTCGTTTTGCATACAAATCTGAGGGCTTACTCTGGACACAAAACCCGATCCAATGAATAATCCCATTCCTGTCACTTATACCAAGCCATGTACGCGTGTGACAGGGATGGCTATATTCATTGGATCGGGTTTTGTGTCCAGAATAAGGGGGCTGAACAATATGCTACACAGCACGTTGCATTGCGTTGCGTCGTCGGAAGGGGCGTGCAACGGATATGTGTGATACAGACCGACGCAACACCAATGAGGCTTCACTCTTAGTCATATTTTGAAAGTCTGCCTGCATAAAACTAAGCACGAGAATGTCTTTAGAAAAGTGTAATTGTTGACATGCTATTTGAATTAGAATATGACACCTCGTTCTTTGAAGGCGGTTATTAGACCCTTTGCACTCTGAGACTTATAGCAGTGATGCAGTAACGATGCAGCATCGATGCAGTCGCAAAATGTCAATCTTTACACACTTGCGCTACTTTTAGCATTGATACAGACGCGATGCTATCGCGCGTGAGTATCGATGCAGTCGCGATGCATAAGCTGGCCATTAAACTATAGCTATGCATTATCCGAAAAATAACAGTCACGTGTCTGCATTGATACTAACACGCGTTGGTATCGATGGTAAAACTTGATCATTGCGTGAGTCGCGATGCAATGAATGCACTTTTGAATCGCGCATCAACATCGATGTTATAAGTCGCAGTGTGTACTTCCATAATATTATGTCATTATTCCTTTGATAAAACTTTCCAATCTTCCTAACTCTAAGATACTAATTAAATAAGTTTCTTCAAAAACTTATTTGAAAAGATTGTTAATTCATACAAACTTAAGTAACTCTTTTCGATAGCACTGTGGAAAATCATCTTATTTTACTTAGTTAGCTTTTAAATTCACTTTTAGATGTGATTATCTGTCAGAATTTGAAACATAAAAGTTAAGACATTGACTGACAGTCTTTATGAGATATTTTCGTGGTTTTGGCTTCTTCGAAAGTAATTTGTAATTTTAATGGAGTAAACTTAAAGCTTTGTAGACATTGCAACTTCGCAATTTTTCAAAATAAGTTTTTGAAACTTTACTGCCTCACAAACTTAAAAATAAAAAAAGTCTAATCTAATCCATTAATTCTTAAAAATCTGTTCGAACTCTGAGGTTGGACAAATCGAAAGGCCTGTTTTTTTTCTATTTGTACAAAAAGAAATAAAAAGTGTGAACGACGTTCTGAAATTTGTCTTTAAAAGTTTATAACATTTTTTTTAATTACTTATTTTTATAAAATCATTTATTGCAGGCAGCAAAGACCATACAATAGATACTTTAAAAACTAACATCCATATCATAATAATAATTAAATAAAAACAAATGAAACACTATTTTGCTGGCGTAGTGTTGCGCATCTTGGTGTCCGGTAACCATCCGCGAAACCGACGATACAAAACACCCTTCGGCCAAAATTCTGCTTTCATAAAGGTAGATAGCTGTTCGGTCAGAACCCTCACCACAAACGAATTGAAATTTGTATTATGATGAGATGCCGACCGTTCGACCCTCAGTGAGTATTTTGTCTTAATTTGGATGTACTCTACAATCTCCTCGACCTTTGTAGAAACTCGACTTTTTTACTAATCAATCTCAATCAATCAAATTTGAAAAACTTATTTGACCATCATCATCATCATCATCAGCCAAAGGACGTCCACTGCTGAACATAGGCCTCCCCCACGGCTTTCCATAGCGACCGATCACTAGCGGTCTGCATCCAGTTTGATCCTGGGATCTTTTTAAGGTCGTCTGTCCATCTTGTTGGTGGACGTGAATATGTAATTTGGTAAAATAAAGTAAAAGCCTGTAACAACGAACAAATTAAATTCAATGAAATGTAATTTCGTGAGAAGTATTAAACGGATAACGTTAACCGAAACTTATTAAGACATCGTGAAACAGACCGTTAACATCCTGAAAACCGTCTGAAAATAGTTTTAATACATAAAATACCCTATAAAAAGGGTGAAATTGGGGACGGAAATTTGTACATATATAAATATAAATGTTCACTTATATACATATAAACATAACGGTATCTCTCACGGTCAATAATCTTTCTAATACAAAAACGCTTTTCAAATCAGACCACACGTTAATTATTAATTTATTATTATATCTAAGTGTGCTCCAGACAACTTATTAGCTGTAAAGTAAGATACATAATAAATAATAAAAACGATTATTTTTTTCTTTCACAAAATTAAACTTATAAGGCTAATCTAAGGCTAATTATGCTATGCATATTTTTTGCTATCAACGGGGAGAATTGAATTACACCATCCAACTTTGTGAAAAACTGGCGCTTGAAATAGGTTTTGTGTGGGACTATGTACACAAATGGGACTATGTATGGTAAATGAGAGTAATTGAAATGAATAGCATATAAAGGTTGATGAATTTTGTTAAAATAGATGAATCACGGAGATTTAAGTATAACAGGGATTATAAGGGATATCTATGTGTGATTGGAGTTGAGGAGGGTACAAATATCAAGTTATTCTTTTTTGATAACGATAAGTTTATCGTTGCTAGCTTGTGAAAATCAGTTACATTAGACAGTGACAAAAGAAACTTAGTAATATAGATAACTGTGCCGGATAACACGGCACGGAGCTGGATTTGGTGCGAAGTCAGACGGTCGGTCGCCCGTTTGTGTCTTGATGTTGGACGCGTAAATGAGAAACTCCTATGTCAGGTTTCAGAGTAACAGCCAACCCAATGTTCTAATGTGGACTGTATTGTGTGCGGTGAGGTGGCCGTTAATTGTTTCAAGTGTTTTCTTCAGTGTTCTTTCTTGAGTGTTCTTTCTTGAACGTTCTTTCTTGAATGTTCTTTCTTGTGTGCTCTTTCTATGTTGCTCAGGAGAGATGTTTCTTCTAGCCGCTGCTGGATCGAACTCCAATGTGTTCTTCCTAGAATGTTCTTTCTTGAATGTTCTTTCTTCTATGTTCTAGGGCTCTTCCTGTTCCTTAGGAGAGATGGTTCTTCTAGCTGCGGCTGGTGGGGCTCGTGGACTCGTCGAACTCATTTTCTATGTGTTCCTGCCCGTCTTTTATACAATTTTGTGTCCAAATGTGCGGGCAGGAAGTCAGTGGGAGCGAGAGGTGAGATAGCATGCGCGTGATATTCGCGGTCAAAAAGCATTACCGTAAGGAAAGCCGCGTGCCATCTCATGATCAGAAAGAGAGGGGAGATGGCCGCGCGTGATATTCGCGGTCAAAAGGCGTTACCGTAAGGAAAGCCGCGTGCCATCTCATGATTAGAAAGAGAAGGAAATAGAGCGGGCTTATATTTTGATTTAAAAAGGCAATACCGTAAAGAGAGCCGCGTCCTATTTCCCTATGATTCTTCTAGTCCTCGCTAGCCTATACGAGGGTGTGTGCCTACTAAATGTGTTTCCTATACCCCCGGCTGTTACTTTATTTATTAACATACAAACATTCACAAAAAGTTTTTAAAACAAAACTAATAAATAAACGATTTTACAAATTACACATCAAACAACAAATGTATACTATTTTACATATAGACGCCGTCCTGTACATTCTCCCGCCGTTTGTCGTAGCGTCGTCGGAGACTCACTCATTTCGTGGAAGGGGCGGCGTCCTTTTCTTCAATCTGTAGGTTGACCAGCTTCTTGGTGGGGCGTCGCAGGATACCTCCTCGAGTCAACACGTCCGCAGCTCGCACGACGCCGTCGGGTCCTGGGTACACGGTGGTAACTCGTCCCAGTGGCCAGGTGTTTCGTGGCAAAGTGTTGTCCACGATCAGTACGACGTCGTCGCTCTTCAGTTCAGGGCCACGGCCGCGCGGCTCCCGCAGGCTTTGAAGTTCGGGAAGGTACTCTCGTATCCAACGGTTCCAAAACATGTTCGCTATTGTCTGGGACGCCCTCCAATGGGTCTTGCCCAGCAGATCTCTGTCTTCAAATTGTCCCATGGCCGGTTCATGTGCATGGCCGGTTCATGTGCAGGCTCCAGCAGCAGAAAGTGATTCGGCGTCAATGTTTCGGGTTCATCTGGGTCGACCGCAACGTGGGTAAGCGGTCGACTGCTGACGGTGAATTCCACTTCCTGCTTGGCACAGATTCGGGACTTTAGAGTGATCAGGCCGTCGATTGGTTCAATCGCCGATTCGTTCAGTCGGCTCTGGCGGCTGACCTGATGACCTCTTCTCATGTTTTCGTTATCTTCTTCCAAGGCTTCTTCTTGGCTCTTCTTTATGATAATCTTCTCGGCTAATGATGAGCTCGGCAGAGATCTTCAAATACATGTCTTCATCATGAACCTTCTCAACCAATTTCTTCGTTCTTCTATCGACGTGCTGAGTACCCCAGGATGGATCTTTCTTCTTTTTCGCTTTGGTTCTTGAGAAGAATGTTTTGTGTTTCTTCCTCTTTAGCAGGTTCTCTGGAACAGTTTTCTTTTCTTCTGGCCATGTCGTGTTTTCTTGCTTCTTTCCTGGGTCCAGTTGTTGTAGTACTGCATCATAGTTCGATGTCCACTTCCTTAGTTCAAAGTGTGCTCGCTGATGGATGTCTCTAACTTTTCTTGCGATCTTGACTGCCTGCTCTTCTGTCTCGAAGCTCTGGATGTAGTCGTCCATGTAGTGGTTGCGTTCGATGGCATCAGCAGCTTCGGGATGTGTCTTAGCGGCTTCTTTCGCGTTACAGTCTTTCACATAGATCGCTGTGGCAGGGGACGACGTGGCTCCGGAGATCAGTGACGTCATTCGGTATTCAGTGGGTGGAGCGTCACGATCTGTTCTCCACAAGTAGCGGAGCGCGTCTCTATCTTCCGGTCGGATTCTAACTTGCAGGAACATTTCAGTGATGTCCGCTGATACTGCGACTCGGTGTTGCCTCATCCTCAGTAGCACTTCAGGGAGTGATTGGAGCAGATCTGGACCGGTGAGTAGGGTATCGTTCAGTGATACACCCTTCGTGGTGGCTGCTGCGTCGTGCACCATCCTGACCTTGTCCGGCTTCATAGGATTGATCACCGGGAAACAAGGCAGGTACCATGTTCTGTCTTCATTCTTCTGTGCGGGTGCGACTTCAGCGTAGCCCTTTTTAATGAGCGCTTCCATTTGTTCGTGGACCTTGGCCTTCAATGTAGGATTTTTCTCAACTTTCTTCTCGATGGCACAAAGTCTTCTTAGCGCATAGTTCAAATTGTCAGGCAGCTTGATGTCTGCCGACTTCCATAGCAGCCCGGTCTGGAAGCGGCCGTCCTCGAGACGTTTGGTCTCCGCATCCAGTATCTTCAAGGCCTGGACTTCAGGATCGTTCTGTGGTTTCTTAGGCGCGACTCCAAAGGATTCTAGAGAGAAGAAGTTCTTCAGTTGTTCGTCGATTCTCTCTAGCTCTTCCGATTCCTTTGTCACGTGGTTCACGAAGTGGACTCTCTGTCCCAGCGTCCGCGCCTGCGCCCCATGAAGGACCCACCCTAGCTTCGTTAGCGATGCAACTGGCTGCTGTCTGTTGCCGACACGGGTAGTCTCCGCCAGGAGAAGTGGCCAGTTGTCTTGCCCGATGAGTATCTCCGGCTTGGTTTGCTCGTAGGTGAGATTCTTCAGGTCTTCAAGGTGACGGCAGCCAGCCAGATCGCGTTCGTTGACGGTCTGCGGGGATAGTCGCAGCCGGTTGATGCTTCTGGCTTGAATGGTGTGGCGCTTTCTCTGGGCTCCCTGGATCGTCAGCTTGAGCCGCCTCGAGGACCCCGTTTCAACTTGCCGTTCACCTATTGCTTCAATGCGTAGTGGTTCTACTGGCCCTCGTAGTCCAGCTCGCTGCGCCAAGTCCTCGTCGATAAGCGTGACGGTAGAGCCGTCGTCAAGTGCATACGTGTCGATCTTTCTCTTTGACCCGACGACGGTCACAGGTAATATCTTCAAATAGGCTTGAGGCTTCCTCGGCGTCCAAGTGGAACTCACTACTTCATTCTTCTTTTCTTCTTTCTTCTCTTCACCACTCTTGGCGTGGTGTAGCAGCTGATGATGTGGATGGGGGCACCCGTCTATATTGCACTTCGTGTTGCGGCAGTTATGTATTCTCGTTCTATACCGCAGGCAGCGAAAGCATAGTCTCTTCTCTTTGGCGAGGTCCCATCTATCATTGACGCTCAGCTTCTTGTATTCTTCACAGTTCTCGATGGCGTGCCCTGTCTTCTCACAACATAGGCAGCTGTGTATTTTCTGTTCGGGTTCCGTTGTGTTCGTGTTGTAAGCCCGCTGTGGCTTCCTTGCTGACGCGGCGTTGTCCGGTTGTTCAGGCTGTGCATAGGGGCCGCATCGTTCGGCCTCCCGGTTCAGAAAGCGCGACAGCTTGACGAGGTCTGGTTCTTCTTTATCTTGTTCAGCCGCGTAGTCGTACCACCGATATCGTATGGTAGAGGTCAGCTTCTCTATTGTGTTCTTCGTGATCTCTGGGTTGTACAGGTAGTGCCTCATCTTGATGGCACCCAGCGCTGCGACGATATTCGAGACCCGGCTGGCAAAAATGCACAAGTCCCGTGCCGTGTCTTGAGGCTTCGTTAGTGCTCGCAGTCGCTCCAGTTCGGACATAGCGATGGCATCTGGACGACCAAACCTTGCTTCTAAGGTTTTCACGACGTCTTCTGGGTTGCCATTGCACGTCCTTTGAGGCTTCGGCGCAGGCGGGCGAGGTTCTCCAATGATGTCAACCCGCTCTTCGATTCTTCATATGCAGCTTTGAAGATCATCCATTCATGATGGGATCCAGCGAATATCGGCAGTTCAATGTTCATCTTCGGTTGACTCGCCCTCGCAGCCATAGTAATGGCAGCGGCAAGTTGGGCGATGTCACTTCTCGTTCTCTCGTTTCCTCCCGCCGGTGGGGCGCCGGCGTATGCCGACTCGTTCACTCCCTCCGGTGAGATTCCGATATGTGCTGTCTCCTTTTCTCCCGCCGTGGGACACGTCGCGACCTGCGGGGCAGGTGCCTGCGTCGGTATCGGCGGTAGCGGCAGTGGCTCTGGGATGTGCGGTTGCCCGGTGATAGCCAGCATTTGTATGCGGCTATCGTCGACCCATGTGCCGGTGCGCTCGTTGTTGTTGTTGCCGGAGTCTTCAATCACGGTGTCAAGTTCATCTTCATCGGTGTCCGTTTCTGCCTCGATGGCCGCTACTTTGTTGGCGGCGAGCTTCAGTTGGATGCGTAGGAGCTCTTCTTGGGCCTTCAGTAGTTTCTTGTTTTTTCTTGATCTAGCTGAAGGCGTCTGCGCACGTGCCGCGGGCGGTTGCACCTGAGTGGGTGCGGCCGGCGGCGGTGCTGTTTGCTGTTCTCTTGTTTCTTCGAGGTGTTCTGGCTCAGTTGCCAGCGGACTGGACGCTTGACTCGTGGCCGACGTATCTGGCATAGTGGTACCAGTATACTCGGTCCCCGACGGTGTTTCTGTTTCGGACGTAGGCGTTCTCTCTTGCGTACGAGAACGAGTGACGGGCATCTTGACAATCTTCAGTCTTCACACGTAGATCCGGCTCGAAGGACCAGCAATGTGCCGGATAACAGGGCACGGAGCTGGATTTGGTGCGAAGTCAGACGGTCGGTCGCCCGTTTGTGTCTTGATGTTGGACGCGTAAATGAGAAACTCCTATGTCAGGTTTCAGAGTAACAGCCAACCCAATGTTCTAATGTGGACTGTATTGTGTGCGGTGAGGTGGCCGTTAATTGTTTCAAGTGTTTTCTTCAGTGTTCTTTCTTGAGTGTTCTTTCTTGAACGTTCTTTCTTGAATGTTCTTTCTTGTGTGCTCTTTCTATGTTGCTCAGGAGAGATGTTTCTTCTAGCCGCTGCTGGATCGAACTCCAATGTGTTCTTCCTAGAATGTTCTTTCTTGAATGTTCTTTCTTCTATGTTCTAGGGCTCTTCCTGTTCCTTAGGAGAGATGGTTCTTCTAGCTGCGGCTGGTGGGGCTCGTGGACTCGTCGAACTCATTTTCTATGTGTTCCTGCCCGTCTTTTATACAATTTTGTGTCCAAATGTGCGGGCAGGAAGTCAGTGGGAGCGAGAGGTGTGATAGCATGCGCGTGATATTCGCGGTCAAAAAGCATTACCGTAAGGAAAGCCGCGTGCCATCTCATGATCAGAAAGAGAGGGGAGATGGCCGCGCGTGATATTCGCGGTCAAAAGGCGTTACCGTAAGGAAAGCCGCGTGCCATCTCATGATTAGAAAGAGAAGGAAATAGAGCGGGCTTATATTTTGATTTAAAAAGGCAATACCGTAAAGAGAGCCGCGTCCTATTTCCCTATGATTCTTCTAGTCCTCGCTAGCCTATACGAGGGTGTGTGCCTACTAAATGTGTTTCCTATACCCCCGGCTGTTACTTTATTTATTAACATACAAACATTCACAATAAGTTTTTAAAACAAAACTAATAAATAAACGATTTTACAAATTACACATCAAACAACAAATGTATACTATTTTACATATAGACGCCGTCCTGTACAATAACCTTATTAATAGCAACTAGTGACCTCTCTTTTTTTCGATGATAGGACCTGTTGATGATAGGTTTGTCATGACTGGAACTGGGTTAAGAAGAAGACTTAAGAGATTTAGGTATTCGCTCGTATCAACAAATGTTGATGTCACAAACTTCCTAAATTTGAGCTGTTTCTGAATTATTTCTCGGATCGATACCCAACTTAAGCGTTTACTCGAACCCAGACGCGACTGACGGAGGAGGAAGGGGTGTTCCAAGACCTTGAAAATATACTAATGTACATTTGCATACGATACAAGTTATGTTTTAAGTAGCTGCTTGGTGACATAGACTTTGTATTGTATCAATAAGTACAGAAAAATATGCAGTTGCCGTTCAGAACAACGCGCAAGCGAGGGTTTTTTTATTTTTTTATTGCTTGCAAACGAGGGTAAAAACTAAAATAGTAGAGATCGCTAAAAAAAAAAATGCTCCTTCGTGTTAATAATTACTAATACATTTTGAATGATGGTATTCTTTAAGTGAAATTTCAAGTATGTGTTTTTAAAACCAACTTAGTGACTTTTTTGGAAAACCTTCTACAGTACCTAAACATAGCAATATGTATACTTGATTTGATAATGAAATTATTTATATTCGTAAAGAGCATACTATTCTATCGATTGATTATTACAATTAAAAGTTGAATCTTAAAAATTAGGGGATTTTTCTGCTTTTTCGCACTTTCATCACGTATTGCCATTAAATTAATGAAATTTTGGCAATTTATTCGTAGTGTTTTGAAAGAGAAGATTAAGGATTTCTGCAATACCTAACCTTTCCTTCAAAAGAGTCGTTTAGGTATTATAACCAAAAAAATAGTCAAAAAATATCGTATCATTTTTTATGAATAATTAATGTAAGGTGATGCCTAAGATACGATTACAGTTAATTCACTGTCAAAAACGTTGCGCACGCGTATCTCAACACACGCTGACGCCAAACCATAATGCTTTAGAATGTTTTTAACACTCACAGTGTCATATTTTATATTCATAAAGATGAAATAAGAAACCAAAATTTTTTTTTTGCGCACGGGCGGGACTTGAACCAGCAACCTTTTGGCTGACAGCACGGTAGCTCAATTGGTAAGAGCGTTTGGCCCGGTCAGCCAAAAAGTTGCTGGTTCAAGTCCCGCCCGTGCGCAAATTTTTGGTTTCTTATTTCATCTTTATGAATGCCAAACTATAAGTTACTTTGAAATTTAAGGAAGCCTATTTTACCCACAGTAGCATACGGCTTCTAAAGATATTCTAAACTCCTTTATTGGTAGAGGCCTTCTCAAGTTATGGTGGAATAATTTAACGAAAGCGTAGGTACATGAACGCTGAACACATACCACTCCGTTTTTTTTAAACCTACTCGTATTATCCATAAAATCCACACGTAGGTTACATTGTCGATTACTATTTATTATCAACCGAAACTATGGCGCATAAAAAATATCTCGTGTTTCTTACTTTTCTTAAGTTAAGTACTCATTTTATTTACAAGCTAGAAAGACACAAATATCCATTTGAGTGCGTACGTCGATCGTTAGAGTATTACGTCCAGTTACCGGAATAATGGCAAGGTATTCGCCCCAAGGTTGCTAAGAGGACGGGTAAGATTAATGTGGAATTAACTCTCTCGTCTGTGTGATCCCGAAATTGTTTCCATTCCTTTTATTTTCGTTGAAAGGAAAGCTGTTGAATTGAAAAAGTTCGGTATTGTGTTGTGCCTTCATTTCAGCGATAAATGCTCGAGCTTTCAAAGAATACTTAACACAATGAATAGTATTATTCTTTTACATAAGTTCATGAACTAATCATTATGAAATTTGAAATAAGATCAATATGTTTTTATTACTATTTAAAAATGATGAATATAAATGTACCCATGAGAAAAATCCAGTTCACTAAAATGTGCCCATTAGTTTGTTAAATTGTTTTAATACATCTGGCTACTGCACATCGAATGTTCATTTTGTGCATACCTACACGTGTAAAAAAAATTGGGAGGAGCAACTTGCTTATCCTAAAATACAGGGTTTTTTCCCTAACTTAGGAAGCAAAGCTCGATGATTGACTAGTACCTACCTATTTGTAAAGTAATCCTCTGTTAAAACACCATTGTATAATGAAATAAAACATTGTTATTTGTTAAAAAAAATAGGTATAGAATAAAGGACCAAGATTTGATCTTAAAAGCGTATGGTTATTGCTAGAGAAAGGATTGTTTTTCCATCCCTCGCGATGTTACGTCGCTCGTATATTATGTAGCAGGTGCAAACTCGCAGTTCTTGCTAACCCAAAAAGCAAAAGCCGCAAACACAGGGGTTGCAAATTCCCAATCTCCAGAAAAAACTACGCTCCGCAATACAAACTGGGTAATCGTTGAAATATTTTTAGTGGCGTCGTGTCGTACACACTGTCAGAATTTCCATATCTAAATGGAAAACGGGCCTGTACAATCAATTTTGTCCCCGCATTCCATTTGAAAAGTGCACCTGCGCTGGTAGCTCCGATTTTTTGTTTTTATTTGCAATCGAGAATCGATATCTGTTTGCGAGTGCTAAATTATAGTTATTTTAGTTATTGTTTTTAGAGCTCCTCGTGGCATGAGCTTCGTCATAACTGGAAAGTACGTACCACAAATAAAAAAAAGTTTGCGATCACTTTGTAAAATCAAAATCTCTATTCTTTTGGTATAAAGCATTATACCTACCAAAAGAATAAAGATTTTGATTATTGTTAGGTATTATTATATTACAGGCAAGCTTTATGTGTTTATAGGTGACCCTTTTTATGATTTTTACTCTGTTGGATTTGTCTTGGCCCCGACTAAGACAGAAATCACAAAACGGGGTCGGGTGGGATGGGGCTGGAGATAAAACGAAATTCGCTGGGATTTATCAAGTGGTCGTTATATGACCACTATTACGTTTAATCAAAGATCTACCGATGGATCCTATTGATGTAAAGTATTTTATTACAATCAGACTGTTGACTAACACACCTTGAGTGTCTCAGACTAAGTCTCAAAGTATTTCAGTAAGTTATAACTACGAGGTTTCCATTGATATACTATACTGATAGTAATTTGTAAATGTATCATCAATCAGTCTGAAAGCATTCCACGTCTGAAATTATAGCTATAGTAGGTAGAAATATATTAAGTACTTATACATAAGTTGTTACGTTTTACTTTAATTAATCGATGAGTTATCTATATTACAGTTACGATACTAATAGCTTTGATAGAAAAAATAATCGGCTGAGTGCTTTTATCATTTTGCTATGTCTGCAATCTCGTCACCTCGGACCATTAGGCGTATGAATAAGATATTTATGATGTACATTCTGAATATCTCGATAAATAAAACTATGAGCAATCAGTGGTGGTCCGTGGTAACTTTTGGTTTCATTTTACAGTTAATATCTAGTTAGCCTGTTAGCATCCCAATACTGGGCAAGGGCTTCACCTCAAGTATGAGGGATGAGGTTGCAGGAGTACTGGTGGTTTGCAAGGCAAGTGACTTTAATTGCTGTCAGATGTTATCAAGCCGTCCATATAGAGTCTTTGACTAGGGTAAACGACTAATATTAGTTTTTCCTTGCAAATCTTGGAGATGCTCCTGATAAACGCCACTTAAATTCGGTCGTAATGGTCACCCATCACTACACAACCACGTCATAAGTTGCTTTAATGCAGTATCACTACCAAAGAGATGCCACCACGACTGCGCTACGAGCACGTTTTCGAAGTTGTGTTACTATTTTAGGAATAAATGAAAGATCCATCAAAGTCTATATAGTGACTTTAACAATATGCACAGTTTCTTGGTGTAGGAGACTATTACACGGAATTGTTACAAGATGATTTCCGATCCTAGTCTGCCCCACATATTAACTTCGTTCTGTAATGCACTAAACCACATACTCACTGTGTGTGACTTATGTAACACCACTGTATTTACTAAATTACACATTCTCTTTGTCATATGTTCAATGTATCATAATTTAAACACCTATCTAGATTTGACATAATAATAACGTTCATTGTGGGTATATAAGAATAACTTGGATTAATCTTGAGATGATTTAATTATTATAATTATATTTTATTTATTGTAAATTGAATATTTAAAGATTATTGGGACATTTATTAGACTTTTATGTTTTCCGTATAACAAATGTTAATTTTGGCGCCAAAGGAAGTTGGCTCTGATTGGTTGATGAAGGTTAGATTTATTTTGCTTATTGTAACTGTTAAAATAATAATCTAAAAGGCTTTCTAAATTCAGTACGATTAATAAATAAATAATTCATGAATTAAAATATTTAATTAGCAGATTGTTAATCCTTACAAATAAATATTTTAGTAAATGTTCAGATATGGAAACGGATGTTGTCCCCACTGATTTCTACAGTTGTTCAGGGTTTTGATTTATATAAAAGTGAGCTGCATGCCCAGAATAGGGCCTCTATGTACTTACTCTCCCTTTGCGCCCTCTCTTTGTGCGATTTTGTTGGAATAAAACTATTGGAGAAGAATCTGGAGATTTATACTACGTGTTTATTATTTAAGCACCCCACACGCGGTCACAGAATCTAGTCGAATAGGACAATTATAGGTTATTTTAACAATCATTGCATCATCATAAAAACTGCGCTAAAAAAAGATGTTATTTCATCTATTTATTCCTTTACCCACTCTCGTGTTTTGGGAATGTTGCAAATATGCACGTTCTTAGGTTGTTCTCGGGCCGCTGTTGAGCACGCTGATGTTGGTCGCCCACTAGCTATACAAATCTGGCTATATATTTTTTTCTTTTTGCTTGACTCGATCTATCAACTGTCCGTTGTTCAATTGTCTCAATCTCAATCATCTCGATGTTCAATTGTCCGTGCGCTGTAATCTAAGCACAGCTATTGTACATTGATAGTATTTTTTTAATGATTTATAAAATTCACTGTCAGCATTTAGTCTCACAACTGTTATAATAATTGTAACTTAAGGAAAACCTAGTTTGGGCTTACTATTTATGAGTACATTGTAAAATAGTATATGTCTTATTAGCTGTTGGTTTTCTTAAATAAATAAACAAACAAATAATATTGAATCAAAAGATGGTGCCATTATTCCTATAATTTTAAAAAAAATAACTCTTTTGGTCCAATTCTATGCGGTGTGCTTACGATTTGAATGCCTTCAGCTTTTATGGGCCGAATCGCATAATTAAACGTATCATTCATTTGAATGCACAATATTTCTCTTTGATGTTACTGTTGAATGAATATTCCGTCGCGGTTCGCATTATTTCGTTAATTACAAGCATTATGGAATGCAATGTGGTCTGTTAATTTCCGCTCCACACGTATTGCTAGCTCTATTATTATTATTATTGCGACTGTCATAACTATTATTATACCCGGCGAGCGCTTTGTTGGAGCCACTGAAAGTAACATAAATCTAGATTGGCGGTAGAAGACAAAGGTTTTAGGATTATATTGCCCACTTATAAGATACGTTTTTATTCACAAAGCCAGAAATATATGCGAGAGGAAATGCGACTCTATTATTACAGCCAAAATTTTGACAAAATGATCATATTTGACGACTATGAAGGTAAATATAGGAGTAACAACTAATTTAACGATACCGGTTCCGGAAAACTGTTTTTCTTACTAAATACTAGGTATATAAAGAAAATATAATGGATAGATAAACATAGATAATGAAAAATATAAGATAACTCTTTACGATCATAATAATATTAGTTACTACTTCAAAAATCTTTGCTAGTTTGTAATAATGTGGCTTAGAAGTAATTCAAAGAACGGGAGGCTGATTCTCATGGTAATCGAACGTTTTTCGTGTGGTAATTCGATTGCGAGTTTACCCGTTTTACCTACAAATCAAGTAAAATATCTAAAGGTAAAAAAATAATCGCACAATCCAAATCAATGTACATAGAAATCGTGACGCTGAAAAATCAAAAACTTTTTTTTCTTCGACAAAGAATATTTGATCGGTGAACTTTTTTCGTATACGTATTGCACGAGAATTGCCCTCCAGATTATATTGGCAACATTATACTCTCAACCTCGGATGACATCGATCCCGGCGGTTCGCGTCCCAATAATTCCTTCCTTAATCGAAGTTATTGCTTCGTTTTTAGTTCCCCTAATGGAAGGGTACCCAAATTATTCGAGCGTAACGTGAACTTTCGAGTAAATGTACCATGTGTTTAACCACGGCCGTAATTTTGGTAAAACGACCATCTACGTGCGGGAGATAAGTCCAAATTTTCAACAGGGTCTGCTGGCTTAGGGCGCGACTCCATCAAAGAGGAGTCAGAAGGAGTTCGTTAACTAATATGGATAAATGACTAACATTTTTTGTAATATTTTGTCTCCAGATGCCACTTCGGTACCTTTATTATAATGTCCAGCATACTGTTGGAAGTTCAACAAATCTAAGAACCTTACAAAAATAGAAGGATCGCAGAGTATTGTATGTAAAGAGCCTAAATCCAGGATGAGAACCGAGTAAAAAAATGTTGTTACAGTGATGAGACTTCGCTCGATACACATTCCTTCTCAAAAATTTACATTTTTTAATGGGTACATCAGCGTAACCACTTTGTGACGATTGTGCAACTACAGATGACGTACAGCACATCTTGATGGAGTGTTTGCGGAGTGAGCCACAAAGATCGCGATTGTTACGGCCTCACAGGAAGTTGCAACAGCCTACTCGCACAGATGGTGTCAGATGAAACACGGGTTCTTTGTAATATATATAATAATACTGTGAAAATTTGAGGTCATCTTAAAGTTGTAATTATTATTATCTTAAGGTTTGAGTATTACGGTGCGACATAGTCAATTAAGTCAAGCAGGTTTTTAAAAAACCGGCCAAGTGTTCCGTGCCAACTTTAACTGAATTAGGGAATCCACTTACTTCCACCTAGTAAAATACCACAATGTTTTGTTGACAGCAAATATAACATTGTTTTTCATAGTATTTGTGTTAAGAACAAAGCTATGTTTGCAGTTGTTGTAAATGATCTATATCTCAAAAACTTAAGTTCTAAATTATATATTTGTTTCAAAATTTACACTCGCTTAGCTTAGAAGTTATTTTTTTTGTTGATTTAGTTTCATGCATGAGAGCCCCCCTTTAAATGTTATTATTT
Source organism: Pyrausta purpuralis (assembly GCA_963924145.1). Lineage (NCBI taxonomy): Eukaryota > Metazoa > Arthropoda > Insecta > Lepidoptera > Crambidae > Pyrausta > Pyrausta purpuralis. The sequence continues at coordinate 15,363,039 of OZ001651.1, read as the reverse complement.
TTTATTTTTCGTATGGCAATCGTACAGCGGTTAACAGGATGCATCTTCCTACCAAAATTCGACAGTGTGATGCTTATAGTTACAGAATAAAGTGGCTGTGATATACGGACGAACAGACAGACTTGACGAAACTATAAGGGTTCCGTTTCGGCTACGGAACCCTAAAAAGCAACTTTAGCATTTGAGGTTAAACACTTCTCATATATCAAAACTGTACGACCTGACGCGTCCCTTCACTATAATTAGTGTGCTTGCAACCGATGGTCGAAGTTTCACTTCAATTTGTATTAGCGTTTTCTTCACCTTTGATTCCACGTGTCATTACTTCATCACCTGTGTGCTTGCGCCCTAGGTTAGAATTTTCGGGCGCCACGTTTATCGCACGCACGTTCGAAGAAATTTTAATGAATGCGTTTAGTTACCGAAGATTTGTTAGTGCCATATTGCGTGTTTGGATTAGCCAGATTGATTTAGGTGGGAGTTGATTTTACCATTGACGATTTCGGTGAATACCTATTAAATTTGTAACCACCCGTTGTTTTCGAGCCACTTTGTTTCTATCGATTGTAGAAGCGGTTAATTTCCGATAAGGATTGTATGGTGACGTAAACAATATTTTTTTACTTTTATGTTCAATAACATTTTAAGTAGGTGAATAAATTTCAAGTTCGTCATGTAAAATTGAAACATCTATGGATCTATCCAAACAAAGATACTTACCATCAAAATATGTAAAACAAACCTAAAAGTTACCTATTCTAAAATTATTTTCTGTCACAGCCAGCTCATAAACATACATTATAATAATACATTACCTTTTTCCCCTAGAAGTAACTCGAACCTGTTAACGATAGGAGGTATCTACATTCTGTATGAACCCTCTCAAGGGCCTTGTTGCATTTTTAAATCAACAGCCTAATGCACTCTTGTCTATCTTAATTTAAACCCTCACTAGAATAAATATACGAAACTTCTTAAATAACCTTCTTCGGTGATGAAAGATGCAAAGACAAGATTTCACACTTCAATTCGTTGAGGGTTCTAACTATGTTATTACTTAACAAATCCGCTAGCATCAAGATTTCAATTACGAATTAACATTGGGTCATGCCGAGGGGAGTCCCCCATAGTAATTATCTATGCCGCCCTTCTTAGCATTTCTCACCATCGTTAATGTCACGCTGCCCATTTTGGTCTTTATTCTTCTTTCATTATTATAATTTCTTTCCGCAAATATTTAATTTTATGCTTCTATTGTGCTCTTTGTAATATTTTTTTTTATCTTGAATCAACAAGCATTTTTTGGTACTAATAGTAAACGCTTTTAAAATTAATTAAGCACCTATGTAAATGCATTTAACGTTTTCAGCCTTTCAATCCAACCAATCCTTTACCTGAGGCGTAAGATACTCGTATGTCGCTGGATATTTGTTTATTTTAGGTGTTGTTCAAATATTTATTTGAAACAACACCTAGAATTTGTTAGGCTCATAAATATTATTAACTGTCTTTTTTATATTTTTACATGTCTCATTCATTCTCTAGAATATTTTTAAAATTCCTAGATTTTTGATTACGCATTGCAATAGGATCAATACGCGGTAATATATGAATCTATTTAAGTTAAGAGAAGGAACAACTCATTAGATCTTCGAACATGGTCCCCTGAACTCCGACCTTGAAACTTTGTACCGTGGAGTGTCTGAGACCATTTATGGGAACATCGGAATCGGAATTCAGCCTCAGGAACTCAGACGCAACGAATTAATAACTCTGACAACATTGAATTAGGTGTAAGATAATTGTTTTGCACTTTGGAATCAGCACTCGGTGCTGACCGTGCCTAGCCCAGTCAGTCCTCGAACTGAATGTCATACCGCACCGAAGAACGGTATGCCCTGAATCATTCGCGTCAATATGGCGTGTAAATTCCTTTTATGAGTGTTCAATTTCCGAATGGATTTCAGTTAACATTCATGCAAAAGTGATGTAAAAGAAAAGAACTCAATATTTTAACTACTTGTTAGCATTATTTTTGTAGACTTTTAATAGTTTTTCAAACGGAAATCATTCTTCATATTAACGCCAGTAATTAAAAAAAAGAGCTTCTTGTGAGTCACGGAACGGAGACCTTAGAACTCGCACAGATGATATCCAGAACCTTTAGTTTAGCACCCTTGTCTTGGAACCTCGGAACCAGAACTAGAGTCGTGAGTTCCTTAAAGGCGAAATGAGTAGGATGGGAAACGAAAAAAAGTATTTGAGACATTGTGAAACAGGCACTTAAATTGATTAAACATAATTAACAAATATTTTTCGCGGATATAAAATGTAATAAATCTATGCAGTAAATATTTGAAAATTGTGTTATAATAATAATCAATAAAAATATTACAGATCTATCCGAAAGATAATTTTCCTTTAGATTTAATTAAAGGTTACGTGAAACAAGGCATTGTTTAAATAATAAATAAAATAAATAAAAACTTGTATTGTACATTATGTTTAAAAATATCATATGAATAATAAGCTACTAACAGTATTCGCGTAAACTTTAGAAACAAGTTGGCATTAAAATGTTGATATTTGAAGTATGCAAAATAAATGCAATCTAATGCGAAGTCAACAACTATCTTAGATGAAGTGAAATATGTAAAAAAAAGTGTCATTTTATTTGAAGACATTCCTTAGACTATTACAAGAAGTACTAAATTCATACATACTTATTTTGTTCGATCAAACAACGTTAACTTAATTTCTCAACATTCGTTTATTAAACTTTATCTATTTTATTATCTTTTAACACACAAGATTCTCGATACGGAGCACTTATCATCTTAAAATGGCAATATGGCAAACCATGTGTACTGCGCGGTAAGAGAACGCCCAATATGGCCACATTGTGCTACCACACCACTCGAGAAAATATTACAGATCTATCCGAAAAATAATTTTCCTTTACATTTAACTAAGGGTGACGTAAAACAAGGATTTAAAAAAAAAATAATATGAATAATAAGCTACTTTGTTAAGAGCAATATTATTTATCTGTAATTTTAGGTATTCATAGCATTAAAATGACAATCATTACATGGCGTTGTTCTATGGGATAATTTTTTTATATACCTTGGCGAAAAATAGATTTCCTCTGACATATAAATCTGTATTTCGTAATAAAATCGTCGTTCGTTATAAAATCTAATGTCAAGAAAACTGCATATTGTATTTTTTATGCATTTTATAAGATTGTTACGATAAAATTAATTGCAAAGTATTTATTATCTCGAAATTACACAATAAATCCCACCGTATAACTTACGTTTACATAAACGATTAGTACTGTCTATAACATTGAATATATCACTTCTAATTTAATGTATTTTAAAAACAGAGATATTTCCAAAATCATGAATATTGGATCATTGGTAAAGTAACTACAATATAATTCTGCTGAATTGACACAGCAATCGTGTGTGAAATCTCTAATAGCTCCGCATTAGCTAAGTGGGCAGATTTATCAAAATCAGACAAGTAGAAAATTGCTAAATAATACAGTGCCACCCCAACGTCAGTTACAATCGTATAACCACCCTGGGAAAAGTGAGGGATTCTCACCACGTCTGAGGGAAATGTCAAAGTGTAAAGCCTGGGCTGTTGGTAAAGACGTGTAAGAGGGTCCTTTTGATCACAGCCATTCGAATAACAGTATACACATAAAATCTTTGTCGTTTTCAGGTACTTTACATCTTCAGTCATCTATTTGGTGACAACGAAATCAAGCGCAGACGTTGTCACTTTAAAACCTTAATTTTTTACACCAAGATATGACTTCTCTGACTTTTAGCTTTTGCGGCTGATGGGATCAGACAAACCATCGATGACTACCTATGACCAGCAAAAACGGTCAAGGTGGATTTCGTCACATGCCAACATCTTTTCATTCCATTGCAGTCATGATTGTATTTCAAAACAATGGTCCAAATAAATTACTTATGGAGTTTAAATGTATACTAGTTAGAGTCGATTTAAGGATCGAAAGTAAGCTTGTATAATCATTACCATTTATTAAATAATATCGCTTGTTTGTGCTTCGAACAAAAAAATCTTTTCATCAATATATATTAAATACTATGAAAAACCAACCAAAAATAACCATTCTTCCATTATACTCGTATAAAGGTATTGTTTGATCAAAATATGCTTAGTTGTAATTATTTTACCACTGTTAATTTTTTTATTTCTTACATGAGTACACTGTCAATCAAGAAACCGGGCTTAAGATAATAATAACATATCTTTGTAGTTTAATTTATGTTGTTTTATGAATAAGTAAATGATCATCTCCTTCAATTTGGTATGTATTCAGAACAACACCCTAAGTAACTAATGTTAAATTAACATATGCTTTCAATTTAATTGAACTGAATCGTCAGATGTCACCAAAGCAAGGCAAGCCAACAACATGGAGGTGAACTGTCAGATGTATTTGAGCTACATCCTCAGCCTAACCAGTAATCCGTTAAGCTGGGGTCACTTTCCAATTACATAATTGTCTACACGAGTGCATGGAATGTTCAGAAATGTCAATAGAATATCTGATGCGAAATCACATCGCTGAGGATTAAAGCAACATTAGATTTATTGCGTATCTTGCAATTTATTGTCTCCTGCAAGTTAAGTCTGCTTGTGTACTTCATTGCTTGTAGATTATCTTCAGACGCTTTTAGAATAAGATGATATAAAAAAATAGTAAATCTAAGTTATACCTACTCCTAAAATACGAGAAGGTAAGATTTTTGGATTTTTACAAGCTACTATTGTCAGTTTCTTGCGCAATTCAAATTTTTGGTAGTTTTGTTTTGATGTATGGATTTATGTACCATCTATAAATCAGGTATTCGTTTTGATCTCAGAAATGGACATAACATAAATATATTAATTTTCTTTTTAAACTTCGTCAGTCAGTCTCGAATAAATTTATCAAAACTTTATAATCCCTCAAAAAGGATGTATGATCAAATAAGATTTCTTCTAACCGTATCCTAAACCATTTTTTTCTCAGTCGATGCTGAAATAAAACGTGATCACGTGTTTATTAACAGTTTCAAGCGAAACACCTGACTCTGTTGTCACGTGGAAGCTTCATAAGCCTGCTGCCTTTTCGTTTGTAAGTAAATGATGTTTCTATACAAATATTTTTATATGTATATGAACTGTGACCTATTTGAAACGCACAAATTAGTGGTTATTGTAAATCCTACATATAGTAAAAGGTAAGAGTACGCAGGAGTACATAATGTTAGCGCGAAATGCGTGCCATTAGTGAAATTAGGTAGCTAAGATAAATTTAATCATCAGTTTTGCGTAAGATAACCAAGACAGAAGAAAATGTGATGTGTCTGGTTTCATAACTGTGTAGGTACACTTTGATTATAACCTACCCTTATAAAGCAAACTTATGAAAAGACTTGTTTTTTTTAGAAAGGGACCCAGAAATTTTATAATCCAGAATCGGTTGATTTATTTCATTAACTCTCTCTATAAATTGGGGCTGCGGCTGTATTCTGATGCATTTGTAATATTTGACATTTTGCCTTGATGAGATTGAGACATTTTCGATTTTCTGCTGCATCAAACATTCGTTAACACACCATCTCTAAAAATACAAAACCGGCCAAGTGCGAGTCGGACTCGCACACTAAGGGTTCCGTGCCAACTTTGACTAAATTAGGGATCCACTTACTTCAACATAACCAAAATACCACAGTGTTTTGTTGACAGCAAATATAGCTTTGTTTTTCATAGTATTTGTATAAATAACAAAGTTATGTTTGCGGTTATTGAAAATGTGCTCTATCTCAAAAAATACTAGTTCGATCTCGTTCAAACCAATTTTCGTTGAAAGTCTTTGTCAAGATCTACATCACGTATTTTTTTTTTCACAAATTAACGCTTACTTAGTTTAAAAGTTAGATGGGCATTTTATCACATTGGAATCGTCCATCTCTTAAATGTTGGACTTTTAGAGAAAATGGTTTCAGGAACCACAATGTCATTTTAAATGACCTATCCATAGATACCCTAGATGCAAAGGTATGAAAAAAATAATTTTTAGGTTTTAGTTTCATGTATGGGAGCACCTGTATATACTAAGTTTCAACTGTGTAATACTAATAGTTTCAGGTGGCTGTGACATACGGACGAACAGACAGACCGACTTGACGAAATTATAAGGGTTCCGTTTTTTGCCATTCGGATTACGGAACCCTAAAAATGAGAGCTCTGTAAAATTATCAGACTACCACGCCTACATTACCTAAAGACCACCTTTCCTAAGTTTGTAGTCCGTGAATAATGCTATGACAGTACGCTTTGACAAACTACGGCGGACACGTTCCATCCTAATCGTACCTACCCCGAACATTACTCTCCACTATCGCGATCGGTCACTGTTCGTAACAAAGGTTGTGATTTATCGCAAAAACTAACAGTGGGAAATCGATGTCTTATCGTGTCCCTACGACGGGCTTCGCGCCCTACGCGCTGGCAGCTGAAATATTGATAAGGGTGCTCTAAAATATTGAAGTCTTAAAAGCAAAGAATGGTTGCTGCGGACTGGTTGAAGCCAACGAATGAATGGAAGAAACATAGATGTTGCAATCGTACCAAATTGAAAAATCTTGTTTTATGTTAAAGCATTCGCTATGGGTTATTCAAGTGAGTTATACATTTATGAAATGTATGGTACTAACCCATATATATCTAGATGTGTATGGCTAAGTTTCAGTGAAACTAAAATTTAAAGGTGTTTCCTGTATTTATTTTATCGGGCAATAAAAACATTTCAAAAACGAAATATGTAGACAACAATAAACGACGTAAATAAAAACTATGGAAAACACTTTATTTGTTGTTTATTAAACACGTTAAACATAAGCAATGATATATCGATTGTCAACGATACGTCAACGAGTGTTGGTTTCAACTAACGTTTTAAGGCCCAGTTGCGTGATCGATAGTTAAATCAACTTTTTTAAATGTCGTTACCAGCGGTTGAATTTTACGATTGTGTGGGTTTTGAAAAAAAAAAAGTAGCCATTCTGAGACTCGATCAAGGTATTTTTATTTAAAATATGCACAATAGTAACTATTGAATCGTTGGACTCAAAATTTAACGATTAGATGAGTTAAGTATTGATCACGCAACCGGACCTTAGACAGTCGCATTAGGTTCGGTTGCACTTTATACTACGTTTCTGTGTTTTTTGCGTTTGTTAGAGCCAACACCTTGATTTATCGGTCGCGAATACCCCGTCGCAGCGTCCGACTAACTTTCCTAATTAACCGAAAGATTAATTTCCCTTTTCTCTTAAACAATTTCCCAAAGTAACAGCTTGAGCCTTTTTTTTCTAACAATTTAAATAAAAAAAATATTTGACATTTTTAATTAAACTTCGCGTAAAGATGATGCGTTCATAATTTATAAGGGATCTTCATAAATAAATTATGGTGGCATTATCTCTTATTTATTGCAGACACATAAATATACAACTTTAGTGGTCTTTTCCATGTATTCAGTATCATTTGAATAAATAAAACATGGTTATTTTTTTACTAGAAACATATTGCTGTAAATTATAATTTTTTAAAAATGCTATTGTCAAAGCGAAACTTATTATTTCCACTAAAGCAGTGTGGTTACTTTTTTTTTTTAAATCGGCATTAAGGTAATAGGTCTATTATCATAGCATACCAAAGTATTCATTGTAGCTGCTTATAGCATTAACAATTTATGCAATGGATGGTAATTTATAAAATATTAAGTTATTCTTAATAACAAGTCGTATAAACAGCTCAAGTCTGAACTTTAATGCCACAATAGGGTATCACGCTATAAACTCATTTGCTACTTGCTCCCTAATCTTTCCTTCCACTGTAGTTAGTTTCATGTTTGGTCGATTAAAGTCTATTGTGTCGAGAAGGTCTGTATTTATTTGAGTCAAACATAATTCTTATTACTTCTCTTTGATTAATTCAAAATTTACAGAAAATTTTCGCTGCGATTTATAGATGTTTTAATCAAAATTCCGACGATTTACAGATTTGTTAAAATGTACAAACACTTGTACATTTTAACAAATCTAAATTTAAATGGGTTGGCCGGTTTTTTTATGCGACCAACATTATCGAGCGTCAATCGGCCAAGTGCGAGTCGGACTCGCGCACTGAGAGTTCCATGCCAATTGTAACTGAATTAAGGAATCCTCTTACTTATAAAATTTAAAATATATTTTAGCTAAGAGAAACTAAGTGGATTCCCTCGTGGTATACCACAGTATTTTAATGACAGCATATATAACTTTGTTTTTCATAGTGTTTGTATGAAGAACAAAGTTATGTATACATATATATATTATAAATATATATACATTTTTTATTCAAAATTTACACTCGCTTAGTTTGGAAGTCGGTTTTAGAAACCTCTATGTCTTTTTAAAATTTCTATCCATAGAGCCTTAACACGCATGTATATATTTATATTATTTTTTGTGTTGCATCTTCCTACCAAATTTTAACAGTGTGATGCTTATACTCGTAGTTACCAAATTAAGTGGCTGTGACATACGGACATTTAAACAGGTATAGAAAAACACGCACACACGCGGTGAACAGCACCCTTTCAGCGGGCCTAAGATGCGCGCCTATTTGTCATTTATCGATAAATTTCAAGCGTCTTTTTTATTATTTTAAAAAAGGTTTTTGTTTATTTTGTTGTATTAATTTGTTTTAAAAAGCAAAAAGGATTGATATACAAGTGAAAAATATGTGTCAAAACATGTTGTTTAGGAAATACAATTATTTTATCGACGCGATAAACGGTATCGGGGCGTGCATCTTAGGCTTACAGGCCGATTTACTAGATGCCCCACTAGTTTATTACTTATCTATCATTCAAATATGGTTAATATATTTACAGTACTGTTTACAAAGCAACTTGTATCTCCAATGTTGGGTTATATTACAATTTGATTTCCACACCCAATCAGTTCAAGCAGAACACCATTTATAATCGGCCTATATCAGTTTTACTATTGTGGATTCCTAAGATTAACGTAGGTAGGTTAGGTTAGGTAGGTATAAGAAATTAATTTACTTACTTTGTTAGTTTGAATTGGGCTTAGGAATTTTAACACAAACGTCTATTCGCCGTCCAAAAGAATTGCCGGTCACTGCTTAAAACCGTGAAGAAGGCATTTATGTTCAGCTCAGTGAATGTCTTACTGTGGCTTTTTAAATATCAGCTTCAGTCTTATAGTTGTTTGCCGTTACCATCCCTTTGACTAGAATTTTCATGCTCCTTCAAATCATTCTTGTTAAATGGTGAGAGGCAGTAAGCAAACATAGTAGGTAACCTATTAATTTAAAAATAACTTCTACGCAACTGGCTTATTTGTTGTTTTTTCTTTTTCATAACCATTTGTGTCGCAGATTACTGTGACAACCGAATTTCTGAAGCGCCAAGGCTAGTAAAAGTTAGGAACTAGCGGTTTGGCTGCGCTCTCAACTTGGCCACTTGAACTGTCCACACCACTCCATAACTAGGTCGTCTGTTTTTATATAAAGCTGTAAGTACGGAATTGTTACAGTTGTGATGCTAAAATTAGTTTTTCTTTTTAAATTTGATATTTTTGGGATCTTTATGTAATATCTCTGTAGTAACAAAAAAGCCTTAAAACTACTTGCAGTTATTACGAACATAGTCCACCAAACGCAATCGCATGCGGCATTCGACACTCATGCGGCACTGCGGAAATCCATATGTTGTATGACAACGTTTCGTATATGCTACTATACATATGTCTCTATCTAACATTTATCTAGATGTGATAGTCGCATCCTTGTCGGACACAGATGCTTTCAGAATATTTTAAAGTTTCATAACTTGCTACTACTTTTAAGAAAAGGCGTTTAAAAATATATTGGGATCCCAATCAAAACTTTTATCACAAAAGAAAGTCGTGGGGCCCGCACCTTTATGTATTATATAGGTTACAACAGTCTATACAAAAATCCCGTTATAAGTCAAACAGAAAAACGAAAAGTTTTTATCCTTCACTTAGAAGCGAACCTTTCCCATTTCTATTTGAGTCATGTTTCTATAAAAAGTCTTCAGCCAACAAGTTATGGCTGAGAGAAACTTCTGAGGCGAGTATTTTTATTTTCTTTTTAGAAATTTGCGAATGTTGTGTTGTTCTCGGGAGAATTCCACGAACTTTGTTTCGATGCCTTTCTGCAATATATTGGAACGCTCTTGTTTTATTTAGCTAACGGGTTCTATATGGCCAGTATTCACGTAGCCGCCATTGTATATAAAACATAGATTCGTCGCTATTAACATTTTATTCTCTGAATGAACGATGACGTTATTAATTCCATATATATTCAAACAAGCGGTCCCCTGCGGCATCGCCGGCATAAATTTCGGTTTTCCCTTAAAATACCTCAACGCAACTACCTCAATATTAACTTCCTCAGTGTTTGAAGACGAAAGTCTTCAACCAGTGTGTGTTACTAGTAATGCCATACGGATCCGAAACATGGTATCTAACTATGGGCCTCATGATGAAGCTCAAAATCACACAATGAGTGATGGTGAGGGCTATGCTGGGTGATTCTCTACGGGATCGATTCAGAAATGAGGGGTTACGTAAAGGAACTAAGGTAACGGACATAGCCTTGAGAATCAGTGAGCTCAAGTGGCAATGGGCAGCGCACATAGCGCGAAGAACTTTGTTTCGATGCCTTTCTGCAATTTATTGGAACGCTTTTGTTTTATTTAGCTAACGGGTTCTATATGACCAGTATTCACGTAGCTGCCAATGTAATAAACATAGATTCGTCGCTATTAACATTTTATTCTCTGAATGAACGATGACGTAATCAATTCCATATATATTCAAATAAGCGGTCCTCCACGGAGTCGTTTGCGTAGATTTTGGTTTTCCCTTAAAATATTTCAACGCAACTACCTCAAAATCAACTTCCCTAGTGTCTGAAGACGAAAGTCTTCAACCAGCGTGTGTTACCAGTTATAACGTACGGATCCGAAACATGGTCTCTAACTATGGGCCATAAAAAGAAGCTCCAAACCACACAACAAGCGATGGAGAGGGTACGCTATACTGGGTGTTTCTCTAAGGGATCGAATTAGAAATGAGGGGATACGTAGAAGAACTAAGGTAACGGACATAGCCCTAAGAATCATTAAGCTCAAGTGGAAATGGGCAGGACACATAGCGCGAAGAACTGATGACTGTTGGGGCAGGAAAGTTTTAGATTTAAGACCCTTCGACCAAAGACGTAGCGTAGGACATCTACCGACAAGATGGACGGACGACCTTGTTAAGATCGCAAGATCAAACTGGATGCAGACCGCTAGTGATCGGTTACTGTGGAATGCCGTGGTGGGAGGCCTATGTTCAGTAGTGGACGTCTTTTGGCTGATAATGATGATAATTTCAACGCTAAACTCGTTATACATCTTACACTTATATATATATTTATTTATTTCAATCATTAAAGGATCATACAATTACATTCTTTAATAAATTAGTTATAAAATAATATGAATTAAAAATCATCGATTAGAAAAGAATATTGACTGAGGTCGCATGAACCATATCACAATGGTTCAAGTAAACACAGTCAAATCGCTCTGCGAATGCCTTCAGTACGCTATTGCGACTGGCCCTTACCCTGCGCAACAGGGATGTGCACCGTTTGCGCATTGTTGCATAGAAGCAATCCACTCAGGCCTCGGCGAACATCCCTGACGCGCTACAGGAGCGGGGCAGTCCCAACAGCACCCTGAAAGCATTGTTGTACTGTATACGTAGGGCCTTGTACTGTTTCTGCGTATAGCTCACCCACAGACTGCTCTAGTAAAAGGACGTACAAAACGCTCTAAACAGAGTAATTTTGACGCCCCTCGAACAACGAGCAAATCTGCGGGCAATCATATTAGCACGCACAGACAAGGCCCTACGCTCTCTCTCTATGTCTGCATCGTCTTTCAGGTCCGAGGTGACAAGATGCCCAAGGTATTTAAATCTATCAACTACTTTTAAGGGACAGCCTTTCAGTTTAATTTGAGGTACATTACTTAGACATCTACCTCGGGCCTGAAAGACCATGCATTCACTTTTCGTTTCATTATACAATAAGCCGTGGTCTTCGGCGTATTTTTCGCATATACCAAGCAGCCTGGTCAAACCGCACACCGAGGCGCTCAGCAGCACCATGTCGTCAGCATAACTAGTATTGTTGAGGCAAACACCTCCAATATGGCAGCCGACATACGTGCTGCTGAGCTCCTCAATGAGCGCATTCATATAAAGGTTGAAGAGCTTAGGCGAGCTCAGCCCCCCTTGCCGCACCCCGCACTCCAGCCTGTACGGATCAGAATAGGACCCTGACCACCGAACAACATTGACCTGCTCCTGGTACCAGTACTTGAACACGCGTATCAGTTCATCGGGCATTGAGGTCTGATGGAGTTTTTTCCACAGAATGTCATAGCTGACCAGGTCGAATGCTTTCGATAGGTCGAGAAAACATGAAAAAACAGGTGTTTTCTTATCAGTGTAGTACTTAACGGTTTGTTTCAAACACAACACAGCTGTTTCAGTGGAGAGACCTTACTTAAAACCAAACTGGATGTCGTGTATATTTAGATATTTGTCAAGCTGGGTGTTAAGCAAACCATCAATCACCATATATATAAACTTATAGAAGTAAGAGGTCAGAAACCATAGCGGTTAGTACAAGCGCGTGTTGTACTTATGCTGGGACGAGCATTATTTTGGTGCGGAGAGATATTTTTGAACTGTGATAGATTCTAAGATATTTATTGAAATCGAATGATGTACGAGTATATCGGAATTTTGTTCAAAATGAAATGCTCGGGATGAATATATCCGTGTGCATCGAAACACATTAAAATATAATACATTATTTTGTATCACATTTATGAACAGAAAAATGTTTGAAGTGAATAAACCATATCAGATAGACATATGCTGTTGCAGATTTTTGTAGAAGTTTAAAAATTTGCATTTAACTTTTTACGCTGCGTAAGCAACGGAAGCTCGCAAAAAGAATATACCTCCGTTCTTATAAGTAGTATCATGATGTTTTATAGCCTTAGACCCTTACACACTGCGACTGCGACTTTAAGCATCGATTCCGTCGCGCGTTTTGAAAACGCGCTTAAGCTTCGCGACTCACGCAATGAACAGTTTTAATTGTAGCCTTGATGCATTCGCGCGTAAGTATCGATGCAGTTGCCAAAATTCCGTACATAACATGAAAATTTCCAGCTTCTGCATCGCGACTGTATCGATGCTAACGCGCGTAAGCATCGCGAGTGTATCGATGCTAAAAGTAGCACAGTGTGTAAAGGTTGACATTTTGCAACCACATCGGTACTTACGCGCGTTAGTATCGCGACTGCATCGTTGCTAAAAGTCGCAGTGTGTAAAGAGTTTTAAACCTTCTGTTACGGACACTCAATCATGTATTAGTAATAAGTTTAATTATGTTTATTTATAAGGATTTTTGATGAAAATAAATATGATTTTCTAGTAGGTCCATAGCATGTAAGTATTGTATTTAGCTTAGGGCTCGTTTTATTTCAATTGAAGAAACCTTAGGAATTCCCATTTGCAAATTAGGTAGGCAGGTAAGGTAACAATTAACTAGCTAGGAAATATTAAGAAATATGTAGGTAGTTTGGTACAGGGGCGAGGGAGACCCTAGTAGGCTATCACGCTCAGGTGGAGCGAGGTCGGTAAAGCCTTCGAATTTCCTGTCCCCCATATCGCACTTTCTGAGGGTAGGTAGGAAACCCATAGAGTGGATTGTTGCGGATGGGAATTTTATGACGATTAATGTAGGTAGGTTACAAAAACGTAAGAATGAATACGCAGATGTTTGTTATGTATCCGTCCTTGTTTGTAACTAGTCTGTATTAGTCGATAAGTCAGTCAAGCGTGTATATTTGAATAAATAAGGGGCCGTGAGTGGGCCAAATCGTACGCGCCTTCACGGTCACCGATCTCAAGAAAAAGTGTTTTATTTGGAATCTACAGTCTACACATCGAAGGAAAAGATCGTCGGATCATTGACTCAGCCTGTAGTATATATCGTCTGGTCCGTTGCGATCCGGATAAGAAGAAATCAGCAACGCAGCGTCGACTTGTGCTTTGGTTAGTACATACGCCGAGGGATCTCCGCCGAAGCACAGTGTAACCAGGAGCCGCGAATCTTCCTATACACCTGTGAAGAGACGATCACATTTACACGGGTGTTCCGTGGCTCGGGAATTCACCACCTAACGGTGCCAAACGGTGTCTGTCTCGAGTTTAACGCCGATTGCCAGGCGGTGCAGTTTTCGGGCGAGTTGCCACATATCGCGCGAGCGATTGTGAACAAGTCCGACCAGCGCCGGTACGGTGTGCGTAAGCGTGGCGGCCGGACTGTAGGCACTGCGGAGGGTTCTGGACATTCCAGCCAGTACCTCCCTTCTAATCCTGCACGACCATTCATCCCCAGACAGGCTCCTCTTGGTAGTGTACCTGTGTGGGATTGATAAGAGTAGGGGCAGCAAGTAAGAAGATGCCGACTACGCGCAGCCAAGCTGGTAAAATAGAAGCCGAAGACTCAAGACTACGCAACTTCGAAGAGCCACCCGCATCACCGTCTGTGCAAGCCACCGCAAGTACGTTACGACAGTCTGAACTACCCGCAATAGTCGGACGAATGGGAACGGCAGCAGAGAGACGTATACAGACGATATAACAATAAATGGAGAACCAGTAGAAAGGGTAGACAGGGCAAGAAACTTGGGCCTACTATTTGATAGCAACCTGAGATTTGAGAGCCACATAGCAGAATGTATGAGAAACTGTTTTTATAGACTTAGGCTTCTATACAAAATAAGACCATATCTGAGTGAGGCAATCAGGAAAACCCTTTGCGAGTCACTCGTGCTATCCAAGCTCAATTATTGCGACACAGTGTATGGTCCGTGTCTGCTAGCGAGGTCAGCGAAGATGATTCAGCGAGTGCAGAATGCCTGCGTGCGTTTTTGCTATCCTATCCCACCTCGGACTCATGTCAGCCCATACATTAGTGATGTAAGCATGCTTCGGATGGAGGCTCGCAGAAAACTCCACTTAGCAAGCCTGATGTTTGAAATCATTAAGACACAGAAACCAAGCTACTTACATGAGAACTTGGTATGGGCTCGGGGCGGGAGGGGGCGTGGGAGAAGGGAATGTGTAGGCGTCTTTCTGACCCCAAGACACCGCACAATAACTTTCCGCGGCTCTTTCAAATTTGCTGCGACACGGTGCTGGAACTCGCTGCCCCCGCCGTTGCGCGGACTGAAGGTGAAATCAACGTTTAAAATCAAACTAAAGCAACACTTATTACAAATCCAACGTGAAAACGAAAAGCACGCGTTCACTTACCAACGGGGTATGCGCGTCGAGCGAGGGGGTCGCAAATCCAAACATAGTTGAGCCCGTGCAACGTGTCACCGTTCACGCCGAAAAACACTTATCATTACATGATTTGTCCGCGTAAGCTCCTTCAGGACCCCATGTGTCCGTCGCCGTCATTCGTACAGTCCGGTTATTTTGCGCGATTGTTTGGGGTTATCCAGGGCTCCCCTTCCTTGTAGACTGAAGTCATCAATGTCAACGTGTTTCCTTATCTTGTATTGGTAAATTACGTACGTGGCAGCCGTGGCACTATCTTTTACGTGGCATTTTTATCTCGGTGAGCCTCGGACTTTGTCGGATTCGTAAATAAAATGGCTGCCGGACGAGCCGAGCCCAAGAAGAACGGAGACTTTTTTTTTTTTCTTTACTTTTTCTTCTCCGAATCTTGAGTTTGGCCACGTTTCGTTCCACGAACGCAGTAAAAATCGCAGAGCTCACAATAGGCTCACCAAGGTGACCCGAAATAATGGTGTATTATTATTAATTAAATTAATTGTTATGCTATTTGATTTGATTTATGTTTTTATTATTTATATTATAATTTGCAATTGTTCATACAATATGTCAAAATCAATTTGTGATTATTCGAATGATAGATTAATGTTTTGTTTTTGTGCTATTTTATGTCATTTTTTTGTACCCACAAAGGCACTCGCTGAAAATCAGCGTCGTGGTATGAGTTCTGCTGCTGCCACGACCAATGCTGAGCGGGTGCCTTATTCGGCCTAAGTAGACTAGTACATGTATTTTTGTTAATGTTATTCATTTTTGGGTCGAATAAATTCATTTTCTTTCTTTCTTTCTTTCTTTCTAGACGTCACGACGCTTACGCCGACGCGCCTAGGATAAGGCCGCCGCCTTCGTCGATCAAGTCAAGCGTCGCCGCTCGTTTAAAGCAAGCCGAGTTAAGAGCAGCCGAGCAGTTGGCGGCTATTGAGAAGAATATAATTCAAAAGAGATTAGAATTTGAGATCGCTACGATAATGGATACAACAGATGAAGATGACCATGAGAGCCTACCCGCCGGTGAGACCCAAGCTACCCTCGCTTGGGTGGATGACTGGTTTGATCAAGCCCAAGCCCAGCGTCAAGATGTAAACACGCTACTACCCACAACCGAGATGTCTTGTAGCGTTCCTACCCTCCGTGAAGAGAGGAATGAAAGAAATAAACATTTGTTTACGCGACGCAAGGAAAAAGATACAAAATACAAAAACAAGATGTGCAGCGACAGATCGAGTCAAAAAATGATTGTACAGCGAGACCCCAAGAGAATGCGGACGGGGCGGAACAACTTGCTTACACATTGGAGAGGATTATCTCGAAGCGACCGGCCCCACGTCAAGCTATTTACCGATTTTCAATGGAAACACGAACGACTGGTTACCATTTAAAGCTGCAATGGAACATTCAACGCGATCATGCAACTAAAGTAAGTAAATCCGAGAACCTGGTTAGATTGAGGAATTGTCTATGAGGAGAAGCCAAAGAGGTAGTAGCGGCGTTGATATACCGTGCCACCGATCCGGACAAGATCATGCGAACGCTAGAACAATGTTATGGAAGGCCAGAAGTGATCATTGATCGGGCACTGGACGAGCTCAAGAACCTGCCGCGAGTTGAAACGACAGTCAGTGAACTGAATTCGTTCGCGATTAAGGTACAGAATATCACGTACACACTGGACTCCATAGATAATAAAAGCTACCTCAGAAATCCAATGATGACCCGAGAGGTGGTCGATAAGCTGAGCCCACACTTGAAAACAAGATGGTGCGACTACGCAGCCCGGTACGCAAGCTACTCGGAGCCAGAGATAGTGACATTATCGCAGTTCCAAAAAAAATATAAGTTTGTTCTGTAATCATCATCATCATCATTCTCAGCCAAAGGACGTCCACTGCTGAACATAGGCCTCTCCCACAGCTTTCCACAGCGACCGATCACTAGCGGTCTGCATCTAGTTTGATCCTGCGATCTTTTTAAGGTCGTCTGTCTATCTTGTTGGTGGACGTCCTACGCTGCGTCTTTGGTCGAAGGGTCTCCAATCCAGAACTTTCCTGCCCCAACGGCCATCAGTTCTTCGCGCTATGTGTCCTGCCCATTGCCACCGTTCTGTAAGCTTTTACGAATTGCGATTTTTCGTTTTGAATTGTTTTAAGCTAGTTGTTACTATATTCTTGTATGAAATAACGAAATAAATAAAAAATAATTATAAATTAGAGTCATGGTTTGAGTGAACATTTTATAGTATCGAATCATTTCAAAATTAGTTAATGTACTTATTAAACACTATTGCACTAACTGATTTAACTAAATGTAATATATTTTAAAACACTAGGATAAATTTATTTTTATATATTAATTTATATTGATATAGAATTCCAATGTACTAACATTGTTTATAAGGTATAATTTTTGCTAACACTTTTTATGAGCAATGCCTGAAATAAATAATTATTCTATAATAAATATCTGATACACTCGAGTCAAAAAGAGTGATATTATTTTATTAATGTTCGATTTTCCAATGATAGTGGAAGTGGTATAAAATAAAACTGAATTTTGTTAGTACTTTAGTCTATATTTTGCGTTATTTTCATTGATATTTTTTTATTCGTTTTCGAACAAAAATCAGACGCCATATTCAAACTAGTGATTCAGAAATAGGACCCCAAGTGGCCAATTGTTATAGTTTTAATTCTATTAGTTAGCGAGGCGAATAGGGGAATTTTCGGTAATACTCGAGCGTGGCAGTTTAAGATATGAGAGATACCTTGGACCTAATAGAACAACCTTGTAAAGTATTTAGCTCCATATGTAGTGACGCGCGCCTAGAATAGACGATCAGATTAGTAAAAAAAAATCGATAGTCTGAAATACTCGAGCGCGTCAGATTAAGATATTGGGGGTTGATTTTAGTGTTTTAAGACTAAATTTAACTGATCTGACGATAAGTCCTTGACGCCGCCGAGTTATAGGGTCGCGAACTTGTAAAAAAAAAAACGTTATCCGGCATTCTCGAGCGCGATTTTTTTTATTTTATTTTGAAGAATATAATCTAAAACGTACTAAAAATACAAAATCTGCCGGTTTCCGCATGACCGGGAGTGTGGAGGAGCCATTTCGTCTTCCGAAAAACGCGTTGCGGCATATAAGTCGCGAACGATACATTTTGCAAAAAAAAAGTTTAAATAAACAAAAAAGGTAATCTTATTTTACACAAAAAAGGTCTCTTTACATTTTTGTCCAAAGTTAAAACTTTTTGACTTGAAGCATCATAAAAACTCAAACTCCCGGTATTTTGAGTATATCTTGAAAACTAAGGGTGTTAAAAAAAATTGATATGAATTAACGATGATTAAATTATGTTACTTTTATTCTATCTCTTTTTTTTTCTAAAGCTTCTAGACAATTTTGTGGACTCGGAAAAAGTTACGCGTATCTGTATACAAAAGTATTATTAACATGAACAGTTTTATGTATGTATATTATTCAATAGCCTGTTGATCCTCAAATTGTTTTTTGGACGTACCGTAAGCAAAACGAAGTGAAGAATTGAAGCAAAAGAGGAATTTGCCATAAACATGTGTGATGATTTTTGTATTTAGATTCAATCAGTAGCCTCTTGTAATCTTAACTCCTCATAATAACAGTTAACGTTATTTATATTTATATAAAATTGAGTATTGTTACTTTATCGAATAACGTTATCGCTATTTAATAATGGCAACACTGGCTGCCCCTTCTTATTTTCTGACTTGCGAAGTGCACTCGAAAGGCGAGGCAGTCTAGTGCTGACCGCCGAAGCGAAAGGTTCAGGGAAGGAACATATGTTAAAATATAATTATAATTATTGATGTGGCTAGAGATAGTGATTTGTATCAAAGATAAGTGTGTTGATCGAATAAAGAACTTTATAAACTCAACCGAGTTTGATTCACGACAGTTCAGAAGCGAGAAGAAATCTACAGCCCACAAAAGGTATGTACTATTATTTTCAAATGATAAGAGCAAGTAATATTATTTAAGAAAATTTTCTTGAAGATAACGCCATAATTTGCAATTGTTCATACAATATGTCAAAATCAATTTGTGATTATTCGAATGATAGATTAATGTTTTGTTTTTGTGCTATTTTATGTCATTTTTTTGTACCCACAAAGGCACTCGCTGAAAATCAGCGTCGTGGTATGAGTTCTGCTGCTGCCACGACCAATGCTGAGCGGGTGCCTTATTCGGCCTAAGTAGACTAGTACATGTATTTTTGTTAATGTTATTCATTTTTGGGTCGAATAAATTCATTTTCTTTCTTTCTTTCTTTCTTTCTAGACGTCACGACGCTTACGCCGACGCGCCTAGGATAAGGCCGCCGCCTTCGTCGATCAAGTCAAGCGTCGCCGCTCGTTTAAAGCAAGCCGAGTTAAGAGCAGCCGAGCAGTTGGCGGCTATTGAGAAGAATATAATTCAAAAGAGATTAGAATTTGAGATCGCTACGATAATGGATACAACAGATGAAGATGACCATGAGAGCCTACCCGCCGGTGAGACCCAAGCTACCCTCGCTTGGGTGGATGACTGGTTTGATCAAGCCCAAGCCCAGCGTCAAGATGTAAACACGCTACTACCCACAACCGAGATGTCTTGTAGCGTTCCTACCCTCCGTGAAGAGAGGAATGAAAGAAATAAACATTTGTTTACGCGACGCAAGGAAAAAGATACAAAATACAAAAACAAGATGTGCAGCGACAGATCGAGTCAAAAAATGATTGTACAGCGAGACCCCAAGAGAATGCGGACGGGGCGGAACAACTTGCTTACACATTGGAGAGGATTATCTCGAAGCGACCGGCCCCACGTCAAGCTATTTACCGATTTTCAATGGAAACACGAACGACTGGTTACCATTTAAAGCTGCAATGGAACATTCAACGCGATCATGCAACTAAAGTAAGTAAATCCGAGAACCTGGTTAGATTGAGGAATTGTCTATGAGGAGAAGCCAAAGAGGTAGTAGCGGCGTTGATATACCGTGCCACCGATCCGGACAAGATCATGCGAACGCTAGAACAATGTTATGGAAGGCCAGAAGTGATCATTGATCGGGCACTGGACGAGCTCAAGAACCTGCCGCGAGTTGAAACGACAGTCAGTGAACTGAATTCGTTCGCGATTAAGGTACAGAATATCACGTACACACTGGACTCCATAGATAATAAAAGCTACCTCAGAAATCCAATGATGACCCGAGAGGTGGTCGATAAGCTGAGCCCACACTTGAAAACAAGATGGTGCGACTACGCAGCCCGGTACGCAAGCTACTCGGAGCCAGAGATAGTGACATTATCGCAGTTCCAAAAAAAATATAAGTTTGTTCTGTAATCATCATCATCATCATTCTCAGCCAAAGGACGTCCACTGCTGAACATAGGCCTCTCCCACAGCTTTCCACAGCGACCGATCACTAGCGGTCTGCATCTAGTTTGATCCTGCGATCTTTTTAAGGTCGTCTGTCTATCTTGTTGGTGGACGTCCTACGCTGCGTCTTTGGTCGAAGGGTCTCCAATCCAGAACTTTCCTGCCCCAACGGCCATCAGTTCTTCGCGCTATGTGTCCTGCCCATTGCCACCGTTCTGTAAGCTTTTACGAATTGCGATTTTTCGTTTTGAATTGTTTTAAGCTAGTTGTTACTATATTCTTGTATGAAATAACGAAATAAATAAAAAATAATTATAAATTAGAGTCATGGTTTGAGTGAACATTTTATAGTATCGAATCATTTCAAAATTAGTTAATGTACTTATTAAACACTATTGCAATAACTGATTTAACTAAATGTAATATATTTTAAAACACTAGGATAAATTTATTTTTATATATTAATTTATATTGATATAGAATTCCAATGTACTAACATTGTTTATAAGGTATAATTTTTGCTAACACTTTTTATGAGCAATGCCTGAAATAAATAATTATTTATTTATTGAAATAAATATTATCTACAAGTGATTAATAGTACATTTGTATGGTTTGTTAAGAGCCAAAATTATTAATATCTCGTCGATTGAACAGCTCTTTCTTGAGTTTCAATTAATTCCTTCAAAGAACTTGTTCAGTGAAGATATCGATATTCGTCAGTTACGAACACTGTAGCCCATTTATTGGACTTTGCAAGGAAAATTCTTTATCAATACGATAATTGACTCGAGTGATAAAAGACTAGGTAGTATATTGACCTACACACGTAGGTCTACAAAATTCAGTTATATCATTTCCATTTTCATTGGAAACTCGAACATGAATCAATTAATATCACTTGCCATACCTACGTGTGTAGGTAAATAAACTACCTAGTCTTAGTTTCCAGTGCCCCTATTTCTGATTCACTCGAGTCAAAAAGAGTGATATTATTTTATTAATGTTCGATTTTCCAATGATAGTGGAAGTGGTATAAAATAAAACTGAATTTTGTTAGTACTTTAGTCTATATTTTGCGTTATTTTCATTGATATTTTTTTATTCGTTTTCGAACAAAAATCAGACGCCATATTCAAACTAGTGATTCAGAAATAGGACCCCAAGTGGCCAATTGTTATAGTTTTAATTCTATTAGTTAGCGAGGCGAATAGGGGAATTTTCGGTAATACTCGAGCGTGGCAGTTTAAGATATGAGAGATACCTTGGACCTAATAGAACAACCTTGTAAAGTATTTAGCTCCATATGTAGTGACGCGCGCCTAGAATAGACGATCAGATTAGTAAAAAAAAATCGATAGTCTGAAATACTCGAGCGCGTCAGATTAAGATATTGGGGGTTGATTTTAGTGTTTTAAGACTAAATTTAACTGATCTGACGATAAGTCCTTGACGCCGCCGAGTTATAGGGTCGCGAACTTGTAAAAAAAAAAACGTTATCCGGCATTCTCGAGCGCGATTTTTTTTATTTTATTTTGAAGAATATAATCTAAAACGTACTAAAAATACAAAATCTGCCGGTTTCCGCATGACCGGGAGTGTGGAGGAGCCATTTCGTCTTCCGAAAAACGCGTTGCGGCATATAAGTCGCGAACGATACATTTTGCAAAAAAAAAGTTTAAATAAACAAAAAAGGTAATCTTATTTTACACAAAAAAGGTCTCTTTACATTTTTGTCCAAAGTTAAAACTTTTTGACTTGAAGCATCATAAAAACTCAAACTCCCGGTATTTTGAGTATATCTTGAAAACTAAGGGTGTTAAAAAAAATTGATATGAATTAACGATGATTAAATTATGTTACTTTTATTCTATCTCTTTTTTTTTCTAAAGCTTCTAGACAATTTTGTGGACTCGGAAAAAGTTACGCGTATCTGTATACAAAAGTATTATTAACATGTACAGTTTTATGTATGTATATTATTCAATAGCCTGTTGATCCTCAAATTGTTTTTTGGACGTACCGTAAGCAAAACGAAGTGAAGAATTGAAGCAAAAGAGGAATTTGCCATAAACATGTGTGATGATTTTTGTATTTAGATTCAATCAGTAGCCTCTTGTAATCTTAACTCCTCATAATAACAGTTAACGTTATTTATATTTATATAAAATCGAGTATTGTTACTTTATCGAATAACGTTATCGCTATTTAATAATGGCAACACTGGCTGCCCCTTCTTATTTTCTGACTTGCGAAGTGCACTCGAAAGGCGAGGCAGTCTAGTGCTGACCGCCGAAGCGAAAGGTTCAGGGAAGGAACATATGTTAAAATATAATTATAATTATTGATGTGGCTAGAGATAGTGATTTGTATCAAAGATAAGTGTGTTGATCGAATAAAGAACTTTATAAACTCAACCGAGTTTGATTCACGACAGTTCAGAAGCGAGAAGAAATCTACAGCCCACAAAAGGTATGTACTATTATTTTCAAATGATAAGAGCAAGTAATATTATTTAAGAAAATTTTCTTGAAGATAACGCCATAAATACCACGATAAGATAGCATTGGTTGGGATAATATTCTGCTGCGGTTGAACTGTAGCAATATTATCCTGATTTAATCGTGTTAAGTTTCCAACTGATCGTTTGGTCAAGGCTACTCCTTGATAATGATCTGTGGTGACTAATACGAGTATGCTCATAAGCAAAGTAGGTAGGTAACAAATTGTCGGGCTAGCCCTAGGTTGTTCTTAATATGAACTGGGCCTATGCTAACTCGACGCAGTCGTGCTAAGCTATCATCAAATCATTTGGGCAAGGCTACCCTTTGCTAATGGTATGTGAAAGCTAAATGCGCGATTTATTAAATTGGGTCAACTACGTAGGCATGTTTAACAAAATATTATAATTTTTTTTCTCATAATTATCGGGGTAGTGTTAGGTTCCATTGGTTGGGATAATATTTTGCTGCGGTAAAGCTGTTGCACTATTATCCTGACTAAATTGTGTTACGTTTCTAACTGACCATTTGGTCAAGGCTACTCCTTGATAATGTTCAGTGGATACGAGACACGAGTACGTGCAACTAAATAGCTAAATATAATAAATGACCTCAGTAGTTCCTTCATCCTAATAGGAACTACGAAAAGAAATAGGTATTAAATATTATCATGTCACTGCCTATTGTAGGTAACTATGTTTAGTTGATTGAGAATAACCGTTCAATCTGCAACTGTTCTAGGGCTAATATTTTTGTGTTCATAAATAATTATACAGTAAAAAAATCTTTATTTCAGACTTTGCATTCATAATTTGTTAACAGACTTATAAACTATGTTAGTGAGTTCAACAATTGTGTGTTTTAATTAATTGTGTTAAATTTCAACCAATTCAATTCAATTTAATTATTTATATTTATTCATATTAATGTTAAGCTGTTGCACTATTATCCTGACTAAATTGTGTTACGTTTCTAACTGACCATTTGGTCAAGGCTACTCCTTGGTAATGTTCAGTGGATACGAGACACGAGTACGTGCAACTAAATAGCTAAATATAATAAATGACCTCGGTAGTTCCTTCATCCTAATAGGAAATACGAAAAGAAATACGTATTAAATATTATCATGTCACTGCCTATTGTAGGTAGCTATGTTTAGTTGATTGAGAATAACCGTTCAACCTGCAACTGTTCTAGGGCTAATATTTTTGTGTTCATAAATAATTATACAGTAAAAAATCTTTATTTCAGACTTTGCATTCATAATTTGTTAACAGACTTATAAACTATGTTAGTGAGTTCAACAATTGTGTGTTTTAATCAATTGTGTTAAATGTCAACCAATTCAATCCAATTTAATTATTAATATTCGAATCATTTCTTATTTCAATTCAATTTCGTTATATGGCATGAATTGAGTGCCCTTTAGGGTATTTACACCCATTGATTATGTAAGTGAGTTAAACAATACTGAGTTTTTTTATTTATTTAACTGAGTTCAATTTAAGCTAACTCAAGTAAATTAAATTAGAATAATTTTTCTTTCACTTCATTTGATATGACTGGATATAAAGGCATTTTAAGGTAAATGCCTTATTGCCAATTCAACCCAATTTGAATTCATATACATTTTAATTTTAAATTAATATACATTCGTACTCATTCAATATATAACTTGAAATAAAGGCCATAGTATCAGATTTTACAAAGAAGTTTTAGCGGCCAGGTGTGTCGCGTGGGCCAAGTGCGTCCTTAAGTAGCGGCCAGGTGTGTCGCATGGGCCAAGTGTGTCCTTATGTAGCGACCAGGTGTGTCGCGTGGACCAAGTGTGTCCTTAAGTAGCGGCCAGGTGTGTCGCATGGATCAAGTGTGTCCTCAAATAGCGGCCAGGTGTGTCGCGTGGGCCAAGTGTGTCCTCAAATAGCGGCCAGGTGTATCGCGTGGACCAAGTGTGTCCATAGTTCTGTACATTTTTTTTATTCAAAAGCAGTAGTAGTGGCCAAGTCAGTCAATCAATCAATCAATTAAATTCATGTATTGTGGAATACATGTACATCAGTTATGTATACTAGCTATGTATTTTTCTCGATTAGATCGGGCCATTTGTGCAATGAAGAAGCTATATATGTTTTACAAAAGGTCAAGTCTAACTGTGAATTCTTTTACTAGAATTTTTCATTAGCAACGGTCATGTGAGCCATATAGGCGCACTTACTTGCGTTCAGGATTATTTGCAACATTGTTCCTTTACTAAAATTATGCTCTAATAAATGAAGATATGGCTCCATAGTAATTAGGTTTAAAGACATTTATTGTCATAAATACATACAGTTCATTTACAAAGATAATTATTTAAACCATAACTTAGTAAATAATTACCATATCCAAAGTATGATTTTGTTGATAACAACACTAATGCTGGTATTCTTTTTCTTCCGAGGTGATGAGACTGAAGAGCACGAGACCAAACCAGGCTGGTTGGGCCTCAAAAGACGAAAGAGCTCGCGATCGAGGTTGAGGACATCGACATCTTCTAAAGGAAGTCACAAATCAAAAAGTACTATTTCGGCGTCACCAACGCTCGAAGCCGTCGAGTCACCTGAAATTACCGTTTCACACAATCCGAAGTAACTGTTTGGTTCCGATCACAAAGAGGAAAAAATAACAACTACTATGTTTTAACTGTAGTATATTCATTCACTGGATAAGTCCTTGTACACACAATTCTGATATTTTTCGCGGAGGTTTATCTTGATTCCCGACGTTTTAACCATTGCAGCGTTCGTGGTCGCGAGTAGGCTAGGATGTTATTTATCATTTACAAAAGAAAAAATATCATCACTTCTTCTTGGTAGAATGGGTTATTTTGTTACGATTGAGTACAGAATTTTGAATATATGTACAGTCGACAGCACATCAAATTACCCACTTTTGTTGCAAACTTAACCTAAGATACTGCAGTTTTTACCTTGACGTGCTGTTTTCCGTACAACTGATAATTTTGGTAAATGCATAAACATCCGAAGCCCTTTTCACCGTCTTGTATGAGATCACTGTCAATGCTTTAATTAAAAATAAATTAGTGTAATATTCATTTTTTAATCGCTCCCACAGACCTAATTTTGTACTAAGTTGACTTTGCGAAAAATACCGCGCATTTACCACGATCATGAGAAAAATATACCTATTAGCATACGATGTCAGTAAATTCTTACTTGAATTAACGTCGTGACTTATTTCAAAACAAAGATTTAATTAATTCATTGACGCGGTAATTTTAATGTCGGGTTACTTAAACGCCATTAAAGTCGCGTAACGCGTTACAATGCAGTTCGTTTATACAACATTCATAGAAAATACCCTTACTTCCTTTATATAAAATGTTCTGTCGTTTTAACCATACTAGAACTGTAAAGAGTAGCAGATTCCGTTGCAATTTTGACAGCGCAGTTAACCGCCAAACTTGTAAGACATAAAATGTATATAAAAAGTTTATCAATTATCATTTATTTGATGAAAGAAATACACAGTAGATAAATAATTAATTACAAACTTAACATCGCTCGCTACATGTGCACACCCGGTAGGGTACAGAAAAGTAAAGCAATTTTATAGGTGAGTTTTACCTGTTAATAAATTGTAGAGTAATTATATTAATTTTGGAACAGATGGTCCTATACCTATACATATTAATATTTATTTATGACTACTATAAACATTAAGGAACCAAATAACTTACTACACAATATTTCTGTAATACTGCACAAACAATAGAAAAATAAATAATTGAAATTATACATCAAGAATGAGCTTAGGTAGCTATACTTTACTTTTACTTATTAAATAACCTTCCTATAAGTACTCCTGACTAGTAGACAGTCAGTTAAATTAATGTATCCTCAATGTCTATATAAATTTGTTTTAAATGACATTGTTTATCTATAAATCATTACTCCGACGATTTGTAAAAACATTTGTTGTGTGATATTATTTTTATACTTATTGTTTCTTAGCACTTTTATTATATACGTCTGTCTAGTTTTCGCTCAATTTAGTTCTTATGTAAGAGACGAAAGGCATTGTCCCGGGTCAGAGTGCCCTTAAAGAATAATATTTTTTTTGTTAGGAAAAATAAAATCGTATGCAGGCCAGTTTTCAAAAAAAAGGGTCTTCTTTCTATTTTATTGTTTGATGCTCTGTTAAAATATTATCACTTATAACGAGGTGACCTAACATAATGTACTAAGCATTGACTTGAAAAGAAATATATTTTCATTTATGAATATTATATTGACGCCAAACACGACGTTTGCTCTGCAATATGCTTGGCTTTGGAATAACTAAAGACGCATCGCAATACATTTAAATGGGGAGTAGGGACGTCTACACGCCAAAACGTCAGCGTAAATAGGAGACCGTGATCTCATAGGTCAATTAATAGATAATTATGCACAAAGGCTTTATTTCAAAACTAGTTTTTATTCTAGTTCCCCACTTTGATATTTTTCTGTATTCTTGGCAATATCATGCAGTTTATTCTTTTTTACATGTAACAGCATATCGTTGAGTTTACTTTGCTGAGTAAATTGTATTCGTGGTAGGGTTTAATTATTTATGTCATTTGACTATTAAATCTAATCTCAATTCTATTTATATTAATTGTATAATGATTAATAAAGTGAAGTAGGTACTTGTTCCTGCTACTAAATTAAGACCACACCTTCATGTACTGTTCGTTAATAATTAACAAATATGATTAATATGGGCCCTGAAATATTGATTTTTTCTCATCCGAACACACATAATATTAGGGAAAGTTAAACTACAAAGTAATATTTTATGTGAACAATAAATTGTAAGATCATAAGAGATTCTATAAATAATAATAATGATCCCTTAAATGTCTGTATCTCCGTAAACAGTATTTATAAGGCATTGAGAACAGACATTAAGGTAACCATTCAATTCCAATAAAAAAACCAAAACCACATAATAGCTTAATTCTTCTCGTATGACTTTAAGTGCTAAGATTCATAACTTTCATTGATATGCGCCACGCAAATTACGAAATTTATTTATTTTTTAAAGTTATCTAAGTAGCTTCAATAATTCTTGATTATGTTCTCCACGATTAATAAGTGACATTTATTTTGGATGCTTTAGTGACTTTCTAATATCTATCTCAATACATAGTTTTATACATGACTCAATATGAAAAATTCAAATCATGAGACTGTGTTTCAGAAAGGAACTTTTGTTTTAACCTGATTATTTTATTTACCTTATACATATCATTATACAAATTGTGAACTATTATCATATTACTGGATATGTGATTGGTGTCCAATTAATTTGTCTTTTACTGACTTGACTAATTTATTACTTTTTAAATGAACTGTTTATGTAGATAAGGTATCTTTTAAATTAGGATCGTTTATATGTCACACACTTAAAACTACAATAGGTTACCTATACATTTTCATTCATTCATCAATTTAAAAGTCAATTTAGTTAGATTCTTGCCATATTGTTATCTTTAAATCAGATGTTTTTTTTTAAATCTTGTTAAGTATATTAGAAGATAATACTGTAATAAAATAAAATAAATATGGCTTCGATAAATGACTTTTTGTCATTCATAGACAGGAGTAAAAAAAAAAGATTAGTCAAATTAATAGTTACGATTGTTATCATAAGTATAATAATATAACCATTCTTAACTTATTAGCCTGTAGAACAAAGTAACTATGAAACTATAGGTACATAATAGATTATGAACCCGGTTACATAAAATGTATAAAATGTTCGTTGCCACAAGTCTTATAAGGCAGGTAAGCAGGCAAAGTATAATCAATCTAAAGATTCAATAGATCAATCTATATTGGTCAAAGCTACAGCAACTCAAGTTAACCAAAAATAGGTTATAATTATTAAAAGAACTAGAAATGTGATAATTGTAATTAATTAAACTTAAATGCCGAATGTGATGATTTTCTAATGTGTACGCTAAAGTAAACTTAGAATTACTAAGTTAGCCCAACAGCTTAATTTTTATTGCTTGTAATATGATAAATGTAGTATGCTGTCGTAGTATTAATATAAATGCGCCATTGTAAATATTTTTTAAAATGCACCAGGAGGTGCATTAGGTCGGATGGCCGAATGTGATGATTTTTGTACTTAGATTCAATCAGTAGCCTCTTGTAATCTTAACTCCTCATAATAACAGTTAACGTTATTTATATTTATATAAAATCGAGTATTGTTACTTTATCGAATAACGTTATCGCTATTTAATAATGGCAACACTGGCTGCCCCTTCTTATTTTCTGACTTGCGAAGTGCACTCGAAAGGCGAGGCAGTCTAGTGCTGACCGCCGAAGCGAAAGGTTCAGGGAAGGAACCTATGTTAAAATATAATTATAATTATTGATGTGGCTAGAGATAGTGATTTGTATCAAAGATAAGTGTGTTGATCGAATAAAGAACTTTATAAACTCAACCGAGTTTGATTCACGACACATGTAATACAGACTGAGCGAAAGGGAAAAAAAAGAAACCAAAAAACCTTTCCGGTCAGATTAAGAGAACCCACCAACATTTTTGTCAGATTAAGAAAATATGCTTTCAGGATACCGAGATAAACCTCCCCTATGAAAATCTCACGCGCTCGAGTATTTCAAAAAAACTTTTTTATTTTGCATTTTCAAAAATTCATCGTAACTTTTGGTCACGCCAAAATCGTCAGTTTTTTTAAATTGCTTCCTTGGGGCCTACTTAACACCCGGCCTACTAACACGTGTATAGATATGTCTTTTAAAATAATATTGAGGTTCCTTAAACAATTCTCTTTTAAAGTCTAACGTTTCATAGCTAGACGCTTCCAAAGTGGTAAAATGGGCGTCCCCCCCATCTAACTTCTAAACCAAGCAAGTGTAAATTTTGAAAAAAATAAAGAATGTAGATCTTAACAAATACTTTCAACGAAAATTGGTTCGGACGGGATCGAACAAGTAGTTTTTGAGATATAGCACATTTTCAACAACCGCAAACATAACTTTGTACTTCATACAAACACTATGAAAAACAAAGTTATATTTGCAGTCAAAAAAATAGTGTGGTATTTTACTAAGAAGAAGTAAGTGGATTCCCTAATTCAGTTAAAGTTGGCACGGAACCCTCAGTGCGCGAGTCCGACTCACACTTGGCCGGTTATTTATAATATTATTTGAATTTCGAAAGGAATGTCAGGCGTTAGTTTAACTATTTAATCGTTTTTACTAAATAAGTCGTTCTGATATTTACACATTAATGTGAATCTGACTACTCTGGCTAAGAAGACCTTCTATGCAACACTTGAATCACAGATAACTTGCACGATAGAAACCGAAATATTTTACTAAATCTATACAGTATTTCATTGTTTTGTGTTAGCCAGGGGGCGTATTGAGATCCAACTTTAGCCGTTCAATTTCCAGGCAGCTAAATTCCGACTCAGGTTAAACGAATTTTATTAATATAATAATATTATAAAAATACTACAATGGTATGAATGTTATTATTTATGTTGTTTTATTATAATAATATTATAAATATCATGCGAAATCGCAATATGAATTGCTAATTTGACAGTAAAGCTGAGCCGCTTACCTATCAAAACTGCATTACAATACGCTCCCAGCGGGCGTAGTCTGATGTATCATTTTTGACATTTCGCGTCGACAATTTCAATTTTATGATTTTCTAATTCATCAAATATCATTTTAACTTACGTAGCTATATCTTTAATAAACCTTAAAAAATATTTGTAGTTTTTTAAGAATAATTCAAAAATTCTTCTCAATCAATAAATACACGAAAACACCAATTTTGTCTCAGCAGTTTTCGAACGCCACCTGGTGGCTTCACACGGAACTATGTCGAGACTTCCGACACAGGGCTTAGTTTTCTATATTGCCTGGGTTATGTATTAAATATTTCGTATAAAAAAATCTTTTACCCGTAATAAAAGACCATAGACTTTTATGCATCAGGTTAAATTATCTATGTTTCAAACAATACAATTGTTCCAGCTGTGCAACACAAAATCCTTTGACGGTTTCCAATAACGATAGATACTGAGATTCGGTGCAATCCAAATCTACATTTCTGTAGGTATTAAGTATTTGAGCTGTAATGAGAAACGTACGGTATCTATACTAATATTATAAAGCTGAAGAGTTTGTTTGTTTGTTTGTTTGTTTGTTTGTTTGAACGCGCTAATCTCAGAAACTACTGGCCCGATTTGAAAAAATATTTTTATGTTGGATATTCCATTTATCGAGGAAGGCTTTAAGCTATATAACATAAAGATACGACTCACAAGACCACAGCAGCAATGAAAAATGTTGCGAAAACGGGAGAAAGATATTCCTTTTGAGAGCTTCCGCTGCGTACGCTGCGGAAACCGCTTAAGTTACACAAAAATCATGTATGACAAGATTGTTCAGCATTAAGAGTTCTATAATAAAGTCTGCAACAGCATAAGTCTATCTTTTATGGTTGACTTACTACAACCTTTTTTATGTTAATAAATTTGTAAAAAAATAATGCATCATTTTTAGAGGTGTATTATACACACAGGTATTTATTCTTATCAAAATAAATACATTCATCATCACGAGCATTTCATTTAGAACAAAGTTGCCCTTTATATCATTTGATTCCAATAAATATCTTAGGAGCTATCACAGTTTTAACATAACTCCGCACCAAAATAATTCGTGTCACCAAATGTTCGCAGCTTAAGTACAACGTGCGCTTGCGCTAATTATATTATAAAGCTGAAGAGTTTGTTTGTTTGAACGCGCTTATCTCAGAACTGCTGGACCGATTTGAAAAAATATTTCTGTGTTGGATAGCTTATTTATCGAGAAAGGCTTTAGGATATAAAACATGACGCTGCGACGGGAGAAGAGGGAGTAAACTCAAAACGCGCGGACGAAGTCGCGGGGGACCGCTAGTCAAAACATAAATTTAGTAGTGGCTTATTGAACTAGTTGAATTGTTGACTCTTTTCGTCTTTATAAATGTATCAAGTCTTTTTAACTCTATAGATACATTTTGCACTATAAGCATAATATTAACAGCGATGCAGTCGCGATGCAGCATCGATGCAGTCGCGATGCAGAAGCTAAACATTGAAAAATTAGCATATGTACTGTATCGCTGGCGTTGGCGTGTACAGTCGCGTTTCGGCATCGATACTAAAGCGCGACTGCTTCAATTCCAAATTAAATCTGTCCATTGCGTAATCACAGTGTGTAAGGGGTAAATTTAATTAAAGATTAAGTCATAAATCAAATTCCAAAGATGATGTTTTTACCATTATATTTTCAGTCACAATTAATAAACGTTCATAAAAACGTCAATATTCTATGGATGTTTTTTTTGTAACCAAACATAACCGAGCAACGTAGGTATTGTAAAAAATATATAATGTAACAGCGTGTTTATATTTTGCAGCTATAATATATTATGGCGAAATCAAAGCCAAGTAAGTAGAAGAAAACTGTTGTTTACATGAAATCGCATGGAGGCTATTGGAATGCATGATTGAATGGTTGTAAGGGTAAAGTTCTTAGTGATAGTGATGCAAGCGTTATCGATAAAATAATGGGTTGATAAGTAAAAACTAGAACATGCAACAACAAAAAAAGACTCAAAAACTAACTATTTGAAAACAAAACCTTTTTCTTGTGGCAGGGGGCTCTAATGCTGGTTGCATTGTAGAGTTGGATAGCTATGCTAATCCTTTGAGCTAGGAACCACCCAGCTTATTATTTTTACATCTATTAATTACACAAATATGAATGCTATGGTTATTTTAGAAAACAGTAATTCATTATCTTTTATATCTTATTCAGTAACAACAAGCTATTTTGAAACTGTTTCCGTATAAATTTAAGTAGCTTATAAATAAAATAGGCATACCAAATAGGCACCCTAGCATTTATTATGAAAATTTGTGATGAGTCTTAATTTAAATTATTGATACCTACATCATCTGAAAAAGGATTTAAAGGAGAATGAATAAAAATAATATCCTAAATGAAATAAGTAACAAAATCATCGACATATTGCAACTGCACCACACGATCCTAAAATAAGTATGTATCACCGCATGTTTCACTACGCACATGGAATTCAGATCAGACGTACCCCCTGTTTCTCCTGATGGACTTTTGATGTCCGTCGGCCAGTGCTTATCAAAGTACGTTCGATATGCCTTTAAAGTGCGCCGTAAAATGATTTGGGAAGGGGAATTTATTACGACGCTGTTTGGGCAAAGGATTTTGTTTTTATTACATTCCGTCTTGAGATTTTTAAAACCTTCGTGCTGTTTGCCTGTTCGAAGTAGTATTTTTACTAGAACAAGGTAAAATTGATTTGATTAACCGTTAAAAATTGACTTTTCTAATTTGGCGTATTAGTAGTTGATCTCTGAACGAGGTAACGTCGCTAACAGCATTCTTGGAATATTCCGAATACCTGTTAGGCATCGGTAGGCCGAAGTATTTTGTACTCGAGGGCGAAATATTAAGGGAGCGACAATAACTTTATAGCTAGCAATCAAGTAGTGAACCATAATAATTAGATTAGGAAGTTTGCAAAAAAATAACACCAAAATCATTTGTTATTGATTTATTTACTGCCAATAAATAAAATAATACATATGAACTAGCAGTTTACATAAATTTATTATTTTTTCATTCATGCCATTAAAGGTTGTCTATACAAAGAATATTGTAAAAAAAACGGTGGCTCACAACTTATGCTATCATAGCCTGTTTAAAATAGATTTCAATGGCTGAACGGAGCGAAATTAAAATAAAAAAATCATCTGAATGCTGGAGTGAAGCCTAGTGAATTGTTTTTGAATAATTTTCATGGCGTGTGTATATTGGACATTGCGTTGTTTGAACATGCTATTTGAGATGACGTATCGTAGATATTCAGCTCATACAAGGGTGTATAAGTGCCCGTTTTGAGATCGGTAGTTAACTCAACCAATAGTGAAAAGTCGTTATCATTGGTTAAATAATTATGATTGTGCAGGCTCATTAAAAATACCTATCTAACGGTCACAAAAATAGCCATTTCGCCAATTGATTACGGTGTCTTTATCTCAAAACATGCACAATCAACCAACCGATGATAACGACGTTTAACCATTAGTTCAGTTAAGTATCACGAAAATAAAATAACATTTAATAGCGCTTGCTATGGCTGTGTCTCACTGAAAAAATATCACCTCTGAAGCCGTATTTATTTATCAGTATGTGAATATGGCGTTTAATTTCCATTGATTTTGTTCTTTTTTCGAATGCAAATCAGTTGACTTCCACACGGCACTAGATGCAAAATATATAGCTAAATGTAACCACTCGCGTCTATATAAGGCGTGATTTCGTAGACTTTTATTGAATTTCCTGACGATAATCACACGTAATATTGATTATATGCAAGTGAGTAAAAAGCTCCTGGTATATCAGTGCATCGGAGGCACTAAAAGTCTCTTCACGGATCCACTCCCCTTAATGAGGCCGCTACATCCATTAAGCTGTTTAGTAATTAGGTGCGAGCGCGGATGCTGCGAACAATCATTGCTCATGCGTGAACTGGTGATTGCTAACGCTGGTGCACTGGACTTGGGATTTTGATCAGCTTAGTAGGTCAATTAGGCCCACTTGCACATAACTGAGGTTCAAATGTTAACCCATCTGTATTTGACAACACAAGTGAATAATTCTATTTTACTGTACGAGTTTTAAGATTTTCGATATTTTTTATAGTTATGGCAGCATAAAATATGTGTCACAAATTAGGCTGACTACATACTTTTAAGTATTAACATTAACTGTATTGTAAATAAAACTTGTACAAAAATGGGATTGTTGTTCAATAATTTAACAACAGGTCTTCAGACAATAACTTTATTACAAGTCATAAACAAGTTTACGTATTTCACTCTACAAAGCATTACGTATTCTCAGACTAAGGCCTGATTTTTTAAACGTTAAAAAAGGAATATTCGTCGAATGAAATTACTTTTTTTCGCCACCTATATGTCAGCAATCATTTATGTAAAATCATTCGTTTTATACTTATGCCCTACGTCAGAGTGCGCGAGAATAGCAAATGAAACTCGCAAACATTGTTAGTGTCTACATTTTAATGCACTCGCAAAGTGCAATAAATTGCATAGAATTAATATTGCAATAAATTGCATAGAATATTAAGACGCAAGCTAATGCTTGCGTCTTAGCACTTAAGTGTATAGAACTGAGCTTAAATTGTTTGTTCGTCTTATATCTTATTTTATTTATTTATTTCAAGACTTTATTGCTCAACTTTCGTGAACACAGGTGCATTACATTGCATTGAATATAAGCTTGCGTCTAAGCACTTAAGCGTAGGTATAGAACTAAGCTTAAATTGTTTGTTCGTTCTATATCTTATTTGATTTATTTATTTCATGACTTTATAGCAGAAATTTAGTTTACACGGGTGTTATTAATGCTTACAGTTATGCCACAACGTCCAGTGAAAAAACAGCAAATGAAAGTAGTAACAAGAATTTAACTAAGGGCTGATTTTTCTAACGTCAAATATGACTTTTTAAACCGAATAAGTGTATAACGACCGATTTTAAAATGACAATTTTATAAATTATTACTGAAAACAGATGATGTTTTTTTATATAAGGCGTATTGAATTTTATTCAACAAATATTCCTTATCTGACACTGTCTTACTAAAATACATCCATACTATCTATACTAATATTATAAAGAAGAAGAGTTTGTTTGTTGTTTGATGCGCTAATCTCAGATACTACTAGACTGATTTGAAAAAATATTTTAACGTTAGTTAGCCTATTTATCAAAGAAGGTTTTAAGCTATAAAACATCAAGATAGGTACAACTCATAAATTCAGCGCCGCAACGTAAAATGTTGCGAAAACGGGGGAAAAATACTCCTTTTGAGAACTTCCGCTGCGTACGCTGCGTAAACCGTTTAAGCTACACAAAAAAAGTACAAACTGACTTCAAAATGCACTAAAAAGTCTTAAATAAACTCTTGAACATTGAAAGGAAAGGAATCCATTTAGGGAAACAATTTCTTTTTGGAGTCGGTGCTGCGACAGGTGAGGCTGAATTTTCAGAGTGATGTCACCGACTCCAAAAAGAAATTGTTTCCCTAAATGGATTCCTTTCCTTTTAATGTTAAAGAGTTTATTTAAGACTTTTTAGTGCATTTTGGTTTTGAATCGGTTTTAACTTTTTTGAAGTTAATTTTATTTCTCCATTCTTAGAGTTTACAAGAGAGGGGGGGGGGGGGAAGGGGGAAGTTGCACCTTATGACTCTGTTCTTTAAGAAGCTACAAACTACCTATCATATGTTCTGTCATTATAATTACTAAACTCTAAGGAGTTCCACCATCAGCTCAGCTCCACAAGATGTGGACTATCAGAGGTAACAATACGTCAACATTAAGATTTTAGTAAAACAACACTATACGGTCCTTTAAAATTAGAAGGTTTCCCTCGATTACACCAAGATCCCATCTTCAGATCCCAAATCGGCAACAATGGGACCAACTAGAAGGTACACCCTCTAAGCAGGCGAAAAAAATTTTCGAATCGGTCGACTAACGACTGAGATATGAGGTAACAAACATACAAAAAAAACTTACAGTCGAATTGATAACCTCCTCCTTTTTTGAAGTCGGTTAAAAATCATATGTCATAAGATTATTTTGCATTAACAGTTCTACAATAAAGTCAACGGCAGTATGTGTCTATCTTATATGGTTTACTAACCACAACCTTTTTTATGTTAATAAATTTGTAAAAAAATAATGCTCTATATTCGGAGGTTATACACAGGTATTGATTTTTATTTTTTTATCAAAATAAATACATTTATCGTCATTCATCATCACGAGCATTTCACTTCAAACAAAGCTGCCCTCTACATTATTTGATTTCAATAATAATCTTAAAAGCTATCACAGCTTTGAAATAACTCCGCATCAAATTAATACTCGCAGCTTAAGTACCTACAACGCGAGCTTGCGCTAACTATGGTTGCTGGCCTCTCACTTATATCCATACCAATATTACGAAGCTGAAGAGTTTATTTGTTTGAGCGCGCTAATATAAGGAAGTACTGGACAGATTCGAAAAAATATGTTTGTATTGGATAGCTTATTTATTGAGGAAGTCTTTGTCAGGCTGCGACGGGAGAAAGCAAACTCAAAACGCGCGGACGAAGTCACAGGGGACCGCTAGTAATATAATAAACCTGAAGAGTTTGTTCGTTTGAACGCATTAATTTTAAGAAAATATTTTGTAAAATATAATTGATCCATTAGACCAATTCGAAAAAATATTTTTGTGATACATAGATAGATTTCTAATCCAAGAAGGCTTTAAGATATAAAACATTAAGCTGCTACGGGAAGGGAGGAGGTGGTAAACTCAAAACGCGCGGACGAAGTCGCGAAACTATAAGAGTACAAAATATTTTTAGATACACATCACAATAATTTATAATAGTAAGTTTCGACCAAAGGCTTAACGTGCCTTTCGAAGCACGGAGATGCTCGTCATATTATACGTTACTTATGCGTATCTGTTTACGTGATATACGCGTATCGTCGTAAGCCTAGTCGAAGCGGCTTGGGCGGCATTGGCTGTTTGATAACATCTGACAGCAGGTTTGGTCGCTTGCCTTGCAAAAAAAAAAACTTCAACAATTCGCACACATTATTTGAGGTGAGATCTTCGCCCATCAGTGGGACTAACTTTTGCCGTCTTCAAAACAGGAGGTTTTCAGTTTAAACTTTATGTTTGTTCTCGATTTTCTCGTGTTTAGCTTAACCGATTTATTTAGACAAAAGTATTTTTTACATTAAAAAAGATTTTAGGAATAATTTTAATTCATTCAGGCGCAGTATAACTTAGACAACTACAAAAAAGTAGGGTAAAAAATCAATAAAATTGAACTGCAATAAAAGGACTAAAATAATGGTAATGGAAATAATGAATT
The DNA here is from genome assembly GCA_963924145.1 of Pyrausta purpuralis. NCBI lineage: Eukaryota > Metazoa > Arthropoda > Insecta > Lepidoptera > Crambidae > Pyrausta > Pyrausta purpuralis. The sequence continues at coordinate 15,324,459 of OZ001651.1, read as the reverse complement.
AATTTGAAGTCAGTGAATGATGCCAACTTTAAAGGACAGGAACAATCTACGCACGCACGCACATCATGCAAAGCGCAATTTTAGTCCAAATAGGCGTTTTGTATTATATTGGACGAAAATTCCTTATACGCCGTTGGAACAATAAACCTTTAGTGGATTTTTGAAAGGTGGTTCTTTAAAAAGGAATCTGTCACCTACTGAAAAACCAAAAATAAAGGACGTCCTAAATAACGTCACGAAAACATATTCCAATCATTATAGTTGTAGATGCTACGGATTGTGCTACGATATGATAATGCTACGAAGCTACGACGTCGTAGTCAATTCAACTTTCCTTTCTGTTCGATCAGTAAAAACCTCTTGATTAGAATTTTCGATTTACTTCTTTAATGTAAGTTCGACTTACTATAAGTATTACTCATGTGTTGCTTTTATTGATATGGTAAGTTCCACTTACAATAACTATTACTCATGTGTTGCCATGAATGATATAAAGCAGAAAAGTGCAAAAAAATGCCTTTGATGTATGGTAGAGGCATTCCATACATCAACTCAAATACTTATTTTGTTTTGTTTTTAGGATTTTTTGTTATAGTGGCAACATTTTTACATAGGTAATTTGAAAAAAATACAACTGGCTCTATTCAGGTGACAAACAGACGGATGGGCAGGCAGCGATGTCTTAGTAAGGTTCTCAATAGCTTTTGGGTAATACATAGCCCTAAAAAGCAATTGCAAGGTATAGAGATTTTCAGAACCCAATAAGTAGGAACATTGGTTTCTAAGCCTTTTATTCTAATACTTACGTGTTATAAGCAAAAAGGGTGTCATTTTATTTAGAGCAGAAATAATGCAAGAAGTTAAATGCATTAGGTCACAGGCAAGATTTTTTATGAAACGTTCAGAATTACTAGCATGCTAGAGTGGCGTGGTCGCACCGAACTGAAAACATAATAACACACCGCCTCAGAACAAATCTAGAACACGATCTTAACTGCTATTTTCAAAACATTAATTGGAAAGTTAAAATTTAGGGTAAAAGTTCTTCCTATCTGTATTAGAAACACGATCCATAATGGCACCATTCGAAATATTTTTTACCCGACTGCGCCAGAGGGAGAGTTTTGTTTTTTGAGCGTATGTATGTATGCATGTTTGTATGTATGCTTGTACCTAAGTATGTTTGTATGTATGTATGGATGAATTTATGTATGTCCACTTCTTTGGCACGCCTTTTTACATCGTCTCGCCCGACGTTATTATTATATAATTAGTCGCAAATTAGAGCCATATCTACTAAAATAATAAACCCAAATCTCACTTATTATAAGCGTTACATTTCGAAACTTTGAAGCAGATACTTGGTTGAAACTTGACTTGACTTAAAAATACTACATTTAAAAAAAAATACAGAATACCCGTTTGCTTACCAAAATGCACTGAAAAGGAAAAAACAAAACAAAAGTTGTGGGCTCCTACTTATGTTGCATGTTTTTGGTTTCTTTAATGATCTTATAAGAACAAGTAAAGAACAAGTGGGGAGTTACATAATATCATGAAATGCTGTTTAAGCAAAGTATGTATTTAAATTATTAAACTAAATACTTTGAAGATGCTGCAGGTGGGGGGCAATTACTTGAAGATCTGCTAAAACTACGTTTGTCACCGCATGCGGCTCCTTATGAGTATTAAATTAAATAACTTTAATACATCCTTTTTTTTATACATCAGTTCATAATAATACTTGTTTTTTATTGGACAACATTGTATACTCGTATATTCATACCCAGACACATATTTATTTTTAGACAACAGCACGTCAGGAAAACACTGCGATATCTTATTCAGTTTTACTAAGGGCTAGTTTGCTATAAAAGTGGGTAATTGATGTGTGGCCACAGTACAGTTATTTGTTTTTGATAATAATATTTCAAGGCCGAAGTGTATGTCTTAACTCGTTTAGTGCTGACAATCGGGACCGAGTGCGCGAGAACCATCCCAGCGGTGCCGCTTATTTGGGCCAAAGTGTTTACGGCGATGTCTTTTTCTGGCATCGTTTTCTACATAGGTACCACCAGCACGCTGTGTGCCGACCACTCGGGCCCGAGTGTACATGTTTTTTTTATTAATAATTATAATAGCGCAAATATTCTGGGTATAAATATTGGGGTTTCCTAGGGATTATTCGTACTTTTTAATGCAGTCAGAGTGTCAAAAAACATAGTTAAATTAACTCTGGGAATGTTTCTTACATTGAAGTATTTAAACAAACTTACAAGTACCACAGTTTGTGCCCTCACGAAAAACATTTCTTTTTACTTACAAAGAAAATGAAAAACCAGTGTTCCTTAACCACTTTTTACACCCCAATATCACGGCTTATTGTGGCACGGTAGTAAACTCATTATTGTCCTGCTAACAATATACCGCTTGTAACACAATCTTTGTGGCGTGTGCCTATTGTACTGCCCTTCAGGGCTATACTTCACTAGGATACCGACCCTACTTTCACAGTCAAATCAATTATGAAGAATGATTATAATTTGTGAAAAATATTTGACATGTCATGTTTTTGCCCGATTTTAGAAAGACCCTTTTTAAAATCAATCAAAATCACAGCATGCGAACTTCCTTTTACGACCACACTGTTGTCGTTCTGTCAAGTAAGCCGCATTTTCATCTCGTAAATTACTGCAGACCTTAATATAACTACTATACAATTAACATGCATATGGTCGCTACTGGCTACTTAATGCCTGACAGATAAATATAAAAAACCAACTTCAAAACTAAAATGCACTAAAAAGTCTTAAATAACCTTTTAAGGAAAGAAATCCATTATAGGCGAACAATATCTTTTTGGAATCGGTGCTCTGACAGTTGACGCCTAAGATGGTCAAAGTGATTGCACCGAGTCCAAAAAGAAATTGTTCGTTTTTTCCTTAAAATGGTCAAAACTTTATTTAAGACTTTTTAGTGCATTTTAGTTTTGAAGTAGGTTTTTACTTTCCTTAAAGATAATTTCGTTTCTTTATATTATCTAAGGGTTCCCCTCGATTGCACCAAGATCCTAACATCAGATCCCAAATTGGCAACAATTGGACCAGCTAGCAGATATAACCTCTAGGTTATACCTGCTAGCTGGTATAACCTAGAGGTTATAGAGGTCCGTTTTTTTTTCAAATCGATCCACTAATGAGTGTGTTAAGAGGTAACAAAGCCACAAAAATATATACAGTCGAATGGATAACCTCCTTCTTGTTTTAAAGTCGGTTAAACATTTTGGGGCCCTAGTGAGGCATGCTCCGTATTAGTTTGCAACAGTAACTAATGAGTCCGAAATACGATCACGACATGATTGCGATATGCATACAGCTTTAACGATTACCCAATAACATTATCGGGGGTCGTTACCAAAAATGGATGTTTTCCCAAAATGTCGGGAGAAACTTGTTTTGGGAGATCAAAAGGAAAAAATGTTTTCCCATTTTTCACGGTGGCGAATATAATTTGATTTCCGTGGAGGGATGTCGGCAGTTGATTTTAAATTTAACTTCCCTGAACTTGGGAAAGTGGAATGGATTTTTTATGTACCTCCCAACATTAACTGTTTATTTTCGTGGGAAATTTCTTCGCTTATTAAGTAAGGAAATATTTGTACGGATTTTGTGCTTACGTTTCATTTTCTAGTTTACACTGTGCTTCAAATAGAGAATACTGGCGTATTCTATTATTTCTGGTAAAAATGGTGCCTTAGGAATTGTAAATTTTATTTTTTTTCATGCTTATCGCTCAAATATACTTACTATTTTTTCATATCGGTTGCATATTTCTAGACTACAAAGCCTTATTGTGTCGGCTTCGGACACAAATGGTCTAGCGCTGTATTGGTTACGTCATCGGCAATCTGTGTTCGGTCGCACGGAATATCAGTGCAGAAGCCCTAGTCTGAAACTAGATATCCATCCAGTTTAGAATCTATCGATCCTTATCTCTCAACTAGTATGACCGTGCAAGCGAAAGATATGGCTATGATCAAACAGCACAGGCAGTGTTACAGAGTAAAGACGCAGATATTGTGATCATTCGGATTACGAATCTACAAAGACGGGTATACCTAGATGCAGAGCTAATAGCGCTTATGATCCTTTTCTTTATATATCCTTACCTACCTAGACTTTGTTATAATTTTGTTGTATTTAGCTTGTTTTAATGCTTTGAAAATAGTTTTCACGATGCTTTTGCAAGATGTTTGTCAAACAAAGTCCAGTATGCGAGTATTTCAAATAATAGATGTGTAAATGTATTTTCATGTTGTGTGAAATATTAGTAGATCGTTTGAATGAGTAGGTCCTTGTCTAATATGTATAAAAGTATGAATAGCACCGCGCCAATATCCATTTATCTCTTATTTAAAACATATTTTTTGACGTGTTTAAAAATTTGCGATGTTGAATGTTACTCCTTGACAATAAAATCAAATTTCAATCATATTATACAATGAAAAAGACAAGGATTCAATGGAAAATTTTAAGCAATAAAATTTGCTTTCATTATGTCAAGTATAATAATATTTTACCGTGGTTTCAAATCGCATGTTGCGTTTGTTTGTGGTTACAATATTCTTGAACTTTTACAATTTAACTTCTTTCTTTTTCTACTCTTCTTTATGCATTAAAGCAAAACATGTTTTTTAAACCTCTTTTAAATGAACTGAACTGAATTTATAAAAACAGATGGACCGATTTTCATGATTTTCACTTTGTTGGTTGGTCTTGGTCCTTCATCCTCATCATTATCAGCCAAAGGACGTCTACTGCTCAATACAGGCCTTCCCCACAGTTTTCCACAGCGACCGGTTGTAAGCGGTTTGCATCCAGTGTGATCCTGTGATCTTTACAAGGTCGTCCGTCCATCTTTTCGGTGGATGTCCCACGTTGCGCTTTTGGTCGAAAGGTTTCAAATCTAGAACTTTTCTGACCCAACAGCCATCAGGTCTTCGCGCTATGTACCCTGCTCCTGCCAGTTGAGCTTACGGGTACGTAAGGATATGTCCGTTACCTTAGTTCTACTACGTATCTCCTCGTTTCTGATTCGATCTCGAGAAGAAACACCGAGCATAGCCCTGTGAATTTAAGCTTCATTATGAGGCCCATAGTTGGAGACAACGTATCGGATCCGTATGTCATCACTGGTAACACACACTGGATGAGGACTTTCGTCTTGACGCACTGAGGTAATTGAGACGAGAAGACGCTCTTGCGCAGTTTCCTGAACGCTGCCCAGCAGGATTGGATATGTAGATTGACCTTTTTCTTAAAGTTGGAACTACCTAATTGGATCATTTGTCCCAAGTAGACAACTTGGCCCCTAAAGGGATAAATTCATAAAACGAACGGGTAAATCGGTAAACGGACGGCTAATACGAAGATCGATTGGACCACTCTAGTTTAAAAAAAGTAATCACAATTCATAAATTACCGCCGTAGAACGAAATTAAACTTTTCCAATTAACTACTCAATTCGTAAGCAATTAAGTTGATAATCACATGTATGATAATACCTCCGTCCGGTTAATTATTCAGAACACAAAATCATAGAGGCCTGGGTTCATATTTGTATAACTTTTCCTGTATACCTTTTGTGAAACACTGACCACGACAGGGACATGAACAAAAGAATAAACAACAAGAAATGGTCAGTAAACAAACATAAAAGTTCCTAATGATCATATTTTTAATACACACAGGTGTTGTCAGTGCAAGCATGGGCGGGGGAGGGACTCTATCACAATGAAAAGCGAAAACAGCAGCACCGCTGCTTATTGTACCCCGTATATACAACATTTTTTTACAGATAAGTAAAAACATAACAAAAGCCAGAAAACACTTAGAAAATTGTAAAATTAGTTTTTATGTATTGACTCATTGTGTAGTAAATAATAAAATATATAATATTATTATGGAGAGCAATATTTTAAAGGAAATTTTATTTCTTGTTTTGATTACTTATTTGTTGTTCTTATAAAAAGTCATATCGTATACCTATACGATTTGGGCGAATTAAGACACGTCATTAGCGACTGAACTCTTATGTCATATTTAGCTTTTCAAACTAACGTAACGTTTGTTAGTTACAAGATGTTGAACTGAACGACATACTTATATCGGCAGTGACCTTTGATGCTTACCGTGTACATCAGCGGAAATTAATTAATTTATTTAAAACACTTCATTCACAAACAAAAGGTACATATGACGGACTTAATGCTTAAAGCATTACCTACTAGTCAACCCTAGGTCTATACAGAGAAAATGCTGGCGGCGCGAAGGAAGTTATAAAGGGGTACACATAGTACATACACAAAAAATAATCCTAATGGTACACATGAGAGAGAAAAAAAAAGGTCAGTGAGACAAGTTAGATATTTTCTCGCTCTTCCTTGTAAAGTGCCCTGAGGACCTTCTTGAAAGAGAATTAGGAGGTGGATGCTTGTACTGTCTTTGTTAGGCCATTCCAAAGTCGAAAGGCTGTGAAGGTAAATGGATTGGACATAAAGCCAGAAGATTGGATTACTTACCGCTCTTGCGCGAAACCAATTTTTGTTCTACAAACCCTTCTGTACCCTTTTATTCTGTGCCCATATCCTCCCTAGCCCCGCTTATTTATCGCTGTTCCGCACGACAATGGTGCCGAGTGGTGATTCTCACACTTTATACGCCTACTCAGGACCGCTTGAGGTGTGTAAATAAAATAAAACCCGGTAATGGCGCCGTTGCGTTTACTCATTTATTGGCGTTGTAAATAACGGGGATTCTCGCGTCTTTCGTTATGTCCTAGTACTGTTTTAATGGTGACAGTAGGAAATTTCGCAATTGACGTTTTTTTTTCTGACAAATGAAACTGATACTTACATTGAACATGGAAAGTTTCATTATTGAAAAGAAGAACATAAATTTAGACTTCTTTTATTAAAGGTGACTCACCGCTCGGCCAAGACTTATCTCTTTTCTAAGAAAAAATATTTACAATAAAGCAATATTTGTTAGCCAAGACAGCTGTGAAGCCTTGGACTGTAACAAACAGAACAGAAAGTCCCAACCTTCCACGTTGCAAGATGCGTACGCGTTAGACCCTTTACACACTTCGACTTTTAGAAACGATGCAGTCGCGATGCTAACGCGCACTGGCATCGATGCAGTTGGAAAATGTCAACCTATACACACTGTGCTACTTTTAGCATCAATACCGACGCGATGCTAACGTGCGTTACAATCGACACAGTCGCGATGCAGAAGCTGGATATTGTCAAATTACGTACAGAACTTCGACTTTGCGACTCGAATTGGCGACTGCATCGATGCTAAATTAAATCTATTCATTGCTTAAGTTGCTGAAGCGCGTTTTTAAAACGTGCAACTGCATCGATGCTAAAAGTCGCAGTGTGTGGTCTTTTAGTTACGTTGTAGTAAATTACGCTTCAAAAAGAAAAACAATTATCGTATCCCTTACTGGGGTAAGTGCCAAAATGTCAATTCATACTGTAGTGTATTGTGTAACAAGTGATAAAATGAACGCCAATTTAAATTAGATTGTGTTTACCTCATGCCTAAGCAATATTCATCACTTTAGTTATTTTTATTTATTTAATCGAGCTGTTAAAGAAATACAGAAAGCTCCAACCTCTTTCACACGACGTCCTATAAAGGCAGTGACGTCAAAATAGATATTGTCTCGCTTACCAAAGCAAATATTTTCGAAGCATTTTGCCGAAGCGCTGTTTTTTGTCCAACTATACAATTGTTTGTCATGTTTCCGCCTCGATATTTATGGCTCCATCGAAACACGGTCGGAAACGACTCAACGTAAATAAGGCCAAAAGCGATAGACCTCACGGAATGTACCGAAAAATGCCTGAATATTGAAAAGTGAATTGTTATTTATGTTTTTTTTTATTGTAAGTTTGTGAATGCGGCGGACGCAGTTGAAATAGCTCACCGCATTGGTATTTTATACCTACTCTCTCATAGCTGTTTTTATTGCGGCTGTTTTTTGCTATTTTTTATTAGTGGAAGGCCAATTATTATTTGATATTAAATGCAATGGCGATTGAATCTTTTGTATCAAAATGTAATTCTGTTCTTTTTTTCAATTAACTTTTAACCGCCTGAGTGCGGCAATTTTGGTTTTTACGTATTTTTTTGTCATGTACTGACGTATCACGCGTACTCAAGCGGTTATGCTATCTCTGTGAAATACTAGAAAGTGAGATATGTCGCATTCATATTTTGTAAGTTTATTAAATTTCAGATCATCAAGGTTATTAATGATCCCTATGAGACGACGAATTTATTACTATACGCAATTGTCATTTTGCATAGGGTTTGATACGTTTTAAACTCAGCCCAATTTGCGTCTGCATGTGTCTTTACAAAATGTTCGGATAAAATATATAAATATTTGAAAGAATACAGACAAAAAATATTTTTGAAAAATAATTAGAGGTTTACGAGGAATTCAGACAGAGTAGACATTTTGAGGTTATGTTTTATGATTGCAGAGTAATTACACCTCACCTACATTCATTTTGATACATTCAGAAGGTAATTGTTATGTTTTACTAAAGTAATTTAATACTTACTTACTCAGTTACCCTTAAAGTGCAATTATAATTCAAACAAGATTTTTGAAATATAAACTACAAAGACGCAATATGGGCTCGGCTTTGGTCCATATCCTTTGCAACATTTACTTTCTGCTATCAAGTCTTGGTTGATGAAGGGAATAATGGATAAAACATAAAATCTCGTGCACAACAAAGCGGTTGGATTCGTTCCTGGGAGCACGTTTGCGTTTTATCCCGGAACATTTATAGGACACTGCGGGGAGTCTATTATGTAACTCTAATGTCTTTTGTATAGAAAATATTGTAAATAAGTACCATTATAGTATTTTGCAAGCTCCGAAGTAAGCACATTACGTTTGGTAGTGCTGATGAATAATCTGATTGGTTTGGTAGGTCGTAAGGGAGCTTAAAACCAAGAGACAAAACTCCAAGCGAACCTCACCTTCACGCGGTGCGTCCTGTTTCAACAGACGAGGCTCTGGCGACCGACCGATGGCGGGATAACTATTAAACAAAAGGCGCAGATAAATGTTGAGCTGTGACGGGCAGCAGCGTCACAGCTACAAGATTCTGTGCCTCTGCGCTCGCCAACCCGCCTGCTAAGCATGGCGAGTATTGTCAAATACCCCCAAAATTGATGATGATGACATATAATAAAAAAAATATTATTGCATGCACATTAAAAGAAGATGAAATATTATATACATTTGCGCGAAATATATCGGTGGGTTTCAATTTAATGAGTATAATTCTCGTACAAAGCGGCATATTAGCAGATTGTATTTAGGCCTACCAAAGGAAAACATGTGTATGTTAAGAGTACGGTTACTGAGGCCATGACTGATTGTAATTGTATTGGAATAACATACTAGTTACGTAATAACCCTGGTTAGGTCTGGAACTCACTGGCCATGTTTCCATTTTAAACTGGTAGCACGTCCCGATTTACAAGTTTGTACAACTGGCTTTGTCCCGAAGTCGATAAATCCTTACCGAAATTATTAACTTTGGGCGATCAAGTGAAGTATTTCGCTAATACTTGGGACTATTGAGATCAAGCAACCATTTAATATAATCGGATAACAGAGGTCTTAGGGACTCATGGAGATTATATTTTTCAATTATTTTAAAAATAAAGTTATATCAGATGACCTTTTTTTTGCATGTGGGGCAAATGTTTGTGTTGTATTTAAAAATTGATTTGTTGTCCATGTTTAGTTACGTACGTTTACCATCAATATATTTTTATGGTAGTATGTTAAGATTTTTTTCAAAAAATATGTCGGTAAGTATTTCATTGTCTTCCTAATCGAAGTTCGTGAAACATCTTTAAGATATAATCATATCACAAAAGATATTATATGCATAGGAACGAGTACCAGTTCACCTCCTATTTTCAGGATTTGACAAAAGTGACTTTATATAGTATCGACTCAAAGTTTCGACTTCAGTGTGTATCACCACATGGAGTCACGCACGTCCTTTGTAATGCCACCACATTTCATCGTGGCACCACTTACCAAAACTTTTTTAATGATACCAAGTAATAAAGCATACTCATGATCCCGATTTGAATCGGACTACTTATTTCACCATTTCACAGGAACGGTGAAAATCGAGTTTCAAGTGTTCCGACTGCCGCGTCGGCATATTGCGGGGCTACGTTCCGCTTGTATTATGAAGTCCTATTTTGCACTGACATTTTTCGTTCACTGCCAGCGGATTGGATTGTTGAAACGTGTGAATTCGATAGGACATAAGCTGTCGGAAATGAGTTGTATTGTTTGTCGTACGGAGTCATAAAAGTTTGCACGGGGCTACTAAACGTGTGACAAAAATCTTACACTTACAAAGTACACTGAGTTGTAACAAACTTGGATCTACAATTATGTAGTGCTATATAGGATATACCATAGAAATCATAGTCATAGTAACAAAAAACAAGTACCCCTATCACGAATAATTTGCGTCAAAGTATTCGTATAGTAACGTAATCATTTGTATGAGAATCTGAAAGCGCCTCTATCGGACGTAAAACAATCTAAATTTGGCAGCTCAAATACCTGACATTTATTGTGCGTAACCATTTTCTAAATTTTCTATTGTGTTTAACTGGATTTGCGAGCACGAACCGTTCTTTGACGTATAGTATCGTGAGTTGCAACATGATTATTTGAGATTCTAAATGTCAACAATGAGTAAAGAGAAACTAGGTAACTTTTACGGATGAGACCGCCTAAATTATTTTTTTCCAAAATAATCATACAGGTGCATTTGAAGACGAATTCAGCTCCTGGAATGGGAAAGATTCGGCATCAACGACAATAGCAAATACATCTCTCACCTCCGGTTTACTGATAACATACTATTTGTGCAGGCAAAAATGAGATTTTGGAACTACAGTCGAAAGCTTTGACTGAGTCTTACAACAAGTGGTTCTAAGAAAGAGGTCTATCAACGAATCCAACGCGGCCGGCTAGGCAGAGGTCGAGAAACTGCTCATCTCATTAACCTCAGTGTTTGAAGACGTAAGTTTTCAACGGGTGTGTATATAGGTACTAGTGAGACCATACGGATCCGACACATAGTTTCGTACTAAAAGTAAAGTTAGCCTGTAACATCCCACTGCTGGGCAAAGGCCTTACCTCAACTATGAGGTAGTTTGAGCCATACTCCACCACGCTGGCTTAGTGCGGGTTGGTGGAGTGGTGGGTGTTTGCAAGGCAAGCGACTGAACCCTGCTGTCAGATTTAATCAAGCCGCCCATAAGGCCTCTGACTAGGCTTAACGACTAATATCAACCGATATTAGCCGGGACCAACGGCTTAACGTGCCTTCCGAAGCACGGAAATGCTCGTGATGTACGTCACTTATATGGTTGTTATAGTTTCGTACTATATGTGCTCAAAATCTCTCATATAACAACAGACAGAGCTTTGGCTTGTGGCGAGAAGTAAAGAAACGTGTGAAATAAAGAATACGTTTGTGGTCATATTTATAATTCTAAAATTAAGACATTGCAGTAGAAATATGAAATTTATTACAATATTTTTTATCTTATACTCTTTACTTTTAACTTGAAAAGAAATCAGGATCAGGGACACTTGTAATCGGTGTATCGATTTTGATCTTGTTGAGTTCATCTTTGCTCTGATTATGACATATGTGAGTACCGAAGACCGCCGGAACTGCTAGACTCACTTTATTTCTTCTAGCTGGGTAGGCGTATTTCTATACATTTTATTTTGGTTGTCTTCATTCTCAAAAATAATATATATATTTTTTATATTGACGTTAATATGAAAAGTCATTCCATTTGTTAGAAACAGCGTCCTCTTGGAGAGCTGAGGGCTTGGATAAATCACAATTTCTTGAGAAATAAGATCTAGCTAGAGTTTATTTCGCTATCATAGGCAATGAATAAAAGCATTTTAATGACCAATCCTTGTACGAGTATTACTTTTACGTACTTACTTTTTCAAATATTCAAATATTGTTACGTTCTACTGCAAATGACTTGTCCTCGTAATTTTAAATATTTTTCATCATTTTAAACTAAATCTTTTGTAAAACTTTTGCATTTGTCACAATATGATGGCATAACGTCAATCTGTCAATTCACAGTCTAGTAAACAGTTCAAAAATCTAAAGATTACAGAAAAACATATATCTTCATATTTTAATTGACAAAAATTTTACATTTACTAACCCTGCCAAACATATTGATCGTAATTTTGTTCCGTTATTGATTTCTCTTAGATTTTACTGGAATATCATGATATATTTCGAAAATATTCATAAAAAATATCGCTTTACTTGTTTCTAGACGTGTCATATTTACGTAAGTATGACGTCATCTTCGTCAATGCTATCGAGCTTACTACACGACACGAGAGTGCTTCGTGATGCCGACTAACGTTGTACTGCGTAAACTCGCTACGCTAACGTGACGAATACGTCTAAAGTTCGTGATTGGGGTACAGGTCGGAATCCTACACTAAGGTTTCCGTATCACTAGGATTTAATATTCCTGGAATGACGAGATAAAACCGTATTTATATTTTCAATTTTGATTTTATTAAAAACAATATTTGACTTTAGTTTCAGTTATATCATGACGAGTTTTGGAGTTTAAAAAAATACGTGAAAATTTACTTGAATAATACTTAGCATTAAGTTTATAGGCTTTAACTCTGTAATTTGTTTACCTATCATAGCGGCGATAGTTTTCGTTGCTTAAGTTTCTTATTTTATCTTTATGAATATAAAATATTGCACTGTGAGTGATAAAAAAAAATCAATTGGTGATAATTTGAAAAGACGAAATTGATTTCACTGAAATTAAATTAATTGGTTTTGTCATGCATTTTGTTCAAGTTTTTAACAAAAAAAATGCTGTAATAAGCTTTTGTTGCTATTTTGAAATAAACCCTATCCCTTATGAATCTTTATGACTGGTTTGATGAGTCTTTAACGTGTTCGAAGTATGATCAGTGATCATTTATGTCAAAAGTGTCTTTATACAGCGACCGCTGTAGAAAACATGAGTCCTATGACCTGTTGTTGCTGATATCTTCATGAAAGATTTTGAGGCCACAGCTTTAAACAGATGACCTATATTACCAATGTTTTATAAACGATACGTAGATGACACCTTCATATTATTATTATTATATTTTATTCTTTATTGCACGTAAAAGTTGTATGTAAAATACATGAAGTCACAATGTGAACAAAGTTGGGCTTATCCCTAATAGAGATCTCTTCCAGCCAACCCATAGGTGTTGGAATTGTAATAATTGCGGTTAACAGCAGTGCTAAATTAAATTACGGAAAATAAAAGTTATAATGTTTTTATATTTTTAAACCATAATAATTAACTAAATACAATAAATATATATATTGAGATAACGTATATATCCATATATATAAATATATCATAATAAAATAGGCCGTCCGTAGACTTCCAGTACCAAGTCGTTGCAGATCCTGTGCCAAGCCCATGGCATTTGAACGCCCACCTGCCGTCCTACCTTACATAAAGGGGGTCACTGGCAACATTGGAAATATCTTGTAGCGAGCTTGCATCAAGACTTATTTCAAGCCGCCAAAAAAGTTTAACCAATTTTTACTACCTGTCAAGTGCACCAAACCTCATCAAGATGTTCATTCTGGAATGTGACTGTGGCCTTTCATATATCTGGCTAAACAAAAGAGATCTAGGTGAGGTATAGGGAGAAGAAGGCGTGCGGATAAAAGAACATATCGCTGACGTAAAACATAGACGGAACATAAAATCTGTAGTGTGTAAACATATCTTAGACAAACCCAAACACTTCATACGTTTTGACCAACCCAAAGTACTGTCAAAAGAACATCGATTCGTTCCATGTATGCTACGCAAAGTTATAGAAATAAGAAACATCCAAACTTCAACAAGAAGATGAAGAATGAAGAAGATGGTTGGAAAATTCCACCAGCATTGGACTCAGTGCTAGCGAAGACTCAAACTAGACCACTCACTGCAAGATTTCAAGACACAGTTAGCTCTTTCAATGTGGATAGGAACGTTAATAATATTATGAATGACGGTAGTTTATTTTTTTCAAAACTCTGTTTATGACAAATAACATCGATGAAACGTGATAAAATTTAATAAATTCTTGAAAAGTAAATCCGTAAAATAGAGTTTTATTTCATGAGAAAAAAATATCCCCTAGTTACTTGTGGTGCCAAATTACAGTTTTCTAGTACCTAAAGTCTTTGAGATAAACCGTGGACAGACGGGCATGGCGAAACTATAAGGGTTCTTTGCTGGTCTACGGAACTCTTAAAAGGTAGAAGTTAAGAACTCGTTTTATTTACCTAATAAATATGAGAAACAAGTTGTTTTGCATCAATTACAGCATCAAGGTTAAACTATCCAAAGTTAATATAACTTTCCTTCCCTCTGTAGTTAAGCGCTGTTATGGCCCGTAACGGTTTTAAGGAGCAGCCAGTTTATTTAATAAGCCAGCAAGTGATATTTTAAATTTAAAGTGACGAATATATCAAAGAAATACGAGCTTTAATGCCACTTAGGGCGGATAGCGCAGGACATTATTTGTGCTTATTTAATTCCTTGAAACGACCTCTGAGAAGACTCTATATTAAAAGAGGGAGGTTCAGAATAAATGGTTTAAGTCCGTTCATGAAAAAAATGTGAGTGTTTTTTAAAGAAAAACACAGACAATTATAAAGAATAAAGAATTCCAATATTATTGAAGAGTGCCCATTAATATTGCTTGTAAGCATGATTCGTATTATACTTAAATGTAGTTTTTAGGGTTCTGTACCCAAATGGCAAAAACGGAACCCCTATAGTTTCGTCAAGTCTGTCCTTCTGTACGTCCGTACGTCACAGCCTCTTTTCGGTCCCCCTCTACATTTTATAAAACCTTTGAACGAAAATTAGTTTGAACGAGATCGAACTAGTAGTAATTGAGACTTTGTGGTATTTAGGCTTAGTGGAAGTAAGTAGATCCCTAATTCAGTTAAAGTTGGCACGAAACTCTCAGTGGGCAAGTCCGACTCGCACTTAGCCGGTTTTTAAGGATCTTTTGTACGAACTTTAAAGTTATTTAACTTAATTTATCCCTTTTACTTAGATCATTTGTATTCTATGGAATTTTCGTTAACATAGTTACAAAGTATCTAGCAACCTTCCTGTCTAAAATGCATTCAATATCGTGCAAGTCTTACGGGGCTGAGCTCAAACAAAGGCGCGGTTAAACGTGACAGCAAAGCGTCTTCGCTGGCGTTTGGTAGACGTGACACTGAATGCACTGCTATGCACAATGCACTCAACAGTTTAGCACTGTTTACTTGTATTTGGTTTTTAATTGTTTAAGGTTGAAGCATTTGCTTCAAAAAATTAAAAATTAAATTACGCCTGGAATGTGCTGGTTCCGTACCAAGTGGGTAGATTTCTACTAGAGATGCGCCGAATGTAGATTAAACCGAATACGAATGTTCGGCCGAAAATTCGGTTTAAAATTTACCGAACCGAATATTCGACCGAATCATTCGGTTCAATTCTGCGCGGCAAACAGGTTTGTACATGTCGGTACGGCGCTCTGCATCAGCCGGGCGGCGGTAAGTATTTGTTACGGATGATATAATTTGTTTATTAATGATTTTGAAGAATTTTATTTGACAATTAAAACTACAAATAGTTATGACAATTCATAGTTCACCATTCACTAGCATACCTACATACCTAGAAAGATATTTATTTAAAAAAAACTTATTTGATTTTATTAACGTATTTGAATACTTGTCTTGGTTCCTTAAGATAGTAGTTATTACATTGTAACTATTCTAAAAAAAAGTTTTCTGTATACTCAAAGCAGTGATCTTTAAATGTTCAATTTCATAAAAAAAAATCTATCGTCTGTAAAAAAGAAGCAGTTTCTTTTATTTCACAATAAGTAATTGGGACAAGAAGTAGTGTATGTTTCCTTTTGAAAAACTTTACAAAAATTTCGCAATTAACCACACTTATTTAGTAATTACGTAGTTACCGTTTAAATAAATATTATTTTTTAAAGCTTAGCAATACTTTTAATATTCGGTAATTAATCGGCAAATCAACCGAACATTCGGCCGAATACGAACATGAAAAACTATGCCGAATGTACCGAATACGAATATTCGGCCGAACATTCGGTGCATCTATAATTTCTACCCACTTGGTACGGAACTAGCACATTCCAGGCGTCAACCATACGGAAGCAAGTTACGTAAAGGAAACAGCAATGCCTCGGCATGGGATCGGCAACGGATAGCGAACGCGTCGCCTATGATCGTGTTTGACCTCTTTCACACTGCGACTTTTAGCATCGAAGCAGTTGCGCATTTTGAAAACACGCTTCAGCATCGCGACTGAACTGAACTGAAAAAACTCACGCAATGGACAGATTTAATTTAGCAACGATGTAGTCGCCAAAATTCAGTACATAATTTGTCATTTCCAGCGTCTGTATCGATGCTAAAAGTAGCGCAGTATGTATAGGTTGACATCACATCGCTGCTAAAAGTCGCAGTGTGTAAAAGGTTTTTGATACAACTTTTGACAGTTCTTCTTTCGAATGAAAGCCCGTTTGTTAGGGTGTGCGGATAGCTGAAAACCATCGAGCGACTCGCCGAAAGCGCGTTCGAACGCATGTACCTCTGGTCGACAGTGGGTCCCGATCTGATATTAATCCGAGGTGGTGACATTACGAAGTTGTTAGATGTGTGTTGAAGTATGGAGTTTCATACAAATAATACTGAACTCCTTGATTTAATAAAGTGCTGTTCCCGTGACGGGTGTTTAGATGAGGTACAACCTTAAGCATCTTCGCTAGCGTTTGGTAGAGAGACACTGAATGCACAATATGCTCATCAGTTCAGCACTGTTTACTTGTATCTGGTAGAAATTGTTTATACAACACAGCATCCAAAATACAACGCCAGATTTATTTATTTTATTTAATTAAACTTTATTGCACTGTTAGTTCTACAATTAATTGACTATAAGGATCTCTAGGAATATGCTTTTTGGAAACAGGGCGAGTTATACCTATATAGCTGGGTTACCTAAATATTTTTTTTTGTGTAGAAATATTTATTCTGCTTGGCCTCTAGTTAACTATTTAAATATTATCTTCATCATCATCATCGTTTGCATGCCCTATATGACTATATTGATGATACAACAAAGAGTAATCAGCAATAAAACTATAACAAAACGTAACTATATTAAAACTTACAACGCCTTACAATTAAAAAACAAAAGGTAGTTTCATTTAAAACAAAATCCCTCATCAGCTACTTCATATTTATCGCTTAATTAGTGAAAACAAACAATAAAACTGTCTGTAGAGTTATTAACGAGTTTAAATTCTCATAAGTACACACACGGAATTGCACACGTGCCGAATTAACCAAGCTCGAGTCTGCAGGAGATCGACATAATGGGCTGAATTCTGAACATGAGACTGGCTGAAACTAAAGTAATATCTCTTTTTATGTACAAAATTAATGATGAAAAGAGCCAGACAAGAATGATTAAAATATTTCAAAGTATGTAGTGTTAGTTTCAAAGTCATGTTTAATGAAAAACTGTTCTTGTATATGCGACGGAGGCTTTTTAAAATTGGAAATTTAACGTAATTAAATAAGTAAAGCGTACCACTACACCACTGGGACTTGGCTACACATAGCTGGTTCCAGTGATGGGTCCATTTGAAGATCCTCTTAATAGTCTAAAAATTCGGCAATTTCTCACCACACCTCACAACTCACCTGTCCGCGCTGTCAGACTATGATGTGGGAAAACCGTCCGGCGATATCACGCGACGGTTGCATAATAAAAATGATTGTATAAAGAAAAGTATAGTTGTGATTACGAAAACAAAAATACTGGTAGATAGGTAATAAAAAAAGTTGAAAATATATACTTACAATACTATAATATATACTACACATAATTTATATATATATATATATATATATATATATATATATATATATATATATATATATATATATATATATATATATATATATATATATATATATATATATATATATATATATATATATATATATATATATATACATATATATATATATTATTATCATTCTTATATATATATCATTCTTTAAGTATTAAAATGAAAACACAGTTATACAATAAACATGGTATTATTTTATTTGAAGACAGAAGTACTTTTATGAAGTTTCAACTAAATTGATCGAACGAATCTTATTGCTACATACAAAAAACTTCATCCCTGTTTCACCCCCTTAGGGGATGAATTTTGAAAAATCCTTTCTTATTGGACCCCTTGACCAAATCGGAAAGCCACCTGCCAAATTGGGAATCTCTAGACCCAGTGGTTTGGGCTGAGCGTTCATATCCCTGTCAGTCAGTCAGGACTTTGTATTTTATATGTATATATAGATAGTGAGTGTAGCTTTATATATTATAGGTTACTTAGTTACGGAGATATTAAAGTCATAAACATAAACTTGAGCTTTTTTGAAGCCTTGCGTTCATTTTAAGACTCTGTTCACGTCACGAGTTCTTTTAAAGGTTCGAGCTCTCTCCAAGATTCGAGCTGTTTTAAAGGCTCGAGCTCTTTTAAAGCCTCGAGGCTTGGCTCAGAGAGCTCGCAGCTTGGCTAAGTTCGGGGCACCTAACCTACCGAGCTTACTGAGCCTTGCCATTCCGCCTTGAGGCTTAAAAAATAGGACTCGAAGCCTCGAGTCTTGTACATCACTAGTTCTACCTGTATGTATGTGAAATCGTCAGAATCGGATAAAATTTTATCATGTTGATCTATGAAGGTTTCAAGGTTTGTAAGTTTGTCTACAGTTTTCTCAAAAATGAGATAACAGCGAGATGACTCTTTTTTAGTTAAATTAGGTATAGTTCAACTGAAGGTACAGTGTGAGTTTCATCAAAATCGGTCTAGTCATTTTTGAGATATAGGCATTAACTAAAAATCATGAATTAAAAAAATATTTACTAAAATTTAGCCGCCCTTAAATAACTTTTATCTTCTATTCAAGAACAAAAAACTATTTTGGATTAGAATGTTTTTAACACTCACAGTGTCATATTTTATATTCATTAAAATGAAATAAGAAACCAAATTAAACACCTACCTAGAGGATTGATGGATCTGATGATAAAAACTTAGACTAATCGAAGGAAACCCATAAATTTTAAAGGCACTTATTGTATTTTAGTGGTTACTCTGTGGAGCTGAGTCGATGGTGGAAGTCCTTAACGTTTAGGAGCTCAGCGATTATGACGCTGATGATCCATCTCAAGTACGATCCATCAGGGCACAGTTTTTGATGTCAGTGCTTACTTTTTTGTGAAAGTTCATTTAGTCCATTGAATTCCCAGAATCAAGCCCAATATGTATGTCAGATTGTCTCAATCCGATGGCTGGATGGTTACAAATTATGCTGCGGCAAATTGGCGTATCAGCTCGGTTCAGTAAATATTCAGATTGGGAACTATGTATTTTAATATTTAATTTTGTAGTGCTGAATCAATCAAAAGTAACTAATTGAATCATGTTTTGTTTTATCTCGATATAAGGTACGTCGATAACTTTAATTGGATTGATCCTTGGCCAGGGCCTGAACTTAAAATTTAACAAAACTTATTTATTTTAATACCATTGACGACCTCCGTGCTGTAGTGGGTACGCTGGTTTCAAGGCGTCGCCGCTCCGAGGTCTCGGGTTCGATTCCCGGTCGGTATATTGTCTCGGGTCTGGGTGTTGTGGTACCACCGTTGTGTCTGATTTTCATAACACAAGTGCATTAGCTACTTACTTTGGAATCAGAGCAATGTATGTGATTAATGTCCAATATTAATATTAATATATATTGATGTTTTTAAATGTTGTTGGTGCTTATTATCAAACAAATAGGTAGTTATGCTCTCTAGACTTAAATAATAAATTATAATCCATACCTGCAACCTGTAAATTCTTTATTGGTCTGCAAATACATATATTGTGCATGTTATTAGGTATTGTATCGACACATGAGCGAGCATCACTGCCAGTGTTAGCCTTAACTGAATATCGATTCATATTTTAGTACAATACACGTACAACAGAATTAGGGTTGGCAAAAAGTTATGGAGGATACGAGGAGAAAGCCACCCTAAGTGAAATAAAAGTAAAAGCCCTTAGGCGTACAGAACAAAGTCTCGACATTGCGAAGGAACGGGCCGCGTTATTTCGGGACTTCAGTAAATGTTATTATTTTAAGTCATTATTTAATATGTGTCATTTTGAATAACGTTATACTTTTTTTTCATAGTCTGACTTGCAGATTGATAACGTCATATTTTTTTAAAATCACATGCATTACTTCTGTTTGTTGTTGAACAACAAAAGTAACATTATTTACTCGCAAGTGATTAACAACAGCATGCGTGATAAGATTTTACTCAAACCAAACATCTGTAAAAGTTCATGAGACGAAAAGCAATCAGATTCGACTTAACTGAAGCAAAGTAATTTCCAAAATTCATTGACTTAATCTCAATTAAAAACTTCTATTGTTTCAAGTAGATGCTTTGAGTATTTATATGAAATCTGTCCAAATTATTTAATAGAATAACGCAGGACATCCCTAATCATATCAGAATCCCCAAGGCGACGAAACTCGACGCGTGACCGACAAGACGTGCATTCGAATAGCCTACACTTGCTTGGATGCAACTGTTGTTAATATATTTTCACTGATTTTTCTTATTATTTAAGGTGGTTTCTGGTGAGTAGCAGGTACCATTATATAAAGCTTTATTTAATTTCAACTTCGGATAGAATCACACAAAACAATACGACACAAAACTTGAAATAATGTAGCGATGAGCCACAATCATTAGATAAAGTGCATTCAGTATTTTACACATAAGGAATTCTAAAAGATACCTACATTATTTTCTTTAAATGGGCTTTCCATCAGCAATTTTCTATGAACTATGAATATTAATTATGAACTATAGTTCAGGCAATCTGACAAATACATGAAAATATGAGCATGTCGTAACTCTATCACAAATTCGTTTTCCTTCGAAATCCGAAGATTACCTTAACATCAAAAAATATTCATCGCGTAAGAAAATATCATGAAAAAGGCAACGTCGCCGCGCATCACGACAAACAAATGCAAATGGCGTAGCCCCTATGATCTGCTCGAGAATTAATGTGGCATGAAATTACGTATTTACCTACTTACCTAGTCAGTGGGAAAATTGGTTTCTACATCCAACTGGTTGTCCGTTTGCCGCAGACGATTGGCGTTTGACAGTCAAAGTTGGGCGGACGAGAACTCCATTTCGATATTACTAATCGATTATCGCAGCCAATCACTCAGCTGGTACTGCTTGCGATTGTCTTTTGTTTATTAGAGCATGAGTATCGATTATCGCGGCCAGACACTCAGCTATCATTGTGATTGCGATTGTCTTTTTAGTTTAAACTATATACGGAGGCCCAAACAGAGAAACCCAAAAAATTTTTTTGAATGCCATTCATCCAGAGCTATCCAAATATCCCCTATTTATGATAGCCGAACTTTTGTAGTTTTCAAGATATTTTTTTCCGCAAATTTTGAGAATTTTCAAACAAGTAATTCCTCCACTTTTTATAGCGCTATGTCGGTTTTTTTAAATGCAATATGAACCTTATAAATTAAGTATACTTAGTCAAATTATTAGCTAGCTAAAACTAAGACTAACAAAAGTTTCAAAAAAAATTGAAAAAAAGCCTATCGAGGCTTTTTTTTGAAACTACAAATATTTGGCTATCATAAATATTGTATATATAGACAGCCCTGGATGTAAACCATCCAAAAAAAAAATTTTGGACGTCACTGTTTGGGCCATCCTGTATTTTTTTGTAATGCCTTTCTAATCAGATGGCTAGATGAATATAGATAGGCACACTTCAAAACAAATGATTTCACCTCAAGGTAAGTGTACTCGTAAGTTATTCAAACAGAATTTAACAGTAATATATTTTTACAAGCTATAAATAAAGCAAGGTGATCTGAGCCACACACTCCTTACTCTTCCTAAATCACACACAATTAATATTTATTCCACGTACCCAAAGAAAGTTCGGGGCCACTCATTTTTCTCGGGTAGCGGCTGAAAAATTAGCAATCATCAAAGGTTCAGTGAGGGGATCATAAATTTAGGGGTGTTACAAACTCCGTGATTCTGTGCGAATTCCCCTTAGACGCACAGGGTGGACGCGATAAATTATGCCCATCAATAATATTCCGAGCAACACTGTGTCAACAACACTATAGATGTACAGCAATGGGTATATTTGTACCTATTTATTTAGGCAACCAAGTCTCAATGGTACAATGGGTACAAGTTCGTAGTCGCTTTTCGTGAATTGGGCAATGAATAATAAATGACTCCAGCGGTTTGGGATATCAATGCGACGGTTAAACATTTAGATATTTTAGCTTAATGGCAAATGTAGGATTTTGTTAGGCTCAGTCTAATGACGTGTGTCCCTCAGAGGGATTCGGGAATTAATAGCGGATAGAAATATAGCAGCTTAGTTACAATTAAATTATGGCTATGTCAATCCGATAACTCATTTGTAAGTATAGGTACTTGTTAAGTTATTGCATTTTATTTTTATAAGGGATGGTAGAGTATGTTTCAAAACTTCAAAATCAGGCTATCTAGCCACTTTAAGTAAACAGACTTATTTTATTTCAGCATTCATAAAAGTTTATAAACAAAATGCTGGAGCCCTATAATAATATTTTTTTGTGTGAAAATCAATTAAAATACAACTGAAATCACGCTTAACGTAGATAGAATTAGTTTCAAAATTGAAACATAATTTATAAAATCAAAAACTCGTGGATTTCAACTGATTTTCACTCAAAAAATGAACATTCAAAGTAAATCATATGCCATATCTACGCGAGTTATACAAAAATAGAGCCCCTCGGTTTTCTAGGTCACTACCTATGTAGTCTGCAGTGCCTCGGTTGAGGTTAAATATTCAACCACCTAGTATATGTTTTCTGCGATGAGATGAATGGAGTGTAATGCACTCAAGGAAAATACACTTACTACGGTCATGACTTGGATTGCATTTCTTTGACGATAAATGGCAAGTTTTTTCTACTCAATATTATGAAATAAATAATTCGAAATATGTTTTTACGTGACGTTTGCCTATTTGTATTCAAACATAAGTATCTCTTTAAAAAATACAGGATTCGACACGGAGAAGAATTCGCAACACACAATCTCAATAAGCCCCCTGTCAATTTAGCCTTAACCTCAAAAAATACTTTCATCATTTGTATCATAATATTTAGTAAATTGCCAGATAGGTTCACAGATGTTAATATAAATAGATACAAAAACTGGTGAAAACATAGTTACTCGAGAAATGTTTCTATAGCGTTAATGATTTTATGAATTATAAATTTAATTAAGAGTTAATATTAAATTAAAGATTTAAACCAATAATAGATGTACATAACTGAATATACTTGAAATGTGAATACACTTGAAAGGTAAAAATTGCCGAAAATACCCTAAGAGCACATGTAAATGCTAACATTGTTACCCAAATTCTTATTCACTAATAAATTTCATTTCATGTTTTGTAATGTACGGACAACTCCACGTCAAGGTAAACACTGCGGTATATTATTCAGTTGTGATAAGAGCTAGTTTGCATCAAAACTGGGTAAAATACAGTGGTAAAATATCTTTTACAATAAAATAAAAAAAGATAAACAGGTTTTTTTTAATCAAATATTCTTCAACAAACAACACCCGTAACCGTTCTCCATTATTTAAACCGTATACCCAACCGCAAAACAAGCAAACGCAATTTTTGCACTAGCTATCACAACAGAAAGAAACCTTTTCCCTTGAGAAGCTCAATGGTTAACGAGAAAACTGGTTGTGGAGCCGTTTGAAATTTCAAGAGTGTACCCCTTTCGGGGTTGAATCGAAATAACCTCAAAACATTCCGATCGTATTTCCGATTCTCGTCACACTACCTCCATCACAAGAAAGGTTCGGGAAGGTAGGGTGGCGTATTTGATAAATATCACACACCAGCCTGAGGCAACATTTGTGTTTTTTTTTGGATGTCATTATTTAAATGGGTTCAAACTGAGAACTTACTAGCTAAATACAAACCATGATCAGGGGGCGTATTGCGACCCAACTTTAGCCGTTCAATTTCCAGGCAACTCAATTCCGACTCAGTGTAAACGAACATTATTAATATAATAATATTATCAATATTATTCGAAATCGCAATTTAATCCCTCAAGCGTATGTGAACGAGACACAATGCAAATTCTATTGTTATGCGGTTGCCTGCAACCGCTCGGGTGTTGAAGCATTAACAGTTAATGTGAGCCGCTTACCTATCAAAACTGCATCGCACTACGCGCCCAGAAGGTATTATTTGTTAGTTTAAAACCTTCTGGGCTTCTAGTTATTAAAGTTATTTACCTACTCACATATCATAACCAGCGTTTATATAGTTTTGTTAATATAACGTACATAATATGTTGCAACTAATAATGAATTTTAATAAAATATTGGTATTGTATACAATGTAGCCAACGTAGATGAAAATAATTGTAAATACGCGACTCGTTCTAAATTTAGTGAATTTTACTACGAATCGAAAACGATAATATTATTTACCTCTGAAATAAATACTGGTAAAATCGTTTGACGTAAATAAAAAACTTGTTCTGAATCCACAATAGGTAATATAATACATACGTTGTTTAATTTTATATCTCTTACAAGCGTAACTAAATTAACTCGATATTCATCTATCGTATCGTACTGTCTGACACGTATTATGTAGTTCATATGTGTTTTAAAAAACGTGTGTTATGATTTAAATTCAATGAGTCAGCTCTGATGTGATCTTAACTTATTCTAATAACA
The DNA here is from genome assembly GCA_963924145.1 of Pyrausta purpuralis. Taxonomy (NCBI): domain Eukaryota; kingdom Metazoa; phylum Arthropoda; class Insecta; order Lepidoptera; family Crambidae; genus Pyrausta; species Pyrausta purpuralis. The sequence continues at coordinate 15,299,308 of OZ001651.1, read as the reverse complement.
GCTAAGTTATAAATATTTCTATAAAAACGAGTATTGTTGCTTTACTGCATAACTTGCGAGGCGGACCCGAAAAGCGAGGGAGTCTAGTGCTGACCGCCGAAGCGAAAGGTTGTGGGAAAGAACCTATGTTAAAGTGCAGTTATAATTACTAAAGATAGTGATTCGTATCATAGATGAGTGTAGTGATGGAATAAAGAACTTTATAAGCTCAACGGAGTTTGATTTACGACACATTTATAGGTTAAACAAATGCTCTAAATAAAAGCACCTTCATTTCATTTTATAGCGATTTTAGCGCTCAAACATAATTGTTTTTGTATGGCCAAAGTTAATCGTGTACTTATCTTAACTAAATCTTTTAATCCGATCATTCAGATAAAAAGTCTTGTTTTCGATATAACAACCAAATAGAACCAACCAAAAATTTGAAAATTAGAAAACATATTATAACCACTTTCCTTTTCTCGTCTTTTTAAAATGCAGCCTCTTACTATTCTATAAAATCGAGGTTAACCATTTTGTTTGCGTTTCTATATTAAGACTGGACCATTGAAATCAGTATCACTTTACCTTCATTGTGCGTTTGATGAGCAATCGATCCAGCTCTTCGTGTTCCGTATCACGTAGAATCAATTTGAGATCCCCAGCTGTGGGTCAACGGATATTTATGAAGAAATCCTCGATTTATAGAGATTGCTTGACGTCTTTAGCGGCCTACTCCGGCTTATAAAAGCTTTATTTTTATTTATTCCAAGATTTATTGGAATTGACGCACATCTAAAATCGGAGGAGAAAATCTAGTGACTTAGGTTTGCAAAAATGGGAATAAATATTTAGTAATTAATAAATAATGGAGTATTATTAATATGTGATGAGATAATAAAGGTATTTCTTCAAAATTCCTCCAAACCGATACATTTGCCACATTAAAATTGAAAGCATCTTTTACTGCCTTAAATTTTTATAAGTCCTTTTCAATTAAGCCTTCTAAAGATGTTGTTTTGAGCTAAGCCTAAAAATTATTTTCTACGATAATTTTCAATACAAAATTATTATTCAGCAGGCGTTATGAGTCTTATTTTACTTCATAACTTAGATTTTTATAAACATCAAATTATTACCAGCGTGATGGTTACTAACTAATAATAAATCATAGACGTGCAAAAAGAAGAAACAAAACAAACACCGCGTGCGAATTATCGTCCTCATAATATCCCCTCGTTAAGTGTATTAGCCACTACTGGCTCCACTGCATCAGGACATAGTGATTTTTGCCATAAATAACACTTCCCGGGCGAAACTGCAGAACTGTGGGGTAGACTGAAAGATTTAGTACCAGTGACTAATCGCTTATGCGGTCGGCAGCAGCAGCCTGGCAATCTAAATAATTATATCCGAAGATGCAGTGATATTGTTTTTTGGTGTGAAATGTGTAGCGTCTGTCGTGTGTGAATTGTTTATGTAGAAATGGCTATGCAGTCTAAAATTATGTCGTAAATATAAAACGTATGTCGTAAATATATAATATAGTACGTACAATATACTTGTAGGTGCTTCTTCACTTTAAATATTATTTTGTTGACTTGCATTTTTTTCCTTACATCCTTGTAATATAATAAAAGTCACGATGCTTGTTGTCATTATCATCATATATAGGTGAGGTACTCACACACATCAAAAATATGTTGCAATCACTACGAAATTATTATTTTTTTGTTCCGGTAAATGTTAACATTACATTATTGTTATTTTAAGGGGGTATAAATTGTATTTTGTTATTTACTTATATGGTAACTTTTGAACAATTAAATGGCCTTAAACTAGTGATCACAAACTTTTTTTGATGTATGTACACCACAGAATTATTAATAGTAACTTACACTGACAAGATAATATTATTTAATGACACGGAGGTTGAATTAGAAACTTGCTTAAGTTGATGCCTTATAATGTGTTGCTGTGCTTAAAATATAACAATTTATAATAATATTTTAAAATCACTGCCACAGATGTTACATTGCCTTAGTCCAGGCAGCTACTTAGCCCCTTTCAAAAAATATATTCAACGCCTCAAATTTGAGAAGGAAACAAATGCTTCTAGCCATGCGGCGAGTAATGTACGCCGGGCCCCCTAAATTTTTCATTCCCTTGTAGCCCGACAACTAAGCATTACCAAAATTGCGTCATATTTCTTTTCCCAACGCATTCCGACACGGGGAATAGTTAGGAGAATTGCTATTTTACGGACTCCGCTTTAGTGGACCGGGTCGCGTAATGATAATTATTTTAACGAATACGCCTTTAACTTGGTTACGGTAATTTTGAGGGGATATTGAGTCAAGATTTTTATCGTAACAAGCACTAAGTGCACCCGTCGCCATCTCTCTGCCTAAAGGTTTGACTTGCAGAAAATGTTTTTAGCATTAAGTCCACCTTTATACAACATAACTTTTGAAACAAAGTATTTAATGGATAAATAATTACCTACATTGAATTTACGTTAAACTACTGATTTGATTCTTTCATTTTCGCTAGATGAATGTATAAGTTATTGCTTTGAAAAGGCTGATATAAGTTTCGCAGGTCAGAATTTAAAAAAAAAATCTGATTGTAAGTCGGACTTGCACACTGAGAATTTCGTGGCAACTTTAAATAAATAAGAGTTCCACTTACTAGCCATTTTCACTTCGCTACAATACCATAATATTTTATTGACAACAGAAATGGATTTGTTTTTTTTTTGTATTTTGTATGAAGTCTCAAAAACTACTAGTTCGATCTCGCTCAAACTAATTTTCGTTGAAAGAATTTGCAAATGCATTTTTCTTTTCGAAATTTTGGATCGTTAAAAAGTAAGAGGGGGGGGGGGGGGGGAAGCGCATATTACCAATTTGGAAGCGTCTATCTTCTAAATGTTACTTTTAGAAAAAATGTTTAAGGAACTTTAATATCATTTCAAGAGGTCTAATCCATACACGCCACATGCATAGGTGTGAGCAAAAGATTTTTTGATCAATGGGAGCGCCTCTTAAATGCATTTTTTTTTCTGTGTAATTCGAATTTATTCCGAATAAAGTGGTTGTGACATATAGACGGCCAGACAGACAGACTTACTGACTTGACGAAAGTATAAGGATCCCGTTTTTGCCATTCGGCTACGGAACCTTTAACTGGGTTAGTTTTAAATGTCAGCATGTCTTTCTGTTTCTATTAACATCAAAGAAGCTGACAGCAACAGAATAATGCACACGAGTTAAGTTATCTTAAACCTTGCGCTTGGCCCTCGACGGCAAAGAATCGTACACAAAAAAGCTTTTGTGTAATGATTATCTAAGCAATCATGCAAAGTGAAACTAAAATAATTACATACCATAACTCTAGATCAATAAGTCCAGACTAGGATAAAGAGCAAACTTTTACAACGTTAACAAAATAAACAAACCTAAATAAACTGTTGACCCTATAATAAAGAGAGCAAAATAAACCATCTTTTATCAAATAGGGTCAAATCCCCATCACAGCTTGTAATTAATTTTGTAGGGAAAGTGGCTCATCCGCCTACAAAGTTAATGAAATTATACCCAGCTGTCACCGTGTATTTATTCCCATCCCTCCAATAATAACGAGTAAATTACTTAAACGGATACGCGTAATAAGTAGTCGAATACGCGTAGGTACACGAGGGGTTAAGCAATCGAATAAAAAAACATTGATTAAGTTGTGTTTTACTAGTAAGTATACCTATCAATTCCAATGTATAATTCTGTGCTTAGAACACTCATGGTATATATCATATCATTACGGTTCTCGAAAAATAGCTGATCGCGATTGCTCTGTATAAACAAACAGACGTCCTGTTTAATTAAACCTACCCGAAGGCAATTATTGGGTAAATATCACGTGTAGGTATGTGATTTCATACGGAACGTAGATTAATGTCATGTACCTACTGTTTACTAACGAAATTGGTAGTTTATTGGATTGGATGTATTTAATGCGATCGTAATCAGTCTGTGTTTTGCTGTGAAACAAACGAGTTGTGGTACTTATTTACAGCACGATATTTTTGCTATATGAAGTAATAAATGCTGTGAAAAACGTTGTATACTCTCAAACCCATACTTCATTCTATTCGATCGATAAAGTTTGTAGTTTAGCTGATTGTACTAAATCACTACTTTCTAAGACACACATTAGTTATTAAAATAAGCACACTCAGCCATATCACAAATCACTTTGACTAGGTTTTAGATACATTTAATAAGTGTCTAAAATGATTGATTGTATGTGGTTAGATTTACAGATGCCGTTGATGTTTCAATCCAGTAGTTTTTGTTACATACGCCTGCCTCAACGCAAAGTGCTCAATTTCCCATTTAAATACCAAAAGCACGTAGTGTGAAGGATAACATCTATTTGCATTGAAGTCCTCTTAGGTGTTGAGATTATATTGTGCTCGCAAGACGCCGACAAATTCTTGTCGGATCCGATAACGAATTGGATACAGTTGCATTACAGCAGAGCAGTGACGTGTTTCGATATCGATAATCTAAAGAGGGTTACATGCTTGAAATAAGATCTTTTTTGGGTTATACAGTATCTCATTAAAAAAAAAACGGCCAAGTGCGAGTCAGACTCGCACACTAAGGGTTCCGTGTCAACTTTAACTGAATTAGAAATCCACTTACTTCTACTTAGCCAAAATACCACAATATTTGGTTGACAGCAAATATAACTTTGCTTTTCATAGTATTTGTATGAATAAAAAAGTAATTTTTGCGGTTATTGAAAATTGGGTCATCTCAAAAACTTCTAGTTCGATCTCGTACAAACCAATTTTCATTGAAAGTATTTATCAAGATTTACATCATGTGTTTTTTTTTTCAATATTTTCACTCGCTTTGCTTAAAAGTTAGATGGGGGACGCCCATTTGCAAATTTAGAAGGGTCTATCACTCAGACGTAAGACTTTTAGAGAAAATGGTTTTAAAAACCTCGATGTCATTTTAAAAGACCTATCCATAAACACCCTACTCGCATAGGTTTGACAGAAAAAAAATGTTAGGTTTTAGTTTTATGTATGGGATAAATATAATTAATTTTTTTTTTACTATATTCTTAAAGATGAAATAAAAAAAAAATCTCACGGGCGGGACTTGAACTACCAATTTCTTGGATAACCAATCTAAACGCTCTACCAATTGAGCTACCGTGCTGTCGGTCCGAAATTTCTGGTCTCTTATGGATCAATCATTACGTGTGACGGTATCTTATTTCATATTTAAGAATATAAAATATGACACTGAGTGTTAAAAGCATTCTTAATAATTATTTTTTATTTTCTGTCTGAAAATGGTAAAGCGAAGAACAAGATACCTATATCTACCTACTAAGTTTCAACGGTGTTATACTTATAGTTTCAGAATATAGTGGCGGTGACATACTGACGGATAGACAGACGGACAGACAGACTTGATGAAACTATAAGGTTTTCGTTTATTGCCATTCGACTGAAGAACTCTAAAACGATCTTCAATCGAGAATTACAGTTTGTTTAATTGTGTTTTCCGTGACGATGGCAAGAAATCCGATGGCCCAACGCTTATTCCCTGGGAACGGGGTCGGGCCTTAGTTTGGGATGGAACTTGTGTCGATACTTTGGCCCCCTCCAATCTCAGAGAATCAGCCCTTAAAGCTGGAGCAGCAGCCGAGTTGGCTGAAAACGCCAAGCGTCGCAAGTACGTCTCACTTGTAAGTGATTATGTGTTTGCGCCGTTTGGTGTTGAAACACCGTGGGGACCCTCTGCTAAATTGCTGTTTGGTAAAATTGCGCCAAAATTAAATTCTGTAACAGCCAATAATAAAGCTGGCTGGTTCCTAGCTCAAAGGATTAGCATAGCTATTCAACGCGGCAACGCAGCCACCATCATAGCCTCCTTGCCTCAAGGAAATGGTTTCGTTTTTGAATAGGTAGACTTTAAGTTTTTTTTTTATGTTGCATGTCTTAGTTTTATTTTTCTTGTTTGTTATTAATATTGTTTTATTTAAAAAAAAAAAAAATATTTTCAAGTATTCTCGATATAACTCACCTCACTAGCATCAAGAAGTGGTGACGATACTTCGGTCGCGGCACCGCCAAGTCGTCGAGTGGCGCCGCGCAATCTCGCAAACGTGTGCCAAGTTTGTTTGCAACGTGCTCCCAACAACACCTCGATTGGTCGCCGAGTTTGCTGGATGTATCGGTGATACATGGATTTGTTATTTTCAATCTTATCTGGATCTAACCAGATTTGTTTTAATTTTGCCATGTCACGTAACGTTGATAGAGAAAATGCAAGTCATATGATACTAAAATAACTATTGATTGTTCTCTAAACTATACCACAGATTGATGCAAATTTGGAATATCATTGATAGTTCAGTCAAGGAAAGATAATAGAGGGAATCGCTTAGAAACACAATTTTTGACTTTATCTCTTTAGCTTTGAGAAGGTTTTGAAGGTAAATTTTTTAGGTTTTTCGCATATAAATCGGAAATTATGCGTCCTAGCAACATGAGACCTTCTACAAAATCAAAGCCAATAATATTTTGCTACACGTTATGCTCTGTCAACCTTTGAACCCCCTCAAAAAAGGAGGTTATCAATTCGCACTGTATTTTTTTGACATCATTGGAATTGGATAATATTTGAGTATGATGAATTCTGTTTAGGCGTTCACATAAGTGTGTTAAATTTCGCAAGTGTATGTTTGTTATTTGTATGATTGTAAAATAAAATAAAATTTTGTGTTTGTTCACAAATATATTGGAACCAATATTTAGTTGGTTTGGTCGAGATTATACTTTTTTTTATAAATTAAGTATATTCCGACTTAGAGACCAGTATAAGTATAACCAAAGTCGGTCAAGTCGGTTTGAGATATGGGCTGTAACAACTATATGTTCCAATTTTTTTAACCGCTTACAGAAAAAATGATAAAAAGGCTAGAATATCGCATATTCGTCTTCAGTTTGTATTTTAAAATACAATCAATTAAGAGCAGATATTACCGTGGTACGGAAAATGATTTTTGAAATATTTTCTTACATGATGCCAAGCGGAAGAACAGCAACAGACGGAACCGTCTAGGCACATCATTAAAAGACTCCACATTAATTGGACCTAGTTCTGCAGAAAGCAGCCACCTGGCACTTTTCCGAAAATCGAGATAATAACACAGCCATGCTTGATTCGACATGCCGGATTTTTTGCAAAGACAGCCATGTCGATATCTCTTTTTACGGCGAAGATACGAGCCGTCAAATGCAGCCATTCAAAAAAAAAATTTTTGTAAAAAACAGTCATCATGGTGTAAAATGCAGCCAATTTTAACATAAACTGCCTAACTGATATTGCATAAAACAGCCAGCTATATGGCTGTTTAGTACAAATTTCAAAATGTTAGGCGGTATCGGGGATGAAGTTTCGTAAAAAACAGCCAGTGAACGTTAGCTGTTTTCTGTAAATTGTGTATTTGTTACGATTCCATACTTGGCTTTCTCCAACGTCAGCCAGGCTGTTTTTATCAAATTTTGCTGTAACTAAAATGTACTATTTTACGTGTAGTACCGTAACCGCCGTACTCGGAAACAATCACTAAGCTATTTTACTCCCTTACATAAAAAAAATAATGACACTTAAGTTGAAGCGAATAAGGACGTTTCTTCTTCTGTATTGCAGAATCTGCACAGAGTGTCTTCGGTCATGTTCATATTGAACAAAATGTTTGTTCAGTTTGCAGGGCGGGTTAGTATTCTAGTCAATGCATAAGCTTTGTATCTTTCGAACTTAAACAGTTCTTTAGTAACTTTATTGTTGTAACCCCGAAGGAGTGCTTTTGAGTGTTCTTGTCCTGGTATAGACTTCCATGACTCAATAGCTTCTTGTTAACAGAGGATGGTTAGAAGCGTAGTGGCGCGTTGTTTGGTGATGCCACAAAACGGTTCTACGCCGATTTGAGGGCTATCGGCTCCTTCCCTAGCGATTTCATCAGCTACTTCGTTTCCTTCAACATTTGAATGCCCTGGTACCCATGTAAGTGTGACTTTGTTGGTGTTCCAGTTCATTCAATGTCTCAGTGCATGATTGCACCAGTTATGACTTTTGTTTGAAGGATTTTAAAGCCAGCAGGGCAGCTTGGCTGTCTGATTTGATGTATATGTGTTGGTTCCGGAGCTTCCTCTTAAGGTTTATCTCTGCACATTGGTTTATGACAAATGACAAAACATTGAGCTAAGGCCTCTCTCTAGATCCCACAGCCTACATCATTTCCCTTTTTGGATCCGTCCATGTACCAGACGTGGCTACCTTTCGTGAATGATATTTGGTCCTCTAAGCCATTTGTATCTAGTAGGTATGTTTATGGAGTATAGCTTAGTAAAGTTACAAATTTCAAATACTGATTCCTTGAGTCTTATCAAATTTTGAGACGCCCATCTGACTTTCGTGCGGGAACAGATTCTATATGTGCTCTGCTTAGCTTATTTTTGCACATGCATATGCAGATGTGTTAAATCCAGCAGAGCATTAAAAGCTACCCCTTATGTCGTAGATAGTGCTTTAGTTGCTGTAATGCTGGCAAGCCTTTAGGCTGCTCTGTTTCTCTATAGTTGTCGCTTGGTTGATCTTGCTGTACCAGACAGCAAGTGCATATGTTATTAGGTACTGGTCTCACGACCGCTGTTTACAGCCATAGCCTTTCTGCCATCTTACAAGTAGTTGGTCTACCTCTAGGGTCTATAGAAGTGGGGACAGCGCGCCTCCTTGTGGACATCCTCTCGTGGAAAGGAATTCAAGCTTTGAAGCATTGAGGGTGATGCTTGCTAGTCGGTTTGATAGCAAGTTTCTTACCCATCTGAGGGTGCTTTCATCTATCCCTTTAGCCTCCATACCTTTTAGAACGGTTTCTATAGGGGCCTTACCTCACCTTCAACGTCTAGAAAAGCGCATAGGGCTGTTTATCCTCTAGGGATTTTTGCACCTTGTTGACCAGATCGAGTAGGGCTGTTTCAGTGGATTTTTTGGTTTGCATGTTGGTCAATACATAGTAGTCTGTCCACGCCAGCTCAACGCTCCTCGTACGTTTTTAAGTCATTTACAGTAACCGCAACACGATCTCTCTTCCCCTAGATATAAAGAAGACTGATTCGAAGTTATCTTTCAAGGATAAAACTCGCACATTTCTGATAGAGTGATTATTGCATAATAATATTATTAGTATTTGTATGTCTTATTGCTTTGTGTATGCTTAAGTACTTATAATTATATAAGTTTATAGTTAAAGTTAAAGCGACTATTTTAAAGTTGATTTATTTATTTATATAATATATTATAATATGTTTATTTATTATAACAGGATTATTATACTATGTTCCTTCTTTCTTTAGAAGCTTTTCAATGCACCCGTTGCCATCTTTCCTCATGACCTAAAGGTGTGACTGGCAGAAAATGCTTTTAGCATTAAGTCCACCTTTGTTCACTAAATTTGTGCAATAGTCTTTATATAAATAAATAAACACGCCTTGGTTACACTAAAAAATAATTGAGACTTGGTTCCTTTAACTCTCAGACAAATTTTCTGGGCGTTTCTGTAAAAGAGGTTAGAAACGGGAAATCTACAAAAAGGAAAGAGTTTTCTCGAAGATATACAATAGAAATTTTAACTGTTTGCAGAGACATGTATTGTAAAACTCTGAATATATGCTTAACAAAAATTTCAACGGACATGGACAAAACTTATTTGGGAAAACCATTGCTTGTTTTTTTTAACAAAAACTTATAACAGGTTTTTTTAGTTTTCTTAAAAAACACTAATATTATTTTACATAAAAATATATAGGTATGTCAATACAATTAAGGTAATACAACTTTTCTTGGCTGTCTTTTATAAACTGTTATTCATTTTTTAATTAATGCAGAACACAGCCAACTCATGTGGCTGGTTTCTTCTTTATTGCGAATTCGATGAAATGTGCTATTTTGGAGAAAACAGCCACTTCAAAAACGCTATTATTGGTATTATTCTAAACGATACGAAGTACTGGATAGGATATAAAAAATTGAAATAGCATTCCTTAAAATTTTCAAGTATAACATTAACAGAAAAGTAATAAATTACTGAAGGAGAACATTCGACAGAAAAACGCTCATATCTCCGTTCGTACTTTTCCTCATATGGCTGCTTTCTGCAGAACTAGGTCCAATTAGTTTCTTCTATACAGACGATCAGAGGGATATTTAAGGCTTTTTATCGAGTTTTTTCAAGGCGGTTAAAATTTTCAAATATAACGAATTGATAACCTTCTTTTTTGAATCGGTTTAAAACTTGACTAAGGTACTCTTGTAGAAGGTCTCATGTCGCTAAAACGCATAGTTTCCGATAGTTAAGCAAAAAACGTACAAAATAACTTTTAAACTCTCCCTCTCCTCCCGGGCTGGGACTTTGATTATTGTTGTAGTGTACTTCCTTTAACATGATATAACCTGTCCTTTTGGTTAAATTAAGAACCCGCTCAATATAAATTTAGTATAAATAAATAGTAAATAATAATTTTATTTATTTAATGATACAGATAAATGTATTTCTACAAAAATGTTTAAAAGTAGCGTAGCTGACTTTCCATTGGCATTGGCGCCAAACGCTAGCCAATGGGAAGCCAGTCCGCCAAAAAGTCGAGTAATGTAATAGTGGAGGGGAGCTTTCGTTAGGAACGGATCTGAGAAACAGTTCAGTCTGGCTCGGGATTTCATAAAGTTAACATTACTTTAGTGAAAGTGCTGCTACATTTGTACTAGTTGTATATATGTACTAGCGGTCCCCCGCGACTTCGTCCGCGTGTTTTGAGTTTGCTCCCTCCCCTCCCGTCGCAGCGTCATGTTTTATATCCTTAAGCCTTTCTAGATAAATAAGCTATCCAACGCAGAAATATTTTTTCAAATCGGTCCAGCAGTTCCTGAGATAAGCGCGTTTAAACAAACAAACTCTTCAACTTTATAATATATTAGCGCAAGCGCACGTTGTACTTAAGCTGCGAACATTATTTTGGTGCGGAGTTATGTTAAAACTGTGATAGCTCCTAAGATATTTATTGAAATCAAATGATATAAAGGGCAACTTGGTTCTTAATGAAATGCTCGTGATGATGAATGTATTTATTTTGATAAGAATAAATACCTGTGTGTATAATACACCTCTAAAAATAATGCATTATTTTTTACAAATTTATGAACATAAAAAAGGTTGTAGTAAGTCAACCATAAAAGATAGACATATGCTGTCGCGGATTTTATTAAAGAACTCTTAATGCTGAACAATCCTGTCATACATGATTTTTGTGTAACTTAAGCGGTTTCCGCAGCGTACGCAGCGGAAGCTCTCAAAAGGAATATCTTTCTCCCGTTTTCGCAACATTTTTCATTGCTGCTGTGGTCTTATGAGTCGTATCTTTATGTTATATAGCCTAAAGCCTTCCTCGATTAATGGACTATCCAACGTAAAAATAATTTTTCAAATCGGGCCAGTAGTTTTTGAGATTAGCGCGTTCAAACAAACAAACAAACAAACAAACAAACAAACTCTTCAGCTTTATAATATTAGTATAGATTGAGACTAAATATAAGTGTACAACAAAGATACCATGTCAAAAATCGTGTTCCTTGAAATTCCCTCTACATGGTTTAACGATACTAATTTGACCAACCTATGAAGATTGATTCTAAACCTGCGAAAATAGAAACATCGTAGCAAAAGCTGTGAGTTTACAGCTTAAAGTTCAAAAGTTTAATGAAATTTCGCAAATATGCATTTTAAAGATACAAGATCTATATTTGTAGGTAAAGCTAATTCAAAAGTATCTTAACTCATAACCGTAACGTTAACATTAGTTACTCAAATGCAAATAGCATTAGTTAGCTAGAACTCATAACATTTATGACTCCTTAGACGCCCCGTAGCATTTGAAATATTCTTAATCAACACCGTCAAACATATGATACTTATCTGGGGGTACATTACAAAACACAACACATTACGAAGGCCTGAAACGGCGCAGAATGCTCGTTACGTCCTGTAGGCCAGTGTTTCTCAATTAGATGGAAGCGTGCCCTATCTGGTAAGGAAACGTACGTAAGTATGCATAGTATTGTCTAACATATCTTTTTTGAAAATAATGTAAATATTGATCTTATACATCGGATTGATCGATTTGACCAGTTGCGTGATCGATTTAACTATTTGATAAATGTCGTTAGTATCGGTTAAATATTAAATATTGTGCGTGTTTTGAAGAAAAATCACCTTAAACGTATCACTTGTCAATATTGGATTGTCTCCAGAATAATTCGTTGCAATAACTTTAAATTAATCTGTTTCAAATTAGTATATACGTTTATCTTCATTCTCCTACAATCATTATACAGGTGGACCAAACAGTGGCATCTATTTTTTGGAAGCTTTACATTCAGTGCTATCCTGCTATATGCTGCTATCAGCTGTATAATACCATAAATATACCATATATAGAAATAAGAATCTAACGGCTTTCGATCCGCCACTCATAATGGAGCACGGTTTGATTTATGTTTTTTAAAAGAAGCCGCAAAACAATTTGGGAGCCACTGCTCTATACAAAGGGGCGCGCTGACAAAGTGCGTTCGCTAATTGAGTAATTCCTTTAAGACATTCGTTATGATTATCAACTAGCACACGCGGGAACTTTGCGAAGTACTTAGCACTTCGACTGGGTACGTGCGATACGCAATTGGACTGAGGTGGGAGTTGGGATGTGTTTTGATGATACGAGTTATACCTACGTCTGTATTGATCTCGGGTTTCAAATGCGACATAGAACAGCCGCCTATTTCGTAATCATGTACAATTTTAATTAGGATATTCTAAACTTGTATGCCAAAAAGTTGTCTTAAATGCTTTTAGGGACTTCGTTTGTGTACTTAATATCGTCTAGGTAATAGGTACCTGATGGCTAGTTAGTGCAGTGGGCGATACACGTACATTATGTGGAAAAACGAATATTGCTGGTCAAGCTCAATTATCAAATTTTGAAACTGAACACGCTGATGTGTTGTAATAAAATAATGATTATTTTATTTCTATTGATGATAAACAAAGTCGCTCAACGTTCAAAAGTCAAGATGAAGGTGCTTTAAAGGCCTTTTTAAATTACTTGTGTGATTTTCATTCAAAAACTAACTAGCATAAAACAAAATATAGCCGTCAGTACGTCAGTATTCAGCGATCTTTTTGTAAGTCGTGTGGAATGAATATCACACGCCATTTTGACGCAAGTGATTCAAATATAGGGGCCCTGATATGAAAGTAATTTCAATTATTAACACTGAAACATAGTTTGCCATAAATGTATTTTTAAATTACTGAAAACAGAGCAACACAACATTTTGCACGTGGCATTGGCGCGATTGTCGGTGACAGATTGACAGCTCGTTTAGGGCGGGGCACCATCACTCGATTGTTAGTGCCGTGCCATGCTTATCGATTTTCTACTCGCTTACACAATGTTGGTTTATAATTCTCGGTAAGCTAGCATTTCATATTATAGAAGCCGTTTCATATTATAGAAACTAAATCGCCAGCGCGCACTATTATTCAAAACAGCAACAACTAATATGGCAAAACAGAGACAATGGCGGAATAACCGACAAAAACGGCGGGGACAAAACTATCAACATTAGCTGTTACATCACAATTTACCTCCATTTTCCGTAGTCGGTCGTAGTTACGGAGTTGTTCGCAACTTCCATCTGGCAACAATGACGCAAGGGTGCTTTGGAGCGAAGCCTCCTTCCGTTCAACGTTTTCTGCGTAACTGTTATTAGACAGACGCTGAAGTAATTTGTATGCCGTTTTACAGATGCGCAAAGTTCCCTAAATTAATACCTATCTACTTGATGTAATTTGAAAAACTAACTCCGTGTACAAATCAAACTTTGCTCGTGCGACTTTTGCAGACGAAGTTCTCGTAGTTCTCTTAGTAGATGAAGCAAATGAGTGGTAATAAAATTAACAAGCAAGCATACACGAACAGTTTTAGTGAAATTTGTTCTCAATTTCAGACCTTTAATTTGGCTGTTTTAAAATCTTACTTTCTATAAACGCGAATGTTTGTGAGGATGGATGTGTGTTTGTTACTTCTTCACGCAAAAACTACAGAATGGATTTTGATGAAACTTGACAATAATATAGTTCATACAAGGTTTTTTTATGAGATACAATGTTAACGCGGGAGAGGCTGTGGGGAGACGCTAATATATTGGTAAGAAGGTACATAATATATTGGTAACTTCGACCTCGAAAGCAGATTCGTAAGCTTCTAGGGTTTGATATAATACTAAAAGACGGTTTCAATGTCCGCTTTGCAAATCTATTAGTTACGTCACGATGAATTGCATTTGCGGTACACAGTTACTGTCTGTTAGATCAGACAGACTTACTTAATTTCTAAGTTCAAAGCAAAAATTATCAATAATTTATTTGAAGTTTAAACAACTGAAATATGTGAAAACACATGTACATAAAGTATTATATTTTCGCAAGGTGTCTTTATAATTTGATGTATAATATTTCGATAATTTCAGTTTAGAAATACAAAATTGAGAACATATTTTATTTTCCCAGATTGAATATTTAATTTAGCTTTTCGTGAAATACTTAATATGATAAACAATATTCTGCATATAAATTTCGTGCACGAATTTTAATATTAAGGTCACCGCAGCCATCAAAGTCTAAATATTTCTAATATTCAGTCTTAATATCCCTTGAGACTCGAAACTTGCTTTATATAGGCTTGTGGAGCTAATGGATTACATCCTTTTGATGTATGAATACTCGTATATTATACTAACTAGAAAAATAAGCTCTACTTAGGCAAAAGCGTTTAATTATATCTATTAATACTTACTTAAGTTCAATATAGTAAAATAAAGATGATGATAAGTAAACCATAGAGAGTACTATTACATTTTGAAGAGTTGAAACCTTATCCTACTTTAGGAACAATTATGACCCCTTACACACTGCGACTTTTAGCATCGATGTAGAAGCGCTACTGCATCGATGCTAACGCGTGTTACTATAGATGCAGTCGCCAAAATACACAACATAATTTGTCAATACCAGCTTCTGAATCGCGACTGGATCGATGCTGCATCGCGATTGCATCGCTGCTAAAATTCGTCGCAGTGTGTAAAGGGTTCATGATGACATCAAAGTTGGTATTTAATAAAATATTAATGTAATGAACTTGACTTGAGGTCCTCATAGCGTAGTGGTGGCAGTGGCACTTTGGTAGTGATACCTACTGCGCGGTTGTGTTTGGATGGGTGACCATTTCGAACATTCAGGTGACGTAGGTATACAATACTTATGATAATGCCTTTGTCCACCACTGGGATGTTTAACTCACTTGTTCACACATGGACCTTGTTTTTTTAAATAAATAAAATAAAATAAAATAAAAATAATTTAATTTATACTTTACATCCATAATTTGTTAGTAATGCACAAAATGACTTATAAACTATGTTCTTAATTAAAATTTAATTTAATTCTCCAATAAAATACAATCCTCAAATTCAATATAATTAAGTTCAATTCAATTCCATTAAATGATCATACAATTCAATTTAATCCAATTTAAATTTAATTTACTTAATCCAATGTAATTTAATTTAATTTATTTAATCAAAGAAGTTAATAACAAGTTAATTTTATACAAAATATTATATAAAATATGACACTGTGAGTGTTAAAAACATTCTAAAGCATTAGATAGCGAAGCGTCATCATATTTCCAAGTTGAATTTATTCTGTAAAGAATAACTGCTTGGGCCATCTGTTCCATAAACAGACGGCTAGATGGCGCTGAGCGTCACGCAATTGACGTTTTCATAAGAGACCATAAATTTCGCAGGGTCGGACTAACAGCACGGTAGCTCAATTGGTATGAGCGTTTGGCCCGGTTTGCCAAAAGGTTGCTGGTACAAGTCCCGCCCGTGCGCAAATTTTTGGTTTCTTATTTCATCTTTATGAATATAAAATATGACACTGTGAGTGTTAAAAACATTCTAAAGCATTAGATAGCGAAGCGTCATCAATTTCCAAGTTGAATTTATTCTGTAAAGAATAACTGCTTGGGTCATCTGTTTCATAAACAGACGGCTAGGGGCCCTATTTTTGAATCACTCGCTCCGAAATGGCGAGTGATTTTTGTTCGACACCGAGTTTTTTTCTATGACTTTTAATTCATCTTCGAACGAAAATCACTCGCCATCTTGAAGCGAGTGATTCAAAAATAGAGCTCTAGATGGCGCTGATCGTCACGCAATTGACGTTTTCATAAGAGACCACAAATTTCGCAGGGTCGGACTAACAGCACGGTAGCTCAATTGGTAAGAGCGTTTGGCCCGGTTAGCCAAAAGGTTGCTGGTTCAAGTCCCGCCCGTGCGCAAATTTTTGGTTTCTTATTTCATCTTTATGAACATTCTACTGCTTCTGAATTAATTTTAAAATGTTATGTTTTCATTTGAGGTTGTTATCTCAAGTTTGACAGTGTTGAACATCAACTAATGCAACTTGCGTTTCACGTCTGACAGTACTCAAATCTCGCTCACTGTGAGCTTTAAGGTTGAAGCAAATCTACCCACCCGGCACGGGAACAGCACCAACCAGGCGTCAACCATACGGAATCACGTTACGTAAAGGGAACACCAACGCCTCGCATGGGATCGGCACCGGATAGCGAACGCCTCGCCTCAGAGCATGTTTGCTACAACTTATGACAGTTCTTCTCGTGAATGACAGTCCGTTTAACAGGGTGGACGGATAGTCGTCAACCAGAGCGCGACGCGGCGTAAGCGCGTTACAACGTATGCGCCCCTGTACCGTTACCATGAGTTTACTCGATAGCGATGCCAGTTATTCTCGCTAGCGATGACGTAACTTTTTGTACGGAAAAATTTAGTTCCGTCTGTGACCGCTAGTGGCGCTTTGCAATTTTCCATAGACTTGTTTTACGTCGTCGCTAGCGAGTAAAACCGTCGTTAACTCATGGTAACGGTACTGGTCAAAAGTGGGTACCGAGTTGGTCTCGATCAGAGGTGGTGACGTTAAGAAGTTGATAGATGTGCGTTGAAGTACGGAGTTTCATACTAAGAATAATCTTCCTTTAACCTCTACGCCGATGACCTGCAACTCTATTCTCAAGCTGATCCATCTGCAATTGATGGCGCTATTCTTCAACTTAACGAGGATCTTCGCGCCATTAGCAGCTGGTCCAGTAAATTTGGCGTCAGGGTGAATCCCAGCAAATGTCAGGTTATTATTATTGGCAGTCCAGGTCAGCTCCAAAAACTTGACATGACGTCGTCTCTGCCTCCTATTGTCTTCGATGGTGAGGTGGTAGCCTATTCGCCTCATGTGAAGAACCTTGGGCTTCACATCGACTGCACACTAAGCTGGGGTTACCACGTGAAATAAATGAGTAGGAAAGTTACTGGAACTTTACGAGCACTATACCGATTCAAGCATTTCCTCCACTCTAGCACGAAGGCTCTGCTCGTACAGTCTCTGGTTCTGCCCATTTTCGACTACGCCGACGTTTGCTGCACAAATGTCTCCCAAGATCTTCTACGTAAATTTCACCATATATCCCAGTTTCGCAACCAGTTAGGCTGGCTTCCCATTCGGCAGCGTAGGCACATTCGGACACTTTGCATGCTATACTCCATTCTCTTCGATTCTAACTCTCGGTCCTATCTTAAAGATAAATTCTCATACCTCCACTCTTCTCATGACCGGTCCCTTCGCTCTAGTAGCTCTCTTCAGCTATTCACTCCCCGTCACACTTCTGGCTTTATGTCCAATTCTTTTACTCTCACAGCCATTCGACTTTGGAATGGGCTTCCAAAAAGTGTCCAAACATCTATCTCGAAATTTACCTTCAAAAAGGCATTGCGAACACTATATAGAGACGAACTCACTGACCCGTCTCATTGACATTAATTTATCGATGTGTACCATATTATGTATATTTAAATGATATGTATGTTTATATAATAAATATATTATTTCATTATTTTATATAATCGTTTATATGTAATAGGCAGTATGTATGTTTATCATCGTATTATAGTTATCTCTATCGCTATTCTCTTCTCTTTTATTGCCTCTATAACTTTACTTGCACCGCCTGTATATATATTATTCTCTGTCCTGACCTATGGTTGACTGATAGAAAATCCTTTTGGCATTAAGTCCGCCATATGCACCTACAATTTTATGTTGTGTGCATGAACTTTATAAATTAAAAAATAAATTAAATTATTAATGAACGCCTCGAGTTGATACGGTGCTATCACTGTGACGGGTGTATAGATGTGCTACAACCTTAAGTGTCTAACAGTGAAGCAACCCTACGCGGAAACATTGTAACATTTCTTATCTAGTTATCTAGGTACTTACATTAAATATAATCATTTCCTTCAAACACCATAATCAAGCCACAACGCCGACGTTCCCAGTCAGTTGCCAACTAGCAATCGATCGAGAAACATATTTTAAAGTAACGTGCGCGAGTTGCCTTGATTTGTGGCGCTCGCTAGGATCAACTTTGTAAACTTTGTTACGACGTACTTTATTTCTGACTTGCCAGCATATTAGTGCCCGAACGTTCAGACATAATAGAAGTATTCAATTCAGTGGGTTTCTAAAGAATATCTCCTTCGCTTTGTCATGCGAAGTTGAAATTTTTGATCATACATTTCAGCTGTATAAATTAAAAGGCTCGTCTCGACATCATAATTATTTACTACCCGTTGTTTGAATATCGGATTTCCAGAAGTGATTCAGAAAAAGTGAAATTTAGTACTTACTTGTGCATCAGAATAATTTATGTGATTGGTGTCCAATATTTAATGTGCCTAGAGTTGCAAAGTTTAGTCATTATTTAACAGTAAGCCTACCTCACTTTTTTCCATTATAGTTCAGACTACGAAAACTAGAGGACGTGCAAGATGCTAGTTCTTTTACGAGCAGTTTAGTTTCTGTGTGACGTTTTATAATAGCAAGTTATGGCGGTAAAAACCTTCACTGCATCCTATAAAGTTCAGAAACTATTTTAAAATTAACAGAGTTCATACCAAATCACACATACGGGACAGTATGCTTTCCGAACCCTGCAAGTAAACAATGCCTTTTGTATATTAAAATGGAAAAATTAAACAATCTATTGCGTTTTTGGTGATAAAATGCAGCAAATACGTAATTGTTAACGAAATGATCCGTTTTAAAATACTAAAAGCAAAAATCTCTCAACCTACGTGATTCATCGTTGACGACTGAGATCTTTTTAAATCAAATAATCAATTTAATTCACTGATAATATTTTAAAAGTAAAAAATGAGTTTCCAAAATTCGACAAGCTCAAAAAAACTGACTTTATGATAAAGGTAAATGTAGAGTTAAAGTATAAGAAAGGTAAGTTAGTAGAAAACATGACAACCATATCATGTAGAGAGCATATAGCTATGAGTAGAACACTGTTTTATTTTGTTATTGACTCAATTAGTTAGCTGTCAAAAAACAAGATTATTGACATGTTATAAAAAATAGGCTGAACTGAACTGTGTATCAGTTGGTGTTGTCCTGTTTCAGTGACTTGTAATTATTAGAGTTTTTTGTAATTTGTGACGAATTTAAATTTTGAGCTTGAAATCTTTACATTTATTACATTAATTTTCTTTTGTTGACACTATTTATATACTTTAATGATTGATTAAAAGTGACATAAATAATATTACCTGTAATAATACATTTAACATATTTGCATGCAATATTTGTTAGCTGAAGATGTGAATCAAAACTATTAATAAGACTAAAAATGTACCCTCTTCAAGTGCAAATTAATATATTCAATTCTATTCATAAGAAACCGTGAAACCGAGAATCTACACGTAGCACAATAAGTTAACATCATTATTATGATATGTTGAGGATAGTCTCTATTCTTTAGGAAACATATTCCTTAAAAAACTACCTATATTTTTATTAAAAAGACTGAACAAATAGAAATCAGCATCGCGCTTCTCTACTAATGTTCTGTGTCCCAAATTACCTCAAAATCTCAACGTTCCCAAAATCTTCCGAGATTGAAACAAAAGCCTTGTAAGAAATTATTTTGCAGATTACAAACAACAAAATTAAGTGAGTTTGTAATTTATACTGAATGCTAAGGAAACATTTGTCTGACAAGATGTTGCTTAGTTGTTTACTGTTCAGTAAAATATTATCAGTGTAATTATTGGAAAGCTACTCGTTACAAGTATTGAGTTAGTTGAGATATTCTCAAAAAATAGTAAACACAGTGTAATTATTGATTATTGGATATAACTTGTCCTGACTATTAATCAATTATTGACTTGGCTATTGATTTTCACAATAGTCAAACCAAAAAAAAAATAGTTTCATTTATACCAACTTACATTAATTATTATTTTGCGCCTTGACCATAACCTTAAAAATTGTGTGCCTAAATAAGTACACTATGAGAAAGTTTCTTTTTTAAACAGGGTTTTTGCAATTGAGCTAATATTAAAGTTAATAGTCGACATGTGTTATGCCTTTCAAACAAGATTTTAAAATTAAATTAGAAACTACATTTCCCAATAGTCTTAAACTGTAATCAGTATACGATCGCAAAAGCAAAACCGCTCGCAACTGCAAAGAAATACTATTTTCCGGGTTTCCTCTACAATAGATCGGGAATTCCCGTTTACCTTCAAACGTCTTTTGAGCCTCTTCGGAAATGGGCCATTTCCTGCCTTACCTATAACCACGGGCCAGTTTCATTACCGACTGGTTTTGTCGTACCACCGTTCCTTTTTATGGAAGCATTATTTTGTTTATTTCATCTATCAATTTGCGATAATAGAGTGCCAATAACGTGGCCTTCCCATTTCGTTAACGAGGCTTATGGTTGTTTATCGCTTCTGGAAATACTTGAGTATCTTGGAAAATGTTTAGATATAGAAAAAATAACGCAAATCAAACTCGTACGAATATAAGTGAAAAAGATCTTTACCACTTGGCAGGTATTGTCGTGTGTTTTATTGTCACAAACGACGCATTGTTTTTGATGGATCAATAATTGCTATGTTATTAAAGGTTGAAGCAAATCTACCCACCCGGCTCGGGAACAGCAACAACAGGCGTTAAGCATACGGAAGCACGTTACGTATAGGGATCAGCAACGCTTCGGATCGTATCGGCACCGGGAAGCGAACGCCTATGACAGCCCGTTTGACAGGGTGAAAGGATAGTCATTCAGTAGATATATACCTAATCTTGCCATTAATATTGTCACAAAGAAAAAAAAATATGCAAATAATATTTATTACTATAACAGTGTTTTAGTTTTATACATAAATAAGACAATTTAAACAATATAAAAAGCTTATTCGAAGTGGTCTCCATTGGCTGCAATACAGTCCTTTAAACGTTGAGGCCAATTATCAATAGAAGCACGCACTCTTTCTATGGGAAAATTCTTCACTGCCAATCGTATGGATTGTTTTAGGGACTCCAAATTATCATGGCGTTTAGAGCAAGCCGTACTCTCTAAAACTGACCATAAACCATAATCCAGCGGATTAAGATCGGGACTAAACGACGACCAGTCTTCAGTTCTGATGAAGTCCGAAACGTTAGTTTCTAACCAAGCCTGCGTGGACCGAGCTTTATGACCCGGCGCCGAGTCTTGTTGGAAAGATCATGCTTGGTTATTGAACATGGTGTTGTTAAGGGGCTTAACTACCTCCTCAAGAATGGTATCTTGATACACTTGTGCCGATGTTTTGATACCTTTTTCACAAAAATATGGCTCAGTCAATCCTTTATTGCTAACACCCTACCAAACCATCACTGAAGTCGAGTAATCTCCCGTTGCACTCTGCCGACTAATTGGGAAGCTTCCTTAGAGGTTTAAGCATAAATACGGTCATTTTGTTTGTTAAAATGATGCTCAATTGTAAAGGTTTTCTCATCCGTAAAAAATATATATTTGTGACCTCCCTTTGCCTTCAGTAGTTTTTTCGATTTCACCACCCTATACTTTTTTAAATTATCAGTTAAAAAATGACCAGTGCGTCTGCAAGTCCTAAGTCATCTTTTAAAATACGCGACATGGTTCTGGGTGCTCCCGAGATAAAATCTTTTGCTTTCGGACAGAATTTATGTGAATTGTTTCCCTTACTGCTTTGACCACCTTTTTCGTACGAACACTACGTGGACGGCCAGATCTTTTTCTGTCACAAACAGAGGAGGTCTCATTTTACCAATTGATAGCACGGTATACAAACATTTGACTAATACCAAGCGTATGGAGAGTTTTAAAAAAATCATTTCGGCTCCATACCAACTTTGTGTAATGCAATCACAGCGATTCGGTTCTCATTACCACCCTACTCCATTTTAATATCGCAAAATATCATAAAATGTATTGGCGCCAAAATTAGAAAACACAATGAGCAATAGTATAGAAATTACAGATTCCAAATTCAAATATAATGTCTTTCTTATTTTTAATTGTAACAGTATTTATGGCCAGACTGTGTATACACAGTCTGGCCATAATCGGGACCCACTTTCGACCACTATCCGTCTATCCACTATCTATATATAGATAGTGGATAGACGGATAGTGGTCGAAAGTGGGTCCCGAGTTGGTCTCGATCAGATGTGGTGACGTTACGAAGTTGATAGATGTGCGGTAAAGTATGGAGTTTCATACAAAGACTTTTGTGGGCTTTGACCTTTATTAGATAAAGATTACACCTAATAAAAGTAGGTAAGGTCAGATATGTGTGCAATATACAAGTGCACTCTCTGTTCCTTCACTCTCATTAATTCGGAGAGACGGTAGTCCGATATGACAGATTAGAGATCAGGCGCAGAACCAACGGCTTAACGTGCTGACTCGTCACGGGAGTGTCGCCACCGCCAACTTAACTCGGCTCGGGATCAGAAACTCCGAGCTGTGTTCGAGTATTTTCACTACAGAAAAACCGAAAAACATATTGCGACCCGCCTCGGGATTGGAACTCGGGACCTCAAACGGTAGAGAATAACGCCAACTTATAAGTTTATAAAAGTAGCTATTTATTTGTGTAGGTAAATTGATTCTGATAAAATGACAGGAAGTAAAACTTCGGATGTATTTCATATACTCGTATACGAAACCACGTATACCTTACGAGCGTCTTCTCATTATTTGGCCACAAGCATAACAAACCTACGTTGCCACTAGCATCTCTCAGTGAAATGTGAGGAGCTAGAAAACTTTTCGCATCCATCTTGTTCAAATTGAGCCAATCGATTTTAGTTAGTATGAGTTTAATTACAGTTCTCAACCGCTTCCTCGTCAGCCATATGGAATAGATTGCTTAAATAAATCTGTTTAGTAATAAAATTAGGAATTTGGCGATGTAGTAAAGATGTTAATCGTTAAATAGCGAAAAAAAATGACAAATATAGCAAATAACTTATTTTCCATTGTTTTCAGAAAAAATACTATTTTGAAAACTCATCGATGCCTTTTGTTTTCTTAGTTTTATTTAAAAAATCCAGTTACATCAAGAGCTTCAAGAAGAGGTCACATTTTCTTATTACGTTGCGAGTTGAGCGTCAATAAAAATGACAATAAAATATGTACAGCCACCAACTAGTGTTGTTGTAAGGTATATCTATTTAAGTGTGGTCTTTTGTAACTAAAGGCATCGGCTGACGATACATGAAAATTATACTATAGGAGATAGAATTTCCAATTCAAACCCTACAAGCCTAGGATTCCCTAGGTTCCTAAGTCCCTGAGCCCCTTAAGCCTGATCTACAGCATAAATGTGTAGTAAATAAATATAAAGATCAGTACTGAAAATCTGCAGTCTCACTGCCAGTCCAGCAGACTAACCATACAGATCACGGTGTCTTGGCCACAGTGAGGGGAAATACGTTACCAGGAAGCAATGATAAATCAATTCTGTCAAAATAAAAAAGCCACTTATTAACAAATTTACATTCTCTTTATACAGTTTTAACCTTACACACACATTGATATGTCCTAATTTGGTTTCTTGATTTGTTCCGTCGAAATGGTTACTGACGAAGAGATCAATGTTCATCTGAACAAAATATGAAGTTTTCTTTCCGTAATAAAAAATCCTAGAGTAGGTAGGTTTCAGTATTAGTCAGTTTAAATTTCTTTTTTTTTTATTAATTTTATTATCCGGTCAGTATGCTTAACTGTTGAGGAGATCTATGTTTATTATTGATCTCTGTTTCTCTTTAATGATGATGATAATAATTCATTTCAATTTCGAACCGTACCAACTAGAAGACTAAGACTCATTAGTTAATGTAGATTAATATTTTTACTAGTCTACTCACTTACTTAAATAGTCTAGTTTTATTTAGAGATCTGCGTGGAGATAATGCTGAAATTGGTCGCTGGAAAACGAATTTCATTGCTGGCAAAATGCTAAGGTAATTTCATGGAACATTACACCCCGGCCAAGGGTGGTGTTTACACAACGACCCCGCCAGAGGACGCTTTAAACCCGCCAACTTACGATCTTGGTTGTAACGTAGGAAGACTGCAGGAAAGGACTTCTGTGCCAGTAAATTTTATATAAGCTAGAAATGTGAAAGTCTTTTTTTCAGCTTGCCAGGAAGCAAAAAAGTGGCCTCTCAAAACAGTGCAATGAATGATTTTCTGAAGGTACACTGTGTTGTCCTTAGAGTCAACTTCATAATTCAGAATAAGAATATTAATTCAAGGTTAAGACGTAGTGCTTTATGTATTTGTCAAGATTGAAAAAAAACTGATTGTCAATTTAACTCTATGTTAAACTAAGAGCGAAGCCATATTGGCGCTGCATTTCGTCTTCCTTGCTTCGCGGCGCGCAAATTGGTAAAATGGACACTATTATAGCTAGATAATATTGTCAATCATATAAATAAAGAACGAAAGAAACAAAGAAAATCTTTTATTTATTAGGGACACCACAAAACAAACAAACGCTCGGATACAAAGAAAAAGAAAAAACAGGCATACATTTAGAAATATGAAAAATAATCAATGATATAAATACAACAGACAGTCACACAAATGCCAACCAGCAGTGCGTGTGAGTGTGGGTGACGTCCAAACCAATAGGACCTCACTCAGCATGAAAAAGGCCCCTAGAGGACCTGACGCTGGTTTTCAGTGAGCCCTACCGAGTGAGGTAAATAATCCATTTACTTTAATACGGACCATCCAATAAAAAATGGCTTCAGGACAATACATAAGACGTTGATTCATACATCAGACTCTCAGTATAACTAAACCCTGAATCATAAGTAAAGGAAAAAGGTTTGCAAATCACCAATCTAAGCCTAAAAGAGAGTTTACATACACACGTAATCGGTGCAATATCTCCTTCTTGCGGGCAAGCTCAATACCACTTCACGTAAGCCGCTTTCAAGCGATGCGTTCCGTTTTCGTCACTAAATCTTTTCAAAGTAAACAGTATCTGTATCTCGCGTGGCGTGGTGTGAATAAGTAAAAGTAAAAACCGGCCAAGCGAGAGTAGGTCCGCAAACTGAGGGTGCCATGCCAACTTGAAAATTAATTTATGGTTCTTAACATATTCCCTCTATACTTTCATCTAGCAAAAATATCACAATATTTTTGACAGCATTCCTTTTAAAACATTGTTTGAATTGAAGAGAAAATTTAAGAGGAAGATTTTAAAAGATTGTTAAGATCTTCAATTTGTACTAAAAAAAACTTAGTTCAAAAGTTTGTCACTTTAGAAACGTGTACTTCTCAAACGTTAGACTTTTAGAAAAAAATGTTTTAGGAACCTCAATATCATGTTAATTGACTAACTAACCAACCTAACCTGCCTTCCAAATTTAAGCTCTGTGTGACATACGGACGGACACACACACAGACTCGACGAAACTTTAAGTTACCGTCTTTCGCTATTCGGTTATGGAATCCTAAAAACGCAAGGCTCTAATACGTATGCGTATATTGACGTATGGGTGGCTGTTCTCGATACCGCGCCTTTCACTTATTGATGACCCGTTATTTATTAGGTGGAGCAGTCGAGAGGAAAGGGAATGCGGGATCTTGTGTTGCTATGAAGACGAGAACCCAGGAATGGTGTATAGGTAAGTACGTTTGTATCCGCCACTTAAGAAAATGGGCCGGGTTCTTAAAGGAATGTGCGTGGATGTTAAAAGTACCTCTTTGCAAAAGTGTAAGTTAAAATAAGTGGAATCAACATGGTTTTAAGTAAAAACGTCAACTAATAATGATAAACAACAGGTGCAAAAGCCTCCTACTACTTTTGGTGATGTAGACCGCTCTTTTAACAGATATCCATCAAGTGTGCGGAAAACATTACATAGACCTAGAGCACAGGCATTTTTATTGACAATTGTATTCTCAGGGCCTTTATTATTGAATCATTCGCGTCAGGATGGAGTGTGATGCCCGATTTTCCAATGAAAAATAATATAGTTCCACACGGGATGTTTTAAAAAAAAGACACTGAATTTTATGACCACTAGCGTCTATATTTCACGTTATTTTAATTGATTTTTAATTAGTTTTTGAACGAAAATCATACGCCATATTGAAGTGTGTTATTCAAAAATAGGGCGGGCTCATTGTTTACCCTTATGAATCTACCAAAAGTCACCTATAAATATCAGACGAAACATCATTGACATTTAAATACAAATAGTTACTACAGAATTATCTCTTTATTATTAGGGACGAAGTCTATTTGTACTGAATGAAACAAAAATATCCTCTCCTAAAGTTAAATAAATAATCACTGTGCTAAAATATTCAATAATAACCTTTGTGAGGTAAAGTATTAACATAAAATTAGAAAAGTGCCTAAGTCTGACAAATATGTATACCACGAAATATGGATAGTACTATATATTGTGGAGTTACATTGACAAAAAAGTATTACAAATAAAAGTGACAGAATTACGACATTACATCACAAGAATCGTATAGCTCTCTACTAGAGCTAAACGAGCGAGCAGCGAAACTCTGTGTGGTAAGAAAAAATATCAGACCATAAAACATTTTCTGGCGAGGCTTCGCTGGGTTAAAACAAAGGTGCGTTATCACTAAAGCACAAAAGGTCGAAAAGGGCCGCTCCTCTAATGGCCCAGATTTTCAGATTAATTTTTCCGTGTGACCGTGAGATAAAAAAAAGAAGTTGCCATGGCGATAACAATGGCGCACCTCGGGAGGAAAACTTTTATTTTATTCTAAAGACCCATTTGTGACGACGATTAGCCACGTTTAGGTTAACGTTCGTTTAATTTCGGTTTTATATTTTATTTGACATAGGTTCGCTCTTGTCGCGAGACTAGACGAGTTTATTTTTACTAACTTCAAAAAAAGGAGGTTATCGATTCGACCTGTCTGTATGTGATATCTTCAGAATTGGATAATATTTTAGTATGCTGATCTGGTAAGGCTTCTTAATACATGTGCAAAGTTTAGTAAGTGTATGTATGTTTGTATGATTGCATATTTGTATGTTTGTCTCACATTTTCTCGAAAACGAGAAGTTAGGGTACGATGTAGTTTCATTGAAATCAGTCCACAAGTTTTTGAAATATAAGTAATAACTAAATATCATGAAATAAAAAAAAATAA
This sequence comes from Pyrausta purpuralis, assembly GCA_963924145.1. NCBI lineage: Eukaryota > Metazoa > Arthropoda > Insecta > Lepidoptera > Crambidae > Pyrausta > Pyrausta purpuralis. The sequence goes on along the minus strand of OZ001651.1, from coordinate 15,271,506 downwards.
GATTGAAACCACCTTCAATAAACTAAAATAGTACATTATGATACAAGTGTGCTAAGTTGACCATTATACATATAAGCGAGTGCACCATAAGAAAGCCGCGTATATAATGGTCACAGGCACACGTGTTTCATACGACGTTTTTCAACACACTTGCGAGGAAAAAACGAGACTCTTAATTTACTAAGTTTTTAATTATTAAAACAGTAAAAATACATTTCACTCGATTTTGATGGCGAAGACTTTCGCACGCGTTTTTCGCCTTGTTACGTATGTCCGGCGGAGTTAATAATAGGTTTTCTACATTTTCTTCACTTGAAGTAGACATTTTCATTAATACTAAACTTCATAATTAATCCAAACTTCGTCACAGCCGACAATTATTATTTACGAAAAATGGCGCGTTGTTTTTTTTCTTGCCGCGATACCGATGCGCGCGCAAGGCTTAGGCGCGAACTAGATCGGCCAAAAGCCAAGATTAAAAATGTAATAATTCGTGTTTAAAACACAAATCACAGAAAATTTTAAATGAATTTGAGCTATTTTTTAGTAATAAATCTGGATTTACCATTTATTGAAATAAATATGTATATGTATACTGTTATTTTTCGCATAAATACTGTTTGTTGCTAAAATAAAAGTATTGTATAACCCGACTAAATTAAATCGCTTCTTCTTCTTACTTACGACTTGGTCATCATCATCATCATCATAATCAGCCAAAGGACGTCCACTGCTGAACATGGGCCTCCCCTACGGCTTTCCACAGCGACCGATCACTAGCGGTCTGCATCCAGTTTGATCCTGCGATCTTTTTAAGGTCGTCTGTCCATCTTGTTGGTGGACGTCCTACGCTGCGTCTTTGGTCGAAGGGTCTCCAATCTAGAACTTTCCTGCCCCAACGGCCATCAGTTCTTCGCGCTATGTGCCCTGCCCACTGCCACTTAAGCTTACTGATTCTCAAGGCTATGTCCGTTACCTTGGTTCTTCTACGTATCTCTTCGTTTCTGATTTGATCTCGTAGAGAAACACCGAGCATAGCCCGCTCCATCGCTCGTTGTGTAATTTTGAGCTTCATTATAAGGCCCATAGTAAGAGACCACGTTTCGGATCCGTATGTCATCACTGGTAACACACACTGATTGAAGACTTTCATCTTCAGACACTGAGGTAATTGAGACGAGAAGACGCTCTTGCGCAGTTTCCCGAACGCTGCCCAGCCGAGTTGGATTCGTCGATTGACCTCTTTCTCGAAGTTGGACCTACCCAATTGGATCACTTGTCCCAGGTAGACGTACTCGTCGACAACTTCGAGAGTTGAGTTTCCAATGGATACTGGAGTGGGTACAACAAGGGAACTCGACATAATTTTCGTCTTCTCCATGTTCATTTTAAGACCCACTTGTTGGGATACTCGGTCGAGTTCTTCGAGCATAGTGCCTAGATCATCCAGCGTCTTTGCCACAACGACTATGTCATCGGCAAACCGAAGGTGTGTTATGTATTCGCCATTGACGGAGATGCTGAATCCTTCCCATTCCAGAAGCTTCAAGACGTCTTCCAATACCGCTGTAAACAGTTTCGGAGATATAACATCGCCCTGTCTTACACCTCTTCGCAATGGAATCGCCCTCGTATTCTGTTCCTGTACTCGGACCGACATGGTGGCGTTGTTATATAGACACTTTAACACCTCTATATACCTATAGTCTATGTGACACCGCTAAAGAGACCGAAGCACCGCCCAAGTTTCGATCGAATCAAAGGCCTTCTCATAGTCCACAAAAGCTAAACATAGAGGCATATTATACTCCTCGGACTTCTGTATAATTTGCCTTAGCGTATAAATGTGGTCTATGGTACTGTAGCCTTTTCGGAATCCGGCTTGTTCGGGAGGCTGGAAGTCATCAAACCTACGTGCGTGCGTGCGTTACGACTTGGTACTAGGGTACAAATGTAAATTAGTCGAGTTAATAAACTGAAAGCACTAGTGCAATAATATAATAAAAAAGCACGCGTGTTTAATATCTATGATTACGAGCCAAAAATCGGTGGAATAAAAACGGCGTTTTGAGCAAGTGTGTTGAAAAAACTATTAATAGCGCAGTCGTCTTCTACAGGGTGAATTTGAAATCAGTCGACAAAACTTACGAGGATGTTTCATCAATAGTACTGATAAAGAAAAAAAAAATATTAGTGTGATCGGAGCAGTACATAAAAAACAAAAAAATATGCTATTGTACATATTGGTCAACATGTTTTGTACGCAACTGTACAGGCGAAAAGTCGCGAGTTGCGGCCGAGAGACGATGCGTACCTACAGCATTACGCCTCGTAGGTATTCGTATTACGCGGGCTTTTTACAACGTATATTATGAATAAAATTTACAAGAGAAAAACAAAAACATCTATCAAAATTAACTTACCAGAGCTACGTGTATTTTAATAATTTTTCAAAGTGACCACCTTCCCTGTGAATGCACAAGCCCAACCAAGCACGACGCCGATGGTTGTTGGATTGTAAAACTTCCCTTCGAGAATTTTAAAACGTCAAATTCACAAACAACCCATTCCCTGAGCTGAACCACTGTTGAACATTCACTTGCGTACACCATGGTTTTAATTTCACCACACAAATAAAAATCCAAAGGCGTGAGATCAGAGGATCGCGCTGGCCAGCTGATTGGGCTGACGAAAACGTCTCTGCGTTTCTCGGAGGTTATTTATCTGCGAGTACACGCTAACCATACAAAAAAGCTCGTGGTTAGAGTACGACATTATCACGAACCATGCACTATCACTTCACTGCAATCCAACGAAGGTCCTTCCGATCTAAACAAACTTATCGCAAATTCGCCTAATTAGGTCACGGTCGCGCGGTCACTGAACGGATTTTTTCTGTTTACGGGGCATGCCCGGGGCGCGCGGCGGCGGGTTCAAAGAGCTAGCGAGTGGGTGGGGCGAATCTTGCGCATCGTACGCTTTATGAGATTGAGATAAAGATTAAGGATGTTCATAAAAAAAAAGTATCGATATTTTTTTCGATATAATATATCGTAATGTTATATCGATACTTTGTGATATATCGAACAAATATATCGATATTTTAAAAATATCGTAAGAAATATACTTGTATTTAACTAGTCTATAATATTGAATAGGGATCAGGTTAATTATGAGTAAAAACACTTTAAAGAGAAGAAACGAATAAACTTTATTTATAAATGAATTCAAGGCCATACGTACATTAAAGAAAAGAAGTACTGGGAAGTTTAGAGAAAAAGTACTGGGATTTATATACATTATAAATCCCAGTACTTTTTCTCTAAACCTTGCAAAAACAAAATTTTATTAACCCTTTTGGCTTGCAATCTGCTTCTTTGTTGTGTTAGAACCTGTGCGGCTTTTGAGAAAAGTCGTTCAGATGGAACTGAGCTAGCTACCATAGTTAAATATTTAAATGCCACGTTGTATAGCGTTGGGAACTGTATTTTATAGTCTGCCCACACTTCTAATGGGTTTTCGTTGAATCTACTGACTGGAGCCCTCAAATAAAGCGATAACTCATCTGAAACACTTTCATCAGTTTTATTTGTTTTCCAATTCCGCTGTACCAGTTTATGGTGATCACTCCAGAGATCCGATGACAAACTTATTTTGTCTGAATTGTCAGAGTCAGATTCCACAGCCACAGTGGATTCATCTTGCTGATTTTTTTTAATCATCTCTTTAATTTTACTGACGGCATTCGCGCACGCCAAAGCATCTTCAAAATGAAGTTTTTTAAATCTCGGGTCCAATATCGTAGCAATAGCTAATGATGATACCTGTTCAATGGCACCCATTCGTTTATTAATTTCGATAAAAATGCGTTTATGTACCTCCTTAATTAAAGGTTCTTCAATTACTAGGTTTTTGAGTTTTGATATCATGCAGTGCACTAATGGAATGACTTTGCTACTTGAGCAATATTTATCGCCCGATATTTCTTTAGTCGCTGCTTCTAATGGGCGCAATATGTTAAGAAGCGATGTTAATATTGTCAATTCCATACCAGTTAACATCGGCGGTGCTGTTTTGTGACGAATTAAAATTTCGCTTACAGCATTTCGTAAATCAAGGAAACGTACAATCATATAGTATGTGCTGTTCCAACGTGTAGGGACATCTTGAATCAATTTTGTGTCAGCTTTAACTGATTTACGCAATTCGTCACTTGCTACACAACTTTGTTTAAAAAAAGTAACAACATTTTTTACTTTCGTTAATATTTTCTGTAATTCTGGAAATCCCAAAATATTTTGAGCTACTAAATTAAGCGTATGCGCAAAGCAAGGGATATGCTTTTTTTTTCCAAATGCAATTTCGACAGCCTTCACCATATTTGCAGCATTATCAGTTACTACTGCTGTGACTTTATTAGTATTTAATCCCCACTCTTCACACGTTTTAGTGAGCATTTGTGCAATGTATTCGGAAGTATGTCTTTCATCTAAGTGGTATACACCTAAAGTTATGGAATGAAATTCAATTCCGATGCCAAAATGAGCAGTTACACCTAGATAACTTCTCATTTGTAGATCTGACCAAATGTCACTTGTAAGGGTAAGATCTTCTACACAGCATAATTTATTTTTTATAACTGTTGATAATGCACTGTACTTGTCATCTAACCAGCGTGTTACGGAAGTTCTGCTAGGAATCTTATAGTGAGGTGCCGTTACTTTGAGAAGATTCTTGAAACCTTCATTTTCAACTAATGAAAAAGGTTGATTGTCTTTACAGATCATGAACATTATGGCATTGTTAATTCTTTTAGTTTTGTCACCAGTAGAGGTATACGCATATATTTCTCCAAAACTACTTTCAATTGATTTTTGGCGTTTAAAAGGCAATGCTTTATCATAATCTATCTTTTGATCAGGTTGAGAATTGTTTGTACTTATCTCGCTACTATCCATTGGCGACGACGAAGAATCCATTGGCGATGACGTAGAGGTTGAAGGCAATAGTTGATGTTCGTTGATCGTGAAACTATCTTGTTTTGAAGTACTAGGAATGGGGTTGGACAAATCTGAAATATAATCTTTTATAACAGCAGCAGCACTATTGTTACTTTTGAAAACTTCCAAGTAGAGAGCCTTATGAATATTTTTGATATGTGCCATCGCATTAGAGGTATTGCCAGCCGTTTTAACATTTTTTTGACATAACTTGCATCTGATAGATTTGTCATCATTTTTGTCGTAATATTTCCAAACAATACTTTTTTTAGGGGGTGCCATGTTGAAAGATTTCCTAATTTCTGAAAAAAAAAACTGCGTGAGAAAAATTCTAAGTCCTAAAAATTTATGAAATAAAAACAAATCCATCGAAATTAATTTAATCGATCATTTCCCATCTCTAACTCACTCTTCAAAACCCAAAAAAAATGGCCATTGACAACAATTAGTACAAATATCTGAATATCAATGAGCATGAATATGACCGACATGTTTTTTATTTTTATTTTTGAACTGTAAATTTTTTAGGTTATTGAATTAAAACTTCATTTACTATATTCTTTTATTATTATAAAAAATAATTAGTGTCGGATATATTCACACTCATAAATACTTAGGCATTCCATTATTTATTGTTTTACATGAATAGTAACAATTGATAGTACTTTTATTAAAAAACACGTTATACTTACTGTATGAATCGTAAACAGAATAAACAAATCAGACAATGATTATCACAGTTTGCTTCTTTTATATAATAAAAGCTGTTTTATATCGTTATTTATACACACTTAACGGTATTTATATTTCGTTAACTATGATAAACAAAACAGATAACTTTTAAAGGTTATATTGCATTGAAAGCGAAACCAACAAAACAATAAGAATATGTCTGAAGAAAGCAAGTGAGTGACCATAGACACCACAGATTATAACTACTAGTGCTGCCATTGCGGAGGGTATCTATCTCTCATGTCTGCGTTTCGTTATTGCAAAAGCTAGTTTTCTATAATCCGGGGATTTTCGTTTTATTTTTAATCAAATCAACAATGTTGCAGATTTAAAGGAATAAGTCTTAGAAAATAAATAGATATAAAAAAAAAATATGTGACCCGATATTTGGTGTATCGGATGAAAAATATCGATATTACATTCGATACTACATGATTCGATAATATCGTATTAAAGCGATATATCGCGAGCATGTATCGATATTTTTTGAAATATCGATTTATATCGCCCACTACTAATAAAGATTATATTTTCTTAGCTCTTTCCGTACCTACACGTTTGGCGACGCGCTTCATAGAGATATTGTTATTATAAACATGCCATTTATTGCAATGCGACTCTTGTGAACAAAAGTGCTTAGCATGTTTAATGTAATATTTTATGAGTTTTACTTTGTAAGCTTGATTTAGGTTGTTTTTAATTTGTATTATGCTTATTTATGGACTTTATGTCTGGCTAGTGCGAAGACACGATTACAGTTTCAACACTTACGATTTTTAATTTGATTTCACAAAATGCATGTTTATCCGTAATACAACCTACCCTTAAAGTTTGTCGACTGTTTTCGGGGTCACCCTGTAGGAGAAAGAAATTCTTTTAGAGTCGTTGCAAAATGTGTACGTTAGCTTAACATTTCAAGGTTTTTGCTCATTTTATGATGATACTACACCAACTCCAAAAGAATTAGTTTCACCTCAATAGAAGACGAATGCGTAATTTGAGTTTTTTGAAGGCGGTTAAATTATTTAATTATTTTTAAAATCACTCGCTTGGATATGGCGTGTTATTGTCGTTCAAATGCAATCTAAAAATTCACGAAAACCAAGCAAAATATATACGTTAACACTCACAAAATTGAGTTAGGTTTTTTTTGGTCAATCCTATATGGAATTGAACTGTATTTTAGCTCAAATATGACAATAATTTATGAATAGCTCACGCCATTTTGACGCGTGATTCAAAAATATACAAAGACGACAATGGACCGAGATTACTCAGAAGAAGCCTGTTCACTCTACCTTTGAAATTTAATTGGTAATACATTGAAAACACTGATGCGGGTAAAGAGTTGCACATTTGTACTTATTTGTTTGGAAATATTTAACAGTACGGACTAAATAACCGACAACGTTTTTACATTTTGTCAATATTTGACTAGTATGAATATGAATTGAACACCACCTACTCCTAAAATAAGAGAGATAATTTTTGTGTGGTCAAATTCGATTTTTTCTTATTATAGGTAATTTGTTAATGTTTACTAACAATACTAATATGGAACATTGTTTACTATCATTTTATGTGTTTCGCCTGAAATAGGTAAATAATAAATATCTTTACCATCTGAAATAATTGATACCAGTTACCACGCACTTATTTTGCCTACCATTAATTTTAAGAAACAATTGCTAAAAAGTAATGAAATTTGTAGCGATTGTAATGCGAGAGAAAATTCCTATAAAACGGTCAAGTCGGTAAATTTTTCATATAATGCGACATTCGCAAAAGTTTCCCTCAAGGTTTTATAGCTTCACGACTGGTAGAAAAGGGATAGGACAGTAAAAGTAAATGTCAAATATCAATAAAATTAGTTTTACTCGCACAAATCCAACACCGGAAAGTTTTCGAACGCTTTTATCGCGCTTGCATGGGTATATCCATGGAGATAAATGGATTTGGAAATAATATTTCCAATCAATAGGTCTCCGGATCAAAATAAATGTTGCCATAAATAATATATTGAAACAAATAATGAAAAAAAATCGTTATGCGTCACGGCATGTAATTTATATATAGGTATGTATATTCAAAACTTATCCGTCGTAAGTATTGAGTAACAAAATCTATATAAAATTACTAATGCATCTTCACCAGCAAAACCTATCCTAACCTAAATAAGATAATGAAAATTACTTAAAATGATATTTCCTTCATCATCATCATCATTATCAGCCAAAGGACCTCCACTGCTGAACATAGGTCTCCCCCACGGCTTTCCACAGCGACCGATCACTAGCGGTCTGCATCCAGTTTGATCCTGCGATCTTTATAAGGTCGTCTGTCCATCTTGTTGGTGGACGTCCCACGCTGCGTCTCTGGTCGAAGGGTCTCCAATCTAGAACTTTCCTGCCCCAACGGCCATCAGTTCTTCGCGCTATGTGCCCTGCCCATTGTCACTTGAGCTTACTGATTCTCAAGGCTTAGATATTTCCTTGCTGATACTTTACTATGACAACAGAGCACAAAACACATGGTCTCAATTTGATTGACTATCTTCTCAATTTATTATTAAATACCTTTTGACAGGTCAATGTACATCAGATATAACCATAATCTGTTTATTTGTGTAAACCTCCGTGGTGTAGTGGCTAATCACGCTGGTTTCAAGGCGTCGCCGCTCGTAAAAATGTGTATTGTCTCGGGTCTGAGTGTTGTAGTACCACTGTTGTGTCTGATTTTCATAATACAAGTGCATTAGCTACTGACCTTGGGATCAGAGCAATGAAAATGATCGGTGCCCAAAAAAACACAAACTTCATTTGAAAATACTCATAGAATTACAAATCAGAATCGGAAGTGGATAAACCTGTTAAAACATCTAGGCCCCTATTTGGGAACCACTTGCGTCAAGATAGCGAGTGACATTAATTGATTTTCAAATAAAAAAAGGGGAAATTCTACACGGAAGTAAGTTTCGAACGAAAATCACTCGCCATATTCAAGAGAATGATTAAAAATAGGGCCCTTGTAACCTACACGGCAATGGTATGCTTATGCTTAGGTTATATCAAACTTTGGCCCACTTTGGTACTTAATGGTTCTAAAAACGATACAACTCCGACGCGTTTCAAACAAAGCACCCCGCAACTTTTCATTCAACTTTTAGTTCCGCTTCACTGAAACCAAATCCGTAAACATAACACATTACACAGTCCGCAGATAACTCGGTCAAACTGCATTTGAAGCGAAATTTATATGGCCTAACAATAGAACACAATGTACAAATCTGAAGTGCACTTAGCCAAAACCTAACCTAATTCCCAGCGCCATCCAATATCGGGTAATCGTTCTGGGAGTTAGTGGCCCCAAGAAATATATAAAGTGGGTCACTGCTAACTACCTCGTCTCCTGAGATTAATAGTATCATAGTCTCCCTAAATTTCTCTACCTGATAGCACTTGCGGTGAAGATGGGCCCTCCGTCTTTGTTTTGGGGTAAACACGCCGGTTAATGGAATAGTGGCCGTAAATGAAGTAAGGGCCTCGACTAATGTAGAAGGCACTTGATAATTTTAAAGTTCACCCATTTTAACCCGGTTAATGAAGCCGTTAGTGTTACGTAGTTTTGAACGTTTGATGGTAATGTGGGTCAGATTCAGATAATATGTTTTGGATATTGAATTTAAAAATTGTTATATTTGTGGTATTCTATTTTAATAGATATCACCATTTTATTAGTCAATAAGTAGCTAAGGATTTGTTTTTAGTAAAAAGATAATGATTAAATATTTAATTACTGTGTCTGTACCGTTACCATGAGTTTATGGTGGTTTGACTCGCAAGCGAGGACGTAAGAAACATATAATTTAGTATTAACATCCTTCCATGAGGACTATGATCTTTATAAAATAAACAAAGTTATTCAAACAGTACCGTTACTATGATTTTACGCCGGTTTTATTCACTATTGACGACGTAAAAAGTATATGGAAAATTGCACAGCGCCTCTAGCGGTCACTTTCAGAACTAACTTACACTTTTTTTACGTCATCACTAGCGAGATAAACCGCCGGAAACTCATGGTAACGGAACTTAAACTATTTTATTTATCTTATACAGATCAAAGTTTAGTTACATTTCAAAATTTGTTAATTACAATACTCAGATCCTGTATTAGTGAGCCAAACAATACTGGATTCAATTAGAATCCAATATAGATAAGACCAATACCAATCAGAGGAATGAATGCAAGTGGTAAAGCCCCTTCAGATATTGAAAACTGGTATTTGAAATTACTCGAAAACTTAAAGGTTGAATAATAACATGTCACCATCATGGCATTGAGGGTTAATTAAATGGTTGCCATGCAAACAATTACAGAAGCTAAAAAAATATACCGCTAAACAAAAAATAACGAATATCAAAAAACTGTTAACTTTTTTTTTTAATTATAATATTCATTCCAATATTACATTCATTATAGGAAAAAAAAACAAAACCACTGCACTAGACTTGGTTTTATTCAAACCACGAACAAATTACGGTAAGACGATGATAACTTTTGCTTAAGCATAACTGCATAATAATGTACAATCAGATATAAAAAATATCAATTCGTTAAACGTTTTCAAGACATAATTGGCTCATTATCTTAAAGAAGATGAATCGCTCATTTAAATATGTAACAACTTAATTAAATAAACTAAGTATTCGAGTAAATAGAAAAAAATATTTAATGTTAATGAATGTGTGCGTGTGTGTTAACGAAAGTTGTTGCTTATTATATTACCCCCCTTAATTCTTTTTTTTGTATGAAAATCATAAAGCGGTTAACAGGATACATCTACCTACTAAGATTCGACTGTGTAATACTGATAGTTTCAGAATAAAGTGGCTGTGACATACATACGGACAGACAGACAGACTTGACGAAACTATAATGGTTCCATTTTTAGGGTTCCGTGGCCAAATGGCAAAAAACGGAACTGTTATAGTTTCGTCAAGTCTGTCCGTCTGTCTCTCAGTCTGTCTGTCCGTATGTCATAGCCACTTTATTCTCTTACTATAAGCATCACACTGTTGAAATTTAGTAGGAAGATGTATCCTGTTAACCACTTTACGATTTTTATACATAGACATGATATATAGACGCTTCCAAAGTGGTAAAGATCTTAATAAATACTTTTAACGAAAATTAGTTTGAACGAGATCGAACTTGAAGTTTTTGAGATATAGCACATTTTGAACAACCGCAAACATAACTTTATTATTCATACAAACACTATAAAAAACAAAGTTATATTTGCTGTCAACAAAATATTGTAGTTCTTTAGCTAAGTCGAATTGGTGGATTCCCTAATTCAGTTAAAATTGGCACGGAACCGCCAGTGCGCGAGTCTGACTTGCACTGCGCCGGTTTTTTTGCCATTCGGCTACGGAACCCTAAAAAAGCTCTAGTTATTTCTTCCACTCTGTATATTTTCAGGCGCGTTTTATTCACCCCGTATACTGAATGACAGCTGCCATAGTAATAATGGCATTCCACTCCTAACGCAACTAAAGCGAAGCGAGAAAAAGATTTATTACACCCAGAACACTACAGGTACTCTTCGGGCGAATAAAATAAAATACTTGGTCTAAGTGCACGGTAAAGATGTAATAAATAACTAATGTTAAATTGACTGCGAAGAGCTTATGGCCCTGAAACTCGAAACAAAACTAAAGGGGAATTTGCTGCTTATTTTCTTAGCGAGTTAACGTAGTATGTATCGGTCACGCTAGCTGGTTTTTTATACGGAAGCGATTTGAAGCTTATGTATCACGTATTTGAAGTTGGGCAGGCTAAAAAATAAAACGGTAAGTAATGAAAAATATGGGGTTTTATGGTAAAAAATAGTAAAATACTCGTAATTTACCAAATAGCGGTAAAATACTCAGTTGCTATATTTATTTATTTTATTATTTGTGCATGAATAAAGCTTCAACCCAAACGGTTGTTGGCGGTGCTGATGGTAGAAAACACTTTAAAAATTGATTATTTTTACGTTTATTGGGTCATCATATAAAACTGGAAACAAATATTATACGGTATTTAAACATTCACGCTCGCTTCTCGCCAAAATTATCATCATCATCATCATTATCAGCCAAAAAACGTCACTGCTGAACATAGGTCATCCCCACAGCTTTCCAAGCGACCGGTTGTGAGCGGTCTGTATCCAGTTTGATCCTGCGATCTTTACAAGGTCGTCTGTCCATATTGTCGGTGGACATCCCTTGAACTCCCGTGAACTTTTCTCCCCCAGCGGCCATCAGTTCTTCGCGCTATGTGCCCTGCCCACTGCCAGTTGAGCTTACTAATTCGTAGGGATATGTCTGTTACCTTAGTTCTTCTACGTATCTGATTCGATCACCGAGCATAGCCCGCTTCATCACTCGTAGTGTGAATTTGAGCTTCTTTATGAGGCCTATAGTTAGTGACCACGTATAGGATCCGTATGTCATCACTGGTGACATACACTAGTTGAAGACTTTCGTCTTCAGACACTGAGGTAATTGAGACGAGAGGATGCTCTTACGTAGTTTCCCGAACGCAGCCCAGCCGAGTTAGATTCGTCGATTGACCTCTTTCTCAAAGTTGGACCTATCTAATTGGATCTTTCGTTTAAGGTAGACGTACTCGTCGACAACTTCGAGAGTTGAGTTTCCAACAGATACTGGAGTAGGCACAACACGGAAACTTGACGTAATTTTCGTCTTTTCCATGTTCATTTTTTAAAACCCACCTGTTGGGATAATTGGTCGAGGTCTTCGAGCATAGTGCCAAGATCATTCAGCGTCTTTGCCACAACGACTAAATCATCGGCATACCGGAGGCGTGTTATGTATTCGCCATTAACGCAGATGCCGAATCCTTCTCATTACAGGAGCTTAAACGCGTCTTCCACTGCCGCTGTAAACAGTTTCGGAGATATAACATCTCCCTGTCTTACACCTCTCCGCAATGGAATCGCCCTCGTATTCTATTCCTGTACTCGGACCGACCATGGTGGCGTTGTTATACATACACTTTAATACCTGTTGTCTATAGACACCGCTGAAGAGACCTAAGCACCGCCCAAGTTTTGATCGAATCAAAGGCCTTTTCATAGTCCACAAACGCTAAACATAGAGGCATATTATACTTCTCGGACTTCTGTATAATTAGCGTATGGATGTGGTCTGTGGTACTGTAGCCTTTTCGGAATCCGGCTTGTTCGGGAGGCTGGAAGTCATCAAACCTACGTGCGAGATTCGTGATTCACACATGCGCAAGATTAATCATAGCCTCTGTTGTAAATAAAAATGCCAAGGGTTGAATTAGTTGTGGCTTGCCCTCTGCAACTCGTTAGTTTGTTTAAATACTTGAATATCTTGCAAAAGAAATTGAAAAGGAACCGGCGACGCAGACGATGGTGTAGTAATTGATAAACTTAGCTTTTGGGCCAGTATAATTAGGGGGAATTTTTTTCAAAAATTGTACCCTATTTCGTGATTTTCAGTTATTATATTAATAACCCATATCACGAAAACTACTGGTTTTGATGAAATTTACACTGTAGGTACCCTAAGTTGCAATATATCTGATTGAACAAAAAAATAACCATCTCGCTATGACCTCTCGTTTTCAAGAAATCCGTGGTGAAAAAAACATCAAAACACACATACAATTACGAAATTTTGAACACGTGTTTGGGACTTTGGAAGCTTTAATAGATTACCCTACTCATACAATATCAAATTCTCCTCCTTTTTTTATAATAAACATAAATATGTTTATATCACAAACACAATATCTGTTACGGACACCCAATCATGTTTAGTAATAAGTTTAGTTATATTTATTTGTAAGGATTTTTGATGATAATAAATATAATTTTCTGTTAGGGCCATAGCGAGTAAGCATTGTAATTAGCTTAGGGCTCGTTTTATTTCAATAATAAGAAACCTGTTAGTTAGGAATTCCCATTTGCAAATTAGGTAGGCAGGTAGGGTAACAATTAACTAGCTAGGAAATATTAAGAAATATGTAGGTAGTTTGGTACAGGGGCGAGGGAGACCCTAGTAGGCTGTCTCGCTCAGGTGGAGCGAGGCCGGTAAAGCCTTCGAATTTCCTGTCCCCCATATCGCGCTTTCTGAGGGTAGGTAGGAAACCCATAGAGTGGATTGTTGCGAATGGGAATTTTATCACGATTAATGTAGGTAGGTTACAAAAACGTTAGAAGGAATACGCAGATGATGTTATGTGTCCGTCCTTGTTTGTAACTAATCTGTATTAGTCGATAAGTCAGACATGTATTTTTGGTTAAATAAAGGGCCGTGAGCGGGCCAGATCGTACGCGCTCTCACGGTCACCGATCTCAAAAAGAAGAGTTTTATTTGGAATCTACAGTCTACACATCGAAGGAAAGATCGTCGGAAAATTGACTCAGCCTGCCTGTAGTCAATATCGTCTGGTCCGTTGCGATCCGGATATAAGAAGAAATCAGCAACGCGGCATCGACTTGTGCTTTGGTTAGCACATACGCCGAGGGATCTACGCCGAAGCACAGTGTAACCAGGAGCCGCGAATCGGCCTATACTCCTGTGGAGAGACGATCACATTTACACGGGTGTTCCGTGGCTCGGGCATTCACCACCTAACGGTGCCAAACGGTGTCTGTCTCGGGTTTAACGCCGATTCCCAGGCGGTGCAGTTTTCGGGCGAGCTGCCACATATCGCGCCAGCGATTGTGAACAAGTCCGACCGGCGCCGGTACGGTGTGCGTAAGCGTGGGGGCCGGACTGTAGGCACTGCGGAGGGTTCTGGACATTCCAGCCAGAACTGAGCACCCCACGGATGCGTACACTCTCTGCCGGGCGGTACCTCCCTTCCGATCCTGCACGACCATCCATCCCCAGACAGGCTCCCCTTGGTAGTGTACCTGTTTGGGATTGATAGGAGTAGGGGCAGCAAGTAAGAAGATGCCGACTACGCGCAGCCAAGCTGGGAAAATGGAAGCCGAAGACTCAAGACTACGCAACTTTGAAGAGCCACCCGCATCACTGTCTGTGCAAGCCACCGCGAGTACGTTACGACAGACTGAACTACCCGCAGAAGGCGGACGAATGGAAACGGCAGCAGAGAGACGTCACGACGCTAACGCCGACGCGCCTAGGATAAGGCCGCCGCCGTCGTCAAATAGGTCAAGCGTCGCCGCTCGTTTAAAGCAAGCCGAGTTGAGAGCAGCCGAGCAGTTGGCGGCTATTGAAAAGAATCTAATTCAGAAGAGATTAGAATTTGAGATCGCTACGATAATGGATACAACAGATGAAGATGACCGTGAGAGCCTACCCGCCGGTGAGACCCTAGCGAGGGTGGATGACTGGTTGGATCAAGCCCAGTCCCGGCGTCAAGATGTAAACATGCAACTACCCACAACCGAGATGTCTTGTAGCGTTCCTACCCTCCGTGAAGAGAGGAATGAAAGAAATAGGCATTTGTTTACGCGACGCAAAGAAAAAGATGCGCGTAATATAGAAGTGGATAGAAACCGACATTTGAATTCGCCGAGCATAGAATTAAATGAAGAGGTAAACAACATTCAACAAGATGTGCAGCGACAGGTCGAGTCAAACAATGATTGTACAGCGAGACCCCAAGAGTATACGGACGGGGCGGAACGACTTGCTTACACATTGGAGAGGATTATGTCGAAGCGACCGGCCCCACGTCAAGCTATTGAGTTACCGATTTTTAATGGAAACACGAACGACTGGTTACCATTTAAAGCTGCAATGGAAGATTCAACGCGATCATGCAACTACAGTAAATCCGAGAACCTGGCTAGATTGAGGAATTGTCTAAAAGGAGAAGCCAAGGAGGCAGTAGCGGCGTTGTTATACCGTGCCACCGATCCGGACAAGATCATGCGAACGCTAGAACAATGTTATGGAAGGCCAGAAGTGATCATTGATCGGGCACTGGACGACCTCAAGAACCTGCCGCGAGTTGGAACGACAGCCAGTGAACTGAATTCGTTCGCGATTAAGGTACAGAACATCGCGTATACACTGGACTCCATAGACAATAAAAGCTACCTCAGAAATCCGATGATGACCCGAGAGGTGGTCGATAAGCTGAGCCCACACTTGAAAACAAGATGGTGCGACTACGCAGCGCGGTACGCAAGCTACTCGGAGCCAGAGATCGTGACATTATCGCAGTTTTTGATGGAGGAAGCGAATAAGGCGATTCGATTCGCATACGTGTCGCAACCTAGCAACAGTGCAGCGAAGAAAGAAGTGCAAGCTAAGCAGAAGGCTAACTCAAAGAAGCGAAACACTGGTGTGTACGCCACAACCGAGGAAAAAGCTACGACGACACAAGATAAGACGTGTTTATGTTGCGGCGGGGACCACGAAGTGTCGAAGTGCACAAAGTTTAAAACCATGACAGTAAAGCAAAGATGGGATTGGTTGAAAGAAGAAAAGATATGCTTTCTATGCTTGAACAATAAGCACAGGCGAATCAAATGTAAAGCACCGATGTGTAATGAGAATGGCTGTAACCGACGTCATCACAGGCTGTTACACACAGAGCGTGAAAACAGCGAAAGTCAACACAACCAAGAAGTGGTAGCCTCAGTTAGCCATACTGTGGGGGCATCCAAGGTGTTGTTGAAGGTATGTCCGATCGTCATTGAGGGGCCACGGGGTAGAGTAAACACACACGCTCTACTTGACGAAGGGTCTACGGTTACGTTGATCGATCAGGACTTAGCGGAATACGTCGGTGCAGAAGGCCCGCTTCGAGACTTACACATATGCAGTGTGAATACACAGAGCGTACCACACACAAGCAGAGAGGTGGAGCTTCAAATGATCGCCAGTAACAACGAGAAACATTTGGTGAAAGCGAGAACAATGAAGAATCTTCGCTTGAATACTCAAACGGTGGGTCGGAGCTGTTTAGAGTATGGACACATGCGTAACCTGAACGAGAGTGACGTGTGTTATGTGAACGCCAAGCCGCGTGTCCTCATAGGCGCGGACAATTGGCATCTGATAGTAAGCAGGAAGCTGTTGACAGGCAAACGCCACGAGCCAGCAGCATCGCTCACCAGACTGGGGTGGGTGATACATGGTCGAGCGCCGTCCCGAGTCATAAGGGAGAGAGATACGGTGTTGTTCGTCGACGACCATGGGAGAGCTCGGTCTACGCAACCTGACGAAGAATTACACAACATGGTGAAGTCATACTTCGACATCGATTCGCTGGGCATTCAGAAAAAGGAACGCGAGAACCCTGACGATGTGCGCGCCTTAGAAGCCTTTGAGTCAACAGTGAGATGTGTCAATCAGCGAAATGAAGTTGGATTGCCGTGGCGCAAGGTTAACACAGTTATGCCGCCGAGCTACGAGGCTGCTAGGCGGAGGCTCACGGCGATAGAAAGGAAGATGGACGCATCTGAAGACTTCAAAGCAAAGTACACAGCCCAGATCGAGAGTATTTTTAGAAAAGGCTACGCAGAGGAATGCCGAGAAGCCGACACACAGAGCCTGCGGAACGTAGAGACACTTAGCAGTCTGCGTCTACCCCGCCTCTACACTTTGACGGGGGGAGTGACTGGAAAGCAGCTGCACGTGTTCTGCGACGCTAGCGAGTCTGCTTACGCGACAGCAGTCTATTGGCTTGTAGAGTACGAGGATGGATCACGTCGTGTGGTATTAGCGGCAGCAAAGGCAAGAGTAGCCCCGATGAAGACGCAGACGATACCACGTCTGGAGTTACAAGCGTGTCTTATCGGAACGAGACTTGCGTCGACAGTAATGGAGGAGCACAGATGGCAGCCCGATAGAGTTACGTATTGGACAGACTCTACGACCGTTCTGCACTGGATTGGGAACGATAGAGTGCGTTACACGCCATACGTAGCGCACCGCTTGAGAGAGATATGTGAGTTTTCAAGACCCGATCAGTGGCGGTGGGTGCCGACGCAAGACAACGTAGCGGACGACGCGACTAGAGTCGTCACAGAGATGAAATCAAATGAAGACAGATGGTTTACTGGGCCATCGTTTTTATACGAACCGGAGAATACATGGCCGTCTCAAGCAGGCTGCATAGAGAGCAGCGAGGAGACTGTATTTAGCGTCGCGACAGAGGACAAATGGAGCGTGCCAGACGCCGGGCGCTTCTCGAACTACGAGCGCTTAGTGAGGGCGATGGCGTATGTGCTTCTATTTATAGATAAATGTCGCAAGCGCGCACCTGTTTTGACCAAAGAACACATAGATAGAGCGGAAAGATGGCTGATGAGGCGAGCGCAGGCAGACTCATTTCGAGAAGACATAGAGCGCCTAGAAAGAGGTCAGAACTTGAAGGCGGGGAGTCGCATCCGAAGACTTGATCCATTCATCGACGAGGAGGGCGTGTTGCGGGCGAGAGGAAGGACGAGGGCAGCGGGTGTGTCTGCCCCCGATACTACGCCCGTAATATTGGACGGCAGCCACCCGTACGCGCGGTTGTTGTGCAATAGGGAACACCGTCGCGCCCATCACTCGCACAACGAACGCGTCGTCAACGATGTACGACAGAGATACTGGATACTGCGATTGCGACCTACTGTTCGGGCCGTGGCCTATAAGTGCGCCTTTTGTCGTATGTGAAAGGCGAGACCTGTGACACCTGTGCTGGGAGACTTGCCACGCGCTCGAGTAGAGGCTTTCACCAGACCATTCTCTAACTGTGGTCTAGATTTCTTTGGTCCCATGATCATAACTGTGGGCCGTCGTCACGAAAAACGGTGGGGAGCGTTATTCACATGCCTCACTACGAGAGCCGTGCATATAGAGTTGGTAGCGAGCCTGTCGACTGACTCGGCTATCATGGCGTTGCGGCGTATGGGAGCGCGACGAGGGTGGCCACAGAAAATGTACTCAGACAACGCGACGAACTTCAAAGGCGCAGACAAGGAGCTACGAGCAGCGAATGAAGAATGGGAGCCAGCTCTACGAGACTATGCGCTCACCCAGCGCATCGACTGGCGCTACATAGCACCAGGGGCACCGCATCAGGGGGGAGCGTGGGAGCGTCTCATTCGCTCTGTCAAGAACGCTCTACGAGTCACTCTACATGAAAAGGCACCGAGAGAAGAGGTACTGCAAACTCTACTGGCGGAGGTCGAGCACACCATGAACGCGCGACCGCTAACACACGTGCCGGTCAGCGCTGACGACCCGGAGGCGCTCACCCCGAACCACTTCCTACTAGGGGGACCGCGCGGCCTACCCATCATCGGGCCGTGCGAACAAGCGTCGAGGAAGACGTGGAGGGCGGCGCAAGCGCTAGCCGACGAGTATTGGCGCCGCTGGCTTAAAGAATACCTACCGGACCTGGTGCCGAGAAGAGGAGCCCGAGATGTCACCGAGGTTGCTATCAAGCCCGGTGATCTAGTCGTCGTGGTGGACCACACACTGCCTAGAAACGTGTGGCCACGAGGCGTCGTCACAGAAGTACATCCTGGACCTGACGGAGCAGTGAGGAACGTCGAGATTCGGACCAAGGGCGGCGTGTTTCGTCGACCGGCGTCGAGATTGGCTGTCCTGCCGGTGGAATAAGAAGAGGTTCGCACTTCGCAGCGCTTCACCGGGGGGAGACTGTTACGGACACCCAATCATGTTTAGTAATAAGTTTAGTTATATTTATTTGTAAGGATTTTTGATGATAATAAATATAATTTTCTGTTAGGGCCATAGCGAGTAAGCATTGTAATTAGCTTAGGGCTCGTTTTATTTCAATAATAAGAAACCTGTTAGTTAGGAATTCCCATTTGCAAATTAGGTAGGCAGGTAGGGTAACAATTAACTAGCTAGGAAATATTAAGAAATATGTAGGTAGTTTGGTACAGGGGCGAGGGAGACCTGTCTCGCTCAGGTGTAGGCTGTCTCGCTCAGGTGGAGCGAGGCCGGTAAAGCCTTCGAATTTCCTGTCCCCCATATCGCGCTTTCTGAGGGTAGGTAGGAAACCCATAGAGTGGATTGTTGCGAATGGGAATTTTATCACGATTAATGTAGGTAGGTTACAAAAACGTTAGAAGGAATACGCAGATGATGTTATGTGTCCGTCCTTGTTTGTAACTAATCTGTATTAGTCGATAAGTCAGACATGTATTTTTGGTTAAATAAAGGGCCGTGAGCGGGCCAGATCGTACGCGCTCTCACGGTCACCGATCTCAAAAAGAAGAGTTTTATTTGGAATCTACAGTCTACACATCGAAGGAAAGATCGTCGGAAAATTGACTCAGCCTGCCTGTAGTCAATAATATCACTTATAAAATATTACAAAGCACAAAACAAAGATACACCTAATAAATATATTTTTGTGTGATGCGAATCTAGCCCAAAATTTCGTGTTCGTATTGGCATAAAAAGAACATCTTGCTAAGTCAGTAAAAAATTAAACAAATTTTATTCATGACGATTTGGTTAAGGATTTAAGTAGATTTCTACATTAAGTTTTATTAATTAAAACCATTTGAGTATTTTCCCAGTCATCGGTAATTTTACCGAGTAAATTACATATTTTTGGTAATTAACTTGACATTAAGTAAATTACCGGTCACAAACCCAACGCTTGTAGTATGTTATAAACAACAGGTAGGAACCAAGCGACTTCAGTGACAAAAAATCCAGTGTCCAACCTAATGTTCAGACATTTTAGTAAGGCATAACCACAAATATCTTGACTGTATAAATATAAATATTTTGACCCGACACTACACCGAAGACATCCCGGACATCAGCCTTTACGAGATTAGGATGGCCCTAAAACAGCTCAAAAACAACAAGGCACCTGGCGAGGACGGAATCACAGCAGAGCTTCTGAAGGCGGGTGGAACACCGGTAGTTAAAGTCCTTCAGAGACTCTTTAGTTCCGTGTTGCTGGAGGGCATCACGTCCGAGGCGTGGAACAGGAGTGTGGTGGTGTTGTTCTTCAAAAAAGGAGACAAAACCTTATTGAAGAACTATAGACCCATCTCACTCCTGAGCCATGTCTACGAGCTGTTTTCAAGGGTCATCATGAATCGTCTCGCACGTAGGTTTGATGACTTCCAGCTTCCCGAACAAGCCGGTTTCCGAAAAGGCTATAGTACCATAGACCACATCCATACGCTTAGGCAAATTATACAGAAGTCAGAGGAGTCTTATATGCCTCTATGCTTAGCGTTTGTGGACTATGAGAAGGCCTTTGATTCGATCGAAACTTGGGCGGTGCTTCAGTTTCTGCAGCGGTGCCACATAGACTATAGGTATATAGAGGTGTTAAAGTGCCTTTACAATAACGACACCATGTCGGTCAGAGTACAGAAGCAGAACACAAGGGCGATTCCACTGCGGAGAGGTGTAAAACAGGGAGATGTGATATCTCCGAAACTGTTCACGGCGGCCTTGGAAGACGCTTTCAAGCTTCTGGAATGGGAAGGAATCGGCATCAATATTAATGGCGAATACATCACACACCTCCGATTTGCTGATGATATAGTCGTTGTAGCAAAGACGCTGGACAATCTTGGCACTATGCTCGAAGACTTTGACCGAGTCTCCCAACAAGTGGGTCTTAAAATGAACATGGAGAAGACGAAAATTATGTCGAGTTCCCTTGTTGTACCCACTCCAGTATCCATTGGGAACTCAACTCTCGAAGTTGTCTACGAGTACGTCTACCTGGGACAAGTGATCCAACTGGGTAGGTCCAACTTCGAGAAAGAGGTCAATCGACGAATCCAACTCGGCTGGACAGCGTTCGTGAAATTGCGCAAGAGTGTCTTCTCATCTCATTTACCTCAGTGTCTGAAGACTAAAGTCTTCAAACAGTGTGTGTTACCAGTGATGACATACGGATCCGAAACATGGTCTCTTACTATGGTCCTTATAATGAAGCTCAAAATCACACAACGAGCGATGGAGAGGGCTATGCTGGGTGTTTCTCTACGGGATCGAGTCAGAAATGAGGAGATACGTAGAAGAACTAAGATAACGGATATAGCCTTGAGAATCAGTAGGCTCAACATAGCGCGAAGAACTGATGGCCGTTGGGGCAGAAAAGTTCTAGATTGGAGACCCTTCGACCAGAGACGCAGCGTGGGACGTCCACCAACAAGATGGACAGACGACCTTATAAAGATCGCAGGATCAAACTGGATGCAGATCGCTAGTGATCGGTCGCTGAGGAAAGCCGTGGGGGAGGCTGGGAGGGAGGGAGTTATGTTCAGCAGTGGACGTCCTTTGGCTGATAATGATGATGATGATAACCACAAATACATCGCGATAATAACTAGGATGAATACACTTCTAGTGCAATACAATAATAGAAACACGTTTAAAAAAGGCATCACTAATAATAGCCACCTATTCAGTCATGCCTGCCTTACTAAAATCTATAAAAATGGTTTACGGTCAAAAAAAAGACATCCACTCGAGAGCGTGTTTGCGAAACAGCAAAGTTTACTTTTGTTCATTTCTAAATTATTGCTTAAAGAACAACCAGTGTCCCATTCAGTGTACGAACAAACATTTTTGAAAGTCTATTACTGTTAGTACCTCGCATTGGCGATAAATTTCCGTTAGGCGGTACGAATGGAGGGAACTATTCAGTACACTTTTTCATGATTTATAGCAGTTTTGAATCACTTTAGTTTGCGCGCACGATCGCAGCAACAGATTGGCTTTTGTTATAGAGCTGAAATCATTTTGATTAATATGCCTGACTTGTGAAAGCTAGTGGTAATCGAATTTTTCTGAGCTTTGTGCTTTAAACTTTGAGTCTTTGATGACAGAGCTTTGTGGAGAATTGAAATTTAACGAATTTATATCAAAATAATTTTGGAAACTATTTTCGATATCCAATCTATCACCTTTAAAAACTGAAAAATTAAATTATACTACTTGCGATGCGTTAATGCGATTTTTCTGTTCAATTCAGTGTGTAGCAATTTTAAGTAAAACGACTTATCGAGATCAAACCAGGCTTTATTTCTAGAATAATTTCAATATCACCTTTTCAGTGTACTAAAGGAACACTATTACTTACAGATTACAGAAAAAACTTCTTCCAAAAGTTTTCACAAACCTTTCGAGCAACGAAAAGCCATCTGACACAAAAACCCAAGACACTATGAAGAACCGTTCAAACTGTAATTACCATCGTTCTATTCCGTTACAGTTTTCTGCAAGAATAGCGATACAATACAAATCGAGGGGCGAAGTATAAATATTTATTGTACAGGTGGTATAAACCGCTGGAGGATATTGTAGGATAAATTGATTGTTCGGGGTCGGTTTTCCATTTAGATATGGAAATTTCCGGGATTGTGTACGAAAATCTTCGATTCTACCTTTTTTCCCCTACAAATCACGTCGAGCGAGGCCAAGGTTGTTGAGGCCATGTACCAAATGATTGTAATCTATCTTTTTTATGTATGATGATCAGGCATTTGACCACTATGACACCTAGTGGTAAGTGATAATGTGGTCGAGGATGGATCATGTCTGACCAGTATTAGCCTATTCACTCTTCTCTTGAAAATGCCTAGAGTCTGTTTTTCTTTGCTAGTCGAATATTGTAAAAAATCTTCACATTCTTCTTTTTACGAAATAATCAATTTTAAAATAAGATAAATAGAAAACTACACACTTCCTGAAACGCAAACTTTAGAAGACCAAAAGCCAAGCTACATTGCGCCTGTATTCTAGGCTTATATATATATGTCATAATATCTACTTTTTTATAATAATGTGCAGTAAAAATACTTAATTTCAGAGAAAATTCTGCTCATCGTCATTTTAAATTTACGGTTTCACACTTAAAAATGTTATTTCTCGTAAAGTGGATACTTTTTATGTGCCCTAGTTTCGTGCATCATATGACTTTGAAGTTTGACACTTTCATAATAAAGTTTCTTGAACATTAAACTTAACAGGTTTCTTGCGTGGCTTTTTGGCTTTACTTGTTTTCTTTGGCAATCTAGTAAAACGTTTTTATGTCCGTCTTCTTTAAAAAAAAATTTTGTTTATCTTTCTTCCCACGTAACGTTTTCATAAGCAACTAAATAAATTATGACTCAAATGCTATTAAACAAAAACATAACCTTATTCCTTATTAGTCCTATTATTCCTTATAGTCCTAAGATAAAGGATAAAGCACACCAAAAGTAGTTATTGATTATTAAGAAATCGTACCCGTATTGAAAGAAACAGCTGAGTAAACAATAAAATTCGTTAACTTCTCTGAATTGGAGTATAAAATAGACATCACATGATTTATTTCTGGTTATTGTATAACATAACATCCCAGTGATTGTCATAAAACACGCATTTGTATCCACGAATTGTGTATATATGGGTTTTTCTGTGTTGCAATACGACCAGTATTACCGGCCAATAAGGTTCAATGATATGATCCTTAGAGGCGGATAGAACGAGACCTTTTCACCCGTTCTATTATTAGATTGAGAACGAATGTTACGGATAAACTGGGACAAACGATTGACTTCTATGACAAAGGGATCAGCCATCTGAAATTAATTCAATAAGAAAGGTCACAAAGTTATATTTTATTTTGCACAAAATCTGACCAACCGTGGAATAGGCACCGTCATGCGAAAAGCCAACTAAAGAGTTTGCTTCCGATTTCAAATATAAAATGTGCGCTTATTTTATTACTTTTATAAATATTTTATTAACTGTCAAATCTAGAAAATTGAAAAAAAAAAACGATTTATTTATGATACCCTGAATATGTTGAATGAGCCATATTTGGAAATTTGTAAGATTATCTATACATATACAGAAACAGTCACTGTGGGTGACAGTCCATCCTAATCTAGCTTTATCTCGAAACTCGTAGAGCTGTCCCCAAACTGAATTGAAATGAATGGCCCCAAGTTATATACTAATTAGACGGAAGAAGTTTATATGTACTCCTATGTATGTTCTCCTTAGAGTGACGAAATTAGAGTTAGACACAACAGGGTAAAAACGCAGTAAGCCCAAAATTAGTTTTTACCTATTGCCAATTACAGTGGGTTGAATTTTTCATGATTATCTTTGACAGTTTTTGCCATCATCGTATGTATTTTGTTAATATTATAATGTAAGCCTAGATTTTATTTTTCTGGTCTGATTGGTACCTGAAACAAAGAAAAATAATGCCAGTTGCAGTAAAAAATCCATGGTTTTGAAGATTTAACATGATTTCATATAAAAAACCGATAACCTGGGAAAAAACCACGTACACATGCGCTTGAGGGATTAAGACATGTTTTAATTTTAGAAAAAAATAATTAAACTGAAAAATAAAATATCATATTTTTTTTTACGATCAAATAGGTCAGCCACAATCAATAATTGTGTATGGCGGCTATTTCTTTTATAAATTGCAATGACATGTGCGGTGTGCCTACTTTACTTACTCTAGTTGTGATTAAACTAAACTTGTTTACCTTTCAACGGAGTGGCGTAAGGAAGTTTCAACGCGGCGGGCACTAAGATTTCGCTAAAAGTGCCACTGAACAAGTTTTTGCCCCGTGCTCCCCGTTATTATAGCTCGAATAACTCCCCTTGCCTATTCCCGGATTATTTCTTCAAGCTTTGCAAGAATTATAAAGTTTTATTCTTGATTTCGAAACTTATTTTAGAAGAGGTTCTGTCGGTGCGCTAGTTTTGAAACTAGACTTCAAATTGAGGTGCGGGAATGCGGTAAAACTATTTGGTTGTGGAGTATGGGAGTGTATGTGAATACGTCTGTACTATTAAAAATTTCGGTAAGACAGCATATATTTCAGATGTTAACAAACGTACGAACAACAGCACGTCAAGGTAAACACAGCGGTATCTTATGCAGTTGTAATAAGGGCTAGTTTGCAACAAAAGTGGATAACCTGATGTGCTGTCGACTGTACATTTTATTTAGTAGCGGATTGTAGTCATTTCGTAGTCGCATATGCTACGAAATTGCTACGGCGCTATCAGTGTTGCTACGAAAAACTGTTAGAAGTGCGTGTTACTAACTACACGTAAGTGTACGCATCACAAGTATTGTAAAACTAATAAAGCTGAGAGATGGGTTATTTAATAAACATGACAAGACTTTGAACTGCAGCAAAGGCGCATCTTAGTAAGTCGTGCTACAGCTTTCAGCATACCCAAGTCCTCACAAGTTCTCACGTTCTCAGTTATGAGAACATAAGCAATCTATTTACAGTGTTGCAGCTCGCTTCACGGAACCTTATCAAATGTCGCCGACAGGCTTCTGCGTCGTAAGGACATGAAATCCATATTCACCTAGTTACCTAAAGGATACGAGCTGCATTAGCCTTCGACTATAATAATAATAGTGCATCAATTTTGGCGCGCGCTGCATCACTTGGTGTGACTTTGTACTCAAACTGTTTTCAAAAGATTTGTTTTTGGAGGTTAAATATTGTTAGAATTTCATTTTGTATTTTATTTATTGTTAGTAAAGATTTACTTACGTCTAATTAAAATATAACGACGACGACGAGTTAACCTCTCTACAAAACTAGTTTGTTATAATACTCTTTAAAAAAGTTGTTTTGTGCCTAACTATGTATTTTGTATTTTTACCGACTTCAAAAAAGGAATTAAATGTATGTGATATAGTCAGAATCGGATAACATTTAGTATGTTTATCTATAAACGTAATACTTGTGCTTTTTGCAAATACCAAAACTGATTTTGAGATATAAATAATAACTAAAAATCATGAATCAAAAAAATATTTCTAAAAATTAAACCGCCCTCAAAACATTGACTAAAAAAGCTTCAAATTACCCACTCATCTTCTATTTAGGACAAACAAATTCTTTAGGAGTCGATGCATGATATCAAGACACCAACAGTTTACACAAATCGGTTTCAATCGGTTGTATAAAATGAAATTTTATAAATATTACTCCAAATTACTCCTGTCATTATTTGGAGTAATATTTATAGTAAGACACTCAGCGTGATTAAAATTAGACATTATTATCAGAATATATTACATAAATGACCTAAAAATATTACAATTATTTAATTTATTCACACATTCCTGATATAAATCAAGCAAGCAAGCAAGCATCAAGCCCTGAAAAAAGATATATGAACCTTCAGTATCGATTGAAAAACTATCTTGATCCTCATGACTACGTAAATACCTGTCTGCCTTGTACAAAAGTCCTTTCACCGGTTACCAATTAGTAAAAGTAGGCAATGTGTAAAGATCGATAAATTTATTCACCTACCAGACTACAAAGAACGTGAACGAAATAAATGGGCTGCTATTTGTATTTACTTCGTTTGTTTGATGTTTGTCTGTTTAAGTAATGTAAGCAGTTTTTTTGTGGCAAGGGTGATCGATAATCGGCAAATATGAAATGACTAGTGGTCTCCTACCGTTGCAGTGTTATCTTTTACAACACAAAAATAACTTTTCAAATCGGTGCATTAGTTCCTGAGATTAGAGCGTTCAAACAAACAAACAAATAAATTCTTCAGCTTTATTATATTTGTTTATATAGATGATAAAGTATTTTTTTAAATATTTTAGCAAGCGGTACTTCGAACAATTAGGGCGTTGTGATAGTAGAAGTTTTTTCCTAAAATCTAAAACTGTTTTGACTTATAACTTAATAGCCTATTTCACAATGTCTTAATAAGTTCTGTTAAGCGTTATGTCCAACACTTAATATGAAATGACCCAAAAATGAATTCTTTGTTGGTAAATGATTAATTGACGATAAAGCCAAATTGGTCATTATATATAATAGTTCAAGCTCATAATCTAAGGTGCGGATTGCAGCGTGCTTTTAGGTATGTCTGATTATGTCGTTATATGTTTTTATAAATAAATTTTAAAGTCCGTTTTTCCGCCTTACTAATAGAGTATTTTTATCACTTAATGAATAATATCAGTTAGCAAAGTTAATTTACTATTTGATTCAAAACAGCTCAGAGCTAAACGATTAATCCCCTGTGTAGGTAGTTGGTATGTATTACATTATTTTAAAATGCAAAATGTAGGCTAAAAAGAATGTTATTTTTTTAACAATATTCGACACACAAAAAGAATCATCATTATCAGCAAAAGGACGTCCACTGCTGAACATAGGCCTCCCCCACGGCTTTGCACAGCGACTGATCACTAGCGGTCTGCATTACGTTTCCAGCAAAAAGAATAGGACTTTACAGTCATTTGATATTAAATAATATCATATTCAAATTTTAACACTAATTACACAATCTGTTTTACCATTCGTTTCTACATTGCCACATTAAAAATAGTTTAAAACTTCGGAAATACAGGTACAAGCAGGTGAACTACTCGTAAAGTTCTAATTATCCAGATTAAATACTAAAACTTGGTTAACGGTCTTGTTTTTCGTTTCACGCAGTAATTTTCCCGGCGTGCCGACAGAAATTAATTTTACATCAGAACCGCCTGGGGTGAGGCAACTAATTATAAGACTCATCGGTTCACCTTTCTGTGTAGAAAACGCTGATACGCAAATTATGATAAGTTTTTCAAAGATCAAAGATATTATTTAAATGGAAGATTTATTTTAAGTCAGTGGTCTTAAGATTGTGGGTAGACGTGTTGCAATGGTAAGATTTTGTGATTTTGAACATTTATTTGAAATATGATTTGAAATGTTTATTTGAACTAGGACCTTCGGCTCAAAATCAAACGTATAAATTGAGTGAAAATAAATCGTGATTTGACATTCAGCAGTTTTGCTTACTAATGCACTCGAAAAAATACCGAAAAAAATCATATATGTATATCGTACTTTGAAAAGATACCAAATAAGATGCAAAGTCAAAGTATTATTGTCATCTAGTAGTTCTATTCAAATTTTCAATAAAGCAAAGAGGCTGTATAATGTTTCATTCATTTCTTTCTAGAGTTTTATGAGTCAATGATGCGTTCAGCGGGGACCTACTTTCAGAAAAACCAATTAAGTTATGTAAGAGGAAATATGACAGCTGAGCAGATCTTCCACTGGATATTGAGAATGGGAAGTATTTTTAATAACTTGTGTTCTTGGTAGGTACTTGCGCTACAACTTACTACAAGTATCATACATTCGAAACAATAATTTTTAACGGGATTGTGAACGTCATTTATAAAGTCATAATTTTAAGATTCCGTACTACCTTTTGACTCATTTTTCGCTCAGCTTTTCGAGATGAGCTATTTGATGCTTGTAATAGCTGTAATAGCTAATCTCGCACAGCAACATTGTTGTTTTTGTAGGTCTACATTCAGTTAATTGATATACCTATGTATTCAAGAGCACCACAAGTTAAACCAGTACAAGATCGACATAGAATTGCATATTGAAGACCAACATCAGAATAACAACTCGTTTATCAGGAGAACATTTTTTTTTCACTTAGCGCGGAGGTATGCGGTTTAGGTCTCTCGACTACTTTTTAAGAAAATCGCTTCTAATCACAAATGGCACAATAACGGGCGTCACTTCAAACAAAAAATTACGAATAGAGATGCAAGCGATTTTGGCTCTTTAGGTGGTAAGGCGCGAGAAACCGCGATCGATAGCTTAATCTTTGTTTTCATAAAGATGATAACAGCTGCTTCTCTATTGAGTCGTGTATAATTTATGAAATTACAACCCTACTCATACCGTATTATAATTTCAGCACGTCGAGATTCATGGCTTCAGTGAACAAGTAAGCAATCGATCCACTTATGGATTAACATTCAAAACACGAGCTCAATTCCAAGAGCAACGTATTTGCTTCCAGTTGAGACAATATTACCTGATAATGCTTGTAATACACCATGGAATTTTAATCGTCTCCGAATCAAAACAAATATCTTAGTATCCAAACAAAAGTGGTGCGGTCTACATAAGTACTGGCATTAACTTAAACATTTTCGAGTAATTCGTTGATATTTTAATAATGACAAGCAAGAAAAAAGTAAAACTAAGACATGCAACATAAAAAATATACTTAAAATCTACCCATTCAAAAACGAAACCATTTCTATGCGGCAAGGAGGCTATGATGCTGGCTGCGTTGCCACGTTAGATAGCAATGCTAATCCTTTGAGCTAGGAACCAGCCAGCTTTATTGGCTATTTCAGAATTATTTTTAGGGCAATGTTTCTAAACAGCAATGTAGCAGAAGGTCCTCACGGCCCAAATGTTTCAACGCCAAACGGCGCAAATACATAATTACTTGCAGGTGAGACGTACTTGCGATGCTTGGCGTTTCAGCCAACTCCGCTGCTTCTCAAGCTTTAGCTGAGATGGAAGGGGAGCAATGTTGACACAAGTTGCATCCCAAACTAAAGTCCAACCCCGTTATTTGATGAACCCCGTTGAATGATGAATTTGTCAACTTTTTATACAATAAATCAGAGGATTAAAAAAACAGTACCAGCTTACTTTACTCGTACAAAGCGATGACGGTTCGAATATACATACACAAAGCGATATGCATAACCATCATGTGTTCGCGCGGAATAGGTAATAACATTTACATATCTGTCGGGTAATGAAATCTGAGTATGAGGAACTATTACGTAACTGGTTGACGGCAAAAATATAACAATAGGTTTGTTCATGCCAATGGCAAACAAAACAAATGACTTCCCAACATTTTTTTCCTATTAACAGGCCTGGGGCTCTATTTCTGACACACTCGCCACAGTATGGCGTGTGATTGGCTTTGATTTATCTTCAATTTTCGAATGAAAATCTTGTTAAAATATACATGACAATGATTAAAAAAAAGGTAACTAGATTTTGTAAGCACCCGTGTCAATAATATATGTAATACTCGATGTTTTTAATTTAATTTTTGATTTAAAATCACTCGTAATATTGAGGCGAGTGATCCAAAAATAGGGCACCTGTTCTCAATCTCAGTAAGTGTTATTTACCAAATAATTCGTACAGGGAAAGACATTCTTTATTTGAATTATGCGTTGGGCTAGGTAGGACTTATTTGTTGATTGTGCATGAACTAGGCCAATGTGCACAAGACCTCTTCGTTCTTTTAATTCTTGTATTTAATGTCGAAGTGTTTTTTTTTTTGTTTTTATTCAATTTGTTGTACAAATTAGCGTGCTATCTGCAAATATTGTTAAAAAAACATCATTACATATGATAAGTAATAGTCCTGCAGAATATGGCACAGACAGAACCCAGATTATTGAGGTGACGTGTCAAACTCCCAAAACGTGGGGTATTATTTACTTTGAGATGTATAGTCTACACTTGGGGTGCGGTAACTTTTGTGTCCGGATTTAAGCCTATGGCAAACCTTGTTCTTCAGCGATAGCGAAGCAGAGTTGAGACGATTTGACACAATAAAAAGACTTTGCAGTATGGTAATTGATCAGCATCACAAGTTTCTCAACGTTAAGTGCAAAATAAGTTGGTTGAATGTATCCATTCCTCTGTTGTTTACAGAAATCTTTAGAAAAAGATCTTGAACGTGTTTGTCATTATACACAAGTATTCGACGACTCTTGAACGTGTTTGTCATAATACACATGTATTCGACGACTCAGAATCCTAGGGTCCCTTTTTGTGCGGTATCTGTATGTGTCAATTATAGGTACTCGGTAATGTACCTGTCAAAATTTAACTAAGTGTAATTAACATATTAAACTAAATAAAGGAATTCACTTACATCCACTTAGCTAAAATACCACAATATTTTGTTGACAGCAAACATAACTTTGTTTTTCATAGTGTTTGTATGAAATGTAGAAAAGTGTGCACAGACGAGTCTCTTAAATGAAAATTTAAGAGACTCGTCCATGCACACTTTCTACATATATGTATATAGGAAGCATCAACAAAGCGTAATCCATAAACTTCTTATACATCGCCATAGTTTATAATTATTATAGTATGTACAAGTATATGTATTTATTTTATCGCTTGCGTTATGTATATGAAATATTTTATTAGATCATATTGCATTATTGAAAATTGTATTAATCTTGTTTTTTTTGTTTTATGATATATGTTTTTCATGTATTTTTTTATGTGTAAAATAATGTTTTTTTCTTTTAATAGTAACTTATTTTCTTTTTGTCTGTCGCACCGCCCACAATCATTTCTGCTTAGCCTAAAGGTATGACTGGTAGAGAATGCCATATGGCGGTAAGTCTACCTTTAGCACAAATTTTTGGTTGTGCAATAAAGTATAAATAAATAAATAAGAACAAAGTTATACTTGCGGTTGTTGAAAATGTGCTATATCTCAAAAATTACTGGGTCGATCTGGTCCAAACTAATTTTCGTTGAAAGTATTTGTTAAGATCTACATTATTTTATTTTTCAAAATTTACACTCGCTTAGTTTAGTTATTAAAAGGGGGGGGGGACGCCCATTTTACCACTTTGGAAGCGTATATCTCGCAAACGTTAGACTTATAGAGAAAATGGTTTTAAAAACCTCTATATACACCCGCCCCCCCGCCCACACGCATAGGTTTGCCTAAAAAAAGTTTCCGTTTTATTTTCATGTATGGGAGCCCCCACTTAAATATCATTATTTTTTATTTTTTGTATGAGAATCCGTAAAGCATAATGATACGAGTACATCTTTCTATCAAATTTTAACAGTGTGATGCTTATAGTTACAGAATAAAGTGGCTGTGACATACGGACGGACAGACAGACTTGACGAAACTATAAGGGTTCCGTTTTTTGCCATTCGGCTACGGAACCCTAAAAAGGGGCTTACTATACACGATATAAACAACCATAGTCATTCTTGCAAGTACCCGACCAAACCTAATTCCTTATAACTACACTAGAGTATCTGCAATAAATATACAACGATTCCAACTAAAATACAATTTACTCTGAAAGTCGGCAGTCACGATGTCATACTAAGCGGTTAAGAATGCTTGAATTCATAGATTGCTGCTCAACTCATAATAAAAGGCGAATATTTAGTACGTCTCAGTAGCTAGGTGGAGCTACAATGAACGAGTTCAGAATATTCCAGAGTGCACTGCTGCAATGGAATGCGTGGGGTACGGGTGTGTTTCCATTATTTTCAGAAATCGTCCGAATTTTGTAGAATGTTGGGAGCTAAATTCGTAAGGACCATGCGATACGTGAAAAATAATATTTTTTCAATATCCTACAAACGAGGGAAAACTTATAGGAAAAGAGTTTGTAAAAGTGATTTGCTTTAAATTCAACCATTTCTGCTTAGCCCAAAGGTATGACTGGTAGAGAAAGCCAAATGGCGTTAGTACAAAATTTGGTCGCGCAACAAATTAAAGTTAAAAAAATACGAAAAATGACAAGACAGCCACTTCTACAAAAAGTTTATAAAAAAAACACCCAGTCCGATTTTTTCTCGGCCATCAGTTGTCAATGTAACCATTTACTAAGGCGAACGGTTTCAAATTAGAACATACTTTGTAGTAAATTTCGCGGAACAAGCACTGCACGTTCGTGTTGAAGGAGCTAGCGACTTTCGTGATTTGGTCCGGAAACGCTTGTTAAAGTTTCCCATTGGCTTATTACGGAAAAATTTAAAGTAACTCGTTGGAGTTCACGCAGTTAACATTTTCCAAAGTTTTTCTTTTCATTTGACGGTGTTAACACAGCAGCGACATCTATAATTACCGATACATACATCTCTGTAGCGAAATCCATCGCTCATCATTTAAATCATTATCACAGTTCACTTCTTTTGCTTTATTCGATCAGTTAAGCAGGTCCGGACATTTATACTTACATTTTAACGCGCTTTACTACATGGCGCTGGATATGACTATAAATGCAATTGCAGGATATGACCGCGTGTGGGGTGCTTGAAAAATTAACACGTAGTATAAATCTTCAGGTTCTTCTACAAATTTATTTATTCCAACAAAATAGCACAAAGATAGGGCACAAAAGGATAAAAAGTACAAATAGGGGACGTATTCTGACATGCAGCTCGCTTTTACACAAATCAAAACCCTGAACAACTAAAGAAAACAGTGAGGACGACATCCGTTTCCATATCTGAACATTCATTAGAATATGTATTTGTAGGGATAAACAATCTGCTATTAACTAGCAGATATGTAAATTCATTGATTATTTAGTTATTAATTATTATTTTAATAGTTACAATATTTAAAATAAATTTAACCTCCACCATCCAATCTGAGGTGGAATTGTGTAAAGCAATCGTATTCATTTGACAGTTCAATACGTACGATATGATCTGTCAAACCCTTTGTTCTTCGCCATTTGACAGACCATACCGTACGTTTTGAACTGTCAAATGAATAAGATTGCTTTACACATTCGCGCCCCTGAGTCAACTTCCTTTTGGCGCCAAAATGAACACTAAATGATTATACGGCAAACATAACAATCTAATAAGTGTCCCGATAATCTTTAAATGATCAATTTACAATTTATTAAATGTAATTATAATAATGAAATAATCTAAGTTATTCTTATATGATAGCCGAATTACATTCAACATGGTGGACACTTCCGGCATTTCCATCAAACTTTTGACTACATATATAAATTATGATGTATTGAACTTATGAAAAAGATAATGTGTAATTTAGTGAATACAATAGGGTAACATTAGTCACACACAGTGAGTATGTAATTTAGTGCTGAATTATACTATTACAGAACTAAGTAAATATGTGGGGCTGACTAGGATCGGAAATCGTCTTGTAACAAGTAGTTTATTCGTCCCTTGTTCTACCGAAATAATACCTACGTACCAAACCCAATGTGTTTCGTCTTGTTCCGCATCCCGGTGATCAAATTAACAAACAGCTTTTTCATTGCTCCCTACATTGCCAGTGTTTTAAAACACGTGGTGTGCATGGTGCATTATTTTATACATATAAAGTATTAATAAGCAAGACTACACAGGGGGGAAAAGGTTGTTCTACAACCTATAATTGAACATTTCATTGGTGAACTCACTTACTACATGGTTTATAATGTTTTTAAGACTCACAGTATCATATTTTATATTCATAAAGATGAAAATAAGAAACAAAAACAGTGCGCACGGGTGGGACTCGAATCAGCAACTTTTCGGCTAACCGGGCTAAACGCTCTACCAATTGAGCTACCGTACTGTCCAACCGTGCGAAATTTCTGGTGTCTTATGGATACGTCACTCATTTTTATCACTGACTAGATGTTATGTGTCGTTCATACCTTGTGTACTCAATATGAGAGTATTTTAAACATATTTTACTTTTGAAAGTAAAGTAAAGCTAGCCTGTAACGTTCCAATGCTGGGTATAGGCCTTACCTCAACTATTAGGTAGGTTGATACTCCACCACGCGGGCTAAGTGCGAATTGGTGGAAGAGCTTTTGCAAGGAAAGCGAGTACCCTTGCTATCAGATGTTATCAGGCCGCCCATAAGGACTTTGACTAGGCTTAACGACTAATATCGACCGATATTAGCCGGGACTAACGGCTTGACGTGTATTTTGATGCAAGTTATGCAAGATTTGCATGTCAATTTTTAACAGAAACATTACATAAAGGGAACAAGCAATTAGCTTCGTTACAGTTAATAATTACTTATCAGTACTCGCAAAACATGACAAACGTTTTAAGGTTAAATTATTCAACTGAACTTACGTGACTGGTTTCTTCTGACTTTCATGTTTTATGTTACTTTAAGAGCGCTTTCACATTAGGGCGACTTTAGCAGCGCGACGGTCGTGCGACAGTCGCGCTGCTGATAATTATGCTAATATTATAAAGCTGAAGAGTTTTGTTTCTTTGTTTGAACGCGCTAATTACAATAACTATAGGACCTATTTGAAAAAAAAATGTGTTGGATAGCTTATTTATCGAAGAAGGGTTAAACAGGGCTAAAACATTACACTACGACGGGGGGGGGAGGTAGCAAACTTGAAATGCGCGGAAGGAGTCGCGGGGCACCGCTAGTTTCATACATAAATGACAGCAGCGGCGGGCGGAATTCGCGCGGCAGCAGAGCCGCTGATTTCTATACTATATGGGCATCCACTGCTGCCGCGCTGCTGTCGCTCTAATGTAAAGGCGCACTAAAACTCCACACCAGTTCCAGCTTTGCCGGCGGCTTATGTCGAGACTTGTCTGTCAGATACTATGCAATTATGACAACTGTAGGAGGGCGAGATTGAGCCACCCTTATATTACTAGTTAATTATGATCGTTCAACTTTGATATTTGAGTTATATGAATTGAAAGATTTGGAAAATAGTTTGAAATACACATTACATTACATGTTCGAATGTAAATCTGGCATTTGCTTTTATAAAAAGGTATACCGTAAACAAAATATTAGTATTCAGGTGATAGAAAGGGAGTCGTAAGACATTAACCTTTAAAAAGGGGTCAATGCGTGAAGTTGTGTCCCCTCATAAGTTATTCTGGTCAACGATTTGCTGAGACCTGTTTGGGGTGGTAAATACAAACTTTGAATATTGATGCGAAGCTCATTATAGACACAATCAAACTTCACTAATGAGTATTTGATTGGCGATGAAGTTTAGGTGCTTTCGACGGAGTATTATATTCCCTACTTCAAAATAATTGCCACAGGAATATATATTACAAAGATATAAGTGCTCGACTAATATGAATGAATTCACGTGTCCCTTAGGATAACATTTCTGAGTAACTTCATTTAAGACAGGCCAGTAATAGTATTACAACGTAAGCTATTTCCAGATAAACAAAATAATACGAGTAGGTGTAGTTTCCTTGAATATAATTCCTATATGTGATTTGTTTACTTCATTACGTAACAAAATTAAGTATAGAAGCTTTATTTACTCCAAGACCGTAGATTTAACCTTAAGGCATTTTGTTATCGTTGTTATAGTTTTTAATCCGACTTTCATCAAATAAGAAACCCTAAAATATGCAAACAAGCATCTCAGTTTATTTACCAAATGCGTAAAAGTTACATAAAAAACCAATCATTTCCGTCATAAAATTTAATATCACAGAAACAACCAAATCCCGAATCGATCTCGCCGTAACAATAATACTTTAGAGGAAAATCTACTTCCTGAGTACGTTCAACAGAGAACTGGGAACGGCGAGTGACTTTGTCAGCTGAATAATTAATGCCTTGGAAGTCGCCTTGCGCTTTTATTTCTGTTTTACTTGTCACGGTGTGCTCCAAACATACCTCAATCTGATGAACGGTCGAGGTCTCGTACCGCCTTTCTTAGCGGTAAAATGTAATGTTTGTGTGCGAGACTCGAGTAAATAAGCTTGTTTGGGTATTGAATTGATCACGACCGAATTGTTTTTGTAATAGCAAACATTTTACTTGCGTTTGTGTAATCAGTTATAACTTGAATGATAAGTCTGACTAAGGAGGATAGTTGCACTGATGAAAGATGACTAATAAAGTAACATTTAATAAAAAATTAATGTTTGAGTTGTAAAATACTCACCATAACAGACTTGCAAAAAACCAACAGCACAAGCATTATTGTGTATCAAAAACATGTAGGTTACTTTAAAAACAAAATTATTCAAGAAGGTGTAAAATCAAACACAATTAAATTAAATTAAACACAATATAGGTATATATTTCACAAGAAAATATATTCAACTAGAAAACCTAATTAAATCACCACACAGTAGGTGAAGATAGTATTTTGTGATAATTATTTTCGTGCAACTAACGTTTTATCTTACATAAAACGAATACCTATTAAACGTTTGAACGGTAACACATTTTAGATACATTGAGGACTTAATAATGCGAAGGCATCAAAGCCGTTATTAACACCGAATAGCATTGAGACCAGCGATAAAACGTACTCATTTACCGAAGTTATAACCAAATAAGACCAGCCCAGACAAACATTACAATTCAAAGTACTTTACTTTACAAAAAAAAGAAAACATTGAAATAATTCAACTACTGTCTACTTTTTCTTTTATTTATTTAAGGATGAATGGAAATTCTGAATTCAAAAGATTTGCAGTGCTTTACTTGATTATCATTTCGGCATTCCCCAACCTCAGACTACTATGAATGAAGTAAAAGACTCTTACTCGAAAATTGAGAAATAATACTTATTAACTTTTGTCTTAACTTAGGTACAAAATTAAATAAATGTAAGTCATAAATCCGACGACCGACGATATTACAGTAAACACATTCCATAACCTACATACATGCATGGTAAATAACCTAAAAGATTTTTACAACCCGCTAACCATCACTGTTGTGCCCACAGAGTACTCCAAAAGCTTTGTAAGCATAATATACCAGTTTAAAAGCTTTTTTTTTAAAAGACCTCAATGATGTAATGGCTCAGCACATTGGATATCAAGGCGGCGCGGCTTCGAGGGCCCGGGTTCGAATTCCAGTCGGGTCAGTGTAGAAATCATAATTTTCTAAAAAGTAACCCGCTTTAGCTTACTAACTTCGGAATCAGGAGCCCTATTTGTACATTGCTCGCTTAGATATAGCTTGTATTTTCTTTTCAAAACTAATTTAAAAAATATACTATTCGTTAACGAACTATCTTTTTTGAAATCTCTGCTGTGCGGATTTCAACAAACTTTCGTTCAAAAATTGCACTGCAATCAATTAATATTACACGCCATATTCAAGCAAGTGATTTAAATATAGAGGCCCTAGTAGGCCTAACATGCACGCCTCGATAGTTTTAATAGCGTCTATAAAATATTTTTATATCCTTAACAACATGTTTAAAACAAATGGATTTTTAAGGCAATCCTTTTTGTTTTTAAAAACTAATGAATACATTAAAGTTAATTAAATCCTTGTTAATATGATTAATATGACGTTTGAAATTTATTGATTGCCGCGATAAATGATAAATAGGTGCGCATCTTAGGCCCGCAGAGCGATACATGTGATTATTCATTTATTTTGTACAGAGTATAAATAATAATTATAAATAAATATCCCTTGGACATTCCCACACATCGCCATCTAGTCCCAAAGTAAGCTACTCAAAGCTTGTGTTATGGGTGCCAGACAACGGATATAATACTTGAATACTTTTTTTGTAGACACATACATGATATACATAGAAAACACCCAGACCAATACAAACAGACATGTTCATGCACACAAATGTTTGTATGGTGCGGGGATCGAACCCGCAACCCGCTGCGTAGTAGGCGATTTCTCGACCGCTACACCAGACGGGTCGTCAAAATTGGTGACCAAGTTATACACTTTATATTATTTAAAGTCTTTAAAACAAATCTTGTGACTTCATACTCGACTGGTGGTATTATTTAGGCATCTCAAACGATCCTCACATAACAATGTTACACACATGAGTTGGAGCACAAAAGCCGATGCTTGCTTTACGAGTACATTCTGACAATACCAATTTTAGAGCCCCGTCGACTTGCAATAGTTACCGGCATTGTTCAGACTTTACGATGCTGACGGCGTTGGGTGTGAGAGATCCTTATTATGGTACCGATTCCGAAGTTCAGTTGAATGTAATTCAAATAAAAAATAAACAGAGATATTACCTAATGCTTTAGAATGTTTTTACACTCACAGTGTCATATTTTATATTCATAAAGATGAAATAAGCTAAACGTCACGCAATTGACGTTTTTATAAGAGACCACTAATTTCGCAGGGTCGGACTGACAGCACGGTAGCTCAATTGGTAAGAGTGTTTGGCCCGGTCTGCCAAAAGGTTGCTGGTTCAAGTCCCGCCCGTGCGCAAATTTTTGGTTTCTTATTTCATCTTTATGAGAGATATTACCTATTTACTGAGTTTTGTGGAACAAATCAAAGTGGTTTTATATGGCATATCAAAGGAATAAATTTGGCCGGCTATTTTCATTAATTCATTGTATAATGAGCACATATTTTTATCAGTAATGGCTATACAGATAGTACAGATAAAGCTTTACATACTAAAATATTGTTATTGATATAGGTGGTCGTAATCAAACATAAAATTATTATCCCTTTGAAATAGAACGACAAGAGCGTTATGTCACTAGCATCAAAGTGTGTCAAAAGAGATGCGAGATGCGATGTAGCAGAACCGTTTTTGGCGGCTGTGATTCAGTTTGGAAGCCCATGAAACCTTTTTTTTAATATTTTAGTATATTTTGAAGAAACAGTTCTCCTGAAACATGGTGTCTTGATCGGTGATTGATACTTGTTCAATACAGCGAAATAGTCATTAAACAGGAAAATTAGTTCAAATCGTAGACTCCTAATACACGTCTTACATTTAGAAATGTGCTTCAAATTTAAAGTACGCAGTTTGATTATTCTATCGTAAAAACGTTAATTTACGTTAAAAGAAAAGACATAATAACATGGGTAATTTATATCTACGAATATTTTGTACAAATAAATAATATTTTGTTTTACACTAGAGTACTACACGTTTTACTATGTTTAATATTTTGTGTCGACTTTTTTTTCATGCTGTAAACTAATATGTTCATTAGGAAAATTGGAGTAAATCACCTGAACGAAAGGTTCTTATTTTAAGCTACAAATGTTACTTACATAAGTTACTGACAGCTTGAATTGGTTTCGTTTGACAGCTTTTACTTGTCCTTCTCTTCCGATAGGAATATTAATTTTATGTATTCAAATCGATTTGACATGTGTGACTAATTCTGACCATACTTTATTATACATTGATTTTAAAACGGTATATCAAAATAAATAATTTGGTCTCGGTACAAACCCAATTTTCTTTAGAGGTCTGTGTAAGAAACCATCGTAATACAAACCAGCTAATGGCTTAAACTGCCCCGAGTTTTCATATAGCGAATCCGAAGAAAAGTTTTTCCATCTTTCATCCTGAGCTGGTGGTAGAAACGCTTCTTTTTCGTAAACTTCAGTTGTAAGTAGCAGGTTATTTATTAGACTATTGTCGTAATAAGCGGCAGCGTAAGATCCGCCTCCTTCGGTAGATGTAGTATTAAGAATATCATTCACTTGCGTACCGTTCATATTTGCAAGATTCTGCCAATTATTATCATCTATTGGAGGTAGTTCCGTATCTTTATCAGCTTCTGTGGTGAGTTGTAAAGTAGTAACAAATTCGTTATTATATATAGCAGTTGGATAACCGTCAGCTGGACTATCAGTAGAGTTAGTGATTACAGTATTGTTTTCTTTATCAGTTACGTTGACCTCTGTAGATGCATCCGTGATGTTTTTTATTGGAATCGTAGAGGTTTCCAGAGAAGTATTATTGCCACTTGCTATATTCGTACTGGATGTTTGATTAGCTTGTCTTACTGTATCTTCAACAGCTTCACTGTCTTGATCAATCTTGGGAGAATCCCTTTTTGCGGTTTGTTTAACTTTAACATATCCATATTCATTATCCACTTCATTAGCTTCGGTAATTGTTAATTTGACAGGTTTATTCAAATTCTGTTTAATGTTATTGTCATATTCTTGAGACTGGTAATCATTAAAAGTTTTCAGAATACTCACGGTTTGCTGCTGATTTATTGTCGGCAAGACTATAATTGGCACGACTGGACCCAATTGAAACGCTTCATCATATCCGATTTTATATCCATGGAGATATCCGAGTAATGCAAACAAACGTTTCTCTTTTTTGCTTACAATCTTACTATCACCTAAAATAAAAACACACTTAGAGAAACTAAAGGAACATAATAATGATTTGCCTGCAGCTTTTTAAAAACTCATTAAAACTTACAAAGAATAAAAAATAAAAAATGCGACAGAATTAGCACCAAACATCTGTTCGAATACATTTTGCGGCAGTTAATGGCAAACTAGTGATATTTTTATCACGCTAAGTATGCACAATCGTGAATGTAAACGCAAAATTTTCACATAAACTTCGTCACTACGTTTATTTATGCAGGTACAGTTAAAGACTGAACAAGCTTAATTTAACCTTTTTTTGTATATACCGAACTATCACTTAAAAGTCGTAAGTAATTACAACTAATGTAAGGTTCCCTTAATTGTGGATTGGTTCCTATCTTCAGGTCTAATTTTAAGATGGCGTACGTATATTTCACTGACATATAAAAGGAGGCTTACAATTTGACGTGTACGTGTGTATGAAATATGTTCGTTAGCTATTTTTACAGTAATGGTTTTAATATACTCAAATATAGTTTTTTGTAGGTTTTCTATACTAATATTATAAAGCTAAAGAGTTTGTTTGAATGCGCTAATTTCAGGAACTACTGGACCTGTGATGAATAGTTTTTTTTACCGAGCAAGGTTTTAGGCTATAAAACATCGCACTGCGACAGGGGAGGGATATAAATATAAAAAAAACATAGTTATAATCCAAGCTTTCTCAAAACTAAAGATTTTTTGCCTAAGTAAATAGGTAATCCTGTTTTCATTCAATTTGACCTGATTATATTCCCCTTTGCGTATACTAAGTGAAGTGAAATCGAAAATAAACATAAGCCGTATCAAAATGCGGGCTCGTCGTGCATAAGCACTATTGTTCTTTCAAAATTTCGCTTTTCTTATCTAAACATGACTGTTATCTATACTTCACTTGCGAAATTCCGTAAATATGTTTTCTAAAATACACCTCAGTTTAGATGAGGCATGATGGCATGATTGAAATGAGGCATGAAGCCTTATTTCAAATCTTTTGCCTCAATGTAGCGTGTGATATACATTTTAAATGTTTTGTTTTCGAATTCAAACTGGATAAACTCCACACAAATGTGATGACGATAAAGAATTTTGTAAGTTATTACGTCAATATATAACGTGATTTTCGTTGATTTTCAATCTATTTTCGAACAGAAATCTCTGGTAATATTGACGTCAGTAATTCAAAAATAGGTCTCCTGGTCTTAGATTCGCTTAAAAATTATGGATAAAATTATAACTTTACCTAGAAAATTAGCATTTCATGACTCAATTACATGCGTAAATTGTAATTAAATAAAGTTATCGAAACATGAATTTCTGTATCTTTTCTTTTGAATGAAACTCATCAAAATTAATACTCTATGAAAACCAATACCGTGAGCAAATATAAAATATCCATCATTGAGATCTCCGAAAGACAAGGCATCTTTTATTACTTCGTCGTCGCTTTTACTGGAGGAAATATCCTTTGATACAAATAATATTCAAAGCCTAAGGGAGACAGAGATATGAATGACAGGTGAAACAAAGCCGTGTTTGGTTTTCCTTCGATGTGTACATTACATTTCTATGCAAAACACGATAAGACACTTTCTTCCAATAATCGTGGAAGAATTCCGATGGAGACATTTAAATTGATATTTTGAAGATACGATATTGAGTAAGAGTATGGTAACTCGATCTTGTAGGTAATTATGAATTATTTACTTCCTGTATATTTCATTTCTTTAACATATGATGTAAGTGTTAACTAATATGTGTATAAAATCATTTTCTGTTAGCCGACGATTAAAAAACTTGTTAATCGAACCGCAAAGTATGAATATTACTTACTTTGACGATCTCCGTGGTGTAGTGGCTAAGAACCTGGTTTCAAGCGCCGCTCCAAGGTCCCAGGTTCGATTCCCGGTCGGGACAATATAGAAATCAAAAATTTCTATATCGTCTCGGGTCTGGGTTTTGTGGTATCACCGTTGTGTCTGATTTCCATAATACAAGTGCAATAGCTACTTACTTTGGGATCAGAGCAATGTATGTGATTGGTGTCCAATATATATTATTATTGTATGACCTACTTGATCAGCGACCTTCCATGTATGGTAACAAAGAAAATAATAATCTTTTATTTCTTAATAATGTCACATGTCTTTAAACTGAATTTGTTATTATAGTAAATAAATTGTATCACATACGAAGCGGGGGCGGTGACACGTCACGTCGAGCCGTTGACAGGATCGATGAAGGCGCGTCATTTGTTCTGGGACTCTACTCATGCTAAAAGGTATTTTAACCAGACTACGACAAACCCAAAAGGGAGGGTTACATTTTGAGCAGTCTATATATTTATGTGGATTCCACATTTAATAATGCGGCTAAACTGCTGCCCTGAAATCAAATTTGTTGAAGTATAATATGATAACAGCCTATGCTACCATTTGTTAAAAGCAACATGTTCGTACTTCTTGTGCCAAATGAAAATTGCTCATTGAGGGGGGGGGGGGGTATATTATTGTGCATCACTTTGCGGTTTTGCTAACATTAAAATCGCATACATAAGCCATCTTGTTCTTTTTTATTAACTTGCAAAGTTGCAGAAAATAATTATGACCTAAAAATATGAATCGAATGTCTGATTTCGGATATTTTTATGAATAATCATAGAAAGCAATTTAAAAAGCCACCAGGCAGAAAATTATAGCCTATAATAATTTGCAGTAATTTTCATTTGGTAAACGATGTACCAAACACAAGTGGAGTCGCGAACATTTTTTTTAGTCGGATAACAGTTTTTTTTTACCAATATATTTGATTGCATCGTTGGTCTAGATGATCAGTTGTCTTACCTCTGACAGGCTAAGCGTAACTTAGGTTACCTATCAAGAAATATCACTGTAATAGGATGATGTTATTAAGTTTAGCTATCACATCCTACTACCTCTTTCGAAAATGCCAGATTTCGAGGATATTAGAGTTGTCGTATTTTGCATATAGTAATCGTTTTGTAGTTGCATCAAGACTGAATTCCATTTCATTCGCCTCTCTTACTCAAGCGGGCGCAGATTAATACTCGTACAAAATAAAAAAATAAACAAAAATATTGACTTTCTGAGTAGAACCCCTCCCGCGATGACATCTGCAGAACTTGTCACGTCCACGATGTATACAACGAGGCTGTACGAGGTGTATTTTACGACTAGGTACTACTTATTTGAACTGTGTCGGTGGCGCAGCCGTAAGAGGGTCGCACTTTATAGCGACGGCTGCGCCAGAGGTCCCGGGTTCGATCCCCGG
Organism: Pyrausta purpuralis; assembly: GCA_963924145.1. Classification (NCBI taxonomy): domain Eukaryota; kingdom Metazoa; phylum Arthropoda; class Insecta; order Lepidoptera; family Crambidae; genus Pyrausta; species Pyrausta purpuralis. The sequence goes on along the minus strand of OZ001651.1, from coordinate 15,226,768 downwards.
GTTGGGCCAAAAATATATACCTGAGTTTTTCTGTTCAGAAATTCTTAGGGTAGCCTTGAGTTTGGAAGTAGGCGGTGTTTAAACCCCGTGATTCGGAAAAGCACGTAAAGCAGTTGGTCCTGCGCCTGATTTCTCTCCGGTCGTGTCATGCGGTCATAATGTGAGTAAATAATAAAATTTTGCTTCCGTTTTGCCAATACACGAGGCAATTTAGGGTACGATCTAAGGTCCTCCCCACCACTTCCCCGATATCGGGTCTGATTTTAGGGTCGTGTGTAGCCCACTTTAGATTGCTGTCCCATCGGGCTATGGGCGTGAAAGGAATAGAAAGTGCACCTGTGTTTGCACACACACTCTTGTGCACTATAATATGTCCCGCGCAGTCGGTTAGTCATTGTGACTGGCCACCGTAGTCGAAATCGGCTAGGTGGACTACAACAATTACTACTTATTTATCTTTATTTTTAAACGTAGCACATACTCTTTATTATACTTAAACAATTATAATTAATATGCTATAGATAAAACTGAGCTAAATTACTGAGTGTAACACAATAGAATTGGATTCAATGAATTGTTATTACTCACGTACGCTAGTAATAGAAGTTCTATATTGGCAATGCCAAAAGTTTAAATGTATTTTGAATTTATTTATAACTTCACGATTCATTTGTGATATTTTTTCTTACTTAACCTATATCTTGTATGTTTTAATAGATCAATGATACAAATAACAATAAATAAAGCATCTGTAATTATGACAATGATACTGTTTTGGTATAACATAAATAATTAACAATTATTGAACAAAGCTTGAATACAAGCGCCATTCTCGCTATTATTAACCGTCGAAAATAAAAGTTGAAGGTTTTCAATTCGAGACGAACAATTTATTTTTGGAGTCGGTGCCATCACTTTGACCACCTCAAGCATCAACTATCAGAGCACCGAGTCCAAAAAGAATTGGTCGCCTTAAATGTATTCCTTCACTTTAAAGGTTCAAGAGTTTTTAAAGGTTTTTAGTGCATTTCGGTTTTGAGGTCTGATTTTAAATATTCCGTTGCGGTTTTCTTTACATTAATTCATTGCTCTTAATTTAAATGCAGGTTTAAGCAAAATTAGTTCCTTATCTCTTGAAAACACGGAAGAAATCTTCGCTGGTTTTCATATATATTCTGGAGTAAGGAAGAAAGGCGTACCGCAGAACGAACGCATCGCAGCACCCGTCTTGTGCTATGCAGTTCTAGCAGTAAACGAATAGCTTTGAACAAAATGTGAACAATGCAATTACAAAATGTGGCTAATTGTGGTAAATGAGGGTACTATTTTATTTAATTTATTTAGGGCTGATTTTTCAATGGTCAGATAAGAAATATTCGTCGAACAAAATACAATACGATTAATTTGAAAACGTCGCCTAATTGTCAGCAATCATAAGTACCTGTCATTTTTAAAATCTGTCGCTTTATAATCCACGAACTGTCAGGTGAATGTCTATAGTTTTCGTGGTTTATTTTATTATGACTTATTCACTTTTTTTTTCTCGTTTTCTTTGAAATTGTAATTTTGAAGGTTTTGGTTTGTTCAAAATGTAATGTAATGGAAACTTAATTGATTTTGGTGTAATCGTTAAATGTTATTTATATTCATTTCCGTATATTGATATACATTCCGTATTTTGACGACCCGTCTGGTGTAGTGGTCGAGAAATCGCCTACAATACAAACATATTTTGTGTGTATGAACATGTCTGTTTGTATCGGTCCGGGTGTTTTCTATGTATATCATGTGTGTATTTACAATTAGAACTGTAGTCGCTGTTGCTCGAAGTACGAGCGGAAGGGCACGGCGTGACGTCACCGTCAGTAAAAGTTCAAAGTGCGAAGATAGGAGTTTATTCCACAGTCTTGAGGTACAAAATAGGGTGCGGACCTTACAGATTAAAATAATATGGGATTACTAGATGTCCAAGATGGTAAAAACCAATAAGGTGCGTTCTAGGAACCCAAGGAATGGATTGGATTGGATTGATTTTACATACAAAGCTAAAACAATAACATGTTCAGCGCGAGTTACGTATGATCAGCGCCATCTATTGTCAGGTAGTGGGACTAATATATGGGCTTACTTATAAGCTAATATTGAGAAGCGCCATCTAGAGCCTGGTAGCAAAACTAATGTATAAGTTGACATAATTGTAGGTGTGTTACAGAACGTATTTAAGTATTATATCCGTTGTCTGGCACCCATAACACGTGCTTTGAGTAGCCAACTTTGGGACTAGATGGCGATGTGTGGGAATGGCGAAAGTTTATTTATTTATTATTTATTCCATAATAACTGTATGTTTCCCTAATAATAATAATAAAATAAAATAACTATAGTACCACAAAAAATCCTTTTACATACAATTGGAAAATAGTGATAATCTTTTCTTATCGTTATGTCGAGGACAGACCTCCTTACTTTATATCTTTGACTAAGATGTTGTCAAAGCCTAAGTTTAAAAACCGGCCAAGTGCGAGTCGGACTCGCGCACTGAGGGTTCCGCGCCTACTTAAACGAAATTAGGGAATCCACTTACTTCCACTTAGGTAAAATATCACAATATTTTGTTGACAGCAAATATAACTTTGTTTTTCATAGTGTTTGTATGAAGAACAAAGTTATGTTTGTGGTTGTTGAAAATGAGCTATATCTCAAAAACTACTAGTTCGATATCGTCCAGACTAACTATTTTTGTTGAAAGTTTTTGTTAAGATCTACTTTATATTTTTTTTTCAAAATTTACGATCCCTTAGGTTAGAAGTAAGATTGGGGGGCATTTTACAACTTTGGATGCGTATATCTATCAAACGTTAGACTTTAATAGAAAATGGTTTTAGGAACCTCTATGTCATTTTAAAACCATTTTATCCATAGACACACTACACGCTTAAGTATGTAAAAAAAACGGTTTTAGTTGTATGCATGGGAGCCCCCTTAAATATCATTATTTTTTGTGTGATGCTTTTAATTACAGAAAAAAGGGGCTGTGGCATACCGACGGACAGACAGACAGACAGACAGGCAGACAGACTGAAATGACGAAACTATAAGGGTTCTGTTTTTGCCATTCGGCTACTTAAAAAGAATTATTTTTTTGTTTTCATAGTCTTCAAAAACGGCTGTCTAGTTTTTCAATATTCCTAAAATATAGTTTTCTTTGCCGTCCTTCCATCCGTACTATTTATTTGTGTAATTTGTTGCATTTTATCACGTGAACGAATACGATGTAATATTTACCCATAACGATTGAAAGGTTAACTTGAAATCAATAATTTAACAATTTTTCTATAAACATATGCAAAAAAAGAGATTCCATAGAAATGACACGGGCTAGGTGACAATTTATCATGGAAAGTAATATATTGTTTTTCAGCCTTTGTTTCCAGGAGAAAGTTGATAACTTCGATTCATTCCTTACTTACCTGCCTTAGGTACCCCTATAAATTAGTTTTGAAGCAACTTGGGCATACATAAAAGAAAGCACCAGTCACCAATCATAACATTGTTGAATTTGTCTTGGCCCAAAACATGTTAATTACCATAAAATGAAAAGCAAAAAGCGCGAAGTACGAAACAAAAATCACTTAAATCCCTAGTAATCTTATAATCCTAGCATCATGTTTGCAGATTTTACTCATACAAAATGCACAAAAGGTAACGCAATGAAAACACACTAATCCAAAATTTGAAACTGTTGCCAATTGCCATACATTTGGACTTGTGGCAAATTGTTATGGCCGTTGTAATTCGGGCATTACCCACAATGCGACAGTGCATTTTGGATGCATGACCAATTTAGTCCAATATTCTAACTTCCTCCGTTTATTACTAACGTGAGGTGGCGGAGTAACTTCTGTCCTATAACTACTTAAGTTTATGGGCTGTACAGTGGATGTTGTAAGTTCAGTTAGTAACTGCCTAATAGTGGCCCGTGGTGTTAACGTGCTGTCATTATGATGTGAAAGTGATGAGTGCCCTACGATGTATAGACAGGTAAAGAGAAAAGGTAGTAAATCTATGTAGATTTTAGCCTATTTTTAGTAAATATCGAAAAAATCGAATCGAAAAAAAATATCATATCATTAATTAATTACCTATTATTACAAATTGAACCGCCTTCAAAAATAACACTAAAAGGACTAAAATAACGCTTATAGGAAAAACAAACTCATTTGAAGTCGGTGCATGTGTGTGTACGTAGACTGCTGCTGCCCATTAAGGTTGACATCTAGCATTATTTTAGTCATTTTAGTGTTTGTGTTTGAATGCGGTATTTTTTTTAATAAATTATATTTTTCGTTGTTTTTAATAATTGTACAATTACAATGTACCTGATTAAACTAAAATAGTTATTTAAATCTTGTCCTCCATGTAACACAAATACTTTAGTGAAACCGCATCAAAATCGGTCCAGCCGAACGCGAGATATTCGCGGACAAACATACAGGTTGAACTGAGAACCTTTTTTTTAAGTTAAAAAGGGCTCGTTTAAAGTATTAGTTGTTAAGGCAAACATTACTGAAGAATAAGAACATTTTTCTCTTATAATTAATTTCTGTTTTATTAAAAAGAAAGTAAAAACTGACAGAAAGTTAATCGAATGTTAGTTAACTCATTCCATTTTCAATCGAATATAAAACATCCTATGTAAGGACCTCGGTATCTTAAGATACTGAATATAAATATATCATAGCATCTTAACCGTCTGTGATGGCTCATACAAAATGCACAGCGAGCGATATTTTATCTTAAGATTAAATATTATCGTATCTTAGCCATGTATGATGCACTTAAGGGTCTAAAAGTGTACTCTTAAAGTGACGCTAGCGTCATTTCTCAATGATATAAACATCTTATGACAAGAAAACTGCTCATTGTTTAAAATTTTCGACAAGCGGACAAACGGACGAACAAAACGGACTTATACCGACTTCACGTCAGTAAAGAACCTTTCCATATAAAGTATTCACGCAAATCTAAAACAATAGTCGTCTCATACAAAGTTTCGCAAGTGAGTGCTGGTCAAGGTACTAAGAACTAAGTTGCAAGTTGCGAGGGAAGAGGAGTTAGTTATGCACTTACGGACGTAAGTTGCATGCGAGTAAATCAAAAGATCTCCAGCTCGAGACTGTTTTAGACTGAGTCTATTTTAGTAACTCCTACCGAAATCTTCATACACTTTGGAACATAGCTGGACAGTTCGACTGTCTTATACTTATTGGCCAAACTGATAGTGCAGTGCGGTTATTTTTGTGATAAATCAAGTAATAGAGGAAATTTAAATATAATGTCGCTGTCCACTCTTCAAGCGCCTTTAAAACGTTTTCTAATGAGATAAAAGATAATCTTGATTATGTTCGAATAAAAAACCAAAAAAAATAAATATAAATTTTTGAGTATAAAACAATTTACCTACTATACTTCACTAAACAGTTTTTCAAACAAGATTCATTATTTTCAGACTTGAGTGTTATATTTTTGTTTCAGTTTTATTTGGATTTTAGTGTTATATTTTTGTTTGAGACTCTTCTAATTTTGGAGTACGTTTAAAACAAACCAAACTAACTACATTTGACTCAAGTAAGAAGGCGTAGAAAAGTGCTTAACGAATAAAACAAAAATAAGCTCCTCTTTATCAACATTCTTTTGTTTACTCTGTTAAGAATCGTAAGTCTTTAAATGTATGTAAAACATGGCGACTTGAATACACACTTTACTTTTTAATCGACTTCAAAAAAGGAGGAGGTTATCAATTCGACTGTATGTTTTTTTTTTTGTATGTTTGTTACCTCATATCTCAGTCGTTTGTCGACCGATTCGAAAAATTATTTCGCCTACTTAGAGGGTATAACTTCTAGTTGGTCCCATTTTTTAAAATTTGGGATCTGATGATGGGGTCTTGGTGTAATCGAGGGAAACCCTCAAATTTTAAAGACACGTATAGTGTTTCTTTACTTGAATCTTAATGTTACATGTTGTTCCGTCTAATAGTCAACATCTTGTGGGGCTGAGCTGATGGTGGAACTCCTTAACGCTTAGGAGTTCAGTTATTATAATGAAAGAACTTATAATAGGTAGTTTGTAGCTTCATAAAAACAGAGTCATAAGGTGCCCACCCCCCACCCCCCCCCATTCTCCTGTAAACTTTAAAAATGAAGAAATAAAATTAACTTTGAAAAAAGTAAAAACCGACTTCAAAACCAAAATGCACTAAAAAGTCTTAAATAAACTCTCGACTATTGAAAGGAAAGGAACTCATTTTAAGCAAACTATTTCTTTTTGGAGTCGGTGCCATCACTTTGACCATCAAGCAACAATTATCACAGCATCAATTTGGCTAGGTATAAGACAGCCGAACTGTCCAGCTATGTTCCGAAGTGAATGAAGATTTCGGTAGGAGTTACTAAAATAGACTCGGTCTAAAACAGTCTCGAGCTGGAGATCTTTTGATTTACTCGCAACTTGCGGACGTAAGTGCATAACTAACTCCTCTTCCCTCGCAACTTGTAACTTAGTTCTTAGTACCTTGACCAGCACTCACTTGCGAAACTTTGTATGAGACGACTATTGTTTTAGATTTGCGTGAATACTGTATATGGAAAGTTTTTTTTTAACTGACGTGAAGTCGGTATAAGTCCGTTTTGTTCGTCCGTTTGTCCGCTTGACGAAAATTTTAAACAATGAACAGTTTTCTTGTCATTAGATGTTTAAATCATCGAGAAATGACGCTAACGTCTCTTTAAGAATAAACTTTTGGACCCTTAGTGCATCACACACGGCTGAGATACGATAATATTTATTTTAAAATAAACTATCGCTCACTATACATTTTGTATGAGCCATCACAGACGGTTAAGATGCTATGATATATTTATATTAAGTATCTTAAGATACCGAGGTCCTTACATTATAGGGTGTTTTATATTCGATGCAATATGGAATGAGTTAAATAACATTCGATAAACTTTTCGTCAGTTTTTAATTTATTTTTAATAAAAAAAAACAGAGAAAAACGTACTTATTGTTCAGTTATGTTTTTCTTAACAACTAATACTTTAAGCGAGCCATTTATAACCAACTTCAAAAAAAAAGGTTCTCTGTTCAACCTGTATGTTTGTTAGGGCGTATGTATGTATGTCCGCGAATATCTCGCGTTTAGCTGGACCGATTTTGATGCGGTTTTCACTAAAGTATTTGTTACACGGAGGACAAGGTTTTAGTTACTATTTTAGTTCAATCAGGTACATTGTAATTTAAACAATTATTAAAAACAACGATAAATATAATTTAATAAAAAAAAATCTCTTTACCTGTCTATACATCGTAGGGCACTCATCACTTTCAAATCATAATGACAGCACGTTAACACCACGGGCCACTATTACCCAGTTACTAACTGAACTTACAACATCCACTGTACAGCCCATAAACTTATGTAGTTATAGGACAGAAGTTACTCCGCCACCTCACGTTAGTAATAAACGGAGGAAGTTAGAATATTGGACTAAATTGGTCATGCATCCAAAATGCACTGTCGCATTGTGGGTAATGCCCGAATTACAACGGCCATAATAATTTGCCACAAGTCCAAATGTATGGCAATTGGCAACAGTTTCAAATTTTGGATTACTGTGTTTTCATTGCGTTACCTTTTGTGCATTTTATATGAGCAAAATCTGCAAACATGATGCTAGGATTATAAGATTACTAGGGATTTAAGTGATTTTTGTTTCGTACTTCGCGCTTTTTGCTTTTCATTTTATGGTAATTAACATGTTTTGGGCCAAGACAAATTCAACAATATTATGATTGGTGACTGGTGCTTTCTTTTATGTATGCCCAAGTTGCTTCAAAACTAATTTATAGGGGTACCTAAGGCAGGTAAGTAAGGAATGAATTGAACTTATCAACTTTCTCCTGGAAACAAAGGCTGAAAAACAATATATTACTTTCCATGATAAATTGTCACCTAGCCCGTGTCATTTCTATGGAATCTCTTTTTTTGCATATGTTTATAGGAAAATTGTTAAATTATTGATTTCAAGTTAACCTTTAATTCGTTATGGGTAAATATCACATAGTATTCGTTCACGTGATACAATGCAAAAAATTACACAAATAAATAGTACGGATGGAAGGACGGCAAAGAAAACTATATTTTAGGAATATTGAAAAACTAGACAGCCGTTTTGGAAGACTATGAAAACAAAAAAATAATTCTTTTTAAGTAGCCGAATGACAAAAACAGAACACTTATAGTTTCGTCATTTCAGTCAGTCTGCCTGTCTGTCTGTCTGTCTGTCCGTCCGTATGCCACAGCCCCTTTTTTCTGTAATTAAAAGCATCACACAAAAAAATAATGATATTTAAGGGGGCTCCCATGCATACAACTAAAACCGTTTTTTTACATACTTAAGCGTGTAGTGTGTCTATGGATATAATGGTTTTAAAATGACATAGAGGTTCCTAAAACCATTTTCTATTAAAGTCTAACGTGTGATAGATATACGCATCCAAAGTTGTAAAATGCCCCCCCATCTTACTTCTAACCCAAGGGATCGTAAATTTTGAAAAAAATATATAAAGTAGATCTTAACAAAAACTTTCAACAAAAATAGTTAGTCTGGACGATATCGAACTAGTAGTTTTTGAGATATAGCTCATTTTCAACAACCACAAACATAACTTTGTTCTTCATACAAACACTATGAAAAAAAAAATAGGGAAAAATACTGTTATTATGGAATAAATAATAAATAAATAAACTTTCGACATTCCCACACATCGCCATCTAGTCCCAAAGTTGGCTACTCAAAGCACGTGTTATGGGTGCCAGACAACGGATATAATACTTAAATACGTTCTGTAACACACCTACAATTATGTCAACTTATACATTAGTTTTGCTACCAGGCTCTAGATGGCGCTTCTCAATATTAGCTCGCGCTGATTAAGTTTTAATCAACATCATAAGTAAGCCCATATATTAGTCCCACTACCTGACAATAGATGGCGCTGATCATATGTAACTCGCGCTGAACATGTTTTTGTTTTAGCTTTGTATGTAAAATCAATCCAATCCAATCCATTCCTTGGGTCTCTAGAAAGCACCTTATTGGTTTTTACCATCTTGGGCATCTAGTCTCTCCAATACGTTAGTGGATATTTTGGGTTTCTAGAACGCACCTTATTGGTTTTTACCATCTTGGGCATCTAGTAATCCCATATTATTTTAATCTGTAAGGTCCGGACCCTATTTTGTACCTCAAGACTCCACAGTCTTGAGGTACAAAATATTTATTCCACAATAAACTCCTATCTTCGCACTTTGAACTTTTACTGACGGTGACGTCACGCCGTGCCCTTCCGCCCGTACTTCGAGCAACAGCGACTACAGTTCTAATTGTAAATACACATATGATATACATATAAAACACCCGGACCGATACAAACAGACATGTTCATACACACAAAATATGTTTGTGTTGTGCGGGGATCAAACCCGCAACCCGCTGCGTAGTAGGTGATTTCTCGACCACTACACCAGACGGGTCGTCAAAATACGGAATGTATATCAATATACGGAAATGAATATAAATAACATTTAACGATAACACCAAAACCAATTAAGTTTCCATTACATTACATTTTGAACAAACCAAAACCTTCAAAATTACAATTTTAAAGAAAACGAGAAAAAAATATAGGGAATAAGTCATAATAAAATAAACCTCGAAATCTATTGACATTCACCTGACAGTTCGTGGATTTGCTTCTTAAATTGAAATAAAGTTGAGGCAAATATATCGACCCCTGGATCGATGAATTACTAACATAGCATAAAAAAATACTAACACATATTACTACCTGGCTAAGAGCCGATTTTTCAAGGGTCAGATAAAACTTATCAGACTGATAAATTATAAAGCGACAGATTTTAAAAATGACAGGTACTTATGATTGCTGACAGTTAGGCGAAGTTAATTTTTAATTATCTTTAACAAAAGTTCAGAAAGAGGTCGCTGAAACTTAAACAAAGGTTAGCATCTAATTATTTAAACCGAATCTATTGCCTAAGTCTATTTTCAGGTCCGCTATGTTTTAATAGGAATATTAAATTTAAATAAAATAAATGTAATGTGTGTATGTGTATGTATTAGGTATTAAAAAATAATAGCCGAATGCAATGTAATTCTTCTAATGATATGGTCTAATCTGTAGGGTGATTCAAAACGTTTGATAAACCATTGGTTTGGGTTTCAGCTATATTTTCTATTCATTTTTAAATAATTATCGCATTTTGGTCGGATGTCGATATGTCAATATGTCAATATTGTAACAAATGTAATAAAATAACATAATAAAATAGTTGCCTCGGATAAATCCATGTTATTATAATTTTAATAACATGTGAAAGTTATCGACTAGTAACTCAATCCGTAATAACCGAAGAGCTCTGAATCGGGGGGCTGGTGTCTAGATACTAGTAGTATTATATTATCTGGGCTAGAGCAAACCCATCTCATATGAAAATCATATTAGCTTTATAAAAATATATTTTCTTTCTTCAAAATACTTGATTTGAAGAGTTCCAACGTAATACCGATTCTTCGCATCAATGAAAACTAATAACATGATTAACTAAATAACCACAAATCTTTATACGCCATTCAGATGTCTTCTATAACTGCGCAGCTATCAGTGGACGATAATAATTTTGAACAATCATTATTAGATTAAACGAAAAGATAATGCTGGGACTTCTGGGCCTTGTAGTAAGTGTTGTGAGTAAAGGATATGTGAGTGATCAAGTGTTGTGTTGTAAAAGAAGATAAATTGGCTAAAGTGAACCGAAAACAGAGATCACCATCTACCGAGAAACAAAAAACCGGCCAAGTGCGAGTCAGACTCGCGCACTGGGGGTTCCGTGCCAACTTTAACTGAATTAGTGAATCCACTTACTTCTACTTAGTAAAATACCACAAAATTTTGTTGACTGCAAACATAACTTTGTTTTTCATAGTGTTTGTATGAAGTACAAAGTTATGTTTGCGGTTGTTGAAAACATGCTATATCTCAAAAACTACTCGTTCGATCTCGTCCAAACCAATTTTCATTGAAAGTATTTGATACGATCTATGTTATATATTTTTTTCCAAATTTACACTCTCTTGGTTTAGAAGTTAGATGGGGGGGGGGACGCCCATTTTACCACTTTGGAAGCGGATAGCTATGAAACGTTAGACTTTAAAAGAAAATGGTTTTAGGAACCTCAATATCATTTTAAAAGACCTATCCAAAGACCCCACACGCATAGGTTTGACATTTTTTTTTTTTTTTGGGTTTTAGTTTCATGTATGGGAGCCTTAAATGACAGTATTTTTTATTTTTTGTATGAAAATCGGTAAGCGGTTAACAGGATACATCTTTCTACTAAATTTCAACTGTGTAATGCTAATAGTTACAGAATAAAATGGCTGTGACATACGGACGGACAGACAGACAGACAGACAGACAGACAGACTTGACGAAACTATAAGGGTTCCGTTTTTGCCATTCGGCTACGGAACCCTAAAAAGCAAGGTAAGCTCTTTTTAGGGTTCCGTAGCCGAATGGCAATAAACGGAACCCTTACAGTTTCATCGTTTAGGAACTCCGTGGTGTAGTGGCTAAGCACGCTGGTTTCAAGGCGTCGCTGCTCCGAGATCCCGGGTTCGATTCCCGGTCGGTTCAATATAGAAATCAAAATTTTCTATATTGTCTCGGGTCTGGGTGTTGTGGTACCATCGGTATGTCTGATTTCCATAACACAAGTGCTACTTATTTTAGGTCAGAGCAATGTATGTGATTAACTGTTTTACGATTCTCATACAAAAAATAATAATATTTAAGGGGGCTCCCATACATGAAACTAAAACCTAAAAACCTGATATTTTATTGAACCTTTACGTGTAGGGTGTCGATGGATAGGTCTTTTAAAATAATATTCTCAAAACCATATTCTCTTAAAATTTAGCGTTTGAGAGACAGACCCTTCCAAAGCGGTAAAATGGGCGTCCCCCCACCTAACTTTTAAAAATAAGCTAGTGTAAATTTTAAAAAATATACATGATCTAGATCTTCACAAAGACTTTCAACGAAAATTGGTTTAAACGAGCTCAAACTAGTATTTTTTGAGATAGAGCACATTTTTAATAATTTTTTTTGAGATAGAGCACACTTTCAATAACCGCAAATATCACTTTGTTATTCATACAAATCTCTTATTCAGTTAAATTTGGCACGGAACCCTTAGAGTGCGAGTCCGACTCGCATGTGGACGGTTTTTTACTTTAAATAATGTTTTATCAAAGGTCTTTATTGGTAAACAAAAGCTAGTTCTTGTTATTGTATTCTAGAGTCAATCAATATTTTGTTGACTCCTAAGTTCTATTTGCTCACATCGTTTCAAGTTACTGACCTACATAGACACACAGCAAATAACTATACATACCTAACGTTAACATGTCATGGGTGAAGATATACATTCCAATAGGTTATTGGCGTATCTTCGGAGGTCTGCCCAAGGGAGCCCGAATAGACCGCTACCCGCTACCTTCGTGTCGGCTCCCTAGCCGCTGTTTTGCTGCTTGTTACCTTGTTATTATCATATTTGCTGTGTTATTGCGTTTGATATGTTTATGAGGATTCATAGTATGAGGAAACACTTATGTGTACTATTTCACTATCGAATAAAAGAAATGATGTGATATTAAATACCTGACTTATCTTTGTGCAAATAGGTTCGTGTCTTCATAACTTTAATTGTAAATCAAAATATGTGAAACTTGCAGTTTTGATAGGCACGAGAAAATCTATTTGACGACCCATCTGGTGTAGCGGTCGAGAAATCGCCTACTACGCAGCGGTACAAACATTTTTGTGCATGAACATGTCTGTTTGTATTGGTCTGGGTGTTTTCTATGTAAATCATGTATGTATTGACAATTAAAAAGTATTTAAGTATTATATCCGTTGTCTGGCACCGATAACACAAGCTTTGAGTAGCTTACTTAGGGACTAGATGGCGATGTGTGGGAATGTCCAAAGGATATTTATATTTGTTTTCTTTTTTTTAAAGTTTTAGATTACTTCATCATTATCGCCCAAGGGCATCCACTGCTGAACATAGGCCTCCCCCACGACTATCCACAGCGACGTGAGCGGTCTGCATCTAATTTGATCCTGCCATCTTTACAAGGTCGTCCGTCCATTTTCTCGGTGGACGTCCCACGCTACGCTTTCGGTCGAAGGGTCTCGAATCTAGAACTTTTCTGCCCCAACGGCAATCAGTTCTTGGCGATATATACCCTGCCCACTGCCACTTGAGCTAGATAGCTTACCAGAAAGAAAATAAATATTGCTAATTTTCGTTCTTTTTTCCTGAATTAAAGTTATCTGTACGGCAAACATTTTAAGTTTGAAGATTTACAAAAATAAGATGATCATCGCATAACAAGTACTATCCGCCCTCAATATCGCTTCGTTTAAATTTTAAGTCCGGTTCGGTTCGATCGGTTGCCAATGCCACCGCTGAAAACGCCACAGCCCCAATCTCACTTTTGCTACCTTTTGTACATGTCCACATTTACATAAAGAGCCTGCCTGGTCCTTAGGGCCTCCTTCCCGGTTTTCCATTTTGTGTTCGAAATAGTCCTGTGGAGAAACATCATCGATATTTTGAGGACAGTGCTAGTATTGTTATGTTTTTATGTAGCAACCGACAGTCAATAAAAACTTTTTAAACGTTACAATTACTGACCTTGTGCTTCAACATCGTTAAAATTTATGTATGAATGATTTAATTACTTGTTGGCTTACGAAGTACATACGTAAATATGTACTTATGATAAATTCACTCAGAAACGTTAGTTTGCTTTGATGTTTAATTATTGACATCTAAACGATTGGAGATTCATGCGTAAGGTAGTTTTTTTTATTATTATATTTGCAGTATATGTAGTTCCTTTTTAACCGACTCCAAAAAAGGAGATAGTTATCAATTCGACTGTATGTTTTTGTCTCTTTATTGTGGCTGTGTTACCTCATATCTCAGTCATTTGTTGACCGATTTGAAAAATGTTGTTCCCTTCCTAGATATTTTACACCTTCTAGTTGGTCCACATAGTTGCCAAGTCAGGATCTGATGATGGGACCTTGGTGCAATCGGGGAAACCCTCGTATTTTAAAGGTACGTTTTTTTTTTAAATTGAATCTTAATGTTGACGTGTTGTTGCGTCTGATAGTCAACATTGTGTCACGCTCAAGAGTTCAGTGACCATAGTTACACGCTATAGTAATTTATGATAAGTAATTTGTAGCTTCTCAAAGAACGGAGTCATAAGGTGCTACCACGCCCCTTCTGTAATCACTAAAAATAAATGATAAAAAAATTGACTTAAAAAAAAGCAGACTTCAAAAGCAAAATGCACTAAAAAGTTTCAAATAATCTCTTGACCTTCTAAAGGAAAGGAATCCATTTTAGGCGTACAATTTATTTTACAGTCAGTGCCAATTTGACCATCTTAAGCATCAACTATCAGAGCACCGACTCAAAAAATAAAATGGTCGCCCAAAATGGATTCCTTTCCTTTAAAAGGTCAAGAGCTTATTTGAGACTTTTTAGTGTATTTTGAAGTCGGTTTTTACGTTTTTAGGAGTTTCTTTTTTGCTATCTATCGATACTTTAAATATCGATAATTTGTCAAGCCTTAACTCAATAAAAGCGGCCTTGCCACGAATCTGACGGAAACTGACTTTTATTTGTAGCCACAAAAAAGGGTTACTTTTTACATCCATCTGTTTTTTAATTGGAGACTATTTTTCTGCGGAATTTTGGTGGCTTTGAGTTTTATCCAGATTTCATTTGGGTTAAGTGCGTGGAAATCCAAAAGTAGGTTAAACTTTGTCGGCAAATGGACTAGACATTAAACCATTTCGTTACGCTTTTTAAATGTGTTTTATTCTGAGCTAGTAAAAATACGATTAGCTTACAAGATAACTTTGTGTGTCTACTTAAAATTAACTGGAAACTAGCTTTAGTTTGCACCTTTATTTTATGGCAAGTGAATTGCATAGATGTTTTTTCTTATAACGAATTCTGCGGTTGAGTAGTTTACATTACTAGTTTTTTGTGGCATCGCCATCTCCGCGGTCCTAGGTTGAATTTGCGACTGCTTATAAACAGGGGTATATAGTGTACCTCCGTGGGGTAGTAAACAACCACGCTTTGTTTCCAGGTCTGCTTCGAGGTCCCGGGTTCGATTCCCGGTCGGGTCAAGGTATATACATCATAATTTTCTGTATTGTCTCGGGTCTGGGTATTGTGGTACTACCGTTGCCTGATTTTTATAACACAAGTGCATTGGCTACTTACTTTGGGATCAGAGCAATGTATGTGATTGGTGTCCAATACTTATTGATTTAATGTACATTACACAAATGTATTATTAATTTCCCTGGTCCCGTGAACTGCCTAGGCAGTGCGATGCCAACATTGTTTGTGTCCCTCATAACTCAAGTCCTTAAGTTTAGGACCAACTTTAGTTCTTCAATTTGTCATAAGATTACACATGTAACATACGAAACGTGTTTCACAAATTACTTACAAACCTTGGTCGACAGTTTTCACTTTGCTGCCAACAGATCACTAAAAAGGTCCCATCCCACCGAATGAACTATTCGCTCCTCGTTCAACCGTTCGCGTTCGTCCCATAAACTAAGAAAATCGGCCGCCGCGGACGATCAGCGAAAGTAATCTTCGCAGCATTCTACCTCCAGGCGGGAAACAATTTTCACTGATGTATTTTTTTTACCACAGCCTCGTGTGCTCCGTTATTTTCAAGTAATATAGGATTCGAGGCTGGTAGTAATTCCGCGGTTATTGCCGCGCTACTTTTAGAAACGGTTTTACGGTGCTGTGTCGTTGTAATTTTGTGGAATAACTTGTCAATGTTACGATGTTTACTTGTGGTCTCGATGACAGCAAAAGCCTCAAATAATATTTGCATAAAATTAAATTTTTGAACAACATTTTTGAGGTTATTTGTTGTTCTTGAAAAAACCTTTGTTAAAAGTCGAAATTCTTAAACAACGTAGATATAGGTACTATTACTGCTTTTTTTTAAATATTTTTCATTGATGAAAAAAAAATATTACAATAACGACTGAGAAGAAAAACATCAATTATCACCGTGTCATAGATATATTTTTAGAAATTATTTGTAGGAAACGTTATTTATTGAAGTTCATACTCATGAAACCACGTTATACTCGTACATCGTTAGCAACTAACTATCAACTGATAGAAGTGGCTTGCAAACTTCGGAATATTCTAACCAGATCTGAAACTTCTATATCATTGCGTTAGATTCTCCACACTAGTCTAATCCGTTTCGTCTGGCTTATGCCTTATTCAGAACTGCATGAATCGTGTTAACTTTCTGAAACAATGACGAGTAAACTTTTATAGAGAACTAAAGATCTCCATATTTCCAGGGGGTTTCGTAAACAGAATAAATTATCCCATTGAGAGGGGAGTATCTTACTTATTTATCGGCCAGGCCGGAACACAGGTGGGTATGGGCCTTATAGACGTTTTACGCGGCCCTCGGGTCCTGAAGTGACGCATTGGCGGCTGGAGACCTTTACGTAGACGGTAAGGCAACACCTACAACGTTATGGCAGCCTGGTACATTAATGTCTTGAAATACGATACGCAGGTTGTTCTGACGTTTGTTTTCGCGTATTCGTATTTACGCGATGCTATTTTCTATTGTGTGTGACTTAAAACTTGATGCTAGAGTTAATATGTTATAAATATGTATGATGTTAATAATTATATATTATGATCGCTTCCAGCGATAAGACCACGAATATTGTATTGATGATTTGATTGTTACAATTTTGTTTCTTGTGTCTTTACAAGTTAGCAGTAAAGGATATTAATTATTAATTATTATTATGTATTTTGTTATATTCAATGAGGTTACCAGAGGTAAAAGTTTGTGAGTTTTTTGTCTTACATTGTTATTGATCTCTGGTACTTTAAATCGATATTAGATTTTTTAACACCAGCAATATGAAAATTTAGTAACTACACCAAGGTTTCATACGATAGGCTCCAATGCACCCGTAAAAATCTGAAGAGAGCCGATAGCATGATCTGAACTAAACATGGTTTTTCTAGATTATCCTATTTTCATTTAATGAAAAATGTTAATCTTTCATCTTATTAACTTCAAAAAACACTCTCTCCAATATGGTAGTTAGCGTCGTCGTTAAGCTGCAGTTCAGTTTACTTCACGGTTTTTATTCACAGCAATATTTCCTCTGTGGGACGTATATCACTCGTTTTTCTTGTCCAAAATCCCTAAAGCCAGCAACACCGGCCATTTTCGTTTCACTTTGCTTTGTTACCGTTCAGGTGTTGACTCAAAAATATTGCTACAATTTTTAGTGAATGAACATCGGAAATTGCATTTTTTACTGCACTTCGTTTTATAGATGAAGTCTCTGGTCTAGATTGCAACTTTAATTAAAATGATTCATAGTAACTGCAAATTCATATTGGATTTCAAAGCAAAGACATGCACGATCTTAAAATGTACACGGCCTAAATTTCTGTTTTTGTTTGGGAAATATTGTTACCAATATTTCTAATACTTTTAAAATTATATCTAAAAAGGTTTCATTATTTGAAAATGAATAACCTAAGTAGGTGGTGACTTTTGCGTTATTTTATTTTGCGTTTCTCTTATTTTAAAATGTTTTTTTTTTCTTCAAAAAGGAATGACAATATTGTTTACATTATTTGCCGAGCAAAAAATAACGGGCTTTATATCATCATACACATCAAATGTGTCTAGGGATCAAGCATTTTTATGCGGATTTCTTGAGATTGAGATGTAGCTTTGTAATAAATTTATTATTTTATAAATTTATATAGATCCTTTTTGATGCATTTCATAATTTGAAACAGGAACTGTCAATCAAATTCGAGTAAAAGATGAAAATCAGCTGTCAATATTTTCCCTATAAAAACATACTACGCATTAAAGACATTATTAGTGCTACTGTTTCCCTACTACTGATTAAAACCAACGTTATTATGGAGAGGCGACGTCATTTAAGCAGGGAAGAAATGCTCAGTGCCGTGGGAATGATAGAAGCTGGTTCCCGGCAACGTACTGTGGCTTTAGCTCTGAATACAAGTCAGAGTGTTATCAGTCGACTTAGGACAAGTTACCGAAGCACTGGTACCGTGGCTGAGCGCCATGGAGGACGTTATCGCTGCATCACACGGAGACAAGACCGATACATTCAAATCACAGCTTGAAGAACTCCAACAATAACCACCATGATGTTAGCCGTGAGGCTTCATCACTCTTCAGGGAACTTAATTAGCGACCAAACAGTCAGAAACCGCTTGCATGAAGTGAACCTTCATTCCCGAAGACCGCTACGGGTACCACCTATAGCAATGCACAATCGTAGGATTCGATATCAATGGGCTCTTGAACACAGAAATTGGGCAGAAGAACAATGACGTTTCGTGTGCTTTTCTGATGAGTCTCGTTTTGGTATGACACCGGATACAAGACGTATACGACACTGGAGAACCCCTGGACGCCAACAGCGATTAAAATCTTGCCAGGAAGTCCATCTTTATAGTGGTGGAACCATCATGGTATGGGCGGGTATTTGGATCGGTGGAAGAACTGATTTTATTCGGATCAGAGGCAACCTCAACGCTCAAATTTATGCTGAGACGATTGTATCGAACGTCATCGTTAATGCATGATAATGCACGACCGCACACCGCAGGAGTTGTAAGACAGACTCTCGCCGCAGCTAACATCAATGTCCTGCCCTTGCCTGTTCAGTCGCCAGACTTGAACCCGTTTGAACATGCATGGGATATGCTACAGAAAAGAGCTCTGCCGAATATGGAGGGTATCCAGTCGCAAGAAGACCTTTTTTTGTTGTTGCAACGAGCATGGGCTGCCATTCCACAGCGTGATTTGGATGAACTCATTTTGAGTATACCAAACCGATGTTCTTGTGTTGTTAGTGTTCGTGGTAGAAACACGGATTATTAATTGTTTAAGTTATCCAATAAAATTTATCCAATAAAAAGAAAACTGTTATTTCAGTCTTTTTTCGAACTTTAATATTAGTGGTTCTATTTTATATGTTGATCCCTAGACAATTTTGATGTGTGTAGTTCATATTTTTTTGCCAATATCCTTTTCTTATGTTTCTTCAGGCTTTACATAAAATAACATTCATAAAGTAACAATTTCACTAAATCACCTCGAACAGGAAATTTTACCGTAAAGAATTTTAAGCCCAATCTCATTTCTGTCTTCTTTATTGATCAGAATCAACAGAATCAAACGTGACAATACGTTTTAAATTAAAAAACCGGCCAAGTGCGAGTCGGACTCGCGCACTGAGGGTTCCGTGCCAACGTTAATTGAATTAGACAATCTACTTTCTTCCACTTAGTAAAATACCACAATATTTTATTGACAGCAAATATAACTTTGTTTTTCATAGTGTTTGTATGAAGAACAAAGTTATGTTTGCGGTTGTTGAAAAAGTGCTATATCTCGAAAACTTCTCGATCGATCCCGTTTGAACCAATTTTCGTTGAAAGTATATGTTATGATCTACATGATATATATTTTTCAAAATTTACACTCGCTTAGTTTAGAAGTTAGATGGGGGGGGACGCCCATTTTTCCACTTTGGAAGCGTCTAGCTAAGAAACGTTAGACTTTAAAAGAAAACGGTTTTAGGAACCTCTATGTCATTTTTAAAGACCTATCCATACACGCATAGGTTTGACCAAAAAAATTTTTTTCGGTTTTAGTTTCATGTATGGAAGCCCTTAAATTTAATTTTTTTTTATTTTTTGTATGAGAATCGGTAAGCGGTTAACAGAATACATCTCCCTACCAAATTTCAATAGTGTGATGCTTATAGTTTCAGAATAAATTGGGTGTGACATACGGACGGACAGACAGACAGACAGACAGACAGACTTGACGAAACTATAAGGGTTCCGTTTTTTGCCATTCGGCTACGGAACCCTAAAAAGGGACAATAAATGCTACGATTTGCTCGTCTTCCTCCGACTTAATTAAAATTAATCAGGATTGTCGCCCTATTAACATTTTTGTTTATTTTCCGCCACATTATTAATTTTTGTTGGCAACTGTTGTTTATTAGGTCAACGCCGCACCGAGCAAGTGGAATCTGGATCATTGATTTCCCTAGCGCATGGTAAAAACCAAACAGTTTTATTTAAACATTGAGCTTTTTATAGTTTCATTGGCTTTTCAACTTTGATCCAACGATTTCTTTTACCATTAGTCCTACTATATCGAACGTACCATTCATAATTATACCAAATCTCAATATTTTCCCAAATAGTGGAAGGTAGCTTAGGATGTTTCTTAAAAGGACCCGAGACATACAAATAAATAAATATCCGCCAGACAACACACCAATTGTCTGGTTTATAAGTAAGGATTTTTTTTCCTTGTGTTACAAAAAATCAGACAACGATTATGGCGGGGGCGTCTCTCATAAGTTAGTACTTAAACACATATAACGTCCATGATTTAGGTACAAGTAATTAAACGTGCATCAGATAAACATTTGCCCCTTGCGGGATTCGAACCCGCGACCACTGGTTTAGTATGGAGAGTACAGGAGCGCTAACCACTGCACTAAACGTTTCGTCAAAAAAAGAGTGAACAAATAGGGGAGTCAAATTTCTCATTAAAAGAGCAATTAATTACTAAATTAATGATTTTTTTTAAGTTTTTGCAGTATTTGATAAGGAGAGCTAGAAATATTGAGATATTATCTTATATAAGTTTATAGGTGTACAGTCGCCGTCAGATATATTGGAGCAGACTAAGTGACCAAATACTTCTGAACAGTTTAAAATGTCAATAAGTTCCATACACTACAAGTTACCATTAATATCAGAACATTCATTACTTCATTAATATCTGAGCAGAAGCTAGTCGATAACTTCTATACACACAACTAACCAATAATATCTGAACACTCATAACGTCAAATGTATCTACGCAGTCGGTCTTAAATATCTGAGCAATCGAGGAAAATTGCAGAAGGAAGTGCTTCCAACTTAACTATAAATACTAATTTAAATTGGAACTCCTTTCATAGTTTACACTATAGTAAGATGACGCTGGCAGTTTGTAACGCTTTGTAGTTTTCAATGTTGTCAACACTGTCATGAAAGTGTCATGCATTAAATAAATTCAGGCAAGTGAGTGTTCAGATATTATTGGTTACTTGTGTGTATAGAAGTTATTGACTAACATCTGCACAGATATTAATGAAGTAATGAATGTTCTGATATTAATGGCAACTTGTAGTGTATGGAACTTATTGACATTTAAACTGTTCAGAAGTATTTGGTCACTTTGTCTGCTCCAATATATCTGACGGCGACTGTACATACATTGTAAAACAAATAAAATCGTTATTGCAAGACGACAGCGATTACATAATTGTTTTTAAATTACTTGTAATTACTATATAATGTATGTGGATGTAGATTACAGATTATATTGTGTCCTTAAATCCACAGGTAACAAGATAGGCTGATTTAATTGGTGAAGTTCAGCATTGTGAAATTGAATATATCAATTACGCTCGGCCCCATTTTGTGCTTGGAAAACGAAGCTCTGGAGCTTTATTTTTGAATCACTCGCTTGGATATGGCATGTGAGTTTAGTTCGAAGGCGATTGAAAAATCAACATTTGATTTTTCAATCGCTGTCATGCTGTTCACTTGCCGATGTTGTAATTCTGTGTCACTGCATCTGTATGATCCGTTCTGACCCCACCAAGCTGAAAAAAGGTATATTTTTTCATAATAGTTTCCAATTCTATATTATTAACAATTATTATTTCTATTTAATGTTACTAATTATTTATATTTTATTATACACAATTTATATTCTTATATTTGACATAATTAAACAAATGAATACAATTTACTCACACACTTGTTTAATTGCACACGTTGATATTAATATTCACAAGATAACAACTTTTACAACAAAGAAAACTACAATCATACCATCTGCACACTGGGTTTTAATAAATTTACCTCTGTCCCAGGCCTTGGGCTGAAAAATTTGATAGTTGGCTTATTTAATGCCGGGTCTTTAGGCACTAAACACGAGGAGTTTATAGTGGCGATGGGGGAGGAGAATCCGGACATCATGGCCATAAACGAAACATGGATGGAAAGTGAGGATGACTGCAGGGCAACCAGATTGCCAGGCTACCAGCTGAGGCATGTGCCAAGGCCGAACTGCATTTCAAAAGATTGTGGTGGAGGGGTCGGGTTTTATATTCGTCGAGGTCTTAATACTAGGCTGCGCCAGCATCCTAATCCTGAGTCTGCCATACAGCAGATGTGGCTATCAGTGCGCCTGATGAGTCATGAAATCATTATTGGAACGGCTTACAGACCCCCGTGGCAAAGCGTGGACCTATTTCTTGACGGTGTTACTGAATCTGTGCCGCCTTCTCGGGAGTAGACGGCATAGTGCTGGTGGGAGATTTGAACATGGACCAGCTGGACGTAGGCAGTAATAAGCACAGGCTTTTAAATCAATTTACACAATGCCTAAACCTAAAGCAGCTGATTACAGAGCCTACACACTTTACTAGCTACAGCAGCACCTTAATAGATGTGGTTTGTACTGATATACCAGCAGTGCAAGTGAAGGTAAGATATTCACCTGATTTAGGAGCACATGCGATGCTTTTGGCAGAGCTGAAACTAAAAAAGGAAAAGGCCAGCCCCTGCTGGGTATCATATAGGCCACTGAAGAGCATACTGCCCGAGAGACTGGTTGCAGACCTTGATGTCATCCAGTGGGAGGGTCTCAATAGCATTGAGGATGTGAACTGCCTAACAAAAGCTTTTACTCTCTGTGTTCGTGGCCTCATGGACTTGCATGCACCACTGAAGACAAAAAAAATCAAGCATCCACCTCACCAATGGATAACAGATACTATTAAAGAAATGATGAGGCTCAGGGATAAATATCATATACAATATAGACTGCAGGGGACTCCATTGCTCAGAGACAGCTACAGGGAAATGAAGCAAGTTGTGATAAGAGCAATCGAACATGAAAAGTCCTGCTTCTTTACCTATAACATCAATAATAAACTCAGTGATCCAAAAAGGTTATGGAAAAACCTTAAGGACTCGGTGCTTCCAAACAAAAAATCCAACACTGAACTACCGATAATATTCAATGATCCAGATACAATCAATTCATTCTTTCTTAATGTTCCCAGTGCTGGTAAGGTCACCATCTCACAGCTGACTTATTTTGAGTACCATAGAATTGATGGCTCTGCTACCTTCTCTTAGCAAACGGTGGGGCAGGAAACAGTTATGAAAACTATCAAAGGACTGAAATCAAATGCTCTGGGGAGTGACGGAGTATCGTTGGATATGTTGCTGCTGACCCTCCCACACTCACTGGCTACGACCACAGCCATAGTCACAATCACAATCACACAATCGCTCTATAATGGAGAGTCAATTCCCCCATGAATGGAAAGTGGCCATTGTCAAGCCTCTGCCTAAGTCCAGCCACCCAACATCCCTGCAGGAGCTTCGGCCAATAAGTCTTCTGCCATGTGCATCTAAAGTGTTGGAGAGAATAGTATGCGACCAGCTGACCAGCTACCTAGAGAAAAATAATTTGCGTCTATCTCTGCAGTCAGGCTTTCGCAAGGGATTTGGGACGGCCACGGCCCTGGCGGATGTTGTGGACGGCCTTCTGTCAGCCCAAGACCAGGGACTGGTCTCAATCCTGCTACTACTTGATTTTTCACGGGCGTTTGACTCCATAAGCATTCCCCTGCTCCTATCTAAGCTGAGGTACTTTGGCTTGGACACTAGCACGGTAAAATGGTTCCACAGTTACTTGACTGATAGACGTCAATATGTGGAGCTGAAAGGACCTGATGGCACTATACTACAATCTAAACAGAGAACTGTTAACAGAGGAGTGCCACAGGGATCAATTCTGGGGCCTATCCTGTACATTATCTACAGCGCAGACATCACAAAATGTATCAGATATTGCAGGTACCACATGTACGCTGATGACATACAACTGTACCTGCCATTTGCCCCTGCAGAATGTGAAGATGCTGTTACCAGGATCAATGATGAGCTGCAGCGAATACTGGACTGGTGCTCTGCCAACGCACCTACATTTAACGCTAGGAAGACAAAGGTTATGGTTGTTGGGACGGTTAAGAATTTGGCTAAACTTGATAATGCTGCAATTCAAATAACAATAAACGCTGAACCAATTGAAAGAGTGGACAGGGCCAGGAACCTGGGCTTGATTATTGACAGCAACCTCAGATTTGAGAGCCATGTTGCAGAATGTGTAAAGAATTGTTTCTACAGACTGAGGCTGCTGTATAAAATCAGACCTTATTTGTGTGAAAAACTGAGAATAGCATTGTGCGAATCGCTGATTCTTTCGAAACTCAATTACTGCGACACAGTATATGGTCCATGCTTACTCGCAAGGTCTGCAAAGCTCATCCAGCGGGTGCAAAATGCATGTGCTAGATTCTGCTTTCACATTCTACCACGGACTCATGTCACGCCATATCTTAATGCAGCAAATATATTAAAAATGGAAGCACGCCGAAAACTAAACCTAGCAACTTTGCTATTTGGAATAATAAAAACCCATAAACCTGCATATTTGGAGGAAAAGCTGCTTTGGGCATGGGGTGGGAACGGGCGGGGGAGAAGAGCGTGCACGCGTGTATTTCTGACTCCCCGACATCGCACAGTGTCCTTCCGGGGATCTTTCCGATTCGCCGCCACGTGATGCTGGAACTCCTTGCCCCCTCCGGTGCGCGCCCTGAAAGGGAAAAAATCCTTTCAGTTACAATGCAAAAAGGCATTTCTCTCAAGCCAACAAGAGGAGGCAAAAAACCATACGTGATTCGGTTCCATTAACTTACCAACGTGGTATGCGCGTCGTACGTGGGGGCATGGCAAGATCCACGCACCAAACAGGAGGCTAGATCGCTTTCTGTTTCTTCGTTCAGCCGTGCTTCTAATTTTTAACTCGGCTACAAACTGAAATTAATTTTGAATCTGGGGTGTGGTTTTTTTTACAAAGCGAAACGTGGCGATTTCGTTCACTTTTTTTGGTTAGGTGTGGGTTGCAGGGCGGGTCTACTTATTTGACAGATACAGATAACAGATTAGGGTAGGGTGGAGCGCACGCCCGCGCGACCGGTACGAGACCGGCGAGATGAGGGCGCTGCAAGCGCAGCTATTACTGTAAATATTTAGTTTGTTAAGAATCGTTTAATTTTAATATAATATGATAATTAATGAATAAATGATTTATTTATCTTATTTAATTATAATAATGTAATCTTTTTTTTGTGTTTTGTTGTTGTTTTTTTCTTGTTTTTTTCTATTTAAGTGTGTGTTTACACCCAGGGCCTAGCAGGGGTTCCCGCTGGAAATCAGTGTCGTGGCATGCTTACCATCTGCTGTCACGATATATACTGAGCGGGGACCTTTTTGGCACACCTGGGCGCTTCGTTGTTGTTTTTTTATTAATTTAATTTTAGTTGTTTTTAATTGTTTTTTTAATTTATATAATGTAATTTGAATGTAATGTGTGTCAAATAAATAAAAATTCAATTCAATTCAATTCAACATAAACCAATCAAAGTATATACGATGAATACTCACAAGTTTAGTGATATTTTTTAAATCACTCTTTGGTAAAGTTTTACTGTTTTTCATTCGAAAATTAGACATTTATTCATGAATATAATACACTATAGACGCGAGAGATTTAAAAAATCTGCTTCCTAAACGGATGAATCACTACATTGCTTATGGATAATTGAATATTATTTTGCCTCAGTGTAGGTAGGTGATTAGTATTAAAATTACTCCCAAGTTCTCTAAATCAATATACTCGTATTGTACTTGTAAAATTAATTGTTTTTGATGATACAGTAACCACATTGGAAATAATCACTACTTTAATTGTTTTGTAAACTAACATATTAAACTTAAACTAATATCACACGATGAGATACGTAGAAGTAATAAGGTATCTGACATAGGCTTACTGATTAAGCTCAAGTGGAAATAAGCAAGGCACATAGCATAAAGAACCGATGTTCGTTGGGGCAGAAAACTTCTAGATTAGAACCCTTTGACCAAAGCCGCAGCGTCGGATGTCCACCGACAAGATGGACAGATGACCTTGTAAAGATAACAAGGTCACACTGGATTTACGAGTAGACCAAACCAGTCTCTGTAGAAAACCGTGGAGGAGGCCTGTGTTTAGCAGTGGACGTCTTTTGGCTGATTATGATGATGATTAACACACGTAAAAACAGTAAAAACACAGGTAATGTATTCCAAAAAAACTGACTTCACCCGATACTTACGAAGCCACGAATTACAAAATAATCCTTCAAGCATATGTTAACGAGACACAATGGATATTCTATTGTTATGCGGTTGCATGCAACCGCTTCGGTGTTTATGCGTTAACATATAACCCAAATTATTCACCAATCCAGTGTATGAAGTAATTAAATATTCGATCCTGATTCGTAGTAGGTGAATAAAATTAGGGTTATTGTTTGATATGGTTCCCACCTTCATTAATCATTATACAGCTACACTGAAGTTTGTAAATCTAGCTATGCCATACAGTCACCATAGAAAATAAGTGTCATCTATTCGCTAATGTCGATACCTAAGCAAAAGGTGATATTGTACTTGATATTTTTAAAGGTGACTGTACCATTTCATCAACACACCATCCTAAGCAAACGTATCACGTCAAACAATAAATTATTCAACAACTAAAGATGACGAATACAAACAGAGGTACCCATTGTTCGGTTGACAGAATTTCAAACTTCAGAAGAAACTTTAGGTATACTGCTACGTGAGTTTCGAGTTTATAAATTTTCAATTACTTCTTTAAACCAATTTTCCTTATAACAACTGCTTTTCATTTTTTTGTTATTTATGAAATAAAAATAGGTCAAAAAAACTAAAAAAACTCGCTTTAAATATCCAATCCGCCATCTTGGATGTCCGCCATGTTGGATTTAGTTACGTGACTATTTTTTTTCGTATTTCTCTCAGCAAACTCTTTTATTTGATACCCATATCATGGGGTTGCATTTCAAATAGACTGTCCGCTATCTTGAGGAGGCCGACATATTGGATTTGTAATGACATTTCCTAGCTAGTCAAGTATTGTCATCAGAACTCAGAGCGTGTGCAAAATTTCATCATTATCGAAGGCCGGGAAGTGCGTCAAATTAAGATTCCAATATTTTCTTACATGTACATAGTTAGTTACAAATGAGGCTAATAAAAGTGCGTTAAAAAACAGACGTAGGTTTTATACAGCGTTTGGGCACTCGTCATTCGCATGTTATGAAAGAAAAAATAAATTAAACGCACATTTCTATTTTATTTTAGTAATTTTGGGATAAGCTTACCCATATTTGCGAATTTATTGCGAGTTTTACACGTATTGTATTACAAAAAAAAATGACGTCAACTGACCGGTCATCCACATGTACCTATATATATAATAGAGAGAAATGAACTCAAATAAAAATCTTCTTAACCCTGCATGTTGACTACCGTAATGTTGTATTTTTTTTCCCATAACATAGAACCGAAAGCATTTGCATGTGTTACTGAAATTCTCAGGACAAAAAAGCTACGTATACCTTCACAATAAATGAAGGTAGGCACTATCTCCTTTGTTCTTAACTTTTCTAACAACAAAGTTTCTATGGGACTGCCGGAGATAAAGGTATTTAGCAATGTTTACTTCAGATAAAAAGTTTTCCATCCATCTAAGCCGAGGTAGTACGAGTTATTTATGTCACTTTGCCTAGTGTAATCCTTTTCTTTTTCATTGATAAGGGAGGCTTTAGCAACTTCCCGAATTTACAGTTATTGTGTATTTACGGGTAAGCCAAGTAAACTTTTGTGATTCTATCGTTGACAGAGCTGACTTTTATCAGTGCAATGGTATTTTTATGATGAAATAACTTTATTTTTAATCTGTTATACCTATTCAATCAAACTTTACTTTTAAACAAAACAACAAAAATTTTATTATTGGAAGCGGCATTTTTTTACTAAGCAATAAGATAAAACATAGTACATACATAGCTAGTTGCTGAGATGCTAATGAAGTTTTGCTTGAAAATAAGTTTTCTTCTGGGGTGCGATTGTGTAAAGCAATCGTATTCATTTGACAGTTCAAAACGTACGGTATGGTCTGTCAAATGGCAAAAAACAAAGGGTTTGACAAATCATATCGTACGTTATGAACTGTCAAATGAATACGATTGCTTTACACAATTCCAGCTCAGATTTATATTTTACATTCATTATAAAATCCAAAAACCCAAACCCAAACAACCTTTGTAGTCTAGTTCACATAAAATAAACCATCCTGCCTGTGACTTCCAGAAATTAGTGAATGGAAGTGGTTAGACCGTAATGTCAAGATATTCAACTAAGCTTCAAGCTTAATTGACATTTTCGACTTTTCCAACTTTCGACTTTTCATAGTATACATAAAAGACAATATAGCATTTGTCCTAAAAAATTCCGTGGGATCAAATTGAAATTTGTCAAAATCAGTATGCCACAAACGAGCCAAAATCTAAATAATTTCCTTCGTGCCTAGTATTCTAAAATATGCAAAGTATTAAAATAAATTTGCCAAAGCAACACGCACTATCTTCTTGTCCTGAAGACAATGATTTATTTACTTGACCGTGGCAGACGAGCGACAAAATTTCTTTTCACGTTTGAAGTTTTTTTGTGAATCCAGCATAAATACTAGTACATAATAAGCCAGAATTTAATGTGGACGAACTCATGAATAGTTAGAAACTGCTGGGTACCTATGTCACCTTTGATAAGAGACGGTGAGTTCGGGAATGGTATGTCTGGTTTGTTTTTTATTCCGCCTTTTGTTCGGTTCCCAGTTTATAAATATTAGCTTATTTACTTATAAAGTTTATTGCAGTATTTTCTCAAGCGAACGTGTAAATGACAAAATTAATCAACACAGCGGTTGTGTTTGAATGGGTGACCATTCCGGCCACATCACCTCCGCATCTCCGTGCTACGGAAAGCATGTTAAGCCGTTGTAATGGTCTCGGCTACTATCGGTTAATATTACTCGTTAAATTCAGTCCTTATGAAGGCAGCTTCGTAAAATATGATAGCAAAGGTCGCTTGCCTTGCAAATGCTCCTTCGCTAATCTACACTGAGCCCGCGGGGTGGAGTATATCTCATACCACCTCATACTTGAGATACAGCTTTTGCTCAGCAGTAGGACAATCACGGGTTACTTTACTATACTAATAGTCGATTTCACCAACGTCAGATAGGACTTATCCGACTGAATAAGTATAAAACGAATGACTTTAAAATGTCATTTACATAAGTGATTGCTGACAAATAGATAACGTTTTCAAATTATGTGTTTTGAATTATATTCGACGAGAAGTAGGTAATATAGAAATAATTGACGTTGGTAAAATCAACCCTTAAACGTCTAACAAGAGTAAATAAGTTATGTTATTGATATGTGAATAAAATAGTAGCTCGTCTGGTCGCCACAGAATGTGAAAAATAAAGAATTTCTGTAATGCACGCCGCGCGCTGGCGGAAGCATCAGGGAGGATGTCCCGGGTATCTTGTCACACAACCACTTCTTTCTTGCACTTCTTATTTATGACCAAAATGCAGATACAAGAATAAATTCGCTGTTTGACATAACGCGATAACGCTCCCCTGGGCGAATATGAAAAACTCCTACACTGTTTTGTGGGCGAATTGTTAAATCGTTTTAGTGATAATGTCAAGCATTCAAATGGTGGATGAAATAAAAATAACGCGTGTTTTTTGTTACCAAATTGATAGTTTCGAAAATATTTACATAACTCAATACAAATTGCATAAATACATATATGTTTTCACTTGTATTTTTATTGGTTTATGAGTTTAATATATATCTTTAAACTTAGCTGCTCTAATATGATTAGAATAATTTTTAGGATCTCTATTTTGCTGAATATCGCACAAATATAGCATACTAACCTTACTAAGATTCTCTTCTCTTTATGTACCTATTTATTGAAAGTTACGAGTACTTCATTGGCTGAGGCATGTTATCGCTCAGAATAAACACTAAACCGAATAATTACAGAACTTCGCAGAACTCCCCCAACTAAGTTCGTGTTCTTTTTGTGTTCCATGAAGGGTTAATTTCAAATTATTTGTTTGCGTATTGCGAGCCACAAAGGTGTAGAAATAGCCCCACTGAAATTGGTACAACGTTTCAATCACGCCGGGCTTCAACGAATTAACGACCATATTGCGTGAGTAATAATTCTAATTTCAACCCAACCGAGTACAAAAATAAGAAACTGCAACGTTTCCGATTGCTCAAATTCAATATTTCACCCCTTAACCTTTCCACGAATGGATTCGGTCAATAAAGTTAGATTTATAGGCACTTACAAGATTTAAAAATAATTCGCTTGAAGCGGTTAAGTCACATTTTAAGCTTTATATGACTTTAATAGCTTATTGTCGATTATAGATCATGCAATTCAGCCCAGAATATTTCGCTTAAATTCACAAATAATTCTTATCTCTGATGAATAGTTACCTCATTACCTAGGTACCAAAGTTGGTTACTAGGTTAATTTTTAAAGGTAAAACGTAGACATGCTTTTTTGATCAAATGAAGTGTTTTTAATGCTACTCGTTCACAGTAATTATTCCAGAAAAAAAGGTTGATATAGTATAATAATAATATAATACAAATCTAGTTCTAAAAACACGAGAATTGGTTTCTGTACCAAAAATGCCCACGAGGCTGAGGTCTTGTGCTAAGTTTCATCATTATTTTGCGCCAGCGTGTAATGTGCTTATAAATTGCTATGCTTTTGCACTAAATCCGGTCGGTATCCGTACCGAACTCGCAACAAGACATTACATAGTTAAATATACGGTGATGTACCCAATTACTATCAATTTTTGTACTTCTGTATCTTTCATATGATACCCAACTTACTCAGGGCCCCGGGGTCCTATCCCTTAAATCAAAATTAGTAAATGAATTCGATCTTAAAATCAAAATGCACTGAAAACTTTTGCCTCTTTAAAGGAAAGGACTCCATTTCAGTAGTTTTTTTTTTGAGTCCGTGCTATCACTTTTACCATCTAAATATAAATAAAATAAAGTCTTTTATCCTAAACAGTCAAAGAGTTTATATAAGACTTTTTAGTGCATTTTTGTTTCGAAGTCGGTTGTTACTTTTTTGTCAAAGTTACTGTTTTTTTTTCAAAGTACTACAATATATATATTGATAAAGCATTCGCCATATTCCTTTTTTAGATCGGGTATAAATAAGATCCAGCGTAATCGTACAGTCATTCGGTTTCTCATATCGCATCTCTCATTTGTTACTCGGATTCGAATCCGGATCGGATCGTATTCGAATCGGACATAGTACAAAACCGCTCTTACAATCGTTCCTACCCATCGCTCTGTGCTAATTAAAAGCCGACTCGTTTGGTTTGCCGCTCATGCAGAAACCGACTGGTTCGTTTTATGAATTAATCGATTACTCGACGTTCCGATCTCTAACCGATGTTCAGTTTCAGCAGAAATGTTGATGTAATATGTTTTGTGTTATTGGACGAAAACAATCTATCGGAATGTGAACTGATGAATTATACAACATGACATTTACTATTTATTGAAAAAAATATGCGTTCAGGGCCTGTATTGTAAGAAGACAGACCGTCTACTAATTAAATAAATTAATTATAATAATATTGCCGATGTCAAAAAAGCTATCGAAAATAATATAAATAACCTACTTCCGCGTACATGATTATGGTAATGAATTGCTGTTCCTACATTTTTGAGTAAAACTAGGAAGCAGCAGATTTTACACTGGAACTCAGTACTTTTGTACAGTATTCTAAGCAACTCTTAAGTGTTATTGAATTTTCCCCGAACCGTAATGATAGTTCGATTAGAGTAACCTGTTTGATATTTTTAGCATTCAAATATGTTTTTTTTTATAAAAGTGTGATTTAAATATTATTATCTACCTGATAATAAACAATAACTCTGCTTATGGTCCAAAAATAACTCTGCTGTAGTTACAGCATAAACGTTGATATCAAGAACAACGTACACCTATTCAATTCGTTGATTCGTCGCCATCCTCCAATCTATCATCTGTCATTTTTTCTGAAATTCTCGTGCAAATACTCTCTTGGGTTTCTAAGCTGAGTAACGGCCCGTAATTCTCCACCTCAAAGCTTCAACCTTTCTTCAAGACGAGCTTTACGAATAACCTATTAACCTGCTTTATACGTTTATACCTACCTGTGTGAAATTCGAGTGAGCCCGAGTAATATTAAGCGCGGATTTGAGACCGCGATTCAGTGGAGCAACATTGTTATCCTCTTTACACGAGATTTGAGTGTGTCACCCCATTCAATTAGCTGATATATCTTGTACTCCTCAATGTGTTATTAAATTCCGAGTTAAAACATGACATGTGTGATGAAACTGCGACATTGTTTTAATTAGATTTAAAATAATTGTTAGAGTTACCGATATTTAGAACTTGTTTCACTATCGTCAATTAAACACTAACCAACAAATGAATTAAATATAGAAGGTAATTTATTATGAAGTATTGGACTGATAACGTTAACCAAAACCTATAAGGGCATGGTGATTCAGAAATATAAAGTGTGTAATTTGAAAGTTTATTATCCATATTCTTAAGCGTAAACACAAAAATTTACGCTCAAGAATATACCAAGATCTACTGTATTTTTATCTATTCTTTATAACCTTTGACATAATTATTATTATAATTTGTGGGTTAATTTTTAATTAATCACTAAAGTTTGATATTAATATTTTATTAAACACTAACAACCATTCCCTACACCCGTGCTTACTAAAGTATCGCCTACAATAGCATTCCCTAAGTAGATCCCTTTTTCATAACATTTTTTGCAAGAAATGGGCCATTATCTCTTATTTATCGCCTAAACTCTCCAGTTTTGTATGAGCCTTAACTCTTTCACCTCCTATATTTCTTTGTCCCTAAATAAAAATGTCGTCTTGAGGTAAATTACTCATAATAATGTTTTGGTAAATAGAGCTATGTTACGCTATTTTGATGACTCAATGACTACGTGACAAAATATTTTAGTGTTATATAGGTACGAGTACACCATTAAGTTATTTTTTTTAATGTATAGCAAAAGCACTACTTAAAAACGTAATTTAGAACTTTACGTGCTACTTTACTATAACTAAGGTATGCAAACTATTGGTTTTACCCGACTACTAAATTTTAGCTATCTTTGTATCTTTATACAAGGTGGTTCAAACAATGTAATGTTCGACAAATTATTTTTGTGGAAGCCTTACATCCAGGACCATCCAATAATACCCTATGTATATTAGCCGAATTATCGTATTTTTTTAAATAATATTTTTCTCTAGAATAAAATTAGAGAATTTTCAAACGAATAATTCGTTCACTTTTTATTGTGTTATATCTTTTTTTATTGCAACATGATCCTTATAAATTCAATTGCTTCAGACAAAATAGTGAACTAGCTAAAACTTAAATAAAAAAAACGATAACTACAAATATTTGGCCATCATAAATATGGTATATTTGGATAGCTCTGGATGTAAAGAATCCAAAAAATTCAACGTCTATTGTTTGAGTCCGCCTGTATAATTAAAATGACAATATTTATATGTATGCTGAAATGAAAAACCTATACTGCGCCGATCCTAGATAAACTGGAAACAGGGCAAGACCGTAATGATGATATATCTATGTATGTAGGAATTTATGTGTTCAACATTTGCGGCTAAACTGTAAGGCTGATTTTGGTGAATGAGTTATCAGTAGATGCTGAATACACTTCCTATTGATAAAACAATAGCATGACGATTGCTACAATACTATATTGCTATTATTAAAAAAAAAACTGTAGTCATAACGGATGGGTTATCAATTGAAAGATAAAGAAATCTCGCGAATTTTCTAGGTATTTGTAGCTGGTTTTAATTTTTTTTTTAAACTAGTTATCTTACATTATTGGACCTACATGCTCGGGTTCGACAGTTTGTTACCTAAACTTATGTTTTTACAAATCCTACTTAAAACTTTCAGAACACTTGAAAGAGCCACTTGAATTTTCTTGGCAGCTAGCTCCTCGAACATCAAGTGTATAAGTTTTTTAAGCACTTCTTACGCCCTTAGGGACTTGCAGGTGTGTTCGTACTTACTTTCAATTAATTGGGCTTTGTCTCGCCTCTTGTTTTATTTTGTTCTTTAGTGTTAGTTTTGTAGAAAAACAAATTATGTTGCAGGCAGCTACCTAAACCTTAGACCCCTTACACACTGCGACCTTTAGTATCGATGCAGTCTCGCATTTTGAGAACTTCGCTTCAGCCTCGCGACTCACGCAATTAGCAGATTTAATACCCTTTACACGCTGCGACTTTTAGCAGTGATGCAGTCGCGATGCTTAGGCGCGTTAGCATCAATGCAGTCGCAAAATGTCAACCTTTACACACTGCGGTACTTTTACCATCGATGCAGTCGTGATACTTACGTGAGTTAGCATCAATACAGTCGCGATGTAGAAGCTGGAAATTGACAAATTATGTACTGAATTTTGGCGGCATCGATGCTAAATTATCTGTACATAGCGCGATACGCGATGCTGAAGCGCGTTTTCAAAACGCGCGAATGAATCGATGCTAAGTCGCAGTGTGTAAGGGGTCTTTATTGTGCCTCTTGAGATTTATTGAGAATATACGCCATTAAAGCAAAAGTCACAAAAATAATTTACACTTGACTATACACAAACATACAAATAATTTCGTTTTCTTTAACAATTAATCTAGTTACGCAGTATGATTTTAATTACAAGTTAACTTTGAAACTTTGGAGTTCTATACTGAGAAAGTAATAAAATAGGGTGCCAAATACCTCAATTATATTACTGACAGACCATGTCAAACCATGGTAATACCATATTCCGAAGAAAACCAATAACATTATCTTCATCTTTATTCAAGCTTTTACCATAACTCACTTAAAAACCTTCTGAAAACTTCAGTTGTTTGCGTATATTGCCTTTAAGTGTCACAGACAGTGTAAAAATCTTGTCCAAATACAAAAATCTCGCTTTGGAGTAAGTCTACCGTCGTTTTCCACAAAAACTTGGAGGTTTTAAGCTTACTCAAACTGGAAAGTTAGGCAAATGACACCGTGGGGACAGAAATATTTTGCAATCTCCTCACAAACTGGGATGGGGCGCTTTCCACAACTTTTTAGTGTTCACCACTGAAATTGGAAAACGGTATTATGGCACCGGAGAATCGGGCAATGTGTATTTTGTGTAGGAAATGTAGATTATCCTGTGGAGCCAAGCAGAAGCTGAAACGCAATTGGGTTGTAAAGCATCGGGTGTGTGTGAGAATCCAATTGTGGACTGTCAACGTTTGTTAAGTTGTGTGTACTTACTTATCACGTAGAAAGAGTGTTAATGTAATATTTGTATGCGTTAGAGCGCTTTCACACTTAGGCGTTTTTAGGAGCGCCACGGTATTTCATACATTTGGGACTAGACGGCGATGTGTGGGAATGTCCAAAGGATATTTATTTATACATATTTCGATGACAGCAGTAAGCCCTTCATATTAGACAAACGCGCTGCTGTCGCTCTAATGTGATAGCGCACTTACTTGTACAAATTGGATACAGACCTCTTGAGATCGGTCGCTGTCAAAAACCGTGGGGGAGGCAGTACGTTCATGAGTGGACGTCCTGTGGCTGATAATGATGATGATGGTGGTTACTTCTACAAACTAGTGACTACTCGTAATCGTCATCGACTCATGAAGCACCTACAATATTTTATTAAATCCAAGAAGATTATCAATAATAAACAACATGAAAAAAACTGATTACCTACAGAACTCAGGCCTCTAAGAAAGGTTCGGAAGAACCTAAGCTTTTTTGCTGAAAGAAGTTGGGTTGAAAGTAGCATGGCCGTAGCCATCGCCTCATAGCCCGGACAAGACAATAGACACTAGAGAATAGCCGAAATGGTAACTTTTATGTTAGCCGACATGTTGTTTCAGATAAGCCGTTGTTTATTTACAAGCGGACGCCTTCGGAGTTTTCCGTTGTTTTTTGTCGAAAGATTTGATGTTTCAGGAAAAGCTTGAAAATAATTATTACGATATCTAGTTAAATTTCAAATTCTACCAGTAACCTACTTGTTAATGGGTAGGTTAACTCATCGGTTATTTTTCTGTTGCTCTGTGACAGGTTCTAATAATTGAAAATCTGGCGTGACGTTGGAAAGCAATATATTTTTATTTTGAGAACAATTCAGATTCATTGTTCACAATATTACTCTCAAGCATATTAAGGTAGGCATAGTAAGCATAGAAGGTACAGAACATCGTTGGTTAAGTAAGTTCAAATAAGATTTCGAATCTCAGACAAAATAAGATATATATAGCTTCTAAAATGAGATTTAAAATGCAACGGTATGTATGGTGATTAACCATAACCTGTGGCCAGCAAACAGCGTAATCACTCATATGTTCCGCAACAGAAACATTTACAAACCCCGTATTTCGTCTGAAACAAATTGTTTATTGCAACGTGGAAACAATACGTGTGTCCGGCGCTGGGGTTCTACTGTGGGCACTGCTGCAATGCATCGGTGTCGTAGCGTTATATACGACAGTAACGTAACAACGAGACTGTTACATTGGTCCTCTGACACTTGAGCAACCGTGTAGCTACTGCAGTTAGTTGTCATTGACTTTGACAGCAAGTAGAACAACGCGTAGGTGCATTTGCAGCCCTTTTTTAATATAAAATAACCAGTCAAGGCCATCCAGTGTTGATAATTTAAGTATGAATTTGCTGCCTATACGTTGACAGCACGATAACTGCTAACCACCATCTCTTATCTGCTTCTAATTGCACTTGCCACACAAATGAATGCGCAAGTCTATTATTTCAAAAGTGTAGATGTATGGCATACAGTCGCGATGCAGAAGCTGGAAATTGTCAAATTATGTACAGAATTTTGGCGACTGCATCAATATTAACATGCTAAAGCGTGTTTACACGTTTACGCGCGACTGAATCAATGTAAAAAGTCGCAGTGTCTAACGTTGCTGCAGCCTTGTGCCCTTCCGATTTTTTATAATCATAAAAGTACTCGAAAGAAATTACTCCCTACTAATATGAGTGACAGAGAAAACTGTACTCAAATCTACAGACCACCTTTCTAGAGTAGGGTACCTACACTGTGTAGCGGGCGCGTCGCATGTGGCTTTCTCGGGAAATGAAAATCGTCGCGCGCCCGCCGCCGCCAAATTGCACGCCAGCACCTGCGCTCCGAACTACTACTGCTGATGGAGAATTTGTTTCCCCGATACTTCACTTATGTATGGTTCTGTGGAGTTAAAAAAACTGAGACATGCATGACATCATTAAAAAAAACACTTTAAATCTAACGAATTCATAAATGAAACTGTTTTCTTTTAGTAAAGACACCACGATGCTGGCTGCCATGCCGCGTTTGCTAAGCTAATCCTTTTAACTACGAGTGGGAATCAGCCTTATGATTTGCCAAATTGTCACTATTTTATTTGTTTAATATGGATTTTTTTATTATTTTTCTCGAGCCTCAGCAATTCAAGTGTTGTATGTTTAACAGAATTAATTTGATAATAAGTTATATTAGATACACGTTGAGATTATTATATTTATTCTATACCAAATTTTTTGTTAAATCTTATTAACAATACAGTAGCATTAACGCATTTTAATTCGTGATTGTTAACAAAATTATATTATTCCAACACATATCCACTTAATCATAAAGCAAACATTCTTGTAAATTGAAATTCGTTGTTATAATATTGTTGAAATAATTTAAACACAAATAATTAAGATACAAGAGCATATTTCGACACTTACAATCGACTGGAAAACTGGCATTGTTTGGATTCGTGCTCGATTTAATCCGCCTCGAAATTGTGCGTTACGACTGTTCCATATTACCGAATATAATTTACAGTGGATAGATAGGACGGATTTATTATGTAGTGTTATCGAAATATCGATGGTTTGACTATCGATAATTTGAATTTGAAAATAATTTATAGTATCGGTATGCATCGATTATATCGGTAACTCAGTTTTTAGAGTTTCGTACTCTAACAAAGAACCCTCTTAGTTTCGCCATGTCCATCTGTCCTTTTGTCCATTCGCAGTTCAGCGCAGAGACCCAGCATCTCAATGCTAGAATGCTGTAATTTGGCATAGATATCTATTTAAATCTCTTCGCCAAAGTGTCGATAGTATTGACGCTATGCTATCAATACTATTGCGTTTGCTCAACTATCGTTCGGCCATCGATCGTGGACTATCGAGCGGCAACGCTAGTCGAACGGGTTGGATTCGTGCTCACTTCCACGGAGAATTAATTAATCCGGATTAGAGAGCCCTCGCACAGAAACATGAGATAAATTGAGGACATATGTACACGACAGTGTATAAAAAACCCGTCTACACTCTTTCAGTTTAAGCCGCTGAAAGCACAAATAAACGAAACTAACCAAAGCTTTCAAGCGTATAAACTACTAGCGGTCCCCCGCGACTTCGTCCGCGCGTTTTGAGTTTGCTCCCTCCCCTCCCGTCGCAGCGTGATGTTTTATATCCTAAAGCCTTTCTCAATAAATAAGCTATCTAATACAGAAATATTTTTTCAAATTGGTTCAGCAGTTCCTGAGATAAGCGCCTTCAAACCAACAAACTCTTCAGCTTTATAATATAATTAGCGCAAGCGCACGTTGTACTTAAGCTGCGAACATTATTTTGGTGCGGAGTTATATTAAAACTGTGATAGCTCCTAAGATATTTATTGGAATCAAATGATATACAAGGCAACTTTGTTCTAAATGAAATGCTCGTGATGATGAATGTATTTATTTCGATAAGAATAAATACCTGTGTGTACAATACACCTCTAAAAATGATGCATTATTTTTTACAAATTTATTAACATAAAAAAGGTTGTAGTAAGTCAACCATAAAAGATAGACTTATGCTGTCGCGGACTTTATTATAGAACTTTCAATGTTGAACAATCTTGTCATACATGATTTTTATGTTACTTTAGCGGTTTCCGCAGCGTACGCAGCGGAAGCTCTCAAAAGGAATATCTTTCTCCCGTTTTCGCAACATTTTTCATTGCTGCTGTGGTTTTGTGAGTCGTATCCTTATGTTATATAGCTTAAAGCCTTCCTCGATAAATGGACTATCCAACATAAAAATATTTTTTCAAATCGGTCCAGTAGTTTCTGAGATTAGCGCGTTCAAACAAACAAACAAACAAACAAACAAACAAACTCTTCAGCTTTATAATATTAGTATAGATATGTAGTTTACAAAGTGACAGCTTTTTGTTCACACCAAACAATAATAATACTAGAAGCACATCAATATTTCGTGCTAGAAAGTAACTGATTAACGTAACTTTACTATATTTAAAAAAAACTCAAATTTATGTATATACCTACTCATACGAGAATATGTATCTATTCACTTTAGCTATCATGTATTAAAATGTCAATCAATACGTTTTGAACAAAATCAAACCAATAAAAAATAAATGACACGACACAAAAACTGAAAATATCGCCAGATAGAAAGCCATATGAATCGCATGAAATAACATCGAAATTTTAGTCAGCTCACATTTTCAATGCTTCACTGATTTTACGTTCCCAAAAAAATATGCTAATGCAATAAACAACAATAATGGACTAAAATGTCTGAGCAATAATTGCTACTAATAAAATGTTTGCAAATATTTATTCATCGAATCACGAATAATTTGTTTACGGAGCTGTGTACCAACGAATCGTTATGTTTACGCTTTGTTAATAAACTGTTTCTTATGAAGACTGAAATAAAATTATTCTCAAAATAAGACACAAATCAAGATATAAATGTTGGAGTTTGTTATAATAAAATAGAATATATTCATTTGCACTTGAAGAGGGTACATTTTTGGTCTTATAAATAGTTTCGATTCACAACTTCAGCTAACAAATGTTGCATGCAAATGTGGTAAATGTATTATTGCAGGTATTTTTTCTTAAGCAGTTTTGAATTGTTTTTGGCTACAATAACAAGTTTGTTATGGGTTAAAATAAATAAGTAAAATTAATTGAAAACATGTAGCAACAAGACATCTCGCTAACTTTCAAAATGAGACTTGGAGATTGCAATCACATAATAAAATAGTAGTAGTAAATCAAAATGTTTGGCATATCGCGAAAAATTTCAATTTTATGATTTTCTGCTGCATCAAATATTCTTTTAACATCTTTACTAAACCTTGCAAAATATTTAAACCTTTTTTTTCAAAATTCGTCTCTATCATTATATACACGCTAACACCAATTTTTATTTGGCATTTTCGAGGGCCACTTAGCAATTTTTTAACGGAACTATTACGAGACTTTCGTACTTGTTTTGACTTGTACCTACTATCTGCTCACAGACTAAAATCATCCTTTGGTTTGAAGTTGAAATAAAAGAGGTTAGAAGCTAACTTATCAATAACACAAGCCGAGATATCCAACGCATTTCTAATGGATACTGTAATTAATTTGCACCCAGCCCATCAGTGCTCCGATCGCTTCCCGTATTGGAAGCTCCGTCCATTTCATATGTCAATATGGCTTTTGTATGGAAACCGCATAGCGGTCTAGGCAAAGGTGGTCTGAGCAATTAGTAGATAGCATTGCCTTCATCTCCATCATAGAACACGGCTGGTTAGCTCTGGTAGCTGACCTAGATTGCGATTATGGTTGAGATGGGTACTAAAGATTGTATAGCCGGTCAAAAAATAATATCGGAACGCGTTTCAAACGCACCTATAGATAGAAACCGTATTATTTTTGTTCATATTTAAACATCGAACTATGATGAAAGTCAAACTAATTATGTCAAAAACTTCTTATCATAGTTAAAAGTAATTTTGTGTCATTATTACATTAAAGTTGTATTTTATATTATAAGTCAAAAATGATGAAAGTTTTTATTTTTAACATTTAACATATATGTTTACCGAAAGAAATCAATAAAGTTTACTAAATAAACTTTACTATATGCTAATTGTTCGTAGCCGAACGGCAAAATCGGAATCGGGAATCGGGTATGTAA
Organism: Pyrausta purpuralis; assembly: GCA_963924145.1. NCBI lineage: Eukaryota > Metazoa > Arthropoda > Insecta > Lepidoptera > Crambidae > Pyrausta > Pyrausta purpuralis. The sequence continues at coordinate 15,185,199 of OZ001651.1, read as the reverse complement.
CAGCTACTTTATTCTGAAACTATTAGCATAACACAGTTAAGACTTGGTAGGTAGATGTATGCTGTTAACAGCTTTACGATTCCTATACAAAAAAAAATATGACATTTTAGGGGGGCTCCCATACATGGTAAAAAATAAATAAATTTTACGTTGGATAGTCCATTTATCGAGAAGGGCTTTAGGCTATATAACATAAAGATATGACTCATAAAACCACAGCAGAAATGAAAAATGTTGCGAAAACGGGAGAAAGATATTCCTTTTGAGAGCTTCCGCTGCATACGCTGCGGAAACCGCTTAAGTTACACAAAAATCATGTATGACAGAATTGTTCAGCATTAAGAGTTCTATAATAAAGTCCGCGACAGCATATGTCTATCTTTTATGGTTGACTTACTACAACCTTTTTTATGTTCATAAATTTGTAAAAAATAATGCATTATTTTAAGAGGTGTATTATACACACAGGTATTTATTCTTATCAAAATAAATACATTCATCATCACGAGCATTTCATTTAGAACCAAGTTGCCTTGTATATCATTTGATGTCAATAAATATCTTAGGAGCTATCACAGTTTTAACATAACTCCGCACCAAAATAATGTTCGCAGCTTAAGTACAACGTGCGCTTGCTCTAATATATTATAAAGCTGAAGAGTTTGTTTGTTTTAACGCGCTTATTTCAGAAACTGCTGGACCGATTTGAAAAAATATTTCTGTGTTGGATAGCTTATTTATCGGGAAAGGCTTTAGGATATAAAACATGACGCTGCGACGGGAGGGGAGGGAGCAAACTCAAAACGCGCGGACGAAGTCGCGGGGGACCGCTAGTACAAAATAACACTGAGTGTCAAAATTGAACGTAATAGACAATATAAACCCTATTTTCTTTTAGGTCTAAAGAAATAAAAGAAATCCTCTAAAACTGCCAAAAGTTTTCGAAGTCTTTTCAACTTTGGCATTACAAAAAAAATATCGTTGTGTGAAAGTACCTTTAATTTTAGAAGTTTTTGCGTGGGCAGGATCTTACAGGACTTAGTTTATATTGTTGAAGTCAGTTTATAATACTGAACAATACAAATCCAACAAATAACTAGATATACTCTGTGGTACCTAGCGCCCTGATGACTAGCATGACCGCGTGTGAGGTGCTCGAATAATAAACACGTAGTATCCATCTTTAGGTTCTTCTCCAATAGATTTATTCCAACAAAATATCACAAAGATTGGGCACAAAGTAAAAGAGCACAAATAGAGAGAGAGAGGAGATATTCTGGCATGCAGCTTGCTTTTATACACATCAAAACCCTGAACAACTGTAGAATTAGGTACAGTGGGGACGACATCCATTTTCGTATCTGAAAGAAGCATAGCGTCTTATCCATGAGTCAAATCTAGATTGGTGTATAAATTATGATGTATTACGACTTTAAAATAATGTACCCGTAGATATAAAAATATCAAGTCGTTCAATGCTTTCAAGACAAAATTGCCTCAGTATTTTTTTGAAGATGCATCGCTCATTTAAATATATGAAAAACTAATTAACTAACCCAACTTAAATAACCGAAGTAATCGCGAAAACAGGATAATTATTTGTTGTAGATGAGTGTGTGCGTGTGTGTACAACGAAAAATGTGGCTTATTTTCTTTTACAAAATTTTGTGATTTCGACGGCGAATGCATTAAAATCCTTAAATGGTATTGTTTTCATGTAAGTGACCAAGTTAATGAGTCTTAGTGAGAATAAAGATCTTTAAACCTAAACCTGTATTGAACACATGATGAAGATGATGTGTAATTTAGTGAATACAGTGAGGTTACATAAGTCAAACACAGTAAGAATGTGGTTTAGTGCTTAAGTATACTATTACAGAACTAGGTAAATATGTGAATCATCGTGTCACATTAGATACGTATGTAACCAAGCAATTTATTTAGTACTAAACTCTCATCTCACATTGTTTCATTGCTATTAAAAAGCTTCTCTTCAAACTACTGTACTTACACTGTGTACGGACTAACAATCAATAAAGATATATACATTCCATCTTTATATTATTTACCTGTTTATCCCTCGGTGATGTAATGGATACAGGTAAAAAAATCGAATAATGAAAACTCTGAGAATTATCGTTACCATAATGTGACTGTTTGTGACTGAGAGTACAATAAATTAATTGTTACTCATACTGTTTACTACACCCAATATGAAACAGTAACATCTTTCAAAATGCTCACATAACAACTTTACAACTAATAAAGCACTCATTAATTTGATACAAATACTGCTAACAAGCTTTTCACCATTTCATTTAGTCCATAAATATAATCACAGCTCGCACAGTCTTGCGACTCCAAATAGGCCTTCGTCTAATTTCTCAAGACCCTACTATGTTAGAGCAATTACAGACCGCGTGCGATACAAATCTGATCCGAATCCGAGCTGTCTGAGAAAACTTATAAGTTTGATTTTAGTAACTGGTAACAGATGCAGAGTCTAGTACGTAAACTATCATATAAATAGTTTTACGAGTACGCTGGATCACGTGGTCAGAATGGACATAGTACTGAACTGTTTAAAAGCAGAGTTAACATACGAAAGTTAACAAGAAAGAGCTATGAAAAGCATTTCCGTATTCCATATTTTATATTCATATTGAAGACGAATTTGTGCTTAAACATTCAACACGTCTTCAATCAAGTTGCAAAGACTTGCAAATCACCCACTTTGAGATATCCAGTTGCATGGTCTAACAGAGGTTTTATGATATACTTAGCTTTCTATATAGAATAAAATTGTCCTAATTATTCTCTAGGTACTTAATAACTCTAACACTCTAGCCTATCAGCGCATGTCAGGGAAGTTTATGATGTTAGTTGCAACAGTATACTTATAAGAACTTCTGTTTTACGTTAATTTGACTTTGGCTTCATAAGTGTTTTCAGTTCGCTCATACTGCTTGACAATATGTTTATTGATTTACGAGTAGACCCTCTGATCTGGAACCGTCGGCGCTCTAAGTGGCTTCTGTCAGGTGTCAATTAGCCGCCCTTGCCTTATAAGCAGCGTGTGCCGCACTTAATTGACATCTAGTATGAGCAGTTGCTAGTAACAGGGACGTAGAATGCTTTCTTTATCTCGGGAAAGCACATACAGTCGTGGCCACGTTATTAGGCACACTATCGAAAAATAACCAGGAGCTTCCCTCAACACTGATATTTTCTTTAAATCACGAAGCTTTGAAGTCTCTGTTTTGTATAATTGTTTGTCAAGCAAAAAAATAGCTACTTGTATTTTTTTTTCATATGAATGAGAAAATAAAGGTTTTAATAAAGCAAATAGTTTTTGTTTTGGATAATATAGAGAATGAATATCACATTTGTAAAATACTTAATAACCCTCGCAAGTTAAGTTTTAGAGCCGGTTCGTTTAGTCGTAACTGGCTTCTTTACACTACCACAAATGCTCAATGTGACTTAATTCTGGGCTGTTAGCAGGTCAATCTGGTACTGCCATTTTATAATATTCCTAGGAAGAAGAGGCTAAAAAGCCAGCAAAAAAAAATCATTTCTAGACCAATAAATTTTAAAAACAGATGATAATTTACTTGTTCATAAAGATACAATTTCAAAGCTTCCCTCAACACCGATAAATGTTTAAAATCAGTTGTCAACATTTAAAGGTGCCAATTTTTTAATAGTGATTAAATGACCGCGATTGTATGTGCGTGGTTCTTGCTGTAATCATGAAAAAGCACCATACAAGGTACTTATCAAATAACTGTCTTAGATTCCTTCTGTTATACTTGATTATATGTATAACCACGATATCATGACTGTATTGATTTTATTCCTTTGTTTTTTTATTCATCTTTGGCCAACGACATCAAACTACTAAACTCATTTCGTCATGTCGCATTTTTTTCCTCTTGGTAGATATACCTTAGACAAATTTTATATCATGTGCTGTGTTATTTATACAATTTCGCACATGTCCTACCGGAAAATAAAAACGGTCGTGTCTGCATCAGATAACAAGAATTCGTCGCCAGCTTAACATTTATCGCAATGATCTCCTGTAAGCGAGACAGTTATCGTTACATCATAAAAAAGTCCAGGATATATAAGACAAGATGCTGAAATAAACAATTTATACTTACGAGTTACCTACGTATACAGGTTGTGTTAATTCAACTTATATTTAGGAGTTTAACGGTGGTTAAAGACAACTAGTAGGTACCTCTGGTTAAAATTTCATACACGATTATGAGGTTGCGACGTTTGGTGTTTGATTCCTTTTTTTTGGTTTCGCTGGAAAATGCTTTACGCATACCTGCCGCTCCGGGGGAAGACAGCAGGTTCGGGTTCGGGGCCACGAGTCAGCGCCATAAGCACGCATTCGCGGCCCCTCACTGACTAGACCGACACACGGTCTCACCCGATCTGAAGAGGGCAAGCGCCCCTGCCTTCAGCGCCGAAGGAGGTCATCTTCCGGCTTGATGTGCCGATGATGCGTAGAACCCATTACACACCATCGCGCCTCTTAGTGGTAAGCGGACGCCCCCGCGTCCACAACCCGAGGCACAGGGAGGGGCATGTGCAGGTGGCGGAGGTTCCTCCTGCACCCAGTACGCCTTCTGCGCATTAGGAGTGCGTCAGTCGCAGCCTCTCGCTCTCGCTCCGCGTTTTCCTTTTCGGCGATCACCCGCTCGCAAAATGCGGCCATGGCTCGCCAAGCCTCCCTGTCGTCGACCATACGCCGGACTATAGAGCCCAGGCTGAGGTCGGTCCCCACGAGTGCTCGGAGGGCTCGGCGGTCAGCGACCCACGCCGGGCACACCTCGAGGGTGTGCTGTGCCGTATCCTCCGTTGGTGTTTGATTCCTAGCTCAAGCTCATGAAGCTGGCTGATTCCTAGCTCAAAAGATTAGCATTGCTTTTCAACGCGGCAACGCATCTATTATCATCACTTCTTTGCCACGAGGTAACGGCTTAGTTTTTGAGGAAGTTAGTTTATTTTTTAGTCATGCATTTCAAAGTTTATCCGATCGAATAAGTACAAAACATCCAATTTTAAAATGTCTTCTTAAATGATTTTTGTAAAATAGGTGTCGTCAAATTAGGCGTTTTGTATTATATTTGACGGATATTCCTTATATGACGTTGATAAAATTGACTCATAGAAATGTATACAACAGTATGGTTTAATATTGAATGTAAAATTCAAAATGGTCACGTAAAGTTCATAGGTTATAATCAAAAAGGATTCATGTTCATGCCATACCACTATTTTGAAATTCTAGTTTAGATTGACGTTTTTTTGAATACTTTAAATAAAAATATTGAGCTTACCAAACGGAATTTCCAAACACCAGCGTTTATAAATTAAATCGCCGTCTTATTTCCTGCTCCTAACAAAAAACAATCCAATATACTCACTCAGCGCTCTCTCGTGGCTCATCCGCTGCATCATCCTGTATATAAAATAAAATAAATAAAAGCAACATGTGCTGTTCAGCAGTCTATTTCCGACGGACGCCGCTTTCTCTCTTCGAATGTTAAGAGAAACGATATTTTCTCGCCCCCACTAGCGTATGATAGAAACGATTTCCCGGTAGTGATAGGGCGCTAAAATGATAACAAATTGTTCAAGAACAATGTAGGTACTTAAGTAACATAAGGTTTATAAAACAACTACTGAGACTTTTAGCAGCGATGCCGACGCGCGTTAGTATCGATGCAGTCGCAAAATGTCAAACTTTACACACTGCGCTACTTTTAGCATCGATGCTAATGCGCGTTAGCATCCATACAGTCGCGATGCAGAAGCTGGAAGTTGATAAATTATGTACTGAATTTTGGCGACTGCATAGATATTAACGCACGTTAGCATCGCGTCTGCATCAGTGCTAAAAGACGCAGTGTGTAAAAGGCCTAAGACAATAATAATCTTAATAAGATGTCATGCTTCCTTATAAGTCTTCATGTACTTAATATTGAAACTTTTTACGCCAAAGATAACATGCAATATCTGCAGCGTAAGTTTTGTCGTGTTTTTTGATAACTATTATTAATTTTAAAATTGGACTATAATAACCATAAAACATCCAACCTAAGAGGGTACCCAAAGCGCATTAATGACAGGCTCTGCGTAGTTATAAAACCGCTCTCGGTCCACACATTAAACCTTAATTTTAAACAAACAGTCATAAATCCAAACATCTAATGTACTCTAAACAAAACTGCCATTAGTTAGTGTTGTAAGTACTTATCGACTTTCGATAACTCCATACATGTTTGGTCAAACTCTCTGACTGCGAACTTGAGGCAAACAAGAAATGGGTCGACTTGCCCGCATCCAAAGCGGCTAAATTACGACTAACAACGAACTAACACAGAAACTTTATGGAGGGTGACCACTGTTTTAGGGTCATTATACTACTTTTTGGGTTCAGTACGCCTTTGATGGCTTATAAGCAGATTGTATATTAACGATGCCCCGTTGAGATGATTAGTAATGTAATTGCAGAACAAATATGGAACGCTGTTTGTACAGAAAGTAGTCCAATAGATCAGCTTTCGTAATTTGGTTGTAACATAAGTTAACAAACAATATTTATTAGGTGTGTTTATTTCCTGTAATTAAAGCATAAAAAATGTTGAAGAAACTAGTTCTCTATCGAGGACAGCACCACCTAACCACATAAGTTCCAAAATCGCTTGCACCCCACGTCGTCTTTTGTTTTAAGTGACGCCCGTTTTTATCTGACTTAAAAAAGGAGGAGGTTATCAATTCGACTGGATGTTTTGTTTTTCTATGTAAGCTCAAATTTTAGTCATTTGTCGACCGATTCGAAAAATAAAATCTACTACCTAGAGGTTATTATACCTTATAGTTGGTCCCAGTCTGTGGGTGAACTATACGCGGAAGCAGGACATCGCCCTCCGAGACCAATACAATAACGCATTTAGGGTGTTCTTGAGGCTGCCTAATTTCTGTAGCGCCTCAGGGATGTACTCTGAAACGCGCGTGGATTGTTTTTATACCATCATGTGCAAGCGGTGCACATCCCTGGTGCGCAGGGTTCGGGCCAGCCCGAACAGGATCCTGCGTGCTTTCGCCGAGCGTTTTGACTGCCAGTATATGTAACATGGTACATTCGCCAGCACATCAGGCTATACATTTCTGTTGAAAACTAACCCTTATTACAGCTGCTTAAGATACTGCAACTTTGCTTACTTTTTTGCACTTGACGTGCGTTTTCCGTACATGGTACGGCATGATGTTGCCTTTCTATTTTGCCATGTTTTAAATTTGTTTTGTGATTGAAATTTTAAATTGAAAGGTAATGGTCGCATCCCCATATATTGTTTGCCCCAAAATTAAAATTATATGCGTCAGACTAAAAGTTAATTAATATGAATTAGTTTTTTAATCTTGTTTGAGAATATAAAATAAAAGTTACCTTAGATAGTAGGGTTTTCACGGGTAACGAAAGTAACAAAGTATGTAGTCAATCTCTTCTACACTGTCTAGGGCCGCAATTCCACTAATTTATTATAACAAAATCTATAGATAGATAGATTAAAAAAAAAGAATCGACCTCCAAGTACCTAGCGCCATCTGTGCGGCCCAAGTGTAAAAATTTCGAATAAGCATCATCTAGGCTATCTAATGTAAATTATAGCAAATCGTCACTTTGCCTTTTGTCTACAAAAAAAGCAAGTGCTAGCGCTAGTCTCTTGGTGTATTTCTCTAATCAAACATAAAACGACACTGGGCGACCTACGGCTGTCTACTTTGTGATTGGTCCACTTGTTGACATAAATAAATAAATTAATTAATTATTGTCAAGTTGGGATCTAATGATGGGATCTTGGTGCAATCGAGGGAAAACCTCGAAATTAAGGTTGAAGCAAATCTACCCACCCGGCACGGGAACAGCACCATACGGAAGCACGTTACATAAAGGGAACAATAACGCCTCGGAAGAGGTCGGCACCGGATAGCGAACGCCTCGCTTCGGATCGTGTTTGCTACAACGTATGACAGTTCTTGTGAATGACCATTTGACAGGTTGGACGGATAGTTGTCAACCAGCGCGCGACGCGCCGTAAGCGCGTTACAACGCATGCGCCGCTGGTCAAGAGTGGGTCCCGAGTTGGTCTCGATCCGAGGTGGCGACGTTACGAAGTTGATAGATGTACGTTGAAGTATGGAGTTTCCATAAAATTAATATTCCTATCGGAATAGAAGGCCAAGTAAAAGCTGTCAAACGAAACCGATTTAAGATGTCAGTAACTAACATAAGTAAATAACATTTGTAGCTTTAAATGAGATAACCTTTCGATCAGGTGATTTATAACAATTTTCCTAAGTTAAATATAGTAGTTTACTGCTTGATAAACAGTCGACACAAAATATTGAACATGCAGCTCTAGTGTAAAACTAAATATTATTTCATTATACAAAATATTCGTCGATATACATTCCCTGTGTTATTCTGTCTTTATTTTTTAACGTAAATTAACGTTTGTAGAATAGAATAATCAAACTGCGTACTTTAAATTTGAAGCGCATTGGTAAATATAAGTCGTATATTAAGAGGCTTCGATTTGGACTAATCTACCTGTTAAATGATTATTTTTTGGGGTTATGCCGCTGTAATGAATAACAATCAATCACCGATCAAGTCACCATGTTTCAGACGCATTATTTTTCCAAAATATACACAATTTCACTTTTAAATATAAAAAATCAATTGCACGTAATATTCAGCAAGCTTCTGCGGGGCGGTCAACTGTTTGACATCTGCCAAAAATGGTTCTGCTACCCATCTCTTTTTATCACACAGTTTGCTGCTAGTGACATCTCGCTTTTGTCGTTCTATTCCAAAGGGATAATAATTTTATGGGAGTTTCATACAATTAATACTGAATACCTCGAGTTGATACGGTGATGTCTCCGTGACGGATGTATAGATGTACTACAAAATTTAGAAGGCGTTTAGTGTTTTCATACTAGAATCTTAATAAAGACTTGTTGTTGTGTCTGATAGTCGAAGATGTGTGGAGCTGATCTGCCTGTGGAACTCCTAAACGCTTAGATGTTCAGTGAATTATTGACAGAACTTATGATAGGTAATTTTTAGCTGATTAAAGAACAGAGTCAAAAGGTTTGCAAATAAAATTAACTTTAAACAAAAGTAAAAACCTACTAAGGCAAAAAAACTGTTCGCCGAATTCATCACTCCTTTAATTAGTGTGACTGATGACATGAGAGCTGGCAGCTACCTAAGCCAACGCATAAGCATGGCCATTCAACGGAGTAATGCTGCCAGCCTTCTTGGTACCAGTTTCACCGATGTGATTCGCAGTTAGGTTAGTTTCTTTTTATTAAGATGAAATAAGAAACCAAAAATTTGCGCACGGGCGGGACTTGAACCAACAATCTTTTGGCTGACCGGGCCAAACGCTCTTACCAATTGAGCTACCGTGCTGTCAGTCCGACCTTGTGAAGTTTGTGCTCGTTTTATGCGTTTCTTTAGCGTCACGTAATGCCGTACTCATCATTCGGAGATAGACGCTTCCAAAGTGGCAAAATGGGCTTTCCTCCCCCTCCACCCCCCTAAACCCCACTTTTGGAAGAAGCAAAAAATACGATGTGTTGCTTTACAATACTTTCAACATAACTAAGTTATGTTTGCGGTTATTTAAAATGTGCTCTATCCTAAAAACTACTAGTTCAAGATTTAACTAGTAGTTTTTAAGATAGAGCACATTCGAAAACGCACGTCAAGTGCAAAAAAGTAAGCAAAGTTGTAATATCTTATTCATACCAATTTTCCTTGAAATTCTTTGTCAAGATCTGCATCATATACATTTTTTTTTCAAAATTTCCACTTGCTTATTTTAAAAGTTAGATGGAGAGGGACGCTCATTTCAAACGTTTGACTTTTAGAGAAAATGGTTTGAGGAACCTCGATGACATTTTAAAACACATATCCATGGATACCCTACACGCATACGGTTTGACAAAAAGAAATTATTAATCGTTTTAGTTTCATGTATGGCCGCCCCTCTTAAATATCATTATTTATTATTTCTTGTATGAGAATCGTAAAGCAATTAACAGAATACATCTACCTGCTAAGTTTCAACTGTGAAATATAATAACATAAAAATCACCCGTCATATTGAGGCAAGTGATTCCAAAATAGGGCCCTAGACCACTCGGTAGATCTTGCTCCGCCGACACTAAGCTTGCGCAGTATTGTGCCTAGAGATTTGCTGGCCAAACTATCGGAATGTAAGCTCTAATTCCAAAGGCAGCCCCACTCGCAAGAGTTTAGGCTTACACCCTCACTGTGCAATCGCTAGCATTTAGTGGCGTTTCTTATTGCTCCTAAGGTTAAAACGTTAGAAGAAGATTTTTATTTGTTTCAGACACAATAGGATTTACGGAATATTATTTTCATTTAGTAAACACGACAGAGTAAGCGGTGGCCAATTTGCATCGATGTAGGAATTACGTGACCTATCTTCTTAACAATCGTTGCTTTTGAACATTTATTTAGGAATAAGGAATAGGAATAAAAAAAAATAGAGTTTATATGCACTGAAAGACAAACCATTCACTACCTATCTAGATGCACATATAGGCTTTACAGGTCACTCTACCTACAATTCGTTACATACGTAATATGTTCAAGGTCATGTTGGGTATACTTATTTTTCTGAACAATTGGTTCGAATCCTCGTTAGGAGCAAAGTTTAACAAATTTATAGCAAAATAACATGATTTAATTAGGTAGGTACTATCGAAGGCACCGTCGCCTAAAAACCCTCAGAGTCAAAATTGCTTGAACTTCGCTTCTTCGTTTGTTTGACGTGACACCCGTTATTGTGTCGTAAGTGCAAGCTATATACTGCTTGCTAGATACTGGTCCTCACTTAATTTTAAAGTCACATTTCAATCAATGATCAGAATAAAGATTATTCATAGAAAAAAAAGACTGATAAAAAGCCCGTCTGTTGGAATAATGAGCAAGTTGCTAACCTTAAACTACTTCAAGATACAAGTACCTTCTTTAAGTACAGCGCTAAACGAACAGCCATGTTTGCAGACACAGACGGACAGTGATTCACGCCGAGCCAATAACGAACTGAAGTGGTGTTTGTCTAATGCTGTGTGCTCTAACCACTCACCGAGAAACGGTACACTTGTGCTTTGTTACTTGAAATGAAGCGGGAAATGAAGTGTTGATTTGATCAAAATTGCGTACGAAAGCTTTATTCAATTTTCAAATTATGTGTTTATATACGCATTAAGTTACCTATCTGAAGAATGACAGCATGGTGTAGCATGGTGCCACGATCAAAAAGGCTTGCCGCTTTTTTACAAATATAAGTGTAGGTATTGGACACCAATGTATGTGACATTGTTCTGATCCCAAAGTAAGTAGCTAATACACTTGTGTTATGGAAATCAGACACAACGGTGGTACCACAACACCCAGACCCGAGTCAATATAAAAAATATTACTTAATAAAAAATATACTAATATTATTTCTACATTGACGCGACTGGGAATCGAATCCGGGACCTCGTAGCGGCGACGCCTTGAAACCAGCGTGCTTAACCGCTACACAACGGACGTCGTTAAAAAAGAAACAGTAAAAGATACATCTCAACAGTTCTGGTTTTTAGGGTTCCGTAGCCGAATGGCAAAAAATGGAACCCTTCTAGTTTCGTCAACTCTGTCTGTCTGTCTGTCCGTCCGTATGTCACAGCCACTTTATTCTGTAACTATAAGCATCACACAATTGAAATTTGGTAAGAAGATGTATCATGTTAACCGCTTTACGATTCTTATACAAAAAATAAAAAATAATGGGGCTCCCAAAACGGAAAAAAAATCAGTTAAACCTATGCGTGTGGGTTATCTATGGATAGGTAAAATGACATAGAAGTTCCTAAAACCATTTTCTCTAAAAGTCACACGTTTATTAGCTAGACGCTTCCAAAATGGTAAAATGGGCGTCCCCCTCCCTCTGATTTCTAGACTAATGTAGATCTTAACAAATACTTCCAACAAAAATTGGTTTGATCGGAATCGAACTATGAGTTTTTAAGATAAGCACATTTTCAACAACTGCAAACATAACTTTGTTTTTCACAAAATACTATGAAAAACAAAGTTATGTTTCCTGTCAATTTCATTTATTAAGTGACATATAAAGGTGCATTTTTGACTTTTGTTCAGTACCCCTAGCACGAATTAATTTGCATCAAAGTATTCGTACAGGTAAGTGGTGTCATTATTAGGTCGTTGCTTTTTTTTCCAAACTCCAATCTTCGGTCTCAAAAGTTTGGTACTTTCATTTATGCAGTAAAGCAGCTGACAGTTGCAAATAGAAGCGTTCGTTACGAATCATTTTAATTTATTTAATAATATCATTATTTGTTTGATCACAAATGCATTTTCTTTGAATTGATGTGGTACAACTACTAACATAGCATCTCTGACCTGTTGATAATACCTTTTATTATTTACTAGAAACGTCATACTTATTAAAATGCTTTGAGACTCGATTCGTTATTGATTGGCGTCATTTGAAAAGCTTTTAAAAATCCTTCCAAAGCACTTAATGTCTAAAACATTTGATAGACTAAGCTCACCAACCATTCACTCAGCCATTTGGTACTAGAGTCCTAAATCCATTAGCTTAAAATCATGTTATTTAACAGGTTTTTAAAGGAGTGATGCCTTAACCTTTGAATGTAATTTTTATACAAACTTTGGCTTAACAAGGCCCAACAGACCGCAGAGTGTGTCCACATTTGTGGTTGCCCATAGTGACGCCAGGGCTGCATTCTGTCGCTAAGCCAACAATTACTCACAGGTAATGTACGACAGCGTTGTAGCCCTAATGCGTACCTGTGATTCTAGGCGAACTCGCTTTGGACATAAATTAACACAACACGCTGAAACGTAATCTAAAGTAGCCTCTAATTTGTGTGCTAGTTTCGATTCAATGAAAACGTACTTACAGCATAAAAGCCTGTCAAAACATACTAAGCTTCTGTATGTGTACGCTTCTGCAGAATTGAAGTCAAAAGCAAATTTATTTTATAGTTAAGAGTGCCATATGTTTAATAAAAAATAAACAAATTTGATGCTGTGTCATAACGAATACAATAAATACCACAACAAAATGTTACAAGTACGTAAATAAGTGGATCTTTGCGAACAAAAAATACTAACATAAAATTTTCTGTGAAAATCGTTAACCAATCCTTTTACACATCTAATAAGATTCAAAATCTCAAATTGAACAAAGAACGGGCGATCATTGCTATGAATATATAAATATTTAATTTAAGAGTTTCTTAGCAAACTAATATAGAACAACAAAAGGCTATGTCAATAAGGGGAGAAATATTTACATGCTCGAAGGTAATTTTGTTAAGGCAGTACAAAAGATAACGAGCTACGGACGGGGTCGCTGAACCGAACCAATTGATAATATAATTTAACAAGAAAGGATAATATCTCTCTGTCGTCCAACGCAATCTCCTCCGACAGGAACAAATATCCCTAAATACGTCTTCTAATCTACGCTATTGATCTCATAAATATTTTTTTCCGATCACGACGATTCGACAAAGATAATTTAGACGCACGCTCCATTTTAATTTCTATTCCTTTTGCGCAAAACAAAAGAATAACGATACAAAAATAAAGACGAGTACAAAATCAATTTTAACATCGTTTTGGAAGAGCTGCAACTGCTTCGTTTAGATTCATATACTCGTAATTTAATGTTTGCAGAACGAAAACGGTTGTTCGATTTGTTTGCGCGGTAAATAAAATGTTTTTCATTTTGATTTTGTGAGAGTGAAAATTCACTTTAAGATTCCGTAGAATTAGTTTGAAATCTGGAATCTAATCTTTGGAAGTGTGGAAATTCACTTATCGATCTGTATGCGGAGTTTGATGTAATCAGAGGTTGTTTTATTTCGTCGGGTCTCGTCTGGTCCTCGCTTTGATGTCTGGCTTAGTTAATTCGCGTGTATCTAAAATATTCGTGTGATCTGCGGTTTCCATCAATTTTTTCTGATGGTTTTGTACGTGGAGTGGAAATTCTGTTTTTTTAGCTTGGTTGCACGGCACAGCTGCACTTTGATTGTAGGTATTACTAACATACCATATTCGAGCAGTTTACGTATTTTTCAAATCAAATCAAATCAAATCATTTATATGTGATATACAGGTAAATAGATGTTAACTGTATAAATAATGTGTATAAAGAGTGCGCTGTGATCAGCCTCAGCGGCATACAAATGTCCAATCATAAAAGAAGAAAATAATACATGTCATTTTTGGTCCGATGATTTACACATGATAAGTTAATGCATTAGTACTTCACGACTATAATATGTAGATCCTACTACGTAAACTGTTATTTTGTAAAGATCACTAATTGGCTCATAATATTTTATACGGACTAACAAATAATTCGTTCAACGTAGATCGCATGTTAAATGCATCGCTAAAATTTGTCGTTTTAAGTGTGCAAGGCACATTTGTCTATATCGCTAATTTTCCGTAACGATGATTGATATTATTGACAAAATGTACGTGTCACAATTAAACATCGGACAAACATTCGATCATTTTGGGCGTTTAATGTGACCAATCAGCCACACAACTGATTATCATTCATGGAACACATAATTTTGCGGTTGATATCGGAGCGAGCAGTTAAATGGGACATCACGTTAAGCGGGGGATTACGGTATAAATGATATTTGATTAGCAATCATAGTGGATTATTGCTATTATTAAATTCTCAACAATAGTTTGCATTAGGGACTTGATGCGAGCGCTATAAATGACGGTGTATTGTCCTGGAATGGCTAATTTTATGTTCATAATAAAACTATAATTGGATATGGAATTGCATTTTATACTCTAGTAATCCCTTGCGGCTTTAACTAATAAACTAAACCAGAAGTGAAGTTATGACTAAACTATTTAATCGTAATTTTCTGGTCCAAAGTAATTTATTTTCGATTCAGTTTCAATTAAATTAAATTATTTAATCAACTAATATTCATCGAAAACGATGCTGACAACAATTATGCGTAATTTGATAATTGGTAAAAAATTCCCTTTCCATTCGCATCAAATTACTACAGACAAAAAGGGAACAATACGAATTTCAAAGCGGTAACCATACAAGTTCTAATTGAAAATGTTATAACTCGAAGCGGCATTTCTGTGTTCGGGTTTCGAAACACCCTAACTCCGAAGCTGTTATAAGCAACGCAAAGTATCTTTACCCTGCAGAAAGGTGCCACCACGTCAGAATTCTATTAAGAGGGGCTCAAGTTGTTTGCCTCCGGGGCATTGTTTATGTTACATTCTTCCGTATTGCGAACCTTCCAGACCTGCGATATGACATAGTATTCGCAATTTCCCCCGGCCCACTTTAGCTGGTCGTATCGTGAAGTTATGCCTCCCACCTGTTACTATTATGAAGTATTCAGTGGACCAGCTGGGGGTCTGAGCTGGGCCTACTAAGAGGATTTGCTTTGGCCTAGGTAAAATAAAATAAAATTTATCTGCACAGGCAGAGTCTTGGTAGTACAGTTATTTTTCAGTTCATTGCCCTTTGATGTTTGGAGACCCTTTGCAGACCGCTAGTGATCGGTCGCTGTGGAAAGCCGTGGGGGAGGCCTATGTTCAGCAGTGGACGTCATTTGGCTGATAATAATGATGATGACCCTGTGATGTAAAACCAATAGTTTTGGCATCGTCTTATTTGTGTACAATTCGATCAATATAGCATCCATGCCTTTATATGCTTTATCCATAAACAAGAGCTATACGAGGTGTTTCAAAACAAGCCGTAGAGAATGAAGGGAGCTACTCACGATTAGTAACTTAACAACTTTGTCCTAAACACATAGGTAGGATAACGCAAAAAAATGACATCCCATACTAAATTAGTCACATGACCCGTCTGTTTTCATATTTGGCATATTTAGACCCATGTCTACCTCTGATTGAGTTACAGATTCTGAGTAGCTTCCTTCATTCTTCACGAGTTATTTTGAAACATCTTCCATATATTATTTCATCATATGCAAAAAAAAGTGGCATATTTAGAAAAAAATACAAGCATTTGACATTTGGAGATTCAAACTTAAACTCATCTCTTACACACGTCCACTTACGATTCCCCTTGAATTTGACTTCGGTACGTCTCTCTAAATCTGTTCACAAATTAATCTAAAGACGTTAACTTCCATGTTATTGGTAGCGAACTCTCGATCGAATCCATGTAGTCACTTAACTGGATTGAATCCGATGAATACCGCTAAAGGGAACGCAGGAATCAGGGCAAAAGTTGTCTTGTGCGGTCGGAAGCAATCAACTTTGCTTTGAGTTTGCGCTTAGCCCAGTGAGCATTTGAGAAACTCTTTCGCACTTATGGCAACACTTTGACAATTAAAAGAGCCCTATTTTTGAATAACTTTGCGTCAATATGGCTAAAGAGTTCAATTTTCAAATAAAAATTTGTTGCACTCGTAATATTGTCGCAAGTAATTCAAAAATAGGGTCCTTAATTACACCTTGCAATTATTTTAATTATGCAGAGATCACTTTTACTTCAGGCTTAATAAAACCCGTAATTTTCCTCGGAAACTACACTGTTTTGGTACAATATTTCTAAAAGGTTTGTAGTCGTTCTAATACAGTAAATGTACGAATTTAGTTTCATTTAATGTCTTGTCAGTATTATAATGAATGTATTGAGTACCTACCTAGTTACAAAAACACTTATTTAGTGAACGGAATAAAAGCTTTTTAACAAATAATAGACTTCCCAACCTTAGTCTATTAAAGAGAAATTAACAATTTATTGTATAATATCGTATTACATCATAGTACCTATCGCATCGGCGATTTAATCGTATTGCAGCTATTATTGATTTAACTTTACAGTATCGTTAAAGGAACCAATTTATTTGTATGTACCTACTCAGATACAAAAGCAAGTTTTCGAAGCATTGAAACTAAATAACAAGCTTATAGTTAGTACTATGCGTCGACGGACAAAGAAATTCCTCAGCGCTGTCGGTTTTCAAAACGTAATATTCCGGACTCCGAATATACAAAGGAAAATTTAATGAAAGGTATGTGTAATTACCTTGCGTGTTGGCAGAATTAAATATAATAATACCACGGTTTTATATTTTCGAAAATAATAATAAAATAGGAGCTTTTGGGTTTAGGATAGTTTACTTCTCACAAGGATTAATGCTTAAAGTGGCTCGGTAAGTTATGACGCGTTCCGAAACGAATAATCTATCAGATATCCTAACGTAACACTTAACGGCTAAACTTAAAAGTGTGTAACCCTCCTTTATTAGGGTTCCGTAGCCGAATGGCAAAAAACGGAACCCTTAAAGATTCGTCAAGTCTGTCTGTCTGTCTGTCCGTCCGTATGTCACAGCCATTTTATTCTGTTACTATAAGCATCACACTGTTAAAATTTGGTAGGAATGTGTATCCTGTTAACCGCCTTACGATCCTCATACAAAAAATAAAAAACAGTGATATTTAAGAGGGGACTCCCATACATGAAACTAAAACCAAAAAAATTTTTTTCGTCAAACCTATGCGTATGGGGTGTCTATGGATAGGTCTTTTAAAATGATATTGAAGTTTCTAAAACCATTTTTTTTTTAAACTCTAACTTTTTATAGCTATCCGCTTCCAAGGTGGTAAAATGGGCGTCCCCCCCATCTAACTTCTAAACCAAGAGAGTGTAAATTTTGGAAAAAATATATAATATAGATCGTAACAAATACTTTCAAAGAAAATTGGTTTGGACGATATCGAACGAGTAGTTTTTGAGATATAGCATGTTTTCAACAACCGCAAACATAACTTTGTACTTCATACAAACACTATGAAAAAACAAAGTTATATTTGCAGTGAACAAAATATTGTGGTATTTTACTAAGTAGAAGTAAGTGGATTCCCTAATTCAGTTAAAGTTGGCACGGAACCCTCAGTACGCGAGTCCGACTCGCACTTGGCCGGTTTTTTTTTTCAGGATAATAGCAACCACCGGCCAGCAGGCTAAATTAGAACGACGACATTGTAAAGAACGCACTGGTTGCAGACCACTTGCGATCAGTTTCTATGAAAAAACTATTTGGAGCGATGCTCAGCACTGGATGACGTAACCGCCGTGGAATGATGATGATGATTAAATACTAGCCAAAAAGTTAAGAAAAGGCTCCTCCTGAGCTAGCACCATCCATTTCCTAACCTTTTCGTAATAAAAGATTCACGCAATCAATATCAAGCTGACCGACTTCTCAAGTTAATAAGCCGTTCCACAAACAAATAGGTTAATATCCACGTCCGAGAAACATTTGAGCTTCGACCCGAAATAGCTTATGGGAATTAAAAACTCATTACAATTTGCGGACAACTGCCAGGACTAATTCGTGCGAACTGAGCCATGCCTCAAATTTAAATCCATATTTTGACCTAACTTTGTAATTAATTGAGTCTCCCTCCGTATTAGTAGGTTCTATTTCAGTAATGGGAGGTAAATGCATATGTGTATATATTTTGTTTGATATTATATGTTCGGGTTGCTTTTAAAAAACGCGTGTCTTATTCGTATTTTATATCATTGTACTATGTTTTGCGATACAGCCATTTAATTATATTGCACTAAAATGAATATTACCGGCTACATATATAGCGTTTAATGCTTAAAGCACAAATACTCAAATCAATTTCTACACCTGCGCTTGTGATACACCTTTGATTTTTTTTAATCTCATTTGTGAATATAAATAAGTTTGTAGTGAGTAAACTACATAAGATAGACAAATGCTGTCGCGGACTTTATATTAGAACTTTTGAAGTAGAACAATCCCGTCATACATGATTTTGATGTATCTTAAACGGTTTACGCTGCGTACGCAACCGAAGGTCTCAAAAAGAATATTTCCACCTCCCCCATCCCCACACACAATCAAATATATGTACTTCGTTATAACAAAAAAAACAAACAAAAGAAAAATATGCCTCGCAATAACAACAGTACACTTACCAATTACTCAAATGCCAGCTAAGCAGTGCGTGTGTGTGTCGGTGAAGTCCGAACCAGTAGGACCTCACTTAGCATAAGTCAGGTCATTGAGGACCTGACGCTAGTTTACAGTGGACCCTGCCGAGTGAGGTACACGGACGTGTGTGTCTTTTAGCTGATAACTATGATGATTATGATAATATTCATTATTACGTATACTAAGATAAGTAGCTCATACTAAAATTATCAGATCAAAAAGTGTTTCAAATAATAATCTATTAATGTAGTACCTGTAATTTAGGAGACTTTTTAAAATAGATTTAAGTATTTTTTCTTACTTAAAAGCGGTTCAATTACGAAACGTTTTATTACTTTAATATAAAATTACCGAGTATTTCACATACTGACCCTCTTAAATATTCAGACTGAAAGATCTAAAGTGGTTCGTCCGAAACTACGGCGTGGAAATACGTATTTACGAACACATCCTCGCATAAACACGTCCACTGGCACATTTTTGGGCTACTATATGTATTACAAATTTTAAGACTGCGCGTGAATCGGGGTGGAAATATATTCATGTGCCTCAGGGATGTATTACCATTTAAAATTATTAAAAGAACTTGGTTCTGATCTGACACTTTTGACCCTCAGGAGCTCTATTTTTTTAACCACTCTCTAGGATATAGCGTGTGATTTTTGTTCAAAAATTAAAGTAAATAACACGAAATGAAATCAAGAGTACTCACAAAATTGAGATATGTTTTTTTCAAAACCTAATCGTGTGGATTGCCACTGAAACTGGCACTGGTACACTGAATTTCATTCGAAACTTGCATTTTAATCAATGAATATCACATGCCATAATGTTTCAAAAATAGAGCTGCTTGAACAATATCAAAAGATTTATAAAATCTTAAACATAAATTTGATTGTTTAAACCTATGCTCCAATTGACGATCGATGTTGAAGCAATTAATCGACTCTAGTTATAGCTCAAATTATCTTTTTCCAGTGTATCCTAATGATTATGACCTACCGTTTTTAACATTGAGTATTTCTACGTTTAATTATGTATTCATAATTCATCAAAACTCTGTAGGTAGACATCCTTGAGCGTTGTAATCGCACAAATGCTAAGAATGGCCCACAAACCTCGAGTAAGCTTCATAATTTTGCTAGCATCATTACCGAGCAAATTTGACATATTATGTACTCATAATGTAGCGAGATATTCCCGGCATTACAAGCTTCAAATCCCCCAGACATTCCTTTATTCCTTGCAAGACCCTAATGCCGCTAATCTTGTTTTAATTTATATGTTAATTCATGTCAGGCATATTATCTCGACATCCCACAGCCGCATTTTCTGAGTTTTCAACTTTTTTGAGTTATTCCAATATTATAGCAATCCCTCGTTATTGCACTGACTTTATCTGTTATCCTCCAGACATGCCATAGGAACGCGATGATTACAGGGGAGAACGGGTGGGATGGAACAGAAGAAAAATACATAATGAAGTCCCAACGAACCCCAGTTCCCCTAGCTTTGTTGTCATTCTTTAAATGTAATCAAGGGCTCGATTGTGCACTCATAGACAATAAGAAAAACATTTCCAACTGGTTTGTTGTAACTTTTTCCGAGCTAATCGTGGTTGCAGATAATATTTTATGAGTTCTTCATTTGTTTTTTTGACTACTTTCTGAATTCTCCATCTTCAATATACCTATATTAAAGTAAATTACCTTTTATAATGGTTGTATTTGGTAGAAAATTATTTTTATTAAGAAAATTATCTGAAATACAAACCAAAGAAAACTTATTTGTGTTGATATATTTCTTACTTAATCCCTCAAGCGTGTGTGAATATAATAAAAAAAAATCTGTGAAAATACGGTTTGGATGGGCTACACTTTATATTCGGAGGCATGTGCCTATAATATGTTCATATACTGCATAAATTTTAACGGAATGACATATCCTATCACAGATAACGATTGATGACTACAAGTACTCAGATAGGTTTCAGGTTACGCCTCTAAATGCCAGTGTCGCATAAATGCAACAGCTATAACACACTAGCAGTGTGCCCAACAATGTCTCTTGTAGTGCAGTTTCGGTATCTCTTGGTTAATTACCATCACTTGACACTCGCCGTCGCACCACTACCTGTTACCTAATTGACAGTGGAACGGTCAGACAACCGAAGCCAGGCCCGGATTTACCGCGAAATTTCCGCTCAGACAGAAACCTGACTCCGCTTTCGTGATTTGTAACAAATTACCGCAAAAATACGGCGGCCAGGTACGTCACTGGATGCAAGAATAGAATGGTATTTTGAAAATTTGCAGTTTTGGTGCGGTTGTTCGAAACCAAACTTTTGTTACTTTTGCGACTGTCCAAATTGAAATTAAATTAAAAATGTTTGTGCTGTTTTGTTATTAATTATTGCTTTTAAATTCATTCTAGGGTCTGTTGTAGTGTCAATACTAATACGTACGAGTACATTTTAAGATGTAATTATTCTTGAGTCTCCATATTCAGATATGGAGTAAGAACGCTAGCTTAGACAGCGTTAGCACTGCGTCGGAATCGTAATCTATTAAGATCCTGTCAAATACATGTAGCAAGCCTAAACATAACTTCGATCAATTTTATAAAAAGAACAACGCGATATTCACTCTATGCAGTCCATTCGTATTGTGTCGAAAATATACATTGGCGATTTGTTGTCAGTCGAAACGAATTTCACTGGTACCTGCGAATAATTCCTGCGAACGCAGTAATAGATTTCGAAAAAGCGGAAGAGAAGTCACCCATAAATCCAACGACCAGCGAACACCCTTTTTAAATATCAGAATAGTGATAGTGTGTGTGAAAAAAAATACTGTTCGGGCGAGTGATGAGGCCCACAATTCTCTTGTTTCCATTTAATTAAATTGGAAATTCAGAGTCACCGCTTCAAGCGAGCCCTAGCGGATTCGCTCAACGCTTGAAAAAAGTAGGTTCCTTGCAAATGAGATTAAGTCTATGGTTGTGTTGGCCTTTATAGTGCCGTATTTTGCTCGCCAGCTTGCCCAGAGTGCCAGTTACTTGAGGTTTATAGTTTTTTTTTTTTGCTTTTGCATGGAAAGTGTAGGCGGTTATCTTTAATCTCGCGTTATTTTGTTATGAAAGGGTCTACCTTACATTAGCGAAATCGGACAAATGAAAGAAAAAAATCAAAATATGTAGCACATATTAAGAAATCACGTGAAATCTGTCGGTGTTCGAACTGAGAAAATGATTATAAATAAAATTATTAGCTAAGTATCCCTCTTTGTAAGTTCAACTTACATAGAGGATTATATTGTTAGTTAGACTTAGAACTACAGTATCAGTAGAACCAGCGATGCCGGGCTCCCTTAGGGCCTGTTCTTTCGTAGGCATCTGTAAATCCGCACTGGCGAGCTCGGGTTAAGATTAACGGGCAAGGTACAATTTTATTAGCATTTTTTCCTCTTTCCGGAGTGCCAAGCTCATTTCCTACGAAGTAATTTATTGGCGACGGCACCGGCGAAGCCGTGAAATTAGTAATGTAGAATCGCCTCATAACCCCCTTTCGTATTTGCTTAGAGGAAATTTAATTTCGAGATTTGATTTAAAACGCGGGTTTCAAATTGAATACCTTGGATTTCGGCAGTAATTTATTTGGGAAAGTTACGTCTTTTTCTTTTTACAAAATGTTTCGGGTATTCCTGAAATTAATGAGTTGGTGATTTCATTTTTAACAGATTTAAGCGGATGGAGTAAGATGACCTTTTTAATAATTATGTAAATTCTATCACATTATTTATGTAGATAAGAAGATAAAATGTATTATTGCAGACCACTTAATATTATAATGCACTAAGACCACTGTTAATTCAGTTTCAAGCTCACTAAAATGGCAAAAGCAAACTGCCAAAAGACAAATAAGCTGCGTTTCACATCAAAGATGGCGTCTTTTAAATTCTTTACATAACCTCGAGTAACTAGTTATGCATTCATATAAAACCTCCACCAACCGCATAACTTCAAACGCCATAACTCATAGCCATTCGTAAAGTATATCTGTGCCTTCAATCAAAATCCTCACGGCTATCTTTATTTGGCCGCCAACTCGTGCATTACCGAAATTGCACAGAACCAATTCTCTTTATGCGATACTTGGGCTATGTGATTTATTTCTATAGGGACCAGTAACGTTATATTCGTGTGAGTAATTGAGTATCACATTAAAAGATAAACATCGTTGTACTACTGCAGTGGTGTCTACTTGTTATGTTGCTTGGTTATTTCATTAAAAAAAAATGATATAAGGTTTTTTTTTACTTATTTCTTTACTTTTTTTGAACTGCAAAAGTCGCAGTATAAGCCATTAGGTCCCTTGTACTCTAAGGTAAACACATTTGCGGGTGTTGCAAGGTTTTAGCGAATTTCAATAAATGAAAGAATGACTCCCTTGAGGCCCTAGTAATAGACATATTGATAAATCGGTCCGCGCCCCTTCCGGGAAAGTCTACGGTAAAGCAAAGACGAATAGCTAATAACAAAAAAAACAACTTTATTGAAAGTTTTCCTTTAATTTAGGTACTTTTCCCAATACTTACATAATTAATTACTCAGAAAATTATACCAATTGTGTGTTCAATTAACTGAAAATTGTTTTCCGTCGACATTGTAATAATTTTGTTACGAAATCGTTAAGTTGATTGAAAGCCCCATTGAGTTGAGAGCCGGCTCTAATAAGTCTTGCATCATGCGTTCCAAGCGGCGTATTTGCCTAATACATAATGTACTTTCCGACATTCTGTGCAGATGGCGGACTGAATCAACCGCAAAGTTGGACCATTATTAATTCTGTTTTCGTGTAGCCGCCAGCTAATGTTTCAGCGGGCTTATTATTGGGAAATTTCATAATGACCGTTAATACAGCCACACGCAAGCACGCGACAAGACGAACTTAGTTCAATGAACTTAGCAAGTTAACTTCTCATTAATATTGTTACTTACTATTTGTGTTTAGAAAACTTCAGTGACAATGTTTTGGGGGATTTGAATAATGGTTGATGGTGGTTTGAAATTACTTATCGTGTTTATTGTCTGATTTTAGCTTGCAGTAATAATAATTTATTTCATTGTCTTTTTGTGGGTACTTTCCAAATTATATGCGCTGTAAATCAAAATTATTTATGAGATATATAGGTAATATGCATTGTATTTAACTTGCTTTTATATATTTTTATCATATCTAAAAAAATACTTACTGCAAATAATATATTCAAGGAATAGACCGAACGTTAAAGAAGAAATAGAATAGAAACTGTTTCTTTAGAATTCATGTCCATTTAGAAAACTTTTATTCATTTTTTCCCTACAAATATTCAGTATGACACAAGTAAAATACCTGAAAATTGCAAGCGTTTTCTCCATTCGTAAAAATTGGCATGCATTTATTTAACAATTCAACCTCAGTAGGAAATCGTACGTGAGTGTAATGTGTATTAGGCAGGGGACCGTTTAGGGGCCGGGAATCTCCAGCATTCCTTGTGACTTGAACGATTTTAGCAAACAATCTTCATGCTTCAAATAAAAATAAAATGTATCTCGTAACAAGATAAGAACTTGTACGTTTCGTCTTTATGCAATCAGCGATAAAAGTTTTTGGTCGGAATGAAAAGGGTTTCAAGATTTTTCTTTTGTTTTCAGCTGTGGCGTCAGTTTTTGTAAAGCATCATTTACGGCTGTCATGACTCAACCAGGAAAGGCTTAGCATGCCATCTGGCGCACGGAATGTTGTATAGGTACTACTTTAACCGTGATCAAAAAAGGACGTATACAGTTTGACCAGATGTTTGTCCGTGATTATTTCGTTAACGAGTTATATTTTATAAAATCTCGTAAATTTTCTAACAAACAAAAAAAACACTTTTCTGGGGAAAAATCGGGACATAGCGCACAACTTGCAAACCAAATTACCTACTGACAAAGGAAGTGTTAAAATGTTCCGATTCCCCTCAGGTATAGAACGCACAAACATTATATTTACGCATCTTTGTTCAAATCTAAAAAAGCACTCTGAATACGGATGCTCAGATAAGGAGTACCTTTATCCTATTCATGTCTCCTCACTCGCGATCATTTTTCACGCCTTTGTCGAGCGCAGTAGGTATTAGGGTGACACCCACTACCCTTGTCACGGTTTCATATATTTTTAAACTTTATAACAGCCCATTGAGGTGCTCCACACTAAACGATGTCGTTTTGCCGCTGACAGTTGGGTTAGGGCGGTTTAAAAGGGTGTGGAAGACTGTGTGCTGAGTCATTATTTTTGTTATGTGATGGAAATGGTCCGACGTCGTGGGTGCAGAAAGTATACTAACATCATCTGTTTTAGATTTTGATTTTCTTTTGTTTAATTTGGTTTCTCTGCTCTTATATTTTACAACGTAAAATGCATACCTTTGTGATAGGATTTGCTGCTTGCTAAGTATGATAAGTGTGCGACAAATTTGCTCTTTTAAGTTTCACAAACTCTAATATTTTACCATCAACGAAGATTTTTTAAAGTTTTTTTGTACACGCCAACAGCGCATTAAAGTAAGTTGGGAAAATCGCGTAAGTTGCGTGCTGGTACAAAGCATTCCTTAATGCAACGTCATTTTTTTGTTGTTAGGCAATACACCTCAACTCTAAAAGAAAACGCTATTTACTTAAATCATTGACGCTAGTAACAGTCAAGCTAGGTACAAAATGCTGGACGAATTGGAAAAAGTTTTTCCAGTACTACGTAGCTTAATAATGCATTTTATTTACGTTACGGTATGTTTTTGCACTTTTTAATCTTTAAAAAATAATTGAGCCTTTATTTAAAAATTTATTTATTAACAATAAAATATTAACAAGGTTTCCATCTCGCTAAGCGTTTGTAAATCACATCACTACATTTTCAAGATCAAAAAGCATTTTGAGCAGCCTTTTGTCTCCAAATAGATAAATTATGTACGGAAAGATGCTTCCCTGCTCCACAGAATTAATTTAACGTGAAAATGTGGGTATTATAACAAACAAGACATAAAAGCATCTCTTATCTCGCAAAGTGAAAAGGCGAAATAAATAAATCCAATAATCCCTGAGTTGGCAGCATTCTTGATGCCTGGTTTTGCGAACGCAATTCAGTATTTGAGTGTTTCTATTTAATGGCCGTAACACAAATTCCCATATTGAATGATTCAAAGTGAGCGTCTCGTGAAGGATAAAAGAACGAACGTCAACAAAATTTTATGATTTGTTAAACTGAAAGTGTATCGTTATAGTTTGCTTTGGAAAATATAAGATACTTTTTTTCTATTTGAAGTAAATGTTTATGATAGTTATTGAAATAAACTTTACGACAATGTCTAGCTTGTAAACGGTGAGGGCCAAATTTTTATGTAGAGAATAAAATACATGCGATGCATTCATACGATAAGTAAGTTGTGATGATAAAAATGTTTTTTTTTGGACAAACGTTAAATAAATTATAAGGAAATTTAAGGTATAAATGATGGTAGGTATAAATGAATATACACGTAGCCTAAGTGTGGAGCCTAGGTATCCAAGTGAGTCTAAAATTTCAATTTCATAGTTGCCGATTCTAGACTTAGTAAGATACTTCTGAACTTCGTTAATCTTCAATGCTCCAAGATATTTAATCAAGATTCATAGTAGACGAAATATTCCAATATTAGCTCAAGACTCTCGTTAATTCCGAATTTATATTGCAATAACACCGTCAACGTGACTTAACCGTGATTAAATTCGCGATCTCAGTACTAGTAAAAGTACTTTGGCGATAAAAATCTGGCGTAAAACTCGGTATAAAGAAGTGAGGATAATTGA
Source organism: Pyrausta purpuralis (assembly GCA_963924145.1). Lineage (NCBI taxonomy): Eukaryota > Metazoa > Arthropoda > Insecta > Lepidoptera > Crambidae > Pyrausta > Pyrausta purpuralis. The sequence continues at coordinate 15,158,160 of OZ001651.1, read as the reverse complement.
AAATCCTGATCTCTCATTAAAATCTCCCGACTCTGTTCGCTTTATACACAGCTAATAGAAAACAGACTTCTCATCTTTAGGGTATTGTATTTGAGTACCTATCCAATTTTTTCGTACTTATATGGAGGTAAGGGCGATACTATTAAATAACCGTTCACTTGTTTTTATTTCAAGTTTATGGCAATAATACACGGTAGTATGGATCTTAGATTAGACACGCACATTTTTATTGTAGTCGGCGCATCAGCAACTGAGTCGTGAGGTTATTATGTTAATGCTTCAACACCCGAGCGGTTGCAGGCAACCGCATAACAATAGAATTTGCATTGTGCCTAGTTCACATACGCTTGAGGGATTAATAGAGATAGGAAAACAAGACACGCTGCTTTATCAGTAGGTGAAAGCAAGATAGACTCTGAGACGACTCAGTTCTTAACACGAGTACTTTAAGTAGAAAGTAGTTTGCACTTGGCTTTGCGTTTATGCAGTTTTTTTTTTATCTATTTGGCTACATGCTAGGTGCATGCAAATTGTGCTGATCATCTTGGACTAGGCTTTAGGATTAAACACGGCCATATCGCAGTCACGTCGCAACGCTCTGACCACTTTTTGTAAGTACCCTCACTTTTTATGAGTTAGTCTGTAGATAGAGCATGACTGCACGGGAAGGTAAACGTTTATTCCATTAATTAGCTGTTTTGGTAAAAACCTTTGAAAAGAGCTAATTAGATCTCTCGTAAAACCATTTAGGTATTACTATAACAGCTATGTTGATTTATATCAAAGCAATGATGGGCAATATTTAGAGTATGTTGACACATGAGACTGAATTTAAGTTTGTGTTCGCCAAAACAGGGGGAAATCAAAAAGTACAATCTGATTGTAACTGCCTATGTAATGAATATAAAATGACGATAAATACATTATGTGCAGAGTATTAAATAAATGGTGATTAATTGACTATTCTTAATTTGCATACAAATCAATTTGTATTATTGAAATAGCATAAACAAGTCTTTACCTTTGTGCCAACGGAACTCGAATGAACTTCGCCTAAAGTACTCCAGTGTTTAATTAATGAAAATTCTCTGTTATCAAGCGTACAATTCCGTACAATCAGCGGTAATGAATAGATGCCTAAATGGAAGGAACAATGGCTTTCAAACCCTATTTTTAGATCACTCGCGTCAATATGGCACGTGCTTTTCGACTGAATAAAAATCCGTTAATATCCATGGGATTTCTATTTTTTATCAATTACGTAAATATTCTGAGCTATTTGCGTTCGCAAATCAATAAAACTGGCCAGGTGCGCGTCGGACTCGCGCACAAAGGGTTTTGTGCCCATTATGTATATGTAAGCACTTTTATTGCTTTAAAAATGACGTGTGCAGCATATAATAAGCGTTATTGATTCCCTTTAAATAAAAAAAATATTCGAAATTTTCAACACAACCGGTGTAACTTTTGATAACGATGACTCACAATTTTATTGTTTTTACAGCTTAAGAAGACAAACAATATCAATATTAAACTACAGTTTCAGTTCCGTATCTTCACGCGTTTTGAAGGGAAAAAAAATAACGAAAATTTACATGAAAAATATTATGCTTTAAGTCTACGGTATACAACCCTGTAATTTGTTAACTTATCATAGCCGTGATGGTTGTTCTTCTAAATTCGCCGTATATGCGAGTGGTAGGATATTGGATTTTAACAAAAAAATATGTTAGCAGCTTCATTATCCTTTTTTTTAAAAGGCCTATCCAACGATACGCTACACGATGGCAAGAGAAAAAATGTCATCCCTATGTTACTTGAATGAGAGGTACCCATTTTTTTAAATTATTTTTTTACTACTTTGGCTTTAGATTAGAAAACATACCAATGCCAAATTACAGTTTTCTAGCACTTCAGGTCTCTACCCTGGACAGCGGACGGACAGACGGACATGGCGAAACTAAAATGGTTCCTTGTTGGACAACGGAACCATAAAAAGACAACAAAAATCAGATAACGTAAGAATTGTCACAAAAATCTGTTATTTCATTAAATCACTGCCATGTGATTTCAAATTATTTTCATTTAAAAGTCGAACATTAGTAAAAGAAAATCACATGCCATAATGACGTGAGTGATTCAAAAATAGACCAAGAACGGCAATGGTTTAAAACATAACTGGTAAGTACCTACGTCTGTATATTCGGAGACTTATATTTTATTTTCGAAAGTTAATCACAAGCATTATTTACGAGAGTGATTCACAAATAGAGCTCCTGACTCATTGAGAAGTTCTGCCAATTTCCACGTACATATTAGGTAAGTTTTAATTGAGTTTTTGCAACACCCATCCGTGATGGTCGTGGCAGCTTTGATTCGATCTTTCTGTGATGTAAGGTTACGGATTTGTTCGCGATGTATCACCTTGATAAGGTATGTGAGGAGGCTTTGGAAGTCAGACAAGACTGTGGTATTGGATAAAGGACTTTTTTATGTCTTACATAGCTTAGTTCTAGAAGCCTTGTTCGATATATTATTCATCCTATAAAAACTAATAATAATATCTTCCCTAATTTGGAGATTTTATGGAAAAACCTCCACCTCTGAATCTGAATTTGATTATGATAAGAAAACACTTTTTTTAAATAAAATTGAATTAGCAAATTATGGCATTTATATTTGTATTCTAAGCTTAATCTAAGAGTGTAAACTACTTTTACTTTTTGCACATCACAATTAAAACATATCTAATCGCTGTTATTGTAAGCAGATTGAAAATAAATTTCTTCACAAAGCATTAAATAGCAAAAAACAATTAAAGGAGCTTAGGCAAAGCGGAAGAACTCCAATTAAAAGTATGTCTTCATCGTGAGAGGTGAAACGAGTAGACAGACGAGCAGTGAAAAGCACTTTGCGATCGCTTAAATTAAGATTTCAGACCTTTAAAAAATATGGATGTTAAAAGCAGATTTCTCAGAAGAAATATCTATCTTTTGGAAACCTAAAAAATGTTTAATTAAGCACTCATTACGTTTTGGCGTTGAACGATCTGAACATTATTTATTATTTGTAATAGATACCTGTTTTAAATTTAAAAAAAAACTGATATTCTCTTAGCTCATTGTTTCTGTTGGACTGAACACTAATAATTAGTAGTATGCTTTTAGCATTAAGTCCGCCATATCTACCGTTTGTTTGTGCATGAAGTGTTTTAAATAAAATAAATAAATAAATAAATTAGAAGGCTTTTTAAAATTTTAAACTATGCAAATAAAAAAGAATTCATAATTTATGTACGAATTATAATGTGGTACGAATTTCGCTTTTTTCTTTTTTTCAATAAAATGCTTACAAAGAATAATTAAGATGCTTATAAAAAAAAATTGCACTCCGGGAGTGCCGGCAGAAGTGAAAACTTGAATATCAACGTTGTGCATTTTTGATTTTTTGGAATAGTTAGGCAATAATTTTGAATGAATTGCTCTTATTATCAATATAAAAGTACTATCATTTTTGTGATAGAATACAATAATAATAATAATAGTAATAATACAATAATAATATAATATTTTTATAGAATACAATATTTATTTATTGCGCTATCGTACACTTACTTACTCCTTTGGCGCAGCGACCCAAAGTGTGTCTTGGCCTCCGACACAAGAGAACGCCATCTGATCCGGTCTTGCGCCGCCTCTTGCCAGTCTGCAACTTGTAGCTCCTGCAGATCTGATAGGACGGCGTCCTTCCAGCGGTATCTGGGCCGGCCGACGGGGCGGCGGCCACGAGGTATTCCAAGATACACTGCTTTGGCGCTACGATCCTCCCCCATTCTTTCGAGATGGCCCATCCAACGGAGTCTCTGGGCTTTGGCTTCTCCCACGATGTTAGGTTCGGCAACCAGCTCCTCGATCTCTTGGTTTTTCCGGACCCTCCAGCTGCCATCTTCTCTCTGAGTTGGACCCAGAATCTTCCTCATGATCTTCCTCTCCGCCACTAAAAGCTTTTCTTCTTCCTTAAGGGTTAGCGTCCAAACCTCACTGCCGTACATCAAGATCGGTCTTATGACAGTTTTGTATATCCGTATCTTGGTTCTCCTGCTAAGAAGCTTTGACACCAGCACCTTGTGAAGGGCAGCTGTACATCGCAAGGCATTCTGTATACGGGTATCTATCTCCTCTTCCCTTGTGTTTGTGTCGGTAATGGTACACCCCAAGTACTTAAATTTTGCGGCTCCTTTAAAAATAATATCTCCACATCGCAGATGTTCGCGCTGTTGCCTTGTGTTTTTATAACGCTTCATGTGGAGATATTCCGTCTTCTCCTGATTTATTCTGAGTCCAACTCTGGATGCCTCAGAAGCAAGGTTCTGCACCGCAATCTCTACTTCTCCCTTGGTCTGGCCCAGGAGAGCCAAGTCATCCGCGTAACCAATGACCCTATGTTGTCCGTTCAGTCGTACACCTATGTCCAGAGACATAACTTTCCGGATGACATATTCTAGAGCCAGGTTGAAGAGCATTGGAGACAAAGCATCTCCTTGTTTAAGTCCCGTTACCACATCGAACTCCTCCGTCAATTCACCCCCAACCCTGACGCGCATCTTGCTCACTTGCCGAGATCTGGAAATACGGAGGAGGTGCTGTCCAGTCAACTCTGTACGAATTGCTTTGCAAAATTTGGACGGTTGAAAAACAGCCCGGCGAATGGAACATTGGAGTCATATGCCCTGTTCATAAAAAGGGTTGTAGGAAGACATGTTCCAACTACCGAGGTATCGCTCTCCTTCCGACAGCTTATAAGGTGCTGTCGTATGTGCTTCTGGATAGACTCGAACCGTACGCGGAAAAAAACATAGGAGACTATCAGTGTGGATTCCGGCATAACCGTAGCACCGTGGACCAAATCTTCCTTCTAAAGCAACTGATGGAGAAGAAATGGGAATATGCTCAGAGCATCCACTCGCTGTTTGTCGACTTCAGTAAGGCCTACGACAGCATCGATAGAGAATCACTGTACAACATACTTGACAGCTTTGGCATCCCACAAAAGCTAATTACGCTACTCAAGGTTGCGACAAGAGTGAGCAAGATGCTATCGTACACAAACATTACAATTTATATTATATTAAATTACATTAAAAAGTTTATCTCTCAGAAAAATCAACTTACATCCATAATTTCGCCAACCGTCTTACGGTTTTTCGATCAGCCCACGTGTCCTGACGCAAGTTTCACATTATTCCCCCATCCCACAAAAGTGCTCAACGCCGCTAAAGAAGTTTTCACTTCAACAAACTTAAGACCGTTTACTTTGTTAGGTAGACAAGTATGTCAAACCTAGGTGATAGATGTTTTAACACATGAATTTTATCAGCGCCTTGTGTGTGAGCGTTTGAAACCCACTTATCGCTAATCGGTCGCTAAAACTTAATTGGTTCACTTGTAATCATAAAAAAGGAATATTAATTTTATGCTTGTAATAGATGATAACCTAAGTTTTGCCATAGATGAGTAAATAAGAATTTCACTTGACACTTTTTATGTTAATCCAGTTATAACATCACCTCGTGCCAACCAACTTTCTTTTCACACGACTTGGTCTATATACCGGTGAATAAAGTGTTGGTAAATAAATCTCTTTTAGTGGCAGAGCCGGTGTTTCTAGCCCATAAACACGGCGGCGGTCAACAAACAATGTGCTTCGAGGAAGTGTTGTCCCGATCTATTGCTACAACACAGATACCTGCAATTCTAAGGTATTTGTGGTATAATTTAGTGAGATTACGTAGTTGCACAGTAGCAAAATGTTCTCTAATAATTATTTGCATTTAAAAACGTTTATTTGTATACGCAAGTACTATTATTAATTTTTTAAAGACTTTATTGCACAAATTTAGTGTACATAGGTGGACTTAATGCTAGAAGAATTATCTGCATTATTTTTTCAAACCGTACCATATATATTGAAAGAATAAAAATCAGGTAATATTCAAATACAACGTGATCACTGTATCATCGTTCCATTTCATTTATTTATTTGTTAGATACACAAAACAAATTAAAGTTTAACATAAAACAGAATAACTATTTGAAACATAGGTTCAAACTGCAATTCATCGCATGTGTTGGGTACACATGCGTTGAATTAGTTAGTTTATCCAAAAAAGAAATAATTTAGCTAAAATAAATTAATAAGTAGTGGAGAAAATAAATAAAAAAACACATCACGTGAGTAAGTGATGCGACCAACGTCCAATATGTTTTAATAGTGTATTCTAACAATGGCTGTGTATAAGGGCCAAATTCGTGATAGATAGTTAAATATTAGTTACCAGCGGTTGATTGTTTCCAATTGTCTACATTTAACCATTTGTTGATTTAACTATCGATCACGCAACAGTACCTAAGTAAGTCCGTACGTCAAAAAGTTGACTGTGGTCCGTCGTTACTCGACCCGGTTGATTCCCTGCACTATCCGACTCGCGCCATTTATCGCCAGCGCAAAAAAGCGCGTCGCTTGCTTAGCCGCTTGCAAATAAGCAGCCTGGTGTTAATTTGGCAGCTGCAAATGCAATTAAAGCCGCTCCGAACACGCGAACGCCCGAAAGTAGGCGGATTTATTAGTTCAGTCTACCTTTGTAGCATTAGACACCCGTTGAAAAGTGGTGTTGGGGAAGCAGGTGTTTTGTTACTGTGCAAATGGATACTGTATCTTTTTTGTTTTAGAGATTTGTACTTTTAGTGCAAGTACTTTTTTGGAGCAGATTGTAGTCATTTAGAAAAGTTTATTATTAAATCTGTGGTGGAAGCACTTTGTTTTGCAGTTGGTTTAAAAAAACACAAGGGCATGACGCGAACTTAGCAAAAGATGGTTAGGTACATAACCAGCAAAATAAAAACGAACCTGCGCTCTGTCTAACACCGTAAAAAGACCTAAAAGAAAAGCGACCCCAGTAGTTGCACTTAATAAACTCTCTTGTGACAATGTAAAAACTTTAAGAATTTTTCAGTCTGGGAACCGTAGTCCTTGTTGGCAACCCGCGAGAACTTGCAAGAATCCGCCCCCGAACTTTGGACTTTAATTTCACAAATGACACCAAAGAGACCGCGATAACTCACGGGCTAATGTCAAAGTTGGGGCTTGTTTGAAATTCTCACCAAAACTGCCATAATTTTTTTAGAGTTTCACGTTAAAATTTGATCCGTCGCTGTGAGAGCAACAAGTATTTACTCCAAAATGCTTTCAGACTTAACTTTCAGACGACGCGGGCGTCCAAAATAAAGCACTAACTTTAGCACTTGAACATTTTAAACTTATAAAAAAAATACTTTTATCAATTTTTTTTCGTTGTTATTAGAGTATAAATAAAGAATAATTAATCATTTACAGTTCTACAAGGTGTTTTAAAACAACTCGTTAGGAATCAAGGGAACTACTCAAAATTAGTAACTTAACAACTTTCTGCTAGAATCATAGGTTGAAATATGCCAAAAAATATCGTCAGTCCATAGAAATCACACAAGTTATACATACGTGACCGTTATAATAAGGGAACTAACCTATGTTTTTAGGAAAAAGTTGATTAGTTACTGATTTTGAATAGCTTCCTTTATTCCTAGCGAGTAGTTTAGAAACACCTTGTATATTTCGTCTCAAGCTTAGCGTAAGTCTACTCCAACGAGTTATTTTATGCGTTGCGTGTTGCGTGTCTTTGAAATGCTGAAGTGTTGAGACAAAACAGATACATATTCACTGCAACATAACCGTAAAGCACGTCTAGCACCAGCAGTACCGGTATTATCGCCTCGTTCACAGCCTAGGCGCTACAAAGCGGTATGTATTACGTACATTTGACGCTAAAAAATGTGCAAGAATAATTTTGAAAATATCGCTTTGTTTGAGCGAAAAATTAAAAATACATGAAATCAAATTAAGCAAACAGATTATGTACCTTAACATAATAGTATTAATTTCAAGAATAAGGTTATTTTAGGCAAGTAAGACAACAGTATCATGTGAAATTCAAGACTTTTTATTTTATAGTTCATTTATTATATAACAGAGGCACCATTGATATTGGCTTCATATTTTGCCTAATGTAATTATAAATACTTAAGCGTTATATTTTTTAATTATTGTATTTTTTTGCTTTAACAAGATCGGTAATAACCCCACGGATTTCTTTGTTCAGACAGGAACTGAATAAAACATCGCACTTGAGTTTTAACATGACACCTCTTTGTTTACTTCCATAGCCACTTTTCATGAGAACGGCTGGGATATGTGAAGGTTATTTTGATGTAGCGATTCATTTTTGTTTCTCTCGCGTCTAGACTGTTAGCATAATAATATGTCATCACAATTATGGTCGAGCTACTTAAAAATTTTGAATAATGAATCGATTTCCACGCTGAGTTTGCCGTATCCATTTTAACTGTTAGTCGTTTTTAAGATTTTCTATAGTGAATTTATTTCAACAGTTTATCTATTGCATTTTGGAAAAAGAATTTTTAATTAATCAGAAATGAAATGGAAAGGGGACTAGTAAAACGTAACGTAATTACAATTAACATTGTACCAAAAAAGGCGAGTCAGACTCAAAGTACGTCTTTCTATTTATCTGGTTCGGCTCACTTTATATAAAGACTTAAATCTCGGGTTATCCGAGATAAACCACTGAAAACTGTCATGTCACTGTCAAAGACAGCTAAAGCTAGGGCAGTTCCTACACTTTAAGTGCTGCCTGATTGGTCAGTATCGCATACAGGCTTAAGCAAAGGTGAGGTTAGTAATCTCTAACTTAAAGGCACGTCCCTGTATGTAGTAAAGCAGCGTTTGATAGCAGTAACTCAACTTTGTAGGCGCCTCAAGCGTATGCATAGTGGATTACGTAATTAAAAGCTCATCTGAAGACACAATAGTTCTTAGTTGTTAATTTTTCGTATGTTCGATCCATTTGAATATATATCGGCACTGCAATTAGTATAGCTATAATTCGGGAAAGTATACTTTAAAACACTGTGTCAATACAAATGTTCATGCAATGCCTTCTTATTTTTTCTTAGGATACAGATTAACTTCTAGTTTCTATTATGCAAATGTATTACCTGCTGTATGTTTTTTTACGTAAAAATTTACTTCTGGTGCTAAAATAATCATGCGGCCAAACAAATTGTATTTACTTACAAAAACAAAGACCAGACTGTACGCAACTCTGACGCTATGCATTTTGATTCTTAAAGTACAGTTCATGATGTTTCTTTTTTATTCGTCTTACAAACCAAGCCCAGTAAGAAATTAATGATTCAGAAATAGGGGCTTTATTCGATGTCGGTTGTTTAACGACGCTGCGACATATGAAACAATTACTCGATAAATACTATAATCGAGCTACTATCGTGTTTACTGTGACCAGCCCCCGGCACTCGAGTGAAGTGACGTCAACAAACACCTTGCACGCCCAGGCATTTGTCAACTTCACGGACAGAACACTACTCACGACACGGCGACATGCAATTACACCTAGTGTCGTAAAACCCCTTACACACTGCGACTTTGAGCATCGATGCAGACGCGCGTTTTGAAAACACGTTTTTTTTTTTTTTTTGGTATTGTTCGAATATGGGAATATTGAGCTCGCGGAGCTATCGGTTTACTTCCGCGAACACAACCGTGTGTTTATTTCGGGGCCTTTATATATTATTATTATGTGTTATTGAATAGTTTGAGATTATTGACTATATAGGTTAAGAAATTGCTAAATGATTTAATAGAAGCTTCTTTATATGTGATTTCAGAGAGATTAAAAGGGTTAATATTATGGTGGTGGCAGGTATTCATGTGATTAAGGCGCTTAGACGTAAAACGAGGACATAAAGTGAGTAGATGCTCCCAGGTTTGGACTGTGGAATCGTCACATGGACATTTGTCCGTAGCTACGATGTGGAAGCGATTCAGGTACTCAAGATGGTACCCGTGGTTTGACAAGAGTTGGGTAATCGCAAAGACAGGTCTGACTATACTAAGATAGTCGGTCAGCTGTTTAAAAGTTGGCAGTAAACTCCTTGTGTGGACGCAGGTTCTTTGGTCCATATATAGAGATTCTGCAGCTTCTTGGCATTGCTTCTTATTATGAAGCTTTATGTAGCTATTAGGTATTTGTTTAAAGTCCGGGGCCTTACGCATGTTAGCCGCGGCCTTCGCTGCGGAGTCTGCGACTTCATTACCAAGCAGTCCGACGTGGGCCTTTATCCACGCAAAGTCTACGATCCGTCTAGTAGTACGTGCGCTTAGCATTTGCTTTTGTACCATAACGGCGAAGCGATTACGAGAGTTTGCATTTTGGAGTTCTTGTAGCCCTGATTTACTGTCGGACAATATGATGACGCGTTGTAACTGGTGGTTTTCTGCATATTCACAAGCTCGTTCAATAGCAAGCAGTTCCGCCTGATACACTGAACAGCAGTCATGAAGTTTTAGCTTCACGACTGCTGTTTGTCGTCCTGTAGGGTCAAAAACGACGAAAGCTGCACCAACCCTGTCATCGTGCTTACTTCCATCTGAGTATATGTGCCAGGTGTTTTCGGCAGCTATTTGGGTGAGATCTGAGTCAGAAGTAATCTCGATAAACTCGATGCCTCGTCTTTCTGATGGATGCAAAAGTTCGGAGGGCGGGCACAAAGACTCTAGGGAGACGTCGTTTGGTAAGAGAGAGGAGACGCCAGAAAGCTTCGACTTTTCTACGTCAGCTATTGCAAGAACTTTGGCCGGAAGAGGAGTCAATTGGGCAAGTGAGATTGCACATGCCGTGCTGAGGGTGCGGAAGCCCTGCACCATCTTGATGGCGAACAGTCGTTGTACCGAGAGGAGCCTCTGCTGGATGTACTGATGTTGAGTGGCAGGAGACCAAATTGCCGCACCGTAACAGATTATTGGTTCAATCACGTGTTCGTAAATAATTTTGACATTTTCTGCATGAATTCCCCAAGTGGGGCGGGTGAAGATTGAGAGACGATTATACAGCCTTTTGACCTTATCTATGATGTGGTCTACATGATTAACGAAACGGAGTTTGGAATCGATTAATATGCCTAAATATTTGATGGTGTTGGAGAAAATCAATGTTTGGGACTGAATTTGGATGCGGCAGTTGGATGCTCGGCGTGTGAATGCAATCACTTGGGTTTTTTCTGGTCCAAACTCAAGTTTGACATCTCTACCCCAGGATGTAATGAGGTCTAAAGCGGAGTTGATAATTTGCTCGAGAGTACTAAGATCGTGGGAGTGAGCAATAACCAGCACGTCGTCAGCATACGCCTGAAGATGTACCCCGCTCGGCATAGTTTTAAGGAGAAGTTGGTCGATTATTAGGTTCCATAAAGTGGGGCCTATGACCGAGCCTTGGATGCACCCGCGAGACATAAATTTACTGATTTTGCAATCAGAGAATTGGATCAAAATTTCCCGATTGTCTACGTAATTGAGGAGAATTTCATAGAGGTTTCTAGGGCAGTCAGTGTCCCTCAGCCTTTGGAATATGGCCGGCCACCAGGCACGGTCAAAAGCGGATTTGATATCCAAGGAGACACCGATTACGTGTTCACCTCGGGATTTGGCTTGTGTGATAATATCAATAGCGTTATTAATTGCCATAACGGTGGATTTTTGATATCTAAAACCATACTGGTTTTGTGGACTGTTGTGTGTAATGTCTAAGTGATGTGTGATCCTGTTTGTGATTAGCCTTTCAAGCAATTTACCGAAACAATTGATCAATCAAATGGGCCGGAAGCAGGATAGGGAGTCGTATTCTTTTTTACCTGGTTTGGGAATTATTTTCGCAGTAGCAATTTTCCAAATTTTTGGGAAGTGCCTAAGACGGAGGCAACAGTTCATCAGTCCCAGTGTTTCATTCGGGAACCAGAGAGCGATGTGTAGGCATATATCCGCTGTCAGGTGGTCTAAGCCGGGTGCCCTCTTATGATTCATTCCTCGAAGTCCCTCGAGGATTTCTTCATATTGGAATGGTGGATCTTCTTGAGTTTCGATGGGTTTTGACATGTTTAGGCGTAGTCTTTGTTGGTTAAGAGTCGAGTCAGGAGTGTCATCAGGAAAAAACTGATAAAGGAGTGCACGCGCAGTCTCAGTGGAGTCCTGTGTGAAGGTGTTATCACCTAGTTTAAGAGTGGCAGGCGCCTGAACTAATGGACGGGTTTTCATAAGCCTGTTCGTGACTGACCAGACGTCCTCTTTCTTCTGCTTGCCGCAAAATTCACGAAAATGTTTCGTGGAGGCGGCGCAGAAGGCATCAGAGTACTGACGTCTCAGTTCGTCACGCTCCGTAATAAGATCTTCGAGAGGGTTTCCACGTCTAACCGCTCTACTGAGTCGATGGTGCACCTGAATAAGAGAGCGTTTGAGTTGATTTAACTCTTCTGTCCACCATGGTGCCCGATGTGATGGGCCAGGAGATTTAGTAAGATATTTGTCACATGCCCGCTGTATGGACTCTGTAAAAGTGGTAGCGTATAGGTTAAGATCTTCTGAGCTTATCAAGGTGAAGTTTGTCTCAAGAGGGAGGTGTCTGCGTACTTCTTCCTCAAAACTTGGACGAATCTCGTCCCACTTGATGTTGTTAGTATTGTACTTAAATGTCGACATGCGTGGACTTCGAGTGGGACGGATCCGGCCAAGACTTGCCGTGAATGTGATGGCGTTATGATCAGAAGACGGACAGATATTCCGGTCTACGGACCAGTCGTTGATGTTTACGTTGTTGGTGTCGCTAACGAGAGTGAGGTCAATAATTGTCTGGCGAGGGCGTTGGTATGCGAAGGTCTCAAATGTAGGGGTATTTCCAATGTTACAGATGCTGAGATTGTTAGCAAGGATAAAATCAAAGGTTTCGTTACCTCGTGCGTTGTTGTCGTTAGAACCCCAGGACTGATGGTGGCCATTAAAGTCTCCGCATATGATGTGCGTGGCGCCTGATGTGTTTTGCAGGAAAAGTTGCAGCTTCCTGAAAGTTTCATGTTCGTCCCTGCGCGGTTCGACGTAGACGCATATTAAGAAGATTTTTCGGCGAGAAGTGACATTTAATTTGACCACGCAGAGATTCGCATCTGAATACTCCGTCATGCCCAGAGTACACAAAGAGTCTTTAATTATGATAGCTGACCTTACGGCGCGTGATGTTTTGCCATATTGGTGAGTGACATAGCCGGGTATAGGTTTCATATAATGCACGTTTGAAGTATACGGTTCATTGATAAACGCAACGTCAATATTTTTATCGGAAAGGTGAATACTAAACTCATGCTGGGCCTTTCGGCAATGAGCTAGGTTAGATTGAGTGCAGTTAAGGATTTTGTTGAGTGTATAGTAGTTGTTGTCTGAATGTGATCTAGTACCCATAGTCGGTGCGAGAGCGAACTTTTTCAGACATTAGGGTAACTCGAGGACAATAGAGAGAGGTGGCACCATGGTTAGTTTTGATTTTGTTTGCAGATGGAGAAGATTTGGAGTACTGGACGCAGTTGTGGCACTGAGTTTTGGCTGGGTCTTTTTTATTGGGACATGTCTGGAAGTCATGACCCAGGGCGGCGCAGAATGAACACACACTTGTCTCCTGCGTGCAACGCGATTTAGTGTGCCCGAATTAGAGGCACTTGAAGCACTGTAAGAGGGCGACGTAATCTTCAGCGTGTACTCTCGAGTAATCTAAATTCAGTTTGACCGCTGCTGTGACTGCCTGCCAGACTTTGGGACATGTCATAAAGACTGCATTGTAGAGATGTTTGCTTCGGTTGGTGCGTTTGAATTTGAATATTAAGTCATCCTTTTCAGATATAGTATTTTGCAGACACTCGTTTTGCCCGATGAGAATGTCTGCCAAGTCTTCTACCGGAATGTCCTGCGGTACGCCCTTGAGAATTATCATAGGGCGGAGACACTTGGACACTTCGGCTTGGACAGGGCAGTCGGGCTGGTTGATTTTAGACAGTGTCTGTTCTCGTTGCTGCAGGGAGTCAAACTCGACCCGAATCTTATTATTGGACACGAATTTCACGCTTGCCGGAGCGAAGTTTGTATTCCGGAACGACACGCTGTCCTTAAAGGTCTTCAAAGTCTCAGCAGGGCTGAGAACCTTGCGCTTGGATTCCACGATCAGTGCCGGTTTTGTCTTAGGTGGAACTTTATTGGTCTTTCTTGCAGCTTTCTGTGAGCGTACGACGTCAGCGAAGAGAGACGATGCGGTGGCAGATGGAGCTATAGGTGCAGGTGGTGCAGGTATAGATGCTTTAGCTGAACCCGGTTCAGAAAGTTTGAGATTGGTGAGTTCTTCCCTGATTACCTGTCTGATCATCAGCAATGAGCCATCGTCAGTGGCTTGTGTGGGCGGTACGTATTCGCCGGTTGTAACTATGTTTCGTATCGCCGTGGCTGAACTTAAGACGTCGTTTTTGATAGAGGTCTTTACATTACTGCTGCTTTTGATGGACTTTATGATGTTTTCCACCAAATCTAAAATTTTGGATTTAGCAATATCGTTTGTGTCAACTGGTTGCGAAATTTTAAGGGATGCTGACGCTATGGGCGTCGGTGAGCCGTAAATGGGCGATCTAAAGTCGTAGTCATCTTCTAGCGGTAGAGTGCTGTGCTGTACCGCGACAACTGTTTCGTCTAAATTGTTTGTGTTTGTAGCTGCCTCGCAGCTGGGATTGGTCGAGTTTTTATCTGTAGAAGCCATAACGAGGGATTAAAAAGGTTTCATCTTTGACGCTCTCCACCCTCCATGGAGCCCGCATATGGGGAGTCTTATATTTAGACCCAGAGTTACACCAAAGATATAGAACCAGGAGAAGAGAGAAGAAAATAAAAAGATATAAGAGAGAAGAATAAGGAAAGCAATGGGACCACAGGACGCGACGGTTTAGGGCAAGCGCAGAGAGTTCAGCGACCAGATGTGCTCACTGGCGAGCCCGCCGCCTGCCTGTTTTCCCACCCCCAGATCTCGCCTAGCCGCCAGCCTACTGGCGACTGCAGCCGATTGATCGGAGCTGGCTAGTTCTCCAACCTCCCGTTTAGCCCGAATTTGAGGCCAAAGTCGCGTGTTGCCCGAGACGGAGATGCGCAAGCGTCCTTCTTCGCCCTGGCTCAACTCCCAGGATCCTCTCCTCCGGATTACGGGTCTCCACGCACGGCACAAACACGTGGGTGGCCTTGTCCAGCTATTTCGGTTCAGACCACAGAACCCACCCCTTACGTCGTGAGCGGTTATCCCGCTCCTCAGTCGCCAGAGCCTCGTCGGTGATAGCAGGGTGCACCACGTGCAGGTGAGGTTGACTTGAGAGAGCTGGATGGAAGGCGTCTCCCCTTGCACCCCTGAAAACACGCTTCAGCATCGCGAGTCACGCAACGAACAAATTTAATTTAACATCTATGCAGTCGCGCGTTAGCATCGATGCAGAAGCGCGACTGCATCGATGCTAACGCGCGTTAGTATCGATGCAGTCGCCAAAGTTCAGCACATAATTCGTCAATTTCCTTCTTCTGCATCGCTACTGTATCGATGCTAACGCACGTTAGCATGGCGACTGCATCGCTGCTAAAAGTCGCAGTGTGTAAAATGTCTAAGGGACAAGGCTGAAATCAATCATTGTAAACGAAATTGTTATTATTATTATTTTCAGGGGATATAACTAATTGGGTTATATCATAATGAGGGATATTGTCATTATTATATTGTTACATTTACGATTGAATTAAAAAAGTCCTTGCTATATTTCTCCCACCAGAGCGTTAGAAAATAGAATGAAAATCCACGATAAAATATACAACTAACATTATATTCAAAATGAAACCTGAAAAGTCACATAAAACGATATAAAATATAAATGAAAAAACTGTCACGCGCGCATTAGACCTTTACCCATTTTACCCTTCAGAAATAATCCGCGCAAATCTCAGGGAAAACGCTTGATTTGTCAAAGGATTTACTAGCAATATTTTTTTCGGAGGGACCATCAAGAATTTGTTATGCAAATGGAACAGCCTTATTAGGTTCACTTCCTTAATTATTTCACAGGCTTTTCCCAAGCACAAAGACCCTGCAATATTTTATGACGTAATTTAAAAGACTGTCTCGACTGGTGAGAATTTTAAGATGTCCCTACCAAAGGGCCGGGCCCCGTGAAAACACAATTTCTGGTCATTGTTTTGTCTCTGCTATTATGTACTGTGAATGCTTAAAACATTTTTCATCTACAGTCCGAATAAAGAGCAGGGCAAACAAAAAACAGGTTTATTAAAGTACTCGTAGGAACTTGAAATACACTACGAGAACATTTCAGCTGTTCCATGTTTGTTTTTAGAAAAATGTTAACATTTATTTCGATGTTTTATTTAAATAGGACGGTTGTACTTTCGTAAAGGTCTCATCGTTTGCAAACCACTAGAAACGAATGTAAATTTGTGGGTTATGATAAGATCCGAACCGAGATAATATAGGTATGTGCATAACGTACCTATATTTAGTAAACAAATTAGTACAACATAAAGCATTAGAAGTTCATAAATTCCGTCATTAAAGGTCCCGTCCACCGTTTTTACATGATTTCTGATAACGCCTGGTTTCAACTTTTTTATCACTTAAGTGCATCCCAACCCCAATATCTATATCTCAACAGAGACAAATCAAGCAGAGTTACGGGATTACATGCGTACAAAACATTTTATCGAACGGACCGAAACTTTTTCAAAGATATCTAAAGCCTCCAATCTTGCTATAAAGGAACGTGGCTTAAACTTTTACTTCCACCCGCTTTAATAATAGCCCATTTTCTTTTTCAGATTCGATGAAAGTATCTCTTGAGAAACTTTAACTTTTCTTTTGGCCGATTTGGGTAAATAATCCAGAAATTATTTTTTGTGAGTCGGCTTACTTCGTTAATGAGGAAAGCTTTTGTAGATACAGACGATGATTTTTTATTTTAAGATTTTTCCTCACATCAAGTTACATTTAATTACCTTTATTAGGAGCTTTATGGTTGATTTTTTTTGGCACTTATTTGCTTTTTTTCATATTATTTTTTACTTTGTAGAAACCTTCTAATAAATAGGTACATTTTATTGCAATGTTTTGAATCAACCCCTTTCAAGTACCTCTATGGTTAGTGTCAGGTGACGAAGTATAAATATAATCAATACTAAAGAATGTTCCATAATTATTAGAGAATTAATTAACCACAAATATATTCAAGTACTTGAACTTACTTTGAGTTAAATAACATATCAAATGTCGTAAAAGAAACTTGAAAATGTAATAACAACTCAGGAATATAGTTTCAAAAGCACTAAGACACGTATCTTCATGCTCTAACGGTCACAGCAGTGAGGAACAGCGATGTAGTGTATTGTAGCACCGACGGTTATTCCCGGGCTGTGCAAACATCAATCCTTTAGCGTATTGGCATGCAGGCAGCGTGGGCCGAAATGCAAAACACTTACCCTTACCAGAGTTCAAAGCGTAAAACTTTTTCTGTCCCAGACATTATTCCAGTCTCGTAGTTCCCCAGCTTTGCGTGTTTGAGGTTTGAGCCATTTTTCGGTCGAGCCCGCTTTCATTAAAAAGTTTCCACGACTAATATTCAAAGTGATTGAGTAAGTTTCAATTGCGACTAAGTCGTAAGGGCCGGTTCGCTTTGAAGGCTACTCCATGAGGGTTCTGTTGCAAATAGTTTTATTACAAGCGTGTACTGCTAGTTTCAAGCTTAATATTTTGATGTGAAAATTGATTAATAGAGAAGTCCTTGTTTAAGTTTTGAATAAATTTATCGGCATAAGATTTTTTTACAAAATAAAGAAAACTTAAAAGTATCTCTAACGAGCATCCTGACACGATAATTGTCCCGTTTATATAAAGCTATAAATGTGGTATGAGAAAAATCGTACTCAAGGTCATAGAAACCAAGAAAATACTCGTTTAATATAATTTCTAACCTAAAGAAAGTTTTCATACCGAGTCCTTCGCTTTTAAAAGAAACATTTTACCTTATTAGTTATTTTTCTACGAAATGAAATTGAGCTTTATGAGTGTTACGTTTGGTTGCCTTTCCTAATTAAGGTAGATTGTAAGAAATATAAAGAAAAATTTCGCAACGTTAAAGCTGAAGCGTCAAAAAGTGTAATTAAGTTAGCGTGTGGCAAACACTGCAAAATTAGTTGAAGACCCGGCCCGTTACCTTTGTTCTCAATATCTGAATCGCTCGAAGTCTTTGAAAATAACACAACTAGTGGTACATGATTTTTAGTGTACGTGCTTCTTAAAGTATTCTTTTTGCTCGATATCTACTAATAAGTTCTGGTTAACGTTACCTATCTAATGCTATACAATATGTCCACGCATGCAATAATAAAACTTTGGCGGCAATAACTACAACGAATTTCATCGAAGAAAATTCCAAAACCACACAATATGGTAATGATTTTACACTCACAATCTTATGTTCCAATTAATTATAAATAAATTGAACGAGCGTGGTTACCCGCCACAATTATATATCTTATCTTACTAGGTAACCCAAAGCATTGTTGAAAATATTTGTACAATACGTGTTTTCTAAAGAAATAAACAATTTTGATTTGAATTTTTGTTTTCATATCGACGGCAGAAAGCAAAAACGTCGTAATCGACAAAGTATGATATATTTTTTTATTTGACCATTCGAATCAGAAAAAAATACTGCATCGAATGGTCTGGGTCCCATAATTCTAGGATGAATAGTTTTAAAGTTAACGTTTTGAAAAAGTAGTTATTAGCTTAAAATCCTGCCTTCATAAAGGCTGTAAGTAACAAAAAAAAACCGTCCAAACTTAAACTTTGTCGATTACAACAAATCGTTTTCAGGAAAAAAAGATGCATGTTGATCACTTTGTCAGTAATGCTGGCTGCAGTGCGGATTACTACGTTTTTGCCGCTCGTGTTTTTATGTAGCGCGCATTGACGACGTTTTAGCGGGAAGTGGTATAAGGAATTTAGTCTATTACAACCCTTGGTAAGGTTTCTGTTTAATACACTCTTGAATTTACGACATTAAAATAGTATGTATCTCAAGTTAATACCTAGTTTGACATCATTTTATGTATGATGCAGAATCAAAACTTCATCGATTTACCGCTCTTTGATCGAAGCCGCGGCGGCATCGTTTGTTGTTTGCGTCGCTGCACGCTTCGCCGCTCAGTAGGAACCGAGCAGTCGGAGCGAGTGGACGTAAACGTCGTCAGCTATTTAAAAGTTTTAAACAGTGCTTGTGATTACGTAAAACTAAGGTATGTACTTTATTTTCGTACTTTTTTGCTGTATTTAATAGTAAAATGTCTAATTTAAGTAAATAGGCAAAGTAGCCATGTAAACTACTAAACAGTGTGTGGGTAAGATTGTACTACGACTGTATGCCAGTTTTTTCATGTAGTACCTAAGTAGTTACAATATAACGTTAATACGTAACTTATTATTCCAAAATAAACGGATACCTCCCTGCTTAATGTGTTTTTGTATTAACGTATTTTTTAACGTAAAATACGAGTATAAACAATCTATAACATTACGTTAGAGTTAGATTCGCGCACCAAGGGTTGATTCACCAATCGATCGTACTGCTAAGTGTTTTAATTTTTCGCCCTATGCTACTTAGATAATTTGAAACAGTCGTTTTTGGCAGTTAAGTTGTTGTATCTATAACGGACTAATTTTATTATAAATACGAAAGTTTGTGAGGATGTATGTATGTATGTGTTTATGTTTGTTCTTCTTTCAGGCAAAAACTACTAAACGGATTTTGGTATATTTTATAGGCTATAATTTACCGACATTCACGGAAACGAAGTTGCGGGAAACAGCTAGTATTATGTATCAAACTTTTAACACATTTTTTTAGATGGCGGAGAAACGAAGAGTTTGGCGGGAGAAACTGAAGGAGGAATGTTTTCCTGAAAACCTTCCTAAGAAGTCAAAAGTTCAAATCCTTAAACAAGAAGTCTTTAGACAAGTAGATGGAAAATTGGTACAAGTAAGTAGTCTAGACGAAAACATAAATGCCGCAGCTGGAAAACCAGATGAGCTGGAAAGTGCACAGTTTAATCAAGAATCAGATAATCAAGAGACTGTCAGAACTCCTGTCCATAGACACAAAAACTTATTAGAAAATTTGACACCTACATTTAGAAATCCAACAAATTATTTAGAAGCAACGGCTGATTGTTTACAAGAAATATCGCCAAAACTAAATGAAAACGAAGAGAAGGAAAACATTAACATTAATTTGATTCAAGACTGCATCTCATTAGACACAGAGAGTTTAAATTTTGAAGACTACATTGATAAGCAAGATCTAGAGATTATCAGCTACAAAAATAATGAAACAATTTCATTTACTACTTGTGATGATGGTGAAAAAACACTTACTACGTTAACAGTAGAGGTATGTATTGAAAGTAAAGGAAGTGAAAATGAGAATGTCAATTTGGAATCGCAGATTTCAAATGAAGAAGATAATTTTGAAAAAGATTTTGAAGAAAACTACAGTAACAAAATGCCAGCTAATAAAATGAATGGGGCAATATTAAATGATACTAGTGCTGATAAAATAGAAACATTTACTAATTCAGAATCTCTTCAAATAAGTACTGAAATAAATGACAATGAATCTGCACAAACTGGAAAGATAGTGAAAACAGAAACTAGAAGGTCAAAAAGGAAACTTAATTTTGATAAATCATATCTCGACTTTGTAGCTGAAGACGATCCCGACACCCTGCTGCTGAACGAAGCTTTTCCATCTGAAGAATCGAATGTAGAGCTCAGTGAAGAAACAGCTTCTTCAAGTGACACTGATTGTGACAATTCTAAAAAAGGTACCTTATGAATTTAAAAAATATATTACATCTGATGCTTGTAATTTTGTAGATAAGAAAGCATTTTATAATATTTTTATGCAATTTCAATTTCAGATAAAAAAGAGAGGAAAAAGAAGAAAAGCAAATTAAGAAAAAGTAGAAAAGTGGCAATAAAGAACGATCAAAAACATCCAGGTGTAGAAAAAGAACAACAACTTCAAGTAGAGAAAAGTAAATCTAAAACAGACCTCAAAAAAGAAAATCTTAAGCGGAAAAATAAAGGAGAAGAATACTTCAATACAAAAGGAGAGAAAATTCAACAGAAAAACATGAAACCCAATCCATGTGCTGCGACTAACTGCATCAATACTTGCAAACAGATTCCCGAAGAGCGTCGCAATAGTCTCTTCATGCGTTTTTGGGGTTTAAGCAGTTACCAAAGAAGAAAAGACTGGATAGCCCAGTGTGCTATTAGAAAGACAATTAAAAGACCTACAGAGAATACTTCATCCAGTAAATCTCGGAGATATGAATATTTTATAAATGATGGTGAAGGAAGACGCAAGGTATGTCAACAATTTATAACTGCTACATTAGACATAACACAAAGATTTGTACTGTATACACTTGATTCCATGACTGACGGTTTCGCAAAAGAGGATTGTCGAGGAAAATCCAGCAGGGGTCAAAATAAAACGTCTGAAGAAATAATGCAAGAGGCCAAGGACTTTATTCTTGGTTTACCTCTTTTACCATCTCATTATTGTCGGAGAGACTCAAAGAAGTTGTATCTTCCAGAAGAATTTAAAAATATTACGAATTTGCATCGCGTGTATCAAGCCCATTTCCCGGAGAAGAAAACAATGTCCTTTAAAGTATTTTCTGCATGGTTTCGTAAGAATTTTAACATTGGTTTCCACATCCCCAAGAAAGATAAATGCTCATTGTGCATTTCTGCAAAAAGTTACGATTGCAAAACTGAAGAAGAGATGAATATAATTGTAAAACATCAAGAGGAAAAAGAAGAATCATACAAAAGATTCATATTTCACCAGAATTTGAATAAAGTAGACAAAGGAACTGTGTGTGCGAGCTTCGATCTTCAGAAAGTGTTGAACACCCCTTATGGTGAAAGCATGCTTCTCTATTATACCCGAAAAATAGCAGTTTATAATTTCACAATTTACGAAAGCAATACACAACTTGGCATTTGCAACACATGGACTGAAGCTGACGCTAAAAGAGGAGCTAATGAAATAGCGACATGTTTGCTTGCTTATTTAAAAGATGTTGACAAACGTGGCTATGTGAAACAAGTGATACTTTACTGCGACTCCTGTTACGGGCAAAATAAAAATAAAACTATTCTAGCTATGTTGCGATATGCATTGATGATTTGTGAGAATATCAACAGTATTCAAATAAATTATTTGATTCCAGGCCATACATATATGCCTGTTGACAGCATGCATGCTACAATAGAAAATTCACTAAAGAAAACAATAGTCTGGGCGCCGTCACTATGGCCAACTATTATGGAACTTGCTAGAAAAAATCCATCGCCATACACTGTGAATACAATGAATGGTAAAGATTTTCTGGGGTTCGAAAGTGTTGTGGAACATAGTTTCAAAAAGAATCAAGCCATTAAAATTTCGAAAATATCTACCATTACTTTTCACAAAAAACATGTCGACAAAATGATTGTTAAAACATCCATGTTACCAGGCGCAGAAGCTAAAGAAATTCAACTCAGTCCTTTGAATGGTGCCATGCCAATACCAAATTTGTATGCTTCTAAATTGCCAATTTCTCAAAAAAAATATGCAGATTTAAAGAAAATGATTGTTAAAAAGTCTATTCCGGAGAGATTCGCAAATGAATATTTGAGCTTTAAAACCAGTACAAAAGTAAGTGACTGTTTACCTGATACCGACGAGGATGATGATTAATTATGTTTTGAGAATCTGTTACGGTTGTCATTAAGTTTTATGTTTATTCTTTTGTTGAAGATATACTTAAGTACCTACTGATTATTTTTAAGGCAATTTGAAAAAAATATGTTGACTTTTGTTTTTTTAAAGTTTACTTTTGTTGAAGAGATATTTACTGATTATTTTTAAGGCAATTTGAAAGAAACTATGTTGTTTTTTTTTTAAGTTTTAATTACTTTGAAGAGTATTTTTTTTATAGTTTTGGTTCTTAAGGTTAGACCTGTTATGGTTTCTGATAATAAGAGTTACTGATTAAGTTTTTGACATAAAAAAATTCAAATAAATAAATTGAAGTTTATAATCAATCATATTCTACGTTTTAAAATCCTGTCAAATTAAATTATTTTACGTGTAATACATTTTGTCTTACCCAAAATTACCCAATTATTTTAGCTTACTCCGTATCTAAGGGATCAGTTTCATTGCAGAACCTCATTTACAACGTACAGTTTATCAGCCCTACTTCAAATATAGGTGGCTAAGACGTTTTCGCTTTCCTTAAAAAAAGGCATTTGACCCAGCTCCATACAATTTGATAGTGCAATTACAGCGTTTTAACATTCTGTGAAAAAAAATCAAAATGTCGTAGTCCACAAAATATTGGAGTTATAAGTGTAAGAATGAAATTTGAGAGCTAATATAAGGTGTAGAAAAAAATAACGAATATAATATCCAAAAATCGTGAGTCTAAGTTTAAAAACATGGTAGTTACGATTTTTTTTAAAAAAGTGCAAAAGTTTTTTGGCTCTGGTGAACAGTTTCAATTTTGTGGAAGACCACGTTTTTGCTTTCTGCCGTCGATATTCACAAAAATTACCTTCCTCGTGAAATTTACGGCGGTTTGAGTCTCAAGTCGTGTAGGAGCTCGTTTTTGTGTAATTTTAAAGAAAAGGTTGTGGTGTAACTAATACCTTAAAAATATACGCTATAAAATTACTTCAGTTTATAATTGCCAAAAGAAGACAGTATTTTTCTTACAGTTTTTTGTGCATTTGGGCAATTGATTTTAAAAAAGTAATAATACGAGAGCATTGACATTTTTTTTTAAATATCTAAAAGTATTTTATTTAGATATTTAATTGTATGATCAGCGACACTACAAATTCATATAGCAATCACTCTTACGGTCTATTACTTTACTCATATTTACGTAAAATAGCCTTTTATTGCATGCACATTTAAGATAAATAATTAATTATTAGTAGTATTTTAGTGCTCACTTACTGGTTAAAGGATGCGGGAAATTTGTAATTGACCATACCCTATGTATTAAAACTAGACGTAAGTGCTTAATTTTATGTGCTGTTGGTTTGCTTAATGAATAATAATAATAATTTCTGGACACACTGGAAAATGATTGATAGGAGTGAGCAAAATGTTGTTAAGATACAATTTTTTTTGTTTCTAGTATGACTATTTATAGAGCGTTTTTTTTTAAATATTGGTAGGGAAAAAATACCAAAATATCATCAAATAGGTTTCAATCCGTCAACAAACTGATAATTTAAAGATTGTTTTTTTTTTTTAATTTATCAATTCACATTAGATCCACGTGTACATACATACATAATACAAAACACTGAAACGCTGCGGACGTAAAGTTGTTATTTTTCTTTATTTCATACAAAAATATCCACTTTACCGTTCCGGAACAGCCTCGTTGATGATAAATTCTTAAAGTACATGAATACCCATTTCGCTTCCTTAAAATACAACTGTACTTAATTTTCGAGTGATTCATGAATAAGAGGGCAGGTAATAATGGGTGGTACTGGCAATAACGGACCAGCTCCCAAAATTCGCTTTTTCCTTCAGTATTCGCAAAGAAAACTAGCTCAATAAACGACTTTACGAAATAAAACCTTATTCATTTGAACTTTCTAAATTAACTCCAGCGAATAGTAAGCTTCACTCGATTAAAGGTTTTTTTGCAAACACTTAAAAATTATTTTCGTGACGCTAAGTCTGTAATGCAAACGATGCACGCAAAAGTATACTTAACCTCAAATTATGAGAAAATAACTTAATTTCTTTGATGCATTTTTCACATGACAAACTCTATTATGAAAGCGTTCTTTTAAACCCGTTTGCTTATTAACGTTGCTAAGGTTAGAAACTATATGCACAACTCTAGACATGTACTACATATAAACTCCAAATTCAACTCAACATTTGCCTACCGAGTGGTGCATTTTTTCCGCGAACCGCTTCTTTATTTGGCTCTCAGAAGGCTAAGGGAGAGATTTATCGTAGTTTTTACAATTTTCCGGTCAGCGCGTTCGGTCGGGATGTCAGGGGAGACATTACAGGAGATATCGCAGATTTACTTCGAACTTGATGCCTACTCTTGAGGGAAATCTCAGAATGGCCCATCATTGTGGCATCGTTCATTCGACACGCTCCAAAGGAAGACTGCTTAATTTTCAAAGTAATTATTCAAGAGTGAATTAATTCTTCTCACTTTGTCTTGTTTGTAGAAACACTGTAAATAGTTGATGATTTATTTGGTGATTTAGTGACTCGAGTTGCTTTTCTTGGAATGGAATTGAATCTATTTGGATTTGAGCTTATCAAATGGTGAGTAAATACAACATGTATAAAATGATGATAAATAAATTATTTTCTGAATATAGAATTTTACACGAAAAAATACTCGTAGCATTGTAATTTTTCAACAATATTCAATTCAATATTGTTTTGAAAATATGTTGCAACAAATATGTGTCCGACGCCATGAATACAGATAAATCCCAAAAAAAATTAACATTTTAAATGTACCGACTATTTACAACACAGTGTACGAGAACTAAAGTACCCAGTCGAATTTTCGCCATTGGTTAAATAAAAATATATATATTTGATATTAAATTATTCAAATTGAAGCGTTTTAGAAATTCACATTTCATGTCTTTGCACACCCTATATTTTAACGATCCCTCGTCCACACACGCGTATAGATTATCAACCCTTGGCACTCACAAGCCCTCGATCGAACCGAACCCAGAATATTCAAAACATTCCCGGGAAACCCCATTCAAAACAAAGAAAAGGACGTAAGAAGATTACGGTAAAGCTAAGATTGAAATACAAAATGATGTAAGACCCCTGTTCGATTTCTTTGAGATATAAAAGTACGGGTTGAGAAAAACATAAAAAAGTAATATAAGCCACAGGCTTTGTATGATATCATTGTGATTTTGTAATCATCAATCATTCGAAAAGTACCTTCATGAAAAACTTATGAATTTATAAAGTTGCTTTTTTAACTTTGTATATTTATGCTCTAAAAAATTTATCACGTAACAGCTTGACGTGTTATTTGAATAAATCAATATAACCATTAATTCTTAGAATTTGAAATAATAAATATTTTTATAATATCTTTGCAGCTTATTTTAGTTTAGAGAGTTAATATAAATTTAATTTTCGAATTCCAATGTTGTTTATACATGTATTGTTTTTGATCCCTTGCAACCATGTCGCTAATCGCATTATTTTCGTCATCTGTAGTTGTTTACTTACTCTTTGACGCCAATTAATTTATTCTAGAAACCCCTCTTCAGTTTTCTTATCAATTTTAAAATATTTTCTTTTGATCTGCGAATATTCGTATTTTACATAAGGGATCTTCGAGATAGGGGGATCCCCTTCTCGTTATTCCGACTACGTGCACTCTGTTACGCCCTTTTTCAGCCCTAATACGTTTTAAATTGCCATTTGACTTCGATTATTACAACAATGACGTATTCAAGCTCGAAATATAATAAAAGTAACTCAATTCCGAAGCTCGTTCAGACTCGCTTTAGGAGTTTACCAAAGCAAACATTAATGCTAACAAATATTTAGAGTATGCTTTTAGTTTTGCAAAAGAAACTCAGAAATAAATTTTGGATCTGTTAAGTTACTTGGCTTGAATTTGTGAGATACTAGCGGTCCCCCGCGACTTTGCCCGCGCGATTTAAGTTTGCTCTCTCTCCTTCCGTCGCAGCGTAATGTCTAGCCTAAAGCCTTCCTCGATAAAGCTGTCCAACACAAAAATTATTTTTCAAATCGGTCCTGCAGTTTCTGAGATAAGCGCGATCAAATAAACAAACTCTTCAGCTTAAAATTGTTGGTATAATTTGTATTGGTCTCACGTATTTATGACTTGAGATGGATTTCTATGCAAAATAAACAGTTAAGAAGTTTCATTTGGTAATGTATTTTAAATTCTTGTTCTATTAGTGACTTTGTCAAGATCACGAGTTGAACGGTACCTACCTCATTTATATCTAGAACGATTTTGTGTCTTTCTTAATTATGTATAAGCTGTGGTCCGTATTGTGTGGAGAATAAAACGTTTGAGTTAGAAAAAGTACACAGACCGACCCGCATAAGTACCGGCTAACAAACTGCGCAACGAACAGTAATTTGTCTGTCAAAGGATTTGCTAACTGTTCCTTAACATGGGTCTTAAAAATTCGATATCAGTTTCATGCACAAATTTTATGTAAATTGAAGCCAGTGCTATCCAAGCCATAATAAAGATAATTATAAATATCTCGTCTAATTGTTCGCTAGCAAGTCTAGTCTCGGTTCGCTAGCAAGTGTAACTATCACAATCCGAGTGGCAAATGAATGTATTTAGAAGGAAACAAAACGCCAGGTAGTGCCGGCCGCCTAATTCCATTAACACCCGGAATACATCACTATAGCACCTCACGTCTGTAGATTTACTGCCAGCGCTAAGGTGGGCCTCTACTCTTGAACCAAAATGATGAAGTTGGCCTCAAATACCGGCAAACATGCTTATCGTACGAAATATCCTTGAAAAAGTGCACGCAAAAATGATTGCGATAACACACAGTAAGAGACCTACTAGTTATGTGTGGTCGTTAATATTATTGTACCTATCGCAATGATGGCTGAAAAGTGCATCTATTTCGAATATCCACATTATGTTTTTTTAATGTATTACTCGTACATGTAAGTTGGAACGTGGTCAGACTACTAAGCAGTGAGTAATATACTTAAGATCCCCTTTCCTTCTTTTTGCGCCATTACAATAGTTAAAACCGCCAATGTAGCTGTTGAAACTCATGAAAATCAGTTCAGCTGTTTAAGTTCGATAGTGGAACATACATGAATTTTATGGCTTTATTTTACATACCTTTGCATTTCTAGCAATATATTAGTATACTCTTAATTAGCGAGTTAAATATACAGACAAAATAACCTACCTCTAATAAACATATTTTAGGTAGTGCGTAAGTAAAGGTATACGAATCGACAGTATTAAAGGCACGCTGCTATGTTGTTTCTTCTTCTTAGTCGGCATATTCTTGGCAGAGGTCGTGGTTGATAATGACTATCGATTTCGGGTAATATATATAATATATTTCGGTAATATAATAAGCATTGTTGGAATCTCCATCGTAATATAATAATCGAGGCAATAATTCCGATTATTCCAATGCTTCAGTAAATACTAAACGGAATTTAGTGTTGTGAAAATCCCAAATATTTTTAACACTTTATAAAAATTGCTAGTGTGTTATAATTTGATTTAATTTTTTACAACATCTCGTCTCCATCATACAAAAAAGTTTTCTTCACTAAACTGTTAGCACTTTGAGCAAACAAGAATATTTATATAACCCATGCAAACAATAAAATAAGTATTTGTACAAAGTAAAACCTAAGTAACATACTCTAACAAGCAAACACGCATTAGTCTCGCCAGAATCGATAAACTGAGCCATCAGTTGAAAATCGTTACATATCTCAAAAAGCGTCGATGTTTGATAAATACGGCTCTGATGGAATATAAATTAAATAAGTCGTAGGATCTCCTCGCTGAGATTTTTATTGATGGTTGTAATTTATTTGAACGGCACCCGCAGTGTGCTCGGGAGAAATATGAAAGGCATTACAGCAAAAAGGCCCTTCAAATTTATGAGCAACTCTCTCAGTGTTTGATAACGTTCGAGTTTTCATAGCGCCAGGTTTGAGAATGTTCGCTATTGGCTTAAAAGCCCGAAAATCAGTCCGACACTGGCGTCTCTGCGAATTTCAAGTGTTTTATGGCGATCTCGGGTTAAGATGTTGAGAATTATTCGACGTTTTCATTTCGTTTTTGAGACCTCCTTTCAAACCGTATTTGAAATACAAGTGCCTTTTAGGTATGGCCGTTAAACGTCTGTCGATCTAGACTACAAATTAATTTCAAATTCACGTTCAGTTGGTTTTTAGTGACGGTAAAGTTCAGCAAATCGTTTTGTTACATGCCTATGAAGTTCATTCAGCGCTATACGGTTGGAATAAAACCTGAACAAGGTTTATATTAATGTAACCTAAATTACTTTTACGGTTAGTTTATAGTATATTGTGTTCTTTTTTTAAAAAAAAAGGCCCGTTGTCGTAGCAATCCGTAACAAAGGTTAAACATAATTTTAGTTTCCTGATTGTTTTAGAGCGACAATCTTTTTTTGTTAATGATTACACTTTTATTTTTTTATTAGATACTTAAGATATGGGAATGATTCTTACAGATTAGTTACTACCCAGATAAGTCCTAACCCAGGGATTAATTCAAAAAGTTTTTAAATTTAAAAAGGGTATTTACGGCAGTTAATTCACCATTTTCAAACAGCTTGAATAAGATACTAAATCAAATAAAAGTTGACAAAATTAGATGTAGGATTAGCATCGATGCAGTCGCGATGCTAACGCGTGTTAGCATCGATTTATTCGCGATGCAGAAGCTGAACATTTACTGTATGTACTGTATATTGGCGACTGCATCGATGCTAAATTAAGTCTGTTCATTGCGTGAGTTGCGAAACTGCATCGATGCTAAAAGTCACAGTGTGTACAGGGTTTAAGAAGGTCAAGTCGCATAGGATAACAGATAAAAAATGGCACTAGAGAATAGAATGAAATCACTTCAATATAATAAAAAGCTTTTTGACATGAATCGGAAAGATGATAACTTCAATATTGAAGATATGGTATATGTGGAGACTATAAGGAGATTATATAGAAGAGGAAAGAAAACCAAAAATACTTTTTGATTAGTGAGTCTGTGGTAACTTGTGTTCTTTTTAAAAAAGAGGCGTTGTTATAGCAATCTGTGACAAAGGTAAAATATTATTTAAATAATATTCAGTTAATTTGGTTATTTAAATGCATCCTGGTTGTTTCTGAATACAACGTGTCAAGCTTTGCATTATGCTCAGCCTGAATTCATTTGTTCGTAGTTGGTATTGGTAATTCATTGTTTTTCTACGAATAAGTAGAGGAATTACACTTCTGGCTTCAATTTGCTCGCAATGATCGAGGTATTACTACTACTTAGTAGTATTGTTCAATGCTCGCAACAATCAAACTTATGGCTAGACCACTTCCTAAAGAAGTATTGAATTCTGAGTATGCTTTCTAGCTAGAACAAAGATACGTATTATCATGGATAATTCTAGACATACATAGTGTAGTATAGTATAATAGACCATGTCTAGGCTGTGTGCAAATGGAGTAACCGTGTAGTTGGCGATTACGTATCGGATACAGGATGCACGTAAATTGATCCGACTTGTGCTGAGGATTCATCTTGATACGATATCGGATAATCCGATGCATATTTACCTCAAGTTCATTTTAGGCTGATATATAATGGAGGCGGCTTCTTAATAAATATATTTTTAATATAAACCCCGGGATTCCACAAAAATTGGGAATGCGAAACTAGTCTGTAACATGGTGAGGAAATGACGCCTTCAGCGTGTGGTATATATTGTATGTAAAAAAACAGTACTCCAGGATTACATAATATTTACGTGTATGTAATTAAAATTAATTTAAGGCTCCCCATCAATTTATGAATACCTATATATATATATATATATATATATATATATATATATTGAGTGTACAAAGAACAATAAACAGTGCACACACACATGCACACACACGCCGATTTGGTACTATAAAAAGCACTAGATTTTTCGGTTAAGAAATACCGGGAATTTGTCGTAATAAAAGTGCATGCCCTATTATAGCCAACCCCTTGAAATAAGTAAATATATCTACAAGCGATTTGATTCTAGTTTATAAAAACTATATTTGGCGATTCCGTAATCCTGGGATTTTGTTTATTTAAAAATGCATTCCATAGTAGCCAACAACTCAACTTAAGATTAATATGCATCCAATTATCCGTTCACTAATGATTGTACTTTGAAATCACATAATCAAGTACCACCTACTAAGACTGTTTGTATTCAGTGAGTGAATATGCATATTATAAATAGTTACGTCATTACTTTGCATTATGTTTATTTTTTTGTTATCTATGACTTGTTGAAATGTAACTGAAACTACTATATTATCGAAGATGTATGGTCGTAGTCTCGCCTAACCACTTTCCAACAAAATTCGCTTACACGACACACACGCGTCACAATAACAAGCGTCACTTCAAACAAAAGACGACGCAAGGTTCAATTGATTTTGGATCTTAAAGTGGTTAGGTGGCGGTGACCTCGATAGCACCTGTAAATGCTTGCTTAATTTATAACGCAGTAAATATTTCAGATGTAATTTGAGTAAAACTGGATTACACTTCATATTTTGCAAGGTTGAGAAAAATCTAATTTAGTTTAAGTGTTCATAAAATATTGAAGCCCTACCTTCTGAGAGTGTGAGTTTCGCCTGTCTTCAGGATATTAAAATGTTCATATTTCATATTCGTGTATTTTTACATTGTCTTACCATGCAGTACATTTTAAATGAGAGAAATATGACATCACTTCATACTACTTACGAGAATTACTTAAAATTATTTCTACATATTTAAAAAAAATAGGCCGAAAAAGAAAAAAACCGGCTAAGTGCGAGTCGGACTCACCCACTGAGGGTTCCGTGCCAACTTTAACTGAATTAGGGATCCACTTACTTCCACTAAGCCAAAATACCACAACATTTTGTTGACAGCAAACATAATTTTGTTTTTCGTAGTGTTTGTATAAAGAACAAAGCTATGATTGCGCTTGTTGAAAATATGCTATATCTTAAAAACTACTAGCTTGATTTCGTTCAAACCTATTTTTGTTGAAAGTCTTTGTCAAGATCTATATCATGTTTTTTTTTCAAAATTTACACTCGCTTAGTTTAATAGTTAAAGGGGGCGCCCATTTTACCCTTTTGGAAGCTTCTATCTCCCAAATTTTAGACTTTCAGAAAAAATGGTTTTAAAACCTCTATACCATTTGAAGATAACTATACATAGACAACCCACATGCATAGTTTTGACCAGTTTTTATTTATTTATTTACTTCCATGTATGGGAGCCCCCTCAAATGTTATTATTTTTTGTTTTTGTATGAGAAGCGTAAAGCGGTTAAAGAAATACATCTACCTACCTATGAATATCAAATAACTTATCGCACATCTATTTGTGTTCATCAATTTACTAATTAATTATACCGCAAAAAATAAATTTTACAGCATTAACAAACCTAGTACTGCAAAAAAATCCAAACATACATCAACAGTGTACTATGTTATTTCCTCAGATGCTGGATAGTGTACCCGAGCGCATATACTGTTACCTAATACTGACACCCCTAGCAATATAACTACTCTGGCAACATTTTTCCCATATACATTTTAAAACTTGCTTAAAATTATTCTAACAAATAAAATGGTGTTTTATCTACGGCAGGTTCCGTGATCGATAGTTAACTCAACTAATGGTTAAAATTTACGATTCTACGTGTTCTGAACAAGATATACCTGCATTGACTATTGGATATATATTTTTTTCTGTTCAAAACACAAAGAACTTCAATTTAAAATTGGACAAACGCAGTAAAATTTAAAAAAAAACAATCGATAAACCAAGCTTTAGATAAACTGCAGTGTACAATAAAAAAGGTAAGATTAAAAGAAAATGATGTAACAAATTTACTGGGCGCTAGTTATAATAAGATATTCCTCAAAAATCTTCTCTATTGAATAAATGGCAGTGTGCTACAAAAATATTCGTAAATTGTTACTAGAATTTTAATATTTTGAGGTAGCAATTTTGCTGTGCAATCCAGTATTTTTGATTATATTCGTATTTTTTTCTGTACAGCAATTTTTTTTTGATTTTCAGTTAAAAACTACGTCAGTTAAATCCGGAAAAAATATTTTCTCATATAACATGTACAATATTTTGCAAGAAAAAATATTAAATCCTAAATTACTAAATTCACACTGAACGGTTTATCAGAACTCTCCGCAGCATACAACATAATACTTGGTGCTTGCTTTCCTCATTTACGGCACATTGGTACAAATTTTTAGCATCCTATCTAGGATGCTGAAATTGCATCTGCAAGGGTTTGGGCTGGGCGTTGAAGAGTCAGTCAGTCAACTTTTTTAGGAAAGGCAAAAAAATATTGTTAATTCAACATTAACTGGATCTCTACATTTATTGCCTTAACAAAATAATTGCAAAACATTTTAGTTATTACGCCTGAACGTTCGCATTTTTGGCATTACCGAAATTTCTCCGAGCAGTCACGCGTCGCGTTTACATGCATGACCAAAGGCCGAGGACCGGACATTTCAAAGATATGACTACGCTTGTGTAATGTAAAAGGACAAATGGGGATAAACAACAGCTAATATTAAGATAAGGGCCCTTACGGAAATCATTACAGAGCTGTATGAAGTAGGCTCTGATTATATACACCGTGATATTTTGATTGTTTTTTTTCGCAGCAGGACTTAACTTAAGTAGTACTATCAAATCATGCGATTTATTTTTTTAACTAAAAATTTAAAAAAAATATTAATTGAAAAAGCGTTTTAAAGTATTAAGGTAAAATGAAAATTACATTACACACAATACACATGTATGACATGACATTACAATAGTAAAAAGTGAGTTTTGAGTATCAGCGTAGACGCAAGGGGCAACGACCCCGGACACTATTTGTACTACTAAAATAAAATATTTTTACTGCAGGAAAACATCCACAAAAATTTCTCGGCGTATAGTAAGGAATCACAGTTCATCAAGATTCAACTCATCACAATCAAGATTTACGGGTTTTCATTAATTAGTATTTTAAATTTATTACTTGGTACGCATTATTTCAACTAATTTCCATGACATTGTGATATGTACTGGCCCTACTCTATTGACAAGTATAAAATCCTGACCGGCAAACTTACAGGCGGTTGCTACAAAATATATTTTCTTTAGACTACGGTTGCTACGAAAGTGCTACGAGATCGCTATGATTTGCTACGTAGAGTTAGCGCTACGAGTCTGCTCCAAATCTAACTTACAAAAGTAACTTTTTGCTGCAAAAGTACACAAAACCACACAGATAAAAGCCCTGACTTTACTAGTTTCATGCGAATCATTTGATTTTACTTTCAATATACTGGTATGTTTTCAACTTACGTTTTTAACGTGAGGAGATACTTTTCCTACTTCTATTGTGACGTAACCCCCATATTATGACCAACAAAGTTAGTAGATAAGGCCCGTAAAACATACGTGTGCCTTCTTTGTGCTTAAACATCAGAATGGGGAAGGTCTTTGTTTACGTAATTTGTAACCAAGGTTTGATTTTATTTTACTGCAAGGACTGTACACAAAACTTTAATCAAAAATCGTGCTTACATGTCTTTATGTTTTGAGGTAGCCTTAATGTATCCTGAATGTGTGTGACGTTAGATACTACGAGTTTTTATAAATATCCAATTGATATATAGGTTTTAATGAAAGACAAACTTTGATGTAGCTCGTTTCATTAATTTATCAGAAAAATAAATTATTTAACCTGAAATAGCAAAAGAGAAATTCTCGGAATTTTCATCGGTCTTTAACGAGTGGCCCTTTGGAAGTAGTTCCTGGAACCTTAACGACTCAATGCCAGGTAAGTCTTCTATAAGTAGGTAATAGAGAATCACTCAAAATTAATAAGTGCAAATTCTTGACACTTCATTTAACTCCGCGTATTTTGCAGTACGTCAAGGATTAGATAGGAACATAATGTTCTGTATAACTTATATGTAGTACACTTTACACGTACACGTAGGACTTAATACAGTCTATGGTCTATCATTATATAACACGTCCCACTCCTTATCACGTGTTTGAAAATGTTGCTACTGAAAAGATATTTCAACCTTTAAATCAAAAGACACAGGATATTCTTCATAATCTTATTACATTGTTTATAAAAAGCGTGTGTAATTTTTGGCTCACTTTTTGGTCCACCACTTTTTTTTTGTTTGAAAGTAGCGGCCATAAACAAAACCTTAAAAAACGATTCCTTGATAATACTTCAAATAAAATATTCTATGCCAAAATCTCTTAAACCGTCACGTTTAGTTATAATAAAGCATGAAAGGACGCTTGAATTTTCGTTTTACACCTGACGTCTAACGAATTTTTATTAAAGTATATTTGCAATTTATATATTGGTGTGCACTATTTATTTTTGATAGCGTTAGTCGTTGCCGTCAATCCGAAAAGAAAACTTAATGAGGCACACTCCATAGTAAAAATTCCGAACCAATAACCGATTTTTCCTTTCGTCTTGATTTTTGTTTGGCGTGGACTCACTGTATCTATTTCTATCTGTGACTCCGTAGTGGAATATCGACATAATTATTTTATTAAATTTAGACAGATGGGAGTTCATCCCCAATTCAGCTTGATACTTTATAATTTTGAAGTTGTCGCAATATCTATGTACATACTAAGCTATTCATAGAGAGGAGTCTAAAGCAGCGAATAATCGCTTAATTGCTTAAGATTACACGAATTATGAGCTAGAATTTCATTAATTGGGAGTTCATTAGATTAAATCGTTGCTCCCGAAAGGTTGAAAATGTTAGGTACCACGTTATAAAAATCGGTACTTACTATAAAATGAAAATTATAACTATGTTTTTTTTAAAAAAAAATATATTTATTTATATTATAGTCCATTAAGTACACTATTATACAAAGAAACCCGCATGTCAATATTTTTAATTAATTACTGAGATATAAAATTATTAATGATGGTATTATTTTCTCGGGCGCATTGATTTACAATGATAAATGTTATATCTCAATAATTGTTAAGGGTAATGACATGCGTTTTTTTTAAATATTACTACACTTGATTGACAATAATATGAATTACCCTGAAGATACCCCACGTTCATTATTTTTAATAAAATAAAGTAAAAGCAGCTAAACATACTATTTTCGGAATTTATTTAAATAAATTTATAAGGTCGTGAGGTGGAAATCATTTCTTTGTATGACCACTTTATGCATTTAACTTTCATTTGACACCTTTTTCATCAAAATCGGTGCGGTGATTTAAATTGTAGATTTCTTTGTTATTTTCAAAGGAAGTGAATCTATGTTCTTTTGGGATAAAAATTTTGCTACTGCAAATGAAATTAAACTAAATATAGCAAAATTTGGTCGCCTTTTGCTCTTTTTAATAAACATATTAATTAAAAATAACAAAACAAAGCATTTGGTACATACCAATCATAGATATTAGTGAGCCCGATAAATTACTTCCCACATTAAAAAATATATATCTCAATAACTGTTAAAGATACTGAAGTGCGGTTTTCTTCACTAAATAAAGTATTTACTAGGCAATTACACGAACTAACAAAAACGTACCGAGCGATACACACTTTTTTTTAAATAAAGTAAAAAGTGACAAAAACATTTTTTTCTAAACTAAATTAATTTATTTGTGCATGTTAAGAAGGTAATATCTTGTTAATGAATTTACAAGATATTAATAATTTTTCCTATGATAGATGATATATTTACCTTTCTTTTGATACCTGTTTTATAAAAATCGGAGAAAAAGTTTGGCTTGTAGAAATTTCTATTTGTTATTTATTTAAAGACTTTATTGCACAAATCATAGTGTACAGAGTTGGACTTAATGCTAGAAGCATTCTCTGCCTGTCAAACTTTTAGATCATGCAGAGAGATGAGAGAGAGCAAAAAGAAATCTAGAGAAAACCAACAAAAAAGTAACAATTAACAAATATTTATAGTAACAAATAAACCTACTTAAACTCACACAAAATAAATACAATATATAAAAATTTACATAAATAATAAACGTATTAAATAAATATTATTTTGCAATTATCTATTCTTCAAGAAATTATTATATATTATACATTCATTTATTTAAAATCAGTAATAGTGGCCAAGTCAATCAATAAACCAACCAAATTCATTATGGCTGAGTAAATGTACATAATTTCTTAATCCTTAATTCTAGAGCCTAGTGCGCCCTTGGTTCAGTAACTAAGTAGGTACAATGGCTAGGTGTGCTTGCTGACTCGTTGACGGGACCTTGCAGGTTTGTAAGGCTAGCCGCCTAGGTCTAGAACGACTATGTATGTCCACTCGCAGGGGGGGCCGTTTCTAAGTGTGCTAGGAGTTGAAGTAGTTGTATATGTTTCTCGATTAGGTCGTCCTATGTGCCTTGATGTAGCTTTGTATATTCCTCGATTAGATTGGGTCAAGTGTGCCTTGAAGTAGATATGTAAATATCACAAAAAGTCAAGTCTAACCGTGAATTGTTTTACTAGAAATTTTCGTTCGCAACGGTTATGTGAGCCATATAGGTGCTCTTACTTGCGTAAACGATTTATTTGCATCATTCCTGCCTTTATTGAAATTATGATCTAATAAATAAAAATATGGCCAAATAGTAATTAGATTTAAAGACATTTATTTTCATGAAACATACAGTTCATTTACAAATATAATTAGTTAAACTATGACTTTCTTATTATTACCATAATTAAAACATGACTTTGTTGATTACAACACTAATGCTGTGTCGGAAGTCTCGACATAGTTCCGTGTAAAACCACCAGGTGGCGCTCGAAAAATTCTGAGACAAAATTGGTGTTTTCGTGTATTTATTGATTGAGAAGCATTTTTGAATGATTCTTAAAAAACTACAAATATTTTTTAAGATTTATTAAAGATATTTTATGACTTAGAAAATCATAGAATTGAAATTGTCGACGCGAAATGTCAAAAATGATGCATCAGACTACGCCCGCTGGTATTATTTTTCATGCGACGGGATGAGATTGAAGAGCACGAGCTGATTGGACCTAAAAAGACGAACGAGCTCGCGATCGAGGTTGAGGGCATCGGCATCTTCTAAAAGAAGTCTCAAAACAAAAAGGACCCTTACTGCGTCACCGACACTCGAAGCCGTCGAGCCACCTGGAGTTACCGTCTCACACAATCCAGAGTGACTGTTTGGCTTCGCTCACAAAAAGAAAAAGGAACAACTCCTATATCTTAACCGTAATGTATTCATTCACTGAATTTCTCAGATATTTTTCACGGAGATTTATCTTAATTCCCGACGTTTTAAAATCTTTGCAGCGTTTGTAGTCACGGGTATATAATTAAGATCACTTGTTAGTAGGAAGGTTTATTTTGTTACAATTGAATACAGAATTTTAAACATATTATATACAGCTGATAATTTTGGTAAATATTTAAACATCAAAACCCCTTTTTTACGTTCTTGTATGAAATCACTTTCAATACTTTAATCATAAATAAATTAGAGAAATGTTCATATTGTAAGGCTTTGGTCCCACAGACCTAATATATTAAGTTGACATGGTGAAAACACCGCGTATTTACTGCGATTCTTAGAGAAATGTAACACACGATATCAGTCCATTCTCACTTGAATTAACGTCGTAACTTCACTATTTTAAAATGCGATTTTCTTCACTAAATAAAATATTTAATAGGCAATTACACGAACTAACAAAAACATACCGAGCGATACAACTTTTTTTTAAAATAAAGTAAAAAGTGACAAAAACTTTTTTTTCTAAACTAAAATAATTTATTTGTGCATGTTAAGAAGTTAATATCTTGTTAATAAATTTACAAGATATTAAGATGATAGGTATAATTTCACCTTATATCAAGGTTATACTAAGGTATAACCTTTCATTTGATACCTGTTTTATTACAATCGGTGAAAAAGTTTGGCTTGTAGAAATTTCTATTTGTTATTTTAAAAATTGCCACCATCTCTTTGAAACTGTCGCTGCTGCGGGTTAAATTGCTTATTTTGGTCCTAACTATCACTGTGCAAAGTGGCTTGCTTTAATCACAAAGTGCAGTTTTAAGTCATAAGACGTATGACTAAGTACCTTACGATGAAAGACGTTCTCGCACAAAGAACGGTGTTTTTTTTTATTAATTTTAACTATAGTATCCTAAAATCGTATTTCACGAATCATTTACCCATCTTCAGCGGGATCTGTGGAACATTGAGAGAAACAAGCTCAACATTTCCACAAAACATGTGTTTAATGGAGTAAAAATAACCATTTACAATGGAAGGAGTAATCAGCGTTTTTTTTAAATGTATTTAAAAACTTTATTGCAAAAATAACAGTGTACAAAAGTGGACTTAATGCTAAAAGCATCCTCTCCCAGTCGTACCTTTAGATCATGCAGAAAGATTGTGCATGAGAACGAAGAAAGATAGAACTTAAAAAAAACGCAACAATGTAATATTATGTTGTAAATGCAATAATATTATATACATACCATTATTAAAATTATGGATTAAAAACATTGAGTTAATAATACAGTTCGCAAAGCACCTAGCAACTGGAAGAATCAGTGGGCATTTGACATTTGGTTGCGTTATAAAAGAAATCAAAGCGCCATAAACCTGCACGAATTTCCAGGGTTACCACTGTTTACTCCACACCAGGGAAACTAATTATAAAAATACGCCACGCCGCCGGCTACCGGCTTTTATTTATTTTACATTCAAGCTTTGAGTCTTTGCCGGTTCATTATTTATTGGACAAATAATACTACTGCAGTATTTGCGTACAATTGAATGTAAACGAGTGCGTAATTACTGTTACTGATACGGCATTTAAAACAAAATGGTGTGTTTTTGATTATTGACTCCCTCATTGTTTAATGGTTTATAAGCCGGTTTTCATCGGGTACGATACATTAATCTCATTATTTTCTAATAAGTGTTGGGTCTGAATGTTGTAGTTCGTACCATTTAAAGCTGATTCAAACTGTTACTTTGAATTCGTCTGCGTTTCCACCAAGTGAGCAGCTCCAGCTATATTTTCGTGTTTTTTTTCGGTGCAAATTATTATTGTTGACTTACCTGTTTACACCTGCCTACCCTATTGTTGTGACGGTAAAAATATAGCCAACCTAACTTTTGCATATTCTATGGGCTTCATACTTCCGATTGGTATGTAAGTTGTCTATTAACCAAACTAGTGCATTGTTTAAATTGTTTTTTTTTATTATTTAATTAATTATATCCTGGACTGAATTTTTTCAGCCAACCCACTCGCGATATGTTTTTAAACATGTAAATCATCCATAAACCAGTTCGATGAAGGTCGTTTTATACTCGGATCCTCTATTATAAGCGGTCTCCTGCGACTGCGACCGCGCGTTTTGAGTTTTTTCGTCCCCTCCCGTCGCGATAGACTAAAGCCTTCCTAGATAAATAAGCTACCCAACACAAAAATATTTTTTTCAAATCGGTCCAGTAGTCCCTGAGATTAGCGTACTCAAACAAACAAACTCTTCAGCCTCATAATATTACTATAGATAATCCTGTGTATAAAAATATTAATTTCATGGTATAAAACTAAACTAAAATAAAATTCTTTTAAAATAACTGTGGCGACAGAATTTTTCTTTATGATTTCCAACCACAACCACTACACAGAGACTCGGCGACAACTGTCGTACCAGTGAAATATAAGTGTAATATAAACAAGAGAAAATATGAAAACGCATAGGTGTCTGAATGCATTATGCACGAATCTCATTCTTTCTCGAGAGAGAATCCCAAGAAATATAATGCAATCTCCCACAGTATAAATATTCTATTTAACAAAGCCGTGTGAGGTAATGCAAGTCACCATTTTATTTTAAAGATATAAAGAAGCGCTTAAAGGATTTTTTATGGATATCTTACTTTATTTTCACTTTCTTGTACATACGCTACTTTAAACAAATATTTTTATTAGTTTTTAATGAGGATCCTAAACATTTATTACTGAAAAATAACACAAATTTGAAGCATAATGTGTAATGAAACATAATAAATGTAGCAGTTTATCACACATTCAAACATCTCTTAGGTAGGTAGCCTCGTAAGTAAACGTATTCGAGGGCGCAAATTAATTAAGATGAAAATATATTTGCTTGCTTTTAACCTCTCATCTTAATAGTACAAACGCCAACATTGAACCACGTAATTCGTGGAAACAGCGGGCTCGCTCGTTATAAAGCTGAAATCTTCTTAGAAGCACGTACCGCTCAGATATCCGTGCATAATTTTCCTATTACTATTTCGATCGAAGAAGTTGTAATATTCAAACATTCGCGGTAACAACTCCGAAGTTTGTTTGTCAACGGATGATTGAAAGAAGTAAGATTGTATTTAGATGTACCAAAAGTCTGAAGAAATCTAAAAATAATTAAGCACTTTTCATACAATTTTGGAATTTTCGAAGATCGTGAGTGGACAGAGTGATGGAAGTAATGAGTAAGATGTAAAACAAAAACACAAAGCTCTGAACAAAGCAAATGCAAAATCAACTGAATGTTTAAATAAGCTTAATGCAACTTAAAATGTCACTCCAACACAACATGTCAGTATAATATCAAATCAAAGACAGTGCTATCCGACAACTAATGACACTATCCTAGACAAGTTTATAGTTATTAATATGGTTCCCGCGCACTCGGGCCTGAGTTTTTACGGCGATGTCTTTTTTCGACGTCATTTTATGTTTAAGCGTAACGTTAAATGCACAGAACCTTAATTTAGTTTGATAAGAATAGCAAGCAGAAACAATTAAACCAAATACATCAGCAAAATGTTGCCCTGTCTATTTTTTTTATAATAAAAGCCATTATGTGCGCCAAACCCGCCAAAATACCTATTTAAACAAGCATTTGTTGGTTTTTAATGAGCGTAGATAGTAATAATAATGTCAGCGCGGAGACCCGGCGATATACCGACAGACTCCTCTCTTGAGAAAACGTCGTACGCAGAACAAGAAAGGAACAGAAGTGCCAGTAAAACTCAAATACACCATAAAACTTTGTTTTTCCCGAATTAGGCTAATTGAATTAAAAATCATTTGGAGTGTCTGAGGTCTTGCGCGCATTTAACATTAGACGATGTTACTCGAACGAGTGCTTGGCCATCAGCACGCTGTGTGCCGACCACTCAGGCCCGAGTGTACATGTTTTTTCAAATAATAATACCGCATTATTAACGTTTTTTTTTTAAATTATGCGTTAAATTGCGGTTTCCTAGGTTATTCTTCATATTTGACTGACGTGATAATGTTTTGAAAATATGAGAGATTTTCGTTAAAATTTATTGTGTTTAATTATTGCATTAGAAAATACTGCAAGACAAACTCACAAAGCCAAACCCCGAGTCCTGCTGACATTGCACCAGATACCCTTTAACAAATAGGTGAGACTCGTGTAACTAATCCTAAACTTTACTCATTACCAGACGCGAACGCAACTGGTTGATCCCTTTGTTTGTGCGCTAAGACACACAGAAGAAATAGAACAATCACACAGTGTGTGGTTGTAGACTTACTGTTCCTGTCTCGCATCACAAGAAATTATGTGGCTTATTTTACAGAATAAAGTTCAGTGGTTATATGATAGTGACAGGATAGCTGTAAATTGTGGTGGAATCGATATTTAAAAAAAAAACTAGTTTTTAGCTTTTAGGTTTTAGGACAAGGATGCCTTCTTTCATCTTCTCCTCTTAACACTCCGAAAAATAACTGACGGTTAAAGTTATGATGGCAAAGCCGAAACTCAGTGGGGGTCAACTATTTCAGTATTGACATTTAATTACAGTGTCCGAGTAAACGGTCGGATACATACACAATTAGAGCCTAAAAACATATTTCTATTTTCATCAACTTTGACGACTTCAAAGCCTTTTTACAGCCCACAATGTACAATACTTAACAATTTAGGACACGTGTAATTACAGGGCCTACCCCGAATTCATCTGCCCACTCAAACTGACGCCAGTCGATTTACATCCGCTAACCACTCCTTAATTAAGCTCAATAAAAGTGCTTGTAATATTTAAATTGACAGGCCACAATAATTAAACAGTCCTAGACGCGCAATTATCCAGTGCCTTTTTGCCCCTCCACTCTTTTATGCAGCACTCAGAAGAAGACATAGTTTTAATTGGAGCCGTTTCGGAGCACGCAAAGTGTCTTTTAATTAAAATTTTAACTTTTGATATTTAAAAAAGAATATGATGGCACGCCGCTCCGCCATTGCTGTAACTTCCCCGGGGAATATTTTTCTTCATAAAGCCCTCTAAGCTGGTGCATATTTAAGAAACACTTTCAATGCTTTGCATACTTTTAAGTGAACATTTTCATTCTTGTTGGACTCGTATTGTGTGATAAATTGGCGGACGTTTAAATGAACTGAGTTTTATTTCGTGTTTGTTTAGTGGTTTTTCAAGGGGGAATGTTTGTGGCGAGACTTAATTACAAAGTTTTACAGTAAGAAGTGTAGTCGGTACATCTTTAGCCCCAGATTGTTCTGTCTGCTTAATAAATATTGCCTTTGAACGTAGACTCAGCATTTTTACCGAATTAAAAATCAAAATTTTGTAAGTGTATGAA
Source organism: Pyrausta purpuralis (assembly GCA_963924145.1). NCBI lineage: Eukaryota > Metazoa > Arthropoda > Insecta > Lepidoptera > Crambidae > Pyrausta > Pyrausta purpuralis. The sequence continues at coordinate 15,114,514 of OZ001651.1, read as the reverse complement.
TATTTGTAATGGTTGTCCACATGTTTTTCCAAAATACGAGTCATAGCGATCAGTTTTAATCAGTTTTATTTCAATTAAGTGTAAGTTTCATTAAAATCGGTCTAATAGTTTTTGAGATACCTATGTATAGGTAATAACATAAAATCATGAAAAAAAACCACCTTCATAAAACTGACTTTTAAGCTCGAATAAAACAGTCGCCCTCTGTTTCGGAGAAACAATTTCATTTGGAGTCGGTGTATGATCTCAAGCTTACGCTCATCAATAGTCTAAGTATATCATGCGCAATGACTAAAAATGAATTTGTTTCTCTAAACAGAGGGCGAATGTGTTATTTGGAGCTCAGTTTTATGAAGGCGGTCTATTTTTCAAATTATTTTATTATTATGTAGTAGGCTCATTATAGTTCAAGCAATACCACCTAAGATGTTTTTTTACTAACAAATCCTTTAACTTTATCACTAACTCTTTTAATAAATGAAAGTATTCACAAAAAGGAAATGCAATTTATTTTTCAACAACATATGCAATAGATCAAAATCTGGAACACATTATATTAAGTATCAGTATTACATAGTTAATGTGTTTAATAAAACTATCATAATAACTAATTATAATGGATATTGAAATCATTAGATCGGCAATTACACCGATAACATTACCCAATACTTTCCCCATCCACTAATGTAGTTACTACATACACAATTGAAATCTACATACGAACGAATAACAAACTTCGGTGTGCACTTGCGAAAACTCAAACGTCTCAGGGTAGCAAAATCCGGGCAACTTTCAAACAAGTTGGTGATTTATTATTGTAGTAAAACTATCTGAGTATTTAGTCTGGTGGTTTCTACGTCACTCTTATCAGTACAAAGTTTGCTACTTCAACAACTTCGGCTGGTACTGCAAAGCAATTACTTACTTGTCTGAAATGGAGTGCGAATCTAGAACGTTTGTTGAGGAAAAACAGTTTATACAGATGCGTACCAATACGTAACTATTTTTTAATAATGCAGATAAATTATTTACAATCTAATAGATAATAGGATTACCCTACCTATATTTGACTATTCCCTATTATTGAAATGAAAAAATACTCTGTTTGATTTAGCAACGTATACTTATTAAATCAAAATACTAAATGGTTTGCCTACGGATACCTAAAAATAATTAAAACCGAACAATATTTCTGGTTGTGAAAGGTACTCTACTCATCTTTGTCTATACCTACGACTTCAGTTTTGTATGTAGCATACAAAGCGACTACTTTCCATGCAAACTCAAAAAGAGTGCGTTCTATTACATCATCTTGTTTTGTCGTTCCGTGTCGACGGAGCCCCAAACGCTTCACGTCACCGCGCTCATCACTAGATTGTCGATAAATCGCTGCGGGAATACCAAGCAGCCAGTCCTGACGTCAGCCCTACATAAATTAAATTTATAATCAACCCACCCAACTCTCCCCAAATGAAATTAAATTATACCTGCCACTGGCAACTTTGGCAAAACATTTACATTTCCCTGCTTAAAAACGCAATTCGCCAGCTCCGTTTCATTGACTCGAAAGGGGAGTCACTTTGTCACTGCATTATAAATGTAGTCTTATGGTTTTACACGTATTTATATGCCACTTAATTACACAGTCGTCTCATTATTATGTTCGACTCGAGGATAATTAAATTTATCATGGGTCATAAGCCTAAATAATGCTTTGTTTTCTATTATTATTCCGAGGCTGATGAAAGGACGTCTTCAACAATTCATCATTTTCTGCGTCTTTGCTTAATGTGTATTTTAAAATCACTCGCTAGTCGCTACACATTTATCTTGTATGAAACTTTTAGCATAAACACAACGTGAAACCTTTTACAAAGCTATTTTCATTGCACGTTATTTTGTGAGTATGCCCGTGGGTGCCATTCCGAACATCAAAACATTCCGCCATAATGGAATTACAATTTACCATTGTTAACAACTCTGTTCATAATAATCATTAATAATTAAAAGGATTTTGATGTATTTATGTTAAATGCCATTAAATAATCAATTAAATTATTTGCTCATTTCGAGTGGTTGCTTTCATGGTTAATAACCGGAAATGCCCAGTAACGGTTAAGGCAACCGTTGGACACACAGATGAAAATCTACATCGATTTATTTCATTTATCTTGAAGAACACTGATAAATATTAAATACTATCAATCATTTAACTCAGCAACGTTCAATCTGCAAAAAAAATAAACAGATCTAGAGCGCTATAAATTCTGAATGTACCTTTTGCAGAGCTATAAATTAGAAGTTCAAAACGATCTCGTTCTAGAAACGTTTTTACAATTCCTTCAATCCAAACGGGAGTGAACATTTGAACTTTACAAGCAGCTCCTTTGAACCGAGGCGCCTTTACACGCGCTAGTTACCCATTCTCTGCCTGAATCGGTGTAGCAATTTTATCTACGTCTCTGAGGTACCTTTAAGCCGTTTGGCACACAAGCATACTTGCGACGGAACGGCTTTAATCATAGAAATTGCCAATGCCAACATGTCTGTGCATTAGAAAAATTGCTCTAAACCTCTTATATTGAATGGCGCTCATATTTTTATCACGTTGAAATATTTATTATATTTTGCTTCAACGGTTGATTTGAAAATATTTTTGAGTTGTACGGTTGCTGTGCCATATCTACGATTCCGATTCCAGATGGACGGAATGAAAGCATTTGTTTTAGTAACGAACATTCACCAGTGTATAATTTGAGCCAGTAATTAACACATTAATGACGAATAGGCAGGCGTTAAACCTTGCAGAAGTGTCAACACAAGAACTTTTCTTAAAGTTAAAGAATCCAAATTCGAGCATGTGTGTTATGAATATTTGGATTCCATGTGTATTATGCATTCTGGTAGCCATTTAGTTCGGTAGCGGACGTTAAGATACAATTTCAGCAAGATGAAGTGAACGCAAATGTATTGGCACTAAACGCCTGATGTAATGGACTGTAGTCGTGTTCAATACGTCTTGTTCAATATTGTGGACTCTACAGATATCTCGTGTTTGGTAGTGTGACGACAGGGTATCTTGTTCAATGGGTATTGAGTACCCCACGGTTGAGTATTGCGTGGCAGAGGGTTGAGTATCAACGGTGAAGCCTATTAAATACTGTTAGACACGTGATGAGTGAGCGTTTAAGCACTGATGACGATCAATAAGCCGCAATAGGATGTAGATAGAAGGTGACAGCAAAGTATCAGTATACCAATTTAAATAAAAATAGCATGATATTAGGTACTTTAACTATGAATTAACCATAAATTCTGTTACAGCCAATAATAAAGCTGGCTGGTTCCTAGCTCAAAGGACTAGCATAGCTATCCAATGCAGCAACGCAGCCAGCATCATAGTATCCTTGCCGCATGGAAATAGTTTCGTAATCAAATAGCTAGGTTTTAAGTTTATTTTGTTTATTTTGCATGTCTTAGTTTAATTTTTTCTTGTTTGTTATTAATAAAGTATGCCCCACCATTGTGATATTTTGCTGTAAATAAAGGGCACATACAAGTTGGTATCAAATCAGAACTTAAATCATAATTAATACATAATGAAGAGAGCGTGACGCGTGAAATATGAAGGCCCCATTTTTTCGTAAAGTCAAATTATGTTTTTACAAGTAACTTTCCTCATTTTCATTACACATACGTTAGTAAATAGGCAAAAGACAAACAACAAGAGTTCCAGCACCTTAAGTTTTGACGGCGTAATGAAATCCTAATTATCCACCTCACTTGCTTGTCCTAAGAAATAAATAAACTTGTCACTTAACCCAGCTATCTTGGAATTGTATGGGTAATTTAGAAGTAAATTATGACTGACTCAAAAGAGATTCTCGAGTCAAAAGAACTTCTGAAGCAGCCCTTTCCTTTGATTTGTCCCTTTGTTCTCGCAAATGAAACGTCGCGGAGATGACTATCCAACATCCTGTAATGATATCGCTCCTACCGGTCTCCGAAAAGGCTCAACAATTAAAATGAGATATACTCATCATCATTTTTAACTTTTTCAGCATTTAAAAAAATACCGAATCGTGTGGGCTAGATTAAAGTGATGATATTTCACAGCATTCTTACTTCTGAGATTGCTTTAAAAATGTGCTGCTAATTTACGGTACTGTAACTGCTGCATTGGTATGCATTTAAAAAAAACAACTATTTGAATATCGGTCTGACAACCTTCATGGTTTTAAAACATCCGTTACAAATCCTCTCGTTGCTGCTGCTGCTGTAAAAACTCGCGATTCCCGCATTTCCTGGCAGCGCATAAACATACGTTGTTGCGGCAATGGCGTCTATGCACAATGGCCACTCGTGATTTCTACACTATTCCTATAAATGGAATTGGTTCAGTAGATCTGTTACACTATGTTAGGGTTTACAAGAAAAAACAACAAACACGGCAGTCAGCATGAATACTGTTATTAGTCCTAAACATTCGACCACTCTGATATTTGTGCTGCTTGAGCCCCCGAATCCCTACTCTTCTTTGCGTCTACAATGAGAGACAAGAATAGATACGATATCGTCATTCAGAGTAGACCTTCAGTAGAAGTGACGTACTAGAATCGACGTAACACAAAAGCTTATCAAAGAATATTTGATTGCCTATAAGCTTACTGAATATTACTTTTGTTGTTTTACTATAGTTCAGACTATTGTAGTAGGATACAATACCAGCAGCGTTAGTACGAGCTGTAAAGGATCTCGCCTGCTAACAAGCAGCCCTTTATCTAGTGAGGTTTTATGTAGTGTTAACGCTTAGGCCGTGTAGGATACTTTTTAATACATAGGTTTTTTTTTGTAAATCGTTTAGAAGAGTCACTTATGCTGGTTTTGGAATAAGACCAATAAGGTCTGGTAAGCTGCTGGTAAGTATTCGTTCTACATAAAAAATGATAAATATTTGGGTATATAATAGGTTGTAGAGTGTAAATTGCATCATCTTATACATAGGTAGGTTTACTAGGATTAAATCGTTTAAACCACAATGTTATAAATGATCTATACTAATATGATAATGCTGAAGAGTTTGTTTGTTCGTTTGAACACGCTAATCTAAGGAACTACTGGACCAATTAAAAAAATACTTTTGTGATGGATAGCTTATTTATAGGGGAAGGCTTCTACGAGTATGAAACATCGCTCTGCAATGGGAGGGTAAGGATCAATCTTTAAACGCGCAGACGCATTCGCGGAAGACCATTAGTGTACTAAAACTTCTGTTTTATTTTTAAATATGGTTACATTTCTAAGATCAAATATCACCAATTCAGTCCGACAACGAAGCTTCTATCGAATAATTAACATGGCATCTATCCTCATCCCTTCACGTAACGGTTCCACGGCATATTGACGTAATTACTCCCACCGATAGTTTCGCTGCATCACCGATAATATTACCAGCTACTGCCGAAAATCCTTTGAAACTCTATGTGGGCAATCCAGTGAGTGCCGGCGGCTTACCATAAATAACGTTTAGTGCTCGCCGAGAGGTGTTCAAATTGCTTCCACGTGATATATCCCGTAGTCCAAGTACGTTTAGCCATATTGAATTTTTAAGCAAAGACGGCCCCGTTAGCTCCGCGCGGTCGGCCCGTTTTTGTGTGGCCTCGTAAAACGGAACGTTTTAAATTGAGATAGGTCGCGCCCGTACAGGTGTTTTATGAAAATTCCACATCCATAACTGATGGGGGAAAGTGACACATATGAAATATGGAATCGGGTTTGTGTGGAATATGGAGTCGCGATTTGTGGCGTAGTCCTCTGCGTCTGTGGAAGCGAAATGAAAAATTTTACGTCCAATTTACGATCGTGTTGCTTTTTTATAGACTGCAGTAGGATTAACAACGATTTTACCGGCGCTTTGTAGTATTTGCGAACTGTTTGGTGAATGGAATGGGATGCAAATTATTATTTTCATTTTGGTATTTGGAATTACTTAGATGATTAATATTTTTGTATTCTATTGCAGCAAACACACATTCAATAATATTTATCTGTCAATATGTTACAGAAATAAGCACTCTTGGTAACATTTTTTATGCTATTTACCAGACCTTTGTTGTAGGTAGTTGCTTTAGTAAATTTAAGGGATGTGGTATAAGAAAATAGCGTAAACTTTAAGCTAGCACTCCGTGTATTGTTAAGAAAAAGGTCCTAGTTCAACACAAAAGGCTACACAATAAAATATCCCGGGGACAATATACAGGTTGGAGAGCCATGTCTTTGCAGATTGTGGCCTAAATATTTCATACTCTTTATGCGTTGGTAAAAAACATGCAATGAATAACTAAAAAGAAGGGCACGAGCGGGTCAGCAACAAAGCGGATATAACAAGGCTACAACCCTTGAGACAAAAGAAGTCCCCGGCTAACGATGTGCCGCTCGCGCTTGACAGTATGCACTATGCAAAACAAATCAGTATTTTAAAATGGTATATCTCAGTACAGTACGGCACTCACAGATAAGCAGGGTTGCCCGAGAGACGGATATTCATTAATGATTTAAAAAATGGTTATTGGAATCATATACCTGCACAGGTAGAAAATTAAATTGAAAACGAACATATGATTTTCCTGTTCTTTCAATTGATTCTTACGTACCTCGCATCGTCTTTTGTTTGATGTGACGCCAATTATTGCATCATGTGAGCAAGCGTTTTTCGTTGAAATGTGGTCAGATCTCAACCGCACATTTGCACACCATAGTTTTCAATGGCACTGACTGTTAACTTCAGGCTATGGTCTGGTTTTTGGAAATAATTTTACCTGATTTTTTTTTGAACAATGGAAGTTATGAATGAGGCGGGGCGCGTTGTTATCGTTTGTTCGCCGCAAGCGTTGATATAAGATTTTGTCGCACAGTTTCATACAAATGAGAATAACATGTGCTTTTAATTTTACCCAGTGACAGATGTTTGTTGTAGGTAGCTCGGTTTAAAAATTGCTGGGAAGTAAGGGCCTGTTTCACTACCGAAAAAAAAGTACACACCAACGAACAATTAAAATATGGAATGTCATTTCCTACGAATTAATTGTCAGATACCGCTGATGGGAACTTATATAGACATTGTATTATTTGCGATTTGTGAACACCACTATGTTTTTAACTTGTCCTACCTAAAGACATCATTTGATAGTCTCCAGTACAAAAGACGACACTTTTTTCTTGAAAACTGACTGCAGCATCGTCGCTTCGAATTCTATCTACAGTGTTTACAGTATTTACTCCCTGTGGTTAAAAAAATACTACTCAGTAGGTAAACACCATAAATTAGTAAGACAGATAGCTGAAACGCAACCAAAATTTATGCAAGCACATTATCAACTGTGGAACTGGGTCTTTCAGGGATCGGTCTGATCCACATTTTTTGCGGGCGCCAGCCGACGGCGGTGGAAAAGTTCGCAAAACATCGCTTTGGACGATGGCCAGCTGCTGAAGGGGCTGCAAATATTCCTCGAGTACACTGGTTTGCGTGTACTGAGGGCAAGAGATGTGGGAGACAATAATGCTTTTAGCAGATGAAGAGTAACGGCTGAATGTCCAGTGTAGCTTCTGGAGTAATTAAATTGCGTATGTATAGGTTTAACTGATGACATAGTTGCCAGATGGCCTCTGTGGTGTAGTGGCTAACCACGCTGGGTTTCAAGGTCCTGGGTTCGATTTCCTGCCGGGTCAATGTAGAAATCATAACTTTCTATATTATCTCGGGTCTGGGTGTTGTGGTATTCCCGTTGTTTCTGATGTCCATTATACAAGTGCTATAGCTATTTACTTTGGTATCAGAGCAATGTATGTGATGTGTAATGTAGGTGTCCAATATTATATTATTAGGTTGCAATGGTTGTTATGTGTCTTAATTGCAAAACCTTAATCAGCAACCAATCCACCGTCTATTTTCCTCATGTGCTCGAGCAACTGATTTAGATACATACTTAACTTAACATAAGGACCTAAAAAGCTACCTGTGTAAGTTCTATAGAACTACCACGAAACCAATCTGAAGAAGAAACCATGATGAAGGTATAAAATATACCGGTAAAACCTGCTGTGGCTTAGTCACGTATATCATACCAGCAACCATGTTAAAATTAATAGATTAACAAAAAGCGCACTAAAGTTAGAGTTCCTTTTAAACTGCGCAGTAAAGTAAACCGAATAGAAAAACCTTTAAAGTACGGAACTAAGCGGCGCACTATAAAAACGCAACATTAACAACTAGCGATAAAGACTCATGGAACTAGACAACGCTGGCAACATAGGCAAACAAACAATAGACACCCACTAGTATACAAACGTACGAAAGTTTAAGCTTAAGACACACTAGATAGTAAGTTTAAAGACATACAAGGTGGGTAGTCATACATAGTTGTGCCATATTATCTGGGGTTGTGCATTTCTGGAGAGTTTTTCATAGTGCCAATCACTACGAAACCGATGTAGACTGCAATCTAGTTACAAATTAACAAAGAGCTGCAGTTTTTTAAATAACGTATTTTCAGAGACCTCGCACTTTAGTTCTGTAGACACTCGTATTGGTCTATTTTAATGCTGCTTCTGACTTTGTTAAAAACATAGCAAAGAAACTCGTATCAAGCTTTTTTGTTTCTTTAGTGTAATTCTATGAAAACTTGGTCGTAGAGTTTTATGTTTGAATCGCTCGCGTCAATGTTCTGAGTGATTTGCGCTCGAAAACCAATTAAAAGACGCAAGTACGTGCAAAGTGTTTTTTAATCAATAAAATATTATTATTATTAATCATTAATGATCATGAGTGATTCAAAAATAGAGCGTCTGGTGTTTAAAATCTTAGAAAAACATACTGTTTAACACAGTTTAAAATGGAATTAAGTAAGGGAATTAAACTCTTTCAAAGCTGCTTATGGTGTTGTGGTGCACGTAGCAACGTCAAATTATAAAAAATAATATGTTTATGTTCATTTCAATCCAAAATCCTTGCCCAGTCTGCATTCCGCCCTAAACTCACACGGAAGCAAGGCTCTCATTACTGCAACAATTTGTCACGGACGCAACGAGCGTACCCAACTTCACACTGCCGCCGCTTCTTACTCGTTACTTGATACGTATCCTGTTTGCATTACACCCTCCTATCCGTATGTATAAACGATCTCATATCTAGATCGGTTAGTTGTAAGAACTACGCTTGACTAAGGCACCATAATTATCGCACTGTGGATGCAAGCTGTATCTTTAAAATCTTACACAAAACGACGTGCAAAAATTTGTTAAGTTCCAAATTAGTAAATGTTTAATACCAGAAAAAATAAAAGTTGTGATACAACTAAAACTTAGTATTTATTTTTACAAAATTATTACACAGCATCTGCTACCAAACTAGGATATCTGTATACTGTATTTCTGTAAGCAGCGCCTCTCTTTCTCACCTCGGCCTCGGCTAAGAACATACATACATATTTAACTAAAAGTAAGTTACTAAAAATAAAAACAAAATGTAAAAATAGGTACAGTAAAATTGGATTCAGGTAAATGATTATACAATTCTGTACTTAATTTTCAAATTAACTATAACAATTTGGTTTGATAATCCTCTCTGTGTGTAAGATGCGAGTAAATGATGTATGAAAGAGGGTTAAATATAATTTTTATCTATGAAATTGAATCCAAGTGAAAACAATTGTACCAATTTTGAAAAATAATAAATCAAAAAGTTTGGAGCAGCAATAATCCGACGTATGAAGTATACTTATTAAGTATACCTACTGCAAGCTACAATCAAATTTTCAGTCTCAACATAGGATTTGACATCAAAAAGATTGATACTGAAACTTTGACACACTTTTGGTAAATACATTTTTAATATTTAATTTACCTTGTTGCACGTAATGGGGTTCGATTCCATAATAATATCAAAACAACGGGCGTTATTGTTTTGATATTATCATTATTGAATAAGGTACCTATATGTTGAAATCAATAATAAAACTGGCTTCTAAATACGGGCCTTCGTCTATTTAATTTAATCACAACATTTAGAGCAAACCGTAATGCTAGAACAACGATAATTTAGCAAATAATTCTAGTGGAACATGGCCCCTATTTTTGAATCACTCGCTTGGATGTGGCGTGTGATTTTCGATCGAAAACGAATTAAACATCAACTTTAATCATTGAATATCACTCGCCATCTTGAATGCAACACAATGATTGGTTTGTGAGAGCTTTTGTTGTGTGAGTATTAACTGCACACCGAAAACGCGACGGTCTAAATAATAATTTGACTTTATAATATTTCCTCCGAGTTATTCGCCAAATTGAGATATGGGTACAAAAGGAGCAAAAGGAGGCGAATGATTCGAAAAACCAGGCGATAGAGCGGACCGATGCAATAGCAAATCTTCTTATACTCTACCTCTATGTAAAGTTTTGAGCTATACCTCTATGTAAAATTGTTGCAGGGCAATATCGGAAAACCTTGGCCAAAACTTTGATCACAAATTCGTTTTTTTTTAATGACAGACAGAAGTGATGAAATATTCATCATTCTCTTGCCCTGTTCCCAGTTTATCTGGGGTCGGCGCAGTATGTTTTCTCCTCCACACTATTCTATCACCCGTCACTGAAACAAATAGCTAAACGAAAACACTAACTTCATTTATGAAATGTTTTGTTTTATCATTCAAAGACAAACAACAGCCATAAATGAACAAAGAAGTTGTGTACATCAAATCAAACCTTACACTAAAATAAGAAAAACATACAGGCTTAAATTCCACAGACTAGAAAAGAACATCCGATAGGTTTCGTCCCCTTTCCATTTTCGCCATGGTTCAAAAACGGGCTGAAAGAGACTTGGTCCTCGTCTCAAACAGATTAAGACCCGCCGTTTTAACTTAAACAAATAATTCCTAGACAATGTTATTGTATTGCAGGATAGCGGCAACAGTGCCGATCGTTCTCTCTATTTTCTACTGTAAAAAGACAACACCAAGCAGTTTAATCGCGTAAATAAGAGATTTTAAAATTGACATGCTTTTAGTGAATTGGAGCTTTTGATAAACATGTTTTTTTAGGGTTCCATACCCGTAGGCAAAAACGGAACCCTTACAGTTTCGTCAAGTCCGTCTGTCTGCCTGTCCGCCCGTATGTCACAGCCAATTTATTCTGAACCTATTCGCAATACATAGATAAAACTTGGTAGGTAGGTGTATCTTGATAACCGCTTTATGAATCTTATACAAATGATAAAATATATTATATTTGAGGGGGGCTCTCATACATGGAACTAAAACAAACAAAAAAATCTCTAACCTATGCATGTGGGTTGACTATGGATAGGTCTTTTAAAATGACATCGAGGTTCCTAGAACAATTTTTTCTCTGTTAGTCTAATATATGGGAGATAGACGCTTCTAAAGTGATGAAATGGGCGTCCCCTCCTCTTCTAACTTTTGAACGAAGCAAGTGTAAATTTTTAACAAAATGCGCAATGTAGTGCTTTACAAATACTTTTAACGGAAATTGGTTTGAACGAGATCGAATTAGTAGTTTTTGAGATATAGCACATTTTGTTGTCGTCGGTTTGCACTGGATTTGCTACTGACAGTTATTTTCTCGTTCAGATTTAATGCGAATAATAAGAAATCGAAATCTCTAAGCTGTGTTTTATGTTGAGCACCTGCTGTTTATTTGCAATAACCATTTTCAGGGTTCCGTAGCCAAATGGAAAAATACGGAACCCTTATAGTTTTGTCAAGTCTGTCTGTCTGTTTGTTCATTCGTATAACACAGACACTTTATTCTGAAACTATTAGCATTACACATTTTAAACTTGGTAAAAAGGTGTATCCTGTTGACCGCTTTACGATTCTCATATAATAAATAAAAAATAATGATATTTAAAGTGGTGGTAACACGCATCAGTCTTAGATCCTTCGCACACTGTGACTTTAAACAGTGATGCAGCATCGATGTAGTCACAAGATGTCATCCTTTGCACATTTGCGCTACTTTTAAAACCTAAATAGACACTTGCGGTTCTAACGCACGTTAGCATTGATGCAGTCGCGATGCAGAAGCTGGATATTGACAAATGATGTAATATCTTTTGGCAACGCTCGCGCTTCTTCATTGATACTAACGCGCGACTACATCGATTCCAAATAAAATTTGTTCATTGCGTGAATCGCGATGCAGTCGCGCGTTTACAAAACGTGCGACAGCATGCTAGAAGTCGCAGTGTGTAAGGGTCTTCGCATCTTAGAGTTATAAATATTAAATATTTAAAATATTTTGGCATGTGGAAGAAAGTAGACGCCTTATTCGATCATAAAGTACAGAATGGTACAGAACCCCATAGTGCGCGAGTACGATTCGCACTTAGCCGGTTTTTTAATGATTCGTTTCATCTCAAGAAAAAGGGTAAGTACATAATTAAGTCAATCTGTAAACTTTCCACTTATTAAGACAACAAAGTAGCCATTAAATTATACTTATCATCTCCGGTTTATACCAAGACAGAACTTTTTAATTTTTTATGCTGAAGAGTTCAAGTAAATAGAAAAGTTTTGAGCGGGTTGAATCGATAAAATTAATATAACAGCATTATCTACGTCTAGTACGTACTTCAGAGATTGGAACGACACTCAAAAATTGATTAAAATATATAATTTCAATCCAAATGGGCCAAGACAAGCCAGTCGTCATGGCGACGACTATATTGCAGTTATAGACCCGTTACACAATGCGACTTTTAGCATCGATGCAGTCGCGATGCAGCATCGATGCGGCCGGGAACTGTCAATTTTTACACACTGCTACTTTTAGCATCGATGCAGACGCGATGCTAACACGCGTTAGCATCGTTGCAGTCGAAATGCAGAAGCTGGAAATTGACAAATTATGTACTGTGTTTTGGCGACTACATAGATACTAAAGCGCGTTACCATCGATGCAGTCGCGCTTCTGCATCGATGCAGTCGCGCTTCTGCATCGATTGTAACACGCGACTGCATCGACTGTAAGTTAAAGGTATGATTCCGAACTCGGCAGCAAGCAGCAGTGCTGTCGCTGCAGTGCTGCCGCGACACTACTGGTCCCCATACAATTTCTATAAGCTTATGTGAGATTACATTCCGAGCTAGGCAGCAATGTCGCGGCAGCAATGTAGCGGCAGCACTGCTGCGCAACAGTGTCGCCCTGCCGCCGCGACAGACCAGTGTATGAGGAACAGTAGTGTAGCGGCAGCACTGCTGGGCAGCACCTTAGAGGCAGCACTGCATCAACAGCACTGCTGCTTGCTGCCGAGTTCGGAATCATACCTTAAATCTGTTCATTGCGTGAGTCACGACTCACGATGCTGAATCGCGTACTTAAAACGCGCGATGAAGTCGCAAAATGTCAACTTTTACACACTTGCGCTACTTTTAACATCGATGCACTCGCGTTTCTGCAGCGATGTTAACGCGCGACTGCATTGATGCTAAATTAAATCTGTTCATTGCATGAGTCGCGATGCAGAAGTGCATTTTCTAAATACGCGACTGCATCGCTGCTAGAAGTCGCAGTGTGCTAAAGGGTCTTATATCCGAAGAACGGAAGACTCAATCGATGTATAGACTAACTAAAGAAGGAACTAATGCAGTTTCACTTAAGTTGTCTTTATTATTATTACTAGCAGCCCGTCCCGGCTTCGCACGAGGTAGTCAATTATTTATTTTTGGAAATTTGGATATAAAACATTTTTTTTTTCACAAATATTTTTATTTATTAAAAAATATTATTAATTAATTATATATTTAAAAAAAAACCACAGTTATATTTGTATGTGAGTCGAATAAAATATATACAGTCTAAATTAAATGTTGACAACTTTCAACTAAAAATGTGTCTACCTATACATCTAGGTATTTACCCAAAGGTTGTCTGGAAGAGATCGCTTATAGCGATAAGACCGCCTAAATTGTACATTTCCCTAAAACGAATTTGTTAATCAATTTATGTAATGTGCAATAAAGAGTTATCTATCTATCTAACTATCTATTTCAAAGAAATTTTTGTTCGTGTCGATAGAAACTTGCCTATCATTGTTTAGTATTTTCCTTACATTTTTTTTTGTTTGGTTTTGTTGTTTTGTGCTTATTATTTTGTTTTTTTTTTATATTTTTTGTGTGTTTTTTTGTTTTTTATTAAAAATGGGTTTGTCATTTATAATTTTCATTCTTATTATTACTTAATAATTTCTATTTTTAGTATTTTTTATTTTACAGGTTTACTTTTACATTATTTACAGATATAATATTAAGGTAGATTTACATTTTTTACTTTTATATTTGTCAGTTTTTATCTTAAAGCTTCACTGTAAACTACGTTGGCAGTGGTATTTGTAGATGGCAACAAAATATATTGATTTTCAGGAGATCCCACTCGAGAAAGGGCAACATATATTTGTCCATGAGAAAAGCAATCGTGAGGGAAAATGATGTTTTTAGAGGAAACTGTAACCTCTTAAAAGATATAGGCAAGTCCGTAGGAATCATGGGGATCCGCGGTATGTGGGCGAGCTGTTCAGCCGCGGCCCCGGTGATTATAGTGGCTACTATGACGTTCTCCCGCAATTCTTTCACCATCAGCGTGAATAACTAATTTTAAATTCTCTGGAGATGTCGATTCGATACTTTGTTTAAAACTTCGTATGTAAACGTTGTGATTATTCAACATGGTCTGCAATTCGTTGATCAAATCCAGTTTTAACATAGGAGCCATGTTAGAGCGCAAAGATAGTTGGTCAGCATCGGAAATAAAATATATCTGCAGAAATTGTGGGCTTTGTCCGGATGGCGGCAGGTGGCTGCCTATGAGGTGATAAACCTGTCCCTCTACCTTAAAGGTTGGCATGAAATTCCCCTCCCTAATTTCTTTCGCCCCGAACGATGTCATCTGAAACAGATTATTGTAACGACGTGCGTTTTTTAAAAAATGCGCAGATAGTGTACTATTGGTCGTCAGAAGGCTTTTGATTGGTTCTGGAGGTTCTACGATACTGCGAAGTATTACTTTTCCAGCCACGCAACACATACCAATTGCTTCGTCTCTCCATTTTTTCGCGGAACATTTAGGGCATATCTTATCCATCGCTCCAATTTGAATGCTGTTTTGATCGGCGTAGTTAATTTGTGGATCGTAGCTGAATGCCGATCTAATGCTGTGAGCTGAAATCCCATCACGCCTTCTAATTGCTACTGCACGTTGTCTCTCTCTCTGTGCCGTAAGTCGTTGCGAGCGGTCACCGCTAGACTCTCGGGCACGTGCCTGTGAGTTTCTGGCTCTCAGTCCAGCAAGCCGCTGCGAGCGTTCGGTGCTAGATTCTCTGGCACGTGCCCGCGAGTCTCTATCTCTGTTTCCAGCAAGGCGTTGTGAACGTTCGGAGATCGACTCTCGTTCGTAAAATCTGAGAATATCGTTCATTTTGTTCTGCAAATCGAAGTGAGCGTTCGACACTGCACTCTCTTGTCCGTGTTTGCGAAATTCTTGTTAGATTTTCGTCAAGGCGTTGCGCGCGTTCTGCGCTCGACTGTGTCTTTCGCGAACCTCTGACGATTTGACATTTTGATTTGCAAGACGAATCGAACGATCGGGCGCTACTTTCCCTTGCGCGAGCTTGCGAGGTCCGCTCTCTATTCTCAGCAAGTCGCTGCGAGCGTTCGGCGCTAGATTCTCTGGCCCGTGATTGTGATGCATATTCTCTTTGACTTTCGAGTCGATCAGAATATTCTGAAGATGATTCTCCAACGCGCCGAATCTTTGCTATCTCGCTTGCGAGCTATGTTGAGATAATTGGGACCCTTTTTTTTAGGCATAATTGTTTGAAAGTTTTGGTTTTCAAGTAAAATAAATAAGAATTAATTTGATTTTAATATGAACAGTTTATTGAATAGAAGTTATCATAAAAAATACATACAATACTTAAATAGGTGCTTAAAAAAGAGTGTGACACTGCTATAAATAATCTGTCAAGGTTTAATCAAGTAATTTATGCGCAGTTTTGAAAATAACTCTTAATCGATGAAAAGAAAATGTGCTCTATTTGAAATGTGTTCTATGGAAAAATCTAAATGTTCAATATCGGTATATAGCGTCCGCTGCGTAAGGACAGACGTGCACGCCCCACTCCTGTATTTCAGTGACCCCTCCACCCCGCCCGCCACGATGCCCGGCGCGCTTTTCAGACTGCATCGCAAACAACGGCCACGGCGCTATGGCTGTTTTGTTTACTTTTTGAATTTTTTAATTCGTAATATCTTTTGAATGGAAAGTCCAATTTAAATAATTTAAAAACTATTTTATAGGTAGTAAAATGGTCTTGACTATAAAATAATTTATTTGGACGAGGATTAATACAAACACATAAATAGCATGGTTTGAATTTGGTTAGCATTTTCATTAATGTTTAAAATGAAAAAAGTTGTTGTAGTGACATAACTACAATAGTTGGACATATGCTACTGCGGAGTTTTTTGTAGAAATTATGATGTTCTTCAATATTGTTGTACATTATTTTGTTCTATCGCTAATAGTTTCGGCAGCGCATTCGACGAAAGACATTTTAAGACTCATTTTTCTACACCTTCGGTTACATTGTTCAAATTTTACCAAGGATCCCTAAATTTTTCAAAATGAAATGTAGCCTATGTCAAATTGAACGAATGTAGCATTCTACTGGTGAAAGATTTTTTTAAATCGGCCCAGTACTTTTTGAGCCTATTCATTACAAACATACAAACATACAAAAATAGGTACAAATCTTTCCTCTTTATAATATTAGTGTAGATGTAGATTATTCAGAAACGAGATTTTTAGAATTTAGAAATACTTAAATACAACTATACTCGTTTTAACTTAAACAAACTACAGACATAATTAATAAGACAGACATAACTCGGTATCTCAGCATTACTCTCTAAATTCGGCCTACCAAAGTCATTTGTTTATGTTTAATTGTTATCGTAACATACAGCAACGCGACAAACCCTTTCCCAATTCATCTAAAAACATGACCCTAACCAAAAAACATAAAATCATTTATAATTATACAAGCAATCCCGTTGTGTACAGAGTAGGCTTCAAATGGCCCGCCGTGAAAATGGGCCATTGCCCAGAATGTACCAAGTTTAAACAATGATTAGAATCTGGATTTATAGTAATTTGCATTGTAATGCTAATGGCGACGGTTTATGACCCTATCAAAAATATGGCCACCTTGTTTTTGGGGGTTGGTTTGATTGCTAAACTAGCGACAACAATACTTTGCATGAGACGAATATTAAAGATGAACGGATAGAGATTGGGATGTGGATTGAAGTACAGGTATATTATTCTACATTTAAAAAATGATAATTATGTCCTCGTGACATTTTAACTTCTAAGAAGCTTTATTGTGGCACTAAACAATTAAAAAGCTACATACATGTGTGTCTTCACAGTATTATAACTAAAGTATAGTTACACACTGACCGTAATAAATACGCCACTAACCATAAAATTACACCCGCTATTCTGAATCGACATGCAAATTATACCAAGATTCAAATATCTCCGCTGCAGCTGTGAAAATAGTGAAAATATAAAAAAGGCTCCACTTTATTGTAGGATCTACTTTTCCCAATGTAAATTAGGATGAAAATTCAAAAGAGCACTTAGTTTAAAACCGGAATCGGGCACTTCAAGTATTAATTGCTTTTCGTGGCTCATTGTGATTCAGGTCCGTGCGAGCGAGATGCAAATTGTGCTAAACTTTTCTACTGCTCTACTTTTCTAACGGAAATGTGGCAACTTTCATGAAAAACAACGCTTGTGGAATAGAAAAGTCTCCTCATAGTTCACATTAAGTAACTATTTTTAATTTCCACTGCGCCTCCCGGGAGCCGGTCTAGCGCATAACTTTATTTAGTTTTCAATTTATCCATTTAGACACGTCAAGGGATGCCTAATAAGTTTGTTTTTAATTGAATTATTAAACTTTTCATTAATTTGTGCTTCGTTAACTTTATTTACGTGCACAGCGGTCAGACTGAGAAGAGCAGTTGATTTATGAAAGCCAATATGATTTTAACAAAGTATCTCAGATTTTTGTTTTTTATACATATTTGTTTTCTTTGTTTATGAGCCCTTACTTAGTCTGCCATAGTCTTTACTTCAAGACTTGTGTATATTTGTTTTTATTTATAGAAATTGAGCCTTATTTGCTATTGCTTCATCTCTATCTGCACAGTAATTAATATTAACAAAGTTGGCTCGACCATTTCATCATTGACTGGAATGTCATTTAGTCCAAAAATTACCAATTTCCGAACAATTAGTATAGACTAATCAACATTGATGTCAGATGAATTTTAACACTAGTCATGCGAGTTTGAATCATTAAAACGTGAACTGGCGCATAAAATCGATATAGTTTCCAATTAACGACGGGAATAGGCTTCGAATATACATTAATTATAATTAGGCCTAATCTGTGTGTCAATTATAATATGTTTAAATTTGCATAACAAGGTTATGTTTTTTCATGCGAACCTCCAAATACTTATATTAATTGCACTTGTAATAACCAACTTTGGCTGTGTGACAGACGAGGAACCACTCGGCCTAGTAGTATAGGCATACGCCCGGATAGCGTAAGACACGGGGTTCGTTTCCTCGTTTGTCACACAGCCCAAGTTGCTTTTTATAAGTGCAATTTATATTATTAAGTTTGTATAGTGACAAAACACTATAAAAACAAAAATGTAATCTGCAGATACATTTGGGAGTGAATGATGAACTTGATTTTCATCTCAGACTTATTTCTTCAAGCAATAGGGCTTACATATTATTTGATACCAATGAACATAAGAGAATTAAACTTAGGAGAAAAGTTTTACATAAAAAATATTGATAATTTTGAATCTATCCAGTTTCATGAGGAAATAGTAGCAATAACTTTTCGTAAGATCTCATCTTATTACGGTCAAATCACTCAAATTTCCGTCCATAGTACATCAGAAAAGTACGTAAAGCACACAAAGAGTTAATTAGCAAAATGCAACACGCCTGCAAAATTGGTTTTGTGAATGTCAGCTGTATCGAACATTGTAGGCGCAATAGAAAAACTTGAAGTAGGTATATTTTACATATTTTTTTATTCCTTTAATGCAAGTCTTTGTTGTTTACACTATAAATAAATAAACGTTTATATCAGGCAATAGATAATAAAATACAGGCCTATAAAATGAATACCTTACAGACTCACATACAAACAAAATAAAATACAAACAAACAAGTATAATATACCCACTACTTTGTATTATTCGTGATGTCGCGTAAACTTCCGCTAAATCGCCGAAATACGACACTCTTCAGCCAAAAATCTTCCTTCATAAAGGTCGTCAAAGTTTCAATCTGAATTCTAGTCACGAAGGAATTAAAATTCACATTGCGAATAGACTCCAACTTGACGACCCGCAGATTATGTTTTGTTATATTTATCTATACATATTATCAATGCGGTATTTTATCGGCACATGCTCATTGTATAGTAAAATAAATATAAATAATAATAAATAAATAAATATCCTTTGGACATTCCCACACATCGCCATCTAGCCCCAAAGTAAGCTACTCAAAGCTTGTGTTATGGGTGCCAGACAACGGATATAATACTTAAATACTTTTTGTTTGTAAATACATACATAATAAACATAGAAAACACCCAGACCAATACAAACAGACATGTTCATGCACACAAATGTTTGTATTGTGCGGGGATCGAACCCGCATCCACTGCGTAGTAGGCGATGTCTCGACCACTACACCAGTCGGGTCGTGATATATATATATATATAGATAAAGTGTTTAAGTACCTATATAAATATACACCCAAAAATAAAAAGTGCCACAGTTTCTAGTGGTAGGTAAGATGGAGCAGCTGAAGATGAATCATATTTACCGAATAACATTGGCTACATAATATTTTTTGAAAACTTCTTAATCATACGATGAAATGCAAGTGTGCGTATCCAAAATGAAAATCGGAATTGTTTAGCCTATATTTAACAAGAGCAAACCCTCTACATTTCCTTACGCTGTGCTGTAGGCTAATGAGAACGTAAATATTCCACTGAGCGTGCAATATTTTATTGATAGCCGACTGTGCTGGCTTGACACGTTTTTATTTCGGCTAATTACTCTTACTGTTCTGAATTTCAGGAAAAAAATATTTTCATTCCGGTGCAGTTCGTTTTCTTTTATCAATTGGATAGTCAAATAAGTAGCGATGAACCTTGATCATTTTGTACTTAGTAACTTTGTTTTTGTTTGGACTCGTTAGGAGGTAACATATCATGTCCCAGCCCGTAGCTCTTGAGCCGAGGAGGTGGAGGGTTTGAAAGTATTTTATTAATTATCGGGGACTATACATTTTAGCGACATGAGACCTTCCATAAAATGCAAGCTGGGATGGAACTCTCGACATAGTTCCCTGTGAAACCACCAGGTGGCGCTCGAAAAACGGTAATACAAAATTGTTATCGTGTGTTTATTGATTGAAAAACATTTACGAATTAATCCTAAAAAAAATGCGATAGTCTGCATGAAATGCCAAAAATTTTGCTTCAAACTACGCCCATTGACAAAATTTTCCACAAGATGAACTTATTCAAGTTGTAAACCAAAAAAGGAGGTTACCAATTCGACATGTATTTATGTGAAGTCTTTGGTATTGGATAATAATTCAATATGATGATCTAATAAGGCTTCCATACACGGGTGCTAAATTTCGTTAGTATTATGTATGTTAGATATTCGTAAATTTTGTGTTGTGTTTCACGAAGATTTCGGATAGAATATGGTGAGTTAGGATTTTTTTTTAATTATATACATATTTCGTTTCAGGAAACAGTGTAAGTTTCATCAAAATCGGTGTAGTAGTTTTTGAAATAAGTATGTGCAAAAAGAAAAACTTTCAAACTGCTTGCAAAATACTCCATAAAAAGGCTTACAAGACACCAAATGAATTCGTTTTCCTAAACAGAAGACAAAGGTGATATTACAGTATTTTTACTGAATTTTTGTTTGAAAGTGACACGTCATGTATTTTATTCCATAGTTTTTGTTTTTGCTTCTATCTCAATAACTACTGAACCAATTTTGATGATAATTACACTGATCCTTAAGTCGGAATATTCTTAATTGATTAATAAATAATGATCTTGACATGAATTATTTCTAAAATATTCGTAAACAAACACAATATATACGTATTCGTGGATCTATCGTAGTATGCACGTATATTATATGTATTTATTAAATTTGTTTTATTTTATTTTATTTGTGATATAAGTCTGTTAGTTATATATTTTTATTCTTACTTCTATTATGTAACTATCTTTAAAGTATGATATTAAAATTCTAGCTATATTTTTGCACACCGTTTCTACCTCACTGATTAACGTTGTTTCCTCTACCCAATGGTTGTCTGGAAGAGATCGCTTCCAGCGATAAGACCGCCAATATTGTACAAATGATTTGCCTGTATTGTTATTGTTTCTTGTGTCCTTATTTGTGCAATAAAGAATATTTATTATTTATTATTATTATTATATTACAATAATACAAATGAAATATCACACATACGAACAAACATACACTTGCAAAATTTTAACACACTTATTTGGACCTCTAAATATAATAATCCTACTTAAATATTATACTGTTCCAACGATGTCATTACATCGTATAATCGATTGCTCGATCGATATTAATGTTTGTGCATTATATCTGAGTAAAACTTGCAGCAAATTTTATTAGCTTTGATTTTGTCGAAGATTTTATGTTGCAAGGACGCATAGTTTTCGATGTAAATCCGAAGAAGATAAAAATATGCCCTTCTCTTCCTCGCAGTTCGAGTAGTACCGACTGGGCTTTTTTGTAATTTAACCTCCTAACGAGCCCAAACAATGTTAAGGAGTAAAAATTGAGTTCCAAGCTATTTCCTCTAGTATCCTTATTTCCTTGCCTACAATATGACTTTCGTGTATGAAGTTGCGTGTGTATGTATATTTTACTCATTAATGCTGTTTTTTGAAATTTCAAAGAGTTAAAGCGCTTTCACTCTTAGGCGACTTTAGCAGCGCGACGGTTGCGCGGCAGTCGCGCTGCTGTCAATTTCATACATAAAGTGTCAGTAGTAAGCCCTTCACATTAGAGAGACGCGCTGCTGTCGCTCTAATGTGAAGTCTCCTTTACGTCTCCTGTAATCTGAGCAAACCTTTAAAATTTTCATAGCCTGTTGACTAGTGAATGGCTCAAATGAGGTTCTACAATAATTGACTTCAATTGTGTCTGAATTATGTAACAGTCCAGAGATGTAATAAATGGATAAGAAAACATCTTACTCTTGTGATTCTTACTCAATATTAGACGATTGGGATATAACTGACAACTATAATTTAATTACATGGTTCGTTGATTTGGTAGAATAAAAAATATTAAAACTCATTGTGCAGCTTATGGTTGACCTTTACTTCCGCGTTGTGTCCACAAAGCGCATTCAAAAACCGCAAAAATAAAACAACCTTTTCACCTCCCTCATAAACAAAAAAAAATATTATTTCACTTTGCGACAGCCGCAGAGCGTCCGAGCAAACCTCAATCTCGTAGCTCGTTATTTAAAATATTTATTTTAATAATGCGATAAAGCTTCCGAGGGAAAGTGTTTTCCTTAAAACACCGCAGTTCTGTGGTCTTGCAGGTACTGGTGGAAGGGAAATTATTCCATTGTAATTCTCAGTTAATGTCGTATATTTATTTGAGGGAGTGCTGATAAGACTTAATCAAAGGTTTTTGTTTTCCTTATAATTATTGAGTTTATCTATCTAGGTATATCATCAGGATAGGCTGAATATGTCAGTCTAGTTTTGTGGTGATAATTGGTTACTCGTATATTATACACATAAAAAGCCGGAGTGAGACAAAGATACCTAGGTATATCTCCGAATATTACATTGGGTGAAGCACTCATCGCAAAATCATTCCTGTATCAGCAACTGATTCAACATAATTTAAAAACATCGAAATTTAAATCTGCAGCATACCTACGATACTGGCTTTTTAAAATCAGATTCATACATAAGCAATAATTTCGATCCAATCCTCAACATTGTAGCGCGGGAGTCCCACGACAATCTGGCTTGTAATATAGTGAAATTGCATTCGTATATAACGTTCCATTCTCCCTAACGATATTAGGGATAATTCCCATGCAGGAAGAGCGAGCTTATTATATTCGCAATAAACAATAAGGGTGATCGTCACGCACGTAAATTGATATTTCAGTAGGTATACGCGGGAAAAGTGCTCGTTTTCACGACACTATGCTGATGTGTTACGCTAAACTTCTGCTGTTTGCATCGCGTTAGAATTGTGTGGAATGGATGTCAACAAGTTTGATGGCATATTGTTCTCAGTCGTATTTTCTTTTTTAAAGGTCATGCCCGTCCTGCGGTCGAAGTTTGAAGCAAAATATTTGACATTTCGCGTAGACAATTTCAATTTTGTGATTTTGTGATTAATCAAATATTACTATATTATTATTATATTACTGCCAAAAGGTTGCTGGTTCAAGTCCCGCCCGTGCGCAAATTTTTGGTTTCTTATTTTTATCTTTATGAATATAAAATATGACACTGTGAGTGTTAAAAACATTCTTAAAGAATCAAATATCATTTTCACTCACGTAGCTATATCTTTAAAAAATATATGTAATTTCTAAGCTTCATTCCAAAATTCTTCTCATTCATAAAGTACACGAAAGCACCAATTTTGTCTTAACATTTTTCGAGCGCCACCTGGTGGTTTTACAGGGAACTATTTCGATACTTCCGACACTGGTAAACTTAAGTGATCAGACCAGCGGCTCGGTGATCGGCCTCTTAGTATTTTGCCTTCCACTTTGTCCACCACCACAAGTTTTTCGAGGTTATCAGGCTCCCTTCGCACTATGTGGCCAAAGTATGTGAGTACAACACTGATAGCACACAGTGGAGAGTCTACTTCCGATTTTGAGTTGGTCAAGAATCGACTTGTTAGTTCTATTAGCCGTCCATATTTGCAACATTTTTCTCCAGAACCACATTTCAAAAGTGTTAATTCCTTGCCTGTCTTTTGCTATATTAGTTCTGGACGGAGGCATAAAAGAACAACAGAAAATCTAGAGTTCTTATAAGTCTCATTTTGATAGCATTCAAGACGTTTCTGTTCTTCCATCTTACCGAGCATTATCAGATACTTATCTAATAATTTATAACAAAAGTCAAAACTTTTGTTATAAAATATTGTACTGCTTATATTAATATGGTCGTCATGAATATTTTAACGTTAGCCACGTTATATCGAAGTCATATTTCATCAGCAATATATCGTTTGCATGCTTTGATTGTTTTTTTTTTTTGACCGAAGGTACCACTATAAAATAGTTTTGAAGGAGAAAGTCTACACAAATATGTAGATACATCGTCACAACCCTCCGTTTCGCCGCGTATCCTCTTATTAAAATATATGTCCTGTAAAACCATGATATTGTGGTTCATCGCAAACTTATGGAAAACACAGAGCGACTGTACCCGTTTAATTTGAAAGTATAAACGGCCTTGCTATAACTAGATACAGCGGCTCCGTTTGCAGAAACTGCATAAATCGAATGAGCTCGTTTTGTGTAAATATTATTTAACAAAAAATTATAAGGCATAAGACTTTTTTGCTTCTTTACATTGTGAACGTTGCCTATTAAATAACTGTTAATTATTAAGCAAGGCCGGCTTTCTCTTGTTTCCCATAGATATTCGACATTTAGGTACAGTACATCTAATATGTAGGTTAATATGACTGAATTAGAACAATCACTTCATGTATCTGAGACATTTGGGCCAAAGGCAAACTAAGAAAAACTAAATCCGTTAATACTATTAAGTATTGTTGTGCAGATATAAAGTATATAGTAGTTAGAATTGCATACTAATCACGCTTCGGGTCCACAAAACCATAATTGTATTAACGGTTTTGGTAATAGGCCTAGCTCTAGTCTCTTTTTCACCATCCTAAACATTGGTTATCAATACTAAAGACATTTAGTGCTCAGCACCTTCTATAAATAGAGAAGAGACTGATTATATTACCTGCTCATTTCACTTCAGACATCAATTAGACATTCATATTTACTAACTCAAGATATGCAAGCAATGCATTGCAACTTGCTAATTTTAACTTGCATGAGCCCAAGTTCTATTACTGCTATAATTCATGTCTGTGGTTTTAATACAATTACTACACGAGGAATTTCCCGTACTGCTATTTACTGTTTAGGAAACTATTTAGTTTAGGCACCGTATTTGGGAATCGTTTTAAGTTTACTATTTAAACACTTTTAAGCATTTCTAAATTTCCTACGTTACGTTATCTTTTGTAATTTAAAAAGAATCTTTAATCACATTATTTGCCTTATATTTTAGCAAAGCAGTATTTTTAAGTTTTTGTCTATGGTTTTTATTGCAAAATGTGTGTATTGGACTTTATCGTGGCCGAAAATCTGGACTTAACATGACTATGATAATTTCCCTAGAAATTGTCATGTGGCTGATATTGTAACCAAATATTTTAGCAATATTATTACCTGTCATACCCATCTAACCTGCAATCTTATTTCAGATCCACACACTTAACTTTTTGTAAGTACACATAATATATGAGGCAGATTTTAAATTCGCGTTCTTCATTCATAACTCATTCATAATAATAAAAAACAACCGATGTTAGGTACGCCTTAAGAAATAATAATATTTTTCATGGCCAAATGAAAAAACGCCGAAGCTGGAATCCTTCACAGGTTCACGTACGCGTCTATTCTGTGTACCTACCAATCACCTTCCTCAGCTCCAGACTTGACTAATAAACTAAAGATGATTAATGCTGTCTGAGAGTTTGGTTTGATGGATATCGATAGATACTCATTATTCTTGTTATTAGTTAGTTCTCTTGGAATTCTAAGTGAGCACTACGGTAATATTTAATTATTAAGAAGAATAATATTATTTCAATGTATATGTATACACTCCAGTTTGGTAGTAAATAAAATAAGAGTTAATTATGTGTAAATAAATACATTTAACTTTTATGGATCTTTAAAAGAAATAAATTTTAAATCGCTTACTACATTAAAAATAAAAAAATAAACAATTAAATGCAGAAATGTCGAAATGTCGTTTGAAAAACTTTCAATCAAACAAAAGAAATCACAAAAAGTAAATCAATAGTTCTTTTAATTTTGTGTGGTAACAGATACATATTTTCAGAATCTTTTTCATGGGGGGCGTAGCTCAGATGGTAGAGCGCTCGCTTAGCATGCGAGAGGTACCGGGATCGATACCCGGCGCCTCCATTGAAGTCTATTTCTTTTTGGTTTGATTACACGTACTCGCAGTTTTTTTTTTGTATTAAGATTGCTAAATACATACACTATGTGTCAGAAATGACAAAGAAATGGGAAACAAATATCATTTTGATCTTGTAAACAAAACAAACTTTACCTTATCGAATTTACTATCTCATTGTTTTGTTACTAACTGATATTAGTGTAAAACACCTATTCGGCCTCTCTGTCTTAATCTCTACCTTATTAATAAATAATGAATTGTTGGAATATAAGACCATTTGATCTGAGAGTAACAGGATATCTGTAATGATATTATAATGCTGAAGAGTTTGTTTGTTTGTACTGGACCGATTTAAAAAAATGATTTTGTGTTGGATGGCTCATTTATTAAGAAAGGCTTAAGGCCATAAAACATCAGGATAAGACTTATAAGAGCAGAGCAACAATGAAAAATTTAGCAAAAACGGGAGGAAATATTCATTTTGAGAGCTATAACGTTGCGCACACAGCGTAAACCGTTTATACGCAAAATTCGTGTATGATGGGATTGTTCTGCTTTAAAATAAACTGCAATGTCATCTATATTATATAGCTATTAAAAACTGCAATATCGTCTATATTATGCAATATCGTCTATAATCTTACATGGTTTAATCATTACAAACTTTTAAATGTTCATAAATTTTATAACGAACTATTTCGTTTTGATAAAAATGCCTTTTACATCATTTTATTTCAATAAGTATCTTAGAAGCTATCACAGTTTTAAAATAACTCCACACTAAATGATGCTTGCAGCAGAAGTACAACCCGCACATGCGCTTACCGCAATGGTGGCTAGCCTCTTACGTACCTACAATGAAAATAATATGTGTCTGGCATTACATTATGTTACGAGAAATCCGAAATATACGCGGGCGACGCCGCGGGGTACCGCTAGAAGATAATACAGGTATGATTAAATAAAACTAAAACAACATGATAGGTTGCATGAGAATAATAATATTTTTAATATAAGTACATCTATTTTGTACATTAGGTAACTATTTGATTTGGATATAAGATTTGGATATCGGCAGTGCTTTGCTTAGATTACATAAATAATAATTATATCACAATTGCAAATACTTATCCAACAATTATGCAAATGCAGGTATACCAGTAATGACCCGGCCTAATATAAGGCCATGTATGTCGTGGGTCCCTTCATACGTGTTAACCGCTTCCAGGTTCATGACGTGTCTAATTATGTGGTATTCATCAGATATGCCGTTTCCACCAAGCATATCACGGGCCACTCTAGCAATCTCCAAAGCTTTACCACAGTTATTTCTCTTGATCATCGAAATCATCTCCGGAGCTGCTTTATTTTCGTCCTTTAACCTTCCAACCCGAAGACACGCCTGGTATCCAATATGGATCTCCGTCAGCATGTCCGCCAGCTTCTTCTGTATCAATTGGTTAGAAGCGAGCGGCTTCCCAAATTGTTTTCTATCTAATGTGTACTGGCGAGCAATCCGCAAACATGTCTCGGCCGCTCCGAGAGCGCCCCAAGCGATCCCGTACCGCGCGTTATTGAGACATCCGAATGGCCCCTTCAGACCGACTACGTTCGGCAATAAATTCTCCTCCGGTATAGCCACTTCGTCGAGCAATATCATACCCGTTTCTGATGCCCGCAACGAAAATTTTCCATGGATTTTGGGCGTGTCCAAACCTTTCTTAACTTGAGATCTCTCCACGATAAACCCTCTGATTTTATCTTCCTCGTCTTTAGCCCATATAACCAGTACGTCGGCAATAGGGGAATTTGTGATCCACGTTTTGGAGCCGGATAAAATGTAACTTTTTGATTTGGAATCGTATTTGGCTCTAGTGACTAATCCTCCTGCGTCGCTCCCAAAATTGGGTTCAGTTAGCCCGAAACAACCTACCAGTTCTCCTTTCGCCATTTTAGGTAAAAATCTTTGCTTTTGCTCTTCACTTCCATACATGTATATTGCTCCCATAGCCAAGCTGCTCTGTACACTCATAGCGGATCTAAAGGCCGAGTCAACGCCATCTAATTCTCTAGTGATTAAGCCGTATGTGACATACGAAACACCTGCACATCCATAACCTTTAATAGTACACCCAAGAATTCCTAACTCACCCATTTCTTTGTAAATTCCTCTATCGAAGGTTTCATTTCTGTTAGCTTCGATTATTCTGGGCAGTAGCTTCTCGTTACAATAAGCTTTGAACGAGTCCCTGACCGCCTTTTCGTCGTCTAGTAGTTGTTCTTCTAAATTCAATGGGTCTTCCCAATTGAACGTAACTTTTGCATTTCTGGCGCTCGTAGTAGATAACGCCCTGATGTTGGTACTATTTTTGAGCACAAACGAGAGTATTTTACTGTTCAACGACACTGCCATGGCGATGTAACTTTTTATTTCACTGTTAACGTGAGTCTGGTTATTTGCGCACAAAACACTGCCACTGCTTCCAATTTATCAGTTGTTTACTTAGTTATCATTGGTTGAAATTTGTACGTTCATGAACACAGTATTGAATGTAGATTTCAGAAGATTTTCGTGCACTTTCCTTTTCGTAGGTCGGAATGTTATGTCACAAAATGAAATAAAAACACTTAACGTGTTTGTAGCTAACCTCGCCAATGACCTAATGACAAGAGACTGACGCATTCACAGCTATCTTCATACTTGTTTGTACGCTCATATCAATGTAAATTTGAAACTTGTGCCAGCGATGTAGAGGTCATTTTCGCGTGTTATCTTTGATTGTGTATGATTAAACATTTCGGTATGTTGCTATGCGTTCTGATATCATAATTATTTGTATTGATGTAATGATAAGAAATAATAAACTACACAAATAAAATCAAACGACATTACTGTTAAGAAACTACAAAGGCAATGAAGACAATATTGAATTGTACCCGTTATAGTAACTCTGAAGTTAAATTTAGTGTAAAAATTCTATAAAACTTTTGTAGCATGGTTAAGACAAAGTTTTTAAACAGCTTACCTTCCTCGGTATAGTTATTACATACTTACTTACCCTGAAAGCGAAGGAAACTTAGTTTTAAGTTTTGTTATGAACCGACACATGGTATTAAAACTTAAATAAGTACCAGCACGGTTTATTGAAAGTAGTGTTATTAGTTTGAAATTTTAATTTAGTAAGTGCTTTCACTAAAAAGCTATAGCCAGCATTTTCTTTCGTTTAGTATCAACGTCTAGAAGTTAATTCATAAATTTTAATCCCCATGATTTTTCTGACTAAATGATTATTTACCTCACCTAGGTTTGTTTAACTAATGGTGTTACAATAAATATGTAAAAGTAGCTAAGCTTTTAAAGAACGGTATTATTTTTTAATAATTTCATTCAATACCTACTTGGTCGGCTAAGCTGTACGTGTATTTCAAGGTCGCAATCAAAATACTTTATCATAACTATTTTATTGATAAGATTACCACATACGAGCATATTTACGCGCGGCTTATTTAATATTCTTTTATCTTGATTTCATATTTCTACCGTCGACAGAAAATTATAAATATTCTTAAATTACAAAATGAACGAACAACACGAAGAAAGTTCAGACCGCATGCAGGTCCGACCCACAACAAATTATACGAACATTACTTACACATGTAACGTTGGAAATGTTCGCAGCAAAACTGGGCCATAGACTATTTAAGTTCGAAATGAGAGCAGACTGTTCATTATTTATGTTATTTATTAACTCATCACAAACCACACTTGTCAACCTTCCTAGCATCAAAAATTAGGTATTGATTTTACATGGCTGAATTCTATTTACTCTTTAGCATAGTAATAATTTCTTGTGTAAAATCTAGTAAGATTGACTGTGATAGTTCATTCATTTACTTAGTGGAAGTAATAATTGAGCCTGAGAGTTTGTTTTATTTTATTATAATAGATAAAAATGTTTCTTAATGATCCATAGCACCACAAGGATAACTTGCGAAAGTTCGGATTAGCGTAGTTTGGCTGTCCACGTCAAATAATATGTTAAAGCAATATAGATAAATTTTAGAACTAAATTAATCCTGATTTAGCCTTGGGGCCTAGGTTTAGTTACCTAACACAATCTACACAGCAAATACGCTATTTCAT
The DNA here is from genome assembly GCA_963924145.1 of Pyrausta purpuralis. Taxonomy (NCBI): domain Eukaryota; kingdom Metazoa; phylum Arthropoda; class Insecta; order Lepidoptera; family Crambidae; genus Pyrausta; species Pyrausta purpuralis. The sequence continues at coordinate 15,083,881 of OZ001651.1, read as the reverse complement.
TCATGACAACTTGGTTACGCAAATAACGGCAGGCGCTGGACTGTTGATAAATCATAGCAAGTGTGAAAGTGTATCGAATATGTAAAAGTGTTATGAATATTTATTATTATTTAGACTATTGTAGAATTACTAATTTTGTACAAAGGTGGACTTAATGCAAAAAGCATATTGTGCCAGTCAAACTTATAGGTCATGTAGAGAGTTGGCAACAAGTATAGTGAATATGCTTATAGATAAATATTTATGTTGCTATATTCACATCATTTAGATAAGGGCGTCTGTCTAACACTACACTACACTCCAAGGGGCGCAGATCTAAAGAAATTTTGCTCTTTAAAACTCAGGGACTCTCATGTCAGAAGCTGAAACAATTGAGCTCTATTCTATTGTTAGTCTATGCAGGGTGAAACGAAAAAAAAATACATGAAAAAGCGACGCAGTGAGCGAGGATTTCGCAAACGGACGGTATGTCCACTTATTTATGTCCTGGGGCAAATCCAACGCGTCATGAATGCGAACAGGGCACCAACTAAAACTGCAGCTTTTCTGTTTCAGTTAAATTTGTTAAACAAAATGCCGTAGCAAGGTGATCGGCTGCAAGATTCAAGACAAGAATGTGTGGTAGGAGAAATGAAATAGGTAGTTTTTAAAGTCCCATTAAGGCGCTTATTTACTAAGAATTAAAATCATAAGTTAGTCATTTAAAAAAAAACCTACTTATGTAAATTCAATTTGGCACATTTGCAAACATTATATTACATTAGCATACATTTGCAAATTGAAGGCGATGAAAGAACAGCACAAAAAAAGTAAGTGAAAAGGTATTGAATTATTGGATATATTGTTTGCACCTGCTGAAATATATAAAATGACAAAAAAAGCATTAAAAGAATTTGTAAAACAAACATAATTTACAGTCATGTCTACCCTGCTTCATTATCCGTGGGTCGTCAAAATGTGTATATTCATGCAATTCAATTATTTGTCACTGAATTATTCACCTCTCCTTTACCTCTTAACTAAACAATTCTGAATTCAAACAATCAGGTCTACAGTAGGCACACGGAACTGATATAATAACCCTGTATCAAAATCTGATTACCTGAAATCTTAAGGGAGATTGTCGCCTGCCGCGGTGTCCCCAACAATGGACGTCTACGTAACGCTAGAGGGATGTCTCCTATAAATTATTCACTTTCTATTTGCATGATAAACGACGTAAGAGCTCGAAGGTCTCAGACCTCTAATGGCACCTCCTCAATGCCCTCGGCCTGGTTACTATTACCTACTCTATCCTTTCGCACTTGTGGGCACGACACTCTTTAATGGTCCAGTGATTTTTCCCAGTCATATGCTAATGTCAGATTAGCATACATTTCGCCCCTACATATCACAAAACTAACCTATAATTCGCCACCATAACTTGAACTTTCGTTTCAAGACCATTCTTTTTTTTAAGGGCTCAATGTACAGTGGAAGTGTTCAACTTCACTTGAAATGTGGGTAGTGGTAAAAACGTTGATGGTATTAACAGTGCGGCAGACTTATATTATTCTAAAGATTCGCTGGACTAATGTCCTGCCTAAATTATGGAGTAATGAGGAGGTTATTTAAAACAGCGCATTTAAAGTATAAAGGATGTGGAAATGGAGGCCTGAAAATTAACATAATTTTTATGGGCACTGATTATTTCTTTGACTGATTCCGTACCTTTCTACACTCATACTTTACCTATTTACCTACCCTTTCGACGGAATAATAAACAAATTCTACATAAGGAAGTCGACATCTGCAAAGGTTTCTAAACTTTCTAAAAGCCTACTCAATTATTCATTTACATGTGCATACTATAAAATAACTACGTAGAAATAGGGATGTGACATTACTCATGAATCATGATCTGAGAGCTCAATTAGCTAAGGATATATTATTAATACTTATCTTCAGATTAATTCAGGACTACCTTTGTATATCTTTTATTACTTGTTAGTTGTTACATTCATTTGACTTTTCAGCACGAATTACAAGAGGAGCGCGCGAAGGCGTACCTATATTAAATAATTTGAAGTCAGTGGCATCTATTAAAATTTAAAAAATTTAAAGTCATTTCTCCATAGTCGTCATACTAACATAACATTATGAAATGTAAGGTAATAAAAAAAAACTGAATTATTGGAAACTGTATTTGCAGTTACTCTTACAAAATACATCAGGTCAGTGGATAAATCTTTATAACCTCTCACTTTTTTGTCTTAGTATTAACGCCTGTTTTTTTTTTCGAAAATGTGTTTTTTTAATGCTTTTTGTTTTATATTTTTAGAGCGGCTTTAAAGTTGTCTATCAAATATAAATCAATAAGCCCTATTATCCACTTCTGAAGTTCTTCTATCTTTTTTATTTTATCTATCCTAGACTAGAATATCCCATATACCTACCAAAGTACATCGAAGCCCGGCACAGCACTACCGACTGACGTTACCAAATTGGGACATCACGGTAACTCCCCCAAAATATAAATGGAATAGTCGTGTAGCCCGCCGCGGCGAGATGCGAGATAATCTGTGTAGTTACACTGTCTACCAACTCAAGTTTTGTCGCCAAGCGGGAAGCGGGTTTCAATGACAGCTTGAAGTAGTTTATAAATATTTAATGCAATTTATGCGCTTTGGCAGTAAGAGCTGGCAGAACTGTTGAGAGCGAGATGGACTCATCAAATGTTTGCTGAACGATGAATGACAGTTTTTGACCGATGTTTATCAAACTTTCGAATTAAATAAGTGCTTAAAAGTGAGTACAGCATTATAAGCAGGATATGAGTAATTAAGATAACCAAACCAAAGAGAGAGCTACGCGTTAATCCTTGTAATCTCAGAAAAATCATAATATGTGTAAGTACATTTTATGTTCGGTTATATTTCAAGGAGGCAACATTTAACACGCGTATTTGTTTCCTGTAGTACTTAAGTACCTAATGAATCGTCCATTAGGTACTTCATTTTACAAACCCAGTAAGCATCTCAAGTATCGTTTATTATCAATTAATTTGTACTGAACATAACGTCAATAAACATCGAAAATCAACAAAGAGATACTAAATAATAAGGCAATTTTGCGTATGATCAACAGTTTGAAAGCTGTTAGAAAAGATAAATTGAGTTTGTGAGAGTAATCAATAAATCTTCATTAAATCTCTTATTAGGTTTCTTAATTAATTCATTTATAAGTTTAACTTGCAAAGGACAATAACTCCTTAAAAGTCCTTTTCGTGACTGCCTTCGTAATTCAGAAGTTGAAACTGCGAAACAAAATTCATGTTATAGCCAATTAAAGCAATTATTTGTAACTTGGCTGTAAGGTTCAATTTTCGTCGGCTTCATTCAAAAGATTTGGTTACAGAAAATGTATAATAAAATCAACTTACATTAAAAAAAGCACTTATTTCATTTTAACATGAAGCAATATTTTTTTTCCAGTTTACAAGACTTTTTATCTCTTGACTGTATCTATTCAAAAATATGTTTATGGCTCCTTACTGCTATGTAATGGAAACATTACAGCAGGCAACATTTAAGTTTTAAGTAACATACGAGCAGTGATAACAAATAGGCTTCACTACACAATGCTACAAACTCGGAGAATCGCAATGTAGCCCGTAACTCATACAATACCTATATAGTCTCTGTGACATGCGACACAACGCACACTATCATTTGTTTTAGGTACATAAAAGCTACCATAAGTTAGAAGTACATAGAATCATAGCAATTTTACATATTAGATAGATGCTGATTAAAATGATGTTGCAGATTTGTTTTATACAATATGTAAAAAAACCTACCCGACCTGAAACCGTCATAAAGTTGTTTTAATAGCATAACCAAAACAGGTGTTAAAATTACGTAATTTATTTTTAAAAAAGTATCGATTTTCAAAGTCAACAAGTTTAGCGCCTATTTACCACAAAACAGGGGAATCATCAAACTGCGTTATCATTCCTGTCGCGCTACCTACGAGTGCTGGCACAACTCCGCGCCTTCGCCGCGCCCCGTTAACCCCCTTCGGGTTCTCATGTAATTATGCTTTTATTGTAGTGAATTTTGTATTTTTTTCTTGGGTATTTTTTATATTCTAATGTCGATACCTAATAACCCCTTAATGGGTCGGACAGGGTTTTATTACACACTGTAGAACCGACCCAAGGTAATAATTTATGGTAAAATCTTAGTAACAAACGAATCCAAAACTAAATAAAAGTCTGTCTGAATTGCTGTAACCCCCAATTTATGTTTCAAAATGTACGATCCAGATAGAGTAGTTTCTTTATGTGTCACACAAATTAGCACATAAACACTCTGCTATTTTAATAATATTCAAAACGATACATGAACAAAAGACGTATGAAAAAACCTACTTACTAAAACTGGCTTTTTATAAACGTTTGAGAAAATATTATTTTTCTTTCCATTCAATCCGCGCGAAGGCGTTATGCTGACGCGTCGACGGAAACTTTTTGCACGTTGATAAAGGCTGTCCGTCAAGCAAAAGGCGTAGCGTTGAAACACACAGCGTTTATGCACATTCGGCGCTATGTCGCGTCGCATTGTCTAGATTTTATGAGTTTCAGGACCCGTTATAATAACACTTGTGGCGATATGCAAGCTAACCTGCTCAGAATTTATATGTCGATACTATGGTGAACCTTAGATATGTGAAAACTTTTGACTTGATTATGTATCCCATTTTCTTTACAAATTTAAATACATATTATCTATCAATACAGAGTGTAAAAAGTAGTAGTCAAATTAAATTCAATTAAATTAACACTCGAGTTTTTTTTTCCGTATTCTAGACTTGCATCTTAACTAAACCCTTGAATTTGACTTGTTTTTTTTTTGGTAAGAGTCTAGAATACGGGAAAAAAACAATCTTGATACTTTATTTTGTAATTTTCATTGAGAAAAATATTATATTTCCTTGTATTCTAAACTCGTAAGACAACCACTCTCTTGAATTTGGCTCGAGCTTTTATACAATCCCTTAAATCCAGCAGTGGAATCGCATAAGACTAGAGTACTAGTAATTTAATATTTACTTCATATGAATTATTGTAAAGCTGTTACTTACGTTGCCCTGCGATGTGTCGTCAGAACGCGCGCAAAGGATATGAATAGTATAATATTATCTGAGGGATATGAGTGCTATGGACGCGACAAGAGACCCTAGGCAATGCTATGTGGCTTAGCTATCAAGAGCGCCGAAACAGTATAGCTTTGACCTAGGATTTATGAAAAAAGACAATGGTTTATAAAAAAAAAAGGTTTCATGTTTTCAAACTAAGGTTTAAACTGTGGAAATGGTTACCTTTTCGAGGGACCGATATCTAATGATAATCTATTCGAGTGCAATTAACTACATTTTTTTTCTTTCTACTCTAAATCAAATGAACAGAATAACACCCAGCATAATTGAAATATCTACGCAACACCAACTGTTATTATTAATCGCGTATTCGCGTCTCAGAATAATGTTTATTCAAGCAAACACGATACGCTTTATGAAAACGGGAGAGAATTACAGTGACGCTTTCAGTACTGATTTTCATTTCCCGCTGCGCTTTGACGTTAATACCGAACGATTTCGAAGTTTTAATTGCGAGCTCTTAATGAGGTAGGTGACAGTTTAAAAAATAGGCCACTGCCTACTGGCATACAAACAATATCGGGTCTACGCATTATTTAATCTTAAAAAGTTTTTTACAGAAATTTTCTGTACCTAAGTTACTTTATTTATTTTTCAACACACTTGCTCATAACGACGTCTTTATTCCACCGATTTTTGGCTCATAATCATAGATATTAAACACGCGTGCTTTTTCATTATATTATTGCACTAGTGCCTTTAGTTTATTAACCCGACCAATTTAGGTTTGTACCCTAGTACCAAGTCGTGAGTAAGAAGAAGAAGCGATATAATTTAGTCGGGTTATACAATACTTTTATTTTAGCAACAAACAGTATTTATGCGAAAAATAACAGTATCTACATATTTATTTAAATAAATGGAAAATCCAGCTTTGTTACTAAAAAATAGCTCAAACTCGTTTAACATTTTCTGTGATTTGTGTTTTAAACACGAATTATATTAAATATTTAATCTTGGCTTTTGGCCAATCTAGTTCGCGCCTAAGCCTTGCGCGAGCATCGGTATCGCGGCAAGAAAAAAAAAAACAATGCGCCATTTTTCGTAAATAATAATTGTCGGCTGTGACGAAGTTTGCATTATATGAAGTTTAATATTAATGAAAATGCCTAATTTAAGTGAAGAAAATGAAGAAAACCTATTATTTACTCCGCCGGACATACGTAACGAGGCAAAAAACCGCGTGCGAAAGTCTTTGCCATCAAAATCGAGTGAAATGTATTTTTACTAAATGTTTTAATAATTAAAAACTTAGTAAATGAAGAGTCTTGTTTTTTCCTCGCAAGTGTGTTGAAAAACGTCGTATGATACGCGTGTGCCTGTGACCATTATATACGCGGCTTTCTTATGGCGCACTCGCTTTCGCTCGTGCGCACACAATATCCCCTTGTATATAATGGTCAACTTAGCACACTTGTATCATAATGTACTATTATGACATATCTAAGTATGTATCCTCTATGGTATATATATAGTTTTGAGGATCAAGTAACTATTTGTACCGGCTGTAATAATAAAAATAATAATAAAAGCCTTTATTCACTGACCATCTTACATGCTATTCTTATAAAACAGTATAAACTTAAACCTAATTATACATTAAAAAATATTAAAAATTAGCAACTAAGCGTTCTGGTCAGGTTGTCTGTCGACATAGGCCTCCCCCAATTGTTTCCATGTCTCTCTATCTTGGGCAGACCTTCTCCAACCTTTTGGCAAATCGTCCTCCCATCTTTTGACTTGACCTCTTCGTTTTCTTTGCCCGTTCCTCGGATACTACTCAATGACATCCTCAGTCCATTTCCATTTAAGTTTTCTTATTTTTTGAAGCACGTCGCTGACCTTCGTTATTCTTCTTATTTTTGTGTTTGCCCATCGATCCCGTAGTTTTTTATTAAGCATGCTTCTTTCCATGCTGCGCTGACAAGCTCTTAGTTTTTGGCTGTTTTTGCCCGTCGCTGGCCAAGTTTGACATGCATAAGTAAGACATGGTAGAATACATGTATTATATAATTTGCTTTTAATTGCAATGGGAATCGTTTCATTTTTAACTATTTCTTATAGAGACCAGTACCATTTCCAAGTGTTGCATATTCTTCTATCTATTTCTTTAGAATACTGGGCTTTTATTGATATTAGTTATCCTAAATAAATAAATATAATCATCTACATATTCAATAGTTTCCTGTCCTATTATTCTATTTTCGTTTACGGCTTTCGTCATTGCTTTAGTCTTCGTTGGGTTCATTGTTAAATCTGCTTTCCTGCTTTCAACATCTAATTGTTGTAACATAGTTTGGAGCATGCTTGATTCCTAAGCGAAAATTACTATGTCGTCGGCAAACCTTAAATGATTTAGGTGCAATCCGTTAATATTGATTCCAAAAAAAAAAGTAACTGCCTCGGTGGCGCAGCGGTAGGAGGGTCGCACTTTAAAGCGATGGCTGCGCCAGAGGTCCCGGGTTCAATCCCCGGGTCGGGCCAAAAATATACCTATACCTGAGTTTTTCTGTTCAGAAATTCTTAGGGTAGCCCGGAGTTTAGAAGTTGGCGGTGTTTCACCCCCGTGCCTCGGAAAAGCACGTAAAGCCGTTGGTCCTGCGCCTGATCTCTCTCCGGTCGTGTCATATTGCTGTCCCATCGGGCTATGAGAGTGAAAGGATTAGAGAGTGCACCTGTGTCTGCGCACACACTTGTGCACTATAATATGTCCCGCGTAGTCGGTTAGTCGTTGTGACTGGCCACCGTAGTCGAAATCGGCTTGGGGAACTACTACTATTATTGATTCCAAAATGTCCCTAGTCTAAGTTTCTGAATACGTTTTCCAACACTGCTGTAAAGAGTTTTGGGGAAAGTGGAGCCTTGCCTAACGCCTTTTTGAACTCTAAATTCTTTGCCTTGTTGTTCAAGTTGGACTGTTGCTTTGGTGTTTTTGTAAATTTCCTTTATGATATTTATGTATTTCCCTTCTACTTCTTGGTTTTCTAGCGTTTTTCACATATACGTATGACTCAGTGAATCAAATGCCTTATTATAATCGACGAATGCCATATGATGCAGTTGCCTATATTCATTGAGCTTTTCAATCACTTGCTTTACAACATGAATATGGTCAACAAATTGGTCACAAATTGGTCATAAGGCTTATAGGACTATAATTATTTATTTCATTTTTATCACCTTTTTTGTGTAGAAGGACGGTGCTTGATTTTGTCCATTGAATTGGTATTTGTTCAGTTGTTATTATTTCATTAAAAAGATGGGTCACATTTTTGGCTATAGCGGGTAGAGACTGTTTTAGTAGTTCGTTAGATATTTTATCATCACCAAGAGCTTTTCCACTTTTTTGAGATTTTATCGCCTTTGTGACCTTAGATTCTAGTATACAAGGTATTTCTTCTTCGTCGTTAGGTTTCCTATTTTCTTCTTCTAGCGTTGTTCTGTCTGTATCCGTGTATAAGTTTTTGTAGAAATCCGTCGCTACTTTTGCTATTGATAGTCTCTTTGTCGTAATTTTCTCGGTTTGGTTTTTATTTTTAGTTTTTATGTGGGGTATCCATTGTGTATATTATTTTAACCTGTTTTCTCTATTTGTTCTTTTAAAATATCCAGTCTTTCTGCTTTTTTTATGTTTTCTTATCGTTTCTTGGATTTTCTTACTAATACTTGCGATGTTTTGTTTGTTATCTTTTCGTTTGTCTAGCATTCTATTTCTTTCCTCCATCAATTTTAATGTTTCTTCTCCTAACTTATTTCTCTTTACTTTTTTTGTACTGAATTTGTTTATATTTATAAGTTGTTTTTCCAAGAAAATATATCTTTCCTGAAGTGTGCCAATCTTCCATCCTATTTAATGTTGTCTATAGATCATTCAGAATATTTTGTGGTATCGGTGATGTTATAATTTTGTTCATTGTTGAGTTTATGATTTGTTTTCTTGATTTGTTGTTTTTATTTAGTATAACTACTCTTACCATTCTATGATCTGTGTTAAAATTTAGTTTATTTATTACTTCAATATCATTAAATATATGTTTATCTCTTGTAAGTATAAAATCAATTTCATTTCTATGTATGCCATTCGGTGCTAACCATGTCCACTTTCTCGGTTTCGTTTCTTGAAAAAGCTGTTCATAATTTTGAAATTGTGAGCAAAAGAAAAATCTATTAGTCTTTGTCCGTTGTCATTTCTGTCACCACTATACTGTACACTCCTAAGACAAATTCATCTTTGTTAGTTTTTCTGCCAACCTTACCGTTAAAATCTCCCATGATAATTATGTTCTTGTTTTGCATCAACTCTGTACTGGCCGTACCTACTAACGAATCAGCACAGTTTTTTTTGTTTGTTTTGCTTACATTTATAAATGGCTTGTTATATGGCGATGAGGACAAAGACGAGCTAATTGACAAAATAAGGTTACGGTTGATGTCTCTGGAAATTTACACATTGTTCTCAGTGATGCCGTCCCTAAATTCAGATCGAGCGTTGCACAGGTTTATCTCATAAATAAAGCAGGTCCGCTCAAACGTCGCCTGGGTGAAACGGTCTATGCGTCCACCGCGAATAATTAGACAAATATTTGAACGAAACAGTGCTGTTTGAACAGGGAGCGCGAGCGGGTACCGCTTTTGTCCGTCGCACTTGCACGCGGTAAGACTTATGAATTCCAAATGTGCAGCCCTTGAAACTGTCCCATTCCTCTTTTAGCGACGCAAGTTTTCATTTTGTAAGGCTTCTGATATCGCCCGGTTTGTTCAGCGTTGTTGCGTTTTTAGCTTTCGTGGGCCAGACTGCTTTGTTTTCTTTCGTGTTTTTCGTAATTTTTTGGTCATTTTGATCATTTTCTTGCTAGTTACGTGTGACCCCGTCGGTTGCAAACTTTGCTTGTTGCGCATGTGGTAGACTTTTCCGTTCTTACATTGGCTTAAATAGTGACGAAAAGCGATGTAGAAATATTGCACCATAAACCGTCTGAAATAGACGTAGAGGCCATTGATTGATTGAATTGGATAACCAGCAAGGAACAGAAAACTTGCATCTATTTTTTAATTAAAAGTGTAAATAAGAGTCGAATTGAAACGAAAACTGGCCATTAGCGAGTCGGACAAAGGGTTCCGTATCTATTATGTATGTAAGCAGTATTATTGCCCTAAATATTACCTGCACAACATGATTTACATTACCTTATTATAAAGATTTAAATCCCATTAGTAACAAAGTACCTATTCAAAATTATGAGTTGTATCTTTTGATGACGATGACCCACAACTTTTTTTTACAACCAATAACAATATTTTACTACTGAATTTTACTGAAACAGGCCACTTTATCGAAAAACGATTTTAGCAAACTCACGATCATTTTAAAAAACCTATTCAATGATACCTCACACGATTGGTTTGGCAAGAGAAACAAAAACATCATTACTTTATTTGTATGAGAGGTCCAAAAAACACTTTGTTGGGTAGATTAGAATACATATCTTTGCTAAATTACAGTTTTCCAGCATCTCAGGTCTATGCGCTAAACTGCGGATAGACGGACAGACGGACATGGCGATACTATAAGGGTTCCTTGTTGGACTACGGAATCCTAAAAAGTGGCGTAATGTTACTGATACTCCGTCTTTCCCCTTACGTTAAAATATGTTTAAATATATCATCAAACACTACGTGTTTTAAATAATTTACATATTATTATAATACTCTTACCGTTAATGTTAAATACAAAATGAAATTGGATATCTCATAAAAAAACTTAATCATTCGCATGAAATGAAATTCCACCTAGGTGTCTGGATTTTGCAGCTCTGGAAATCTTGTCAATACATCTGCCCCGATCCGTAGTAACTTGTTGTATTGATCAGCATAAATTGAAATGCCAATAATTGTAACTCCATGGAAAGCAGCCCCTTGCGTCCCGACCAGTCCGCCGTATGCAATGAATACTTTAATATTAGGGTAAGATGGAAAACCGATAAATAAATACAAGTATATTACCCAAGAGTTTGTACTTTATGCGTGAAAACCGCCATCACACAATTATTTACTTTGAAGCTACGTTGAATATTTAAATGCAATTTAACAATAGTATGGAAGGCGTGTCTTCAAAAGTGACAGTGCTGCGGCTGAGGATGCTGATACATAAGTGGTATGTTGTACCTTTACCCACAGACGCAGCGTAGGACTCCCACCGACAAGATGGACAGACGACCTTGTTAAGATTGCAGGATCGAACTGGATTCAGACTGCCTGTCGGTCGCTGTGGCAAGCTGTAGGGAGGGCTTGTTCAGCAGTGGACGTCCTTTGGCTGATAATGATGATGATGATAAAGTAGTATTGTTATTTCTCCTATGTATCAACTTCAGTATCTTCTTTCAGCATAAAAGTCTTTGTTCTTATCTACTTTCACCCTTGAAAGTCTTACTATAAAGATGCTGATCGGGATTTAAATAATGATAAATCATAAGTATGTAACTGTAATTTAAACAAGGTTGCCTGATAGTTTTAGTTAAACTGAAATTTCGAGTATGTATAATTTTAAAGATAAGAAAGATCTTTGCTTAAATTTTGATTATGACAACACAATATTAATTCCATGCTTCTTCCGAAACGAATCGACAAATAATTATTTTATCCAAAAATCGTTTAATATCTATTTCAATTGGTCTCAACTCAAAGGGTGTGAAATCAAACAATGAACGCTCCGGTATCTGGGACCGGAAGGCTGCTAAGAGTTACAGCGGGCCCTTTCTCATAACTACAATTGTCGTCTGGAGGGCAAAGGTTCGCGATTTGAATATTCTAAAGACCAACGATTGCCTTTGTAGAGCCTCTTATTAGTTACGAGAGCCATTCATTATGCTGCGGTAATATCAATTTATTCATGCAGGTACTCGCTGAAATGAAGGACTTTTATGAATTTAAATGGTAGTTACGACCGATTTGGTGTTTGAATTCGGCATGAAGCTGTGTGAAATGTGATCTTAGGGCTGTGTTTCGATGTTTAAAATAAATAAACAAGCAACAATATGTATATCTTTGTTTTAACAAACTGTAATTTAATCATTATATTTTTAATTGCAATTAGGTAGCTGTTTTTTTTGTCGAAAATGCACTTCGGAAATAACGATATCACATACATACAGGTAAAATTGAATACCTCCTTTTTTTGGAGTCGATTAAACTTAACGCAACGGTAAATCGGCTCAATAAACCACTTTCAACCACTACTATACTTGCGTATGTATGAAGCTCAAAGAATGTTATTTTGACAGAAAATTAAAAAAATACAAAATCAGGAAGTCTGAGATTCTTGCCATATATTTTGTGTGAAGATTAAAAACGTCAAAACAGCATTCTCTGAGCGCCTAAACTTTGATAAAATACATTGGGTAATAAAAAGACCTTCCAATGTCTTTTTTTAATACCATAATTAATTTACAGTTTTTCAGGAAGACATCTATGTAAAAAAATAATCAACTTCTCATTATATGCTCGCTACGTCATTGTTTCACTCAGTTGCATAAGATTCCTTGTCGAGACAGTTAGTTTGCCGTCTTTCTGTAAGATGTCGCTTTATACATAAATGATCTTTATCATTAGCTTAAATGAACTTACGTTTATTGTACAATATCACTATTGTAGTGATAAGTGAATATAAGTTTAATAAATTTATATTCCATCCAGGTTAGGTTCATTCTTCAAATAATTAAGCTTTTTGAATGTATGTAATAAATATGAGTACCATAAAAATATTACAAATAACGACATTTGTTAAAAATTGCTAGTAGAAACATATTCGTAAAAATTTAATGTTTCTTAATTTTTTGTCTTTTATCACTGCTGGCAAACAACAATCTGAGAACAGTTTTGAAAATAATCAACGTCACGAAGACACTGGCACTAAAAGTAAACAAAAGAAAAGCGTACACATCAATCATGTTACTTGCAAACCAACTCAACTCATTTGCCGGGTTCTTTATAAAATCAGCTCCTTTATTTCGTATGACGTACTCAATCCAGTACATAGCAGTATCCAAAGCTGGTAAAGGTCTATCTTTGAACCGAGATGACATTTCCTGGGCTTTCTTCGTATAAGAATCATCTTTAAGTACTTCGTGGAGGGTTTTTCGTAGATGGTCCTCATTAATGTCTTTGTACTGTAAGATTTTTCCGAAGCCATTTTTTTCTGCTTGCAGTAGATTGTTGTATTGATCCGCGTAAATGGGTATACCTACTATGGGTACACCGTTAAAGATTGCTTCTTGTGTTCCGATTAGCCCTCCGTGAGATATGAAGACTTTGATGTTTGGGTGCGCTGTAACAGATACAAATGAAAATAATTGCAATTTTTTTTTCTATTTCCTGTAAGTACTTTTAAACCGACTTCAAAAAAGGAGGAGGTTATTAATTCGACTATATGTTTTTTTTTGTATCTACGTAACCTCATATCTCAGTCATTTGTCGACCGATCCGAAAAAAATTTTCGCCTACCTAGAGGGTATTTCGTCTAGTGGATCCCGATTTGCCAATTTGAGATCCGATGATGGGCTCTTGGTGTAATCGAGGGAAACCATCGATACACCAAGCACACATTGTGATTTTGACGTAGTGTTACGTCTGATAGTCAACATCTGAGGGCTGATGGTGGAACTCCTTAACGCTTAGGAGTTCAGTAATTATAATGACAGAACTTATGATAGATAATTTGTAGCTTCTTAAAGAACAGAGTCATTAGGTGCAACTTACCCCCCCCCCCCTCCCCCTCCTGTAATCAATGCACTAAAAAGTCTTAAAGAAACTCTTGACCCTTGAAGGAAAGGAAGACATTTTAGGCAAACAATTTCTTTTCGAGTCATCAGAGAGCCATCACTTTGACCATCAAGCATCAACTATCAGAGCATTAGTTTTGAAGTCGGTTTTTATATTTTGAGGGCTGTTCTATCATTATGTCCGGTCTCTAAGGAATTTTATTAGATACATTTTGTATTGCTATAGAAATTAGTTATCGGCAATCTCAATGTGTATTCGGTACACGTATGTTACGTGTATCAACACGGTCTGTGGGCGTGACAGAGACTGCTATCATCTGATGTAACAATGTATGACTTGATATGAGTAATTTAAGTAAACGGAAAAAATATTTTTAAACAGATAATTATTTGTTAGTGCTGTTACTTGTGACTGAAAATTTTCTAGTAATCTAATAATAGTTAAAGAAGTAACTCAACTTTTAAATTAGTAAAACTTATCTTAGGACTAGGTTGGATAGATAAATGCATTCTAACGCATAGCAGACGAACACTACACTAATGACCTAGCTAGATAAATGTTTCCGGTCACTTGCTTACTTGTTCAAAAGCAATGCTCAAAATATTTATGAAAATGACTTCATCGTCACTAAAAAATGGCATTGTACTGATTGTTGCCATACAGCGTATGATTCTGTTCGATTGGCTTTTTTGTATGGGATTACAACAACTTACTCATCTTATCTAAACTATGATAGCGAAATGAAACGGACCTAAATAGCTAACTCACTCACCTAAAATATCCTTTTGCGGGAACCATTTCCTAATAACAACATTCTTGGGCTTAAAATCAAAGTTATCGTCTTCCCATTTCCAAAATACTGTTTGCTTTAATTCCGAAAATACCTTTACGAACGCGTTCTTTTTTTCAGTTGGTAACTCTGAACTGCGAACGTTAGAACCGAAATTTACGTACACAACGCCATCTTTGGAGTCATCCAATAGCTTTTGTAGATCCTGTAAGTAATAAAATTCTAAATATATATTAAAATAGATTTATTTATACCGTCGGAGGGAATACTCATGAAACTTTTACTGAATGAATAGCAAATATGAGAGGTTGTAGCTTTGACTTTACCGCTATTAATTGTAAATAGAGACCATGAACGTTGTAATTTAAATGAATGAGACGACTCATGGCGGCTATTAATTTATACAACCATACCAATTACACTACCTTCAATTAGACTCTAGATGTTAAGGACTATGCTTAGTAGTAGACGTCCTTTGCCATGATGATGATGATGACGGAAGAGTTTCGTAGTCTTTTATTATTTCACTAACGCTAACAGTTTGTGGCCTATATACAATATATTTTTATCATTCAGATAAAACGCAGACCTTGATTACACCAGATAAAAGGTAGACTTTGATTAGATCATATATATGTTGCAACTTGATCATTATTATAAAGTCGTAAGTTGTCAAAAATTTACACTTCCAAATTTTAATTACCTGAGGAAGCTTTGATGGACTGCGCGTTAAATGCAGACCTCCTACTTCCACAATATTAGGGAGGTAGGCAACAGGGCCATCAAAACTAAAGTGACTGTTGATCAGCAACAATGCAGCATTTTTCTGCATCTCATAAAGGCTTGGAACAGGTTGAGGCAAATCCGGTATATACTTCTTCACAAACTCCTCCTGCTTCTCCAAGTACCAATACTTCCACCACACAAACTCATAAACTGTGAAATACAAGTTTCTGAGCCTGCCCCAAAAACTCGTGTGATCTTTGACGTCCAAAAATTCAGCTACGACTGTTGCTAGCTGTAAAGGATTTCTCGTTACAATATTATGTCTCATACAGTTTCCATAAGTTGTGACAAGGATCAAAGGAGCCTGGTATTTGTGAGCCAGGGCAAACATCGCTTCTTGGAAAAACTGTTCACTGATCACGAGATCAAAATTATTGTTCTCAGTCAAAAACTGCTTAATTTCAGGTGACTGTAATGCCATTTCAGTGAAAGCTAGTCCTCCATTCCATAAAATTTTGTAGTGAAATTCTTCAGCCGATATGTCTACCATTGTGAACACATTTGGTCTTTTCATTCCTGAAAGTATTTTAGTATAAATGTAATTCGGATGCTAAGATTGTATGTTGAATGTCAACGCAATGGATCAATGCCATGGATGCGATGGATTACAAGAGAAATTAACCATAAGTTGAGGGTTGAGATTTTGCGAGTATCACTGAGTCAATTCAAATGGGACAATAAAGAGGAATCCTTCTACCTATTCACACTAAAGTTCCTATTAAGCGTTGTGTAAAACATTATTATATTTCCTGTTTAAATATATAATATGCCTTCTCTTTTTGTATAAATTGATGTCTGGATCTTTTGAGGTTCATAACACACTGGTTCTTAGTATAGGAATAAATGTAATTAATTTAATAATCTACTATTTGTAACATTTTGAACGTGCCAAAACAAAAACTTGTTTTTTATGTACTAATTTACTTACTCTGAACTTTAATTCAAAAGTAATCCAGCACAGTCTGTTTTGCGTATTTACTTACCAGCTACATCCCAAATTTCCTTGTTGTCTGACATAACCTGGCGTAAGTTCGGGAGATCTTCCTCTGATATTTTGTGTCCTGTTATGACCGTCACATTGTGACCTCTTCTAGCTAGCTCCAATCCAATTGGTTTCAACAAAATATTATGTGACTTTGAAGTGAATGGCATAACATAAAGAATATTTGCACAATCACAACATAAAAATAAGAAAAACACTTCTATGATAATACTTAGCGAGTACATGATGATTTTTAAACAGCACAATCACACATTGTACAGCAAGAACAGGTCCAATCGTTTGCGGCGAACAACGATGACTGACAACAAATGATAGACAGTTTAAGCACTTTAAGAATCACGTAAGAATGAATGAAATATTATGTAAGCTTATAAATGCTTGCATGCTAAACAGTAATAAGTGGATGGTCAATTGAGTACCTAGTATTAAAAATATTTGAGGAGTAACATTTTATTTTTTGAATTAGTACCTACTTATTTGGATAAGAAATAAAACAACTCTTCGTTCTTCGTTCGATTATCTAATTATGTTTTATTTTGCCATTTCTGTAATCTTTCTTAGGCTCGACAAAACTTTTTACAAATCTTATAATTTTAAGCGCTAATATAACTAAAGAAAGTATTATTACTATTATAAAAGCATATACATCTATCATGTGATATGCTATCCAGCTTAGTTCTAGACCTGGGTTTTTCATATAATTGGCTCCTTTATTTCTGATTACGTATTCAATCCAATAGATTGCTGTATCTAAAGCACTCATAGGCCTGTCCCTGAACCGGGCTGACATTTCCTTAGCTTTAAGTTTGAATGTTTCGTCTGATAACACTTCGTTTAGCACTTTTTGCAAACTGCCTTCGTTGATTTCATGAAACTGCAAAAGTTTTCCTAATCCTGCGTGTTGAATTTGCAATAAATTGTTGAATTGGTCGCCATAAATGGGCACTCCTATTATAGGAACGCCGTGGTAGATCGCTTCTTGAGTCCCTATCAGCCCTCCGTGAGATATAAATACCTTGACGTTTGGATGTGCTGAAAAAAACAAAAATATTTAGTTATTACATTCAGGACAGCACCCAACTGTGTTTTAAATTTTTTTTTTCAAATCAAACAGATAAAATCCAATCCAAGCAATATTTTTTTTTGTCAACTTTAGTGTCTTACGGGTTAACAGTAAAATGTAAGCTTTACATACGTACTGTCTTAATATTTATATTGGTGAATAGTTACAGCGAGTAAAAAGCCGGGCAGTTCTAGCAATACTTACACAAAATCTCATTCTGAGGTAGCCACTTTCTTATGAAAACGTTATCTGGCTTATCATCCAGCTTATCATCTTCCCATTTCCATAAAACAGTCAGCTTCAGTTGTCTAAACACGTTTAGGAATGCTTTTCTTTTTTCATCTGGCAACATTGCACTCTGTATATTGGATCCAAAAGTCATGTACACGACACCGTGTGTAGCTTCGTCTAAAATCTTTTGTAGGTCCTGAAACATCAAACAATTCATGTCTTGCAATCTACAGCACTAAGCTTGGATTGTCCACCATCATTGAGTATGAAACAATTTTCTGAAACACTACCTTAGTGATGAAATAATGTTTATTTAATATTTATTAAATTTCATGGATAACATGGATCACATGGATTTAATATTTATTGATATCATGAATATTTTTTTTATAATGCATTATTTAACTTGCTATCAATATTCTCAGTTGCTCTATTCTTTATAAATCTAATATTTTTGTCGTACACAGACTAGTTTTATTTGATGTCTCACCTGAGGAAGTTTGGGTATTTTTGGAGACAAATGCACACCTCCAATTTCAACAATATTAGGAAGGTACGCAGTAGGCGGATCAAAGCTGAAGTGGCTATTTATTAAAAACAGTGAAACATTTTGCTGTATCTCATACAGACTTGGGACTGGTTCCTTCAAATTTGGGACGTATTTCACTGCCAGTTCATCCATTTTTTGTAAATACCAAAATCTCCACCAAACGAATTCATAAATTGTGAAATACAAATTCCTTAGTCGACCGAAAAAGCTGCCTGGTTCAGGTATTACGAGAAATTCAGAGACCACTGTAGCTAGTTGAAGGGGATTCCTTGTGGCTATATTATGACGCATACAATTGCCATACGAAGTTATCAAAACCAGAGGAGCATCATATTTGTGAGCAAGGATATACATAGCTTCCTGGAAAAACTGCTCGCTTATAACCACATCAAACTTGTGATCAGCTGCTAGAAATTCTCTAACTTGAGTGGAATTTAACACTACTTCTGTGAGAGTTAGACCTCCATTCCACAGAAATCTGTTGTGTCTTTCTTCTGCAGATAAATCTACTGAAGTGAAATGACTCGGCCTTTTCCCACCTGAAAAACAAAACAAACTTATAAGTCCCTATAAGCGCTAACAATGTGTTTCAAAACAACCGTAAAAGAAAGAAGAGAGCTACTCAAAATCAGTAATTTAACAACTTTTTCCTAGAAACATGGGGGGGAAATCAATATTTTTGTGATGTGTTTGACCAATGCAACTTTCCTCCTTTACAGGTTGTTTTTAAACCCCTTGTATATGCTAATAAAGTGAGTTTTTCTTTGCTGTCGAATAATGTTAACTATCTTTTCATAACTTTTAAAGTAATATCAGTGAATAAAATTTATTCTTTTTTTGATATAAAGAGATTTCAGGTTTCTTCGTTAAACTACATTGTTGCGTGTGATTTTTGTGTATATATTATTTTAAAATTGATTATTTCGTTAAAAGGAATGTCAAGATTGTTTACAATATTCGACAAGCTACGAAGAACAGACTTTTCAAACGCTATCTTGACGATAAAAATTAACATCTAAACATCTACATTCATTATAAAACATTTTAAATTAAAAATTTTGCCAACATTTAAACCAAAGTGCTTTAATATAATTATTAGCTGCATTTACTGTTATCTTAATCACTAATATTAGGAGTTTATGTTTTAATTGATCACTCCTTATCTATACCAAACCACATAATACTGGTTATACCAACGTCTGGCGCAATCTATTTATCAAATAAAGGCCAATTTATTATCTTCTAATGGTCATTCTATAGCTTTGGCACGTGTAATATACACACTAATTTGTTTCAAATCCAGATCAATCACTATCATTATATTCTCATTATAATAACTGCCGTCTGTACTGTTATCTATGAATCATTTTGATTCTTTTGTAGTAGGTTAATATCGAGTTATGTGTAACAGTAGCACCTTTACACAAATGTGTTTCAAATCGCCATTGTCATTATCAGTCCAGTTAAGCTTTAGTTTTGTCATAAAATGCAGATTCATCCGATTTAAATAACAATCTTAAACTCTATTTGTTGCTTTTTGGAGAACTCAAAGAAATGTTGAACGAATGTGTTTAATATTGTGTTAAGTAGTAATATTATAGGAGATCTCGCTATCGAGTTTCTTGTGGTTTACCACTTCATGCGTGTAAATACTTATACGAGTACGCAATGATTGTATCTACTTGTGTTTCATGATATTTATTAATATCAAAATGTAGTGAACTATATTTATTGCAGATTTATCCTCATTGTTTTCTTTTGATATCTGGATGTTTGAGTACTAGTTTTTCCAATGTGACTAAGATCTGATTAAGACTGACTTTCCGATCATATTTCATAGTAAATGCCTGCTAGAGCCCGCATTTGCGAGTTGCAGACCAAGCGCGAGTCGGATTAGCACACTAAGGGTTCAGTGCCAACTTTAACTAAATAAGAGATTCACTTGCTTCTATTTAGCCAAAATACCACAATATTTTGCTGACAGCAAATATTACTTTGTTTTTTATAGTATTTGTATGAATAACAAAGTTATGTTTGCGATTATTGAAAAAGTGCTCTATCTTATAAAAACACTAGTTCGATCTCGTGTTAACCAATTTTTGTTGAAAGTCTTTGTCAAGATCTACATCATGTATTTTTTCAAAATTTACACGTAAAGAGGCAATGGTTTTAAGAACCTCGATGTCATTGTAAAAGACCTACCATTCTATGAGAATCGTAAAGCGGTTAACAGGCTACACCTACCTGCTTAGTTTCAACTGTGTAATAAAATGAAACTATTATTTCAGAATAAAATGGCTGTGACATACGGACGGACAGATAGACAGACAGACTTGACGTAACTATAAATGTTCCGTTTTTTGCCATTCGGCTACGGAATCCTAAAAAGGATATTTCAAGTTAATTAACCAAGCGACAGTTCGCAGCCGATATAGAAACTGTTGGTTGAGCAAATCTAGAGTCACGATATAGATTGGCCGTTTAAGAAGAGATGTTTAAATAACGGAACAAATATTGGATACATATTTCATTATGATTATGTTTAATTATTTTTTTAATTGATTACTAAGATTTTTATAGCCCATTGACTTTACCGAATGCCTTAGTTGGTAGTATCTTATTACTATACGAGTATAACTGAAGTTTTAAGTAGAATATTTAGTGAAATCTTCATCCTGTACAAAAAAAAACTGATGTTTATCTTTTCCGCAATCATTACCATGTGACCGAATTGACCTTTTTTGTCCTTTATAACAAAACCAGATTTTATAGTTTTTTGTGGTTCAATTCTCACATTGCATACCTTCCTAGTTATGTTTTTAAATGCTACATGTAACAGTACCCGCGTCATATTTTCAGAATCACATTCGATGATTTTATGAATAAAATTTAAGAAGCCAACATTTATAAAGACAAATACAATATCAAATACCTTTTTTATTTATTTTAGTTTTTACATTTTTACTTACAGTTTTTGCAGAGAAGTACTATCCCCTAAGTTTTTTAACTTCGCGTCCTCAAATTTTCAGACGAGAAAAACAATTTTATTATAATTAAGACTCGAATACCCGAATGTCTTAGATTTATGTTTAAATTTAATACTACAATATTATAATAATAATAAAATTTCAAATAATTACTTTTCGCATTAGATGTTATACAGGCTGTTGTTTTGGTCAGCTACGAGCAACTCAGGGGTAGTTGTACAAACGATATTAAAGCCAAAAAAATGTTAAACAGTTAATGAAAAAACCCACAGTATCAATTTACTCGTATTATTGCGATACTAGCGAGCAAGTCAAAACTACCAACACCAGGTCGCCTCTTCGTAGCTTACTAGCTGCGGCGTAGTATTTAGTTGTGCGTATCGCGTTAGCTACGCGCGAGGATGCGAGCTACCCCATTCTTTTTTTTTTTAAAGAATGTTGTGAAGAGCTATTCTTTTATAAGCTTGCGTATATATTTTTTGTAACAAACGTTTAACTACACTCGGCGTCAAAAAAATCGCACCTCTAAGAAAATCACGTTCAAATGTCATTAACTCTTGATATGCACATGCAGCCGTATTAATTATAATTTTATTTAAAAGGTTAATTAGTTAACTTAATAAAAAACATTAATTTTCATTATCAAATAAAACCTAATGCAACAAATAAAGTGTCACAAAAATTCTAAGGAAATTTTGCTGCTCGGGAGAGTCGCGAGTTGCGCTACCTTTGTGGGTATAAACGGGTCAACACGGGATCAATGTGGGTTATTCGCTATTAAACCGTTGAAGAGGACACACGCACTGATTTTACTGAAGAAAGAACATCTGGAAAATGGATACTACAACTGATGAGGCCGCTCAAGTGGTTGCACTACAGCAAGCAGGGGTGCGGCAGTGTGATGTCGCCCGGCAACTGAATCTGAGCCGTTTTACGGTTCGAGGAGTCTACCAGCGCTTTTTAGAGACCGATGGCTATATCCGGCGACATGGGTCCGATAGACGTCGCTGCACTTCGGAAAGAGACGAACGGTTCGTTGTGTCGTACTTTTTGAGAAATCGCTTCTCAAACGCTGTTCAGGTGCAACAGGAGCTCCAGGCAGTTTGCAGACGCACCGCGAGTATCTCCACGGTTAGAAGAAGACTGAAGGAGAAGAACATAGCAGCCCGCAGAGCTGCTACAGCTCCAAAATTGACTGCAGCGCACCGGCGAGCCCGCTTGCAGTTTGCTCGCAACCACGTCGATTGGACCATTGAGCAGTGGGGAGCTGTTCTCTTTTCAGACGAGACACGAGTGTGTCTTTTCTGCAACGACCGACGAAGAAGAGTATACCGGAGGCAGGGTGAACGTTTCGCCCAAGCCTGCATCCAGGAGACGGTGGAATATGGAGGCGGATCCTGCATGTTCTGGGGCGGTATGTCGGCTACCGGAAAAACCGAC
This sequence comes from Pyrausta purpuralis, assembly GCA_963924145.1. Classification (NCBI taxonomy): domain Eukaryota; kingdom Metazoa; phylum Arthropoda; class Insecta; order Lepidoptera; family Crambidae; genus Pyrausta; species Pyrausta purpuralis. The sequence continues at coordinate 15,061,054 of OZ001651.1, read as the reverse complement.
CTTGTCTGCGTCTCCCGGACCGGAGGTGGTCGCGGACAAGGGTCGCTGACTGCTTGCCGCTATATCACAGAGATCCTGGATGTGCATGTGGTCCCTTTTGCCGAATCTTTTGGCGAGGGGTTCACATTAATGCACGACAACGCTCGCGCTCACACTGCAGCCATCGAGGGCGACTTCCTGCGGAGGTCCCAAATTTCTGTGATGTAGTGGCCAGCGAGAAGTCCTGATCTGAATCCGATAGAGCACCTCTGGGACCATCTTAAACGTAAGATTCGATCTCGGGATCCGGCTCCTTCGACTCTACAGGAACTCCAAACCGCGGTGATTGAAGCATGGGGTCTTATCCCTCAAGAAGAGCTCCTGAAGTTGGTGAGGTCTATGAGGGACCGTATGGAAGCCGTCATAAGGGCAAGAGGGGGTAACACTAGATTTTGAGTTAATTTTACGACACTTTTTGTATTTTTTTTGTAAATTATCGATTGTTAATTAGGCCTTAATTAAGATTTTTTATTATTTTTCAAATTCTAATGTTTTTTGTATAATTTTAATAAAAAATAAAGATTACACTTAATTGTTTTTTGATACTCCTTTTTGTTACCTTTCTAATGATACCTAACACTATCCTCTACATACGGTTTAGGAATTTTTAACTAAGGTTTTTAAAAGGTGCGTTTTCATGACGCCGAGTGTAATATTAATATCCCTGAGTTGGATGTAACTGACCAAAACAACATCCTATAATTTTCATGACTTTAAAAAACCAGCTTAATCTTATATTTGCGTAAGTTTATGAGATATAAAACTTTAACTCTGAACTCTACTTACCCATTGCAACCCAAATTTTATCGTCAACTAAAACTTGATGATAGTTGGGAGGCGGGTCTGTTTCTTTGAATACTGTTATAACTGTTACATTGTGACCCCTCCTCGCCAGTTCTAATCCGATAGGTTTCAGCATTATGTACTGAGATTTCCCTATGTACGCCATCAGGTAAAGGATATTCGCTGACTGGCAGCATATTAGTATATTTAAGAAAACACATAACTTGAACACGTCTCGATACATTATCCAAACACTATGCACTAAGTCTAGACACTTTCACAAACACATATTAACTTATAATATAAACCAGTTCCGCAGCCAGCGAACCAGTGCGGTGTCAATGGCGGCAAAACGTAGAATACTCATTTTAATTTTCATTTAAACTAGGCATTAATGAGTTCTGTAATTATGATAACCTGAAGTGTGACCTTTGATGACAAGATCCCATTCCGGTTGAGCATGCCACCTACCAAATTTAACTAAAGATAATGTTTAAATTATCATTAAAAGCTTATAATAATAAATCATATAATTTATCACCTTCTTATGCAGATAATAGTTTTCGATCGTCATATTTTACATTGTGATCAGTTCTGTTCTTTAGTTTAGATCCATGAGGCCCCGGACCCAAATCCCAAGCATGAATTTGTTTCTTGGTAGGTATCTCCGGCGTGATATTTCCTACTCAGAAACAACTCGGTATACAGAGTTTAGTGTTGATGACACCTTAGTGTCTGCGTCTGTCTGTCTGTGTGATGAGCTATTGGTACACTACGTTTGATCTTTATCCGGTCTTGTTAATCTGATGTTTCGCCGATTTGCGGAAATAAGAAACAGCGAGCTCTCTTTAAATCTCCTACTAATGTAATTAATACTAGGTAATTTTATGAAAATATAACTAGTAAAAACCATTGACCGTTAATGTCATACTGTATTTATAATACTTTGTGTACCTAATTTGCCATGCGAAGTTTAAACAATATCATTGACCTTTCAATGAAAACGTGTTATTATATAATTGCTGATTCCTCCTTTTTTGGATAGGTAGCCTAACTCCGAGCCCAATATTCCAAATAAACAGATGTTACGATTTTCAAAATTAACCTTTTGTTTTAATCTTATTAGGGTTCCGTAGCCGAATGGCAAAAAACGGAACTCTTATAAATTCGTAAAGTCTGTCTGTCTGTCTGTCTGTCCGTACGTATGTCACAGCCATTTTATTCTGTAACTATAAGTACTCCTACCAAATTTCAATTGTGTAACTATAAGCATTACACAATTGAAATTTGGTAGGAAGATGTATCTTGTTAACTGCTTATCGATTCTCATACAAAAAATAAAAAATAATGACAGTTAAGGGTAACAGTTTACTGTCATAGATGAAACTAAAACCAAAAAAATAAATTTGTCAAACTTATGCGTGTGGGGTGTCTATGGATAGGTCATTAAAAATAACATTGAGGTTCCTAAAACCATTTTCTTTTAAAGTCTAACGTTTCATATTTGGTTTCTTATCTCATCAAACAAATTTAGTAGTCTTTTTTTTGTTATAAATTAAGTCCAAAGCCTATTTAAATTATCTGAAATTAACAAAAAGTTCAATGACAGGCGATAAGTAGGCTGATATCCACAATCCGAGTCCATTGCGATTGCATATCAAATAATTACATTTTTAGAAACGCGTGTCGTTAATGCGATAATAAATTTATCAAGCTGCCAAGGCAGTATAGATTTATATAAATGAACGATAAGTATTCTCATTTTAAAGTAAGTACCGAAATTAGATTATTGAATACCTAAACCTATACTAAATTTTGATATTCTTGCATTTTGACCAAGTTTACTTAAATCTACGAAATAAGCATTTATGCCCCACAAATAAAACAAAATTATAGTGCGTATTAACACATTATATTTAATTGATACATTCGTTATATTTTTATAAAATATTAATGTCATAGGTACTTAAATATCATAGATAGTCTTACCTATTTATAATATCGAGGTTTTCAAAAAACAATTTCAATAGGTACATACAACAATTCATTAATTGATAATTATTATTACACTGGACGGATTAAGGCCAATATTATTAGGATTAAATTAGTAAAGCTATGACTTTTTACAAGATAACAAAAAGCAGCTTACTTACATCAAATTGACGAATGTTAAATACATTGTCATTTAAAGTTAGGCAACTTATCTCTAAAGCATACGACTCAGTCTGCATTATGACTCTTTCATTCGTATAAGTACTTAATAGAAAATATGGCATAAGGCGTTTTCATAAGTCAATGTTAATAATTTCAAATATCTAGTAATCTCGAATCTTCTCCATTACTTTATAGTTGCTACTCCTTCGTTCCGTGTACAGCGGGGCAGCACCGTTCTTGGTTTCATACGCCAAAGGCGAGCGTACTCCGTTTTCAATGTATTTCGTCGACAACGGGTCCTTATACCCTCTGCTTTTGGTGACAGAGTTCACTTCTCTGGATTCAATAATTTCTTTTGAACGTCCGTCTCTCGAAGGCACCACTTTTTTGCTGACCGTTTCCACAGTGTCAGTGACGCTAGGTCGCTCAGGGTCTCCCGACCGCGTCTGGTACCTGTAAGTCTCAGAATAGTTATCGCTACTATTGCTTCCTCTTCTTATAGTTGGTGACTTTATTCTCGTCTCCAAGCGGGACACAAACGGACTAGTATCTCTGTTCAATGAATCTGTTTTATACAGTGGTATCTTCCGCTCCTCTGATATACGGTCCTTGTAATGAGGAGACGGCGTGCCATACCGCGAGGACAACCTACTACCATCTGATTCGTCATCATGAAGAGTCTGATATAATTCCGGAGCTCGTTCTCTTAGACCTTTGAGGAATATTTTCTTCTTGTCAGCGTCCTCGTGGGACTTATATCCGTTGGTATGGCCATTTGTCAAAGGTGTGGTCTTGCCGTATCGCGCTCCAAAGAGTCCATCGCGCCTCCGTTCCGTCTCCCTAGATACCGCATCAGCCAAGTCTCTCTGGCTCCTGTTTATTATCGACACTATGCCGGGGCTTTTCAGCTGCTCCGGAGTCTCGTCTAGACGGCTTAGGTGTGGGTTTGATTTATACATGGTGGAGTAGTTTCTGTTCATTCCTGAGACGTAACGTGGGTGTGTCTCTTGTTCGGGCGCTCCCATAGCAAAACTCTTACTCCTGTTGAGAGCCTTGTACGTCCGCGCCGGCTTGGCCGGTCCGGGCGGGTATCCGTTTATTTTTCCGTCGGGGGCAGATGACACGTTGTTAGAGATGTTGACTGCGCTACTGGATCGCTTGTTGGGTGTGAGCTTGTGCCAGTATTTGTTGGAGCTGGGCTTCTCGGTGGGTTTTTCTTTGCGCTCGTGCAATTTTCGCGGCAAAGTCTGCGCGCTCCTCGCGTAGTCTTCTTCAGCCTCGCTGTTTGGGTTCAGTCGACTTGTGGAGTGACTAAACCGACCCAATGTACTCGAAAACTGGCCTCTGGAATTTCAGACAAAAAAACATAAATTATTTTCTGCTCATCTCATCACGTTGCTACGGGGTCGTTATGGCTAAATAACCTGAGCCCACGTAAGCTCATTGTTCTCTATTGCCGTATCATAAAAACTTGTAATCTCGTCTTTTAGTAATTGGATTCAATGGGGAATCTCGTCCCACACATCTAACGACTGGGCTTTGTTTACGTGTATTTATATGCCGGTATACATTTATGCCTCTGATCTATAACAATTTATAGTGCGACGACGCGGTCTTCTTTTGCGTCTAACCTGATGTATTATTATAAAAACGGTTTTAACGTGGGTGTGCAATAATTAGACGGTAAAGACACACGGTCAAGTTGAAACACAAAGACAATTTGCGTCTCTATCGGCAAAGATAATTGTATCGAACTAATTTGCATGAACCGACCGCCACCACCACCTAAGTACACACCTGTCGTGTTGTGAACATTTCCTTGCAGTGAGTCATGACTCATGTGACAACGAATGCTAGTTCTTATAAAAGTCTGAGTCAGCTCCGGTGGACTAAATAAGGGCTTCTTTGCAAGAGATATTTTATTTACCCCGATAAGGCGAGCCACGGACGGCCGGTGTTGAAAAAGGAAAGATATGCCGGAAGGTTGCCGCTTGATGTGACATATTGCGCGATTTTGATTGGCACTAAGATTAACGATTTGCTTTGTCTAATCCAAGCGAGTTTTTCTATTGATTAATTAACGTAGGTACATTAGCAACAGGTTCTAAAAAACGACTAGATTTACAAAATTTTCATACAATAGTGGTATTGAGCACAAAAAGTTTTAGATTATCTCAGTCGACATAAGATAGATATAAGGTTTTTATAACATTGTGTTATCTTCATTATTAACATTTTAATTTCAAGTCTTTTGTGGATTTTAGCCTAGAGCCCTATTTTTTAATCACTTGTAAGAATATGGCGTGCTGTGATTTTCTTTGAATAATGTTCGATTTTCTAACGAAAATCATTTAAAATCCACACCGAAGATCTAAAAAAAGATAACTCAGTTTTTTAACTTTTTGCGTCTATATTAAGCGTGAATTTGTTGACTTTTAATTGATGCAAACATTTTAATCAATGATTCTAATGATTATACGTAACACCTTGACATGGTCATAGTGCTTTTAAATGCTTTAACTCAGAATTATAGTAATCCAAAGTTATGTGCCCCAACCAATGTATATCAAAATCGCTAACTCGTTGTAGTAAACGACAATGTCAAGTTATATGGCTGGACACATGGACACATTATTGCTGGTTCGATTTATTTTGTAAGAAAGTAGTAGTAAATCAATTTTTCGTTTAAATAAATTAAAACCATTAAGGATCGATTAGTGGTTACATAAAAGGCCCGTGTTTAAACTGTTTGCTCCTAAGTATTACAAGCCACACCTGTATACAAATAAGGTTTTTTTTTAATTAAGAGCGTGCTAAAATCTTAATTAGTTTAAAATTAGTAATACTCTACGATAAAATTAGCAATCTCAAAATTTTTGCTATGCATTGTTTCAATAACTAGTTGTTTCATGATCTAGACCATCGCCATAATAGTGGACGTTTTTTTTTTCATAATCAGCATCAATGTTTTTTTTAATTTATCGTACGAGGTTTGAAATGATTTAATTTGAAAACCTTGAATTAAATAAGTGTATGGCATGGTTTATGTTTAAACGTTAATGTCGCTCTATTAATTTTATATAAGTAAAAAAAAATTGCACAAATAAAAGTGTACAAAAGGTGACTTAATGTTATCTATTTACCCAGCCTTAGTCTTTTCCCATATAGAAGAAGTAGAGTTGAATATAAATCAATTGCAAATATCTTTTAATATTGAGCCCTAGAATATTACCTTAAACTTATGGTAATATTGGACATGGGACATTAATTAAATTTTATGCTTCTAGCCTAGTGTAGGCGGGAAATGGCTGCGTTGTACGACAAGATTCTATTTAAGGTCCATTCGGATTTTAATCACAATACCTATTAATGATTTGTACAACTTTTAACGTGGTGCTAATGGTGGAACGCTTTTGGAAATACAGGTGCGAATGGATTTAGGTACCTATAGTTTGAAGTATTTTTGTTATTCAATGTAGCTGCGTAGGTGGACATAGGAGAACAATAGACTTTAGCCACTTACCGGTCACGGTGGTCGCGGCTGTCAGCAGCGGCGGCGCGTCTCGGACTGCCCTCGTACTTGTGCTCGCGGCCATAGATGCTGGGAGCGAACGGATCCTCCCCTAGGTAGTATCTATGTGGCGGTGCGACCGGCGGCGCCAGCTCACCGCCGTACTGCTTGTACGTCCGCGACGAGTGCTCGGGCGATGGCGTCCGCGAGTTGCGCCAGCGAGCGCGACGCTCCGCCGACGCCGAACGAATCTTCCCAACCAACTTCCTGATCGAGTTCCCGATAGCAGATCCAACGGATTTCCGAGCTGGAGATGGTCGCCGCCCGCTATCGGCGAAACGAGTCTTCTGATTCTGCTTACGCTCGTCACGATCGCGACGTCGAGGCGGCGTGCGATCTCTATCTGAACTACCCCGACGCTCTCTCGGTGGAGAATAATCTGGCGGAGGCTCCGTCGCTCCCTCTTCTCTACTATCGCGCGACCGACCGGAATTCTCGTTTCGCGACGAGCTTCTGTAACCACTGTCGTATCGATGCTCTTCGGACAACCTCTGCTTCAAATGACGTTTCCGCTCAGGTGCAACCGGTCGATAGTCGTCCTCGACGGACGGCTCGCGGAAGGAACGGTCGGCGTCTAACGGACGGAATGGGGAACCACGCGGTGGGCTGTGCATTGTCGACGAGGAGACGTAGGCGGAGTCGTCGCGCGAGGGCGGGTGACGGCGGCCGATCGGCGATGACCTTCCTTGGGGTGACTCGCGCTTTCCGTATACATGTCTAGGGGAGGACCCGTTTAGCCGGTCGTCGCTTGCATACGGCGAGCGAATCGTCGGAGGTGAGGGTGACGAGCTTCGTGGTTCCGGCATCCTGGGCTTGCTTGCGCGTCTCTGTGACCAGTCAGCTACTCCTTTGAAATATCCTCCTGTTCTGTTCACTGGTGCTGCTGGTACCCGCTCGTCGGAGGGCGTCGATGACTTGGTTTTCCTTAGAACACGATCTGCATAAACTGGTGGTGGTGGAACCGATGATGACGTTTTTCCGTAGTATCCCTCGTCATTTGCAGTTTTGTTTTTCACGTAAAACGTCGGTTCCGGTCGCCTTTCAATTTCTTCTGCTATGGAGTCGTGTGAAGATCTGGATTCGCTTCCAAAGTGGCTCTCGAGCCACTTGGACGTTTCTTTCTTGCGCGTTTCCTCTTCGATGTCGAAGTCAAGGGGGCGTTTCGCGTAGTCCTTGTCGAGATCTGGAAGGATAGTTCGCGTTTCAATAGATCGATATTTATGGAACAATATAGGTGCGTCAGACACGAGCGCCCGCGCAGCGCCTCACGGCTGAGTGCCGCGCGGCAGCATCCTCGCCACATGCTATGGCGTAACCGTTCAGTCAATAAGTTTGCCAAACTACTGAAGGTCAATGCGGTGCAAACACTCGAGACATCTTTACTTAACCGCTGAGACAGTAGCGGGGCAAAGTATTCACTGAATATTAATTTCTAGGTCACTTATGCTTTACGATATGTTTACAGCGTTATGTAACTAATGGTAACGTTTATATGATACTGGATCACTTGATTAGTGATCCCTTATGAGTATTGGACTGTGATACTTCTCGTTAATGTTTCATAATCTGTTTACCTATTTAGACGTGATGAGATTGCTATTTGAACAAAATTTATGGATCTTTGAGATTTTAATTTAATGGTCGTGCATGTTGAAATCGAAAGATGTGTCCATGAAATCACATGTGCAATAAAACAAGACGGACAAGTCGAGAAAGTTACGTCAGAAAAAGTGGCACCCGGTCACCGATGCAATCATTAAATGGCACACCCAACAAATTAAGATTACTTTCGAAAACTCATCGTTGGGAATAAAACTGTGTTATCTAATGCAAAGGGACCGATATAAAATATAAGCATGAGATAGGAAAACATATATGTTCAATATCTAGTTTCATTTATATACAAGTAACCACTAACACAAAGTATGTAACCGTTGACGTTGTCATATTTAGAGCGCAAATTATAAGGCTTATATAAGAATATAGAAGTTTGCAGATACTACTATAGTCTAAAAAATAATATATTTTTTTAAATAAATAAGCGATTATTCTGAAATTAAAACAGACTGGCACTTGAGTAAACGGTTTCGCATTACAGCTGTTCAAAATTCAGCAGTTACGTTCGCGGTCATCTATAGTGTTTTAATTTTCCTCATTAACAAAAGGAAACCTTCAAGTTATGGGTCTGACCATACAAATCACGTAAATAAAGGTGGCTTCCGACACACTCGTGTTTGAGGCGACCTCCCTGGCTGCGTAGGCGCAATGACTACCCATAAACGACTGAGACTACTCAAATGGACATTCATGTTTACTGTGTTTGTGCTGACCACTTCAAAACTTAGTGCAACTGTTTTTAAGTAAACAATTTTATGAAACTGTCGGATGGGCTTCATCGAAGACGAAATGAGGACTACTTATCTGTATCTTCCTACCTACGTCAATAGTCTTTGCCTGGACTTTTCAATATTAAATTATAGTATGACTTAAGGTCGATTTTAACAATGTCATATAAGACTTATCCGACCGAATAAGTGTAAAACGACCGATTTTAAAATTACATTTACATAAATGATTGCTGACAAATAGATGACATGAATGATGATGATGAAGATTCCTTATCTGATGTTGGTAAAATCGACACTTAAGCCTGCTTCTGACGTCAGATAGGGCATATTCCTCGAATAACGTACAATACGCTTCATTTGAAAACGACACATATTTGTCAACGATAATTTATGTAAATGTCATTTTAAAATCGGTCGTTTTAACGGACCTAAGGGTCGTTTTTCAGCGTCAGATAATACGTAACAGCTGACACAGTATCAAACTTTATACATACTTCAACGCACATCTATCAACGTCACAACCTCGGATCGAGATCAACTCGGGGCCCACTCTCGACCAGCAGCGCTTGCATTGTAACGTGCTTACGGCGAGTCGCTCGATGGTTGTCTGACTATCTGCCCTCTCTGTCAAACGGGCTGTCATTCACGAGAAAAACTATCAAAAGTTGCAGCAAACACGATCCGAGGCGAGGCATTCGCTATCCAGGGCCGATCCCATGTCGAGGCGTTGGTTCCGTTACGTAACGTGCTTCTGTATGATGGGCGCCTAGTGGACGCTTGGTTGGTGCTGTTCCCATACCGAGTTAATAAAATGAGCCTTAAACTTAAAGCGACTGATTTTAAAATGTCAGTTACATATAATTGCTGACAAAAATGTTCCTTTTTCAAATAAGTTATAGGATACTAGCGGTCCCCCGCGACTTCGTCCACGCGTTTTGAGTTTGCTCCCTCCCCTCCCGTCGCAGCGTGAAGTTTTATATCCTCAAATCGGTCTAGCAGTTCCTGAGATAAGCGCTTTCAAATAAACAAACTCTTCAGCTTTATAATATATTAGCGCAAGCGCACGTTGTACTTAATCTGCGAACATTATTTGGTGCGGAGTTATGTTTAAACTGTGATAGCTCCTAAGATATTTATTGAAATCAAATAATATAAACGGCAACTTTGTTCTAAATGAAATGCTCGTGATGATGAATTTATTGTTTTTGATAAGAATAAATACCTGTGTGTATAATTCACCTCTAAAAATAATGCATTATTTTTTTACAAATTTATTAACATAAAAAAGGTTGTAGTAAGTCAACCATAAAAGATAGACATATGCTGTCGCAGACTTTATTATAGAACTTTTGATGTTGAACAATCCTGTCATACATGATTTTTGTGTAACTTAAGCGGTTTCCGCAGCGTACGCAGCGGAAGCTCGCAAAAGGAATATCTTTCTCCCGTTTTCGCAACATTTTTCATTGCGGCTGTGGTCTTATGAGTCGTATCTTTATGTTATATAGCCTAAAGCCTTCCTCGATAAATGGACTATCCAACGTAAAAATATTTTTTCAAATCGGGCCAGTAATTTTTGAGATTAGCGCGTTCAAACAAACAAACAAACAAACTCTTCAGCTTTATAATATTAGTATAGATTGTGTTCGAAGAGTATTTCTTATCAGCAGGCCCTCGATTCAGAACCATTCGGTTAAGGATTCAGATACGATTCGATAACTTTCACATATTAATAAAATTTGATAACCTGGATTTATCCTATGTATTAATTGTATTTAGTTCTTTTATTTTATTTGTTACCAAACTGACATATCGAAATCTGATCAAACTGTGATGTTTATTTAAAAAATAATAAGAGATCTAGCTGAAGCCCAAGCTGCATGACTTATTAACGTTCTGAATTGCCTTGCTGACTATAAAAAATCAAGCCTTAGTTATTTTTCTATCCTTTCTCTAGGGTGTTGTTTTGGTCAGCGACGAGCGACACAGGGGTGGCTGTACAAACGATACTGATGCCAAAAAAATATGAAAAATAAAAAACTTTTTTTGAATGAAAAACGCCCACAAAACCATTGTTTTATGCGGTATCTTGAGTCAAAACTACCAATACCAGGTAGCCTCTCCCGAGCTTACTAGCTACGAGTATTTCGTAGATAAGCGCTAGCTACGCGCTAGGGTGCGAGTTTGTCCATTCGTTTTGTATTTTTTTTTAATGTTGTGAAGAAGTTTTCCTGTAGAAAACTTGCTCAGAATTTTAAAAAAACATTTTTTTTCGAAAAAGCATACCCATATCATCATCCCTGAGTTGGATGTCACTGACCAAAATAACACCCTGTATAAATATCTTATTATTTACTAGCGGTTCGAACTTCGTTTCGCCCTAGCCCCGTCCCACCCGAGCCTTATTTTATGGTGATCATGGCCAAAACAAATGCAACAAAATGATATGAAAATCGTTTCGCCCTAGCCCCGTCCCACCCGAGCCTTATTTTATGGTGATCATGGCCAAAACAAATGCAACAAAATGATATGAAAATCGGTCCACCCATTCTCTTTCTTTTATGTACATTTGGAGATACTGATAATGTTGCTAAAAAAAATTCTTACACTATTTTTACCCTCAGTAGGTAATTGTTAATGTTCCGCCACGGATTAAACTCTCTCGTACCCAAGCGGTCGACTGGTAGAAAACGCCTTATTGCATTCACTCCGTCAATAGTTCAACTCACAGTGCCAAAATGATTAAATAAAAAATAAGCGATACAGGCATAGGAATCAAAGTACAATTATCACGTAATGCCTGTGGCGTGTGGATAATTTATCACTCAGTCCTCATTTTTAAACATAGAGATCGAGAAGTCGCGTTTGGGATAAACAGTAGTGATTTGGAGCGATGATGCTTAAAATAATCAGATTGATATATTAATTACTGCAAAAAGCGCCGACAGTAAGTAGAATCTTATCTCTGTAATCTTCTATATTTTTCCATTGAAAGAAAAAAATCAATTAACTCTTGCACTTGCAAATAAATGCTTATAAGCCTTAATAGAATCGAAGTTAAATATAAACGGGTAAACAGACGTGTCGGTACTGCCAATTGATTAGATCGAGCCAATAGGTATGCGAATTAATTACGACTATAAGTAGTTGCTAGTTTCCTTAAAAGCCGTCTTGCTTAGCGCCGTGGGCAGATATAGGTAGGTACTAGTACACCTGTACAATGTGTTTGTGATTAATATGCGACATAATCACTTGCAGGAGCTCTATATTTGAATCACTCGCTTCAAGATAGCGACTGATTTTCGTTCGAAGATGAATTAAAAGTCATAGAAAAAAACTCGTTGTCGAACGAAAATCACTCGCCATTTCGAAGCGAGTGATTCAAAAATAGGGCCCCAGGTCTCAGGCGGGTCGTTAATGACCAACGGAAAGAAAATCGGTAACAGTTTATCTGGACTTAAATGCTAGACCTGTCTGAACTACGAGTATGTACACACATCAAAAAATATTGCGCTCAATTGGAAATATCGAAATGATTTTGCTTCGGTAGAATTTGATAAGATTAAAGAGTTTTATTTTTAAATTTCTACCAGTCAACCATTGGGTGAAGCAGAAATAATTGAGGCGGCATAAAATAACACAAAAACGAAACAATAAGAAAAAATAACTCCTTTTGCACATTACATAAATTAATTTACAAATTCGTTAATTACTTTGAAAAAGCAACATTTACTTATAATTATTTTGCAAATGTTACTGTCCTTTTATTAGTTTATCATTAGTGACAGGTTGCTCTTCGCCTAATTATGCCAAAGCATAGGCCTTAACGATTATTGAGTTCGACGCGGAAGGCACCAAGGCCGACCGCTTCACACCGAAATGGTCGCATTCACACTGATCATTAACATAATACTCAAACGTTTAAATAATTCATATCTTACTTGCTGCCTTAGAAGAAAATTGTCAGTTTTTAAAACCAGCTTTTAAAGTCGATTGTAAAAGAAAAAAAGCATATCTTACTTGCTGCCTTGGGAAAAAAATCACAGAATAGGTAGGTAGTTTTTAAAACGAGCTTTTAAAGTCGCATGAAAATGAAAACACAGAATAGGTAGGTTTTAAAACCAGCTTTGAAAGTCGCATGAAAATGAGAAAAATATTTAATGGAGTTAAAAAATGAAACAAGCAGGGGCCCTATTTTTGAATCACTCGCTTCGAAATGGCGAGTGATTTTCGGTCGACAACGAGTTTTTTTCTATGACTTTTAATTCATCTTCGAACGAAAATCACTCGCCATCTTGAAGCGAGTGATTCAAAAATAGAGCTCCAGGTATGAGGATTATTGAAGAATTTATATTATAGATAGGTCCCGAAGCCCAGAGCCTTCAAACATAAAAACCAAGATCTATTGATTATAAATTGAAAAATCTATTCTATACAAATGATTATAATTGCTTGTAACAAAACTATAATAATGAATTACACGACTCCACTAGAAAAAATAACTGCGGAATGATATTGTGACATCTATCGGTATCTTCATAAAGCTCGTTATTACCGTAACGCCACCTATGGTCGAATAGCGGAACTACGAGCAAGCTCATAACTTGTTCTTGCTTTTTAAAAGCATGTGAAAAGCATGCTACTCTCATAATGTGCTTTTTAAAAAAGCATGAACCTTTTTGTAGTACTTCTACTCACCGCTGTGACGAAGTCGGCGCTGTCGTCGCATGCGGACTGATAAACTGTCCCAATCATCGTCCATGTTTGGTCGACCTTCCCTTTCGGCTGTGAAACAAAATCCTATGTTAGGCATTATAATTAAATTGTGTGAACTCATTTTAATAAATTGATATTTATATTCTCATTTCAGGCAAATTTAATAATAAAATAGAATCACTAAGTAATGATTATTTCGGCTTTTGGCTTAATACAGCGAACCGCTGTAGTATACAGCGGTTCGCGACATGGCGATCGGTAACAGCGCCGTCTGTCTGTTTCAATCTCTTCTGTTCTTAAGACCCATCATAATCAAATGAGAGCACAACTAACCCCTAGATTAGAAGTATGCAAGTAAGCACATTAAAACAACTCAGTTATCCGTATCCATGCTAATAATTCGAAGCCGACTAAACTATCGGGCAATAAAAAGTCTACAGTCTGCTCAGGGACTAAAGCTACCATTATGCCATGCCATACCATACTACCATTGACGATCTCCGTAGTATTATATTATCTGGGACGCTGGTTTCAAGCGTCGCCATCGCGTGAGGTTCGATTCCCGGTAGGGTCAATGTAGAAAACGAGCTTTTCCATATTGTCTCGGGTCTGGGTGTTGTGGTTCCACCGTTGTTTCCGATTTCCATAACACAAGTGCTATAGCTACTTAGCTTGGGATCGGAGCAATATATGTGATGTTGTCAAATATTAATTTAATATTTATTTTTGAATAGTACGGGTTAGTTCTGCCCTCACCTGATGACGTACGTTTTACAGACAGCATCTTACCTTCTTCAGTGCGGGTCCGCGAGTGCAGATGCGTGGCGACCCGCACGCCGCCCGCCATGAGGTCGGTGCTTCGCTCGAGCTCGACGCGCTTGCGACGCTCCGTGCCGCCCGTCTCGTTCACTACACTCTCGTCGCTTCGGAGGGACTTGGCCTGGGAGAAGGCACGAGTTAGTAACACACTTGATATTAAAATAGTTTGTAAGTGTGCTCTATTGCACATTCTAACGTCAAAACTCATAGACTGGCATGAGAAAGAGTAATGAAAAATATTTATTTTTTATCCGAGGGTATTGATCGATCGTTCAAATATAGTTTAAAGCAGTGTACTCTCATATTCATAATTATACGAGTACGTTTAATAACGATAGTAACTATTAAAAAGATGCCTCAGCAGTCCGTATCGACTATGTTTTATTTACCTATATGGTTACCTATCGCAATTTTCCACACTGTCACAGTATGATGACATTTTTTTCTATAATGTAAAATTTTAAGTACCATTTAAAATGATAAAGGTAGGTATTGAATCTAGTTGTGATGGGAATGAATCTTACTTCTTCCTTTGAGAGTTCTTCGTCGCAGAGTCGTTCTTGTTCCTTCGTGTGTCGGGTCTCTGTTACGATCGTCCCATCCGGCCGCAAAGCGCGCAACTCTTCCTAAAATTACATAAAATTATATTAATCTACCTATTTTTATATTTCTAACCTAATAAGGAAGACAAAGTATCTCATTAAAGTTCAGAGGCTGATCGCAGATGGATGAATAAAAAAATAAATTTAAGAAAAACTGCATAATAAAAAGTTGTCCAATGTGTTATTATGACGTATCCTCCAGAATATATAACAGAAATATTATGGGAGGCAGTCAGATCCAGTGCGGGTTATGTATTTCTCAAAATGCTTTATCCGGTAATCACAAGCCTTTAATAGCCGTTGATGACACCTACATTTAAGCGTATTCACAAGCCAGTTAAAGTCATGGCTACATACCGTATCATCTGTGTTGATGGTGGTGTTGTAGGCGATGGTGTCCCGGATGACCTTGGGCGCGCGTGGCACCAGCGCCAGTTGGTGCTCCGTCTGCACCTTCAAAGCATCACGGATGTCTTCTTCTGGCGTCTCATTCACTGCTGCTACTAGAGCCTGCAACAAAAGAGACGAAATTAAATGTTTTGCTTACAAACTCAAACTAGTTTCATATTACTGGCTATCTCATGTGTCATGATGACATTTTATTCAACATGTCATCGGCGACATCATTTGACGTTGGGGTTTTTAAAAACAATCACAATAATATTAAACACACTAACAATGACGGACAGCAACTTTTATAAAAACGGAGCAAGATACTGGGCTAATGTGCCGGCAACGATCGACGGAATCCTCGGCGGCTTTGGCCACATATCAGATACAGACATTCAAGGCTCCAAAGCCTTTCTGACACAAATATTCACCCTCGACAAACCACCAGGTACTAAACTAGCCCTTGACTGTGGAGCAGGCATCGGGCGAATTGCCAAAAACCTTCTTATCCATCACTTTGAGAAGGTCGATTTGGTCGAGCAAGACGAAAAGTTCGTTAACACCGCCAAACAAATAATCGGCGAAAACAATGACAAACTCGGAACCGTGTACAAAATCGGTCTCCATCAGTTCAAGCCACAAAAAACATACGACGTGATTTGGTGCCAATGGGTGCTCGGTCATCTGAAAGACTATGATTTGATCGGTTTTTTCGAAAGGTGCATTGAATCTTTAGCCGAAGATGGTGTAATTGTTGTTAAGGAAAACCTAACGACTTCTGATGAAATCGAATACGATGAAGACGATTCGTCCGTGACGCGGCCACTGAAACTAATGGCGAGAATATTTGAAGGTGCTAAGTTAGACATTATCATGACAGATATACAAGAAAACTTCCCTGACGAGTTATATCCTGTACATATGTTTGCTTTGAAACCAAAGAAAGATCTGATGAATACAATTTTGTAGATAGAATGAACAATTAAAGTAATTATTTATTTCAGATATTTCTAATTTCTATCTTTTGATCTTCAAGGTTTAAATTAGTGGCTACTGAGCCTGTTCGTGTGGCATACGTTACGGCGGGCTGCAAACACAGTACAATGGTCTTGTACTGAACGAGTGAATGTTTATCTTTGATGGAGTGGCGAGTCGTGTGCAGAATTCGTGATTGTGTCGTTGAATAAAGTAGGATCTAGGACGTGCCGCGGCGCAAATAAGATCACAAGTGCATTCACCGTTTTAGGAATGAGATTATGAAATTCTTACATAACACTAAGTTGCGACTACAGGCTACATGTGACCATACTTAAATATTTTTTTTATTGTTTTTGATATTACGCATTTGCATACAGATCAAACCATTGGCTCATTAAATAAATGTGCTAGCTCAGTTTATTGGTTGATTTGAGGTTACTAGCTTGGAGTCAAATACTTAATTGACGAATCAATCTCGAATTGAAGAGATCGATTCTAGATCAAATAAGAAGCTTTTGTGTAAAATTTAATTAGCCTAGGCTGCCATCAGTTCCTAACAATATGTTTGAGTAAGTAAATAGGTACTTATTTCTAACTCAATACAAATCTTTAACTTCTTATGTACGAGTAAGTTGATGAGTTGATGGGTTAAGTGAAATATCTATCAACGTTAATGCGTTCATGAGTCTCAACTTCCGCGTAAAGTTGCATCACGTGTCTGGCCTACTCCGGCCCACGAGAACTTCAATTGAATTGAAAGCCGAAGCCGACAATAATGAGTACCATAGATAATTAGCCATAGAGCTATCCCTGATGTTCAATCAAAGAACAGTTAGTGATTGATATCGCACCGGAGTTATAAGGGCCGACGTCAATCGCGACTTGCGGTTGAGTTCGGTCTTCAAGCAATAGAAGTACAGTTACTGCTAAAATTGATGGGGCTACAACCGTTTGTCTTGAAATGAACCGTCCACCGCTTAAACCGCTGACATTTTACGGTGAGCTTTCCAAAGCTTTAAGATGGAAATCGCATATTGTTATTTGTTGTTTTCTAGTGAGGTTGCCATGGAGGTGTCCAAACACTTGGCTAATTATTGAGCAATGCTATTTATTTTATTGCAAATTAGTTGTAGAGTCTAGTACTACCTTAGAAGCGCTTAGGGGAAAAGACAACATAACTCGTATTCATATTGCTTACATTTAATTTTAGATAATACAACTACAGCTGCTGTTACTTCACCCATGTTAAATTATAAACATTCAATTTTGTTATTTAACAATTGATTTAATAGCAGTTTATAAAACTGATTAACTGAAAAAAATGAGATTGATTAAATTAAATTAGCTTAAAATACACGTTCCACTATGATGCAACGGCACTCAATACGCGAGTTGAATCAAAAATGTCACAATCACTGGATTACGCATTATTTGCTGCGATGACCAAATCGAGATTTAATCTTATCTTTTTAGCATTAAAACATGTTACGCATAAAGATTGGCAGTATAAAATTCGAAAAACATTTACAATTTCTTTACATAGTTGTTTACAACATCACAATACATTGCAATGTCTCAATCTTGATGTTGCTCGTTGCGTTATTTATTGTAACTTTGTTGTGCATTCGTTAGAATGCAACTATTAAGTCACCACCAGTACCTAAATATAAGCCAGTCAATGTGAAGCCAGGATCTAGAGCTTAAATAAATTGAAAACTTCAATCAATGAAGGCTAGGGAGTTTTAGGAGAAAGTCAAAATACCTTGGACCCCACAACGAAACAGTTTGACTTATTTATTTTATACTGTCTGCTGCACCTTGGTCATGTAAACCTTGAACTCAACAGCTATAAATACGCAAAGTCTTTACAAGTACTAAAAATTCCAAGCCGGGGTCATCAGCCTCGTAAGAACCAGAAGTTCGTTTAATTTGCTGCAAGGTCGTATCTTCAGACTGATCTTAGCGACATGTCTCACAGACGCTATTTAAACCAAGATAAGAAAAATTTTTGCATTAATTACTTAGTGAAATCTAACTCAAACTTATATTATTAGGTACCTTATAATTTATAGGTGCTGAGATAGCTAGATTCCGCGTTTCTTCCGACTATGGTATAGTTTATACCCAAAAATTTCAGTTATTTTAGGGTAAAAATTATCAAAAACCTTCGTCACCTGCCTTAAGGTTGCAATAATCAAGTATAACACTTGTGTAAAACTGTCATGATTTACAAAAAAACAAATATTCTAGGCACTGAGATAATATTAAGATACCGAGTTCGCATAGCCTGGACAAACATACCTCTACATTATGTACTTGCCTTGTTAACGAAGGGGCTTAAGAACCAATAAAGTTGCAACCCGTTCCGCCAAAACGTGATAGGTTTTTGTTTTCCCAAACGATTTGTTACGCAGTCTTTTTGTAAGCAACGTGACTGGCGTGAAAAGAGATCATCTTTACAATGTCTTCGGAGATCACGCATGCACCCTACTTTTGCTACCGCCGAGGTGTGGACGTGGGGTTCACAGGTCTTTAGGTCTCTAGTTTTCTACAAAGTTTATAGGCAACAGTATCTGGCGGTTATATGATTATTGTTTCGATGGTAATAGTGTATAATGTGGTGAGGAGCTAAGGTCTAAGTAACAGACTATTTTTGTTTCGTTAAATTAAAAGGTATACTTATTGCGATCGAGGTAGACTTTTGGGAGAGCTATTTCATAATTCTAAAGTTACCGATTTTCATTCACACCGAAAGCCATTTAAGCAATATCATCATTATTGAAAAATGTAATCTTTTATTGCAGCTTGCTCACTCTACAAGCTTCTACCTACAGCGAATAACACACACATGATTTTACAATATCATTCTCCACGCACGATTGACGAAAATAAAAGCCAGTCATCTACATCGTATTCACCTGCTTTGGCGGTCTAAATTATACTCGAAAAATGCGAAACAAGTAAAAGTAATGCACAAAAAGTGTGCCGCCAAAATAAACCGGTCGGCAGCGCTGAGAATATCGCCGGAGAAATATATTGGCATGATCTTTTATGGCAGCGGTTTCGCGACTGTCTGGGACCGAGGTTAAGTACAATAACTAACTTATGGACGTACAAATATTACTCGTACATGCAATATATTTACAAGATTTTAAGGCCGAAATTATCATTACCATGGAAATAGAATGTATCGCATGTCGAAAGCGGAAGTATCTTGTATGTACAAGTATTTGATATCGTAACACTCCATCAGTTACAATGCCTATTTTAAGCTTTAATATGTTTTAAACTTTGTTTATGTGGTCTTAATTGGTAACGCCACGTACACATCTGACTGTCGTAGTGAATCCGAAAGCACATCCATTGTCAAATTCCATCGCAGATATCTGCAGACAGGTACAGTTACTTTGAAATACTGACTGCAGGTAAGTTAATAAAATTATCAATGACTCAAATTATTTCTATTAGGCTTTAATACTGTTACCGGCTAATAAGTTATATTATTTTCAGAAATACTGGCCAGGTTCAGTGGGCCAAGTAATGACGCTTTGAAATTACATCTCATATTACAAATTATGTGTACATAAAAGAACTCAAGTGAAGAAAGCTAAAAGATAAGGGTAAGCAATTTTTCTGTTTCGTTTACATAAATCAGCAACTTGATGCATTCTCTCTTGCACTTACTGGTTTCTTATGTACTTGTAAAAGGTGCAGTTTCATGAAGATTTTGAATTGATGAATATTTATAAACACTGTCCTCAAATCTCAAAAAGGTACACACTTGCAGCTGACTGTAGGTTCGCCGTCGTGATGAATATCTTAATAACTCTGTCTCTTTTTGTTTTTGCGATCGCGCTGTTATTACAAGAGCGTGCGAATTTTTTTGTGAAAGGTAACGACGTGTCGATGTTCTTGCTTTTCATAAATATGCAGGTTCATTTATCAGTCCAATCAGTTGGCACTTTTATTTTTCTAATAATAGCTTTAATGGATATTCAGTTAAGCGATAGATTACAAGATTAGGTGCCGTTGTTTAACTTTCAGAGTTCGAGGGGATATACATATACTTGCTAGCCTTGATAGAAATACGATATTATGAAATTTTAATCCTGAAACAATGTTATCTAGTACTTTTTATAGCCTGATATTAAAACATGAGTATTCGCTGTAAAATATGATTTGTTGAAGGTAATAAAAATACCTGAATCAAAAGGATCAGATTTATTAGCAGTAAAATTTATGACTTATATTTTTATATAAATTAATGAGTATCAATTCTGACTTTCTGCACATCATAAATTAATAGGAAGAAATCGTGCCTAATGAAGGTCAGCCAATTATAGGAGAAGATTGCAGAAAATTAGTAGGGTCATAAAATTGTAACTAAAGTTATCTGTCTCTTTATCCATCGCGTAGTTATATAATTATTAAGCAGTAGATGGTTACTAAGTCGCGTTTAATATGGCAATAACTTCGTAAGCCGCTAAACACAGCATGTGATAATTTTAAGGAATTGGTTCGTAATTAACTCAACGCTGCAGCAACAGAAAATTTAGCAAAAGTTTTTGAAGTAAGAGTAGAAAGTGTCTAATTAACCGACTTCAAAAAATGGTGGAACTCCTTAACGCTTAGGAGTTCAGTAATTATAATGACGGAACCTATGATAAGTAATTTGTAGCTTCTTAAAAAATAGAATCATGAGGTGCAACTCCTCCCCCCCCCCCGTCTTATGTAATCACTAGAAATAAGAATGAAGTAATAAAGTTAAAAGTTAAAGAAGTAAAGTTAAATTTGTTCTCTAACACAGAAACATAACTTTTGTAATCTTTATCAATGAATTATGCATTTGTAAAAATATCTACGATAATCTAACAGTATCTGAAGTAAAAAAAAACATGTAGTAATATTTTGTTTTCATAAGTAAGTGTAACTTTAGAGTGTTTCTCAGTGAGCTTAATTTAGATAAAATATACCACGCAGATAAATAGGAATTAGGATTAAAGTGAGTTGTACCTACTTCATGTGTGATGTTAACTAGTCCCGGTTAAATTTAGCTAAATTATCCCGGTTTAATTTAATATTCTCTCATTAGACAAGGCGTCTAAGTAATGATCCCATTCGGGTTTCCGCAATTATGCCGTTAGACTGTACTTAAAAATAGCCCAAGGTAAAACTGGATCTTTTTATAGTCAGCAATTGACAGGACTGTAAAGTGATAATTTATTTAGATTGTATGTATGCAGACCTTGCTCATGGCTGTAAGAGGGCGTAAAGGATAGTGGTGAAAAGTGGACCGCTTTTCTATCGTTACCTTTTTATATGCTTTAATGACGTTCAAGTGGCTTTGGGGTGCGGTCTGCGTGGGAATAAGCAAGTTACTTGTATATATGCCAATTGATAAATAGCTTCTTTTACACTGTGGATACTTTTGTGAATTGGTTGGTCTAAACTTATCTTTTAAACCTCATACATTGTTTTACAAGGAAGACATGAGATTATCAGAATAACGATCGCCGTCCTCATCAGATGCTTTGTTTTCACAAGTGCGGTCTGATACATTTTCGCAAACACAATGCTGTCAGTGTTGTGTGTCGTGAATAGATGCGAGAAAATAGTGAGTTTGTAGACAATGGTACCGGCGGCGATCGCAATAAAACACTTCAAAGGACAACCCACCCGCAAGTTCACTTCAGTTACTCCGTGACCATGGCGTTTGCAACGATGCCGAAATATCGGATGCTCATATATATATATAAGGTGTAATATAGATATAAGGTATAATAAGATATAATAATAAGGTACATGGTAGCAATCCCAAGTATCTAACAATTCTGATATATTTTTGCGGCATAACGCTGCCGCGATGTCTGAATATGAACACATTAGAGGAGCGACAACTATATCCTTATAGTCCACTTGTCTTTGTCGAATATTTTAAATAATCGTGACATTCCTTTTTAACGAAAGGATTCATTTTAAAATGAGATAAATATACACACTCACTCACACAACTTACATGGGAAAATCTTCCTTTCATACTGAGGTCTTTTTATATCAAATAGTTTATTATTTTTATTTGCTGATATTACTTTAAAAGTTATGAAAAGATTGTTTACATTATTGGACTAGCCTAGAAAAACAGACTTTACCGATTACCAGCCTCATTACAAAACAAGAGCAAATCTGCCGCAGTCCGAGCAATAAAACGCGGTAGGAGAGGGACACGACAATCCACTTAGCTACGTGTGACAGCTTCCACTGAGTTACCGACTGTTGATCCAACTCAGTACTTACCTATCCATAGTTAAAAGGATATATTTTTCTAATTAATTTTGTTATTCTTTTATACAGAGAGTCAACTCTTGGTCTCGTTCATGCGATGTTTAAATATACATATCCTAACAAGTCAAAAATAATTATAAAACTAAACTATAAGTAACGAAAGAATCATCGTTTTACGGCGTAAGGTTAAACTTGGTTACATTTATTTTATTACTATTTACTAAAACAATCGACTTTTAATGACATACTGTATACCAATAACTTGCAATTTATGTAATATTACATCTCTGAACTAGTATCTTCGTGCTATTAAAAACAATACTAAATTAATTCAGATCGTAACTCATTTTGTGGCAAATGGCAAACCTGTTAGGTCTGAGAAACATACTACAGAATGAATACGAACGCACTGGAAAATATACAAGCTGGCGTAAATAAATAATACTAGCGCAAACGACTGTCACTACTGCCCATGAAATCCAAAAATACCATTTCTGCTACATATTCTCCAAAAAATTTCAACTTTGTTCGTGTCACTTGTTCTCTCTCAAACTTGTTTTTCTTTTTCGGAGATGCCTCTACCTTCTATACAAGAAAACCTAAGCCTGTTTCGAGCAATTACAATTGGACATCATATAAACACAAGACCAATCTGGTAAGAAGAAAACTTGTCACTTGGCTTCCGCTTGGCATTAGACTCAGTACACCCTGTATAAAGCAGATGGGTCGTTTCCGCAACTCAGCGGACAACTGGTCATTATTTTATTAGGTGTCAACCCTCGGGCGGGTGTCAGACGTCCAGCCCGCGTGCAATTAAATGAAAAACTAACTGCGATAAATAACAACTTACAGAGAAATAGTGTGAATTTTAGATGGCGAACACTTTTTGCTCGATGCATTTTATCTTGCGAACGAATAATGTTACCGTAGAGCCCTTTGCTAAGCGAGAGTAATTACGTCCGTTTAATGATGAATATTTTTAACACCGTTGATAGTCATCTTGAAAACTTAATTAGGGATAAGGAGTGATAGTGAATTACGTTTATTTTACATTTTAAATCCAAATTAACTTAATTGTCCACTCAGTCACTGCATTTAACAGGCTTAGCGGTTTTTAACGTTACATTTTATTATTTATATAGCTACATGTAGCTAATACCGCACTATTAAGACATAAATAATTACATAATACATTAATGACATATTTTGCTTACTTATATCGTAAAATAGAATATTATCGTTTTCATTTTACAATAGGCAATTCAACTTGACAATTAATAATAAGGATGATGTAGTGAATAATACTCATAGATTCTCCTAACACAAATACTTAATAGAAACATAATTTTAATGATTATTGCGTACTATAGAGTGAGTATGCAGTAATAAACGAACGACACACTACACCTCCGCCCATTTCGGTGTCAGAGATGAGTAATAGAAACAGCTTGTCCATAACATTAAAACTAAATGGCGTACTTGCAAAATCTAATAGTTTCTCATGCGCTGTAAAACCATTAAGTAAATAGATGCGTTATTAATGAACCTCGACGATTTCAGGGTTCACGCGTTTGGTAACAACATAGCAAATAACAGGAATGATTTATTATCTATTTTAATTTACCCATTTATTTTCCCTTCGTAGGTTTTGTTTACGATAAACCTTTCGGGTAAAATAAATTAAGTATTTACTTTCGTGATACACAAATCGCTTTCAGCCCCTAAGTAGTAATTTATTTTCCGATTTCCGATGATTGTCGCATTAACTTTGTTGTTGTAATCATTAAATAATGTATTACCCACCTCATAGTTGAGGTAAGGCCTTTGCCCAGCTGTGGGACTGGTAGCTGGGGCTGTGGTAAAGGCTAACTGTAATTTTACTGACTTACATGTATTTGGTGACAAGTTTTTTTTTCTTCGGGATATTTTTATGATTATCTTGCTACACATAATGTTTATGGTAAGTTCAAAGTGTCAACCCTAGCTTATCTAACTCGTTGCCCACGCCTATCTGATAGCAAGTAGGATTTCATTCATATCCTCCGCATTTCCATTCTATGTGCAATCCTAATCACCGATACACGAGGCTATATTAACGCAAACTGATGTTTCCTCTCTAATCTTTTATATATTTTCTCTTTCATTGCAAAGCGAAAAATAAATACGCAGCACTATTACCATACCAATTAGTTATTCGATGTTTTATTTTACGCTAAGTACTTATTTACGGTTATATTGAAAAGGAACGCAGCAACTTTTCATTGAAAAGATACTTAGTCACTCCTTTTATGTTTCCACATTTAAATGATATTGACCAAAGCCGAGCCCAGATTGCGTCTTTGTAGTTTATATTTAAAAAATCTTGTTTGAATTATAATTGCACTGGTATTTTAAGGGTAACTAAGTGAGTAAGTATTGAATTACTTTAGTAAAATATAACAATTACCTTCTGAATGTATCAAAATTAATGTAGGTGAGGTCCAATAACTCTAGAATCACAAATTATAACCTCAAAATGTCTAAGCTACCATTGAATTCCTCGTAAATATTTTTCAAAAATATTTTTTGTCTGTATTCTTTCAAATATTTATATATTTTATCCGAACATTTTGTAAAGACGCATGCAGACGCAAAGTGGGCCGGGTTTCTATAGAGTTTTGGTCAAGATCCTTTGCACTGTCTTGTGGTTATATTGCCGCCAGATAATCGAATTCTGAGTTACCCAGCTTATGTGCATTGGTATTTACAAAAAGAATAACTCGATGTCTGCATTTTACTTGCAAGGGTATATTCACCAATCATCAATCGTGGAATGAATAAAAGTCAAGCATTTCATCAGATAAAAAGCTACGATACAATACCTTTGGCACCAACGACCGACCTTGCAGGCGCCAGGCGAAGTATTTTTAGTAAAAGGGCAGACCCTTGCGTATTATTCGAAGTATGAAAGTAATTATTGTTTATTGGAATAATAGTTTTGAAACTGCTCGGTTTATTTTACTGCCGGACTTTCCAATAGGGTAATAACCTCAGTTTCAAGCTTTTACGATGGAGGACAGTTACCCTGATCGGTTTCTAGAAGTTATTGCCAATTTTAGTAAAGTTATTGAGCTGCTTTTTAGCGTTAATTGAAGTGCGTAACTAATTTAGATAAGTATATAGTAGTGTTTATTTTATGGACTCTGTCTCAATCTATTTTAAGCAAGTTATACTAAGCCTACTGTTTATTCGTCTTCTGAAACTAAACTACTGTCGTTAATAATACAAATTACTATCTTGAGTGAAGGCATTAAACTAAATATTTGTGTTCATAAACGCGGAACCGAATCATACTGACTCCTGACGTAAAACGTTGGAAGGCCAAAATAAGTTGGGTTATCAGCCAAAAACTGTCAATACAATCTTGGCATGACTATGCTAGGATGGGAATGGCATAAAAATATAGGCTTAGCAATGACTATGTTGCGTCGATAAACAGTTGCGAGTACGGTCATAAACACAATTAACAAAGAATCCAAAAAGCGCGGCGTTTGTTTAGTGGAATGCCGGCACAGGTGGGGCCGCCACGATTCAGATATCTAAGCTCTGCATCGGCCTTGAGAAAGCCGCGATGCCACGGTTCGAGGGACTGCAGGGCTACCATAACTTCGTAGACAAAGAGTTTTTAAGACCTACATTGTACTATCGCAAATAGACTGAAGATAACAATTGTAATGTATGTAAGATATATGGACAACGCGTGATACTCATATGAAGATACAGGTGCGTTGATACTTTCGGGGAACAAATAAGTACTTGACTCTAAGCAATTCCTTCTTACCGCTCATAAAGTTGAAATCTAATCGCAATAAAATACATCAGAAAGCTCTTGCTTTAATCCACACACACACACACACACACACACACACACACACACACACACACACACACACACACACACACACACACACACAAACATAAAGTATCATTACCAGCACATAAGTGCTGACTACTGTCTTCGCAGACATGCGTGAACTTTAAATATGTCAAGCATTCCAGAATCATCAAAAACCCTTCCAAAGTCTAGCTAGTGAAAAGTACGGTCAATAGACCCAAATTAGAGGCCTGTTTGCTCCAGCCTACCCGCAGCCCTACACCTGCGCGCGCGCTGACCTTTCCGCTCGCTGCAGCCCGCGTTATTTACGAGCGGCGAGCGCGTGATAAATCCGCAGCATCTGTGCTGCATCCGCGTTGTCGGAGGACCGGCCGGCAGCCGAATGAAAACGATTCGTCAACGATTGTAGATTGTTTCATGATTAATGAATTATGCGATTCTTTTTTGTTTTGAGGAGAGAAGTTGAACAGTTGCTGTCATTTGCGTGAAGACATCATGCGTTATGTGTTATGTTTCTTGTTTCAGGAGGTAGTAGGACTCTTGGATTTGTTTAAATTTCTTAATTACAATGAACATTCTTAACAGAGATAATCCAAATTACAGTGAAAAGAAAAATAGGCAAAGGCAGGCACTGACGATCGCCTGTTTTCCAAACAAATATAAATTCTATAATCTAGCTGGATGTAAATATAATTGCTTTGCGTACAATAATTGTGAATAAAGACAATGGCATTTTATAAAACTTTAAGATACATACAGAGTGTATGACACCCCTAGGCAACATTCGCCCAAGATCTCCTATCACCCCTCAACTTTGTACCGCTTGTGACAGCAGCATCGTACCGACAATGAAACATTGCCGCAGCCGCGCTATTGGCGGCCACCATGATTTACCGTCGCTAAACACGTACAACCAGGTTTAAAAACACGCACGAAGCACCTCCGTCCTCCATCGACTTAAGGGTGAAATAAGATACATAATTTATGCATAACTGTACAAATAAAGATAGGGTGACATCGGACGAACGTGTTTAGAAAACAGGACTTGTAAAGTTTAAGATACCTGTCTGATTTATTGAAGACCCTATGGAAGAATATTAGGATATTGCAGTGACCAAGTCAATCTCATTTGTAACATTTCTTTAGCATGTACTCATCATGTTTGATGATTTTAACGAAAATCTAATCTGTTTATTGTTGTGAATACGAAGATAAATGCAATATATTAACCCAACCGAGTGTCACCCTCTTACAAAGTTGAGAGAAACTTTAAGACTGTTCGTGTCTTATATCTACTTCTTCTACAGTTTAGTACGTTTTTACTATGTATAACGACGAAACATTTTTGAAAACTAATTTCCCAACGATAATAAACGTCTATAATGAAGATTTGAAAGTATAAAGCACTTTTGCAATGCAATCGCCTCTCATATTTATGAAGCTGAAACCGCCTAGACTGGTCAAGTCACAGCCAGACAAGCGATAAGTCAGCGGATCTTGTTTGCAACGTGCAATTTTATAGAACTCGAATAGAAGGGAAACCTTCGATTACTTAGTAGCCTACATAAGTTGCGAAGAAAAGAAAATGCATTGGAAATATCCGAATAGTATGGAGGAGAAATTACTTGGCTGGACAAGGTGAGCCGGTGGCAGGTATGGTCTGTGAAAGTTATCGCTCGCCCGGAGACACGGCCACTTTGATTGGCGAACAAAAACCAGAAATACGTCCCCGAGATTATTCATAACGGCAATTGAAGTTAACTCGTATTAGCCGCACCGGTACCCGAGGTCGAGCCCGTGAACTAACATTAAAGGAGACAGTGCCTGTATCGAGGTTTCTAACAGACGAATGATAAGTAGTAAAGTAATCACGAGATTCTGTATTTAGTTGAGGAAAGATGATGTTATTGATTAGAGAAATTCACGTTACCTATGATTGATTCATTGGACATCATATTAGCAATTAATAGAGGGAAATGTATGAATCTCCGTTTTCTAAAGACATAACCATCCTTATTATTGTTTATGGTTAATGGCTAATGGCTAATTATTTTAAGCCTAACATTTATTGAATTCATTATTTAATAATAATTACAACCATTGGACATTGAATTGCAGTTCTTCAAATGGGAAATTGCTGCTAACACGTCTTGACCGTGTGTCACGTCACAAATGTCCATCACCCAACCGAACAATTCCCACAGCAGAATAACAACAAAAACTGGAGCCAGCGCGGTTCTCGACAATCGACCGACAGTGACCGAGATGTAATCGATTAACTTTTTATGTCGAGTACACATTTAATCTCATTATTTTGAGTCTTACGTCACACCGAAGCGTTGATGCGTGAGTGAACAAGACTCAAATGATCTGTCAACGATTTGTTCTTCATTGGAAACGAGCAGTCATTTGTCTTCTGCCTATTACTTCATCGGAAGTTGCGTGCTCAATCGAATGAACTTTATCGTCACTTGTACAAAATGAGCTTTAAAATGTTCTATTGCTTATTTTGGGCGTGTTGTCACTTAACTTCTAAGTGAAATTGTATCAAGACGTTGTTTTTACTTATGAACTTTATCCATAGCTTATATTTTACAAACTATAATTTATAACTAAATATAAATACAAAACCTTTATTTGCCTTGTACTCATATAAAAACCGATTAGCATCCTGACACATTTGTTTCTTTATGTTCTTTAATAAGAATTCGGTCTGCACATTTCCTGTCATCGAATACGAATTCGTATTCGGAACACAACGCGATTGAGTATCGGATACTCACGTACGTTCCACGAACGCTGGGCGATGCAATTTGTTTGAGAATACCACAGACAATTTGGGAATTAGAGTCCTCAACACGAATTTTGAGCATGATAACTGAGATGGACCGTCTAACACTTTTTCTCAGTTTTGAGGACAATGAGCTATTTACATAATTAATAATCTCTTAATTTAATATTGTAATTGTTTTAACATATCATTCATGTTTAATTTGATGGTTACCAATAATGTTATTTTTGATAAGGATAAGAAGGTTCAACAAGAATGAGGGCCAAAGCTTCTTGCCGTTGCGTTGTGCTTCGGAGCTTAATTATAGTCTGTAATTATTTATTTTTTATCTACAAGTATATTAGGTGTTTCGACATAGTAAAATAAGAGGTACTATCACACACTTAAACTTTATTAATATTAACGTGGCGTCTACATCACACACTCGGCTTAGATTCAAACCTCCTGTACCTTGTATATTTAATGTGACATTTGTATTCGATCTTATGCGCCAGGTTATGGATTCCATGGGCCGCTACATTATTGCGATTCAA
Organism: Pyrausta purpuralis; assembly: GCA_963924145.1. Classification (NCBI taxonomy): domain Eukaryota; kingdom Metazoa; phylum Arthropoda; class Insecta; order Lepidoptera; family Crambidae; genus Pyrausta; species Pyrausta purpuralis. The sequence continues at coordinate 15,031,174 of OZ001651.1, read as the reverse complement.
TTTGTTCATTCAGGTATGTCTACTACCCAAGATTTTTTTATTATACTTCGTGATTTGTACTCTAGAATTGGTCGTCATAGAGTCGTTTAATCATCATTTATTTTTTAACCGACTTCAAAAAAGGAGGAGGTTATCAATTCGACTGTATGTTTTTTATTATTATTATTTTTTTGAATGTTTGTTACCTCATATCTCAGTTGTTTGTCGACCGATTCGAAAAAAATTTTCGCCTACTTTGAGGGTATACCTTCTAGTTGGTCCCATTTTTTCCAACTTGGGATCTGATGATGGGAACTTGGTTATTCGAGGGAAACCTTCAAATTTTAAAGACACGTATAGTGTTTCTTTACTAGAATCTTAATGTTGACGTGTTGTTACGTCTGATAGTCGACATCTTGTGGGGATGAACTGATGGTGGAACTCCTTAACGCTTAGAAGTTCAGTAATTTTAATTAAATAAATTTAGCTTCTTAAAAAACAGAGTCATAAGGTGCAACCCCCCTCCCCTCTCCTACTAAAAATGAAGAAAGAAAATTAACTTTAAAAAAAGGAAAAACCGGCTTCAAAACTAAAATGCACTAAAAAGTCTTAAATAAACTCTTGTCTATTGAGAGGAAAGGTGGGTTCTAGGCAAACAATTTCTTTTTGGAGTCGGTGCCATCACTTTGACCATTAAGCATCAACTATCACAGCGTAAGAGTTTATTTAAGACTTTTTAGTGCATTTTGGTTTTGAAGTCGGTTTTTACTTTTTTTTAAGTTAATTTTTCTGCGTAGCTACGCAGTACTCACATTCAAGGTTTAGATAGAATAGACAATTTATACTTTCAAATACAACAATCACTTCACGCTTCAATAAGAATCTGATAAATCAACTGATTGACACTCAGCTATGGGTATTCAATATCAAGATTACATCAACAACCTTTTTTATTATAGGGCAATGTTCACACGCGTCTTTCTTTATTGTTTAGAATAAGTGGGAATGTGCATCTACAAGCTTGACTTAAAAAGACGTAAGTCTTGTTTTGAAATTAATAATATCACCTAGTGACATGTGTTTTCCATAAAATTAATATTCCTATCGGAATAGAAGGACAAGTAAAAGCTGTCAAACGAAACCGATTTAAGATGTCAGTAACTTACTTAAGAAAGTAACATTTGTAGCTTTAAATGAGATAACCTTTCGATCAGGTGATTTATAACAATGTTCCTAAGTTAAATATAGTAGTTTACTGCATGATAAACAGTCGACACAAAATATTGAACATGCTGCTCTAGTGTAAAACTAAATGTTATTTTCATATACAAAATATTGTTCGATATACATTCCCTGTGTTATTCTGTCGTTATTTTTTACGTAAATTAGCGTTTGTAGAATAGGATAATCAAACTGCGTACTTTAAATTTGAAGCGCATTGGTAAATATAAGTCGTATATTAAGAGGCTTCGATTTGGACTAATCTACCTGTTAAATGATTATTTGTTGGGGTTATGCCGTTGTAATGCATAACAATCAATCACTGATCAAGTCACCATGTTTCAGACGCATTATTTCTCCAAAATATACACAATTTCACTTTTAAATATAAAAAATCAACTGCACATAATTTTCAGCGAGCTTCTGCAGGGCGGTCAACTGTTTGACATCTGACAAAAATGGTTCGGCTACCCATCTCTTTTTATCACACAGGTTGCTGCTAGTGACATCTCGCTTTTGTCGTTCTATTCCAAAGGGATAATAATTTTATGGTGTTTTCCGAACACAGTTTGCCCTCCGTTAGCAATAAGTATTTTATTGAAGAAACTGCCGCACTTTTACATCCATGTTTAACAACATTTAAAAAATTATTTTATCAACTGACATACTGTATTCTTGAAAATAAAACATTAGACTTCGACTTAAAAGAAACGGGTACTTTGTTTAGAGCATTTAAAACCAGGACCATTGAATATCTGAAATTATGAGAAAATACTTACTACCCGGTTATGCGGACAAACCACCGATTTATTACCGCTTATGAACATCATAACCGTTGCAAAGGAAACACAATTACTCTTAAGTTACCGTTAGGCAAGCTAAGCTAGTTCAGTTACGTAGAACTTCAAGTACTTAAATGTTAAGCTTTGTAAGTGGTTTCCACTGTACAAAACTAGCAAGCAGGCGATTTTCTCCGTCCTTTTCACAGAAAATGCATGAATGCTTATAATCATCAGTTAACACGTTAACTGTTAACTTGACTGCCATAAACTGAATTATTGGAAAAACTAAATAGTTTTTGAATATATCTATTAATAAAGGTGATGGCGAAGCAACAAACCTATCGTAATAAACTACAGACATTTCTCAAAATGCATACCTTCCTAAATGCAAATGACTGAAGAAAAGTGTCAAGATGGATGTCGCTTTTTGAGCAACTATGTGTTATAAGACTTATAAGTATATAATAAGCAATTAGCTTTCTCTCTACCTAGAGATGTGGACAATTGTTGTTAACCTCTTGGTTTCAGTAATAAATATGATCTGAATGTTCCCATGATTGTTAAGCACAGAAGGGCATTGAGTCGCGCTTAGAAAACTATGAGATTGATTTGACATTTCATTATACTCAGCGGGTAACATTATTTTACTTGCATTTTTAATCCCCTTACACACTACGAATTTGAGCATCGATGCAGTCGCGCATTTTAAAAACGCACTTCTGCATCGCGACTCACGCAATAAACATATTTAATTTAGTATCGATGCAGTCGCGCGTTAGCGCCAAAATTAAGTACATTATTTGACAATTAGGTACCAGCTTCTGCATCGCGACTGTATCAATGCTAACGCGCATTAGAATCGCAACAGTATCATTGCTAGATGTAGCGCAGTGTGTAAAGGTTGTCTATATTCCACTGCATCGATGCTAAGGCGCGTTAGCATCGCGAGTGCATCGCTGCTATAATTTGCAGTGTGTAAAGAGTCTTAATGTTCACGTAACTGGTTGTTTTTGAAGGATACAGGGTGTATCGCTTTAAAGCGCTAATTATTTGACTTATCTGTCCACTTTCATCCACAACCTTAAATGTTTATACTTAAATAGTGCTGAGCGTTGATGTCTTTAATATGGAGTAGTGACTGGGAAAAGTATACCTAACATTTACCCCTGTAGGTACCCAGAGTAATAGTTCTCGTATGAGTACTGAAACAATAAAAGACAAAACAAACGTTAAATTAGTATAAAATATGTTCTCCATTCAAACCAACGCACTCTTTTGTTATAACAATGAAATATAACAATGTGTGAGCAACATTCTCACCCTGTATCGTATGCTAATTATAAATGAATGGTGAATTCACAAGGAAGCTCTAGTTTGGAGTAACAGCACTTCCGATTATAAAACCTTGAGAGTGTACATGTGCTTATTAATCTATCGACAGCTTTTTGCGCGTGATGCATATCAAGGTGTTCATTGCGTACATATTAGTACTTGAGTTACGTATTGTGAGAGTAAAATTTATGTGGAATACAGAAATTACACACATATATTTTAAGAGTCTTATAAAGATTACATGTAACCATGCTTAATAAATGCAAAAAAATGCACGTAAGGAAAAAGGGGGCGCATAAGCACATTTTTTATATTGAGACTTGTAAAAAAATATTTGTAAAGAGCAAGTGAAAAGTCATTTTTTAATTTCTTACTTACTCTTTTGTTAATGCAAAAAATATAAATGTTTAAAGAATTTTGTATTTTTAAGACTCAAACATCTGCACAACCACGTACCCCATCGACCTCACGACAAATTTGAATCGACGTGGGGAAGTTTTGAAAAATGTGTTAAAAATCAGAATAAAGAGAGGATATGATAACAATTAATCTTTACAACAATGATATTCATTGGAATATGGAAATAAACTAACACGTAAACTTCTTTAAAATAAAGTTAGAACTTGCATTACAGAAACAAAGATAGTAGTTTCTTACTGAGTTCTACTTCCTTCTTTGTAACAAAAATAATCATATTATTGAGTATTAGTTCATTGTTATTATAGTTATATTATACTAAACATAAAATAAACCTGATATCCAACTTCTCTATCAAACGTCTCGTTCAAAAATGCTCCGTTTGCTTCATAAAATTAATATTCCTATCGGAATAGAAGGACAAGTAAAAGCTGTCAAACGAAACAGATTTAAGATGTTAGTAACTAACATAAGTAAGTAACATTTGTAGCTTTAAATGAGACAACCTTTTGATCAGGTGATTTATAACAATGTTCCTAAGTTAAATATAGTAGTTTACTGCATGATAAACAGTCGACACAAAATATTGAACATGCAGCTCTAGTGTAAAACTAAATGTTATTTCATTATACAAAATATTCGTCGATATACATTCCCTGTGTTATTCTGTCTTTATTTTTTACGTAAATTAACGTTTGTAGAATAGAATAATCAAACTGCGTACTTTAAATTTGAAGCGCATTGGTAAATATAAGTCGTATATTATGAGGCTTCGATTTGGACTAATCTACCTGTTAAATGATTATTTGTTGGGGTTATGCCGCTGTAATGCATAACAATCAATCACCGATCAAGTCACCATGTTTCAGACGCATTATTTCTCCAAAATATACACAATTTCACTTTTAAATATAAAAAATCAAATGCACGTAATTTTCAGCGAGCTTCTGCAGGGCGGTCAACTGTTTGACATCTGACAAAAATGGTTCTGCTACCTACCTCTTTTTATCAAAGGGATAATAATTTTATGGTTTGCTTTGATAACTAGGAAGATAAAAATTACAAAAAAGATAATGTGAAATAACAGGCAAGTAAGTACTACGAGGTAGAAAAATAATTAGTTCGAAAACCTAGTAAAGGTTTTCGAACTAATTATTTATCTACCCGTGATTGTGAATCCCTTACAATAATTATTTTTATTTTTTACTTTGACGGTACAAATATGACGACAGATTTTGACAACAAAACACGCGCACTTTTTGGTCTGACTTTTGTCACAGCCAGTGTTTCTAATATTAAACTAAATTTGCGGCAAAAACAAACATAAAGCTGCGACTAATAATCAACATGTTCAAATCCGCCCCTGTGCTAAGGTGCCTCCGCCATAGTTTTAGAAATGGCTCTAATATGAATATAACTATCTGCTGTTTAATAGTCACAAATACTTTTAACTAAAGCACTTAGCATTGTTTCGTTTTTTAACAGACTTATGATTTCAAATAAGTATTGGCAATGAAAGAAGTAGATATCAATTACATCATAAAATGGCCTCTCGATTACAATCTGAACTGTCAAATTGCGTTCTAACGCACTGTCTATAAACTCTTGCTCATTATGACGCATTTTTGTTCTTTATTTATTTTGATAACCTTTTGATCGGGAGATCTTATGGCATATCCGAAAAAGTTACTTTCACTTTCTATTGTGAAATCATTTATTTGATTACATTCAATTAGCTAACTCGATACGATGACAATTTGACGTTTTACATGCAAATGAAAGTTACTTTAGACACCATCACCTCTTGTATTATTTAAAACGTACTTTGGTTGGGTTATTATTAAAGTTTTAATGATCAAACTTTTATTTTTAACAGTTACATAAAGGTGGTAATTTAAATTGAGACTAATTGCCCCTAAAGAGCGATCTGACCACAAAAACGCAGCATTTGAAAACCCGTGCCATAAAACGCTTTTTATTTATTTTACCACTTAAATTTGCGAATAACCTCTCAGAACAAGTCTGCCCGCACCACAGATGAGCAATTAAAATTTCATTACACTCTATCAAATGGAAAATGATTACGGCATACGATTGCAAATTTTAATAGCTAATTAAATCTATCAGCTTTCTTAACGGTTCGCAAGTGCACGTGAATGACATGCGCTACTTTTACGCTGTAATTCTTTACTAGTGCGAGCTTCATTTTGCATTCCCACATGACAACCTATGACAATGGGACGCGCGCGCAGGTTGCTCACCTTATAGGCTTGGGGACAGGGAACAAGATTTTCATAGTTATGTAGGTAGATTAAGTATAAGTAGAGAGGTATCCGCGCTGTATTTCTTTCACGCATAGGCATTTGAGATTACAGATGCTGTTTAATTCCTCAAAAACAGTTCAAAATTACAAATCCTTATAAATGAGGTTTTTGCTGTGATATTGCATTGTCTTTTATAAAAATTCTACCCCAGATAATATAATACTACATTATACTAGATAGATAGATTGATTTGACGACCCGTCTGGTGTAGCGGTCGAGAAATCGCCTACTACGCAGCGGGTTGCGGGTTCGATCCCCGCACAATACAAACATTTGTGTGCATGAACATGTCTGTTTGTATTGGTCTGGGTATTTTCTATGTAAATCATGTATGTATTTACAAACAAAAAGTATTCAAGTATTATATCCATTGCCTGGCACTCATAACACAAGCTTTGAGTAGCTTACTTTGGGACTAGATGGCGATGTGTGGGAATGCCCAAATGATGTTTATTATTATTTTTATTTATATATACTTAAAGAACTGCAGTTTGATGTAAAAATATGTAAAATATTGTACCTGAGTAAGTCATAGGTAAAACCAGCACTTAATATGTGTTTGTGTTTTTAATTTGCTTCAAAGTTCACATTGCTAAGCTATTAACTATCTCGCCTCATCTAACTTTTAAGTACAATATCTCTTAACTCTGCCCTTCTATCCCTAGGCCTACCGCATTGTGTGATGCGCCCGCGCATGCCACTATCTAGCTGTGACGTCGCATAATTAGACGAACGATCGTATCGTACGCGTCATCTCTTTGTATCGGTGTTCCCGGGCCTCGAACCAGGGAACCGTCGAGGGTAAAGGTGCATTCTCATGCTTTGAATTGAATAGGCGTGAAGATGATCAAGCATAAAAGAAAATAAACCATATCAACTTCATGTTATCGTAAGACGTCAACATAATGAACAACTCTATGTGTAGCTGTACTCATCCGTTTAAATAGAAAATACATAATACATTTCAATTGATTTATCAAAAAATATTCTTACAGAAAACATACGAATCCGTGATGTCATATATGCTTTAGTTTCTGATATTTCATCACGAAACCAACATAAATAATTTTAATGCACCTCTATGGTGTCATTATGTGATTATGTGACTTTTCGTTCATGGTATGGCCATCTTTTATAATTTGACGACGCGCTTGTTGTATTGGTTAGAGCTCCTGATTATTACGCCGGCCGTCGGGGGTTCGAATCTCGCAAGGGGCAAATGTTTATGTGATGAGCACGAATATTTGTACCTGAGTCATGATGATTAATAAGTATTTAAACATTTATGGGAGATGACTCGTTGTCTGGTATTCGTAACACTAGGAAGAAAATTCCTTATTTCGAAAATAAGACAAGTGGTGTATTGTCTAGCACTATTTATTTATATCTTCATTCATTTTAAAGTGAACCCAGGCTATTGTTAAAATAATTTCTTGACAAAAGAATACCGAAACGCGTATGTCATATGAGAAAATAGATTAGCTACGACATAAACGTACAATAAGCAGTGTCTTTAACACCACATATATTGAATTTTATTAAATTTCTGCAAGAACTTAGTTTCTCACTATCTTAATAAGGCATAGAACTCATACCATTTGTTTATCCACTACTTTAAGCCTTTTAGTAGCTCTTCTTGTACCCTTTAAAATCTCAAATGCCAAAAATTATAAAATGACGAATCCATTGCATCACCTCTGAAACTTTTAGAATACGAAAGATTGACTAACTAAGCTTATAAAGACAATAAGCTATGCCTTTATCTGCATTAATGCCCACAACCTCTAAGTTAAATGGAGTTTTGATAGGCCAGAATGAAAATACGTTTTATTCAAACAAGACAACCAAGTAAACAAATCGCGAAATCAACGGCATGTTATTAAACCGGTAATTTAACCAGATGTATACCAAACTAGACTTTGCGTTATAAACAAACGTAACCCTAGGCACTTGTGTACAAAGCCTGAATGGCCGTGGGTGGCATTCAGTTAGACGGATCGACGAGAGCATTTCTATGGCGCGTTTAATTGGCTCATTATGATGAAATGTCTAAGACGTCTAATTGTTAGAACCAATACAATGGTCATTTAAGGTCAGGCACAAGTGACGACGAAGCTTTTCCCATGGATCTTACCGCGAGCTTTTGTAAGTTAACTAAATAAATGTACTTTGATATGCATCAATTAGGGTAGCTTCGCCGGTATTCGGCACATAGGCGATTTCTAAACTTTTAACTTACAAAATCTGCTAAAAAATTCGATTTCTGGCCATAAAGTCCATAGTTTACGGTCAGAAATATCTGGATTACAGCCACTAGCGTTACAAGGTTTTTTTTCAAAGGCAGCCTACTATACTAGAGTACTATACTATAGCCTCCTAGCTCCTACCACCTACTACTTATTATCGAAATATTTATCGAGCTCGCAACCCCAGTAAAAAATAATAAAATAATGGCCGTAAATACCAAAACGCCTTTTGAATATTCGGTTCCCGGCCATCCCATAAAGTTAAGATGGCCGCTAACCGACACATGAATTAGCTTCAAACTTTTAGTTCATGGCCAGATTAGAAATACGAATAATTCACAGATTTCTTGAGATGTGGCCGTCAACCAACAAACACATTCAATAATGTAGTGAATATAAGAAAAAAGGGAAACGACTTCCTTCAGTTTGAGCACTGAGCGTGCTAGTAGCGTGTAGGGAGGAAATTGTCTGGGATTATTTCATTATATTTAGTCAAATACCAGGATTATAATTAATGTTGACGGCCACAAACTGACGAATGGGTACCGGCGAAGCAGCCGTACTTAGTGTTACGTACATACATACATACATACGTACTTAGAATTTTTCGACTTACTTGATCTAGAAACCTTATAGTTGAGTCAATGCATTTGCTTACCAGGGGGACGTTACAGGCTAACATTACTTTTTACTGAGCTCTCGACAAATACCACACATTCTCAAGGTATATTAAAAATGTATGAAATGAACAGTGCCTACTTACAAAAGTTTCTTAAAACATTTAACACGCCATTTATAACCGTGTCAGTGATCGTATCAAAAAGTGAGTAAATCATACAGACATTTAAATAATTAAACAGACCCATTGAGTAATTTGTTCCCAATGAGTTAATCCATAGTAAAATGCGTGACTAATGTGTGTAAACTGTGTAAACGGGTATCTGTCTGACCATCGAAGTACGTGCAGCGTAGTTTGTTACAGGTTTGAAGTATCGATATACTTTTATCGATGTTTTGTGACCTCGAATTCGACAAAATTGAGAACAAATGAAATTAAAATTACACCGATTGATGCTTACAATGATAGAAAATCTTAAAATACAATTCGTACTTACAAAACTAAGTATAACTTCGTTAAGATATTAGTTGTCTCTTATTGTCGTGTCTCTCTTCGACGACGCGTTTGGTATATAGGTTAGAGCTCCTGACTATTACGCCGGCCGTCGCGGATTCGAACCCCGCAAGGAGCAAATGTGTGTGATGAGCATAATCATTTGTACCCAAGTCATGGATACATAATAAACATCCATGACTTAGGTACAAATGTTTTGTTCAAAATTGAGGTATTTATGGGAGACGCCCCCGTTATAATCGTTATTTGGTATTCATAACACAAATATAAAAATTTCTTCCTTCGAATCCACGACAGTTAGTGTGTTATCTAGTGCATATTTATTTATTGATTAATTACGTTTGTGTTACGTATTAACGCTACCATTATTACATTAAAGTACTTAAATTGTTGTTCAACTATCGATACCTACATGTGTCGATAGTTTTAACATGGCTAGAGAATCGTTTTTCCGTACACTGCATTTGCTTACTTTCGGACGCACGGCGCGTGACGAAAAGGGATATGGGTTACCATTACAACGTGTGTATCATTCACACCTTGTCGATTACCCTCTTTTTGTAATAAGACGCCTCGTTAGAAAATGTTCCATAAAAATGTATCATAATCATTTTTCGCTGCAAAAAACATTACACTACCGTTAATATTACCAAAAGATTAAGTTTTTGTAAGAAAACAGATCGTTTAGAATACGTTAGGGAAAACATTTTAATAAGAAAAAAGTTGGAAATTAATCATGTAAGGATGATCTAAATAGGTTATGACGTTGAATTAAGAAACGACACTTTTAAAATAAGCAGTTTGTCCTCGATCTTAGAAAACAATAAAAAAGCTTGGGAGCTATCGGAAAGATCTGCACTTCTGCAGCAGCAAAGAGGATTTATTGTAATCTCGTTATTTAAATGGACCGATTCAAATAGGATAATACCATTTGAATGATATTCGAACAAGCAAATCGCACAGTTTGTTAAGGATTGTAGACACACTTACTAAATTTATGATAACTTTAATCCAGTAAGTATTTGTAGTCGAGGTCAAATTGAAACATTTCCCACATCTTTCGAATAACTAAGATGCTTGGAGCATAGCATAAGCATAGAGTAAGCATGGACGATTATCGATTTAAAAAAACACAAAGGAGTTTGACTTTTATGTAGGTATCCATGTCTCTACCCTGCAACTATGTTGCTTTATGTAAGGGATATATATATAGAAGCGTTACCAGTATGAACTGAACGCAGGCTGTAGAGATATTGTTATAGAGTAAAATGACGTATGTGCCTTTTGTGCAGGAAACATTTTCATTTCAAAATGTAATGGAAAACCACGTTTCACGCCCATAAACGTTCCACGTCTATGCATAATTTACTAAATGTTGTGAATACTAGACGCTAATTCCACGAACATATACGCAGACTGATATTTCAAAATCCTATGTTGTAAATACGTGCAAAAATCTAAGAGAGTCTAATCTAGATAATATCTTACTTAACGACGATTTTTCTAGGAAGCTAAAGACTTTACAAAAAATATAACTTCTAATAAGTTTGTGGAATCCTGCTTCGATGGAGTTTTTAGTGGCTGACTGGCTGGTTAGTGGTGTTCTTAAGGTGTTAGTGATGAATATTTTTGCAGGCATCATCTCCTTCATTATCAGTGAAAGGACGTCCACTGCTAAACAAAGGTCAACCGCAAATATTTCCACGGTGACCGGTTGCAAGCTGTCTGTTTTAAGTGATTCAGTGTCTATGTGTGTGTAAATGTCGCAGTACAGCAAGTAACTATTAGAAATAGTTATCTATTACCGATTAGATAAGCCCTTTGGGAAAATGGATTGTAATCCATTCATAAATATTACCCCGATATTGCATGGTACTTTCGTGTCATAACGAAGATTCATATCTACATGTGAAACTATCTTGTTTTGATCGTTATCTTTACTTTATTACTAAAGTAATTGCTATTATGCAACAATCTGTTTAACGCACGTTTTTTGAATCGAACCAATCAAATCTTAATTACTTTTCTATAGTATGTGAGTACAGTTAGATTTATTATTTAAGTTTACACATTTTTTTGCATTCTAAACCACTTTCAATAAGTCTATCCTATTTAAAGCAGATGTATCTTTTTACAGATGTACTGTGCCACTTAAGAATTGTTTTTTAAAGTTTTCCCCTGGAGTACAATCGAATAGAGGTAAATGGACAATTCCGACCATAACTTATTATATTATGCATTTTTTTATCTTCACAGTAACTTCACTTTAACCTTAAAGTTTCAAGTTACACGACTGCTGATAGGAACGCAAACCTCTCACCACATTCACAAAATAACCGTAAAGTATCAGCATACCATACGTCAACATTTCGATTTCGTACGTGATAACTACGCGAGGTTCCTACAAATTAAATATTTGGTTACAGTTAGCTCCACAGTTGATTAGAGGTCGATAACATGTAACGGTAGTGCTTGAACGTGAGTCTGTAATGGTATATTTCACGAAGTAGTGTAATGGAGAACCTTAGTTATGAAGCTTATTTATTTCACGACTTTTTGCACCGACAATGACCTTATTTTTTGTTATTGTAATTTTATATATCATTCCCACATTCACAGTAGCGTTTCTCAAATGGTAAGCTGTCAAAAAAACATTTATTAAAAAAACTTTCAAAATCAATTCAAGGAGAAGTCACAGAATATGGCTATCTATTAATTTATAATCGCATTTACTTAAGTTAAATTAACCAAGCCAGCCATCTATCAAACTGCCAAAACGGATAAAACACGTGATTACTTTCTATATTCATTAATTACCTTTTATACGCGTCAATAAATGCAGCTATCATTTAGATAGCGCTATAATATTTGTATTATGATCGCTGCAAAGTTTGCACTGCTAAATTAAGATTGCATAATTTACTTTCACTACCTCAACTTTGTTCACATTTCAATTAGCATCCAAAAAGTAATGTTACCAACAAATTACTACGTATTCTAACCACAAAAGCTCTAGTTGCGTAAGAACTCCGGTTTGACGACAAAAACGTCTACGCGCCGGAATATTTACTTAAACGAGACACAATAAGTGTCTGCACTAGTTGCCTGGCCTTGTTTGGAAACTGATCTAAATCCTTATCCGTGTAATTAATAGATAGCCTTTAATCACAAGTAATATTGACAATCTGGATCAAGCTGTTGAGACATAGTTGCACGGCTGCTTTATTAGGAACAAGGAACGTTAAAATAAAATTAAGCACAAATGTTACAAGCTTAAATTAATTAAAGTGGAAAGCTTAAACTAATTTACCTACGCATTTCTAACGGAAGTATGGGCAACATACTATGCTTGGAAAATCTAGACATTTCTTGCTTTAGACGTAAACAAGAAAGATCTCATTGTTTGTTCGCACCCGTTCAGGTTAAGATGGTCAGATGTCAGCGCAACGATGAAGTTGATTGAGAGACACAAAAAGAAGGAAAGAAAGGCATGTGACAATCGCTTTATTCTCATAATCAGCATTTACTCTCGATTCAAATCTAGAAATACCTTATAGTCAGATATTCAAATGCTACAAATTACGAGTATGTACAACAAGCTAAGTCATGATGCCTTTATTATAGACCAAAAAGCATTTCAATTTGCCGGCAATAAATTAAATAACATGAATTACAATAAATAAAGTGATCGAGTCCCGTAACTTTTGATATAATGTGTCTGGTTCGTGAGAATCCAATAATAACTGCCTATTATGCTGGATTAACGGTTTACATTAGAAAGGCTTACGAACTTGTTCATCTAAAATGTATATCAAACGTTAACTATAAAATTCGATATGCGGCTTGATAAGTACCTACCTACATCAGAACTTCAGATGTTATTGCTGAAAATAATAAAAAACTTTCGATCTCTTTCGGTGAGAGCTTTCTGCATTAATGACCACAAAACTCTATCGTTTCGATCTATACGTTTGTATCAATCGGTGATTTCTTTTCGTTTTGCTACGTGTCTGCGGTTACCTCCCGCGTAGCAATTCTATGTTTTATGCGCCTGAGACAAAATCACAACGAATTGGACGTGCAGACGCTATGAATGGTCAATATCATGATTTCTTGGAAAGTGGTATACTTAGCTACATTGTTTTAAACAGTACTTAGTGGTTGAGACAGGCCATGTCAGTTGACGAGTGCTATAAAAATGGTTAGTAGTTCTATAAAGTTGTAATAAAGATCCCAATAGCTTGATAAAGCTTTTACTAAAAATCCGTCATAGACAGACCAACCGCTGAACTTAGTTCGGTTTATCCGCCCAATAGTTTTAGTAGTACGGATGTTATCAATGTAATATAAAGGCATGGCGAAGAAGCGGATCGAAAACAATACAGTTTACGGTAAAGTCCTCAGCACGTCCGCCCATAACTTTTTGTTGAAAAAATAGGCTTTATAACAACTGTATAAGACACTGTAGTGTTAAGCTTAACGTGACGTTCTACGCCCAATACTAACAGCAAAACAAAAGGTGGCAGCAACCAAACCGTGAACGCTCGCTTGATTAGCTCGGCCCGAGATTAGGGAAGTGGATTCACGATAGCGGTGGAACAAGCAAATAATATTATACAATGTTCTTACAATCAATGTATCACGCGGAGTCAATAATATATACTGATTTCATCGATGCTTCTGTTGTAGGGATAGTTATGTACGGTACAAATTCTTTAACATTTCCAGTTGTCCAAAACGTTTATAAAGTACAGTTGTATCTGAATAACTTTTTAAAGTGCGGAATTTGATTTAATCTCAAAGACAGTTCAACTGTTTAAGGTACTCGTTTGCTTTATCTTAATTAATGACACGATGACAGTGAAAGTGACTGATGTTAATCAATCTTAAGTTACTTTCCTGGATAACATTTCAGTTATTTTTCGACGAAATATGTTTACAAAGTGTTTCGTAAATCTGCGAAAGGTTTGTATATGTTGCTACCTTATTTAATAAAGATTACTAGAATAATTGTAACATTTAATATCAAGCACCCTACGCTTTTTACTCCGAATTGAATTATTCTCTAACTCTTTGTAATTAAAAAATATTTTCTACTTTTTAGTTCCGTTAGCTATAAAAGCGTGGTTTTTTAGTTTTTTTTAAACTATAATTTATTTTTCATTTTTTAATTCGATGTTTCAATTAATTATTTGCGGACATGCGACACGCGATAGCTCTATCTTTCTTACTCCCTTACAGAGGATCCACAAAAGAATTTATTAATCCTGGCGGTCTTTTTAAGGATATTGAGAAACTGTTATTAAATTATTGCATTGTCATCGGTCCTTGATACGTGTGCAAAGTTTCAAATTAATCAAACTTCTGGAAATTGGTAAAAATTATGCTCAAAGATTTCATTACATACATAGATACAACCCAAGCTAATAAAAGCGTGGTAAAAATAGGGCCCCTGATCTTACGCGCTCTGTAGCGAGAAATTACAAATGTAAGTATTATGCACGATATAAATTATGATATAACCACGACCAAATCAAAGCAAAGCCCGCATTATTCCATGGAATTATTCCAAAGCAGGGCACTTAAATAATAATGATGATGTAACTTCTGAGTCTAAATAATTTAATCATCTTCCATAGCTTGAACGGTTTGTGACATCAAGCAAATCTTTCCCATAACTAACGTGTAATATTAGGCTACGGAACTAATTAATCAATTCAGCAAAGGTTCTTTTGGCATTTCTTTATAAAAACTCAAATATATTAATTCATTGATAAAAAAAAAACATTATTGAAACTAGTAAACATAGCCACCGCTTTTAAATTAAAATACGGTCTAGTTATTTTGGTCTGTAAGCAACGCCTGATAAGTAATTTACTATAATAAATGGTTGCGTGAATAGCTATTAACCTCTGAGAATGAGTCAATAACAATTCACATACAATCGTTCAGCTATTTGTTACATAACATGATCGATGTCCGGCCAATCTTAAACTATGTAGAGGTATGCCTAAAAGAGTATCGATATTTCAAGCATTATAATGAGTCCATCTGAAAATGAAAGTGAAAATGGTTAAGAATAGGCAAAGCATTATTTTGAATATTTTTTGGTATTAAGATATAAACACATCGTATTCTTACATTAAATATGTCTTTTTATAGAGACATGGAATGGACATGACGGGGGTTTTCATACAGGGCAGGGTCAGAAAACCGTTTTCAATCGATCGCAGTGCAAGACTCTGGGGAGACATTTTTTTTAACAGTGGACATCATTTGGTTGATAATAATGATGAGAGGTTATCATACCCAGATTATACTACTGGCCTTTTAAAAGGACACTTAAGGTATTAGAAAGGACAGATTGTTATTTTAAATAAAGCTTCTTATTTATACATCAGTTTACGTTTATTTTAAACCCAAATAAGAAAATATATACTTTTTTGTGTACCTGAAACTAATATTGATGTATATTAAATTTAATTTAACTTTGAAAAATATAAATAGATAAAGTAAAAACAAATTTAAACAAACTAGTTTTGTACCGATATTGTACATAAGACCTTATGTTTCTATGGCGGATTTATTCCGTATTAAGTAGGTTAAAGAAGATCATTGAACAATATTAAGCAAGGTAAGTATTGCCGGTATTAACTTATGCATAAGGACCAACAGAACGTTAATAGTTACTCAGTCAAACGGCAGTTATCATTTCATCTGAAATGAATCATATATCGATATCGATACACTAACGATAGGTATCTCTATAACCAGAACACCGATAGTATCTCATCCGAACACCTACACCCAAAGCAATGTCAAACAGTTGGAATCACTTTCTCGCACGCCTACTTTTTGTAGTCCAATATTAGCCTAAGCTTGTCTTATGCAAAGCAGGACCTTTGTTCTTCGTACAAAGATGTTACGGCTATCAAGGCTAACGACATAAGAGTTAAGTAATGTCTCATCTGTGAGTAGGTAACCATGTCTGTAACATCTAATTGATTTAAGGACGTCTGTAGTACAACAACCATTATGCATCTTTGCTTAAGTGTGATTTGAGTATTTATAAAAAGAACGAAAAAGCTTAGTTTAAATAACAAAAATGTATTAACGAATCGATTTAGCTTAAATTTCAGCCGGAATACATTTTTAAAATGTTTGTGTATATAAAATATACACCTAAATTGTACATTTCCTGTAAACAAATTTGTATATTAATTTATGTGATGATGAGCAATAAACAGTTATCTTATATATTTTGTGTCTGATTGTGATCTAGAAAATATATTCTCACAACACCGACTAGTGTCGATGTTTATCTATTCAGTTTTTCTTGGATATTATAGCGAATACCCATAACAAGCGACAGTATTATGGATGCCGATAATGCGTTATCTCCTGGCTGTCCGTAGGGGACGCAACAGCAGGGAAAATGAAGGAATTATAAGTATTTTTCTACTTCATCAAAGTCCAAAGTATAATTTGAAAAAATAAAGATGTAGGGATAGGATGATTGACATAAGCTACTAACATAAATGTATTTAAGCCAAGTATCTTACTATGACCTTTCACATACAACCGGTTTCTTTTTATTATTATTTTTCCGGTTTATGACAGTCGCTTTGTGACCACAGAGAGATCTCTTTTAGAATTGCAACAGATATTTTAAAATATAAATAAATCATATTCAGGCAACACCGGTTCTTCACCTCTCATCTGGTCATCCATCCCAACCAGATAATCAAGCGCACCCGGCAGACTGGGTATCAATAAGTACCTCGAAACATCAGCGATATGATATGTATCGCTGAAAACCCAATAGGTATTCTAGCTATCTTCGGAAGTTAATGTACAACCTATAATCATTTTGCATATTGCCTAATATTTTGTTTTTAAGAAACCACCACCATCAAGAGGTATTCTCGCTTCCACCTGGTTACCCTACTAAGCCCAGGTAATCACGCGCACCCGGCAAGCTAGGTATCAATAAGCACCTTGGGCAGCTCGATACATCAACGATGCAATCTACCCGCGTCGCCCCCAACTAGACCGGACAATTACGCGATAATGTACGCGTATCAATCGTTTCTGAATACTATGCGAACGCTGGAGATTAGCCCAGATTATACTACTGGCCTTTTAAAAGGACACCTTAGTAATTCGAAAGGACGTATAGTTATATCAAGTATAGCTTACTTTTTATCAGTTTACATTTAATTTAAATGCAAATTAGAATAAAATATACTCTTTTGTGTACCTGAAACTCATTTTTACCTATTTTTAATGAAATGTACTTTTGAAAAATATAATTATATAACTATTTTAAACAAACAAGTTTTGTACTGATATTGTACATAGGACCTTTTGTTTCTTAGGCAGATTTTTTCCGTCTTAAGAGAACTAGACAGAAATATGTAAGGTAAGGAGTGGTGATGGTGGTATTTAATACTTACTACGGCTGCACTGTTCCTAATGTAGACAGTCTAAGACCCCTTACACACTGCGACTTTAAGCATCAATGTAGTGGCGCGTTTTGAAAACACGGTTCAGTATCGCGATTATAGCTACCTACTATATCGATTCTAACGCGCGTTAGCATCGCGACTGTATCGTTGTTAAAAGTAGCGCAGTGTGTAAAGGTTGACATTTTGCGACTATATCGATGCTAACGCGCGTTAGCATCACGACTGCATCGCTGCTAAAAGTCGCAGTGTGTAAAGGGTCTAAGGGTCGATTTTAGTAACGTCAAATAAGACTTAGAATAAGTATAAAACGACCGATTTAAAAAAAAACATTTTCATGAACGGTTGCTGGCTAATTGATGACGTTTACAAAAATAGGCATATTCTTTATTATGAAACGTTGAAAAATCAGGCCTAAATCGAAAATTTGATTGATCCATTGTTTTTTTTCCGTTTTGTATACAATGTATAACAATAATGTATTAGTAACCACTAACACTACGATAAGCATGTACGCATGTATTAAGTACTCTACTATACGTAGCAAAACTCCGCATAAACACCTCATTCTAACCTTGGCGATATTTTTTGGCGATCAGAATAACGCTCAGTATCTTCTTCATCCAGCCATATAATTATTTAGACTCTAGAAAAAACATCCAATTGCTGAATCACATTATTATTAGCACGGTTCATTAAAACTCACTATTCGACTCACCTACTCTCAAATAATGATCTAAATAATAGTTTTTAAATTAGCAAAAAGTACAAATCAAATTGGCAAAAAAATTCATCAATGAAAAGGCTTTTCAATTAATTACAAAATTGAACATCGTGGACGAATGAAAGTTATGTGTTAGATAATTATCAGTACGATAGTAATTATAACTTTAATACTCGTAGTAGAAACCTACCGGAACTTATGTAATTTATTGCTTGAACGAAAAAATTAACACATACATTGCTTGCCATAGCATAACGAAGTCTAACTATAGAAGCCTCTTTCGTATAAAAAACAAGAACATCAAAAAAAATACATTTGTTGTTATCTAGTTCTCTTCAAAATGGTGTTCACCAATTCATAATCGATCGGTATTGGACACAATTATGTACTAGTTAACGAATAGCACGTTCCAAAATTAGGTATGTCGCTGAAAACGTATTTTAAACGCAAAAACAAAACGTTTGATTGTGAAGAGATGTTACATAGAGAATGTAACTGTAACTTTGTCATTTTACATAAGTGGTAATTGTATGTGGAATAAGATACCTTATTACATCAAGCTTGATCAATTCTAATTTCTAACTGCTCCGCAAACACAGCGTATACATGTCGCGTATTCCTGTTTCTAATGAGCCATCTTAGAGAATATTTTAATCT
This sequence comes from Pyrausta purpuralis, assembly GCA_963924145.1. Taxonomy (NCBI): domain Eukaryota; kingdom Metazoa; phylum Arthropoda; class Insecta; order Lepidoptera; family Crambidae; genus Pyrausta; species Pyrausta purpuralis. The sequence goes on along the minus strand of OZ001651.1, from coordinate 15,011,895 downwards.
TCCTTCCACGATATTTAGTTTACGTAATCTAGTGGACGGTTTCCTCGGTCATCGACCGTGGCCAAGGCCAGTGCCGGCAATTAACAAGCAATGAAGACTAATTTCAAATTATTGAAGCATTTCGCATAGTGGAAAATCATTTTCCACTATGCGAAGGGAAATAATGGAAGTTCACATGCCTTTTAAGGTAAGAAGTACTTTACCTCTGCTCTGACACAAACGGGTGGTGCATTTCTTTGAAAATGACCAAGCGAATCATTTAAGAAGATTTGCTTACGTTATTGAATAAACATTAGCTTTTTTATAATTTGATCATTCATAGCACCGTATTTTTATCAACAGGTTTTTAGATTTCAATGTTTCGACATTTGTTTTAAATGTAATTTAAATAACTTAACTAAAACCAGTGTATCCTGAAACGTGTGATGAAGAAAAAGCTCATAAAGAAAATACTTCTTTTTAAGCACAAAATCTGTGTAGTTTTTATCTAAATTGCACAAACTCAATTTCGGTGGCTCGTTAGGACGCTTAAATATCGATGTTATCGCGTTTTTGTTCGGAAGCCGCGTTTGTTGGTCAGTTCACGGCGTTTTTGTTACATCACCGGCCGTCACGACCGACGGTCGACGGTCATTATCACGTCGAAACCATGTTAATGACGAACATCGATGAACCGACAATTTCTAACGTGAGATGAAAGCACACCGTGAAACGATATAAGTAACGCGAGCAAAGAGGGCTTGCGCGGATGATAGTCCTCATCATATCATTATAAGTTTCTGTCGTGATTGAGTTTCTTAACTATATCCATGAAAAAGCCAATTCGGATGGGTGAAGTGAGATAGATACCTACGAGTATACCAACAATCTCAACAAATTACTTCTTGAGATTTTTATTAGATTAACCCACTGTTTAGGAAGCTAATTCGTAAGTAATGCCTAACGAAATGGCAATTTACTCAAGGTAACACTTCAAGATAACCGACTCACTGACAGATAAATAAAATCTCATTAAGCTTGACTTTTAAATACATTAACTGTAGATATTAACGTTTTCAAATCGCTTAGTAGCGGTCTAGTAGGCCTTTAAAAACTTTATTACTTACAGGCCCTATTATTTCAAACGGTGCTAAGGCCATTCATATATCCTAGTTAATATTGCGATTTCAATATTCGCATGTGGCCAGTGTATTATCTGCTTAACACATCCGTGTAATGATTGCTTTATTGTCCCGATTAGTTGGATTATTAATAAATTATCTGCAAAATTGCAGACAAGAATGATGTAACATCCACCCTTGCATAATAATCCAAAATCTTCTGACTTCGAATTCATAAATCATTCACCATTAACTTGGCAATGAAATATAATAAATCATGTATTGTTTATTTTGAACCAAATAATGGTTACCTAAGTAACTTGATCGAATATTCAAGATAATATTGTTAGTTCATTTCACGATCATGCCATTCACGACTTGATTTAATGTAGCTACAGCTATAAAAGCGTGCTATGTTAATATCTAAATAGCACTTGTTTTGTTTACAATTTCTTGTAACAATGACCAGGGAGACTGAAAATTTTGAGCAAAATATTTATTTATGGGATATATTATCTACGTTTAAAAGTCCAATAAAAAATAATATAATACGATAAACTTTTTTATTTTACTTTTACCTCCCCTATTTCAGTTGATACAACAAATACTAAAATGAAGTCTCTGCACTGCCTGCTCATAGGTAGATGCTTTTCGTTATTTGCCCCGATATTACATCACGATCATCAGTTTATCAACCTCAATTTAGTTACCATCATAGTTTAACTTTCCCAACACAAACGCACAATAAAAAACAATTGTTTGACAAGTAATCGTCAGTTAAGGCGATCCTCATCTCCTAAACTTCGTCGGTATAAACAGAAAGTGGTGAAATCTACGGGCATTTATGTTCAAACATGTTTTACTATTGCTTTGCAATTTCCAATGCATTGGTGAGTCACTCTTGCATAACGCACCATGAAATTTCGCCGGTACAATATTTGAACGAGCAGTTTTATGAGTTTTGGGAGAGTTATTTGTATATTCAGCTACGAACATGGAAGCCTAAAGATTGTTTCCTAACTTTTTGGAATGATTTAGCTACATAACTCTTATATATACAAGTAAGTCTAAGCTTAAAGATAAAATTGAGTGAGCTTCTCTACCTAGTGCACAAATAAGAAAACTAAAATAGTTATAGACATAATATTCATATTAATTTATTCACTTCATAGTATAACAGCAGACAGTATAATATTATGTATATTGCAATTTAGGCGTTATGTCTCTAACTATAGTAAAGGGAGATAAAGAAAAAACGAGTTTTTTTACAAATGTAATCATACCGAGGTCTGCATTTGGTCTTTTAGCGTCAGATGCGACTATTTTCAGCCAGCATTTAGTTTTTTATTCTTGGCCAGTGCGAAATGACCTCTGGTGGTCCATTCAGTGTTGGTGTGTCTGTGTGCGTGGATGGGGAAGGAGGGATCTTTTAATGACGGCCGGGAGCCAGGAGCCCCGCGCGGCCGGTCTGACAGCTTCGGAGAGCAAGAATGCAGCGGCTCGCAAGAGTTGCAAGTGGTTTGCTTTCGAAACTGCATACAGACGTAGCGAAGACTTTGTTATTGCCCATTATTAGGTATTACAAAGCGTTCGTTTTGCGTTCGTTGTGACAAACGCGCTTTATATGCCACGACGTATGCGCTGAACTATGGAAATTCAAATGTAAAATACTAAGGTCCTTTACTGCCGTCACTATTTTTCATTGAGCGTCTAAATTGTGACCTTGCCATGTAACCATTAGGCAATATGCTAATATCGTTGTATTACTCATAGTAATATTCAAGTGTCTATTTTTTTCAAATTTAGTAACAAAACAAATTGATGTAATTCCTAGCTTTATGCAATTATTAACGTACTTGTCACATTTCTATACTAGTTCATTTGTATCAATATAAATATTATTCGCAAATCTTAATTAAAATACACTTTATTTACTATACAAATTACATTAGCCTTGACTTCGAAGTAAGGAAATTATATCAAAGGAAATAGAGTGCAACAGGTAGCCAAGTCTAACAACATCTTCGCAACTTCCTAGAAACTGTAGATAATTTAACGAAGGGTACGGCAGTTAGACCACCCGGCCCTACAGAGCGCAAATTACATATGTAGGTACTACATACAAAGGAAACTTAAGGAACTATAACAACTTTATGAAACAAAATTATATCCAAATTACATCGAATTTAGTTGTAAGAAAGCCTTTATTTGCCTTAAAGAGGAAAAGTTAATCTTATCAGTGACTTAAAGTGTCTTGTAAAAGCTTACCTAGTCCAAGCTTCTCGTCGCAAAATTCAGCACTTCAATTCGAATGTCACAGTAACAATTCTAGCACCATCAAAAGCACCGTTCACAAAAGTATGATAATAGGTTCGCACAACAAAATGTATCTCGGGATCAAGAAGTAGAGTCGGGTAAGCGGTGCATGCAGCCAAGACGCGCTCTCACCGCGCTAGCTCAACGAACACTAACTCAGCTTACTCAGCCACGGGACCGAGGCCGCACACTATCTCCTCGAATAACTTAAAGCTCCTGATAACGCAAACCCAGCCATCATCTCGATATTCCACCTTCCCGACCCAAGAAAATAAACCTCAAAATTCGCCGCTCGTATTGAAAATTCAAAACTTATTTTTAGTATGAGCGAACGTCGCGTCTTCTTTTTGCCGCGCGCCGCGGTCGCCAGGCATGCGGTCGATTGATACAATCATGGCGAAAAGTAAAATGGTTCTTAATAAACGACGCACCGCAAGTGCTCTAAGTTAACCTTTTTATCGGGAGCTCTAGCTCGGCGGTGAGTTTAAATAAAGTGGTTTCTAAATATAAAACGCCGTATCTCGACACACCATTGGCAGGTGCGAGCCTACGCGTCTCGTTTTTTGCTAGCATCTTCAATTTTTTTGCAAACCTTTTTACTATTTTTTCAAGAGACAATTTTATAATTAAAGCTAGTGCGTTTATCGCGCTCCGGAGAAGGTTTACTGAGAAACTGCGGTCGCTGATATCTGTATCTATCTTATCCCACGGACCTAGTGCTACAAAATAATAATTTGTTTTTGCTCCTCGCGTGAGTCAAGTTTATATTTTATAAACCGTGAACTTTTTTTTGGTGAGACACGGGTGGAAATTACTCAAACTGAATACGCGTATTGACTACAGGCAGGCTGAGTCAATTTTCCGACGATCTTTCCTTCGATGTGTAGACTGTAGATTCCAAATAAAACTCTTCTTTTTGAGATCGGTGACCGTGAGAGCGCGTACGATCTGGCCCGCTCACGGCCCTTTATTTAACCAAAAATACATGTCTGACTTATCGACTAATACAGATTAGTTACAAACAAGGACGGACACATAACATCATCTGCGTATTCCTTCTTACGTTTTTGTAACCTACCTACATTAATCGTGATAAAATTCCCATTCGCAACAATCCACTCTATGGGTTTCCTACCTACCCTCAGAAAGTGCGATATGGGGGACAGGAAATTCGAAGGCTTTACCGGCCTCGCTCCACCTGAGCGAGACAGCCTACTAGGGTCTCCCTCGCCCCTGTACCAAACTACCTACATATTTCTTAATATTTCCTAGCTAGTTAATTGTTACCCTACCTGCCTACCTAATTTGCAAATGGGAATTCCTAACTAACAGGTTTCTTATTATTGAAATAAAACGAGCCCTAAGCTAATTACAATGCTTACTCGCTATGGCCCTAACAGAAAATTATATTTATTATCATCAAAAATCCTTACAAATAAATATAACTAAACTTATTACTAAACATGATTGGGTGTCCGTAACAGTCTCCCCCCGGTGAAGCGCTGCGAAGTGCGAACCTCTTCTTATTCCACCGGCAGGACAGCCAATCTCGACGCCGGTCGACGAAACACGCCGCCCTTGGTCCGAATCTCGACGTTCCTCACTGCTCCGTCAGGTCCAGGATGTACTTCTGTGACGACGCCTCGTGGCCACACGTTTCTAGGCAGTGTGTGGTCCACCACGACGACTAGATCACCGGGCTTGATAGCAACCTCGGCGATATCTCGGGCTCCTCTTCTCGGCACCAGGTCCGGTAGGTATTCTTTAAGCCAGCGGCGCCAATACTCGTCGGCTAGCGCTTGCGCCGCCCTCCACGTCTTCCTCGACGCTGGTTCGCACGGCCCGATGATGGGTAGGCCGCGCGGTCCCCCTAGTAGGAAGTGGTTCGGGGTGAGCGCCTCCGGGTCGTCAGCGCTGACCGGCACGTGTGTTAGCGGTCGCGCGTTCATGGTGTGCTCGACCTCCGCCAGTAGAGTTTGCAGTACCTCTTCTCTCGGTGCCTTTTCATGTAGAGTGACTCGTAGAGCGTTCTTGACAGAGCGAATGAGACGCTCCCACGCTCCCCCCTGATGCGGTGCCCCTGGTGCTATGTAGCGCCAGTCGATGCGCTGGGTGAGCGCATAGTCTCGTAGAGCTGGCTCCCATTCTTCATTCGCTGCTCGTAGCTCCTTGTCTGCGCCTTTGAAGTTCGTCGCGTTGTCTGAGTACATTTTCTGTGGCCACCCTCGTCGCGCTCCCATACGCCGCAACGCCATGATAGCCGAGTCAGTAGACAGGCTCGCTACCAACTCTATATGCACGGCTCTCGTAGTGAGGCATGTGAATAACGCTCCCCACCGTTTTTCGTGACGACGGCCCACAGTTATGATCATGGGACCAAAGAAATCTAGACCACAGTTAGAGAATGGTCTGGTGAAAGCCTCTACTCGAGCGCGTGGCAAGTCTCCCAGCACAGGTGTCACAGGTCTCGCCTTTCTCATACGACAAAAGGCGCACTTATAGGCCACGGCCCGAACAGTAGGTCGCAATCGCAGTATCCAGTATCTCTGTCGTACATCGTTGACGACGCGTTCGTTGTGCGAGTGATGGGCGCGACGGTGTTCCCTATTGCACAACAACCGCGCGTACGGGTGGCTGCCGTCCAATATTACGGGCGTAGTATCGGGGGCAGACACACCCGCTGCCCTCGTCCTTCCTCTCGCCCGCAACACGCCCTCCTCGTCGATGAATGGATCAAGTCTTCGGATGCGACTCCCCGCCTTCACGTTCTGACCTCTTTCTAGGCGCTCTATGTCTTCTCGAAATGAGTTTGCCTGCGCTCGCCTCATCAGCCATCTTTCCGCTCTATCTATGTGTTCTTTGGTCAAAACAGTTGCGCGCTTGCGACATTTATCTATAAATAGAAGCACATACGCCATCGCCCTCACTAAGCGCTCGTAGTTCGAGAAGCGCCCGGCGTCTGGCACGCTCCATTTGTCCTCTGTCGCGACGCTAAATACAGTCTCCTCGCTGCTCTCTGTGCAGCCTGCTTGAGACGGCCATGTATTCTCCGGTTCGTATAAAAACGATGGCCCAGTAAACCATCTGTCTTCATTTGATTTCATCTCTGTGACGACTCTAGTCGCGTCGTCCGCTACGTTGTCTTGCGTCGGCACCCACCGCCACTGATCGGGTCTTGAAAACTCACATATCTCTCTCAAGCGGTGCGCTACGTATGGCGTGTAACGCACTCTATCGTTCCCAATCCAGTGCAGAACGGTCGTAGAGTCTGTCCAATACGTAACTCTATCGGGCTGCCATCTGTGCTCCTCCATTACTGTCGACGCAAGTCTCGTTCCGATAAGACACGCTTGTAACTCCAGACGTGGTATCGTCTGCGTCTTCATCGGGGCTACTCTTGCCTTTGCTGCCGCTAATACCACACGACGTGATCCATCCTCGTACTCTACAAGCCAATAGACTGCTGTCGCGTAAGCAGACTCGCTAGCGTCGCAGAACACGTGCAGCTGCTTTCCAGTCACTCCCCCCGTCAAAGTGTAGAGGCGGGGTAGACGCAGACTGCTAAGTGTCTCTACGTTCCGCAGCCAAACGCTGAATTCCTTCGCTATTTCTTCAGGTAGAATCTCGTCCCAGCCGGTTTGTAGGCGCCACACTTCTTGCATAAGAATCTTCGCTCTTATCGTGTAGTAACTGAGCAGTCCCAGCGGATCAAATATTGACATAACCGCGCTCAACGCCTCTCGCTTGGTCGGCGCTTGCTCTAGCGTTTTCACCTTACGCGGCACTCTAACTAAGTCAGTGTTAAAACCCAATTCATCTGTACTGGCATTCCACACGAGGCCTAGGGTACGCCCCTGCTGTTCTCCACTTGAGCAGAGATGTTTCGACGCGTCCGCAGCACGGCATTCTAGTGGCAGCTTACGCATGACTTGCGCTCCATTGGAGTTGAACGCTGCGAGCGCAAATCCCGCCTGCGCGTGTACGTGCGTGACGTCTCTGACGGCGTTGCTTGCTTCTTCTTGTGTATCGAAACAATCTACCCAATCGTCCATGTAGTGGTTCTTCGTGATAGCTTCGTATGCCTTCGGGTACTCTGCTGCATGTTGCTTCGCATTGTGGTCTCTAACACTGTGCGCCAGAAACGGTGAGCTCTTTGCGCCAAAAATCATTGATGTCATCTTATACTTTTTAGGCTGCGCTGCTCTGTCCTCGCCTCTCCATAAAAACATTTGCGCCGGTTGGTCCTCTTGAGCAATCTTAATTTGCAGAAACATCTCCCTGATGTCCGCTGTTACGGCGATAGCTCGCTCTCGAAATCTAAACAGGATTCCAGCCAAGTCCCTCAGCAGATCGGGGCCTTCTAGTAGCGCGTCGTTTAAGCACACTCCGTTGCTTTTGGCCGCGGCGTCAAAAACTAGTCTAATCTTCTGTGGCTTGTTAACATTTACCACGGCAAAGTGTGGTAAATACCAGAGACGCGGGCTCTGTGTGTCGGCTTCTCGGCATTCCTCTGCGTAGCCTTTTCTAAACATACTCTCGATCTGGGCTGTGTACTTTGCTTTGAAGTCTTCAGATGCGTCCATCTTCCTTTCTATTGACGTGAGCCTCCGCCTTGCAGCCTCGTAGCTCGGCGGCATAACTGTGTTAACCTTGCGCCACGGCAATCCAACTTCATATCGCTGATTGACACATCTCACTGTTGACTCAAAGGCTTCTAAGGCGCGCACATCGTCAGGGTTCTCGCGTTCCTTTTTCTGAATGCCCAGCGAATCGATGTCGAAGTATGACTTCACCATGTTGTGTAATTCTTCGTCAGGTTGCGTAGACCGAGCTCTCCCATGGTCGTCGACGAACAACACCGTATCTCTCTCCCTTATGACTCGGGACGGCGCTCGACCATGTATCACCCACCCCAGTCTGGTGAGCGATGCTGCTGGCTCGTGGCGTTTGCCTGTCAACAGCTTCCTGCTTACTATCAGATGCCAATTGTCCGCGCCTATGAGGACACGCGGCTTGGCGTTTACATAACACACGTCACTCTCGTTCAGGTTACGCATGTGTCCATACTCTAAACAGCTCCGACCCACCGTTTGAGTATTCAAGCGGAGATTCTTCATTGTTCTCGCTTTCACCAAATGTTTCTCGTTGTTACTGGCGATCATTTGAAGCTCCACCTCTCTGCTCGTGTGTGGTACGCTCTGTGTATTCACACTGCATATGTGTAAGTCTCGAAGCGGGCCTTCTGCACCGACGTATTCCGCCACGTCCTGATCGATCAACGTAACCGTAGACCCTTCGTCAAGTAGAGCGTGTGTGTTTACTCTACCCCGTGGCCCCTCAATGACGATCGGACATACCTTCAACAACACCTTGGATGCCCCCACAGTATGGCTAACTGAGGCTACCACTTCTTGGTTGTGTTGACTTTCGCTGTTTTCACGCTCTGTGTGTAACAGCCTGTGATGACGTCGGTTACAGCCATTCTCATTACACATCGGTGCTTTACATTTGATTCGCCTGTGCTTATTGTTCAAGCATAGAAAGCATATCTTTTCTTCTTTCAACCAATCCCATCTTTGCTTTACCGTCATGGTTTTAAACTTTGTGCACTTCGACACTTCGTGGTCCCCGCCGCAACATAAACACGTCTTATCTTGTGCCGTCGTAGCTTTTTCCTCGGCTGTGGCGTACACACCAGTGTTTCGCTTCTTTGAGTTAGCCTTCTGCTTAGCTTGCACTTCTTTCTTCGCTGCACTGTTGCTAGGTTGCGACACGTATGCGAATCGAATCGCCTTATTCGCTTCCTCCATCAAAAACTGCGATAATGTCACGATCTCTGGCTCCGAGTAGCTTGCGTACCGCGCTGCGTAGTCGCACCATCTTGTTTTCAAGTGTGGGCTCAGCTTATCGACCACCTCTCGGGTCATCATCGGATTTCTGAGGTAGCTTTTATTATCTATGGAGTCCAGTGTATACGCGATGTTCTGTACCTTAATCGCGAACGAATTCAGTTCACTGGCTGTCGTTCCAACTCGCGGCAGGTTCTTGAGGTCGTCCAGTGCCCGATCAATGATCACTTCTGGCCTTCCATAGCATTGTTCTAGCGTTCGCATGATCTTGTCCGGATCGGTGGCACGGTATAACAACGCCGCTACTGCCTCCTTGGCTTCTCCTTTTAGACAATTCCTCAATCTAGCCAGGTTCTCGGATTTACTGTAGTTGCATGATCGCGTTGAATCTTCCATTGCAGCTTTAAATGGTAACCAGTCGTTCGTGTTTCCATTAAAAATCGGTAACTCAATAGCTTGACGTGGGGCCGGTCGCTTCGACATAATCCTCTCCAATGTGTAAGCAAGTCGTTCCGCCCCGTCCGTATACTCTTGGGGTCTCGCTGTACAATCATTGTTTGACTCGACCTGTCGCTGCACATCTTGTTGAATGTTGTTTACATCTTCATTTAATTCTATGCTCGGCGAATTCAAATGTCGGTTTCTATCCACTTCTATATTACGCGCATCTTTTTCTTTGCGTCGCGTAAACAAATGCCTATTTCTTTCATTCCTCTCTTCACGGAGGGTAGGAACGCTACAAGACATCTCGGTTGTGGGTAGTTGCATGTTTACATCTTGACGCCGGGACTGGGCTTGATCCAACCAGTCATCCACCCTCGCTAGGGTCTCACCGGCGGGTAGGCTCTCACGGTCATCTTCATCTGTTGTATCCATTATCGTAGCGATCTCAAATTCTAATCTCTTCTGAATTAGATTCTTTTCAATAGCCGCCAACTGCTCGGCTGCTCTCAACTCGGCTTGCTTTAAACGAGCGGCGACGCTTGACCTATTTGACGACGGCGGCGGCCTTATCCTAGGCGCGTCGGCGTTAGCGTCGTGACGTCTCTCTGCTGCAGTTTCCATTCGTCCGCCTTCTGCGGGTAGTTCAGTCTGTCGTAACGTACTCGCGGTGGCTTGCACAGACGGTGATGCGGGTGGCTCTTCAAAGTTGCGTAGTCTTGAGTCTTCGGCTTCCATTTTCCCAGCTTGGCTGCGCGTAGTCGGCATCTTCTTACTTGCTGCCCCTACTCCTATCAATCCCAAACAGGTACACTACCAAGGGGAGCCTGTCTGGGGATGGATGGTCGTGCAGGATCGGAAGGGAGGTACCGCCCGGCAGAGAGTGTACGCATCCGTGGGGTGCTCAGTTCTGGCTGGAATGTCCAGAACCCTCCGCAGTGCCTACAGTCCGGCCCCCACGCTTACGCACACCGTACCGGCGCCGGTCGGACTTGTTCACAATCGCTGGCGCGATATGTGGCAGCTCGCCCGAAAACTGCACCGCCTGGGAATCGGCGTTAAACCCGAGACAGACACCGTTTGGCACCGTTAGGTGGTGAATGCCCGAGCCACGGAACACCCGTGTAAATGTGATCGTCTCTCCACAGGAGTATAGGCCGATTCGCGGCTCCTGGTTACACTGTGCTTCGGCGTAGATCCCTCGGCGTATGTGCTAACCAAAGCACAAGTCGATGCCGCGTTGCTGATTTCTTCTTATATCCGGATCGCAACGGACCAGACGATCCGGATCGCAAGGACCAGACGATATTGACTACAGGCAGGCTGAGTCAATTTTCCGACGATCTTTCCTTCGATGTGTAGACTGTAGATTCCAAATAAAACTCTTCTTTTTGAGATCGGTGACCGTGAGAGCGCGTACGATCTGGCCCGCTCACGGCCCTTTATTTAACCAAAAATACATGTCTGACTTATCGACTAATACAGATTAGTTACAAACAAGGACGGACACATAACATCATCTGCGTATTCCTTCTTACGTTTTTGTAACCTACCTACATTAATCGTGATAAAATTCCCATTCGCAACAATCCACTCTATGGGTTTCCTACCTACCCTCAGAAAGTGCGATATGGGGGACAGGAAATTCGAAGGCTTTACCGGCCTCGCTCCACCTGAGCGAGACAGCCTACTAGGGTCTCCCTCGCCCCTGTACCAAACTACCTACATATTTCTTAATATTTCCTAGCTAGTTAATTGTTACCCTACCTGCCTACCTAATTTGCAAATGGGAATTCCTAACTAACAGGTTTCTTATTATTGAAATAAAACGAGCCCTAAGCTAATTACAATGCTTACTCGCTATGGCCCTAACAGAAAATTATATTTATTATCATCAAAAATCCTTACAAATAAATATAACTAAACTTATTACTAAACATGATTGGGTGTCCGTAACAACGCGGTAACAGTCACGACAAGCGCACTTTTGAATAATTAATGAAAAATAACTGTTTAAAAATATTACATCAAGATGTGATGTAAAGGAATTCCAGTTTGTTTACATTTGCTTTTAGCTACGGTCGGTGCCGTGTCGTGATTAAATCATTTATTTGCCTTTACAAATCGCTAATCGAGATGGAGGCAATTACTTTTATTCAGAAATGATTGTGAAAGGAGACGATGGTTAAGCATTTGGTAGAGAAGCATGGATCTTACGAGGTTGTAAATTACGTATACAAATTAATGATGCGCTTAGGTTAATTCGGAGGGAAGTAGGTTGTCCGAGTGAGAATAATAAAATGGCGGGCACAATTAAAACGTTCATTATCAAGGCTCCCACGGCCCGCACACGCACTTATGAAACGCGGGCCATGCTTACTTTTGGATTGTATGGTCCAAATTGTGGTAAAACGACTTGAATAATAAGTCCACAAACCACACACTAAGGTACTTACAGAGACAAACAAGAATGTAGATAAATATTAAATCTTTGGATTAACTAAATTATTTTTTTGCTGCCAATTAGGTATACCCTGTTTATTTACACAAATTTTAAAAATCATTAAATGATAAAGCTCGGCAAGCTTAAAGCACCTAAACTGAATTCTAGTATTATCTTTTTAGGCAAAAAATTAAAACGCTTAAAAGCTATTGAATGCACCAAACAAAACGTTTGTTAAAGTCACCACAGTTTTATCTAATCTCATGTTATGTCACTAAACTTTATTTAAGTCACCGAAGAATTTAATCTGTCATCACCTTCTTACCGAGAATGCGGATTATTGTCTAAATATTATAAATTGGCATTAATTTTCTGTTTATGCAAAACTTTGACAAGGGTCAGTACCCGTGCAATTATGTAACACAATTGTCTCGTCTATGTCATCCCTAAGTAAATAAATCTCTAGTTAAAGCCTCTATAAAGTACAATGTTCATGATTCTGTCTAGTTTGATAAATAAGTTAATTACAAAATCCTCACAATGGTATGAACCATAGGCGTGTATAACCACCAACATAATTTTACCACTTGCCATTCCATTCCACCATCATGTCATTTCGCCACAAATTTTGACAGTTCATGCACAGTGGCTGCGCACAATCATCTCTCCGACAAAGAAAATAAGAAAGGCAATATGGCGATATCAAAAGAAAGCTAGACTACCGTGACAGTTTCCACGACACATCGGGGTCGGCCATTGTGGCAAGCTCATTGTATACTTGTTTAATTGCACGCATTAACTTAAATTGGTGCTAATTTAAGCATGTACCCCAGTAATATATAGCTAAGTCTTTTTTTTAAGCAGCAAACATTGTTCTTTAATACAATTGATTTGAATTGTTCGCATGTGATAACTCATCTTGGGTTTATATCATACATATGTATTATTGCTTCTATATGTTTAAAGAAAAATAGATTCATGCTTATCAACAGTACCAGTAGACTGTTGTTGTACGTACTCGTAAGCTTGACATTATACACCATTTCCTAAACAATTTCTCCTTAATAGAATACAAATGCGTTATTAAATCTTTTGAGATAGTTTTTTTTAAGGCGGTGTAGTTAATTAAGCCTCCTCCTTTCTTAAAGTCAGTCAAAAAGAACGAAATCAAAATGCAAAACGCCATTTCCTGTTTATTTGATCGCAGAATCATTGTCTACAGACTATTATTTGTTCCCGAAGAGAAATGATTTGGGTAGTGACCATCTCATGACGGGGATCGATAGCTCCCGCGACGACGGTAAACGGGTGGCTAATGATCGCTATCTATCGATCGTGGAGCGGATTTATTCTGGTCCCAGCTCGTAAATTATGTAGGCTACCTACACCACTGTGGGTGTAAGCTGGTTATTTGCAGCCCTTGAAGATTTTAGTTGAGGCATAGTTGAGGTAAAGGAAAAGATGTTGGGCTTGAATAGTCGTTTAATTTAAATTGAAATCCATATTATTTTATTAATTTACTAATAACATTATAAAGCTGATGAGTTTGTTTGTTTGTTTGAACGCACTAATTTCAGGAGTTACTGGACCGATTTGAAAAAAAAATGTGTTGGATAGCTTATTTATCGAGAAAGTAAGCCATCCTCGGGCTTGAAAACAACAGGATACGACTTATAAAAGCAAAGCAATAATAAAAAATGTTGCGAAAACGGGGGAAAACCATTCCTTTTGAGAGTTTTCTTTGCGTACACAGCGTTAACCATTTAAGATACATTCCGCGGCAGCATACTCGTATGTCTATCTGATATGAATAACAAACTTATTTATGTTCATAAATTTAATAATATTTCAAAGGTGTTATGATTTGTTATTAAAATAAACAATTCATCATCACGAGCATTTAATTTTGATCAAAATTTCCCATAACATCATTTGTTTTCAAAAAATATATTAGTTATCACATTTTTAAAATAACTCCACGTCAAACACGACACGCGCTTGCGCTAACCTTTATGGTTTCTGACCTCCTACTTCCAATGAAAATGTGTTGTACGTTTATTTTAAGGAAAATCCGAAATTTACGCGGATGACGCCGCGAGGTACTGCTAGTAATTATTAATATTGTAATCATAAAATCTTTTTTAGGCTTCCATTACCTTTCCCTTGTATGATTTACGGATTTCGATATTGTTTTTTGTTGTGTACACATTGTTTTGATTTAGAACTTGTTTTTGTATACATTATCCAGGAATTTAGATCTAGTATGAATTTTGTTTTAACTTGTTACACGTTCTTACATGCTGTCATCCTTCACGAGTACGCTTTGTTACTCGTAAGTTAACATTTGGATTACATAAAAATAATAAAATAAACCAACACATAGCAATCACCATAATCTATAATGTGTACAAATACCGGCCAGTCTACCCAATTTGAGGAATAACATAAGCTCGCTAGACCGGACAGATTAAATATTGGATCACGTGCGAAACGGTCAGGGTCAATATTGGTTTACTCCACAATCCTACATAGACCCGTTTATCAGAATTGATACTTTTTCTGTTAAAGTTTGTATGCCATTTATCGGTATTGAAGGAATGATGACAAACAAATTATACAAGTTCTGTTTGTGTATTTTTTACGATCAAACTTCAATAATATACGTATTTTATGATCGAAATGCGTTTATTTGCCAAATGGAAATTATGTTGGTTAACGCAATACACACAACTTTAAATCGTTGCACAGTCACAAGAGAACACCCAGTAATATGTTGATGATTTTATTACTGTGTTCAACACGCACCGATACTCAACGGGTGAGCCTATCATTATTAAAAAGCTTCTAACGTAACAGAAACTCATTATGTTACGAAAATTTTCATTTCGCTAATGACGGTGCACACTGATGCTACTTACTTTGTTAGGGTCTCGTACCCGAAGATTTTACTACAAAACACCTGCTATCAGTTTATATTTTTGAATGTACGAGTACTGTGATTATTGTTTCATCGAAACCAAAATAAAAAACCGACCAAGCGTGAGTCGGACTCGCACACTGAGGGTTCCGTGCCAACTTTAACTGAATTAGGGAATCCACTTACTTCCACTTAGCTAAAATACCACAATATTTTTGTTGACAGCAAATATAACTTTATTTTTCATAGTGTTTGTATGAAGAACAAAGTTATGTTTGCGGTTGTTAAAAATGTGCTATATCTCAAAAACTACTAGTTCGATCCCGTCCAAACTAATTTTCGTTGAAAGTGTTTGTTAAGATCTACATCAGATTTTTATCGCTTAGTATAAAAGTTAGAGGGGGAGGGGAGACGCCCATTTTACCACTTTGGAAGCGTCTATCTATCAAACGTTAGACTTTAAAAGAAATGGTTGTAGGAACCTCATGTCTCGTGTCATTTTAAAAGACCTATTCAAAGATACTCCACATGCATAGGTTTTTTTTTCGGATTTAGTTTCATGTACATTATTTTTTATTGTTTGTATAAGAATCGTAAAACAGTTAACAGGATACACCTTCTCACCAAATTTCAACAGTTTGATGCTTATAGTTACAGAATAAAGTGGCTGAGACAGACAGACTTGACGAAACTATAAGGGTTCCGATTTTTGCCATTCTGCTACGGAACCCTAAAAACTTAAGTACATCCAAAATAATGTGCATGTATGAACTAGTAAAATAGATTGTGCGGAACCTTTTGCATGCGTACATCTCACAATTGACCAGTTTTTTTGCGTTCTCTTTACATAGCTCACATAATGAAATAATGACCTAATCCTTTCAAATTAGTGTATTTATCATCTAGAGGGGAACAATTCTTGGAATGGCTCCTAATACGAGGCGAACACGGCATATTGGATAACAAGCGAGGATACTGAGAAACCGTTTCTGCCACGTTCGAATCGCACATCAACATTATCACAGACAATTTGCTTTGTCGGTCTGTTGGTTTTGTCGAGTGCGGGGATGTGATGTAGGTTGTTTATACGCTATTGGCACTTTGCTCCATTTGTACGCGTGTTTCAGATACTTTTCATTTCAAACTAAGAAATATATTTGTACTACTAAGATATGAACGATCATTTTAGTAGACTTTTAAATATACAATAATTGAATAAGAGCCATTGATCTAGACAAATGATATCGTGAAACTGTCAGTTACGAGTAGGTACGTCATGAAAACCATATAAAAATAATATCGAATTCTTTGGTTTGAAAGGACAGGCGGCTTTTAATAACTGTATATTTTATCAAAGATGCCTCAATATTCAGTTAGTTATTAAGACCGATTTTACAAACGTCAGATAAGACTTATCTGACTGAATAGTACAAAATGGTAGATTTTTAAAAGACATTTACATAAATGATTGCTGACAAATAGGTGACATTTTACGACGAATGTTCCATATCTGACGTTGGTAAAAATCAGGCCTTAGTCACTTTATTTTTGATTGTCGCCAGTTTAGTGGATTACCTTATTTACAGCGAAGACGTAGAACATTCTCACACAGAGCATGGAAATGTAAGATAAAGTAAGTTGGCGCATAACTGACTAGTTGCGAACAAAATTGCCGCTTCGAACTCGGAAATCGGCGCACACGCACCGCACAAAGGAGCGGGCTGGACGCACCAACTATTGTACATCTTCACGGAATATATTGCCGGGGCACGCTTACGGTAGGCGTGGTTTTAGCAGCACAGGTGGGCATTTTAGAGATGCATTTTAGCAAGATATTGCTTAAAATTAAGGGTTACTCTGACCAAAACAAGATCATGATTAGCGATACTGCCGGTTGTTGTATCAGGAGGTTTTTAATGATCGACGAGATGATCTCATGAATGTTTTTTCTTGTTGAAAGTTTGGTCTAGCGGGCATGTGTATGTCTTATGCTGCGTTTGTTTTCTATCGTTATCTTATTTTGGAGTGTTTCTAATCACTAGCTTAATAAATTGTAATAGTTTTCCAATCCAATGTTAAGCCGCTGTATTACCGATCAAATGACGTAAGTCTTTAGCTGCTCACTTTAATGTAATCCCAGTACTTTAATACAAATGCTTTAGACCTGCGCCTCGGAATGTGGCTTATATGTAAAGCTATCCCACCGCACAAGCTTTTAATAGCCACTGCGCGAGTAATCCAAAACTAAATGTAAACGAGAGTCCGTGTCTGAGTTTGTAAGTCGGTGCCTATATTATTAAATAGACCATATCTTGCAATCTGTCGGCTCTGAATGGATAATAACGCAGAGTCCGGCCGGCTCTTCTAACGCGGGTGGAATCCGCCCCTTGCACCAACGAGGAATTGAACCCGGTACTTTTAACTCTAATTGCTTACATGTTTTTGCGATTCGCCTGAATTCACGACTTTAGCCGGGCAGCTCAGTAAAAACTATTTAATATTGTTACGACCAAGCATCAGGCTTAAAGCCCGCAATTTAATTATACTTAAAGGATTAAATAAAATAGACTTGCTTTTTAAATAAAGGAATTTAGACTTTAATTTCAAACATTTTATGGTCTTACATTTGAAATGAGATTCTGTACTAAAACTGTGAAACTTATTTATTTAATTTTCAACTACATATTTTCCCATAATCAAATATATTAATAAGATAATCAAATATTGCAACAGTTTTAATAAATTAGAACTGCGGTTCATAACTTCGTAAATTAATGAAGATTTCAATTAACATTAGATAAATGATCATTTGTTCAGAACTATCATTACTGAACCCGATGTAATTAAAAGTAACGTTGATTAAATTGATAGAATGACAGTCACAAGGACAAAAATATAACAAATTGATCACATAGAGATGTGATTGATAGGTGAATATCACAAGTTCACAATAAGTTCTTCAATTAACCACTGACGTGTTGCAAGACCTAAGGGTGTACACATATCGATATTTTTTTACCTAATAATAAATAATAAACGGTTTTACGCCATAAAAATTGCATAAAATATTTACAATAGTATGAAACACTCTGCTGACTTTACTTGCGTTTTTTTTTTATTAAGAGCCTATGTATACGTCCTTCCTACTTCCCTCATAAACTACGAATAGTAGTACACTGTATAACTTGATAAAACATTTCGAACAGATACACAACTCACATTAAATAAGTGATACTTTATAATAAAATTGCCATTTTTTACTTCATTTTTTATGCAATCATTGAAACAAAGGTTTTCTTAATGGACAGCTTCATTCACCGATCGAAAGTTATAAATATCGATAGCAGTGTGGCATCCTTATCTTCTCGGCTGAATAGATTCATCATCTTCATCTGAATGGTGCACTAAATTGCCACGGCCACGCGAATCGCCTATTAATCTTATTTTTGCTTTTGTTCTTATCGACCATTGCTGATGAGATGAGAACAGATTTTAGGCATGCTTAGCTATTTGCACTGTTGTATTAATAACTCTCTCTCTCTTTTCATGGGGTCCATGACCTCTTTGGCTAAAGTTAAATTGTGTAAAATTATTAATTATTTTACAGTTGTTAAACGACGCGTTGTATATGGTAGCATCACCTCCGATCCCACCATCATCATGACTATTACCAGCCGTATGATGTCCCTTGCAGAAGGCCCCGTGTTCTTTTTAGCAAGCAGTTTGCATCTATAGCGATCCTGCCTACTTCATTGAAATTATTTGTTCAAAAACTACAGCACTTATTTGCAAACAGCTTCAGTCTGCAGTTGTCTCTGTGTAGCGACCTAAATATGGCCTTTCCAATTCCACCGTCTTAATCTGAAAGGTCAAGGTTACTCTGTATATTTCCTGTGTAGGTACTATAGAACTGAATCGATACTTTAATTGCATGCGCAATTCAATAAAAAAATGCTATTGTTTAGTATGGTTGTTTGAGTTGTTTTTGTCGTTATACTTATAGGGTAATGTATACGTAACAACCACGTAAACGTAAAAGCAAATTTTAGAATCATATACAAAACGTTATTTTTAGACAACGGGGCCTTAATAATATCAATCTTTTTCGAATTAAGCACATCACTGCCTTGAATTACTGCGCTTAGAAAAGACATCAACGAACTCAGTATATAACTAGCCCAGGGAAACTAAAAAAATATAAATTAAAAAATGTCATAAGAAAAGTGTCGCTATCGTTATCAATATTTTTAAAAACAATTAATTCACACACATTTCACAGTAAACCCATTAGCTATAAATTCAATTAAACCTCGCTCCTCTTGTGATAAACAAGGAACGCATAACTTATTTACGACAAAACTGTATCGCTGAGCCGAGTAACTGCGACTTGAATCTATAAATATTAGTTTACTAATAGACACTTGGTCTAACACGCACAGAAAATTCATAATCTTTGACAGCGCGCAATGTACTAAAAAGTAGGAGATAATTTTTCGTAACATCACCTTGTAGCGGGTATATCTGAGATTGGATCTAAAGGTGATCACATGAATTCTTGGGCACACCGCTCGGGCTTGTAGATGTTATCTAAACATCTTAAATTATTGTCCGATGCCTGGCTAGTCGCTACCATCTAGCTATACCGAGCTGACTAGCAAATGACCCAACCACGCTTCTGGATGAGCCACATATTTCTTATCTTCGATTTCAAATTTATTCAATGTTGTTCTTTAGCGATATTTTATTTTCAGCTCGTTAACATTTTCTGCTTGTGTTTTAGACCGTAAATAAAATAAATTGGCAGAGATTTTATGCAACTATTTGCGCTATGAAACACACTTTTTTTGTTGGAGTAAAGCTTTGATATTTGATTATCGAAAGTGTATATACCATTTTACGATTTTATTTTTCTTACTGTCAAAGCATGTGTGTGATTTCTTTTCTGAGATGCCTATCGTTACGTCATTATAATCACTTTGAGCTTAAAATAATAAACACTCCCAAATGTCATAAGCTTTAAATGGCTAAACTAATCAGAACCTGTCTCCAAACAGACATAGGTCAAGCGTCCAGTATGACATCATTCCGTGTAAACAAAAAAGGTCATCCATGTTCGCTACATTTCGCAAGTGCGGAGCTCATTCTGTGGTTATTGCTATCCGCGTTGAAAGCTCGCTGGCACACCTCCCTAATGCCGGTAAGATAAAATTACTAGCTAACCCACCGAGAGTGCTTAGAACCTTCGTGTTCAAATTACGATAAATAAAAAAAGTTACAGCGAGATGGTTTGATTTCTTTTTCATTGCATTTTTGTAATGGCCAGTGGCATTCGCAATTTAGACGTTATTTGATATTCCTCATTTTGAAAACTAGTTTTCATGATTTAGATGTTGGAAGCTCATGATGAAGCTCTATACGATTTACGAAGGCTTATTTTTCTTGTGAAATAGTCACCATAGCAGAATAAAGTTTAACCGCAGAAATGTTTAAGCTCATTCTGAAGAGAAAAGTTTTAGATTGGAATTTACAAAAGAAAATCAAAGTGCAAGTCTCAGAGTAGACTTGTTATCCTCATTACTATAATGCTGCCTCCAGCAAATGTCTACATAAATAGAAGAAGGCATTCTCATGGGGCTTATTAAGATCGTTATTTGTGGTCTTGTATGTGAATTATCTGCTTCCATCAATTATTTTAATATTAACACTGTTTTATTATGTCATATGTCACGTGACAAAATGACGAATTGATAATACATGATGTACTCTGATTTATAAAATGGAATAGTCAATCACATAAAAGCACAAAAAGAAATGCAAGTACGACCTATTTTTAAAGCAGCATGGTAACAAAACTAAACTAATATCTCAATCGATTCTGCATTTAAGCACGCCAGTGCCTCGTAGTAGTGTCACAATAATTAATTTTAGATTTGTTTATTAATTCGTTGTCAGGGCCCGGGCAGTTGGAACGCGGCACGAACAGGTTTCAGGCAGTGTGTCTAAGCTTAGATAATGATATAAACACACTAAGGAGTGGCAAGGGAAAAGGAGAACGGGTAAAATTTACCCAATAGGCGCGGCCTGTAGAAAATGCATTTAGTTATGGTATAATCAAAAAAATCTTACAGAATATCCATTAGTCGGATATATTAAGTAATACTAATATTACAACCTCAATTTCATCCACGATTGCTTAGTTGTGAATTTATTCTGCAGCACCATTCGTTTGCAACTTTCTGAAATGTTGGATTATGTCGTATGTTAAATCTTACTACCTACCTAGCAATTCTGAATAAAGAGTACAGGGGGGCTTTTTTTATTACTTTCATCGTAGATGGCGTATTTGACGGATTTTAAAAAAAAAAACTCAATTTAGTGAGTACTCACGTCTATATTTCGCATGGTTTTCGTTGATATTTTATTTGGTTTTGAACGAAATTTACACGCCATAACCAGTGATTTAAAAATAGAGCTCCAGGGGGCAATTCTCGTGCAATTCGTATACGAAAGAAGTTCACTGATCGAATTTTCTTCGTTGAAGAAAAAAATGTTTTTGATATCACAGGATCACGATTTCTATGTATTTAGATTTTGTTCGTGAGCTAGTTTAGATATCATACTTGATTTTTTAGGTAAAAAGGTTAACCTGGCAAATGAATTACCACACAAAAAAAAGTTCGATTGCCGCGAGAATCGTCCCTCAGGGCTAGAATTTTTTAGTCACTCGCGTCATAATGGCGTGTGTATTAATTGGTAAATTATAGTTTTTCCGATGAAAATTTGTGTTATTCCACACCCGAGTGATTTAAATAAGATAACTGTTTTTTTGAAGTATCAACGTCTATATTTTGCGTTATTTCCTTTGATTTTTAACCCTTTAACAGCTGACTATTACGATTTGTCGTATAATTTGTCCGTACTCAGTACGTGATCGGCTGTTATTCGTTAAATTTAATTTTTAATTCGTTTTCGAACGACATCACACGCCATATTGAAGGGAGTAATTAAAAAAGAGGACCCAAACCGTTCGTATTGCACCGCACTCCTTTGATCGATTTGAGCTCACTAATAAATACAATAGCTCGAGAGCAGAGGTATGGAGATACAACGGCATTGCAGCGCTAAAATAGCTTCAGCACAAGTGGAATAAATTACCGGGTACTGTTGTATTTGAACCATGACTGATGCAATATTAGTGTCAAACATTAAAAACATGATTTTGCACTTGACGTTCAAGTTTATTTAACAATTGCAACACATTCGCCTCAACTGTTTCTGCCTCACCCAATGGTTGACTGGTAGAGAATGCTTTAAAGCATTAAATCCACCATCTACACTACATTTAGTTTGTGCAATAAAGAATATATAAAAAATGACATAGTATAAGTATAATTAGTAATTTACTACTTAGCCTTTTACATGTTACCCGTAAAGCGCTCAATACATAAATAGATAGGTAACTCTTTATTTCATGACATACATTACATTGTTAAGTGAAAGCAAAAAACATTCGTTTCTACAACCTTTCTGTATTTAAGTTCTGTTCTGTCCGTTCTTGTTTCAGTTAATCATAATTAGACGTAGCCACTATGTCAACTGATTACTGATGTCCACTGCAAAGCATCGGCATCCTTGCGTGTGTCCTGAGCCGGACAAAAAAGGCTAAAAGTCCACATCGCTTTCAGGAGGTAACCACAATGTCAATGATAGCCTGGATACAACAAAATGGACATATCATTGGTGCTTTATTTTGAAATGCACAACTCACACTCCTAAGTATCATAGCATTTATTTTACCAGTGTGAACATTCCTACATCAGCCGTTTTTTATAAAGTAGAAAATTGGACATAAAGCTTTATAAAGACATATAGCATATTATCTAATCATCTTCAGCACAATATCTAGTCTTACAAAGGATAGAGACAAAGCAGTTTCATAGTTTATGGTGCTAGCTGTAGTATTACGGCCTTCTTAAGACTTCAGTATTTGGGTATTCAAAAAACTAGTTTTCTGCCTTACTTATGAGATAGATTATTGACTCTATGAGTAGACTCATGATTGCATAAAAAAATGATATCAGTGTTCTTACAATAAACTTGTTTAAAGGCAGCAAGTGTAAGGAGATAATTAAATTAAATTAAAATAATTAAATTAAAATTATGGACACCAATAGATACCAAAGTAAGTAGCTCACGCACTTGTGTTATGGAAATCTGAAACTATTGACAATGTACTTACAACAATATACGTTTACTTACTTACTTAAGACAAGGCCTGAAGTTTAACAAGAACATAAATCCCGGTAGGTTTACAACATAAACCTTGTACTTAAATTTTTATTTTTCAGGTTTTTCGACGTATTTGTACCAATTGATTGTGGTTACCGCCAAAGCAGCGAGGCATCGCGCAGAGCAGCGTGGGCGCGGCGCCTGCGGCGTCCTATCTCCGTGAACAAATTATAATTTCAAAATCACCATCGATTTATGCGCGCGCGCATCTGAATAAAGCGCTGCCCCATTTTACGCTGTTTATCTTACTGTTGTTTCTCGATAGGAGTGTTCGCATTTACGCGTCCGGTGGGGTGTCAATTTGTTGGGGGAAAAGAATGTGTTTACGACTTTTCATGTTCGTTATCCGTCGAGTTTACTTTTGTGTTTTGTCTTACATCGAAAGTAAATAGATCAGAACTTATGGAAGAGTAGATATCACTAACACAATAATATCGGCAAAAACGGAACCCTAATAGTTTCGTCATGTCTGTCTATTATCAGTATTACAAAGTTGAAACTTAGTAGGTAGATGTATCCTGTTAAACCCTTTACGATTTTCGATACAAAAATTAAAAAATAATGATATTTAAGGAGGGGGGCTCTCATATATAAAACTAAAACCTAAAATATTTTTATTTTCAAACCTATGTGTGTAGGCTGTCTATGGATAGTTTTTTTTTAAGTGACATCGAAGTTCCTAATACTATTTTCTCTTAAAGTCTAACGTTTGAGAGATAGACGCTTCCAAAGTGGTAAAATGGGCGTCCCCCCATCTAACTTTTAAACTAAACAAGTGTAAATTTTGGAAAAATACATAATATAGATCTTGACAAAGACTTTCAACGAAAATTGGTTTAAACGAGATCGAACTAGTAGTTTTTGAGATAGTGCACATTTTCAATAACCGCAGCCATAACTTTGTTATTCATAGAAATACTATGAAAAATAAAGTAATATTTGCTGTCAACAAAATATTATGGTATTTTGGCAAAGTTAATCTTTCATTCAAGTAAATTGGCACGAAACCCTTAGTGTGCGAGTCCGACGCACTTGGCCGGTTTTTTATCTCTATTATAGTTATTTACAACATTTTATATATATAGGGAATATATATGTCATAGGGAAACGAAGTTCGCCGGGACCGCTCGTAATCTAAATTTGCTATTATATTTGCTCAATTAATGACAATATACAAACTAATGTAATAACTTTGTGTCAACAAAAGAATGAATCTTCCTTTGATTACTGAGGTTCTTTAAACTTTAGTTTGAATGTATGCGTGTAAGAATTTGCCTAGATCATTTAGTACTCCTCCATTCTGTATAACTTCCGACAATATACAAAGTAACATTAAGTGAAGAGAAAATTCATTACCATTCAATGACATAAGTAATGTTCAATGAGCCATCGCAAATGCACAAGAAAGGGGTTCAATGGAAGTTCCCGATACGTTATCATAATGAAAAGCGTTAAGGTGATCAACGGCAAATAGTTATTAGATATCAAAAAGAATAGTAAATGAGCAATTTTTCTACAAAAACATGTTAGCAAAATCAATTCAAAAAATCTTTGGTAAAGGCAAAAATCTTATCGTAAAAGCCGACCGCGGCACCTCGAATGCCACATTTTGGCACGCCGTCCTTTAAAAACATGATATCGCCTTTACTTATTTTTGGTTACACGGATTTGATTTACTCCATAAATCAAAGTTCGTTCTTACATTAATCTTCTAAGGTCGAAGGTCACATTCTTCAATTGCCAGTAAAAAGATCTAGTGCATTCCAGTTCCTGGAATGCTAGTAGATAATATAGTGATAAATTATAATTAATTCATACAACTAGCGCAAAGTAATCGAACAATGTAACAATGACTGACTATTTAAAACTAATATGCACTTTAAGCACGCAATCTCTGAAGTATTTGTTTTAAAATGGTGAAGTAGACAATTAATCTCTGGCCACTCATACCTCCAGTTGCACCTTAAATGCTGCATAACATTACTTTATAGCACTGCTCTATTCGAAATGCCAAAGCGGTTGCCTTTGCCTTCACCTAACTAAGTTATACGACCTCCGAGCGCAGAAATCGCGTAAAGCGGAGCACACACTGCACTTGATAAATCAGACTGACCTACATTGATCGACGTTTAGAGATGCAGACACATGAGTGGATGAAGCAATACATTGTGACACATTTAGTTGTAACGAAGTACGAGTAAGTAGGTATTTACTTGAATCAGTACGTTAACGTCAACAGCGACCATCTTGTTACCTGAGGTCTACAGCATTTATGTACGTGAATACATTCATAGTTTATACTAATGACTGCGCCCAGAGAAATTTTACCTTTACCTATTAACCTTTTAAGAACAATAACAAGCACATTCGTTGATCATATCCGTTTCATTTAATTTAAATTCCAGCCATGGCATCTTACTAATTTAGACACGTACCACAGGGGTATCAAGTTTATCTAACAACGTATTTCCTATCACACAATGTGATTGCAAAACTTACGACTTTTTAAATTAAAATAAAAAGTATAAAAGTTGTGAGCGAAATGTTTCCTAGTCACTGGCTTAGTAGTCAGTACCTATCAATGACTAGAGTTGAGTGAAATTTAATCAATTAAAAGAGCATCTTTGCTATGCTCCTATTAATACAAACGCAATGAACGACTTACAATTTCCTTATTGAATTCCAGGTTTAGAACCAAAGGCTGTTTGAAACATGCAGGAACGAGTTTTGAAACTACTTATAAGCAGCTAACTATTACATGTTTAATTTAGAGGTGATAATACACACGATTGAGGGTGATTAGGATTTGAGGTTAAGTACAGAGATAGCCCCGCGTAAAATGTTTCCTAGTCACCGACGATGTTTCAGTATCTCGAGCGCCGCGCTCATATGTATTACCTTATTATAAAAGGCGTGCAGTTAAAAATACTTTATCTAACTCTAGGAATAGCTCAACAATCTAGACGAGTTACGGGGAGGCATGCAATTCCCAACCCTCCATTAGCGTCTATCATTCCATATCTATGGGCGAACGAAACCAAGCGCTGACAATCGACGCGTCGTCACATCTTATGGAGTGAGATAAGTTCCGTCATGCATTCTATAGAGTTAAAAGCATTCGTAAATTGCGAACAACTATTGACCTGACATTGCTTATAGAATTAATGGCTTATGGTTATGATACGTTATAGGTTTTAGTGGCAATATACATGGAGATCGTGATTCATCGGCTCGGAGTCGATCTTCGTTTTGCAAGTCATATAGCTGAAAGTGGTGATACGAGGTCAATGCACTCAACTGTTTTCTAGACAGTTTACTCCTAATTTTGCTGTTTAGACATTGAAGAATTGGGGGAAATACACGTCGAGAGGTAATTTGCATTGAATGAGTACGGTTGCTAGCTAATATCAGACGTATTGTAGTCAACGTAAATCCCGTTGATCGCTTTACGAGAGAGAGATAACAAAACTTTAAAGTGGCAAATATACATAATATGAAAAAAAAAACCTTACCTTACAATTTTAATTCTGCCTTAAGGTTAAAGCAAATCTACCTACCCGGCACGGGAACAGCACGAGAAGCACAATACGTAAAGGGACCAGCAACGCCCCGGATGGGAACGGAACCGGAGAGCGAACGCCTCGCCTCGAATCGTGTTTGCTACAACTTATGACAGTTCTTCTTGTGAATGATAGCCCATTTAACAGGGTGGACGGATAGTCGTCAACCAGCGGGCGATGCGCCGTAAGTGCGTTTCAACGCATGCGCCGCTGGTCGAGAGTGGGTCCCGGGATGTTCTCGATCCGAAGTGATGACGTTACGAAGTTGATATATGTGATGTTGATAAAATACTGAACGCCTCGAGTTCATACGGTGCTGTCACCGTGATGGGTTGATCGGTGGACTTAGACCTTTAATCGACATTTTTCTTTAACAGATTCTACACTCAAAAAGCAAGTTCTACTCACATCATGCGTGGTATCTCCTCGATGGAACCGCTCCTCCGTCTCTCTGACATGCTCGGTGACGTTTCTGGTGAGGACCTTGCGGTCTTTGCTCTCCCGCACCTTGCCGTCAGGGTTGGCAACCACGCGAGAAGAGACCAGCACCTTGGTTCCAGCTGGAGCTACTACACCGTCGAGGAGCAGGCCGTCTGGTTCTAATGAAGAGGAAAGAGGATGAGGTGTTATTTTGCAGGTAAGTTCCTTTTTCGTTTTCGCTCTTAAGTTAGAAATAAATAAACCTTGTAAGTTAGTTAACATCTTTCAAAACGTAAATACACTCCAAACTACCTATACTTATATTATAAAGCAGATGAGTTGGTTTTGTTTGAACGCGCTGATCCCAGGAACTACTGGAACGATTTGTAAAATTCTTTTTATTTTAGTAAGTTTATTTATCGAGAAAATCTTAAGGCTACAACATCACGATAAGACTTATAAGAGCAGAGCAACAACGAACAATCTTGCAAAAACGGGGTACAAATATTCCTTTTGAGATCTTATTTTGCGTACGCAGGGTTTATGATACATAAAAATCATTTGTGACGGGACTGTTCCGCTTTAAAAGTTCTACGATAAAGTCGGCGACAGCATACGTCTATCTGATATGGTGTACTCACTACATTTAGGTTCATAAATTTGATAAAAAATAATGTACTTTTTTCACAGGTGTTTTGTTGCATACGGGTATTTATTCGTATCAAATTAAACATATCATCATCATGAGCATTTTATTTTAAACAAAATTGCCCTTAACATTATTTAATTTCAATAAATATCTCCATCACAATGATATTCACCAAAAGAATGATCGCAGCTTCCGTACAAAACACGCTTACGCTAATCGCTATGGTTTTGGCCTCTTACTTCCAATGAAGTATATCTTTTGCAAAGAAAGGCAAAGTTTGCATGTCCTGTAGAGGTTTATATAGGTATAGCTGTAAGCAAAATCTTTATAGTTGTAAGCAAAACCTCTACGTCAATTTGTAAAATTTTCGAGATTTTTATAATGAAAAACTGATGTGTTGGATATTTTATGACATTATTGCTATTCAATTAACGTACACATCATCAATGTAGGTAGACCATGGAGACTGAAATAGGGTTTCGATCCCGGGATCCATTTCCTAAGAGGATAAACATGAGTATTAAAGTTTGTATGAATGCGATATTTGCGGAAGCGAAGCTGCAGGCAAACAATTATTTATAATATGATCATTACAAAATTTGTAATAACAATGGACATCTGATTTATTAGCGGCCACGATGATTTATAAGCACAATAAGCTCCCGGAAAACAGGCTATTAAAAACCTTGTGTGTAACTTAAGCTGTTTTTTGTAGTGTTATCTGTATCAAATTGCTTTGATGGATTTAGGAGCTTAATGACTTTTTAATGATGCGAAACAGCTAACAACGTATCATATACGATTTGAGTCGACTAAGATTGACTAATGACTTCCACATGAATCTTTTCAATCCGCACAACGCGTTATCAAATTATATGGCCAATAAATTAACATAATCACGCCATATGTATATTAAACAGATTTGATATCGCTTGAAGATATTTCAGTCCATCTTTAATACAAGGAAAATTCTTTCAGAGACCCATTTCACAAGACTGTTCTGTTTAAATATGAGTCAAAATTTCCAACTTGCCTACAGTTTGCTTTTTCTTGGAACTATCGATATTGGGAAATGTGTATCTTAAAATATTATTTACCGTCACCTGCAGCTCCAATGGCTTCGTCCACCCGACCGTGGAGAGAAGCAGGCTCATCACTACCTGGACCGTCAGGCACTCGATGCTGAAATTAAAATAGAAATAATACAATTGAATAATCATATAGTAACGATATGATAAGAATTTAATTGATATTAGTGTCTTAGTTCATTGATTGCAACAAGTTAATAAATTCAATACATGCTCGGTAAAGTGCACTACACTAAATGAATTCAAATCTAATTTCAGCCTTCCTTTGCCAATTTTCAAACCTTAATGCAACCAATTATTATAATCTAGGAGTTTCCTCCAAGTTTCCAAAACACGTGATTCCACTTAATTGTCTCACGTATCATTTACCTCAGTCTGCTGCAAGTTGGTGGTGTGCGTATCCTCATTCACAGAGGTGGATATCTTGGGCCCGGAGTCTTTAAGTATCCTGCCGTCTTCCAGCAGCAGCTCCCGCTTCACCCGCGTCGCTATCTGTCGAGTGGTGGTCACTTCGCTCGTTTTGCGGGTCACCCATTCTTCTACAAGGAAAAGACGTGAAGATTTAAACCTTTAATATATATTTTTTCAGTTTTTAAATTCCAATAGACAATAGCTACATAATAAAACCAAGATTTCGTTCTGGAGCTCTATTTTTGAATCACTCCCATGGATATGGCGTGTGTCTTTCTTTCAAAAGCGAACTTAAAGCAACGAAAACCGAACAAAATATATACGTATATACACTCAAAATTTGGTTATATTTTTTATTATTAACCCTGTGTGGAATAAACTGTTTTTCATTCGAAAATTGGACATAAATCAATAAATATCACACGCCATCATGACGCGAGTAAATCAAATAGGGCCCCTGGAAGATAATACTATTCGACTTAAATGGAAATAAAGTGCAAAACTCACCTTCTTTGGTTGTTGCTATAGTATCCCCAGGTTCTGCCTGTGAACAAGAAAACCATAGTGTAAAGACAGGGAAAGGTAAACTTCTCCACTGATACTACATGACCTAATTTGTACCTACAGTATTTCAAAATAAGAGTTTGAGAGCATGGCAATGATTTAATTTTGTTATAATTTTTTATGACAGAAAAATGTTCTATCATCGAAATATCCTATTTAACCTTTTAAGTGTTAGGAAGTCTAAAAACTTTTAATAAATAAAGTTGACATTAAAAATGCTACGAAACGCTAGCGCCATCTCTTACCGGGTAGACGAACTTTTCAAGCGCATTACTAGCAGGCTCAGACGACTCAGTCATGAAACGTAGTAGTACCCGCGGCCTCCGCTTGAGGGAGCCATGATTACTAAGCGGGAAAACCGTCACCATGAAAATACATAAAACACTTCACGAGGCGGGAAATTTTCAGGTCATTTAACTTTTATTGAAATTTTCACTGCACTTTTACACATGTTTCTTATTTTCGCATATATTATTTATACACTTCACTGTATCCATTCTTTGTTTGCACAACCTTAAATGCTATTATTACGGAAAAATGAGCAATTAAGCAGGAAATATTCATAAAATTAAAAATCGTGCAGCCTAACTCCTTGTTGTTTATTGACTGAAGGAAAATGAATAGTTGGCTGTAATATAACTAATGATTGGTTGGATTATCATTGCGTTTTGGTTTGCGTTACTGTAATAACTCTATAAGTATTCCGATCGTATGCCGAGGCTTCCGCTGGGACCGTAGTAAGACCAAGACAAAGCAACGTGATACTTCACAACTACAAAGAATTAAATAAATAAATCATTTATTCTGTTTCAAAAGAACAATAACAAATCAATTGAGCACACTAAGTTTTATATCTCATATATACTATATTTTTAAATCAAGGAGCCGTTCTATTATCGTGCGCGTATTTTTGTTTTTTGAGATTTCGTTTCAAATATTTTATTATGAATCCCAATCTTCGTTTTGAGTGTTAGGTACGCTCGGACTCGGAAATTATCTCATTATAACTAAACGCACTTACTAGTGCACATTTATTACACAGTATTTGGCTACTTTCACAGACAAAATATTCTTATTTCGAACATAAAATTCAACTTAAGAATTCGAAGTTATTATGTACTCTCCATTAAGGCACGCATAAATCACATTTGTTATACAAACTGTGGGAAAGTTTTTCCATTTTACGTACGATCCCCGGGGAGAGAGAAAATCGGAACGTGATTCTCAGCCCGATAAGGTTGTGTAAGTAACTTACGAATTACATTTATTATGATTTTAGGAAAGTACTTATACATTTTACCACGTGTTTATGTAAAGAGTGTGATCAAAGTGTTTCGGGAGAGCTGCCTTCCACGCGTGCAGAAGATTGCGCTAGCTTTTTTAATTGACCTATTTACGAGAAATAGCGTTTTGCATTCGGACTAAAAGTATAATACCTACCACCGGAAAATCAAAAGCCTACCCATAGTCTGTGTATTAGTTAAAAAAATACCCCATAAAGTACCAATATCAGCACTTGGAAATAATAAATCCTTCTAAGTAAAAAAAGGGCGGAAAACGGGTCGCATTTCATAAAAGCTTCAAGAGCAAATGAACAGGTGAGCGTTTTATAAAAAGCTAACCTTACCAAGTCAGTCACCTGTGCCATCAGTCGGCACAGGCCACGTCGTGAGCGACAAATTGTTACGAGATTTACCGCCATGATGTCATGTGTTGACTGTTGACGTTATCGGATCTACCCGCGTATAGATCTGAGGCTAGGGATGTTCCGATTGCGAAAATAACGTTTTCAAATGAAGACATACACTTTTTATACTGGCTGCAAATAATTTACCTTTATTAGACCATATGAGAATTGGGACAAGAGGTCTAGATTGGCGACCTTTCGACCGAAAGCGCAGCGTGGGACGTCCACCGACAAGACGACGGACGACTTTGCTGAGATCGCGAAATCACACAGGATGCAGACCGCTTGTGATCGGTCGCTGTTGAAAACCGAGGGTAAGGCCCATGCTCAGTAATGTCGTCCTTTGGCTGATAATGATGATGATGAGACCATATGAGTTTATCGAGTGTTTCAGTTTGTATCATGGTACAAACGGATTTTTTATCTACATTCATCTTAAACAAAGAAGGTAAGCAATGGAAGGTAACTCACTATAACATAACGATCCATTAATAGAGACACATTTAAACTTATTTGTCCTTCAATAAAATTGGTAATTTAATTGAAATTGCATCACTACTCGCTGTGAGGCGAGGAAGCCGCAAAAACAATCGATTTGATAGATGACTTGATTGATTGTTATGATGTTCTGACAGCATGATGTGGACGAAAAAGTCGACGTTATTGTTTTAATCAAATATTTATTACATTATAATTAAATGTAAAAGTGATGTATTACAATTTACGGCACGCCTTCAACTTTGTTGCTGCTACTAATAATAATTACTGATAGGACCTTCAAAATCTGAACTTATACGAATTTTAAAAATCTCAGGTTTTTAGGCAAATTACGCAATCAGGTGCGGTAGAAATCTCAGAGCAACGTAAAAGGAACTTAGAAATCTTCCTCTGCCATTTCAAAATGTTTAAAACGCATGCTTATCATAAGTTTGCGATTCCAATCCTAAGCTTTACTGTTCGATGAAGCCACTGATAAAAGACCAACGTCTCTCTTGATTGCGTTAACATTGTTTTATTGCCCACGTTTAAGTGATTATGTGCATATTGTGTATACACATGACAACCGAAGGGCGCGGCCTTGCCAGCGCTCCGAGGTCGCATGCAGATCGAGAATGCAGCGTTGAACATTTGCAACGGCAAAATGTGTCGCGGAACTAATTGTTAACACGCTTAGTGGAATATTTGTCGCAAATTATAGAGTGTAAGCACTGATGTACAGTGTTGATATGCCAGTTGAATGGCGTGACTTTTATGATGCGATACGAATTGCACTGCGAGGTAAAGAAAACCCGCACTGCAAAAAGCCGCGGTGATTTGTGGTAGCCAGTGTCTTGTCTGATGATAAGTGACTTAACTCCATTACCCTTATTCAAATCTCCTTATTGCTAAACTTCCAGCGATCCCATCGATCAATCCTTAAATAAATCATTAAATGGAAGTACGCTTTGAAGTTACATTCAGCGATTGCGAGAATCTCAAATCCAGAACCTTTGACAAGATTAAAACTCATCAAAACTAGTCTCTATTAGTTATATAAAGAAGATAATGTTGATATTTCACGGAATAAAATAAGTCTTCCTCATACCTAAAGGGCATGCCCTTGCAAGTGATCCGAGGCCGCTCTGCTCAGCGCTGCACCGATGTGCACCACTAATCGGGTCATGGCGATCGAACAATTGGTTCGATTATAAATGAACATAATAAAGAATCTACCGAGTACAAAGCCGCTGATTCGTTTCATTTCACCAGTAATGAAATCACCGTAGTTGTTACAACTCAACTCGTGAATTTTTCAGGAGTAATGAACTCAGATGACATGTTTCACAAAAAATGGAAGTATAAGGTAATAAGGATACTGGCCGTTCATAAATGAAGGTTAAATTAAGTGTGTATTGTTTAAACACAATCAATGCAATCATTTGTTAAAATTACATATAAATATGCTGTGTAGGCAAAACAAAAGGTATACGTTTCTCTATGTCTATAGCACTAAGGGTCAAAAATGGTTATCAGCGTGTACCGGGCAGTTGTAGCCCGGAGCGAGTGCAATAGCTTTCGATATTACCCGCCCAATTATGCGAGCTATTCAATTAATATCCCAATGTTGAGCGAAACAACGGACCTTGGCTATTAAACATCAGCGCCGCTCGCGGCGGAATCAGGAACTATCTGCGTTGCACATCAATTTCGACCACACTCTTGGGGTTGCCATCAAGTTTCAGCTTTACGAGACAAGTCTTGATGATACAGACCTAAATTTTATGTTCCAAACATGCGAACTCATTAGCATACTTTATGTTTTATAGATGACACGATCTTAACGATTTGCGGAAACAGGGTCAGAGTCAGGGTCAATCATTGCTCATATAACACGGAAAACCTAGAACGGTGACAAATGATTGACGAGAATGACGAGACGAGAAACTACGTATTATTAAAATATCATTTTTTTATAGTCAAGACACCTACATGCATGCTTTGACATAATTTTCCTTCGACTCACGAGTGGCACTCAAGTTCAAGTAAATCATTAGAAGGTCCCCAGAGTTTTGATTAGAGCTTTATATGAATGATGGTGAGCCTACGCGGCGAGTTTAAAACAATGCGATGTTTTAGGACGGAGTTCATGTACAATACAATATTTAGACGTCCACTAATGGGAAGTATCGCCTTGTGAGCCGTTCACAATGGACGCTATCGGGGATCTCGGCGGCCGCAGTAAGGCCAGATAGGGCTTCCCTCCATAGTGTGATCGCAAAATAGAGGAGCTTTTGAGAATGTTCAAAGAAGATGTATTGCAACTTTGAGAATTATGGCAAAGATATAGGAGTGATCCTGTTCAACATCATACGCGGATGAATCTTTTTTTCTTTAAAACTGAATGTTTGTTTAGCTAGCCCTTGGATAGCCAGAGCGCCCGATGGTGGGCGCTGAGCATGAGTTTCGCGATTTTACCAAGCGCCCACCTGTGGGCGCTTTTTAATTACTTTTTTGCAAAAAAAAAATGGATGTATAAATGCTTATTCCTTGGGCATGTTGACCTTTATGAGTAAAAAACAGATGTTTCTACACCATAGACCGCAAACACATCCGGTTGCTGTCAGTTATTGATTAAAATTCGATTTTTTTTTCTCGCAATTTTTTTCGTATATGTCGTCACTCTACCACGAATTTGTTTGGTTCTATTTTTTTATTTTTGAATACTTTTTTTTTTATTACAAGCATAGGTTATTTATTCAGTAACAATAAGCTTTTTACAGAATGATAATAACTTGTTTCAATAAGATTTTATAACTGTTTACGTAACGTGTATCCTGACACCGCGCGAATTGTGTACGCGCACGCAGTCCACCGCGGAAACGCGACCGCCACCGCAATTGCGCCTTAGGAGGCTAGACTAGATGTATAACTGTTAAATTACCGGCGTTAATTGTGTTGGTGTTTAACTTACACTAGAACTTCTAAGTTGTTCTAAATTTCACGCTGGAAGGATAAATAAAGTAAATGTTTATGGAGCTTTAGAATTCTGAACTTATGATAAACATTTGCTACTGATATTATCATAGTAGATCCGTAGCAGATAACGTAGTTAGATCTACTACGAAATTACTACGATAAATTCGCAACACTTTCACCTGCTACGCTATTATACCGCACGATAACGTTGTGGATATGTTTTAATGTTTTCTGAATTAGATATTTTAATAATTTTCCCTCGATCAATAGCTTAGCGACCAGTGAAGCGAGGGTCTACAAAGCCGGAGGCGGTGCCACGGCTCACAAGCAACAACGGAACACAAGCTGACAAGCTTTTTTCGTATGAGTCAATCATTGCTCGGCAAACAATGTAGTGACAAATGGGTTTGTGCAAGACATGAAATAAGAATGAATCGACAGGTTCGATGGGACGAACCTTTTTGTTTTGATCGCTTTACAATGCAGAACACACGTCAATGTGATAAATATCATTGTAACATAATGGATCGATTTGGCTTATCACCAGTGATCGGATAATCGGATGCATATTTACCTAAAGTTAATTTTATGCTTAGAAAGTATAGAGGCGGCATCTTGAAAATATATATTTCAATAAAAAATCCCGGAATTCCAGAAAAACCTGCAATGCGAAACTAGTCTGTAACATGGTAAAGAAACGAAATTTTTAGCATGTGATTTTCATTTTTAATATTACAGGACTCTGGGATTACTTATTAATAGTAAGTGATTCCGTTTTTTGTTTTATGTAATTTAATGTGTATTTGTTGTTGTACTTGAAGTTAATTTTAAGCTCCCCATCAATGAATGAGTAGGTATTTTAATTGTATGTAGGTAGAGCAGTAAACAGTACCTACATACACACACAGTACTCTAGTACTCTTCTATTATAGATCCCGATTTGGTTCTAATAAAAACACTCGATATCGATTCAGAAATCCCGGGATGTTTTCGTTATAAAAGTACATTCCATTTTAGGCTACACCTCAACGTTAGGTAAATATGCATTCAATTATCTGATCACTACGTATCACACATCTTCCACACCGACTTAGATTTTAGACACTCATATTATGTTCAAATACGTTTAATTTAAAAGACCTTCTCGTAGTAGTTCGTAAAAGCAAGGAGTAGATGGGTATGTTTTTATGTTCAAAATAAATATGTTTTGGACATCAGTAACCAAAGTACCTACCCACCTTTATTTTGCAATGTCGTTAAACTTGTCTATTACTAAAATCCAGTTCCAGTTATGTCAACAACAGGAAATCGACGACATTAATTTTTTTTTACATATTCAAGTGACCATGCCGATGCCCAGTTGGGCCGAAAATAAGATCATTTACAGACTTGCCCAAAGGTCACTTACAAATATGGAGTCAGATGGATTGCCAAAATGATAGTTGTAAAACGAAACCGAAATTATCTCTCTACCTTGACTCGTAAAGGTCGAGAACTTTATTCTATTAACACTGAAGTCATGGATTTGTTTCACAAGCTTAATTCGATTAAAATATGAGTAGGTATAGTGATATGTATGGGATTTGACTTAGATGTGATCGATCACTATTGCAATAGTAATTAATTTTAGGTTACTTATGCTACGCAGTATCATTATTTATGTTTATACCTCTTGAACCGACTGTAAAAGTCAGAAAAAGTCAAAAATAATTTATTCAATTTAGGACACATAATGCCACTTATGAACGACAATAATTAGTTGATGATATCAATCAATTATGGCCCATATGGGGCTGTCTCCTTAACTTTAGGGCCCTAAAGAAGAGCAAGATCCTAATTGAATAAAAAATGCTTACACAGGCCAAGTTAATTCTATACAATAAGTCTAGGTTTTAAATTAAACTGAAAGTAATATTATTATGGAGCTCCTCAAAGTTAAAAGAACAATAATGAGATCAGCAAACTTGCAAGTGCAAACTGAATTAGCGTTCGCAAAGTAGAAAAAGAAAGTTAGTACTAATACGCGTTTACACGAGAATACGTAATAGTTTATAATAGACAGTGTTAGTTAATCGATATAAAATTCAATCGACTTATTAATTTACTGTTTGATTTTCCCCTTTTTTTTTGGTTGCCTGAACATTAACTTGCCTTATGTTGCCGAAAATAAATAAAGATTAACGATGTCGATAATAAAATATTTGCAACTGCTCGTAAAACAATAAAATCCGTTGCACGCACACGCAAACTAAAATGCGCAATAAATTTTACTTTATAGGTTATTGATATAATATTGGAATAATTTCCCTGTAGCATACCGCGTCGTTTGTAAACGCGCTCGAAATCGAGAGTGAGGACTGAGGAGTAACTGGCCCATTGACCGGCCGACCCTTCGCGCAAGGCCGTTCACTTGCTCGTACCTTACTGCACTGGCCATAGAACAAACATAATCACTGCAGTAAGTCTAAACGTTCGATATATAGAGTCTAACAAAATGAAATGCATTCCTTTTTGGGGCTAATTCTGACCCTCAAATACAACAACTTTTTGTATGGGACCAACATTGTAATTCCAAAAAAAAAACACTTTCCCATACTAGACTGCCGATTAACTGATGCTACTTTGTATAAAGAAGTCTTTTTTATTATTTCGATGTTGGTCCCATACAAAAAGTTTTGTATTTCAGCAACAGAATCACCACCAAGAAGGAATGCAGTTGATTTTGTTAAACCGTATATTGTTGTTTAAAATACTCCGTTATCACACTTTGTGTGGTGTCAATCAATGGGTTCGAGATGCATTTTTTTGGAATTATTGAGTTTTCTACATGTCAATATTTCATGACAGTTTAATTAATTTTGAGTATCTATCACATAGCTGAACAAATTTACTGAACAAAAAATATAGCGATTACTGGTTATGGTATTAACTGACTGTTATATTTATAATAAATTTATTAGCATGACTACGGTAGGATAGTTACAGTATAACCAGTTACTAAGAAAATTGATGTTATCATAGCGCTTGCAACGGTGCAATCATATCGGAAACTCAAAATAATGTACATGGTAGCAATTCCGTATCTCGCTGTTCTGTAGGTTCGTAACTTCGTACTATAAATGGACCTAAAATCGATCTTGGCGGAAAACTGTAACTGACACGTGACGGTAGGTAGATCATAATATTGTGACAAATTAACAGTAAGAAGTATATGTCAAACAGTTAACAAGACCAAAAATATCATTCTTAGCCTGCAATTTTGGTTTGAGTTATAATTAATTTCTTCATTTCTACTGCCATTGGATCAATCATAGACCATCATATTTTTTTCTAAACTGTATCTTAGTTTAGGTTCCAAAGTTATCGGTCCAAGCATAATATGAAGTGGAACCAATCTATTCAAACTAGGGTGCCAATTCTGGTGCAGTTCGTAAAAGAAAAAAGTTCACCAACCGAATTTTTGTTGTCTAAAAAAAGTAGTTTTTGATTGCTCTAGGTCACGATTTATACGCTTTTTGATTTAGTTTGTGCGGTAGTTTTTTTACGTGTGGACATATTATTGTTTTTAGAGTTCCGTAGCCGAATAGCAACAAACGGAACCCTTATAGTTTCATCAAGTCTGTCTGTATGTCCGTCCGTATGTTATAGGCACTTTATTCTGAAACTATTAGCATGAACCAGATGAAACTTGGTAGGCAGGTGTAATCTGTTAACCGCTTTACGCCTCGTACACAAAAAATAAAAATTTGGGTTGGGCTAGGCAAGGTTCTATGTAACCTTATTAAAATAAAATAAAATTTGCTCTATTCTATGTGTGTGGGTCTGTAGATAGGGATCTTAAAATAACATGGAGGTTTCTAAAACCATTTTATCTCAAAGTGAAACGTTTGTTAGAAAGACGCTTCCCCCCACCCCCTGTCCCCAGTATTGAATTAAGCTAGTAAAAATTACGAAAAAATCCACATGTCCACTTTACAAGTACTTTCAACGAAAATTGAAACGAGACCGAACCAGTAGTTTTTGAGCTTTAGCACATTTTTAATAACTGGAAGCAAGTTGATCCCTTATAAAGTTAAAGTTAAGCACTTCACGGTTATTTTGAAGGTAGAATAGTCAAACTCTCAATCGAAATCAAATTACCACACCAAAAAAGTCTGATTGACGCGAGAATCTGCGCCTAGGTGTGCGCTGATTGTATAAAAAACTTTAAACAGATTCTAATTCTTAAAGGGTCTGTTTAATTTTGAGGGCTTATTTTTCTACAGTCAGATAAGAAATATTCGTCGAACGAAATACAATATGGCTAATTTGTAAACGTCACCTAATTGTCAGCAATCGTAACGGTATTTTTTTTAAATCTGTCGCTTTGTAATTTATTGTCTGTTAAGTTTTATCCATAGAAGTACTATCCCCTATATCTGACCATTAAAATATCGGCCTTAGCCTAATAGTGCCGTGTTCTATCTCAGTCATCCTCCACGTACTTCACTTCACTAGAGTACTACTCAACTCTAGGACTTAGAGTAGGTAGACACTCTTGAAGGGAGAGAAATGTACATACTATTTCAGTAGCTATGAGCCCTTGGTAAATCTCTATTGCAAATTTCTATTGGAAAATTAGCAATTTGCTCATCGTGTCTCTTAAATTAGCAGAAAGTAGTAGTTAAAATGATATTTAGTATACACAGGGGAACAACAACAGCTTCCTGAGGGTGGTCGCAGCGAGGTTGGACACGGAGACGGACAGTGTCAATATGCGACACTGAACTCGGGTCCAACTCGCTAAAGACACCAAAATTATTATAATCATTAATTGTTAACATAATTTTTAAGAGTAATTGTTACTAATACCTTGAGACATATTTCCGAGATAAATACATTTTATTTTATCCATTGTAAAAAAAAGAAATAATAGCGATATTAGGCTCTTCAAGCGTTTGCGATAAGAAGTTTCTCGTTTCTCGTTTTTTGTTCAGACAGACGAAATCAACCAATTACACTAATAACAGTAATGTTTAATACATAAGTAGGCGGTGCAATCATAACAAAACAATTAATTTAATGATCCGTTCCTCATAACTGGTGGAGTACTCGTAGTTTAAATTTTTTATTTAAAAAGCAAAAATAAAACAGCATGGTCCATTTTATCAAGCATGAACCATGTATCATCAAATTTTATATTATCCCAATATTAAGTATATTATTTTATTGCAAGTTCCAGTAAATACTAATATACTATAAAACTTTTTTATTGTTCTGTTTTAGTAGGATTAATTGGTAATAATTATGTTTTTTTTTTTTTTTTTACTTTTATATCACTAAGATTGCAGACTTCATACCTCAATTGTCTTGCAGCATTCTTCTTTCGGACACAACGTCTTGTCATAAAGTAAAGGAGAATGATCATAATAGGCACGGTTGAAAGAAAGTGGAGCTATGTGGGTCGGTGACCGATTGATTGACCCCGGGCAAGGTCGCGCGTCTACGATCATACCGGGTTGCGACTGCCGGACAGAGCGATAGGGAATACTTAGTGTGGAACTTAATTGTGAAATTGATTTAGACTATTAGTGGTCATTGAATTTCATGAGCACGCTTATTGTTGTAATGAGTATTGAACCTGTTGCAATAGTAATAATAACAAAATACATTACAGAAAATACATAAATAGTTGTAAAAAAAAATACTGAAGTGGTTGTTGCTACTTATATTATCAATCGCACTATGTCGCTCTATGTCAACAGAGCATTTAAATTGTGTTCTTAAGAATGAGTAGTCTGTCCATCCTAAACATTGTGTACTAAGACAAATGTAAATCCCTCATACCGTATACAACACAATACAAACGACCTTTCCTTTTCAGTGCAACATCAAGCTGGCTCAGTGCGTAAGCGAACA
Organism: Pyrausta purpuralis; assembly: GCA_963924145.1. Classification (NCBI taxonomy): domain Eukaryota; kingdom Metazoa; phylum Arthropoda; class Insecta; order Lepidoptera; family Crambidae; genus Pyrausta; species Pyrausta purpuralis. The sequence goes on along the minus strand of OZ001651.1, from coordinate 14,970,807 downwards.
TTTGACATATTACGGTCCTACTCTATAATTTAGTTACGTTTTCCTTGTTTTAAACAACTTGCTGTCGCTCTTTCTAGAGCTTTCATACACTTCTTTTTACTAAGCGAAACCGAACGGGCGGCATCTTAACCAAGATAAGCTCTGTGCACGAGTGATTCGGTGAAAACCGGTGAAAAGGCATACTAAAAAGAGCGTGCCAAGCGTATGGCTAACGTCACAACAGACGTACTTTCCTAAGCAGAGGGATGATAAAAATGTCAGGGTCAGCTAGATTTCAAAATATTGACTTACAGACTAGAGCGCCTGCAACCGCAACGGACTTACAATGCTTTATTATGTATTATTGTGTTCGTAATCTATATCGGGTGTAACAAAAGGCTTAACGAAGCCGAAGACCACGTATTCTACCCATTTGTACGATCATTTTTTTCCTTGACACCATACCTGGGAAATGCCTGGTTACTGAGATATTGAAGGTCAAAGTGAAATTTTTTTTTTCGAGATTTCTGCATGAAAACCTTCTGTTTGTTATTACTAATCTTTTTCCCGAAGAAACATGTTGTCAATTTTTTGAACTTTATTAATTAAATCGATTTAAAGATAGCAATCCGCAATGAACCGCGCACATCACACAACAATAATGTCTTAGTGTGCGTACCCTCGCTGCGTAGCAACGCACTCGTCGAGCGAGGTCGACGAACGCTTACAGCTGATCGCGCTCGCCCGATCAGCTGGTGCTGTGTGTGGTTTATTGAAAAGTTGGCTTGCTACAACAACTTAATTTATTGGTTCTTGCCTTAAATCAACTAAATAAACCACCACCAGTTATTGTCAGAGTAAGTTAGTAGGTAGGTTGGTAGCTCTTACTTTGTTTGCGTTGCCCGCCCAGGATTCGAACTCCAAACCTTAGGTACAAAAGCCTACACTTTAATCAACCATTTGAAGGCATGCAACGCAGTTTCTTACGACATGACTACAAAAATTCACAAATTGCAAATTGCTAACTTTCTCGGATAATTGAGGTGGATTAAAACGTAGGTATCGAAACAATCTTAAAGACTTAAGCTGTATCACATGTCTTAAGACTAATTTGTTTTAAAAAGGTGATAAGTTACGTAAAATCAAGCCCTGTTGATAAAGGCACCTAGAAAAAGGGAACAGCAACATCAGAACCCATAAAACAACCAATTGATTAGTTTGGATTTTAATTATCTTAAGTCAAGCTCTTTAAATCCAACAACAATAATTTCTAATTCCTTTTTGAATAATTACGTTAAGCGACAAAATAATTGCAATTTAGAATTTGATCGATTAATTAAATAAGCAATTTATTAATTTCTTCGCACAAATAAGCATACCATTAAAATTACAGTCTTTTTCGCTTCACCAAAAGTAGATACTTACAAAATTTATAAGTTATAGAAAATGGGATTCTTAAAGTATGCCTACCTACAACGTACGCCTAGATAAAAAGAATAGCAACATCCCTGAACTGCCAAACCGACCAAATGGTTCAGGTTTCTACTTTCGTAAATTAAGCTTTTAATAACTAAAAACATAATGAAAGATTATTTCATTTTATTACCTTTTTAATAACTACAGCTTGCAACAAAATACTGCATACTTTAAGATACCAAAATCGCAAGTTGCGAATGTAATTTTCGAATTATTTGCTCGACTAAATGTTACTTACATTTATCAAAAAAAAAACAGGCTCTAAGGCAGTAATGGTACCGCCGTTTGACTGAATTGCTTCTGTTTTCAGTTCTTAATAAGACTTACAAATGATAACACGAACTGAAATTTTGGTATCCTTAAAGGCTATAACAATCCATGTCCTTTTAATAAAAACCCTTAGCAAAAATGCAAAGCAAATTCACAACGCTGACTTTACAACCGATCGAGCTTGGAAGGGCCAAATACATGGGCCGCTTGCCAGCAAAGAAGTTGACAACATGACACATCTTCTACTCATTGTTCTCTTATCGTTGTATTCCTCCCTTCACATTTCGCTTCACCACCAAGCGATACGGAGGTCTTAATTTTACCTTCAATCACCATGAAATGATCTCACACTTGTTTATCTTACAATAACAAAACCTTCACTGATTTTACACAATTCAATTTGTACAAAAGGTAGATTTATTATTACGATGTGGAATTTTCTACCAGTCATACTTGACAGTTAACCAGAAATTGTTGATTGCCTACTTCATTTCAATTTGAAATCTTCGCGCGGATCGCGTTCATCGCATGCATTCGGCTTTTCCCGCCCCCGCCGGCCAATAGCAAACGACACGTTCGGCGCGGCCGCGGCCGGCTTTGACGGCGAAATCAAAGGCAAATACCTACTGAACGAACATTTAGTTCCGTTTGTCACGTCATCGAATGCGTTTGTAAATTGCAAGTATTCTGTTTTCGCGCACGGTTTGCTTTTTACGGTTATTGTTAAGTGTTCTTTGTGATAGTGAAAGTTATTAAAGATGCCTTGGTATCAGTACAGTGCTCGTGAGTTGGTGAACATGGTCTTTTGTTTTGGGATGGCTCATGGCAATGCGTCCGAAGCATTGTGTCTTTACGGAGCGGAATACCCTAACGCAGATCAGCCTATAACGTGTGGGCTGGCATAGTACGAATCCAAATCCTGGGGCCAGTTTTTTTACCAGCGCGTATGGATGGGGCAGCCTACCTAGACATGATAAATAACGTCCTGGTAGAGGCTCTGGACGACATGCCACTAGCCCAGCTCCGAGACTCTTGGTTCCAGCATGATGGTGCACCGCCTCACATCGTGAGACCTGTGCGTGTGCGCTTGACGGAGTTGTTCGGAGACCACTGGATTGGCAGGTATGGGCCTCATGCGTGGCCAGCCAGATCGCCCGATTTAACCCCGCTGGACGTTTTTTTGTGGGGCTACGTAAAGGACAGAGTGTTTGACCGGTCATGCACATCTAGTGATGAAATGCGTCAAAAATAATTGACGTATTTGACGAATTTAGACGACGATCGGGGCGCGAAGGCATACTGGAATGAGTGCATGAGAACACGCGCTACCGAGCGCGTATTTGTTTGGCGATGGTCGCCAGTTCAAGCCGCAGCTAGTTCGGCTTGAGAGGCCTGACCTGGACGATTCGTATGGAGAGTAGGTAAGTACTTTTGTTTTACAGTTTGTTTTGCCGAGTGTAATTTTCGTAACGACGCGCACGTAGGTACAGCGAACCGCGGCGCGTTGGTCTCCCGCCTCGCCCTGCTTGTCCCCACGCTCACGTTCAAATACACGCACACAAACCCAATCTGTAGCGCTTCGTGCGCGCAGTGCGCTATACATTGCCGGCAATAAATGCATGATTTATTTTAATGCCTAAAAATTAAAGTCGTTTCCCAGCGATAATTTTTGTTACATACGATTCAGTACAATGTACCTAATGCGAGGTTCAAGGCTTCGTTAAGCCTTTTGTTACACCCTGTATAAATAGACTCGTGCCTGTTGAAGCATACTTAATTTGACCAACGTAATAAGCAAGCATAATATTAATATGCAGGGCTGTTTTTTGCGTTTTTGCCCACGCTCCTTTTAGTATTACCGGCTTAACTTATTAGAAGCGATGAAATGATAACTTCATTTCATATCAATATTATCATTTTTATTACTTATAGGTATATATAACTACTGTCACCGTATTACCATCAGCCGATGGAGTGTCTGAGTTGGTTTGGATCTGGTGGCAAAATGTCCTTTAATGATAGACAATTACTGTACTTTATAAATATCATTGGGGACCATAAAATTAATACTCCTATCGGATAAATATGAAGTTTTTTTGTAGTATTAGGTATAATGTAGGTATTTTGGAAATGCATAAATGTTCAGAAAAAAGGTACGTACTATTTTAAACCTACCACTTGGTAGCATAGCCCACATGTGCTGGTAGCTAACTTGATGTCAATGATTAATTCTAATATGTAATGTAAAGTCCTTGTCGTGTAACAGATCCACGGTTGCCGAGCGACCGCGCCGGATCGAGTGACGGCGGGTGAGTCAGGCAAGGCGATCCCGCACCCAAGGTTTTGCGGACTTTTATTATTGTCAATAGCTTAGTAATTAATATTTTGATCGATCGTATCAATAATAACCAATTCAATGGATGTTCTGGTAGCAATATCCCTACAAAACTACGGCCTTCTATCTACGTGATCTTCAGGGGGACGATTCTCGCGGCAACCGAACTTCTTTCGTGTGGTAATTCGATTGAAAGTTTAACCGTTTTACTTAACAATAAAGTAAAATGTCTACACCTGAAAACAATAATAATAAAATTAGGCTACCTGTTTCCTGAATCTGAAGACTTTTTAATTTCCATTCAAGACCAAGTAAAAAACTAAAATATAGGAATTTTATTATTAAGGATCCTAATTCGTTATATGACAGGTGCAGAAAATGCCACCGAAATCCCGAAACTATACAACATATAATCAACGCTTGCCCCGTACTAACTCAAAACGACTACACACACAGACACAACCAAATACTAGATCCATCAAAAACTCGCCGTCAAACACAAATTGTTACCACCTAAAATAGAACCATACTATCGATACACAATAACACACTCAAAGCAGTCCTGGAGAGCCCCAGCCACAGAATGTACTTCGATAGAGCCATATTAACTGATAAAACTATTTATTGCAATAGACCGGATATAACTTCAGTTGACAAAAAACACAAAATAGTTTTTTTAATTGACATAGCCGTCCCCAATACACATAACATGAAAAAAATAATATCAGATAAAATACAAAAATATTCAGAGCTGAAAGAAGATATACTAAGGATTTGAAATCTGGAAAAAGTACACATTGTGCCGCTGGTACACTCCAGCACGGGCATCATCATACCGAAACATCTCCATCAAAGTCTCAAACTTCTTGCATTGCCACAAAATACATACATCACCATGCAAAAGGCAGCTGTTTTAAATACGTGCCGAATTGTACGTCGGTTTCTTCAAGACGATCCTGCAATATCTCAGGAAGAAATCTCTTTATCTTAGAATAGTTAGATACGGGATTGCTACCATGTACCTTATTATTTATGAGTTTCCGATCTCGATCTTTTTATCTACCTGTAATTAAAATCATTCTACTTGCCCGTAGATGATTTTTTCAAATACCAGCTTCTGCTGAGACATTTTAAAAAACCAAAAAAATAATAATAATAAATATTATTTATTGCACAAGTAAGGACACAAGAGACAATAACATTACAGACAAATCATTTGTACAATATTGGCGGTCTTGACACTGCGAAATCATAAACTATTGTTTCTTCGACAAAGTATGGTGAACTTTTTTCGTATAAAATTGCACGAGAATTGTCCCTCTGGTCCCATATTATTACACAATTAATTTAATTTATTAGTGTCAGATTAATGGTAAGAAGGAGGTGGAGGCTTAAACCAATAGGCAACAACTTTTAAATCCCCAACTATTCACACTTGTCCTAAACTTTAACATAATGATTAGAGACAGGCAACTCTAAATTTGATTGTACCGCTGAGGCAACTGACAAACGTGATGATAAGTGACATCTTTTGACATGGGATGCTACCAACTTTGACAGTATCAAATATCATTAAAAACAAGAAGACATGAGCAAAAACTGTAACGTAAAAAATGGTGAGGTGCGAATAACCGGAGTGATTGTATATACCTATATTTATATCCCGAGCAATTTGATAGCAAACGACATCTTTCATTAGCCGGTTTGTATTAGTTGAACAGTATAAAATCAAGACAGTCCAGATGTGAAACTAACTTTTAAAACTCCGCAAAAGATAGTTAACATATCTTTGCACAAAAGAGCTAGTAACTCTTGCCATCAAAGAAACAAAGTTAAATACCCTCTGCTCGTAAATATTAGGAATAATTAAACATGTTAAGCCTCTACTTAAGAAATCAATACAAAACATAACATTTTTGCACCACAAGCGTAACAGTTCTCAAAGCAAATTCTCGTTTAACGATACCGATAACTATGATCCGGGATAGTGCTACCCATTGGAGTCTATCTCACGCTGAATCCGCGCATTTCCTAATAGCAGCCTCGACTCACTGAGACACCAAGAGTACAAAATTCACCGCAATACTGATAAATAGACTACTATGGGAAAATGTAGGTTCGTAGAGATTTAATTAAGTAATGTTTTATGAGCGATTGCAGGTTTGAAAAAAGAGAGTGTTGCGTGCAAATCACACAAATGTTAATGATATAATTTGACAACATCACATACATTGCTCCGATTCCAAGCTAAGTAGCTAAAGCACTTGTGTTATGGAAATCGGAAATAACGGTGGTACCACAACACCCAGACCCGAGACAATATAGAAAAGATCGTTTTCTACATTGACCCGACCGAGAATCGAACCCGGAACCTCACGAGATGGCGACGCTTGCAACCAGCGTGTTAGCAACTCGACCACGGAGATCGTCAAGGATGGTTGGGATGGATGAGGAGGGTTGGGATCAGAGCACTGTATGTGATGTTGTCAAATATTTATTTATTATTATCATACAATTATTTCGAGAAGCCGTGTGTGAACTCTTCAGAACTACTTACAAGCCGAGGAATTTGAACCAGCAACTTCTATTTTAAATATTTTTATTATATTCGCTAGCCAAACTACCCTTTCATTGTTGCCCAAAAACTTTACTAAAACTTAGCTTTCTCACAGAGCTTAGGCAAATAATGATTAAATTTCCTCTAATCCTAGAGAACTTAAACTTGCAGCCTCCAAGTGAGACCTTAAGCCCTTACAATACAGGACAGACGCGGTCGTAGAAATGCGGTAGTTCGGAATTCACATTTAACGGCGCTCCCACGGCGCAAGGTGAACCGGCTATTCTTAAATCCTCGTTGTTCTAAAGTACTGAACGCAAACAAGTAATACTGAGTTTGTTGCGTAACAATCCAACGACAAAAACTGCAAGTGTGTGACAAAAACTGTCTACTGTAGGTCATTATCCTCTGCTTGCAATTACCATAGTTCGAATAAAACGTTCGATTTCAGGCTACGAGAAGGCTTGAATTTGCATTTAAAATACTTACGTTACTTATTTTTGACAGTTATTGTATTTATTAGTTCATTGCGACGTATTGTATAGTTTATGTTGGTTTTCATAAAATTTGTCTACGTTCGATTTAACTCTACGTATAGTGCAAAACCGACTTATTTTAGAGTTTATGTTGGTTTTCATAAAATGTATCTTCGTTAGATTTAACTCTACATATAGTAAAACACCCACGTATTTTAGAGTTCATGTTGGTTTTCATAAAATTTGTCTATGTTCGATTTACGTATAGTGAAACACTCCTTTTTTAAGTTTATGTTGGTTTTTATAAAATGAGTTTACGTTAGATTTAACTCTGCGTATAATTAACACTGACGTATTAAAATAAGATACTACCTCATATACCATCACCATACCTCACACGTAAGATCTCTCAGCCAGTCGGAAAAATAGATAAGCGACCCATAAAAACTCCTTGTCCGAAGGTACGTGCATGCTTTTCATGTAAGGTCAATCACATCGATAGTTATTTTTTTTTCTATCCGCAATCAAGTTTCTATAATCACCCTGATTCACCTATCGTGAGAAAAATCACACTGAAAGATCAGATACCTACTCTATCAACTTTAATTAGATCGTTCTCAATAAAATAATCAAGGTCTTTACACAAAGAGAACCGTTATACTGGTTAATGATTCGCCGTTTTACTATTATCATTATCAAATACCTATTAAACGGTAAATAAAATCTTTTGCTGTCGTCTATTTTAGTATACCTATAGAAAAACACTAAAGATTTAGCAATGGTTATCACTGTTTCACGAACGCGTAATAACACGAACACTGCGCACACAAAAACACTATTTCACACTTATGTCATTTTCACAAACACTAGATTCTGTGTCGAATTTATTAGCAATTTTCATAGATTTTAAACGGTTTTTATTATCAAATGCATTCGCTAGAAGGCCGGTCCGTCGGATGCTGGGAATCGCGTTACACTACCAAGCTATTGTATGCAGGTGGATTGTACTATACGTCCATTTGGCTTATTATGACCATTTTCTATTCACACACACAGTGGGGCAATAGTAGTCGGTAAGTCGGTGCGTGATGCTGCACCGAAGATACGAGTCCGTTTAGGCAACGTAGGAACACGTAAACCCGGTGTCAAGGCGATAATGAATTAGCATAACAAATCGATGTTTATCGTAAAGATGCGCCTAACAGTTTTGAAATTCAAACGTTTTCACGCGTCGTTATTTCTCCATATCACTGAAACTACATACTTCACGCTCGATCGTTTCGAAATTTACTGTTGAAAGCATTGAACAATATTTCTGTGAAATATTATTTTTTTAAATGTTTGTAGAGTAGATGTATGTAAATAGTTCGGAATCTGCTACCCGCTCTGCAGTCCAATGGCACTACAGTGCCATTTTCTTTTTTACGGTAAACTGTCCGTGGTACTACAGTGCCCACCACTTGAAAAGTATGTATTGAGTATAGTATATATATATATATATTAAGTATAGTATATATTATAGTAGAGTAAGTATATTATATTTTCAAGTTTTTATATATTTATAACTATTACCTATCTACCAGTATTTTTGTTTTCGTAATCACAACTATACTTTTCTTTATATAATCGTTTTTATCGCGCGACAAGTCGCGCGATTTTTATCATGCAACCGTCGCGCGATATCGCCGGACAGTTTTCCCACATCATAGTCTGACAGCGCGGACAGTCGAGTGGCTACGTAACTTTTCTTTTGATACTTTGACAGCTTTTTACAGATACTGTATTTTTTGCTTGCCAAAAGCAGCAATACATAATTTAATATCTACTTATTTAATAAATAGGGGATTTACACAAAATAATGCCTGATTTTATAAACATATGGTTATTTTTACTTACAGTAGCCAGTGCTTCCTCATACGTAGCAGGCTGGAGAGGCGACGCGGGGGGCGTTTCACGGGAAAGGGCGGCCGCCGGCATTGCTGCTGTCACCACATCACTAATTCACTGTGGACAACATCAAATGAGTATATCATTTAAAACCAAATTTGAGTGCAAAAGACCACACAAAAAACTGCAACTTCTCTGCCCCACTGTGGACAACGTAAGAGAAACTTATTATTTGGAGCCCAATACAGTTTTAAAGACTGAAAAAGACCGAAGAAAAGATTTCTAGAATAGGTACGTAGACGTAGCGTCGCTACGTGAAGCGATGTCTAAATTTTCAATCTTTGACCACGAGATACGTGTACGAGTATTCTCGTCAGTATTTTAGACTTCTAGTATTAAAAGTGTTAAAATATATGATTATGTTAAAATAAACGTAAGGAACTCCTATATAAAAATAATAACACCAATTAATGAGTAAAAATCCGAGATAAATCGAATCAAAACTTCTCGTGCCTAACAACTATTGCATCAAAAAACAAATTTGCAATTATTCAGTTAAATAACTTACGTCTATCCTATGCGATCAACACATAAATATCATCGTTGCATAATTCATCGGATAAATCTCTTTTAGTCCAATAGTACATTATGATACAAGTGTGCTAAGTTGACCATTATATACAAGGCGATATTGTGTGCGCACGAGCGAAAGCGAGTGCGCCATAAGAAAGCCGCGTATATAATGGTCACAGGCACACGTGTTTCATACGACGTTTTTCAACACACTTGCGAGGAAAAAAGAAGACTCTTCATTTACTAAGTTTTTAATTATTAAAACAGTAAAAATACGTTTCACTCGATTTTGATGGCAAAGACTTTCGCACGCGTTTTTCGCCTCGTTACGTATGTCCGGCGGAGTTAATAATAGGTTTTCTTCTTTTTATTCACTTGAAGTAGACATTTTCATTAATATTGAACTTCATAATTAATCCAAACTTCGTCACAGCAGACAATTATTATTTACGAAAAATGGCGCGTTGTTTTTTTTTTTCTTGCCGCGATACCGTTGCGCGCGCAAGGCTTAGGCGCGAACTAGATCGGCCAAAAGCCAAGATTTAAAATGTAATAATTCGTGTTTAAAACACAAATCACAGAAAATGTTAAATGAATTTGAGCTATGTTTTAGTAATAAATCTGGATTTACCATTTATTGAAATAAATATGTAGATACTGTTATTTTTCGCATAAATACTGTTTGTTGCTAAAATAAAAGTGTTGTATAACCCGACTAAATTATATCGCTTCTTCTTCTTACTTACGACTTGGTACTAGGGTACAAATGTAAATTGGTCGGGTTAATAAACTAAAAGCACTAGTGCAATAATATAATGAAAAGCACGCGTGTTTAATATCTATGATTATGAGCCAAAAATCGGTGGAATTAAAACGTCGTTTTGAGCAAGTGTGTTGAAAAAACTAGTTACAAACCGGTCCCTTCACTCGTAACCTGCCTTATCGTCATATTAATCTGAATTAATCTCGAAAGAAGGACAAGTGTCATAAAAAAATGAGTTGATATAATATGTGGGAGATTGCCCACATCTGCACAGTATCCGATTGTCTTGTAGAAAGTTCCGCAGTTTAGAGAAAGGTAAGGTGTGAAAAGCCACAAAGGTCGGCACGCTAATTATCTCCGATTTGGATTGTTAGGTTAAGTTTTAGTAACGTTTGTGAATCAGCAAGTGCTAAACTCTCGATTTAAAAACCTACCGGGGTCACTGTCATATTTACTTAGGTAAGCTCCATATATGGCTCCATCCGTATTAATTAAGATAAGGCCTCAGCCTAATGTAATGTAGTTCTAAAATATTGAGGAATATAAAAATCAGTTAATAAGACTATAGAATCAGTTTGTCACGTGTGTGGTCACTTTAGTGCATTGCAGTAACTATCAGATTTTACGATAATAATAAAATGTGGAACTAACGTTTCCTTCTAAATAAAATTATTTTGTATAAAAAAATTAAAAACCAACTTCAAAAACAAAATTATACACTAAAAATAAAAAGTATCTTGATTTATCTCTTGAAAGGACTCCATTTTAGGTAAATCATTTCTTTTTGAAGTCGGTGCAAAGTTTGATAACGCTAACGCTTAAAAGATGGTGCTTGAGATGGCCAATGCGATAGCACCGACTCCAAAAGTTTGCCTAAAATTGAGTCCTTTCAAGAGTTTTAAGACATTTTAGTGTATTTTGTTTCTGAAGTCGCATTTTACTTTTTTTAGGTTAATTTTCATTTTCTTTTTAGTAATAAAAAGGGGGTTACATCTATTCTTTAATAAGCTACAATGTACCTTTCATAAGTTCTGGCGACATAATCATTGAACTTCTAAGCGTTAAGGAGTTGCACCATTAGGTCAGATCCACAAAATGGTAACTATCAGACTTATGAGCATGTCAACATTGATTTTCCAGTACAAAAACGTGAAGCTTCAAATTTTGAGGGTTTCTGTCCATTAAACCAAGACCCTATCTACAGATCCGGATTTGGCAACAATATTATAAGGTATACCCTCTATCTAATCGGTCCACAAATGACTAAGATATGATGTTAAATACATGTAAAAAACATACAGTCGAGTTGGAAACCTCCTCTTTTTTAAAGTTTGTTAAGAACTATCTAGTCACGGAGGATTGGGGTGCTCAAAAAATATTTTTAATTCATGATTCTAATGCGTAAAGGACGGAGTGAAATGAGAACTAAAGTCATTAAATATTTGGTAGGAGGCATGTTACGATTTTCATAAAAGTAAAGCCGCCTTACTAATATTATTGAGTAATAATGATGGCTATTATTTGTAATTTATGTCGAATAAGCAGCAAAGCCCATTCGGAATGTGGGCCACCCACGGAGTAGTGATGTTAATTGGTCAGGTATCGAAATCGATTAATTTAATATTTGCAGTCACGCACGGTGTCTGATGGTATCAAAAGGAAGTGTATTACAGAACTACAAAACAAAACATCATAGTCGCGTAAGTGCAATTGCAAGTATTGGTTTCTTGAACAAATATTAAAATAGGTTTTTTATGTCATATATTCTTTTTTCTAATACAGGATGTTTATTACATCGTGTGCCAAATATAAAATGGCTTAAACGGGTACCCCCCCTCCCTTTTTTTGGTATGGGAGACACCCAATCAAAAATCTGGTAGACACGATTGTAGTACAGGTTCTATAGTTTATTTAGTACGTTTAAATTGTTTCTAAAGTAGTTTACTGTAGTTAGTTAGAAAAACTGCTAAATATGGCCACTTTTGGCAATTTTTCTAACTGTAACTGCAGATAATTCTGTTTTATTGAACTTAAACATTGTATCTAAACCACATAACCAGAGCTACAATCGCATCAATCAGATTTTCGATTGACCTTTTATTTAACAAGTTATGATTTTTCTACTAAAGTGGCGCTAGTGTGCCCGATAAAAATCCGGGTAGCGCCTTAATGAGAAAATTTACGGAGTAGTTTAAATGTGTTCATGACATCGTGTTTTTTTTTTAACATAAACACAGTCTTCTAGACAAGCTTGTGTTTGTAATTTTGATGTTACTTAAACCGCAAAATAAGGCATGGCAGGCATAACACACAATAATAATGTGGCAAAAAAAGCATAAAAGTTTTCATATGAAATCGATTCGCATGCCGAATTTGGAATATCGATATACGAGTATATATCGATATAAAACTAAAGGCCCCAAATGTTTTTTTAAGGCAGGAAAATATAGCGAATGACAAACATCCTGTATAACAAATAGTGCTAAAAGATGATCTAGTTCACAAATATTAAACATAAAAGTTATTTTATATATCTGCTCCACTAAAGAAAGCACCACATCACTTATTCAGACCAAGGGGACATTCTTTATAACTAAACCATTTGAAGTTTGTAGCATTACACTTTAAATATCTGTTGTTACATAATAACAAAGTAGAATTAATACTGAGTATTCGAAGGTTTGGTTTCGCAGTCAGAGGGTCTAAAAGATTTTTATGAATGCCGGTGATATTGCTCGTAAATGTTTATAAAGCTTTATAGTCACCGGTGTTACGCTAAATAAAAATGTCAATCGTAGGCTTTACGATTGTTATTTATTTTATTGTAGCTTTTGATGACGCTTCGTAAAAAGTTATTGTGTATATCAATCAGCCTTTAATACTGTATTTTCCTATTTTTGTTACAGGGTGGTATTTCTACAACTCTGTTACAAAATTTAAGGTACCTTCGCCGAACATCGGCGTGATGGCAAGACATAGCGGGACGACCTTGGTTCTCTGGCGTCGATGTGACGGTTCTACAAACAACATTACCATACTCGACAGTACCGTGACTAACCGGAGTTGACACCGCGTATGTTTTCAACTCCATTTAAGTACATCCAGCAAGAGTATTTGAACAATAACGCGGTTACGGTATAACGACGAACTGTCAGCTGACTCTATTTGTGTCTTGCGTGGACAGCACAGTTTCAATGTTGTATTTTTTTTAAATAAGCTTTTATTATTACTTGATAACAAAAATAACTAAAGGGTTATAAATAATTTTAATCTAATAGGATTTAATTTTAATGTGATAAGAAAAATAGTATTTTATAGGTTTTTATAAATAAGAGCGAGTTATATTGTGATTGCAATAGCAAAAAGGTGTAAAATGTAATTAAAATTTTAGACCGGACCGGTGTGCCTTAAATTCCATCTAAAATGTAACCTTTTTGTTACACAAGTAAACATTTTATTCATTCATTTTGTTAAATTATTTATTTAGAATCTTCATTCACAACATGTGAAAATAATCAAATGAAAAGAACAAGCCTTGGCTACCATCTAGCACCAAAGCATTCGCCAGCACTAATTATATGAACCCAAACTTGATGGTTTTGTGTCGTTTAGTTACCGAGTTCCTATGGCCATCTTCCAGATCCATCATGAGACCTCGGTTACTATCTAGCACTAAAGCACTTGTCAAGACGAGTCATACGAGTCCAAACTCTATAGGGTTGTGTCGTTTAATTACCGAGTTCCCTTGACTACCTGCCAGTTCTATCATCCGAACAGCTTCTTTTCTTAATAATATTGCATTATCATCCAATTTATCAGCTCAATTAGTAACTGTGAAGTGAAACAAATTAAGCTTGCAAAATTTGATTACAGACAAACACCGCATAAAAGCTTGTGAAAAGAAATTATGGATTTGATAAATTGTAATTTTGGATTTGATATTTTGCTTAATCCTTCATCATCATCATCATCATCATCATCATCATCATTCTCAGCCAAAGGACGTCCACTGCTGAACATAGGCCTCCCCCACGGCTTCCCACAGCGACCGATCACTAGCGGTCTGCATCCAGTTTGATCCTGCGATCTTTTTAAGGTCGTCTGTCCATCTTGTTGGTGGACGTCCTACGCTACGTCTTTGGTCGAAGGTCTGGTATCAATCCTTCATATTCATATGAAACATTATGATTTTGAAGTAACTAGGGTACGATGTTTCGTACCTATAACAATAAAGTTAGGGACACTGGTTGTGAAAATAAGCTTACGTGTAATAATATAATACTAAATACCTATGCATTTTTTGTGTTATTTTAATAGTACATATCTACAAAAACCAAGATCAATTAACATGTCCATCAAAAAAGTTTATTGTTGCAGTTCTTATGTACATACCAATTCTTTAATTGTGTTCTCAAATGCATCACTAGATAGGAAGTAACACAACGTACCCAATTTTAACGTCCACATACCAGTGTCGTCCAATTAACATATACACGGAATTTGAAAAGCTATTATCACAAAAACTGGACACACTGACCCGAAGGCCACAACGGTATAAACGTTGGTTTACAATAACGTGACATTTAACTTTGGTAAGCAAAAAATAGTTTTCAAAGAACTGCATTTATGATCTACGGAATTTTAATTATACGAGATTCTAACCAAAATTTTCTTATTCAAAATTTTTGTTGGTATTGGGATACATATTTTTAGGACTTGTGTTGCAAACTGACGATGCGAAGACAATGAAATAGACATAATCCCGCCAAATGCACTTCTTGAACGGATTTCAATGAGCTTTCAATAACATTTTTATGAAATCAACGCTCACTCTGCCAAAGCATTCCTCAGTGCGTATAATTTCCTCTTTAATACGCACATACCTTACAAACGATGCCTTGGAACAGAAACTAAATATAACCATAAACGGAGTTGCATTGCAGTCACGTGCATCTTTGAATTATATCGACATTGCTTCCGGAGTTTAACACGACAGTTAATATAATAATTTAACACCTTTTACGGCATAGACTTAAGTGCCAGATTAATATTATAATATTTATATTCAGATGCAATTGAAACGTGAAATAATTGATTGAGTGATTAGGATTCTGATTTCTATTTTATCAATAAACAGAACCATTTTTTCCAGTTTTAGTATCACATGAAATCAATATAGATGTCAGATATCAATAAAAAAAGTTTTTAACTATACATTAGCCCCAAACCTACGTTAGGCAATCCGATGACTGTCTCCTAAAGAATTACGATGCGACATCATTAAAATCGATAAACTCGGCCAAAACGCACATTCGATTCGCATTAACATCGATTTGTGATCGAGACTAAGGCTTGACCATACGAAACCTGCGCAAGAGTGCAAGTGTATGAGTCAGTGCGCCGGTAAGGAAACTTGAATACTTTCTTTGCGGGATCCTTTATAAGGCCATGAGTATTTCTGGTATCAATTCGGATGGCTTGTTTCGATTGTCTTTTTGGGTGGAATAATAAAATAATGAAGCTATAACTATTTTATTACTTACGCACCTAAAATCAAACGATAATAAATACATATATCTATGTTGTTGTGTATGAGACATTATTTCAACTGTTGTACTGACCAGTCAGACCGTTGAACGTATATTATTTCACAATAATTTATTCATACTTACCCACATACGAGAGCATAACGTTACGAGTAAAATGATGTCCAATTTGACTTTATGTCGATCAAACGACTGTTTCACAACAGCTAAATTGGAATAGATATAGCTTTGTCAATTATGTCTGTGCAATGAAATAAAAGTTTCAATATGCTTATGTGTACTAAACTATATTACCAATGATCATTTATTTCATGAGAGCCTTTCTTTAACCAGAGGTTGCATAAACGTCACCTTTTTTCCGTCCTGAATCTTTATTTATTTTTTAATGTTCATATCGGCTAACTTTTTATATTCTGAAATTGTTTTAAATCATCAAGTGACGAGGTAACTTATTTCCCAATATGTTTTTATTACGCTTGCACCATTGATCAACTTATCACATTACGGAGCCGACTCACGGAACGCTAATTCAATAACCAATTGGAAATGTGCCAGTGTTCCAACTAAATAGTGTCCATGTCAACATCAGAAGGAAGTCATGCGACCCCAATACCCAATAGGGAACAGCTGTACCAATTACATATTACTTACTTTTCAATTTGTTGCCGCAGTAGCATGTTGGAAACTTTAGTAAGACTTTAAAGCTTGTAGCAAGTTACAACATCATTGTAGGCTGTGCACACACCAAAGCGGTGGAATGAGAACGAAGAATTTAGTATCAATCCACGGAACACAGATTAATTGCATTTTCTTGCTCACATACCACAGGCAGACAACTTTGAAATCCACCGGTGAGATTCAAGGATTGAAGGAAATACAGTATGAAGGTATACTGACTGAGTTCTTCAGTGAGTGTTTCCAAAAAGTATATAAAGAAGTTTCCTAAAATTTAAAATCTTATAACATGGTCGAATACCTGTATCGCAACGTTCGCGTTCTCAGGACTTTCAGTCTGTAGTAAGCATGCAACTTCAGCTGTTTGTTAACTTCAGCTTCAGGAGCCTTTTCACAAACTCAATTGGCACTTACCAAAAAAGAGATTCGTTTAAAATAACCAACCGGTGTCCTATTTCGAAGCTTGTTGTAATTCACTTCACTTCACGACTTTATGAACTTCTCATTTCGCAACGGACATTCAGGTGTTGCCTCAATTCCGCCGGTCCTGGCTGTCCCTCGACTCGTTCCCACAGTGCGTAGGAGTGACCGTCGATCCGCGGGCCGTGCGTTTGCGCAAACCGATTGGTATCCTCCCGTAAACGCAATGTTAATTGCTCGATTTGACTAACTAACTAACCGTGAAGGCTGAACGTTCTGTTTAATTTTGTACTGATATTACGCGGCTTAGAAGAATTTTGTATTTAAATAACTATTTAAACAAGTAAAGTGATTGATAAGTCTCCATCAATAAGGAAGTTTAGTATGTTTTTGTATAAAATCTGAGAAAACAACAAAGTCGTCGGTTAAACACAAGTTACACCACAGTTGCATGTTCACGGCACGTCGTCAACCTACTTACTATGAACTTCAGAATCATACTTGCCCATCAGGAAGTCTCATCTTTTACATCACGCAGATATCTTGGTAGACTCGTTGAGAAAATCTATCACGTAAAAATAATATTCGTCTTGTTACAAGCTCTTCAAATGACTGATTGATTAATAACCGATTGAAATCTAATAAATATCGAAATCATTTAAAATCGATGTGCACACGCAACATTGGGCGTTGACCGAACAGCAGCATATAAGTGGCGCAATTGTGGCGCTAAAATGATAAATCGGCATACATCTACACCTCTAATTACGTATGCCGACTCAACATTCGTAAGTGCCTGATCAGTTTTCGAAATCTCGCCAAACTCGTCGATATCAGATTCCGAATCGATAAATTATTCATGAGCATTCGATCGCACAATAGGGTTTGCGGAATCAATATTTATGGGCGATGGTATGAGAAAAAAATTCAAAACGAGATACAGGATTGGGCGCTCTTTCCAAATTAGAGGGTCCGCTCTACAGAGGAACACGAAAAACCTGATGTTTGACTAAATTTAGTTTATAAAGCTATGTTAATTGGCAAGAAATAACCTGCTGTCCGATAAAACAATACCATAGCCTCTGGACAGCATATTTTCTATAATAAGCCCAAAGAGATGGTCTTTGTTATGCAGGTCAAGTTGATCGATGAGTCAGAGTTGTCAAAATATGTATATTTTATTGCTGTATTATACCATTGTTAATGAAGCTATAAATTAAGAGTTTGTTAACCTAGAAATCAACTTAGATGCAGACTTATAAATTATCATGTTGAGCTCGAATAATGGAACCACAATAATTGATCGAGTCTTGTGTAGAGTGGGTGTCATCTTTTTTACATCCAGAAACTGATTGCAAAGTGGGACAATTATGAATAAAATTTACAAGCGTAATGTTGCTCCTATAAATATGCACGCAGACCTGTTGGACTAGTTGCATTCGCTGCAATAAATCGTTGCATCCTTCTGGCTTTGTCCAATCACTCAGTTATGAGTGTGGGCCTCACGACTCTATTGTATGCAATCATGGCACCTGATGCGTTTTGCGTGTGGTCTTCAATGAACAGCCATTATGATTATGTAAGTCGTGTGGGATCACGGTAAGCTTTTTGCTTTTTCACATTATTACCGATCCATCGAAAATAAATAGAATTTTTAGACTATTAAATGAAAACGACTTATGTTTATCAATTTGGCAAGGGACAAACCCAAATAGAGTCCTACTGACTAAATACCCTTTAATATTATGTGCCTGTACTTTTTAAATACATAAGTATGTATTTATGTAAACTTTTCTTACTTTTCTTAACTAAATTATTCAAAGGCTTTTAGCTCGATTCATGTTCTCACACATAAATTCGATGTACTATACACAAAAGCTATGTTCAGCTTTAGAAACGGTATCTACAACATTTACTTTACCAAAAATTGTATTCCTATAACCTCGCGCTCGAGCTCGACTTAACACTGGGCGGTGAAGGGTCTTCGCCTGACATTTGGTCCCTTGGTTACATAACTTGAAGCTCGTGACTGGTTCATCTGCCTGTCATTATCCTGTCATCTCCGCACCACAATAATTGTCATCGCCGGGCTGCCATCGTAAATGATTCTCGAAATTATTTCTGTCTGACTGATGTTTCCAAATACGCTTTGAATGCGCCTGTCAGAATCAAGAGATTAGAAATTTTGTTTGAATGACCTCTAATTCGATTAAGTTTAGTCAGGTGCTACGAAGATGAGTGTACCCTTCCACACACAATTACACGTTTTAAAATCGCACAAGCATTCGTCAAGAGTTACGTCACATCATTATGCAAACATTTTGACAAGGAGTCTAGTCGTGTCGTCTCTATTAATACATGCTTTTACTAACCAGTGTAAATTGACCTCTCTCGAAGTTACGGCTTATTTACATAAAACATTACTTCTTGGATCTATGTAAAGTGGTCTGTAAACATCTAAGGCTCCGTGGGAAAGTCTTTGGCATAATAGGAAAGACAAGTACAATATGTTATGGGTCACCAAATATTTAGGTCAGTAAAGCACATGAAATTGTTTGTGTTTGCTTTAATAAATATGCGAGTACCATACTTATCATAATCGATTAAATTCTTCATTGCCAACGTTTTTTATAATCATATAATTTCCACTTCTTCAAGAAACGTATGTTAATTACATCAATAAGAATGATAAGGCCAAACAAAGCACGCCAGTATGGTCACATCGTCCTTTGCTGTCTTACATACAAATGTGTTCAATTTATTCAAGTCTCCCAAAATGTAATGTAATTTTTTTCAGTTATCAGGAACTCGGGTCAGTGGTACGAGTAATGGGACTTCATTGGTGTGAGCTTTTTGTTTTGTAAATCAAATCTACAATTTAAATGGACTTCCTTAGTGACGCCAGCACCTCCCTGGGTCACTGGGAACAACAGTTGTTTTATACAAATAGAATCCGCACATTATTTATTTATACTTCTAATTACTTTAATTAGCTAACCTCATACTTTAGCTAAGGTCACGTATTTGTCATTCCAACATGGTGTCAACCCGTCATGGTTTATTTTGAAATCTAGGCTTTGATAGTTAAAATTTTAGGTGTATTTTATATTTGGAGGATATTTCGCAAAAAGCGTGGGTAGTCCTAGGGTCACAGTCAGCAGCCTCGACACTGGTGCGTGACGCGCGACGTATCGGACGCGCACCGTGCGTGCTGCGAATATAGAAAAACGTCGACACTTCATTGCCAAGTGTGATGTACACTCGTGTCCTTCATTTCTTATTCATTAGCTTGCCAAGGTATGGGATTTTTGGATCCAAGGTGACATGTGGTCTTATACGGAAACAATGTGACATTATTTTTTACACAAATGTGAATTGACATCTGCTGACAATGATTGAGCTACTTATTCTGAGTTCCTCCCTTCGTAACTACTCAGGCATATGTTCTAACGTTAATCTTTCTTATGCACGCAATTCTAATTTCTGATTTTATTTCTGATAATAAGAAACTAAAAAATTTGGCAAAAGCTTCAATCTGAAGGCATCTAAGTAGATTTCTCACATTCCGATACGAAGGGTATCATCACTTACTATCAAGTATAGTAATCTCACCGCGTGCCATTTGCGTGTTGATTGCACACTCGTCGTTGGAATCCGGTAAGAATGCAACGCTTTTATGATATTTTCTTTTGTTTTTATTGAATACAATGTGGAAATGCACAATAATTTGTGCTTTTATGCTTTAAAAATACAGAAAATAAAATTTGGTGCTTATAATTAGTATGAAATAAAAAGGCTTTATAACAGGCACTTCCATATTACATGACAATCAAAATAAATGAATATTACCTGAACGAATATAAATAGCGAAAACAAAAAAAACAAGGCTACAATGCGTTTGTCTCACTGGCCGATTTTAATATCCTACCTGCTAATTATGACCACAAATATCTCTTATTTTCAGAATGTTTTTAACACTTACAGTGTTAAAAACAATAACTAAATAAGAAACCAAAAACTGCGCACGTGCGGGACCAGAACCTGCAACTTCTGGGTAACCGGGCCAACGCTCTTTTAAATTAAGCTACCGTGCTGCCGCTTTGATTGTGCGTAATTCTGGTTTCTTATGGATACATCATTATTCGTGACGTCAGCACCATCTACCCGATGTTTTTGCAACAGTGGGCCAAAAAAAGAGACCAAAATTCGCAAATTCAGATCGAGTCAGCTTCGAGTCCCAACTGTGCGCGATTTTTGGTTTCTCATTTCATCTCAATATTTCTTGACAACGGTTATTGAAATCTAAATAAAAAATCATAGATGGAATCTTATTGTAGCGGGCATTGATTAGTTACTATATGAATACTACTACAAAAAGCTGCCGACTACAGTGATACAACAAGCACTTTCAAAATACTCATGAACATAAAATGAAGACACTTTATTTTCTTTTTAAACTTGTCTCATAAAAAACGTCGTCGGCGACGACATCGTGAAGCATCAATTACCTCTATTTTTCAGTCGGTTAACCACAAAGCCGACAATTATACAAACGCGCAGATTTAGTAAACAAGCCGAGCCAATAAGTTAAAATTACCGACCGCATACTCGCGTCGTTAGTCACCAAACCATAATGAGATGTTTTGTTGACGATCTCCTTTGATTTAGGAAACTTTCTTAAACAATCCGTAATTTTAAAGGAAGCTAAACATTCCACTTCTGTACAGCGGCGTCTCTACAAATGAGGGAAACAAAACACAATCAACGAACTAGAATTATACAAATATTAATTAAATAGCCACTGATTACAACTTGAAAGAATTACATAATTATGACGTATAATATATACGTATTATAATATTATATATAGTACGTTTATCATGATAAATAACACATTTAACTATATTAATATTCAACCGCTGGTAACGACATCACACCATACAAACTTTGAAGAAATTAGGACTAAGTATTTGAATAGTGCTTTACTACAGCTTTAATAAATGTGTGCAGTGCAGTAAAGTAAAAAACTTCAGCTACTGTTGTAATCTTTGGACACTCGGTCCTTAGAAACAAGGGCTTAAGGTGTCATTAAGCTAAACTATTACCTTGCCCCGGCCTGGCGAGGAATGCGAACGGAGCCGCCAACGGCTTCCATTTCAAACCAAATTAGCATATGCACCATTTACTTTACAACCTAATAGGAGACTGTTGTAATGCGGCGCCCATGTCGGCATATATTTTTTTCTAAATATCCTATTAAATTACTCTTTTCAAAATATTTGGAATCTTGTCAAGACTTACATTATAATAAATAATAATGATAAATATCCCTTGGACATTCCCACACATCGCCATCTAGTCCCAAAGTAAGCTACTCAAAGCTTGTGTTATGGGTGCCAGACAACGGATATAATACTTAAATACATTTTGTTTGTAAATACATACATGATTTACATAGAAAACACCCAGACCAATATAAACAGACATGTTCATGCACACAAATGTTTGTATTGTGCGGGGATCGAACCCGCAACCCGCTGAGTAGTAGGCGATTTCTCGACCACTACACCAGACGGCTCGTCTACATTACATTACCTTAAATGACAATAATACCCATTTCTTCGTAATATGTATGTAGATAGATATTTGTTTACTACTATTCTGAATAAGATGTTCCGTTCGAAAGGACAACCGTCTATTAACACTTGACTTAAAAACCTAAAGGTCGAATGTGCAAAGACCTAAGAATGCTGCGATAATAATATAAATGCACTAATATGCATTTTTAGTACCACACAATTAAATAGTATTTAAATCGAATCGCTCCTAGAATAGCAGCATTTAATACGAACCTAATTATAAATAAAAACCTAGGTTAATAACATTCTAAACCAATAGATAGTGAAGTGTCATCAATTTCCAAGTTGAATTTATTCTGTAAAGAATAACTGCTTGGGCCATCTGTTTCATAAACAGACGGCTAGATTGCGCTAAGCGTCACGCAATGACGTATTTATAAGAGACCACAAATTTCGCAGGGTCGGACTGACAGCACGGTAGCTCAATTGGTAAGAGCGTTTGGCCCGGTCAGCCAAAAGGTTGCTGTTTCAAGTCCCGCCCGTTGCGCAAATTTTTGGTTTCTTATTTCATCTTTATGAATATAAAATATGACATTGTGAGTGTTAATAACATTCTAAACCAATAAAAACCTAGGTTCTAAATCAGAGACCCACAAAAAATACTGAATGCCGAATTGTGTACGACGAGATTGTTACAATATTTGCATATTGGAGTCGAATAATATTAATAAAAATATTGATTCAATGACTATATTTTTCACCGTCACTACTACAAGTATGTATGTATGGCTATGATCCTTGCCGTGTTGGATAGCTATGCTATTCCTTTGCCAGCTTTATTATTGGCAATTTAGCTGAGGGTCCCCTTGTATGTAACGTAAAGGCCCAAATGCTTCAACGCCACAACTACTACGGCATTATCACTTGCAAGTGAGACGTACTTGCGACGCTTGCTTGGCGTGATCAGCCTACTCCGCTGCTGGTTTTCTGAGATAGACCAAAGTATCGACATAAGTTGCATTTTCCATTTGCACAGTGCAAAGAAGTAAAATGTCCTCAGTAAATGATATTTTCTAGGAAAAATATTAATCTACGGTTTACAATCGTTTGAAAACAGGTAACTAAACAGTCACAGGCGTATGACAAAGTTTCATAGAAACGATGGCTTATCACGCACGGATGTGACTAAGATAAAGTATGCGGCCATGCCTGTCTGAAATCGTACTCTAAAATACGTTTCCACCATTTTCGAATCTACTTGTCTTTCTCAGTCACATTGGTATGCTAGCTTGAGTACAGAGAACAGCGAGAGGGAAAATGAAATTGACTTATGGAGTAGATCCTCTAGTTTTTGCCAAATTAGCTGACCGAGGCTCGACCATAGCTTGACGATTACTTAATGAGCCGGCAAACTACGTAACGATGACTTTGTAACGGATGCTAAACATGGGTTTTTTATAGTTTCGCTAGCTCCTCTTGGAGACAATTATTAGGATTGTCAAAGAGATTGTAGTGATACATTACTTTTTCTATGACAAAAATTATTAAAAAAATCATAGTACAAACTTTATTAATACACGCAATGACTAAATGCTGCATTTGATGCAAGAAAATACCTAATTAGAAAACAATATCGCATGCTAAATTGTTACGATTATTACAATATCATTAAATACGTATCATAAATATTAATAAAAACTGTCTTAATTAAGCTTGGCGATGGATATACGATGGTAAATTATATCACTCTGTTTTTGTTTTGGTAGCCATGTAAAAAAGATTTAATGTCTTTACAACAGCCATATTTAAAAGACTTACTACGTCGTATAAAAACTATAATGTGAATTTAGAGCCAAAATTAAATTAGACAGCAATTCTAAAATGCGAATTAACTTTAATGATCAAATTACAAAATGAAAAGCTTTTGATGTTTATTGCCAAGAGTACGAGTATGTGTATGATTAAGAACCAATAACGCGTTAAACTTGTTAAAAATCAAGCCACGTATCAAAAACATCTAGCTTTTAAAATAATATTAAGCTCGCGTTCGACATTTTAATAAGTCATAAATTAAAGTGATGTATCAAGCAATAAACACGCGAATGAGTTACAAAAGCTGCTTTGTTTTTATGTATGAAATTGAAAACTTAATTCAAAAAGTTTTTGGCAAGTCATTTCGTGGGGTCTACTAACGTAATAAATCCGTCACGTATATTTTAAGGTTTAAAAATCCTAGATCTTTTGGGTCAAGTATCGCATTTCATAAAAGGTCCCAAATAAATAATATTTTCTAAAATGCTTAAGTATGGTGCGCATATTCTGAAGAGATCGATGATCCAAATGCATTGTGAACGATCGTAAGCGTCGATCTACGGAGTGATCGACAATCGTGCGTGGGCGCAGGCTGACAACCGCCGCATGTCATTACGCCTCAATCTAATATAATAACGCCTATGCGCATGTTTTTTACCGTTTTTTTTTGTCAGCAACCGTGCAACATTAGTAATCATAATCTCTCGACGTATCATTAGAACCTTTGACTTGTTTTTAGTCGCTCATTCCGTTTAAACTGCGTGTGGGAAGATTCTAGGATCATTCTGTGAGACATTTTACCTATTTCAAGTGTACAATACACAATATACACAATCGATATTCGAAGGTTTTGTCCACAAAATTTTGAAAATAGGTAATGAAATCAATATAACGAAGATTTTAATTTGAAGATGTAAATTCGGTACGCATATCTTCGTCCTTGCTTACATTTGGGTGTGGTAGCGTCCATTGACATTCAAGAATCTATTAAGGAATTATGTTAAGTTTTATTGCTTCACGAGATTTTTATAACTATCAGTATTAATTTGTGTGAAGAACAAGTGAAATCATAACATAACAGTAACGTAAAAATTTGTCCATTTATAATATAACTAAACGGTTTTACTTTTGTTCGCAAAATGTGATATTATATTAAATCCTTTATTCTTTTATTTTTGTGACTTTACCTAGCGTCTGCAATTCTTATTGCTTGACTTTTAAGGTGACCACACCTGTTTGTTTTAAATTAATTAGTAAATTAGTGTAAAGATAAATCAAATTCTTGATTTTTCCAGTTTTCCGTAAAAACCTTCGCAAGTAGGAAATGATTTGATCGCCAATATCTCGTCATACATTATTTATAACCACTGACTTCTAAGTACACGTGAACACCTACATGCGTCAACAGAATTTGCATCAGCAACTATATTATGTCATTGTATGCCATCAATGGCAGAAAAATTAAAGCAAACCTCTTTTATGACACCATTGTGGAACTATTTCAAACATGTATTCAGCTGGACCGAAATAAGCAGATCGCTTTTTTTTGTTTTATAATAATAATATCATATTAATTTGATATAATTATATCGATAGAAGAAGTGTTATTTGGTTACTATTTTTATCCTTTCAATCACCTTGTATAAATTGAATAAAACCTGACCGATTAAGCCAACCGACGGACAATCATTTTTCCGAATTAAAATAAACTCTGACAGCGAGAACAGTATTGAAGTCTCTATTTTCAGAGACTCAACGTAATTCGCATACAGCTAAACCAAAATATTGAAAATTTAAACAATACTTGGTACAGATCCGAATATTAAATCAAAAACAAAACGTTAAAGGAAACAAAGTAATCAATATACGAACCTGAACTCGATAGCAATATGCCTTCAGGCTGTACGGCACTGAAAGATACACATGTACTTGTTTACTTTAACTTCCTTCCACTAAACACCTGTCCGCCACAAAACTTTGAACAACTATCAATAAATTGCTATAGCACAATCACTTCTACACTTTCAATCTCGGTATCGTCAACTTTTCATTCAGAAAAGTGAGAAAAATGTATCGGAAATAGTTTAGTGACGAGTGGTACACACGCGACCCGACAGAGACAGAAGACTAAACTATGTTATGGCTCGAAAACGCCGCGCATGCGCCGGAGTGGGGCGAGGATCAACATGGAAAACCGCGTCCGCGCAACCTCCAAGTCCTTCAACGACTACTTAATAAATTTAATTTAAATTATACTATGACTTAAAGTCTACTTTTGTCGGAAAAAATATAGGCTTATCGCTAACTTGTCGGGTTGGGTTTTATATAAATAAGTTCGATAAGTGAAGTCATCTCTAAAATCTAACGATGTCCACTCCTTGCGATTGTAAAGAATATAAAAGTCAACACTAGCAGATAAATACTGAATCATCAGTAAAAATAGACACGAGATTTCCTCAACACACGAGATCGTAAAGATATTCTATTGATTAAACATGTCATTGCGATGACTATGGCAAATGGAATCATACTTAGGTATAATAGCTACACCGCAGGTGTTTTGTACCTCATGCACACAATGTATTGCCGCAATGTCAAGTGTATCTATTGTAGTCAAGTGTATAAGTATAATACTTTGTAAACATAAATCATTCTTTAAATTGCTGTAGGTATCTTAAGGTATTCAATCTGCTCCGAAACTAACAATTAAAATATGGCTTGACATATACTCATTCACGAGAGAGCGATCAACAAGTTCATTAGAAAAAGTAACAAAAGTTATGTAAGAAAAATATCCTTACTAAAAATAGTAACCACACATCCATTGTAATTTTACTTCGGTTACATAACCTATTAATGCACAGTACTAGTGTTCAATGCATAACTATTGTTTCAATTTTCCAAACATTTGGATAACATTGTCGTTTAGATCGGTTCAGTAAGATTAGCGTATGCAGTGTAAAAACGTTTAAAGGCGAAGTATGCAGAACCTTCGACAGGTCGGTGGGAGGACCGGCTACTTAGGGCTGACAATTAAATCACTCATACCTACTATATTTAGTAATAGTGTTTAATGGCACAGCCGTGTTTTTATGGGAAAAGTGAACTTGACCTCTTAGAACGACGGATCTCAGCCTTGGTGATTTTCCTATTCTTCTCTCTTCCATACCACCTCCTTGCCCAGCCACACGCTACAACTAAGAAATACAATTACAATTATTACAATTCTTCAAATCCTTAAGACCCCAGGTCTTGTGTCATTTATATGTAGTTATTATTTGAGTTTATCTTCCACCGAAGTGCATGTATGTAGCGCAGTAGCAGTGTTTACGAAGTTAAGCAACCTACGTCCCGGTCGTTTTTGGATAGCAAATCCGTACTCCGGATGATTTGAAACTGTTGGTCTCTGCTAAAATCGGTAGACTTAAGTCATTAGCCTAGCCAGATGCCCCACGAGTGGCTTGATACACAATATTATACACATCCGCACTGAGTTCGCGTGGTAGAGTATGGCTCAAACCAACTCATACTTGAAAGAGGTCTTGGCTTGGTCCAGCATTGGGATGGTTACACTTGATGGTTGATGGTTTAACTTACTCTTACCTTTAACAAGCCCCCTTTCTACGATAATCCTTATCAGGTCGTCGTGATACCCTAACTATCTCAACGGGTACTAATACTCGTATTCTCTCTCATTTTCGATACTTAGCAGTATGTTCAGTTTCAAGTCAGTAAAAGTTGACAATTTGATGATCTCATTTAAAGTTGAACATTTCTTACTGATGTAGTTAAAAGAACTCCGCAACCCTGACCACTCATTCCCGATCTTGTTTATTATCGCCGGACCCAGATGCATGCCAATGATGCGTGGGCGCAGACATTACCAGCGATGTCATAATCCAGCTGCCAATAAACTGATCGCCGGTATAACTTCTAACAATATCTGATACTCTGTATCTTAAGTTGCATTGGATTACAAGCAGGCAGCAGTAGAAAACAACGAAAACCACGATCCTAAATTGTAGCGTGCCGCTTCAATTTTCGGCAGTATTATTTTTAAGAAATAATACTGCCGAAACTCTTTCACTACATACGAGTACGTAGGTATCCCTTATTTATTTTATTTATTTATTTATACTTTATTGCACAACCAAAAATTTGTACATAAGGTGGACTTAACGCCATATGGCATTCTCTACCAGTCATACCTTTGGGCTAAGCAGAAATGATTGTAGGCAGTGCGACAGAAAAAAAGAAAATGGGTTACTATTAAAAGAAAAAAACGATAAATTTCACGCATAGAAAAATATATATACATGAAAAAACATATCTCATAAAATAAAACAAAATAACTACAGTTTACAATAAATACAATATGATCTAATAAAATATTACATATACATAACGCAAACGATAAAATAAATACATATACTTGTACTATAATAATAATATACTATGACGATGTATTAGAAGCTTATGGATTACGCTTTGTTGATGCTTCCGATATACAAAGGTAGAAAGTGTCAAAAATCAAATAAAAAAAAATCAAAAAATATTTATTCAATTTAGGACACAATATGCCACTTATGAACGTCAAATGTACAGTGAAAAATAAAATAAAAATAATTGTGCCCTGAAGGGGCCGAATCATGTCTCCTTATCTTTTGGGCCCTACCAGCGCTTCGAGACAGAACACAGACAATTAGGCAAGTGCTGAGAAGAAACGCCGGAACAAACTCAGTCACCACTAGCTGCCGTAAAATCAAAATCATCAAAGGTAAGTACATCAGTCGGTGCAGGCTGGACAGACCACACATTCGTGTCGTTCAGGTAGTCTTGAACCTTATAATAGCCTTTAGACATAAGCGTGTTTTTAACGTGTTTCTTAAATTGATCAACCGGCAATTCGACAAGATTGTGTGGTATATTATTAAAGAATTTTATACAATTTCCCATGAACGAATTACTAGTTTTAACTAATCTGAAGTTAGGAACGACAAGCTTGTGTTTATTTCTTGTGTTATATGAGTGAATTTCGCTCTTCTTCATGAAATAATCTAATTTTTTACGGACGTACATTATATTGTCAAAAATGTATTGAGAAGACACAGTTAATATGTTGATTTTCTTAAAGACCTCTCTCAGGGAGTCACGAGGACTAAGTTTATAAATAGCACGAATGGCTCTTTTCTGCAAAATAAATATGGCATCAATGTCTGCAGCAGAACCCCACAAGAGAAGACCGTAAGACATAATACTGTGGAAGTAACTAAAATACACAAGCCTCGCCGTTTCAACATCAGTCAGATACCTTATTTTTCTAACTGCAAAGGCAGCCGAGCTTAGCCTCCTAGCTAGGGCTTCAATATGAGGTCCCCACTGTAATTTTGAGTCAAGTGTAATGCCCAGAAATACAGTGGAGTCTATTAAAACTAGATTATTACCATTTAGTACAATATTTGGTGTAAGTTGCTTTACATTAGGCAAAGTGAATTTTACACATTTAGTTTTACTAGCATTCAGCAACAAGTTATTGGTGGTGAACCAATTCAATACTTTGGAGAGAGTATTGTTTACTTCGTCGAAATTTTCTTCGTGTCTTTTCATTTTAAAAATCAAAGAAGTATCATCAGCAATCAGAACTATCTCACAAAGATTTGTGGAATAAAATGGCAGGTCGTTTACATATATCAGGAAAAGTAAAGGCCCCAATCTTGAGCCCTGGGGGACCCCCATTTGAAGAGGGGCTCCGAAAGAGTAGGTACCATTTATGTTAACTGATTGTATTCTACCTGATAAGTACGAACTTAACAACTTAGATGAGTTTTCCGAGACACCATAGTGTTCTAACTTTATGAGCAGTGTCTGATGGTCTACACAATCAAACGCCTTTGATAAATCACAGAATACACCTACGGCATCATGTTTGTCTTCATAAGCATCAAGAATGTGTCTGATGAGTGCTACTCATTCATCAGTTGTATTTCTACCTTTAGAGAACCCAAACTGTTTTTCGTGTAGTAAATTATTAAGTTTAAAATGGGAAAGCAATTGATTATAAATGAGTTTTTAAAAATTTTTACTTATTGTGGGTAATATTGAAATAGGCCTAAAATTGCTGGGGTCACTTTTGTCTCCCGATTTAAATAAAGGGACAACCTTACTATGTTTCAATAAATTTGGAAACTGATTTTGGTCAATACATTCATTAAAGATATAAGATAAGTAAGGAGCTATTAGAGGTATAATGGGTTTTATTGTGTCTATTGATATACCGATGTGTGCACGGACGAGTCTCTTAAATGAAAATTAACTGGGAGTCTGTTGAATTTTTGTCGGAAGGGCATTCCAGAGACGAATGGCCTGGACAACAAAAGTGTTTGAAAGGAAACCTGTGCGGTGAGCAGGAGTAGCGAGAGAAAGTTTATTAGAAGAGCGCAGCGGACGCGAGTGCGTGGCACTGAGATAGGTGAACTGGGATTTTAAGTAACAGGTATTAGGCAATCGTTTAAGTAAATTTTATTTTTTTGTGATTTATAACTGCTTTGCAGAGCTGGTAATGGTCTTATCTGCGGGTACAGTTTTTGTAATGATTAGACATACAGGTAAGTGTCGCTGGAGGGTTATTGCAGGATTTGTAGGTCTTTGAGTCGGCTAATATAGCAAAAACGGAACACTTATAGTTTCGTCAAGTCTGTCTGTCTGCCTGTCTTTCTGTCCCAGCCACTTTATTCGTAAACTATTAGTATTTCACAGCTGAAACTTAGTAGGTAGATGTATCCTGAAAACGCTTTACGATTCTCATACAAAAAAAGAATAATGATATTTAAGGGGGCTCCCATACATGAAACTTTAAAAAAAAATGCGTGTCGGGTATATATGGATAGGTCTTTTAAAATGACATTAAGGTTCCTAAAACTATTTTTTTTAAAGTCTAACGTCTGAAAGATAGATGCTTCCAAAGGTGTGAAGTGGGCGCCCCCACCTCTAATTTAGTTAATGTTGGCACGAAACCCTTAGTGTGCGAGTCCGACTCGCACTTGGCCGGTTTTTTAGGCTTAAACGTCTGTCATGTACGATTCTGTTTATGTGATTTGTGCAGCCTTTATCGCTAGCTAAGTAGGAATTATTTGATGTCGAATGAAAATTCAAATGGTAAGCACCTAACGAATTATATCAAATACCTAACACCAGATTTGGGTTAATATTGGAAAATTATCAATGCACGAATTTATTTATGTAGGCGACCACCAACGCTCCAAAATAGGTGGTGAGCTAAGAACATTAATAACTCCATTTTACAGTGGGTGGAACAAGATTGGGATAAATAATTATTTGAGTATTTAGATTAATTTGTGCCAAGTTCAATTACTATTAGTGCCTGAAGAAATTGATGAAAAGATGTAAGCAACTTAAGCAGTTACTATTTCAATAAACGAAACCATATGATGGTAATTAAGTATTGACAAAAACGAGAGTACCTTAAAATCTTCCAAGGCACTTATTAAATAAAAGTTACCTGCTGAGCGCGACGTACACAGGGTACAATAATTTTATGACGAATGTCTCGTTATTTGATCGCATCATTTGATCTAAAGTGCATCATGACTGCAAGTCACAAAGAGTAAGTAAATCATTTGTCCTGTCGTGGCTAATACGACCCAGTGCGTCAGTACTTTGTTTGCTAATAGTCGTTTACATCGCACACATCCCAGACCAATCTTGGCGATCAGGAGCTCTATTTTTGAATCGCTAGCTTGGACATGGCGTGTGATTTTTAGTTCGATAGCGAACTAATAACCAACGAAAAGCAAATTAAATTTTAAAAAAACTTAAAAACTCACAAAATTAAGTTACATTTTTTGTTATCAACCCTGTGTGGAAGTGAACTGTTTTTCATTCGAAAATCCGACATTAATCAATGAATATCATGTCATTTTGACGCGGGTGGTTCGGAAATAGGGCCCTAGGAAATATTCGTATTCGGAAATATTCGTGCGATAAGCTTGCGACAATTTGCAATATTAATTTTGCATTTGCTAAAATGCAAATAGATGGATTCCACGCCATTGGGGCGACTCAGGGGCAGCCCAAACTGCATCCTCAGCGCGTTAGCCGGACGGCGGGAGGGCCCATGGGCGCCTGCACACCCTTAAAGATGTATAGGCGCACCCCGTCTGCGTCAATAAATATTTATCGTCAATTAATTAGTATAAACATACACTAGTTTAAAAGATGTGTACACTACTAACAAGCTATGCACCAAGTCTGATATAAAAATATATTTAAATGTATTTAATTAACCGATATGCGTGTACATATTCATACTTACTGAAATGGACGTTACGGTAATACAATTAAACTAAATATTTCAGGCTAAAACGGTTTTTCTCTACGAGATCGAATCAGTAATGAGGAGAATACGTAGAAGAGAAGGTAACTAACATAGCCCTGAAAATCAGAGAGCTCAAGTGGGAATGGGCAGGGCACATAGCGCGAAGAACTGTTGGCCTTTAGGGCAGAAAGTTCTAGATCAGAGACATTTCGACCAAGGACGCAGCGAAGGACGTCTACCGAAAAGATGGACAGACGACCTTAAAAAGATCGCACGATCAAACTGGATGTAGACCGGTTTCTGATGGGTTGCTGTTTCCTTTGACTGATGATGAGACTACTGGCAAGTCATCATTTAATTTTGTATGTGGTTGGTTTCGTTGCTCATTTTTTAAAACTTAAGGAAATTTTATTTAAAAAATACGTCTTTCTTTTTATCGAAGAAGGCAAAACTGATAGAGCTATTTATCGATATTTAACCGATTTAGGTTTTTCTGTAAAGGTAGGATTTGGATATTCCTGTGTATGTAAAAATAAATGAAATGAAAGCTTCCAGTCTGTAGTAACGCTTTTGTTAGACCAGAGCAGAGGCACAAATTCTTTCTCGCCTACCTTAGCGAAGACTGCGGGCCTTTAGCCAGCCAAGAGTTTCAGCATTCCTGTGTCCTTTTCAAATGAAAGACTTATATGATATCTGGTAGTCCTTCTCGTCCATTTTGGGCTAGCAATGAATACGAATCATCAATTTGAATAACTGCGCATGCTGATGATTCACAATATAAAACTTAATTTTGGCACAGAGATCCGAGGCGAGGTCTACCACCTAACGGCGTGTAGGAGGAATTTTTACACCTACACACCTTCTATAGGTTGTTTACAACAATATTACTTTAGATTCATAACAAGTTAGCAAAAAAGTGTCTAATGTTTTAGCTCTAGCACAAAAAAAGCGACACAAAGGTCTTTCTTGGACACAAAAGTTAGGAAAGTTTGAAAATATGCATTACAACTGAAGTGATAATTACAAATACCTTATAAAAACAATACAAATACCTACGTATATAATATCTATATGGAAGGAGGGCTGGCTATAATATACTACAATTACATGGAAAATAAATAAACAAAAATGTAATCGTTAACAACGAGTATAATTAATCTCAACTATGTCGTACCTAGAATTATGTGTGCAAATATAATGCAGTTAACCTGTCGTGATTTTAATTTCAAATAAATAACTAGGGATAAAAATTAATGAATATCTTAAAGACCATCGCCCAAAGGCTGCCTACACGAATAAACGGTCTCAATGAACTTTTATCATTAATTATTGTTAAACGGCATAAAATTACAGCTAACTGACAAGTAATTACCACTATTATAGATACACCATTGGTTATTCG
Organism: Pyrausta purpuralis; assembly: GCA_963924145.1. Taxonomy (NCBI): domain Eukaryota; kingdom Metazoa; phylum Arthropoda; class Insecta; order Lepidoptera; family Crambidae; genus Pyrausta; species Pyrausta purpuralis. Next base: position 14,936,722 of record OZ001651.1, on the reverse strand, counting down.
CTGCCTCTGGGCAAACAGCGTTCTTTGTATTGCACCATGTTCGACCACTCCGAGTACTAGATGGTTAAATAATTCTTGTAGCATTACATCGCTAGTCCTTATCGGCTCGTAAACACAGGTGAAATTTGTACAATATTGTGTAACGCTTTGTAGTTGGCACACACCTATGGGTAATGATATTTATCGCTTATTGTGCTGATGTTTGGTCAGCTGACGAAAGCGAGAAATTTGACAGCGCATACAATCGCATGTGGCAAGCTTATGCTCTACTGCCGAGCGTAACCTTTGCACTGGCAGTGCATGAAATTAATTTTTAAATAATAATCACTAGATCTTCTCTCCGCTTAAATATTACCTTAATAAGTAGCTAGGTAGCTTGACGACCTCCGTGGTGTAGTGGCTAAGCACGCTGGTTTCAAGGCGTCGCCGCTCCGAGGTCCCGGGTCAATATAGAAATCAAAATTTTCTTTATTGTCTCAGGTCTGGGTGTTGTAGTACCACCGTTGTGTCTGACTTCCATAACACAAGTGCATTAGCTCCTTACTTTGGGATCCGAGCAATGTATGTGATTGGTGTCCAATATATATTTAAAAAAAAAGAAAAAAAAGCTAGGCTTGCTTAATCCCTCAAGCGTATGTGAACGAGACACAATGCAAATTCTATTGTTATGCGGTTGCCTGCAACCGCTCGGGTGTTGAAGCATTAATAGCAATCATATCAACAACTCAATGGACGTATCAACGCGAAAAGCTAAATCTAAACAATGAAGTGGTTAATGATCCGTGTCCAACTAATCGATATTTGCACATGACATAATCGATGTTACAATTATACAAATTACATTCATTCGGTAATCAAGCGTAATCATTGTTATGTTCGGGCACGCAACGGCTAAGTGCCGTCTTCCTGATCATCAGTCCAAGACATTTGACGTGAGTCCACCTCGATAATTAACATCTAAAACCCTTGTTAACGTTCGTAAAATACGAGGATTGTCATCAATACAAACGTTATGTTTAACTACTATTAAATTTTCAAGACATCACCAAACCTTCAAAGGTGTTTATAAGATAACCTCTCCACGACGAGGCACTCATATTCTCAACGTGTAAGTTCATAATTATTATAACGTGACTTACGTGTTTGTTATGACTTTAAACTGCTCAATTCTCAAGTTAATATTCGATAACCTTATTGAACTCACGCTTTATGGCTTTATTGGGAAAACTAAGTACGTATTTAATACTACTGTGTCTACTTTAAAATTATTTATACACTATTGCTCTAGGGCAACGAAAAAAATATGTGGTGAGTAAAACAAGTAATCTGTGACAATAAGGTTAATACAGAGATTAATGGCTATGACTCATTATTTAAGTGTCTAACTGTTTGATCTTATGACAACTTCCGTACTGTATCGCTTAAGACTATTACAGTCCATGCCACGATACTTCTATATGAAAAGCACTCCCTGAGTGAAACCATACTACTTGCTTAAACAAAACCCACTTGGTAACATGATCGGCCCATACGAGCACACAATAAATCTCTGAATCCGGAATTTGGGCGTTTAAACTTGTTACAAAAGAAATTCTGCAGACCCTTATAAGCCTTGGTAGATCGTGTTAAGTGCCTGCCTGCTTAAAGGAGACTCCGAAAAAGGCCAAGGCCTATCTGTGTGCAATCAAATCGCCCACAGATGACGATTATAGTTTATTAGGTTTCCGCAACTTCTTTCCAAAAGCAACTAACATGATTAGACCTGCTACTTGTATTCGGCACGTTCGAAATAAAGTAGGTAGGTATGCCTACTTTACGAATTATTACCTTAACTATTTGTCTCACATTTTTATTTGTAAGGAGTCTATCTTTGACTAGTCTGGATTGACTAAGCGTGACTCACATAGACTCAATGATTTGAAGCGAACTTTTACAAAAGAACTTCCTGAAAAAAGTCACTCTAATATTTGATGACATTATCAAGCAAAACTGTAAGTCTGTCTGATATAATGTGATCCTTGGAAAGACAGAGCACAAAATAAGGAACTGTGAGCTTATACAAAGATATATAGCAAAGGAAACCTATTTCGCGATCGTCGTTAAAAGCTATTCAAAACCACATCTTCAAACCTAAACGTTTTATTATGAGGAAGTTACTAAATTGATTGTTTCGACTTCAAGCCCGCAGCAAGCCATGGTTCAGCTATTTTAAATATCTATACCCTAGACGCGTTTAGTTGTTTATAGGCCATTCCAGGGATGATCGGTTGACTAGTTATCTGCTCCAGTCGTAAACTTGTGTCAATAAGTTTTAAATATCAATATAAATGAAAGTATCTTCAGAAATACAAAAGCTTTTAACTTTAATGGTACCTTTAATTCATGCAATTTCTGTCACAACTTTTTGTATAACGCCATGTTAAACAGCTTTAGATGAAGTCCAAAAAGTTAGTGACGACTTTTAAAAGGCACAGCTCAAAATCAGGATGCACTAACACTCTACATTAATAGTTATTGTGGCGCCACTTGTATTAAATTGCTCGTTTTCTACATATATACACTGTGTATGGTCACCGGTGTCCGACCCGATAGGGCGCAATATGATCAGTAGTAGTAATATGATCAATTTTATCGAGAAATCCCATATAGTAAAACATTTTATCCCTACCCTACTATTAAATAAACATAGCTATTTTCACTCTGATTCCCGTTATTTAATAAATCTACCTGAAAAATCAGGCATAATGATACATATTGAGGATATCTGAGCTTATACAGAGAGATAAGTAATTACTTATTTTAATAAACAAAAACCTGTAACCAATCACAATGCGGGGACAGTTTAGTTATTGCCATAAATCATAAAAGATTAATATAACGACCATTTGATTTACATCCATCGTTATTGTGGGCAATTATGTCTCTCTATTTATGGACCTCTGCTATATCATTTAGAAATCTCGTTGTTCTTCGAGAAGCCATTAAAACTGCACGTATAGGTGTAATTAATACGTATTTAGCTTAAAATGGAAGGTGGAACTCATTGGTCGGTTTGTAAAATAGGTGAATCAGGCTAGATTGAGTCTTGCATGATATTACCATTACTTGCCTTGTAGTAAACATTTTATAGTGACAGACAACCGAAAGTCTAGTTTTACAAACCTTTTTTGTAATCTTAGAAAATGATAAAAGCCTCAACAGGCGGGCCAATTATTAATCACTCCATGAGTGATTATCGGGTTCCCTCTATCTGGCAGAATCTTTTTGTTCCGAAAGTCACTTGGCATAACACACTTGGCATAATTTTCTTTAGTCGAATATTATTCAGGCAGAATTTTCTGTTAGCATAATTATTGTTTGGTCGAATATTTACATGCCCGAATTTACAATGGCATACTTTTAAGATAGCAGAAATTTATAAGGCATAATTACCTTTGGCAAAATTTTACTTTGCATACTTTCGCTAAGCATAATGTTTTTTGGCATAATTTGACTAGGCATACTATGAAGAAAGCAGATTTTCCTTTAGAATAATTTCACTACGCATATTGCTATTTCTTTTAAATAGTATTTTACCCTAAGATTGAATTAAAAAGTTATTAAGTTGTGGTACAAAAGTTAGTGACAGAAACGAATCGGTGCAAAACCGACTCCACGCAGTCTTGTTTGCCCCACCCCTAGAGTGTAATTCAAAATCGCGTAGGCGCGGAGGGGCGAGGCAGCCCGCGAGCTGAGGAGCAGGTGGTTTAAAAGCTCGCCGCCGCGGCTGAGGCTGGCCGGCGAAGCCGGCCAGCAAGCCGAAGCTGCGGTGGTGAGCGAAAACCATCTACGACGATAAGCTCGCGTGGGACTGCCGGAGCCCCGCAGCGCCGGAGCCGTGACAGAAACCATGCATGTTGCATGCTTGCATGCTGCATGCAAGCTGTTGCTTGCTTGCATGCTGCATGCTGCATGCTTGCTTGCATGCTTCATGCTTGCTTGCTTGCTGCATGCTTTGCTTGCTTGCTTGCTTGCATGCTGTATGCTTGCTTGCATGCTGCATGTTTGATTTCCAATGCTATGTTAATATTGCTGAGATAGAACTACTTGGGATACACAGAGAAATTAAGGTTTCTAGGAGAATATTAAATATGAAAAATATGCCAAAAGACGATTCGGACTGTGAATTCTCTGCGATAGGATGATTCTGCCTATTAATGACTATATATACGAATTGTATGCCACAAGACGATTCTATCTGTGAACTTTCTGCGTTAGGATGTTTCTGCTTTAAGACTATTATGGATATTAAATTTCTGCCTAAAGATGATTCTAGCTTACACGATTATGCGTTTTGAACGTCTGATAAATGAGTGAATGCTAATTGATGTTCTGCGAAAGGAAGTTTATGCTATTTGATGATATGCCAAATAAAATTATGACAATAAAAATTATGCGATACAAGGTAGACCCGTGATTATCATATCATCATATTATGATAATCTAATCATAGCTATGGCAGATAGATAACATAGCGCTAAAATTACCCTTGCATCCTTTATAGGGTTCCGGAACCCTTACAGTTTCGTCAAGTCTATCCGTCCGTAGTTAACAGACACTTTTTTCTAAAACTATTAGGATTACACAGTTGAAACCTAATAGGTTGCGATTACGATATACGATTCCCATACAACAAAAATAATGACATTTGAGTCTCCCATAAATGAAACTAAAAATATTTTTTTCTCAAAGCTATGCGTATCTCAAAGTAAGACTAAGGATATGTTTTTTAAACTGCCATTGAGATGTTTAAATCGTGTTTTCTAAAAGGTAAAGGTTAATATTGAAAAAAAAAACCTAGATGTTAATAAATACTTTTAACGAAAAGTTAACGAATTGTAACTAGTTCGAACTGGAACTTTTTGAGATATAACACATTTCAAGAACAGCAAATATTTAAAAAAAAAACGTTTTTTTATTCAAACTCTATGAAAACAAAATTATTTTTGCTGTCAACTAAAAAAAATGTACTTAGGCTAAGTGGAAGTAAGTGAAACGCTTATGCTGTTTTATTTGGCACGGAACCCACAATGCTCGGTTTCATCGAATTTGTGTCGTATCATAAATGTTGTTTGCAATTATGTAAGAACGCAGCAGTGCCTACACGAATTATTTGAAACTTGAACAATTTCACGGTCACCCGGAATGTTCGCCTGAACAATAGTTGCAGTGATCTCATTACATCCCACGCCTATTTGTAATAACATAATGTGAATTTGCTGAATTATTTAATATTTATTATGGCATGTCAATTCCTTTTTATACTTCCCATAGTGTATGTTTCTAAAAGTTCAATATTTCTTAATATTTATCTTACACAGCTACAATTCATACTAACTTTTTCGATAAGTACCTACTAAATCCTACCTCTAGTTATTATACTAAATATTTGGTTGTTTGCCTTTAATTATTAATTAATCCAACTACGGGCTCATTTTCCAATCAGACAATAAAATATTCGTGGAATAAAATTCATTATGGCTGATTTCAAACTGTGGAAACAATGACGTTTCCATAGGAGACCACAAATTTCTAAGAGTCTGACGGATAGTACGGTAGCTCAATTGGTAGAGCGTTTGGCCCGGTTAGCCATAAAGTGCTGGTTCAAGTCCCGCCCGTGCGAAAATTTTTGGTTTCTTATTTCATCTTTATGAATATAAAATATGACACTGTGAGTGTTAAAAACATTCTTAACCATGTTTCTAAAGTTTACTGTAGTTAGAGTTAGAAAAACTGCTAAATATGGCCACTTTTGGCATTTTTTCTAACTGTAACTGCAGATAACTACTTTAGAAACAATTTAAACGTACGTACATACTTGTAACGTTGTAGTTACATACGTAACCTGTACTACAATCGTGATTACCAGATTTTTGATTGGTCTTTTATTTAACGGGTTATGATTTTTCTACTAAAGTGGCGCTAGTGTGCGCGTTAAAAATCCGGGTAGCCCCTTAAGCGAAGTAGACTTGTCAAAAATACTTCAGTTTAAGAGCTGATTTCTCAACAGTCAGATAAGAGATATTCGTCGAACAAAATACAAATTGGCTAATTTGAAAACGTCACCTAATTGTCAACAACCATAGGTTTTTTTTTAAAATCTGTCGCTCTATAATTTATCAGTCTTATAAGTTTAATCTGACCATGAAAAGTCGGCCCTAAGTCGTAAAAATTGCAAAAATACAAAGCATGTTTTGTAGTTCGTTACAATACAATTATATAATTTTAGCAGTGTTACGTCAAACGTGGGACTATTTGGCGATGGTTGGTCTCATTCATGCATACCTCAGTGTTTTTATATTCTTACTCCCACATTGTCAAGTTTACGGCCGAAAATATCTCAACAGAGTTAGTTGACTAAAATAGCTTACCATTTAATTGTGATTTCATCCTTTAATTAATTATTATCTATTTCTTTCTTGAAAACATCGTCAATTATTCTCTATTCTATTAGATGCATGTATAGGTAATAGAACATGTACAAATATTGTTTACCTATATCAGATCAAACCATTTTTCCATATGTGCCTACAAAACCTGCGTTGCAATTCAATTACAATTCGTTTACACTTCATTCATCATGGAATGGATACTGAGAACTCTTTATTGGCAGATCACATTGGTTACTTACAAATGCATTTGAAGTAAATGTACAATTTAGCCCCAGATAATATAATACTAGATTTAGCTAACCACTATTAGTTCATATACAGCGTGTGGTGTGGTGGTACTGTAATAGGAACAAAACATTTAATAGTATTTTTATTGTTCCAAACACTCTTCGTAAGTGTTTTATGTTTGTCCACGGATTTCTCGAAAAAAAGAAATAATAGCGAGATGATTTTATTTCGAAACAAAAATGAAATAAGTTATTCTGCAAAATATTAAGTATACGTGATTCACGTTCATGCCCACTAAGAAACAAAGCAATTGTAGGCCTAAATATCATGTTCTTTCCTGGTTTTGGAATGGCTTGGACTAACAGTACTTGCCCACTCTGACAATTGCAAGACTAATCGCAGAAGGATCGCAGGACGTTGTGCGTCGGCGTGAATGCATGACTGATATGGTCATCACGTCCGAGCAAAGAGGTTGATACGCAATAAAGTCTTGACAAGGAAATGCCGGCTGAAGCTTTTATGGGACAACAACGCAAGCAATTTCTGCCCTTTTACAGTTAGGCAAGAATTTTCAAGGGAGTGTGTAACCGATATACTATGCAAAGAATATTTAGGTACCTGTAAGGTAAAAAGGTATCTTAATGAAGAGCCAAATAATAATATAAGTTTAAAAGAAATGTCCCAGTGCCTTTTGTAACGTTTTTACCACGCTTTTATTAGCTTGGGTTGTATCTATGTATGTATGTAATGGAATCTTTGAGCATAAATATGACCGATTTCCAGAAGTTTGATAAATTTCAAACTTTGCACACGTATCAAGGACCGATGACAATGCAATAATTTAATAACAGTTTCTCAATATCCTCATAAGGACCGCCAGGATTAATAAATTCTTTCGTGGATCCTCTGTAAGGGAGTAAGAAAGATAGAGCTATCGCGTGTCGCACGTCCATAAATAATCAATTGAAACATGGAACTAAAAAATGAAAGATAAATTATAGTTTAAAAAAACTAAAAAACCACGCTTTTATAGCTAACCGCACTAAAAAGTAGAAAATAATTTTTGTGGGGTGCAACATTTAATATTTCAAGCACCCCACGCTTTTTACTCTGAATTGAATTATTCTCTAACTCTTTGTAATTAAAAAATATTTTCTACTTTTTAGTTCGGTTAGCTATAAAAGCGTGGTTTTTTAGTTTTTTTAAAGTATATTTTTTTTAGTTCGAACTTAGAGGTGTTGTTGAAAGAACCCACAATAAATGTCTGCACCACATTTATGAAATTAATTTCACCGAAATAGCACCGACTGCAGTCACATATAAAATACCTTAAAACATTTCCCGTAAATGACAGCGTTATAATATATTTTATATTTGTTGCAAGCTAGTCATTTTTATACTCCGAATGAAACATACGTGTAAAACAAACTATGCCTCAGTTGCGCTATCTAGGTGCTAAGACATAAGCTCTAGCTATTCTACCCGACACTAGACGGCACTGCAAGGATACTTTACAAGCGCCATCTACTATTGAATATTAAAAACATTTAACTTTCTTACAAGATAGTTAAATGTTTCCTTACTAGATGGCATTGAACGTCTCTCAATGATTGCGTCAACAGCGCCATCTAGGAGATCGAATATTATCTCTAGTTATTCTACTCAACAATAGATGGCAGTGTACTGCTATAATTTGTGAAAATTCATTCATATACTTACAAGTTTTGTCACAAGATGGCGCTAAATTGGCATAACAGTTCACCAACTGTTATGCCAATTTGCAATGCCAACCTATTTTACTAAATAATATTAAAATTTAATTTCAAGTGGGTAGCGCGGCTGGCGGCCCCACGAACAAATTAAACGAGCCTGTTCTTTATTACATATTTTATATAATCTGAATCGGCTTAAACGATTTTCGTGACATTTTGTATAAAGGGGTCCTTTCATATGGCAGCAGCTGATGAAGTAAAGTTAAAAATTTGCTTCTCACATAGATTATATTATTTCTATCTTAGTTGAAGTAGATAGATTTATTTATTTTATTGAATAAAGACGCATAGCAGGTTACAATCAATAACGATTCTAACAAACTTAGAACCTAAGAGCTGGCCCGAAATTGTTGTAACCTAATAAAAATGCATCCTAACAGAATTACATCTTTCTGTATAAGATTTGTATGGATAGAGTTCTTTCAGTGTGCTGACGAACAACTGCTACGAAATTAAAGTCAAAGGACTCCTAAATCATAGAATCTATACTAATATTATAAAGCTGAAGAGTTTGTTTGTTTGTTTGTTTGTTTGTTTGAACGCGCTAATCTCAAAAACTACTAGCTCGATTTGAAAAATTATTTTTACATTGGATAGTCCATTTATCGAGGAAGGTTTTAGGCTATATAACATAAAGATACGACTCATAAGACCACAGCAGAAATAAAAAATATTGCGAAAACGGGAGAAAGATATTCCTTTTGAGAGCTTCCGCTGCATACGCTGCGGAAACCACTTAAGTTACACAAAAATGATGTATGACAGGATTGTTCAGCATTAAGAGTTCTATAATAAAGTCCGCGACAGCATATGTCTATCTTTTATGGTTGACTTACTACAACCTTTTTTATGTTGATAAATTTTTTAAAAAGTAATGCTTTATTTTTGAGGTGTATTATACACACAGGTATTTATTCTTATCAAAATAAATACATTCATCATCACGAGCATTTCATTTAGAACCAAGTTGCCCTATATATCATTTGATTCCAATAAATATCTTAGGAGCTATCACAGTTTTAACATAACTGCGCACCAAAATAATGTTCGCAGCTTAAGTACAACGTGCGCTTGCGCTAATATATTATAAAGCTGAAGAGTTTGTTTAAACGCGCTTATCTCAGGAACTGCTGGACCGATTTGAAAAAATATTTCTGTGTTGGATAGCTTATGTATCGAGAAAGGCTTTAGGATATAAAACATGACGCTGCGACGGGATGGGAGGGAGCAAACTCAAAACGCGCGGACGAAGTCGCGGGGGACCGCTAGTATTACATAAAAATACAATATTGTAATTCGTATCAATTTATTAAATGCTAATTACTACGCATATGAATAGAAAGACACAATAAAATTATCAAACCCGTATTAATGCACCCACTTATTTTTTGTTTAAATAGTGTTTGATGTTTACCACTGTCACTTTATTTGTTTTTCTGTGACAGAGCTTGATATTTTTTGTACGCAAGAGTGAGCATAGCACCATTAATGAAATAGGTTGACACACAAACTATACAGAAGTCGTGAAGGACAAAAGCAAGTAGGTACGCCAAGTATACACTTGACAAACACGAAGTGAAAGCAAATAGGAGTTGCAACCGCACCACTCCGATGTGATCGTAAGTACCTGAAATAACAAAAATAATAAATAAGCTTTTGCAGATCGATCACATAATGACCATTTTTCTTTGGTTAATACTCAATAACAATGATAGTTTTAACGCAATAGAAAGTGTGTGCTCGTATAAACAGTGGTTTAGTTACATAAGCTATTACAAAGTAACAAAGCATACAAACACTGTTAAGATAAATTGAGATTCAATTAATTTTGAACTTAAATACTGAACGGATTATGAACTGTCGACTAACAGAACGGATCACGCGGTGGTTGCGGCTAATTTCAATATCGGACTAAAATAACACAATGGCCACTAACAATTCGAGCCGTTTACGAGCGTGTTTCATGGAATTAACATTTTAGCGAAGCAATAAAAGATCACGCAAACCTTCAGCATATTCTAAACGGTGAACGTTTTGTTGGTATTAAAAATATATCATAAATATATTTTTAAGAATGTTTTCCAGACAAAAGTTGTAATTATGAGACTTCATTATTAGATTATCATTAAAATTTGTTATTTAGCTATACTACCTACGGTAGCTACTTTTAATTATTATGCAAAGTATATCAAAATAATAACTTTAATATGCAGTACGTAATATTCTTAAACTTTAATATATCATCAAAATTTTAAAATATAACAATGTCATGAAGGGCATAAAACAATCATTTTTTTTCATTGTTGATAGGTTTATTACAGAAATTATTAACTAATTGTGTTATTGTTCATGAAGTTACAAAGAAAGTTTAGTATAATCTACCTTTACCTATAAGACGTCAGTAGTTCCGTGTGAAGAGCTTTGAACACTCTACGCGTACGTCCACTTACAATTAGAATAGCAATTGCAAATGCATACAAAATTGCACACATCGTAGGTTTGCATCCCACCGATAGTATTTCGCACTTATCAAGAGTACAAATGTTAGCCCTACCGTTAATACGATAACAGTTATTCACAGCTCGTGAGCTACCAAATAAGCGTAGTAAGCTCGAGAGTTTCGTAATATTTTTCTCGTGGTAGAGTCACGACTTGGCGGCCACGACTCGCGATGATGTGCGAATTGCAATTTAGTAACTAGGGTTGACTGAGCCTGCTTATACGACTGTGTAGCACGTGATTTCTATTTTCGTCAACCAAATTGGACGATGATTAACATTATCTTTGTTACATTTACAATAGGATAACAAGGTATTAGAGGAAAAAATACTGTTTGTTTTGTAACGAGGGTTAGTTAACTTTCGCGGACTTAGTCTTTAAGACTTTGCCTCCTAAACGCCCGTCATTGCCAAAAACCAGTTCTGTTGTTCTGTATCATAGCCAGACAAGTCATGTGATGATCACACTTTTAAGCACTCACATTCACTTGCCTACGTAACGTAACCTACTTTTTGCCGCTTAACCTTATTATCTATCACCATCTGACGCAATTCATTGATGGGTGATCAAGTGTTGAAGAGGAGGGTAGTATTTACTTTTAACAAAAAAACATTGCAGCAATATGTACTTACAAGTTTCTTTATCTAGAAAGCATATTCTTCTAGCAGGTAGCATATTATCACCAAAGTAGACAATATTAAGTTACTTTTTCGTCAATTAATGCTGAAGACGGTAGGAATGTGCACAATAAATTTTACAAAGAGTGTGCTAAGTATTTCCAGTTTAATTGTTGTCAACCCTAGAGTTGCGGTGTGCAGCAATGTGGTGTCGTTTATTGGCATTGCAATTTGTAATCACCATTAGGGACACCAAAAGGATAATCTTTCACGAGAATTACCGGGAATTCCAAAATCTGCAAAATCTGTTGGTGTTGGTAAAAGTAGGTGCGTTAATACTTAGGTCGCACTAAAAATTTGCGAACTTGACTACAAATAAAAATTAAAGGCACAAACAACAATAAAATCCGTGACAGCATATGCTTATCTGAATTGGTTTACTTACTAAAACATTTGTATGTTCATAAATTTAATAAAAAAATAATGTACTATTTTCATAGAATGTTGCACATGGGTATTTATTCTTATGAAAATAAACACATTCATCATCACGAGCATTTTAATTTAAACAAAACTGCCTTGTACATCATATGAATTTAATTATTATCTTAGAAGCTATCAGAGTTTTAAAATAACTCTGCACCAAAATAATACTTTCAGCTTAAGTAAACTCACGCGTCGCAAGCTCTACGAATATTTCTCGCGGAAATTTTCGCTCTGTATTTTTGTACGGTTTTCGATGAGGCTTGAGTAAGATTGAGAATTTGAGAGTTGCCAGAGACTTCAACTATAGTACTTGGTAATGGAGCCACATGCCTTAGCTGTATGTATTTGTATTTTAGAGTATACAGATAATGAAACGGTTAGCTACATGACGATTTTACGGTTACATCTACTAATATTATGAAGCTGAAAAGTTAGTAATACAATAGATATGAACACTATTCGCCAACTACTTGAAACTGAGAAACTAAATACTAATTAGTAGATTTGTACGTTAATAGGCTTCGCGCGTTTAGTACCGTAAAAAGATATAAATATTGCATGAGATCGTGTAGATAGATACCTACTTATTTCACAAGGCTTACATGTGTCCAAAAAAGGTGCCTACGACTACCTAAAAACTTCTTAAATGTTTTAAAAATTTAAGATAAAAACTTTGTATAGTAATTGTGATGACAAACACCCTGCAAAACAATCAACATATCAAGTTTTTTTTATCTGGTCCCAATACTTAAAAGTCTACAAACTTTAAGTGCGACCCACGTATAACTCGGTTCTTAACATATTTTTCTATGAATTATTCTAAGTTGTAAGCTATCCATAAGCAAGAGCACTGCATTAAACGGCCTTTTAATACTTAACAACGAATTTCAGTTTACTGCTTTGTTAATCACCCAAATATGATCCTATTGATCCAAAGTTTACAAATCGGATCTCAATTACTATTATTAGTTCAAGATATTTGAAACCCATTTAAAAACTAAAATAATTACTTTGACTTTGATCCGGACGAAGTATACGTCCTTGTTCCAAGGTAGCCTCAACTATAGACATACTAAATTAAGGTAGGTATCCTAATCTACCTAGCTTAATTATTATTGTCTGAATGTATACCTATGCCCGAACGAATCTATACCTACACCAACTATAGTTCGGTTCTAGAAATGTTTGTGTTAGAATTATATAAATATAAATATCTTCTAATATATAAAATTCTCGTGTCACAGTTTTCGTTGCCATACTCCTCCGAAACGGCTTCACCGATTTTGATTAATTTTTTTGTGCTTATCCGGTATCTATGAGAATCGGCCACCATCTATTTTTTATCCCCCTAAATTTTAGGGGTAGTCCACCCCTAAATTTGTTTTTTTATTTTTTAGACAAAATTTTTAATTTCTATTTTTTTATGATACAACATACAAAAATACACACAATTCTCAATTTTCACCCTTCTACAATCAACCCTTATTTTTTAATAGCCATTTTGGTAATTTCGGCGAAACAAAATTCGCTGGGAAAGCTTAACTTTAAAATTACGGAGCTCGGCGGGACGGGGCTGGGGGCGAAACAAAGTTCGCTGGGTCCGCTAGTTATATATATAAATTAACTAAAATTAGTTAAACATGAGAGACATCTTACTATTGATAGAGCCATTAAATAAACTCACCTAAAATTATCATCAGACAATAGAACAATATTCCATAAATACAATTCGGTACTTCGAGCGCAGATTCTTTGGAAATGATCCCAAATCCCTTGGAATACCTGGTAAAATAAAAAATATTTCCATAAAGACCCTGTAGATTAAAATAAATCTTAGATAGATGCATACTTTTGAAGTTTTTTAAATCTTTTTAAAAAAACTTATTTATTTAAAAGTAAAACAAACCAGATGAAATTTGTATTAAAATGATAATTGAAGTACAAAAAAGAACTCTTAACATTTTTTAAGACAAAGCGGTTCCGGTAGCCAAAATGCTTATTTACCTTGCTACGCTATGTTTTGGTAATATCCGAGCACCGGACTTTCATACTGTTGGTTATTTAAAATGTAAATTAACGTCGGTATTAAATTTTCTTTCACAACTTAAGAGCACAGACTTTTTAAAACTGAGCTTATGAAGGCAGGATTACGTAATCCATAAAGGCTTGCGGCCTTGCCGTGTTTGCCTTTGAAATGCATATTTTATGAGGAAAGCTCGCGCGAACAATACATGAAGAGCCTCTTTATCGAGTTTACGACAAAAATGCAAGTCGACGGTAATTGTATGTAAAATGCCATAAAATCATTACTAAATAAAAACATATCCATATTATATCACTATACACCTTTAATTAACAAGACATATCATACTGTAATATAACTCGGCTTTCAAAAAATAAGTTCTCCTGACATGATGGCATACCTTTTCTGACTGAAAAAGACGCCTCTCATATAATCGACGATATCTTTGATCTCTACAGAACTAATTCATTGGCCATATGCCATAAAATAAATTAATACTAACTCTGAAGTCAACACCTTGGAGCAGCTAGCGTACTCGGAAAAGTCACACATGGCCTTATAACCCGGGCGAGCTTCTGCCGCCATTTCCACGTAAAGTGCGTATGTGGATACGAGAATCCCCAAAATACCCGCTGAGATGATCGCTCTACTTACACCCTTGATCGCCATCTTGCCGTGATCTGGAAAATAGGAACCATTGAAATGAGTATTTAAAAAAATATTATACTATAAAAAAATTCAGTCGGTCCTTTAGACTACAGTAGATGATGTTATGATGACGGAATGAATGACGTGCAAAGACGGGCTTTATTATTTTAGCTGTCCGCAACAGCTCAAGTGTGTCAGTTATTAAAACGTTTAGAATTTAGAAAGCAATAAGCTACGATGAGGCACTCCAGCGTTTCAATAACATAACGAGTATCGAGATTCGAGAGTGGATTTAAACTGAATCCGACATGATTGGCCACTCAAGCGAGCCTCTTCGGAAACACACAGTACGAATGCGAGCCTTCGCCAAACAGTTGTAGTATCCACGGATTACCGTGTTAGTACTCAGTCGGATATCGTTCTAAAACTCGCAACGGAAAGCTCTATCGACATTTAAATTTCAACAGACGAGAAGCGTTCTAAAGTTGAAGTATTCCACTATTACAGATGAACTGTTAAGGTGGAACTATATATTTTTCGGAGTTATCTTAGTGGGGCAAACATTTATACTTTTCTTAACAAATAACGAACCTAAAGTTATATCGTATAATTACTTAGTTACATCTTTTCACCAATATAAAAAAAGGAGAATTCAATGGTGGTGATATCGTAAGAATGTGATAAAATTTGAGTAATGTTGATCTATTAAGACTTCTTAACACGTGTGCAAGATATCGTGAATGTATGTTTGTACCTATATTTGTATCTTTTTATGTTTGAGATGATTCTTTAAACAGAGCATCTCAAGCTTACGTTCATCAATAAGTATAGTCTATGCACAGAGGGCAAATGTGTTATTTTGAGCTTATTTGTCAGATTTTTAAAGGCGGTTTAATTTTTTTACAGCATGTGAAACGGTATCTCATAAGCATCATTTCGTATATTACCACTTTAATAAACTTAACATAATGTGTGATTCCCGAGATATCGCAGAATATGAAATGTAAATGAGATTCAATATTGAATAATACAAAATTACTTATGAATGTAATAACGCGATTAATTATGTATTATTAATTAAAACATCGGAACGGAATTATTGTGAATATTGGAAAATTATCGTGCAGTAAACAGAACTCGCACAAAGCCAGTCAATTAACATTTAAAGCGTTCGGACATTCAATTTAAGTTAATAATGATTTTACAGCGCTAGCCAGATATTGTTTATTAATTTCTGTTGATACTGCTTTTACACGATCCGTTGAAATACAATTAACTACACGGTAAATTTGTTTTCGGCTTCGAGAGTTAATAAACACAATACGCTTCCAGAAATACAAATGAAATGGCATCTTAAACTTAGCTAAGGCATTGTTCCGAACATAACTGATGTGATTTGATATCAATGTTAAAGTACCTATAGGTAATACCTAACACTTACGAATTTTAGTGGTCTAATCGTGTTATCAGTTCTAAATGTATACAAAATATTATGTAAATAATGATATCTCATGTTAGATTTTTAAACTCCCTTAGCACGCTCTTTTTAAATCAATTTTATTTTGAAGTGGAGTCGTACGTTCGTAGACAGACACAAAGAAAAAAAAAGTCGCTCAGCGGTGCCTACCTACTTCGTTACCCGCCCCTTCGTGTACACTCGGCATTATGGCTTTGGTGTTTAAAATTAAAAAGAAAACAAACAGCGGCCCGGTGCTCCCTGTTATATTAGTAATGGAATGGATGTAAAAATAATCGTATTAGCACTTTAGGACCAATACTTCGTGATTTGTGTCCGGAATAACATAGAGTTAACACAGTTTATTACCAAACAATAAATATAAATAATTAATTAATTAGTATTATTTAGTTCAAAGTACTTTCTCAATAAGTCAAGTAATTTGTAAGCTGAAGCAAAAATATCAAACAATGTTTTGGATAAGTGACAGATGATAAGAAAAGGAAAGGTAGCACACAACACAACAGGCATAAGTAGCAGTTCCTAGCTTCTATTGTTAGTCTTAGACTTAGATCAAAAATACTAAACCCGTAAGTAAAAAGTAGCTAATACTACCTACTGATTCGTCGTCATTCTCATCCTGTTTTTCTTATTTTAAAACTAAGCATAATAAACATATTAATGAAAACTTACATAAGTAATCCTAAATTTACCACATTACAAAATTACACAACAACAGTTAGCCTATAATATATGATATGTAACTTACTCACCTTGAACTGCTTTAATAAAGATAATTATTGATAAATAATAAAATATTGGTTACGTCATGGATAACGCGTTAATAAGGGCTTTAAAACGTCATGCAGGTGGAAGTCACACACGCGTTCAAGGCATAAGAAGTCGCGCACTACTGGGAATATTCGCTAATGTACACCCTCGTCTCGACACCCCCGCACGTACACTGTTATTTTATCATCTCATTATTCATAATCAATACAAAAGAGGGCTGGAAAGTTCATCCGTTCTGATAAGAATTATCTTTAACAAGCCTTGACTTAGGTACAGTTACAGTGATGATGTAGTAATCAAATGATGACTTGCACAGTATACCAATTAAATTACCTACCTTAGCATCAGCTACATTTCAAATTCAGAAATACCTTGTTTAAGTATCTAATTACCTACCTATTTATTAAAAACTTACTAATCCCTCAAGCGTATGTGAACGAGACACATTAGATATGCTATTGTTATGCGGTCTCATGCGACCGATTCTCAGTGATATTTTGTGAGATTCGACATTTACGATGGTGAATCTTACATTAAAATACGTAAACCCGAAGATTATTTTATTGAGCAAAATCTACTAAGATTTACCAGATCTAAGGGATTTTACTATAGATTTTGCAGCAACACAGAGATATTTTACAGTTGACTGACATCAATGTTAGATGGTCACGGATCAAAAGATCGCCGGCGGTAGCGTAATAGTACATTATGATACAAGTGTGCTAAGTTGACCATTATATACAAGGCGATATTGTGTGCGCACGAGCGAAAGCGAGGGACTTGAACCAGCAACCTTTTGGCTGACCGGGCCAAAAGGTTGCTGGTTTAAGTCCCGCCCGTGCGCAAATTTTTGGTTTCTTTTTTCATCTATATGAATGTAAAATATGACACTGAGTGTTTAATACATTCTAAACCATTGTGTTTAGAATCGTTTAGTCTCGAAATGGTTATAGAATTTTCATAACTTTCTAAAAATTAAATGTTGTCAAATGTTAATGAACATCTGGGATTGACAACATTTCAAAATTTGTATATTCAATTTTTTTTCTAAAAGAACTTAACAAATAAAAGCATCCATATATTGACATTGTCAAGTCTTTTTAGTATTTTTCCTAATAATGATTGTTTAAAAACTATTAATTCTAAAAAAGAGAGAGAAAAAAACATTTGATGTCTATAGTGTTGTTTTCTGTAGCAAATGTAGGAGTAAGATATCGATAGTATATCCATTAAGCATTTATTAAATTGGGTGTCCCAAAAAGAGCGTGCCAAACTGAAACTGGAGATAGCTTAGCCTTACCTTTCAAATAAAAATAACATGACTATAAAAAAAGTCTCCTAGTTTAGGAGATAATGCCACTTTTTTGTATTATTCGTGTATGAAGAAAACAAGAAAGTGTTTTTATACTTGTGATGAATAACTATGTCTCGAAATGGAAGTCGAATATTCATACTTTTATAAAAATAAAAAACCGGCCAAGTCCGAGTTGAACTCGTGCACTGAGGATTCCGTGCCAAATGTAACTGAATTAGGCAATCCACTTACTTCCACCTGGTAAAATACCACAATATTTTGTCGACAGCAAACATAACTTTGTTTTTCATAGTGTTTGTATGAAGAACAAAGTTATGTTGGCGGTTGTTGAAAATGTGCTATATCTCAAAAACTTGTGTCGTTCGATCCCGTCCAAACCACATTTTTTTGAAAGTCTTATTTGTTAAGATCTACCTTATATATATATATTTTTAAATACACTCGCTTAGTTTAGAAATCAATAGGGGGGGGGACCATTTTAACACTGTGGAAGCGTCTAGCTATGAAACGTAAGACATTAAAACCGACTTCAAAACCAAAATGCACTAAAAAGTGTTAAATAAACTCTTCACCATTGAAAGGAAAGGAATCCGTTTTAGGCAAATAATTTCTTTTTGGAGTCGGTGCTGTGATAGTTGATGCTTAATGGTCAAAGTGATGGCACCGACTCCAAAAAGAAATTGTTTACCTAAAACGGATTCCTTTCCTTTCAATGATGAAGAGTTTATTTAACACTTTTTAGTGCATTGTGGTTTTGAAGTCGGTTTTTACTTTTTTTTAAAGTTTATTTTATTTCTTCATTTTTAGCGATTACATAAGGGGGGGGGGGGGGGGGGGGAAGTTGCACCTTATGATTCTATTTTTTAAGAAGCTACAAATTATCTATCATCAGTTCCGTCATTATAATTACTGAACTCTTAAGGCGTTAAGGAGTTCCTCCATCAGCTCAGCCCCACAAGATGTTGACTATCAGACGTAACAACACGTCAACATTAAGATTCTAGTAAAGGAACACTATACTATAGTGCCTTTAAAATTTGAGGGTTTCCCTCGATTACACCAAGATCCTATCATCAGATCCCAAAATGGAAAAAATGGGACCAACAAGAGGGTACACCCTCTAAGTAGGCGAAAAAAATTTTCGATTCGATCGACAAACGACTGAGATATGAGGTAACAGGTGAGGAGATGTAAGGTAGGTATTATATATACAAAAAAAAACATACAGTCGAATTGATGACCTCCTCCTTTTTTGAAGTCGGTTAAAAATATAATGGTTTTAGTAACCTCTATGTCATTTTAAGAGACCTATTCCACAGACTTCCCACACGCATAGATTTGACTTAAAAAAACGGTTTTAGTTTCATGTATGGGTATAGGAGCCCTCCCCATAAATATCATTATTTTTAATTTTCTGTATAAGAATAATTGTAAAACGGTTAACAGAATACATCTTCCTACCAAATTTCAACAGTGTGAAGCTTATAGTTACAGAATAAAGTGGCTGTGACATACGGACGGACAGACAGACAGACTTGACGAAACTATAAGGGTTCCGTTTTGCCATTCGGCTACGGATGCCTAATGAAATGTTATCAATTATGTTTACAGATTGTTTTGAATTCGATTATTAATATATAATAATATCTATAATTAAATAGTTATTGTTTAAATTTGTGTTGTGAAAAAGTGTAAAATCATAGTTGTAGTTATGTTATGACAAAAAAGTCAATAATAAATTATGTTTTACAAACATATTTCCTACAAGTATTATCATTATTTTCTATATTCTATTTGTAAAAAGTCGGAAAAAGTTAAAGTACCTATTTAAAAAACTTGTATTGCTATTGTAAGGGAACGGACTTAAGATTGTTAACTCATACAAGACAAGAGCTATTTTATGTACCACTTATTACGTTTATTGATAGCTCTACGTTATGTATTACATGAATTCTTTAACATAATGAGTAAAAACATATTATTGAAAACTCATAAGTATTACAAAAACAATTAGTCGCGTTCAATTGAATGGTTTCAATACTATTAGCACTACGCTTGCAATTTAAAAAAATAAAAAGTGCGATTGAAGCTGTCATTCTGGTCTATTTAATTAAAAATCAGAGTATAGTAATAAATGTAGGTATTATGTTCGGCAGTTCAGCTAATAACTCAGCAGGTGTACTACGTAATGTATGTACTCTACCTAAAAGTATTATTTAATTTTTGTATTTTAGCCCTACATAAAACGGAATTATTTATTTTCCACTGTGAACGCATCAAAAATATCTAAAATAATTAAAACTGACGAACGTAACTAACTCGTGAATGTCACATCAACGCAACAGTCAACACGCTCAAACTTCATTCCATAGAATCAAAGGTTTTTCATTCCCGTTTCACCAAAACACAGTCTGCTTTGACCATAAAATTAATGATAATAATTTTATGGCTTTGACCAACAATACACAACGATATCGATGAACACAGTGATAGCTGGAAAACACGATCACGAAGTCAGCACAGCACTCAGTACACTTTGCGACATTACCAACATAAAAAACTTTACTCGGCGATTTCAAGCAAGCAACATTAGTTAATTTCTACGACCAGTTATTATATTTATTTTTTTAAATTAGTTTTATAATAATCAACAATTATTTATATGTAAATGCCTAAATAAATATACTTACCGAAATTAAAATAAAGGCAGTACCGATTTTATGACAGTAAAAAAGAGACAGAGTTATTTGTTAGAGCAGCAATGGTGAGCGCCACATTGCCAAAGACGCCCTATATCGCGGAATGTAGGTTTCGTTGTGTTGGTAGCACTGCTTTAGTTCACCATCGCGACCGCACCGTAGCGTTAGCGTCGAGCAACACCTTTCATTGTATTGACTATTGACTGATTCTGAACATAGAGAATAATGTATAAAGTTAATTTATCATATTATTGCCTTAATTCTTGTTAAATTATATCGTAATATGTCGTAGTTTAAGTGTAATCATGCCTCCGTTTACGTGAATGTGAAAGAAGACAGCCAGTCGGGTGCTACGCGGCCATTTTACTTGCAATGCGGCAACGGTGTACGATCCGCCATTGGAAACGGCCAGTGTCTTTTTCTGTGTGCAAGATTTTTATTTTGTTGAATATCGTGGCATAGAAACAACGGATGACCATGTGTAATAAAAGTGTTGTGCGGACTTTTGTGTAGTGAAACACGGTGGTCGGGTGATTCGAATAATGTGCGAACGATGGAAAACGAAGTGAAGCAGCGCAATCAGAGAAATAGGCGAAGGGAGCGGGCACAGCGCATGCAAGCACAGCGAGAGAGCAAAGTTAAGGATGGGGACAGTGGCGAGGACGAGTCTCCGGCGAGGGAAAAGCCGCCTCGTCCTCCGGCCAGGCGGAAGAAGTCGCGGGAGCCGCTGGGGGAAGAGGATATCATTGATGGTTTCGCCATAATGGCATTTCGCACCTACGAAGATCTAGAGGTGAGCACTAACCGCAGCACTTTCAGAATGCAGGGTATTGCAGTAAAAAGCGTAGATCCTCAAGTATATTTCAACATAGTTCTACCCCATGAAACTATGTTGTTTACATTATAAAAAGAGTTTGAATCCCTTTCTAATAAAACACCTACTTCTGACCAAATTAGGTTTGTAATTGAAAAACCAATAAAACTTATTATTGAATATAATTTCAAAACAAACGTAAAGAATGAGATTAGTTTTAACATTCCATTACTAATTTTTATTGTCTTATATCTTGCCTTTGAAAAAGGCTTCAAATCAAAATACATAACCAGCTTTATTAAATGTTTGTTTATTTATTTACGTTTATTCTTTAAAAAAATCTTTACTTCATCATTATAAAAACGGCGCTTCGTAATCGCTTTGGTCGTCGCCTCGGAAGTGCATTGACCCATCAAATGAACCCTGAGTAAATAACTTAAAAATCTGTGTTCTTAGTAATTGATATATTAAAAATCAAGTGAAAGTAATAGTAGCTGCATGATTTAATATAGTAGCACTTCCTAGTTACACGAGTATTATGTACAGTAGGTATTGTTAACGCGTATTGTTAGGTATTATGTAGTGAGCAGCTGACGACGGCGCGCAGAGCGCGGGGCCGAGGCGGCTGCCGAGTGCAGTTGCGGTCTCCCACAAAGTGTAAATTTGGTCTAAGTGGCTTTCGCTCGTTTGTGCTCATTTATTGCTCCGTCCTCAAATGGCAATATGTTGTGCACGTTGAAGTCTCGTATGTGCACAATAAAACTACATTCTGCGCTATCGTTTTAAATTATGGCGACAGGCTTGCCGTTTGTGGCTCGTTGGTGCGGCAGTCGCGTATATTATAGGTCCGAACAGGTTCCTTTGCTCCTATTTAATTCACAACATGCGGTTTGCTACGCTTATGAAATTTCTACTCACAAAGGCTGAAAGTTAATTTCTATACGAAACATGTTTTCGTGGCATTAACGACGGCAAGGAAATGACGACATATGGTGATGAATGGAAGACTGGTGTAAAATTATAAACTTCCAATGGGAATTTATTATTTATGCTCTACTATACAAATAGATTAAAGATAAATCTTATAAGACACGTGTTAAGAAATACGAAATTGCGTTATTTGTGATTCCATTGTCCTCTATTTACCTTTTCGCTGAACCCTATAGGTTGCAGCTAGATTAATATCGTAAAATATCTATGTGCTTAGACAACAAAGACGACATATTACCTTCTTTCCCAATAGTTGGGACCTTAATTTTTTATACCCATATACTGACCTACGAATCGAAAGTGTTTTGGGTAAGGTACCTATAAAAAAATTTTGCATAGACAGTTCGTAAACTACCTACTGTCGATCAATAAAAAAGTCTGTCTGTCTGTCTGTTCAGTCTGTCTGAGTCTGAAAAATTGTCTGAAAAGAAACAAAGACTTTATTATCGTGTCTGAGCTTTTACAAATAGGTACTATAATAGGACTAAATTGCAAAACTATATTTTTTATTTTCTTCAACATAGTAGGTATCATATGTCCCAAATAAATTTGCAACCCCCATTTCAATCCTTTCAAATGTTATTATCGTTGTTGTTATCGCTAGTAAAGTACGATTTCACTATCTCTACTACTCGAAATTTAAGCGCCATCGGTTCGGGCACGGTAATGTTAAAGAAATCATACTTTAGTTACTTTTTGATTTGCTAATGTTACAGGGGACAGATTAGTGCAGATTAGCCAACCCTTATCTGACCTAAGGAAAGAGTGTAATGGGTTTGTTTGTTATCAGAACCTTGTTTAGTGTTATCTCCATTCAATTACCGTTATAATATAGGATTGCTTTTCTTCTTTGATAAAGATAAGCTATTGTAATCAATGAATGAAATAATATTGATATTACAGGTAGAGCCTAACGCAATCCCTCAATCTGACACCCGCCCGCGGGGCTGTGAACACTATCGCGGCGGTATTTTATTTACGGTGTTTGACGATTTTCCCACGATGCACTCGACCATCCGTGTCCCTTCCGCTTACTGACCATATTAAAATAAGAAGGAATTGTGATCTGGACATAAAAAGTACCATCGTCGGTACAGTGAGAAAACAAAATAAGTAGGTACATAATTAATTTAATACCTATTTTTTATAGCTAGAGTAAAGTTGGAGATTCCAGAAGATGCGTGAATGATAAGGGTTCGATTGCAAACTTCCTTCTTTTAATTAAGTTAATAGTTGCATATTTATTACATACAAAATAATATCGAATGGTACCAGACTTGCACATTACATGCTTCATATTAGAGTGTCGAGTGTGTAAACCAAGTCGAACTAGTAGAGACTAGACACCCCTGTGACCCATCCCGGTCGGGCTCCCCAGGGTACGATGTTAGCACGTCGTGACATAAATACTTACCTGACCTAACTTTAATCCGCTCCGTTTCGCTTTCAGTACCACTTATAGATAGATTCCTTACGGATTTTATTACTTCACTTAGATTTTCAACACCCAATGCCCAACGGTTTCAGTTGCGAACGGCTTTTTGTAATGGAAGCGTGCTACTTTGTGTTTGCTGAACTGTATTGAAATTCACTAGAAGTTTAACTGTTCTATTATAGCACTCTCCCATAATAATAATTATCATAATTAAATACCATACATAAAGAAGTGTAACATGTTTGCTGGTTGCACCAGCCAGTAGATGAGTCGTGCCGTAACAAAACATCGGTATTATTACCGCTACTTGATTTTATGACATTTTTATCAACGTCAAACTAATACGTCGTTACATTATTACTAGTTTTAATAAGAGTTATTCAGACAGAATTTGGTAAGTGGATTACAAATTGCATGAAAGTTGTAGGGTTACATGGATTGTATTGGATTACTAAAAAAAAACATCAAAGACTACTAATCTGTATCGGACTTCAGGTGCCTCTCGCCTGAATCCAGCTGCGATAACAATGTTTTTTTGTAATCAACAGCGTAAGGAATACGATGTAGAAAAAAAAATACTAGCAGTCAGTTGCATTGAAGATATAACAGAAAGTTTGTCTGAAAATAACAAAGTAATTTTTAAGGCTTTCTTCACTGGAACTCCAACTTACACCCCACCACTGCATTTACTTAAAGAATATTGTAGAATATTTGCTTTTGTCTTTGCGGTTTCGCTCGCGACCGCACTCTCGCCTAGAGGGTGAACTTTTGTTTACCATATGGTTTAAAACACGTCTACCCTCTCTGTGCTCTGGCTTTCATGCCTTTGTTTAAGTTTGTTCTGAGAAAAGAAAGATTATTATTTTATGGGTTACATATTTCAATTTCCTTGTCGTAATAATATCGTGTTCTTTTTGTTTTCCGGAAAATTGAGGATATAATTCAGAGTACATCAATAAAGATGTTTTAGAAGGTTTTCATAATATGTATTTGCATTTTTGAGTTATTTCGAGTTTGATTCAAAATAACTCTATTCTCACTTTGTACTCATTTTGTTCTAAAAAATGTAGTAAAATGCGTTCTTGTATGGCCATCAAAAATGTTTTGAGTCCGAAGTCTGATTTTGAGTCTGACTTTTGAAGGTTTGTGAAATTGAGACATTTAGATGGCTGACATGCTATTTAAAGGAACAAATCAATAGTAAAAGCTTCTTTATTACTTTACATTACACTGGTCAACAAAATTTTGCTAATGCTAAATTTAAACAACCTACCTACCCTTTTTTAGGGTTCCGTAGCCGAATAGCAAAAAACGGAACCCTTATAGTTTTGTCAAGTCTGTCTGTCCGTACGTATGTCACAGCCATTTTATTCTGTAACTATAAGCATTACACTGATGAAATTTGGTAGGAAGATGTATCCTGTTAACCGCTTACCGATTCTCATACAAAAAATAAAAAAATATTAACATTTAGGGGGGCTCCCATACATGAAACTAAAACCAAAAAAAAGTTTTTTTAGACAAACCTATGCGTGTGGGGTGTCTATGGATAGGTCTTTTAAAATGATATAGAGGTTCCTAAAACCATTTTCTTTTAAAGTCTAACGTTTCATAGCTAGACGCTTCCAAAGTGGTAAAATGGGTGTCCCCCCCATCTAACTTTTAAACCAAGCAAGTGTAAATTTTGAAAAAAAATACGTAATGTAGATCTTAACTAACTAAATACGTTCAACGAAAATTAGGGGCCGTTCAAGTATTACGTAAGCACTATAGGGGGGCGGGGGGGACTTTGCTTTGCTTATTTTTGATGACATGGGGGGTCGGGGGGTCGGGATGGTGATTACGTCAGCAGACCGGCAGTAGTTTTTTTTCATATTGCCAACCCACACATTGTCGTTGTTTGAAAACTATACCCATTTTCGGGGATACTTATAAATTACTAGCGGTCCCCCGCGACTTCGTCCGCGCGTTTTGAGTTTGCTCCCTCCCCTCCCGTCGCAGCGTGATGTTTTATATCCTAAAGCCTTTTTCAATAAATAAGCTATCTAACACAGAAATATTTTTTCAAATCGGTTCAGCAGTTCCTGAGATGAGCGCGTTCAAACCAACAAACTCTTCAGCTTTGTAATAAAATTAGCGCAAGCGCACGTTGTACTTGAGCTGCGAACATTATTTTGGTGCGGAGTTATGTTAAAACTGTGATAGCTCCTAAGATATATTGGAATCAAATGATATAAAGGGCAACTTTATTCTAAATGAAATGCTCGTGATAATGAATGTATTTATTTTGATAAGAATAAATACCTATGTGTATAATACACCTCTAAAACAAATGCATTATTTTTTTACAAATTTATTAACATAAAAAAGGTTGTAGTAAGTCAACCATAAAAGATAGACATATGCTGTCGCGGACTTTTTTATAGAACTTTTAATGTTGAACAATCCTGTCATACATGATTTTTGTGTAACTTAAGCGGTTTCCGCAGCGTATGCAGCGGAAGCTCTCAAAAGGAATATCTTTCTCCCGTTTTCGTAACATTTTTCATTTCTGCTGTGGTCTTATGAGTCGTATCTTTATGTTTTATAGCTTAAAGCCTTCCTCGATAAATGGACTATCCAACGTAAAAAAAAAAAATTCAAATCGGGCCAGTAGTTTTTGAGATTAGCGCGTTCAAACAAACAAACAAACAAACAAACAAACAAACAAACAAACAAACTCTTCAGCTTTATAATATTAGTATAGATGAATACGTTAAGATCCTGTAATGTGTCCTCAAATATATTCCCTCAAACATTTGAATGATAATATTACTGCTGGTAACGGAAAAGTTACAAAGTTAACAGATTTTTAGTAAAGTTTAAAGAAATTTTCGGGCTCGCTTCGCTCGCGTATGGTTTTTGACGTTTTAGTTACGCTTAAATTTATACTCGTCGTTATAAATCAATCTTAAACCATTGGTATGCGGTATTTGACATCACATGCTTCGCTCGTGTAGTAGCTGGTAAAATTAAAGAAGGTTTTTGCGGTAGCTTTGCTTAATTTTTGGTTATTCATTATTGAAGTGAAACTTCTTTATCGGCGTTGGAAAAAAAAATACGGTCACAATTTTCGGTTACGCGTCACATTTTTCCGTTACGCGCCATCTTTTTCTTGCCCCTACCACGGTTGGTTCAGACGAAGAGTACTTTCACTTTCTCATGCTGTAATAATCTTAGTAGCAAAAAGGTAAAGTGAAATAATTGTATTATTTGTATTCATGCCTATGATAATAAAATCCTTTTGTTTAAACTTTATCTAATTTAACTTTATTTAACCAATTTCTGGAAAGTTGCATGTAGATCATTTTTCCAAAAATAAGGCCATAAAGTAGTTTCACTTCTTACGTGTGTACACTAGTACACGCACACATTTGTTTATTAGGTACAGCGTTTACGTAAGCAGGGGAGGGGGGAGTAAGAGCTTTGCTTACTTTTGCTGACAAGGGGGAGGAGGGGGTAAATAACTGTCATAAATCTGCTTACGTAATACTTGAACGGTCCCTTAGTTCAGACGGGATCCAACTAGTAGTTATTTAAATATAGCACGTTTTCAACAACCGCAAACATAACTTTGTACTTCATACAAACACTATGAAAAACAAAGTTATATTTGCAGTCAAGAAACTATTGTGGTATTTTATTAAGTAGAAGTAAGTGGATTTCCTAACTCAGTTAAAGTTGGCACGGAACCCACAGTGCGCGAGTCCGACTCGCACTTGGCCGGTTTTTTATTGCCATATTTATTTTGATTCTATCAAGTTTACTTTTGGTGTTTCAGCTACTACCCACAAAATAAGAAATGAACCGTTTTTGTTGCACTTTCGCTAAAAAAATATATTAGAAGAATAGGGTTTTGTTCTGTTGTTAGAGTTAAGTGATTCATAAATAATGTCCAAGTGAAAGTGTAAAAATTATCCTGACAAGTTTTTTTTACATTTGTAGTGACATTACTTTCAAAACAGATTTAGACACCATTAGTAACTAAATTATACTAAGAGTATTTTGGCTTTGCCATGGACAAAGCCAAAGTGTAGGTTCCTCACATCTGTTGTGTTACTTGTGTAGGTCCTTTTACCAGATGAGCAAAAATATCTTGGTCTATAACTTCTGCGATCCTTATGATTTGGGAGGAACCAACAAACCACTCATCATTTTATCGAAAGGAATTACAATAAACAGAAAAAGTTAAATTTAGTATCCTGACCAGCCATCAGCTAAAAGACCGATCTCTCATAATGAAGATCAACCAGTACCACAACCACCTCAAACTAACAATCTGACCGTTATGCCAGAAATTAAAAAAGAGACATTATATCCTAATTTTCAAAAAGCTTCCTCTTGCTCACTTTATTAAATGCATTATGATCATCATTCACATCATTACTTTAACAAATACGATGTCAGGGCAATTTGTTACATTTGTTAGTCACATTTGTTAGCGGATTACTGTTAGATAATTAAATGAGGAAAGTCTTGTTAAGCAAAATACAAACAAAAATCAAAAAAGTAAATTCATTTATTGTTACAATAAATCAAAATCACTTCGTTTAGTTGTTTTTTTTTTAAAATATGTACTTAAATTTTATGAAATGGTATATTACAAAAAAACTATTAATATTTAAATTTATTTCAAGTATCCTTATTAAAAGTTTTCACGTTGCTTTATTGCAAAAGTAGTTTTTTTACAAGAGTTATAATATCAGTGATATTGTGATATTTTTTAATAGTCAAAAATAAAAGCATGTGATAATTATCAATAAAATTTAATCTAAAAATGATTTAAGTGTCAAATTTCAATGCAATGCACATATTTAGGTGCATGCGTATTTGGCGATGAAAATTAACTTTGTTTGGCCGCATTTCTTCTGCCACTTGTTGTAACCTTTTGTAGAATCCGTAAATTAAATGATTATCAGTTTGACGTTCCGCTGAATGTGTATACGGCATCGTCACAAAATAACATTTTCACAATAAGCAGTTTTCATGTCATTAGGTGCTTTTATTTTATAATCAAGTGTTGGCGCCGGCGAAACTTATTAAAATTTATTTAGGTGCTATTCCATAGGATAATTGCTTTACGCCTACGCAAATAATAAAAAGTAAATCACAATAATGTCTATTAATTACTTAAGTATTATTAATAAGTATCTAAATGAATCTTTAAAATAATACATTTTATTTGCCAACAAATTTGAAAAAAAAACAAAAGACAAAACTATCGCCATTTAGTGAGGGATAAATTAATGATGGGTGAAATATGCTCATCAAGGAAAAAGTACCTAACAAAAATCTGTAAAAAAATAATTACAATGTAATTAATAATTATGCTTGTTTGTGCCCTTTTTGCCAAAAAACGATGCACTGATTTAAAAAAAGTATCTTCCTCTTATTATTTGTATTATGTTGTATGACATGTGATAATTGTGTTACCTAAATTCATTGCTGTTGGATGTGTTCATTTTGATGATAAATGTTTCATTATGACAGTCAATATGTTTGGTAATTCGAGGTAAAATGATCGTTCGGGAATATACAACGTGTTCTTATTGTTTTCCAGATAATTTAGCCATGGATTTTATAAAGTTGAATAATAATTTCCCGTAAGAATTTATTCTAACAGAAATAAAATGCAAGAGGAAGATACTTTTTTTAAATCAGTGCATCGTTTTTTGGGATGTTGTCAACTTTACTACAATTTGCAGTTTGTAAGCAAAAAGGGCACAAACAAGCATAATTATTAATTACATTGTAATTATTTTTTTACAGATTTTTGTTAGGTACTTTTTCCTTGATGAGCAAATTTCACCCATCATTAATTTATCCCTCACTAAATGGCGATAGTTTTGTCTTTTGTTTTTTTTTCAAATTTGTTGGCAAATAAAATGTATTTTTTTAAAGATTCATTTAGATACTTATTAATAATACTTAAGTAATTAATAGACATTATTGTGATTTACTTTTTATTATTTGCGTAGGCGTAAAGCAATTATCCTATGGAATAGCACCTAAATAAATTTTAATAAGTTTCGCCGGCGCCAACACTTGATTATAAAATAAAAGCACCTAATGACATGAAAACTGCTTATTGTGAAAATGTTATTTTGTGACGATGCCGTATACACATTCAGCGGAACGTCAAACTGATAATCATTTAATTTACGGATTCTACAAAAGGTTACAACAAGTGGCAGAAGAAATGCGGCCAAACAAAGTTAATTTTCATCGCCAAATACGCATGCACCTAAATATGTGCATTGCATTGAAAATGGACACTTAAATCATTTTTAGATTAAATTTTATTGATAATTATCACATGTTTTTATTTTTGACTATTAAAAAATATCACAATGTCACTGATATTATAACTCTTGTAAAAAAACTACTTTTGCAATAAAGCAACGTGAAAACTTTTAATAAGGATACTTGAAATAAATTTAAATATGAATAGTTTTTTTGTAATATACCATTTCATAAAATTTAAGTACATATTTAAAAAAAAAAACATCCCAAAAAACGATGCACTGATTTAAAAAAAGTATCTTCCTCTTGCATTTTATTTCTGTTAGAATAAATTCTTACGGGAAATTATTATTCAACTTTATAAAATCCATGGCTAAATTATCTGGAAAACAATAAGAACACGTTGTATATTCCCGAACGATTATTTTACCTCGAATTACCAAACATATTAACTGTCATAATGAAACATTTATCATCAAAATGAACACATCCAACAGCAATGAATTTAGGTAACACAATTATCACATGTCATACAATATAATATAAATAATAAAGTTTATTATTATTATTTGTATTATGTTTTATAATTTACGGCCAACGAATGTAAAATAATTAATTTATTGCATCATATGGTTTATACCTACCTCGTTACATTAAATTTATTTCACAGCCCGCTTCACACTCCACTCCACATTGCTTTCTCACCGTTAAGCTTACGTTCAATGCATTTGACAGCAATATTTACTTGTGGCGGATCTTTACCGCTATCGCTGAACCCGGCTTCCTTTGATAATAAAACTTCTTGCCAAAGCGAACTTGTTCAGCGGGTTTCTGTGAGTAAACATTTTGTTTAATTTTAAAAATATTTAATAGTCACAGTAGCATGATTTTATGTATTATTGACTATATTTTTGGTAGCCTACAGTCAACAATAAATATCAATAAGATTGATAAATATATTGTCTATATATACCGACACGTTTTGCACCGCACTTGGTTGCGTAGTTTAAATCTAGAATTAACCTTAAGTATAGAATCCATAAATTTAACAGCATCTAAAAAACATGTGTATTGTAGTAATGCAATGTCATTTTGTACATATTCTTAAATATATATTTTTACACTATGGTTTTAGAATCGATGTCTACTTATTAAAAACAATAGTTTATTTTATTTTATTTATATTTGGTTGTTCAAGACTAGAGTTGCTATTAATTGGAATTCCCACAGCGCGTCTTGTTCAGCCGCTTATATGAAATTGAAGTAAAAGATAATTAAGAGTGCCACTAAAGGTTTTCATGTACCTACTACTAACCAGGCTTCGAACAACCTGTGGCAAGATATCAGTTTTTTACATACATGTTGTACTCGCATTTAGCTTAAAATGCATACATAAAACTTTACAAATTCTTTTATTAATAAAATAATAAGATATTAGAAATACTCGACTAATATAAAATCAGTTAAAAAATATTGAACCGTGTATAATATCATTTTATTTGATAAGAAATGTAAACCGTTTGCCCTCTGGATATAATGTTAAATGTATTACTCCCTTCAGTAGCTCGATGTGCCAAGATGTGCCAAGTGCCTTAAGTGGCGAAAATCGCGATGTCGGTGAAGTCCTAGAGTGGCGGCAACGTCAGGGAATAGGTTGTGGGGCGCTCGCGGCGTATCTCGGCGATCTGCCACGATCGACCGAGACGCCCTCCACTTTCGGCCATCGCGATCAAACAATCTGATGACAGCCCCCGACAATGAATGTGAACATGTCCCAGTAGCCTGATCCCTTCCATGCTCGATTCTCAATGACGTGACGATTGAGCACTCAACAACCTCTTATCAGATTTAACGTTTTTTAAGCGTAACTAATATCATACAACGCGCAACGTTTCGAGCTCTTATCAACGAAGGCAATAATAAGTAGCATTGTGTTTTTACAACGGAATGGAAACGTTTAGAATTGGTTTCAATACTAAATGTTTTCAACAAAGAACATAGCTTCTTGAATTATTTTAAATTGCCATGGTTCATTTAACAAATTCTAAGGTTTTGATTCGACACGCTCGTAAACAAAAAAATAAGCAAGGCATATAAAATACCTGTTTATAAGAGGGATAAAGTATGATTTTTTACCGTATTATTTCTATTAATTTACATACAAATAATCACCACCACAATAAACACTTATTCCGTCCCCACAACTAATGCGCATTAATAATATTTTAAATACCAAAGTAATGTGGTCTTGATCATACTGTATTTATTAGTTGTGCGTGGTGTATTCACATTTCACAGGAGATCTTCGATATCTAAAATGTTTATTAGATCTACAGTAATATCAAATTTAAATCAACATACAAACGTATCGAATTCGCAGCACATGTTATAAACCGTTTATCATAACCCTTTGTCTGTGGAAAAGTTATTTGAAGAAATAAATTATTACATATATTATTTCAACCTACCTTCCTAAATGTCTTAATTTATTTTAACTCAATTGCGTAACCATCAGCTAGTAACAACTAGTTTTAAAATTAATTCAATCAATATGCTGTCTGCGATTCTAGTCTCACGAGAATTAACTGTAGTTTCGAGGAATGTTAAATAATTGCCTCATTTTACGAACGACTACCGTGTGAATTAGAATTAATTCTGAGCTCATCTTCAATAAGTCACGATTTGAAAAATAGAAACTTTGTTTTGAGCACTCCTAATAAATAGTAAAAATTGAAAGTATACCTTCAAGCCCCTTGAAATAAATAGTTTAACAGCGAAACCTAAACAAAAAAATCATTCATCAGAATCAGCAGTTTAAGATTACACTATAAGAAACACACACACACTTGAATTAAAATACATGTTCAAGAAAATAATTTAAAACTTATTTGAAACAAAC
Organism: Pyrausta purpuralis; assembly: GCA_963924145.1. NCBI lineage: Eukaryota > Metazoa > Arthropoda > Insecta > Lepidoptera > Crambidae > Pyrausta > Pyrausta purpuralis. The sequence goes on along the minus strand of OZ001651.1, from coordinate 14,903,336 downwards.
GTTATCCATCCCTTGTTCAAGTTATTAAATTTAACTATAGTAGAGCTTAATAACAAAATTTTGTTTTTAAATTATTCAAGCTTTTCACTTGACAACACACTGTATATTTCGTAGTACAAAATATAGAATGTGCAAATTAAAAAGCACTGCTAGCATTCTGCCTGGATAAACATGAATTGAAAAGTTGAAAAATGCTTGAATTTTGGCATCTGGTATGTTGGGCAAAATGTTTGTGTGAACTGTGAATACAGCCTTACTTACCCACCCGGGCCGCGTGGGGTGGGCGAGGAGACAGTAGTGCGATTCACTAAGCGCAAATATGATAAAATCCTTGTTTGCATCTGCTGTCACAGCGGTCACCGCGCGTTTGGTATTCTGTATCTTACTTTTCAACGACTGTTCGAAACTAGCGCCACACGGCTGTTACCGGCGAGATTGGGAATCACAAGTTTGACATTTCTTGTATGAATTTGGTATTCTATAAGCAAAAAAGCCTCCAGCGTCGCCGACAGCATCGCCTAACGCCTGCGATTTTTAATGTCAAACTAAAAGCTTGTATTTTAAGGCTGTGCCCGTGGTATTTTATTGTTTGCTTTATTAATTTATTAGTGGAAGTGTTATTGAAAGGGTTTCGATATGTAAGTAAACATTGTTTTTATGTTTGTGATCGTTTAAAATATTGTTTTTATTGTGCTCGGAAGTTATTAATTACTCACATTCACATTTTGTTACAGGGCCGCAAGAGCATTATGTTTGTTATCCCGTTTGGAAGATGCTAAGCATAAAGACGATCAAGATAAAAGACTTCAAGGTCGTAGAATTCGTGACCTAAGTCTTTTGTCTACAAACAGGGACTACATTCGTGCTTTCAGGCTTACGAAGGAATTGATAGGTTTATTAGAGCACGACATTGTGCCTTTAATGCCTAAAAGAGTACGTCGAGGTGGGCTCAGTAATCACACCAAGGTTGGTAATAAATACTTATACTAATAGCCTAGGTATCTTAATCAACGAAAATTAACTTTCTGTGTTTTTTCAAAATTATTCATAACCATAAAAATCGTTGTTTTCTTTTTTCAGATACTATGTACATTATCCTTTCTAGCAACAGGAAGCTACCAAAGTATGGTTGGGAAATCTCTTTTTAATTATGTTTCGCAGTCATCTGCCAGCCGAGCCATCCGAGTAGTGGTCAATGCTCTTAACCACCCTGACATAATTAAAAAGTATATAAGATTTCCACAGAATATTAGTGAAAGAGAAGCCCTGAAACTAAGGTACCTAACTAACAAATTGTTCAGAGTAGTAAATCAACTCATGGAATAAAATACTATTTCACGGATGCTTTTTGCGAATATTCATTAAATGCATAAACAAGAAGTATACCAACTGGTTTGGTTTTCGTAATGCCCCAAATTGGTTCTTTATTTATTGCAGCTTTTTTAACAAATTCAAAATACCTGGTGTGATAGGCTGCGTTGATGGTACTTTGGTGGCTATGATTCGTCCCAAAGTTCATGAGGAACGATACTACTGCAGGAAAGGTTACCATGCCAGGAATGTTTTAATTGTAAGTAGTTTTGATTTTAATCTTGTAATCCTATCCCATAGCATAACATTATTTCCATGCATTTTAGATATAATGAATATTGGTTTCAATATTAAAATTATTTTTAAAATTTAAAATATTATATCTTTTCAGATTAATGACTGTGATTTGAATATCTTGCATGTAGATGCTACATTTGGAGGGGCCACCCATGACAGTTTTGTCTTTAATAGCACAGTAATTAAAAACCATTTAGAACAATTAATAAGTTCTGGAGAGACGGTGCGCTTATTAGGTTGGTATAGAATTTAGGACTTATAGTCTTACATTTTCAATCACAATCATTAAAAGTTAGATGAAGATGACAACATTAAAATGATTTCAGGTGATTCTGCATATGGGCAGAGGTCATATATGATGACCCCATGCACTAACCCTGAGCCTGGTACTCCTGAAGAGTATTACAATACATTGCATAGCACAGCAAGGAATTCTGTTGAAAGAACTATTGGCATTCTGAAGGGCAGGTTTAGATGCCTTTTGGTTCATAGAGTTTTACACTATGATCCAGAAATGGTTTCCAAAATTGTAATTGCTTGCTGTGTTTTGCATAATATATGCAATCGGGCAGGGTTACCAGTCATAGAATTGCCTAGTAATTTGCAACAAGAGGAAAGACAAGTTAATAGGGTATTGCAACTAAGCGATCCTCAGGTAGAGCCAACTGTGTTACAAGGAGCCTTGGAACATGGCAGAAATTGTCGGAGACAACTTATTAATACCTTATGGCGGGCAAGAACTGTTTCCTAGCACATACCCTTATTTTGCCTCAACTGGCCTGGCCTCACCTGTTGCTCATTTGAGCTTCTTCAATTTGCCTTTTAATTTTTAAAATACAACTTGTTTTTTCAACTTAATGTATATTTGTTCTTTATAAGTTCTATGTTTAATTGTAATGCTACTTTTGAAAATAACATCTAATTAGATTTAATGGTTTTGAATGTTTTTAATACTCACAGTGTCATATTTTATATTCATAAAGATGAAATAAAAAACCAAAAATTTTCGCACGGGCGGGACTTCAACCAGCAACCTCTTGGCTAGCCGGGCTTAACGTCACGCGTTATGACGTATACGTAAGAGACCACAAATTTCGCAAGGTTGGACAGACGGCACGGCAGCTCAATTGATAGAGCTTTTGATCCGGTAAGCCAAGAGATTGCTGGTTCAAGTCCCGCCCATGCGCAAATTTTTGGTTTCTTAATTCATCTTTACAATTTAGATTTATTTTTTATTTCTTAAGAATAAAATGATATTGATTTAAAGTAAAATGTATGGATTTTTTATGAAACTATTCTTTGTAGTGAACACCATCTTAGTATTTCTGAAGCTATTATTTTCTCATCTGTAATAAAGATTAGCAAGTTAAAATGAAGTAGTAAAAATGCAATGTTTTTTTTAAAATAAATTCTAGTTAACTCAGAATAAAAAACACCTTGCAAGTAATTTTCCTTTATTAAATAACCTAGTTAACCAGACTTAAATCAAAGTAAAGTATCTGTGAAAAAAATAACATTAAGCATCGCCTCAACAAATAATTGAAGCTATTCATTAGGATTTCTTTTATTTTGAATAGCTTCAATGACTTGCTGTGAGATTATACTAAATGTTTGTGTGAATTTCTGTTGAGCCTCTGCCATCATACGATGCCCCTCAGCAAACATCTCCAGCGACCGAGCAATGGCTGCCTCTGTGTCAACACGACGTTCTTCAATAGATATGAAACGTTCTGTTAAACTCGCCATCTCGGAACGGCGTTGCGACGGAGGAGACCGTCGCAGAAGACGTCTTCGCGCCGCCGAGCCTCCTCTCCGGGCACTCCCTGCGGCGCCGCGTGGGGAGCCAATACTCTGTCTTTGTATCGGCTGTGAGTGGCGTCTGCGCGGGCTAGGTGTCGCCACCAATATTTGTCGCCGTGCTCCTGTTCCCCTTGGACCGACCATAGAAACTGCAACAACAAACATAAAAGTTACTCCAAATGCCTAAAATAAATCCCTATTTTAAGAAGGTTAATTAATTATTATTACCGGTTCTTTCCCTATCTTCTTCAATTACTCTGCAGCCTTCACTAAGCGACATCTGGAAATTAAAAAAAAAACTGTAGATGAAAGTTATCTTTTAATTTTATAACAAATGAGTGGAGAGTAAGTAGGTGTTCATTTATACCGTTTCATTGTCATCTTCAGTAGGATGAACTTCTACGACTCTATCACCTTGACTGGCTAACAATTGAGGAACTGAGCCTTCTCCAACAACAGCAACTGCAGTATCATTCTAAAACGTAACATTATTATATTAGCTTACAGTAGGTCAAAGATAGGTACTATCTATCTAAGATACTATCTGTTAATTATAAAACAAAAAAAAAATAGTACCTTTTCTGGATGTTCATCTTCTATGACTGATATATTTTGACATCCGGAGGGTCCAGGAATTTCCTAAAAAACAAAATGAATTTAGGCAGATCAGCACAAGCATTATAAAAATATATCATAATAATCTACATTGACAGTGTCTTAAGTGGATTTAGTGAGTATAATTGCCAAGTGAATATTTTAATTAAAATCAATATAATACAAATACATATACAGTGTAATAAAAGGAAACTCTGAAACAATAATATTATTCTCTAAAAGTATACAAGAAGTCACCTGCAATAATAAACTCTCCGACTGGTTGCTAATAGGGTCAGAGCTTTCAGGTAGATGGATCAAATTCTCTTGTTCCTAAAAATAAGTACTCATTAAATGGTCATGGATCTAAAGATCATCGGCGGGATATAATACTGAAAACTGATTGATGTATCGGGATTATTTCATGTTAAAAGAATTGTTAACTACTTTTAATGTTCATAAATACATACTTGAAATGGGTTAATAGATAAATGCCTGTCTCCAGTAGCGAAGCTTAAACCACCAGCAATCATAAGGATTCTTTGTTCTAAATCTGATAGCTCCACCGCCTCTACATCCATCCCCCCACCTGTCCTCTGCCTTGCTGCCTCTATCAAACTTGCTTTTCTTTTTACGGCAGCTTTTTTATCTTTCCAATACTGTAAATTAAAACAAAATACAGGTTCAGACATGCAGAAAGTGTGGATATTAAAGTAGGTAGAACGTTCAAATCCAAGAAAGTGCTTAGTTATCTTGTTGGCATAGCCGAATCAGAATGTGAAACATACCTTAGTCCACTGCTTCCAATCTTTTATACACCCGTTGCCATCACTGTTCAAGACTCCGGCGATTTCTGACCATCCATTTCTCAACCGGATCCTAGCATTGGCAGTGCGGGCATGTCCAGTGGCTAGATCAGATCGCGTTTCCATCAGCCCAATTAACTTTTCAAGTTGAGCTAAGGAAGGTCCTGCGTTACGTGTCACTGAAAGCCACAAGCATGAAAATTAAGTTAGAGATTTATCAATTTTAATTGAACGTTGAGAAAACTTTTCATTGGTAAATTACTTACTTGTTGTTCAATTTGTACGCACTGTAACACACACTTCGGTTAACTAAATGCATCGTGCAACTTGGAATGCACCACATTTTGTGAAATACTTAAGTGGTTGGCGCAAGTTATTTTAAGTGTTATAGCAATTGAAAATTATTTCGTTGAGTTGGATTTTTGTTTGAACACAAAATATCCTACTTGTTGATGATGAGTGACATGTGACATTAAGAACATAACTTTTTTTTACCGGTTCTACCGAAATCAGACCTCATCATTTTGAAATATTTTATTGTAAATATACTTAATAATGTCAATTTTATGTAATTATAAGTAAAAATTGGGCTTTAATATGTTTAATACAAAGAAATAGCTAAAACACGCCAGTCGAGAATGTTCGATTGTTTAAAACAAGAATGAGTCACCACACTAGCAACAGCCTTGCGAAAATCCGTGCGTTCACAAAGCAGAGAGATCGCCGTCAATGTAATTTCGCTTAGAGAATACCAAAACAAAAGCCTTGACCACCGCCATCGATGCTGCGGCTGTAAAAGTGGTGAGCACAGCCGAGAGCGCAAGAACAAAGCGTTTCTTAGAGAATCGCATGACAGGTAATCGGTTCGCGACACGCGACGAGCGCCGCGACAGCCGTTTACAAACATTTCGATTACGTCCCTCATATTTGTTTCCACGCGCCACTATTTTTCCCCCGCTCAATTAAATTGTAAGTTGTCATGAGACTTACTTAATTGCTTTCACGTTGTTTTCTTTGCTCTTTAATTTATGATTACCTTGTTATTTAAAGCGATTGTACGCTTCTTAGGAAATGCTTCCATGGGACTATCATTATGAATGTTCTGTATGCATGACTGCTTTATTATTTATTTTACTTTAATTTTATGTTTATCATGATACATCACAATTCAATCGACTGTATCTTCCAATAGTGATATTTAAGGGGGATCCAAGTCTAACGTTTGATAAATAGACGCTTCTAAAGTGGTAAAATGGCTGTCCCCCCCTCTTCCTCCTTGACTTCTAAACTAAGAGTGTAAATTTAGAAAAATTAGATCTTGACAAACAATTTTAACAAAAATTGGTTTGGACGGGATCGAAAGAGTAGTTTTTGAGATATTGCACATTTTCAACAACCGCAAACATAACTCAGTGCGCGAGTTCGACTCGCACTTGGCCGGTTTTTGTAGTTATTTTGTTGGTACTTTTTTCGTTAACATTTTTTGCTGTGCGCCACTGGTGTTTTTTCATAGTCTATTTTTTAATGCTTGCTTTAAGTGATTTTGAATAACATGTGACCCTTTTTATTATGATTCACGGAGGCTTAGTATAATTATTCGTTATTTACAATATAGTTAACTTAAAGATGAATTCTTTGTATTTTATTTTTCGTGTTTTAAAAATACTAACACTTAATACTAGTAACATTATAAAGCTGAAGAGTTGTGTTGGATAGCTTATTTATCGGGGAAGGCTTAATAATGCGAATTATAAAGAGCAAAGCGACACTAAACATTGTTGAATAAACGGAGAAAAAAAATCATTTTCAGAGCTTCCGTTGCGTACGCAGCGTTAATCATTTAAGATACACTATAAACCGGCCAAGTGCGAGTCGGACTCGCACACTAAGGGTTCCGTGCCAACTTTAACTGAATTAGAGATACACTTACTTCCGCTTAGCCAAAATACCACAATATTTTGTTGACAGCAAATATTACTTTGTTTTTTATAGTATTTGTGTGAATAACAAAGTTATGTTTGCGGTTATTGAAAATGTGCTCTATATTAAAAACTACTTCTTCGATCCCGTTAAACCAATTTTCGTTGAAAGTCTCTGTCAAGATCTACATCACGTATTTTTTAAATTTACACTTGGTTAGTTTGGAAGTTAGAGGGGGAGGGACGCCCATTTTACCACCTTGGAAGCGTTTGTGTCTTTAGGCTTTCAGAGAAAATGGTTTGAGGAACCTCGATGTCATTTTAAAAGACCTCTCTGTGATGCATAGGTTTGTAAAAAAAAATATTTTTTAGTTCCATGGTCATTTTTTATGAGAATCGTAAAGCGGTTAACAGGATAGATGTACTTCTAAGTTTCAACTGTGTAATACTAATACTTCAAAACAAAGTAGCTGTGACATACGGACGGACGGACAGACAGACTTAACGAAACTATAAGGGTTCCGTTTTTTGCCATTCGGCAACCCTAAGAAGCATGTATGACGGGATTGTTCCGCTTTAAAATTATTTGAATAAGTCCGTGATTGATGTACTGTATTTATTCTTATCAAATTAAACTTATTTATCATCATCATGAGCATTCAGTTTGAACAAAATTGCCCTTTACATCTTATATTTTTGATAAATATCTTAGAAGCTATCGTAGTTTTAAAATAACAACGCACTAAAATAATGCTCGCAACTTACGAACAACGCGCGCTTGCGCTAACCGCTACGGTTCATGGGCTCTTCTTATAAAAATGTGTTTTACGGAAAATGCGAAATATATGCGAGCAACGCCACGGGGGACCGGTAGTCTCCTTATATGTAGCGGATGCGGCAAATATTTATCGTACCTACAAATATTTATTACATTAGCCGTAACAGTTAGAGCCGTCACCTATGTTAGGTTATTGCTGAGGCAAATTAATTAAGCGATCCTGAAATCACGTAGAGCAGGATAATCGTTCATTACGACCATAGAAAAAATAAATAAGGTTAGAATGGCCGCGGTCGGTGCGGCAGCGTGCTAATATTGTAGGCATATGCCTGCATTGAGCCGTAGCTACTTCAGTCGCGTGACAAGAGCGTTGCATTATTTTTTGTCATAAATGCCGTCTTTTGCTATAATTACTTGAAAAGCGTGAAGCCAGGTCATAAAAAATGAGAGAGAAAGTGTATTTTTACACCAATGAGTAATAATACGTAGTTATTTCGACATTATTTGCAAAAAAACACTTTTAATTATGATATTTCAAATGATAGCGGTTTTCTTGCACTAAGTTCAAAAAATATATTCATTGATGACTTTCCACGCATATTTTTAACAAATCTGCTATCTTAGTACGCAATGTATCGCGTCCAATTTCGTTGGTTCACTTGCATACGCATCACTAGGGATGTAACTCATAGCACAGTAAAAATATCGATAAATGGTAATATCCCTACTGTTGTATTAAGAGATTAACAATAAATATTTGCAAAAATAAGTAATGTTTATTTTTTTTTTGAAATACAATAAATAATTAGTTTGTATGTTGGGACGCGCTTATCTCAGGAACTACTGGAGCTATTTGAAATAAAAAACTTTATTATATTCTTATTCATGCAACCAAAATAACGTATTCCTGCAATAAAAATATAACTCGGCAAAAACGCACTGCTTAATTCACAACTTTTGTACTTTCGTTGTTATTAATTTCGATTTTAATTTATCGGTTGATCTATTTATTTGTAAAATAGGGTACGACATTTTAATAAACACACAGTTTAATAAATAAATAAATAAAATAAAATGTATTTAACAGAAACATGTCCATAAGTGTAAGTAACATTTTCTCTTAATAACTATGTCAGTAAAAAGTGATTATAATTATTTTTGGTGTCTTTGGTGAGTTAAACCTGAATCCAGTGTATAATGACACTGGATTCAGTGCAACCTCGCCGCGACCGATCTCAGGAGGCTGTTGGAGCTGCCGCTATAATATCGATATGTATTCTATACTCTTTCACAAGTTGTACATTGGTTTACTGTCAACAATGTACTTCCTTCGGTAGTGATATCGAAGTTAAACAACATACGGCTCGCTCGTGTTTTTAAGCGGTGACCATTTCGACCATATAAGTGACTCCATATAAGTGCTCGTGGTTTACCTCGAGCATCTCCGTGCTTCAAAAAGCACGTTATGTTAGGTTAGCTAGTATCGGTTGATATTTTCTTACACCATCAAAAAGAAAATTTCCTCAGAAATGGTTGAATTTTGACAGTACTATGGGGTTAAAACTGATGAAATACTTTTGTAAGACAGTTATTTGAAGTCAGTACCTACATAAACATTTATTGTTAGTTTGCACATAATTCTGTAATTTTTCAAACCCCTACAACGCTCCTTTGGTGACATGATTAAAACACGAACCAAAACACTGCAAAGTTAACTGTTAAAATCATGCAGTTGTACATTTCTTAAACTTAACCACCATACTAACTTGAGTCATATTTATCATACATGGCCTACTGTTTCATAAACAAGACGGGTAGATGGCGCTAAATGTTACGCGTGATGACGTATCCATGAGAGACCACAAATTTCGCAAGGTCGAACAGACACCACGGTAGCTCAATTGGTAGAGCGTTTAGCCCGGTTAGCCAGAAACTTGCTGGTTCGAGTCCCGCCCGTGCGCGAATTGTAAGCATTGTAAGATATAATACCTGAATAATTTAGACCATGCAAATATCTTTAAACACTTTTCTTACCCTTTCTTTACATTGGAATCTATATGTCTTATATAAGAAATATTACTTATTTTTTAAACATAGAATGATTCAATTCTACTAATAAAATTATTTTTAGATACTACTCTTATGTTAATGCGTATTAGTTACTATATTTCAAGTAACGTTTAGCAACTCATTTTTTTCTTTTATTGTTTTTACCGAAAAGCAATAGTAAAACCCTTTGCTGCAATCCAATGAGCTGTGAAATTATCCAAATTAACTCAAACTTAAATCCTACATGTTGTTCATATTGAGAAACAACATTACACCGGTAATTGAGTTTATCAACGGAAATAATCGACTTTTACCACATCACTAGTATTTTGACATAAAAGAACGAACGTATCTGAATGAGGATTGGTGGTTTCACCGCTAGCAGCTCTGTGATTGGTAGTTGGTTTCAAGTACTAATGACACCAATCACAGAGCTCCCAGCGGAAAATGTGATTGGTTTGTAATATAGATACGTTGATTCTTTGATTGGTACTTGAAACACTGCAGCAACAGCGCGGTAACTCCCACCGGCGACAGAGGTTCCCATACAAACGAGCGATCAAGCCCATTCTAACCTTATTCATTTTTTCTATGATTACGACCATGCAGTTCAGTGTTCTAATCCTCGGCGAGCTAACCTCGCTGGCTTGTCTGATGACTTAATTAATGATCCGCCGTGTCGTTAATTAAACAGCTCAGGCAAATTGGAGTTCACGCCTGCGCCCGCGGCTGTCTCCAGATTAAAAACAAAATGCAATTTGGAGCGAGCCAAGCTCGTTCAACCTGAACCTAGGATATTAAGCAAGTTTAAGAAAATAAATAAGCTAACCTTATTATCAGGAATGCAGTCGGACTGGGGCTCTTTCTAAAACTAAGGCTATTTCCCAACTACCAACCTCGATAAATATACGTCACAAACAGATAGTTTTTTTGTCATCTGGTAAGTGTCCTGTGTCAGTTTTTGAGTAGTAGTATTCATACAATCTTTTAGTTTCTCCGCTGTCTGGTTAATACTTGAATTATGATCATGTTCAACTGAAAATTTTACACTTTTTTGCGTCATGGTCCTTCCGTAGTATGTAGGCAGAGTTATAACAACAGGTAAGTGAAAACACCATACACCATTATTGTCTGTGACATGATTACTCTTTATAATAGTAGTATCGATGCCGTCACATTAGTGATTAATTCGTTGTTGGTGTAGCAATTACAGCAAATGACCGATGTCGGCAGGCCGCTGAGCGTCGAGGTGTGACCACTTTGTGGCGTAGGTAGACGATTATTACCTCGCGGCCCACTGAGTTATTGACCGATACTAATTATTTGACGGCGCAGCGTCTTGTAAACATACGTCGTGACTTAAAAGCGACAGATGATATTAATAGGAGTCACAAGTTTTTCAAACTATATCACTCGTATTTATTTACTAATTATTAATTAATTAAGTAGTAATTATCGTAGGTGGTGATTTAACCGTCATAACAAACATTTCCGTATTCCCTGTGACTTATGGCTGTGGCTTTATTTATTGTGCTGAAATTTCATCATTTAATTAAATTAAAAAAAGTATGTGCAAAAGTTATTAAAACTGTTTTTTTTCCCATTTTAAAGGGAGGTTCCCTTTAAAATGGGAATAAAGTAGTTTCCTACGACGCTACGGGACGTTCAGCGCACCCGGCCTGCTCAATCGCGCCGCGCGAGATAAATAGGTGGCCGATTCTGCAAATTCGAGATAACTTTTTTACGAGACCGAAATGATTTGTATAAAATCTTTGGTCGCAATCACATAAAGTTATCGAGAGAATTTACTTTACTTTCGTCGCAGTCATAAATAGATTTACGCTGTATAAACTTTGCGTTATATGGTCCCACATTTATTAACAGTAATCTGTCGTATTCGTTTTCTTTTGCTTGACAATCATTGCCATATGGTATGGTATAGATAGGTTATAGGGGACTAATTTTAATTAATAATGGTTGAAACTTGTTTTTTTTTTAACATAGCATTATGCTCAAGCTTTATTTTACAACTTGTCTATAAGTCGTTAATGTTTATAAAGCGTGTGAGTTATCGCTTGTACTGCGAGGAACATAGTTTATTGTTATTATTTATTCACATTAGGCGCCGGTCACGATAACACGTGTAGTGCCACGGGCCACTTAACTTCAGATCGTATCTCGTACTAATTTGTTTACTGTCAATATCGCCTTTTGCTTTGATATAAGATCTTTCCCTCGCCACTTGCCTTGATTAAAAGTCTATGTTAACGGGTTTTTTATTTAATTGGTACTTCGTTAATACTATTAATATTAAACGACATATTGTGTAAATATTAAATTTCCATTATGGATTTATTTTCATGACTTCATGTCAAAACAATACGGTTGACATATACCACATATTTAGTGGCACACAAAATAATAAATAAATTCAGTATATTTAAAATTATATGTTATGGCAAAATCGTGAAAAGACCATTGTTATTCTCTTTAAAATGTTATTCAGTCTTATATTGTTTATCCTGAAATTGAAGGGAATGTTAATTGAGTATTTTCTTTGAATGTTTGTCAAGGGTACACGAATCAGTTTTTATTGCACGGTCTTACAAGCGGCAGCATCTGCCGTTTAGTTCAGTCGCCGTGTCGGTGGCATGGAATATCGCATAATGGTTATGGTAATGGCACCCCTGTTCATCCCCCGGCGCAACACCCCGCGCTCCCTCGCCCCAAGCGCACACTGGACATTTTTTTTACTGATTCAAAAATGTGTCAGTGGGGACCCTCGTTTGCGCTACTCCCTTGGTGGTCACGTGTTATTATCACCCCTCTGAGATTTAATTGGTATCTTTTCATATTGCCGGCTACTCATTTAAGGGTTTTTTTTAAATATGTATTTAAATATGTAGTCATATACAAATTAAGTGGCTCTTTAATTCTTCTTTAGTTTGCAAGAAATAAAGCTTGATAGAAAGGAAATCATTACGTTTGTTGAATATTGTTTCAATAGTTCGTTCATATCATACATAAGTTAAAACACTATCGTGTAATTACTATTTACTACCATGTTAGACATACGTATATTTTATTCGTTTAATAAAACCTTTAGTAGCGTATCTGACTGCCGAGCGTTTGTATGTAAATAAATTTGATAGCAGTTTTATTAGTATGTTCATATCATAATAATTCACTATCGTGTAATTAATACCATCTTAGTTAGACATATTTTTTATTTATTAAACAAAACCATTATGAGCGTATCTGACTGCCATGCTAAGCCACTCTGGACTCTGATGAAGAAACATTACTGCACTAAGCTCTTGTTGATAAACACCCAAAAGAAACAAAAAAATAAACCGCTTCCAAAAAACTGTCACTTTGTTGAAAGCGGTTTAATTTCCAAAACAATAATATGTGTATGAGTTATCGTATTGAATTGAATGAAATAACTTGTAGAATAGATTTGAATAAAACTTTTTTTGTACTGTCTAAAATTGTGAACATTTGTCATGCATGGTTTCCCATTTTTTTCAGCGAATCAAACAGGGCATTATTTAAATCTTTAATCCATATCACCAATTAATTATGCATTTTACGTTTATGCTAATATAATTATACGAAACTACATTATGGCAAATAAGAGTATGCGACCGAAAGGGCTCCCGTTAAAACAATATTCAAGCATTTTTTTAATTAGAGGTAGGTAGTAGGAGAGCCCACGATGCTAAATGGTATCACTCGAGCGTCATAGATCCTGTTGGGTTGCAAAGTTTAGATTAGAGAAGAAAGGTATTTTATCTTTACTAATATTATAAAGCTGAAGAGTTTGTTTGTTTGAACGCACTAATCTCAGAAACTACTGGAATTATATAAAAAAATATTTTTACGATAGATAGCCCATTTATCGAGGAAGGCTTTAAGCTATATAGCATCAAGATGCGACTCATAAGTCCACCGCCGCAACGAAAATGTTGCGAAAACTGGGTAAAAATATTCCTTTTGAGAAATCTTTCAGTAGGGACCTAGTTTACAACGGTTTAACGAGGGTATCCATCACTTAATCGCAATTTTCTTCATCGATTTTCATTTCCCATAAAACGATTCGCAGATGTTTCAAAATAATATTCAACAATATTTAGAATCTTGTTACATCACAATTGCATTTACTCGAATGCTTATTATCTACAAACTTACTTCATCGTTACTTCTGTTCATAAATTACGTATTTTATCGAAGTAACGGTAGCTTTCTATTTTGTTACCCATAATTTTATTTCCACGTAAGTTTCAATATGCAGAATTCTTGAAACATCGAATTTTACTTCACTAAAGTCCGTATTTCCAAACGAATTTGTTACTAATCTTATATTGCATACTTTATTAATAGACAATTTAGAGCATAACTGATGTAAATATATAATATATATTAATCTAATAAACAAACTGCGTTAATCCCGACTCGCCGTGGTCTCCTCGCCGTGGTACTAGTCTGCCCGATACTAGAGTGTAATTTAAAAGCCGGAGGCGCGGAGGGAGAGCAGCCTCCGCCCGCTGTAACAAGGTGTAGGCACCCGCGCGAGCCGGAGCGGCTGAGGCTGGTCTTTGGCGACCAGCAAGCCGAAGCTGCATAGGCGAGCGTGGGTGACTGCGCCTTGTTACGCAAGGGCGACGAGGCTGCTATTCCTGCAGCGCCGGAGACGAGGAAATCCTAATCCATGCTGCTTGTTTGCATGCCTGCTTGCTTGCTGCATGCATGCCTGTTTGCTTGCATGCATGCATTTATGCATGCCTACTTGCTTACTCGCATGCATTAATGCATGCATGTATGCCTTCTTACTTGCATGCGTATGCATGTGCATGCCTTATTACTTGCATGCGTATGCAAAAATATATGAACCGTTACACATTGAAACAAGTTTTTATGAAAGGTTATATCGATAACTTAATAATTCTATGTAACATTAGTTTGGTATATCGTTATTCTGCTTAACAAAACAGTTGCGAAACATTTTTTTGGTGAACTGTTATTCGATGTTATGAAACGACGATGAATAACTATTCGATTAAACAAGAAAAAAAGATATTAACATTCATTGAATAGTTTTCTGTGAAATGAAATTCGATTATTCGATATCAAATAATTCTGTGTTATGTTAGATACCCGTTTAACGATTAATTTGTTGAATTCCTGCTAAAAGATAAGTTAACTTAATAGTTGGCAATTTTGTTTTCTTTATCTACTCAAGATTCTAGTCGGCGAGGTTTACAAGTTCTTCACTGCTACGTAACATTCAAAGCTCCTAAACGAGAAGCTAGTTAGGTACTTAGTACGTTCTCGCGTCTCGAGTCTCATGCATAGTCAGCCAAACGGACGGGACTAAGTATGATTAAGTGGAACCATAATATCACAAACTTAGACTGGAAAATTTGTGCGCTTCTCAACGACCCTAGAATGCTAGCAAGTTTACACTGGGAGTAGATGAGTTAGTCGGCCGCCACTCTCAGTTCATTTAGTTAAATGATCGTGTTGCTGCTAAAGAGAAATCGTTATTAAAGTAGATGAAAATGTTGAAGCGCTTAGCAGGTTTTCAAAAACTCTTCTAACTTGGTATAATGTTCTTTTTACTTCTAATACAAATTGCAAAGCAAAGGTTTATAATTGTTTGCGTTAGTTAGACTATTGAATTACCATAAAATGCTACAACGACATAATAATTCATAATACATTTCCTTGTTGTCGACAGGCTGCCGTAAAATGCGCTTCTTCACCTCGTACCAATGCGCTGTCGACAAAGCCTCGGCTGCCACTGGCGGCTTTGGCAGCGGACGCAGCGCGCATCCACCCGCCCAACAACGCCAACTCTCATGTAAGTACCACCGCTTCCCTTCTGTTTTTGATTATATGTACTGGCTATTTTAATGTCTATTTCGAAAATATTCTTTGATCAAAACACGTACAGTCGTTACCACTGGTTGAATAATTACATTCAACCAATGGTAACCATTTCTAACCATAAGTTTTGTTACCTATCAGTCAAGAAACCGACCAAACGAGTAGTGCGTTAGTTTTAGCTCTGGACTATGACGCTAATTTGGAAGTATCTATCTAATTCGATCACGTCAAAGGATAGGACATGAATGAAATTTTTGGAACACCAATCTCAATTCTTAATTTTAATAATGTTACGCAAAAAGAAGATAATATAATTTTATTTCCGTTAGCTATGTAACTTAATCATTATGCATTTCACTTTAGTGCTACTTTTTTTTTTCTTTGTGTTTGCTTTAATATCTTTATTTTTCTCTTTGTAATGGCACACTTCGGATTCCATAGCACCTGATCTAATCCGTAATAAATCGCTAGTTAAGGCTACCACTAAAATGCCAGATCTCTCATTTTTCCCCAATTCTCTGTATGTTTAAGTACCCATCAAACTAATCGTTGCTTAATGTATTCGCATGTTTTGATGTAGGCGTTACAAAAACGCTCCGGCGCGCCGCTCGTTTCATCAGTGTACTAAACGTTAATGCGCCGGGTGATCTCACACTTCTAAATGCAGCTAGTCTAAATCCGTGAGCCATCGCCGTACCTCTTCCGGGCTTTGCTTTCTCGCATAAAATGTACGCAAACTGCCTGTCGGCTTGTCAACGCGCCTCGGCTCATCTCCGAGCGGGCTGCTAAAACAACACGTGAAATGCACTCTGTTTACCCCCCTCGAGCCGTTTACCGAAGCATTAACCGCCATCTAACAAAGACCAAAGCAAATTCAATCCTTTATTAAACGCACACAAAAGAGTTTATTATGAATTAATTAAAGTGCTAGCATTGTTGTTGTCGTAAATATTTGTAGGGATTATGTCTCCTCCCGTAATATGAATTTATTCGCAATCAGTGAACTGATATGATAACCGCAAATGCATTCAATATTTAACACGGACATCCCTTGCATTATTAATTACTTTATTAAATATGTATGTAAAGCTCTGTTGAAATTGTTTGTTTCATTTGTCAACAGTCAATGTAATAAGCATCCATTTATTTTAATTAGTCGTAGTAAACATTTAAACTGCTTCAACAAAGTTAAACATAAACCTTCTTTATCCTTTTAAGTTAATATTTCAGCAAGTCAAAAGAATAACTTAACTGTGAAGTATTCTGAACAAGCGGGTCGTTGTTTTAATACGACTCCTTGATTGCGGCCAAAGTAGTAAGACGGAAGTGAATCACAATGCACTCGGATCTCGCAAAGCCGGCGAGGACGAGATGCGGATAGTCGGAGCGTGCACTCGACGCGATATTAAAGTAAAATGCGGGAAGCACGACTTGAGGTGGTTGCCGTTATTTATCCGCTGCCTTTTACAATTTTCGCTAAACCTTAAACGCCAGTCTTTTTTTGCAAAACGATTTAACTACGAGGGCTATACTCGTATGATTTACTGTCGCACGCCTTGGAATGGGGGAGGCGTTTCAATGAACATCTAGTTTATTTGTTCATTATTTAATCCGCAGCAAATACAGTTCTGGCTTTATAACGCACATATATTTTATAACAAACTTTAAGTTGTGATTGTTTTTTTATACTTTCAATATTGACAATTATTCGCGGAGATTCATCAAATTGTAATCAATAAGTAATGTAAATTGACAATTATCACAGTATTTGCGTTATCTTAAAAAAAACAGTACAGTGCTCTTCTGTGAAAATCCAAATTTGTTCTTGGAGAATTAGCTCTCAATTATTGATAATGTTTCGCCATTGATTAGACTCTCAACATTACCCAGCGTTTGACTGGTAGATAATGCATTAACGATTTATTGAAGTATCCGGTATTAAGAAAAGCTTTGTCCAGTCTTTTCAATATCTGAAACTGAATAATCCGGGACACATGCTTTCATTACATGCTTTCTATAATTTGATAGTATGTTATATCAACGAATAAAAGTAAAATATCATTCAAATTCCGACAAATAGGATAACGTCTATATCCACGACAGCTTACGAGATTACGAAGATTAGAAAATTAATTAGTGTGCACTAATTCTGTGAAAGATAATCGCCTGTGCTGGCTTCCTCCTATCGCATCGCAGAATTATTAATCGGGTGGCCGGCCGTGTGCGCGCCGCGGATTTCAGCACAATATTGGCCGTCATGAAAGCTTTATTTGGTTTACTCGTCGCCGACGGCTCTGTCGGCTTCCTCTGACATTCTCGTATTTTTAATTCTCATTTTCCATTAGGATTCGTTTTGCTTCTGTATTTTTTTATGAAATACGTTTACCAACTTACCTTGATACATCATGTATAACTTAATAATTTATATCTAATATCATTAACTATGGGCATATTAACCTGTAGGATAACGATTTATTAAGATCAGTTGCTTATACTATACGAGCAACCCTATCATATTGTTTTAAAGCCCACTTTATATCCCGCTTGTCATCACAAACCGTAAAAGGGATTCAGAATATGTTAAGAATATCCAAAACATAATATTATTCGCCTGAGCGGTGCTGTTTTCTGAAGTGTACGCTCAACTCTTAAAAGGTTCACATTTCTTCCAATGCGAAAGGAGCACTCTTGGCGGAATGCGAGCAGTTTACCCTCTGTGCTCCCCCGTGCATTTCGACAGTTCGCCGCCAGCCAAGATATGTCGCAATCCCATCCAATTTGCCTCCCGCCGCTCCTGCTGCTCGAATAAAGCGGAAAATCTTGCTCCGACGACGAAAGAATAAATTATGCCGACTTCAATATCAAACGGTCCGACCGAAGGGCACATGTGTTCGATGTTTACCAGTATCTACCTCAATTGCATATCGAGGGTCGAGTTCAAAAGCAACGTATTCTTTGTGAGCGAGCTTTCATCCCATGAAAAATTCTTAGTCGCCACACGTCCTAAATAGTCTGCTTTTCTTTCAAACAAACCTGATCTTTTATGTAACATAACTAATTAATTGTTATTTGCATTGAAAGGGCTTAAAAATAACAGCACTTACATCAAGCCTACAACTCATTACAGCAGTATTGTACGCGTGCCATGCGGTTTTGTTCGATGTGGAATCGTTGCGCTGCGATACATTTGGTGCCTTGAGTTCACCAACTGTATCGCACCTTAAACAATATTAAGCGAGGAATAAGCACGATCGTTTGGCACGCGCTGGGATCTCGCCGCCACTGCGGTGTCGGCTAATAGCTCTTCGCAGATTCAATTTGCCGTCGAATAGAATATAGCCTCCCGGTGCGCCGTACGCGATTATTAAGTTACACTCTCGTCTTCAGGAGCAGCTGAAATTCGTTTGAAACATCTACCGCAGCTAATTTAAGGAGCAGCAGTGATTATGTTCTATGTTGATAAATGTCTGACCATGTAGCAAAATTGCAGATGATCAACCTAACTAATGAAGAAATAAACATTAACTTATAAGAAACCCTATCTTCCTATAAAATTGCTTTCGATAGTCTTTGGAAAAGCTGGCGTGTTGCCACAGGACAGCCGCCGCCAAATGTTTTTTATTCCTCGGCTCGGGCCGATATTGCCGTTTGCTTTACGTCTACCTACACTTACATATCTATGAAACGGAAAACACCACCCTCTTCTATTGTTACCATACAGACGGACCTTCGCTATTTTTGTAATTTTATTGCAAACACATAACTAATAAAATTGGGTTATTTGAATCTAATAGATTTCACTAGAAGAAGATAATGATTAATGAAATAATGTCTAATTTATAAATTAATTTAACTATGTGATTGTAGATGTGAAGATGAGGTATTATGTAGTTTGGTGAGAGATGCAACCTAAAGATTTCGCACAACATGTCAGTTTATTTACCGTCGTTATACATACAACACACGTTTAGAAGGACTAATCATGGAGGCAAGTACATAAATCGCAGATGATATCAAATAATTCGCATTCATTTTTAAAATATCATTAGATTTTTTCTCACAGTCTTGTGACGAAAACTGCCATAGGTTATGTCAAATTGCAGCTTCGATTTGTCTCATGAGACAGTGACAGCTAAAGGTGGGAGTGAGTAAGAAGATTTTATAATGAACACAACCATCCCGGCGAGTCACCTCCGCCTGCTCACTCATCTGTGCAATAATAGACAAAAAATAAAAAGTGTCAATGTAAAATGAAAAAATAGTTTCATAATGACAATATGTAGGTATGGCGGGCACCCAAATGTTATATTTGTTGATTTTTTAATCGTTAAAAATTAGATCAATTCTATATTTTTTATATCTACAATCGTAATAAACACAATTTATAATGTTAGCTAAGCAAACAATTACGGAAAGCTGTTTTATTTTAATAATATGATGTGACTCAATTACCTTTGACTCCATTTCTTTGTCTACACATGAAAGTTCAATGTTCCGAACAGGAGGGATGAAAAATATAATACCTAAAGTCGTCGTGAAATCGTAACGGTGCTTAATGAATGAGTCTGTTAATTATCTATGTGGCTCTATTTCCTTTTTAACAGTAATTCCCTTTCGTTTGTAAACAACGCTATTATAACCTAGCCGTTACTAACTACGGCTAAGCCGTCATGTATAGGTAGTATTAACACGCACGAAAAAAAACTAAATATTACATATGCATTTTGTGACCTCCGTGGTCGAGTGGCTAGCACGCTGGTTTCAAGCGTCACCATCTCGTGTGGTTCCGGGTTCGGTTCCCGGTCGGGTCAATGTAGAAAACGATCTTTTCTATATTGTCTTGGGTCTGGGTGTTGTAGTGCCATCGTTGTATCTGATTTCCATAACACAAGTGCATTGGTTACTTACTTTGGGATCAGAACAATGTGTATGTGATTGGTGTCCAATATTTTGTTTACTTTCGAATTAAATGTAATTAATATTTACAAGGTGTAACTATGTTCATCGAGTAGGTACTCGAAAGCTTTTCGATTTTTCTGAACATACATAGGGGTTCATTTGATAGGTATGGTGGTCACCTATCACTACACGCACCGGCTTCGCACCTTACATGAAACACCCTGTATATAAAATAGTTTTTCTTAAAACAAGACACGTTTTAATTATTTGATTGTTACATGTGTAATAATAACTAAATGGTGACGTCATACCAAATGAATTCATTGCTCAGTGTCGTCAGTTCGTAACTTAGTCCGTCTATACCGGACCGTCGTAATGTAGCAATAAACACAAATCACGGTCGTCTAAAAGCAAGGCATAAGACAACACACTAATTGGTAATCGGTACGTGACCAGCAGTACGCTGTGGAAATGTTAATTCAATCACAGTTCCATTCGTTGGACGTAGCAGTACCATATTAATCCGAGAGCGGTCTGTCGCGAAATTCCATTTGGAAATGCCGCGAGCTAACGTCGCTTGATGTTGGAACTCTGATCAAATTGATCTACTGTGATTGTCTGCGCTCGATTAACGAGGATATGTCGCATCACTCACCGAAGTGTTATAAAAATGCTTCTCAACATACCGTGCTGCTTAATGGCAAGTTAAATAAATAAATACAAAAGAAAACTTCAATCATGTGAAATAATTTGGGGATCCAGGCTCATGCATGTTAACCACAGTAATTCAGTGCACAGTAATTAAAACAAGTCACTGGTATCGTCGACAACTTCTAACAAGGGAGTAACGTGCCATGACATAAATAAATTATGCAACGCGCCACTTAACGACACCGCACCCTGTCTGCCACCTAGCTGCCGCGCTCCGCTCCTCGTAGGGATCTACGTCTTCCACTTCTAACGATACTGATAAATAATCGCCTAGATTGCGCCACTTATCTCTTCTTGTAAGATTTATTACAAGTTGTAAATAAATAAGCTATAGTAAGGAACACTGCAAATATGAACGTAATCAAACCGGATAGACTGGACGGCGTCTATAGCAATACACATTTACGTAGTTATTGGTGATACATTGTCTTTGATTGCTTTGCTAATGATAATACCGTACTAGTTTGTTTATTATTATAATTCTTTGTTAACGAAATACCTGTATTCATGAAAAACAAAATTAAATGCTTTATCTGGTCGGTCACGTTTTGCCGCCATATGGAGTCTCATGAATAAATAATGTTCGGCCGCGGTCGTTGTTTCAATTAGCGGTTGTGTCGCCAGTCGGGCACGCCGCACGACTGCCTCCCGCCACCACCCGCCTCCGATGCTCCACTCTACCGCCACCGAATAGCCGGCAACGCCATTGTCATAAAGAAACGATTCACTGGCCCGCACAATCGACCACGTTGACCGAACGTATTAACCACTGATATGGCGATAATTTTCATTAGCTTTTGTCATTTATGACCGCTTTTTAATTCGATTCGATAACATTGTACTATTATCATTATTATTTGTATATTAAATAAAATAAAAAGAGATCCAAACAGGGTTAGTAGTACAAAGCATCTTACAAACTAAGTTTATAGTATCCTATGTATCATTACGAGTTTTTCATATTTCTTATGTAGTATGTCAGTATGTCATTCCTTGTAGACGATATAGTTCTACTAAACTCTTTCAATCAAAGTATACATATAAGTATTCGTTCGGGGCGACTATGCTCATTAGCAAGCGCTCCGTATTTGGCGTGAAAGTCCCACGAAAGTCCATTATAATTGGGGCGAACAGTAATGAGCGAAAGTAATTATGTGGTAACATCCGGCGTTACAACCCCGTGCCGCACAACCCGTGCCGGATTAGAGGGATCTTGCTTGCCTTCGCGCCGCGGATTAAATTGATATGTGCTACTCCGATCCACTCGTTTATCTATGTAAAGGGTCGGAAAGCGATCCCTTTTATTAGAAATGGGGCATAATCGTACGCGTATGTCTTATTGTATTCGTAGTCTATTAGAGGGTTACGGAAGCATTTGACTTTTTATTGTCTCTTAAGGCGCCTACTCGAGATGACATTCCAACAGGGGATTGTTATTATGTCTATAAAGCATTATGTAGCGACATTGTCCTCAAAAATAATAATGTATTCACTTGAAAAGAACCTCAGAGCTCAATGCAAGAGCAATAAATTCGCAGTTTATGAATGCGGATCGCTGAGGTTTTGGAGATTTGGTTCCGGTCGATGGGCCTCTTCCGGAACCAGCACCATTTATTTAAATCTGAACTGGCCGCGATTAATGGCCCTTACATTCGTTCGTAGAGTGACTTAAGTAGAATTTTAAACATTCCGGAGTCGCTACATACATTTGTTTTTTTTGCTATTATTTCCAAAGACTACTCTGAATTTACTTTATTTACTGCTGCTCAAATAAATTAATGAATCACTGCTGTATCAAACACTGCTACAATGAACCTCTGTCCCATTATAAAGTATAAGACGACAACAAACAATACTTTGATTTTAAGTTATGTACAACCAATTATCTAGCCGCGTTTAAATATGACATTGTCAAATTTACAGTTGTATTAAGTGATAATCATTTTAGAATAATAATCTCGTTCGCATAAGTTCAACCTGACTTGCGGTGATTCATTTTTATTATCCATAAAATGAATGTCAAAACAAATTGATCGCCAAGTCCTCTCAAGTAATAACGTGGAAGTTCATTGAGCGAGGGCGGTCGGGGAGTTATCCATTTACAGAGAAGTTATACTCGTTTTATTTTCTTTTACCCGCCCGAAGAGCGCTCATCGCTGAGCATCACAGCCGCTTCCCCTGCTCAAGCGCGCCTTTCGAACCCTACCGTAAAATAGACGTGAAATGTGATAAATGGAAAACTCTTTTTATTGTCGGGCCCCGGGCATGTTACGTTATGGGCCGGTTCTCATCGCCCCTTCTTTCCCAGCCTGTCTTATCAAGTTTTCTTATATCCTAGTTACCGCTCAATTTTCGGAGACCTGTATAGAAGCTTTTTCTCATCGTCCCCCTTTCGTAATAGGGTTTGACTTGAACTCTACCTGGCCCATATTTTCGAGTACATCTATGATAACTTAAATAATGGTGTATTTATTTCCTTTCGTAGGGCATTACGCTGCTTCAAGACGCTGGCACGTCGGATGATAGTGGACGGGCATCAGAAAGGCTCACGGGGAGTTCGGTCGCACCTCGCGATCCTGACTCTTCCCGTGATCGCCTTAGCGACGTAAGTGCCGCTTATATTTTATATCGTCGTATTTTTCGCCCATCCCATTCAGACACTAGATCATTAATAAAAATAAGTTATACCTGAAACTGTACCTACAGAATTTCAAAAAACCTATTGTATCATTTGTTCGTTAAATGTGCCAACGTCTTCTGTTATTTAGGGACTTTCATATTCATTTCCTTTAAGGGTTTTCTTTCAAAATAATGTTCATCTTGACGTAATACCATCTTAGTACTGTTGATCCACCAAAGTGCATGTATAAATCACTTAATGTTGTAATAGATATTAGATTAGATATAAAGTCAAAGGCGCAACAATGTTATCTTCTATTTCGTTGCTACTTTACCCGTCTCACCCGATGGTCCATTAACTTTCCGAAACAAATCAGTTGTAAAATGAATGTCAGGCCTAATTCGGTGTTTGTTTCCTAAACACGAGACAAATCAATCGACTTGAGGGCGAGGCGGGATAGTGTTCACCTCCCTAGTCACTCCACTCATGTGTTCGCTTTCTCTCTCCTGCCTACAGGCCAGTAGCCGCTGTAGTTCCGGAAAAGGCTATATCGTGAGTATACTCATTGTTGTCCTTGTCTAGAGTGCTGACTTCCTCCGGCATGTCTAGCACGACCGCTTTCTCTATTTCAACTTGAACGTATACTCCAAGCACTGCATGGCTCTGTTTTATTTATTTACTTTATTAACATTATACCCTCCTTCATTTGATTTGAGTAATGGCTATAATTTTCGATTACCGTGTGCAAATTTACTCCGATCACGAAACACATAGAATAGACCTACTCGATATTCGGCGCGTATCGCAGCTAAATCACGAGATTTGTCGAAGCGGTGCCGCTCCGTACTACATAACATTACCTGAGCCCGCCCTGAATACTTCATGTTCTGTATTTATTTGAAATTGTAATATCTCAGCCGGATCCCTTGTTGTTTCCCCTGGCGCGAACTTGCCTCGTAAATATCTTGTAACGTATTCGTCGATTTATGATGCGATGATAGTCTTTTTTCTCCCTTATTGACATACAGTAAATTGTTGACATACAGTCAATATACGTTATACTTATAACATTAACCAATATACGTTAAATAATATTTTTTTATGAATAAATCGTTTATTGTCTCGTCATTATCTTTTACACGTTTTATGTTTTTTTTTATTTATTAACTGGTCTTTCTAATCACTGAGCTATGGGAACAAAACATTAAAAAAAAAGAGTTCAGATTGGTGTGCCGTTCAGTTAAAACCTGTTTCTTCTACTGATTCTCAATATCTTAAAAGTGATTTCCAATATTATGTTATTTTACAAAACTATGTATAAGTATCATATAAAAACAATGCTGGCCTGGTAATATTGCTTCATTTGGTGCGGGTTCATTATTTATGCATTGTTTTTTTTTTGTAGAAAATCTGCCATCATGAAATTAACTACAGATTGGCAGTTACTGAGTTAAATACAGTTAGTTAAATGAATAAAGTGCATGCTCTCAATAATTATGAGAATATATATAACCTTTGCGCATATTTACATCTTGTGATCATATAACATTAATTGAGCTGTTTCTTCTGTTACAGTGTGATAGTGAAGGCGACGACGATAAGGCAAGTCATTTTATGAATTTATATAACACTAGCGACCCGCCCCGGCTTCGCACGGGTGCAATTTATTATACATATAAACCTTCCTCTTGAATCACTCTGTCTATGTCTAATAAAAAACCCCATCAAAATCCGTTTCGTAGTTTTAAAGATTTAAGCATACTTAAATACTGAAAACGAGAAGCGACTTTATTTTATACTATGTAGTGATAAACTTATACTTTACAACGTTGCCCTTCAGAGCATTATTCGTGGAAACAACTTGCGTCACAGTTTTAAAAATAGGGTCAAAGTGCAATATTCTTATATCCGCTGTATGTTTTCATGCTTGTTATACGATTCGCGTAAATTAATTAAAACCAGTCCCCACTTCCACGGCTCTCTGAGATTTAGAAAAGTTGAAACAGAGCGTTGGAAATAAATGTCCGTGTAATGTAAGTGGCGAAGTTGTTCATCCCCGGTTTATTACCGGCTGGACTCGCTCGCTGTGATTAATCTCGCGGGGAAACGCTGCAGCGCTGTGAGTTGAGCTGTCCTTCGCACCTGTTTACAAATTGTTTAGTTAGCCTAGTCCATCTCTAATTGGATTGTACCAACCTGCCTGTGCGCTTAACAGCTCGAACCGTTAATTAAACGGATCTATTATCTATGGACATCGCTTCGTTTATTGCTATTTATTGTAGCGTTGCTGAATATCACTGAATCTAATTTATTGATTCGTAATGTATTTTTGTGTGCCTAGTCATCGCGATTATCTGAAATAGTACAATAATGCTTAGTCATTTATTTACGTACATTATTTTTACTATCCATTAGACAGCAATTTGATTAATAATTCCCTGTTGGGCATTCTTGATTTTAAATAAATTATATGGTCTTAATTAATTTTCGGTTTTGTAATTGTTCATTGCAAAATTTAAATTTCTAACGATTCAGCAAGAGATGAAATAAACACGTTGGTTTCGCACAAATAGGAGTTGCTCTTTGTGCTTGGACCTTACCGCTTTCGGGGGTTAACTAACTCGTCAACAGGTTGTGAAATGCGAGTCAAAGCGGGCAGAGTCAAGCGTGCAGCAGTCGCAGCTTTAGCGCGTTCCAAAGAGCGCTGATTACGCGCTGCCGCTCTGTTCCTTAATTACTAGATTGGCGCAGTCTGGAAGTGCCCGTAATTAAATACATTACACCACCTTTGACGTACTGACATAGAATAGAACGTACCTGCTCTCTTTGAGCAGATAAATCCAAGTGTGCTAATGTATTTCCTACGCTTATTTAGTGTAAATGAATTCCGAATTAACTATTTATTGTTGTTATTTATTTCATTTTGTTGTTTATGTCCATGAGATTGAGAGCTTTTTAACAAAGAGTTATAAATAAAGAATAATGAATACACGGACAAAAGTCTCCTTTTGACACCTGCACATGCAGAGTCCATGTACAAAATTACGTTGATAGTACAACATTTTGGATTGATTTAAAGTTACTAAGAAATTGTGAAAGTGCAATCTTAAAACAAACTTAGTATAATCACCGGCAGCAGTCGTGCAAATCCGAAAGCTTTAAAGACTGATAGCATTGTTCGGGAGCACCCGCAATTCGACTCGTCCACGTTCCCCTTAATCTAATTATCTGGCCGCTTCGCTGCCGACTTCGCCTGAAACACCCCACCCATCTTACAATTTCACCCCACACTGAGAAAACGTTTAAGTATGAAAGTATTTTATTAAGCAATCCATCCCGCAACATTGAAAGGAATACCAGATTTTAAATGAGTTTCAGACGTCAAGTTTTCGTATTTAAATGTCTTCACCTTATTCGCTATGGATAAGGAAATTATGCCTCGCGTCTTGTGAGAAATCGCCATAACCCAAATGTCAGACGCGATCTGAAATGCCATTGAAGATTATGATATTAACTTATGCTACTTTTATAACGAGCAATGATGTGGAGTGTCATAAATATACATCATTACTCGTATAAAACTAAAAATATACCTTTATGGTCCGTTCACTTGTAGCAAGTATTGTTAATTTATTACTTGATAACATGGCATGATTCCCCGAAGCGTTATCCCGTTTGAACGCTACATGCCGCCATAGTTTGAATAATTAATAAATGTGTAATTGAACATTTATCCTTAAATATAATTGAATTAGAAGTTGAGTGGCACAATAAGCCAGTTAATGGATATCTTAGGATGAAATCAGTCTCAGCTACGCTGTTGTACCGTAGTCGATTAATTAAATTACTCCGAGCGAGAGCTCCTGTGGAGGCGCGGAGCGATTCGCAATCACTTTGAGATGAGCGGAAGCGGCCTATTCTGACTTGTTGAACATAATTTAAACTCGTCTAAAGGAAATTCACCTACACATTCGTTTTTCGAATTGAAGATGTTCAATTGTTTTTAAACGTGATAATAAAACAATTTAACTTCTTCCATTCGGGTCAAAGTGAGTTAGGTGTTGCTCTTTTTATGAGCCTCTCTTCAGTGCACTTCGTTTGCAATAATCCTTTAGAAGTGCGAGCGAGTGAGCTAAAGCTCGCTGCATTCATAGAGCGCTACACTAACTTGATCCTATTCCACTTGGCCTATTTGCACTCCGGGTTCAATTATGCCTCCACTTTGATATGCAAATCTGGTCGCTTTCGGCTAATTACGTAGACGCTTCCGTTGCACTACTCTTGACAACGTCAACCTGTCGTGTTTCACATTGAATTACTCACCATAAAACAGTGTTGCCGGTTCGTATCTGTTGTTTCCTTAGAAGCATGGATCATTTTGTTAAGTTTTTTTAAAATAAAAAATGTATTATATCGATACAAAAGTATCTCTACCTTATCATTAACTTGCATTGATTAGGCAGCGTAGCATTATACATCAAATTATAATAATAATAATAAGTACCTACCCAATAATAATTTGAATTTTAATCAATGCCTTTCGTTTGTACTGAGCTGCAAACTTAGTCCTGAAAGTGAACTCTACCAATTAAAATTATAATTATCTATTCCCTACAAAACTCTGCTCTATAATGAGTTGGTCACCACTAATTACTTGAAGATGTCATAATTGTAAATCTATACATATTACATACAATCACCGTAAATTTATTTTGTTAACGACAGGTAAACTACGTTACTCGTGCTTACTACAATAAGTTATGAGTTTCTAACTCAACCATCCATGTATGTAGGTCGATAGACATCGTTCGAACCGATCGCTTTGCGACAGATTTTACACCCGTAGTGCATTAGTGTAAAATATTTGTATGCAAAACAAGAAACTACAAACAACTTTTTGCATATTGCATTGATCTGGCTCCCTGAAAACAGTGGTGTTATGAATAGTGGAACGTGAATCTCGGCAAACTCCCCGGGCACAGTAAACTCTGTTATTGGTTATTAGCTTAGCAGTATAACGGGAGTCAGCAACTGGCAATGCAGGCACTCAAACGTCCCAACCCTACTTGGCTAGGGCTATCATCTTAAGTAATTTTAGTATTTGCTTGAATAATATTTGCACAAGTAAAGGCTTGTGAAATTGTAACAGCAATCTACAATGTTTTAACAGGTATGCTTTTGTTTTGCTCATGTTTTTAGTTATTGGATGACTGAAACAATTATTGTTTAGTAAACTGAATTTTAATGGAGAATGACCAAGTTACTATAGGAGTTAGTATCGCTATAAAATATTTTGTGTCAAAATGTAATATAACTTAATTTAATGTGTGATTATAGTACTTTGCTGTACAATAAATATTTTTGTAATAATTCTCCGGGTATCGCGGCAATTTATTGTTGAATATAAGCAGCATAAAAAATAGAATTTTCTGCTTTTGACTTTTACAGATGTTACTTTTTTAAATTCAGTTGTTACAAACTGGTTTTTACAGTTGAAAATAAAAGAAAAGTGCATAATTTAGGAGTTTTTTTTACAATAAGCATGTTTGAAACAAACTGTAAGCTTTTTCACTATCGAACATGACTGACAATACTGACATGATAGACAGATAAGCTTTTTTTTAGTGCTGCCAACCGCCAAGCAAGAAACAGATAATATAATCGATTATTTAATCGAGAGTCCGACTACCCGATTTCAAAACTGATTAATATTCTTTGATGTTTAAATAGGAGACGTTTAGAGATTGGCAGAGGGTTTAAAACCGGCTGAGCAAAATAGGCATAAACTTCGTTTCACTTTACGAAAAAAAAATTGAAGTAATTTGAACATACTATCATGTCGTATTTTTTTTTAATGTTTTTAATTAAAATAAATTGCTTGTTTTAGGAATTTTGTTCCGCGTTAATGGACGTTTATTGGGCATTTATTCAATACATCCATTAATACCCATCTCCAATTCACGTTTGTTCATACTTTTAAGGGTTTTATTTGATTTTCACTATTGCATGCCTATCTGTAAAAAGAATATGGTTATATTTTTTTTAATAACTTAATTCGTATTAGGTTTTATTTAGGCTTGGTTTTATCGAAATGAAAAAATCGATTTAATTCAAATATGAAACAGCAACACTACATATTTTGTAAAACTTCCGAATTCCAGAGTAGAAACATAACAAAATCTTTTTATTTAATATGTATTTATCCGGGGATGTTACGATTCTTTATTATTCTTACCAATTATTATAATTTAAAATAGGAATTATAGGCGTTATAATAATGTAGTGACACAACTCAGACTTTAGCGATAACACGAATGGTCATTCTCCTTTTTTATTAAAAGCTATGAGACTGTAAGCATCGATACAGTCGCGCGTTTTGGAAACGCGTGACAGCACGACGACTCACCCAATTAACAGATTTATTTTGGCATCGATTCTGCCCCGCGTTGAGTATCGATGCAAAAGCGCGACTGCATCGACGTTAAACGCGCGTTAATATCGATGCAGTCGCCCATATACAGTACATTATTTGTCAATGTCCAGCTTCTGCATCGCGACTTCATCGATACTAATGCGCGTTAGCTTCGCGACTGTATCGATGCTAAAAGTAGCGCAAGTTAGTATAGGTTGAGATTTTGCAACTGCGTCGATCCATACTGCATCGCGATTCGCGACTGCAACGCTGCTAAAAGTCGCAATGTGCAAAGGGTCTTCAACTTCAAAATGAACTATGACAGCATATAGGGGAGCCTTAGCTGTTTTTTTTTAATTCTTATGCAGAAATTACAGCAACCTTTCTTTAATTACTACATTAACTACTACAACTAATTATTTATAGTTTATTCATATAGCGTTCTATGCCGCTTTTGATAAGAATGTAACAGCCGCATTCTGTCCGCAGTCAAGAAAGCACACTCGTAACTCGCTGCTCACGGCGAATGCAACTTGCATTCCCACGTTATTTATTGGCCTCGCCGCGATAACGGCGCACGCGTCATTATAACACCTCGCTTTAAGCCCCCTCAGCGCGGTGCCATAACTTTATCGCATTTTTTTCTGCGTAAACGTATTAGTGTTCTTTAGCATTTTTTTTAAACCTGTAGCGTACAGCTCGTAATAATGTACTTAGCACGGACGGATACGATACGTTTGCCTGGTTGGCACTTATCGCACGATACGTGTGCCTGGTTGGCACTTGGGCCTTGACATCAACAAAATAATGTTCAAAGCTAAGCATATTTTTTGCTTTAATAACAGCTCGTTATAAGTTTTGATGATCTATAAAAAAATATTTCCTTCACTTAGATATAATATTTTATTTCTGGTATGTCTGTAAGAATTCCGATTAGAGTCGTTATGTCGATATTTGACCCGGATTGAAGGTTGCGTGTACATGCTCATCATTCATCTGGTAGGCATATCACTTCTGGTCGATTAGACCGGGCGGCGGGAGCACAATCTGTGCGCGTTTCCCGCCCAGCGTTAGGGCGGGGGCTCCTCGCAGCACATTAATAAGCTCATGAATACTGATCGGGTGCAAAGCCACTATCAACACCGAATTAAGTTACATACAGTTTTGTGATAGTGGTCAAGTTTACAAATTAATATAGCAAGCGTGCCTACATACCCTATGGATATAATATTGTGTTTTGAGATACTCTTAAGATCATTAGGTCAGTTACACATTTTTCCATCAAACTAATGTACAATTAAGGCGATCTTCGCTATAAGCGATCCTTTCGAAATTTTGTGCATAGAATATAACAACATAAATTAAAAATAAATATTGAAGAATATTATATAATGAATGAATAAGTAGTTTTTGGCGGACTTTCTCTCGGTGTCGTGTGCCGTGAAAAAAATAATTCTTGTTAGTTTATACGTTACTTTTATCGTAAGGATATAAAAGTAACAACGTCGGTTGAAATGTTTTCCAAAGCTGCAATGTCGGGCGCCTGGCGAGATTTACCTTACGCAAACCTGCCTCGGTTAATTGAAAGAGCTTCTTTCGTTTGGAGTAATATTTTATGGCACTGAGTCTTGGTTCCGGCGCGGTGGAATTATTTTTCTCTCTCAGACACGCAATAATTTTCCTGTAGCACCCTCTCACTCCACTGGCGCTTACGACCCTTTATAGAACTCGTTTTGAAGCAACAAGAAAATAATTTAATCTACTTCACGGAATCGGAATATAAATTTGTTTTTAACATTATCTTAATCGCTTCTTTTAATTTATAATCTTTTGATGTAGGCTTTCATTTGAAATATAAATTCTTTTGGTTATTGCAAAACATTGAACAAGATAATTAATTCAACCATGACGAGCAATAAGTTTACTCTAACGATAACGATATGATGGCATACATTGTAGTTAAGTAGATTGTATACTGTTTAAGTTGCGAGAGTGTTATAATTAGCGTTAATGTTGGAGAGTCGAGTGTGGTTTAGTAGCATACCCGCATGAACCGCAATAAATCGCTCGCACCCACAAGCCACGACGCTGCGGCACGCAAGATAAGGGACACCGCAACACCATTAACTACTACAATGTCACGGCTCCACCGATCAACCGCGCATACCCTCCCACGACGCGCTTTATGAGTACTCGCACCAATTAACTAGCGCTTTAATCCTACCTAAATAGTGCTAACAGCTACTATATCGTCGCACGAGTTGTTTCGGTTTACCTAAGCTCCCAATAAAGTACAAGTAGCTATGTACAATTATAATAAACTAACATAACTATGTGATTAACATAATGTTTCTAGAATGTTCCACTTTTGTCTTGTAAACGAGCATAAAGTGAAAGAACAAATTGCGAGTTTCCCCAGTATTTTCCTCGCTCGGAAAAATATATGTTTTATTAAAGCTCGGCATTTCCGAGAGCGAGGCAACCCTCACGGCGGGGGTGGCCCGGCGCCGGGGATGGGGCCGGCACGCCAGTGTATAACAGACAGTAGAGGGATATAAAACATATTTACGCGCCTATAAAGTACTCTCGTACGCTCGCTCTCCACCATTTTCTTTTGTTCCTCGCTCGCAGCCAATGATAATGCTTTCTCCCGTTCGGTTAAACTTATTTCTTCGCCGTCTTATCTCGCTTTTCTTCGGCACTTTTATTTATAACCGAAGTGGTGAAATGTAACAACGTGATATAAACGATTACGGCATTCTTTAGCCTTTTGACAGTCTGTCTTACTGTAACCGTATCATGTGGGGTCATAAATACATATTTGATTTACTTACGCAAGATTCTTTTTTTTTTTGCTGAATCAAATGAGGCTCTACGATTCTGTCTGGAAACTTAGTTTTAACTCACTTGTGTCTACTTCTTGTTATTTATATATTTAATATGGATATCCCAGTTCATAGTAATTTAAAATATCCACAAATTCAGATTAATTTATTTGCTTGAAATTGAGGGTGGCCGCGGTGAGGTTGGATACGGACGGAGAGTCTCAATCATTACATTATGCGGCACTGGACTAGAGTCCAATTTGCCAAAGACGCCAAAATTAATTCTATCCAGTATTTACTTATATGGTTTTTTAAAAGTAATTTTTACTAACAGCTATGGACATGATTCCGAAATAAATACATTATATTTTATTTATTTTATATAGCCACCTCAAGCAATTCAACTTTCACAACAAATTACTTCTTAAATGAAGTGTCCCTTTAAGTCAGGTTGAGCGTCATGAATGGCAGCAGAAAAGTCAAAGACATACTTAACGCTTTTTAGAGCGAAAAGAACGGAAACCAGAGCGTTAATAGCAAAGCGAGGAGCACCTTAATCTTGTGCGACAGTACGGTTTAAAGCAGAAACTCCTTGCCTAGGTGAGAGGGTGTAATAACAAGAGGCCGGGCTCGTCCTCCGCCCGCCGCGCCTCCACCCATCACCCCGTCGTCGCCCGCAGGCTTACCCGCTTGCGAACTTCTACGTAGATTCGTATTACTTCTCTCTCGAGCTCGACTCTAACCGGCTTGACTTGGATAAAACCTAACACGCTACGGCGCGGCGCAAACTGAACCTTAAACATTCCCGCTTACAACTTACGGATTTCGGTTTATTGTTTACGACATGAGATATTAAGCTGTTTGTATTTTGAATGAAATATTAAACTAACAGGCACCATACGTAACGGGATATTGTAAGGATCACAGTTCTATTTGTAAAAGAATGCATTCACTGTATTCACGAGTTAATCTTTCGTTTGTTTGGCTTACAAAACTCCTATGCTTTAGCAAATGACACAAACATTGTGAGAGCTAAAAACATTGTTGCCACTTTCACAGCGTGTAGGACAAAGGCGTGTCGTCAAAGGGTCGTAATTATCCGTAGGCGGGCGAGTGTTAGCACTCGACGCTGAGGTCGAGATATCTCTCGACGGATCAGCAGCTCACTGGGATGCACTCTGCGATTCCGTTTGTCACTGCACACTGCGCCCGGTTGCGGTCTGAGCTCTCGCTCTGATAAACGCATGTCAACGTGCCGTGAATACTGAGAGCATTTAACCACTGGCAGCTACAGGCTTAGTGTACTACATGCCTTGAGGATTTACGAAATGTCTCGTTTAAGCATATGGTTTTGAATATGGAAACCCTAAAATATTAACAATGCATCTTTAATTAAAAATAATTAATTAGTATGTAAGAAATTTTTCATTTCAGAACTATACCTTCTAATGAAGGAAATGTCACATTTTTATTATATCTAACAGTTGCATGCAGTGTAATTGGTACAACTCCTTAACACCGTGTTAACACACACGAAAGCATTTTTTTTCAGAAAACGAGAAGTTATTTATGGCGCTGTCGGGACGTCTGTACAGCCGTAAAGAGATAGCGTGCCCAACTGAATGCACTCCGCGCAATTACGTATACGACGTATCTATAATTTAAAACATATTAGGGGATAATGTAGATAAGCCGGGCTATTTGCACATCGTCGTCGATCGCGCGACCCTGGCCCGTAATTAGCCGCCCCCAAAGTTAACCGGAATAATACACGAACACCCCACGATCCCACCGATACACATACCGTACATAATTTATACAAGTCCCAACGTACGGCGAACTTCGTTTTGCTCCGTCAACTAAATTTTTTTTTAAAGTTCAGTATGGGTTTGCTCTTGACTCTAGCTAGATCAAGCCAAGTACGACTAAAGGTCTGGGCACACAGCCGGCGGGGCGGGACGGCGACGCGACGCCGGCGGAACGCCAGCGCTATGAGGCAGTCACACTGCCGGCGTGACCGTCCCGCTGGCGTCGCGCCGGCCGTTCCGCCCGCGGTGTGACGTGATGGCAAGATTGCAGGCAAGAAATGGCAGATTTCAGAGAATCATTTTTATTTTCTTTGTGGCTAAGGTAGTTTAGAGTCTGGCTAATAAAAGCTGAACCCGGTGATTTTTATAGCGGCAACACTACCACTGTGAAAAAAAAAGTGTTCATGGCCGCCATCATGGCTTATCTGCGTAGTTGGTTGTCACTGTGTTAAGTTTATTTTGTGCATTCCTTGGTTTTTCTTTCAAAATATGGGTAAAACTATAAAGAGTGCAGTGCGGCAGATTCTATTTACTATGATAAGTAAATATAAAGAAAAACAAGATGAGCAAATGGCTATAATCAAGCAAAAAGAAGATTGTTTACATGTTGCGATAGAGTTCGTAGGTTAGTAAAACTTATTCACTTAGATACTTTCATATTTATCAAGACTTTCACGTCATAATAATATATAGGTATTTATAATTAGTACATTCCAATTTTACCAATTTTACAGAAAAGAATTCGAGTGTTGAAGGAGCCAGTGCTGCTTTGGCAAATCTAAAAAAAATAAAGGAATTTCATCAAGAAAAGTATCTCTCACAGAATAAATATTTTGAGAAAATCTCTTCAATGACTGGTAAGTTCCTACCAAGCTCAAAATTATTGATATAAAATGTCAGAAATACATATTTTTGGTAATAGGTTCGTGTAAATTTTTTCCTTTGCTTAGATTTTTACACCAACATACACTATTTGTAAACAAATTCTAGACTTGTTTTAAATACAAGATGTATTTTACAGCCTGAGAAAAAAAACATCGTTTAAATAAAAGGCTTATATAAACAATGTTTTTTTTTTCAGATTACGTATAAGTTCACATAGATTTATATGCAACAAAAATACACAGGAGTGATTAGTTTAAAATTATAAATAGGTTTAAAAAATATTGCTGTTTCTTTTTCAGATATTAGTATTTCAACATTGAAAAGGATTAATAATGAAAGTAAAGAAAACAAAGGGGTGTTCAGCACCCCAGGTAAGAAACGCCCTCATAAAAAGACAGTGTCTAACCTGGACAGTTTTGATTTTGATATTCAAGCTATAAGAAACAAAATAAATGAATATTATGTTGTCAAGAAGCAAGTGCAAGTCAGAAGAATCGATGGGTGTGGAGTATCTGGAATCAGACTTTGATTATAGTGAATAATAAATAACTATGTATATTAGTAAACTTTGTTTTTGAAATTCTCATCCCGACATCCCAAATACTATTAACTTCTGTTGGTTTAAATACCTAGTTCAGCATGTCAGATGTATAATCGCAATGAATATCCTTACTTATTGATAGTAAAATGCGAGCCTAGCGGTGCCGGTGACATGGCCACCAGCCGTACCACCGACATTGTGTGTAGCAGCCATAGTACATATATGAAACGTGTTATAACTTCGTATTTCATATGAGGAAAGCCACAGTTGAAATCTACTTTTTGTGAATTTTAAAAAAGTATCAAATATGTTTCTTCCTATTATAGACGGTGTTGCCTAGTTTTCATATTTTAAATTTGCCGCGTTTTGCTAGGTTCAGCTTTTGATGGCCAAACTCTATCAATGTGTAACCTCTGACTCATTCTATCAGACGTTCAATTGTTTCAACATCTATTTCTTTGGTACTAAAAGTTGTATAAAAATACAAAACTCCGTCCCGCCGAGCGCGACGCGTCCACGCTCCGCCGTCTGTGTGGCTACTAAATACGAACATCATATAACACAACGCTTGCCGTCCCGCTCACGCCACGCTCGGCGCGACGGTGGCCCGCCCCGCCGCGCTGTGTTTTGTATTCGCGCTCGGCGCGACGCCGACGCGACGCGCCAGTTACCGCCCCGCCGAGCGTGGCGGCGCTGTCTGTCATGTCTCCTATATTTCTATATTATACAACTCGTCCAACCCGCTGGCGTTCCGCCGGCGTCGCGTCGCCGTCCCGCCCCGCCGGCTGTGTGCCCAGACCTAGATGGAGTCGAAGATGGGACTAGCTGTCTTAGAAGATGCCTAACTTTGAATAGATTCAGATTGTAATCACTAGAAAACACATCAGATTGTAACAACTAGCACACGAGCGTTATATAAAGCTCCACAGTGGTCGTTGAGAGGTTTATATTGATTACGGCATTAGCTTTACAGATAAGCCATACAGCAGACGTATAAACTGCTATACCGTTACTCTAACCCCAAAATTTGTAGAAGATATTTTTTATATTGGTCTAATGTTGTTTTAGTTATATTAGTATATTTAAACTAAAAAAAACTACGATGAAATAATGCGTGAATCTCAAAAAATTACAAATTGTTTTTATTTTATTTTTTCTCTACTGGGAATATAATTAAAAATCTGTTACATTAAGTGACGAGTAAAACATACGTCCGATGATTACTACATTTTTTCAACCTAATTTTATGAGCATTATTAATAGATAAA
Organism: Pyrausta purpuralis; assembly: GCA_963924145.1. Lineage (NCBI taxonomy): Eukaryota > Metazoa > Arthropoda > Insecta > Lepidoptera > Crambidae > Pyrausta > Pyrausta purpuralis. The sequence continues at coordinate 14,865,924 of OZ001651.1, read as the reverse complement.
GGACTTGAAAATTGAGTCTACGACAATTTTTCAGTAAAATTTTTCAGAATGTGGGAGATTGGCCACTGACAATTAATTTAATTAGTTTTAGTAAATGTGTTACATTAAATGTCAACACTAAACTTGGATATATTTTTTTTCATTTTTTAAAATCATTTCTAGGTGTACATAGGATAGAGATTCGGGAATCCAAAATCTTAGAATTTCGCGCGAAATGGTTCTTAATGTGAGTTATTATTATTGCGAGTATCAGTTAACGTTGAATACGTGATAGCTTTCATGCGCCCAATTAAACGTTTTTTACTTAACAATTATTTTGTTATTTTATAATATACACATAACTCACTTAGAATGATTATTAAATATTTCAGAATACTTTTTCTTAATTTTTATTTGTCGTATATTTCCCTATTTCTTTAAAATTATATTATATTCTTTATATTATTCCTAACTTTTTGTTAAATTTAAAATAATGACGAATATTTGAAGTCAAAATGAATGACAACGTAGACTATTCAAGGAATTTAAAACAGCTCGTGTCTCACTCGAAGCGTAATAGTAATGCTATAACGTATTACTCATAACTCTTTAGTAATTTAAATCACTACTGTAGCTGGTTTCGCTATACAGATACTGTGTTATCCTCAAATATAGCGCCTTTGAAGCTTCTACCGAGTTAATTTACTCTCCTGCAGATATGGTACAAGAGCGGTGATAAATAAACTCGATAATAGAACTTAAGCCTCTAAAGTGACGCTCTGACCCACTCAAAAGTGATTCAATACCATATTTTAGCTCTTTCTAAAAATATTTCATACCTTCATAACATAATTTACACCGCTAGTGTTTAAAGAATGTTCACAACTCTGTTATACCTCTATCACCCGTAGGTAACGGAACAAGATACCATTGTAAATGCGTTAGTGTAAATGATTACGACTGCATGGCCACTGTATCGCAACACCTGTATGACTTTAAAACACGATGCTCTATAGGCTGCGGTGTTGTTTTTAGCTTTCAGCAGCAGCAGCAACAGCAATTGTATCGCTAACACATGCTACAAAGTCTGTATAAGCAGTTTGTGTGCTAGTTGGGATTCCTTTGCCGTGCGCATGATGTATTTTCTCACCGAGTCAACCGAAAGAGAGAAAACAACCGAGTCATTTACTGAAAAAACGCTCTCGTCCGACGATCTGTGTTCTGGAGAAGGATTGTCCCATTTTTTACTGGCACGTTACTGGAACGCTTGAATTAAGGTCTGGGCACACAGCCGGCGGGGCGGGACGGCGACGCGACGCCGGCGGAACGCCAGCGGGTTGGACGAGTTGTATAAAGGTCTGGTCACACAGCCGGCGGGGCGGGACGGCGACGCGACGCCGGCGGAAGGCCAGCGGGTTGGACGAGTTGTATAATATAGAAATATAGGAGACATGACAGACAGCGCCGCCACGCTCGGCGGGGCGGTAACTGGCGCGTCGCGTCGCCGTCGCGCCGAGCGCGAATACAAAACACAGCGCGGCGGGGCGGGCCACCGTCGCGCCGAGCGTGGCGTGAGCGGGACGGCGAGCGTTGTGTTATATGATGTTCGTATTTAGTAGCCACACAGACGGCGGAGCGTGGACGCGTCGCGCTCGGCGGGACGGAGTTTTGTATTTTTATACAACTTTTAGTACCAAATAAAAGATGTTGAAACAATTGAACGTCTGATAGAATGAGTCAGAGGTTACACACTGATAAACGACCTTAGCCACAAAGAATATAAAAAAGATTCTCTGAAATCTGCCATTTCTTGCCTGCAATCTTGCCATCACGTCACACCGCGGGCGGAACGGCCGGCGCGACGCCAGCGGGACGGTCACGCCGGCAGTGTGACTGCCTCATAGCGCTGGCGTTCCGCCGGCGTCGCGTCGCCGTCCCGCCCCGCCGGCTGTGTGACCAGACCTTAATATAGAAATATAGGAGACATGACAGACAGCGCCGCCACGCTCGGCGGGGCGGTAACTGGCGCGTCGCGTCGGCGTCGCGCCGAGCGCGAATACAAAACACAGCGCGGCGGGGCGGGCCAACGTCGCGCCGAGCGTGGCGTGAGCGCGACGGCAAGCGTTGTGTTATATGATGTTCGTATTTAGTAGCCACACAGACGGCGGAGCGTGGACGCGTCGCGCTCGGCGGGACGGAGTTTTGTATTTTTATACAACTTTTAGTACCAAAGAAATAGATGTTGAAACAATTGAACGTCTGATAGAATGAGTCAGAGGTTACACATTGATAAACGACCTTAGCCACAAATAATATAAAAAAGATTCTCTGAAATCTGCCATTTCTTGCCTGCAATCTTGCCATCACGTCACACCGCGGGCGGAACGGCCGGCGCGACGCCAGCGGGACGGTCACGCCGGCAGTGTGACTGCCTCATAGCGCTGGCGTTCCGCCGGCGTCGCGTCGCCGTCCCGCCCCGCCGGCTGTGTGCCCAGACCTTTAACAGTGACCGAGGGCTCCGCTACCTTGTTTGAAGATTTTAAAAGTACTTGGTAGAGTAAATAATTATCGTAATATACCAACGTACATAATTTTCTTCGTTATATGAATCGTTTTATTCAAATATATTAAATATTTAAATAATATATTGATGATAATTATTTCTACTGAAATAGTTAAACAAGTTGTGGTACCTATTGTGGGTAGCGCCCGCCCACCCGAACAGGTGTAAGTGCAAAGTTGTTGGCGAGCGTGCCGTCCCTCACTGATTACTTCTCGACTTCCGATTGCCTCTTTCTTAGTTTCTATTGCCTCGAGTATCATTGCACGTTTTCCTATTAGCAGAAAGGTTTTATTCACTCTCAGGCTTGTGATCACGAACAAGGGTCGGTTTCGGTTGCTTGTTAAACATAAAGGTCCTGTTCTGCAATGTTTTTTTTTTCTTTTGTATTCGGGTACCTACTCGTCGTCGAACTTTTATTGTAAGTAGCCTTAAAAACTACTTAAAACGGTTTTGCTCTTTGTTTGACTACTTATGTTTTCTTAAATAGCTTAAACGGTTGCTCGTAATGTAACGTTTGTTTATTGACGTATTAAAGTGCTTTATTTACGAGTAATCCGACCGTGATAAACAAGTATCTGCCATTCCGTAAGCTCTACAACTCTGGCACCATTAATAATTCTTTGCGACAACAACCGATTTATATATTCCTTCTGGAGTGAAATTGCAGGGGATTATTATAGAGTAATCTAAGTTAGGAGACCCGCAGTGAGGGGGTTGACAGGTGTTTGAGTATACCGTTTCACTCGTTCCGCATTCAACCCGCAAAGTGTAAGATGGACTCGGTGGAGCGTGTGGTTGTGGGAGCTCTTTGAAGTTACCCATTAATACCACACTACGATCTGATTATTTTGGCATTTATTGAAATAGCTATAAAACCACTTATTGCCTTAATTAGGCTGATAATTCCTTATATATTATGCCTCTCCTACTCTATATAATTCAGTTAAATGAATACATTGTTAAACTTAATTACTAATCGTTCAATATTAATGACACCCCAGTTACTAACTGATGAAATCGAATAAAAAGTAAACGGCTCAAGCCTTGGCAATTACACGACTGACCAGCTGTTAATGGCGGCTTAACCCGTCGTAATAATAGGCTGTGTAAATAAACCACAGTAGAGTGTGGAAGTCGCAAGCTGTCCAGTCCCCGGAGCTGTCTGCCGTCTGGCTCTAATTGGTTATCAGCGCACGTCTCACCTCGGCCGTCGCGTCACTTCCTGACATAATAAATAAGTAATCTGTCCGGTAATGCTTCCCAGTCTGTGCACGCTCTATTATTTACTCCATCATTTCACACTGTCTGCTCGGGACTTTTTTTCCTTGATTGGAAAAGGCGTGAAGGATTACTTGTTCATAAATAGCTAGCCAGTTCATCAATATCTCATTTTAAAACTTTCGAAATATTTACAAAATAATATTTTTACGTACTTGGCTTATTTCTGTATTTTTATTTAATTGTTCGCAACTAAACTACCTACAAGCGACCCTATATTTCGAATGACATTCATAAATTTATTTACAGAAATTTGTTGTGAAATTCAATTTTCAAAGCTCCGACACGGAGTAATTAAGCGGAGTTAAGGTTCACTTAATGCCGTATAACGTCATAACTAGAGCGCTTACTCTAATTCAATTAGTATTCAAAACGTATAAAGATATTAAAATGGACTTTTAATGGATACCAAGTCGAGCGGAACCGGTCCTGGAGGCGCAGGCGATCATGTAATATCGCCGGAGAACATTCCCGCGAGCTCATTGAAGAGGTTTTGTCCCCTTCTCGTGTTTATCTTTTTGCCGTTCAGCTATTGAACCGGAGCCTACCGCTTACATTGCCAACTTGTGTATAAAATATGTCTACATAACAAGCAGGCAGCCTACTTTCCTGCGTTTGATTGCAATTTAGTTTGTGGGCTTCGGTGACATGCTTCTAGATTTATCGATGCTTTTAACAAAACGCATACAGTTACTGCCGTAAAATAAAAATCCCTTATATTTATGATAAGGATTATCCATGATTTACACCTGAATAATACACGTTCCCAGAAATAAGTTTAATTCCTAATATTTTAGTAAGCTTATTAATTTTGAATATCGATTGAATATTCTTCTGGGTTTGAAGTCTGTGTTGGTAAATAGCGGTGAATTAAAACAGAGCTTTTCCTCCTGTGCGGCGATAAATAAGTTTCCTTGTCGATGCCGACACCCCGCTATCGCGCCCATCTTGACCGACACTTACTCCTACGAACACAACTCCCATTTAAGGCCACTTGTCGCCACCATATAATACGAATGTTTTAATCCGATTAATATTCTTATCCGACATCTGGAATATTATTTATTATCAAGTCCAAACGATTTTATTATTTTATTTTATGACTTGTACTAGACTGTACGCGAATAACGTGTAAGAAGACAGATCATAATTTGATATGGGCCCTAAAGTACTATTCTACGTCACTTTAGCGTTCGTTGTCTTGGATTATTCCTCTTATACCAGCGAGAGAGATGCGTCAACCACTTTGTTGTTTTATACTTTGTCTCGCAGCGACTTTATGCATCGCCTCATTGCTCTTCGTCGTTTCGCTTAGTTTCCCCTCTATTTTAGACTCACGTTACTATGTAAATTTATTTTCGAACAAGCGATCCGTTAACGACTATCTATCCTGGGTTCCTGCTTTCTATTTTTCGCCTGCGAAAAAGGCACTGCAAAAATAAAGCCTATTGCTTGTTTCGAAACATGTGTAAAGATTTTACTATTGACTCGTAAAAAACCTACTTGTCTGTTAAAATTCGAATGCTACCATTACACACTCAATATCTAACCTTTGTAAAGTTAGTATTCCTTTTATAAATATAATCATACCAAACCTCTTTCATTTAAACCATTGGTTGTAGTACACGCTTACAATTTGGTGTACAATTCACTTGAGAATCAAGAAACCAAGACAACCAATTCAATTGTGCGTAAATAAAGTCCTAAGTCGCATAAACACAGCAATTTGTTTGATTATTCGGCACAACCAGCGACCATTGTGAAAAACGAAGTAATAACGCGAACCAAAGTCGGCGCCCTCGACAAATGCTCAGAAACAAACAACATTTTTATACAGGGAGCAAACAAAATGAGTTAGCGGTACCGTTGCGTCGCTTTTCCTGTATTCCTAGCGAAAGAGCTCGAAAATTCGCTTTAATACCTTTGTTCTACACCGCTTTACAGCTCTCATGTTGCACGGAAATATTTTTCGAGCTCAGATTTACTTTATATGTGTGTGAGTAATTTTACCGCATCATTCTTTTCGAAATTGACTGCCTAGCCAGTACAATATGAAAGAATACATACTTTGCTTACTGAATTACTGTGTTTTGTTGTTAAAAAATATGTTAGTAACGCATTGCGATCGCTGAAGATTTCGTTATTACGTGTTTTGTCATTATGTGCGGATTTATGTATAACGTATTTTTATGTTTTGAATTAACAGTACATATTCATATAACATTAAGGTTTGAAACTTTGAATGTATTTCATTTGTGAATGTTTTGGAATAATATGTTCCATATTTGTCGAACAAAAGATATGTCAAGCGCTTACAACAAAGCCTACATAAAAGTCAAAATAATGTAAGCGATAAATCAAGTTCACTAATTGTTAAAAGATGGGCATGATCATTTTCATTGTGTAATTAAATAAAGTAGGTAGAAATTCCCGGTTGAGTTTATTCATTACTTTCCGCCGCAGGCTGGGGAGGTAACCCACCCCACTCCACTCTCTTTATGGATATAACCTCGACAAAATACCCCTAAAATTGCAGTGTTTTTATTACGTTCCCTCTTTATCTTTTTCGGTTTGTTGCTCTTTTTTTACGACGTTATTTTTTATTAACGAGATTAGTATCTAATATTCAAATCGTCGAACTTAATGGCAATATTATTATGCGAAGAGTATTCCATGTTTTGTTCCTTTTGAACGACTAACGCCCTTATTTTATTAACCCTAAATGACGCCCTTAATTCAGATTTTTTATATTTTAATACTATAGTTCAGCACATCAAAAACTGAACCATTAATATTATGAATAACAGCTACACTAATAGACAATGTGAAATATTTATTGTTCACCCATAAAGACGAAGAATCAGTAGCTCGAGCACGCGACAGACCTCCGACATGCTCGAGGGCGAAAGCTTAAAATACGATGTAGATAAATACAAATTGCCGGTAGTCGTGTCGGCAGCAGCTCGCCGAACAACTCGTAATTAATTACTGTTTATTATGACGCCTACTTTCCTCTTTAATTGATTATAAACTCGTACTATTTATCGCGCTTGTTTAAGTAGTAGTTCAATGAGGTAGTTACAAAAATATTTGAGGTCGTAGATTTTATTAAGATTAGTAATGTTTCTTCTTTTCTAAATATCTATCCCTGCCGTAAAACTACAGTCTTATCCTTGCGTCTAATAACGTATTGGTAATCACCACATTAAACCGTTAGCAATGACACATAAAAATATCTGGGGTGATTTTTCTGTATCATTAAATAAAAACATTGTTTAGATGCCAAATAGTTTGCGAGAGCGATAAAACAAAGCTGCTGGCAAACGACCAAGTCGCGACGCGCGACACGAGTGGATAGGCGCGCGATTTGCGACACGAATACAGGTACGGGACCGGCGATGCTAATGCCGTCGCAGTCGCGTCTTGCGTCTCTGCATCTCGCGTCGCACAGACCGCACAGTGTAATATTTTTGCAATGTAGATGAATAATTTTTTTTTCGTCTTAAATATGTAGTAATATAAAGTTTATTGGAATTTAAAAGCTCAGTAAATCTCTAGGTTTACATATTTATGAAAAAATGCATGTCAACTTACGTTGCAACAACCTAAAAACATAATCACAATTTACAAACAGAACTTGTCAATAAGAACACCATTTACCTAATAGACGACCAAAATCAGGACATTGAAATAATCGTTTAAAACGCTCAATCTGCAGAACTCAAATACTCTAACTTTCTGACTTTTTTACGTCTTATTGGATTAAAAGTGATTGCTACTAGTGAAATAGCATGTCTACTACGATTGTAATTAATTACTCGCCTCTGGACAACCAGTGACTTTTATAATATTGTCCACCTAGATTGCAAAAATATCACACTGTGCGCCGTCGCCGTGCTTAGACTATATTTGCACGGAAACATTTAAAACGGAGTCGACAAATCGCTATTACGAGAACACTTCCTTTGAATACACGGAATGCGTCATGTATGGCGTGCACAAAGCTCGCCTCGAAACTCTGCCTCTTTGCTCGAATCCACTTCATGTCATAACACTTTGTTGGCGCGTGTGTTTCAATTTAGTCATTGTGTAACTTGATATTTGAAAACATGTGCTTTAATGACATCTCCGAGTGCTGTATCAAGCAGTAATGTTACCTACGGAAAAGAGTCTGATCTATACTTACATATATTACGGTAAAATAAAATAAGTTTAAGTTGTACTAGCGTGACATGACAGATGGCTCGCGTGTCGGCAAGTGGTTTGATCGCTGTAGGAATTGGATAGTTGGCAGAGTGTGCACAATGCACATGCCGCGGAATGTCGGGAGCTGTCCACCTGGCTTGTGGGTCGTGGGCGTGCTCGTCACCAGCCACCCTTTGATGTCGGCCCGATGATGCAGGCAACTGATAAACAAACAAAACGACACATGCCGGAATGCAATTAACCTACATAATCAAGTGGTGCCGCTAATTGTTTTCTATACTTTGTATTGACATTATGTAATTTTATACAAGCTAGTATAAAATGGGCACTACCTGTGTATATTACTTAATAATCCCAAAAATCACGATGTTTAAATTTTGATTACGAAAATAATCAGTCATCGCATCAGTGGTTAAACGAAGATATAAAATAGATTAACTAGGATAAACGTTAAGTAAGAAAGACGTGATTAAACTGTTCTAACATTTTATATAATTTGTTTACTGTGGCAAAGTTTAGTCTGTTAATTAATTGAACCCGGTGTAGGTGAGCCTCGATTAGCGGAATAAATTGCGCTTGCGGCGGGCTCAATCCCCGCGCGCTGAACACAGCTACAACAATGCGATCGCCCCCGTCCGCCGGCCTTAATGCTAACTCATTATTTATTCACATCTATAACGAGATTGTCAGTGTGCACCCTGCATCACCCGCTCCTCGAAAGCCGCTTATTTCGTCTCGTTACTTGACGACCGACGTTATATTTCTTCCACTCGCAATTTTTAATTATTCAGTGCAACTTTTAACTAAAACTAATATGGCTCCCTTTTTGGTTCTCTCTTAAAATTACGAATAATTTCCGTTGTCACGAATGTTATTTAAAATAATGTTGACGCATTTTTCTATAATAACGTAAATTAATATTACTTGTGTTACGAACATTTTACCCAGTAGTTGCTACGGCGTAGCATTTTTACAATCCTATTGCAGCATTTTACTTCATTTATTTATATTCAAAACTTTTTATATGAAGCCACCAGTATCAAATTTTCAGCACACACTAAATCAAAAACAATATGAGCTGAACTGAACATGCTGTAAGTAAAATCGTCACAAAATGCCACATGAAAACAATGTTACACTAGAGATTTTTATTCAAAAGATATGAAAAGCGATAGAGCACTTGCAAACGGCTAGATTATGCCGTCAGATACTCTGCGCAGTCGTTGAAAATTTTATGTCGCTCCTCGCTGCATCCTCGACTGCATCACCCCCCGCATCCGTAATTCTGCACCCTCTTTAAGTGCTGTTCCTATCGACTTGTGTTATGCGATTCATATGCTAGCTGTTTTTTTGTATGTGTATTCTTCAGTGGAGTAGAACAACATGAAAAAAATCGTCTGTCGTAGATACGTTCAACATTTATCTCGTAAGAGAGCAAAGAATTTCCAAAAGTAATCGACATTACGAGCACACAGGGTTAACTTTAAAAAATCTAATTAAGCTAATAAAGCTAAATAAAGTCCAACGAAACTGTATTTGGCATACGTTGAAAATTATTACTACAGCTTTGGAGAGAGCGAGAGCAGCGGGCCCCTTTATGCCGGTGACGCTCCTCCATTTTTCCGCCGCCCCTCATTCTTTGCCACAAATGTTGGTTTGCAAGTTGCGACTAACACGTCGCACTAGCATGTTCTACATAACGAATCTATGCGCATGTTTTAAAACCTTTTTATCCGAATGTGATCAGTAAGACAATGTGGTTAGGTAAGACAGTCAAAATTTCCTGTAGCCTCGGCAGAACAGCAGAACACAAAACGTGACTGCATCATCCTCATTACAATTCAACCTCTGCTAACACCGAGTCAGACATACATTAGTATGGCTTTGGCGTTACGCGTCGCCTCTTTGTTATGCAGGTGATGCATGTCCTCAGCCATTCCTAAATGAGTTTCAAGACATACCGTAACTTTCTCTTTTAGACGGCCAACTCTTTTAGAATAGCTTTTAAATTACAATCCACAATGCCACTTTTGTATTTGTGTGATTGGATTTATAAAAATATTTTTACATAAAACAGCAACAGAAAATTGCGATGAACGCAAGCGATACAAAAACGCAATCCAACAATACGTTAACCACAAATTGAATGAGGCTCGAAATAAATCCTGCGGTCGTAGTCTGACTCCCAATATCTCCCTTTCGTATTTCACCCCTGTTTGGCAATTCAGATGACAAAAATTGTCCAAACGTTCAATATTTGTTCTCTTTCCTGTTTCCATTATTCGAGTGCTTTATTATGACAACAAATGCTAATCTATTACTTCGTCACTTTAACTGCCATGATGTTTACTCACAATTTACGTGACAATATCTTATTACCATTGGTAGTTGTAGTTTGTATCAATCAAATATATTATTTTAAATCTATTTAATACCTTCTACATATTCTTCTACAAATATTTTGCTTTTATAGTGTGCTAAATTACCAACCAAGTTAACCATTAATTCGTCGGTTGATAGAAAGAAATCCCGTCATCCCTTTCTTCATCTCTCATTAGACCGAGCGAGTGGGTCGGGCATCGTAAAGCAACACTCCAGTGTATCGTAAGTGTTAATTACTTTTGTCACTCCACGGGCGTGTGGTTAACAAATATCATCGTTACATTATTCCACTGCCGAGTACTGATATTTACCAAGACTGACGCAACATTGTTTGTATAATAAATTATTATGCCTTAGAGCGTTCTTAACGGGCGGCTAAATCGATAAGCGTCGTTTTTATTGCATCATTAACAAGCAACGCGAGGGGCGAGCCGATATCAATCTGAGTAATCAACGCCAGGAGCACCTACCCGTATCGTGCTCAACGAAACCTAATTGGTGCTACAAATATTAAAAGTACTACGACATCGTAACTCGGCTCAGTGTTGACATAACAAATTATAAAAGCCAATGTTGTTGGAACGGGATGGGATTAGTCACAAACTTTTGGGTTTGTCTAAACGTTTTTTCGGTCTAATCTACTTGTTGTAAATGGAAAACACAAAATTACATGAACTAACAAAACCGTTACTCGTACGTTACCGGAAGCTTGCTTGTCTTCGGAATATTGTATGGGCACTTATTTGACAAAATACCGCTTCAAAAACCGAAAATCTGGACAAAATAACACGTCCATCAGAATCATGAGAAAGTTCACACACCAACACTGCCTTCTATGTAAATGAAGCAATGCCAAAAAGTTTTTAGTAACTAGACATATCTATACCTTATATTATAAAGCTAAAGAGTTAAATTTGTTTTAATGCGCTAATCAGGAATTTCTGGACTTTTAAAAAAAAAACACATAAATATACATATATATATGATGTTACTACAGCAGAAATTGAATAAAGTTTGGCACATCAAAATGGAATTGTTTCAATTTTAAATAATAAAGGTACAGAGCTATACGTGGAAAGTCATATTTTATTAGTTTTGAAAAATCCTCACTCATTGTTATTGCATTTGCTGCCGAAAGTGGAAAACGTGAGGAAAAATAAACAACACTGATGCTCGCTAGCATATTTCCGGCTCACTGCCGCGCGGAACGTTTCAATTTTTACAAAATAAATTTTACTCCTGTTAAACGACTGACTTCGGAATTTTTAGTTTTACTCATTTATCAGAAGTAGTTTTATTTCATCGCCAATTACACCGCTTGAAGACAACAATTGGATTGCAGATCTCTAAAATTCTGTGATGTAGATAATTGTAAACTCTACCCTGCAGGTGAAGTCTACACTACAGTAATATTGCATTGCAATTTTCATGGTCACTTTCATACTTAACACTTACTACTGTTAATATGCTTACTTAAATATTTCTTCTCACAGCAAAATATCGAGTCGTGTTAACGTTGAGCCCGAGCTCTTGAGCTCTCTTTGATCAGGGACTTTTTGTCACTGTTTGTACAAAGAGATTCATATCGTTTTAATTTCCCCTCGGAATTATACGTTGATATCTCAATTTTGGACAAAATAATAAGCTGCTCTCTGAAAAACCGAAAAAAAAGCTTTTTATATTTTTGTGAAGATTCTTATAGATGTGTGTAGTAGAGTCAGATTGATGCCAAAGACAAGTCGGGATTTATCTCGCTATCGTCTCCGCTTCGCTGTTTCATTCCTAAAATAAGGGGTCGCGTCCTTTATCCGATCTCTTTCTTTTTCTAAAACGATTCTAAATTAATAATTCTGAGGGGAGCGTTTTTATTACCATTCCTTTGTAATTCTTTTGTTCATTTATTGCTCGTAAGATTTATTTTACGTCTGTTTGAAATTAACTTTGTATGTATTATTTCTACTTTTTATAAAGTTTGGTATTGTAGTTCATGTGGCTACCAGCAAGATCACTTTTGCTCATAATTGTAGGTAAGGGTTGTTTATTTATTTAGCGAAGTATGTCCGGTGTTGATTGTGTAATAAATTTAGTGGGGGCAACAAAGAGGTAATGTTTGTGCAAACGTAACTGAACACGGCCTGTTTACCGCTAGTGCTCGCCTAGCCTGTAATAGTTACCGTACGGCTGCATTTATTGCAGTCGTAAAGCAATAAGTTATAAAACGAATACAAATAAATCGTTTTATGCCGCTTTTACTGCTTTTCACAAATGTGTTATTGTTACAAACGGACGCTGCCAATAGTATGCACACACACTTATAAATTAAAAGACAGGAAAACATAAATATAATAGACATCTTGAATGCTTGAAACATTTGAAAGAGATGTTGACCTTTCGTTCACCTAAGATATTGTTATAACCACTTTCATATTTTTGGAAACCCTTACATTCTTATGACTAAATTAATAATACCATAAGTTTTGTGAACATTAAAATTATCAGAACGACGAACCCGTTTTTAACATTTTACAATCCTTAGTATTTTATTCTTAATTAGCTGTTTATTATGTCTTAATAACTCTAGGCGCTGGGGGCGCTCCAATACGCGACCGCTTCAAAATTTAAACGCTCAGATATTTTACATATTATGTCCCGAGCATCCACTGTTTACTGCCGTTATTTATTGCTACTGTGTAGGATTAATTAAATGTCAGTTAATTTAATAACTCAGAATAATGTGATGTAAACAGGTATTTTACAAACACATTCCTTTTCAATTGTACATGTATTAGCTTTCAAAATCCGTTGCATCAAGAAATACTCAACAAGGCGTTTCGTTGGGCGGGCGGCGCGTGCGCGAGAGGGGGGCGGGCCGAAGCGGGCGACGACCGGGCGCGCGGCGCGCCGCACTCTCGCTACGGCCACTGGCCTGATCACCGTGTTGTTTGTCCGCCTCGCGTTCTTTGTCTTTACGATCGTGCCGCGATCTTTCGTTATTTTTGTTGTGCGTGGACATCTGCCGGACCCGCTGGAGTTGGATTACAGTGCACTAGGATTGCAGTGTTTGACATTGGAAGGATATTTGTAAACACCATTGATGACACAAAAAACCGTTTAGTGCTAAATCGTATGCAGTAAACAAAAGTGTTCTACTTTTTCGTGGACGTCACAGAATCGCTAATATTGACCGTGTTGAATGTTTATGTGGGACTTTCGCTGCCGAAACGCACTTGAAGTACTTATAATACAGTAAAAAAATTAGTTACCATAGTGAGGATCAAAGATTCGCCTAAGAGCAATGCAGACGGTAGCAACAAGAAAGAAAGCAAGAAAAAAAGTTCAAAACACAAAACGGAGGGTTCTGCTACGGTGACAAACAAAAATGATAAAAGTTCTAGCAATGCTACAAAGGGCGATAAGGAAATTAGGAAGCAATCACCTTCCAAAGAACAACCAGAACAACAGGTATGAATGTGGAAACATTAGAGAAAGGACACCAATCGCTGCTCTAGCATAAATAAAAACCGGCCAACTTTAACTGAATAAGAGGTCCACTTACTTCCACTAAGCCAAAATACCACAATATTTTGTGGTAGCAAATATAACTTTGTTTTTCATTTTTAGTTGAAAGTCTTTGTCAAGATTTATATCGATTTTTTGTAATGTAGGTACACTAGTTTAGTTTAAAAGTTAGATGGGGGCCCATTTTACCACTTTGGAAGCGTCTATCTCTCAAACGTTCGACTTGTACAGAAAATGGTTTTAGGAACTTAGATGTCATTTTAAAAGACCAAAGTCAAAAAATCATTTTTAGGTTTTAGTTTTATGTACGGCAGCCCCCCATAAAAATGGCAACTTATATATCTTAACTGAACCTTCCAAGTCTTCTTGTGTTTGATTGATATTCTAAGCTTAGTGGCTCTGGTATGTTAACCTGCCGAGCTATTACTGATATTTAGTAACTTTGCATACCTACTAATAAATAGAATGTCTAAAGTTTTGCTGTCAGATGTCTTATTTTGGGACTTCCTCGTGCTTCTAGGCATCATATTGATGATTGATCCTACTTCTTCGAATGTACTTATTTTTTGGACTTCATAACAAGATCCTAAGGTAATCTTATTAGCACCTTCTCGTGTAAAAGATAATGGAAATGTTATTATTATAACACTTGGTCACGTTAGGATATACTAGCACTCGTCGATTTTACTGCCATTACACCAGTATTTTGTTCCTTTGTTTATGAAGGCAATAGGCATAATAGTGGCATATTCTATTCTTACACCCGGTTGTTGGCTTAAATTTTATTTAATTTAAACTGAAACTGATTAACTGACGCAGCGTAAGTCAATTAGTTTTATGCACGTCAATAGTAGAAATAAATTAGTCTTATAAAACATAAACTGGTATAAATTATTGTTTATCTAGTTTATGATTTTATTTTACCATAATAGTGTGAAAGACGATGTATATTGCCACCCTTGGAAAGCAATAGGAAACTGACGATATAACTTATTTACATGAATTTCTTTTTTTTACATGTGGAAGCTGAAGTTTTTTATTTTATATCAGTCATATTTTAACCAGTCATTGTAAAAATAATCATGCATTATTTATCTATTAATTTAATGAGGGTGGTCAATTTTTTTTTTAATTGCATAATAATAACCTTCTACGTATTTTGCAATATTTTTTTATAATTAGAAGTATAATTGTGGTTCATAATTATGAATAATTAACCTGGTTCATAATTATGAACCAGGTTAAATTACTGGGATTTAATACTTTGATTTAACTGAACTTCCTTGATAACTTTCTTCACTTAACAGATCATTGGTAATGGATCGCAGGGTCAATTTTTTTCATCAATATCGCTTTGTCATGCTAAGTAGAACGAGGAGACAGATTTTTTTTAAACAACAATCGTTAAATGTACACATGAATACAGAAGAGACATAATCGTTATTTATTCTGTTTAAGTAAAATGCCTAACTGACCAAGGCGACTGGATGTTAAAACGGAATTCTAGCCATAAATTACTGAAGCGCCATAAATAATTCATGACATACGATGAAGCTGATGTGATAATGTGGAAACACTCGCTTCACGCATTATTTTGACCCGTTACTAAAACTCCCGACGTATATCAGGAATCACGATATGTATATTGTTTTGACTTTTTGTGTGTTTAGAAATTCCCTTGACTACTTCCGCGAAATGTACGCATCTTCTTTAAACACATACAGCGAAAGATAGATATACTATTTACATTCGATTATTGTTAATTTTGTCTAAGGTGATCGCTGAGACGTTGTCATTACGTCAATTTTTGTGATGTACCCCAATTCAATTGAACCTATGTTTTTGTACAAAGTTATCGATTGTATTGTAATTTATTTTGTTTTACGTGAATTAAATCCGTCGCTCTTAATCACCCCTTTCCTCATGAACGTGTTAAGCTATTAAATTGAAATTAAAATCAAATACTAGTATATGCCTACCCTTTAGCTGTCACATCAAAATCAAACTTCTAAACCAATGCAATCAAAAGAGATCAACTCGCAAGGGAATCCTACAGGGTACTTCCCGTGAACTCAGAATTTTGAAATGTGGAACTAAGAAACGTCTTAAAGCACTAACAAAGGTGAAATGCTGTTAACCTTATTTTTTATTGCATCACATTATACTATACTCTAAACGACCAATTCTTGATTATCTCTGAAACGGATTCAACGATTTTCATGATTTGTATTTGTATAATTTGAATTTCTAAAGCGGATTTCGGAAGCAATAAATCTATCTAGCTAGGTTGAATCTTCAGAAACGATTTTTTATCTGTGTTTTCAGGCTCTGAAATATTGTTAAAATATCACTAAAATAATGAAATACGCGGGAGACCTCCAGTAAATAAAAACTTTTATTTAAATAAAGGATTACTGAATCGTTAAGAGACCGTTTTCTTTAATTTATGCTTCTCCAACTTTCCATATTTTAATGTTTTGGACTGCATTTAGCGAAAAAATATCACGACTAGATTGTCGTGGTGAACTTTTAATTTACCTACAGCTTTGTGCGAAACCTTCGTTGCGCGAGTTCGACTCGCACTTGGTCGCTATTTTAAGATAAGAAAGTTACAAATCATCACTGTGGATCAAAATAAATATTTATATTTAATTATACTCTTAATTAAATAGACCAAAATGACATTTGGTGGGTGCACACTGTTTCGTAATTTAATAATAATGTTGTTCCTAACTAATCGAAAAATTAAATTATGTTCAAACTTTAATTGATTCTACTATTTTTTAATAGTCGAAGCTTAAACTTGTGTCGAGAATAATTATGCAGCATTCTTCATTATTTTTAAATAATGAATATAAAGTTTTAAAAATTCAAATAGGTACGATTCATTGACAAATATTGCTATTGCAAGAAAACGTGCATAGTTTTTTTACTCATTAGAATAAAATATATAAGTTCTATTGAAGCTGTCATTCTGGACTATCGAATTAGAAATCCGAGTATGGGCATTGTTTGTCATATTTTGGCAACAATATCAAATTGTATTCTATTTAATTGTATAATACGGTGTGCGTTCTTGGATGTAGCAGAGGCGGCGTAAGGCGTGGGCGACCGCCTACGGCCTCGCGATCCTAGGGGCCTCGCGCCTCGAAGGCCCGCGAAAGCAAATATAGATATAATTACTCATCTAGCAGTAAATTATAAAAAAAACGGCTAGCAAGTATTTAGCAAAACTAGCTTTCCATATTCGTTTTTTGAAAGATATAGCAACATGCATCTAATATTGCCAATGTATTGCCAACAGATTTCGATGTGAGAATAAGTGTTGCGTTTCAAAGAACTGTATTATATTCATTTGAACTTTTGAGTGTGAAAAGTGTGATTTTAAAGAAGTTATTATTTATTAAAAGCAAAAGAAGAAAATAGTCATAAATTTTGTAGTTTTTAGGGTTCCGTAGCCGAAAGGACAAAAATGAATCCTTATAGTTTCGTCAAGTGCGTCTGTCTGTCTGTCTGTCCGTCCGTATGTCACAGCCACTTTCTTCTGAAACTATTACACTGTTGAAACTTGATAGGTAGATGTATCATGTTAACCGCTTTACAATTTTCATACAAAAGTGATAGTAAGGGGGACTCCCATACTTGTAACTATTTATTTTACTGCGTGTTTTTGCGTGTGTGTTTATAGAGATTTTTTAAAATGACGTTAAGGTTCCTGAAACCATTTTTTCGTAAAGTCTAACATTTAAGAGATATACGTTTTTAACCTTATAATTTTACTTAACTTATAACTAAAAAAACGAAAAAAAAACATGATGTAGATTTTATCAAATACTTTCAACAAAAATTGGTTTGCGAGATGGCAGTTTTTAAGATATAGCACATTTTCAACAAATAACAGTTATTTTTGCGGTCAACAAAATATTGTGGTATTTTGTAAGTGGACCCCTAACTCATAAAGTTGGCACGGAATCCTCAGTGCGCGAATCCGACTCGCACTTGGCCGGTTTTTGTAGCACTTGTTTGTGTCATACCTTCGATTTGTTATGTGTACGTATGGAAACTACCTAATATTTTTAAAATTATTATTTACAGATTATAATACTTAAGGCCTACTTAACATGTCAGGCTCAGGCCCCAATAGAGATATCAGGAGAAAATGGGAATCTGGTTCAGCAAAACGCAAAAAAAGCTGAACGAGATGTAGTAAATTAGGGCTAAAAGCAGTAATTTCCTATTTATTTAATTGTTGAATTCACTGTAGTTGATAATGTACAATAATTACAATAAACAAGTTTGCATTTTTACAAATAAAATATAAGTATGACAAAAATCCGTCCTCTTGCGTCAGCCATCAGGGCGCCTCGCAAAATATATCTTGCCCACATAAAATTTAGGTCTCGCTTCGCCACTGGGATGTAGTATACTTGAAACAGAAGAATGTGTCATTTAAAAAAAATACTCGGTGATCATCATAAAAAAAAAATCGAATCGGTTATTATGAGTTAAATAAAATTTATACTTTAGGAATCTCAAAGCGGTAATTTAATATCGGAATTAAATAGAAAAACCCTGCCTTGTTACAAAGTCACCGCGGGCTATGATCGGAAAGCCACGTCGTTTGAACTTTTCCAGGCAAAAGTCTCCTTGAATTTTAAGACCGATTCTATTAAAAGTTTGCGGGAGTATTAGAATGCGAATGAGGGGCGAAAAGCTATCACGCCATTTTTTCCGTATCTCCCTCACTACGGGCGGACGAGGTGGGACCCGAGGCGCAGATCTCAAGATTATGCTTCGCCATCTGTTTTGAATTCGTAATTTCAATGTAATTAATTCAAAAATTTCAAACACTTCATTTTTAAAGTTATTAAATGTCCCTCTTTAAAAGTTCAAGTAATAATTTATATGAAAGGCACAATAGCGTTTGACGGCGGAAACCCTAACTAATTTTATTACAAATTGTAAAGTGCTTTACACACTGATGATGAATATTTGACACAGGGTAATAAATTGCTAAACCAAAACACTACTTGTTAAATAAAAGAATGTTGTTTTGAAATAAACGCTTTGTTTCGTGTTAATATTCTTAGTTTATTTTGACACCGTTGACAAATGCGGTCGTTTATTTTTATAGCTGGCATATTTAAAGACACGCGTTTCTGGTCGGAGGTGGGCTCAAACACACTATTATTACTTGCCGACACGACATCAGTCATCGCGCTAATATCTCACTGATTATTATCCATTTTATGTAACGTTGCTTTGACCTGCTGCCAACATACTTTGGCGATGAGCTATGATTGACGGCTCCTATTTTCTATGTGAAAACGGCGGACGCCTTCCAATCTTCGGAGTCAAAATAGTGCACTATAAATTAAGTTGAAATCTCAATGAATTTATTATTGTAAGATCTTGATGTGTCCGCGGCACCTTTTAATGTCCTTTATGCAACGTGGACCGGACGCACAGCCGCCGCTTGGTCGGCACGCGCGTTCCATACTTGATTTATCACTCCATTGTTGCGGAGCGACGACCCACCCCCGCCGGATAAGGCTAAACATTCAATTGCCGGAACGCTGCCGAAACGATTTGTTCCTTCAATACCATCGATTGGCTATTTCTTCCGGCCACTTCGGTATTTAGCAAAATCTGTGCGGTTCACATATACTGTTGGATGACCGGATCTGTTATGGAATAACTACTTAATACATGGTATGCTGTATTCTTTTTTAAAAGTTTTGGAAAATAAATATTTTAAAGCAATAGTAGTCGTAAACTTCAAAGCAAACTTTTGAAAACAGTTATTACAACAAAATATACGACACCACGTTAGCCTCAGTCAGGTTAGGATTGAAGAGACAATGCTACTTAAACTGTTCGTCGTAAACGGTGCGGTTCCTCGTCTAGTTTTATTGACCCATTCTCTCGCTCGCTCGTAAATATTTCCAAGTAATTACTTTCCATTCCCTTTCAAATACTTGGGAGTGTATTGCAGCAAAATAAAAAAATGAGTTTTTTCTTCTTACGTCTATATTATATTGCTTCAGAAGAATGTTAATTATGCATAGGTTACACATGTTTGGTATTCCATTTTCTGTTGTCTATGGCATTTTTCTGGAAAATCTTACTTAATACAGTTTTAGTGGGAAATAAACTTGCTTTTTTATTGTGGTGACACAAAGTGGCATATTTTATTCAATTCTTGAGTGATTGAAAATTAATGCTGGTCATATTTTAAGCGCATTGTTAACTTTTTTATAGACGTATCACGAAAATTT
Organism: Pyrausta purpuralis; assembly: GCA_963924145.1. Lineage (NCBI taxonomy): Eukaryota > Metazoa > Arthropoda > Insecta > Lepidoptera > Crambidae > Pyrausta > Pyrausta purpuralis. Next base: position 14,845,719 of record OZ001651.1, on the reverse strand, counting down.
GAAAATATCAGTATTAAATAAAATTCTTAACGTATTTACAAATGCACTTGCAGTCATTAAGCATTCAACTCATGAGACGGTTTCTTTATTTATATTTACAAAGCGTACTTAGTTTTTATTAGACCCATTGAGAACTTATTAGTGAAGCCTCCACAGCTTGGCTAACACTTAACCTAAAATAATAATGGCATCTCATCTATAGTTGTGGTTGTAATTCTGATTGGCAATGGACGGCAAATAAATCATTGCGTTTATGTGTCGGTTGAGATTTTATCTTTTTAACTCTTGAATATTAAAAACCCGTGGGTGGGTATTGTGTTAGGTATGAACAATAGACACGGATATAGAATACTAATAAGCGCATAATGCAGCCCGGTATTGATGTCGGCACTCGAAACTGTACACGATAAAAAAAAAACAACCATACAATTTTATAAGACAAACGTAGAAAGAAATGATGCTAAGAAATGACATGCTCAATTTCTTTTTTTTCTTTGTTTCAGGCGAGTCCAGAGAGTAGTAGAAATGCCTCACCGAGATATCATGACGCCTCTATGGACGATGTAATTATTTTTTTACTTAAAATTAAACATATTAAGTTAAAACACTATATATTGTACTTAAGAGTGCTGCACTACCGTACCGTTGTAGTCTACAACGGTGTTTTGATGTTGAAGTTAATCAGAACTGGTCAAATACTCCCAGTTTCTCGATGGTGACTACAATTAAGTCTCAAAATCTTGTTTACTTTCAGGCATCAGACGCAGGCTCATTGTTCCGGGTGGCGGGCGCGGGTGGCGGCGGCGGCGGCAAGAACGAACTGGTGGCGCGGGGCGGCAGCGGCGGCGCGCTAGCGCTCTCGCGGGCCCCGGTCGGCGGCAGCGCCAGCCCCGCGCCCGCGCCGCTGCCCCAGCCCGCGCCCTCGCCCGCGCCCGCCGCGCTGCCGCCGCCCGCGCTGCCGCCGCCGCCCTTCCGCGCCGACACGCCGCACAGGTCCAACGGCGCGCACATACCCGCCATCGACGGCCACGCCGCCACGCAGATCCCGGCCCGGCCGGTCGGCGCCGCCGGGCCCGACACGCCCGAGCGTCCCGCGAGCAACAACAAGCTGCAGCCGGGAGCCCGAGCCGCGGCCGATAGCCCGACTCCCGCGCCGCCCGCGCCCCCGGCGCCGTCTCCGCTCTTCCCCTCGCACACCGCGTACCAGTCGCACGCCGCCGCGGCGATGCCCGACTACCGCCACACGAACCACGAGACGCGGACCGAGCCGCCCGAACAGCCGCCGGCTCCGCTGGACCTGCACGCCCATCACGCGTCCCGCCCGCCACCCGTAGCTCCCGCGACCACTCCGGCGTCGCATCCTAGTCTTCAGAGTCGAGTGCCCCACTCGCAGCCCCACGCTATGATACCCGGGCACGACGTCCGAAACGCCTCGACGGTGGCTCCGACTCACTCCTCCGTTCCTACCTCCTTTCCCGGCCGCGTCAATGGAGTCGCTCAAAATGTACCTCCTCATTCGACGCCGGCCTCCAACGCCAACTGTCTTCCTATTCAAGCCGTGCCCGGGCGAGCCCTATCTCCGGCCGCACCGAGCTCCCGCCCCTACCCTACTCCGTCGATCGGGTCTAGTCATATAAACACAAGTATGAGTTCTAATATTCACGGTCACCCGATGCCCTATCCGACCCAGCAGAGCTTACAGAAACATTCCGTTCCATCGGCATACACGAATCGACCTCCGCATCTCGCACCGTTTAGTGTTGCGAGTCACCTGACGCCGAGTCATATTCAGTCCTCTTCATCGAGTCAACCGACTGTGACACAGATGAGCCACCCTCTAAACAGCCATTCCATTATGAATCATACGAGCCATCTTTCTATGAGTAGTAATTCCAGTCCACTGATGGCAACGTCGACGCCGAATCACTTTGGGCCGCCACTATCTTTGTCTTCAACCACTAGTACAATTTCAAGTTACACGACAAGCCTTAAACACCCCGGCATCAGTATGCCGCCTCATCCACCAGCCTTGGCTCCTCCACCAATTAGTCATATGGAAACGACGCCTGCAGTCAGTGTAGCGCCAGCGATTATTCCTCCTGTATCTAGTAGTAGTAGCCATACGATAGCTCCCCCCGTAGTGGACTCCAGGCAAGCCGTCGTGTCCTCGAGCGAACTGCCGTCTAGGACTGAGAGTCCAAATGTCAGTTCTGCGCTGGCTTCGAATGGTTTCCCGCCACCTGTAGTCTACTCTGGAACCACCTACCCGCCTCTCTACGCGCCCTATGCCTCCTCACTCCAACACAGCCCCTACCTTCCACCCGCAGCGGCATCGCCGAGGAACTCTACTGATACGGTAAGTTATCATATTTCTTATTATAAACATATCGTTGCTTATTATTTAATCAGTTATGTATTTTATAATATTGTTTTTTTTTTCTCCATTTTGAGTCAGTATTCCATCCACAAAGGCGCCGCGACGTGGAGGTGTTCCGCCGCCACGACTAATCTGGTTCCTTTGAGACTCGAGTAGTCTAGTTTTTGTGATATTTTTAATTTAATTTAACGTTTTTGGGTGCAATTAAAGTATTTTCTTTCTTTCTTTATATTAAATATTGTTATGCTTTTATCAATTGTCTTTCATTCAAGTGCTATAATGAACGTATGCTTATCTATTTACAGCGAACGAGTTTATCTGCTTCACCGCTAGTAGCGCCGAAGACGCCGAAGGGAGTTCGGCCACACACGCCGGGCTCGACGGGCGCTGCCGGCTCGGCGCCGCCGCACGCGCCGCTCTCGTACTCGCCGCGAGGACACAGCCCTAGCAGGGAGCGGGAGAGTTTCAGGTACGTACGATGTTCATTCACAGTGAACGGTCTTATCAGCGTCACTGCTAGTTGCAACGAAGACGTCGAAGGGAGTTCGTCCACACACACCGGGCTTCACGCGCGCTGCCGCGAGGGTACAGCCCTAACTGGGAAAGGAAGAGGGTAGTTTAATAATATGTGGTAAGGTTTATTGCCTTCAAAAAAAAACTTACTAATACCTAGGCATTAAATGAAAATCAGTTTTATCAACGAAATTTTAAATAACGTTATGAGCCGCAGAACTTCAACTACTAAACATTGAGTCTTCTCCTTGGTTTTCCTTAGCAAACGGCTGCCAACGGTCTGCATAGGGAAGTGTGATCCTAAGTACGATCTTTGCAAAATGTGACCATTTGCTGGCAGACCTTACGGTGCGCTTTTGATCAAAGTAATTCCAATCTAGGTCTTGTCTTAATGCCCAACTTACCATGGTAGGCAAAGTTTATTATAAGAGTGATGATGTTAACTGCCTACGATAGTAAAAACCATCGATGGCTTGGTTCCAGCAGCAACATCAGCAGCCTGTCGCGCAGCACGCCCGCGTCGGCGACGAGCGCGCCCGTCTCGGCCCCGTCGCTCGTCCCGCCGCTCGTCGCGCCGCTCGCCGCGCCTCTCGCGGTCAGTTATTTATGCCTATTATCTTGTCGACGCGATGACGCTGCGGTGTCGAGAGTGAAATGGTGCGTCGCTTCGCTATCTGGTCTGTTATACTGCACCATATTGAATCTGGTTCACTATTTTTAATAGCTCTGACGGCAACTTTTTATGCAAATAAAACCTTGGAGTTTTTACTATGGAGCGTGGTGGCTCACTCGGTTTTTTCTAACGAATTTACGGCTACGACTGAAGCCTTCAAGAACCGGTCAATATATAAATTGAAAATATACTTTGCTAAAACTTGTAATATGTCACGTTTCGGTCTCTTACAGCCTGTTTAGGCTAAACATGATGTTGGTTTAATAGATTTTGTCTTTGAATGTTTTATTTTAACAATAATGAAAGGAATCGCATTTCTAAAGTTTTGTTGATCGCTGCTACTTTCAAACAAAATTGAGCCAAAAGTTTTATACGCCTTTAGTGATTTATTTAAATTCTAGTCAACACAGGCAGTCCTACCTAATCCGTAAACTGCATGTAGTTATGTACCTCTTTTCAGAAGGCATCATTATTTACTCGATTCAGACATGTGGTAAACGTAAAACAAAAATATTTCCAGGCGCCGCTCTCATCTGGGCTGAGCGCACCGCTGGGCAGCGCGCTACCCGGCCCGCTGGGCGCGCCGCTCGCCGCGCCCACGCCGACGCCGGCCGCGCCCAGCGCCGCGCACCTCGCGCACACGCTCGCGCCCGTGCCCACCGTGCCCAGCATCAGCTCCAGCGCCAAACCGCCCGCCCACTGGGGGGTAACGTGAGTATACCGATCAGTGTTGCTCTACTGCCTCTCTGCCTCGGTCGCACTTTAAAGCGACGGCTGCGCCAGAGGTCCCGGGTTCGATCCCCAGGCCGGGCCAAAAATATATACCTAAAGTCCAAAGTGAAAGCCTGTTGCGCGATTTTTTTTAACAGTTTTTCTAACAACAGATTTTTTTGACTTTCATACCTACATATTGTTTTTATATTTTAGGATTTTTTTCCTTATGATATTTACTAAGCAAAGTCGTATATTTCGCAAATCATACTTAAAAATAAATTATAAATTAAGCTTACAAAGTAAACAAAATTTTAATATACATAATTCAAAGTATTATAGAGTTTTTCGCATTCGTCTCATATAGGCCGCCCCAGTGTGCCCCGTGCCTCGGAAAGGCACGTAAAGCCGTTGGTCCTGCGCCTGATCTCTCTCCGGTCGTGTTAGATTGCTGTCCCATCGGGCTATGAGAGTGAAAGGAATAGAGAGTACACCTGTGTTTGCGCACATACTTGTGCTCTATAATATTTCCCGCGCAGACGGCTAGTCGTTGTTACTGGCCACCGTAGTCGAAATCGACTACTACTGCTGCTCTATGCCTTCCTCGTCTAATGAACCTTTTGCACAGAAGTCTACGACCTAACTAAGACCAACAATGCAGACAACAAGTTGGCAGCTAAACCTCACAGATAAATTGAAGTGACCATCGCAAAACACATCAATAAATACTCATAAAAATAATATTTTAGTATTTGTAATTTTCTACGATTCTTTTTATGCAAAGTTGTTTTTATTTCAAGCCAATTTTCAGAACATCGGATAAAGTATAACTGACTGATAAAGTAAAAAGCGACCAATTGTTGAAAAATGGGTGACGTTTTCAAATTAGGCATTATTGCTACAGCAATTACTTGAATTAGTTGTTATGATTTCTGTTAAAATTAATGAAATTGTGCTTTTCATGACCAGAACGAAAGCAACGTCTTACTGTACATCGTACACCCTTATTATTAAGCTTATTTTAAATTGTATGTTACGTCCTTAAATATAGCAATAAACTTTTAGGTCTCCTATACTTTTGCGTCTCCTATACTTTTGCGGAAGAGTCAACAACAAATTGCACTTGAAATAATTAGTGTAGGAGGTATAGAAACAAGCCCTGAGTGCACAAAGTACATTTTAATTAAAGTAATCTATAAATGTTTGTAAAATAAATGTCAATGCAGATGCAAATGCAGTTATAAGGGTGAGTAACAAATTTAGGGGCACGGAAATTATATGCAAGTTAACCGATTGCCGTCTAATTAAGTACTGAAGTAAAAATTTAAAATGACAAATGAATGTATAACAAAATATAGGTCGCAACAACGTATGCACCGCTCCGCCTAGCAACAAAAACTAATAGATTATTTTAATTAAAATGTACTTTGTACACTGAGTTTTTCGTTATCCGACCAAATGCTTATACCATTCGACCACCCAAAATTTGCATGCTATTAACCACGTAGGCCGTCATTTTGTGTGAGACAAGGTTATCTGATGGGCATGTTCCTTCCAGCAGGCCCGCAGGCCCGGAGCGGCCGAGCGGCTTCGCGCCGGCGCCGCCATTATTCGGCGCGCCGCTCGCGCCGCCCAACCCCAACCCCTTCTCTGCCGAGTCGCTGTTCCAATCTAGTAAGTAAATGATCTAATATACAAATAATATAGCCAGTGCACAAGTTGGGACCTTGTCAATTTATAACTTCGAATTCTCATTCGCAACAAAAGAAAATGTTACAAAAAAAATATTAGTTTTTTTGCTGTCAATAATATAGAGTTAATTAACATACAAAACAAGACATCAAAAACAAATAAGAAAGAGTTATACGTAAACAAAATATACTTTTAAAAAAGTAAAAACTGACTTCACAACCAAAATGCACCAAAAAGTCATGACTTTGTTCTTTATTAAGCTACAAGTTACCTATCATAAGTTCTGTCATTAAAATTACTGAACTCGGCCATCAGCTCAGCTCCACACAATGTCGACTATCAGACGCAACAACAAGTCTTCATTAAGATTCTAGCATAAAATCACTAAATATGCCTTATAAATTCGAGGTTTTACCTCGATTTCAGCAAGATCCCATCATCAGGTTCCAAGACCCAGGTTGGCAACAATGGGACCAACTAAGTAGGTATAACCTCTAGGTCGGAGAAAAATTTTTTCGAATCGGTCGACAAATGACAGATATGAGGTAACATAGATAGAAAAAAAACATACAGACAAATTGACAACCTCCTCCTTTTTTGAAGTCTTGTGGAGTTGAATTTGTGGAGTTTATACTATAAGTTTATACAGGGTGTGTCAGAAAGAGATAGGCTAACCATAGAGCATTTTGACGAAATATAATGCACTTTTTTCATTTTCTATAGCTAAACACTTTTAAACTAGTTTAGGCTATCTCTTGTGTCAGTCTGGCACACTTCATACATGTTTTTTTCTGCAGAGGCGAAAATAGTGACTTGATTTTACATATTAATTTCTCATGTTTCGAAAGTATAGAACTGTCTGTGTATTCTAAGTGTAGAACTTTCAAAACCCATTTAACTCTTACTAATACGCCATGTCAGTGCATTATTAAGTTTTCCATACAGGTATGCTATGCATTGTACTGGTACCACCTACACAGGAATTCCTTATTCAGTCGTAGAGAAAGCGTACCTATGTTCTTAATATTAATAAGTTGACGTCACGATTGAACCACTAAGTTTTATCGTCATGTAATCTCAATGGGTTAGATACGTTTATGAAATCAAAATATGTATTCAGTTCTGGCGAGAAGCGTTTGTGTCAAGAAGCTTCGATAAAATCAGATCAGAATCTACTTGCATCCAATCGCGTCTTTATCCAGTCGGGTGGGTTAAAAAATTCGACTATTTGGAGCTGTATACCACCAGCCATCGGTCATCTCGTCTACGTAAACTTACTAAAATCGTGCGTGTAAATTTCAAGATTCAACATTCATTTATTTACATTGAAATATGATACAATGAGGTCACATTTTCTATAAAATTTAGGTTCAGCATATTTCGCTATAAATATAGCACTTGATAATCTAATATAATATTTATAATAAATGTCAATTTTTAAATTTTCACCAATATTTATCCTAAAAACTTAAGGAGTTTTATTAAAATAATTCTTATCGATTGACCAAGTATACAATAGGGTATTTGCCTATATTTCAAATCATGTTTAAAATTAATTATTACTCTATTCTAAGCTACTATTTGTTGAAACAATTATAGCGTAACAACGATATAACACAAAAATAAATTTTAATTTTTGCCCCGCGAAACACCCATTGTCGTCACGTGGTGTGCATGACGTCACGTTTCGCAAACTTGATACGTTTCATAGCTCTTTGACATGCTTGATTGAGTAAAGTGACGTAACACTTCGTGAATGACGTTTGTGGTATCATAAAAATATCAAATATGCAATGAATTGTAGAACTAAAATGTTCATTAAATTTCTCGCCATCTAAATAAACTATATGTATGCGAATTATCCTTTCTATGTATTACTAAAAGCAAAATCCCTTATGTAGTCTAGGATATTTAAAGAATGTATGTATCGCGCAGGCCCGGGCGCGGACCTCCTGCGGCGCGAGCTCGACAACCGGTTCCTGGCGGCGGCGGGCGCGGCGGGCGGCGTGCGCACCGAGCTGCACCATCACCAGCACCAGCACACGCACGTGCACCAGCACCCGCCGCACGCGCCCCACGCGCCCCATGCGCCCCACGCACCCCATGCGCCCCACGCGCCCCACGCGCCCCCGCCGCATCCGCATCACCAGCTGCTCGTGCCGCACGCGCCTCTGGTAAGTGTACAATAGTACAGTGGCCATCAGGCTACCCACTTTTGTTGCAAACTAGCCCTTATTACAACTGAATAAGATACCGCAGTGTTTACCTTGACGTGCTGTCGTCCGTATGATACAACAAATTTACTTTTAAAAAGTCTCTCCGCACCCACTATCTTAACCTTGGCTCGCATTAGAATTAACAACCATTTTCTTTTATTTGTGTCTTTTGGATGTCGTCATTATCATCACCTTTATCATTCATAATTTTGTATTTATATATGTATAAATACAAAATTATGAATGATAAAGGTATATATATGTATGTTTATGTTAGTGCATTTTACTTCTTTTTTTTTTACCATTCTTCTGACATATTATTAATATTCCGCCAACTCTCTGCATTACCAGGTGATTGACTGGTAGACAATGCCATTAGACATTAAGTCCGCCAATTGTACAACTTACAGTGCAATAAAGTTTAAAAAAATAAGTGTGCTAAGTTGACCATTATATACAAGGCGATATTGTGTGCACACGAGCGAAAGCGAGTGCGCCATAAGAAAGCCGCTTGGCACACGTGTTTCATACGACGTTTTTCAACACACTTGCGTGGAAATAACACAAATTACACAAAAAATTAATTGAGTTTGAGTTATTTTTTTAGTAATAAAGCTGGATTTACCATTTATTGAAATAAATATGTAGATACTGTTATTTTTCGAATAAATACTGTTTGTTGCTAAAATAAAATTTATAATCCGACTAAATTAAATCGCTTCTTTTTCTTCTTACTTACGACTTGGTACGGCTTAATAACCCGACCAATTTACATTTGTACCCTACAAATGTAAATTGGTCGGGTTAATAAACTAAAGGCACTCGTTCAATAATATACTGAAAAAGCACGCGTGTTTAATATCTAGGGTTGTAAGCCAAAAATCGGTGGAATAAAACCGTCGTTTTAAGCAAGTCTGTTGAAAACTTTATTTGAGCTCGTATCGCACTGGTGGCGGCGCCATCGTAGCGAAACTGAAGTTGACGCAACTTACGGCGCTATTTGGATGGGTGACCACTCCGATCATATGAGTGACGTATGTCACGACACGAGCTTTTGCTTCGGAAGGCACGTTGAGCGATCGATCCCGGCTAATATCGGTTGATATTAGCCGTTAAGCCCAGTCGGAGGCCCTATATGGGCGGCTTAAGTAAATCTGACAACGAGATTGGTCGGTTAACTTGCAATCTCCCCTCCGCTAATCCGCACTGAGCCCGCGTGGTGGTATATGGCTCTTACTACCTCATATTTGGGTTAAGTCCTTTGCCAAGCAGTGGGATTTACGGGTTAACTTTACCCCCTGGCAACTACTCATCCCATCACCTTTGAAGTCTGATACACAAGCGGCGAAAAATTACGCTCAAACAGTGTACCATAAATAAATATACCTACATAAACCGTCAAAAATAGACGCAAAGGTCAAATGAATATGAAATTAATATGTTGTACCTACTTATCGACTATTTATGAATTACATGCAAGTAAAAATGTTTTTTGGCTTCTGGTTATCATTTATTTCTCTATTTCACATGGAAAAAGGTGGACTTATTGCTATAAGTATTCTCTACCAGTCAAACCTTAGATTGAAAAAGATAGCAATGCATCCCATACATCGAAAAGTGTGTTTATTTTATGTAGTATTATACAAACAGTCTCAGCCACGGTTCATTGGCATTCTAACGATTTTCATCTTTTTAAAGCAATGTCGTCTCATGTCGTTTGACCGTCTGTTCCGTGCGTGCTATATAATTCTTAAACTATTAAATTGCGAACATGTCAACTTAGTAGACTGGAATCAGAATGTGGCATTCAATTTTAAAACTTTCATATTGGTGTAAAAGTTTTAAAAATCACATGTATAGACTAGTTATAATTATTTTATGTAACTAAATGTAACTGACCAACTTACATATTATAGACAATCGTAGGATTATTCAAAATGCAAAAAATATGACATGCATGTAACCAGTTTTAACGCTACAATGGTTTTTGATGAATTTAAGCATAGAGATATATTGTACCATAGTGTTGGGTATGGATAGCTAAGTATCTAGATATGTAAATCGAGAAATACCGTGTTGCAAGGGTAAAATTACCGTGTTTTGAGACAAAATTACGGTGAATCTGCTAAAAGTTACCATGTAAATTATCATGTAATTTAATTCAGCTGAAGAAAAATATCATTATTAACCAAATTCACTCTGAATTATATTTAAAAAAAACATATTATTAGCTTGAATCAGACTCCGAAGGACTCAGAATGAATTTATAAATTTTTGAAAACATATTACTTGGGCCTGAAATCAACGTAGGGAAATAGCTTTTCACTAAATCCTCTAAAGGAAACTTACTTATGGTATTCTTGTCCGGGCAATTCAATCAATATTTTATAGTAATTGAACACGGAAAAAGTTTAGTTTTTACTTTATAACAGCTTCTTGTTATGTGAAGGCGCTTTTAATTATTTGTTTACAACATATTTATGTATTTTTCAATCCAATTTCAGTTCAAAGACATGGGCAAGATGCCGTCACTGTACCGGTCGGGGCTCGGGCTCGGCTACCCGTACTCATCCAGCCTGTTACACCCCGCCTCGCCGTACGTGCCGCCTGCGCCGTTATCCACATACGCGCCTAAGGTAACTTGTGTTATTGTTCTACTGTTCACTAGTGTTGCCAAACTATCGATAGTTGACCTCGAAATCACCTGTAATATATAATATTCTTTCTTTCTTTCTTTGGACATTCCCACACATCGCCATCTAGTCCCAAAGTAGGCTACTCAAAGCTTGTGTTATGGGTGCCAGACAACGGATATAATACTTAAATACTTTTTTTTTGTAAATACATACTTGATATACATAGAAAACACCCAGACCAATACAAACAGACATGTTCATGCACACAAATGTTTGTATTGTGCGGGGATCGAACCCGCACCCGCTGCGTAGTAAGCGATTTCTCGACCACTACACCAGACGGGTCGTCTAATATATATGATCCTGTCAATGTATCCGACACAAAACGGACGAGGAAGCAGGAGGAATGTGGCATGTTTGACACAACCAATCTTATGATAACCGGGTAGTACTATCGACAGTGCATACCATAGTCAGCTTTGATACTGATGATAGAGGTGTTGTTGTGTTTCAATAGTATTGTACCGAACTAAGTATCGTTAGGCATATCGATACTATTGCTATTGCTCAACTATCGATAGTAGACTATCGATCGGCATTTCTACTACTCACTTCACTTCGAACAGTTGAGGTAGAAACATACAAGATGTCCCGTAATCAGAGAGGTAGATTATATACTTATCTTACTTTACAGTCTTTACATTACTAACAATAATTGGTTAAGAAAAAACCTATAATATCAAGAAGTACTATTTAGGCAGTAGTCAAGCCGAAAACAGGTGATAGATAGGCCACTGTGACTATTATTTGTATTAGTATTTTCAGTGATTTATTATTATTTAGTAAAAGGTGAAGAGTTATGGTGAGAGAGAAAGTGTGTTTGGTAGGGAGCTGTACATACGCCTAGGGTACAAACTAGGGTTGGTCTGCTACCTACCCCCGCCCATTATATTGACCTTGGCCTCAATGTTTGTTTTTTTAATGTTTATGTATTTATGTTTCATAAAAAAAAAAAAGATTTTGTAGACTAAAACTACCTGTATCTCAAAATGTATTTATAGGACAGGTCTGCTAATGGTCTTGTTTTAATCGTTAGAGTCTAATTGTACTGTAAAAAATAATCACATCAGATATTTGTTCAGAATAAAAGTTATGGGGTCTGAAGTACCGTAATAATGTGAAAAAATAATTCTTTATTTTTTTCTTAAAATAAAACATTGAAATAAAACCTTGAGGCCAAAGTCAGTATAGTGGGCGGGGGTAGGTAGCAGACCATCCCGAGTTTCTACCCTAGGCGTATGTACATCTCCCTACCAAACACCCTGTATAGTATATGGTAGTTACGAATTTAGTGGATTTTGTTATCTTGAATGGGACATAGCTTAGTTTTTTTTTTTTTTTCATTGGCCTATCAACCAATTTCGGCTATTTGACGAAAATCCTGTCTAATCACTTGGAAACATGTAATTGGTGATGGTGTCCTTTGATCTGATATCTTTCCAGTCATGATGCCGAATCATTTAGCGCTTTAGACATAAATTAGTAGACTATCGGTTGACCGCTTATGTAAGTCCTTTCTGACGTTTCATTTACCTTCCAATTCACGCACTTCATATCATTCTTATGAATAAAATGTTCTTTTTGTCACGTAAATGTAGACTATTTCATTCATGATAATAATATTGAGTACACAAATTTGGAAGGGACGTCACAAAGAACTCAGTTTCCTGGTTAACATATACTTCTTTCTTATCTCTACTAAATTATTAAACCCCACGAGTAGATTATTATTGCAATTAAAAATTAAGCTAACCTATATGTTACAATATCTGTGTAAATTTAATCATTCTTTCCATTTTAGTACGATTTTAAAAGTCCTCTGTACGAGCCAATCAATTGAAATTATTCAATTCAATAAATAAATATATCTCGCTTAAAAATCGCTGTAAAATATGAATGCATACCTACTGAAAGGTCTTGCAATTTTGCTTGATTGGCTTAGTATTACAAATGGTTGTTTACGTAACATTCTTTCCATCTTATATCACACTTCACCTTCGTCTGTCTAGCTGCTAGCTTGTACTATGTTTTATGTTGCACTTTCATTAACCCTGCGTCGCATCATGTTAACAGCCCGTAGTGTCGGCCGCGAGCGACCCCGCCACTAAACCGCCTCCACGCCCCGCCGCCGCGGTAGGTCCCTCTTAGCACTACACTACGCCTAATGCATGCTTCGCGGGGTCGCTCTCACGCATCCGTCATCACCGACGCGAGATCGATCCCGCTATTACTATTTTATGTCGAATTAATTATTTATTCGGAGCAAAAGTCGATCAATAGACGTAAAGTCGCATTCGTCTCCACAGAAAACCGGAAAATGGAACGCCATGCACGTAAGGATCGCGTGGGAGATCTACAACCATCAGCAGAAGGAGAAGTCCGGCGCGAGCGGCGCGGCCCCCGGCGCCGCCGACAAGGACAAGCTGCGCGCCTTCCCCGCGCCCGCGCCGCCGCCGCCCGCCTACCGCTCGCCCTACGAGCTGCCCGCGCCCTACCTGCCGCACCACGCGCACCTCGCCGTGCGCTACGACGTGCCGCCGCTCGCGCCGCCCGCCGACCGCCTGCGCGTCTCCGGCGTGTCGCCCTTCGCGCGCTACGGGCCCGCCGCCTTCCCCGGCGCGCCGCCCTTCGGCCTCTCCGCCTACGGCATCTCCTCCTCGCTGCACGGCGTGCACCACGCGCCGCCGCTCGGCCTGCACGACGCGTGGCGCGCGCGCCCGCCCGTCTCCGCCGCGGCCGCCGTCGAGGCGCACGCGCGCCGCGAGCACGAGGAGCGCGAGCGGGAGCGCGCGCGCCGAGACCGCGAGGAGCGCGAGCGCCGCGACCGCGAGGAGCGCGAGCGGCGCAAGGCGCGGGAGCAGCGCGAGCGCGAGATGGAGCGGGTGCGCGCGCGCTCGCCGCTGCGCAACGGCGCGCCGGAGCCGGTGAAGGACGAGCGCAAGGAGCCGCCGCGCCCGCCGCCGCCCGCGCTGGCCGCGTACCCGCCGCCGCCGTGGGACCCGTACCGCCCGTTCGACCCGCTGCAGCACATGCGGTTCGCGCCGCTCGTGGAGGCGGCCATCCGCGCGGAGGAGGACCGCGCCAAGATGCTGAGCGCGTACGCGCACCACCAGCAGCTGAAGTCGAGCCCGCTGCTGCGGGGTGGGCTGGGCCACGCGGCGCTGGGCCCGCTGCACGCGCCGCTGGCCCCGCTGGCGCCTCTGGCCCCGCCGCTGGCGCCGCTCGCCCCCCTCGACCTGCTCAAGAAGGAGGAGCCGCGATGATAGCGACGCGGCGCCGAGCCGTCTGCCCCTGTACATAGAGTAGTGTGAACGACGTCGCGAGTGAGAGATCGGATGCGTGTCGTTTCGCGGTATCGGTTAGAGAATTATTTATTGTATCGTCGCTCGCCGGACGACGGCCGCTCGCGCGGCGGATGTGCAATATCGGACGAGGACCCTGGCGCTCGTCGCCGCCGGCCTGTACACTACTGCTTGTTTATTTACTTGGAAATATCTATCGAGTTGTTATTGTGACCATTATTAGTTAATTATACATCAAATTGCTGATTATGTGAAGGATAGGGTTATCGGAATCGCTATCGATATAATTATACATATTTATATATACTTATAAATAAAGTGTAAATATTAGTATGTAAATTAGTGTTATGATATAGAATTGGTTTATTTAACGTCATACAAAAGAAAAATCCCATAAATTATTATTGTATCGGGAGTTATAATTTACACTTCCGTTAAAAATCTCATAATGGTTTTTCGATTGTACCAGTGGAGTTTTATTTATTTATTTATACTCCTTAAATAGTGATCGTGATCCGTTAAACTGCAAAAATACAATCTGTTGACTAGCTAGTGGTTGATATTTCATTTTAATGCATTTAAAGTATGTGATATTATTGTAACACAAAATACATTTTGTCTGACTTCAAAGTAGTGTCTGTTGTCAAGTACTATAGGTCTAATTATTACGACAGTATGTTGAAATTTAATTATTAAATATCCATAACTTAGCTACAGTCATTTGAAATGTGAGCAATAAATCATGAATTAACTATTTGGCGAATATTATTGTTCATTCTTTGTGCCATTGAGTCAGACAAAATTGAATTAGGATCAGTAAAAAAGGCACATCAGATGATTGTCATATTTCTTGAAGGGCATGTCAGAAAATTGTATTATAGTTTACAAAATCATTCTGTATACTAAAAGGTAATGAAAGCTTGGTGCGATTCAGAAAATACCATTAAAACTTTTGATTTTTATACCAATCAGATTTTTTATCATCATTTCCCAATTATACCTCCAGCAAAGGAAAGGCCGGTTTCAGCGCGAGGCACATAAACAGCGGTCTCTCTAAAATACGGGTGCTGTGAAACGCTGTCTAAGGCTAGACACGTTTTATATATCGGACCGTCAGTCGACTAGACTAGCGTACTGTTAAATGGCGCCAGCCAACCGCGCTTTCGAATACACGATTGAAATCTTGATTGAGGCCTAATGCCTAAAACTTGTACTTTCATTAAGTCGGAAAATATTTCCATCACACTAACTTAATGTTTATTTATTCCGTTGATAACAACAGTTAAGAGGGCTTAAAAAGGTTTTTGAAAGTGGAACTCGAAATGGTAACAATCATACCAATTTTTGCTCGTGTTTTAGAAATTAGCAATTTTTGCTATGCTTATGATGCTATGGTAACTGAACTGACATACTCCCCAGCAGAGCCACCACATTGGAAACATTATTTATATAAAATGATGTATGTTATGCCGATATCGCTGTACGAGTAATAAGTACCTAGTTAATGAGAAAATAGACATCGATTGTGGCTCTGCTGGGGAGCATACTCTGGCAACGCCACTCGGAATAATAAAACCTGTTTTACTTATTGTGTTTATTTTAAGTAAAAGAAAGTCGCATTAGTTACACAACTTATATGAAGAGAACGGATGGACCAATTTTCACAAGGTATTGTGGGATTAGTTTCGATCCTGAAAAACAATAAGTATTGAAATATTTAAATTTATCGCTATCACTGATAGAATTATATTGACATGCTGTGCCGCAAAACCAGCACATAATAAACCGATCTGTTATATTTTAGAATGATGTACCTACGTCTAACGTCCCTAACGTACATTCGCCGTTAACGCTGTACGGGTAATAGGGTATGATAAAATAGGCATCGATAGTGGGTCAGCTGTGGAGCATATTCTCTTATCTCTAATTGTCTAAAAATAATTAAACCTCTTTTAAAAAACTCTCTTAGAAGCTTAAAATGACGCATTTTGCCTTCTATTTACAAGAAACTTTTTTTTTGTCGGTTTATGATGTCAAACTTACCTACACCAACAGTATACCTACCTACACTACACCATGAGTACGAATTAGCGTTAATAAAAGCGGGAAATTTTCTCTATTTTTTTTACATTCCCACGTTTTTATACAAGTTTTTTCGAAAGTTTTAAGAAAAATTATGACTGAAATATTTTATGTTTTTTATTAATAAAACGAAAAATTATGAAAGAAACGGAAAAATACAATAGGAAAACTATTGATGTTTTTTTATGGAATATTTTCATTATTTAGAATGTTTTTAACACTCAGTGTCATATTCGTATTCTTAAAAGATGAAATAAGAAACAACAAATTGCGCACGGGCGGGATTCGAACCAGCATCTTTCCGGCTAACCGGGCCAAATACTCTTCCAATTACCGTGCTGTATGTCGGTCCGATCGCGCGAAATTTCTGGTCTGTTATGGATACGTCTTTGCTTTACGTCACATCCATCTACCCGTCTTTCTATGCAACAGTTTATTTAGACACACATTGGTTTAACTAAAAAAAAATGTCACATTTTTTATTTTTTGTATGAGAATCGTAAAGCGGTTAACAGGATACATCTTTTTACCAAATTTCAACAGTGGAATGCATAGTTACAGAATAAAATGGCTGTGACATATGGACGGACAGACAGACAGACTTGACGAAACTATAAGGGTTCCGTTTTTTGCCATTGGCTACGGAACCCTAATATTAAACAATAACAACATAAAAAAATTTAAGCACTATATTGAACAGTAATAAAAAGTTGATTAACATCAGCTTACTTATTCCTGATACAGCATTAATTTTTTATCTGTTCTCGAAAAAAAAAAAACTTGACTCGAATTCACAATAAAACGCACATATCGCTATCCGTCAAATTGACAACACTGCCAACCAACAGAAATCCTTCGGTAGGTCAACTTTCGAATTTCTCTCAACTGAGTTGCCATGATTAAAGTCGAGTTGCAATCTGACATTTTTATTTTGAAAGTAGGAGAAATTTTGAAAAGTTTAGTTCGATCGAGGTTTTCTGGTAAAGATTCGAGGGCCCCCTGAGCTTGAGCCTAGCCCCTAGGTAGCTACGCCACTGCACTGGATTCAGCTTAGTCACAGACCTTTCAAATATACTCTACATTTTTTAATTATGCTACATTGTCTTATAATTGGCACACCAGACCAGACTGACACTGGAGATAGTTTAGCAAAATACTTTTTATATAAAAATAACATGAATCTTATGAAAGTGCTATGGTTTGGGTGATAATGCAACTTTCTTGTTTTCTTCAGACAAGAAAAACACCTCAAAGTGGCATTATCTCCCAAACTATGAGACCTTTATTTGATTCATGTTATTTTTATTTGAAAGGTCTATGGCTGAGCTATCACGAGTTTCAGTTTGGCACGCTCTTTTAAGGATACCCAGTATAAATGATCTGTTTCTATAGGGGTGGCTCTGCTGGGGAGTATTAATTGGTATGTATAGTTGTTATTGACTAGTTTCTGCTCAGATATTAAAGAAGTAATGAATGTTCTGATATTAATGGTAACTAGTAGTGTATGGAACTCATTGACATTTTAAACAGTTCAGAAGTATTTGGTCACTTCGTCTGCTCCAATATATCTGACGGCGACTGTACACGTTTTAGCTGTTCTCAACCTAGTTATTTTATCCCAGACCTATTTCTTCGTATAAAATCGATGTTTCTTTAGTCTTACACAGAAAGTTCTGCTTAGTACCTATTTACAATTAGGTATTATTAGTTTATTAGTGTAGCCAAGTACTTTAGTTAAGTAGGTTTCATTCCAGAAACTTAAATGAACCCATCTTGAAACTAAAGTCCGTTTTTCTTTGCTAGACGAGCTATGTAAACAATCATTTTATAACTTTTGTAATAATATCAGTGAATAAAAAAATCTATTCTATTGATTTGAAAATGTAAAGCTGTAAACATGCTGCTGATATTTTCGTTAACGTTCGTAAGTAGCAGCGTTGCCAGACGTCCCGATTTTTATATCAAAATTAAATGTCCCGCGCGGGACAGGCTCAGTCCCGCTTTCCGAAGCGTAAGTGGGCGATCAATGATATTGTTACAATAGATATCATTGTGGGTGATACAAACAAGTTTGTACTGGCCGCCCGCACGCGCGTAATAATACAGATAAGAGCGCGGGAGCACAGAAAATATAATAGTACTACGTACAGAAGGATCACTGTGCTAAGATGATATTTAAAGTAAAAGCCACTCTCGCAGCAACGCAATAAAGTGCAATTCACTTCACACGACTTTTATTCAAGATTGTTTCATCTCCAGATTATGTGTCTATTTCTAACGCGTAACGCTATCCCTGTTTCGCTGTCGCTTTGATTGTACACGCGTACGCGTAGGTACAACGCGCTTCAATAGTACATTATGATACAAGTGTGCTAAGTTGACCATTATATACAAGGCGATATTATGTGCGCACGAGCGAAAGCGAGTGCGCCATAAGAAAGCCGCGTATATAATGGTCACAGGCACACGCGTATCATACGACGTTTTTCAACACACTTGCGAGGAAAAAACAAGAATCTTCATTTACTAAGTTTTTAATTATTAAAACATTTAGTTAAAATACATTTCAGTCGATTTTGATGGCAAATACTTTCGCACCCGTTTTTTGGCTCGTTACGTATGTCCGGCGGAGTAAATAATAGGTTTTCTTCACTTGAAGTAGGCATTTTCATTAATATTAAACTTCTTAAATAATGTAAACTTCGTCACAGCCTACAATTATTATTTACGAAAAATGGCGCATTGTTTTTTTTTTCTTGCCGCGATACCGATGTTTGCGCAAGGCTTAGGCGCGAACTAGATTGGCCAAAAGCCAAGATTAAAAATGTAATAATTCGTGTTTAAAACACAAATCACAGAAAATGTTAAATGAGTTTGAGCTATTTTTTAGTAATAAATCTGGATTTACCATTTATTGAAATAAATATGTAGAAATAAATATGTTATTTTTCGCATAAATACTGTTTGTTGCTAAAATAAAAGTATAACCCGACTAAATTATATCGTTTCTTCTTCTTACTTACGACTTGGTACTAAGGTACAAACCTAAATTGGTCGGGTTAATAAACTAAAGACACTAGTGCAATAATATAATGAAAAAGCACGCGTGTTTAATATCTATGATTATGAGCCAAAAATTAGCAATTTTTGCTATGCTTATGATGCTATGGTAACTGAACTGACATACTCCCCAGCAGAGCCACCACATTGGAAACATTATTTATATAAAATGATGTATGTTATGCCGATATCGCTGTACGAGTAATAAGTACCTAGTTAATGAGAAAATAGACATCGATTGTGGCTCTGCTGGGGAGCATACTCTGGCAACGCCACTCGGAATAATAAAACCTGTTTTACTTATTGTGTTTATTTTAAGTAAAAGAAAGTCGCATTAGTTACACAACTTATATGAAGAGAACGGATGGACCAATTTTCACAAGGTATTGTGGGATTAGTTTCGATCCTGAAAAACAATAAGTATTGAAATATTTAAATTTATCGCTATCACTGATAGAATTATATTGACATGCTGTGCCGCAAAACCAGCACATAATAAACCGATCTGTTATATTTTAGAATGATGTACCTACGTCTAACGTCCCTAACGTACATTCGCCGTTAACGCTGTACGGGTAATAGGGTATGATAAAATAGGCATCGATAGTGGGTCAGCTGTGGAGCATATTCTCTTATCTCTAATTGTCTAAAAATAATTAAACCTCTTTTAAAAAACTCTCTTAAAAGCTTAAAATGACGCATTTTGCCTTCTATTTACAAGAAACTTTTTTTTTGTCGGTTTATGATGTCAAACTTACCTACACCAACAGTATACCTACCTACACTACACCATGAGTACGAATTAGCGTTAATAAAAGCGGGAAATTTTCTCTATTTTTTTTACATTCCCACGTTTTTATACAAGTTTTTTCGAAAGTTTTAAGAAAAATTATGACTGAAATATTTTATGTTTTTTATTAATAAAACGAAAAATTATGAAAGAAACGGAAAAATACAATAGGAAAACTATTGATGTTTTTTTATGGAATATTTTCATTATTTAGAATGTTTTTAACACTCAGTGTCATATTCGTATTCTTAAAAGATGAAATAAGAAACAACAAATTGCGCACGGGCGGGATTCGAACCAGCATCTTTCCGGCTAACCGGGCCAAATACTCTTCCAATTACCGTGCTGTATGTCGGTCCGATCGCGCGAAATTTCTGGTCTGTTATGGATACGTCTTTGCTTTACGTCACATCCATCTACCCGTCTTTCTATGCAACAGTTTATTTAGACACACATTGGTTTAACTAAAAAAAAATGTCACATTTTTTATTTTTTGTATGAGAATCGTAAAGCGGTTAACAGGATACATCTTTTTACCAAATTTCAACAGTGGAATGCATAGTTACAGAATAAAATGGCTGTGACATATGGACGGACAGACAGACAGACTTGACGAAACTATAAGGGTTCCGTTTTTTGCCATTGGCTACGGAACCCTAATATTAAACAATAACAACATAAAAAAATTTAAGCACTATATTGAACAGTAATAAAAAGTTGATTAACATCAGCTTACTTATTCCTGATACAGCATTAATTTTTTATCTGTTCTCGAAAAAAAAAAAACTTGACTCGAATTCACAATAAAACGCACATATCGCTATCCGTCAAATTGACAACACTGCCAACCAACAGAAATCCTTCGGTAGGTCAACTTTCGAATTTCTCTCAACTGAGTTGCCATGATTAAAGTCGAGTTGCAATCTGACATTTTTATTTTGAAAGTAGGAGAAATTTTGAAAAGTTTAGTTCGATCGAGGTTTTCTGGTAAAGATTCGAGGGCCCCCTGAGCTTGAGCCTAGCCCCTAGGTAGCTACGCCACTGCACTGGATTCAGCTTAGTCACAGACCTTTCAAATATACTCTACATTTTTTAATTATGCTACATTGTCTTATAATTGGCACACCAGACCAGACTGACACTGGAGATAGTTTAGCAAAATACTTTTTATATAAAAATAACATGAATCTTATGAAAGTGCTATGGTTTGGGTGATAATGCAACTTTCTTGTTTTCTTCAGACAAGAAAAACACCTCAAAGTGGCATTATCTCCCAAACTATGAGACCTTTATTTGATTCATGTTATTTTTATTTGAAAGGTCTATGGCTGAGCTATCACGAGTTTCAGTTTGGCACGCTCTTTTAAGGATACCCAGTATAAATGATCTGTTTCTATAGGGGTGGCTCTGCTGGGGAGTATTAATTGGTATGTATAGTTGTTATTGACTAGTTTCTGCTCAGATATTAAAGAAGTAATGAATGTTCTGATATTAATGGTAACTAGTAGTGTATGGAACTCATTGACATTTTAAACAGTTCAGAAGTATTTGGTCACTTCGTCTGCTCCAATATATCTGACGGCGACTGTACACGTTTTAGCTGTTCTCAACCTAGTTATTTTATCCCAGACCTATTTCTTCGTATAAAATCGATGTTTCTTTAGTCTTACACAGAAAGTTCTGCTTAGTACCTATTTACAATTAGGTATTATTAGTTTATTAGTGTAGCCAAGTACTTTAGTTAAGTAGGTTTCATTCCAGAAACTTAAATGAACCCATCTTGAAACTAAAGTCCGTTTTTCTTTGCTAGACGAGCTATGTAAACAATCATTTTATAACTTTTGTAATAATATCAGTGAATACAAAAATCTATTCTATTGATTTGAAAATGTAAAGCTGTAAACATGCTGCTGATATTTTCGTTAACGTTCGTAAGTAGCAGCGTTGCCAGACGTCCCGATTTTTATATCAAAATTAAATGTCCCGCGCGGGACAGGCTCAGTCCCGCTTTCCGAAGCGTAAGTGGGCGATCAATGATATTGTTACAATAGATATCATTGTGGGTGATACAAACAAGTTTGTACTGGCCGCCCGCACGCGCGTAATAATACAGATAAGAGCGCGGGAGCACAGAAAATATAATAGTACTACGTACAGAAGGATCACTGTGCTAAGATGATATTTAAAGTAAAAGCCACTCTCGCAGCAACGCAATAAAGTGCAATTCACTTCACACGACTTTTATTCAAGATTGTTTCATCTCCAGATTATGTGTCTATTTCTAACGCGTAACGCTATCCCTGTTTCGCTGTCGCTTTGATTGTACACGCGTACGCGTAGGTACAACGCGCTTCAATAGTACATTATGATACAAGTGTGCTAAGTTGACCATTATATACAAGGCGATATTATGTGCGCACGAGCGAAAGCGAGTGCGCCATAAGAAAGCCGCGTATATAATGGTCACAGGCACACGCGTATCATACGACGTTTTTCAACACACTTGCGAGGAAAAAACAAGAATCTTCATTTACTAAGTTTTTAATTATTAAAACATTTAGTTAAAATACATTTCAGTCGATTTTGATGGCAAATACTTTCGCACCCGTTTTTTGGCTCGTTACGTATGTCCGGCGGAGTAAATAATAGGTTTTCTTCACTTGAAGTAGGCATTTTCATTAATATTAAACTTCTTAAATAATGTAAACTTCGTCACAGCCTACAATTATTATTTACGAAAAATGGCGCATTGTTTTTTTTTTCTTGCCGCGATACCGATGCTTGCGCAAGGCTTAGGCGCGAACTAGATTGGCCAAAAGCCAAGATTAAAAATGTAATAATTCGTGTTTAAAACACAAATCACAGAAAATGTTAAATGAGTTTGAGCTATTTTTTAGTAATAAATCTGGATTTACCATTTATTGAAATAAATATGTAGAAATAAATATGTTATTTTTCGCATAAATACTGTTTGTTGCTAAAATAAAAGTATAACCCGACTAAATTATATCGTTTCTTCTTCTTACTTACGACTTGGTACTAAGGTACAAACCTAAATTGGTCGGGTTAATAAACTAAAGACACTAGTGCAATAATATAATGAAAAAGCACGCGTGTTTAATATCTATGATTATGAGCCAAAAATTGGTGGAATAAAGACGTCGTTATGAGCAAGTGTGTTGAAAAATAATATTATAGTCTAGGAACTAGCACATTTCTTGACTGTGTTCTATCGGCGAAAGTAATTGATAGTGTCAGCTTTCATTAATTATTAAAAGAAGTGTTTACTCTTTCTAAGTATTTTGTACAAAATTAGTGTTAACCGTGACATGCTGTTGTCCGTACTTAACTATAAAAAAAAAAAATGTGATGGGCGGGACGGTGCTAGGGGCGAAGAAAAATTCGCCGGTCCGGGTCTGCTAGTAGTATATATAATCCTATAGTTAAACCACATATGTATAGACTATCTCATTGAGATGCAGGGCTTAGCCGCTACAACTAATATAAAAAAAATCAAACTTCTCAAAATAAAGTATTAGGAAAAAAGCGCGGGAATCGTTGTTGTAGGCGGGTGTTTTTTCTGGTTTCTGAGATTTTATTTATTTTTAAAGTGATATTTGGTTCAGATAAGTAGTGGAGTGTATTTATTTAGGTTTATTTATTATTATATATTTGTTTTTATTGTTTTTGGCAGTGATTCGGTAAGTTTCTTACCTTTTCATTTGGCTGCATGAACGACGCAGACGAGCCTGGGGGTCCTTTGGGCCCCCAGGTTTCGTATAATGTTACTATAGATAATACGTACTCAGGATTAGACACAGAAGGCTCTTTTACAGATAGCTCAGAGCATCATCCTACTATAAAAGCGAAGCGAAAACGCTCAGCACCCAAGTACTGTAAACATTGTAACAGATTTAGGAAGCGTCATCATAAATCTTCTACTTCGACACCGGTTAATGAGTGTGATGAATGTAATTGTGAGGAGCAAACAAATATATTTATTAAAAAACGTCAACAGCCAGATAACACCAATCCAAACAATTTACAGTCATCTACACCTGTACCCAAATCTCTGCCTGTGCCATGCCCATCTAATTCAATTGATGTTGATATACCTCTAGAACAAACTTCTCAGCGCTCGTCGGTAGCTAGGAATCTTTACCAGGCTTCAGACGTGGCCCCTTACATTATTCACATTCAAAAAGAACAGTTGTCTAGTAATGATAATACTGCAATTCATCCTGTTACTCTTGGTTTCTTCTTGCAAAAACACAATTTCAAAAACATTATAAATGGCAGTCTAAAACGCATAGGTAGGAACAGGGCATCCATATCTTTCTCGAACCACGTAGATGCTAATTCGTTTTTAAATAATGATATTTTGGGCCGTAATAAATACAAAGCTTTTATCCCAACATCAAATGTGACACGCATGGGTATAGTAAGGGGTGTTCCAACATCTTGGACTGATGATGAAGTCATGCAGAATATTTCTGTTCCTGTAGGCTGTGGCAATATATTGAAGATGAGACGACTCAAAAGGAAAAATGTAGGCAAAGAAAAAGTTGAATATGTTCCAATAGAGACAGTGGTACTGACATTTGACGGACAAGTACTTCCCAAGAGAGTTTTCATGTGCTATAATTCACTCCCCGTTGATTTATACATTTATCCAACTATACAATGTTACCAGTGTTGTAAGTATGGACACATTAAAAGCCAATGTAGATCCCTCCCTAAATGTTTTAAATGTGGTCAGGACCACTCAGGTGACACTTGTTCAGTTGAAGAAGATTTTGTGAAATGCTGTTTGTGTAGTGGCTCTCACTTTGCAACCAGCAAAAATTGCCCTGAGTTCTCTCGTCAAAAGTTGATTAAGGAGTCGATGGCTAAGAAGTGCATTTCTTATTCTGAAGCAGTAAAACTGCATCCTGCAATTGGTAAATCTTATGCTGATGTTCTTACATCAGTTTCTCCTGGTCCATCTAATTCCAGAGTTTTAGGAAGTCAGTCCAGTAGTATTTCAAATGGTCATTCATATAAGAAAACTGTATTTCTAAAGCCTAGACACCCACCTACTTTAAAATATGGGTATGATAAGGCAGCTCATGATTCATTAACTAAAGATTATAACATAAATTTTTCATCAACTGGTACTGCTTATAAAGAAAAGAATTCAAACAATGACTCTTTATTATCAGACATGATGTCTGTAAAAGAACTTATTATTACTCTTATCAACTCATTATCTCATTATAATGCAAACTTTATACCGCCCAACGTTGCCTCATCTCCGAATAGTGTAAATGATAAAAATATTTCACATGAAAATAGTTCTAATAGTATTACTTTGAATAACAATGCAATCTGTGGTAATTCAGTGGAATTGCCGCAGTATAATTAGTAAGAAACCCGACTTATTTTACTTAATTAATAAATACAACCCTTTGGCCATTTCTCTTCAAGAGACATGGCTCAAGCCTGGTGGCTGTTTTAAGGTGGCAGGCTATGCTTGCTTAAGAGAAGATAGATCTGATGGTTATAGCGGGGTTGCCCTGCTAATTAAACACTCTATGCCTTTTCAACATATCTCTATACCTGTACATAGTCCAGATTACTCTATTATTGCTGCCAGTATTAATGGTATTTGTTTTGTATCTATTTATATTCCACACCCATCTACTGCTCTGTATAATGAGATTCTATGTACTATTCTGCCTTCTCTTCCCAAACCGTTTTTAATTATGGGAGATTTTAACGCGCAACACGAGTCCTGGGGCAGCCAACCCTCTAATTATTATGGTTCAAAAATTTTAGACTTTTTAGATATAAATAATCTTTGCTTGTTAAACACCGGTGAACCAACTCGTCGTACTCGTTGTAGTGAAGGTCTAAGCGCTCCAGATTTATCAATTTGTTCTCCATCTCTAGCATCTTCTTTAACCTGGCATATCCTCCCCTCATCTTACGGTAGTGACAACTATCCACTTATTATTACTTTGCCTTTCAACGAAAAAGCTTCTGCTGTCCGTCCACCTCGTTTGAAGTATCAATTAGCTAATGCTGATTGGAAACTTTTCAAAGAAAAGGTAGATGAAAGAATTGAGTCTCTCCCTCCCTTAGTATTAAGCAATTCAAATCACACTAACTGTGCAGAATCGCTTAGTCAAATTTTATTGGAAGTTGCCGATAGTATTTTTCCTATTAAAAAAAGTCATAGTCGACGCATTCCTCCTCCTCCATGGTGGGACAAAGAATGTGCGGAAGCTATTAGAAAGAGAAAGGAGGCTGAACGAGCTTATAGAGTGTTTACAAGTTCTGAAAATCTTGACATTTTATCACTTCATATTAACTCTACTAGAAAGTTATTTAAGCAAAAGAAATGGGAGGGATGGAAGACATTTTGTTCATCTATCTCACCTGATGTATCTCCTTCTGAAGTTTGGAAAAATATCCGTAGATACAGATCTTGTTTTCGAGAAAGTACTCCACCATTCTTACATGACTCTATAGCTGATAGCTTCTTAGACAAATTGGCTCCACCTACTGTTCCACATATGGATTTAGTACTTCATGAACTAAACTATCCCATTACAGATAGCCTCACAGAGCTTAATTCTCCTTTTACGCTTTCGGAGTTGAAAGGTGTGCTATCATATGTCAAAGATTCAGCACCAGGCATTGATGGAGTCCCGTATTCTTTTTTCGTTAACTTGAGTGATTCTTGTCTTGCCTATTTTCTAGCTATAGTAAACTCTATTATTATTAATGGAAGCATGCCTACTTCATGGAAGACTCAGGAAATTATTCCAATTAAAAAACCAAATGCTGCATCGGGTAATGCCTCTTCATATCGTCCTATTGCCTTATCATCGGTACTTCACAAACTTGCAGAACACTTAGTTAAAAATAGACTGGAATGGTTTCTAGAAAATAAGGGTTTGTTATCATCTAGTCAGTATGGTTTTAGGAAAGGAAAGAGCACAATGGATAGTTTAGGAATCTTTACTACCGATATTCGGCTAGCTTTTACATCGAATAAGTCTCTCCTTGCGGCTTTCCTTGATATAAAATCCGCATACGATTCGGTAGACCTAACTATACTAAAAAGTAAACTCATTAAATTACAAATTCCACTTATCTTGGTAAATTTTATTATTAATTCTTTATCTGGAAGATTTATAAGGGTTTCGACACAAGAGTCACGAACACTGACTCGAATTTTATGGAGAGGGATACCACAAGGATCCGTTTTGAGTCCCTTGCTTTATAATGTGTACACTTATGACCTAGATTCTGTTTTAGGAGATAAAGTTAATATTTTACAATACGCTGACGATTTACTTCTTTATATTTCCGGATTTTCTGTTAATCAATTATGTCACAGCTTAACTTCTGCGTTAAACTCTCTCAAAACTTGGTTAGACAATAATGGATTAACATTGTCCGTTGAAAAAAGCTCTGTGGTTCTTTTTAGTAGGATGCAAATGCCTCCTCCAGTTTATGTATATTATGATAACGCCAATATTCCGACATGTAAAGAAGCTAAGTTTTTAGGTATGATTTTGGATAGTAAACTATCTGGAGTTTCTCATTGTTATTACATAACTGCTAAATGTGAACGATTGTTAAATATTCTTCGTTGCTTATCTGGAGTCTGGTGGGGAGCTCACCCATCAACTCTTAAACTCCTCTATAATGCTTTAATACGCAGTGTTCTTGATTATGGTTCCTACTTCTTGGAACCTTGTAATATGGTGGGCCTTAAGAAATTAGATAGTATCCAGTCAAAAGCTCTTCGCATTGTATCTGGGGCAATGAAATCATGTCCGATAAACGCTTTACAGGTAGAATGCGTCGAACCACCGCTTAGTTTGCGCCGTCAATTTCTATGCGACAAATATTTATTCCGGGCTCTGCAATTTAGGAATCACCCTCTCTTTTTCAAACTGCAATCATTATCAAATCTCATAGAAAACTCACCCTATTGGGCTCACAAAAGGCTACCTTGTTTAGTTTTGAGTTTCCGCAAATTCATGTCTCTTCAAGCACCTACGCATAGATCCCTTTCACTTCCAATTTTTTCTGTATCTTTTGATTCTGTTATTTTATCGCCTGAAATTAAATATGACCTAGATATTCCGAAAAAGTCATATTCTGGTAACAAAAACTTTAACTTCATCATCAATAACAGCTGGCCTGACTGGCATCATATTTACTGTGATGCATCTAAAAAAGGTAATGATGGCATTGTCGGGGTTAGTCTTTATCACCATCAGTATGGTGTTGTTGAAAAAATAAAACTACCACCTGAAACATCTGTTTTTACTGGTGAATGTTATGGCATATTTAAAGCGATAGAGTATGTCCATCTTGCTAAACTTAGGAAAACCATTATATTTATAGATTCCAAGAGTGCCTTACAGGCCTTGGAAAGATTTCCATTTAAATGTAATATTCAATATCCTGTCATTATTCAGTGTAGAGACTTACTTTTTAAGTGTAATTTATTGGGGCTCAAAATAACATTTGCTTGGATTCCAAGCCACACTAATATTTTTGGAAACGAAAAAGCTGATCAGTTGGCTAAACAGGCTATTGATGATGGAGATTTGTATCCATATAAGATTTTTTGTCACGACCTTATTGCTCTTCCCAAGAATCATTTACTCGATTCTTGGGCAATAGATTGGGAACGCAGTAGTCTTAGTAAAGGCAAATGGTATAAGGCTATTCAACCTGCTATACCTATTAAACCATGGTTTGCCAAAATGAAGCTTGGAAAGATTCCTAGCTGCAACTTAATTCGCATGAGAATTGGTCATGTCTGTGTCCCTAAACATCTTTACAGGTTACACATCGTAGCTTCTGATTTATGTGAGTGTGGTACAGATATAGGAGATTTAAACCATCTTTTTTTCAGTTGCCCTTTGTATGACCATTCCTGTTTGTTTGAAAACTTGAGATCCCTCCATATTCCTTTTCCTACTTCTATAGTTTGTCTGTTAGCTATGAATAATTTTAATGTATATAATATTCTATCTTTATTTATGACTATCAATAATATTAAAATTTAATTAGCTTTGATATACCTTTATTGATTACTCCCAACTTTCCTGATCCTATCTTCCAAATTTCCGTTCCGTTGCACTCATTCCTTTATATTCCCATACGATTCCTTACCTTTTTATTCATCGCCGTGGCTGACGCACAAACCGTGCATGCCATAACAAGAAAAAAAAAAAAAAAAAAAAAAAAAAGTATTAGAAGTAATACATAGAAACCAAATTAATGAACATTGAAAAAACTTATGAATATTCGGGTGCGCGAGTCGGACTCGCGCACTGAGGGTTCCGTGAAAACTTTAATTGAATTAGGGAATCCCACTTACTTCCACTTAGCTATAAAATACCACAATATTCTGTTGACAGCAAATATAACTTTGTTTTTCATAGTGTTTGTATGAAGAACAAAGTCATGTTTGCGGTAGTTGAAAATGTGCTTTAGCTCAAAAACTACCAGTTCGATTCCGTTCAAACCTTAATTTCGTTGAAAGTATTTGTTAAGCTCTACATTATATATATTTTTCAAAATTTACACTCGCTTAGTTTAGAAGTTAGAGGACGCCCATTTTACTACTTTGGAAGCGTCTATCTATCAATCGTAAGACTTTAAAAGAAAATGATTTTAGAAACCACTTTGTCATATTAATACCTCAACACCCGAGCGGTCGCATGCGACCGCATAACAATAGAATACCTATTGTGTCTCGTTCACATACGCTTGAGGGATTAAACGATCTACCTATCAATAGACACCCACACGCATAGGTTTGGCAAAAATAAAAAAACGGTTTTAGTTTCATGTATGGCCCCCCATACATGAAACTAAAGCCCCCCATTAAATATCATTATTTTTATTTTTTACCCGCGACGGAAAGGAGAACGTATAAGCGTTTAGGGTGAGAGGAAGTTTGTGTGTTTGTGTGCGCAAACGAATGGTCTCATGGTTCTCCAGAACGGCTTGACCGATTGACATGAAGTTTTCTGCAATTGATATGTGACCGCGTGTGGGGTGCTTGAATAATAAACACGTAGTAAAAGTCTCCAAGATCTTCTCCAATAGTTTTATTCCAACAAAATAGCACAAAGATAGGGCACAAAGTGAGAGTAAGTACAAACAGAGCTCGCTTTTATACAAATCATTAAAAAAAGTAAAAACTGACTTTAAAACCAAAATGCACTAAAAGTCTGAAATAAACTCTTCACCATTGAAAGGAAAGGAATCCGTTTTACGCAAACAATTTCTTTTTGGATTCGGTGCTGTGATAGTTGATGCTTGATGGTCAAAGTAATGGCACCGACTCCAAAAAGAAATTGTTTGCGTAAAACGGATTCCTTTCCTTTCAATGGTGAAGAGTTTATTTCAGACTTATTAGTGCATTTTGGTTTTGAAGTCGGTTTTTACTTTTTTTTAAAGTTTATTTTATTTCTTCATTTTTAGTGATTACATAAGAAGGGGGGGGGGGGGAGTTGCACCTTATGATTCCATTTTTTTAAGAAGCTACTAATTACCTATCATAAGTTTCGTCATTATAATTACTGAACTCATAAGCGTTAAGGAGTTTCACCATCAGCTCAGCCCCACAAGATGTTGACTATCAGACGTAACAACACGTCAACATTAAGATTCTAGTAAACAAACACTATACGTGCCTTTAAAATTTGAGGGTTTCCCTTGGTTACACCAAGATCCCATCATCAGATCCCAAAATGAAAAAAATGGGACCAACTAGAAGGTACACCCTCTAAGTAGGCGAAAAAATTTTTCGTTTCGGTCGACAAACGACTGAGATATGAGGTAACAAACATACAAAAAAAAAACATACAGTTGAATTGATAACCTCCTCCTTTTTTGAAGTCGGTTAAAAACCCTGAACCACGGTAGGAAAACAGTGGGGACGACATCCGTTTCCATATATGAACATTTACTATAATATTTATTTGTAGGGATAAACAATGTGCTAATTAAATATATAAATTCATTAATTATTTAGTTATTCATCGTAATGAATTAAGTAAGCCTATTAGATTATTATTTTAATAGTTAAAATAAATCTAACCTCCACCAACCAATCAGAGTCAACTTCCTTTTGGCGGCAAAATGAACATTTGTTATACGGCAAACATAAGAATCTAATAAGTGTCCCAATAATCTTTAAATAATCAATTTACAATTAATAAAATATTATTACAATAATAATATAATCTAAAGATTAATCCAAAATATTCTTATATCATAGCCAAGTTACGTTTAACATGGTGGACTCTTCCGGCATTTCCCTAACAAACGTTCGCGGGTGTTAATCTTCCAAATAAGAAAACTGGAATTATGTCTATGGTTTGTCTATGGGTCAATATGTGAAATTTTACGCATTCCTCGTCCCTCCCTCACCTGAACCTTCCCCTTAGACACCCGCTACTTGTCAAACAAATGTCAAAGAAACGAAAATTCCGGCCGTTAATAATATTACTGTACAAGTTTAGATCGAGTGAAGTTCTGCGTTGATTTATTTCCGTAACTTATCCTCTCAAGCTGTATCAGTAATCTTGTTTCACCATGTTCAACGTGTGCTGTGTGCCGGGGTGCGGCAGTAGACGAGGAAGTGTGAAATTATTTAAGTTCCGAAAAACTGAGATAGGACTCCAAAATTGGCTTAAATGTCTTCCTAGCGAAGCGTTTGGCGAAGTGCGTAACTTGAGTTACAGTGTGTTTCAAAACCTTTACGTTTGTGAAAAACATTTCGAAAAGAGATTTATCTCTAGTGCTGGTTCCAAGCCATATCTCCGGTTGGGTGCCTATCCATCATTGTTCACGGACATTGAAATCGCCAGTGGGCTTCCCAGGAGCCTTTCAAATGAAAATAGTAAGTAGAGTGACTAGATTTGAGATTTGATATTGTGTGATTTAGGTGTTTTACATCCCATCATTATGTAGAATTTTCCTGTCACTGTGAAGGTGAATTCTCCTATAAACATGTTTCATTGTGTCATTAAAAATTTTATGTAACATAATTTTATTTGCCTTCTTACCCAGTAAAGAACTGCAACTCATTATCATACATATCATTGGTGAATCGTGTTATTTAACCTGCAATGCGTGGTGCCGGCAGAGTAGAATAGCACCATGCCATATCTGCCCGTGGGAGTCTCAGAAGGCGACCAAGGGCTTATCCGAGAGGTGGGCAGCAGCGCCTCCCCTAAAGACAACACAGTCTCTACAAACACTGCGGTCACCAACGCGATTGCCCAGCATGGTGGCAATGGGCAAAACCCTCTTTCTTGGAGGAGGCTTATGTCCAGCAATAGACTGTAGTAGGCTGATGATACCGGCTTTTGTGAATATTTGTGCACAAGTGATTTTGTATTTGTCTACCCCCGGAATAACAGACATAATAGAAAATGTATAGTCTCAACTGGTAATATCAACTTAATTGCAATAATTTGTTTTAGGAAATTACAGTGAAGCTGACCACAATTATTGTAAAGTTCAACATTGTGATCACAATTACTGCAAAGATGATCCAGGGAACTCAGGAGCTTCATTATCTGGTAAGAATTATGTTAATAAGATTTTATTAGAACCTGATGGTTTATTCAGCTACTTAAGTTATTTATTCAGTCTTTTTGCTTTGTCATGTAAGTGGTCAACATGTCACCAACCCTGATGTCAGAGTTATTGAGCTGTAAAAAATCTTTGAAATGGCTCATGTAATGACTACTTTTGTAGATATTTAGTTACCCGGACCAACATCTTAATGTGCATTCTGAAGCACAGAATCATTGGTGAATCGTGTTATTTAACCTGCAATGTGTGGTGCCGGCAGAGTAGAATAGCACTTTACTTTATTAATACTTATGACAATATTTAGTTTGACAGGTCATCGAGTAGTAGTGTTAAAACTCGTAAAATACTGACTCTAGACTACTAGTGTCGTACTTTACGTATTGCAGTTTGGTAATTAGAGTACTTGGTACTTTTCGAGTTTGTCACTTTGCGAAGTTGGTACTATGCGTAATTGGAGTTTTGCGTATTTGGACATTTGCGTTCGTTGGCAGAATGCGTATTTGGTACTATGCGTCGAAAGGATTTAAAACGCTGGGACACAAGCAAACATCGGAATGAGTTTCAAATAAAATTGCAGTAGAATTTACTGATTAAACTTAATTACTTTTTGTTTTAGGTTCCAGTTTGAACCCTGCTTCAAGTAGTTCATCATTGCTTCACCAAACTACTGGACTGGGTGAGTACTAGTGATGCAATGAATATGAATATTTGTATTCGCCGAATATCAGCTACTTACCAAATATTTGTATTTACAGAATATGAATAGGATAGAATCTTTTATTTCTTATAAAACCTTCTTACCTACAATATAAAAAACCTAAGATTGTCAGTATAAAATAAGTCAAATAAAAAATTAAAACATAGTTATCGCATATTCAAAAATCAAGTCATGTCTAGAATTTACCTTTACCCGTTGAGCCCCATTGTGACCGATTGGTACTAGATACAATAAATTTTCTACTGTGCCTGTTATTCTGGGGCTAGGCAAATTAAATTGCTTATTCCTCAATACTTACTTTATACTTGTTCATTCCAGATATTGATATGCAACCATCTACATCAGGCTTGTCAACAAAACCAGACGAAGGCTTATCAAAAACAGGTGAGGGACTTCATTGTGAAATATTTTTTTTAAAAGTTTCTTCTTCTTTAGGGTATGGAAGTAACAAGTAATTTTGATATAGTATGTTGGAGTGGACAACTCTCTAATCTCTCTACTTTGAGCAGTCTAGTTTAGCAAGAGCACTTCAAGCTTGACACTTATTGTATGCAATGCCCACGCACTGTAAACCAGAGCTAGGCTTAAATTGATCTTGGCTGCACCACATGCTGTACTACATTATCTCCTTGTGAAAAGGGATGATGACAATTTTATTGATAGGTAATTAATTAGGTATTTATTTGTTTGCAGATAATGCAGAATCAAAATTATTGACAACACCAAAGAGAAAAACTAGAAGTCATTTGGTGCATAGTACACAGTCGCTCACACCAAATTGTAAAAAGTTGTACAGAGAATATAAGCGATCTCAGAAACAATTAGATTTTCATAAAAGAGCGAAGAAGGCATTGAAATTTTCCAAAGGCAAGTCATTTTTGGAAATCACGAAGGATATTAATCCTTTAGCGAAAAAAATTTTATTTATGCAAATTCGCCAGTGTAAGAAAAAAGATAAAGGAAGAAGATTTACAGATGAGGAAAAATTGGTATCTTTGTGCATTTTTAAGCAGAGCCCAAAATGCTACAGATTTCTTCAAAAAATCTTCATTCTTCCATCCAAACAGACCTTAAATAAGTTTACTGCTGCATTAAATATTGAAACTGGAGTCAATTCTCAAATTTTCAATGCTATAAAACAGGAGGTAAATATAATTACATTTACTACCAGCATCTTTACTATTAATATTATTTGAATTTTATGGTAAAGGAAACAGCTCTATAAGACATGAGTACTTAGTACTTGCAATGTTACCAATATTATTGCTTTGTTTTCAGGTAAATACTTGGGAAGAGAATAAAAAGTATTGCTCCATTTTATTCGACGAGGTGGCCCTGGAGCCTGGTGTAACTTACGACAAAAATAAACTGCATTGATGGATTTGTAGAACTTGATCATAAAACTAATGAGTTTGCCGATCATGCACTTGTGTTCATGTTAAGAGGAGCACTACACAAATGGCAACAACCAATTACCTTCTATTTTTGCAAAGGTGCAACAGCATCAGAAAAGCTAAAAGTGATAATAAAAACTGTTGTTGCTGCCGTTATTAAAACGGGATTGGTTCCAGTTGCTCTTGTGTCTGACCAAGGCACAGCGTTCCAGTCAGCTCTTAAAATGCTACAGGAGGAAACCAGAATGGAGCAAATTTGTAGTGGCCAAGAAACTGGTATGTTCAAGATGTGAATTCATAACATTAACATTAATCAATTTCCTCTCTTTGGTGAATGAGTAAATGGGTCTAGCATTTTTATGTTTAGATTTGTGCTTTAATTTTGTTATTCTTCAGTAATTATGTCTTATCATTATCATTTTATTTTCTTAAGTATCTATCTAAGAGGCCTTGTTGTAGAACATCAAAAATATTTTTTTCCATGTGCCCTAGTTAAGTTGCAAGCTGTAGGCACCTGATTATACTGATAAACATTGCATTTTTTATCTGTTTCAGATGATGGTGTTATTGTAATAAATAATACCAAATTACATGTTATATTCGACCCGCCACACCTGCTCAAAGGCTTACGAAATAACTTTTTGACAAAGAACATAAAGTTTAAAGGCAAGATCTGCAAATGGAGTGACATTGTAGATGTTTATAAGACTGACTGCAACCATGCACAGATGCGGCTCTTGCACAAGTTAAATGACGAACATGTCATACCAGAAAAGATAAAAAAAATGAAGGTATTTAATATTGCTATCCTTTGGAAATTTTCCATGTAATTCATTAAATAAATAAAAATTCTCGGACAATTCACACAGTGCCATCTAGCCCTAAACTAAACAAAGCTGGTACTACAGGTGCCAGACAGCTGATATACATTTTTTATTTTTTTTGTAAATGCATAACATAATATTGTATACACCACCCAGACTCAACACAAAACTTTGAAAATTATGTTTGGCGGAAATTAAACCTATCCATCTGGGCTATCGAGTCAGTCAGTCATATTATACGTCATTACCTGGGTGACCAGGTTAGACTCGTATGAAAAAATAGATTTTCCCAGAAATGAGATTTTTCTCAGACATGACACCTAGCTAGATCGATTTTTCGTCCCCTTAAACCGCCATATTGAAAATTTCATCAAAATCGTTACAGCCGTTTTCAAGAAGTCATTTACAAATATACCTATATATTTCCAAATATATAATAAAATAAATATTATAGTAAACCCTGGATGAGGCCTACGTCCAGCATTGGACTGCAATAGGCTGATAAGGATAAGGATTGTAAATATTATATTTACAAACATAATAATACAGTTTTGGCATTAACTTTACGTATACATTGTATTGCTTGTTTCAGGTGAAAAACTGTACGCGAGTATTTAGCAAAACCATGGCTGCTACTTTGTCTTATACGGCTCAGTTTGGTAAGTTGTTCTAAGTTATAATTTAACTAAATGTTTCACTTTGATAATTATAAATTAACTAATTTTGTTGCTTTATTTACAGCTAAATACGCTAACGGAGAAGAAGTCAGTGGTACAATTACAAATACCGCGGAAGTTGTCTCTTTTTTTGACGACTTGTTCGACTCCGTGAATGGCTCCAGCTGCAACCACAAGAAAAATAAGGGGAAGGCGTTGAGAAATGCTGTGACAAAGACATCACAACATCACCAATTTTGGCTACAAGCTATTTCTGAGTTAGAGAAACTGAAATTTGTTGATAATAATGGTAAGGAAACGTCGGTACCTTCAGTAAAAAATTTCATAGCAACTTTAAAAAGTTACCAAAAACTGTGGCAATTTTTCGAATCGAAAGGTATTAAAATTATGCGCACGCGATATTTCAATTCAGACCCAATTGAAAATTTCTTTGGACAAGTGCGGGCATATAATTTTAGAAATAATAATCCAGATTGCCACATGTTTAAGTGTACATTTAAAACTTTGTTAATTACTCGACTTATTCAATTTCATTCGAATACTTTTAATTGTGAAGAGGATTCAGGTGAACTACTTCTAAGATTTCAGGCCTTATTTTCAAAATCGCTGTCTCAGACCACAGAACAAAGTCAGCACAGCCATCATAACATAATAGTGTCACCTGAATCCTCTGAAGAATTCAGTAGATTAGCAAGCCAGGAAAGACTGAATGTGCATTCACAGGTCTACACTACGGGGTGGGTAGTAACTAAAATTACAAAATTTTTCAAAAATGGTGATTGTATAAAGTGCAAAGAAAATTTACTGTCAAAAGAAAAAGAAAGTATCCACAAATGGATCTCGTTCAGAGAATATAAATCTATTAATAAAAATAAGCTTACTTACCCATCAGAACAGGCAGCAAGATTATTTCGTTATATTACCAAGGAGGCAAATGAATATCTGGAAAACCAACCGCAAAACGATAAAATTCTTGAAAAAATTAAAGAAATAATTAAATCCAGGCATTGGTTTGACTTCCTGGCCTGTGAAGCACATGAAAATGTCGCTGAAGTATTCGTAGAAATTACCTTAAAATTAACAATTTTTAACTGGTGCACGTCAATAAACAAAATAATAAAAGGAACCGACGTTTCCCGGTTAGAAAATAAGAGATTGCCTTATATGCAACAGAAAGCATACAACAAATTTAAAACCCGATTAAAGAAAAATAAAAAAGTTAAAAATTGACATTTTCTTTTATTTTAACCATCTAAAAATTTAATTCAATTTAATACATCTTAAAAGGGAGGGAAAAGCAAAAAAAGAATGGGTGAAAGTGCATGTATCCAAGCCTGAAAAAAAAAGTCATTGTCACAATTTTGTTTTATCTGTGCTTGTCAAATTCACATATTGAAGGCCAGAATCTTTAGTTCTGGAGATTTCCGTCTGTGCGCTAGCATCTCTACTAAGTCTGTGCAAACGTTAAATAGGTTTGACACCTAGATAGGTGTATAAATTATGATGTATTGAACATAATATGAGGAAGAGAATGTGTAATTAAGTGAATACAGTGGCGTTACATAAGTCACACACAGTGAGTATGTGGTTTAGTGCATAAGTCTACTATTACAGAACTAAGTAAATATGTGGGGCAGACTAGGATCGGGAATCATCGTGTAACAGATAGTAATTTATTGGCGATGGTTCGACGCTTCAAGCGAGCCGAGCGGCTGCAGGCAACCGCATAACAATAGAATATCTATTATGTCTCGTTTACATACGCTTGAGGGATTAAATGGAAATAAAAGTGTTAATCCACTAGAGGGGGCTGCAGTTGCCATTTCTTTCTTTCGTAAAATGACTATCGAATGTTCCCATGTATCTCCAGAACGGCTTGACCGATTGACATGCAGTTTTCTGCAGTGGATTTGTAATAAATTGGTGATGTTCATAAAGATGAAATAAGAAACCAAAAATTTGCGCACGGGCGGGAATCGAACCAGCAACTTTCTGGCTAACCGGACCAAACGCTTTAATAATTGAGCTACCGTGCTGTCAGTCCGACCTTGCGAAATTTGTGGTCTCATAAGGATACGTCATTTTGCGTGAATTTTTGGTTTCTTATTTCATGTTTGGGTGAGGCCGTAGATTTTGCCACATTAGCTGTAACATAACTCTCCGCTTCATTTTAAAAAAAAAGTATTGTACGTATATGTTTTTCAATAACAGCATCGTATTTCTTCACAAATGGTGAAACGCGATTAATATTTGAATAAGTTCAAACCCTTGGAAATTTATTAAACATTTTGCTGCACAAAGCGATGATTTTTTCGTAAAATACGCTTATCCGTTCCGGTAGAGGTGCACTTTGAGCATCAGTAAAATCAAAAATATAACTCTTTTTGACAGTCTGTTTGCTTTGACGCTAAACAATAGTAGTTAGCTAGCCACGTTTTAAAAATCGTTTCGTATATCCTAAGGAAGATCATGAATTTTCACTCGTTTTCGAAAAACGTTAAAATCCGTTCTTTGCGCTACTTTGTATTGCGCAACTTATATCGGCCCATTCCGTTGTGTTTAAAAAGTAGCAGTATTCAAGTCTGAGTAGTGGCAGCACCGAAGAATCTTTGTGTATGGTCAGTACGCTGTCAGCGGACATATTTTTGTCAGTCCGACATCAACATTGTTTGAAAGAAGGAAGTGTCATATTTTTTCCGGAGAATGTTTTTTAGTATATCAATTTAAGTTTTTGATATATATCTATACTTGTTGTTGCGCATGATTTAATGAAATGTTTGACATCTTTCAAGGCTTAATTTATATTCAAAAATAGCTTATTTATCAAGTTATAATGGATTTTGTTTGCGCGACAGTTGCGCAAAAATGACTTTTTGCCACTTTGCGATACCAGAGGCGTAGAATTTGCGCTACTTATTTTACGCTACCAAATAAAGGAGCTTACACACATAGGCTTGCAGGTTTTTTTTAGCTTGCATTGCACCTTTTATGGTTTCGCAATAAACAACTGTTTTTTTTTATTGCTCCAGCTTAAAAACTCTTCCAGTTTTGGACTGTCTATTATGACAGACACTGAAAAGTTTAATTAAAAATATTTTTAGGTGATTGTCATGCTTGAGTTATGAATGTCTTGTATGAAAAGCTCTTTTTTTGCCTTTTTTATTTATGTATTTTATTTTAAACTTACAAAATATCCTTACAAGTGGTCCTTGTGTCTTGATGGTATAATATACTAAGTAATTAAATTTCAGTAAGATGTCTACTTTGTTGTGTAATTTTATTAACAAGCAGACAGTAAAAGAACACGGAAAAATTAAACTAAGAAAAAAAAATGGTGAAAAAAAAGAAAAACTAATATTGATACAAAAGAAAAGTCAAACTTCTTCTTCTTTACAGTTTTCATACTTAGTATGAAAACTGTAAAGAAGAAGAAGATAAGAACATTTATTGAATCAAGCTCAGAAAATTCCGATATTCTGAGTCTAGCCGACACAGATAATTCTGAATGTGAAACATTTGATGATTTCATAACGACATGTTTAGAAGAACAAGGTAAAAAAGGAAAACTTCGAGCCAGCCATACCGTTTGGGTTAAGCGATGTTGAGTACTTTACAGGCGATAATGATATTTTAAAAAAGATGACTGGATCGTGGCAAAATTTTCTACAAAAAAAAGTTTGAAGCACTTTGTAGGACTTGTTTTATGGATAAAAGATCAAATCTCTACTGTGAAGTTTGTAAGGAAAGTGAAAAACTTGAAAGGTAGTAAAGGGTTAGTCTTTACGTACCCAAAGGTTGAGGATGTATGTGAAATGCACTTCGATGACGTGTAAAGTGTTACCCCAACCAAATATTTCCCGGCGGGATCAAATTATGTTCGACATCGATTTCAGTTATTTCAACGTACAGTAACAAACTATATTAAAATATACAGTTGAACATAATTCATGTTTGGTAAACTTTCATTCCTATTGCGGTTGTGATAGTAAATCAAAGCTTAGAAATTATGTTTCTGTCCTCGAAGAGTTTTTTGTTAGTTAAATACTCTTTATAATTCCATACTGATCTTTTTATGACTTTTTTTTTTTAAATTTTGATTTTTGTTCCTATAAATAAATTGTGTTTCTAGAAATAGAACTCTTAGTTTTTTGTTACAGACAAGAGTAAAATTTAACATTTGTCATACTTACCTTGTAAAAGTGTGTTTTATTTTGTAGCATTTTCCTAATAAATGTAACAAGTAAGTTAGTACTTATGGGTTCACCTAAAGATATTAAAAGTTATGTGAAAATTACATATCTTGTATGCACTCCTTAACAATTTTGCTTTACCATTATGCGTTACTCTGCGCGACGGACTCGTAGAATTTTTTGTGACACCTTTGCGCTATTTGTGGCAAAATCTACGGCCTGACCCGTTTAAGAATATAAAATATGACACTGTGAGTGTTAAAAATACTCTAAACCAAATTGGTGATGGTTATTAGATAGATATTTTAGTATTAATCCACCAGGGGGCGCTGCACTTGCCATTTCTTTCTTTCGTAAAATTACTTACGAATGTTCGCATGTATCTCCAGAACGGCTTAACCGATTGACATGCCGTTTTCTGCAGTGGATTTGTAACAAAGCTACGCTGGTTCTAAGTTAGGCATTATAGTAGTAATCCACCAGGGGCGATGAAGTCAATATTTCTTTCGCTAGTAAAATGACTATCTAATCCCATTTATTTCCAGAATGTCTTTACCGATTAACTTACAGTTTTTAGGGATCCGTTGCCGAATCGCATAAAACTACACTTATAAGTCCGTCAATATTTTTTTTCGGTTTTTTCGTATATGGGAGCCCCTATTTTTAAATTGTTTTGCATCAGCATCGCAAAGCGATTAACAGGATATATCTTTCTACCAAATTTCAACAATGTGATGCTAAAGTATAGGGTCAGAATAAAGTGGCTGTGACATATGGACAGATAGACAGACAGACAGACTTGACGACACTATAAGGGTTCCGTTTTTGCCATTCGACTACGGATTCCGTAGTACGGAACCCCAAAAATGGATTAGCTTGTACGTGTGCTTCAATCTTTAGACATACTCTTACTAATCTGTGACTTCAATTCCGATAAGAAAATACGTGGAGAAGTGATTATTATGTGTTAATAGCACCTTAACGGGTGAAGACAGTGTGACCAGATTCAGTATTTTAATACTTTTTCAGTATATTTTATCGATTTTTCCGAACATCAGTATATTATCAGGTATATTGCTGGCAGTCAGTATTTTTCGGTATATTTTGGTTGAAGTTATAGCAACACCGTAGTGAGTGATCGTCTTTACGACAATGTTTGCGGAATTCCCCGAAACGCGAGCATTAGGGACTTTTCCGGATTTAGTTTTTACTTTTAAATCTTATCTATTAGGAGTGGGAACAACTGCTAAAATTTCAGCAACCAAAAACCTGTCTTAATGCAATGGATTAGAACACAATTTTAAATGTCAATAGAAATATAATATTTTCGTTCAGAAATATCTTGTTTCTTTAGGAAAGAAATCATGATATTTTTCGTTCAGAAAAAAATTGTTTGGTCCTTAGAACGAAATAATAATGCAACGGTTGTATTTGCGTCTTTTTTTCAAAAAGTAAAAATCAATAACATTAACAGGTCTGTTCAGGACTAAATTGATTTAAACTAATATTTGATTAAAAATAATTATTAGGTTAATAATAATGTTATAATAATAATCGCCCACTCCTGTTATCTATGCTATGAGCAAAGATGAGTAAGTTACAGATATGACAAAAAAGACGGCGTTGTAGTATTGTAACACTACATATACAATTATCAATCAATACATAGTATTAAATCAGCTTGCAGAATGTATGTTCGCCTAAAACTTCACAACGGCTGGTGCTTATTGCGGTTGCACTATTTGATACAGCGTAATTTCCAGATTGGATACATTCAAATTCGTTGTTTCATGATATCAGTCTACCCGGACGAATTCGGGACAGACCGCTAGTATAATCTATAATTTTCAAAACAACGCCTAGTATTTAAGTTTTCAGTTGCATGAATAGGTAGTAGTTAAACTTAAAAGATACTTTATTACTAGTATCAAATCGTCTAATACGGTTCTAGTGAACAAGTCAAATGATTGTCTTTTCTGCATTCGATTTCGACTTAATCTTTAAGGACTTTCTTTCGATAATTCGGGAATTTCCCCAAAATAGGAGATGTTTTTGTCATCATTTAAATAGAACGCGGTTGTTTTTATTTACTAAGTCGCATTTATCCGGACAACATGTCTAGTTTTCAGCAAAGTTATTTAACTAAGTGGGAACAAATTCCAGAATTTGCTTCTTGGCTTTCACGTTATAAAGATGACGAGTTCACCGCATTTTGCAAAGCATGCGATGCGAAACTGCAAAGTAGATTAGCATCTATAAAACAGCATGCAAATGCTGAAAAACATAAATCGAACTTGATAAAATACAAAGGGCAGTCAAAGGTAAGCATAACTCGCTTTGCTTACCTAGTTCAAGGAACTCGCATTTATTTTAATTTAAAGTTAATCATCCTAGTTTTGTTGTGTTTTTTAGAAAGTTTTTTTTTTAACTTTCAGGTTGATACATTTTTCAAAAAGGCCCCACTGAAAGAGGAAGTCAAGAAAGCTGAGCTGCGTTTATGCAGTTTTCTGTCGGAACACAACATTCCATTTAGAGCTATGGACCATCTTAGTGATGTTCTAGTGAAGTGTTTTACCGATTCCGATATTGCGAAAGAATTTTCCTGCAAGAGAACCAAAGCAGCCGCTATAACTTATAATGTTTTAGGACCCTGTTTCGAAAAAGATATTATTGAAAACATACTTGGTACTGCATCTCCTTCAGGTAAACCAGTATATTCAATTATAATCGATGAGAGTACAGATGTTGCAACAGTCAAAGTATTGGCAATAGTAATTAAATACTTCTCTGAAACTAAATGTACTGTACAAACCAAATTCCTTGATTTAGTTGATTTAAGTGGTGAGACCGCAGGTCATTTATTTAATTCGTTGTCATCAAAATTATCTGAATTAGGTTTAGACATAAAAGACGTAATAGGATTCGCTGCTGATAC
Source organism: Pyrausta purpuralis (assembly GCA_963924145.1). NCBI lineage: Eukaryota > Metazoa > Arthropoda > Insecta > Lepidoptera > Crambidae > Pyrausta > Pyrausta purpuralis. The sequence goes on along the minus strand of OZ001651.1, from coordinate 14,802,242 downwards.
TACGAATGTGATGTTTGGTCAACATTCTGGCATTGTTGTAAGAATTAAAGAAGTAAACCCAAAGTGCTTTTTCATAAAATGTGTTTGTCACTCTGCAGCATTAAGTGTTAGCCACGCCTGTAAAATACTGCCTAGAAATTTAGAACAAATAGTAAAAGAAGTATATGGATATTTTTCTCAAAGCAGCAAGCGTCAAAGAGAATTTGCTGAGTTCCAAAATTTCACAGACACTGAAAATCACAGAATTTTGCGTCATTACGACATAAGGTGGCTTTCACTTCATGCCTGTATTAGTAGAATAATTGAGCAGTGGAGGGCATTGCAATTGTTCTTTCAAGACCAATACTTGAGTGATCGCAATATGTCATCAGAATTTTTATTTCATTCTTTTACCACTGATATAAACAAATTGTACTTTTACTTTTTAGACTATATTTTGCCGATTGTAAACAAATTTAACATTATTTTTCAAGGCGACTATCCATGCATTGATAGACTGTATGACGATGCATCTAGTATGTACTTGTCGATTTTGGGTTGCTTCATGAATGCTAATTACATCAAAAGTACGGACAATGTATTTACGTTAGACCCAAAGTCTAATGTAAATTATTTGCCATTGAAAGATTTATGTACTTAGGTGTTCAAGTAGGCCAAGAATTAATCAAACACAGGGAAAATGTGAACATGAAAGAACAGATTGCTGAGTTTTTCAGAAAGTGCCAATCATTTTTTATTGAGTTGAGCACGCAATTGAAATCACGTTTGCCTTTTGAAAATCCAGTTTTTCGAGAACTGAAATTTCTTGACCCACACACTGCCGTGCATAAAGAATTTCGCAGTTTACGAAATGTGATAGAAACTTTCCCATGCGAAGTACAGCCAGAACAAATGCAGTTAATCGACGAAGAATATAGAATCCTAAAGTTTGATCGGGAAGTAAGTGATTTGTTAAAATCTTCCAGCACTGGCTCACCCATCTCGTGTGAACAGTTTTGGGTGGTAGTTGGGAAAATTTCTTACAGTGATGGCATGTTAAAATACAAAAATATAACTAGTTTTAGTAAATCTCTTCTATGTATACCGGTGTCGAATGCTGTATGCGAGCGCATATTTTCACACATAAATTTAATTAAAACGGACCAAAGAAACAGATTTATAAACAAAAATGTGTCAGCTATTTTAAAAACAAAGCAAGGTGTTAAGGATGAAGGAGGTTGTATAAATTTTAATCCTTCGAAAAGGATGTTAAAATATAACTCTAACATATATTGTGAGGATGAATAAATAAAATGTGTTAAGAAAATCAGTATTTTTATTGGTATATTAGTCCTATGTAAGTCGGTATATTTCAGTATTTTTTTGAGGTGCCTCGGTATTTTCGTAAAATTTTATCTGGTCACACTGGGTGAAGAAGATAAATATGAATCTGTAGCATACGCGACCCATCCCATAGTACGGCGTGCCAACTTAATACCGTAAAAAATGAAACAGTGTTCAATGATGCTTAGATTATATTTAATTTGATTTAAGGTACCGTCTATAGATTAACGCTATCATAAATAATAAAAAGGATCAGCTACTACAAAATTGTTTATCATATTTTTTTGTGTAGAATTACTTCCTGTACCAGATTTGAACTGTCTTCATTCTCTTGACTTTTTTCTGTAGTTGAAGGACACCATAAAGTAAAGCTTCTGCTGTTGGTGGACATCCTGGTACATAAATATCCACAGGGACAATGCGATCGCAGCCCCTGAAACACAAATGGAATTTTGACAAACAGCAATGTGCAATTCCCGGCAACATTAGGAACATTGGGAATTTCGGAGGAACATGAGAAAATTCTCAATATGCCAGCAACATTCCCAAATTATCGGGCAATGTTCCCAATGTTTCTGTGAATATTGATGACTTGAATGTTTTTACGATAAAAAAGTATGGCATTTAGCTAAGTGCACAGTATTTGTTGTTGCTAGGGAACTCTTAATCTTGTCTTTGGTATCTCGCAGCATTTTTCATGGATTATTGACCATAAACAGTGTTGGTGAAAACAACTAAATTTTCGATCTAATTGGTCAATCTTGCTTGATGGACTTAATTTTATCATGAAAGCTAGACATTGGTTATAAGTGGTTATTTCAATTATCTAAATATAAAATTCTCGTGTCACAGTTTTAGTTGCCAAACTCCTCCGAAACGGCTTGACCGATTTTGATGAAATTTTATATGCGTATTCAGTAGGTCTGAGAATCGGCCAACATCTATTTTTCATCCCCCTAAATGTAGTAGTCCACCCCAAAATTTTTATTTTTATTTTTTAGACAAAATTTTTAATTTCTATTTTTTAATGATACAACATACAAAAATACATACAACCCTCAATTTTCACCTTTCTACGATCAACCCTTATTTTTTAATAGCCATTTTAGTAATTTAAGGGTGAAACAAAATTCGCTGGGGATGCTTAACTTTTAAAATTACGGGACTCGGCGGGACGGGGCTGGGGCGGGACGGGGCTGGGGGCGAAACAAAGTTCGCTGGGTCCACTAGTCCACAATAAAAATCCCCACTAGTGTGGAAAATTTGATTTTTGTCCATTTATCCATAATTGGGGTTAGTGGAAATTGATTACTTCAGATTAATAAGTATGTAATCAATACCTATTTTTAATTTTGAGTACTTCCACTTATTGACTCTACAAATTTATTGATTAAAACATAACTTATGTAAATAAAATGATTTCATATCATTTAAGCACCCCCCGAAAAATGTTTGTAGGTAATTATAGTGTTTTGATCAATGAATTATCCACACGTGTGAAAATTTGATTTTTGTCAATTTATCCACACTGACACACTAAGCTTAGTGTGAAAAAAATAACAAATGTTACAATTCCCACATCAGTAGGGATTTGTGGAAATTGATTACTTGAGATTAATAAGTATGTACCTAATCAATACCCATTTTTAATTTTGAATATTTCCACTATTGATTGAAACATAATTTACATATATGAAATTATGTGATTTCATTTCATTTAAGCACCCCCAAAAATTTTTGTAATTATAGTGTTTTGATCAATGAGTAGTATTATTATATACTACAGAATCTACAAAAAAAAATTGTTTACAAAAAACATGCCTTATTTTCGCGAAACCACTTATTTATAAACATTTAATCAAAAAATAGAACAATGTTTCTCAAATAGTGGAACATTAATTTCTTCATTTACACACTCAAAATCCACACTAGAGTGGAAAATTGGATTGCGACAAAAAATGATGTTATCACAATCATTTTCAAAGACCTATTCTATGATACCCCACACCATGGCAAGGAAAAAAATCATCCCCACATTAATTGGATAAGAGAAGGTACCCAAACAAAAAACACTTCGCTGGGAGATTAGAACATATATCTATGCAATAGAACAGTTTTCTATCACCTGAGGTCTCTGCGCTGGACTGCAGATGGACAGATGGGCAGACAGATGGACATGGCAAAACTAGAAGGGTTCCTTGAACCATAAAAACGAAATAAACAATGGAAGCACTACTTAAGGGCAAGGGTCTAGTATAATCATTCTTAGAAGCAAAGTAAATTTACCTTACTACTGAATAGGAATAATGATAATATCCACCACCATTTGCACAGCTACCCATGGATATAACCCATCGTGGATCAGGCATTTGGTCATAAACTTTTCTGAGAGCAGGTGCCATTTTGTTAGTGAGTGTGCCGGCAACAATCATAACATCTGACTGGCGAGGTGAGGCACGAAAAACTACACCATATCTGTAATCAACGTTATAATTTAAAAATCCATCCATTTTAAACAATGCTGACTGTTGTGTAGTGGTTAGGCACGCTGGTTTCAGGGGGTCGCCGCTCCGAGATACAGGGTGCGATTCCCAGTCAAGTCAATGTAGAAATCAAAATTTTATATATTGTCTTGGGTCTGGGTGTTGTTGTACCACCGTTGTGTCTGATTTCCATAACACAAGTGCAAATAGCTACTTTGGGAGCAGAGCATTATTTATTTATTCACACTCTCGCACTCGTGTTGACTTATTAGAGTATGGATGGAATATCAGGACAAAAATCCTAAATAAAATCTTACAAATTGCTTACCTGTCCATGTCATAGCGAGGAGCAGCAAAGTGCATCATCTCTACAGCACAGCATGCAAGCCCAAAAGTCATAGGCCACATCGAACCTTTCCTTCCCCAGTTCAGCAAATCATCAAGACGAGCAACAGCATATTCTGCCATGTTTGAGGCATCTTGGAAGGGAGAGTACAAGCGCTTTTCATTAGGCTTTGGTGCAGGCAAGTGAGTTTGCCTAACTTGATCTATTATTGGAGCAAATGCGCCTTTCTTTATCACCGATAGCGCCGTGCTCGGAACCGTAGCCCCCAAAGTTTTGATTGCCAACATTGTAACCTGCAAAGAGTAAGGCAATAAGTCAATATTATCAATCTCAAGAAGTTTGTATCTACGTGAGATGGACTGAGCACAAACTAATTATTATGTCACTTACAAATTCAATACATTTAATTCAAGGGAACAAGGTAAATAACACCTAAAACTTAGAGGCAAAATTATTTGTAAAAATTTTACGTAATTTGAAAAACCATTTACAAAGCTTATTATGTCAAAAACTAAACTCAAATAATATTATATAAATTCTCGTGTTACATCTTAATCAAATTGAGTATGTGTCAAATTAATATCAACTGCAAATATGAGTGTCCAAATTTTTTTTAATATGAAAATCTATTTTACTTACGATATCACGGTGCCACAAAAATAAGAACCATATACATATAACCAATCCTCATACTAATCTGTGATAAGAACTGTCTTTGTAAAAGTTACAGTGGCATAGATGATGAAACAACACTTTTTAACAACTTTTAATTGGTTCTGCTGAGATAGAATTTCCATGAAATAACAGCAAATAGTAAGAGTTTTTATAAGGTTTGCACCAAATACGGCATAGCGAGGATCTAATAAAGGTGAAAACATATCATTTAACATTCATATGACCAAAACATATAATTAGACATACTCTTACTCATCTGTACACCTAACCACAGATTAGTAAGATGCACCTGACAGATATATTTTAATGTTCGACCGAAAGTTCGGTTTCGGTTTCGGTTTCGGCAAAAAGTTTCGGCAACAGTTTCGGTTTCGGCCAAAATTGGCCGAAACTTTTGCCGAAACCGACACCGATTTCGGAAGTTGTCGTGCACGCTCGCCTAACTTCGTTTCTCGCGGCAACGCTTTAGCGGACGCTGACGGCCCTGTTCGGGAATTGTCGTGCGGCGTTCGGATAGCTCTGTACCAACTATTAATGTACTCTGTGGTAACAACAAAACTTAGTCAGTGCTTTATTGCCGACGCAAACATACTTTAGAGGTTATGTTTTGATGGAACTGAATACATGTAATTGTGGCGAGCTGCCACATAGATCCTTTTTTAACATGCAAAACTTTCTTATTTGTCAATATTTATTTCTTTTTATTTTGACATTGTCAATCTTTGAGCTGTCTTCAAAAAACAATAGGGAATTGCGACATCGAATTTCCACAAAGGAAATTTATAATTATTTAATTTTGCATCCTAGTTTTATGTCTTCATCCGTTTCGTCTTCTGTAAATATTTCTCCTTCTTTTATCTGAGTGTTGTGTATTGTGTGAGTTGAACTGTAAATAAACATCGTGTAAATAGACTTCTGCTTCTTTTGATACGAACATCCTTCCACGGGCGTAGCCAGGTTTTAGTATCGGGGGAGGTTCAAGAAAATAAAACGAATAAAAGTACATAAAATTGCCGTTTATTCATAAGAACAATATTAAATATGTAATAAACAGATTCAGAGAAAACTTCTGGAATGGAAGGAATCGTCGAAGACCTTTTTCAAGCAGGGGGACATACTTTTGAGTGTAATTAATTAATATAGTAAAATTTTATCTTAACTTTTCGGGGGGGGTTTGAACCCCCAAAACCCTCCCCCTGGCTACGCCCGTGCATCCTTCGTTCTACAATCACTACCGACACGACACTATATCTGGTGACCCGCTTTTGGACACAATATGGCTACTCAAGACGGATTCTCGGACTGCGCTGCAAGGGATCAGAACACAGCCCCAACCGGTGAAGTATTCAAAGTTGGCGTGCCAATACCCCCATTCTGGCCTGAAAAGCCGTCAATTTGGTTTGCCCAGATCGAAGGCCAGTTCGAGATATCAGGTATCACGGCAGACACAACAAAATTTTACTACGTTATCGGTCAACTAGACCAACAGTACGCTGGCGAGGTGGAAGACATCATCACCAATCCACCCGCCACGGACAAATACGAGCGGCTAAAGACCGAGCTTATCAAGCGACTTTCGGCCTCCAGGGAGCGGAAGGTCAAACAGCTCTTGGTTCATGAAGAACTTGGTGACCGCAAACCGTCCCAGTTCCTGCGTCACCTCCGGCACCTGGCCGGCCCCGGCGTACCTGAGGAGTTCTTGCGGACGATTTGGACCAGTCGTCTACCTAGCTCTACGCAAACTATCATCGCGTCTCAAGCAGCGACTCCACTTGACGGGTTGGCAGATCTTGCCGACAGAATTCACGATGTCGTACCAACCAGCCCGCAAGTAGCAGCCATGTCGACGGCATCCTTATCCAGTGGCATGCTAGATACCCTGGTGCAGCAGGTCGCAGCGCTGACCAAGCAGGTAGAAGCCCTTACCACTGCTCAACATCGTGACTCGCGCCCGAGGTACAGGACTCCGAACCATTCCCGAGACCGTTCGAAATCAAGCAGATCACAGTCCAGCTATAGGAAGTACCCCATTTGCTGGTACCACGCTAAGCACGGATCGCAAGCGAAGAAATGCATGAAGCCATGTGACTATCAGGCGGAAAACTCTTCGGGCGGACTTTAATGGCGACCAACGCCCGCCCCAGCACCGGTCGCTTATTTGTCACGGACCAACGGACGAAGATGCAGTTTTTGGTGGACACAGGCAGTGACCTCTGCGTCTTCCCCCGGTCTGCACTGAAGGAGCGACGGCAACCAACGAGCTACCAACTCTGCGCAGCCAACGGCTCGGCGATCGACACCTACGGCTATGTTAATTTAGTTTTAAACCTAGGGTTACGCCGCGACTTTACTTGGCAATTTATTGTAGCTAATGTCACTAAGCCAATAATAGGCGTAGATTTTTTGTCTTATTATAATTTAATGGTAGATTGTCGTTGTCAGCGCCTCATAGACAATAGCACTAGCCTCGTCACCCCTGCTTCACCTGCCTACTCAACTGACGCAATCTCGTCGGTCAAGGTAGTTACCGGTTCCTCTATATACCACGATATTCTGCGCAAATTTCCTGATATCACTCGCCCATCTGGTATACATAGGACACCAACACACAATACAGTGCATCATATTCGTACCACACCTGGCCCACCCGTGTGCAGCACACCGCGTCGTCTGGCACCAGACAAACTTAAGATCGCGAGAGAGGAGTATGACTCGATGCTTAAGGCCGGCACCATCAGACCCTCTGAGTCGCCATGGTCTTCTCCACTTCACCTGGCCCCCAAAAAGGACAACGGATGGCGTCCCTGTGGTGACTACAGGATGCTGAACGCCAGAACCATACCGGACAGGTACCCCATCCGCCACATCCACGACTTTTCTCACAGCTTATCAGGTTGTCAGGTCTTCTCCACCATCGACCTGGTAAAAGCATATAACCAGATCCCAGTCCACGTCGACGATATACCAAAAACAGCCGTCACTACACCGTTTGGGCTTTACGAATATCCGTTCATGCCGTTCGGACTTCGTAATGCCGGACAGACGTTCCAGCGATTCGTCGACGAGGTGACACGGGGCCTAGATTTCTGTTATTGCTATTTGGACGATTTTTTAGTTTTTTCGAAGGACCAGCAAACCCATGAAGCTCACCTTCGCCAGCTGTTCTCCAGACTCCAGCAGTACGGCTTAGTCATCAACACTGGTAAGTGCGTCTTTGGTCAGCCTTCGTTAAATTCCTGGGCTATAGCATCTCTGGTGCTGGCTCACAACCCCTGCCTGAGCGAGTGGAAGCAATACAGGCTTACCCGACTCCAAAGACCGTGAAAGAGTTGCGCAGATTTCTGGGTATGATCAATTTTTATAGGCGTTTCATACCTAACGCCGCTGAACATCAAGCACCTCTTCATGCCCTCCTCACTGGTTCAGTCAAAGGCTCGCACCCAGTCAACTTCACTTCTACGGAAGAAGAGGCTTTCGCGAAATGTAAGACAAGCTTATGTCAAGCAGCATTACTCGCGCACCCAGACATTGACGCAAAACTGGCTATCGTCACAGATGCCTCCGATACTGCTATTGGTGGTGCTTTGCAGCAGTTTAGAGATGGGTCTTGGGAACCACTCGCCTTCTTCTCGCGTAAGCTAAATGCTGCGCAGAAGAAGTACTCACCTTACGATCGTGAGCTACTGGCCATATATGAGTCAATTAAATACTTTCGGCATATGGTTGAGGCTCGTCATTTTATCGTTTATTGCGACCACAAACCCATTTGCTACGCATTTCATAATCGTAAAGAGAATTGCTCGCCAAGACAGTTCAGACACCTGGATTTCATCTCACAATTTACCACAGACATCAGGCATATTTCAGGTAAGAACAACGTCGTCGCTGATGCCCTTTCACGAGTCGAGGAGATAGTTCAGCCCATTGATTTGGCTCAGTTAGCTGAATCTCAACACTCTGACCCAGAACTCAAACAGCTACTCAACGATTCGACGTCATTACGTCTGAAAAAGATGAAACTGCCAGGATCGAGCTTAGAACTGTACTGCGATGAAAGCAGCGAGACTTTGAGACCTTACGTCACACATGAAATGCGTAGGCAAGTTTTTGACAGCCTGCACTCACTCAGCCACCCAGGAGCAGCCGCTACTACAAAATTAGTCACGGAACGCTTTGTTTGGCCTGGAGTTCGACGAGACTGCCATGAATGGACGCGCTCATGCATCGCCTGTCAACAAGCCAAGGTAACTCGACACGTTCATTCGCCACTCGGCACATTCAAACTCCCGCGTGCCCGATTTACCAAGATCCACATCGATCTCATCGGTCCACTGCCGCCATCTCAAGGATTTCGTTATTGTCTCACGATCGTCGACCGTTTTACACGTTGGCCTGAGGCAATACCGCTCCAAGACATAACGGCAGAGACAGTGGCAAGTGCACTACTACAAGGTTGGATTTCTCGATTCGGATGCCCTACTGAAATAGTCACAGACAGAGGACGCCAGTTTGAATCTGCACTTTTCCAGCGCCTGTCTAACTTAGTCGGCTTCCGTCATCTACGCACTACTGCCTACCACCCAGCATGTAACGGCCTAGTCGAGAGATTCCATCGACAGTTGAAGGCTGCCATTACATGCCATACCAACCATAACTGGGTTGAAACACTCTCACTCGTTCTTTTGGGTATACGAGCAACCCACAAGGAGGATCTCCATGCTTCACCAGCCGAGTTGGTGTATGGAGAAACTCTTCGGCTGCCTGGAGAATTCTTCGAACCACAACCTATCGACGTTCCGGACTTGACCGATTTCATTACCAGAATACGTCAGTTCGCACAAAAGGTAATTCCATCTCCAGCTTCACGTCACATATCCAACCGTCCAGTGTTCATCTTCAAAGACCTGAAGACCTCACAGCACGTCTTCCTGAGGGACGACACATCTCACGGGTCATTCAAACCTGCCTACACTGGACCACACGAGGTACTACAACGCGGTGACAAAACTTTTAAGATCGCGGTCAATGGTAAGCCGGTTACCGTATCAATAGACCGGATAAAGCCCGCGTACACATTTAACAGCAACCAACCTCAGATGCCTTCAACTCCGGACGTCAACACCGAGGTAAAGACGACGCGTTCAGGTCGGAAGGTACACTTTCCCGACTATTATCGCACGTAGCCCGGTCTCTGGAGGGGGGTGATGTGGCGAGCTGCCACATAGATCCTTTTTTAACATGCAAAACTTTCTTATTTGTCAATATTTATTTCTTTTTATTTTGACATTGTCAATCTTTGAGCTGTCTTCAAAAAACAATAGGGAATTGCGACATCGAATTTCCAGAAAGGAAATTTATAATTATTTAATTTTGCATCCTAGTTTTATGTCTTCATCCGTTTCGTCTTCTGTAAATATTTCTCCTTCTTTTATCTGAGTGTTGTGTATTGTGTGAGTGTATATATATGAACTGTAAATAAACATCGTGTAAATAGACTTCTGCTTCTTTTGATACGAACATCCTTCGTTCTACAATCACTACCGACACGACACTATATAATGTAAGCTTTTGTTTTGTTTCTGTATTTGAATGATTTATATAGTTAATTAAATATTGAGTCAGTAACGTTGTTTTGTTGTAATTAACAAATCAAGTCACATGTAAAAAAAGAGATTGTTAATAAAAAATGTGAAGTGTTTAATTTGTTAAATTACGTTGTATAGGTAAACTTATTTCAAGATTTGTTTTTCATTCCGATGATGTAGTTTCGTTGTATTAGGGTTATTATTACAGTTTTATTTTTAATTGTTTCAGAGTAAAATGTCGCAAAGTTGTCTAAAGATATTATTTGCCCTAAGTAAATGTATTCTGACACAAACTCTATGACATTGCTGTTTATGTTTATTCCTTCGTTAGCTGTTCCATTTGTCATAGCTTTCGTTTTGTTGATGTTCATAGATAGTCCTACATCCTGACTTGTGTCAGAATACATTTACTTAGGGCAAATAATATCTTTAGACAACTCTTCAACAAATGAAATAAACAGAAGAGTTGGGAATGCGTGGAAAAGATTTTGGTCTTTAAAATCTATCTTCAAAAACCATCAGACAACCATACACATAAAGAGGAAATTGTTCAACACATGTATTCTGCCCATTCTCACCTATGGCTGCCAAACTTGGGCACTCACAAAAGCAGAATGCAATAGACTAAAAGTAACCCAACGGGCCATGGAAAGAAGTTTAACTAACACTAAACGTATTGATAGGATGAGAAACAAAGACCTAAGAGCCAAAACAGGACTGACTGACGTAGCATATAGCATTAAAAGTTTAAAATGGAAATGGGCAGGACACATCATGAGAGGACCAGACAAATGGAGTAAAACAATAACAACTTGGTACCCAAGAGGCTTCAAGAGAAACAGGGGTAGACAGTTCAGGAGGTGGGAAGACAAGATAGTCGGAACAGCCGGAAGAACCTGGACAAGACTTACTAAAGATAAAGAAGAGTGGAGAAATTTGGGGGAGGCCTTTGCCCGAAGGCACACAGAAGAAACTAAAAGAAAAGACAAAAATTAACAAATATGTCACTACAACACATATTATCTTCTGAATAAAGGCTATAAATAAATAAAAGAAAAAAAAAGTCGCAAAGAGACAAAAATCCGATTTGGCAGTACTTTGACAAAAGTATTAGTAATACCTACATAATAAGCTGTTTGCAAGACATGTAACAAGTCCTATTCGTTAGGAAGCCATATTTAAGAAAATATTTTTTTATATTATATTAAATAAATGATTACAACAAACTTAATATACTGTGTTTCCATTTCATGTCCTAATGAATGCAAAATAATGGGTAAAATGCACCAAATTTCAGTATTTTAAGGAATTTTATACTTGACTATGTGAATTTCGGTTTCGGTTTCGGTTTCGGCCGAAACTGAAGCCACGGCTGAATATTCGGTTTCGGTTTCGGTTTCGACCGGAAAACCAGTTTCGGTCGGACTCTGATATATTTGGACTCTGGATTGTCAAGTGCTAACAGAGGTACAGAGGCCTTACTCTGGACACAAAACCCGATCCAATGAATATACCCATTCCTGTCACTCATACCAGGCCGTGTACGCTTGTGACAGGGATGGCTATATTCATTGGATCGGGTTTAGTGTCCAGAGTAAGGGGGCTGGTCAGGTCCAACCACCTGTCAAAATACATACATATAGGTATGTTGTGTTTTCTGATATATTTTATTATTTATTTATTCATACAATAGTTGCAAAAAGAGTACTGTTTTCTAAAATACTACAGTGTTGTACAATGCCTATGTGTGCAAATAAAACAGGAGGGCATATGTTCCCCACGGACGAGTAAAAAAGAAAGGACTCCGCACCGCGATACTAGCGAGTGATGAAGCCACTTTTATGCTGTATGTGTGTGCGTCACGGGGATACCAGTTGACACAAATATTTCTCCCTTTATTGTGTAGGTGTATCAGAATGGCGATAGTGAGACTGCAAATTTTACTCGTTTATGCATGTGAGCAATGTGCGTAAAATTTGAAGTAATGAGCCTTTCAAGACCGCAATTAAAATTAAAATAATGTAAGTCGCCAATCTGATATCGGAATGGCTAGATAAATAACATACCTGTAATTCTTTTGGTTGGATTTCATTATATTTTTATGTAAATAAAAAGTGCTTGCCAGCTCTTCTAATTATTATTACGAATACAAAAAATTATTAATTTGCTTGATTTTCTGTTACACAAACACTAAATTTTTATTAAATGTAAAAAAAATAAAGAACTGTTATATAAATTATATACTTAACACTTTTACGGACAGTACTCCAGACACAATAGAAATTTTATTGTTATCCCGCCTATAGGCGGTCACTGTCCGTGAAAGAGTTAAGTTAAATTTAAAAAAGTTGTGTTTATGCAGTAGAATACTGCTTTAAAACCAACTTGCAGTTTTTCAGTGCGCGAGTCCGACTTGCACTTAGCCTGTTTTTTTCGGATAAAGTCCCTATTTATTTTCCGGTCACACTGGCTGTTACTGTCACCGGCAAATCACGTGGAGTGGAGGTTTTGTGTTCCAAATAAATATTTTTTGTATGTTAAAAAGAACAGAAATTAACGTAATAGGTACTGGCTAACTTATGAAAGGTAATTCCTTGGCACTTTTTTTTGTAGAAATGTAATATTTTTACACCGTTTAACGATACACGACGGCATTTTTTCATTTTATTATACGCGAAGGTTTGCACTGTCACAGACGATGGCAGAGAGGGTAATGGCGGCCGATCGGCTTACTTTTGCGTCAGTGTGTGCGTGTAGGGTCGTAATTACACGTATGCTGGCTTACTTTGGGTGCTTCACTTTAAATGTAGGTAACGCTGAGTCCTTACTTTTTTTACTCGTCCGTGATGTTCCCTATAACTGATAAAAGCCGATTGAAACAGTGGCTTGTAGCTATTCACAGAGATAAATTTACTCCTACTATCTACTATCCCTATGCAAATACGATTATTATTGATAATTACATAATATATACATACTGAATTAAAAAAGTAACTACAATTTTTATCAGTTGTCTTATTACAAGTCATAGCTACTATAATGAATAATATACACCTGGAATAGGCTTACAGATATTTTATTAAGTATAAGTTGATGATGTAAAGGAAAAGACAGGTAGTCATGGTCATGTATCACATATTGCATGATAGCACTGTCCAAAATTCCACACAATCCTATTCTTCATTAATATTATTATAGTCTTTCCTATTATTCATATTTTTCTTTAGTGCCAGTTTCTTTGGCGCCTCTGTTTTTTAGATCATTATTTATTTCGGCAATCTTTTTCTGTCTCTAAACCATTTTAAAAGCACATTGAATTCACAAATACATAGAATTTACCGAAATTCGGTAGAAAACAATAGGTACCTACTATGTGCAAGTTGTTTGGACCCAGTGTTGCCATCAATTTTAATGGAGTTGCCGTATTGGATACTTCGGATTGCCGTATTTTTAAATAAAAATCATGATATTGCCGTATTACGTAATAATATTTATTAATTAAAATATGGTTTACAATATAATTATCTATTCAGTAATGTCTTCGCCATACAGATTTCTAATAGGCTCGACTATTTCGTTATCGTGTTTATTAAAACAATATTTGTCTTTGTTCATCATTTTTTAACACACATGTCATGGGATGGCTGAAATTTTGTACAGTTTTATTTTATTTCTAATGGCTTGCTTTGCCAAAAGTGTTACATTTACAGTTTCAGTAACTAATTTATTTCTAAATTTCGTTTTTTAATTGTTTACCTCGCTAAATATTCGCTCACACACAATCAGTGCTGTGCGTTCGTTGGATTCGTCTGGTTCTAGGGATTTGCCGAAACTTCAATTTTTATAAGATGTTTTGTTGGAATCTTAATTAACTCGAACATTTTTGCAATCGAAATGGATTGCCGTATATTGTTATACGGTAATGATAAACCTGCCGTATGCCGTATAATCTCGAATTGTGTGCTCGAATTAACGTATATTACGGCAATTGCCGTATCAATGGCAACACTGTTTGGACCTGACGCTTACGTGGCGCCAACTGGTGGCAGAAAAAATATCAACAACCTCCAATCGTATTCATTTGAGGGCCATTATTTGAGCACCGTTTTTTGATGGTCACACGTTTGTAATTCCAAACATATTCAATGTTTAATTAAAGAATAAATTTTATATGTTTTATCATGTATCTATCTCTATGAATTCACTTTAAAATGTGTAATTATGTTTGTAGTTTTGTAGGAAAAAATATTTTACCATCGGAATCGGGAGTAAAACTGCTGTTCTGCGCGCGTCACACCGAGTTGGCGCTCAGTTTAAACACTTCTATCTTGCTGGGCTTTTACATGATATTAACATAACATATTTTTAAAAATTGGATACTAAGTCAGGATTCGTTATATAGAGGGGGAAAAATTCGTCGTTAGATTTAAATTTAACATACTTAATTTTGTGTCGGTCACACGATTTTACCATTTTCAAAAATGTGACACAAAATTGCTCATAACTTCAAAAAGGTTCAACCTATCGACACAAACCATAGGTCCGCAGAAACTTCAGACCTGTCAAAACACCAATGGAAGACAAATAAATATCTCATAGCAATGATATAGCTAATACAGCTCCTTGATTTTTATTTTTTTTCTTCAGACCCTAGTTCATGTGACCTTTCATGGGTAGTGTTTTAAGATTATAAGTCAGCGTCAGGAATAAATGTCTACTATTGAATCATAAAACTCATAGTCAAGATTCATTTGAGCTGATTAGATTACATAAATGTTAGTTACTTAATTTAATATTTCTGAAAATGTAAAATTTTCGTCACTTGCGTGGCACAACTTTCGTGGTCAATTGCCCACGAAAGTTACAAATCATATCACGAAAGGTTATTAAAGTGTACTGATCTCACTAGAATTTATATTTAATGGTTTGTAAAAGCAGTTAAAATAACCGCCTTAACGTTTCAAACTTGAATTCTTCTACTTAGACAGTTTCCAGACATTTTTGTTTTATAGAAATAATGTAGCTTACTAGAAAAATGTATAGAACATGACATCTTGAATCTTGATTTTCATTTTTAGGCTTTGAATCGCCTGATCAATCTATATACCAATTATATAAAGTGATCACAATATGTTACTCTAAAAAAAGCATACTCATCAATTAAATTATTTTCGTGCATTATTCGTAATTAGCCCAATTTGTGTAGTTTATATGAGAAAATAATGAATATCACAAAAGCAAACCTTGAAAATAATTATTTGCCACTAATAAGAATGATGGTAGTTATGCCAGTCGTCTTAATTTATTCAAACAAGTGGCATGGCTAAAATTTGAGCCTGGTCTAAAGCTGTAAATTTGTCCACTAGACCGATAAAAGAGTCTACTTTGAGGCTACTAGATAAAGACTTGAAATCATGAGTTTGCTTTACGGGAAAAAACTACAATCATCTAAGGTTCGACAATAAGCGCGTGACGTCAGGTGTTTATTTCCGAAGATTCTAAAGAAATAGTTTAATTCTTTATTGAATAAGAAAAGGTCATATTTTGAACGCTCTTACAGCTATGACCCAGCAACTAGTAGTCTGAATAGTTTCACTCCAGGCAAGAAAAATATCTGGAAGACTAATTTATTATTTGTAAAGTTTATAAAGGGCCTAACCTATATACCTAATATAACCTTATGCATTTGACTTTGAAGAATGAGTTGATATTAGCCGGCAAATATCTAACTACTAAAATGCAGGGTTACCTGTATGTGATTTGAGGCACCACTTTGGAGGGTAAAGAGTTGATTGCTACAGATTTGCTACTATGTCTTACCCTACCTTTATAATCTCAGATAATTTCGACAGAATGCGACTACTTACCAAAATAGGTCAAGGAAGCGATTAATTGATCGTAAGTATGGGTTTAAAGTGTCGAATGTCAAAATACCATTGCTTCGAAAGTGTGAAACCGTAAAATTTAACAAAGTATCCTATCGCTGACCAATACTGTCAGTGTTGTGTGCCGAGAGCAAATGCGAGTAAACAGTGAATTTGAGGTCAGTGATACCGAAAATGAATGCAATAAAAGACTTAGAAGGAGGGTAGACCATTAAGTCTGCAAATAAAAGCTCACTCGCAACAGTTTTAGGTACTTCGTGATCATGGCACTTGCAACAGTGTCGAAATATCGGATATCTACTCATAAATAATTTGGTACATAGTAGCAATGTCGAAGGTAACAAACTATTATTATGTTAGTGTTCATCATGAAAATATATGTAATACCTAACCACATTACTATTTGTCTCATACATATAGTATATTTCAAGTAATTGATACTTTTATTACCAAATTATCTATCCAAATAGACGCTGCGTAACTTTCGTGTCACGGTAACTTTTGTGGCTTACGAAATTTCAATATTAAATATCTACATGAATAATGAACCGATTTTCATGATTTTAACAGATTATGTTACAGTTTGATAGTTTCTTTAAAGCAGTTTTTTCATTTGAATAATATCAGTATAAATTTTCGCCACGAAGGTGACGCGAAGAACACTTTCTGAAGAAATGCCCTTGACAGTTCCAAAAGGTACGGTATAATTTGTCAAACGTTTTGTTCTTTGCAGTTTGACAGATCATAACGTACGTTTTGAACTGTCAAACGAAAGAATCAGCTGTATCACAGCAGCAGTGTGACCAGAATCAGTATTTTAATACTTTTTCAGTGTATTTCATCGATTTTTCCGAACATCAGTATTTATCAGGTATATTCCTGGCAGTCAGTATTTTTGGGTATATTTTGGTTGAAGTTATGGTAGCACCGTAGTGAGTGATCGTCTTTGCGACAATGTTTGCTGAATTACGCGGAACGCGAACATTAGGGACTTTCCCGGATTTAGTTTATACTTAAACATGTTATCTATGAGCAAAGATGAGTAAGTTACAGATATGACAAGAAAGACGGCCGTTGCCGGCGTTGTAGTATTGTAACACTACATTTACAATTATCAATCAATACATAGTATTAAATCAGACTTGCAGAATATATGTTCGCCTAAAACTTTACAACTGCTGGACCGATTTTAATGCGGTTGCACTATTAGATAGAGCATAATTTCCAGATTGCATACATTCAAATTCGTTGTATTTCATGAATATCAGTCTACCAGGAAGAATTTGGGACGGACCGCTAGTTTATCTGTAATTTTCAAAACAACGTCTAGTTTTTATTTTTTCAGTTGCATGAATAGGTAGTAGTTAAACTTAAAAGATACTTTATTACTACTATCAAATCGTGTAATACGGTTCAAGTGAAGAAGTCTAATGATTGTCTCTTCTGCATTGGACTGAATCTTTGAGGACTTTCTTTCGATAATTCGGGAATTCCCCCAAAATAGGAGATGTTTTTGTCATCATATAAATAGAACGCAATTGATTTTCGTTGTTTATATTAACTTAGTTGCATTCATCCGGACTGTCCGGACCGAGCAGCATGTCTAGGTTTTAGCAACGTTGTTTAGCTTAGTGGGAACAAATTCCGGAATTAAAAACGTGTTAAGAAAGTCAGTATTTTTATTGGTATATCTGTCCTATGTTAGTCGGTATATTTCAGTATTTTTTTGAGGTGCCTCGGTAATTTTGTTAAAATAAATCTGGTCACACTGCACAGCAGAGTACTCACAGATGAATAATAATTAATGTACCTATCATAGAGAAAAGTAATACTCCGGAATAGAGAGCCATCTTGCCAGTTTTTAGAGTCACCAACTTCTCATGCGAATGCAACGCCATCTATTAGTAGTTCACCTACAACTTGCTATACCTATAAATATATATACTACCCTATAGCATAATATGTATATACATCTATACTACTGCTATATAAGAAGGTAAACCAAAACCGCATACATTTTTACAGTGTTTTATTCAGTTTAAAATTAATTTTAAACTAAAATCCAAATGAACAGTAAATTTTAAAACTGAATAAAACACTGTAAAAATGTATGAGGATTTGGTTTACCTTTCTATAGAGCAGTAGTACATAGTTGCAGCAGTAATAAGTAGGTAGAGGTAGATACATTAAAACAATAATAATGAAAGATTACTTTTTATTTTTATTATGTTTGTATTTATTATAATACATTTGTGCGTATATTTTTGTTTCATCATCCCCAGCATAAGCTATTTTACCGCATAAAATTCTATTAATGGAACGGCACCAACTGTATATCGTGACATTTATTATGAGATCTTCAAATTTTGTTCGAAGATCTTCCTTATGGGTAAGACAGTCAAATATGTTGTTGACAAATATTTTATGAAATTCCTTAATATTTTGTTTAATTTTCTTTGTGTTTAAATTTCTTTTCAACATTGTAGTGGTAGTTCTGGAAATTTCATCAAAACATTTTATACATTCGATTGAAGGATAGCACAACCACTCTTTGTTACAGTATTCTTTTGCTGAAATAAACGCATGGGCCGACCCACGTTCTGACACAAATAATTTTCTTTTACAGATATTGCAATTTTTTATGATTTTTGAACATTTTTTTAGGACCCAACCGCAAACGTAGCCTTTTTTGCTAATGCCTTCTATCTCATCAATTGTAGTCAAAAGTTCCTCATTTATAACTAACTCCTCCGTTGTTTCTTTTACCATGTCAACATTTGTGCAATCGGTAGATTCTTTTACAAAAAAGTCCACTGATTGCAAAAATGTAGATATATCCTCTTCACAATTTGATTTTATTGAATGAGCCGAACTAAAATTATTTAATAAGAGGGATTTAAAGGCTCCCTCAAATCCAATTGTATTAGGGGATATATTTCTTGCCCCTAAACTTCGAATACTCCCAAAAAAGTTTTCGATTGGGTCTTGATAAAAGTTTCTGCACAACATTGTGTCAAAAGCATACCTTTCATGCAAAACTTTCCAAATGGCCTGCATTCCTTCAATAGTTTTGATAAAATTTTTGATGGAAGGTACCGCTTTTTCAATCAATCGAATTTTAGCACCATCTTTCTTCCTTTCGACATATTTCATATTTTTCAAAAATTTTATACTATCTTGCCAAAGCTTATGATGAGGAGAATTTCTTTTTACACCAGCCCTAAATATTTTGCCATTGACAATATTGAAAGTATTACAATTAAGGCTGTCAAATAAATTGTCTAATAATTTCACAATTGGTGTGATTTGGCGACAATCTGGATCCAATTGGCCTATAGCCGTCAAATGATTTGCTGTCACTGCAACAGAGTGGCTAAAAAGTTGAGTGGCGGTTTTAACTTTCATTTTGTTAATTTTTTCTGGGTTCACGTGCTATTCCGTTAGCTTAAGTAGATAATTTAAGCTCCCCTTGAGATTTGTCTGCTTCGTATAATTTTTGGAAATACTCCCATTTTAAAGTTTTTTCTTTGTTATCGTCTTGAAAATCAACATATTTAAGGTCTTTTGTTATAAGGTTGTTCCTCAGACCCTTGATTAGATGAGGCACATCGTACAAAGGTATTATTTTAAAATTTTCGATGACAAATAGGTCATTTCGCCAAGCTTGACCTTTTCTGAAAAACATTGCTTTTGTATCTTGTATAAGACTTTCAATGGCGCCAACATTTACTGCGCTTTGGTCGCACACGGTTGCCACTACTTTTAAGCCAGTGCTCTTGACGTATCCCACTACTTCTTTTATACATTGTTTTAAATCAATTTTATTTAAATTTTGGGTAAAGTAGTAAGCTACAGGCTGCTTGTAATTTTTTTTTATTCCCTTGACCATAAAAGTGAGTGCATGGTCTGCGATCTTATTTTGGGTCCCTATTGTGGCGAAACCTTTTAATGTGTCACTGTTTGCATCATAGTGGACCTGTGGGTTTATCGACATTTCGTCAAACATGAGAATACACAGACGGTCGTCGTCGTTCATGTCAGAAACAGTGTCTCTAATTTTTTTAAAAATCGTTTTATTGATCCCAGGTCCAATTTTAATTTTACTCAAAAGATTTCTTAGAGACTTACTGGATGGTAATGTGAAACTTTTATGTAGTAATGTATAGGCTTTCGGACTTCGTTTATACCACGACAATGATAAGATTTTTTCTTCAAGAGTAAAACGACGGCCTTTGGGCTTCTTTTTCGATTCACGGAACTGCATTCTTGTAAAAAATTTTGCAGGCAGGGTCATATTGGCCGTGACTCGTTCAAATGCCTTGCTATTGGATAATTTTATTGCAGCTTCCAGCCTGGATTTAAAGGATTTGCGTTTTTTCCTTAATCTGAGGATTTCTCGTCGCAAGTTCCTGGTTTTCCTTTGTCTCTTTATAATAAGACAAATTAAATGTTTTCAATCCCGACCCTGTAAAATGAAATTTAAATGTTTACTGGTAATAATAATTTGAGTATTGAATTAAGTCAAGGTCGACATGTAATATTTTTTGTATGGGTCCTAGAAAATTTAAAACTTTATCGTTATTTACCTTGCATTTTCTTTGGCTTCGATGTTTTTTTTCGAACATTATTGGTATGTTTATCACAGCTGCCATCGCAGTAGTCATGGTCGTGCCTAACGCCAAATATCGCACCTGAAATAAATATAGAATTATTAAGAAGGCTGTAAGCTACATTTTCAAATAATATTACCTTAAGAAACAAATATAATATTTGTTATATTAATATCAACTAGATTGAATTACAAAAAATGCACTTCACAAAGTTTTACCTGATGGTAATAGGTGTTGTTGATGTTGGAGAGTAAATGGTTTTTCAATTTGGAGGCTCTCATGTTTTCCATCTATCTCTTCAGTAGATTTTGATGCTCCTTAAAAAAGTATGAATCAATTAGGACATTTTTAAACCTACTAAAAAAGGAGATTGTTCTAAATTCGTAAATAAACCTTTCATAATTTTTAAAGATTTATTTCAGATTTCCTGCCTTGAAAATCCTTAACATAAAAGAACTTTCACTCTAATTAAATTTAAAACAATCTTTATGAGAATATCATATATGAAAGTATAAACATCAACTAGATTGAACAACAAAATAATAACGTTTTTCTAAAGTAAATCTTACCTGATGGTAACAGTTGTTGTTGATGTTGAGTAGAAAGGGGTTTTTCAATTTGGGGGCTTTAATGTTCTGTATTTAGCACTTCAGTAGATGTTCCTTAAAAAAAGAATAAAGTACCTAATTAGTTTTTTTTATAATAGTGTACTCACGCGCTCATCGGAATTACATATCTTGAAAAGGGAATGGGCACGAATGTATGGATCGTGGTACCCACTTCAATAGCCATAACTTATATATTGTAAAGGCCTTCAGATGTAGGAAAGCATCTGCCATGGGGCCAGTTCCCATTCACGATTTGAAATCTGTAATTCCACTTATATAAATGAAAATAATTATAAGAGTATTACAAACTACTATGATGACTTAAATATGGATAGAAAAGGAAAGGATTAGACAATGAATAACTACCGTTATAGCGAGTCCCCTTATCCCCTTAATAAGAGAAGTAATAAATACAGAGTTCTTCAAATAAAAATAATTTATCTATTCAACAACAATAAAATTGAGGAAGGATGCTGGAGCAGTAAACCCCTCATGCCTCGCATAACCAAGGTACTATACGATGCAGACGATATGTGTTCGGGACACTCATTATGTTGTACGGTTAATCATGTGCAATAATGTTGAACAATATTATTATTGGCCCTATTAATTATTCAGTATTAATAATTTTTTGAATAAATTAACTAGGATGCCCAACAGCGCACCCTGCACTTAACTCCTCCGCCGTTCCTTGGGCTCAGATGAGTTAAGGTGAAATTATAGGAGATCCCCCAAAAAGGTATTATTTTTGAATTGTCTATAATTCTGTCGGGGTCCCCAGATATGGGATATGCCATATCGTGAATATAAATAAAATAGGGAAAAAAAACCGGGCAAGTGCGAGTCGGATTCGCGCACTTAGGGTTCCGTGCCAACTTTAACTAAATAAGGGATCTAGTGACTTCCACTGAGCCAAAATACAACAATATTTTGTCGACCGCAAACATAACTTTGTTTTTCATAGTGTTTGTATGAAGAACAAAGTTATGTTTGCGGTTGCTAAAAATGTGCTATATCTCAAAAACTACTTGTTCGATCTAGTTGAAACCAATTTTCCTTGAAAGTTTTTGTTAAGATCTACATTATATTTTTTTTCATAATTTGCACTCTCTTAGTTCAAAAGTTAAAGGGGGGGGGGGGACGCCCATTTTACCACTTTGGAAGCGTATATCTCTCAAATGTTTGACTTTAGGAGAAAATGGTTATAGAAACCTCTATGTCATTTTAAAGGCCTATCCATAGACACCATACGCATAGGTGTGACTAAAAAATTTTTTTTGTATTAGTTTCATGTATGGGAGCCCCCCTTAAATATCATTATTTTTTATTTTTTGTGTAAGAATCGTAAAGCGGTTAACAGAAGACTCTACCTACCAAGTTTCAACTGTGTAATGCTTATAGTTTCAGAATAAAGTGGCTGTGACATACGGACGGACAGACAGACAGACAGACAGACAGACTTGACGAAACTATAAGGGTTCCGTTTTTTGCTATTCGGCTACAGAACCCTAAAAAAAATTAATAAAGTCTTATTCACAAATAGAACAGTTCCACATATAAAACAGTTAACAGAAGGTAAGGAAGATTTAAATAGATAAATTAGATTAAGATTTGAATTGATTTGTGCTTTCGCCGTGAGATACCAATTCCGACTGCGGCGCGATGCGCTCCGGTGCCTCGTCTTGGACAAAAGGCTACGGATCGCGGGCGTCAGCAGTTTTGCTAAACTAGCTGCGCGCCCGACTTTACTCGTGAATTAAAGTTTTGATGCGATTTTATTATGAATATAAAACAATTTTTCAAAACAAAATTTCAGGCTTGACAGCATAATGTGTTTTATTTTAATTTGAATTTTTATACTGTAAATTATTTATAATTTTAATTTTTATGTTTTCATTACATAATTTATTGTTTCGTTTATACTAACATACTTTTAAGTTAAAATTGTTACTAAAAATGAATTAATTTAATTTTGATTGTAACTTTTTAAATTTTAAATTATACTACTTTCGTAAATTAAAATTTTCTTTATAAACAAATGATTTATATAATGTAAACTAGCGGTCCCCCGCGACTTCGTCCGCGCGTTTTGAGTTTGCTCCCTCCCCTCCCGTCGCAGCGTCATGTTTTATATCCTAAAGCCTTTCTCGATAAATAAGCTATCCAACACAGAAATATTTTTTCAAATCAGTCCAGCAGTTCCTGAGATAAGCGCGTTCAAACAAACAAACTCTTCAGCTTTATAATATATTAGCGATTAGCGAAAGCGCACGTTGTACTTAAGCTGCGAACATTATTTTGGTGCGGTAACTCCGCTTAAACTGTGATAGCTCCTAAGATATTTATTGAAATCAAATTATATAAAGGGCAACTTGGTTCTAAATGAAATGCTCTTGATGATGAATGTATTTATTTTGATAAGAATAAATACCTGTGTGTATAATACACCTCTAAAAATAATGCATTATTTTTTTACAAATTTATTAACATAAAAAAGGTTGAAGTAAGTCAACCATAAAAGATATATATGCTGTCGCGGACTATATTATAGAACTCTTAATACTGAACAATCCTGTCATACATTATTTTTGTGTAACTTAAGCGGTTTCCGCAGCGTATGCAGCGGAAGCTCTCAAAAGGAATATCTTTCTCCCGTTTTCGCAACATTTTTCATTTCTGCTGTGGTCTTATGAGTCGTATCTTTATGTTATATAGCCTAAAGCCTTCCTCGATACATGGACTATCCAACGTAAAAAAAAAATTCAAATCGGGCTAGTAGTTTCTGAGATTAGCGCGTTCAAACAAACAAACAAACAAACAAACTCTTCAGCTTTATAATATTAGTATAGATGAATTGAAGTTAAGTTTCAAAGTTTACAAGTGGAGCTAAATTAATTTATTTTTAACTAATGTATACACTTATAAACTAATGTTAGTGCATGCCACCACAGAATACAAGATGATAAGATGTTGAAAAAGGGTTCCCTCTATCTGGCAGAATCTTTTTACTCCGAATGTCACTTGGCATAACACACTTGGCATAATTTTCTTTAATCGAATATTATTCAGGCAGAATTTTCTGTTAGCATAATTATTGTTTGGTCGAATATTCATATGCCCGAATTAACAATGGCATACTTTTAAGATAGCAGAAATTTATAAGGCATAATTACCTTTGACATAATTTTACTTTGCATACTTTCGCTAAGCATAATGTTTATTAAGTACGATGTTTATTTGGCATAATTTGACTAGGCATACTATGAAGAAAGCAGAATTTCGTTTAGAATAATTTCACTACGCATATTGCTATTTCTTTTAAATAGTATTTTACCCTCAAAATAAATTAAAAAGTCATTAAGTTGTGGTACAAAAGTTAGTGACAGAAACGAATCGGTGCAAAACCGACTCCACGCAGTCTTGTTTGCCCCACCCCTAGAGTGTAATTCAAAATCGCGTAGGCGCGGAGGGGCGAGGCAGCCCACGAGCTGAGGAGCAGGTGGTTTGAAAGCTCGCCGCCGCGGCTTAGGCTGGCCGGCAAAGCCGGCCAGCAAGCCGAAGCTGCGGTGGTGAGCGAAAACCATCTGCGACGATAAGCTCGCGTGGGACTGCCGGAGCCCCGCAGCGCCGGAGCCGTGACAGAAACCATGCATGTTGCATGCTGCATGCAAGCTGTTGCTTGCTTGCATGCTGCATGCTTGCTTGCATGCTGCATGCTTGCTTGCATGTTGCATGCTTGCTTGCTTGCTGCATGCTTGCATGCTGTATGTTTGATTTGCCATGCATGTTGTAGGTTAGTATTGCTGAGATAGAACTTTAGGATACACAGAGAAATTAAGGTTTATAGGAGAATATTTAATATGAAAAATATGCCAAAAGACGATTCGGACTGTGAACTTTCCGCGATAGGATGATTCTGCCTATTAATGACTATATATACGAATTGTATGCCACAAGACGATTCTATCTGTGAACTTTCTGAGTTAGGATGATTCTGCTTTCAGACTATTATGGATATTAAATTTCTGCCTAAAGATGATTCTAGCTTACACGATTATGCGTTTTGAACGACTGATAAATGAGTGAATGCTAATTGATGTTCTGCGAAAGGAAGTTTATGCTATTTACGATATGCCAAATAAAATTATGCCAATAAAAATTCTGCGAAACAAGGTAGACCCGTTGAAAAAGGGTCCATGGTGATAAAAAGATGGGGATGATTTTCGGGATCTCTTTAATGTCAAGTTAGTGTATCCAAATTAGCTTATCTGCTAGGTCTAGAAATTATTATTAGTGTTCAATTACATACCTTGATCTAGTGACAGCATGGTCATATTAAGTGGAAGGTTTATGATGTCTTCCACAAGAACCCTTTTACTTGGTTCACTTGCTTCACAAACATTTGGCTCAGTAATAGATTCTGAAAAATATTAAATTCAATTGAATAAAATTGCAAAACTTAAAATTTAATCCATGTGGGCAAAGAAAGACAAATAGAAGTGAAATAATAATGGTCACATCATTAGGTATTAAAAATCGGCCAAGTGCCAGTCGGACTCACGAGGGTCGACACACTACGGGTTCCGTGTCAAATTTAACTGAATGAGGAATAGTGGATCCTTAATTCAGTTAAAATTGATTTCCACTTCCACTTGACCAAAATACTACAGAATTTGTTGACAATGAGAGCAAATATAACTTAGTTTTTCATAGTGTAACAATAAAATATATCTTAGTTTTTCATGATTGCGGTTGTTGAAAATGTGCTATATCTTAAAAACGACTAATCAGTTAGTCACACCTCGTTCCAACCAATTTTCGTTGAAAGTATTTGTTAACATCTACATTATGAATATTTTTTTCAAAATTTACACTACCTTAGTTTAAAATTTGGACAGGTCGCTCAGAATAAAGTGGTTGTGACATACGGACAGACGGACCGACAGACAGACGTGACGAAACTATAAGGGTTCCAATTTTTGTCATTCCCGTAGCCGAATGGCAAAAATCGGAACCCTTATAGTTTCGTCCCAAAAAATTTGCATTTTTATTGAAGACTTAAAAGACTATGTAATGTGCCTACATGTAATGTAATGAGTATGGTTATGTGTGACCAGACAACAGTCCATTTACTCTTTCACATGAACCACACATCCTTTTGGTTGATTTTTAAATACATACCTTGATCTAATGCCAGTATAGGCATATTAATTGGTAAGTTAGTGGTCCTTTCAGAAAGCATAATTTCACTTGTGTCACAAACAGATGGTACAGGATTTATATCTGAAATTTTCCGAAAATATTATGTTTATTATCCCTGGCACTTACATTTTTTTAACTTATCTACATTTTTCTTAATTTATTTAGATATTACTAATTCATGAAATTAAATAAATAGAGTTTACCATATAATAATTCATCTGTAAATTTATTTATAGTCGTTGACAAAAGAATTTCAATGACACATACCTTGATGTGAAGACAGTGGCATGTCGATTGGTATGTTAGAAGTCTTGCTTTCGACATAAGCATTTTCCATTGTTTTTTCAACTGATGGTTTAGAAAGCATATCTGAAAATTATAAAAACATAATCAAAATTAGCAAATTGTTTATAAAATGTCATTCAATACTGCACATAAATGACGAATGTTCATTCTAGAGGTAAAGATTAGTTATTTTTTATTTATTTAAGTCTGTGTTAGCAAAGTATGGGACAGTAATTAAAAACATAAGCTGGTAGGTATTTTATCCCACATTACTAAAAATGCATAAGAAGTTAAATAAATAAATGGTCAGAAGTAGTAAGAATGGTGGAATGAGCAGCTAAAATAAAATTCATAAAGATCGACAAATAGTTTGGTTGAGAAATCTTGTGTCCAATTTCATGCTTTCATGTAAGCCTCCAAGCAAATGTAGTTTCACTAAGGGCAGATTTTTCAATGGTCAGATAAAACTAATCAGACTGATAAATTATAAAGAGACAGATTGAAAAAAAATACAGTTACGTATGAATGTATGATTGCTAACAATTAGTGTGACGTTTTCCATATTGTATTTTGTTTGACGAATGTTTCTTGTATGAGTATTGAAAAGTCAGCCCTAAGTATAAATTCTAAAACTTAAAAGTCACTTTTATTTTTCATATACACACATAAAAAAAAGTTTGTGATCACTTGCATAAGCTGATTAAATTTTCAAATGAAACCGTTTCAAGAAAACATATTTGTTGTGTGTTTTCTTAAAACATAAAAAAACCTGTAATAATATTATAATAACAATAACATGTAATGATATCATTTACCGTTACAAAAAAAAAAGATTTTTCAAAGTGGTTGCAAACTCTGTTGTGTGTATACCTTGTATTATTTTGGTTAATAGAACATACATACTTACAAGGAAGATGTAAGATTGGGATTGCCACAGCACTTAGGCGGTTATTGCGATTTCTGTGATTTTCAATAAAATGTCTGTCACACACTTTCATTTTTGGATACACAGCTTCAACCGGTAAGTTTTTCAGCTTTTCACTACATAACTCAACCCAGGCTTTAAACCGCTCCGGAAACTTCGAAGGATTTGGGAAGCTGTGGACGGGGAGACCTGTAGAAACGGGGAAACATTTTAGTAAATAGTAAAGATATACTACCATATCAGCAACAATTATGTCAAGCCGTGACACATTTTATTGATACAAGAACAGCCTGAGGCATTGGCCAGGTTTTTTCAAATAGTATAGTAATTTCTCTATATGGCAAATAAACACATTTTGTTTAATTAGTCAGTGAAATACATTAATTTTATTAGTCAGTATTATTATTGTTTTATTTTAGACAACCTATTATAAATTATAAAGTCACACAATATTGCAAGTTGACAATCTTATATGCTTCCTTGCGACATATGACTTCTATTCTACCTACAGCAATTTTTTAAGTTAGATTTTGTTTTCAAAATAGGCATGTGATGAAGTTTTTTAGCTTACTTTCTGATGAAATTATAGGCTAGGTAGTCTTATATTGTGTAAGTCATAACCACTACATTTATTGAAAGATTACTGTTAATCAGATGTTGCCTTGTCGGTAAAATACAACTCACTTACCTTTGGTCACGCAATCAAATACACAGCGCCTAGAATTGGGCATGATGAGCACAACACCAGCAACTTATTAGCGTTTGTATCGCACAAAAACTTAACTAATAGCGTCTTTTTCGCAAACTCACAAACACCGGTACCGGCGCCGCGTTTCGTCGAGCGAGGAACAAAGTTCGAACTCAACTTGACGAAAATACAAAGAAAGGCAGTAAATAAGAACTCAAACGATGAATAAGGAGAAGAAATTACTCAACTCAACATTTACTTTTACAAGAAATTTTGTAGTTAACGGCCACCATCAGACAAAACAACAGTAGCCATTTTGAACTTGACATTGACAGTACTCACTCACAATACTTATCAGTGTAGTTCAGGTGAAACATTAATAGATGTCGCTGCCAAGAACTACAAAACTGGGCTGTATGGCACATTCCGAGCTATATTCTTTGTACGCTAGATAACAGATAAGAGTACCTACTTAGTGTCCTGTGCTCGCCGGTTCAATTTCGTCTTTCTTTTTCCGTATTGTAATTAGATTTAACTTTTACTCTGTCTATAAACTCTGGTACCACGTATTTGGTAGGAGTTACGAACAACAAACGAATCTTCGCCTGTTTTAGACAAAATAGTAGATACCTTGGTGGCTACCTACCACAATGACAAATAATTTGAAACAGGTAATGTTTGGTCAAACATTTCTATTACTTACATTACAGATTAGTAAGAGTGTCTAAAGCTTTACATGTATGTGGAAATAAACAGTAAGTTCCATTTTTGAGTGTACCTTACAAATTCAAGGCCGTATTAAGAATTTTTTACCTTGCAGGAGCGAAAATGGTTTAAACCTACATTTGATTTCGATGAAAACGAATCACCCCAACCCAAAAAAGCACACAGAGAAACTTCTAAGCCATCTCAAATAACATTAGCTCAGGTAAATAATTTATATTCTAATTATGACTTCAAACATATTAAATTTCATACATTTTTATAAACGAAGTAGTAGAACATGTGATGCGATGCAAAAGTCACAAAGCTGCAAAATCTTTATGATCCGAGAGGTCGCATGAGACCACATTACAATAGAATTTCTATTGTGTCTCGTTCACATACACTTGAGGTATTAAAATATAGCCAACATTTCAAAACTTAATCTTGTATTGTAATAGTTAACACTTCAACACCTGAGCGTTCACATGAAACCGCATAACAATATAATTTCTATTGCGTCTTGTTCACATATGCTTGAGGGATTAATAGATATTCATATTATGGTAAACTATCAATTATGATAAATTTGTGTTGGTTTTAGAAAAGTCCTGTACCTTCCTTAAATAACAATATCAACTTGTTACAAATAAACCACAAAAACTGGATGAAAAATTTTGATCCAGTATCACCTGATGACTTGGCTGTACATATAAAAAAAGTCCAAGAAGTTGAGGAATGGCTAAAATCTACATGTCACCACAATTGCAGTAACATGCTTCTTTTGACTGGACCTGTTGGCTGTGGAAAAACAATAACCATTCATACAATTGCAAAAAAAAATAACATAAAAGTAACAGAGTGGATAACCCCACTTGATATTGAAATACCCTCAGATAATGGTTTGTATAGTACATTATTTTCTCTATTGTATAATCCATAACATTGTTGTAGTAAGTTTAATAATAAAACTGCCAAAATATCAAAATAATTTGAGTAACTTTTTCAGGAGAATACGAATTTAGAGAAAAGCAGTCTACAAAGTTTCTAGAATTCATCATAAATGCTGCCAATTTTACATCCTTATTAGATAATAATCAAAAGAAGCTAGTTTTAGTTGAAGATTTTCCGAATACATTCCTAAGAACACCGTCAGAATTTACTGAAATATTGCAGTAAGTTGAATTACCAAAAATACATTCTAAAGCTTTTTGCAGTGATACATTCATGATAAAACTGCAAAAGTCATATATTTATAGCTGTCTTGTGCATTGTTAAACTAACAAAATAATATACTTTTAGGCAATACAAATATAGAGCTAAGTCACCTATAGTATTCATTTGTTCAGAATCTCATACAGAAAGCAAGAATACATCTATAAGCTTATTTGGCCCTAGTGTGAAAGACCAGTTCCAGATGCATCAAATATCGTAAGTAAAATAATTCTTGAAACAACAAATGATAAGTAATAAACTAACTCTTTAGTAAGTAACTAACTCTCCCCCGCGACTGCGTCCGCGCGTTATGAGTTTGCTTATTCCCCTCCCCTCCAATATTTTAAATTGGTCTAATAGTTCCTGAGATTAGCGCATTCAGTCTTCAGCTTTATAATATTATATAGATTGAAAAACCACAATAATTTTCAGATTCAATAGTGTCTCAATGACGGGATTAAAGTGTGCTCTTAAAAGGGTAGCAGAAATTATAAACAAGAAGTACACCTCGGTATACAATGGCCCAACAGCAGATATGATTGAGTGTGTTGTCAATTCATCAGGGGGTGATGTGAGATCGGCTGTTTTAAATTTACATTTTGCATGTTTAAAAGGTAACTAATGTTGACTACCTATTCTAATAATAATAATGCATGTAAAACGTATAATAATAATATATTTTATAACTTTATTACAGGAAGTAACTGTAATTTAGAAACTAGCATGGTCCTAGAGAAGGGAAATAAAAGTAAGGGTCCAAAAAAGAAAAAACAATCCTCTAGCAAGTTTATGTCATTAGGAAAAGATCAAACTGTAAGCATTTTACATGGAGTTGGCAGAGTGCTTAATCCCAAGGGTAATAAAACTGCTTTTAAATATAAATGGAACCAGACTGTCTTTAAGTTCTGATGAGATTTTTTTATTTATTTCAACTTGATTGCAGTGTGCAAAACTATGTTTCTATTCTAGTTATTACAGAAAATGGTACACAACGTCTGGCACATGCACCACGCGACGTCATTGAGCAGTTCTTGAGTAATCCCAATTCATTTGTAAATTTTTTGGAAGAAAACTATCTACCGCACTTTTCAAACGCAGACCAAGTCGACAAAGCAGCTTCAGCCATCAGTGACGCCGACTACATGCTAGGAGAATGGCGGGTAATTTAACATTAATACTTAGCTAGACTGAGTAAGTAGGCTTTGCTAACCCACTAGTCATGAGAATAATTTATCGTTGGATGAATGGAGTACCTTCCCGTTTCCATTTTATAAAAATAAATCAAAACTGAACTTTACGAAAAATAGTATCGTCTAAATGTGAACACCTTCATTGAAATAGCCACGATTTTTTCAGCGACACGATAATCTGTCGTTCCTAACAGCTCAAATGTGTTATATGTACATAGTACATATACTTGTCTGGTAAAAATAATTCCATTTATACAAACTAAAAGTAGGTAGAACACAATGATATTCATATATTTTAGCTTATTCAAGATGATCATTATGACGTCACTGGCCGTTTTATCGTTCAATCAATTCATTTTAAATATTGTTTTGATCTCTCCCGTTCGGAAAACTTAACTTTCATGTATAAACAGCCGGCTTGAAAATAGCCTTTCCACGCATAGAGTGGAAAGTAATTTAGTTTCAATGAGTAGTGCTACGATCAGACATGAAGTCTAAGATAATATCGCGCCTAATCCGAAATTTTGTGATTTTAACTGAGTCTTTATACAACCTCTTTCATCGCCTTGTAAAGGGGTCTACCTTGTATCGCATAATTTTTATTGTCATAATTTTATTTGGCATATCATCAAATAGCATAAACTTCCTTTCGCAGAACATCAATTAGCATTCACTCATTTATCAGACGTTCAAAACTCGTAATCGTGTAAGATAGAATCATCTTAAGGCAGAAAGTTCACAGATAGAATCGTCTTGTGGCATACAATTCGTATATATAGTCATTAATAGGCAGAATCATCCTATCGCAGAAAATTCACAGTCCGAATCGTCTTTTGGCATATTTTTCATATTTAATATTCTCCTATAAACCTTAATTTCTCTGTGTATACCAAGTAGTTCTATCTCAGCAATACTAACATACAACATGCATGGCAAATCAAGCAAGCAAAGCATGCAGCGAGCAAGCAAGCATGCAGCAAGCAAGCAAGCAAGCATGCAGCATGCAAGCAAGCAACAGCTTGCATGCAGCATGCAACATGCATGGTTTCTGTCACGGCTCCGGCGCTGCGGGGCTCCGGCAGTCCCACGCGAGCTTATCGTCGCAGATGGTTTTCGTTCACCACCGCAGCTTCGGCTTGCTGGCCGGCTTCGCCGGCCAGCCTCAGCCGCGGCGGCGAGCTTTCAAACCACCTGCGCCTCAGCTCGCGGGCTGCCTCGTCCCTCCGCGCCTACGCGATTTTGAATTACACTCTAGGGGTGGGGCAAACAAGACTGCGTGGAGTCGGTTTTGCACCGATTCGTTTCTGTCACTAACTTTTGTACCACAACTTAATGACTTTTTAATTCAATCTTAGGGTAAAATACTATTTAAAAGAAATATCAATATGCGTAGTGAAATTATTCTAAAGGAAATTCTGCTTTCTTCATAGTATGCCTAGTCAAATTATGTCAAATAAACATTATGCTTAGCGAAAGTATGCAAAGTAAAATTTTGCCAAAGGTAATGCCTTATAAATTTCTGCTATCTTAAAAGTATGCCATTGTAAATTCGGGCATATAAATATTCGACCAAACAATAATTATGCTAACAGAAAATTCTGCCTGAATAATATTCGACTAAAGAAAATTATGCCAAGTGACTTTCGGAGCAAAAAGATTCTGCCAGATAGAGGGAACCCCTTGTAAAGAACTGCCAAATGCGGCGTAAAAAGCGAGACGCTCACATTACGGTCTCTTTTACACTCCGCCCGAATCCCCACGCGCTTTTAGTTTTACAGTGCAGTCAGTTGTGAGTCGCGAGTGTACAAGCTGTTCGCTGCGTATTTAAAATGGGAAAGCCTCATTAGTATTAGAGTACAGGGTTTGCAGAAGTCACTATTTTTAATTTAGTATAAACCAATTCGTAATTGAGTCAATTTTAAAGAAAGAAAGGTTTGTAATTGAGTCACACCTATAGTAAATAAGTAGGTAAACAAAAACCATCCTATTGCCCATTTGGTCTTTATAAAATAAAAATGAGTTTGGGTAAATAAGTAAACTGTGAAGTATATAGTAGATTGTTATACAAGGAGAGAAAGTGACCCTTTTCACTCGAGAAGTTCTTGGCGCTCGAACGGAGTGAGAGCGCTAATAATCCGAGAGTGAAATGGGTGCTCACCCGAGTTATACATACTATTTTTCATTTCGACTGTGAGGAAAAATAAATTTATTTAGATATTATGTTGTTTGGCGAGAGATGCAATCTCAAGTTTTTAGGTACATCACATATGAGTTTGTTTACTGTCGTTATACATAAAACGCAAGATTAGAAAGACAGTAAAAGCACGGAAGACAACAGAGTACTACATAAAACGCGGACGATATCAAATATTTCAAATCATTGTTAAAAATATCGATCGATTTTTTCTCACACACAATAATAATAGGAGAAGAACGCAACCTTAAAACTACCACAGATTATGTCAAATTTCAGGTTCAATTTTGCCTCATGAGATAGCGCTATGAATTACAGCTAAAGGTGGGAGTGAGTAAGAAGATTAATGAACAACATAAATGGCGGCAAGTCGCCTCCGCCTGCTTAATAATCTATGTAATAATCGTCCAAACAAAAAAAATATATCGTCAAAGACAAACAAAGGCTGCGTTCCGTATTGCGCCAATATCACTGTTAGCACTGTGAGCGTCAAAAGCCGTTCCGATTTGATTAGCGTGCTGACAGCGCTGTTGACGCGATTTCATTTCGGAACGGCTTTAAATCACATTTGCTGTTCTTTGAAGCAAAAAGACGTCAAATGCGTCAATGTGACAGTCTGCTCTTAGACGCTCACGGTGCTAACGCAGCAAAACGATTGCACTGTGAACGCAAGATGGCGGTGATAGTGACGTCAGCCGTGACGTCACTACAGCTATCGTTGACTCGCTAACGCCAAATCGGAACGGTTTGTAAGCGCGATATCAGTGATATTTTCGCTGTCAGCGCAATACGGAACGCAGCCAAAATGTGTGACAATTTAAAATGGAAAAAAAGTGACACTATGTATGGCGGGAAACCAAAATATATTTGTAGATTTTATATTGTAAAAAAATAGACCAATTGTAAATTTGTGAAATCAGTGATAAACACGCTTTCAATGTTTTATTTTATAAATATGAAAAGCTTGTTTATTTTAATAATATATACTCAATTACCTTTAGCTCCATGTCTGATCGTAGCAATTAAAACTAAATTACTTTCTACCCTAGGGATGGAAAAGCTATTTTCCACCCGTCTATCTTCACATGAAAATTCAATTTTCCGAACAGAAGAAATGAAAAATATGGGGGGGGGGGGGGTGTAGGGTGTAACAGTTTTTCAATATCCTTATAAGGACCGCCACGATTAATAAATTGTTTCGTGGATCCTCTGCAAGGGAGTAAGAAAGATAGAGCTATTGCGTGTCTCATGTCCGCAAATAATTAATTGAAACATCGAACTAAAAAATGAAAAATAAATTAAAGTTTAAAAAAACTAAAAACCACGCTTTTATAGCTAACCGAACTAAAAAGTAGAAAATAATTTTTAATTACAAACATAATTCAATTCAGAGTAAAAAGCGTGCGGTGCAACATTTATTATATCAAGCACCCCACGATTTTTACTCTGAATTGAATTATTCTCTAACTCTTTGTAATTAAAAATTATTTCCTAATTTTTAGTTCGGTTAGCTATAAAAGCGTGGTTTTTAAATTTTTTAAACTATAATTTATTTAAAATGACATCGATGATCCTATAGGTAACCATTTTAAGAAAGTCTATCTCGAAAGACGCTTCCAAAGTGGTAAAATGGGCGTCCCCCCATCTAACTTTAAAACTAACAGAGTGTACATTTTGAAATATAAATATGTACATGAGTCAGATCTTGACAAAAAATGGTTTGAACGAGATCGAACTAGTAGAGTTTTGAGATAGAGCACATGTTCAATAACCGCAAACATACAACATTTGCTGTCAACAAAATATTGTGGTATTGCGGCTAAGTGGAAGTAAGTGGATCTCTAACGATAGCGCAAAGGGAATCCTCTACATGAAGGGCACAAAACCGCGCCCGCTGCGGGCAGTCGCAGGATCGACGACGGGCAGACACGGTCTTTATTACTTCGCGGGCAAAAGGACCGGCCCGCCCTGCCGTCTGCTGAGGTGCTTACCTCAATATCAATGGTTGATGTGGTGACCGCTGAAATTGTACTTATACCTGTTTGTTTTGTTTTCATGTCCTTTCTTCGCAATATAACTATAATATACCTCTACGGCGATATCTTTTGATAGTATTCATCTCGTGACAATATTGGGTTCTAAAAGGGATGGTCTGACGATTTGATCAGTTTTGTGCGAGATTGGTCGCTGGCCGTAGCCAGCGACTAGCCCAGCCAGACTAGACTAGACTAGCCAGCGAATATCAG
This sequence comes from Pyrausta purpuralis, assembly GCA_963924145.1. NCBI lineage: Eukaryota > Metazoa > Arthropoda > Insecta > Lepidoptera > Crambidae > Pyrausta > Pyrausta purpuralis. The sequence continues at coordinate 14,766,080 of OZ001651.1, read as the reverse complement.
CTCGTAGGCAGAGGTATAAATTGAGGAGACTGGGGGAAGCCTTAGTCTAGGAATGGGATGAGATAGGCATTTTTTAAAAAATAAACTAAATTCTAGGTAGGTATCAGTTTGTGTAGGTACAATAAATCTGTATTTATTACAGGAAAAGATGTGTCAAGAATATGGATTGTTTACAGCGGTAGCTGGAATAATGCTAGCAAATAAAAATCCTGTATCAGCTTGGAATCCAGTAAGAGGACCAAAGAATATGAAGATTCAGTATCCGTAAGTTTTTCTTTAATAGTTACATATTATTCAAATCCTTGAAATAAAAAATACATTTGTTTCAGAAAACCTCAAGACTTTCCTGCATTAGATCAAGACTTTTTATATAAGGGGAAAGTGTTAGTAACAGATTATCAAACTTATTGCAAAATTATTGGCGATAAAACATAACTTAGTAAACAATTTCTAATAGAAAATAAAATAAAAGCAACATCTTGTATGTGAGTGGTATATAAATACATTAAAAAGCAAGTAAAATTATTTGTTTTATTGCTAATTATTCTTTTCCTATTATAAGTGATACAAACAAGCACAAAGTTATTTACTTCACATTTGAAGCGGGATCTTTGGATCTGGGAATAAAATAAAAAATCTAATTAGCATTACAGTTTATTAACAAAGTCAATGAGTCCATATGATTTAACAAATGGAATCGTGGGGCGATTAGATACATATCACTTCACCGTTTTGTCAACTGTTCCATCTCGCGTCATTCACTCCACTTACTCTCAGTTCCCATGTTGCAAGCTTTTATAACAAGAAACATCTCGTTAGATTACAATGTAGAATGAACATTAGAAGTGTCGCTTATTCTACAAAATTATACTTACCTGAGCGAAAGTAATAATACAAAGGGAAATCTACTAAATAGGATTCGTGTCCAATACTCACCTTTCTTCGATTCTGGAACGTGTATTGTGCATGTTGAGTATGAGTGCGTATTAGTAGCGTTGCCGCTCCTTAGTAGATAGTCATCTCGATAGTTGGTTGGGCAAAAGCCATAGTATTGAAAGGCTTATCAATAGCCCTGTAAGAGTCAATATTAATAGACACAGCAAAACTATTGATAGTATCGAAGCTGCCTATCGTATGTATTGTCAAAAGTACTGAATATTGTTACCATTAATACTTCCTATCGATTGCGCATACGATAGTCACCTTTGATACTATAGATAGTATTGCTAGCATTGTATCTAACTAGGCTATTGATACATATATTCGTGTTAAAGACAAAATTTACTACAACAACACTGTCTTTACTGTCAACAATCAACTATCGTTAGTTCGTCAACGCTACGTATAAAGGTCTTGGGCCACTACACCGTTTCATACCATGACCACGCTAGGAGAGTATCAGGCACTAAAAGCAACATGATACGCTCTTCTATGCTCACTGAACGGATCTACAGCCTTCTGTCTCGCCGTTCTAATGAGCGTTATTTAGCTGATGGTGACACGTTCCTTATATGACACATGATTGGTGACTCGGTGTAGTGGATCAATGTCTTAGTTTTAAAAATATTTTTTGTCTGACAAATTCCTAGCACAGTCATGATATCATAGTCTTTTTTCTAGCTTGTTGAATATTGTAAACAATCTTGACATTATTTTTTAACGAAACATGCACTAAGATAAACACAAAACTTACAACATTCATATGTATTTCGTCGTTGAACACTGAAATATTTTTGAACCAAATGGTTAATTAGTTTAATTCACTGATATTACTTTAAAAGTTATAGAAAGGTTGTTTAAATTTTCGACTAGCAAAGAAAAACGAACTATACGGTGTCGTGGGCTAAAACCATTGGTGTATGTATGTATTATATGTGTGTGTGTGTGTGTGTGTGTGTGTGTGCGCGCGTGGGGCGAGAGGGGCTCGTTATCGGGAAGAGGAGGAGGAGGACCTGGATCTGCGGCGGCGCGGCGCGGGGCGCGGCGAGCGCGAGCGCGTGCGGCGGCGCCGCGGCGGCGAGCGGCGCCGGGGCGGCGGGCTGCGGCGCCGGTACCTGGAACACGCACACATTACCAATACACTTTCTAATAGTTCCATCATAAATCTATACTAATATTAGCGGCCCGCCGCGACTGCGTCCGCGTTATTTGAGCTTCCCATCCCGTCGTAGCGTAATGTTTTATAGCCTAAAGCTCTTTTCATTATTAAGCTATCCAGCAAAAAAATATTTTTTCAAATCGGTCCAGTTACTCCTAAAACTACACCAATAAAGCTCAAATTGACAATGTTAAAGTTAGAAAACATCTGTATGGGAAAAAGAAAAGGGCTGTTTTTATGGGTTTTCCGGCAATTAGTCTAATATATTTTTTTAATTTCTCGCCGTAAAACCATCCTTGAACTTCAACAAACATTTTAAAAAAAATGGCCAAATTGGTCTAGTCGTTGTTGAGTTATGCGCTTACCAACACATTTTGCGATTCATTGTTTTATTATAGATTATAAAGCCGAAGTTTGTTTGTTAGCACGCGCACCTTAACCTTTAACTGGTGACAAGCGGTCTCACAGGCCGAGCAGCATCAGTAAAACTTCATTTCAACCCCATTCCCGCGCTTCCTTTGCTTAAGCGCCTGAGTAGCTTCGATTTTAGTTGCGTCCATGCCGTTGCGGGAGACTATTGCGTCGGACAGGCCCAAATTGGTAAGTTACATGGATGTAAAGTTTGACAGCGGCCTCTCAGACCTTATGTCACCACTTACGTAACTTTTTAACATATTTTTGCTGTATTGTTTTTTTCGTTTTTGACAGCTGTTATTTGCAATGAATGATTCTGAACCTCCGAAAAAGAAGCGAATAGAGTCGGAGGCTAAGAATGTAGTGCTAAGCACTAGTAAACAGATTCCATTGGCCGCAAATTCTAAATTTGATCGTCAAATTGAAGAATGGCTAAAACAGGAAGACGCAAGTAGATCGGAAGCCGAAGATATTCCCGAAAATTATATCCTGGAGCAAAGTGATCATAACTCTAAAAGAGAAGAAAGTGCCTCCGAAGACGAAGAACCGGTATTATGCCCCAAGCTACGAGGCAGGAGTCGATTCAAGAAAATCAATCTTCAGAAAGTGACAGTGTCAAGTACACCTGCAGTCGCTGAACGATGTCGATACAAGTACAGTGAATGCACATGTTTTGAATTAAGCTGATAGTGCCCAAGATATTGATCGAGGACTGTTCATCAAAATATTGGCCATAAACGTGGTTTTAGAACACATGAAGCGTAGAGTTTATAATACTCAAATTCCGCGCGATATACGAATAAAATTGGCGCGTATTTTGGGTTCTGATTTGCCACCTGAACCACAAAACCCCGAGAACATGCCAAAAATACGCAAAACCTGTGCCACTTGTCCTTCTAAGTTAAATCGCAAATCAAATTATCAATATAATTCGCGTGGAAAACACTTGTGCTTGCAGTTTGCGAAACAGTTATGATCTGATTGTCAATGAAAATACCAAAGTTTGACCATTGTCAATTTTGTGAAAAGATACTTATGATTAGTTCGTTATTATTTTTTAAGATGATTATTATCTCAATTTCATGGAAATAAAGTATTTTTTTTATAATATGTTGATTTAATTTTTTTAGACACTAATTGTTAAACTTACATATATTTTTTTTAATTGTAGAGACTAGACACGTTGTGATGAAAAGTTCCTAATAAAAATATATATTTAGAGTATACTACTGTATTTAATTTGATCATTTAATACACTACTAATCTGTTTTTAAGCACTGTGGTATGCTACCATACTTAATTTCAATGCTATAGACCAGATACGACAGGGGTCTCTCAGACCGCTCGTCACCAGTTAAGTTACACGAAAACCATGTCACCGGTTAAAGGTTAACTAACCAGTACAGTTACCATGAGTTTACAACGGTTTTACTCAATACCAACGACGTAAAAACAGTGTATAGAAAATTACACAGCGCCTCTAGCGGTCACTAACAGAACTAAAATTTTCCATACAAAAAGTTACGTCGTCGCTATCGAGTTAACTCATGGTAACGGTACAGGACAAAATGCTCCCACGGTGATCCATACAACGCTGGCAACCGTAACTATTACGGCTAATTATCTTCTTCACAATGAATAAAAGTATAACGTACAGACCCAAAGTCTCGCAATCGTAAAGTATTCAACCGTCATCATCCATGGTTCGTTAGAAACTTTGTTAAGTGCGAGAGAGAGAGAATGACTTTCGCTACCTTTAGCATGATTTATAGCTCCGCCTGCAATGAATCTTTGCTTTTAGTGGTTATACTGGCGCATACGCATGCATAGGTGGACTTGCGTCGTTAGTAAGGATGTTCAGACCAACATTCGATAATGGCCTGCCTTGATTTTGGCCTTCTGGCAGCTGAATTATAGAAACGATTATACAAACTTCAGATAGTAACTGTAATCCCGCGTAAATACTTGTTTCTGTTATGTTATTAATAGGCATATCGATTTGAAATCGATTAATCGAAAAATCGATTATTTTGAGTAATATAATCATGTTTCAGATCGATTTTGAACCCTACATCGATTCAATGAATCGATTCATAAACCTCCCGAATCGGACCGAACCATTCAATTAGATCGTGAGCGATTAGATAAGTTATTTTTGTTAAGTCACTCGACTTAAAATACTGGGAAATATAATTTCTTGTTAAATTTGTATTAAACTTTAAAACAAGAATCGATTCTAGTAAATCCGATTTGAATCGAATCGGAGATCGATATTTTTTAAAATGAATCGACATGCCTAGTTATTAAAGCAATTTTATGACCCTTTCAGGTCGGACAGAGTTTTTGTACATATTGTATTTAGGTATATAGTGTTGGTGCTTACCGTGGCGGCGAGTGTCGTCTTGGCGGCGCGTGGCGCGGCGGCGGCGCGCGCGGCGACACGCGGCGCGGCCGCGACGGCACCAGCACGGGCGCCGCCGTGATCTCCTGCCCGTCGATTTGCCCTACCACCACACGACACTTCAGTTAATAATACGCCAGTTGAAAAAAATTATAAAACTAAAATAATAAGTAGATATATAAATGAAAAACCTGGTAAACTTTTAAATATCCTTTAATAAATATCCTTTGGACATTCCCACACATCGCCATCTAGTCCCAAAGTAAGCTACTCAAAGCTTGTGTTATGGGTGCCAGACAACGGATATAATACTTATATAAGTACTTTTTTTTGTAAATACATACATGATATACATAGAAAACACCCAGACCACTACAAACAGACATGTTCATGCACACAAATGTTTGTATTGTGCGGGGATCGAACCCGCAACCCATTGCGTATTCTCGACCACTACACCAGACGGGTCGTCGTAAAAACATACAGGGAGGACGCATAACACAATGTTATTATTTCTTTGTGAAAATTCTTTGGTCCTTATTTTTTATAATATTAATAATCTTTATGCAAATTCAGAATAATTAACTTTTTTGATATCTCTATTAATCACTTGAAATGTTGGTAACATTGTGATTTCTTCATGAGAGACCCCAACTACAAAATTTTATTATAATTAGGCTTGGCGCCAGAGAGGTATCTCTGGCGCTTGCCCACTCAATTAAAAAACGGGCGTCATTTCAAACAAGATTACGATTATAGCTCTTAATATGGTAAAGCGGCGGTGCCCTCGGAGTACCTATTTTATAAGTACAATCACAGATATAGAAAATTCCTTTAACTTTGGTTAGCATTACATTTTGACGCTATAAAAAAGAAGATTATAATAATTATTTATGATATATTATACCTCCATCCATGTGCTTCATAGCATTTTCAGCTTCATCTGGATTGGTGAACTCTACATAGGCATGTCCACGCCCATTGTGAGGATGCAATCTGTCCATAGGGAACTCTACAGTCTTTACTGTACCGTAGGTTGAAAATATTTCATGTATGTGGTCTCTTGTCACATTCAGTGTCAGCCGGCCAATATGAATTCGGGTCGGACGCGGGGGAGGCGAGCGTTCACGTTTTTTTCTAGCTGGAGACCTGCAATGAAAATGGGTTCATGTTACAACTTCTTCATGTTTTCAGATACCAAAAAGAGCTATTGTAACAGATATACAGTGTGTCTAGGCATGTAATAATAAAACTATCTACAAAGAATTTCATCAAGGAAAATACCCCTGAACTGACGGAATTTTCTGTAATAGATCTAGTATATGTACGTATATTATATGTATTTATTAATTTGTTTTATTGTATTTGTAATATTAAATGTATTATTTATTTGTTTATTATATAATATTTTTAGTATGTATATGTTGTTAAAGTGTAATATTAAAATATTAGCTATATTTTGCACACCACTTTCTACCTCACAAATAAACATTGTTTCCTCTACCCAATGGTTGTCTGAAAGAGAAGACCGCCAATATTTTACAAATGATTTGTCTGTAATTTTATTCTTTCTTGTGTCCTTACTTGTGCAATAAAATAATATTATAGAATATTTAATATTATTATTATTACCCCATATGGGTCATGGGTCAATTCCAAAATCCCACCACATGGCAGTGATTTTTAGGGCTCTGTAGCCGAATGGCAAAAACGGAACCTTTATAGTTTCGTCAAGTCTATCTGTCTGTCTGTTCGTATGTGACAGCCACTATGTTCGGAAACTACTATAAGCATCACACTGTTGAAATTTGGTAGGAAGATGTTATTCTGTTACCCGCTTTACGATTCTTGTACAAAAAATATATAAATAATGATTTAAGTGGGGCTCCCATACATTAAACTAAAAGGGAAAAACATTTTTTAGTCATACCTATGCATGTCTATGAATAGTTTTTTTTAAAATAACCTAATGGTTTCTAAAACAATTTTCTTTTAAAGTGTAACATTTGATAGATAGACGCTTACAGAGTATTAAAATAAATTAATTATTCTTCAGACTATGAGCAAATGTTTTGTATAGTATGTTGTCGTGAGGAGTGCCTTCCCATTGGAAGCGTCGACTCATCCGTTGCCCAGAGCTACTGGCGGTCTGCTTAATCTTAATTGTTGGTTGTGTAACATGGCACCTTTGCAATTGGTCTTAGGATCTCTTTGGCGATCTTCTTCTGTTGGCGCTGGATAATATTTAAACTTGAATCGCTCGCGCTGCCCCACAGTTGTAGACCATATGTCAAAAAACCGGCCAAGTGCGAGTCGGACTCGCGCACTGAGGGTTCCGTGCCAACATTATCTGAATTAGGGAATCCACTTACTTCTACTTAATAAAATACCACAATATTTTGTTGACTGCAAATATAACTTTGTTTTTCATAGTATTTGTATGAAGTACAAAGTTATATTTGCGGTTGTTGAAAATGTGCTATTTCTAAAAAACTACTCGTTCGATTCCGTCCAAACCAACTTTGGTTGAAAGTATTTGTTAAGAAATACATTACATATTTTTTTCAAAATTTACACTTGCTTGGTTTAGAAGTTAGATGGGGGGGACGCCCATTTTACCACTTTGGAAGCGTCTAGCTATGAAACGTTAGACTTTAAAAGAAAATGGTTTTAAAAACCTCCATGACATTTTAAAAGACCTATCCATTAACACCCTACACGCATAGGTTTAACTAAAAAAAAATTTTTTTTGTTTTAGTTTCATGTATGGGAAAATGTTATTATTTTTTATTTTTTGTATGAGAATCGGTAAGCGGTAAACAGGATACATCTTCCTACAAAATTTCAACAGTGTCATGCTTATAGTTACAGAATAAAATGGCTGTGACATACGGACTGACAGACAGACAGACAGACAGACTTGACGAAAATATAAGGGTTCCGTTTTTTGCCATCGGCTACGGAACCCTAAAAAGGCTTTAGGATGACTTTGTAAGAGTAGATTGTTGTCAAAAAAAAAATTAAGTTCAGGCTATTGTACTTTAGCTGGAGCTCTGCTTTTTACAATTAATGTGGTGCCTCTAAGTTAGTCTGCGATCCAAGTGCAAGCCAAGATATCGCACATGGTCACTGTGCGGCAGAGCACACTGGCTCAACCTTACAGGTGAGCAGTTCTCTTTTTGAGAGTAAATGTCACATCAATTAATCATTTTCATCAATCTATGACAAGACTCAGCCGGACGACAACTTGGAGATTAAAATCCATTCCTGCAAGACTCATGACGCATGCAGCTGCCCTATTATTAATAGGGTACGGTGCGTAAAATACCTTGGAGTTATGGTGGACCATCGACTCTCGTGGCATGCTCATATTGAATTGGTTTCAAGCAGAATAAGAAAGATGATTCGGATTTTTAAATCTCTAAGACATATAGCAACTAAAAAACTGCTTCACCTAGTTTATGTTGCGTTAGTCGAGTCTATCATAACGTATTCTATTATCATATGGGGTGGTGCACTCAAAACCAAATTCCTTGACGTAGAACGAGCTCAAAGAAGTTTATTAAAAGTAATGCTGTTTAAAGAGCGAACATTTTCAACCCATTCACTGTATAACATAGCGGATGTCCTAACAATTATAACCAAAACCTAACTAAGAAAAGAAGAAAGCATAATGTCATGGAAACTCAAAGCACACACACAAGTTTCGATCAAAACCAATTTAATAGCCTAGCGTCGTATTTATATAACCAAATAAACAAAGCCTTAGAAATATATCCAATGACCTATAGGGAATGCAAAATTAACCTTAGTAAGTGGTTGAAATCACTAAATTATATAGAAGCCGAAGATTTGCTTAAGCGTAGTAGCTGACTGTTACACACACACACACACACACATACACCACACACATCACACGCACACAGACACACACACGTGCGTTTCGTGATTGTAGCGATAACATTTTTGTTTTGTTCAGTATTTGTTGTTTAGTTTGTAAATAAGATTTGTATTGATAAGGAACAGTGACTCCTTCTGGCACAGGTGCTATGCACTTAAAAGAACGAGTCTACATCTAGTATTGTTATGTCTTTGCAACAAATAAAGATTTTTCAATTTTTCAATTTTTTTAATTTTTCAATTGATTTTGTAGCACTTGCTTTTATTTTCCATTTTGGAGTCAGTCGCTTGCATTGTTGAGTCCCTTCTGTAAGTTCTCTGATGCCACCCTCGGATCTCTATTACTTGCTAACACAGCTACATTTACAGACGACACCGCTATTGTCGTTTGTAAATGTAGCTGTGGTTATCTCCAGCGTTAGCAGTAAGTCAGCAGTGTACAACGTGTAGAGCATGGAGCCAAGTACAGAACCTTGTGGCACCCCGGCGTAAATTTCATAAAATTTTGAGTTGGTATCACCATCTTTCACATAAAATATGCGATCCTTGAGGTATGATCTTACAAAGTAAGCCCCAGTGCGAGACCTTATCAAATGCCTGTTGGATATCTAGAAACACTGCCAAGCAGTATTCTCTTTGTTCTAGGGACTTTCATATGGTATCACATACTCTGTGGGATTATTCTACGGGGCCATGACGTTCTCTAAAGCCGAATTGGTGGTTTGGTATCACTTTACGCTCCAGGAGACATGGCATGTTTCTGCGGAGTATCATTTTCTCCAGTACCTTGGATAGAGTAGCAACAGGCTTATTGGATGATAAGATGTTTTTTCGGTATTAGGTTTTCCAGCCTTATAAATCATTATGATTTCAGAGACCTTTCATGCACTCGGGAAGTGACCTATTCGCAACATACTGTTGAGATAAAGACAATGGCTTTTCTCGGGACTGCCAGAAGTAACTCTTTGGTGACGCTTTCAAAGTGGAAAAATGGGCGTCTCACCCGCTCTAAGTTCTAAACTAAATGAGTGTAAATTTTGAAAGAAAAAAAAAATTTAGATCTTAACAAATACTTTTAAAGCAAATTGGTTTGAACGGTATCAAACTACTCGTAGTAGTTTTTGTTTATGGTATTTAAGTGGATCCCCTAACTGTTAAAGTTGGCACAGAACCCTCCGTGCGCGAGTCCAACTCGCACTTGGCCGGTTTTTGTTTATATTTTCAAAAAATTACCTTACTCATGAAATTTACGGCGGTTTGAGTATCACGTCGTGTAGGGACTCGTTTTGGGTGTCGCGTAACTACTATATATAAAAAGACGCTTTCAAATGGCATCCCTCTTTAATGCTTCAACACCCGAGCGGTTGCAGGCAACCGCATAACAATAGAATTAGCATTGTGTCTCGTTCACATACGCTTGAGGGATTAATTGCTGAAAGAAGAAAGTATTTGATCTTACAGCTTTTTTGCGCATTCCGGCAATTCATTCTAAAAGAGTACTAAAATGATAATTTTGTATTTTTTAAAATTTTGATTGATTATTTTCCAAGTCTGCCAAACAGTGAATTTAAACATGTTTTGTGTCACTGTTGAAAAAAACATTACTAAGGCCCTTTTTACGTAAATATGAGTAGAGGTCGTTTGGATGGTTAATAACTTGAAGTAATAGACCAAAACCAGTGTTTGCTACATCAATTTGTTAAGTAACTCTAATACTTTGATGTATAAGAAAAATTGATAAAAGTATAATTTTATTACAATAAAAATACTATCTCCTTTCGGGAATTAAAAACTGAAGTTATTTAATAGCATCTTTTTAAAGTACTAGTTACACCACACTTTTTTCTTTAAAATAACACAACAAACAAGCCCCTACATGACGTAAGACTCAAACCATTGTCCAAAAGCAGTGATTGCTACATCAATTTGTTAAGTAACACAAATACTTTGATGTTATATAAGAAAAATTGATAAAAGTATAATTTTATTACTGTATCAGAATGAATTGTCAGAATGCGTAATAAAAATACTTTCTCCTCTCGGGAATTAAAAACTGAAGTTATTTAATAGCATCTTTATATAGTATTTGTTACACCACAATTTTTCTTTAAAATAACACAACAAACGAGTCCCTTCATGACGTAAAATTCAAACCGCTGTAAATTCCATAAGTAAGGTAATTTTTGTAAAAATATATACAAAAATCACTGCCATATTGTGGGGTTTTGGACTTGACCCACCATATGGGGTATTTTCCTCGATTAAACTCATTGTAGTTATTGCCTTTAAAGATTTACCATTGTATGCCTGGCTGGACACACTGTATTTTGGGAAGATGTGTCAGTGGACACTACCCAGACAAGTTTTCACACAAACCAATTGCTTAATGTCAACTCAGTCAGTTTGCATGTGCAGAGAAGACAAAAGAAAACTTGAATCACAAAATATTTTTTTCTGTTCTGTAATCAATAAGTCTTTTAGATGTGAATATGATGATATATTTCATGTTATTACCTTTCATGTTTGTCCTTGCTTTTTGCTTTATCATTAGATGGTGCAGATATTTTCTTTTTATCATTGAGGGGAGAGCGGTCTCTCAACTTTTCCCTTTCCTTGTCAGGTTCACCACGTCGATCTTTAAGTGGACTCTTGTGTGGGGATAGTCTGAATAAAAGAATCATGTCATTAACAATGAGATAGGAAAAAGGTATCAATTTAAGCACAGAACAGTAACTAACAATATATTTTTTTTCATTACCCAAAAAGATAATCAAGTGCTTTGATAATACATTTAAGTTTGAATTTAACAATGATTTTTAGAACAAATTACGAATTCTATACTAAAATTACAGTAAAAGAAAGTTTGTTGTATTGATTACGTTAATAATGATACAAACTTTTTCTTGAGCCTGGAACGATCATTGTTGCTACTGCTGCTGCTGCTCGAGCTCGATGACGATGAGGAGCGCGATGAGCTTCCAGAGCTACTCGAAGAAGACCGTGATGACGAACGGGATGAACTACTCTCTGAAGAGCTGCAATTCAGATCACAAGTTTTGATACCATGGAAGCGAATTTCTACTAGTTTGACTTTAGTTGCAATATTAAGATTAAAGGTTATATTGAAAAAGTTTAAAATACGTACATAGGTACAAAATTTCACAACAAATTAAACGTGACCCTTATGCTTGTAGTGACTGAAAAATATTTAAATGTTCCAGTAATACATTTCTTCAACACACAAAACAGCGCTATGGATGGATAACAAATACGAAAGAATGCAAATAGAACCGTGATTACTTCACTGACAGCTATGGCGGTACGCGGTCTAACCTAAAATTATACAAGTAATTTTACAGCATCGGTTGAACATTTACCTGCCACTGCTTTCGCTACTACTTGAGCCGGAGTCACCCTTCTTCTTTTTAGCTTCTTTAGGTTTCTTTTTATCCTTATCAGAAGTCGCAGAAGGCGACTTATTGCGGGCCCTGAAATATGTAAAAAAAATGCTGTAGATCAAAGCAAATTGTACTACTATGGTAAAGTAAAAAGTTAAACTTACATTTTACACTCTAATCATGTGTAACTGCAAATATGATCAATCAAACTTTCTTGGAAAACAGAATAGAAACAAACCGCGGCGAGCGTCCCCACTCCCCAAAAATTACCACCACAGATTAGTAAGAGTTATGATTGCCACACACAGGCAGGAGAATATCAAAGACAAATAGCAATATGGTATATCCACACCGCCCAGCGGCATTCTTCATAGTATCTGACAATTCATTGACATTGTCGGCGGCGGTATGAGTACACCATTTTATGTAGCTGCTTGTTGTTACTGTCAGAAAAGCAGAACGGACAGCGGGGAAGAAGAAGAGGGAGGGGGGCGGAAAGGATCGATTGGTTAGTGTGGTGGTGGTTGATGACAATGGTGAATCAAGTAAAGCAACATCATTAAGCACTTATCGCTTACATTAATATCAGCACTTTTTTGCCAGAACACGCAAACTATGCTTTCAATTCCAATTCAAACTCAACACAAAAATCTTGATTTGACAGCCACCTTACGTCAAAAATATAAGGCAAGCTTCGTCAGCGCAAATGAATTAATAAAAAGTGTTCTACTTACCTGGCATAGAAAGCGCTGACATTAGGATAAGCGCTTAGACTTACTGTTTTCTGCTGATCACACTCAATGATGCCATCATAACAAAATAAAAGTACATATCAGCTCGATCCACTTGATGCCCGCGACGACCGCACTCGCGACCGCGTATTTTCCCGGTCCACTTGGTCCGCAAGCAGCGCGACACGAGCGTTTCGTCAACAAGTAGGTTGGTCGGGAGGGTTTGAAGTATGAGTGGGCGATTATTATTATAACGGATAAATTAACGTTATATTTATTTTATTTGAAACTAGCGGTCCCCCGCGACTTCGTCCGCGCGTTTTGAGTTTGCTCCCTCCCCTCCCGTCGCAGCGTCATGTTTTATATCCTAAAGCCTTTCTCGATAAATAAGCTATCCAACACAGAAATATTTTTTCAAATCGGTCCAGCAGTTCCTGAGATAAGCGCGTTCAAACAAACAAACTTTATAATATACTAGCGGTCCCCGCGACTTCGTCCGCGCGTTTTGAGTTTGCTCCCTCCCCTCCCGTCGCAGCGTCATGTTTTATATCCTAAAGCCTTTCTCGATAAATAAGCTATCCAACACAGAAATATTTTTTCAAATCGGTCCAGCAGTTCCTGAGATAAGCGCGTTCAAATAAACAAACTCTTCAGCCTTATAATATACTAGCGGTCCCCCGCGACTTCGTCCGCGCGTTTTGAGTTTGCTCTCTCCCCTCCCGTCGCAGCGTCATGTTTTATATCCTAAAGCCTTTCTCGATAAATTAGCTATCCATCACAGAAATATTTTTTCAAGTCGGTCCAGCAGTTCCTGAGATAAGCGCGTTCAAACAAACAAACTCTTCAGCTTTATAATATATTAGCGCAAGCGCACGTTGTACTTAAGCTGCGAACATTATTTTGGTGCGGAGTTATGTTAAAACTGTGATAGCTCCTAAGATATTTATTGAAATCAAATGATATAAAGGGCAACTTGGTTCTAAATGAAATGCTCGTGATAATGAATGTATTTATTTTGATAAGAATAAATACCTGTGTGTATAATACACCTCTAAAAATAATGCATTATTTTTTTACAAATTTATTAACATAAAAAAGGATGTAGTAAGTCAACCATAAAAGATAGACATATGCTGTCGCGGACTTTATTATAGAACTTTTAATGCTGAACAATCCTGTCATACATGATTTTTGTGTAACTTAAGCGGTTTCCGCAGCGTATGCAGCGGAAGCTCTCAAAAGGAATATCTTTCTCCCGTTTTCGCAACATTTTTCATTTCTGCTGTGGTCTTATGTGTCGTATCTTTATGTTATATAGCTTAAAGCCTTCCTCGATAAATGGACTATCCAACGTAAAAATAATTTTTCAAATCGGGCCAGCAGTTTTTGAGATTAGCGCGTTCAAACAAACAAACAAACAAACAATTCTTCAGCTTTATAATATTAGTATAGACTAGCGGTCCCCCGCGACTTCGTCCGCGCGTTTTGAGTTTGCCCCCTCCCCTCCCGTCGCAGCGTGATGTTTTATACCCTAAAGCCTTTCTCGATAAATAAGCAATCTAAAACAGAAATATTTTTTCAAATGGGTCCAGCAGTTCCTGAGAGAAGCGCGCTCAAACAAACAAACTCTTCAGCTTTATAATATTATTAGCGCAAGCGCACGTCGCACTTTAGCTGCGAACATTATTTTGGTACGGAGTTATGTTAAAACTGTGATAGCTCCTAAGATATTTATTGAATTTAAATGATATAAATAAAGGGCAACTTTGTTCTAAATGAAATGCTCGTGATGATGAATGTATTTATTTTGATAAGAATAAATACCTGTGTGTATAATACACCTCTAAAAATAATGCATTATTTTTTTACAAATTTATTAACATAAAATAGGTTGTAGTAAGTCAACCATAAAAGATAGATATATGCTGTCGCGGACTTTATTATAGAACTCTTAATGCTGAACAATCCTGGCATACATGATTTTTGTGTAACTTAAGCGGTTTTCGCAGCGTACGCAGCGGAAGCTCTCAAAAGGAATATCTTTCTCCCGTTTTCGCAACATTTTTCATTGCTGCTGTGGTCTTATGAGTCGTATCTTTATGTTATATAGCCTAAAGCCTTCCTCGATAAATGGACTATCCAACGTAAAAATATTTTTTCAAATCGGGCCAGTAGTTTCTGAGATTAGCGCGTTCAAACAAACAAACAAACAAACAAACAAACAAACTCTTCAGCTTTATAATATTAGTATAGATTAGCGCAAGCGCACGTTGTACTTAAGCTGCGAACATTATTTTGGTGCGGAGTTATGTTAAAACTGTGATAGCTCCTAAGATATTTATTGGAATGAAATGATATAAAGGGCAACTTGGTTCTCAATGAAATGCTCGTGATGATGAATGTATTTATTTCGATAAGAATAAATACCTGTGTGTATAATACACCTCTAAAAATAATGCATTATTTTTTTACAAATTTATTAACATAAAAAAGGTTGTAGTAAGTCAACCATAAAAGATAGACATATGCTGTTGCGGACTTTATTATAGAACTCTTGATGCTGAACAATCCTGTCATACATGATTTTTGTGTAACTTAAGCGGTTTCCGCAGCGTACGCAACGGAAGCTCTCAAAAGGAATATCTTTCTGCCGTTTTCGCAACATTTTTCATTGCTGCTGTGGTCTTATGAGTCGTATCTTTATGTTTTATAGCCTAAAGCCTTCCTCGATAAATGGACTATCCAACGTTAAAATAATTTTTCAAATCGGGCCAGTAGTTTTTGAGATTAGCGCGTTCAAACAAACAAACAAACAAACTCTTCAGCTTTATAATATTAGTATAGATTAGTATAGATTGGCGCAAGCGCACGTTGTACTTAAGCTGCGAACATTATTTTGGTGCGGAGTTATGTTATAACTGCTAAGATAGCATAGCCTGGTGATGTTAATAATTTCTACTTTTTGGGGAAAAAATGACGCAAGTAAGACCGTCGCATTATTTTGGCTCTAATAAACAAAATAACATATATATTATCAAAAAATAACATAAGTTATTTCCTTAAGAAACGAATTTGAACCTATTTTGAACGAAAAATATTATAATGTTTTTATCGACATTTAGTTTTAAATCATAGCAATAGGACAGGTTTATGGTAGCAGTATTTCGATAATAGTTAGGGAGGCGAGGTAGCTTAATGGCGTAATTCAACGGCGCCGTCGAGGCCTATCAAAATCGAAAGATAAAATAATTTCGAAAAGAAAAGCTCGTATGGTAAAAACCATTTTAGCGGTGGGTTTGGCGTGTACGGTTTTTCAAAAATGTTAAAAAAAAACAGTTACTTGGGCATTCTCGAGCGCGTCAGATATTCATACTACGTATGCCCCAAGTGCCTCTGATAACAACGGTATACTAATCACTAATCTGCCGGTTTGCGTGGTGGGGGTAGGCATATAAAGTAGTCAAAAATGCAAAAAAAAAAACTCGAGCGCGTCAGATTTTCGGAAGGGGTGTTAAGTAGGCCCCAAGGAAGCTCCCTTTAAAATAACTGACGATTTCGGCGTGACCATAAGTTACGATGAATTATTGAAAATGCAAAATAAAAGTTTTTTTGAAATAATCGAGCGCGTCAGATTTTCATAGGGGAGGTTTATCTCGGTATCCTGGAAGCATATTTTCTTAATCTGACAAAAATTTTGGTGGGTTCTCTTAATCTGACCGGGAAGGCTTTTTAGTTTCTTTTTTTTTCCTTTCTTTCTCCTTGATAGAACGGGGAATTTAAGAATGACAATAAATCGATAATTACAACCAACGTAAATGTAGATGAAATGTAGTACGAATTGTATTATTTATTGTATAACAAAATGAAATGATATATATTTGAAAATTATGGATAAACTAGCGGTCCGTCTCTAATTATTCCGGGTATGTAATCTGGAAATTACGCTCTATCTAATAGTGCAACCGCATTAAAATCGGTCCAACAGTAGTAAAGTTTTAGGTGAACATACATTCTGCAAGTCTTATTTAATATTATGTATTGATTGATAATTGTAAATGTAGTGTTATAATACTATAACGCCAGCAACGGCCGTCTTTCTTGTCATTATCTGTATCTTACTCATCTTTGCTCATAGATAACATGTATAAGTATAAATTAAATCCGGGAAAGTCCCTAATGTTCGCGTCCCGGGGGATTCAGCAAACATTGTCGCAAAGACGATCAAAATATACCCAAAAATACTGACTGCATACCTGATATTATACTGATGTTCGGAAAAATCGATGAAATATACTGAAAAAGTATTAAAATACTGATTCTGGTCACACTGAAGATAGATACAGCGAGTGCGGGGCGAGGCTACAGGGGAGAAAGTTACCAGCACATTCGAGAAATATACCGTCGGGTCTTTTCTCTCTCTTCAATCGGCGTCATACTGAGGGCACATAGGGAATTTTCGGTACACCCTAATGTGTGTGTGTGTATATATATATATATGTATATATATATATACACATATATATATATATGTATATATACATATATATGTATATATATATATACATATATATATATATATATATATATATATATATATACACACACACACACATTAGGGTGTACCGAAAATTCCCTTCTACCGCTTCTTTCCCCACCATTAATGTCGCGAAATAAAGGAAAAATACTGGTAGGACGGCATATTTCCGCGAAGCGCTCAGTCTTTATTACATGTTTATGGCAAATTCCTCTTTTTTGCTTCAATTCTTTACTTCGTTTTGCTTACGGTATGTCCAAAAAACAATTTGAGGATCAACAGGCTATTGAATAATATACATACATGAAACTGTACATGTTAATAATACTTTTGTATACAGATACGCTTAACTTTTTCCGAGTCCACGAAAATTGTCGAGAAGCTTTAGAAAAAAAAATTGAGATATAATAAAAGTAACATAATTAATTCATCGTTATTTCATATCTTTTTTTAACACCCTCAGTTTTCAAGATATACTCAAAAAACCGGGAGTTTGAGTTTTTATGATGCTTCAAGTCAAAAAGTTTTAACTTTGGACAAAAATGTAAAGAGACCTTTTTTGTGTAAAAAAAAAAATACCTTTTTTGTTTATTTAAACTTTTTTTTTGTAAAATGTATCGTTCGCGGCTTATATACCGCAACGCGTTTTTCGGAAGACGAAATGGCTCCTCCACACTCCCGGTCATGCGGAAACCGGCAGATTTTGTATTTTTAGTACGTTTTAGATTATATTTTTCAAAATAAAATAACGCGCTCGAGAATGCCGGATTAACGTTTTTTTTTACAAGTTCGCGACCCTATAACTCGGCGGCGTCAAGGAGTTATCGTCAGATTAGTTAAATGTAGTCTTAAAACACTAAAATCAACCCCCAATATCTTAATCTGACGCACTCGAGTATTTCAGACTATCGATTTTTTTTACTAATCTGATCGTCTATCCTAGGCGCGCGTCACTACAAATAGAGCTAAATACTTTACATTGTTGTTCTATTAGGTCCAAGGTATCTCTCATATCTTAAACTGCCACGCTCGAGTATTACCGAAAATTCCCCTATTCGCCTCCCTAACTATAACATAACAGATAGATAGCTAATAAAAATAACATTTGGGATTTGAACACTTTCTTCGACATTCAAAGTTGAGTTTTAAGTCATAGCAATAAGACAGTTTTCTGTTTGCAGTAGTAGTAATATAGAAATAACTTCGGTAACTAATAAAAATATTACTAATGAAAATAACATCTAGCATATCAGTACCGCAAGACTAAATTAATTATTATAACATTTAAATACATATAATATTTATTAGTCGCAAAAGTGTCATAACATGTTGGCGAATTTAAGCAGTTATTCCCTCCTCGTTTGAAGGCGTTGTTTTTTTGTTGCATTCTAAGGAGGTAGGCGGTAAACAATTCTAATAAAAGTAACTTTATATATCTAACTAATATACCTGCTTACGTTCCTCCCACCGATAAACATCTTCCATCCACCGATCAGTATCATTGCTAGGCGAACGTGACGACCTGAATCAAGCACTTGGAGTGTTATAATTCTTAATGAACGTCTTACATCATCAATAGGTAACATTTATAGAGCGACAAGAACATCCGTGATCATCAAGTGGACCGGCCAAGTCCTTAGTGGACGTAGCCGTCATCACACTCGGGAACTATAAGCGGATCGCACCCCTCGCAGGATAAGGGACCGGAACCGGATGCTAGATTTTCCTTACGTGATTTTGTATGTTTTTGTGGCGGAAAATGCAATCATTCAGATGTGCAAAAAAATTCCTAAGGTACCCACTTTATTTATATTGACTTTGTTTATGTAAAATATAGTTTTTTTGTAGGACCGGCATAGTTAATGGTAAATTTTATTGTTGTGTTATGATGTTGTTAATAATTAATATTGTTGTGTGACAGCATCATACAAATGCAAACTATGCACACTAACACTGTTGCTGCTGTGTTGTTTGATGTGCAAGTCCTGTGCAAGTCCAGTCGCGTCAAATCTTCACGTATTTATTATTTCTTTATTAATTGAGTTCTTTTTCTTTTCGCTCGCATAATATCTTCAATTTATATCACTTAGTATCGGTCACGCATTCGCACGCTTGAATTTTGAATCGTGCGTTTGCCGTCCCGCATTATTATTTTCAAAAATTAACTTTATAAAAAAAGAAACTTTTAAAGGGCCAAGAGTTTTTTTTAAGACCTTTCAGTGCATTTTGGTTTTGAAGTCGGTTTTCACTTTTTTTTAATTTTTTTGTGATTACGGGGGGGGGGAGAGGGGTTTGCAACGTATGACTCTGTTCATAACGTTGGTTAAATTAGTTCTAACTAATACATTCTAAATAATGTACATAAATAACGTATTAAATATTAACCATGGGACATATGACTTTTGCACTTTGCAGAATCAACTATAGCCTGCGAGCATAATCATCGGTTAAAAATAAGCGCTCGGTTCGTTCGCGCAGCATTTTGATTGAATCTTGTGTCGAGACTTTTATCTCAGAGAATCAGCCCTTAAAGCTGGAGCAGCAGCGAAGTTGAAAACGCCAAACGTCGCAAATACGTCCCACTTGCAAGTGATTATGTGTGTTGGTGTTACACTATGGAGAGAGTACAGTCGTCAAGCCCAGAGAGCGAGTGGACTGTAATTTAAATTTAACACTAGGCACTGACTGTTCCCCAGTAAAACACTGCACTTATACTGACACACATTAATTTATTAATACTTTTACTATTTTCACAATTCACTGGTAATTACTGGTACTTCACTTTTCACTAGTAGCTGTATTCACTATTAAACCGTAGGAAGGAATGAACGTACTGCATACAAATTCGGCTCTATTCTTGTATGATTTTCTGCGTTCAATTAGCGACTAAAGCGATCCATTATTATCTCTAATTATTGAGCACGAAGTTTGCACACGGCACTACTATGTTCATTTCTTTCTTACATATAAAAATTAAATAGGATAGCACCTATTTAATTTTTCTTAACAATTTTCGTATTCGTTCTTACTTATACATTTTTCTCTTTCTTTAAGTCTAGTAGAAAATTAGTAAATAAACGACAATATCAAAGCTTAATGAAATCATATGAAACTTCTTTTGGTCTTGTGGCTGTCGTTAACATTCTCCCCCCGGCGAAGGTGTACCGTAGCCTCCTCCGGTAGACAGCCTCTCGTTGGTGCAGCGCGTCCCTTCCCTCTGGTCCGGGGAAGGTGCGGATGTAGATATCACGATGATCTTAGAGGTGGGTCTTTTGAAGGTCCCACCTTTGGTTAGCACATCTACAATGCGCGTGACACCGTCAGGTCCTGGAAAGGTCCTGGTGACAGTGCCTCTGGGCCACATGTTCCGTGGTAGTTGTGGATCAGCGATGATGACCAGATCGCCTGTTCTGACGGCAACCTGGTGTTCGTGACGGTCAAGGCGTGGCACCAGTGTGGGTAGGTACTCGCGCATCCACCGCTGCCAGAAGCTGTCCACAAGTGCCATTGCTGCTCTCCAAGCCCGCCGGTCCGCTTCTTCGCAGGCTCCGGTGTGTGGTAGTCCGGTTGATGATCCCAGAAGAAAGTGGTTGGGCGTCAGCGCTTCTGGGTCTTCTGGATCCACGGAGACATGGGTCAATGGTCTTGAGTTGATTGAGTATTCAGCTTCGGTCAGCAGAGTGGTCAGGGTCTCTTCTTTCGGCGCTTTCTCCTTTAACGTCGCGGTAAGCGCGTTCTTGACCGAGCGCACTAGCCTTTCCCATGCGCCTCCCTGGTTCGGAGCTCCTGGGGCTATGAATTTCCACCCGGTGTCGTAGTTCATCGCCAGTCTTGATAGTTCTGGTAGCCATTCGGCATAAGCTTTCTTTAGTTCTATGTCTGCGCCTCTGAAGTTTGTTCCATTATCGCTGTACAGCGTCTTGGGCCATCCTCTTCTGGCAGCCATTCTTCTGAGAGCCATGATAGCAGAGTCAGTACTTAAGGAAGCGACTGACTCTAAATGGATGGCTCTTGTTGTCAGGCAGGTGAAAAGAGCACACCATCTTTTTTCTCGTCGTCTGCCTATCGTCACTGTGATGGGGCCGAAGTAGTCTACTCCGCAAAAGCTGAACGGTCTGTGGTATGACTGCAGGCGTTCAATCGGTAGATCTCCGATTGGTGGGTTTCTTGGCTTCGTCTTTCTTAGTTGACACATCTGGCAGTCGGCGGCTACTTTCTTCACTGTAGGCCGCAATCATGTCACCCAGAACTTTTGTCGAACGTCGTTGACTATCCTCTCGGTGTTCGCATGGCCAGCTCTTCGGTGTTCTCGCCCGATGAGTAGTCTTGTGAATGGATGGCGCCCATCCAGCAGTATGGGTCGCTTTGCTGTATCAGGTACCGCTGCCTTGTTCGCGCGCCCATTGAGCTTTAGGAGTCCATCTTCCCATAGTAGGTCAAAGCGATGAAGAGGGCTTGATCGGGGCACGATGATGCCTCTCTTCGTGCAGTCTATTTCGTGAGGAAACGAGTCTTGCTGTGTTTGTCGCAGCCAGAGATTCGTTGCCTTCTTGATGTGTTCATGGCTGAGCGTAGTCTTCTGTTTGCGGCAAAGATCTACGAACTGTAATATTCTTGCCGTGGCTCCAATCAACCGATCGTATGAGGAGAATCGGCTGATGTCAGGCAGTGCTGCATCTTCTTTTTTCCGTTCTTCAGTGATGACATGTAGTACTTCCGTGGTGATGTCATCGCTGCTATCTTCTTGGCGTGGCCAGTCACGTTTAGGCTTCTCCAAAAATGACGACATTCCAAACCATGGATCATCTTCGGACGTTGGCACGTAGCCTGTTCGCGTTGCTACGTCAGCTATGTTCTGGTGAGTCGGCACCCACCGCCAGTCTGCTGGCTTCGTTTCTTCTGTGATCTCGCCGAGCCGGTGTGCTACAAAGGGCGTGTAGCGTCGACTCCCGTTCCTCAGCCAATGTAAGACTGTTTGCGAGTCACTCCAGTAGACCGTGTCATCGATGCAAAGTCTGTGTTCTTGTTTGATGGCCTTCGCTAACCTCGTTCCAATTAATGCTGCTTGTAGCTCTAGCCTGGGAATGGTTTGTGCTTTGAGCGGGGTGACCTTCGCGCGTGCTGCCACCAGCACAACTTCCACTTCCTTGTTGCTGTAGGTGAGCCTCCAGTATGCAGCCGTTGCGTATGCTTCTTCGCTTGCGTCACAGAAGATGTGCAATTCTCGACGTTGCACTTCTCTCCCCCCGTTGTAGCTTCGGGGAAGCTGCAGCTTCTTGATGTTTTTTAAGTTTGCGATCCAACCGTCGAATTCGTTGGCGATGTCTTCAGGAATCGGTTCGTCCCATCCAGTCTTGAGGCGCCATAATTTCTGAAGAGTGATCTTCGCTGCAATGGTGTAGCAGCTCAGAAGTCCCAGCGGGTCGTAAATGCTCATTATCGTTGACAGGGCTTCTCGTTTCGTGGGGGCTCGTTCTCTTGACTTCACGGCTTCTGAGACTCGAATCAGCGAAGTGTTGAAGCTCAGCTTGTCGGTCTTCGGGTTCCATAGAAGTCCCAAGGTCTTCTCTTGTCCTCCTAGTGGTGTTGTTCCCGCTTTTGCTCGTCTGTACTTTGGTGTGACCTCTAGCAGCTCCTCGTTGTTGCTGCTCCAACCCCCAAGATGGAAATCGGCTTTCTTGTGTACCTCGTCGACTTGCACGATGATTCGTTTGGCGCTCTCCAGGTCGTTGAAGCTATCCACGTAGTCATCCATGTAGTGGGCTTCCATGATCGGTAGAACGGCTTCAGGGTGTGTCTTCGCGTGCTGAAGTGCGTTCTTGTTCCGGACGCTGTGTGCCAGGAACGGAGAGCTTGATGCGCCAAATATCATTGAAGTCATCTTCATCTTCACTGGTTTGTCTGTTGATTGTTCCCTCCATAGGAACATCTGCGCAGGTTGATCTTCCTTTTTTATCTTCACACGCAGAAACATTTCTTCTATGTCTGCTGTTATCGCGTAGGCGCCTTCTCGAAACCGGAACAGTATGGTCTGCAAAGACTGCAGAAGGTCCGGCCCCTCCAGCAGGCAATCATTCAGGCAGACTCCGTTCGCCTTGGCTGCTGCGTCGAAGACAAGCCTGATCTTTAATGGCTTGTTCGGGTTCTTCACTGCGAAGTGTGGTAAGTACCACGCTACTGAACTGTCTTCTTCTTCGCCACTACACTGCTCGGCGTATCCCTTCTTTATCAGGTTCTCCACTTGCTCGTGGTACTGCTTCTTCTCTTCGGGACGACGTTCTAAGCTGGACTCAAGTGTCTTCAGCCTCTTCAAGGCAGCGTTGTAGCTGTTTGGTAGCTTCATGCCTTCGCTCTTCCACGGTAGACTTACTTCGAATCTTCCGTCTTTGTTCACCGCGGTTTCTTCGAAGATCTTCATGGCTCGTAGGTTATCTTCTTTCGTGAATTCATTCTTCATAGATATCCCTAGCGAGTCGACGCGAAAGTGATGTTCGACCAGCTCTTCGATCTTCTTATCTAGTTTGATGTGCAAGATCTTCTCTGTATCTTGACAGCTTCTAGGTACTCTTCCGTGGATCACCCATCCTAGTAAGGTCTTGGAGGCTGCCGGCTGATACGGCTTGCCCGCTCGCAGCTCCCTCGTGATGATCAACGGCCAGTTGTCAGTTCCTATGAGGACTCGTGGCTTGGCGTTCTGGTAGGCTAGGCTTGAGATATCCAGTCCTCGCAGGTGTTCCAGCTGTAGTGCCTCCTTTGGCAACGACTGCGTCGATAGGTCCAGACCTGCCATCGTTCGGAGTGTGATGACAGAGCTGTGTCCGCTGACGTCATCTCCCATGATCTTGACGGGGACGGTTCTGCTGTTCATGCTCTTGACTTCTTTGTCTATGCTTCTTAGTTTTAGACAAGTACTGGGTCCGCTAGCTCCAACTTCGTTCGCGAGGTCTTCGTCGATTAGAGAGATCGTGGCCCCTTCATCAAAGAGCGCGTATGTTCGCTGCGCCCCCCGCTGGCCGCTGATGATGATCGGACATATCTTCAGCTTCACGTCACTCCCTCCAGGTGTAGCTGTGGCCATTGCGACCTCTGCTTGGTTCGTAGTCACCTGTTCGACTTCCTCTTTGGCCGGGACTTCAGCATGTAGGGTGGCGTGGTGAGGACGTTTGCAGCCCTTTACGCCGCAGAGCTTCTGTTTACAGTTCATTCTTCTGTGCCTGCTGTTGATGCACCGGAAACAGAGTTTTGCGTTCTTTACTGCCTCCCATCGCTCCGACACCGACAGCTCCTTGTACTTCGGGCACGCAGGTAGCTTGTGTTCACTGTTGCACACTATGCAGACGCTGGCTTCGGGCTTCTGATTGTCTTCTGGCCTGCCGCTCGTCTCCGTTACAGTGAATACTTTTCTCTTTTGTTCGATCTTCGTGTTCTTGATCGGGACGTCTTTTCTAGCACCACTGTAACTGTGTTTTAATGCACGGTCAGCTTGCTGCATTAAAAATTCGGAAAGCCTTACGATTTGAGTCGTATTTCTCGGCTGCTCCTCGGCGAAGTCACACCACCTTGACTTGATGTGTGGGCTCAGCTTCTCTAATACTTCACGCACTAGCAATGGGTTATACAGATATGCTGGATCCACGTTGCCAAGAGTTGCCACGATGTTCTGGACTTTGATGGCGAAGGAATTTAATTCACTTGCAGTACTTCCCATCTTGGGCAGCTTCTTAAGTTCTTCGTATCTATGATCATCTCTGGGCGTCCAAAGCATTGCTGTAACGTCTTCATTACTCGATCTGGGTGCGTTGCGCTGCTAAGTAGTGGCGCTACCACTTCCTTTGCTTCACCTCTGAGAGCATTGCGTAGTCGGGCCAAGTTTTCGTATGGAGTGAACTTATACAGCCTTGTTGATTCCTCCATTGCAGTAGCGAAGTGTATCCACTCCAGTGGTGATCCGGAGAACAGCGGTAGATCCGTAACTTGCCGCGGTGGTGGTCGCGACGCCATCATCTGTGACAGCGCGTCTGCCAGCTGTTCAATACCTCGTCCCTTCGGGGTTGACGATCTCTTCCTTTCTGCGCGTGGTCTGGGTTGGACCGGTCCCGGCGTCCAAAATCTTGCCCTTCGGGTCACAGGCGTCTCTTCGTTGCTGGGTTCCGGTGGAGCCTCCAGGCGCTCCCCCCGTTCGGCATCCACGTTTGGCGCAGACTTGTCCAGCCACTCGTTTACTTTTTCTATTTCTTGCATCTGTTCCTGGTCACTGTCGTCATCCAACTCTGCTAGGTCTGCCGTGAGCTTCTTCTTTACCATCTCGGCCTCAAGCTCAAGCTCCTTGCGTCTGATGGCTGCGAGCCGCTCCTCTGCCTCGAACCGTAGCCGTGCTACAGCGCTAGCAGTGGATCTAGTGGAGCGTGCTCTGGCGTGCTGCGTCCTGCTCGTTGCGGCGGTCTCGACATGTCCCATGTTCACGTCGAACGCTGAGTGCGTACCCAACACAGCGGCGCCACGTTCGTTAGGCTGGGCGGCCGTATGCTGTTCCGCTTCCAAGCGGCTCCTCGTCGACGGGGACGGCGACTGGGGCGGTTCCGGTAACACACGTTCGGAACGTTCGGCCATGACTTGGCTTCGCGTATACACCATTTAAACACTTATCAGAGTCAATTAGCAGAGTCAAATGTCTATTTGTAAATCACAATTAACACAGACAGAGTTCATCCACAGTTCAGGAATCAAAGTTCAGATCAGATGCACTTAACACGAAATAACACAGTAATCACTTGTAGAAATAATAAAAGTACTTACAATTTATAGTCCAAAATAAGTGTGTCCATATTGCACTAAGTCATAAACACTAATTTCACAGCACAGAGTCCACTGGTGCGTACTTTCGATCCGTCTCCGATAGGACCAACGATGTTGGTGTTACACTATGGAGAGAGTACAGTCGTCAAGCCCAGAGAGCGAGTGGACTGTAATTTAAATTTAACACTAGGCACTGACTGTTCCCCAGTAAAACACTGCACTTATACTGACACACATTAATTTATTAATACTTTTACTATTTTCACAATTCACTGGTAATTACTGGTACTTCACTTTTCACTAGTAGCTGTATTCACTATTAAACCGTAGGAAGGAATGAACGTACTGCATACAAATTCGGCTCTATTCTTGTATGATTTTCTGCGTTCAATTAGCGACTAAAGCGATCCATTATTATCTCTAATTATTGAGCACGAAGTTTGCACACGGCACTACTATGTTCATTTCTATCTTACATATAAAAATTAAATAGGATAGCACCTATTTAATTTTTCTTAACAATTTTCGTATTCGTTCTTACTTATACATTTTTCTCTTTCTTTAAGTCTAGTAGAAAATTAGTAAATAAACGACAATATCAAAGCTTAATGAAATCATATGAAACTTCTTTTGGTTTTGTGGCTGTCGTTAACAATGTGTTTGCACCGTTTGGCGTTGAAACATTTTGGTCATGGAGACCTATGCTAAATTGCTGTTAAGAATAATTGCGCCAAAACTAAATTCTGTAACGGCCAATAATGAAGCTGGCTGGTTCCTAGCTCAAAGGATGAGCTTAACTATCCAATGCTGCAACGCAGCCAGCATCTTCGCAACCAGCTCAAGAAAATTATTTCGTTTTTGAATAGGTTTAAGTTATTTTTTTATGTTGCATATCTTAGTTTTAATTTTTGCTTATTTGTAATATATAAAGGTGTCTGCAGATTAAATTTAAAACGTACCTGTATTTATTTATTTGTATAAATAATATAAAAAATACTTTCTTTATCTAGGTACCTACGAGTATCTCTAAATCGTGCCTCTTGGCCCATGTGGAATAAAGGTGTCTCTTAGTCTACTGTACACCCGTCGCCCCGTTTTATAGAAAAACGCTTTCATGATGACTAACCACACTTTCACTTACCTCACAATCGGTCACCTCATAACATAGCACATCAACACGCCTTGATTAATAAATATGCCTGTGAAACATATATAATTTTTGTTCTGAACTCGTGATGGTCTTTAATCAGTTATGTTTATCTTTTCCCTTCCTAGTAGAGTTCTGTTGTTGTTGAAATTGCCTCAGGCTTCATCTATCTTTGCGCTTCCGTCCCGCCCATCATGTAATCGTGGAATCAAAATGTAATTTCAAGGAATCTAATAGGTTAGGGAACTGTTAGTTTGAAGTATCGTGAACATGATACAATATGAAAATTTTAAGATAAACACAGGTAAAAATGACTTTCCTTAACTTTTACCGTACCTTTAGAAATTAAAAATTCAATACATTTGTATTTATGTTTTTCGCCCTAGTAAAGTTGGTAGCATTTACGCTGACTGGATTGAACCAAACCTACCTAAAAGTTCAGACCTTCATACTTACTTACTTTCCAGACATATACAGTTTATCTATGTATTGTTTAACATTGAAACTGACCATGTCCTGAAACAAAATTATGTAACAGAAACATTGCGCGTTGATTAGCACAATCTCCGCAAATGGGAGACCTGTATCGGCACTTACCCACAAGCGTGCGATAGAAATACAGTCGAGTACAGAAGTAGTAATCACTCGTCACACAGGCAACGGTTGAGTGGTCGAAATGATAGCCATAAGCCCCATGCGGTGCGACATAGCCTCCGCATTACCACTACTGGGCTGAGCGTGTCGCT
This sequence comes from Pyrausta purpuralis, assembly GCA_963924145.1. Classification (NCBI taxonomy): domain Eukaryota; kingdom Metazoa; phylum Arthropoda; class Insecta; order Lepidoptera; family Crambidae; genus Pyrausta; species Pyrausta purpuralis. Next base: position 14,737,915 of record OZ001651.1, on the reverse strand, counting down.
TTACGAGGCCCTCGCCCCTCGCCCCTCGCTGACCTTTACGCTTCCTATAAACTGAAACAACGTCACACCACTCAACTTCAAGACTTAGCAAGTCAACTTCGTCCTTGCCATGAATCACTATATCCTTAGATGTAGGACGCGTGTCTACAATATTAACACCACACGTACCGTCCACGATGGTGGGGATTTTAAAAGGCATTGCGACCTCAACAAACACTACTTTTGATAACTCTCAGTTTCAGTATTTACTGCTAAAATGAAAATAGTTTAGAAATAATTTGAATAATTTGAACTATACACGTAGATTGACCTCATATCTACCTACTCTTAACTAAGTCATATTGTTAATAACTAGTTTGTTTGTTGTTGATTGTGATAACTCGTGCTTAAAACATGTTTTTTCACACGGCATGCCCACGTATGTCGGTCCTATTCTTCTAATCCATGATAGCGGGTCATTTATGTTTTATATTAGGTATAAGGTACTTATGAAAGTCTATTAAGTATTTCATATTTGCCGTTTTATCACCACCGTTTGAAGATAAGTGTGTTATCTTTATTATACCGGGTCCTGTCATTCCGTTGTCCGTTTAGACGTGTAGGCAGCGTGAGTCCGCGTGCGGAAAATAGACTTCCTCCAGTTCTGTGGTACTCAACCTTATTTAAAGAGACGTTTAAGGAGTGATAGTCCGGGCTGAAACACGAATTCCCCAATGCGAGCGTAGTATAGCCGCGATATTTTAAAACGTTTCATACGAGATAGGACACTGCAAAGAAATTAAAGCCTAGCGCGAGCCTAAATACATAGGGTGTATGCGAACGTAGCAAGAGCAAAGAAAATGAAACTCAATAAGGTCACAACAGCGGTGAAACCATATTGGGAACGCAAGCGCAGCGAGCGAGCAAATTCTAATCTCCATATACACTCATCTTTATCCATATACACTCTATCGAAACAACTGCGATTCCACGATTCGTCATACGAGATAGTGCTTGTTCAAAAAAAAAATGTAGCGCTTGTGAGATTCGTTAAAAAATTCGCTCACCTATTGTGCCTGAAAGCTGCGTAACTATAATGTGAACGCGAGCATAGCGAGCGCGAAAATTTAGGGCCACGTTTTCCCTTTCATGACAAGATTGTAGCGACCCTCGCACGGGGTCTTGGGACAGGCTGACAGGCCGCAGGTTGAGTATGACTGCCCTAGTCGATTTTGTTCTGAAGTCTATAAAACTGAAAATGATGATTAATTGATCGTATTATCTATAAACATATTGTAGCCGTACATTCTACTCTGTGGGACCCGTTCCCAAGATACAGACTCACGTCTAGATGGGGGCGAGCGATCGAGCTTCGCGAGTTAGGTAGTTGTTATTATATTTACAATGTAACCTATGTCATATATTTCATTTTGTAAATTGTGTTTTTGGCTTAATAAATACTATTTTTATGTTTAACTTTGCCAAAGATACTTCTTGGATCTGCAAACAACACGATCTGATCAAATGCACATAAATCACCCCGTGTGGACCCGCCTAGTTAAAACCGGTACTGTTTGCGAGTGCTATGGCGCGCGGGTCGGGTGGATCAGTAACTCAATATGCTTATTCTGGCTGACTATGGCGTAAATGTTATCGAATTTGCATGCAATTTATTAATAGTCATTTTCTGTTTTTTTTTTAGTATAGAATATATATTGTAAGTACGAGTACGATGACGACTCAACAAAAGCGCAGCGTTCGGTAAAACCACAGATGGTTTATGTAACGCTGTGAATAGCAAGTTTCTTAATTAAGTTTTTTATTGTAAATTCATTATAAAAATAAAATAAAATGCAGGCAAATCGGTTTTTCAAAAACATCATTTACGCGACACATTAAATCACTATTTACTACTACTAGAATTTATATTAGTTTATGTGACCGCGTGTGGGGTGCTTTGAATAATAAACACGTAGTACAAATCTCCAGGTTCTTCTCCAATAGTTTTATTCCAACAAAATATCACAAAGATAGGGCACAAAGTGAAAGTAAGTACAAACAGAGCACATATTCTGCCATGCAGTACGCTTTTATACACATCAAAACCCTGAACAACGGTAGCAAACAGTGGGGACGATATCCGTTTCCATATCTGAACATTTACTTTAATAGTTATTTGTAGGGATAAACAATCTGATAATTAATTATTTATAATTTCATTAATTAATTAGGTATTAATCTTACTGAATTTAGTTAGCCTTTTAGATTATTATTTTAATAGTTACAATATTTGAAATAAATCTTACCTTCCACCAATTGGTTGGTAACCAATCAGAGTCAACTTCCTTTGGCGCCAAAATTAACATTTGTTATACGGCAAACATAAAAGTCTAATAAATGTCCTAATAATCTTTAAATATTCAATTTACAATAAATCAAATATAATTGTAATAATTAAATCATCTCAAGATTAATCCAAGTAATTCTTATATCATATCCGAATTACATTCAACATGGAGGACACTTCCGGCATTTCCACAATAAACGTTATTATAATGACAAATCTAGATAGGTGTATAAATTATGATGTATTGAACATATGACGAAGAGAATGTGTAATTTATTGAAGTCACACACAGTGAGTACGTGGTTTAGTGCATTACAGAACGAATTAAATATGTGGAGCAGACTAGGATCGGGAATCATCTTGTAACATTTATCAAATCAATTTTGACAAAGGGGTTTCGAGTACCGAAATTCAATAAAATAGCAAGCAGATATATTTGTGTAGTGCTTACATTTATTATCTGTTCACTTGAGTTTCCAAATAATTCAGTGGTTGGAATTCAATTTCCAAATAATAAAAAAGCAGTTTGAAAAACAAGTTCAGTAACAAAGGTTTCTTTTTCGTAAAAACTTTGATTGAACCCCTTACCTTAGATTAGCGAATAGAAAGGATACTCCCACTCCCCTAGTAGATATAATTTCTTTGTCTTACTTTCCTTTGTTAAATAAACATTGAAATATAGGCATAATTTGTGTGCTTAGTTACAGGCCTGTGGTTTCATACATTTATAATCCTGTTGGTCACCAATCCTTTCTTAAGTTGACCCACATTAAGTAGATAGGGCAAGTAGGTAATAATGATGTATAATGCAGCTACCCACGGAGCCCCGATATGTGGGCGTATGTCATTCTTTGGGTAAAAAATGGATTTATAATTACTTGTAGTTAGTATTTTATTTTCTTAATGCTGCTTTAGCTCCAGTCGAAATAAGAACAAAATCTCAACAAAATTCCTACTTAAGTTTTAATACTGAGGCGTAAGATTAAATTGATTTCAATATATTTTTAACTAGCATCTCCTAGCGCTTTTACTAAAGCCCCTTCACCCCGTTCAGATTATTGCCATGGACATAATTGTTTTTATTTTATTTTAGTTTTTCCATGTTTAAAAAATGATTTCCTGTTTGAGTGACAAAGTAAAATAAGTATCTACATACACATTTTCGGTTTCATCATTATTCGTACGAGTGTACGTTTAAAGTTATACATTTTTAATAAGTTACTTATTTAGTTATGTTAATAATAAATATGTGCCATACACACCGATTACCTCCTTTCGAAGTAAGGATTTTTCTTAGTTGTGCTACGAATTTGTGCCAGAACACGATTATGACGGGGGCATCTCCCGTGGATACTGTATTTTACCATCCAAGACAGGTACAAATATGTTCGTGCTCATCACACATACTTACATATTATGCCCTTTGCGGGATTCGAACCCGCGACTACTGGTTCAGTAGTCAGGAGCGCTAACAACTGCAACGTGTCGTGAGTCGTTTTATTCAAGTCAACTCGTTATTATTAGTCCTTATTTCTGGATCGGAATTGGGTCTCCTATAGTACATTTGCACCACAGAGCTGCAATGTGTTCCGGGTTATCTGTGTAGTAGATAGTTCATCTCGCTGGAGAACAGCTAGCTCATTCGCTAACCACGCGATTAGTTGTCTTCTGCTCCGTTCTCTATGGAGCTAGTTATGTAGATAGAAAAGCTTCTTCTAGGATACCCAGGGTAGCATCGTTGGACCAAAAGGTAGGTAGGTGGTGAGGGCCTATCAGTATAATGTTTCTAACTCTAATCTATTTTAAAATCTTGTGTTGCTAATATGGTGTGTGTGTGCTCTTAGTATGAGTGCTTTCAGTGCTACTGTGTCCATCTTCTGGTCAACGGACTTTCCGAAGTTCTTCGTCCGTAAAGTCCGTTTTTTTTGCTAGTCGAATAATCTAAATAATCTTTTTATAACTTTTCAAATAATATCAGTGAATAAAATTAATTTACTATTTCATTTAAAAATATTTCAGTGCTCAACAATGAATTACTTATGTAGTTGGTTTTGTTAGTGGTGTAGTTGGTTGGTTTAATTAAAAGCATCCGTAGCATTATAATCCTTGGAATCCAGTGGTTTCAGGGGCAAATATGCTTAACATTAAATGCTTGACATAATATTTTTATACATAAAGTATTTATTTGGATAAGGATTAATATTATGTTCATGAAAATACCATGGAAAGTAATGCATTGCTGTAAATAAAAGTTATTACCATAATAAAAGTTATAGTAATCAAACCTTAAGTGATAGGTATATGCTGTCGCTGACTTTCCTGTAGAACTATTTAAGGCAAATACTTACAGTATATGCAGCGTTTGATATATTGCAGGATTCTTCCGTCTTCGTTAATATTTATCGTCATATCTTCACTATTAAAAATTAATATCTTCATGATATAGCCTATATGTTATTCCAATGTAATGCACATCAAAATCTTTTCAGTAGTTTTGCGTGAAGTAGTAACAAACATTCATTCATCTTCACAAACATCCACGTTTATAACATTAGTAGGAAGTAGGATTAGTAGGATAGGTTATTCCAATGTATAAGCTACATTTTTTAAATTTCATCAAAATCTATTTAGTAGTTTTTGCTTGGAGGAGTAACAAACATAAATCCATCCTTACAAACTCTCTCGTTTATAATATTAGTAGAAATGACCTCTAAAAATTACGGGCGAATTACCGACGGCTATCATTGCCATGTTGGATAGCCATCTTATAAAACTATCAGAGAGAGAGAGAGTTTATTTACTTGTAGATTTAAGAAGAATGCACACATAGTATTCCTCTAAGATGCACACAAATACCTAATGGATAGATATTTCTTCTGCGCCTAGACTAGTCTTTTTTACCGACTTCAAAAAAGTCGTCAGTATTGGATAGAATTCATGTATGTTGATCTATTAAGACTTTCTAACACGTGCACGTGTACAAAATTTCGTAAATTTATGTATGTTTGTACGTTTGTATATTTGTCTCAGGCATTCTTGAAAACGAGAAGTCTTAGCAAGATGATAATTGTATAGTTCAGTCAGGCATAGGTAGGTCAACTCAGGGTACAGTGTAAGTTTCATGAATATCCGTTTAGTAGTTTCTGCGATCAAAGTAATAACTAAAAATCATAAAATAATATAAAAAATTAAAGCGCCTTCAAAAAAACTGATTTAAAAGCTTAAATCGTCTGCTATTAAGGTGAAACAAAAATTCTTTTGGAGTTGGTGCATGATCTATGCAGGGGTTTAGGTAGATGTGCTACCAGTGTATATTATGTTTCTATAAGCAGGGGATTACTTTTTTTCTTGCCAAACCCATCGCGTGTGGTAAAGTTAAATAGGTCTATTTCAAATTATTGTAAGGCTGCTAACATCGTTTTTTGGGTTCCGTAGCCGAATGGCAAAAAACGGAACCCTTATAGTTTCGTCAAGTCTGTCTGTCTGTCTGTCTGTCCGTCCATATGTCACAGTCACTTTATTCTGTAACTACCCATACATATAAGCATCAGACGGTTGAAATTTGGTAGGAAGATGTATCCTGTCCTGTTAAATGGGCCATCAAACTTCTAAACTAAGCGAGTGTGAATTTAGAAAAATATATATAATGTAGATCTTAACAAATACTTTTAACGAAAATTGGTTTGGACGGCATCGAACAAGAGTTTTTGTGATATAGCACATTTTCAACAACCGCCAACATAACTTCGTTCTTCATACAAATACTATGAAAAACAAAGTTATATTTGCTGTCAACAAAATATTTTGGTATTTTACTAAATGGAAGTAAGTGGATTCCCTAATTCAGTTAAAGTTGTCACGGAACCCTCAGTGCGCGAGTCCGGCTCGCACTTGGCCGGTTTTTTGATAAAGTCGCCTGTTTCCGTAAAATTCAGTTTTAAAAGGCAATTTTTGTTAGAGTCCAATATCCCCACCCGCTACAAGCTAAACAGTATTAGGTAAATACGTGAAAAAAATCAACGCACTAGCTTATACGATAAACTTAGAAGGAAAACTATCACGGCTATGATAAATAAACAAATTATTGAGTTTTAGGTATGACTTGAAGCAAAATTAATTAAAGTTAAAAAAATTATTTAAAGTGAATCAAATGTTTATTTAATGAAAGGCAACCTTAATCATGTTTGACAGGACATTTGTAGGGCAGTAAAAGTGCTTATATATACATCGTGAATACGGAATCCTTAGTTCGCGAGTCCGACTCGCACGTGGCTGGTTTTAACTTCTGAAAGTAACGACCTACCCCTTTCTTTGTGTTCACAGCTAATATTGATCTGAGCCGCTGCATAAAAAAAATGTGCATTAGTACTTCATCAAATCGTCGTGGCAGGCCGTGACAGGCCTCCAACAAGCTTGATGCTTGTTGGTGGCCTGCCTTGTCTTCGCTGTACCTTATTCGGAGGTTATCCTCTATTTAATGGTTGTTGTGTTGATGGATGGTAAGATAAAAACTTTGGTTAAAAGTAGCTCAATATAAATAGCTAATACACAAATAATAAAAAAACTTGCGTAATAAAACATTGTGCAAATTGGATAGGAAATTGGCAAAAAATTGCATATAAGTTAGTATGGAAAATCTGTGATCTCCGCGTTAGAAGTTCAACATCGCCATTAACAGCTTTTCAATATATCGTTGATTCCAAGGTAATATTGAGACAAACAATGGGATCATAATATTTTTGTAATTACTCGTTTTATAAGTATCATTTATCACAAAAAGTGTGACTAACTCGATCAACGGATATCTAATATAATAATAGAACGAAAATATAATAGTATCTCCTATAGGGATAATAATTGTATATAGAATAGTTAAATAATAAACCCATAACTACTATTATGTCGCAATGTGTTTATCATCAATCATGAATTAGTACAATACAGCGTACGTCAAGTATCGGAGGAAGGCTGGGCGTCGCGTATAAAGGCAAGGGCGGAACGCCGCCCGCCGTAAACGTCATTCAGTGTTCGCGCGGGAAAGTACTCTTAATATCAAGTTGGAATAACTTTTGATATAAATGCAAAAGTGGAATTAAATTGAAAATAAAAATCGTGCAGTTTATATTGTCAATTCGGTAAGTTGTTTTAAAAAAATGGTAACATAGAAAACATTTTCATATATTTATTACACGTTAGAATTACGATTCAAATAAAAAAGTCGTAATAATGAAATTTAATAATTGATGCAAATAAATGCGTATTTATAAACAATAATAAATAAAAATACCACCTATTCAGACGCAATTATTTAGATTTTAATTTTACTAAATAAGTAATTCAAGTAGGGTAACCTCGATTTTATTTTAATTGTGACCCTTGTATTTTTTTGTGATCGCTGTTTTTTTCATCTTGAGTGGTTCTATAGTCTTCGACAAGGAAACCTTATTGTTTCGCCATGTCCATGGTACAAGAATACTGTAATTTGGCTATGTATTGTAATTTCCTCTTCAAAGTGATAAAACAACATTTTAAAAAAATGTCTTTCGGGTACTTCCCCCGCAAGTAAAGTGGGGATGTTTTTTGCTCTCTTGCCTAACCCATTTTTACCGACTCCAAAAAAGGAGGTAATCAATTCGACCTATGTATCGTCGGATGTATAACATTTTTGAAGGTATGTTGATATTTTACGGCTTCCTAATATGTGTACATAATTACGTAAGTGTATGTATGTTTGTTTCAGGATTTCTCGAAAACGAGAAGTCATAGTGCAATGATTCTTTTTTAATTCAATTAATAATAGTTTATCTTAGGATGAATAGTAAGTTTTATTAAAATCGGTCCAGTAGTTTTTGAGATATGAGTAATAACTAAAATCATAATTGAAATATTATTGAACGGCCTTCAAAACTGACTAAAATGCCTAAAACATTCGTCTTTTACTGAAGAGAGTCAAATTCTTGTGGAGTCGGTGCATGATGTCAAAGCATGTACACCAACAGTCTACAGTTCTACACACCTCATGCACTTTCTCCTTAATAAAAGACGAATGCGTTATTATAAGCTTTATAGTCAAATTTTTGCAGACGGGTTAATTTTTGTGAAGTATCGTTAAATGCTCGGAAGCTTTTTCAAACTTATTATGAGTTTGTTAACATCATTTTTGGTAAAGGGACCTATTTAATAACATTCAGTCTCATTCAGTTTTAAAAAGCAAATGTTTGTTGCAGTCCAGTGTCCTCTCGCCTTTCCAACAAAACCGTATTAGATAGAAACGTGAGACAATTCTCGGCAGTACGACATACGAGTAATATGTGCTGTGAATTGTTTAACGTGATTAATTTAAAAGCAAAACTTTCACGGCATTGAAAGGTAAACAAATTGCAAAATAATTAAAGCAAAGTGATTATCATAATATTTTTTACATTTAAAAAAAATCTAAGACCTGAAACTGAAACTGAAGTCAAAGACAGATTTTGTATGCTTTCTATCAGCTGTTAGGTATTTTAAAATGAATAAACCTGAATTTATCATTTTAAAAACGGTATATTCCTGTCACATATCTTAACTTACTATCAAAAACTATCTCTTTTAAGAGTTGTATGATTACAGTTTTGAATATATTTGTGTAATGAAAGTAATTTTTCGTTAAAAAGCGTAATTAAATTGTCTCTTAATCGTTATAGAAATGTTCGTTTGAATTATTTGAAGATAATTAGAAGCGTTTTGAATCAGCCATACTTCAGCCAAATACGGCTGCGTAAACAAAAAAAATGATAAAATACGAAGTACTTAAGGGGATTAATTTGTTATGTCAAGGATTATCACATGTAGGATGTTTACTTAAAGTTTCACTGCACCCTTCTGGTTTACCGTGAATAGATTTAATAGTAGGTACACAGGTTACAGAAGTCGACATCAAGACGGAATCGGGTGATTGGACCAGTCATGATAGTTACAAAAAAAAACCTAATCGTGTATTTTTTTTTAAACTGAAATCTATTTAAAATATTTTTTATCATCATCATTATCAGCCAAAGGACGTCCACTGCTGAACATAGGCCTCCCCCACGGCTTTCCACAGCGACCGATCACTAGCGGTCTGCATCCAGTTTGATCCTGCGATCTTTATAAGGTCGTCTGTCCATCTTGTTGGTGGACGTCCCACGCTGCGTCTCTGGTCGAAGGTCCAATCTAGAACTTTTCTGCCCCAACGGCCATCAGTTCTTCGCGTTGCCACTTGAGCTTATTGATTCTCAAGGCTATGTCCGTTACCTTAGTTCTTCTACGTATCTCCTCATTTCTGATTCGATCCCGTAGAGAAACACCCAGCATAGTCCTTTCCATCGCTCGTTGTGTGATTTTGAGCTTCATTATAAGGCCCATAGTAAGAGACCATGTTTCGGATCCATATGTCATTACTGTTAAAACACACTGGTTGAAGACTTTCGTCTTCAGACACTGAGGTAGATGGGATGAGAAGAGACTCTTGCGCAATTTCCCGAACGCTGCCCAGCCGAGTTGGATTCGTCGATTGACCTCTTTCTCGAAGTTGGACCTACCCAATTGGATCACTTGTCCCAGATAGACGTACTCGTCGATAACTTCGAGAATTGAGTTCCCAATGGATACGGAGTGGGTAAAACAAGGGAACTCGACATAATTTTCGTCTTCTTCATGTTCATTTTAAGACCCACTTGTTGGGAGACTCGGTCAAGGTCTTCGAGCATAGTGCCAAGATCGTCCAGCGTCTTTGCCACAACGACTATATCATCGGCAAATCGGAGGTGTGTGATGTATTCGTCATTAATATAGATGCCTATTCCTTCCCATTCCAGAAGCTTGAAAGCGTCTTCCAATGCCGCCGTGAACAGTTTAACATCTCCCTGTCTCACACCTCTCCGCAGTGGAATCGCCCTCGTATTCTGCTCCTGTACTCGGACAGACATGGTGGCGTTATTGTAAAGGCACTTCAACACCTCTATATACCTATAGTCTATGTGGCACCGCTGCAGAGACTGAAGCACTGCCGAAGTTTCGATCGAATCAAAGGCTTTCTCATAGTCCACAAACGCGTAGCATAGAGGCATATTATACTCCTCTGACTTCTGTATAAATTGCCTAAGCGTATGGATGTGGTCTATGGTACTATAGCCTTTTCGGAAACCGGCTTGTTCGGGAGGCTGGAAGTCATCAAACCTACGTGCGAGACGATTCGTGATGACCCTTGAAAACAGCTTGTAGACATGGCTCAGGAGTGAGATGGGTCTATAGTTCTTCAATAAGGTTTTGTCTACTTTTTTGAAGAACAACACCACCACACTCCTGTTCTACGCCTCGAGCGTGATGCCCTCCAGCAACACGGAATTAAAGAGTCTCTGAAGGACTTTAAGTACCGGTGTACAACCCGCCTTCAGAAACTCTGCTTTGATTCCGTCCTCGCCAGGTGCCTTGTTGTTTTTTAGCTGTTTAAGGGCCATCCTAATCTCGTATAGGCTGATGTCCGGGATGTCTTCAGTGTAGTGTCGGGTCAGGATAGCTCGTGGGTCTCTGGCCGAGCTATCAACGGGTTTGGCTACTGAGGTGTACAACTGCGCATAGAACCTTTCGACCTCCCTCAAAACCTCTGCTTTCGTCGGCGCTACACTGCCGTCCTAAAATAAATTTAAGTAGTTATATTTCAAAACTGGGAATCTTGAAGATTTTTTTCCAGTAACCTAAGAAATAATGTATTAAGTGCGATGCCATTTTAAAATCCTTATATTAAAATGTGTCAACTCTTTTAAGGTAACTTGCTTACTGGCGTACAATTTTCTTTCAGCAGAGTCTGTTTTAAAGTTGTGAGAAGTATAAATTATTCATTATTGGTTTGGATAAATGTGTTATTTTTACGCGACGGAACAGAGAACGTGTATGCATTTAGGGTGAGAGGAAGTTTGTGTTTGTGTGCAAATGAATGTTCCCATGTATCTCCACAGACGGCTTGACCGATTGACATGCAGTTTTCTGCAATTAATTAGTAATTATTTGGCGATGGTTCTAAGATAAGTGTTATAGTGTTAAACCACCAGGAGGCGCTGCAGTTGCCATTTTGTTCCATTCGAAAATGAATGATCGAATGTTTCCATGTATTTCCAGAACGGCTTGACCAATTGACATGCAGTTTTCTGCAGTGGATTTGTAATAAATGTACTCTGCTTTTTAATCCACCAGGGGGCCCTGAAGTCACCATTTATTTATCTCGTAAATTGACTATACATTTTTTCCATTTGTCTCCAGAATGTCTTGATCGATTCACTCGCAGTGTTTTTGCAATGGATTTCTAGTTTATCGGCGATGGTTCTAAGATAGTCATAATTGTACTAAAAACGTGTGAAATGAAGTACGTAATCGAAAAAACAATTGAATAAAACTTCTAAAACCCGGGGCACTTAAATATGTAAGCATACTAAAATATTTATCTACCTATTTATTATAACAAAACCAAGTAATTCCGTCGGTGTATTATAGATCGTGTTTTTTTTCAAAACATTCAATTTCGCTTTTTATCTTCTAAGCTGAAGCGGTTAGCTTGGAATTTAAAACAACAGGTTACACAAGCATTTCTTAATATTATAAAGAGATAAATATCATTTAAAAGTAAAGGCTTATAGACTAATAGCTAATGGAGTTAAATAACAATCTCAGGGTGTATTTTTTTGAAAAAAAGAACTGTTATTCAAAATACATGAGTAAGTTTTTATTTTTCTGGGAACTATTACTATAAGTTGTCCTGTCACCCGATTCTGGCTTGACGTCAGGTCGTCAAATTCTGGTATAAAAATATTAGACATTATGTTTCGAACAAACTCTACCTATAAGAAGTACGACCCAAATGTCAACCAAGTTTAGAATCCAGACAAAAAATAATAATTTACACGGTATAAAAAAATAAATTAAAAAAAAACAACATTATTCATGAAAATATATATATTTCATGTATCGAGTTTAGAAACTCGATTGACAACCACCCCCTTGAATTTAACATCCTGTATAGTTGATAAAAGAAGCAAGATATGAAAGCTTGTATCTTGTCTTGTAATATAAGTATGAACAAATAAGATTGTTGTATTCTCTCTCAGAGATAAATACGCTGTCATCTGTCTGCCGATATGGCTCAAATTGGATAATATGAGAAGGATACGAGTTTACACGAAATAGACAAACTCAAGCCCTTAATCTTTTAAAAATATACTTTATTTTCTTATTGTACCTACTGAAATGGTTCACGGCACTAAAGTTATTCGAATGAGCATTACAAATCCATTATTAGGTAATATAATATACGCTTTTTGTATTACCTGTGTAACATCAAAAAGGCAATTGCAATTAGTGCTTTAAAGTTATACGAAACCTACTCATTTATAGAGATAAAGCTATACTGTAGAGTTAGTAATATTAATATTATTTACTTTAAAAACAAAAGTAATGCGGAGCTCACGAAAAATATGGGTTGATAGCACTTGAGAGTTAAAAGCACCTATTACCCAAAATAGTAGTAGTATCCAACATTTTCCTTTGATATTTAGTCGTAGGTATCATGTAACGGATTTAGTGTTGTTCTAATGAGAGACCATCTTCGAGTTACATTGATTTAAATAACGGTTATAGCAGAATAACCGAAAAGAGCAGCCAATTATTTTTTATCACAGAAGATGGAATTAATTGAAGTGATGCCCTGAGAAAGGCTTGTTTGTAAGCCCAAGTACTCAAACCGACAATATTTACACATGTTTCCAACAATTCATGCTATATAACAGGCGATCATGTGCAACCTTCGTAAGGAAGTACTTTACTAATCGTTATGAAGCATGCCTGCTCAACTTGTTCGTTTGACGTCTAGTTGTATAATTTTGACTTAGGGACTTATTCTTAAAGATGAAATAAGAAAACTAATATTTGGTTTGTAATTTCATCTTTAAGAAAATAAAATATGACACCGTGAGTGTCAAAAACATTCTAAACCATTAGGGACTTATTGCAAAGATTTCAAGTATCTATCTCTGAATTACATATATAGTTGGTATACGTATTCGTTAATCCTCAGGTCCAGTTCGTGTGATGTTCAAAGGAAGATGATGTGCCACCCCGTCCCTCTAATGTTGGTGGCCCTTACCACCGCGCTCGCTGCCCCAGCTTCCATATACGAAGACTATCCAGTAAGTGTATCCACTATATATATGTGTGTGTGTGTTATATAATTTAAACAGTATAATATATATATATATATTATACAGCCAATTACCAATCTAATAATTTTCTGGTGCTATAACCATTTCTAGCCTATTAGTAACCCTGCAAAAGGACTTGATTAGGTATATTTCCTTAAACCTACTGTGGTTTAAGTATTTACATCTAGTATTCTTGATGATCTATGTATCTAGATGGGTCATGTCTGACCTAAACATTAACTAACTCAGACACAGATTCAATCAGAGATGAGATACCTGCGTAATTGATCAATACCTGAAGGGTAGGGCAGGTAGAGGCGTTGTTTTGATGACACACATTTCTGATAACTGGTAACTTTACCAAAAACTTTGCCGTAAAATTCCCGGTAGTTGTAAACGCTTTGGTCCACCTACGCTAGCCAATAAAATATCAAGTACTTAGTTTGTCCTAAACGGATTTAAGAATCCTAATTACGAATGTATCTGTCATTTGGCAGGAGATGATGAAGGGCATGTTAAAATTTTATTTTATTTGACCGCTCTGTTAATTACTTTAGTCGACTAATAAAAATATAAATCAATAGCTAAGGATCAAAGATGAGATTTTTTGTATAATATGTTTATTTATATTTTCACCACTTGTTGGATTATGTGTAAGCACGTGTAACAGTGCGTGCCAACCTACGCATATTTGTTCAGGATGACTATATTAGAAGTTGTTGTTTATCGGCAAAGTTTAAAATAACTACAAAATCACATAAAACTGATAAGGAACTAATAATGTATGTCGTTATTGCATAGGTTAAGATATCAGGCAATATAGGTATTACCTATAGCAATTTAGGTTGGCCACTTTGTATGCCTAAAACATAGGTTATCAGTTGAGTTATTGAACATTAATTAGTATGAATTAATCACCGATTACTATCATTGCGTAACTGTGATGCTGGTAGTAACAATAACGCATTTGGCTTCCTATCTCTATCTATCAATGTATATGTAGATCTTATATAAAAGAAAGTCATGTTAGTAACACTTTTTATAACTCAAGAACGGCTGAACTGATTAGGCTGAAAATTGGAGGGGAGGTAGCTTAGAACCAGGAAAAGGACATAAAATACTTTTTATCCCGTTAAACGGGGTCGGAGCTAGAACAGCACCCTCTTATTTTACATACAAAAACATGTCTTATAGAGAATTTTGCAACAGTTTGCGACCTGGGTAATAAGAAAATTTACGAAGTACTTTGAATGTTTACGTAGCATGCGCCATTACCCTACTATAAACAACGTCTAGTGTTTGAAGTCATGAAGTCCGACGAGTTCATTTGTTATTTTTTCACAGCGATATAAAGTTGAGAGTAAAGTTTAAGAAAATTATGTTTCGCAACTTTGCAAGTAAATTTGAAAATACCTAGATGGCTTGTGTTTATGATTTTCGTGCACAAAACATACGAACATAATATGCAAAAAAAAAGTATTTATGTTTCGATATTATTCATAAAAAACCATAAAAAATAGATACCTATAAAAACACAGGGTCAAAAAAATAAAGGCAGAAAATGATAGCTAATCCCCTGCTAATGCTAATGCATAGGATGTACCAAACATCCTGTATAGTCGTATTTGGAGTCGGTGCATGATGTCAAGCTTAACAAACAGCAAGGGTGTGTACGCACGTCATACACCATGATGTGCGTACATCCTAGCGGTTCGTGCGTGACTCAAATAAAAGTGATATTCAACCCTGATTTGTCGTAAATCAATCGCCTTGTTGCTCAAAGTAAAATTGCTCCACAGATCACAGTTCCACAGAAAAGGGCAGCTCTAGTGCTAGACAGATTGCTGATCGCGCTACAGAAGGCGCTTCGAGACAGCCCCCCGCGTTACGAGAGACCGCTACTAGACGGGCCTCGCACTGCGGCGTTGAGGATCTCAGATGACGACATGGTGACTAAAATGCTGCAATATTTTACAAAAATACATATTCAAAGTACAGAAACACAATTATAAGTTCAGGGCCCCAATTTTCAATTCACACGAACTTTTCCCGTGTGGTAATTCTAGTACGATTTGATTAGATTTTCTCCATTGTAGTTTAAAAAAAAACTTATATATCCACAAAAACTGATCACATAGTAAAAAGTTGAGTGTGTAGAAAAAAAACGTGACCCGGATAAAGCAAAAACTGCTTTTTCTTTGAAAAATTTAATTAAATTGGTGAAGTTTTTCAATTTTGAACTGCATGAGAATTGGGGCCCTGGTAAGCGTTAACTCCTCCAATACTTCATATCTACTATTACTATTTCTATTAGAACTATTCGTTGGTTAGTGCTTATTTGTCGATAATGTAACAGGCTCTTAGTGTAAGAAAGTTTTTCGTAACACAACGCTACGTGCTACGACTACGAGTCTACGAGTTTTTGCAGTGTAGTTCGTAGCGAATGAAGACCGACTATAAAACAAGCAAATAAATAAAGCTCTTAGATAACCTTTGACTAAAATAGAATTTAAGTTTCATGTTCCTTATTTATATGAGTTGCCGCTGATGCTAAAAGCTATTTATCGTAACTAGACGCCGATTATTGCTACCATCCTTGCTTGCTACGGACTGCCTTTCGTAGCATAACCACTTCTTCTCACTTCGTACTCATAAAAATTGTTTCATATATCAGTGCTAAGTAGTAACGGGTTATTGCATATTTTTCTATTGGGTTTCATAAAAATAAAAAGTTTTATGGCGATAAATTAATGAAACAGCACCATAAAATGTTTTTTTTAAGTTTGAGTTAGTTTTACACTCACATATCCGCTCGCTGCCTATGAAGAATTTGATTTACAGGTGTCTGCTTTTCTGTCTGTACACTGTAGTTTTTTTTATAGATATGTCATATTTGTAACTAAATAAAATGTCTCAGAGTTCTACTATAGAATAACAAACCCCTAGACCTACTAATAATATTTGATTTAATCTCTATGATGGTTTAACACCACAGGAGTTAAATAAACGGCTGTTGGGGTTGAGTATGAGTGATCGCGTTTCAGAGCGCAGACCGCATCGCACTCGCGGGCGCGGGCAGTGAGCGGGATGAGTGGATGGGGCCGGAGGATCTACGCGTGGTGCCCCTACGTTTGCCCGTACATGATCTTAGCGAAATGGTAAATATCCCCCCATTTCTCTTTCTTTTTCCCTGATATCGCAATAGCCAATGGTTACTCGGTAATATTTATACGTAGCCATTAATTTAAAATAATGCAAATAATAGTATGAGGTTTCCTTGCTTGCATACTTAATCTAAATATGGTTTTGGACTCAGATAGACAGAAAATAATAGTATAATGGACGTATTCATATATTGGGATTCATCGTTCGTAACAAAACGACAGTATCTGTTTTTGTAAGCGTACCAATCTTTAGTAGCTTCAATAGTCTGTTAACTTACAAAACAGTGTTGTTAGGCGGTCAGCGCATGTTGCCTCTGCAAATTGGTGCTTTGGCTAAAGTTTGTAACCTGTTCAATGTTAGCCGAGCTACTAACTATAGTTTACAAGTCACTTGAGCTTAGCATGGTATTTATAATCTGGCTCTTGTTGGCGAGGAAGATAATTATAAGTTAATTGCATTTTGTATTTTTTCCCCTCTAGATTAACTTACTGAATCGTCATTAAAAGTGTTAGTAACATTTTAATAACACTGCAGTAAAAGTTTTCTTTGAGTAATATACCGTACATCAGTAATACTATGACCAAATGTGAATATGATTAGCTGAAATTATACACACCATTGCGTATAACATGCGTGCCGATACGTGAATATTTCAATGTTACTATTTATAGGCTTTTCCTAATCGCGTGATTTCTTCTACATAATATTTGATTGACTGAAACGTGACCATGATAGGGCATTACGTATATCCAATAACAAATCAATGACTGTAGAGCGCGTTACGGTTCATGTATCTGCTAAAAGTAAATACCGTAATACTTTGATGTGGCCCAACCGTGCGTACGAAGAATTGATACAATAATTTTAATCCCTACTCAGGCTTACCATGATGCTATAACAGCTACACTCATTACTTACAAGTGTAGTGTTAGAGATGATTGTTGAGAAAAAAGAAAACCATTGAAAGCCGTTCTAAGGTGCACGACTGATTTAATTTGTTTTCTTTTTTATTATGCGCCAGCGGCCAGTCTTGCCAGTGAAGTTAATAACCCTTTATGCCTTTATGTGTATGCTTAGTCAACAACCGCCGAACTCTGAATGCATTTTTCATTTGAAGATTTTATGATAATAATCGTATTCTAGTTGTGTTTAATTTTATTTTGTTTTTAAAATCACAGTAACGATCAAACAACCAAAATAATATAATTAGAAATGTTCATACAGTAAGAAAATGGCCGGTCAAGTGGCCTAAAAAACTATGCACGACAATATTATTTTTCATTATTATAACAATATTATAATTGAACTATATCTAGGTGAAAGACTATAACTGTTATTTTAATAAACAAGTTAGTTCATGTTTTGTTCAAAACATTTTTTGAAAGTCCAGTAGCTCTGGTTATACAGATCGTGGCTGGATGTTAAATTATTAAATTCCCGACACATTCTGTAAACAGGGTTATTCAAAGAAACATTTTTAATCGCAAGCGGAATATCGATATTTTTAGGGTTTCGAGTTCTTGACTTATTGGCCCTAAATCAAAGTACGTTAATTGAAAACATACAAGTTATACTAGAGAATACTTCTTTTTTGCAGACGGGCTTGCAACGCCGCGGCCAGCCGGGAGGCGCTCCAGGCGTTCGCGGGAGAGTCTTGCGGTGCTATTTCAACGCCATCACATGCTTCTAATATACGTCCACGCATTTTGTTCCTATTTTACTAACAATGTATTTAACAATAAACATATTCGGAACGCTAATACTAATATCAATAGTGTGGGTGCTCCTGAATTACCTACTCAAATAAAAAACTAAATTCGCTTTGTACAAATATTGTACTATGATCATTTCATGTTTAATCTGTATTGATTATAAGGACACGTTATAAAGCCAAAGTTATGCAAATATCTAACTAACATAAGTATGAAAAGGAGATTTCGTATTAATTATGATAATAAGAATTTTCTTACTATAACTGTCACTTATCTTAAAACAGTTACTTTTTATTATTGTTGTTATTAAAGTGATCGCCACCAAAATAATTTCTTGCAACTCATTTAACACCCAGTCTTTTTCAGCATACAATGCAGAAGAACTATAGATTGGTAAATGCGTACATAATATAACACAAAACACGTATGACAAAAATTGTATTTCCTTGTAACTATAATATACAACCCCTTTTAGGTATGATTAGCACACTATCTATAGCTTTAACTTCCCTCCCTTGAGTAGCCGATTAACAACTAGCGGTCCCGACAGGAAAATGACAAAAATCAGCTTGTGGGGAAGCCCTCTACATGCGCATGTTTATGTCCTGTCATTACAATGTTACCGCAAACACTATGCAAGTGAAATAGGTTAATTACGACAATGAACAAAAAAGTGTAAGAACATACAGTATGAAGTATAGGTAATTGGTTTTTGATAAGTTAAACTGTCTTACCGGGTTTTTATCTTATCTAAACAACAACCACGCACATCGTCATAAGACGTTTCATCTCACATTACGCCTGTAAGCAATGTTTTTGCGCGTATGAATAAAGCAAAAATATATACACATTGTTTGCTATCTTCATCGGAATGAAGTTGTTTTATACTGCTAGGTAGTGTTTTTCTTAGTACTTCTAAAATAAGTTAGTATAAAAGTAACTCAAAAGTAAAGCAAACTTTAAGTAAAACGTTTGGAGCAAAGACTTGAAGATGAATAATACTTGTCTCCTGTCTGCTTAATATGGTTCACCGGAAAAATAGGTAAGAAATATCCGGTTTCCTCCGTACAAATATAGGAAATCAAAACGGATGTTATTCACGAGATGCAGCAACATATTTTATTTTATTTGACAAAAGATCTAGTTCTAGTAGTCTCGTATACCAAACACTATGCAAATTAAGCTGAAGAGTTTTTTGTGTCTGTATGCTGCTTATCTCAGGCGCTACGTCCGATTTAAAAAGTAGATTTTGAGGTTGATACCTACAGAACGAAGTAACATCAAAACTCGTAAACGAACTCGCGGGAGGTCGCTTATAGTGTCTTTATCGAAAATTAGCAAGTGATGCTATTCATTGTTAGTGGATATTAATATCATACTGTATACTAAACCTATATTTCAACTGTTTTAGGAAAACAATGTATAGCCAGGTATGAAGACTAATGTACATGAAACCTTCAAAAGTAGGTAGTGTCCTTTAGGACATCAATTTATGTTAAAGAAACTGTGATTCCAGCAGTGCAACGTCTGCCGGGTCCACTCAACTAGTATGTCATCCATAAAAAACAGACGTGTGGCACTCGGAGACTGCTGCGGTAAAGCTATTGGATAGCATTTTTTATGAACTTATGCAATCATAATTATTTATTAATTTTTAACCGACTTCAAAAAATGAGGAGGTTATCAATTCGACTATGTTTTTTTAATTTTATTTTTTTTGTATGTATGTTACCTCATATCTCAGTCGTTTGTCGACCAAATCGAAATTTTTTTTCGCTTACTTAGAGGGTGTACCTTCTAGTTAGTCCCATTTTTTCCATTTTGGGATCTGATGATGGGATCTTGGTGGAATCGAGGGAAACCCTCAAATTTTAAAGGCACGTTTAGTGTTTCTTTACTAGAATCTTAATGTTGACGTGTTGTTACGTCTGATAGTCAATATCTTGTGGGGCTTAGCTGATGGTGGAACTCCTTAACGCTTAAGAGTTCAGTAATTATAATGACGGAACTTATGATAGGTAGCTTCTTAAAAAATAGAATCATAAGGTGCAACCCCCCCCCCCCCCCTTATGTAAGCACTAAAAAAGAAGAAATAAAATAAACTTTAAAAAAAAGTAAAAACCGACTTCAAAACCAAAATGCACTAAAAAGTCTTAAATAAACTCTTCACCATTGAAAAGAAAGGAAGGAAGAAGGCAAACAATTTCTTTTTGGAAACTTTGACCATCAAGCATCAACTATCACAGCACCGACTCCAAAAAGAAATTGTTTGCCTTCTTCCTTCCTTTCTTTTCAATGGTGAAGAGTTTATTTAAGACTTTTTAGTGCATTTTGGTTCTGAAGTCGGTGTTTACTTTTTTTAAATTTATTTATGCAACCAATGCCACCTAAAGGCGGGTTGCTGAACTAAAAAGACAAGCGTGATATTTCAAAAAGTCATTAAAAGTTCTGCTATTCATCGATAGATGGAAAAATTGAAAAGTATCACCGCTGTGCTGGTCGGAGTGGGGGGTGTTAGGTTATTTTCGTTCAGGAATTTCTGGATTCGGTCTCTACGCTCAAGGCCCGCGATAGAAGCTATGCAATAGCTGAATTATATTATAAAGCTGAAGTTTTTTTTTTGAACACGCTAACCTCAGGAACAACCAATTTGATTTTTTTTTGTTGGAAAGCTTATTTATCGAGGAAAGCATAAGGCTTTAAAACATTATGCTGCGACGGGAGAGGAGGGAGTAAACTCATAACGCGCGGACGCAGTCGGGGACCGCTGAATATACTGAACGTGTGTAGAAAATTTGAAATTCTGAATCTTAACTAACAATGGAACTAAACTAACTAACTAACTATGGAACGAACTATGTATTTGGTCAGTCAAATTCATAAATTATTGACTGGAAAGGACATTTACGTTATTTTGAAACATTATTGTAACTAACAAACATTTGACAACTTAAGGAAAAGTGATGTAATATTTAGAATTAATAAGCATGACAGCTCCCTTTTTTTTTAACGTCAGGAAATGCCAATTACGCATCGTACCTCTCCGTCGGGGAACGGAGGGGCGTGTGTGGGACTCCCCCGAATTCGGGTATACCCACTAAAACCTGACGACGCCCGCCGCGTTTGTTGGCTGTGATAGCAGGGGCCGCGGTGTCTCAACAGTCCCGCGACCCTTGCCAGCGTAACCTCCACCCTCTATCAGGAGGGCAGATCTCCACGGAGTGGGGCGATCCCACTCCCGACGGCACACTGGCGCCTCAGGAGGGTCCCTGGTGATTGGACAGAGGTATCCCCACACCGTCTGTCCGAGACCCTGACCGAAACATCGTGGACGAGGCGATCCACGCCCGACGGCAAAAGCACGCCGAACTCGCCCAGAGGACCAAAGTTTTCAGGACATCCCCTGCCTCCTCTGATAAACCAGAGGGGTGCCGGGAGTCCATAGACTTTTAGTGAGCCGCCGCTCGATGCGAGACAGACGCGACTCACTGGTGCCACTGCCGCCCGATACGGGAACAGACGCAGCGGCACTCTCCACGGAGCTTGGCTTCACCCGCCACTGGATTGCGACAGGCTACTGAGCCCCCTCGCCACGACAAGGCGTGCTCCATTCGAGGGGGATGACAGCTTCCTGGGACAAGTGATCCAATTGGGTAGGTCCAACTTCGAGAAAGAGGTCAATCGACGAATCCAACTCGGCTGGGCAGCGTTCGGGAAATTACGCAAGAGTGTCTTCTCATCTCATCTACCTCAGTGTCTAAAGACGAAAGTCTTTAACCAGTGTGTGTTACCAGTGATGACTTACGGATCCGAAACATGGTCTCTAACTATGGGCCTCATAAAGAAGCTCAAAATCACACAACGAGCGATGGAGAGGGCTATGCTGGGTGTTTCTCTACGTGATCAAATCAGAAATGAGGAGATAGGTACGTAGAAGAACGGAGATAGCCTTGAGAATCAGTAAGCTCAAGTGGCAATGGGCAGGGCACATAGCGCGAAGAACTGATGGCCGTTGGGGCAGGAAAGTTCTAGATTGGAGACCCTTCGACCAAAGACGCAGCGTAGGACGTTCACCAACAAGATGGACAGGCGACCTCAAAAAGATCGCGGGATCAAACTGGATGCAGACCGCTAGTGATCGGTCGCTGTGGAAAGCCGTGGGGGAGGCCTATGTTCAGCAGTGGACGTCCTTTCCTAATGATGATGATGAATAATCATGATGATAAAGTACATCATACACACCTCAAAAAAAGTTTGCGATCAGTTTGAAAAAGCAAAGCCTTTATTGATACGGTATGTTATATGATAATTAAAATAGTTTTATTTATTATTATACACAGGGCTTTCCTATTTAGAAAACACACACTAAAGCGTTTTTATTGATAATGAAAAAAAAACTGAAGTTAAATCATCTTAGGCTAGTCGTCACAAACATTTGTTGATGTGTGTTATCAGGAAATTAATTAATTTTGCAAAGTAACATTAAATAACGGCGAAAAATCTTTACTCGGGCGCTAGGGCAATATGTTAGGCTTAGCATTCATCTGCGTAGGTATAACAACACACAAGTTTATCCATAAATAATGAGAGCCACTTTACTAGACTATACATAATAATGTATGTTAAAGCTGTTGCTTTAGGTTCTAGCTAGAAGGTAATGAATGTTCATGGGAGTTACTTAAACAGAACGTTACATATATCCACAAGAAAAATCATTCATTTAAATTTATAGCACACAGAAATCCCTAAACATATATTGTGAATTCTATCAAATATTATCAAAGAAAATAGCAAAAGATAACATTGTAACATTTATTAAATAGTCGCAACCATATAGTAGCATAAATGTTAAATAATATCAGTCCGTCAGAAAATTAGCGTTGAAAAAGTAGTTAGTCAATCAGGCGCGGTCCGAAGGGGGGGGGTCACAGGGGACATGACCCCCCCCAAAATCTAAGGTCAATTGAAAAATCTCAAAAATTTGGCAAATTACATAAGAAAATTTCTGGCTATCCCCTAAAAGTAATAAATTTATAGTTTGCTGACATCTAGCGCTGTTTTTAGGGTTCCGTAGCGGAATGACAAACAACGGAACCATTATAGTTTCGTCAAGTCTGTCTGTCTGTCTGTCCGTCCGTATGTCACAGCCACTTTATTCTAAAACTATTAGCATCACACTGTTCAAATTTGGTAGGAAGATGTATAATGGCTTTATGATTCTTATATAGAAAAAAAAAGATATTTATTCTTATCTAAAAAAGGACAATGTAGTGTTTAACTTTAGTTAAAGTTGGCACGAAACCCTCCGTGCGCAAGTCCGACTCGCACTTGACAGGTTTTAAATTAGTGTAGTGAGTGAGTAACCCCCCCCAAAATGTCAGGCTGCGACCGCGCCTGTAGTCAATTACAAGTAGTACGAGTATACTTGTAATTGACTTGATACAGAGGAAATGATGTATTCTACTTTATCAGACCTAACTAATATGATGGACAGAGAATCAGCGAATGACTAAAGGGGTTGTTGAGATGGTGACGAGGTCATTCAATAATAATACATAGCATAAGCTAGGTACTCATATCTAGACACGCGGCAAGCAAAACAACTGGCGACGCACCTCTGTATGTTTATTTCTCTTTATGAGATATTTTTAAAATCAAATACTAAATTAATTTTAGTCACTGATATTGTTTTAAAAGTAGCAATAAGATTGTTTATAGTATTCGACTAGCGAAGAAATATGAACTTTACGTATATCTATACTAATATTATAAAGCTGAAGAGTTTGTTTGCTTGTTTGTTTGTTTGAACGCGCTAATCTCAAAAACTACTGGCCCGATTTGAAAAATTATTTTTACGTTGGATAGTCCATTTATCGAGGAAGGCTTTAGGCTATATAACATAAAGATACGAGTCATAAGACCACAGCAGCAATGAAAAATGTTGCGAAAACGGGAGAAAGATATTCTTTTTGAGAGCTTCCGCTGCGTACGCTGCGAAAACCGCTTAAGTAACACAAAAATTATGTATGACAGGATTGTTCAACATTAAGAGTTCTATAATAAAGTCCGCGACAGCATATGTCTATCTTTTATGGTTGACTTACTACAACCTTTTTTATGTTAATAAATTTGTAAAAAAATAATGCATTATTTTTAGAGGTGTATTATACACACAGGTATTCTTAGCAAAATAAATACATTCATCATCACGAGCATTTCATTTAGAACCAAGTTGCCGTTTATATCATTTGATTTCAATAAATATCTTAGGAGCTATCACAGTTTTAACATAATTCTTCACCAAAATAATGTTCGCAGCTTAAGTACACACGTTGTACTTAAGCTGCGAAGCACGTGTGCTTGCGCTAATATATTATAAAGCTGAAGAGTTTGTTTGTTTGAACGCGCTTATCTCAGGAACTGCTGGACCGATTTGAAAAAATATTTCTGTGTTGGATAGCTTATTTATCGAGAAAGGTTTTAGGATATAAAACATGACGCTGCGACGTGAGGGGAGGGAGCAAACTTAAAACGCGCGGACGAAGTCGCGGGGGACCGCTAGTTTATTTATACAAGGACTCTCTATAAGGACCAGAAGAATCCTAATTTCTCAGTTACAAAGATATGAAGGTCTAAAAGTCACCAATTTTTCACTGACTGACCTATAATATCGAAAACCTAACCTATTTCCAGCTGATCTAGGCAGTTGAAAGGATCTTGACCAAAACTCTATAGAAACTAGGCCCACTTTGCGTTTGCATGCGTCTTTACAGAATTTTCAATATCCGTTAGCTTCTACCTAGGTAATGATGTGTAAGCGTAGGAAAAATCTAA
The DNA here is from genome assembly GCA_963924145.1 of Pyrausta purpuralis. Classification (NCBI taxonomy): domain Eukaryota; kingdom Metazoa; phylum Arthropoda; class Insecta; order Lepidoptera; family Crambidae; genus Pyrausta; species Pyrausta purpuralis. The sequence continues at coordinate 14,712,671 of OZ001651.1, read as the reverse complement.
AACAAAAGAAAAACATTAAATACAAAAATAAAATTATTTTTGAATTGTAGCGCCTGAAACCGTTAAAAGAGTGATACAATAACAACTTGCACAAAATATGTATTGTTACATTTCCTTTATAAAAGAAGTATAAAAATAAAATGAGGTCAAAAATAAAGGATGTCCCCATGCAAAAAAAACTAGCTGGTACGCACAGGTTTGAATTAAAACTTTTGTTAGGTTTTAGTTTCTAATATCATATATTTTTTGTGTAAGAATCGTTAAGCGTTTAACAGGATACATCTTCCTACCAAATTTCAACAGTGTGATGCTTATAGTTACATAATAAAGTGGCTTGACATACGGACGGACAAACAGACATGGCGAAACAAGGGTTCCGTTTTTTGCCATTCCGCCACGGCACCGTAAAAAGTATAGTACGTAAATAAAATCGAATGATTGAATATACACTTTATTTTTTAATAAATACACCAATCAGGCGCAAGAAATAAGAATAAAAGAATAAATATATCCAAAAAATTATGATACGAGTATACAAGGACAGCTAAGTTCAATACTAACAAACAATGTGTTGGATGGTGGACTTCGACGGTGCTTCAACGAAAAAGAGTCTTGCTTGTTTGATTTACCTCCAGTCATTTTACAGCAACTTTCTGTCTAATATACGGCATGAGGTTGATCATCGGGACTTTTTATACAGCATTACAGCGTGCTTTTGTGTGGTTAGGAGTTCAGGCACACGTCGGTTTGTGGCTCTGAAACTTGCTTGCGTTGCGTTTACTGTTGAAAGGCTGATACAAATCAAGAGCGAGACTTCTAGGTTAATGGAAGGTAAAAAAAGGATCTGTGTTGGAGCGTAGCAAATAGATGGCGGTGTGTGTACGGTACAACGACCGCTGACTTTCGGCCATAACAAGTATCAAGTATTGATAATTATGAAATACTTAATTCAACAGAATATATCGACAAAAGGTTTCAACTAATACTTCAAAATTTGAAGATAAAATATAACATTGCTTTTATGGATTTTGTGACCAATATAATTTGATGAATGATTCTTTATTACTTAAATAAACTCAGGCATGCATTTATTCTATAGACATTTTACAATATTGGAATAAAATTGAAGCTTTTGTGGCCTACAGTTGCAGTTTTAAAAGCTGTAGGTATATGTATTGGTGAGATATGTATAAGAACTTCTCCATATTAATAAATACAACTAAAATTGGACGTAATTACACAGTAAGGATCCAATCCACAGTTAGTAACTTTTGAGAAATTTACATTTAAAGTATAGCATTGTTTTATTTCATTGATTCTCTAATCTGTCAAACTGTGTTTTAATTTTAATTAATACTATTTATATTCTACTTTTCGTTTTTATGATTTTGATAATAATTATTAGTTATTTTTTTAAATATTAACGAAAACATTAGGTTGAATCCTTTTTGCTAAATCATATTTTCTAGCGCAAACCGGACCTGGTATTTAACAACAGAGATCCAATTGATTAAATTTTAATATTATTCTAGATAAAAGATATGAATATAGGAACTAAAATATACTTTATAAACAAAGGTAGTAGTTTTACTAAGAATATTTGATAAACCTATTTTTTTGGTTTAAATTTATTTGTAAACAGTTCTTATTATTTTCAAAATTTACTTACTGTTGCGGTCGTAAATAATTATATGTAATGTTATTTTAGGTATACTATTTATTGGTTATAGTCTAGTTCTATTCGATTATAGTCTAGTTTTTATCACTTCGACGAATAAAATATATGAATAAACTAACATCATGACTATAATACAATTATACGCTTACGGGACTTGTACTCTAATTCGAAAAATATTAACAAGCTCACTCCATACTAACCTAACACTCACCAAAGTCAAACGTAAACAAGCGTAGTACGCGGCGCGCTAGTTTTCTGGTTACCCCAAAGATAAGAACAAATTATGGTAGAAAAATGATCACGTATGAAGGAGCACAAAATGTATAACCAGCTTTACCGTCTAATATTAAAAGTTAAACCTTTCATAGAGTTTTTAAATCAAAACTGGCCGAATATGTTGTCGAAAAGTACTTTTAAGTTTTAAGTGATTTTACTGTTTTCTTATTTGTCTATAACTAATTTATCAGGTTAAGCTCGGACGAAAATAAATGTAATTTTATTAGCAAGCGTTGTTCTCATGTAAGTGACTGTATATTGTCTTTTATGAGAATAAATATATTTAAACCTAAACCTATACCTTCTATGTGTTATTTTCATGTTTTGTAAGTCACCTGCTGTAACCTGTGTGTGTACTAAACAATAAATACAAAAAACAAAACAAATATAAGAGCGAAAATAATGAAAAAAACTCCACCGAAAAGAGCTTAGCACTTAAATCTACATCCAGTTATCAATGAAACATCCGTGTATACATAGGTACTAAATTGAAATTTAGCACACGCGTTTAGATCAACATACTTAAATTTTATCAAATTCTAAGGATATCACACACTTACACATTGAATGCATTACCTCTTTTAAAAAGTTGGTAAAAGTGGAATTTATATTTATTCGTACACGACTAAAATCTTGTTACTCCCTTGCGAGTACCATTGCATTTTCACGGCCCGGAGCGTTTTGGAAAGCAAAAGTTAATTTTCGTTGCATTATTATTCATCCCCGGAGCATTGATTTTAAATAGGCATTTTAATAGATGCCCCTGTGGAGCACAATGTAGTAATCTGCGAGTTGTCAGGCGGCCGGCTACGCGACAGGCGCTCTGTGGAACAAAAGTAGCAGCGGAACACAGGCGGCGGCGAGCCATTCTATTGGACACGTCTTTTATTTGAAAACTTGTAAAGAAACGTTTTTATGTGAATAAGGAAACTTTGCTAGTACCTTCGCTTAACCAACGTATTTTCAACGTTGATTTTCATTTGTTTGATGCGGTTCATTTTCATTTTGTTTGATGCGTTACCAAAGGGTTGTACAATCAATACATAGGTACCTACTTACGCAACGCGTTTACAAACATAAATGAAGAATTGATGAGGTCTGCTAAAAACTCGGCTATAGGCAATAACAATTGGTAAATTAGGTACACTTATAATTGGGTCATCTGTTGGGCAATTAATATTACTTAACACTGTTTCATAGCTGTTGTTACAATCTTCAACAATAATTGTATTCTTTTCATATTCATTCTGCTATTGTAAAAAGGGAATTAGAGTGTAAGTGTGGCGATAATTTGGTGTCGGCTCGGCTGAACTTCAGTGAAACTTGACGAATACCTAATTACAGGCCAAAATAGCTGCAACAAGATGAAATTGTACTGAACTTTCTTTCCACAAGAGTGCACGCTCTTAACTTGTATGCATTTTAGTTTCATTTTAATTGTATTTCCGTTAAATGCATTAACTGTTGTCATTGTAGTGGAACTAAGACTCAATTTTCAATCACTGTCCTCTATTGTATTCAACTAATTCAAATTTATTACTATTTTGTTGCTTAAAAATCATTTTAATGGTATACAATTTCTTATTTTAATTAACATGATTAATTATTATTGTATTAATTCATTTTTTAATTTACATATAAGATTGTTAAGTTGAACCAAATAGCACTGGAATTGATACTTTTATTTTGTAATGGTTGTAACTCTGTTGTGTACCAAATAAAATAAAATAAAGTAATAATATAATCATTTCTTAGCGAGTCGATGAATGGTCTAGCTAGCTAAAGTTCACCACGTTTTGTCGAACGTTTTTTTTTTTTTCAAAAGTATGTCATGGGAAGTCATAGGGCACATAGTAAAATTAATAAAACATAAAACCCTTTTTTATTTTTAGGGTTCCGTAGCCGAATGCTTGGCTTCACCCGCCACTGGATTGCGACAGGCTACTGAGCCCCCTCGCCACGACAAGGCGTGCTCCATTCGAGGGGGATGACAGCTTCCTGGGACAAGTGATCCAATTGGGTAGGTCCAACTTCGAGAAAGAGGTCAATCGACGAATCCAACTCGGCTGGGCAGCGTTCGGGAAATTACGCAAGAGTGTCTTCTCATCTCATCTACCTCAGTGTCTAAAGACGAAAGTCTTTAACCAGTGTGTGTTACCAGTGATGACTTACGGATCCGAAACATGGTCTCTAACTATGGGCCTCATAAAGAAGCTCAAAATCACACAACGAGCGATGGAGAGGGCTATGCTGGGTGTTTCTCTACGTGATCAAATCAGAAATGAGGAGATAGGTACGTAGAAGAACGGAGATAGCCTTGAGAATCAGTAAGCTCAAGTGGCAATGGGCAGGGCACATAGCGCGAAGAACTGATGGCCGTTGGGGCAGGAAAGTTCTAGATTGGAGACCCTTCGACCAAAGACGCAGCGTAGGACGTTCACCAACAAGATGGACAGGCGACCTCAAAAAGATCGCGGGATCAAACTGGATGCAGACCGCTAGTGATCGGTCGCTGTGGAAAGCCGTGGGGGAGGCCTATGTTCAGCAGTGGACGTCCTTTCCTAATGATGATGATGAATAATCATGATGATAAAGTACATCATACACACCTCAAAAAAAGTTTGCGATCAGTTTGAAAAAGCAAAGCCTTTATTGATACGGTATGTTATATGATAATTAAAATAGTTTTATTTATTATTATACACAGGGCTTTCCTATTTAGAAAACACACACTAAAGCGTTTTTATTGATAATGAAAAAAAAACTGAAGTTAAATCATCTTAGGCTAGTCGTCACAAACATTTGTTGATGTGTGTTATCAGGAAATTAATTAATTTTGCAAAGTAACATTAAATAACGGCGAAAAATCTTTACTCGGGCGCTAGGGCAATATGTTAGGCTTAGCATTCATCTGCGTAGGTATAACAACACACAAGTTTATCCATAAATAATGAGAGCCACTTTACTAGACTATACATAATAATGTATGTTAAAGCTGTTGCTTTAGGTTCTAGCTAGAAGGTAATGAATGTTCATGGGAGTTACTTAAACAGAACGTTACATATATCCACAAGAAAAATCATTCATTTAAATTTATAGCACACAGAAATCCCTAAACATATATTGTGAATTCTATCAAATATTATCAAAGAAAATAGCAAAAGATAACATTGTAACATTTATTAAATAGTCGCAACCATATAGTAGCATAAATGTTAAATAATATCAGTCCGTCAGAAAATTAGCGTTGAAAAAGTAGTTAGTCAATCAGGCGCGGTCCGAAGGGGGGGGGGTCACAGGGGACATGACCCCCCCCAAAATCTAAGGTCAATTGAAAAATCTCAAAAATTTGGCAAATTACATAAGAAAATTTCTGGCTATCCCCTAAAAGTAATAAATTTATAGTTTGCTGACATCTAGCGCTGTTTTTAGGGTTCCGTAGCGGAATGACAAACAACGGAACCATTATAGTTTCGTCAAGTCTGTCTGTCTGTCTGTCCGTCCGTATGTCACAGCCACTTTATTCTAAAACTATTAGCATCACACTGTTCAAATTTGGTAGGAAGATGTATAATGGCTTTATGATTCTTATATAGAAAAAAAAAGATATTTATTCTTATCTAAAAAAGGACAATGTAGTGTTTAACTTTAGTTAAAGTTGGCACGAAACCCTCCGTGCGCAAGTCCGACTCGCACTTGACAGGTTTTAAATTAGTGTAGTGAGTGAGTAACCCCCCCCAAAATGTCAGGCTGCGACCGCGCCTGTAGTCAATTACAAGTAGTACGAGTATACTTGTAATTGACTTGATACAGAGGAAATGATGTATTCTACTTTATCAGACCTAACTAATATGATGGACAGAGAATCAGCGAATGACTAAAGGGGTTGTTGAGATGGTGACGAGGTCATTCAATAATAATACATAGCATAAGCTAGGTACTCATATCTAGACACGCGGCAAGCAAAACAACTGGCGACGCACCTCTGTATGTTTATTTCTCTTTATGAGATATTTTTAAAATCAAATACTAAATTAATTTTAGTCACTGATATTGTTTTAAAAGTAGCAATAAGATTGTTTATAGTATTCGACTAGCGAAGAAATATGAACTTTACGTATATCTATACTAATATTATAAAGCTGAAGAGTTTGTTTGCTTGTTTGTTTGTTTGAACGCGCTAATCTCAAAAACTACTGGCCCGATTTGAAAAATTATTTTTACGTTGGATAGTCCATTTATCGAGGAAGGCTTTAGGCTATATAACATAAAGATACGAGTCATAAGACCACAGCAGCAATGAAAAATGTTGCGAAAACGGGAGAAAGATATTCTTTTTGAGAGCTTCCGCTGCGTACGCTGCGAAAACCGCTTAAGTAACACAAAAATTATGTATGACAGGATTGTTCAACATTAAGAGTTCTATAATAAAGTCCGCGACAGCATATGTCTATCTTTTATGGTTGACTTACTACAACCTTTTTTATGTTAATAAATTTGTAAAAAAATAATGCATTATTTTTAGAGGTGTATTATACACACAGGTATTCTTAGCAAAATAAATACATTCATCATCACGAGCATTTCATTTAGAACCAAGTTGCCGTTTATATCATTTGATTTCAATAAATATCTTAGGAGCTATCACAGTTTTAACATAATTCTTCACCAAAATAATGTTCGCAGCTTAAGTACACACGTTGTACTTAAGCTGCGAAGCACGTGTGCTTGCGCTAATATATTATAAAGCTGAAGAGTTTGTTTGTTTGAACGCGCTTATCTCAGGAACTGCTGGACCGATTTGAAAAAATATTTCTGTGTTGGATAGCTTATTTATCGAGAAAGGTTTTAGGATATAAAACATGACGCTGCGACGTGAGGGGAGGGAGCAAACTTAAAACGCGCGGACGAAGTCGCGGGGGACCGCTAGTTTATTTATACAAGGACTCTCTATAAGGACCAGAAGAATCCTAATTTCTCAGTTACAAAGATATGAAGGTCTAAAAGTCACCAATTTTTCACTGACTGACCTATAATATCGAAAACCTAACCTATTTCCAGCTGATCTAGGCAGTTGAAAGGATCTTGACCAAAACTCTATAGAAACTAGGCCCACTTTGCGTTTGCATGCGTCTTTACAGAATTTTCAATATCCGTTAGCTTCTACCTAGGTAATGATGTGTAAGCGTAGGAAAAATCTAAAACAAAAGAAAAACATTAAATACAAAAATAAAATTATTTTTGAATTGTAGCGCCTGAAACCGTTAAAAGAGTGATACAATAACAACTTGCACAAAATATGTATTGTTACATTTCCTTTATAAAAGAAGTATAAAAATAAAATGAGGTCAAAAATAAAGGATGTCCCCATGCAAAAAAAACTAGCTGGTACGCACAGGTTTGAATTAAAACTTTTGTTAGGTTTTAGTTTCTAATATCATATATTTTTTGTGTAAGAATCGTTAAGCGTTTAACAGGATACATCTTCCTACCAAATTTCAACAGTGTGATGCTTATAGTTACATAATAAAGTGGCTTGACATACGGACGGACAAACAGACTTGGCGAAACAAGGGTTCCGTTTTTTGCCATTCCGCCACGGCACCGTAAAAAGTATAGTACGTAAATAAAATCGAATGATTGAATATACACTTTATTTTTTAATAAATACACCAATCAGGCGCAAGAAATAAGAATAAAAGAATAAATATATCCAAAAAATTATGATACGAGTATACAAGGACAGCTAAGTTCAATACTAACAAACAATGTGTTGGATGGTGGACTTCGACGGTGCTTCAACGAAAAAGAGTCTTGCTTGTTTGATTTACCTCCAGTCATTTTACAGCAACTTTCTGTCTAATATACGGCATGAGGTTGATCATCGGGACTTTTTATACAGCATTACAGCGTGCTTTTGTGTGGTTAGGAGTTCAGGCACACGTCGGTTTGTGGCTCTGAAACTTGCTTGCGTTGCGTTTACTGTTGAAAGGCTGATACAAATCAAGAGCGAGACTTCTAGGTTAATGGAAGGTAAAAAAAGGATCTGTGTTGGAGCGTAGCAAATAGATGGCGGTGTGTGTACGGTACAACGACCGCTGACTTTCGGCCATAACAAGTATCAAGTATTGATAATTATGAAATACTTAATTCAACAGAATATATCGACAAAAGGTTTCAACTAATACTTCAAAATTTGAAGATAAAATATAACATTGCTTTTATGGATTTTGTGACCAATATAATTTGATGAATGATTCTTTATTACTTAAATAAACTCAGGCATGCATTTATTCTATAGACATTTTACAATATTGGAATAAAATTGAAGCTTTTGTGGCCTACAGTTGCAGTTTTAAAAGCTGTAGGTATATGTATTGGTGAGATATGTATAAGAACTTCTCCATATTAATAAATACAACTAAAATTGGACGTAATTACACAGTAAGGATCCAATCCACAGTTAGTAACTTTTGAGAAATTTACATTTAAAGTATAGCATTGTTTTATTTCATTGATTCTCTAATCTGTCAAACTGTGTTTTAATTTTAATTAATACTATTTATATTCTACTTTTCGTTTTTATGATTTTGATAATAATTATTAGTTATTTTTTTAAATATTAACGAAAACATTAGGTTGAATCCTTTTTGCTAAATCATATTTTCTAGCGCAAACCGGACCTGGTATTTAACAACAGAGATCCAATTGATTAAATTTTAATATTATTCTAGATAAAAGATATGAATATAGGAACTAAAATATACTTTATAAACAAAGGTAGTAGTTTTACTAAGAATATTTGATAAACCTATTTTTTTGGTTTAAATTTATTTGTAAACAGTTCTTATTATTTTCAAAATTTACTTACTGTTGCGGTCGTAAATAATTATATGTAATGTTATTTTAGGTATACTATTTATTGGTTATAGTCTAGTTCTATTCGATTATAGTCTAGTTTTTATCACTTCGACGAATAAAATATATGAATAAACTAACATCATGACTATAATACAATTATACGCTTACGGGACTTGTACTCTAATTCGAAAAATATTAACAAGCTCACTCCATACTAACCTAACACTCACCAAAGTCAAACGTAAACAAGCGTAGTACGCGGCGCGCTAGTTTTCTGGTTACCCCAAAGATAAGAACAAATTATGGTAGAAAAATGATCACGTATGAAGGAGCACAAAATGTATAACCAGCTTTACCGTCTAATATTAAAAGTTAAACCTTTCATAGAGTTTTTAAATCAAAACTGGCCGAATATGTTGTCGAAAAGTACTTTTAAGTTTTAAGTGATTTTACTGTTTTCTTATTTGTCTATAACTAATTTATCAGGTTAAGCTCGGACGAAAATAAATGTAATTTTATTAGCAAGCGTTGTTCTCATGTAAGTGACTGTATATTGTCTTTTATGAGAATAAATATATTTAAACCTAAACCTATACCTTCTATGTGTTATTTTCATGTTTTGTAAGTCACCTGCTGTAACCTGTGTGTGTACTAAACAATAAATACAAAAAACAAAACAAATATAAGAGCGAAAATAATGAAAAAAACTCCACCGAAAAGAGCTTAGCACTTAAATCTACATCCAGTTATCAATGAAACATCCGTGTATACATAGGTACTAAATTGAAATTTAGCACACGCGTTTAGATCAACATACTTAAATTTTATCAAATTCTAAGGATATCACACACTTACACATTGAATGCATTACCTCTTTTAAAAAGTTGGTAAAAGTGGAATTTATATTTATTCGTACACGACTAAAATCTTGTTACTCCCTTGCGAGTACCATTGCATTTTCACGGCCCGGAGCGTTTTGGAAAGCAAAAGTTAATTTTCGTTGCATTATTATTCATCCCCGGAGCATTGATTTTAAATAGGCATTTTAATAGATGCCCCTGTGGAGCACAATGTAGTAATCTGCGAGTTGTCAGGCGGCCGGCTACGCGACAGGCGCTCTGTGGAACAAAAGTAGCAGCGGAACACAGGCGGCGGCGAGCCATTCTATTGGACACGTCTTTTATTTGAAAACTTGTAAAGAAACGTTTTTATGTGAATAAGGAAACTTTGCTAGTACCTTCGCTTAACCAACGTATTTTCAACGTTGATTTTCATTTGTTTGATGCGGTTCATTTTCATTTTGTTTGATGCGTTACCAAAGGGTTGTACAATCAATACATAGGTACCTACTTACGCAACGCGTTTACAAACATAAATGAAGAATTGATGAGGTCTGCTAAAAACTCGGCTATAGGCAATAACAATTGGTAAATTAGGTACACTTATAATTGGGTCATCTGTTGGGCAATTAATATTACTTAACACTGTTTCATAGCTGTTGTTACAATCTTCAACAATAATTGTATTCTTTTCATATTCATTCTGCTATTGTAAAAAGGGAATTAGAGTGTAAGTGTGGCGATAATTTGGTGTCGGCTCGGCTGAACTTCAGTGAAACTTGACGAATACCTAATTACAGGCCAAAATAGCTGCAACAAGATGAAATTGTACTGAACTTTCTTTCCACAAGAGTGCACGCTCTTAACTTGTATGCATTTTAGTTTCATTTTAATTGTATTTCCGTTAAATGCATTAACTGTTGTCATTGTAGTGGAACTAAGACTCAATTTTCAATCACTGTCCTCTATTGTATTCAACTAATTCAAATTTATTACTATTTTGTTGCTTAAAAATCATTTTAATGGTATACAATTTCTTATTTTAATTAACATGATTAATTATTATTGTATTAATTCATTTTTTAATTTACATATAAGATTGTTAAGTTGAACCAAATAGCACTGGAATTGATACTTTTATTTTGTAATGGTTGTAACTCTGTTGTGTACCAAATAAAATAAAATAAAGTAATAATATAATCATTTCTTAGCGAGTCGATGAATGGTCTAGCTAGCTAAAGTTCACCACGTTTTGTCGAACGATTTTTTTTTTTCAAAAGTATGTCATGGGAAGTCATAGGGCACATAGTAAAATTAATAAAACATAAAACCCTTTTTTATTTTTAGGGTTCCGTAGCCGAATGGCAAAAAACGGAACCCTTATAGTTTCGTCAAGCTGTCTGTCCGTCTGTCCGTCCGTATGTCACAGCCATTTTATTCTGTAACTATAAGCATCACACTGTTGAAATTTGGTAGGAAGATGTATCCTGTTAACTGTTTACGATTCTCCAATGAAATGAAACCAAAAACAAAAAAAAATGTTTTTATCAAACCTATGCGTGTGAGGTGTCGATGGGCGCTCCCTCCCCCCAAATTCAATTAAATTGGCACGGAGCCCTCAGTGCGCAAGTTTGACTCGCACTTGGCCAGTTTTATTTTATCTCTGTTTGGCGACGCCAATGTCGCTGTTTTATCCTCAAATAATGCTTACCGCTCTTCCTCACACCCTGTATAAAAAGAAACTACATTCGTATAAAAAAAACTATCGTAGTCACGATTCCACAAGTAACTTAATAAACTTATTAGTTGACCATAATATATTAAGCAAAAAGTTCCCCAATTACGCCATTTGGCACGAATCAAGTTAAATTAATGGGAATGTATGAAAGAGCGGTGGGCGCGTGCTGCCTCACTAACTATGAATAATAAAGTCTAGTGCAGAAGGCTGGTTGTGAATTACTAGTAATTGGAATATACGTCATTGTTTTGCTGTTCACCATACCATAAATTAATAGGAAAAAAAAACTATCAGTATCGTAGGGGAAGGGTTTAAAAGTTCTTTTTTAGGTTTTTCGCTTAATTATCGGAAACTATGTGTTTAAGCGATGTACGAACTTCAACAAAGTGAAAGCTGATAATTTCAACCGACCTAAAAAGGAGGTTAAAAATTCAACATATATTTCTGTGACGTCTTTCGAATTGGATAATATTTGTGTGCTAAATTTCGTTAGTGTATGTATGTTTGTTTGTTTGATATTCGTTTATTTGTATAATTTTATTGTTTTGTTACGGATAAAACGAATATACGATGATGTGGTGAATTTGAGAATTTGAATTTTCCTTTTTTCATTTATTAAAGCATATTCCAATAAAGGGCACAGTGTAAGTTTCACCAAAATCGGTGTAGTAGTTTTTGAGATATGTGCAAAAAGAAATACTATGGAGTAAAAAATATAATGTTCAAACTTTTTAACCTATTTACAATAAAACAATTAAAAGGCTTAAAATACTCTAAATTAATACAAAATATGACAGTGTGGGTGTTAAAAATACTCTAAACCATTAGATAGCGAAGCGTCATCAATTTCAAAGTTGTATTTATTCTGTAAAGAATAACTACTTGGCCCACTGTTGAATAAACAGACGGGTAAATGGCGCTAAACGTCACGCATAATGACATATCCATAAGAGACCACAAATTTCGCAAGGTCGGACTGACAGCTCAATTGGTAGAGCGTTTGGCCCGGTTAGCCAGAAAGTTGCTGGTTCGAGTCGCGCCCGTGCGCATATTTTTGGTTTCTTATTTAATCTTTATGAATATAAAATATGACACTGAGTGTTAAAAATACTCTAAACCAACAGTTATTTTTTAAAAGGAAAGTTATTTACAATGATCCTTGACTTTTACCTGGATGAAACTGATTAATAAAAAAGATAAGGTTTACGTGTAGATATTGGCTATACATTAAGGTATTATACGTAACCTCCTCCAAAATTATTGTTTTTTTATGTTAGGCAGCGTAAGTTTGCTTTTTAATTTCTAGCTATTATTGATATCGAACTTACGAAACCATTCTAAAATATTGCTAAACGTATCCCTAACAACACTGCCATTTAAACGCTTAATCCAGTTAACTTTGTCGATAATAACGAAGTTATAATATTTTAGTAGGTGTGTCGATGTACATTCAGCCTAAATTGACCCTCGTTTACTTACCAAAATATTAACAAAATTACGCGTATTTATAAACTTTTAGGGACATCATCGACCCTTGCCAGATTATGTAAGTTAGAGGACTCTATCACCAATTCGCACCGCCTGTTTTTTTAAGGGTTCCGTAGCCGAATGGCAAAAACGGAACACTTTAGTAGGTAGATGTATCCTGTTGACCGCTTTACGATTCTAATCCAAAATATAAAAACCGGCCAAGTGTGAGTCGGACTCACGCACTGAGGATTCCGTGCCAACTTTAACTGAATGAGGGAATCCTCTTACTTCTACTAAGTAAAATACCACAATATTTTGTCGACTGCAAATATAACTTTGTTTTTCATAGTGTTTGTATGAAGTACAAAGTTATGTTTGCGGTTGTTGAAAATGTGCTATATCTCTAAAACTACTCGTTCGATCCGGTCAGAACCATTTTTAAGTATTTATTAAGATCTACATTTTTTTTTTAAATTAACACTTGCTTGGTTTAGAAGTTAGATGGCGGGGGACGCCTGGAAGCGTCCTCACTTTGGAAGCGTCTAGTTATGAAACGTTAGACTTTAAAAGAAAACGGTTTTACGAACCTCAATGCCATTTTAAAAGACCTATCCATAGACACCCCACACGCATAGGTTTGACCGTTTGACTAAAAAATATTTTTTTGGTTTTAGTTTCATGTATGGGAGCCCCCCCTTAAATGACATTATTTTTTATTTTTGAAGTGAAAACTTCTTTAGCGGCGTTGAGCACTTTTGTGGGATGGGGGAAAAATGTGAAACTCGCGTCAGGACACGTGGGCTGATCGAAAAACCGTAAGACGGTTGGCGAAATTATGGATGTAAGTTGATTTTTCTGAGAGATAAACTTTTTAATGTAATTTAATATAATATAAATTGTAATGTTTGTGTACGATAGCGCAATAAATAGATATTGTATTCTATAAAAATTTATTATTATTATTATTCCCGTTACCTCGGCTTAGCCGGCTTACAACAGACATTCACGGGACCTAGCCAAGTGAATGCCGTAACACTATTGTTGAGTGTGGGTGGTTTGCATCAAATGATTATTTATTTATTATTATTATTATTATTATTATTACTATTATTATTATTATTGTATTCTATCACAAAAATGATAGTACTTTTATATTGATAATAAGAGCAATTCATTCAAAATTATTCCCTAACTATTCCAAAAAATCAAAAATGCACAACGTTGATATTCAAGTTTTTACTTCTGCCGGCACTCCCGGAGTGCATTTTTTTTGTATGAGAATCGATAGGCGGTTAACAGGATACATATTCCTACCAAATTTTAACAGTGTAATGCTTATAATTACAGAATAAAATGGCTGTGACATACGGACGGACAGACAGACAGACTTGACGAAAATATAAGGGTTCCGTTTTTTGGCATTCGGCTACGGAACCCTAAAAAGTAGTTTTTAAGATAGTACATTTTCAACATCCGCAAATTAAAGTTTGTCGTACATACATCAAGGTTTGCAGTCAACAAATATTGTGGAATTTAGGAAAGTGCTAAATAAAAGGTCCACTTACTAAAAGTGGACCTTTTATTCAGAAAAAGTTACCCGTAACAAGAGGTACGGAACCCTCCGTGCGCGAGTCTGACTCTCACTTGGTCGGTTTTTCTCTGTTACATAAAGTTAAAAACATGATAGTACTAAAGTTACGCTGTATGGCATCGAATTGTAACATTCTAGTGATCCTATGCACTATTATGAACAGTAAGAATTTTCGATATTTTGGATCATAATAATATGCGTGCCCCGAAAGCTGAAAATGCCAGTGAAACATTGTACTGAAGTATTTTACTGTCTCGGTGCAACACAAAGTGCAATTTGAACTCACTTAGCTTGTTTGATGACCAGCCTTCGAACTCCGGAGACTTTAATTAAGCATTTACCTTCTCCTGTCTAATAATGGTTTAGGACAGTGCATAAATTTTACTACTTACTTAAAGCTAGATAAATTTGTTGCTTCCTTTCAATCTAGTACCAATAACAGTTATTTTAACCAATGGTAATAGAAAATTTTGATACATCGTGTTTCGTGTGTCAAATTAAAAAGGCTGTCGTTACCTGTCTTAAACATTTTTTAGACCTTTCGGTTCAACATATACATATTTCATGAAATATATTCGAAATTCGGCATTGGAATCATTATTATTTTTTAAAAGATTATTATTTCTCTTTATATGAATGCATCATTTTGCGGTTTTATTAACACCAAACTCTTATATTCCAGTTGCAACAAACCCCAGAATAACATTATTTTTTCCTCACACTAACCATACCTAATTAACGCAAATATACACGTAAGCTTGCCGAGTTAATTTCGTGGTGCCGGTACAAATTGGGCTCATTTTAGCACATTGTTGGCCGAGAGCAGGTAGGCACGAGCTGGTATAACTTTATTTACCTTTCTGCATTTGGTGATACTTTTATTCCTAGACTTTGTGGCACAAATTGAGTCTATGAACGGTATCTTACGTAAAACTGAAATTCACATAATAACCCAAATATTTTTGAGGTCACCCTGTTTAACATATGTTACGTATAACACACAATAAATAAATTAACCTCTAGAACGAAACTCAGCGTGATTCACGCAAATAATCGAATGCAAATAAATAAAAAAAGCAGAATTCGGATCCTAAATAAAAGTTGGGCTACTTAGACGCCCAACACAGTGGGTTATTCTAGAAATTTCGGATTATTATTCATCTTAAGTTAGTCAACTAACGAGGAAAAGCCCTGTAATTTTAGTGCTATTATTAACGTAGACTGCTGTTTGTAAGGTATTATAAACGTTCTCCGAGAGAAAACTAATATGCAGATAAATATGATTCTAATATCAGTTTTCACAGACAGCTCAGCTATATTAGTAAGCTAACAATATTACATACAGGTCCGCTATTTGTTCATACTTTTAATATTTGATATATAGCAACATATTCGCAGAAATCTCACAAAACAACACACCACAGGAGATCAATCTATGTGTATTATTGCCAACATCAAATAGCTCTATTGGTCTTTGATTGCGATATCGGATAAAAAAAACAACAATATTTCATATACTTACTTACACGTGCCACTTGTTTACTCCAGTCTTTAAAGTAGATACTTGTTTACAAAAGCCTTTCATATTAGAGTTAGTTCTAATTTAGGAAATTGCACCTTATCATACTATTAAGGGCTGATTTTTCAATAGGATAAGAAATATTCGTCGAACAAAATACAAAATGGCTAATTTGAAAACGTCACTTAGTTGTCAGCAATCATAGGTGCCTGTCATTTTTTAGGGTTCCGTAGCCGAATAGCAAAAAACGGAACCCTTATAGTTTCGTCAAGTCTGTCTGTCTGTCCGTCCGTATGTCACAGCCATTTTATTCTGTAACTATAAGCATTACACTGTTGAAATCTGGTTGGAAGTTGTATCCTGTTAACCGCTTACCGATTCTCATACAAAGAATAAAAAATAATGACATTTAAGGGGGGCATTCCCATACATGAATCTAAAACCAAAAAAAAATTTTTTTTGTCAAACCTATGCGTGTGGGGTGTCTACGGATAGGTCTTTTAAAAGGACATTGAGGTTCCTAAAACCATTTTCTTTTAAAGTCTAACGTTTCATAGCTATCCCCCATCTAACTTCTATACCAAGCAAGTGTAAATTTTGAAAAAAAATATGTAATGTAGATCTTAATAACTACTTTAGATCTAATAAAATTGGTTCGGACGGGGTCAAACGAGTAGTTTTAGAAATATAGTACATTTTCAACAACCGCAAACATAGCTTTGTACTTCATACAAACACTGTGAAAAACAAAGTTATATTTGCAGTCGACAAAATATTGTGGTATTTTACTTAGTAGAAGTAAGTGGATTCCCTAATTCAGTTAAAATTGGTACGGAACCCTCAGTGCGCGAGTCCGACTCGCACTTGGCCGGTTTTTAAAATCTGACGCTTTATAATTTACCAGTCTAATAAGTTTTATCTGACCATTGAAAAATCGGCCCTAAATAAAGTAAATAGTTCTTGGTAAAGGTGCATTTCAGTAGGTGAGTTATTATGTGGAAGTGGCAGAATTTCCGCTAGACTAATATAATGAGAATTACTAGTTGATAATGATGTATGTTCGCGAGTATTGTAGTCAATCAGTTCACACTTGTCGATATGCGAAGCACTGAACGCGTAATGCTCAAACTCGTATAACTTTTGCAGAACAGTTTTCTTGGTTCTGAAACAAACATGTTTATGATATAAGCTCGTAGCGGGGCTAAGCGAAGGCCGGCAATCAATTATCCAGGTAAGGGAGACGGGAAGGGCGACACTGGATCTCGCGGCGCTGATTAAGTGATGCGATACTGCGCTGCAGCGCAACGTGACCGCGACAGGGCTTCATGACGCTAGGTATTGTATTAGCGAGATTAATTTCTTCACTTCATTAATCTACGCACTTAAAGCGTTTCCTCAACTATGTGTGACAACAATCGGTCACATAGAAGCTAACTTTAGATTTTAGTGTCTTGGGTCTTGGTAGATTGATGTGATTATGTCGATTCTATGTCTCTATGGCTGAAAATCATGAAACATAACATACAAGCTTAAACGTCAAAAAGTCTTCTTACGCTACCTACGCGAATATTATTCCATGTCGAAAATTACTTAATTACCACTTTGTATGGCTAACTGTAAAGAAGGTATTAAAGGGTTAACAAAAGGATGTTTAAACTTTAATCGACGAGAAATAGGACTCTTACTTACCCCACTCATGCCTGAATTGTGATCTGAATAAAAAGCAGCCAAAGTTTTAATCGGACTCTAAACTATCTATGTATAGTGGCCAGCACATCAGGCTACCCACTTTCGCTGCAAAGTAGCCCTTATTACAATTGAATAAGATACCGCAGTGTTTACCTTGACGTGATGTGGTGCGTACGTTATTTTGTTGGATGGCATTTGAAAAATAAGATTTAGGACAAAGGACCTAAATTATCTTTTTCTAATGCCACCCTGTTGATGTGACAACAATCTTTTTTGAATATTTTTTTGGTTTCCTTTAAATATATGCGATTGGAAAAGACTGCACAAATTCATATAGAAATCTCTAAAATCAAAACTTGCCTGAGAAAAAGGCTATGTAAATACATATATCTGATTCGAAGCTTCAATAACACAATATTTTTAAATGTCACAAAATAGAATACTATAAGGAATTTTCCTCCGATGGCAAATTTGATGTTCAACCAATTATTCAATGTAATAACTCTGACACATTTTACTGATCACAATATAGAATTACGAGAATGTATGTTTGCTTACCTTCAATAACTTAGGAAAAATGCACGTCAGTTCTTTGAAAGCTGTACCAGATGTCAATTCTCGAATATTCGTGTAACTAGTACACCAAAACCAGTCTAAATATATGTATACTGTTGAATTCTATTCGATCAACTGCTGTCTGCGAAAGCAAACCCGTAGGACGAACGGAGTGACAGACACCCAACTAGTCTGAAATGATAATTAATCGGCAAAACCCATGGGTGTATATCTAACCAAGTTTTATTGCTTTCCAGTGATTTGGGTCAGACCTACATGACCTTCATTTCTTAATTAGCTTTAAAGCTCATGGGAAATGTCTTGATCATCATTTTCTTTACGGTACAGGTGGCTGATGATATACATATAGCTTATGTAGAGCTCAATGTTTATCATGTGTTTATCCTTGTGTAATATGCATAAATTAATAATTTTAGCCAGCACATTAGCATACGCTTAGATGTCCAATTCAATTACGATTCTAAGGAATTTTCATCGAAAACATCGCTGTTATGGCAAAATTAACGCCTTATTTTAGTGAAAGTTTCGTTGGTTCTCGAAAGATATGTATTTGTTACATTCCATCAAAAAAGAAATGTGATCTCTCAAGCACCCGGGAGGATTATGCAACACCTCCCAATATATTCCGATAACTGTATAGATTATCGAACTGTATATTTAGTTGCTTTATTCAATTTGCATGATCTGTATAGATAAAGCTACTTTTAATGTACCTATCTTACGTGTAATGTTATATTTTTTTTAAAAAACAACAATATTTTTTCCACACAAATACTGATATAAGAAAAAACATGTTTTTAAGTGTCGGTTATTAATATTATCAGTGAGTAAAGAATATACCTATATATGTCAACAGCCTACCTCGCTGCTAGGGTAAGTGCCATTCCTTATCTATTCAATATAAGATAGCTAATATTCTTCACGGGTTAAAGTTGAAGCAAATACGAAGATTTCCATGGCAACGCGCATAAGACGCCTCGCATCACTGCTTGCTTCTACCCACAAGATCTTTACGTGTCAACTGTTAGCTAAACTTTCCATGTACTGCAAATATCAGCTAAGCCCAGCTTACAAAGTAATATATACCCATAACTTCACTTTTAATAGAAGCATGTGATCATCTCAATGTTACACGCCCTTCGGCATTGCATTCTAACCACACGAACCCCTGCCTCCTTTAAGATTATTACAGCACCAGGGTGACTTTTTAGGGTTCCGTAGCCGAATGGCAAAAAACGGAACCCTTATAGTTTCGTCAAGTCTGTCTGTCTGTCCGTCCGTATGTCACACCCATTTTATTCTGTAACTATAAGCATTACACAATTGAAATTTGGTAGGAAGATGTATCTTGTTAACCGCTTACCGATTCTCAGGTCTAGGTCTTTTAAAATGACATAGAGGTTCCTAAAACCATTTTCTTTTAAAGTCAAACGTTTCATAGCTAGACGCTTCCAAAGTGGTAAAATGCCCCCCCCCCCCATCTAATTTCTAAACCAAGCAAGTGTTAATTTTGAAAAATTTTTTGATGTAGATCTTAATAAATACTTTCAACGAAAATTGGTTCGGACGGGATCGAACTAGTAGTTTTTGAGATATAGCACATTTTCAACAACCGCAAACATAACTTTGTGTACTTCATACAAACACTATGAAAAACAAAGTTATATTTGTAGTCAACAAAATATTGTGGTATTTTACTAAGTAGAAGTAAATGGATTCCCTAATTTAGTTAAAGTTGGCACGGAACCATCAATGCGCGAGTCCGACTCGCACTTGGCCGGTTTTTTTAAAAGGGATTGTTTTTATGCAGTTATTATAAACGCAGAAAATTCATCGTTACTACCACACGTTTTCACGGAACTTATTCGGTACAAGTCGTAGGACCACCCATCCCATTCAATTTTGAAATTTCAACTTCATGTTCAAATTCAGGTAATTTCAGCATTGTCGATAATGTCAGACTTTGGAAGGACCGAGTTCTGATTGGGTATTGTCATACGTTTCTACCTACGTAACAGTTGCGTGAACTACAGCAAACCGCACAGTTCCAGTGTTGAATAATTTCGAAATTTCGTTGCCATTATGAGACTACTCGACAGTTTTTAGATTAATAAAACTACGTTTTTAACCGACTTCAAAAAAGGAGGAGGTTATCAATTCGACTGTATGTTTTTTTTATCATTTTTTTTTTGTATGTATGTTACCTCATATCTCAGTCGTTTGTCGACCGAATCGAAAAATTTTTTCGCTTACTTAGAGGGTGTACCTTCTAGTTGGTCCCATTTTTTTCCTTTTTGGGATCTGATGATGGGATCGTGGTGTAATCGAGGGAAACCCTCAAATTTTAAAGGCACTTATAGTGTTTCTTTACTAGAATCTTAATGTTGACGTGTTGTTACGTCTGATAGTCAATATCTTGTGGGGCTGAGCTGATGGTGGAACTCCTTAACGCTTAGGAGTTCAGTAATTATAATGACGGAACTTATGAAAGGTAATTTGTAGCTTTTTAAAAAATAGAATCATAAGGTGCAACTCCCCCCCCCCCCCCCTCTTATGTAATCACTAAAAATGAAGAAATAAAATAAACTTTAAAAAAAGTAAAAACCGACTTCAAAACCAAAATGCACTAAAAAGTATTAAATAAACTCTTCACCATTAAAACGAAAGGAATCCGTTTTAGGCAAACAATTTCTTTTTGGAGTCGGTGCCATCACTTTGACCATCAAGCATCAACTGTCACAGCACCGAATCTAAAAAGAAATTGTTTGCCTAAAACGGATTCCTTTCCTTTTAATGGTGAAGAGTTTATTTAATACTTTTTAGTGCATTTTGGTTTTGAAGTCGGTTTTTACTTTTTTTATAGTTTATTTTTGAAAGTTCATGTTTTCCTCGTAAATTGAGTTGCCATGAAGAGATCGCTTATGGGCGCGTATTGCGATTTCGCATGATATTTTGAATATTATTATAATAAAACAAGATAATTATTAATATTCGTACTATGGTAGTATTATAATATTAATAAATTGATAATATTCGTATACACTGAGTCGGTATCGAGCTGTCTGGAAATTGAACGGCTAAAGTTGAAACGCAATACGCACCAATAACGTTAAATTGCATATTTCGTTTAAAAAAACTGACTCGACGATGTGCAATACAGAGTTATCTTCGACTTTTAAGGTGTCGTGTGTTGTGAGTTACAAATTTTCATCATCTTAAAAATGTGCTATCGTTGTTTGGAAGCATACCTACCTATACAAATGTATAGTAACAAACTTCACAGTGATTTCTGTATAAAGTATTGAGATATCTGAAACATGAAAATTCTGATTACGTATTTTCACCTCATCAGTTATTCCTTTGTAATCAATCAGCCACTGATATTCAGGACTTCAAGGAATATTGAACGAATCGAAATTTCAATTGACACTCAATTTGAGTAACTTATTATTCATCAATGTCACGCAGAGTAGATCTACATGAAAAAACCTAATACTGAGTCAAAGTAGGCTACAACCGATTTATGAGATTTCTTTAAAAAATATTGTTTGGGTATGGGATACGCTTTTTTTTATACGGTATTACACTAAACAAATTCAGTAGTGAATCTTATATACAATCTTAGGTATAAAATTCTCGTGTCACAATGTTCGTTCCCGTACTCCTCCGAAACGGCTTTACCGATTCTTACCAAAGTTTATATGCGTATTCTGTAGGTATGAGAATCGGCTACTATCTATTTTTCATATCCCTAAGTGATAAGGGTTGTTCACCCTTATTTTTATTTTGTTTTATTTTTGGGCGAATTTTTTGTTTTTATTTTTATATAATGTGGCACTAAAAATACTTACAACCCTAAATTTTTACTTTTTTATCACCAACCCCTATTTTTTATAGCCATTATAGTAATTTGATCATTTTTCATCCCGCTCGATAACAGATCAACTATAGTGTTTTTCTTAACTTTTAAAATTACGAGGCTGGGCGAGACGGGGCCGAGACGGGACGGGGCTAGGGGCGAAGCAAAGTTCGCTGGGACCGCTAGTATAGTATAAATTGCATTTGTAAAAAGCAACTTTGGCTGTTGCAGACGAGGAATCGAACCCCGTGTCTGCTTTTACAAGTGTAATTTGCAACGATTAATGTCTGTTTTTGTTACCAATAAAAGTAAAAATAAATAATTTATTAATTAAATAATTAATTGATTAATAATTATAAAAAATGTAATTATAGTTAATATAGTATTGAATTTTCGTAAATATTCATGATTACCTCCATAAACGGTGTCGTAAAGGCATGAGCACATTATAATGATAAAAAGTAAGGGTGCGTACAGGCTTCACACGTAAATGGCACCAAGCTGTGTAGTTTTAGATGTGTACCCTTTTAAAGCACTTAGTAAAACCCATTATAAATTATTGCTATGGCTGTTTTCAACTGTAAGTGCCAAGTTTTATTGCTGTACAAATAAATGCGCCATGAGAAAAATGCTCAGAGAAGAAAAGTAGTTCTTTAGTTCGCTTTATAATCGAAAATTATTCGTTCCGAATACTACGGATAGGTTGGTTGGTAATAAATGAGAATAAGCACACTAGCCACACGCTAAACTACTATGAATCTCTGATCGTGGATCACAAGCATATTCAGAGTGATTGACTTAAATATTAATAGATTATTCTTATTCCTTGTATTCGGAATATACATGTTACATAATATTAGAAAAAGGTGGGAGATATCATTTCATAAAGCCGTAAACTATGAATTCTTGCGGCTCTCACTGATAGCTTTTCATAATAAGCTTATAATGAGTACTAATCAAATATTATGTGACGTAATACAACGTATATACTGAAATTGTTAGATTTTAATAAGTAATAATATAGGTATGTTGTTTATGTGACTTGCAAAATAATTTCCCAGTATGTTGCACTGATTTTACGACGTGAAACAATATACAATCATCATATAATTACTAGGAACAAATCATATCTTAAGTGATTTAGTGTGAAGTGATCAGCTGATTTTACGGGTAAACTGTAATTTTTAACGGTTACATTATAATAACGTGATAACAGATTTTCTTTTTATTTCCTTAATATACAATAGTAAAGATACAGGTGATTTTTCTTACGAATATACATAGGTATGTGTATATGTCTTATAAGTTACTACGTGTCAAGATGGAACAAAACTTCTTTTTGAAAAAAATTTGTTACTTGTTATAAATATATACTTAACCGATTTGAGTTAATATAATCATAACAAACATATTTTTTAAACTTATATGTTAAACTGACAATAGTCAGCTTCTAGATAAAACTCCATGTCTTTTGTAATAACTAAGGTGTATCTTAGGTGTTAGGGCAGACTTTGTCAAAATAAGAAGATAACAAGTTAAAAGAGTACGATACAAACTAGAATAATATAACAGTATTACATATTATACAGTACAATAAAAATATCATATTATGGAACATTTACGATCCACGTAGACATAATAAAAATATGAGTCATGCACGCATAACACTGTTCCAGCATTGGTGGGATGCGTGGCTATCAAAGACAAAAAAAAAACATTTCACCAATTATTGTTAAAATATTGACTTTTTTCTACACCTTTATAAAATTATAAAATAATTATCACGTAAGAATAAAAAAGTTGAATTATTTGCTTTTCGATTGTACAGGAATGAAATGGCGATATCAGCAGGAAGTAATAAAATGTAATGATAAAAAATTGCCAAATATTAAACGGGAGTTATTTCAACCTTCATGTTTTTTTCATTCTTTATAATTAATTTTCAATTATAGGATATGTAGTTTAACTTACTAACAACACTTATGGGTTAGATATATTAAGAATTTATGTTTGTAATATATAGTTCGATCATTAAGAGCCAGTAAATACAACAAGTTTATGCAGTTTAAAACATTTTGGCTTCAGTCTCAATATTAATAGAAATTTTATATTTCATGTTAACCGATTTAGCTATTTGGCAAAAATCAAGTTTTACCGCGAGTTAAAAAGATACAGCGCCATCTATGGCCGATAAACCGAACCAGAGTCACTAAGAGCAGTAGAATCAACTGATGATTTTGATAAATATTAATCTCATTGAATAGTATGTCCGATTTGAATAATTCAAAAAGTTATTTACAGGTTTTAATATAACCCTGAATATGAAGTTGTTTATTTGGATAAGGATTAATACCAAGATACTAATAATGTAACCTACTTTGTACCTTTCTTAATCTTACATAAAAAGAGTTATTGTGGCGTATCTGTTATAGTTAGACATAAAATATCGAGTACTTTATTGTAGATAATGATGTCTTCTACAAAACTGTAGTACATTATTTTGCTCTATTGTCAATAGTTTTTGCAGCGTTCGCAATTTAATGATTTTCCTTTCACACCTTCGGTTACATAAACGAAGTTTTCATACGGATCCCTTACTTTTTTTGATAATTAAGCCTATGTCCATCGCAGATAAAGCAGGATTCTTATGGTGAAACAATTTTTCAAATCGGTGCAGTAGTTTCGGAGCCTATTCGATGCAAATAAACAAATACTTTATCTATACTAATATTATAGAGCTGAAGAGTTTGTTTGTTTGTTTGTTTGTTTGTTTGTTTGTTTGAACGCGCTAATCTCAGAAACTACTAGCCCGATTTGAAAAATTATTTTTATGTTGGATAGTCCATTTATCGAGGAAGGCTTTAAGCTATATAACATAAAGATACGACTCACAAGACCACAGAGGAAATGAAAAATGTTGCGAAAACGGGAGAAAGATATTCCTTTTGAGAGCTTCCGCTGCGTACGCTGCGGAAACCGCTAAAGTTACACAAAAATCATGTATGACAAGATTGTTCAGCATTAAGAGTTCTATAATAAAGTCCGCGACAGCATATGTCTATCTTTTATGGTTGACTTACTACAACCTTTTTTATGTTAGTAAATTTGTAAAAAAATAATGCATCATTTCTAGAGGTGTATTATACATACAGGTATTTATTCTTATCAAAATAAATACATTCATCATCACGAGCATTTCATTTAGAACAAAGTTGCCCTTTATATCATTTGATTCCAATAAATATCTTAGGAGCTATCACAGTTTTAACATAACTCCGCACCAAAATAATGTTCGCAGCTTAAGTACAACGTGCGCTTGTGCTAATTATATTATCAAGCCGAAGAGTTTGTTGGTTTGAACGCGCTTATCACAGGAACTGCTGAACCGATTTGAAAAAATATTTCTGTGTTAGAGAGCTTATTTATTGAGAAAGGCTTTAGGATATAAAACATCACGCTGCGACGGGAGGGGAGGGAGCAAACTCAAAACGCGCGGACGAAGTCGCGGGGACCGCTAGTAATATTAATAAAATAATAAAGTATAGAAATACTCACATTCTTAAAAGTGTATAATAGTAAAATGTCGTAAAGATTGTGCAATCACGTATTCTTCAGGCTAAAGGCACATATTAGATAGTGCCTATAGTATGTAGTCCAAACATTGTTAATGCGAACGTCCTCGTTAGTGCCTCCGCCTACCACATAATAAAATTTAGTAGACGCAGAAGGCACGTGTATACCTCTTCAAAGATCGCTTGAGATGGGATTAAAAACGCAAAACCAATCAGCGCAGCGGTTTACTCAAACGGTAAACTTTTTATCAAAACCCCAGTCTTCATTATCGAGTGTCCGAGCTTGACGGCAAACGACGTTTCATGCATAGATGCACCACTGAGCCATCGAAAACCACTTTTTCATGTAAAATTAATATTGAAGTGCTGTTAGCTATGCAAACGTACGTTAAATATATACGTTCTAACTATGTTTATATCGCGTTTAATTTAGCTTATACGCATTGTCTGAAGATAGAAACGGTTCACCGACCAATCACAATAGTTTAAAATATTGAGTACGCATTATTTATTGAAGCGCCAGCGGAAAACCAGCTTAGTGGCTATTAGTGGCTTATGCTGAGTAAGGTCCTTTTGGGTAAAGGCGTCACACACACACACACACACACACACACACACACACACACACATTCATTTGCCTGGTATGGTGTACGGTTACCTACCAACTGCTTAGAAGTCGTAGTCCTAACTAAACGATTGTGTGATCACGTGTCCAGATATGGGTGGAAAAGTCTACTGCCACGCTTTCGTTGAAGTCACGGTCCTCAACACTAAGGAAACGAATTAAGAAGGAGGTGCTACTAGGTTGAAAAAATTGGCGCTGTTCCCGTGACGGGTTGGTGGCACGGGAACAGCGCCAATCAGACGTCAACCATACGGAAGCACGTTACGTAAAGGGAACAGCAACGCCTCGGATGGCATCGGCACCGGATGGCGAACGCCTCGCCTCGGATCGTGTTTGCTACTACTTATGACAGTTCTTCTCGGGAATGACAGCCCGTTTGACAGGGTGGACGGATAGTCGTCAACCAGCAGGCGACGCGGCGTAAGCGCGTTAGAACGCATGCGTCGCTGGTCGAGAGTGGGTCCCGAGTTGGTCTCGATCCGAGGTGGTGACGATACGCAGCTGATAGATGTGCGTTGAAGAATGGAGTTTCATACGAAGAATACTAAACGCCTCGAGTTGATACGGTGCTGTCACCGTGACAGTGACAGAGATGTGCTACAACCTGACTGACCGGCCATGGCGCGCATGACGGTGCAGTGCTACGGGTGTCATTTTTCCGTTTATGTTGTTGACTTTTATGAACATTTCAAGCCATCATAACATCACCACCACAAAAATCTTTTTTTTTTACAATATTCAGATTGCTGACTTAACTATGTTCCCTGCAATCTTTACATTGTTAGTCCATTAACTAACCAGTGCGATGTTAATATTGTCAGTTCATGACAACGATATAATCGCTGAAGAGATAAGTTTAATAACAATTTTGGATACGAATGGCGAACGGCGATTAGCTTCAGCAAACAGTTCTGATAAAAGTGACAAATATTAGTGAGTATATACGCAAGATTATTGCTTCTTGTAATCCCTTTTGGTTTGGACAATCAAGCGTGTGATTAATTTTATGGAAAATGTGGCACACTCTGATAGATACTGACTGATGAGTATAATAACACTGAAGTACTCCGGTAGCAGGTTTCATTGCCAATGACTAATGTTGAATATTAATTTACAAATATACGATGGATTGTAGGTTATTTGCTGTCTATAATATTATAATCAGGGGAAAATCAGTTTTTATCTACGTGCGTGCGGCGTGCCTGATGAAATATTTACTTAGAATATTATTAGTAAAATATTTAGTTACTGGGCGTATAATGTAAAAAATGCAGGAAACATCGTTAAATTACCAACCTGAATATTGTAAAAATAGTTGGGCTTATGAACGGTGTATCACAAATGATTAAATAGCGTTGCTAATTTATCTTCAATTGATTGTTATTTTATCACATATTATTACTAATACCATGTTAGTATCTTATTAGGTCTACTAAATAACAGCTCATTAAAAAAAAACTACGTAAGAGGGGCTATGTTATTTGTTAATGCGAGCAGCGCCTGCGGTTGGTTTGAAACAAATAACGCGTCGCCGTTTTTGGTACATGAGCAATTGTATGCAAAAAGTTTCACCTGACCAGTGCGGCTCAAATCATCAAATAGCTCTCACGCAGCGAAAATCAGAATATAGGCGCAGTGACCTAATTTTATGCAATGTCACGCCGCCTCATATGTATGTGTATTTTCATGGAAAAATACATGTTTCCTACAAGTTTTGTCGACTATTGTTTCCCAAAATTAAGATATCCTAACTTACAAGATTGTTGATCATAAGTCATAAGTTTTTAAAAAGCAATAAAATGCAAATTTATAACCGGCCTACTGAGTGTGGTTTTTTAACACAAAGTATCAACTGTTACAGCACTCAATTTTATTCATATCATTCTCAAACTCACTTCATTACGAAATAGTTTATAACCAAAACGAGGATCGTTTGTACTTATTCATAGAACTCTATACTGGCAATATTTAGTTCAGGCGAGTTCTAAACAAACTACTATTACGACACTTTACGGTGAAATTAATTGAATCTGGGTTTCAATTTATGTACAACTTAATAATGTCATTTTAGTGTAATTGCTGAACGTGTTAGTAGTTCGGTTTAACGCAGAGACTTATTTTTGGATTCGGTTAAAAGTTGATGCATGATGTAATATTTTTTTGTGAAACCTTCAAAAAACATTGCCTTATTACCTTTGTAAATTGCTACGAGTTTCGTAGCACGTAGAATTGCTACGAATTTCGTAGCACGTAACGCGTAGCGAAGTTTCGTAGCGGACGTTACCTACGCGCGCGGCCCGGTGCGGTATATAAGCGGCGTCGGGCCTCGCAACGCTCATTTGCTGTCGAAAAGCACCCGCCGAGAAGACGGTAGCACAGCCGTACTGCAGCCCTCGCAAGCTCCTTCAATCGCGACTCAGGTAAGTCGACATAATTACGGGCAGAAATGTATTTTTAATATTTATGATATGCTTTTAAATTTTAAAAGTAAATATCGAAGATTAAAAAAAATATTTAGTTTGTCGTAACGGATAAATTTAAAAAAGTTATTAATCATATACAAAGTTATGTAATCTACCAGTTGGACATACATACAATCTTGCAATTATTAATATATTCTGTGCCTAACTTTTCCCGCTAAAATATTGTTCACAAATAAATTGATTTCTTTCACAGAAACTAGTGTTTTAACCTTGATCAAAATATTTTGACCATCAAATCTATGTATTTTTTTATTTGAATGGATAATTATGGTACGACTGGTGAACTAGTGTTGCTGGCGGGAAGATTGCGTATATTTCTTTAACATGCTTCACTAAGAAAATATTGATTAGAATTTTTATTTATTTTAATTTTTACCTTGATTTTTTGTGATCATATGATAGGATAGTGTAAAAAACTATACTTAATACATCATAAATATTTTAATTCGTCATAATACTGATAAATATAATTATATATTATAAGTATATATATTATTTTCCTCATAAAGTTTCAAAGATAAATATTACACCTAAAACCAGAGGTACTCGTACCACCTGTTTTTTTTCATAACAAAATAATAGCACAATAAAAACATTTGATCTAATTTTTCTTCTTTCTTTGACTACTTAGTAATACTTAAAGTTCTGCTACTCGTTGAACAGCAACAGCAGTTCTGTGGCAGAAAAGCCTTTAAAATTAATGTACAGAATTTCCGGAAAACATTTGTCGGGGTGTGGCCACTTGTTGCGTGTCTGGACTAAATAGAGATTACAACAACGTCTTCACAGACAGTTAATCACTACATCAAATGATATATTGTTACATTCACTTGCCGTCATTTCATATCTCGATTATATAGACTTTAGTAGATTATATAGAATATATTTTATTAGATTATTTTTTTTAGATTATATTTTAGAGTAGTAGATTTTTTAAAATAAATCATCCAAAAGTAGAAATGCACTTAGTTGCTATTTGCAAAATTACTTTAATACTTATTTTTTAGAACCCATCTGTTATATTTCGTTAATTTTATTGCAGTCATATTATTCAATTACTAAATCCTTTATGAATTGATTATTCAGGAAGTAAGTATAGTAATCTGGTTAGTTCTTGTCAATTAAACTGAACTGAATAAATACATAGATTATATTATTATTTAGCTTCATACATGGGTTTCAGTCAAACATGTTGATTCTATTCGATTTTCTGTAAAAATACACGTAACGACCTGCAAACACCAAGCAACCAATTTCAAAGCGGATTCTAATTCAATTTACATTTCCAAAGTCATTTCTAATGTATTTACTTAGGCAAAAGTCAGATGGGTAAAGATACACTCAAACAAATTCACGTTCTTAATGTCATCTAACTTAGGTGTGTGTTAAGTATTTTTTTAATTCGTTATTTAGATTAAGCTCTAAAGCAAATTGCAGACTAAGGCCCAATTTTTTATCGTTAGTAATGGTAACTAAACTAGCCATTCTTACATATGGGTAGGGTATATTTCCTTGAAAACGCACACAATCGAAAATATTTAACTCAAATTAAATATAAAATTCTTTAACAAAGAAATTATCCGTCTTTATAACAGCGCCCAGTCAATTTCAAAAGTTATCTACGTCATTAGCTTCACCTTTCTCATTTCGATGACCAATCCTTCTTTTTCTCGTATCTTAATTAATTAAAAATCAAATTCTGAAAAAGGAAATCAATCTCCAATTTTCTCGTAAACTAGCGCATATTATTGCCCTTTAAATATTATCACTTAAAACGAGGTGACCTTATATTTTATATGATTTTTTTTTAATATGTCAATGTAGTAGTAAATTTTTATTATAGTTAATTTAAATATATCCGATTTTTTGAGATACAGAATAAAAATGTTTAACGAAGATATTATTAAGTTGAAAATATGTTGAACGAAGCGTTAAATAACTAGTTAGCGAGTAACAAAATTGATATAATTAAAACAGTATTTTCCGATACAACGGCAAAAAGGAAACTTTATTAATAATAACTAAAAGTTGGTTCATTTCATTCGAGTCTACTGCTCTTTCAAACAGGCATAAATATGCATGAAATTTAGATTCTCATCTTGATAAAATAGGCTTTTTGCTATGGGACAGACTTTATTCAGTTATATATAAATATAATAATATATATGTGCCAGACAACACACCAAATAATATAATTGTCTTGGTTTCTAATATTATTCTGCAACAACTCTTTTCTTTTTTTCTGTCACACCGCCTACAATCATTTCTGCTTAGCCCAAAGGTATGACTGGTAGAGAATGCCATATGGCGTTAAGTCCACCTTTTGTACAAATTTTTGGTTGTGCAATAAAGTATAAATAAATAAATAAAATAAACTCTATGAAAGCCTAACTATTCAGACTTTACCAAAAATACTCCAACTTAAGATCATTATAATCATTACATAATTATAGTAAGTTTTTAATAGACACTGTGATCTGAAATAACTATACACGTGACGTTTAAATTAATAGTTAGTTCAGAAAGCCATTCCAGCCACATGCCAGGCATAATTTGGTTACCTACTTCGCGTTCCGATCGCTCTCCATTTCTGAATAACACATGAACGTAACGATTTATCTGAAAAGCGTCACGCATTATTGGTTAACGTAAATTCAAAATAAATTACCTATTGAAACATCCTAATTTCACTATGCAATCTAGAGCACACAAATCAACAAAAAAGCACTGAAAGACAGATATAAATTAACATTAAATACACATCATAAAACGCATTCATCTTAATAAAAAAAACATCTGGGTACCCATTCTCATGCAGTTCGCATTAGAAAAAAGTTCACCGATCCAATTTTATTTTTCTAAGAAAATACAGTGTTGCTTTATCAGCGTCACTATTTCTATGGATTTCGATTTCTTCCGTGCAGCAGTTTTTTAACGTGTATATTACATACCTACTTGTTTTTTTCGCTAAAATAGTCGAACTTGAAATCGATTCACCAAACAATTACGAGATAATTCGATTGACATGAGAATCGAGGCTCTAGACAAAAGACAATACTAAATCCGCACATATGGAATCAATAATGTGTTAAACCGTCGGGCTCGCATGTTTTTCTTTATAACGTGGGCTGTATGACCTAAAACAACAAAAGGATTCTAAAAGTTGGGCTTTAGTTATTTTAATTTATGTAGGACTATATTGATACTTATCTGAGCCGTAACTATGAATCCGCAACCAAGCTGTGATAAATGATGAAAATTCTGCTAGGTATATTTGGTAACTGTTGGAAATATTACTTACACTCATTAACTTTACGCCTAATAAATGTAGAAACAATACCTTTTATTTTGACCTTATTCTTTGTATGTTCAACTAATGGCAGATTTTTCGATGGTCAGATAAACACCAGACTGATAAATTATAAAGCGACGAATTTAAAAAAATGACGAAATTAGCTGACGTTTTCAAATTAGATATTTTATATTTTGCTCGACGAATATTATTAATCTGGCAATTGGAAAGTCAGCCCTAAGTCAAAATATTGATAATACAGGTTTTAAGTTTACTCAGTGGCATTTTTACCTTTATGAAATCTTTTTCTTTGGGTACTCGTACTCATGCGTGCGTAAATAAAGCTATACATACGCGTAGTTAAATAGTATGACAAAAATAAACATATAATTTTTATAGTTTTCTCAAGTGTCCGTATTGTCGATTTTCTTTACCCAACTGAGCTGCGGCGTCAAAAAACCAAAATGCACTAAAAAGTCTTAAATAAACTCTTCACCATTGAAAGGAAAGGAATCCGTTTTAGGCAAAGAATTCCTTTTTGGAGTTGGTGCTGTGATAGTTGATGCTTGATGGTCAAAGTGATGGCACCGACTCCAAAAAGAAATTGTTTGCCTAAAACGGATTCCTTTCCTTTCAATGGTGAAGAGTTTATTTAAGACTTTTTAGTGCATTTTGGTTTTGAAGTCGGTTTTTACTTTTTTTTAAAGTTTATTTTATTTCTTTATTTTTAGTGATTACATAAGAGGGTGAGGGGGGGGAGGGAGTTGCACCTTATGATTATATTTTTTACGAAGCTACAAATTACCTATCATAAGTTTCGAACTCCTAGGCGTTAAGGAGTTCCACCATCAGCTCAGCCCCACAAAATGTTGACTATCAGACGTAACAACACGTCAACATTAAGATTCTAGTAAAGAAACACTATACGTGCCTTTAAAATTTGAGGGTTTCCCTCGAATACACCAAGATCCCATCATCAGATCCCAAAATGGAAAAAATGGGACCAACTAGAAGGTATACCCTCTAAGTAGGTGAAAAAAAATTTCGATTCGGTCGACAAACGACTGAGATATGAGGTAACATACATACAAAAAAAAAATGATAAAAAAAAGAACATACAGTCGAATAGATAACCTCCTCCTTTTTTGAAGTCGGTTAAAAAGGAGGTTTATTTAGGTTAGATCACGTGAGAACTCGGTGAACTCCTGGGGTATGTCAGGATAGGGGGTCAAAATTGCATTCATTTTTGACTACGACGCACCTTTTCAGAGAATTTGTACTTTCAGGTAATGTGTACAATATAAAAAGGTTTCGAGGGAGGAAACTGCAAAGTTTGCAGGTGTAACATAAGTTGCAAATTAAGCTACATATGCTAGTGAAAATAAAGCAAATCCATTTCCTTTTTTTTACCTTCAGAAGCCTTGCCGTAAAGTTGCCCCATTAAAAAGCGTTGCATCAAGATGAAGTGTAGCAGTTTGAGCCGCGAGACGGGGGCGTAATACTTTATGCATCCAATTCGTTCGGCTGATCGCCTTTGCATATTAATGTCGACTCCGCCCTGTAGGCATTATGAACGCTTGTCGTGTCGCCAGGGCTACGCGTGCGATGAAGACGCCTCCGACAACCGTCAACTGCATTATTACATCACGCTAGAGAGGGCGATAGGGACGCGGTATAACAGTTACATCAAAACAAAGCCACTCAACAGAGCACGCTTGCGCTTACCTACGTAAGGATTAGTATCTATTGTATCTATAAATAGGGACTGACAGCAAAAAATGAATGGTTTTACCCAAAAGATACTCGAACGTAAATCGGGATAAAAACAATCCTGAGAGCGATCTCTTCCCAATAACTTTAGAGAAGGGGAAACAGTATAAATCTGTCTATATGAGTGGCATCGGTCTGTTCTGCCTCACTCAATGGTTGACTGTTAGAGAATGCTTTACATCATTGATTCCGCCGCTAGTACTTTATTTTGAATGTGAAAGAAAAAAGAATATTAATATTATAACAATACCAATTTAATAAAAACATATTTTAACATACTGTAAAAAAATAACACATCGCTATCTAATTCATCCTTTACTCTATAATGATGTAGAGAATCAATAAAGTATCCTACTAACACTATTATCTTATGATAAGCACTCATATTAATTTTGTCGAGCAGTGGAATATTTCGTTTCTATAATATTTTTTGAATGTAAAAAAACATGGCTCTGATTTCATTCATTCGACATGATGCTAAAATAGGTAATTCCATTATTTTAAGGATTAAACTTGTTTGTTCAGATATCATCATATCAAAATGTAAAATAATAATCATGATTTTTTTAACGAAAATATAGCGCTGATGTTCAATTCCTTTGATGTTTTTGTAAGGATTACCCTTTTTTACACGTAGCGTTGTGGTTAACAAACTGCTTAAATAACATGTTTATCAAACAAATATCAGCGAAGAGTGTAAAAAACAACAAAGTACATATTTTTTTTATGTTTAAAGTTGTGACAGTTTAAAAAATAAAATATAAAGATATATAAAATAATAAGTTGAAAAAACAGACGTTCATAAATTTAGCTTAATATTTGGCTCGAAAATTCTATCTAATAAGGGCAATTGATTCGAGTAACCTCGTAAGAATAACATCTCGTATATCCAATTATTGTCAAGGTTATTGTTAATCCAGGGACGGCGTGATTCGCAGGTTCGGTACGCAGTCCCTCGGGACCTCATGAAGCTTTAACGATGAAAGCCCACGCTCAACCTTTCCCTCCTTCAACGTTTCTGAAAGTATCTAATAGCTAATGGGATCTTTCATACAGGAAAATACGGTGTTAATGTTATAATGTACAAGTTAGGAAACCTTCAATCAATCATAAACCACAAAATGGATTTGACGGATAATAGACTGAATTGGTGAAGTTAAGTAACTAAAGAATAAAGATTTCAGTAACAGACAGTCTACAAATACTTCGTTTTTAGGGTTCCGAAGCCGAATGGCAAGAAACGGAACCCTTATAGTTTCGTCAAGTCTGTCTGTCTGTCTGTCTATCCGTCCGTATGTCACAGCCATTTTAATCTGTAACTATAAGCATTACACTGTTGAAATATGGTAGGAAGATGTATCCTGTTAACCGCTTACCGATTCTCATACAAAAAAATAAAAATAATGACATTTAAAGGGGGGCTCCCATACATGAAACTATAACCAAAAAAATTTTTTTAGTCTATGGATAGGTATTTTAAAATGACATGGAGGTTTCTAACACCATTTTCTTTTAAAGTCTAACGTTTCATAGCTAGACGCTTCCAAAGTGGTAAAATAGGCGTCCCCCTATCTAACTTCTAATAAGTCTAAATTTTGAAAAAAATATATAATGTAGATCTTATCAAATACTTTCAACGAAAATTGGTTCGGACGAGATCGAACTAGTAGTTTTTGAGATATAGTATGATTTTTACCAACCGCAAACATAACTTCGTACTTCATACAAACACTATGAAAAACAAATTTGCAGTCAAAAAAATATTGTGGTATTTTACTAAGTAGAAGTAAGTGGATTCCCTAATTTAGTTAAAGTTGGCCCGGAACCCTCAGTGCGCGAGTCCGACTCGCACTTGGCCGGTTTTTTTTGAGTTACTAACCAAATGTCTATAGCAAATGAACAGCTACAATAATAAGATTGCAGTATCATTATAACGATAGCGTAACCTAGTGTCATCTAAGAGTGCCTACACACTCGTAAGTTAGTTCCGAAGTTATGTGCAATAATGTCTTTCCGCGACAAATAGAATTCCAAGCACGGAAACTTAGGTTTGCTCGCCTGAGTGCAACTTGTTACTCGTCGTAAGAGCTTGTGGAACAAAAGTTACAGAAAGAAAGTAGATAATCAATTGTTTGTCTTTTGTGTGCCGGATTAATTACTTATCAAAAACCAATCTATCGGAAAGACAACCATAAATATTTATAAGTATTGCAAACACGGTCGTATTAAACATTACTTTTTGCAAAGGAAATCTATAAACCCGTGCAACGTCCTTTTTTAGCATTCAATTGTTTCTACGTTTGAATTATTGGGGATTATTCAATTAAAGATATTGTGGGTCAGATTAAATTGTGGTTAGAATATTAATTGGACTAATGCTTTTAAGGTTCTACCTCTATATTTGCATTACTTGCAAGAGACGGAACGTTTTTATTTCTTAGTTCTATCTATTTTAATACCATTATTAACTGATTTGTTATCATAAAAAATGGTGCAAGTTAATATAAGAGGGTCTTTCTATTATTATTACTTTTTGTACGATAAAGTTCAACCCGGTAATAGCATTTTTTATGTATCAAAAAATCTTACTAACTCCTTTTAGTTTTCTTATGAATAAATTACTGCACGAAAAGATCCGCATACCTACTGGGCCATTATTTTTTAAACACTCGCGTCAAGATCGCGTGTAAAATCAATTGATTAATGTCCGATTTTCCAATGAAAATTACAATTTTACACGCAGAGAATAAAAAAAAACTGTATTTTGTAAGTAACTAAAACTTTGTTTTGCGTGATTTAAATAAATATTTAATTCGTTTTCGAACGAAAATCACACGCCATATTCAAGCAAGTGATTCAAAAATAGGCCCCCTGTTAAGGGTCTCCGAAATAAACATATTAAGTTTTATTAATACTATTGTTAGTTTTTTTTTAGAAGCTATGTAGTAATAAATGACCGTCATTTATGGATAAGAGACAGTTGACTTCTATTTTAATTTAATTTCACGTAGTTAAGCAAATTTAAACAAACTACGCACCACCGTGGCACCGTACTTGATATATCCCAAGTGAATACGTTAGTACTCAAATTCAAAGCCTGTAGCAGAGGTGAACAAGTAGTACGATGACGTCGTTAGGGGTACGGCAGGCGAAGAGTGCCCGCCGGCCATGTGATGGGCGGGTTCAAATGCAACCAAGCTATCACCTCAAATGTAAGGCAAGCTACAAACCCCTGCTACACCTGTACCAGTGATTGCTGCTGTTGATGCCCGTCCTGAGCTGGTTGAAGGGAACGGTACGGGAAGTTTGGGTTCCGCACTGGCCGGTCGACAATCGACGCTCTGCAGCAGCTCAAGTCCCTTACGTCTGAGGCTGCAGAGATGGGGCAGGGAGTATTAGCTATATCATTTGATATAGCTAACGCGTTCAACTCCATCCCCCACTCTACGATTCTAGAGGCACTCCGATATCATGGGGTGCCTCCGTACCTGCCGGGCTCTTCTGACGGACTACCTCTCAGATCGGGAGGTTCTATATGTTGACAGGGACAACCGTCTACGGCGGCGAAAAGTGGAGACCGGAGTTCCACAGGGGTCGGTGCTTGGCCCTTTACTGTGGAACCTCGGCTGCAACTGGCTGCTCCGGGGTGAGCTCTTGCATGGCATGAACATCATCTGCTACGCAGACGACACTCTTGTCACAGCTCGCGGGGGCACGTACAAGGCGGCGGCACGTCAGGCCTCTGTCGGTGGCACCCTAATCGCAGAGAGGATACGCCGGTTGGGACTCAAGGTGGCGTTGGAGAAGACCGAGGCTCTCTTTTTCCCCAGGCCCCGACAACGCTCGCCTCCGGACGCCCACATCATCGTTGGTGGCATTCGAGTTAAAGTTTGTGCCCAGATGAAATATCTAGGTCTTACCCTCGACGGTCGGTGGCATTTTGGCCCCCATTTCACGGGGCTGTCGGCGCGGCTTCTAAAGGCCGCAAATGCTTTCAACTGGCTTCTCCCGAACCTTGGAGGGCCAAAAACGACGTGCCGACGTCTTTACGCCGGCGTTCTGCGCAGCATGGCACTGTACGGCGCACCTATCTGGGCGGACTCTCTCCACAAGAGTGAGAACGCGGCCCTCCTCTGCAGGCCTCAACGAGCCATTGCTACCGGACTGTTGGCGGCGCAGTTGCATGTGCCCTAGCGGGCACTCCGCCGTGGGAGTTCTGGTCATGCCCAAGTTCTGGCCATCGTTTACCACTGAATGGCGGGTCAGAAAGCCCTTGGAGTCCGTCCATCCTTAGAGGAACGAGGCGCAATGAAGCGAGAAGTGCACGAGGCTATGATCACCCGCTGGCAGGAGAACTTGACTCGTGCCCTTTTTGGACGACGTAGGCTAGACGCGATCAGACCAGTTATAGATCGGTGGTTGGGAAGGCCCCACGGGTTCCTCTCCTTTCGGCTGACGCAGGTGGTTACCGGGCATGGATGCTTCGGTAAATATCTGTGTCGGATCGGAAGGGAGGAGCTCCCGCTGTGCCATCACTGCGGTGCAGCGGAGGACTCAGCGATGCATACCCTGGCGGTGTGTCCAGAATGGGAGGAGCAGCGCCGAGTCCTGTGCGGGTGGTCGGCCAGGATCTCTCATTGCCTAGCATGGTGAACACTACGCTAGACAATGAAGCGGCCTGGAAGGCAGCGGCCTCCTTCTGCGAAGAAGTGATTACGCAAAAAGAGGCCGCTGAGCGGGAGAGAGAGATTAGTGGGAGGAACCGCAACCAGGTCAGACGGAGGAGAGGTAGGAGATGTCGGTCCATCACCCCCACGGGTGGGTGGCACGGGGGTGCTTCCACGTGCATTGAACAGGCCACCTTCATCGGAAGGGAATAGTGCCGCTTCCCCGGCTATTCCCTTTATCCCCCTCCCTCCCCCAATTACGCGGGGGGTAGGACAGAAGAGCCCGCCGTGTAGGCGAGCGAGCTGCCAACAGTGGACTTGATTGCCAAGGCTACGGCTGGTCCCCATGTTCGCTCCTAGGCAAGAAAGGGAAGCCGCAGGTTTTTGGTGGGTATTCCCCACTCCTTAGGGAGTGGAGCTGTGTCCTTCTTAGGACGATGGGAGTCCCACACACGGCCAAGGTCCCCCGGCCAAGGCTAAGGCTCATAAACGGGTTTTCCTGCGAAAAAAAAGGCGAAGAGTCGTGTTGTATTACGTGTTGTATTTGACGTAGTAGTACATTTACTTAAGTACACGGGATAACTCCTGAGCTACCTGACAATAGGCACAGTAGAGACATCCAAAGGTCGCAAGTACTGAGAGCCAGTAGATGTGCTGCTATTGAGCGCTAAAGCTAGTGAGAACAGAGTTAACTTACAATTTGCGTCTAGGGTTCTTATTCTAAAAGGCAAACGAATCGTAACCGTCTTCAATCTTTTGTGGTTTGTGGTAACGAAATACTACCGCGGGCTAAATAAATACAACGCCATCTAGCGGGGCCCAGTCTTGTCTTTGTTTTAATAGCATATCGTTTAATACGTTATGCTACAAGCCTATCTATTTATCACTCGTACATGTTATTTAAATTCTATTGTGAACAACGGTTACCAACTTTATGAATGCTATGCTCAAAAAATAACAGCCGTGTCTAATTTTATACTGAAGCTTATCTCCTAGGATGATTAATCTAAGTACTTATTAGTTCATAAAATGTTAACAAATAACGAACTCAACGTAAAAACATCAATCGTGGCTACCTACCTAATGAGTTATTTACCGTTCTAATTTTGGCGTGATAAACAGAACAGGAAAAATACATTTCCTAGCTCATCAATTGAACTACTTTGGAATAGGTATCTTCCAGTCCTAGCTAAATTGGCTAGTATTCGCTGATATGGCGGACAGTCGCTGACCCTCACGTAGAGTTAAGTTTAACTTCCTATTTGTATAGTTTTTTTTAAAGATTTGATAGTACTGGCATATCTTTGCAAGATAAGAGTCCATAATCAATAAAAATAATAGAATATAAAAAAACATATTTATGAAGTTATATAGCGTAGAGTTATTTATTGTGATAGACAAAAGGCCACATATTTTAAGCACGCAGTTTATTGACATCACTAAACGGATTAGCGGTTAACGGCATGCTTGTAAATTGTATAAGCGGTTAATTTATCCGCTTTCGTAGGTTTATTAATTTATTTTGCCGTGTAAATGACACCTTGACACCGGCGAAGGAGAAGCGGTAAAATAAAACATGCGAGGGTCGTCGTGCCTGTCGTAGGCAGATTGGCCTTAGGGGACGTCCACGTAGACCTTACACACATCGGCTTTACCAGTAGCACGTGTTCTATAAAAGAAACTGACGTTCCTAGGTACCACCGACACATCGGTCGGGTAAAGTTACTAGCATCTAACGTAAGTCTGCATTCTCTGGATAATAAAGTTACTATGTGGGCGGCATCTTTTTTTAGAAAATAGTTTACGGTGCTTGCTTTAAATCGCTATATGTACCTCTTATCCGTAAATACCTCTAAATCTAACTCGTACCTGTAAATGATCGATAAAAGTCATTATGAGATGATTATTTTCGCTTAAGAAGTCGTTGAGAGGTCGTTACCTTTATCCAATTTAAGTTCCGTCAATGTAGAGAATTTGTGTAGAACGTTTGAAATGTAAAAGCAATTAAATTATATATATTGAAATACTGGAAAATAAATACCA
This sequence comes from Pyrausta purpuralis, assembly GCA_963924145.1. NCBI lineage: Eukaryota > Metazoa > Arthropoda > Insecta > Lepidoptera > Crambidae > Pyrausta > Pyrausta purpuralis. Next base: position 14,672,123 of record OZ001651.1, on the reverse strand, counting down.
ATTACAGGTGATTTGGGCCCTCGTCGTCACTTGTGATATACATATTTTTGTAGTAATGTTGTTCCTTATATATTGTTTCATTTGAGACTCTATAATAAAATACAACTTGAGACGACTTGATCAAGTTACAGGAAGACGACACAAAAAAACTTTTACTGCTTAATGTATATTTAAGGTGGCTTTAATGTAGGCGTTACACTCGGTAGTTAACGTCAATGTTTTTTACAGTCACCATGAAAGTGTCAGCCTCCGACATGACCAGCGCAGTGGTGATGATGGCGACCCTCGCCCTACTCTTTGTGTCTGTCTTCGCAGCACCCATGGTAAGTTTACACATAATATAACTAGCAAACCGCCCCGGTTTCGCACGGGTGCGATGTTTGATCTCGTAGGGTTCAGCCAGCGTTTGCAATGTAAGCGCTTAAAAATGAGATTTTTTACGACTTCACTTAGAAACCTCTAAAATTACCAGTGTTTCACTACTTGTATACATGCATTATGCATATGAACCTTCCTCAAGAATAATTATATCTATTAAAAAGAACTCATGAAATCTGTTGGGTAATTTCAAAAATTTAAGCATACATACATACAGACAGCGGGAAGCGACTTTGATTTATCCTAAGTAGTCAAATGATACTGAAGTACCTAGGTAGGTATAAATGCAAAACACGACAGGTCTTTATTGTTTTCCGAAAATAATTCTTAGTGAAAGATCTGAAACCTTATTATATATTTATATTCTTAGTAGAAGCTGTAGTAAATTTTGTACTTTATCGAATTGCTGCTGTTCATTTTAAGAAGCCACCTTACAAATGATTTTCGCATGACCATTATCAATTACATTTTAATAAATTACTCACTTTTAACTTACGTATAGAGTACGTTAGCAGTTTCTGATTCTTGTTGATAAATCCTAACTAAAATTTTCTGAAACATAAAATAATTCATTAATCACCTAAACTGGATATGTTTCATAATGACCTTAATAAAGCAAAAATAAATTCATGATAAAAAGAGTCGATTTTACCATCGTCAGATAGGACTTAACCGACCAAATAAGTATAAAATGACTGGTTCTATAATGACATTAACATAAATGATTGCGGACAAATAGGTAACATTTTCGAATTAGGCGTTTTATACTGTATACGACAGTTATTCCGTAAAATGACGCTGGGAAAATCGACTTTAATTAAAACATGAAATAATTACGTATTGAAAATTCGCACCGTTGTTGTGTTCAGTACAAAAGACTCCCGCTGAGGCCTTTTTGTCCTATTAAAATGAAACATTTAATGACTTGAACCTTGTGTATTCCGGTTTTACATATCACTGCCCAAAAGGTTTTTGAATTTGAATTAACTATTTTGAAGTGTTATGACCCGTATATAACGCACGTAGCAACTTAACCGCAACTCTAGCAAGTTGATATTATGCGTACATCAATCTAGCAGCGATAAATTTCTGACGTCACTGTGGTCGTCTTTTCCTCCCAATTTGCGTACTTCATATTTTCATGAATTAAATTTTCTCCTTTTAGATGAAATAAAGATCGTTAAGTACTTAAAGATGATACAGAGCACATTCATAGAGAGGAAAATAAAAACGAAGGCGACAAAAGTGACGTCAGAAATGTCTCAGTTTTGCCGTGAACCTATAGTGGAAGATATACAGTTTCGCGTTTTTCGCAGACTTCGATCACCATTCCTCTCGCAAATTTAGGTAGTACAAAATTTATGTAGCCGTGCATTTTATTTTATTGATGAGTTAAAATCGACACTATAGATTAAAGAAATTGAATAGAATAAATTGTAGTTAATACAATATTTTATTGAAATAACATTGGAATAACTACTTTTCGTAAAGACAGCCAAGTCACTTGTCATTTCAACAGCCATGCTATTGGCATAGTATGTAACTCTGTCGTCACGATTGGTCACAACACTCGCTGCGTGTTCGCCGGCCAGTAATAAACTTTTTTATACTTAGGAATCCGAGGACGAGCAGTCCGAAAACTCTTTGGTGCATTCAGAGAGTGAGGGAGGGCTGTCAGCGCCGTGGGACGCCATCGACGCCGCCGCGCTACGCAAGCTGCTGATGCAGCTCGACGCAGAGGAGAGGTAATATAGCTCAAGAAAAGTAGGGTATTTTGGCACAAAATTTGTACACCAATTAAACCTTTGTTAATTACGTCATCTTGGCACTAGGAATCAGGATCTGTCGAGTCTTACCAAGGCGTCCTTCCTCATCCCCAGCAAGGGATATATGGGCATGTACATGTACCCCATTGTAAATAATGCACGTTTCATATAATAGGTTATTGTGGTATCGCATTTTATTTATGTTTCTACTTGTTATTGAGTAAGATTACTTAAATAATACGTAATAATACTCATAACATCGATATTTCGTGAGATATAAAGGGTTTCGTTGAAAAACGAAGGATGTATAAACACATGCATTTTATAAAACTAGGCAAGGCAAATATCATTTTCATTTCTTCTGTTTGGAAATTTGAACTTTCGTGTGAAGATAGATGGGTGGAAAATAGATTTTTCATGCCTAGGGTGGAAAGTAATTTAGTTTTAATTGCAACGATCAGACATGGAGTTACTGATAGTTGAGTCACATCATATTTTTAAAATAAAACAACTTTTTATATTTTTAAGATTAGCTAAACATTAAAAGCGTGTTTATTATGATCACTGATTTTAAAAATTTAGAATTGGTCATTTTTTTATGATTTAAAATCTACAATTTAAAGAGATTAAAATATTTTGATGAAAAGGTAATATATGATAAATATGAAAATTTGAACAACTAGATTTATTTTCAGTGTTATGTTTTCGCTTAAAGCTCACTTGCCTAGTTTGTAAAATCTGCTTGATTTATACGTTCCCCTTTTTTCAACAAAGCTCTTCGTTTCTCGTAAAAAATTGATTCTACCTAACTACCAAATACCTCATTTGATTCATCACAAATAAATACATTTAAAAAACTGGCTAAGTGCGAGTCGGACTCGCACACTGAGTGTTCCGTGCTAATTTTAACTGAATTAGGGAATCCACTTACTTCCACTTACCTAAAATACCACAAACTAAGCAAGTAGCTGTGATATACGCACGGACAGACAGATTGACATACAGACAGACAGACAGACTTGACGAAACTATAAGGGTTCCGTAGCCGAATGGCAAAAAACGGATACCTCACTTGTCATGTTCATAAAATGTGCATGATTAGTCAAAAGTACCTCAGTCCTCATTATACCTCATCCTTCACTATTCCAACAAAATCATATCTCACAACATATCGATCCTATAAGAATGGGCATTTGCTTTTTCGATAAAGCGCAGAAAAATACATGCACTTCTATTAGAAGACCGTGTTAACTCAAAATTGGAGCATTTTGAGATAACCTTTTTTTCATATGTAAAATTTAATTCCCAACCCGGCAATTAGTGTAAGAAACGGCTAGGCTTTGGCGTTGAAAGTCACTATTAGTGACTGAATGAGTATAGTCACCCACAGCGCATCATTTTTAGTTATGGTGATCATTAGATGAGGCGAGAACGTATCACTTCGCGAGTAAACTGCATTATTTGGAATTGAAACTTTATTGATGAATCAGATATTTAAAAAAAAACTGTATTACTTTTACTTGACACATTACTTACATTATTGCTGATCAATACTCAGCCGATTACAAGATATATTTTTGACTTTAACATTTCAACTTTTGTAAGACATTTCAGACTTATTAAGATTTTATGGAGTCGAATAGTTGTAAAAGGCATGTTTTTGCTAGATTCCAATGTTCCCACCCTCTCCCAACTAAACGGTATTAGGTATACGTGAAAAAAAATACAGCACTAGCATATTCAATGAATTAGCTGCATAAAAATCAAAGTTGTGAGTCATCGTCATCAACAGTAACTACCGGTTTTGTCTTTAAATTTCAAAATTAATAAGGCAACCCTTATCATGTTTTGCAGGTGATTCTTATAGTAATAAAAGTGCTTACATACATATCAAGTACGGAACCATTCGTGCGCGAGTCTGACTTGCACTTGGCCGGTTTTTTGTAATAGTAACAAATTTTCTTTCGCCGACAATTATTTCAGCCTCATTTTGTACAAATTTTCGGTTGTGCAATAAAGTATAAAAGTATAGTCGTACATCCCAGGTTATGGCGAAACAGTTCCATGAACAATTATTCTTATTTTTCCTACTTAATCTTTTAATGAAATTTGTAGACCCTGAATAATTTTTTGGTGGATAATTGACTGTATATTTTTAAAGGGTAAGATGAGTGTTTATAACAGACAGACAGACCTTCTTCAAGTCTAATAATTCTCCACCGTGTTTTTAGTTAAGGCAATATTTTTCTCCGAATTAACATACTTTTCTTGACGTCAATAAGTATAAAGATAAAATGAAATGAACACCGTCGACGGCAGCCAACTGCCGTTCGTAATTGTTCTTATAAATTGGTATAATCAATTTCGACTTATTCAGTCTAACACAAGGAATAAACGTAGATAAATACACATATTTGAATATGTCATTCTATGCCTAATTTTATTAAATTATTTTTTTAAAGTTTGTGTTTTTTACTATGACCTTCGTGTACTTATTAATTTATAACAATGAATTAAACTTAATTATGATTGGAGGTGATCAGGTATCCTCATACAATTTTAATCCATGAAAAAACACACAATACAGATATAAAATGTATTTTTGAACAAAAAGCTATTTAAAAGAAAACTTTTGAAAAAAAAACGTCGATAAAGTTAAATATAGAATGCCATATTTTAATATCTTGTAAGAATTCAAATCATAAGATTGTCAGCAGTGCCTGGCGCCCACACCTTCATATTTATTTAATTTTTACATTACTTTAAGTTAAAATTGTGATTGCTCCCTAAATCGTTTTATACTTATCGGCTCCGGTCTCACCCCAAAGTCTACCCACAACTCCCATTGTGTTCTGCCATAGGCTAGACCGGCTCTTTTTTTTTCTAATACAGTTTAGTTCATTGATTTAATTAATTCCTGAAAATTCTGTAATTCTTTCTTGACAATAAATATTGTTATTCAAAAGATTATTTTTTATTATTTAACAGTTGCCATTCTTAGAACAGCGTTCTACTTTACCTATAGAAACCGAAAACATATACAGCTAACAAGATTGCACATAACTTCTCGTTCATGTAGTTACTAAATCGTACGACAACCTGCAGAACAAATATAAAACAAAATTTAACCTATCAATTTCAATCGAGTTTTCCACTAAAAAGTGTCCTAGTGTAGCCAGTAATGTCAGCTTAGTAGTTAGTAATGTAAACTGGCAAGGATATTGCAGGATACGCCGCGCGGTAACGAGGCAACTAGCATTAAACATAAAAGGCTTTAGTCGGAAACTGACACCTACTTAGCTTACCGCCTAAAGACCTTCACACAATACAGGTACAAACTTAAAATCGATGGTTTTTATCCCGCTGAAGCGAACTTTTTATTTATTGGAAGAGGGCAGCACTGCCTACCGGCGAATTACAGTCTCTTGTTTATCTACTGTTAAAAATATATTTATGTAATATTTTGCTACAATAATGTTAAAATCTTAAAACTTACAATGCAGATTGACGGTGAAAATGTTATTTCATAGTGACTTTCAGTATTAGTGAGAAAAAACATCATTGTAACATCGAGTGAACAAGGTTGTTTTTGTGACATACTGTTTCGTGCCCAGTGAATAACCACAAGACAATTACGGGGAAAACTGTGCAACAAAATAACCTGAGTGTTTTAAGACTTCTTTGTAACGCTATTAAACATTGAAAATTTAATAACCTCAAAATAAAAGCAATCATTTAATAAGTACCAAAAAAGCTGCGCCATCTAACGGAATCATCCCTAACCACCTTACCTAGATAGCAAGGAGCTGCGATACGACAGATAAATTGCTTTTTACCAAAAAACAAATTTAATTGAGCAGTTCGCTGACTATTCGCAAGATGGCGTTGTGTGCAGGATGTAAACAAATAATACCAACAAGACACTTTTTAATTTGTTCTCTCTGCAAGGATCATTATGACCTAGATTGTGCAAATGTAACCGAAAAGCGTTTTTTTAATACCATGACAATAGAGTATAGAAACAAATGGAAATGCCAAGCTTGCATTTGTAAAATGCCTAAAAACAATCATCCGGACACCCCAGTAAGGCCACATTCTTTAAACGATATTCTAGACGACTCCGATCTGAATATCACATATAGGCGAAAACCTGAACAACCCAAAACTATTACATTAGCGGATGATAGTTTAACAATGCAAGATGTAGACGATATTACAGGAAATACACAAATAAATGAACCTCGGGATAACTCAAATGAAGAACAAATCTCATTAAACAAATTCACTCAACTTTTGGATACGAAACTAGAAAAAATAAAGAAATCTATTTTAGAAGAAATTAGAGATACTATACAAACAGAATTAAATAACGCTATCAAGAAAATCCAAAAAGACACCACAGATATTCCAGAATATTTAATGAAAGATCAAGAAGAAATTAAAGAAAAAGTAAAAACCATAGACAACAAAATAAAAAACATTGAACGCCAACTAGAAAACCTTGATATCGAAAAAAAGAAAATCGTTCTATATGGATTACCAGAATTTCAACATGAAAATAACTACAACCTATACGATAATGTCAATAAAGTATTTGCCGATATTTTGGATATTAACACCAATCCATATATTGAAGAAATAAAACGCATAGGAAAGAAAGGGAACTGCAGGCCTCTAGAAATAGAATTTATTAGCAAAAGATTCACAAAATACATATTGGAAAACTCGAAATACTTTAAGAATACTGGACTAGCTGTTGGACAATTCATAACCGGCGAAAAACTAAAGGAAAGAAATTCCTTGAGACGAAAACTGCGAGAGGCCAGACAAAAGGGACTCAATGCCACAATAAAAAATAACACCTTGTGGATAAATGGACAACCAATCAAGAACTCTTTGGAACAACAAACCAACATCGAAGCTGAAAAAATTGAAAACGACGTACAACCAAGATTGACACCGTCTGCGTCATTGATTCCTCAGAAAGAAGAACCACCAAAACAGGAAAACCATCCCTTTCGTTAATACCCTTACAATAACATTTCAAAACATACAAAGTATAGGGAATAAGCTACATTTAATTGAGCAATTATTGCTGCATAATCCTCATTTAGATATTATTTCCTTTTCTGAAGTTAGTAAAAATAAAGATTTTTGTGATACGATTGTACTACCCGGATATAAAATAGCATCTTTATTCTGTAGAGAAAAACATAAACTTGGTGGAGTATGTATAGCAGTTAAGGAATTTTTAGATTGTGTTACTAGAGATGATATTGTTAATTTTTCTAAAGAGTTTATAATAGAATTTAGTGCAATAGAACTACCTCAAATAAATACCATTGTGATAGGTTTATATAGAGCAGACCGTAATATAAATGTTTTCTATAAACAAATGACTAAACTTCTTACTAAACTAAACCACCAAGACAAAAATAAATATGTAATCATTGGTGGGGACTTTAACATAGACGTACTTAGGAAAAATAATAGAGATAAAAAGAAAATCCAAAAGTTTATCGATTTCATGCGTTCATTTAATCTACAACAACTTATTAAAGAACACACCCGTGTTACAAATAAAACAGCAACTTCTATAGATCTAATATTTACAAACTACAAACCCTTTGTCAACAAAACCTACGTAGAGGATCACGGTCTTTCCGACCACAAATCAGTAAATATACAATTACGTCTAGAAAATACACTACAACATAATAATAAACCGTGTACGGTAAAAAAAAGGATATTTACAAATAATAAAATACAGTGTATAAAAAAATCATTAAGTAAAATTGACTGGAAAATTATTACTAACAACTCCAAAGATATAAATACTAACTATACATCATTCCATTCGATAATTCAAAATCTTCTGAATAAATATATCCCAGAAGAAAATATTAAAATAAGAAACAGACCTTACAAAGGATGGCTCACTAAGTCTCTGAAAATATCTTGCAAACATAAAAGGGTTCTGAGAATATTATTAAATGAATCGAATTGTAATATACTAAGAAATTATTACAAACAGTATAGCAAAATACTAAAAAAGTGTATTAAAACATCAAAAAAACTCCAATATAGCAAACAGATAAATAAATCAGGCAACAAATATAAAACTATGTGGAAAATAATAAATACTAAGACTGGTAAAATTAATAACAAACCATACAAAAACATAAAATTAAAAGTAAATAACCAAATAATTGAATGCCCAAAAACAGTATGTAAAATATTTAATGACACATTTTCAAATACAGGAAAATATAAAAATAGTAATCTAAATACCCACCACCATAAGGTTATAAATTCTCCTATTTGCTCTATGTATTTATATCCCGTAAACCAAAAAGAAGTAATAAAAATAATTAAATCTATCAAAAATAAAAACAGTAGTGGTGTGGACGATATCCCACCCACATTTGTCAAAAAATGTGCAGAAGAATTGACCGAACCACTAACACATCTGATAAATCAAAGTTTTCATGAAGGTGCCTTTCCAGATTTATTAAAAATATCATTAATTAAGCCCATACATAAAAAAGAAGACACCACTTCACCAAACAATTATAGGCCCATAGCACTACTACCCAGTTTTTCAAAAATATTCGAAAAAGCCATGTGCAACAGACTTTATGCGTTTCTAGAGAAGTATGATATACTTGATGAAAATCAAAATGGTTTTAGAAAAACTAAGTCTACAACAATAGCCGTGTACAAATAATACAAACAGCACTACAACATATAAACAACAAAAACTATGGGGTAGGCTTATTACTTGATATGTCAAAAGCATACGAAAATGTTGATTATAACATATTACTGACAAAATTATATGGATCGGGTATACGGGGCCCAAGTTACTATTGGTTTAAATCCTATCTAGAAAACAGAAAACAACAAGTACAATTACAAAGCTATGACATTCGAAATAACGAAATTCTAACTACAAAATCCGATTTTAAATATCTTACTTGCTCAATACCCCAAGGAAGCGTCTTGGGCTGCGTACTCTTTCTTTTATATATAAACGATCTTCCTAAAATTATCCAGAACGAAACAATCTTACCAGTTCTTTTTGCAGACGATATATCCATTCTAATAGAATCCGATAACTCTAACACCGCTAATACCAGACTAAACGACACCATAACGAAACTAATTAATTGGCTCCAAGACCATAACCTTTTTATAAATTTCAAAAAATCAAAAATAATACAATTTAGAACTTACAAAAAACCCCCACTGACCATTAATAACTCTTTTATAGGTAAAGAAATAGAACTAGTTGACTCATTTAAACTTCTCGGCATAATTATTGACTCTCACTTAAACTGGAAAAACCATATAGAACATGTTAAATCAAAATTATCAAAATTTACATACGCACTCTTCGAAATAGTACACAGTACCAACACTGAAGCAGCCTTAGCAGCCTATTATGCCTATGCATATTCACAACTGAAATATGGAATAATACTTTGGGGCAATAGTACAGACATAGATGAACTTTTTAAAAAACAGAAAAAATGCGTTAGGATAATAGCAAAAATTGACAACTCTCAATCATGTAAGCCTTCCTTTATAAAATTTAATTTACTGACCTTGCCATCTATTTACATTTACGATATATGCCTCTTCACTTATAAAAATATTGAAAAAATATTTACTAAAGTTAAAGATACACATAACATCAACACTCGACATAAAAATAGACTTTACTTACCCCCTTCTAGAATTAAAATGTTGAATACAAGCCCATATTATATGGCAATAAAAATATTCAATAAACTGCCACTTCATATCAAAAGAGAGACAAAGTTAAAATCATTCTCACAAACTCTACGATCATACTTAATATCAAACTGCTTTTATTCATTGGATGAATATTTTAATAACTAAATATTAAGATATTTTAAAACTGTTCTGCTCTATATCTACTTATAACATAATATCTTTATTTTGTAATATTAGACCTACTACTTTACTTACATTGAGCTGCCCTCAAATTTGCCATACCTTCTGGGTAACTAGGTCATAAGTTCACAAATTGTATTATATATTTTATCCTTATAATGTATACACCTAGTACGCAAATGTGAATAAATAATAAATAATAAATAATAAATAAATAATAAATTTATTTATACATTACAAATGTGACAATTAAACTAAATTATGGAACCTAGCCAATAAGAGACTTCCTGTAGGTATAGCAGGATAAATGCATGAGCATATACAGTAAAAAATAGGTACTAAACAAGATTTTAAATTAGAAACCTAAGTAGACAGTTAGTTACAAACAACACATACCATAGAAATAACAACTAAATAGATCTGTTTCATTTTTTTTTTTGTCAGTTTTTAGATAACAGTTTTTTTTATTTTACATATGCGTAAATCACATAAGAACAAGAAGGCGTTACGTCTCAAAATTGAAAGAAATAGAAACCGATATAATAATAGTACAATATTTTCTTCAAACTAATTAATGTAAATAAATGTAACCTGCGGGCGAAGTCTGATGCATCATTTTTGACATTTCGCGTCGACAATTTCAATTTTATAATTTTCTTATTCATCAAATATCATTTTAACTTACGTAGCTATATCTTTAATAAATCTTAAAAAATATTTGTAGTTTTTTAAGCATCATTCAAAAATTCTTCTCAATCAATAAATACACGAAAACACCAATTTTGTCTCAGCATTTTTCGAGCGCCACCTGGTGGTTTTACACGGAACTATGTCGAGACTTCCGACACTGGACAGCTAATAGGCTGGTAAAATAAGTATCGTTAAACCTTGTAGAAGGAATTTTGAGGAACACGATTTTTGTCTTCGTTACCTTGCTTAATAAGATCCTTCCTTTATTGTTGACAATTACCTACAGTATAGTAAATTATAGACTTCCTGCGGGCGTAGTCTGATGCATCATTTTTGACATTTCGCGTCGACAATTTCAATTTTATGATTTTCTAATTCATAAAACGGATAAGGCTCAAACCCAGTGTCGGAAGTCCCGACATATTCCCGGGACTTCCGACACTGGGTTTGAGCCTTATCCGTTTCGAATACGCCGCATCTCCACAAGTTATGTATTATACTAATGCATAAGGTAAACTTAGATACTATTTTACTGAAAGACATCTCTGAGGGGGCCTGATGATCTGTTCACAGGGTTTTCGGAAACCTACTTCAGACACCAGTCTCTCACAAATTACGGGTAAAAATTGCATATATGTACCCTTAACTTAATGTAAAGTTGCTTTGTAATGTACCTATATGTAAAGATATATAATAATTTGAGCCCAAAACTAATATCTAAAAGTGCTTACTTATCAAAATTGAGAAATAAGGCTATACTAAAATAATTTGAAAAAAAAATACGCAATTTAGGCCCGGTTGCATGATCGATAGTAAGTGGTTAAAATATCGTTACCATAGATGGAATAGTTACGATTGAGTTTATAAGAAAAAAATATTAACCAATAGTCATTAAAAAGGTATTCTGACATTTAGTTGAAATATGTTTTTGAGTAGTTTATAAATTCGTGAATATTAGGTAGCTAAATAATCTATTTCAATATTTGTGGGGTACATAATACACAAAGAATACTGATTACGGCTGTCGGGTCGCTCAATTAAACGTAGTTATTGAAATAACGAGCAACGCAAACGTAGCACTACGTACGCTACGAATATTGCTACGATCCGTAGCGAAGTCATGTTTGATTTACTTATACATTAGTAAATAGTATCAAGTAAGAGGTATGAATATAATGATTCTAGATTCGCATTCTTGAATTTAGATGATTACAATGCCATCAAAAAACATAAATGTGAAATATGAGTTCCAATACTCGGAATGTGTTTGAGTGTGGTTTTGTCGAAACGAGTATTGAGATCTAAATGAGTGCCAAGTTTCACATAAAATTCAAAAAACATTTAGGGGAAGAAAAAACCATTATAAGCATTAGCAAATATGCATCTATATTTCTTGTTTTATCATTATCAGCTACAACAATGTCTAAACAACATTTTTTGTCGAATATGCTTTGGAGGGATCAAAAGTCACTTAAAATGGTTCATATTTCTTTTGATTGAACTTGGCTTGACATGCAGCTGCGTGTCTAGATACGCTGATGCATAGTTAAATAAAAAAAATATATTTCTTACAAACAAGTTTTTGTGAGCGCACTGTAGCAAACATCTGTATTATCTACGTTATTTTACCGAACTACATCTTACCTGGCATTGTTGTTTTTCACGGTTCCGTAGTCCAACAACGAATCCCAATAGTTTTGCCACGTCTGTCTGTCCGCAGTTCAGTGCAGAACCCTGAAGTGCTAGAAAATTGTAATTTGGCATTCTAATTTTCCCACCCTTTGTTGGGGTAAAATATTTTATGAAGAAAAAAAACATCTCATCGTGTATTCGAGTGGGTATCGTTGAATAAGTATTTTAAAATGATTATGAGTTTGCTAACATCACTTTTTAATAAAGTGACCTTTAACATTGAGTTTTAAATGTCTTATTTTTGTTAGAGTCTAATGACTCCATAAACGGTAGTAGGTAGTTACGTGAGAAAAACCTCTCCCAACTAAACGGTAAACGGTAGTCCGTTTAGTTGGGAGAGGTTTTTCTCACGCCGTGAAATTTTTCAAGTGTCTACTTACTAAAGTTGACACTTGAAAAATTTCACGGCACTAGCATGTATAATAAATTGAGAAGAAAAACCATCACGGCTAATGACGGGGTTGTCGTCCGTAAACTTAAAGAAAAATCATTTTCATGTAAATTTTCGCTTAAAAAATGTTTCAACCAAAACGCGTAAGGATATGAAACTAAAACTGTGGTCAAATATTTATATTGATTGTTTCTTTAAGCTGTAAAAAAACAAAATTGTGAGTCAGCGACATCAAAAGATTTAACGGGTTTGTCTGATAATTGCGGATATTTTCGTATTCATATCCACTCTGCAGTCCGTTGGCACTACAGTGCCTTTTTTTACGGTAAACTGTTAGTGGTACTACAGTGCCCACCACTAGAAAAGTATATATTAAGTATAGTATACATATATATTCAATTATTACCTATCTACCAGTCAAATATGTAAAACTTTTTTTATCACGACCCGTGATATAGAGAAGAGAGACTTTTCTCTAGCAGGGAATGGAAAATCTTAAAAACGGTGAGTCCTACGAAATAAATTTTTAGTCGCACAAATTATGTGTTATAAGATCTATCTAACAATATACTTTGTTCTGCTCTAGAGCCATTATTTAAAAAAGTTCCTGCTAGAGCAGCGTTTCTCCAGCAGAAAACGTATTTTCTGTTTTACAACCCTTCGTGCGAAAGTCCGCCTCGCACATGGCTGTTTTTTTATCGTTAACGAGTAAGCACTGGCCAGTTCTAATTGTGTCTATAGATAATTGGTAAGTAAATGTCGCAGACTAGGAAACGTAACTTGGCACTAACTGGAAGCAACGGGTAGCGTACCTGACACCGGCTTAGGTGGCCCTGTGATTATCTCCCAGCGGTCAGGCAGACGCAGCTCGCCTAATTTATCTAATTAAACCCAATTAATTTTAATTATTGCGGTTATTATGTTACTAACTGATTGGATAATATTACAAATGTATACCGCTAAGCTGACTGAGCACGAAAGAATCAGTTTTAAAAAGAAAGAATATTGAGAACAAACAAAGTAAAAACGCATTATGAGGTATACGTTTCATGATACAAAACGCAAAACAAAATGAAATCCGTTTCATAAATGCAGCAATCAACTAGTACTTAACATACGAGTACAGTAACAGCCTTATGGAATTGACAGCGAGAAACTGAAGGATCTTGAAGCTTTGTAACGAAGCCTAAGCCGCCTTTGTCTCTTACGCTGTGATGCAGAGATTGTATGTGTTATTATCACATTTTCTCTATCCACTTGTTTCTAGAACTATTGGATTTGAAATGTGTAGACGTGTTGCAGAATTTTTTATTTGCGTATTTTCATTGTTTTAACTAGCCAGATATGATTGTTACAAATTATCATTAAAGTATATTGAGTTTGACTAAATAGATGTGGTATTTCAGGATCATACTCACTCATACGTGCCGGCCGATAAGTACGAGTACAATCGAAAAGCTCTCAACAAATCGGCCATCCTCTGATGCAATGCAGTGTGTATTGAATTTACTGTGTTTTAATTAAATCTCAATAACCAATATTTAATTCAAACACAATGAATTTCAAATTCAATACACACTGTTTAATGACTCAGCGGCCAAGAATTTTTACTTCCGTTTATATTCTTAATTTTTAAGCCGATTACGGTTTAATCATAAATGATGCGATTCCTAACGTATGGTTGATAATTATGTTATATATTTGCTTTTATTTTAATGTATGAGCTTCGACAAGTACAAGTAGTAAGAAATTACTATTAAAGATACCAATCGTAACTTATTGTACCTACCTAAATAGTAAGTAGATATTTATACAAAATGCAGTTTACTTTACGAAAGTACTTACGAGAAGTATTCATATTTGATAGAACAGTCACAAGGTTACACGGACGGGGACGCAAGTTATGATACTTATGATCAACATCAGAAATATTTATAATAACTGCACACAAGCCATTCGTAATAAAAGCTCAATTGGTTTCATAATTAACTTACAAGGGCCGGGAACATTCGAGGACGTTGTACGGATTGCAAACTATAACGTGCGATGTATACAATGTGTTTAATTTGCAAACGTGTTTCATTTGTGAAGGAAGAGAAATGTTCCATAGTGTGTTGTTGCATAACTCAGCCTGCTACCTAATTGAAAATAATTGAAGTAAAGTTCAGGTTCATGTTTTCAGTTTCAGGGATTCACACAAACGTTTGCGAAGTTAAGTTTTATAATTAATATTTATGTCGGCCCATTGCATAATAGGTTGAAAACGGTTTTGTTGTTATTTTATTGTAGTATGGAAATGCACCATTTGATTGAGAAGTGTGGATTAAGGATTAAAATTTGTTTTCACGAACTAGTCTGTTTAAAGTTTAGATTACTGAATGTGATCGTTCTTCATGAGGATTAAGTTATTTCTAAACCTAAGATTAGTGCTTTGGCAGGTGATAAATAGTAAACAATTGTAATCGAGCCATTTAAATGCGTGTTGTGTTCTCAGGATGAGCCGCGTGAGCCGCTCATGGCCGCAAGCGGAGCCCCGCGGTTGGGGGTTGCGCCCTATGGACGGCCGGCTGGCGCGCCAGTGGCGGGCGGACAAGCGACAAGTCCGCTTCCGCCAGTGCTACTTCAACCCCATCTCGTGCTTCCGCAAGTAAATCAAGACGACCTCGCGCTCATTCCGAAGTACTCTGAACCCCGGGCTTTCCGTTCCACCTTGTGTCATGACTCTTGATCTGCTAGGACTACTATCCATGGAACCGCACGTCATACGCACAATATTGTAATCTGACGCTGCTTTGCATTTGCTTAGTAACCCACAAATCTGTGTCTACTATACGTTTACAAATTTGTCAGACATCGTCTTGAATTCGTAGACAAAATCTTGCAATTATCAATGTTAGTTTAATCTACTCGTAAACCACTACTTAAAATCAATGATTGTACTTATCACCTAATTTTAATGATTAGCATACGTATGAAGAATCTGTAAACTCTCATTTAAAAGTTACAGGTTGTGGTTTGCGTATGGTTATTGTTAAAGTTAGTATACAAATGGCTTTTAATAATAGTCTTAGTTTTAGTTTCATACAGTCAATTCAATCTTGGAACGTGAACAGTGTGCAACCGTTTCAATTTTTAGATCTCTTTATTTTTAAGCTAGAAAACCTTCATTATTATTTCTATGGGTCTTTCAAAATGTCTTATATTAATTATGTAAATAAAGTTGTTTATAACTTAAACCTTGTAATATCCTCCATTCAACCTCGTAAGGACTCCTTCTATAAATTAAGAAGTACTATTTGTGTAGGGTTAAACGCATTCTTATTATATGTACTTATATAAATTATATTGAAAAAAGTGTCAACGTAGTTAATTTTCCTAAAATTTTGTTTGAAATGTTAACATTTAATTAAATATAAATGTATTAAATGGTTTTTTTTTCACGTAAATGACTTTAAATACCCAATTTTCGAAAGTCTCCACCGAAATTACTAATACTTCTTACGTTTTATGCTATCGTATACCAAACATTTTAGATGATAAGGTAATGCATATTTATTATGTCATGTAGTGATGTAAGCGTTAAAAAATGTTTTAAAAAACATTGATACTTTACCTTAACGAAGCTAGTCAATGAATAAAAATAACTATTGTTTGTCTAGATCTGCAGTTTTATTCAAACTCCAATAAAGTTTCATATAATCCAAATTAAGGTTATCCTAAGGTGAATTCATCAATTACTTTTGTGAAAAAGTAAGTTTGTGTTGTACTGCGACGCTACGAAAGCTTCAAGGCCTGTAAGAGGTTATTTGAGGGTTTCCCTCGATTACACCAAGATCCCATCATCAGATCCCTAATTGGCAACAATGGGACCAATTAGAAGGTATACTCACTAGGTAGGCGAAAAATTTTTTCGAATCGGTCGACAAACTACTGAGATATGAGGTAACATAGATACAAAAAAAAACATACAGTCGAATATTTTTGATTACCTCCTCCTTTTTTGAAGATGGTTAAAAACCCTGGTCTTGATAGTTTTAACTCTCTTGCTAGTATGGTAATAACGAATTGATTTTGTGGCTTTTTCCTTTTTTTTTAATTTTTTTTTGCCAACAGTATCGTTTGTAAAATCGCTTGTCGCTGCCAAAACAACAACCTGTATAGAAACCATACCTTTATCAAATCTTGATGATTTCGATAACATTCCGTTACGCGGGCTCATACCTATCACCTTGAATATCATTTATAATAAATAACAGAGTCGATAAGCAGTTCGAACTCTGAAGCCTCAAATCTGATACTTACGCCTATTTACGTGAACGTATGTACATAGTATATAGTATAAAACATTACTGTAGTTCAAAGCCGTAACGTGCTTTTATTACCACTTAGACGTATGTTCCTGCTGTTGAAATATTTAGGAAAAATCGCTGTAGGGTTTCCTTTTATTACTCATAAGGGATTTTATTTTGAAATTAACGATGAACCGTGTTTATATAAACATTTTTTATGCAATTTTAACATAGTTATTTCAGTTTAACTTTAAATTCGATATGCTCAAAATTTACCTGTATTTTTACCATGGTATTCGAATGAAATAGAAAACTTTGAATTTTTATGTAAGGACATCATTGTTATCAGCCAAAGGACGTCCACTGCTGAATTTCAGCCTCCCCAAAGGTTTTCCACAGAGTCCTGTTGTGAGCGGGCTGCATCCAGTGTTATCCTGCGATCATTACAAGGTCGTCTGTCCATCTTTTCGATGGACGTGCTACGCTGCGCCTTTGGTCGAAGGGTCTTCAAGCTAGAAATTGCTTGCCCAACGGCCTACAGTTCTTCGCGTTATGTGCCCTGCCGATTGCCACTTGAGCTTACTGATTCACAGAGCTATGTCCGTTACCTTATTAAGAACAGAGAGTGTTATTTTTCAGAAATCTGTACTAATATTATAAAGCTGAAGATTTTGTTTGTTTAATTGAACGCGTTAATCTCAGGAACTACAGGAACGATTTAAAAAAAAATGAATTGGATAGCTTATTTAACCGAGCAAGGCTTTAGGCTATAAAAAATTAAGCAGCGACGGGAGGGAAGAGAGCTAACTCAAAATGTGCGGACGCAGTCGCGGGCGAGCGCTTGTAGAAAAATAATTGAAAGAAGGAAGAAAAAAAGAAAAAGTATTTATTGGAACGACTTTGATTGTAAAGACTGTTAATTAGCAAGCCTTCATTTACTACACAATAACAATAAGGGCTAGGTTAAATTGCAGCGACGGGAGTTCATTAACTATATAATAGAAAATATGTTTTTCTTCAAAGTTGTTTTTTGTGTAAATCTTAAATAATACCCGGTGGAAAAATCGTTCATGTAGTCTTATTTTATTATTTAGTAGTAACTATGTGTTCGTTACCGCCTAACTCTGTAGGGGCGGCAGTATTGGCCATGGTACTTCGTCGTTCTAAATGAGATTAACTCTCAAAGGGCCACACAACACAAGCTATCGTATACTGTTATGGGAAGCTCGCCACTAACCTTGACTCTCCATTAACTTCATTACGGGGAAAGAAGCTAGAATATTTTTACATGTCATGCTTTTTGTTTCGTCTTTCCTTGGCCAGCTAATAGTTAAGTAATTAAAGGAATAGTTAATAACAAAGCATTAGCTCGTGGAATATGAAGTGAGAAAAAGTGAGATCTAATCTCATTAAATGGTGCGTTGCGTAGGGTAGTTAATTGTATTCAACTCAAAAAACAAATAACTATATACAACTCGTTAGTTCTATCACACCTGAATTACCATAATGAAGTATGGGGTTACGCCGCAAAAACAAATCTAGAAAGCCTACAAACATTACAGAATAAAATTATCAAAACTCTTTTCAAATACGATCGCCTTACTAGCTTTAAGTTATTATACGAAAAAACTAAATTGAGTAATATTAAATAACTTTACAAATATACAACATGTATTCTAATAAGAAAAAAATGACAATCAAAATACATACGCAAACGAACCTTAAGGCATAGCTTAAGAAATACGAACAGAATTAGTATAGCAGGACCAAGAACTATTTATGGCCAAAAATAACATTTTGTTATAAGGAGCACAGTTATAAAATAATTTACCAGCAGGTATAAAGGATTGTGGCATATTTAGCATCTTTAAATCAAAACTGAAAGAATATGTACGAGATAAATATTTTTAAATTAGAGTAAGTGCGACGTGCTGATCAATAACATTACGTTTTGTTAAACAAGTTTATGAGCTAATATTATGTTGTATTACTTGTTCTTTATGAGTCTAATAAAATTCTTAAAACGAAAAAAAAACACAAACTGGTTATTTCATCAAATTACTGTCTGATCGTTGTGAAATTACCTGGAGTACAGCTTTGCATAATTTATTTTTATATTTAGCCCAAGGATTTATTAAGGAAACTCGCTCTCTCCATTTTGCAACCTTTTGCGCAATTTCGATTTGGTGGCTTAGCCA
The DNA here is from genome assembly GCA_963924145.1 of Pyrausta purpuralis. Lineage (NCBI taxonomy): Eukaryota > Metazoa > Arthropoda > Insecta > Lepidoptera > Crambidae > Pyrausta > Pyrausta purpuralis. The sequence goes on along the minus strand of OZ001651.1, from coordinate 14,652,799 downwards.
CTGGCTCAAATCGACATTTGTGTTGCTAATGTTATCCTCCCTTATCCAAGGCGATCGGATAATTTGCATTGGTAAAAATAGCACGTAATTGACTTTATGTTAAAGGAATAGGTACTTACTCCTTAAATGAGAAATCTAGGATTTTTCACCAAATACATACATATATTTATGCTAAAATTTTAAAAAATACACAATTTTTTTCTACCTTTTTTATAGTAACGTGCTAGGAACCTATACTGTATTTAAGTATGATTAAATAATGCTTACAATCTTTCTGGATTCATGCATTGTTGAAATTGCCATACTACGGTCTCAGGTGCGTTTCAGTTGCATTTATGGTTGACAGAGGACGGAGGTCGGTTTTATACGATAACGTATGATTGGGTTGAGATACGAGCAGGTACGTATCTTAATATGGAAAATCACTGTTCCAATACCTTTGCGCTGAGGTGAGGTGAGGGCGAGGAAAGGCACCTTTCCTTCGTTGTTTTTGAAACATTACTTCGTTGGTGTCGCGATGCGACGCGGAGTATCACTTCAAAAACGCATCTGTACCTTACTTATAAAAAGAAGGTCCAGTGACTGAGTACCAATCCTGCGCTAAGAGAACGACGTCACCGTCGGTTAAAGGCCTCAACCCAAAGTATTAAATAAGATTTTATAAAAAGAAGGTCCAGTGACTGAGTACCAATCCTGCGCTAAGAGAACGACGTCACCGTCGGTTAAAGGCCTCAACCCAAAGTATTAAATAAGATTTTTAATGTGTCAATTTAAACAGTTTTATCTTTCATGGTGAATCAGTATCATTACCAAAGACTAAATCCACAAATAAACATACCCTGTTTTTTTTATTTGTTTAAAATATTCTTATAATACACAGCACGTGTTTCCCAATGCGTGCTAGGTTTCAGCTATCAGCGAGTGCCTACTTAGGCAAAGGTATTGTCCGCGCGGTCGTAGGCATAATAAGTAACTATGCTATGATAATTAATCATCAGGGCATTTCTTCAGAAAGTGTTCTTCGCGTCACCTTCGTGGCGAAAATTTATACTGATATTATTCAAATAAAAAAAAACTGCTTTAAAGAAACTATCAAACTGTAACATAATCTGTTAGAATCATGAAAATCGGTTCATTATTCATGTAGATATTTAATATTGAAATTTCGTAAGCCACGAAAGTTACTCACCGTGACACGAAAGTTACGCAGCGTCTTTTTGGATAGATAATTCGGTAATAAAAGTATCAAAGTACTTGAAATATTACATATGTTTGAGACAAATAGTAATGTGGTTAGGTATTACATATATTTTTAAACATTCATGATGAACACTAACATAATAATAGTTTGTTACCTTCGACATTGCTACTATGTACCAAATTATTTATGAGTATCCGATAGGTATTTCGACACTGTTGCAAGTGCCATGATCACAGCGTACCTAAAACTGTTGCGAGTGGGCTGTTATTTGTAGACCTTATGGTCTACCCTCCTTCTAAGTGTTTTATTGCACTCATTTTCAGTATCACTGACCTCAAATTCACTGTTTACTCGCATTTGTTCTCGGCACACAACAATGACCGTATTTGTCAGCGATAGGATACTTTGTTAAATTTTACGGTTTCACACTTTCGGAGCAATGGTATTTTGACATTCGACAATTTAAACCCATACTTACGATCAAATTTTTAGTATTTTGTAATTTAATCGCTTCCTTAACCTATTTTGGTAAGTAGTCGCATTCTGTCAAAATTATCTGAGATTATAAAGGTAAGCTAAGGTACATGTAGCAAATCTGTAGTAATCAACTCTTTACCCTTCAAAGTAGTGCCTCAAATTACATACAGGTACCCTGAATTTTAGTAGTTAGATATTTGCCGGCTATTATCAACTCATTTAAGGTAGGCTCAGTTATATTAGGTATATAGGTTAGGCCCTTTATAAACTTTACAATCAATAAATTAGTCTTCCAGATATTTTGCTTGCCTGGAGTGAGACTATTTAGACTACTAGTTGCTGGATCATAACTGTAAGAGCGTTCAAAATATGACCTTTTCGTATCCAATAAAGAATTAAACTATTTCTTTTGAATCTTTGGAAATAAACACCAGACGTCACGCGCTTATTTTCGAACCAGTATCAGTGTTAATTGTAGTTTTTTTCCGGTAAAGCAAACTCATGATTCCCAGTCTTTATCTTGTAGCCTCAAAGTAGACTCTTTTATCGGTCTAGTAGACAAATTTCCAGCTTAAGACCAGGCTCAAATATTAGCCATGCTACTTGTTTGAATAAATTAAGACGACTGGCATAACTGCTATCATTCTTATTAGTGGCAAAGAATTATTCATTTTTTTCTCATATAAACTACACAAATTGGGCTAATTACGAATAATGCACTAAAATTAATTAATTAATGAGTATGCTTTTTATAGTAACATATTGTGATTTCTTTATATAATTAGTATATAGATTGATGAGGCGATTCAAAGCCGAATAAAATCAAGATTTAAGACGTCATATTCTATACATATTTATAGTAAGCTACATTATTTCTATAAATCATATCTGTGCCTCTGGAAACTGTCTAAGTAGAATAATTCAAGTTTGAAACGTTAAGGCGGTTAAATTAACTGCATTTGCAAACCATAAAATATAAATTATAGTGAGATCAGTACACTATGATAACCTTTCGTGGTATGATTTGTAACTTTCGTGGGAAATTGACCACGAAAGTTGTGCCACGCAAGTGACGAAAATTTTACATTTTCAGAAATATTAAATTAAGTAACTAACATTTATGTAATCTAATCAGCTCTAATGAATCTTGACTATGAGTTTTATGATTCAATAGTAGATATTTGTAGATATTTCCTGACGCTGACTTATAATCTTAAAACATTACCCATGAAGGGTCACATGCACTAGGGTCTGAAGAAAAAAAATAAAACGCAAGGAGCTGTATTAGCTATATCATAGCTATGAGATACTTATTTGTCTTCTATTAGTGTTTTGACAGGTCTGAAGTTTCTGCGGACCTATGGTTTGTGTCGATACGATGAACCTCTTTGAAGTTATGAGCAATTTTGAGTCACATTTTCGAAAATGGTAAAATCGTGTGACCGACACAAAATTAAGTATGTAAAATTTAAATCTAAGGACTGATTTTTCCCCCCTCGATATAATGAATCCTGACTTAGTATCCAATTTTTAAAAATATATAATGTTAATATAATGTAAAAGTCCAGCAAGATAGAAGTGTTTAAACTGAGCGCCAACTCAGTGTGACGCCCGAAGAACAGCAGTTTTACTCCCGATTCCGATGGTAAAATATTTTTTCCTACAAAACTACAAACATAATAACACATTTTAAAGTGAATTCATATAGATAGATACATGATAAAACATACAAAATTTATTATTTAATTAAACATTGAATATGTTTGGAATTACAAACGAGTGACCATCAAAAAACGGTGCTTAAAGAATGGCCCATCAATCAATCTATTAAAGCATTGTAATTAACACATAACAAAAATTAAAACAGAACATGGTATTTAAGGATCGGGCATTTATTCGGCCGTAGCCATATGATTTTAGATATTCTTAATTAGAAGAAAGATTGTTCACCATAAAATCCTGTACAATCATGAGCATACATTAAAGTTTTCTAAACCTGTAGATCAGTATCCTTTTATTAGGATTTCGTACAACTGTTTTTTTATCGACATCGCTGTCCGTCCGTCTGTCCGTCCTTCTGACTGTCACCAGGCTGTATCTTAAGAAGACCGATAGCTAGGCAGTTGAAATTTTCAGAACTTATGTTGCCGCTAATACAACAAATACTAAGAAAATAATAAAATAAATACTTAAGGGCCCCCATACAAAAACACGATTAATTTACTCTTTTTTGCTCGATATCCATTATGGCAAAAGGTTACCTAGTCAACTACGCAGCCCATCGCGCGCGAGTCCGACTCGCACTTGGCTGGTTTTATATAAAATGGATTAGGGAACTCGGTACTGAATCCTTGCAACTTTTAACTAGCGTACTGGAATCACATGGTCAAAGGTAATCGACGCCACGTGAGATGACATGAAGGCTTTTCAAACAAGTAACGTAGTTAGAGCGGTAGGTACCTTAAGTAACTACCTATGTTGTACCCAAACGCGAGTTGGTAGACACTTGCGTTATATAAAAAAACAAATACCTACTTTACCTACTGTATCTGTTTGTCCCTATAAGGCAGTGGGTTCGGGTGCATGTTTTGTAAAAGTTTAAGTGTGTTTTTATTTTATTTTAATTTTGTTGCGTATAATGTGTAAAACAACTGGCTGTATTTCTTTTCTATATAAAAATGAAAATGTAAGACCAAGTCTAAAAAAAACCGGCCAAGTGCGAGTCGGACTCGCGCACTGAGGGTTCCGTGCCAAGTTTTACTAAATAAGGGAATCCACTTACTTCTAATTAGTAAAATACCACAATGTTTTGTTGACTGCAAATATAACTTTGTTTTTCATAGTGTTTGTATGAAGTACAAAGTTATGTTTGCGGTTGTTGAAAATGTGCTGTATCTCAAAAACTACTCGTTCGATCCCGTCCGAACCAATTTTCGTTGAAAGTATTTGTTAAGATCTACATTATATATTTTTTTCAAAATTTACACTTGCTTGGTTTAGAAATTAGATGGGGGGACGCCCATTTTACCACTTTGGAAGCGTCTAGCTATGAAACGTTAGACTTTAAAAGAAAATGGTTTTAAAAACCTCAATGTGATTTTAAATGACCTATCCATAGACACCCCACACGCATAGGTTTGACTAAAAAAATTTTTTTTGGTTTTAGTTTCATGTATGGGAGCCCCCCCTTAACTGTCATTATTTTTTATTTTTTGTATGAGAATCGGTAAGCGGTTAACAAGATACATCCTCCTACCAAATTTAAATTGTGTCATGCTTGTAGTTACGGAATAAAATAGCTGTGACATACGGACGGACAGACAGACAGACAGACAGACAGACAGACAGACTTGACGAAACTAAAAGGGTTCCGTTTTTTGTCATTCGGCTACGGAACCTTAAAAAGAGGACTCTCTTTGGTGTCTGGCGACTTTCTGGTAATGTGCTAAGGCGTCTTTTTTGGATATTGGAATATTTTGGTATTCGTTAAAAATCGTATAAAATTAGGACCCAAATCGGAAGACGTTGGTGTTGGGTACTAATAATTGCATCAGCTGTGCCGCACGCGTATTGAGGGAGGGCGGGTGGTGCATCCTGCATTTGCCTGAACTAATACTACCCGCGGTGACGGTTCGTCTTGTTAGTTGCCTGCGCCGGCGACGCTTAGCGGAAATTTAAAGCAAAATAATTTTAGAAATTTCAACTTAATAATGGATTTCCGCAAAGTAACGCATGATTCCATTAATTATCAAAAATATTCGTTAAAATAAATAAAGATCCGACTGTAATTACTACGACTGTTTAAAACGCTGACCTTTGGGCTGCCATACTCATACTGCGGCCCACCGAGCCTTTTCGTGGGGCCCGCCAGCCTGTCCTAAGACCCCAGGCGAGGCTTGCTAAAAATCTTGGCATTAAAGGGAAAACGCAGTTCTGGACGCAGGTGTATGAATTTGGAGATCTTCTGCATAAAGATGAAAAGACGACGTATGATATAATATTTTATCAAATACGTAATATTATGTGTCTTTCTAAAACACAGTGTTGGGTGAAGAAGCGGTCATGATCCTTGCCTATATTTAGTCTATGGAATTAAAAACTTACCAGGATTGTCGTGGATTCGATGTGACTTAACCTTCCTTGACACCAGGTGGCGCGCCCTTGTATGAATTCTGGCACGTTGAAACCTGTCATTGTCAATAGCGTTGTGATTTTTGCCGCGTAAAGAGCAAAAATTTTCTATAAGTTTTTAAAAGTGAGTTAAAGTGATAAATCACAGTAGTTTTAGTGATTAATGATGGATGGTGACAGTGAAAGGTCGGGGTCTGTCGCCCCGGACGGGGGAAAGCCGCGAACCGAGTTGGATTCCGACTCGTCTTCCTCATCTTCATCCTCGGAGGATGAAAGATTTGCGTCACCACCACCGAATAAGAGACGTAAGTACTCTAAGTCTAAGATTTCTACACATTCTCGTACATATTGCGACCCCCGAGTCGATACCTTGATGACTCAAATGAATTACATTTCTAACTACATTGCATGCAATTTGCCTTCTTCGTCGCAACAACAACAATACTGTACCGAGACCGGTGCACAATCTGACACTGCACCACCCAATCAGTTTTTGAGTCTACCTATCTCAAGTACTACAACCTTGTCACTTGGTGAGGTCAACATTGACCATGATGAAAGGAGAGTGGTACCTCCTGCAAACTCAGAACGACTTAAAGAACTATGTAAATTGTAACAGTTTGATTCTCAAGCATGGAAGGGTATTCGTTATAAGAAAGTGATGCAATCTCAGTCGGCCACACCTGGGTTTATAGGGTTAAAAATAAATGAGGAGTTATGCCATTTTAATAAAACAAAAGATTATTTAGCTTCTACCGAGACACTTATGGCCAGTTTATCTAATGTTGTTTTAGAACAAAAGAATATTATTCAGAGATCTCTTCAGGACATTTTGGACTGGGTTTCTAAAAATCCATCAGAAATAAACGGGAACAATTTACTTGATAAATTTTCTGTTATGTTTGGCCCGGGATCTGCTTCTGCCAAAAATTTTGAAACTACCTTACAGATGATTTGTGGAAAACGGGCTGAATGTATAGAGCTAAGGCGTGATCGCATTCTTAAAGAGATTGGTAATACTAACCTCCGAGCAACTTTGCAAAATGTTCCTGCAGAATATTTATTTAGCCGAGAAGCCCTCCAACCGATTATTAATTCTTTAGGTGGATCACAGACCTGGTTAGACACACCTTCCTATTTAAAGAAGAGACAGAGCTCCTATCAATCAAATTCCTATCAAAAGCAAAACAGTAAACCCACTCCAAATAAAAATACTAATTTTAAAAGCCATGATAAAAGATCTAAGTTTGTCGCAAAAAAGCCCTTTCGTGGCAATAGAAACCCAGATCAGACCAATACCAATCCAAAACAAAATTGACTGCCAACTAGGGAACTTCAATGGAGGATGCCTAAAGAACCATGTAGAGTGTTGGAAACAGAGAGGAGCGACACAATTTATTTTGAAAATAATCTCAGGTTGCAGACTTCCTTGGAAGCAAAAGCCCCCATTGATGTTCCCCTACAAGAAAGTTCAGAAAAAGTTTTCTACCAAAACTTCACCGGCGATGACAAACATGATCCAAGATCTGAAGGACAAAAATATTTTAGAAACACCTCCAGTGCTGAATCCGGGATTCCATTCCAGAATGTTTTTAGTGAAAAAATCAGACGGTGGAATGAGACCAATTTTCGACCTTCGTCAACTCAATTCACATATAGCCACAAAGCATTTTCACCTCATTTCTCAGGCAGATGTAGTAGATTTTTTGCAGGATCAGGACTGGTTGGTCAAGATAGACGTTCAGAATGCGTACTTTCACATACCTATAGCGGAGGCTCACAGAAGGTTTCTGAGAGTCATTTACAATCAGGAAATACTACAGTTAACAGCTCTCCCCTTTGGCCTCTCTTCGGCACCACAGATTTTTACAGCTGTGTCAAATTGGGTTGCGGAAACCCTACGTGCCAGAGGTGTTCGAATGCTGGTATATTTGGACGATTACTTGTTAGCTCATCAAAATCGGTCCAGTCTAGTCACTCAGGTTGCGGAAACGCTGAGCTTGCTAGAAACTTTAGGATGGCATGTCAACTATCCAAAGTGTGTTGTAGATCCTACACAGGAGCTGGAATATTTAGGCATAACTTGGAACACTCTCAGAAACACCATAGCATTACCACAGAAAAAAGTTCGGAAAATAAAAGACATTTTATCAAAGATAGAAGTAACAAAGACATTAAATCTGAAAAATGCTCAAAGCCTTTTGGGCCATCTAAATTTTGCGTCAATGACCGTCCACGGAGGACGCCTTCACTGCCGCAGAATGCAACTGTTTCTGAGAGGTTTTCACAAAAGCCATCTGAAGGAGAGGAGAGTTCTGTCTCAGCCTGTCCAGCTGGATCTTCAATGGTGGCAAAAAGCATTAGACCATGCTACCAGACCATTACACCCAAAGCAGGTCACACACTTCTTAACCCCCGACGCAGTGGATGCGGGGTGGGGCGCTCAGCTAAACGGGTTGTATCTGTCAGGAACGTGGACGCCCATTCAGAGCAGGTGGCACTCCAACGTCAAGGAGATGTATGCAGTGTATGGTACAATCTTAGACCAATGAGACACATTGAGAGAAGCTCACATTCTAATTCAGTCAGACAACAGAACACTTGTAGCGTACGTCAGAAACGAAGGAGGCACTCGCTCTCTGGCTCTCCTAAACCTTACCACGAAATTTCTAGAGTTGACAGATCAGCTAAAAATAACGCTGACGGCAAGGTATCTCCCAGGAAGACTAAACGGGATTGCAGACCGTCTATCCAGAGGTCGAGCAGTTCCCGAGTGGCACCTATTACCCCAGGCCACGGAGGCCATATTCAGACTATGGGGCGTACCAGACACAGATTTGTTCGCTTCGGCGGCCTCCGCAGTCGTACCAAGATATGTCACTCTAGACTTGACAGATGGGTACGCAATTTTTTGCGACGCCTTCAGTCGTCCTTGGGACTGTCAGTTGGGATGGGTGTTTCCACCTCCCAACCTGATACCGCAGGTTCTGGCACACCTGAATGTATCCAGAGGGACATACATTCTAATAGCTCCCCAATGGCCACAATGCTTTTGGATGCCGGATCTCCGGGCCAGAGCTCTGACAGACCCTCTACCGATAAAAGATCTGCGGAAGACCTTGGTAGATTTGACAACGGGGCAGAGCCCTCCACAAGCAGACAAACTTTCTCTCCTAGTTTGAAAAATTGGGGGTGCAAAGCTCAAATAGCCCATTGGGCTACAGGAGAAAAAGAGTTATTGAAGCAAAGTTGGCGAGAATCCACTTTATTAACATATAAAGCCCCCATCAAAAGATGGATTTCTTGGTGTGGGACTTACAATATAGATCCTAGTACTCCAACAGGGAATGATGTTGCTAGGTTTTTGGCAAAATTGTTTTTAGAGGATGGACTTGCATATCGTACAATACTCTTGCACAAGTCAGCTGTATCTACTTTCTGTGCGACTTCAGCTGAAGATATTGCTAAAAACTTTTTTGTTCATCAGATTCTAAAAGCTATTTCTCTTGCAAGACCAAAGATACAAAGGACTCAAGTGTTTGATATAAAATTATTATTTGACTGGCTCCTGAGTACTCCCATAGTGGATACATTATTTAATATATCTCGAAGAAATGCTCTTATACTTCTTCTTGCTTCTGGACGCAGAGTCCATGACCTAACCTTGTTAGATATGTCTGAAGACAACCTTATTGAAGAAGAGGACCAGTTAACATTATGGCCACGGTTTGGATCTAAGACAGATTCCAATTCTCACAGACAGTCAGGATGGGCTCTGATTAGACATCCTGATGAAAATGTCTGCCCTGTAAGGCATATTAAAAAGCTGATTCAACTTTCAAGGGAAAGAAGATCTCAAACGCAAATCAATAGTTTATTTATTTCTTGTACGGGTATAGTTAAGCCTGCATCCAGAACTAACATTGCGAATTGGATACGGACTATTCTCAGAGAAGTAGGAATTGATGCCCCTCCAGGGAGTATTCGTTCTGCTGTTTCTTCTCGTAGTTGGTTTGAAAACCGACCAATAGATGAGATCCTAGAAAGGGCCAATTGGAGGTGCGCTGAAACTTTCAGAAAGCATTACTGCAGGGAAATTCAATATCCATTAGATACTTCAGGTGCAGATTTGTTATATAACAATTTTAAGAGTGTTTGAATTTATGTTTGTATTTGTGTTTGAAATTATTAAGTTTCTTAAATTGTTTTTTAGTTACATAGTTAATAATTTATGATTTCATTTAATCTCAATGAAAAGTAATGAGGATGTGAGTAAACCTAATGTGTGCAATTACTAGGTTATTCTAATTGAATTAATTATTTTTTTTAGTAATATATTTTTAATATGTAAGTTTTGTTTTACTTATATTAATTAATGGAATATCAATAGCGTTGTGCTTGACACCAGCAGATAACAAACAGGTCTTCACCCAACACTGAGTTTTAGAAAGACACATAATATAACTGTTTTGCATTACAACAAAACAGATATTATGTGTCGGATAAAACAAAGTGTTGCAGCAATGCCTTGCTGGTGAGAGACTATTGACAATGACAGGTTTCAACGTGCCAGAATTCATACAAGGGCGCGCCACCTGGTGTCAAGGAAGGTTAAGTCACATCGAATCAACGACAATCCTGGTAAGTTTTTAATTCCATAGACTAAATATAGGCAAGGATCATGACCGCTTCTTCACCCAACACTGTGTTTTATCCGACACATAATATCTGTTTTGTTGTAATGCAAAACAGTTATATTTTATCAAAGTTGCAATTAATGCAACAGCACGCGCCCTACGTGATAATAAGTGATTAAATAGTGTCTCCATGAGCAAGATGGCGCTGTAAGTTTAACTCGCGGTTTAGTACGAGATTTTCGGAATAGTCAAAGCCTAGCTAGAGGACTTTGTCACTAAAGTAGAAAAAGTGCTGCTCGAGAAGTATCGATATCAGTCATATTATCTATATTCAGCTCTGAGGGCAATCGAGTATTGGCCCTTAAGTCAAAAGAAAGTGCAAGCGAGATAGACTCAAGTCTCAAGTTAATATCACGCCCATTATTTGAGTCGATGAATATCAAACCCCTGTTAGTCACAGTCCCTTCCCATATTGATCTATGAGTAGCGCTTAATTCGAAATTAAAAACTGATTCATTCCATGCCTTTCAAATTTAGGTAAGTCAATCATCTCTCGTTGAAAATAAGGGTAAAAGTCATTGTTTTTTTTCAAATCCCCGTGCGTCCAATGTCAGCGATAAATCAAACTCAGGCAAGTCCATATTGACCGATTAGAACGTAGCATCGGTCTAAGATAGCTGCCATTTATTCTGTGCTTCATGACGCGAGCACGATGGTCAGCGTTTATAAAAACTGTTTTCGTAGAAAAAAATGGAAGAAAACAGTCCAAAAATATGTGTGGTGGATCCTGATCATAGAAAAAATGAATAAGGTTAGAATGGGTTTGATCGATCGTTTGTATGGGAACCTCTGTCGCCGGTGGGAGTTACCGCGCTGTTGCTGCAGTGTTTCAAGTACCAATCAAAGAATCAACGCATCTATATTACAAACCAATCACAATTTCTGCTAGGCGCTCTGTGATTGGTGTCATTAGTACTTGAAACCAACTACCAATCACAGAGCTGCTAGCGGTGAAACCACCAATCCTCATTCAGATACGTTCGTTCTTTTATGTCAAAATATTAGTGATGTGGTAAAAGTCGATTATTTCGGTTGATAAATTCAATTACCGGTGTAATGTTGTTTCTCAATATGAATCAACATGTAGGATTAAAGTTTGAGTTAATTTGGATAATTTTACAGCTCATTTGATGGCAGCAAAGTGTTTTACTATTGCTTTTCGGTAAAAACAATAGAAGAAAAAATTGAGTTGCTAAACGTTACTTGAAATATAGTAACTAATACCCATAAACATTGGAGTAGTATCTAAAAATAATTTTATTAGTAGAATTGAATCATTATATGTACAAAATATAAGTAATATTTCTTATATAAGACATATAGATTCCAATGGCAATGTAAAGAAATAGTAATAAAAGTGTTTAAAGGTATTTACATGGTCTACATTATCCAGGTATTATATCTGACAACGCTATTTATTCATTCATATTCTTATCTAATACTTTGAAGCTGAAGAGTTTGTTTTATTGTATTGTTTGTATTTGTTGTATGTCAAACGCGCTAATCTCAGGAACTACTGGAAAGATTTAAAAAATATTTTTGGGTGGGATATCTCATTTATCGAGAAAGACCAAAACTTCACGCTGGGACGGGAGGGTAGAGAGCAAACTCAAAACAATATGAATATTATAGTAACATAAAAAGACTTAAAATAATACTACTCAAACTTTTTTATTTTAAATTCTTTTATTTTTGGAAAAAGTAAAGATTACAATTAAAAAATAACAAAATACTTATAGACCTATGGTTGACTGGTAGAGAATGCTTTTGGCATTAAGTCCGCCAGATGTACAATTTTATGTTTCGTGCATGAAGTTTTATATAAATATACAAGGTGTTTCAAAACAACGAGTAAATAATGAAAGGACCTACTCAGAATCAGTAACTGAACATCTTTCTCGTATAAACATAGGTCGAATAACGCCAAAAATGATTTGACTTCCCATACTAAATCGGTCATGTGACCCGTCTTATTTCTATGGAGAGTCAATAAATTTTTGGCATATTTCGACCTATGTTTCTAGGAGAAAGTTGTTCAGTTTCTGATTCTGAGTAACTCCCTTCAATCTTTACTCGTTTTTTTGAAACACCTTGTATATTACCGGTTAGAATGTCTTTAACACTCACAGTGTCATATTTTTTATTCATAAAGATGATATTTCATCTCAAAAATCTCAATCAATCTCAAATTTGCGCACGGGCGGGACTCGAACCAGCAACTTTCTGGCTAACCGAGCCAAACGCTCTACCAATTGAGCTACTGACTGACGGTGTCTGTCCGACCTTGCGAAATTTGTGGTCTCTCATGGATACGTCATTACGCCTGACGTTTAGCGCCATCTACCCGTCTTGTTTATGCAACAGTAGCCCAAGTATGATAAATATGCCCCAAGTTAGTATGGTGGTTAAGTTTAAAAAATGTACAACTGCATGATACAACAGTTAACCTTGCAGTGTTTTTGTTCGCGTTTTAATCACGTCACCAAAGGAGCGTTGTAGAGGTTTGTAAAATTACAGAATTATATGCGAACTAACAATAAGTGTATATGTACTTCAAATAACTGGCTTACAGAAGTATTTCATCAGTTTTAACACCATAGTATACTATCAAAATTCAACCATTCTGAGGTAATTTTCTGAAAAAAATAATTGTGAAAGAGTATTGAACACATATCGATATTATAGGGGCAGCTCCAACAGCCTGAGGGCAGTCGCGGCGAGTAATTTTCTGAAAAAAATAATTGTGAAAGAGTATTGAACACATATCGATATTATAGGGGCAGCTCCAACAGCCTGAGGGCAGTCGCGGCGAGGTTGGACACGGCCAGAGTCATTATGCGGCACTGGATTCAGGTTCAACTCCCCAAGGACACCAAAAATATTATACTCACTTTTTACTGACATAGTTTTTAAGAGAAAATGTTACTAACACTTACGGACATGTTTCCGAAATAAATACATTTTATTTTATTTATTTATTTATCAACCGATAAATTTAAATAGAAATTAATAATAACGGAAGTACAAAAGTTGTGAATTAAGCAGTGCGTTTTCCGAGTTATATTTTTATTGCAGGAATACGTTATTTTGGTTGCATGAATAAGATTTTTTTTTTCAAATAGCTCTAGTAGTTCCTGAGATAATCGTTCCAACATACAAACTCTTCAGCTTTATTATATTTATTTATTTATTATATTTAAAAATAATAATAAACATTACTTATTTTTGCAAATAATTATGGTTTATTATTGTTAAAATACATCAGGGATAGTATATACCATTATTCATCATTGATAGCGATATTACCATTTATCGATATTTTTACTGTGCTGTGAGTTACATCCCTAGTGATGCGTATGCAAGCGAACCAAGCAAATTGAACGCGATACATTGCGTACTAACATAGCAGATTTGTTAGAAATATACGTGGACTGTCATCAATTAATATTTTTTTTAAACTTGGTGCAACGAATCCGCTGTCATTTGAAATATCATAATTAAAAAGTGTTTTTTTGCAAATAATGTCGTAATAACTACATTTTATTACTCTCCGGTGAAAAGATACACTTCCTCTCTCATTTTGTATGACCTGGCTTCACGCTCTGCAAGTTATTATAGCACAAGACGGCATTTTTGTCAAAATAAAATGCAACGCTCTTGTCACGCGACTGAAGTAGCTACGGCTCAATGCAGGCATATGCCTACAATGCTAGCACGCTGCCGCACTGACCGTGGCCATTCTAACCTTATTCATTTTTTCTATGATCCTGATAAAGCCAGAAATAAAAGCGTTACAAAAACTAAAACTAAAAACCGGCCAAGTGCGAGTCGGACTCGCGTACTGAGGGTTCCGTGCCAACTTTAACTGAATTAGGGAATCCACTTACTTCTACTATAAATATAACTTTATTTTTCATATTGTTTGTATTAAGTACAAAGTTATGTTTGCGGTTGTTGAAAACATGCTATAACTCAAAAACTACTCGTTCGATCTCGTCCAAACTAATTTTTGTTGAAAGTATTAATTAGGATCTATATAATGTATTTTTTTTCAAAATTTACACTCTATTGGTTTAGAAGTTAGTTGGGAGGGGGGACGCCCATTTTACCACTTTGGAAGCGGATAGCTATGAGACTTTAAAAGAAAATGTTTTTAGGATCCTCAATATCATTTTAAAAGACCTATCCATAGACACGCATAGGTTTGACTAAAAAAATCTTTTTTGGTTTTAGTTTTATGTATGGGAGGCCCCCCCTTAAATGACATTATATTTTATTTTTTGTATGAGAATCGGTAAGCGGTTAACAGGATACATCTTCCTATAAAATTTTCAACAGTGTTATTTTTATAGTTACAGAATAAAATGGCTGTGACATACGGACGGACAGACAGACAGACAGACAGACAGACTTGACGAAATTATAAGGGTTCCGTTTTTTGCCATTTGACTACGGAACCCTAAAAAGGGCCAGGAGACGGCTTAAAGATAAGTGAAACTTTACGCACAGTAGTAAGGTAGCCATCCCTTGCTCTGAATACCAGGTGTCGCGAAAGAAGGTATCGCAATGTTCCTAATAATCCAAATGTAAATATGTAAACTAAACCTAATGATAAATGTGAACTAAGCCTAACGATAAATGGCAACACTGAAACAGTGTAGGCAACCAAAGTACAGACAACTTGACACTTCCGCAAACCCACGCCTAGTAGAATGTCGGTATAGTGTGAACGCATCAAGATGAAAAGTATATCCAAACCAGTGTAATCGTGAGGAAGACGAGTCGGAGACTGTGGCAGTGCCGAGGACATTGCAGCTAAGTACTTAATCTACTAAGATAGTTGTTTAAATAACTAGTAATACTATTGCGCACCGCATGTCCTAAATCATGGGCAAGATCCCTAAATCATGGGATGATGGTGGTGGCCCCACCATAGCCGGAGGCTGCGTGTCAATGGCTAAATCTAAGAAGTGCCGACGGGCACTGGTGTCGACGGGCACGAAGAACATGAAAGATGTATATCAGGAGGAAACGGAATGGAAACTGCGGGTTCCAGGTCCGTCTTCTCATTATTGAGTTTGTTAATGTAAATGATGTTAAGGCGCTGGAGGTGGGCCGTCCTGAGGTGACGGACATTCTCCAGGCGAGTTCATGCAACGCTGGTCGCGAGCCGGCCGGTCGTGCTCCAGCGTGTGAGATTCTATACTAAAAGGTGGCAATAGTATTTAGACAAAGTGATAATAATAATAACAAGAATGATAATGATGGCTGAGAGAGTCAAGATAAGTAAAGAATTTATTGAGGCTTCCAAAGGGAAGCATAAATGCATAGTTAAAACAGTATCGCGAACTTGTGTAATATTATAGGATGTACTTAGCCCAGGTTTAATGGTATATTACTATTTACAGGTGTGAAAGGAAATGAGATGAGGAGGGGAACGATACCAAATCATCCTAGACAGAGAATACACCGCACAGTGTTATCAGAGAAGGTTTGCCAAGTAAGTAGCTTCATTGTAACGCCCGGGGGGCCTTGTGTGCTAGATTCAGTAGAGCGAAGCAACTTATCTTAATAGTAATTTGGTCTCATCTAAACATATAGAGTTAGTTAAATCTAGGATGCACACAGGGTCTGCACCCGCCGCGACATGGTGGAGGTGCTGGGATATAAAGAATCCCCATCAAGAAGAACTCAAGGCAAATTGGCAAACTTTCTCTTGGTAGTACTATCTATTTTCTAAAGGTACATTATCATACCTCTATTTTCACAAACAGGTTAACAGCGACATCTCGAGGATGTTATTGGTATTGTTCCCTTACAAAAAATGTCTATGAAAGTAACCCAAAAGCGCAAAATTTAAACGAGAAAATTATTTAGATAAAACTAGTATAATATGTCTCACGGCTCGTAAATAAAGAAGGATTTGAGAATTCCTTACAGATATTTGAATGATTATGAAACGAATATACTTGCATTGTTTAGAATTTTGTATGAATAAAATTGGCAATCTTGAAGGACGATGCATATTTGGCTTTATTTTCGATCGAACATGAATAATACTCACCTTTAAGCGGAAGTGACGTCATCCGCCTACTGTGAGTTTACAAATGAACGTATTTCTATGAGATTCTAAGTGGAAAATGTGTAAATCTTAGAAATAAGTGATGTAAAATTAATAACTTAATTTATCTAATTAAACGGTTACACTGTATATATGGAAGAAAAAAAAAGTTATTTGCTGTCATGAGATGACCGGCAACAATTCTCAAAACTTTAAAAATGGCGTGTGGTTAAAAACGGGTGTCTCGTTGTCTGAAGTATTTTTGCACCTGAAACATTCTTAATTATTTACAGGGAAGTGAAGATCGTTTGTAAATATTGAAATAGTGAAAATTTTCAATAAGTTTATGTAAAAAACGATACTTGCAGGTTGACTCGGAATGTGAATCACAGTACGTAGCAGTCAAGGAGCAGTTCTTCCTGGTGATAATTTTCTGAAGACATAGCATGTTCCCAGTTGTGAAATGGGAATCTACAAATTGATGAGCAGAAGTCATCAACAAGTTGAAAAGGTAGAATAATTACAATTCTGAGTTCGGGCAGAGGCCGAACTAAATTATATTCTATCAAACGAACCAGCAAGGTTGTTCTCAAGAGGTGCTTTAGGCAAAGAGAGTTGAGTCATGAAGTAGTGTATACATGTATACTTTTCTTGGTACAGTTATTCCTCTATAGAAGGTATAGCTAGAGTGAAGCTGTGTCATTAGACTATATGTAGGTATTACTTACCAAAAATTGATGTTTTCAAACAGGTAATCGGATAGAAATAATTCAAACCAAGGACGGCCACATATCTACTTAAACTTAAAATTTTGTTGAATGCTGAACTACTGAGAAGGAACTAAGTTACACATATTTTCTGTTTATTATGTAGGGAAGTCAATTCTATATTATATTTTTAGAAAATCAAGGCGAGCTGACGGATAAACATGTTTTTAAAATAAAGTGTTTGATATGAGTTTATTTCATGTGCAACAATAGTCCCACTTGACCATAGTATTACTTGACTTGTTTTGATGCTTATTTAAATGAATATTTAGTTAATGCAAGTGAAATATAACATCCTTTGTGGATGCATACACAAATGGTGTTGGTTTTACTTATTGATGGATAAATAATAAAACAACAATAAATTTTTATGTCATTTAAAAGAGGGTCAACTGGGGAACAGTGCATAGCATGAAATATTTTCAGGAAACTAAAACTTTTGAAATTAAACTAAGAAGGATAACTTGCTTTACCCGTCAGCAAAGATAATAAGTAACAACATAACATTATAACAGAGTGATTTTAAAATTATTTTGAGTAGAATTTTTAAATAAAAGAAACTTATACTACTTGTTAATTTTGAACTCAGAGAACATGTTGGTTTATAAAATGTCGATTATTCTTCACACCTTATTGAATATTTAAATTAAATAAAAGAGATACTGCCTTACCACAAATAATTAAACTAGGTTTGAACAACTGTTTAAATATGATACGGCTAGTTTAAAAACAACGTCAATCAAGTCAAATGACATAAGGGTGACATACATTACACTTTCGCCGCATAACATTTAAACAGTAGTTCAAACCTTGTTTATTTATTTGTGGTAAGGCCGTCAGTCTTTGGTATGTTGTCTATTTAAAGAGTACCAAGCACTGACAAACCCTTTATTATACAGGGTGAAAAATATATTTTTTTAATATACCTACAGGGTGAAAAATATATTTTTTTTTCTTTTCTTTAATGAGTATATAGGGTATGAGGTTCTGAAAATTATATACAAGATGTAAAATTTCGAATTTATTTATTCCAGAAACATGGAAAGAATAATATTTACTAGACTAGAGTCTATAGCTAACACCATAAATAAACTTACCTTGGAAGCTCTAGAATATAAAGATAATATTGATGTAAAAAATGCTGAAAACTTAGAAATATTGCTCACAAAGTTAGATAATGCGGTAAAGAGGTTTGGAACGGAATTAAATCAGAGTTTGTCAGTGAATGAGCTAGGAGCTTATGCAGAAGAGGTCACTTCGTTTAGCGAGATACAATTAAGAGGCGAAGAAGCTTTTGCAGAATTGAGCGTCAAGTTGAAAAGAGCAAAGGAAAATGCCACGCCTGCTGCGACGCCTACTAATCGTATCGCGTTGACCGGGAAATTACCTAAACTCGAGTTAGCAGTATTTTCTGGTGATATACTAGAATGGCACCAATTCTGGGACCAATTCAGTTCCAATATAGGAAACCGAGATTCGTCTGATGTGGACAAGCTATCCTATCTCAAGGGCTCTCTGAAAGGTGAAGCAAAAAGGATCATCGATGGATTAGAAATCACTAACAAGAATTACGAGGTAGCAGTGTCTATTTTAAAGACGAGATACGGAAAGGAAAGTCATATAGTAGATGCACATTACGCTGCGTTGCACAAAGTTCCTAAAGCGTCCAAAGATAGCACTAAAGACCTGAGAGAGACTTTCAGTCAAATTGAAAGGCATCTTAGAATTTTAGAGTCATTGAATCAAGATATCGGTCATGACCATCTGAGATTTCTCATCCTGGAAAAGTTACCCTCTGATGTAGTGTACGAATTGAAACTGAGAGCGGACACAGAATCTATTGAAGAAATCCGGCGACATTTAGAAGTGATTATTTCGGCTAGGGAAAACGCGCAAAGGATAACTTCCGATAGTATGGGAGAGTATACCACTCAGTCTCTACATGTGAATACGTATGCTAAAAGAAAGAAGCCAGAAAATCATAATCAGAACCGAGGAGATCTCAAGAGGCATAACTTTACACAGCCAAGACGGGGCATTAAGAAAGAAAGTAAGTTCAGCGAACCAGGACCATCTCACAAATACCATGGTCACAATAAACAACCAATAAGAAGAAGGTTCCAGGGAAATGAGAATGATAGAAATGCGCCACAAAGTAAGAAGAAAAGGTCGCAATGTATTTTCTGTCAAGACTCACACTATAATGATTAATGCAATAAATTCAAGACCATGAAGGAAAGGAAGGAAAAATTAAAGAACAGGTGTTACCTTTGCCTGGACCTCGGTCACAGAACGTATGATTGTAAGAGAACCATTTTCTGCTTTCATTGTAAAAGGACTAACAGTCATAATCGAGCACTTTGCCCGGAGAAGAAGGTATCAAAGTCTGAAAATGTCACAACACTTCATGTTAATGCCATTAGCTCCACAATATTGCAGACGGCAATAGTGGAAGCTCAGAGAGAAGGTGATGATTCTACAAAGAAAAATTGTCGAGTTTTGTTGGACTCCGGCAGCCAGCGAACATACATAACACAAGAGTTGGCATCTAAACTGGATCTTCCTATAGAGGAGGAGGACACTCTATCAGTTTTCACATTTGGCGCTAAAACTCCTCAAGTAATGAGAAGTCCAGTAGTTAAACTACAGTTGCAAACAAGAAAAATAACATCCTGTGCATAGAAGCAAACGTTGTCCCACACATATCACATGGAGTTCCTCATTCAGATATAAACATAGGCAAAGAAAAGGAAAATCTAATTCTATCCGATGACGGTTCACTGGCACCCAAAGTAGACGTTCTAATTGGAAACGATTTCTATTTCTCATTTATTCTTGGGAAGAAAATCCAACTGGAAAATAATTTGTTCTTGATCGAGTCTAAATTTGGCTACATTGTGTCTGGTAGGACCAAAACTAAGGAGATGGATACACTGTCTGTAATAACTTACTTTCAAGGAATAGAAAACAAACTGACTCCACCTGATCTTCCGTTATGTAATGAAAATATCAAATGTTTATGGGAACTAGAGTCCATTGGAATATGTGATTCACCAAAAACAACTAGAGACGAAGAAGTCATCAATCAGTTTAATGAAACCATAGAAATAGTAGATGATCGTTACACTGTCAGCTGGCCGTGGATTGAATATCCACCAGAACTGGAGACCAATTACGGTCTTGCAATAGGCAGACTAGTGAATTTACTAAAGAGGATGGATTCAGAAGCATTGAAATCATATGATATTACGTTACGAGAACAACTAGCAAAAGGGATTATAGAACAGGTACCCGACCAAGAAAAGGATCATGTTGAGGTAAATCATCCTATACATTACTTACCACATCATGGAGTAAGTAACCCTGGAAAACCTACGCGCATCGTATACGACGCATCAGCAAAAACAAAGAATAGTAAAAGCCTAAATGAGTGTTTACATTGTGGTCCACTTATGTTAGAAGACTTGACGGGAATGCTAATAAGATTCAGGTCACATCAAGTAGGAATAACAGCGGACTTAGAGAAGGCATTCTTACAAATTGCTCTGAACGAGAAAGACAAAGACGTAACTAGATTCTTATGGCTAAAGGATATAGAAAGAGCGGCTACTGATGATAATATTCTTCACTTACGCTTTTGTCGCGTTCCGTTTGGAGTGATATCAAGCCCATTCCTATTGAATGCTACGTTGAAGCATCATCTGCTGCGTTCCGACGAAGAAGTTCTAAAAAGAGTAGTGAACGACATATATGTGGACAATTTAGTGACGGGAACGGACTCCGTCCGGGAAGCAACTGAAATGTATGAGGCGTGCAAGCTCGCGTTCGAGGAAATTTCAATGAATCTTCGTGAATGGAGTTCGAACTCTGAACTATTCTTAAAGGAAATAAATCCTGCAGATGTTTGTCAAGACAGGAAAGTGAAAGTGCTAGGTTTGAATTGGTATACAGAAAAGGATACTATTAGTCTCAGGCCAAAACAAATTACAAAAGCTAGTACAAAAAGGGAAATATTAAAGGACATAGCATCATATCATCAGTGACCCGTGCGGATACGCTGCACCGGATCTACTACCAGCAAAACTCCTATTGCAAAACCTATGGATAGTCAAATTTAAATGGGATACACCTTTAACGGATGAGCTCACTAAAGAATGGCTGGCAATAAGAGAACAATTAGAAAAAACAAAACATATTATTTTACCCAGGAGATATTTTAGTCAAACGAGTAATGAAGACATTCAGTTACACGCTTTTACAGACGCATCGACTAAGGCATACGCAGCCGTTGTATACATTTCCAACGGAAAAGAGCTAAGTTTTGTGATAGGGAAATCAAGATTAGTACCCATCAAAGATCAAGACAATTTGAAGATTCCAAGGCTCGAATTACTAGGAGTTCTGATTGGTAGTAGACTGCTGATGTATGTAAACAAGTTTCTAGATCTCAGTCCAAAGAAGAACACTATTTGGTCAGATAGCCAAATAGTAATCGACTGGTACTATAGTAACAAACTATTATCACCATTCGTAGCTAGGAGGATAAATGAGATAAAGGGAAATGTAACAGCAACTATAAGATATGTACCAACATAGTTGAATCCAGCTTATGTAGCAACAAGACCTACGGATTCCGAGGAAACCAAAGCTAAATGGTTATCCGGACCAGACTTTTTGCTGAAAGATAGTAAAGAATGACCAAAGAGCAGAAGGAATGTAACATCTCTACTCGCAAAAGATGAGAGTGCATTGAATGCTGCACAATCTTCTGTGGATCAATAGTTTTCTTCCGTTGGGGAGGGTCTCACGAGTCTCACTGGTGAAGAATCAACGCTACATCAACAGAGACAACAATCCGATTCTAATCAAGGGTTAAGAAAGGATTCCACAGAGAGTTGTGAAGACGATACACTATCATACGTACAAAAAATAAAGAGAATTCAAGAAAAAGATTTTCCAGAGGAAGTAGAAGGTAAAGATACAAATCTAAAGAGAAACTTAATGCTTCAACACCCGAGCGGTTGCAGGCAACCGCATAACAATAGAATTTGCATTGTGTCTCGTTCACATACGCTTGAGGGATTAAATGTGTTTACTGACGTCGACGGTATTCTGCGTTGTAAAGGAAGGTTACAAAATGCTGAGTGGTCCTACGATAAAAGATATCCAATATTAATTCCGAAAGACTGTGAGTTCACTAACACAGTGATCCTAGAAACACATAAGAAGAATTATCATGTAGGTGTTAACCACACTCTAAGTCTGATAAGATTGTCATATTGGATTCCTCAAGGGAGAAGTCAAGTTAAGAAGATACTTAGAAAATGTCCAAGTTGTGTTAAACATGGAGGAGGTCCGTTTAAACTACCACCACCTCCTGCGCTTCCAAAGGAGAGAGTGAATTATAGTTCACCATTTACATATACCGGTATGGATTATTTGGGTCCTCTTCAAGTAAAATCAGATGATAAAATAGCAAAACGTTGGATATGTCTATTCACTTGTTTGGCAGTACGTGCAGTACACCTAGAAGTCGTTAGAGATCTTACCGCCGAAGAATGTTTATTAGCACTGCGGAGATTTATATCGTGCAGAGGCAGTCCAGCTAGAATAGTTTCAGATAACGCACTACAGTTCAAACTGACTGCAGAAGTATTATCCAGCAACTACTGCATCACTAACGAAATAGACTGGAAATTCATTCCGCAACTAGCTCCGTGGCACGGAGGATTTTATGAAAGACTAGTTGGACTAGTTAAACATTGTCTCAAGAGAACACTTACAAAAACCTTATTAAAGGATACTCAACTTAATACCATTATAAAGGAAATAGAGGCTGTAATAAACACAAGACCATTAACTTGTGTAGGATCCGATTTAGAAGATATTCTTAGACCTTCAGATTTTTTAACATTAAGCAAGAACATTGTGACTACACCATCAGATGTTGAATTTCCACAAGAAGGCACAGTGACGAAACAAAACCTGGTAGAAGGTTGAAAGATAGGACAGAATATGTTGAAAGAATATAGAAGAATGTTCGTAGACCAATATCTACCGAGTTGAAGAGAAAGATATCGTCATGCTCTAAAAGAACCAAGAGTGATTCAAAAGGAAATTCCTAAAGTGGGAGACATAGTGCAAATCAAAGGAGATACGAAGAACAGAGAAAACTTGAAAGTAGGGAAGATTACATCTCTGTTAAGGGGAGTCGACGGTCAATGCAGGGTGGCACGGATAAAAGTGAATGATACGGAATTCACACGTTCTATCGCTCATCTGTACCCATTGGAAGTTGATGATGAAGTACCTGAAAGAGAAAAGGTTGTGTTTGAATTTGAAAATGAAGACATAACACCAACATCGTATGACTTACCTCTGTTAGAAAGATTCGACACAATCATACCTACTGAAGATATTTCCACCGCTCCAAGACCTGATGAAGTAAACGTAGACAAACCTGAAACAGAAAAGAAACACATAAATACAACAGAAATAGAAAACCAAATACCTCATAACATACTTACCGCAGAAGAAGATATTCAGTCCATACACGATGAAAGTAATAACGAAGATAGCAATTCTGAAAACATTAATATAAATGAAAGAGCACAAACAGAAGAAGTGAAAGGTGTAAGATACGCGTCTATGAAAGCTCGTGAAAAAATTCGAGAGTGGACGCGTAGACTAATGGAGACTATGTAACTTCTGTCGTCGTCGGGAGTGTCGCGAAAGAAGGTATCGCGATGTTCCTAATAATCCAAATGTAAATATGTAAACTAAACCTAATGATAAATGTGAACTAAGCCTAACGATAAATGGCAACACTGAAACAGTGTAGGCAACCAAAGTACAGACAACTTGACACTTCCGCAAACCCACGCCTAGTAGAATGTCGGTATAGTGTGAACGCATGAAGATGAAAAGTATATCCAAACCAGTGTAATCGTGAGGAAGACGAGCCGGAGACTGTGGCAGTGCCGAGGACATTGCAGCTAATAACTTAATCTACTAAGATAGTTGTTTAAATAACTAGTAATACTATTGCGCACCGCATGCCCTAAATCATGGGCAAGATCCCTAAATCATGGGATGATGGTGATGGCCCCACCATAGCTGGAGGCTGCGTGTCAATGGCTAAATCTAAGAAGTGCCGACGAGCACTGGTGTCGACGGGCACGGAGAAAATGAAAGATGTATATCAGGAGGAAACGGAATGGAAACTGCGGGTTCCAGGTCCGTCTTCTCATTATTGAGTTTGTTAATGTAAATGATGTTAAGGCGCTGGAGGTGGGCCGTCCTGAGGTGACGGACATTCTCCAGGCGAGTTCATGCAACGCTGGTCGCGAGCCGGCCGGTCGTGCTCCAGCGTGTGAGATTCTATACTAAAAGGTGGCAATAGTATTTAGACAAAGTGATAATAATAATAACAAGAATGATAATGATGGCTGGGAGAGTCAAGATAAGTAAAGAATTTATTGAGGCTTCCAAAGGGAAGCATAAATTCATAGTTAAAACAGTATCGCGAACTTGTGTAATATTATAGGATGTACTTAGCCCAGGTTTAATGGTATATTACTATTTACAGGTGTGAAAGGAAATGAGATGAGGAGGGGAACGATACCAAATCATCCTAGACAGAGAATACACCGCACAGTGTTATCAGAGAAGGTTTGCCAAGTAAGTAGCTTCATTGTATCGCCCGGGGGGCCTTGTGTGCTAGATTCAGTAGAACGAAGCAACTTATCTTAATAGTAATTTGGTCTCATCTAAACATATAGAGTTAGTTAAATCTAGGATGCACACAGGGTCTGCACCCGCCGCGACACCAGGGACGTAGTTGAGCAGTAAAATAAATATTCCTATCGGAATAGTAATAGTAATATAAAATTAATATTCCTATCGGAATAGAAGGACAAGTAAAAGCTGTCAAACGAAACCGATTTAATGTCAGTAACTAACATAAGTAAGTAACATTTGTAGCTTTAAATGAGATAACCTTTTGATCAGGTGATTTATAACAATGTTCCTAAGTTAAATATAGTAGTTTACTGCATGATAAACAGTCGACACAAAATATTGAACATGCAGCTCTAGTGTAAAACTAAATGTTATTTCATTATACAAAATATTCGTCGATATACATTCCCTGTGTTATTCTGTCTTTATTTTTTACGTAAATTAACGTTTGTAGAATAGAATAATCAAACTGCGTACTTTAAATTTGAAGCGCATTGGTAAATATAAGTCGTATATTCAGAGGCTTCGATTTGGACTAATCTACCTGTTAAATGATTATTTGTTGTGGTTATGCCGATGTAATGCATAACAATCAATCACCGATCAAGTCACCATGTTTCAGACGCATTATTTCTCCAAAATATACACAACTTCACTTTTAAATATAAAAAATCAAATGCACGTAATTTTCAGCGAGCTTCTGCAACTGTTTGACATCTGACAAAAATGGTTCTACTACCCATCTCTTTTTATCACACAGTTTGCTGCTAGTGACATCTCGATTTTGTATGATCATGTTAAAAATATTTTTTGTATATTTCGACAATAAATATTAAAATTAATAACTTTCATTTATTGAAATGTTTATACACGTAATGTACGTATGTAGGTATAATATATAAAGAATTTATTTATAATACACATTAAAATAAAATACCTACACCTACCCTGAGTACGTCCCAACAATGTTGTGGTACATTAAATTCCTGCAAGTCCATAGACGACATTTCAAAGTCCTATAAGTCCAAGGTGAGACTTTTCAAACCCCGGTAAGTTTCGCTGGTAAATATCAAATGCCTGTAGGTAGGTCCAAACTTAATTCTTATTTTGTGACTAATTTAGTCGCTTATTTAGGTTTTTTTTCTAAAGAAATGTTTAAAATGAGTGTCTAGTAAAGCCTTAATATTTTAGCAATAAATTCATCACTTTTATGCTAATAATGATAATGAAACTGTCACGATTCCCGATCTTTGCTTAGCATGGACCTACGGGATTTTGATATTCATCGACTCATTTAATAGGTACCATATTTTGAAAAGTATAGGTAGTATAAAGCTAACGAATTCGTTTGTTTAAACGCGCTGAATTTTAAACAACTAATCTGATTTAAAAAAATAATGCTCATATTAGGTACGTACGACGCACACTCGCGCCAGGTGCTAGAGCCACCTCAAGAACCAGAACGATTGCTTTACACAATCGCACCTCGCGACAATCGCAGAATAGTTTGCACAACGCGTCTTTTCCTTGAAGTGACGCCCGTTTTCGTGAAGTGTGTGCAAACGATTTTCATCGTGCAAGTGGTTAGGCGGCAAAGGCCTCGATCGTACTAACCATGAAAACACGTACCTCCTACGTGTTTTGCAAAGAGTAAAGTATAGTAAGAGTGTCAAACCTATTATAGTAGGAATGTGTTTTGCGTTAAAACGTTCAAAGGGAAATGTACGCGGGCAACGCCGCATGGGGGCCGATAGAAACATAATATTTTAATAAAATTAATTATTGGGTTAATTCATCTGTTATAATAATAATCGCCCACTCCTACTGCCCGCACCCCATGCATACTGTCCGCAGAGGTTTTCGGCTGACAAAGACACCCTTAGCCGTGTCAATGGTACTGTGTTTCCACCGTCCATACCAACTCTTACTAATCTGTGGTTTCCACTTTCCAGCTTTATCTTCTTCTCCCATAGAGCCAAATCAACGGAATAGAGGCAGGTGGTTGGTTGGTACTACTTCTGTTTCCGGTTAACAAATGAAGTTGGCTAATTTGTAGAAGCACAGATTAGTAAGAGTGTGTATGGTATGGCACAGGCTAACAGCCAATCAAAAGCTAGACTGTGACTATTAAGTTTAGAAAGTCTATCTTTCCGCCAATAGATAGAGACTATTCTCCGCGGTTAACTTGCTTGGCCTTGAACAAAAAGTTATGCTCTTACCTAATCTGTGAAAAAGTTTGTTTGTTATCTACCTGCCAAAACAACTGAATGAAAATAACCTCGACGAACCCCCGTCATGACCGGTGCAAAACTGTGCTAAAATAAAAACTGGTGCGTCTGGAGCTGACTGATGCTTCATGCTATCAGTCCAAGCTCTCTCAGGTCCTCCTCACTCGCCTGTTAATCTTCAGCACATACCAAAGGATCAAAATGGGGGATGAAACTGAAAACACTCAAACACAAACACAGAATTCACAAGTGGAGTGGAGCCAGAATAACACTCCATCTTTTATACCAAATATTTGGGGAAGATTGTATTCAACGAAAGTAAACTTGAGTGGGAAACATTGTTGGAACACTGCAAATAACCCCGAATACCTTGGTAAGAAACTAATTTACCACACATTAGGATCCATGTTTTTCGAAAACCTGGTAGGTAGGTAAAATTCACTCGCTTTTGTTTCAGATCTCGTGCAGCCAGAATTTTGTTTGGGAAGAGCTCTAAATTGTACATTTCCAGTAAAACGGAATATGATCAAAGAAAATATTATTAAAAATGTTAGCAAACAACATTTTTCTATTAGAAGAGACCTGCTGTAAGTCTGCTGTAACCCCTTTAAAGAATTGGCACCAATGCTAATTATTCTGTTCAAAACCTTGTTCATATTTACCTATAATATAATGTAATTTTTAGTGAACCCCTTTGTCCAGCAATCATAACTGATTTGTCCTACAATGGAACTTTTGTCAATGGTGAGAAAATTGGGAAAGGAAATAGTCGGGTCTTAGATGATAGTGATGAAATAGCTATCACACATCCACTTGTAAAAGGTAATTAATTCTTAGACCACTTCCAAATTTGATTTATTGTTTCAATTCCTAAAAAGTATTCCTCCATATTTCAGTATTTGTGTTCAAGGACTTGTTAAAAAATGAACAAGATCAAGTGCCCAAAGAGATATCACAGAAATATTACATTTCAAGGACACTAGGCCAAGGAGCATGTGGCATAGTCAAGTTGGTATATGATAAGGTAATATAATTTCATAGCAGTTAATGTAAGTCCATAATTAACTGTTAGGCTGATGATTGTTATTAATAAATTATGTTACAGAAACAATGTACAAAACATGCAATGAAAATAATAAAGAAAAGCAGATTGACAAATGGACAGAAAAATAATCTCAATGATCCTGAAAAAATTATGAATGAGATTATTATTATGAAAGCTTTACGACATGTAAGTTTGTTATTTATTATCTTTAATTGTTGTTGTTATTAGCAGAATTTTTGTTGACCTTCTCTGTTTCAGCCATGTATTATCTCCACTGAAGAAGTATTTGATTCCAAAGATACAGTTTTCATTGTCCTGGAGCTGATGCAAGGAGGAGAACTCTTTGACAGGATTACAAAACAGGGCCACTTGTCGGAATCTCTAACACGGTTCCTTTTCCGGCAAATGGTACTTGCAGTCAAGTATCTTCACTCTCAAGGCATCACTCACAGAGACCTAAAGGTTTTTTTTTAACTTTCATTTAAGTTTCCTTATTTTGTTACTGCCAGCAAACTGCTTTAATAATTATTATTTTTTAGCCTGAGAATGTGCTATTGGAGAGTAAGCATGATGAGACCCTAGTCAAAATAACCGATTTTGGACTGAGCAAATTTGTTGGAGAGGATAGTTTCATGAAGACTATGTGCGGGACACCCCTTTATTTGGCACCAGAAGTTTTAAAGGCAAACGGACAGAAATGCTACGGCCCTGAAGTTGACGTTTGGAGCCTTGGGGTAATTTTCTTTGTGTGGTAAGAAAGACTCTCACACTAATTTATACTAACTTTGCATAATGCTCAATATTTGTATTATAATATACCAATGCTTTTTAGCCTTGTGGGATATCTACCTTTTTCAACTGAATACAAAGATCTGTCTTTGAGGGAACAAATCCTGAGTGGAAAATATTGTTTCTCCCCAACACACTGGAAAAATATTAGTTTGCAGGCCAAACTTCTAATGAAGAGAATGCTCACTGTGCAGGTTGATAGGCGAATTACACTTGACCAAATTCTAAACCATGCTTGGATGCAGGTAATAAAAGCAGTTTCCTACTCAATTACTGATTTTAGATATAGATATGCTACTTGCTACACTTTCACTTACATAAATACATTTATTTTCAGGATGCTGATGTTATCATAAGAGTTGAGAAAATGTTGTCACATGTCTCTCAAATAAAGAGTTTCAATCAATTAACAGTATCATCTACATCTGATGAAGAGAACTATAGCAACAACAATATTGACAGTGTCACCGTGATAAGGTTGGTGGCAACTGGAAAGCGTGCTTTAAGTGACTCATTCAGTTCATGTGAACCTTTACCAAAAAAATTAAGAGTAGCTTATCCCAAAAATGATGATACTAGCTCTGCAAATAGCTACTGTTCAGAAGAATTAATTTGACTAGTTATTCCAAACTAATTGTGATTACTTAGTCTAGTTTAAAATAGTTTTTTTTATTTTTATTTAGACTCTTGGCTTTGGCTAAACCCAAACCCACGATCACAATTAATTATTAAGAAAATGCACTAAACGGTGTCCACTAAAAAAGTACATTTACATACATCTAATCACCCATGTATGTACGACGCGGCGCCAGCCATAGTTCTAGTGCTATTTCAATGGGACTAATTATGATATTATGACTACGGAAAAACTGCTATTGACATAAGTTTTTAATTATTTCAAGTACTTAATTAGTAATGGTAATATTACTGTTTTCATAATTGTCAGAAAAATAGTGCCATATCAATTCTGGTTTCTCTTACATAGGGTACCTACTTCAGTTTTTAAAAATGTTTGAACTGTTCTTAATACTCTTTTAAGCACTCCATGTTCCAGACTTGTATTAGAATCAAAGTTATTATGTTAGTCTTATGAGATATTGTTACCTGATTATTGCCTAACTAAAGTATTAATTAATTAGTTGGTTTTATGGCCTTGTCTTAAATTTCTGAAACACTTTAAATATTGATTATGCAAGCAATGTGATAATTGTGAATTTTATAAATGTTTCAGAACTGTTATTATTATACTATGTTGTTGAATTGTTGATTAATGTAAGTGAATAGCTAAGTAGTAGTCATCAATAGATGACATAAACTTGCATACCTCAATAATTATTGTAAGATTACATTGAAACCCACCGCTTATAATTTTAACTCAGTTTAAAAATTAAGCTGTTTAATTTAAGATTCATATTTGTTAAAACTAAAATGATTAAAGTTCAATAAATAGAACAAATTCAATATTAAAATAAATTATATTTCTTTCAATTCCTTGACACTATACACAATATGTACAAAACAATTGTAATTTATGTTAAAATATTCTAGGCAAACATAAGATAGTTCAGTCTTGACTCATATTCCATACAGTTTAACAATCTACAATAAATATAAAAAGGTGTACGCAATTGTTGCAACTAATTAGGTACAGAAAGATTTTAAAGTTGCTGCTTTTACTTACAAATTTGTTAGTTACAATAACACAACATAAATATTACTATTATATCGATTGAATAAATCAGTCGTCCATCATGTATGATTTCGCTTTAAAAAAAAACAATGTTGTATGCACAGCAATTTAACATTTATTATATCCCCGCGACTGCGTTCGCACGATTTCAGTTTGGAGGGAAGGGATCCCCTCCCGCTGCAGCGTGATGTTAGTAGCCTAAAGCCTTTCCCGAAAAATAAACTATCCAACAACAATATTTTTTCTAATCGGTCCAGTAGTTCCTGAGATTAGCGCGTTCGAACAAATAAACTCTTCCGCTTTATAATATTAAATGTAGATTTTTATAAAGTTAGGAACCACTGCCAAAAAGGAGTTCAAGTAATTTCTGTTAAACTGTATAAATATCTCTTTCTCAAATGGTATTCTAGGAAGATAAAATATTTTAATTGAATTAAAAATTACATAAAATAAATCATTAAATAGTGATAAATTAAAATAAAAAAATGATCTTGATATAAAAATTTGAAACAAAATACAGCAGTAGCAAAATCCTGGATGAGCCATATTCGTTTACTGCTGCCTAAGTAGCTAGTAGCTAAATATTATGTAAGAAAATAATATAATTTTAGGCACTTCTTAACTAATAGGTAACAGTAGGACTGTGATGCCTAGTTCCTAAACCCATAATTTAAATTAATGCTATCTCACACAATCACCACCTTTCATCTTATAACCCGCCCGATTCGCACATATCTTTTCATATCAGTCTTCTTTTATTAATTCACAATAATTGCTAGGTATAACCAGCGTGTTCCCATTTCGCAATAACATGGTTGTTCATTATCTGATCAATAATGGTTTGAATGGGGAACATGTCTGTCATAGTTACTTGACTGAAACATCAGATTCTTTCCGCGAAGTTCGTGGACATTTCTGTAGATCCAAGACGACACAAGTACTTGATAATAAGAAAAACTTTAATCACTGATGGCGTTGTCTTCTTGGGCTGAGCTATGCGACGGTTCGGCGGTTTGTGCCTCCGCTTCTGTAAAGAAAGAAAAATGGTTAAATATTCAGTAAACACAAATTTTATCCGTGCACGCATATCAAGCTAAGCTAGCTACTCACCTACAGACTAAATAACTTTTGCGAACGAAACTGAAACAAGGTGAATTCAATTTCAAGAAAACATTGAGAAGATAGTTAACTTGTCTATTCTATTCAAATACAAAAGTGAAATATAACTTTTATTATCTTCATGTTAAAAAGGATTACAGAAGTTAATAAAGATAAAAATAATGTAGAGTTTTAGTTAAACAAAACAAACATATAATTCAACGTAAATATTTCTTCAAGCTACTACAAGCATGTTACATTCAAATTTACTACGAATAGTTCACACTAAAAGAAAAAAAAGGCTTACCGGCTATAGCTCGGTCGACTCTAAGCTTATCTCTGACGATGTAGATCGCGGTGAGCAGGAAGAATATCCCGCCTATGACTTCTACGAAACAGGTGGTGAACAGCGCGTACTGTAACGCTCTGAACTGCACACTTTCAGACGGCGGCTCTAAGATATCGCTCGATAGTGATCTTTTGAGGCTCTCCGATATCTGAAATTAAGTATTTCAACTCATTATTATATCGCTATTAGGAGGTTTACGGCCTGTTTCACATTTTCCTTATAAGTTCGGATTAGCGTTATCTGTCCAATTCTTTATACGAGATGACGTTCCATATTTGAATTATTCGTTGGTTAGTGCTTATTTGACGATGGTGAAATAGACTCTTAGTCTTTTCAAGTAAATCCACCAATACAACATACATATTAAAATGTAACTTGTACAAATAAATATAAACTTTCAAACAATATTACGGGAATGGTATATTAATTAAGTTCTAATTTAGTTAAAACGTACGGACAAGGGTAATGTTAATTTCTTCATTTCAAATTGGACAATGACTCCATCCATATAAGTTTTTTCGTCACTGATGGTTAAATGTCAGTTGTTATTGTTTATCAAAGCAAGTCAAGTACTCACCACACCAACCAAATATGGACTTCCAGCATCCCCTAGCATGTGCGATATAAGAATCTGGAAAGCTTCCGCGGTGGAGCGTCGCGGTGGGACAACAACGTACTGAAAGATATTAAATTTTTATTAGTAAACAGTCTGAAATAAAGTTTAAAATAAACAACTACACCATAAAACCTCAAATAAGCTAAAACTAGTTTTTTTCTCGCAGATTTTAGTAGTTCTAGCTTAGTGTGACTTCAATAAAATATAAGTAAAAATTACTTATATCAGATGTTGAAGATCACACACGAACACTACGGCAATGAGGAAAAAAGAAGTCCCAATAAAGATACAATCGAGAGAAAATCAATTTTCATTTTGTAGTTTTAAATTTTGGCGCGCTTGATTCGCACTAACGCCATCTGTATAAACATTTGCATATCATTTCCTCTATCGCGAAAGCTCTACTATTTACTAAGCTTATTCATTACACAACGCACTACGAGTGTATGCCAATAGATGTCGCTACTAAAAAGATATTGAATTCAGTCCTCGACCCGAGTTTCGCAACTCATTCTGTTTTATGAGAGTAGAGTAATAGTAGGTATTCCAATGAGAAAAAGAGAGAAACATACTAATCATATGACAGGTTACATCATACACACTAGGCAATAGTGAGCCATAAATATGCGCTAATGAGTGACTGAATTCAATCGATGTGAACGAAGCGAAAAACAAAACACTACAGCCATGCTACGACCATGCACCAAAGACACCACCAAAGCGGAATGCAACAGAAAATACAGGCTGAAATTTTAATCAGTACCGAAATTTTGTATAAAAACTCCACTGATGAATATTAACAACTTTTACTATGGGGGAAATTGTAATGTCGAGAAAAAAAATCTGCTGTTCCATCCATTTTTGACCGAGCGCCAATTGAACTTTTGTATCGAACAGCTGTTTTTTTTTCGATTTCACTATTGCCGCCATAATAAAAGTTGTTCATATTCATCAGTGGAGTCTTTACACAAAATTTCGGTACTGTCTAAAATTTCACAGAAGTTGCACAGAACTTCCAAAGGGATTCGAAAGGCGTCTCTTACCAGCGACATATCGGCCACTATTGCCCAGTTGAGATTCAAAGCGACTTCGCCAACGAACATGAGCACGAATGTGGCGTAGAAGCTTCCGTCGGCGAGCATGAGGCCGCCGAGCATCGCTGGCGCGGAGATCAGCAGGCCCGCGCCGCAGATGACTGGGTGCGCGCGCGGGAAGCGCCTCACGAGCGTCGTGCCGAGCAGCGCGCCGAGCGGCACGCCGAGCAGCCCCGACAGCATCGTGATCACGCCGAACACTAGCGACACCCTTCGTGCAAGACGCAACACTCAACTGACTGCCGGGATCGCGGGGGATGCGAACACGGGGCGGCGCGCGGTAATGCTAGTTTTGTAAGTCTACTTGTAGCCTACCAAAACGCAAGGAATCATTTCGATAGGATACGGAACACTACGTAGCTTTCGTAGACAACTTTTGTTAAAGCATTTGCAAGATAAAGTACGAAAAATGTGACATACCAAGTCTCGCACTTGTTTTAAAGTGAAATTAAATACTCTTTAACTTTTTTTCTGTGACTATTTGTAAAAAAATATTTTATTATTCATATATGTTTGAAATGAAACTTATTTAACTGTAAATAAATAATATTTACTATTTTAGTATAAATGATCATGATTTATTTCAAATTCAGATTTAGGAACATTTATTTCTCACAAGAATAATTCGTGATACAATAAAATGAAATCTACGAAAGCAACCGCAGCTTATGGAAGGATTCCGAAGCCTACCGGAATGCTAATGCATTTTTTGGTAGGATACATTGGACTTACAACTCTAGCTGAAGCATAGCCAGAGGTTAAGGAGCAAAGACTTTTCGATTACTTAAACAGATTGAAATACTTTACAATTGTACATAATTACCAATCACCACGATCAGACGTAAAAAGGGTATAAAAGATAATAACAGATAAATAAAGTCCGTTTTTCATTGCTAGGTGAATATTGTAACTTTTCAAATACTCGTAATATCAATGAAATAAATCTATTACTTTTAAAAATCTCTTAGAGTTCAACAATGAATTACCTACCTTTATAGGTAGTGAGTTTTATGTTCATCTTATTTTTAAATGAATCATTTCATTAAAAGGGAATGATAAATTTGTTTACAATAATCGACAAGCTGGACTTTATCTACCTACCTGTTTTGTATTTTTATCTTACTCTGGCTTGCTTTATACGCAATTTCTCCGCCCCGGTTTTGTCGCTTGCCTCGCGATTGCATGCATTCGCTCGCATAATTGCGACCGAATCCATTCCCTCACATTTTGTTAATTAATAATAAATAAAAATATATAATTTTATAAAGTTTTTTTGTTGTTTGAATCATCCCAATCGCGAATAGACGTTCGCTTCATGCGCGATGCAATAATGCGATAAAATAAATAAATAAATACTATATTAAATGTTTCGTTCTGTAAGTAATAAGCGGCATTCTCTACATGGCAGCACGGTGAGATGATTTCATGTAAATGGAACATGACACATTATGTAAATTAGCTTCGTGCATTCTCTTGTTATTCTCATTGGAACACGTAATTTTGTATGTTGTAAGTATGGAGATAGATATGCGACTCGGGCCGATGGACGACTTCTGTTTGTGCTCGCATGAGAATCGCGTCATTATGAATACGAAATTTTCTTCATTTAAAACATATAGGTACCGTTAAAGAAACTACGACTATTTTTACTGACTAGTAATTGTTAAAAAAAAATGATTCCGACCTATTGAATCTCGTAATTACATTATGATTACAAAAATTTAACTTAATTCTCAATAACGTAATCAAAGACGTTTACACCGACGCGATTCTCACGCGCGCCATCAACAGAAAGCGCTCACCAGCACTATGTCCGCGACGATCGACCACGTCAGGTTGAGCGTGATCATGCCGAGGAACATGAGACAGTAGGTGGTCGCGACGTGCGCGCTCACCGCCACGAGCGCGCCGAACACGAGCGGCGCCGACGCGAGGAGCGCGAACCCGCAGATGAGCGGGTCGCAGCCGTCGTACGCGGCCCGCAGCCGCTGCGCCAGCCACGAGCCGAGCGGCACGCCCGTCGCGCCCGCGAACATACACACCAGCCCGAACTTGTACGACACGCTGGCGCGCGGAACAACACGCTTGTTAGCAACACTGACGAGAGAGCACTGATAGTCTAAGGGACGGTATGCGTGTCTGTACCTAACTGTCTAAATACTCCATCAAATTTGACTTACTTTTAGGTCATTCCAAAAATAGCATTCGACGCTTGTTATTTTAGAACTATTCCTATACCGAGAGACTACATCTATCATGCTCCGACTTCAAAGACAGTTGCTTGAAGGCGGTAAACAATTTTTAAATATTATTTTATCTATTTGATCGGATCTTGAAAAGTGCAGCCAGTGCAGGCAGATACCAATTAAAATAGGGACGGCACTTGAAAACATCGCTATCGTCGTACGCGGCCCGCAGCCGCTGCGCCAGCCACGAGCCGAGCGGCACGCCCGTCGCGCCCGCGAACATACACACCAGCCCGAACTTGCACGACACGCTGGCGCGCGGAACAACACGCTTGTTAGCAACACTGACGAGAAAGCACTGATAGTTTAAGGGACGGTACGCGTGTATGTAACTGACTATGTATGTAACTGTTTAATACTCCATTAAATTGAAATTACATTATGGTCATTCAAAAAATAGCATTCGACGCTTGTTGTTATTTCAGAACTATTGAAGACATTAAAATGCGGACAGTCACACTATTTTTTACAAGCTTTTATTTTAACTTGCAATGTAGGTACGTATGTCCGGGTGGAGTCTTGCAAATTAATTTTGTTCTTCAACCGATTGAGCTAAAATTTTGTATACACGCTTAGTTTAAATGACAATGCATGGATATGAGATGTCATTCTAAATCCAATACGGCGGTTACCAAACAAAACATTAACTAATAAATAAACTGTCATTTGTTTTAGAAAAAAACAAGCTTTTATTTCAGCGATTTAAAAAGTCGAAAATACTTTTATTTTATTAACATCTATGTACCTTTTCCTAGTCTCTTAGAAAATAGGCAAATAAATATCGGGACATTTTTTTTTCAGCTTTCCCAAAATTAAATTGTGTAATAAATAGGTACATGGTACCTTCTTAATTTATTGGTTTCATTTAATTTAAAGTTTATTTTCGTCGTTTTACATAATATTATACAACTCATATAAATAAGTTTATTTAAAAAAAATACAGGCATTTTTTATTAATCAATAGACTGATGTGA
Organism: Pyrausta purpuralis; assembly: GCA_963924145.1. Classification (NCBI taxonomy): domain Eukaryota; kingdom Metazoa; phylum Arthropoda; class Insecta; order Lepidoptera; family Crambidae; genus Pyrausta; species Pyrausta purpuralis. Next base: position 14,615,596 of record OZ001651.1, on the reverse strand, counting down.
AATCATGCCGTAGCTGCGTATGTCGAATGAATTCAATCCAGCTTTAGCTAACCCTCCAAAATTATTAGTTATTCCAATATCGCATCCGATGTCCCTCAAACTATCAGGCTGATCTCCAAGTCGGTCAAGCTACATAAAAGTTTACACATAAGATACGTTATTCCATCCATTGCTATCTATAACGTGTGTTTCGAATTTATTTCATCAAACTTGTGGCTGCCATCAAACCTTTTACTCTAACTACTGGAGTGATTAATACGATTTATCTACTCTAATTACTATGAGTACTTACCTAGTCGATTAATTCAATTCAATGCATGCGTAGTTAGGAGAATGCCTGATTATATTGTTTGTTTATTCATTAATGTTGTGTATGCGTGCCTATTTATCATCGTTACTGCCCTTGATCGATACAAGTCCCTTTATTTAAAGAAAAAAAAGTCTAAAGTTGCAACATCATTACAGTGGGGGCGCTATCAGATTATTGTTAATGGTCTTTATTATATTTCCCTCGTGTTTTTTATTCAGCTCACCTTTCTAAAGACATGTCGACGCCGTCCTGCAGTTTGAGCCCCAGGTATATGAACTGGGGTCCCCACCACGCGAGTGCACCAGTCACGAAAGCGACGCACGTGAACGCCAGAGTCGACAACATAAATGACGGACTGGAAATAAAGGAAGATCAAATAATGAAAACATTCGATTTATGAATCAACAAGCCTTATTGACCTGTGTTTTAGCAAGGGCGAATTTAAAAAGATATAGCAAGGTAATCAAAAGTGCCGTTCCTCTTTCGTTCTATTTATAATTACGCATTAGCATATTAGTTAGGAGAACAAATTAATTTGGAATAGGAGCATGATAAGTGTAGACTCTTGGTATAGGAAGCTTAACATTATGCACTGACTCCAAATGAATTTGTTTCTCCTAAGTAGATGGCTAATGCGTTATTTTAAGCTTTTTATTTTGTTTTTTGAAGGCGTTTTAATTTTTTGAATTATTTTTTTATTGAACGATTTTTAGTTATTTACCCATATCTCAAAAACTACTGGACCGATTTTTATAAAATCTAGTCTAAGTTGAAATATACCCTAATCAAACTATTTTTTTTATCTCGCTATGACTTGTTTTCGTGAAATACGTGGACAAACACTAAATATACAAACATACATACAAAATTTTGCACACGTGTTCGGAAGCTTTTTTATATCAACATACTCAAATATTACCAAATTACAACAATTTCACAAACAAAAACATTTAATTGATTACTTCCTTTATGAAGTCGGTAGAAATAAAAAATATTTTGGACACCGATCACATACATCTTTGACATAATTATCCAAAAATACACTATTTGGTATTCAATAAATCAACTTATGAAATAACTACAAGGACTTTTACATACATTGTATGTAACAAGTAGGCGGTGAGGTACGCGCGAGTGAATCTAATTAAAGAGTAATTGGAAATAGAAGCACTTATAATGCCGAACAGTTTGAATTATAATGTAATTGAATTGACTACATTGTTTTTAGTTTTAACCTAGCTCTTAATACGGACGAGAACTCATAATACTAAATACTGAGGCATTCTATGCAGTCGTAACACAGACGCTTTTGCATCAAATATTTTCTGATGCGTTGGCACAGACTCTAATAATACATTTCACCAAAAACCTTGGGGGAAGTTCGTATAATATGACCGAAGAGTCACCGGCCAAGAAAATGCCACTACGTAGTGGATTTAAAAGGTTTGACTGCAATCTGTGTTACGGTATTCTAGCCATGTTTTAAAGAAAACGCGTGGGCGTCTTAAGTGAATCACACTGAGTTTATCAGTCTACTTGCCAAACTTTAACTGTACATACTGTATCGATTGAAGATTTAGGTTGCAATTTTACTTTGTAGGTTACACTATTTTGAAAATAAATACGGTTGTCGACAGTTTAAGGTAGCAAATAATAATAAATAAGAAGTACTTAGGTAAGTTAGTTTCCAATACCAACTAGTGTTTGATGTTATTTATTGAACCGTTACTTTACGTATAGATTTAGAAGAACTTTTTACGGAAAGATTCAATTTATTCATTGAATCCGTCTTGCTCCAATGGCTATTTATAAGTGTCGGAACTGTGGCGTTCATTCGCACCATTGTTTCGACACCATAGTCAAAATATGCGACTAGGCGGTCGTATTACTTCTTACAAGGACCATAGTTTAACACAAAGGTCATTAGCTTTTTTTGAAATTTCACCTTAAACGTTTCCCTATTTCAACATACAGATAGCAGCGATAAAATTGAATGGTAAATTAAATAACAACTTACTTTTTTATGATCGCTTTCAAGTCGTCAGTGTACGAAGTCGGTTTCATATGGCTGTCCTCGGCGGCGCCGCGTTCTGGGTCTCGCATCACGAAGAGTATCAGCGTCACCGCGATGGCGCCCAGGAATGGCGTCACGCGGAGCCCTACGCGCCAGTTGCCGGCTGCCGCGCCCGCTTCTGATCCCGCTATGTAACCCATTCCACTGAAGAAAAAAAAGTTTAACGCTTAAAATAAAAACCATTCATTCCTGTACATAGACTCACTAGGAGCACTTATACACGTCCCAACATAGTCATCATCATCAAAGGACGTCCACTGCTTTCCACAGCGACCGATTTCTAGCGGTCTGCATCCAGGTTTGATCCCCGCGATCTTTTTAAGGTCGTCTGTCCATCTTAATGGTGGACGTCCTACGCTATGAACTATTTACATAGTTTATTTTGAATATTTAAAAAGGTATTCCATCAAGCAGCGGCGGCCTAAGGGGGTGGCGAACTGTGCAATCGCCCAGGGCCTCGCTCTTGGAGGGGCCTCGCGCAATAACCCAAGCTCATATTTTTAAAAAAAACTAGCTTAAATTAAAAATAAATTAACTTTAATTCTTATTTATTAAGAAAATTTACTTTATAGATTTAGTAAAGTAAATAGCTCTAATTGATCCCGTGCTGAGACTTCACCTTAAACAAGTAAGTAAAAGATAAGACGGTAAATGACCGTTATATCGGAAAAAATATTCAAAATGAACTTATACAAGTAATGGAAAATCAAGTGAAGATCAATATAGTCGAAAAAGTTATACATAATAAATATTACTCGATTATTCATTATTGTACTCGGGACGTTTCCCGTGTTTAGAAACTTCCAATTGTTATAGAAAGTATAAAAAAAACGTTTTTTTTATACAAAACAGTTGAAATCGAAGGACATTTAATAGGTTTCTTAGCCGTCGAAAAAACCACGGCTGAAAGTTTGAATCATTATATAATTACAGAATTAGAGCTGTTAGGTATATCATTGCAAAAATATAGAGGCCAAGGATATGGTAATGGTGCCAATATGCGTGGTGAAAAAAGTGGTGTCTGAAACGCATTCTTGAAATTAATTCCACTTGCTTATTTTTTTCTTGGTGGGTGTCATTGCTAGAATCTCATCCTAGGAGATGCAAAGGTTGTACACACGGTTTGCCGGTTCAAGTCAGATGTGGGCTATTTTAAACGCTCATGTGAAATCGTTATCGCTGGAACCACTTTTTGAAACGAGATGGAAGTGCAGCAGGGTAGTCTTGGTAACGGCCGTTAAATACCAATTAAGGAATATATGTGATGTTTTAAAGGATTTAGCAGAAAATACAACAGATTGTCAGTAAGTCAGTGAATGCCATGCTATAAAGTCCGTTTGTATTTGCTAGTCAAATATTGATGACGTAAAAAAGGCCTAATTGATTATGAAGGGGAAGATGATGCTCCTGAATTAAATGCGGAAGAGATTTTCGAAATAATCAATTTTTATGTCATTGTCGACACTGCGCGCAAGCTGCTGCCCTAGGTTTGAGGCATCAGGCAGGCAGGCAACATGAGAGCATATTTGGTTTCATGTATAATATAAAAAGATTACAGGAAATTAGTGATAGTGAACTTTTAAAGCAATGCAGCGACTTGCGAATATCTATGACAGTAGGAGAATCATGTGATATATTGATGGACATGAATTATACGAAGAACTAAATATGTTCATCCGCGTGTTTGAAGGAATCGACGACATTGTCTCAGTGCTGAAATACATAATAGAAAATAAAGTAACTGAACTTTATCCCACTATCGAAATAGTCCTGAGAATTATTGCCACCACACCTGTAACAGTTGCGTCTGCTGAAAGGAGTTTTTCGAGGCTTAAATTTAATAAAACATTTTTGGGGTATTCGATGACACAAGATCGGCTTTTATCCCTTGCTTTTCTTTTAATCGAAAATGACGTTGTTCATTAGTTAGATAATTGTACTTTTATTTATAAAAAAGTCTTAAGAAAAGTCACAAACATCAGTTTGAAATTTTATTAACTCTATATTTGTTTTATATATAAAATATTTTAAATAAAAAATATTTTAATATTCAAATTTTATTCATTTGTATAACTTAAGCATTTCTCCTGAAACATGTCATTTTCCTAAATCAATTAGCCAGACCTACTCTTTCGCAACACATAATTTTCACGCAGGACAAAGGGCCTCGCATAGACCTGCCGCTCGTGGCCTCGCAATGGGTAAGGACGCCGCTGCCATCAAGCTTGATGTTGGTGGAATTTATCATGCATTATTATTCTTGTTTTTGTAACTAAGTCTTCTATAGTGTCGAGGAATCACTGACCTTGAATATACAGTTTTTACTAGTTTCAATGTCAGGGACAAACTCTTTTCGATTCAACATATTGTATGTATTACCCTCCTAAGTATGTAATACTAAACAAACAACTGTAATCATTATTGGGTTTTAAATAAAGTTACTACCCTTCTATAAATTGTCAATATTAATATTGAGCACCCAAAATATTAGTTACCGAGCAACTTTTGCTACAGGAAATGTTGCTCTATTGTTTTGGTAAATGAGGCAAGTATATTAATACATCGTTACCTGATAATAATTTATTAATGAATTAGTTAGGTTATAAATTATTTATATTTCACTTGGCAGGAAGGAAAACTATTTTAATTAACCAGCTCTATAGATGTTACAATTAATGAATGAATGACTATGAACTATGAACTGTTCGGTATGTATTTACCTATTAGTACAAAATACAATAAGCAGGAAAAAATGAATTATTTTGGGTCTGTTGCAAACAATGATTATTGAATTTGACGACCTGTCTGGTGTAGTGGTCGAGAAATCGCCTACTACGCAGCGGGTTGCGGGTTCGATCCTCGCACAATACAAACATTTGTGTGCATGAACATGTCTGTTTATATTGGTCTGGGTGTTTTCTATGTATATCATCATGTATGTATTTACAAACAAAAAGTATTTAAGTATTATATCCGTTATCTGGCACCCATAACACAAGCTTTGAGTAGCTTACTTTGGGATGTGTGGGAATGTCCAAAGGATATTTATTTATTTAATTTGAATTTTGAATTGAATTTGAATTGAAATCATTTATTTCAGAAACAGTTTCCATACATTCCTAACCTAATACCATTATACGTAAATAAAATAAAATGAAATAAATTAATATATTTTTACCTTCCCACTGGTATCGCGAAATAGAAGAACGCAAGCATCTTGGAGCGCACATTCCCGACGAACAGATCGCTGATGATAGTGGGCGCAATGGTGCTGTACGACGCCTCGCCGATGCCCACCAGCCCGCGGAATACCGCGAACCATACGTAGTTCTGAAGAAAATATATATATCGTCACTTGTCCGCTGCATTAACCGTTTCATGCATTAACTCTTGAGTTAAACATCAATATTTCAGTGAATATGCTTTAGTGCAATGCTAGCCCTATTTATTACCTTACTGATATGTCTGTCTGATTATTGAATAAATATTATACCAAATGATTAACATAAGGTAAACTTCGTAACATAAAGTTAAAACTCTGTTCTGTGATTCGAAAGGCAGAAAAGTTATGAACACATTATAATGAGCTGCCATATAATTTTACAGAATTTGTTAACTTCATTAACAAATTCCAATAGATGAGTAAGTTAAAATTGCTCATCGCTTTGCTAGACAGTATAAACGACAAGCTCATTACTATAGTTTTATCAGTTTTTGCATCTTTTATCATTGGAATTTTTGTTTCAATTCTATCAACTTAACAAAAGAGTGGAGAAACCACTCATTACGCATTGCCCAAAAACTCATAATGGCTAATGGACAACAAAGGCATTTGACTTGGGCCTGGTATGAAACTTGGAAGTATTTTTGGCAAAACACCAAACAACCAATCCGAATGGTGGAAAGTTCATTTCTTTATCAGTAACTTAATGAACGTAATTAACCATTACCGTGAGAAAAGAGCCAAGTAAGGTTGTGAGGCACCACAGCCCGACGCCAGACGCCATGATGAGGCGCCGCGAGTATCGGTCGCCGAGGTAGCCGAACATCGGCGCGAACACCATGTAGGCCACCACGAACACCGTCTGCAGGAGCCCCGCGTAGTCATCGCCGATGTTGAATTCTTTCTTCACATCGCCTAACACTCCTGAAATGTGTAATCAGTATTATTTCCATTTCAATAAGATGAACATTTTTTTCAAAAATGTTGAAAATTACAAATTATTTATCTTAGAAATAGACAGAATCACGGAATTCATATTACCAAATAATAAAAAAATAACCACAATGAATCGTATGTCTTGTATATGTCGTCTTCATTGTATTGTGTCGTTTATCTTTGCTAATGTTGTGTATACTTGGAAGGTTATTATTATTGGTTAATTCATAAGTGTGTATATAACTACACAAAAACCATTAGTGAAAATTAAAGCTAGTTAATATTGTTCTCAGATATTGTATTAACAAGGACAGCTTGACCAGACGTGAGTGCGTTTATTTAATTTTTCATTGTTATGATTTCTATAAGGGTATAATGATGATCATTATTTGAAAATACAGCAATTTGCGTTATTAATTTAACACCTTGTTTATAGGCAATTAGAGTGAACGTGTGTATGATACACGTAATTAATGAGGTTTAGTATGTGAAAAGCACATGCAATATAAAAGGAATATCATTCCGTTGGATAGGCGGTATACAAGAATACATAACGCGGTCAAACTCCAATGTCATTTTTAATAACACCTTTTTCATAGCAAATGACGCTACGGCGTGCGTGAGCAATATAATGACTTGAAGATATTATTGAAAACGTATAATTTTACAGTTTTAGAACAGAATAACTTAAAGAGAAGTAGGCACTATAAGGCTTACTCAGGACCACGAAAAGAGGGCCGAAAAATGCTGAATTACGGTCTTAGTAAGAGGATACGTACTGAAAGAGATAAACTCGGTGTGTTGAAGAATATTCTTATTTCATAACAAAGTTACTAATTATACAATAATCAATGAAGTAAGTAAAATTACGCGGGACAATTCCACAACAACCCAACTAATGTCAAACACAATCAATCGGACAGGTCTAGTGCTGTCCATAAGTCCTAGTGTTGTCTTTCATACGAGGGTCAAACTGAAAGTTCTTAGAACTGGCCACTTATAAACAATATAATAAAAAAAATATTCTAAAATTTGAAAATAGAACTCTTTGCCAATATTACTGAGTATATATTTCATTCATTTGTCATTTGTTTTACGATTTGGCGGCAAATTGAAAATTGTCTGTGTCACGTCAACATGAATTTAACACGAGAAAATTTTCGTGCAATGATTTTTTATGACTTTCGATGTCATTTAAGTCAACAAGAAAGTTTTGATAGACTACGATTGGCCTTTCACGATGAAGCCCCATCTCGTGCGACTGTTTACAACTGGTTTAATGAGTTTAAACGTGGTCACACTAATCTCACTGATGATGTACGTGAGGGACGGCCTTCTACGGCGACGACTGAAAATAACATCTGTGTTGTGCGGCGTATGATAGAGACTGACAAAAGAGTGACCTATCAGCAGATTCGGACAAGCTTAGGCATCGGTATGAGTCAAGTGCACAAAATCCTCCACGAACATTTAGCGGTCAGGAAGCTTTGCGCCCGGTGGATACCTCATAATTTGACTAAGGCTCAAAAACTCCATCGTGTGGATTGGTGCTGTAAAATGATTGAAAGATTTAACGGAGGTGACTCAAATGCTGTGTTCGACATACTAACAGGTGACGAAAGCTGGATTTACTGTTATGATCCTGAAACCAAAAGACAATCTGCTCAGTGGGTGTTTCCTTTCGAGGAGTTGCCAACTAAAGTGAAGAGAGATCGAAGTGCGGGAAAAAAAATGGTGGCCTCGTTCTTTGGAAGGATAGGTCATTTCGCAACAATTGTGTTAGAGGATCAAAAAACAGTTTCTGCAGAATGGTACACTACCAATTGTTTGCCACTTGTCTTGGAAAAAGTTCGAGAGAAACGACCTCGCAGTAGGATCCTCCTTCACCACGACAACGCCTCGTCGCACACCGCCAAGCAAACGATCGACTATTTGGCGACATCAAACGTTGAATTACTGGGTCACCCGCCGTATAGCCCCGACCTCGCGCCTTGTGATTTTTATTTATTTCCAAAAATTAAAGAAAAACTTAAAGGAAAGCGGTTTATGAATGCTGAAGAAGCGGTGGCTGCGTATCGCGATGCTATTGAAGAGACCCCTAAGGACGAGTGGGCAAAGTGCTTTTCCCAGTGGTTCCATCGCATGCAGCGGTGTATTGACGTCAATGGACAATATTTTGAAAAGATATAATAAAACTAATAACTGGCTAATGTAATCAGTTTTTGATTTTCTAAGAACTTTCAGTTTGACCTTCGTAGTACATAATGCCACAATCAATTATCCGTCTTAACAGTACCTACATGGAAAGATAAAAATACGTTGACTAGCGAATATCATAAATAAACATGACGGAAAGGGTGCGGTGGTTCGCAAATAGCAATAAGTAGGTAATGTCCGATAATGTAAAGTAAACAGCAAACTGAACTCTTGCATGATAGAGACGAAATGGAGACCAATATACAATAATTGCTAAAGGATAAGTATTTAACAAAACTACCTCCTCTTACCTATCTCATTCACAAACTCACGTCTCCTCTAAATAATACAGTCCCCTTAGAGATCCTGCATTATTACTTTGACACCTCAATAAATCACTTCTTTTATTATTTAACCCCTATTGTTTGCTCCCACCGTTTTGTAGATGCCCCATGCCATGCATGAGTATTATTTTTTGTCGTTTTAATATTTTTATTACCTTTTGTAAATAAGAAAAGTGATTTCATTTTAATACATTTTATTAACATTTCTTTTTCAATCAAAGTTCTTATGTGATACTTACTATCAGTAAATCTATTGTTGTATACACGAAATGTTAGTCAGGCAGACAGTTACATCCAAGTTACGTCATCGTCTGCCTAGTCATCAGGTCCGAATAGTGGATCGAGAATTTATATTTATTCACGGACAGTTCACGGTCAGACCGTTAACCTTTTAATGACCGTTAAGTGCTAAATAGCGCTGTTTGTAAAAAAAACTGTCAAAATAGCACTAATACTAAGCAGAATTGCAAGCTAGTTACGCAGGGAACTTCGAACGATAATGTCTTCATATCAATTTGTTATTGATAAATAGCATGATAAAAAAATAAAACCAGAAATGTTTATTATTGCAAAATATTTTCAGTGCTAAATGATGTAGCACAGAAATTCTTCAAGACCTAATTACTGTTTTACAAGCAAAAGATGTGATGACAAGATATAAAGAATTTAAGAATAATAAGGTAGTAGGTAATTTACCGCTGGCGAAGACAACATGTCTACATCATCGAGTTACGACGGGTGACCTTCAAAATTGTAGGCGTGCGATCGAGACGATCGCGTGGCGTGGCGTGAGTTTTCATCGACATCATCAGTATTTACGTTGTTTGTCGTAGCGTATCATGGTGGCAGCACCATCGTCATTGCAAGAGCGGCTAGCACGCACACAAGCCGGCTTTACATCACGCCATTCTGAACGACCAATCAGACTGGCGATGTGGCGCGAAACGTTATACTGCTGTCGCGTGACGGTGCAGATACGGACTGATTGCAGATTTATTTAATTGTTAAGGATAGTAGGTAATTTTTTCAGATATTACCCCGTACATACCTTGGTATTATATATTTGTTATTTCCTTACTAAAGTACTTCACTTAAATAACTAAACATGGTAATTCTGAACGCAACTTACCGAGGATTTGTATCGTTCCTATCATATTATTAAGTTATTTTGAGTCAATTGATGTCGATCAAATGAGATCTCCAAAACAGAAACATCAGTAATTACGAGTTGAAATTGAATTTATACGCCCAAGCCCATGTTTCATTTCCGGTATACGGGGGTGGATTGTTGACAGACTACTGCTTGTGACAGCTTTTCGCAGGGAATCGAGGGTTAAACGGTTTTGGGGAAAACTTTTAAAATATTACGCTTAAACGAATCTTGGCTTTTTAAGGTTAAAAAATAAAAGCAAACTGGACGAAATTTAAGACAAGTTCAATATATAGTTTATAGTAAGTAAATAATATTATTCATACACAGTAACGACATTAGGTACTTATTAAGTATTTCGAATATTTTTGTCGCATGGATTTTTAATAAATATTAATATTATTTATGTAGTATTAGAAGAGTAGTAGAACAACTGCTAATTGTGTAAATTGTGTTGAGCACAACACATATGATACCGTAGGTAGGTGATGATTAAGGAATATGTATTTAGGATACAAATATATGTAAAAAGTAAAGTAAAATGCGTTTATTGCTTCCCATACAAAAAAGAACTTATCTCTATAAATATTTCTTAAAATTGTAGCTTACTTTAATTTACTTTATATGTATAATTTCACAAAATTATTAATAGATGTATTTGTGCTGGTTGCTTGCGAAACGCGACGATTGTTACCGTTACGGGTTAATAAAAGTATTAATTATAAATAATAATATGTAGTTCATTTAAAGATTTATTAAATACTTTTAAAATTTCTTATTAATAAATAAATAAAATCTTTTTAGCACTATATTATAAAATCTAATTCCTTGTGAATGAAAATTCAATCCATGCAACTCAATTGTGTAATCGTAAAAGGAGCTGCATGACTTTAACTGGAATTATGAAACTGGATCTGCATTATACGCAAAAAAATACCAGAACCATTGAATGCTACGCACTGTTTGTAGTCGTTAATTGATATATTTTTGTTTACACAAAAATGATCGAAATTCGGTTTCGATCATTTTTTGTGTAAACAAAAGACTGACTCCGATGTCAATTTTTACCGAGAACGAAAACTAAAAACGTAAAGTGATAATATAGTGCCACTACCAATTAATTCAATTGTTGTTAATTAAAGTCAAAGCAATTAGTGCCGCACCCACACGCCTACGTTGATCTCCTAAAAGGGTTGTTTATTATATGGGCAAGGGGACATGGAATATATTCTTTTGTTAAAGAAACATACTACATTGTACCCATTACTTACACTATTAAATACTGTCAAGTTTTGAACTGGTTAACCGTACACAGTGTATGACAGTGAACACACTCACTCATACGACTCATAGGATCTCGTCGAGAATAGAATCTATACTCCACATTATAAAGCTGACGAGTTTGTTTGTTTGAACTCGTTAGTCTCAGAAACTACTGGACCGATTTGAAAAAATATATTTGTGTTGAATAGCTTATTTATCGGGGAAGGCTCTAGGCTATAAAACATCACTCTGCGACGGGAGAGGACGGAGAAAACCCAAAACGCGCAGACGCAGTCGCGGGGGACCGCTAGTCATTCATATAATAAAATACGGATTATTTTAACCACATCATTCGTGAGGGGTGAACGATCTAAAGCAGTTAAGTATCTAATCTTTTTTGAAGATATTTTTACTTTATACTGCATCGAGTTTGAGAATACCTATTTTGGGTGGGTTAAGTAGGGTTGCTTCGCCGGTAACCGGCTATGCGTCGGTTTACGGTTTGAGAGACAATGGAGAGAACGGAGAAAACAAACATTCAACATTTTTTTTATAAATCTAAGTATCAAATATGAAAAAAGAATACACCTATTATCTTTGACTACATAAATGAATAATTTGAGTATAGTTTAAATAGTGAAATTATCCTAGACAATTTCACCCTTTACGCTACTGTGCTAGTAGCGTAAAGGGTGAAATTGTGCTCAGTGCTCAAACTGTCAAAAAATTTACTAGTACGAGCCGCTTAGGAAGTGATTATTGTTCGTTTTATTTATTGATGAGTAATTGTTAATGGTTTAATTGATACTTAAATAGATTAAGAACCCAGTTCGAAAATATATTCTTATAAAATATTGAAAAATTAAGTATATATTAAGTGGCCGGCTCATGATGAAAACTCCAAAATTTGGTATCCGGTCAGTTGGCCGCCAACTGGCTTTTACAGCGAAAATTTATTTTATTTTATTTATTTTTATTTTTACTTGTTGGAAAACAAACAGCAATATAATACATGTATAATGATTACGGGAGATATAAAACTAATATGCCTATCTAGTTTTCACTTGTAGAACTTATCGCACACATCAATATACAACAATAGACAGAAGACAATAATCGTGCCTTTAAATATGTTCGAAGAACAATACCAGATAAAAAGAGAAAAAAGGAGAGGTCATACCAAGCTTTATTTATTTTTTCATTTATTTTGATTCATTTATTGCTATAGACGATAAGTTAGGATCGTATGCCTTTTTTTCCATTCACTACGTTATTGAATGTCTCTGTTGGTTGACCGCAGTATTTCTAATCTGGCCGTAAACTAAAAGTTTGGAGAGGATTCCTATGCCGGTTAACCGCCGTCTTAAAATGTATGGGAAGCCAATAGCTGGTAGGTAACTAGACATTCAAAAGGCGTGGTAGTCTTTACGACCATTCTTTTGTTTTAACGAGTTTGCGAGTAAGTAGAAATATTTCAGAAATAAGTAGCAGGTAGTAGGAACTTTAAGGTATATGTTAGGCTTTGTTTGACTAAAATTACCTTTGTCAGATTAGTGGCCGTAAACTAAAATTTTATGCGTAAACTAAACTGCAAACCGAAAATTTACCTATTTTTGAATAAATCATTTTTATTTAAATTAAACCACGTCATGCGTCTTTCAGTTGCATTCGTTTTTAATATTATCTTCTTAACAATGGATTGGCTTTGACCACTTCTAACTAATATCAAATGACTAAAATAATGCCGAATTTGTTAGTTGAAAAACTTGCACTAACTGGCTGAATACCAGCGAAGCTATCCTATTACCATAATTCAATTCATTTAGCGTTTTAGTTGGGAATACGAACGTATGTTAAAAAGTTGAAGTAAGTATTTGTGTTGTCAATAGAATGCCTTCTTACATAATCGACACGTTACTACATGAAAAAAATGGACTTATGAACAAACGGACGTAGTTGTTATCATCACCAACGAAATCGTGGCGCCGACTACAGAAAAGTACAAAAAAAGCGGGTGCAAGAGATCGGAGAATGGTATGGTATGTTTTCACTAATGAAAGCTAGGTAGGTAAACGAGGGCCATTTTAGTTCGGTTAGCTATAAAAGCGTGGTTTTTTAGTTTTTTTAAACTATAATTTATTTTTCCTTTTTTAGTTCGATGTTTCAATTAATTATTTGCGGACATGCGACACGCGATAGCTCTATTCTTACTCCCTTACAGAGGAGCCACGAAATAATTTATTAATCCTGGCGGTTCTTATAGGATATTGAGAAACTGTGATTAAATTATTGCATTGTCATCGGTCCTAAATACGTCTGCAAAGTTTCAAATTAATCAAACTTCTGGAAGTCGGTCATATTTATGCTCAAAGATTCCATTACATACATACATAGATACAACCCAAGCTAATAAAAGCGTGGTAAAAAGAGATTTATTTTTCAACATACGAGTATGTATAGTAGTAAGTAGATATGCAGGAATGTAACAAACACCATATTGTAACCACTGTGCATTTTCTCACAGCGGCCGCTGAGTAGCGAAAGGTGCTTTTACTTTCTCTTTGACAGTCGATGAGTGGTAAGAGTACTACTTAAACATTATTTGCTAGCAAAAGTATCGGTACCTTCATCTTAGTTCCTACTACTGGCTACAGCCAAAGAATAACAAAAACTTTTCAAAGAGACTAAGATTGAGGATCCATTAAGAAGTTATTATTGCAAATGAAATTTTCACATTTATGAATAAAGAAGTGACTAATGAGTTTCTTACAGAAGTATTTTCCATGTTTAACTACGCTCTTAGGTAGGTCATGTTTCATGTTTCTCTGAGTCTACTTAGCCGCGTAAGTATCTCTCAAATGTTAGGAATCATTGTGTAATCGCTGCTATCTTTGAAGAAAAATCGCCGACCCACCTACTTATTTAAATTTCATAAAGTCAAATCAATTATTTTTTATTCATACGTTATTGCAAAATAATGCACAGCACGCACCACGTACGACGCCGCTGCCTTCTGTTAATTTGGTAGTCATTTGTTATCTCCACTTAACTTCTGATGTAAAGAAAGAAACGTGTCGTGAAGTCGTGAGTGTGTATTCTGGGTCAGCGGCAAGTGCATCAACCTCTTTCTTTTGATGAACCATCACCGCCGTAGACAAACCATTACCGCGGTTTATTGCCGCTACTAAAATTTATACTAGTTCTATTATCACTACTCAGTGCTCATACTAATATTACTATCACAAACGTTCGCTTACTTGAAACAACACAGTTCCGTAAATGTGTTGAAACCACGCCAGTGCTTATCAACTATTACTGTAGTTTTGCGGGGAAAGAAAACACTGAAGCCAAGTAGGTGACGTTATAAAGCAAGATATGACAATTTAACTTAGATAATACTGTTAAATAAACCACAAGTTTAACTCCCAACGCAAATAGTCATAATTAAATAGATCAGGGAGTTATTTTTATACTTTACAGAGAACCTTTGTGTAATTTATTAAGGACTCATCTCGGTGTTTAAAGAGCCATCAATTTCATATTCATAATCTCAAGACATTTATTAATAAAATGGAATTTATTAATCTTGATTGCAGTTGCTCATCGGATCTAGATTTGATTTAAATTCTGAAATAAGCTCTTTAAGTCTGTGGAGGAGGGTGGATTTTGCTTAATGCATCTGGACCGTTACTAATTTGCCCCAAGTGCAGTCTCGATGGGCACTCGAGTTGGGCTGGGGCCCGACGGTGAACGGATGCCGCGATAAGACCAACCTTATGCACGCAGCTGCGTTTGATTACTCCAAGCCGATCAAAGACAACGCGCTGTTAAAAGCGCTTTCAACCTGTGCGAATTAACCAACCCGATGTTTCAGGGGCCCTTTACAGGGAACACATTATAATGTCAGATATTATGGCTGTTGGGAAAGGAGGGCCACAAAAAAATATGTTTCATAAAATGCATTTTGGACGGACTTTAAAATAAATGGTATTTTGAACTTTATTTCTTGTTCTATACTCTGTAGTTATCGTAATGATGAACCATGTAAAGATGTTACTAGTCCCTATTCGAAATAAATGAAGATTTTCTTACCAGGAGTTTCGTTAAAAATACAGGTGGGCAAAGAAAATCAAAAGTATTTCAAAATACAGACCACCCATCATGGGGCCGGGCGACGATCAAGTGCGTTCAATAATCAGTAAAGTGGGCCAGCATGGCCAGAACGTTCGCTTTATCCCATGCTTAGATAAGGATGTTTATGCGCCGGGCCATGGGAAACTGTTGCGTTACTACCATACACACCTGATCCATAGGGGATTATTTTCCCAGATTTATAAGTCGCTTTAATCCTACGCAATATGAGCCTTTGCGTAATTTTCCGTAGCTCATAAATCTTCCTTCCACTGATCCTTTTTATCCAGGCTGTTATGCGAGACCACACCCGCCTGATTAATAAAAATGAAACAAAATAACTTAGTTCCAAACCCGGAGGGAAGAGGACGGTATTAATAAAAATGAACGTATAAAATAAATTTGATCCATACATCACGAGCCAGTAACTTGTAAACAAGCGCAGATAATATCACGGGACCAATAATCCAAACAAAAATATTGTCTTTCAACCGGTCTAACCCTCGCGTGCCGCATATTTAACCCCTCGCTGAGCGTGACGAAACCACGCAGTGTAAGCTTTCCCATATTTTATTCATTAAACACGATGTGATGTGCACACAGCACAGACGAACGATAGTTACTGTATCAACCAATAGATAGGGGACGTGCCTAATTACCTTTTTTCATCATATTTAGATCTATGTAATTAAATACATGAAAATAAGGCGGATTAATTGAATCTAATAAAATAATGCATTGTAGGCTTTAAAACGCTTGAGTCATTCATCATCATCACTTCACATTTTTATAACACAAACACAGTTCAACTTAAAATAAAGGGGTAGTGACATGCGGACGGACAGACTTATTGACTAAACTATGTGGGTACCGTTTTGCCCTTCGGCGACGTAATCCTAAAAAAGGGCTAGTAAATAAGATTTACTTTATCGTAAGGTAAAATCGTTATTATTTAAGTTTATGAACTGCCGAGCAAGTACATCGACTTCCTGTCGTTTATTCAAAGTATTGCTTATATTTATTTATACATAAAATAACTTTAGTAACCATTTCATTGTAATAACCGGCGCGTACACTTTGAACTCGATTATTGTCTTCTGGACGTATATCAACATACAGAGCACAATATTTTGTCTTTCAATTATACCTATTTAATTTCATTTGCGTCATTGATAGCTTTTGTATCGATTTTCAATCTATTCCATTGGATTGCTGCATGAAGTTTGCGTTGGACGTCATACTAAAACATTCAGTGTCAAGATAGGTCAGTAAAACAACTATCGTTAAACCTTGTAGAGGGAATTTGAAGGAACATGATTTTTTATTTTGCACCTTTGTTTGGCTAGTAAGGAGGTCAACATATTAAAAGTCCCAGCCAGTACTCCCTGAGCCGGGAGTAGTAGGGTTTAAAAGTAAATTTTAAGGTTTTTGTCTTAATTATCAGAAACTATGCGTTTAGTGATATGAAAACTTCAACAAAATGAAAGCTGATAAAATTGGCTACAAATTTAACTTATTTAAGTTTCAAAAAAAACTTCTAAAGTAGGAGGTTATCAATTCGAGATACATTTCTAATACGTCTTTCGAATTGGGTAATATTATGATGATCTATTAAGGCTTCCAAATGTTTGATTCCATTATGTTTGTTTGTTTGATATTCGTATATTTATATAATTTTATTGTTTGTTACATTACATGGACATAACGGACACGATGTAGTAAATTCGGATTTTCCTTTTTTAATTTATTGAAGAATATTTTAATAAAGGGAACAGTGTAAGTTACATCAAAATCAGTATAGAATTTTTTGAGATATGTGCAAAAAGAAATACCATGGAGTAAAAAATAATCATGTTCAAAATTTTAAACCGCTTTCAAAAAACTCAATAAAAAGGCTTAAAGGAACCTCAATTTTATCATTTTTTCCTTAACAGAAGACGAAGATGTTATTGTAACCTTTTTTTCGCGACTTGAACACAGTTTTAAAGTTTGAACATATATTTTTTATGCCATAGTATTTCTTCTTGCTCATATCTAACTAAATATAAACTACTGAACCGTTTAAACTAGTACTCGAGTCTAAATATAAATAATTGATTAAAGAAAGACTAACCTCGACGCAATATCTTGTTTCCAATATATTCGCAAACAAACACCAAATTTTACAATTATACAAATATACACTTGCGAAAGTTTTAGATGTTCATTTGGACGCCGAAATAGATTATCATACTCATATTATCAAATTTCAACGACGGGTAGCTTAGTTAGTTTCATAGTGTTTGTATGAAGTACAAAGTTATGTTTGCGGGTGTTGAAAATGTGCTATATGTCAAACACTTCTCGTTGGATTCCGTCCGAACCAATTTTCGTAGAAAATATATGTTGCGATCTACATTATATTTTTTTCAAAATATACACTTGCTTGGTTTAGAAGTTAGATGGGGGGACGCCCATTTTACCACTTTGGAAGCGTCAACTTATGAAACGTTACTACTTAACTTTTTAATATCCAAGCGGTTGCAGGCAACCCCATAACAATAAAATATCTATTGTGTCTCGTTCACATACGCTTGAGGGGGTACTTTAAAAGAAAATGGTTTTAGAAACCTCCATGTCATTTTAAAAGACCTATCCATAGACCCCACACGCATAGGTTTAACAAAATTTTTTTTTTTGTTTTAGTTCTTAAATCTCATTATTTTTTATTTTTTGTATGAGAATCGGTAAGCGGTTAACAGGCTACATCTTCCTACCAAATTTCAACAGTGTAATGCTTATAGTTACAGAATAAAATGGCTGTGACATACGGACGGACAGGCAGACAGACAGACTTGACGAAACTATAAGGGTTCTGTTTTTTGCCATTCGGCTACGGAACCCTAAAAAAAACACATAGTAGTTGGTTTGAACCAGATCGAATCAACAGTTTTTGTGATACAGCACATTTTCGACAACCGCAAATATAACTGTCATTCCTACAAACACTATGAAAGCAAAGTTATTTTTGCTGTCACCAAAATATTGTGATATTTTGGCTAAGTAGACGTATGTAATTGGACTCCAAATTCAGTTAAAATGGCACAGAACCTTTAGTGTGCGAGTCCGACTTGCACTCGGCCGTTTTTTTTCTCTATCAGTAGTGTTACATCAAACTAGAACCATGAACATCCACATGAAGTAAAATGAGTCATATCATTATCATAAGATTTAATACAAAGTAGCTTATTTTTAACATTGTTATCAAAGTGCTAATGAATGATGGATAAATGCATGACGTTTTAATAAAAGCAAACTGCAGTTCCTGACCTAGCACAAACATACTTAGTCAGACTAAGAAAATCGAGGTGAATGACAAATTCAATAAACAACCGACATTCTTTAAAAACTTCAGGATTTCTGATAAGAGCTACTACTACTACATTAAAAGGGTCATATCATTGTCTATAGTTTTGTGATAGTCACGATAAAATCTAGTAAGTATGCAAATATTTTCATATTACAAATATGTACCAAGCGAATGTTGTATCATCTACGCAGCGAAAAGCAGCAAATTACTCTTCAGATTGCTTTAAGATTTCAATCAAGATAACGACCCCATACACACCCCACCAGTTTATTAGTGCGGTGGCAACTTGTTGATCGCTCCCGCGGGAAATCAACCCTTAATCTAGGGGAAATGGCGCAAAATTACATACATACATAATATATGTATACGTTTTGTACATTTTACCATTTGTATAATACAGAGTGAGTCTTCAGAGGTGCACTTTATTAGAATAAGGCGTTATAAACACATTATTAAAAAAAACTCTTCATTTCATTTAATTAAAACACTTCTTTTTAAGTGTTTGTTTCGTACTGTTACCTATGTATACTAATTAAAATTTAATCTAAGAAACAACTGCACAAAATGCCGAAATAAAAATATTCTGGTATGCACTAAACGCATTTAAAAAGTGATAATTAAAAAGGCAGAAAGCAGGACTTAACAAAAATAATATAAAAAAACGTATTTTTTATTGATTAAATTTGCAAATGTTACACCATTTTAGAATCCTGGACTAAAGGCGCCATCTTTAATAGGAAGTTGCCATGCCCTGTACATTTTTTTTAGTACAACAAGTTAAAGTTGGGCCTTTAATAATTTTGAATTCTTGGTTGGACTTAGAAGTGTCATAAAATGAAAATTGAGGTAGCTGTGTTTAAATTTAAAACTAACGCTGATAGTCATAGAATAGCTATTCAGGCTTACAATGCAAGAAAAAAATATGTTTATAACCTTAATATTTGTAGCTACAGTAGTCGACAAACCATTTACAGATACCAGGTGTATTTTTTTTTTATCAAAAGTCGTTTAATGGCTAATTTTATTTTCAGCGACTTCTAATTTGGTGAGTAGATTAGGTAGGTCCTAATGTATTTTACCCGTGAAATGGGATGAATAGAAATAATTGCGTTCAATCTATTGGCTGAATGTGTTACATACACATTTTTCTTTCAAGTTTCGACGCCTACGGGTAGTATTGTGTAGGGACACGCACGCACGTGAGTAGACACTGGCGATTAGTTCTCTGATTACGTGACATCGACCCATTTATAGTTCTTTCAAATTTTCAAAGCGTTTTAAGAGCTCTCTCACAGCTTGCTTTCAATATTGCGTTGATGCGTTCTCTGACCCGTGCAAATCAACCACACTAGTGTGAAAACAATTGTCAGTATTATGTGCAATTAATGCGATTTAACAAAACACACTCGTCGACACTTGCATCCTTTTACTGTCCAATATATAGGATGAGTGCAACCTTGTTTATTCGTTAAAAGTCAAAAAAACAAAAAAAAGGTGGTCAACCTTTAGTTTGGATTAGATGTAGTAGTATAATGTATATAGGTCCTCTACTAGGGACTTTAAAAAGAAGTGTTGCGGGTTTAAAAAAAAAAATCCGAAATACCATAGCACGCCCTATACAGGGTGTTGTTTTGGTCAGTGACATCCAACTCAGGAATGATAATATGAGTTAAGCTTATTCTAAAAAAAAAATCTTAAAATTCTGAGCAAGTTTTATAGAAGAAAACCTCTTCACAACATTCTAAAAATTACAAAACGAATGGGAAAACTCGCACCCTAGCCCGTAGCTAGCGCTTATCTACAAAATACTACGCCGTAGCTAGTAAGCTACGAAGAGGCTACCTGGTGTGGGTAGTTTTGACTCAATTGCTGTACCGCTTTTTTTTATTTTTTTTTGGGATTTTTCTATTTAAAAAAAATATTTTTTTAATTTTTTTTTTTTGCATCAGTATCGTTTGTACAGCCACCCCTGAGTCGCTCGTCGCTGACCAAAACAACACCCTGTATGCAGCAGATAAAAGATAAAATCTGACTGATAATTATCGTCACCGCCGTAAAGGTAGACCCGAAAAGAGATGCTGTGAAACTTTGTCAGAGGTAGGAAACTCCGGCTGTCGGCTAAGATCAGTAATCTGTAAAGGAGTTTGGTGAAGACTTTAGTCCAGCAGTTGGATGATAATACTATACTATACTAATGCTTTATCATGATGCTATCAAATAATGAATAGATCCTGTCCAACTGCCTATCAACGTGTGGAAGGCTGAAGGACAATCCCAATTCCTATTAGTATCATACGTAAGTTTGTAAGAATGGACATCCATTCTTAAAAAATACATAAGTATTTTTATTTACTCCTACACGAAACAACTTCGCGGTGGATTTTGATGAAAGTTTACAACAATACATACAGCGTATGTACATCAGAATAGCACATTGGCTATAATTAACAACTGGTGCTTGCGCAGTGGTAGCAGCGCTTTGGTAGTGATATCGAAGTAAAGCAACCTAAAGCGCGGTCGTGTTTGGATGGGTGACCATTCCAACCATATAAGTGACGTATATCACGAGCATATCCGATCTTGATAACATCTGAAATCAGGGTTAGTCGCTTGCCGTGCAAACACCCCTTCACCAATCCGCACTGCGCCCGCATGGTGGAGTATAGCTCGAACTACCTCATAGTTGAGGTAAGGCCTTTGCCCAGCAGTGGGACGATACAGGCTGACTTTTAATTAATAACCATATTTTATGAGATCCTATATTTACGCGGGTGAAGCCGCGAGAAACGGCTAAAAAATGGCAGAGAAAATATAATATGGCTGCCTTTCATTTCAAAACCTTCGACCCATCCGGGCAAACCGCAGGCAGTCCAAAAAATGTTCAGACTGCGTATTGACTACTGCGTCTAGTTTAAGACCAAATTGCTGAAAGCAGAATTTATGCTTCTGCATGGATAGCACCACGTCCAAACTTATCTCTCAACATAAATTTATTATCGATTAACCTACGCACTCGCAGGTATCTTTTACGGAGTTTAAATTGACCGTAAAATTTATTCAATCCGAATCAATTATTACAGCACTTTTACGACGCCGCGAGGCATCGTTCCCTGGACGTTTGATAAAGTCTCCAACGCCCACAAACCTTTACATCCTATTAGACAGGCGAACCGTGCTTGAGAACAATTTAACGACTGCCCGTGAATGCGCACCATCATGTCACGTCATACAAGTCACCCATCGACAAAACAATGGGCCACATACCAAGCAAGCATGTGCAGTTGTGCATCACGGCACGGAACCGGTTTATGTTGACAAACTTTTAAATTTCTTTACAGATTATGTTCACAGGACCAGCCCAAGTGAAAATGTCGCTACTTTAATACTCCTTCCTAGCCGAGATAATGTACCACTACAAAAATGTGCAACTGCAGGTAGTTCCTATATACTTGCCTTTTTCTTATTATCACACACAGCAATTATTTGGGGAATAAAGAACTAAACAATATAGTCTCTTTCAAATAACATCATTTTAAGTCTTGTAGAGTTAGGATTATGTGGTAGTCTCATGAAAATAATTACTATAGTTCTTGGCTCTTCCAAGGATGATATTGATTGATCTTGCTACCATACCATACTGTAACATGGTACGGTGTAGTGGGCAAAAACCTCTAAAGATATCCGTGCTAGGAGCGTAACAGACAGAAAAGAAACACGATACTCTGTACTATGCCCACTGAACAGATCTACAGCGTTCTGCATAACCACTGTATGAAAGCGAGAGGGTATTTTGTTGCCGGTGCTAACTCCGTGCATGACACGCGACGATGTTGGTCGATGACGGAACGGTCTAGTGAGAAAGGTGTCACAGTTTTATTTTTTGCCTGACACCTTCCTAGCACGGTCATGATACGTTGTAGTGGACAACAACCTCCATTTTTTTTTTACATATTCGAAAATGAAAAGCAAGTTTGAATAATTGATGTAAATCTTTCTTCTAATATATAAAATTCTCGTGTCACAGTTTTCGTTGTCATACTACTCCGAAACGGCTTGACCGATTTTGATGAAATTTTTTGTGCTTATCCGATCTATGAGAATCGGCCAACATCTATTTTTCATCCCCCTAAATGTTAGGGGTAGTCCACCCCTAAATTTTTTTATTTATTTTTTAGACAAAATTTTTAATTTCTATTTTTTTATGATACAACATACAAAAATACATACAATCCTCAATTTTCACTCTTCTATGATCAACCCTTATTTTTAATAGCCATTTTGATAATTTAAGGGCGAAACAAAATTCGCTGGGAATGCTTAACTTTTAAATTTACGGGACTCGGCGGGACGGGGCTGGGGTGGGACGGGGCTGGGGGCGAAACAAAGTTCGCTGGGTCCGCTACTTATTTTTCTAAATTCCTGGGAAAAGTATGTAAAAAACTTCTATCCTGATTAACTAATTTGTTGTTAATTCCCGACGCAAAATGAAAGATCATATGTTTAATGTGTATGTGGTATCGTAGCTCCTAAGTGATTAAATTCTTTTTATCCGCTATTTTCTAGTTGATGAGGGGATCTGACTTCATTTCATAATATATCCTATAGATTCAAAATTGGGTACTTTAGATGTTGTGTGATTTTAAAAAAATTTCTTTTCAGTATTATGAATATACTAGAGGTTCCCGGGACTAACTCCACGCGTTTCAAGTTTGCCCCCCTCCCCTCCCCCTTCATTCCCGTCGCAGTGTGATGTTTTATTAGAGCCTCCCTTGATAAATAAGCTATCCAACACAAAAATATTTTTTCAAATCGGTCCAGTAGTTTCTGAGATTAGCGCATTCAAACAAACAAACTCTTCAGCTTTATAATATTAGTATAGACATACATGTATCAAATACTTAATGCAAAAAAAGACCTTTGGATAAAAAAATCCCTTTGGATATTGTGAACACATTTTTGAATTTTTTGGCCAAGTGGTATAGGCATGCGGCCGGATAGCGTAAGACACAGGGTTCGATTCCTTGTCTAACACAGTTGCTTTTTACAAGTTCAATTTATATTTTTAGAGTTGCCCCTTTATTTTATACAAATATTTCTAATTTACATTAAATAATACTTATTCATGAAATCTTAGTACCACTCAACCAGAAAAGTATAGTAGAGTTAAAATAAACCGAAAAGTACCTATGTATTCTTAAGTATTTGTCTTAAAAGTTTTGGATTTCATACTCTTGAAAAAAAAACATGGTCCAGAAAAAAAACACATTTTTTTTCACACCAGAAGTAACTTTTTTTGAGACACTAAACCAGAGTGGCTTTGTCCAGTCTGAAACAAAAAACTACTCTTGATATTTACAATTAAAAAGATTGTGTGATCATTTATGTGGCCAAATCACTGGACTTGACCACAAACATTTTTTTTATAATAATCATGTCAAAAATATTAGTTAATGTATTGTACTTTTTTTAAATACAATACAATTGTCATCCAATTAGGGACACTGTCAAGATATAGGCAATTTAAGTGCTTCCCTCAATACCAATGAATATTTTAAATTATCAAGCTTTGATTTTTTTTTTGCTTTATGAACAAGTAAATGAACATCTGTTTTAAATATTTATTGGTCTTGAATAGATATTCCTACTTGCCATCAAAATATCCTTGAAAACTACACAGATATTACTCAAACTGTTAGCTATAAGTTTCCTACAAGCCTAGGAACATTACCAAATGGTGGTGATTGACCTGCCAGCAGACTAGGACCAGGAAGCCCTATTGAGCAATTATGGTATGAACGATGTAAAGAAGAAAACAAACTGGCATTCAAACTCGACCTCTACATGAGATTTAAAGTCGTGTAGAACACAATTTCATAAGAAACATGCTATTATTTAATTACATTAATGCTTGTCATTGAAAATGTGTTTTTATGCTCAATCAAACATAGTTGAAAAATACTAATTGCATCATTTAAATCTTTATTTTATCCAAAATAACCTCTTTGCAGTAGAAGCCCAAACAAATATCGAAATTTCAAGTTTTGTGAAAGAATTAGGGTTTTGTTGATGCTGAAATTTTGCAGGAAGGCTATTAGGCCTGGGACATTTCTCCAAAAAAAATTGCGTTTATCGATTTCAACGGTCCAGGTTACCCATTTAACAGTGCCTAACATATATTTTCGGTTTTTAAGGCTTCGAGGTAAGGTTTGGTTTACGTAATCAGGCGCATACAAGAGAAATGAGTTATGAAGGTCACTTACCTGCCAGGGTAAATCTGTCCATGTAGTTGATAAGGTTGACGAAACACAGTATTCCGACAGTCATGAATTCAATAAAGGTGACATCTCTCAAACTTTCGCGTTTCCTTGCTTGCTTCTCCTGCAAGAGCGCCGTTGCCGACTCATTATCACTGTTGATCACCAGCTGCTGATTCGAAGTGTTCGGAGTTATACCACTCTGGTCCATGGTGTCTACTATGTACTACACTGCACACAATTGGTCTTTAAAAAATATCGACGGCAACTTTCGGATTAAGTAATCGCCCACCAAATTCTTTGGAATATTACAAGTTACTGTAACCTAATACCAACAGTCATTCAAACAGCAGTACTTATATAAACTAAGTGAAGCCACCAAATCAGATTCAATTAAAGTTGCACTTGGATTGATAGTTGTTATCAACAAATTACAAGAAATTGTCAAGAAAACTCGACACGACGACGACACGAATAGATTCGACTCTCTCTCCGACTAAACTAAAGCTGAAGTATTTTAATAGGTACTGACAGTTTGACTTGTGAAGTGACAGTACTGACAGTTCACGGTAATGTTGCCAGCAGGGAGGAACTGAATAGTTATTGTAAGTTGCTTAAATATCATTACATAGTTATGAAAAATAAAACTACCATTACTCATTATTATTAGTTGACGTTCCTATCCACGCAGAAAGAGCTTACTGTGTCTTGCTTGAGATCTTGCAGCATGTGATGTTGCTTGGGTTTTCGATAGAATAATCCCATGCTGGTGGTGTTAATATTACTGAGTGATGGTAGTTATATTTCTCTTATGTAAAGACAAAGGGTCTTGTCTGTGACCAGGGCTTTTTGGCGGGCTTTTGAACGCAATAGGCGGTATTTTCGAAGATTTTTATCTAATTCCTATTTTTACTGCCTGAATTGATTATTTTTCATTGGAAGTAGTCTTAAAATTCGGCAAATTCATCATGCCAGACGGGGACAGTAAAGAACCCCCAGGAAAACTGCTGAAAAGCGGAAACTACCAAACAGAAATCCTGGCGGCGCCGATGCAGAAGCCGAGGAATTTTACAATGTAAAACCAAACTATAGAAGACTATTTGGAAAAAATCCGGTGAGTGGAGTGACTGATTACATGTTTATGTAGAGAGCACAAAATTAAATGAGAAGATAGGAAATAACAATCCGATAGTTACTACCACCAACCTATTCAAAAATGACATCAAGGGCATTAATAACTTAAAAAGAATTAACGCTAACAAAATTTGCATTACCTTTTCCGAATCCACTTACGCCAATAACTTCCTTAAGAACGACGCATTCCTAACGAAACAGCTTAAAGCTTACATCCCTGCAGCAGCGGTCGATACAGTCGGCGTACTACGTTTCGTACCCACAAGTACTATAAGCAATGAAGAATTATTTAGAAAACTCTCATCTGAATTTGAGGTAATAGGATTAAGTAGATTTAATAAAAAAGAAAATGAGTTTTAAAACCGTTCCAAACTGTGAGCGT
Source organism: Pyrausta purpuralis (assembly GCA_963924145.1). Classification (NCBI taxonomy): domain Eukaryota; kingdom Metazoa; phylum Arthropoda; class Insecta; order Lepidoptera; family Crambidae; genus Pyrausta; species Pyrausta purpuralis. The sequence continues at coordinate 14,588,850 of OZ001651.1, read as the reverse complement.
AACATTTCTGTCAAATAAATTACCAGAGCACGTCTATCTAGATTTGTTCAAATTTCGTGTTTTCGAATACAATGCACCGTTACTATAATCACGGCGCAAAAATTTGTAAATCTGTTCAGAAATGCTCCATATGTTCTGAAGAGCATCACTTTAGTAAGTGTACTTACTTCTGATAAAATCTCAAAATGTGTAAATTGCCAGGCCAGGGTGCTCACCTTGCTGTCTCGCGTGACTGACCCGTTAAAAGACTAAAGATTGCGGAAAAGAAAACCAAGCCTCTTATGCACAAAAGCTTTCTACCCCTAAAGTAATTTCAAACAATTACCAAGATTTCCCAACACTCACTATACCCCCAAAACTAGCTCGAAATCCTTGCTATCAAAGAAGGCACCAAGCGTAGCCATTCCCGCTCCAAACCCCCCTAAAGTCAACGCAACTGAAAATAAATAAAAATAAAAAATAAAAATAAATAACACTATACGCTCCTTTAAAATTTTAGGGTTTCCCTCGATTGCAACAAGATCCCATCATCAGAACTGGACTTTGCAAAAACGGGACCAACTAGAAGGTATTATATCAAGGCCGGCGAAAAAAAAACAGTCTCTAAATGACAAAACCCTGTGTTATAATCATCAATATATATAATAAAATTGTAGAGATCGAATTTCTGTACAATAAAAGAAAATGCTCAAAACTGAGGAATGATCCAGTTTCGAAATTTTCTTATTTCTCTGTTTGACCGTACCCGTAGTGCGGGCTAATTTCCGAAGCGACGGAAATCCAGTCGCCAGTCGCATTCAAATGAAATTTTGTACAGTGGTAGCTTATACTAGCGGGCAATATTCAGGATACTTATGATACCTGTAAATAAAAGAGTTTCCATACGATAGTAAAAACCGGCCAAGTGCGAGTCGGACTAGCGCACTGAGGGTTCCGTGCCTACTTTAACTGAATTTGGGAATCCACTTACTTCCACTTAGTAAAATCCACAATATTTTTTTGACAGCAAATATAACTTTGTTTTTCATAGTGTTTGTATGAAGTTCAAAGTAATGTTTGCGGTTGTTGAAAATGTGCTATATCTCAAAAACTTCTCATTCGATTCCGTTCAAACCAATTTTGGTTAAAAGTATTTGTTAAGATCTACATTATATATTTTTTTCTAAATTTACACTCGCTTAGTTTAGAAATTAGATGGTGGGGGGACGCCCATTTTACCACTTTGGAAGCGTCTAGCTATGAAACGTTAGACTTTAAAAGAAAATGGTTTCAGAAACCTTGGTGTCATTTTAAAAGACCTATCCATACACGTATAGGTTTGACATTTTTTTTGTTTTGTTTTAGTTTCATGTGCTCCCTTTCATGAGCCCCCCCTTAAATGTCATATTTTTTTATTTTTTGTATGAGAATCTTACAGCGGTTAACAGGATACATACTCATACCAAATATCAACAGTGTGATGCTTATAGTTGCAGAATAAAATGGCTGTGACATACGGACGGACAGACAGACAGACAGACAGACTTGACGAAACTATAAGGGTTCCGTTTTTTGCAATTCGGCTGCGGAACCCTAAAAAGGAAAAAAAAACTGCAATGATAAAGTGTAGAAGATTGACATGGGTTGCCGCGGCCGCGCAGCCTTCGCGTGAGCGTTGACTACGTCAACAAACGGTCGTCTGCCTTCGCAGGCGTGGCGTTCGTCGCGATTATCCAAGTGGTACGCACTCATAGAGAACAGAAACCGATCAGTTGACAGTTGTCAGTTTACAATTATCTGTAGAAACATAATACAAACAAATTTTGGAAAAAATTGTTTGTAGCGTGTAAGATTTCCTGTAAAATCATCTCGAACGCAAACTAAAGAGCTCAAAATAACGCATTTGCTTGTAATGCACCGACTCCTAATGAATTTGGTTCATCCCCAAATAATATATACTAAGCAGATGGAAAATGCGTTATTTCCAGCTTTTTAGTCAGTTTTTTAAAGGCAGTAAAATTTTTGTAGGATTCTATGGTATAAAAAATAAATTTAATTGAAAAAATGAAAAATACCACACGTACGAAGTAGCGGGAATCAGCTAGTCTAGTACTACAATAAAGTTTTAAAAGTTAGCTCTCAAAGTGACGCTACCGCCATCTCTCGATGATTTAAACATCTAGTGACAAGAAACCTGCTCATTGTGAAACGAGATGGTTGTCAGTCGTGCTCGTAAGCACCAAGTGGGAGTTTTGCGCGGGAAACGTAAAGGGAAGGACGGACCTTAATTCTTCGTTTTAGTTATTGTTTTTTTCGGGTCAATTATTGTGATTGTGTGGTGGAATTGTCATGATAATTTGTGCTTTTGAAGAAAACAATGCAATTAAAGTGGGGAATTAAGCGAAACGAGCTGATCGCGTCGTCTTACCCGGATCGCTGTTCCTGTGCTAAGCTTCCTTGTAGAGCATTGAAATGCGAACCACCTCACATTTCAATGAGTTAGATTAAGGTAGGCTAGTTTAGGGTTAGTTTTTAGTTATAAGTGTAATAAAGTTAAAAAATCACTAAAGAACAGTCTGTATGGCGTTGAGCCAAAGACGTAAAACTTGTATTAAAAAAAAAAGCACTAAGTGGAATGTACCGAAATACGTCGACGCCACGCTAATCTGTCAAACATAATAATCAAACGAGACTAGACTTTCACTGCTATTAAATAGGTTGAAATTTGATTCTTCTTTATTTGATAACTTGAATTTTGGTTTGGTACTTGGTTAATATATTAATCTGTGGGTACAGTCATACAGTGGTAGTGTACAGTACCATTGGTATACTTACTTTACTCTTTGGTACAGTAATATATTTTCGTTAGGGTCGGTACTGTGCTTCGGTTTACTCGTAAAATTATCTGGGGATAAAACTGTGTAGTAGTTTTAAAAGCGAATCATCGGAGTTTATTTGTAAGAAAAATCAAATAACTAAATGGCTAATTACACAGTGTTTTTAGTGTTACTGTTAAGTTTATGTGGTAGCTTAGGGAAAAAATATAACAGTGAAGAGAAACCTGAATGGGCAAAGAAAGATATTCGCGATTTCTCAGACGCCGACATGGAGCGGTAAATAATTACTGATAAGTCTACAGAAATAAACTTTTTTATCATTACTACCTATAATTATGAATTTAATTTTGCAGTCTTTTTGATCAGTGGGAAGAAGATGAGGAACCCCTACCTGAGGATGAGTTACCAGAATACTTGCGAAAACCCCCTTCTATAGACATTACTCAAATGGATATGTCTAACCCAGAGTCAGTTTTGCAAGCTACGAAAAAGGGTCAAACCTTGATGATGTTTGTTAGTGTAGCCAATAAGCCATCAAAAGCTAGAACTGAAGAGTTGACTAAAATATGGCAAGCCGGTTTATGGAGTAACCACATCCAGGCAGAGAGGTATTGCAAATAAAATTATTTCATTATTGATTTCATAAATTTGTAATATGTATGTAAATATTTTGTTTAATATTATTTTTTTGCAGATATCTGGTAGATGATGACAGAGCTATCTTCATGTTCAAAGATGGTTCTCAAGCTTGGACAGCCAAGGAGTATCTCTTAGAACAAGATGAACTAAAAGATGTTCAGCTGGAGAGTCAAACATACCAGGGCAAGAAACCGGATATACGGAACAAAGCTGTACGGGATGAATTATAGATCTGAAAAGAATACATAAACCTGTAACTGTCCAACAGAAAAAATATGAATAATAGTTTACAGGCTGTTGAGTAGGTTTCAATACTAGTGACCACAAAATATTTTAACCATCTGATACTCACAACTTGATGATTGGCTTAAATGGACTAGGCATTTATCGTATCAGCATTTAGTTCTACATTTATTATTGATGTATATATTTTACCTACTTCAAAAAAGGAGGGAATCAATACAATGTCTTTATGTGATACTGTTGGAATTTGAAAATGTATGAGAAAATTGATCTATAGAGCCTTTGTAACAACTATTTTTGTAAGTGTATGTATGATGATTGTCCACATATTTCTCAAAAACAAGAAGTCATAGTGAGATGATTATTTTTTACTCAACAAATTGGGTATATATTTCAACTTAGGGTACAGTGTAAGATTCATCAAAATTGGTCTATTTAAATTGAGATATGGGTAAACAACTAAATATCATGTAATACAAAAATAAAAAATAACTGCCTTTTAAAAACTGAAAAAAGGTTTAAATTATGCATTTGCGATAAGATAAGAGGTTATCAGAAGAAACAAATTCATTTGGAGTCAGTGCATGATGTCAAGCTTACACTTATTATCACACTAACAGACAACACTCATTATCTTAATTAGATATAAGCTTTTTAGTCAGTTTTTTGAAGGCGGTATTTTTTATTATTATTTGTGTAAGGTGTAAGAATGAGAATAAGCAAATATAGAAATGAATTATTAAGATGTTTTTTTAACTCTTTAATTTTGTACATAAAGTTTCAAAGCTGGCATACAAATAAATTCTTAGGACTTATTTACTGTGTGTTTCTTATATAACTATAAAGATCAAAGCATACTTTTAAAAAGCATTGGCAGCATGTCTTCATCGATGGTGGTTTAGATATGATCATTGCCTGCCATACAACCTATTAGAAAGCATCAGTTGCACGGAAATGTTCTTCATCAATGGTGGAATAGATATGACCCTCTCCACACATCCATTCTAGTATATTCCTAAAAATAAAAACATAAATGTAACACCAAAATATCTTAAGTTTCATATTTCTTAAAAGGATTATAATATATTCTACTTTAATAATTATTATTTCAGAATATGAAAAAGTAACTTACTCAAATTCGATTTGAGCCATCCGGTCTTTTAGAGAAGCAAACATATCTTGTTTGCTTATTCCCTGCTCTAGACTAGAACTTCGGATCAAATTAAAGACCATCATTTGACGCGGATTCAAACCATTCACTGATGTGCTATTGTCACTAATGCCAACCATTGAGTTTGCTGGTAAGCCACTTGTAAATGTGGGATTATTGTTGATAACTTTCTCCTGAAATAAAGTAGACATTAGTTAGTTACATTAATAAACCTGACCAATGAATAAAAAGAGTAACTAATAAAATAGGGAAATAACTTACCTTCTTAGAATCTGCCTCCATCTTTACTTTATTATTTATGCATTGAAGATAATGGAATGTAATTGCATTGATATCTGTAATTGGCATGATTTTGAAAGCCATCAGAACTTTCTTGCCTTTGTTTGTTTTTACATTACCATAGATCTGAACATAATCATTGACTTGCACTTTTGGTGTGGATTTGTCCTAAAATTACAGTAATTATTATTTTAAAAGGTAACACAACTACAATTAACAATAAAACACTCCAATTGTTATCCCTACTTACATCTTCTTCCATTGCCTCTTGATCAATCCATAAAACAGCTCGCATTCTTCCAGTGATGTCTTGTATTGTATAGGTTATTTTGGAACTCTGCATTCTTATATTCCTTACTCGAGCAAGTATTGAAACAATTTGAATTTCAGTTCCCCAAATTTTCACACCATCATCTCCACAATGTAAGGCTTGTCTAATGACAATAGGTGCTGTTCGTGAAACTCTACGACTCTATAAATTATAAGAACAGCTATTTAGATAACACTGACTCAATTACAGTTGGCAATACAATAATTCAGTAGATAATAAAGGGTTAAAGACATAAGTACCGTTTTTTGAGCTTGATTTGGTGTAGTAGCTGCACCAAACTGACCCGGAGAGTTGAAAAACCCTCCACCGACAGCAGATTGATCTAAAAACGAAGAATAAAAACTTATAGGAAAATTTGCTGAAGCTTGATATGTACAGCTTTGTCAAAGACTAGAATAATAAAATTTAAATAACGGGGACGGGGCCAGGGGATACGCAGTTCCAGGTCCGCTAGGTTATTTCGAAAAGCTTACCATTCCACATATTTATTTAACACTAAGATGGCAGCTTTAGACTTGTAATGAAAGATTGTTTCGGTTTTAAACTGCACCGTGACTGTGTGAAACTGAAACACAAATGCAAGTTACCCAAACCCTTTGAATGAAATAAACCAAAAAAAGAACAAAAAACCGCCAAAAAATATAATTGACAATGACAAGTATTAGGAATTTCGGATGAACTTGTTTTTTTTTTTTTTTTTAAATACATGTTTAACGTCTTCGGCTCTAGGCCATACAGACAATACTTATGTGAATTTTCAGTATTTTAACACTTAAAACTAAAACTAACACTAAACTAGCCTACCTATATCCTAGCCTAACCTATCTTAACCTAACCCATTGAAATGCGAGATGGTTCGCATTTCAATGTTCAACAAGGAATCTCAGCGCAGGAACAGCGATCCGGGTAAGACGGCGCGATCAGAGCTCGCTTTACTTAATTCCCCACTTTAATTGCATTGTTTTCTTCAAAAGCACAAATTATCATGGCAATTCCACCACACAATCACAATAATTGACCCGAAAAAACCAATTACTAAAACGGAGAAATAAGGTCCGTCCTTCCCTTTTCGTTTCCCGCGCAAAACCCGGATGAACTTGATTTTGACATTGACATATAACCAAAATCATAGACTTTTTTTTTTTCTTCTTCGTCCATTGAATTGGACCGGCAAAAGACATATGTCCGTACAGCCATGTCTGATGTAGATTCTTAAGTAGAAGTCGAAGAAATTATCATTCACTTCTGTTATCTTCTTCTCTTGCTTTCCTGTTGAACAGCATCAACTGCAGCTCTTCTTACTTGAAACTTCTTTTCATAAAGTATTTAATGATGAGGTAATAAAGTTAAAAATGGGCAAATAAGATTCCAGTTTCTTTAGTAAATCGGTAATATCACGCGGGATTTCATCGGGGTTTTTATAAATTTTCATTAAGTTATCAATAAGGATGATTCTTTGTATATTGTGGGCGGGGCAGTCGAATATTATATGATTGAGGGTCTGATCCTTTTCTAAATTGCAGTCTGTGCATAAGGCCGAGCGTGCAATTTTCATTCTATGTAAATGAGAGTTAATTCTGCAATGTCCCAACCTGAGGCGAATTAAAATGGAATAAAACTTCTTGCTTCTGTAAGATTTTGATGATACGAACCATGGGACTTTATTAATTTTGTCAACTATATTTGCATTCCAAGTGCCTTTAGTCTGAAGACTTTCATGCCAGAATTTTGTCCAATCTTCGTAATGACGACTTTTAATTTCAGACAAAATATCAGTGAAAGGTATAGCAACATTTGGAACTACTCCACTTCCGGTTTCAACAATAAATTTAGCCAAACTATCGGCTTTTTCATTTCCACCGACCCCTATGTGTCCCGGAGTCCACATCAAAACAATACTAACGTTTTGCTTGGTGATTATTTCATAGTAAAGCTGCTTTATCTCAAACAATATATAATTTGTATTAACATTCAAAATGGGGTTATCAAGTGCCCTTAGGACACTCATGGAATCAGATATAACTAGCCATCTTTGGAAATCGCTTGTATGTGCGTCAATATATTGCAAAGCAGATAGGATTGCTAAAGCTTCGGCAGAAAAAATGCTCATTGTATTGGGCAATCTAACTCCATGTCCAATTTTGATATGAGGTATGTAATGTGCCATCGCAACATGTTCACTATTTTTTGACCCGTCTGTGTAAATTGTGATAATATCAACATGATCTTGAATTTGAGCATAAACTTGTTCTTTCGTTTTCAAATCAGGATCTATCTTTATATTCATTTTATAATAGTTACTGTAATAACTTTTAGAGTAATAAGTCCAATGCCTGTCTTTATGAATGTCATACTCATGTGCTAAATGTTCAAGTTCAGAAAAATCATGAAAGATAAAGGGGGTGCTAGATAATTTAGGAGGATGTAGCTGCTAATTCAAAGAAGATACTTTCATTAATAAAGGATGATTAATTATAGAATAGAATTTATACAGAAACCTGAATTTCAAATACTTGTGTCGTGAATCAAACTCGGTTGAGTTTATAAAGTTCTTTATTCCATCAACACACTTATCTATGATACAAATCACTACCTCTAGCCACATTAATAATTATAACTACAATTTAACATAGGTTCCTTCCCTCAACCTTTCGCTTCAGCGGCACGGGTTGGAAACGGCCATAGAGATGACATAGAGTTAGTGGGCAGCGCATTATAATCTATGCAAAAATCAGGATCCACTTTTTCGCACAGACTATATAGCGATACGACATCTGGTGATAAAAATCAGAACTAAAAAAAGTATTTTTAATGAGGGTTCCCACTTTAGGTATAATCTCCCTGAATATTAGGGTAATTATAACGGTGGAAGGGGAATTTAGTAGAGAAAATATTTAAGGAATAATATGAATTTTGTAAATAAAAATGTATAAAACAACAATTTTAAGATAATTACATTAAAACTTTTGACATACTAAACTCAACTGTCGGTATCATCATTAAACTGCATGCAAATGCTGGTGTATTACATCAAAAACAAGCTTTGACTATTTTATTTTATTATTTTATGACCCTTAATGCACTATTTAGAAGACAATACATACAATTTCATCATCTTTTTTGACTTTGGTTACTCTGGAGCGGTATATTTTTGACTAATGCTTAGGGAAAAACAAATTTAGTTGTTGGCAGCCCTATCTGACATTGAGTTTTCGAATTCAGCCGTTTATTTATTTGCATTTTCTATTAAGTTCTTGTAAATTGTTTTAATTGTTAATAACCAAATCTCTTTTGTTTGATCTTTTATCTTTCAGATATGCCGAGATTCTGCGTGATTCCGGAGTGCCCATCCAACAAGAGGAAGTCCATCAGGACGTTTCGGTTGCCTCGTACTGATCGATTGCGAGCAATTTGGATGGAATATCTTATTCCTATTGTTCCTGAACTAGCATCACTCACTAAAGATCAGCTTATTCACTGCAAGGTTTGTACTAAAGTTTACATTTATCGATACACATGATATCTCTGAAATACCTAGAAACTGATACACCTGCCTCTAAACCGAAGAAAGATCCTGTGTAGTATCATAACACACCTAGTAAATTATACTAAGAAAGCTTTTTTCAATAATCCTGATGAACAGAAGATCATCTTGTTATTCTCTATTCTCTATTCTACAGTCATAGCACTCACATCCTGTGTATGTTTATTTTATAGGTTTGCCAACTTCATTTTGAAGAAAAATATATACAGAACAACAGAAGGCTATTGATTTGTGGTCCAACATTGTTTACACCAGCAGAAATTCTTTCGAGGCAGCCAACCAAACCATTTCCTTCACTATGTGAGTAGTTCAAGAACTTTTTATATCCTGTTCAGTGAAATAGTATGAAAAAGGTGTCAATACAAATAATGTAAGCTTACTTATCTACACATACTAAAGAAGCTACAGAGGTGTAATGTGCTGCCATAAATTTATTCATCAAATTACTTTTCATATTGTGTGAAACATTCCATACTTGCCTGCTTGATCTGAAATAATCATAATAAAATAGAAAGTTCTAAAGATTGAACAAATAAAATGAATCTTTGCAGATGTGAGAAATGATCATTCATATACATCGCCTTGTTATACAAGAAATTCTGGCCCTGACGGTATATATTTTTCTTAATTTTCATGAATAATTTTACTAGTCTTGGTCATTTTTGATTTTCTTGTGTTGAATTATCCAATGTCTTGCAGATGTGATCAGGAAGGTGATCACAATCACCCGTGACCACAACTATTGTTTGGGTAATAATTGTAGAATTTGGTTGTTCAATTCTAAACATGTAGTTGTATTTTATACAGGGTGGTTTTGTATGCTAGTTGTAGGAAGAAAATTTTCAATAGACACAAGAATTTCCAAAAAAAAATTAGCCTTAGTATTAGTAGTATATAATGTAACATATTTAGGTCAAAGCAGACAAGGTGAGGTTTAATATATTTGTGTTGGTAAGCAATAGATTGTAACATTAATTTCAAACAAATACAAAGTCAATGAATTGAAAACAAAATAAATATTATCATCAATCGTAACGGATATTAAAGGATGTGTGATTATTAATTATTAACAAAGATTACCGGTGCCTTACATAAATTCTAATGCTTTGTAGAATAGGTTTGTGTAGAAGTCTAGGGTTTGTTTACAAACTGCGCTGATAAAGCAATGATATTAATAATAAAGCTATAGCAAAAAAAGTTTTCTGCTAATACTTTAATATATATATATATATATATATATATATATATATATATATATATATATATATATATATATATATATGTATACCTATATTTATATATTTTCGTATCTCGGAAACGGCTCCAACGATTTTCGTGAAATTTTTAATACAGGGGTTTTCACGGCAAAAAATCGATCGGTTTCATTTTCAGGAAATGATGATATCACCTTGTTTTCAGTCACTGAACAACCGCTACAAAATCATTTGAATATGAAGCTCAATTTCGCTTTCACTGTCAGTGTTTCGATAGCTCAGTTGAAAGACGCGCGGGTTCAAATCTCAATGGATACAATCTTTTTACTTTTTTTTCAATAAAATACCGAGCAAAGCTCCAGCCCAGATATTTTATTATAAAGCTGAAGAGTTTGTAAAGTTACAATTATTATAATGTTTTGTATAATGCATGAGTAAGTAAGTAGTTCGAGTAGTTATCTTTAGTTAGTGCAATGAAAAGTATTCTCCTTTTTAAGTGGTTTTTAATATAACTTTTCTTTAATTTTAGACCCCATATCTGGCCATTCATTATTATCATCTGGTGTTGAAAATGATATGACTTCTGGAATGCCAGGTAAGATATTTTTGTGAAAGCCTCATATTAATGCTTTTAAACTACATTCCTGTCCCTTAATAAATTTCAGACTGTGTAACCCATGCCATGCCAGCAACTCCCAGTTTGATGGATAATCATGTGAAAACTGCTGGTGATATCATGGGTAAGACATGTTTTGATAAATCCAAAATTAATAAACATAGTTTTGAGCAGGTGCTCAAAACTAATTTAAAAGTGTGGTTTGGGACCCTCTTTATCTTTTTCCAATCGACAAGGAGTGTTTTAATATCTCGATCGATTGGAAAAAGATATAAGTCATATTAAATGTAGATCTTTACCTGGAAATCTGTCCCCAGTCTTTGTTGATTACATTATTTAATTAATATTTTAGGCTCTGCTACTGATGCAATACCAGGACCATCTGGTTTAAAGATTGCTAATCGAAAAAGGTTAATGGAGGGTAAGTTTTTTGTAAATGTGTTAGAATCCATGAAAGATTAGTAGGCAAATAATGCATTTACTTGTACTTATAATTTTCAGAAAATGCAAGTCTTACAGCGGGAGCTTCTAGCAGCGATTTTTCTGGTGCAAGAAATGGTAAGAAGAAGCAAAGTAATAAAAATTAAAAGTAAATTAAAAAAATATCAATCTAATCTCAAGTACAATCTGTAGGACAGCTCTCTATGTGCAGCAGCTCATACGCTATTATAGTAAAAAAAACTATAAATTGTTAGCATTCCTAAGTCCCGGTTAATTATTTAATTGAAATATTTTCAGAATCTACATTCCGTGACATACCAGAAACCTCATTCAGGGTTGGTGATGTTTTAAATACTGGAAATACTATGGAGGGTAAGAAAATTTTAATTTATCAATCAAACTAATGTTGATGAAACTTTGACTGTTTAGTAACGAAATATCAGATTTTAATCAAAATATAAATAACTAACGTGACTATCCTTCGAATGAATTCACAGCAAAACATGTAATAAACATACACTTCTGAGGTGTATCTCTTCCGAACATGTGCTTGGAAGCTGAATTAGCCTTGTATTAGAATATTTTGTAATGCCAAATTATAATCATTTAAAAATAGATCCTAATAATAAACTCTTTAATTATTTTGACAGCGAAGGACGGCGACAGCGACAGCGGCGATGGTACTACAACTGGATCAGCATCAAGAAACAAATCTACCACAAAAACCAACCCCAGCACAAAGAGGACAAACCAAGGTGAAATATAAACAAATAATTGTGTGAATCCGTCTGTCTGAGCCGCGATACTTGACAAAGAGAGAGGAAATAAATCCTTTATAAAAATTATTGAGTCATCAAAAAATGAAACCCTGGGTATTTTGTCACTTAAGATTCGTTATTATCAACCTTTTAACATCCCTGGGTCTGTGGCTCAAACATCCGGATCAACAAAAAACATTGTTTAACAAACCATCAGGCCTACTACGAAAAACGAAATCCGTCACTACGATAGTAGTTTTGCGGATCCGGAGCATTTCGTAGTAAGGATTCCATCCTAAAAAATATTCTGATCCGAAAAACGATAGCCGCTTGACGATTGACGGATTTCGTTTTTCGTAGAAGACCTACTGTCCTTGATCCATTTGCTTAGAAACATTAATAATATGGCAACGGATAAGAACTTGAAATATTCACAAAATACTCAGTTATATTTACTTTTATAATAAAATTAAAATAATACTAATATTATGAGGGGCAAATTAAAAACGCAATTTTTAGGGTTCCGTAGCCGAATGGCAAAAAACGGAACCCTTATAGTTTCGTCAAGTCTGTCTGTCTGCCCGTCCGTATGTCACAGCCACTTTATTCTGAAACTATTAGCACTACACAGTTGAAATTTGGTAGGAGTATGTATCCTGTTAACCGCTTTACGATTATCATACAAAAAATAAAAAATAATGACAATTAAGTGGGGGCTCCCATACATGAAACTAAAACCAAAAAATTAGTAGTCTGTACACCGTTTTACGGTTCTTATACAAAAAATAAAAAATAATGATATTTAAAGGGAGGCTCCCTACAAACACTATTAAAAACAAAGTTATATTTGCGATCAACAAAATATTTTGCTATTTTGGCTAAGTGGAAGTAAGTGGATCCTTAATTCACTTATAGTTGGCACGGAACCCTGAGTGCGCGAGTCTGACTCGCACTGGGCCGTTTTTTTGTCTATTTACCTAGTAATGGTACAGAACCCTTCGTGCGTGAGTCTTCCTCGCATATGGTCGGTTTTTTGATGTTTAATGTGTACACAATTATTTTTAGGTCCGTCACGGGATCGAATTATAAAGTCTATTGCCAACTTAACACCGAAGTGTCGAAAAATGTATCATAAGTGTCGGCAAATTATAAGTTCGCAAAGACGCTTATTACTTTCTTATGAGGAAAGAATTGAGCAGGCAAGACATTTGAGCCAAAATAAAACATTTCAAGAACTCATCAAAAATATGACACCTCAGGCCAAAACATTTTTAATGATGCAGGTAATATACCATCATCATCACTATGATATTTATTATGCTTACTCTCCAGTTTTTGGAATAATAAATGTAAGTTAAATAGATTAAAGCGAAAGATAACATTTTATATATTAATTAAATCATTCCAGATAAGGTTGGCTAATGTCCCACCTAAGTTGAGGCGTTATTCAAAAAAGGAGAAGTCTCTTTCTTTAGGATTAATGAAGCGAGGCCCTGCAGCTTATGATGTTTATGGTGGTATTTTTATTCTGCCTAGCCGAAGGACATTGACTACTTTTAGCAAAAGAATAAAATTTTCACCCGGACTGAATTCAAACTTATTGAAGCAACTGAAGACACAGGTATTTAGTTGTTTTTTGTAGTACGTTTGGCCGCGGCCCTATCTCTACGGCGCTATGTCGTTCACCGTGGCACAGTGTACGACACCGCACCGTAGAGATGGCTGGATGATGGCGCGCGGCCTGTGTCGTTTATTTTATGCCGGTACCGCTTGTATTCAATCACACCTTTATTTATTTTTTCAGGTGAATTCTTGGGACAACAGGAAAAGATTGTGCTCAGTTGTCTTTGATGAAGTTGCTCTAACTCCTGGACTTACTTTTGTGGAGGCAGAAGACAGAATAGATGGCTTTGTGAACTTTGGCACAGCGGAAAAAAAACTATGCGATCACGCTCTTGTTTTCATGGTACGTTTTACACAATATTTATAAAGGCATGTAATTATATTTTAATATTAATATACCTCATATAGTTGAGGTAAGGCCTTTGCCCAGCAGTGGGACGTTACAGGCTAACTTAACTTATTAATCGAAAATATACTGTGGTAAAACTACGTCAAGTGGCAAAGGACGTGAAGAAGGTGTTGTTAACACGACGGCTTAGTAGATTTTATCATAAAATATTTTATTTGTAAATTAATTTTACTTTTGTACAAAATAATAATAATTGCTGAAAAGTTCCATACCCATTTAACTTCTTGATTCCTTTTAAACCGAAGCTGCGAAGACGAGAGTAAAAAAAAGTTCACTTTTGATGTCATAATTTCATCTTTTTCAATCCATAGGTCCGTGGGATAGTCGCATCCTGGCGACAATCATTTGCTTACTATTTGTGTGAAGGTGCTACCCCTGCTGCGAAACTCAAGAATATATTAAAGGTAATTGTTATAAAAGTATCACTCATCCCTAATTTATATTCCACCTTCTCTTATTAACAATTCTCTGAATAAATGCATGCGTGTTGGGTATGCAGATGATAGCACAGTTTTCGATAGATATTTCTCCGGGATGGGAGCCAGCAGTAATGACATCCAGTCTTGGTTAAGCGTTTGGACAGTGCCCTTAAGATTAACTCTGATTGGGGAGATGTCAATCTGGTTGCGTTCAACGCTACATAAGCACAGGCGTGCTTATTCTCAACCAAACGGAGTCATTTTGATCTGACCCCGTCTTTCCGAGGTGTACGAGGTGTCCTGTATCTGTGACCGAAAACCTACAACTTATAGATATTCCAGTTGACATCAAACCTAAACTTCGGACAGTATATCGCATCCATAGCACAAACGGCAGCAGACAACTTGGTGTCCTCTCTAAGGTTAGGCGGTACCATGGAGTGCTGCTGTCACCTTTGGGACGGATCTGCTAAAAACCAACTGGCTGCTCTGGATTCGATAGAAAACCGAGCCAATAGAATCATAGGGGATACTGAACTATATGAACACAAACTACTTAGCTTGGACCATAGGCGCAAAGTAGCTTGCTTTTCGGTCTTCTACAGGTTACATTTTGGGGGAGTGTGCGAAGGAATTGCACGACTTAATTCCACCAGCCCCATTCCACCTTCAAAACACAAGAGGCGGGCGCAGCTGCCATCCTTATGTCGTTGAAATACCACCAATGCGCACTAAACGGTTCCGATCATCATTTCTGATGCGGACGGCTAAGGAATGGAATGCGCTACCGGCTGAAGTGTTTCCAAGACACTATGATTTGGACATTTTCAAGGAATGAGTGAATAGGCTGTTACTAGGCAGACATGGTCCATCTTAGGCTGCAATGTCACTTAACATCAGGTGCAATCGTGGTCAAATGTCTGACTATCTAATTTGAAAAAAAAGACATATTAATATTCACCATCCAACAGAAGCCCATATTACGCGGTATCGTAATTTCAAGTATCCTAAAATACCGGTTATCGGTCCCTGGTTCAAACAAACAAACTCTTAAGCTTTCTTATATTGGTATAGATATTCTCTATTTTAAAAGAAGGTCAATTATTATGCCAGGTTGTGATAGTTGTGTTATTTTTTTTTTAAATTACAGGATGTATTACAAGCAGTCACTGAAATTGGCCTAAGACCCAAAGTCCTTGTATGTGACCAGGGCACCACTTTTCGGTCCTGTTTCAAGCAATTGTTGGAAGATGCAAGTAGATGTAAAGAGGAGCAAAGGTTGTCAGGTAAGAAACTAAAACAATTAAATGATTTCGGCAAACCCTCATCAACTTTTTAAATTGTAACTTTTTTTTTAGACAACCAGGTCCTTATCAATGGACTAGTGCTCAACATTGTATATGACCCTCCACATCTTATAAAAGGAATCCGGAACAATTTCCTCGTGAAGGATATCCTATTCCATGGAAAGTTGGCCAAATGGAGTGACATAATAACAGTTTACAAAGCTGACTGTGAGGTAAATACTTTGAGAAAATTTAAGAATTTGCAAAATGTAGGGTATTTCTCTCGAGGTAAATAAATAAACAATTCTACCATTTATTTTTTTTGAAAGCTTCAATTCTCTCTTAAGCGGTCGTTTAAATATTATTTCAGGTCGGAGATATACGTATGCTGAACAAGTTGACCGATGAGCATGTGATACCTGAGAAGATAAAGAAGATGAAGGTCAAAAACTGCACACAAGCACTGAGTGAGAAAACTGCTGCTATGTTGCAGTACAGTTCCAAATTTGGTAATCATGTTTAATTATTTGGGTTTATTGTACACCCGAAATCGGTGCAACCAGTGTGATCCTGCGATCGGTTTTCTGCCAATCTTGTTTGTGGATTTCCGCTGTGCCATTCCAAAAACTTAGTTTCCATTCTAAATTTGCTTCCAAAGTTGAAGATTGTTGTTCAATAGTATACTTTGCATGGTGGTGCCAAATTTTTGAAGGTGAATGAAGGTCGCAAGGTTAAAATTATTTTAGCAATCAAGCATACTTGGTTGCTTATTGTTCTTTTGAAAGAAAGAAAGAAAAGTAATTTATTTGGTTCACTACAAAACACAAAAAATATAAACATAAAAATAAAAACATATTATAAATAGTGAATCCAAATTGGTTTCCACTCAGCTTTATTGCCATGGCAAGCCATGGCGCTGGTTTTCAGTGGAGACCATTGAGATTGAGATGTCACCACCAGACCATATTAAAATTAAAATAAAGAAAAACTTAAACAATCACAAAAAATCCAATGTTGTACTTACATACTAGGTATTATTAATTATTAATTAAATAACAAATCAGACGTGCCACGAGCATGCATGCGTACGTGCGTGCGTGTTTAACTTTTGACCTTTTGGCTCTCGATTAGAAAATCTCCGATACGGTGTTTAAAGGAAACTAAACAATTAATTCAATATACTTTTCAATATACATTTTTATTAAAAATTACTAAATAAAGCATTTGGTACATAAAAATATTGATATTGGTGCACCCAAGATATTACTGTCCACATTCAAAAAAAATATCAATAACTATTAAGGTTTTTAAGTTAGGTTATCTTTACCAAGTATATATTATTGTTAGATCCTGTGGTATCCCAGTGCAAGGGAAAGTTGTTAGTAATATGCCAAAACATTTTTTTTTATTAATACACTAGTAGTTAAGATAATAATATGCATATCCGTTAAAGTAAAAAAATATATCAACAGGCCATCACGTGGACGGCACACCAGTGAGCAGCACCATGAAGACCACGTCCGAGGTGGTGCTGTTCTTCGACCGGCTTTTCGACAGCGTCAATGGCGCGCGCGGCGCCCCGCCAGAGAAGATGCGAGGACCGGTAAAAGAGGTTGAGGGCGTATCACGCCATATCGAATTTTGGCAAGAAGCCATTCGAATTCTTTCTTACCATTTGTATTTTGTGCAGCCTGGTACGGTCCAAAGAATGTATGTTCCGAGCTTGAATAGCTGGATCATCACCCTTAAGAGTTTCATTTCGATTTGGTCGGAATTGAAAACTGAAGGTGTGCGACTATTTTACACCCGTTCTATTAATCAGGATCCGCTCGAAAACTTCTTTGGCCGTATTAGAGCTTTAAATTATAGGAACAATAATCCAATCCCCTACACGTTTCAATGTAGTTTCAAATCACTTTTATTAACAGACATGTTGGGCCCTCAGTCACGTAATACTAATTGCGAAGTCGATGTAGGAGAGATGTTGATTGATCACAATTTTTTCAGTGACGAGAATACTAATGAACCTCTTTCTGTTGCAGGTCCCTCCTCGAGTGTTTTCCCTGCGTCTGGGCTTGGCGAAGCAGAGGAAGAAATTCCGCTGCTTCAGCAAGCCCGGATGGAAAGGCTGAACGTTCATTCGTCAGCTTTTACAGCCGGATACGTAGCCAGAAAACTTAAAAAAGCTATTCAGTGCCCAAACTGCAATAAAACAATAGTCACTAGAGACATTTTACCGATTCATTCTTTTATTGAACTTAGGGAGCGTAGCTTACTAAAAGGCAAAAACCTTTGCTACCCTTCTTCAAAATTTGTTGAAATCTTTCGCGAATTAATTAAATTAATCAATAAACATTTAAACGAATTTGGTCATATGCCAAACATAGCTTACAACATTCGACAAAATTTTCTAAATTCTGTAGACACAAATTTTATGGGTTGCTCAGATCATCATTCTATATTAGTAGATCAGTTTGTAAAAATCGTTTGTCGGGTTCAAATACACAATTGGTGTAATGGTATAAATAAAATCCTTCGCGGTTCATTTTCAGAGAAACTTTCAATCCGTTTAAACAAACCAATGCAACGTATGGCCCTGAATAAATTTAAGTCTTCTAGACTACGTAAGAAAGTCAATAAATAATGATTACCAGTTGATTTTTGTAAATATTAATTAAGTGTACATATTTTGTTTCAGGTTCGGAGGGGATCATGAGAGCCGCAGCCGTCTAAGCGTACAAGATCGAAACGTGGCTACACAGCCACCAATTCGAACCTCCACGCTTAGTTGATAGGATGGGAGAAGGTCATGGTGTAAATTTTACTTTAATTCTGTTTATTTTGTTACAGGTTCTGATGAAAGCAGTCATTCTTTTCTAATTGGACCTAGCAGGTGTTGAGATACGGGGTTCTTACCATTTGCATTGCACGGGGCCATTTAGAAAAGAAACGCAGAGATGTCACTTAGTGTTCCAGTGACATCTTTTGTACTTCTTAGGTGTAGAGGAACACCTCGGGGTTTTTAGCCGGTAAAAGTCCGGCATAACCACATCTTTCCCCGTAGATGTGGTATCCATGAGGATTTTCCCTGAGTTTTCAAATGTTATTATTATTTATGTTTTCTTCTTCACTCGTTACTTAATTAAGTTCTGTATTTGAGTTTTTTTTATAACGTTAGTTAGGCAAACTTAGTCGTCAAATGCTTAGTAATGATTCTGTAACAACTGTCACTATTTGATGTTAATTGTACACTTATTGTAACTTTCACAAAACCTTAAGGATATTATGATGATGCATATATATACATATATATATACATATGATTCTCGGACTCATCATTATCATAATATCCTTTTCGTCTTGTTACTCATTTGTATGTATTCCGCATGTATAAATTAATAGGAGTTTAGCTTTTTTATATTTTTTTAAACCTATGTTCTTTTTTATAATAAATTCTCTTTCATGCTAGTTAATCAATATACATACATGTATCTCATCGAAGTATTCTAAAATGACTAGTATGGTGTACTGTGTGATTTTGGCATTGTTATTAGCCTATAGTTTTAATTAAACCTTTATGTATTTTTTTGCTATTTTGTTGCAAATAGTTTTCTTTAATGTTGATACTGATTTAAGTTTATAACAGTCGAGCCGAATCCTAAAGTTACGTATGACAGCTCAACCACAGGTCGCTAAAACCTTGTTACGTCGCCATCTTTTCAAATCAAAATTCAGAAATACCAACTAATTACAAACAATAGATATACATTATGATAACTCTAACCTAAAAAAAAATGTTTCCTAATATTATTATCATTATTAATGCTAGAAAATTGAAAATTAAAAATTAAAATTGACAAACCTCATACGTAACTTTAGGATTCGGCTCGACTGTAGCTTAATTCTTGGCTTAGCTTGACACTATTTTTTGAGACAGTCTGTATAATTTATTTGGCTGAAATAGTTAATATTTTTAGTAAGTTAATAAATTGTACAATATTGAACGAATAGGTCTCTCTATCCACAATAATATTATAAATGCAAAGTGTGTCTGTCTCTAAATCTTAGATCTATGTACTGTCGAGGTCTCTCGCACCTTATAAGAGCAAAAATGTTTTTCACCTAGCGTCGTCTTTTATTTAAAAATACGCCCGTTGTTGTGTTAGTATTTTATGCTTTAAAGTGTTTAGTAGGTAGACACGAGTGCGAGAGAACTCTACCGAAGTTTAGTCGTTGTATGGTTTGTTTTTATAATACTTCAGATGCAGTTATCAGTTGAATCCAATCGAGATAGCAATTGATTGTTTGTAAACAACGATGCGAGGGATAAATAAAACTATTTTGTACATTTTTTCTCACAATTTAACGGTTAGCTATAAAATTAAAACTTAGGAACTTATGATGAAATCTGTAACGGCGCTTTATGGTTTGTGTTAGGTGTGAGTGTACAATAATTATGTCAGTCGTCACTCTACTAAATGTAGTTTTAGTCTTATTTAATGTAGGTTAGTTATTATAGCTCTCCAATTGCACTCTACGTATACATAATTATTGTTAACTTTGAATATTTATGATACGTCTTAGCAATTCCGTTCTGCATTATATTTTTATTGTATTTTTTAACAATACAAGTTTTTCCAGTGTTTCTAACTGTTTTATTTTCAGGATTTGTCACACTAGATGCGTTCTGCGGTCAGGTTAATGTTGCTCATTCTTAGTGTGGGCTGAAATTACTTTGAACTGATCGCAGAACGCATCCAGTATGACAAACCCTTTTTCTGATCCAAAACTAATAATAAATAAAAATAAAAAAGTGAGCGAAGATATAATCTGTGCCAGAGAAGCCATGATAAAAAAAACAGCTGTCATCGGTCGTGCGCGAGCTGTCAAAATTTTCCACTAACTCAGGCGCCCATAAAGGGCCGTTTCCTATCTGTCTTTAGACATACTCTTACTAATCTGTGTTCAGCGGTCAGCACTAGACTGGCTCGCCTTTCGAGTGCACTCCGCAAGTCAGAAAATAAGAAGGGAAGGGGCAGCCAGTGTTGCCATTTTTAAATAGCGATAGCGATAACGTTATTCGATAAAGTAACAATACTCGTTTTTACATAAATAACGTCAACTCTTATTATAATGAGTTAAGATTACAACAGGGCTGCTGATTGAATCTAAATACAAAAATCATCACATTCGGCCATCCGACCTAATGCACCTCCTGGTGCATTTTATAAAATATTTACAATGGCGCATTTATATCAATACTACTACAGCATACTACATTTATCATATTACAAGCAATAAAGATTATGCCAAAATTAAGCTGTTGAGTACACATTATAAAATCATCACATTCGGCATTTAAGTATAACAAGAAATAAAGGTTATGCTACAATTATACTGTTGAGCTCACTCAGTAATACATAATTACAAAATATTCTTATTAATAGCAATTATCACATTTCTAGTACTTTTTATCATTTTAATTTTTTTTTTTGGTTTACTTGACCAATATCGATTGATCTATTGAATCTTTAGATTGATTATGCTTTATCAAGGGTGAAGTATTAATCCAGTGTCTTGTAAGACTTGCGGCAACGAACATTTTATACATCTTATATCTTTATGTTACCGGGTTCATAACCTATTATGTACCTATATTTTCATGGTTATTTCGTTTTAAAGGCTAAAAGGTTAAGTATGGTTATGTTATTATAATTATGATCGCAATCGTAATTATTAATGAAACTAATGTTTTTTTTTTACTCCTGTCTATGAATGACAAAGGGTCATTTATCGAAGCCATTTTATTTATTGTTCTTATATATTTAATAGGAATTTAAAAAAAAAACATCTGATTTTAAGATAACAAAATGGAAAGAATCTTTAACTTAATTGACTTTTAAATTGATGAATGAATGAAATTTATTGGTAACTTTTTGTAGTTTTAAGATCCTAACTTTAAAGAGACCTTATCTACATACACAGTAAAAAACAAATTATTGGACACCAATCACATACATTGTTCAGTGTTATGAAAATCAGATACAAAGTTGGTACCACAACACCCAGACCTAAGACAATATAGAAAATTTTGATATCTATATTGACCCGACCGGGAATCGAACCCGGGAACTAAGAGCGGCGACGCCTTGAAACAAGCGTGCCCTAGCCACTACACCACGGAGGTTGACAAATTAATACCTCGTTTCTACAAATAACATCATTATACTCCATTACAATATGTTTTCGAGTCTTTAATTTCTATTATCGTCATTTTCTAGCATCTAATTCAATTTTTGAATAACTTAAAGGAATGACTGAACGGTGCATTCAGCAATATGATAATAGTTCACAATTTGTATAATGATAATAAGTATAAAGTAAATAAAATAATAAGGAGAAAACAATAAAGTTTCTTTCTAAAACACAGTCTCATGATTTGAATTTTTCATATTAAGTAATGTATTAGGATATAAACCTATGTATTGAGATAGATATTAAGAAAATCAGTAAAACATCCATAATAAACGTCACTTGTTAATCGGGGAGAACATAATCAAGAATTATTGAAGCTACTTAGATAACTTTTTTTTAAAAGTTAAATTTCGTAATTTGCGTGGCACATATCAATAATGAAAGTTATGAATCTTAGCACTTAAAGTCATACAAGTAGAATTAAGCTATTATGTATATTATTAATAACTCGTTGTTTGTTTTTTATTGCAATTGAATGGAATCTCAATCTCTTATAAAGACTTTTACAGAGATACAGTCATTTAAGGGATCATTATTATTATTATATTATCTGAGTGACTTATATAATCTCTTATGATCTTTCAATTTATTGTTACCATAAAATATTACTTTGTAGTTTAACTTTCCCTAATAGTATGTGTGTCCGTATGAGAAAAATTCAATATTTAAGGGCCCATATTAATACATATTTGTTAATTATATACGAACAGTACATGAAGATGTGGTTTTTATTTAGTAGTAGGAACAAGTACTTACTTCACTTTATTAATCATTATACAAATAATTTAAATAGAATTGAGGTTAGATTTAATAGTCAAATGACATTAATAATTAAGCCCTACTACAAATACAATTTACTCAGCAAAGTAAACTTAACGATATTATGCTGTTACATGTAAAAAATTATAATAAACGGCATGATATTGCCAAGAATACAGAAAAATATCAAATTGGGGAACTAGAATAAAAACCAGTTTTGAAATAAAGCCTTTGTGCATAATTATTTATTAATTGACCTATGAGATCACGGTCTCCTATTTACGTTTTGGCGTGTAGACGTCCCTAGTCCCCATTTAAATGTATTACAACGCGTCTTTAGTTATTCCAAACCCAAGCATATTGCAGAGCAAACGTCGTGTTTGGCGTCAATATAAAATTCACATATGAAAATATATTTCTTTTGAAGTCAATGATTAGTATATTATGTAAGGTCACCTCGTTTTAAGTGATAATATTTTAACAGAGCATCAAACAATAACATAGAAAGAGGACTCATTTTTTTTGAAAACTGGCCCGCATATGATTTTATTTTTCCTAACAAAAAAAATATATTATTCTTTAAGGGCACCCTGTCCCGCGACAATGCCTTTCGTCTCTTACGTAAGTACTAGATTGAGCGAAAACTAGACAGACGTATATAATAAAAGTGCTAAAAGACAATAAGTATAAAAATAATATTACAAAACAAATGTTTTTACAAATTGTCGGAGTAATGATTTATAGATAAACAATGTCATTTAAAACAAATTTATGTAGACATTGAGGATACAATAATTTATGTATAACTGACTGTCTACTAGTCAGGAATACTTATAAGATGGTTATTTAATAAGTAAAGTATACCTACCGAAGCTCGTTATTGATGTATAATTTCAATTATTTATTTTTTTATTGTTTGTGCAGTATTACAGAAATATGTTGTAAGTTATTTGATTCCTAAATATTTATAGAAGTCATAAATTAATATTAATATGTATAAGTTTAGGACCATCTGTCCCAAAATTAATGTAATTACTCCACAGTTTATTAACAGGTAAAACTTTTGGTTTCTTATTTCATCTTTATGGATATTTCATCTTTAGGTAAAACTTACCTATAAAATTGTTTTACTTACATGTAGCGAGCGATGTTAAGTTTGTAATTAATTATTTATCTTCTGTGTATTTCTTTCATTAAATAAATGATAATTGGATGATCAAACGAACTTACCTTAAGTGAAGTTCGATCCAAATTGTCCTGACTTCGACGAAGAGATTTAATTGACCATGTAGTATGCCCTACTACGCGTCTATTCACTCGCACACAGGTTTAGCGTAAGAAAGAGAAGGTAAATGACCTCACTCCCTCCCACGCCTCACAGCACTGCCAGCCGCCTGTCGCTCATTCATTTCAGAGCAAGGAGACCGATGTATGAGATGTACAACATTGATTATACTTATTGTAAGGGTGACGATTATTTTTTCATAAAAAACGTACACGGGAATTGGGAAGGGTGGGACCTTAAATCTCTTCGTCGAAGTCAGGACAATTTGGATCGAACTTCACTTAAGGTAAGTTCGTTTGATCATCCAATTGTCCTGCCTTCGACTCCGAGATTTAATTGACCATGTAGATGTTTGGAGTAAAATCAATGTTGTTACAATAGAATAAGTTGACATCTCTGATGTTAGTAGTGATTGATCATTAAAACAATCATATTAAATAACAATTCATTGTTCATGTCACTATCTTTGACATATACATGTATCACTATTACTAAAAAACATTAGTTGTATGATAACTATGTTAAGCTATAACTTTCTACTAATAAAAATATCTTTATTAGGAAGAAAGAAGATATTTGTTAGTATTTTTTATTAATGATTAACTAAAAATTGATAATTTATTTATTTTAGTAATTTTAAACTGAAATAAGGCATTTTTGTTTAATTGTGGCATGTTATAAAAATTGCAAACAATACAGAATACGTATTGTTGGGCTGAGACGGTTTGCGAATAATATAGTTTTACACGCTGAATTTGGCACGTAAAACAAATGATAATTTTATTACGAGGAAAGCCACATACAGAAAACACTTTTTAGATAGCGCCTTATCTTTGTTAAGGTAAAGGGCGTGAAGGTAAAGTCGTCTGACAAATCGTTATCTTATTCTTGCAGTATTTAGCATATTCTATAATTATAGTTTTGAAATACGTATGTACATGATATTCTATTCCTTTTCAGTATGGGATATTTAGGTATTAATGCGACTGTTTAAAAGATATTCGAACGAATACCGAACACATAAATAATATTTTATACATTAAAATTTCGAATACCTGAGAAAATTTATTTGCTTAATTTGGTTATAAAAAGTGTTTAATGATTTGTATAAAAGTAAGTGATTACAAGATTCATTCTTAGTAATGTAATTTTTTTAAGATAATGATTATATTCACGGGTGTCTATGAATGATATATGATTATTTGCTGTGTTAGAAAAAGAATACGATAATTCAATGGCTTTAAAATATTATCGTTATCAGAAAGTTTAAGGCATAGGTAGGTGGGTAATGATTTTTTAATGTTTTATTTATATTTTATTAAGTATATTTGTTTTGTTTTCTAAAAAAGATTTAAAATCGGCTTCTGGGAGCTTTATAAGGGTAAACGACCGCAAACGATTTCTCCGATATATGTTTTGGTACCACCCGGCCCCGACCAAATACGTTTGCCTAATATTCGACTAAACGACCAGGAATGTTCGCCGAGTATTCGATAGTCGGCACATGTTTAGATTTCTCGTTGTAAATTTAATCATAATTTTATTGCCTGGGTAAATGTCTAGATTACTTTTAAGGATTACAATAAATATCAATCCTATGTTTCGAGTTGGTTGCTATGAGTTTTTTATTTATATAACTATATTTATATTTTAAAGTTTGACAAATATTTGTAACATATTTAGCTACAGATGAGACTTGTTTCAATATTATGAACTGTGTCAAAAAAAATCTGATGATGATTCAGAATAAGGGTACCTATTTTGACACGAAATCCAAAAATAAACGGATATCGTATTAAAAGTACCTATGTCATATCGAGATCCCAAGGGTAAACTGGTTTTATACATATTTAAAAACATCCCTAAATATGGTTAATAAAAAACATAGATAATTTCGTTTGAAATAATTAATTGATTCAAATTTTAATAAATGGTCGAATCATATGACGTCCTCTGGCGTAAGAATTAAGGAAAAGTCCTATAAAAAAAATCATTTTCAAAATAAAATACTTTTTCTCAACTATACCACCCGACCTATTTTATTATTAATTTTTATTTGCAATTGTTCCACCATATGTAAGTAACTAGTGAATATCAAGACAAAATGTCCTTCGAAAATTTATTAAACACAGTATATCGAATACTATAAACATCAAACAATAAAATGCATATAATAAGTACCTATTTTATTGCTTGTTAGAGCAACGTTTTCAAGGAATTGTTCCTTAATAACTTAGTGGCTTTCTGGGGAAGATTGTTGGGGAGTGGGTGGATGTAATTGATTACAAAAAACTGATGATTAGAGAATATATTTACTTGATGTAGTTTATTCTTAAATCACAGAATAAATAGTAGGAAAATAAACATGGTTCATATTTCCAATAACTCGAATTAGATGATTATAGTGCAATTTGATTCTAATGCTGGATTGCATTTAGGATACGTCAGTTTTATATATATATATATATAATAATAAGTAAGTAAGTTAAGTAGTATTATTAAGTAATAATGAATATGGCGTGTATTTATTTTACGTCAAACGTAGGTGTGTGTGTAAATGGCAAATAAAAATAACCGAATTATATGAAATATTGTAATAATACTTGAGAAAATAAAATTGTGTCAATTGATATGCTTTGCTTATGCATTTCCATAAGAAGCAAAAAAGGCATTATCTTCATAAAATGAGCTTGTTTCAATTTAAAAGGCTACCTACTCTTATGGTATATCTAACAATGTGTCGATAAGTTTTGGTTTGTGCTATCTGCTGCATACTTCAATACAATAGAACGTTTTATTTGAATTATTCTTAGGTGGTGCTCGTGGTAGGTAGTAAATGGTAACAAAAAAACAAGGTCATAGAAACAAAGGTCAATTTCAGGTGACCAAAGGTTGTCACAATTTTTACTGGGTGGTGGCTGGCTTTTACAAAGATAAAGGACACAGATCTTTATCAAGTTTTCTCGACTCGAGATTAAGTACCGAACTTTGCGACGGTTAAATGAACGCATTCATAAAAAAGCATATCACTTTCACAGCATATTTTTTTGAAAAACGAAATAACCTCTAAAACAATGGAATACAGCGCACCCTAATAAATCTAATATGACGGTAGTACTATATTGATTTCGGGATTTGATAAGATGTCTCATTGGTATATTTAAAAGTGAAAATACGCTTTCCAGGTAGTTGTTATTGCTTCAGTAAATAAAATCTAAGCTTTACCGAATTATTTACTGAGAAGTTGATTTAAACTTAGTTGGATATAAAATAAATACGGCAAATTTTTTACCATTCAGAATCATACATTTGCCAGGTATTTAGCAAAGCTCATTCTCATTTTTATTATAGCTGTTAAAATTAAAAGCATTTTATGGAGTTTTTTAAACGGACTGGTTTTTATATGGACCCAACCATATTTTGGTACGTCCTGAACAAGCTTACAGCTTGCTTGCTTGCTAGTTATAATCAAAGAGCCAACCACAAGCTAAATAGCTATAGGTATGAGCAGAAAGCAGAAATGTATGTAGAAAAATCTTGCTTTCTTAAAAAGTACATTGTTTTTTTTTTACAAAATCTATTAAATTCAATATTTTAAGTAGTATTATTAAGCAATTTATGTTTACCATAGCATTGTCTAGTTAGACAATTTTATAGCCATTGGCAAGAAATAAGTACAAAAGAGTTGTGATCAATGAATAAGGACCCAAACCACCCATAACTATGTGAGCTATGGTGGGATGCTATGCTACCGTTTTTAGAGCTTTGTGGAAAACATATTAGGAGCGTGTACTGCAGGTTGCAGAGTACGTGTATTTATGATTAAGGTCTAGGTTGTTAAAGTGTTTTTGAGTCTCTCATTTTTACTATTCTGAGTAAAATTTACAAAATAAATATTAATTTATTCGATTTGAAATAAATCTTCTGCCACTATTATTTTTCGGTACTTACGAAAAAGATACTTGGTAAACCATTTTATTGCTATTTTTGTTTGTACGTGTGATAGCTCACATTATGCTCCATTTTAATCTTTGGCTTAATTATTGGCTGAGACAAGTGTTCGGTCGTGGTTTTGCCAAGAGTGGAATACGGTAGCCCGTAATAAGTACATGTACGTACGGCCTTAAGGTGATATAACAAAGCATTCATAAGAACACATACCTTTTTTGGTCGGATTCTGATTCCGAGTGCGAGACGTTGAAAACGCGCTGGAATTGTGACGGTAGATCACCGTTGCGACGCAATTCGCGGCGCGTCATGGGCCGGCGCGTTGGCACAGGTATGGCCGGATGAGAGCGGGCGAGGGCCGCTGATTCATACTTAGAGGCCATAGTGGCGCATCGTCAGCGCTGCTTAATATTAATCATGAATGTCTTTGGCTGTAATTTATTATTATAGCATCAAAGAACAATTGGCTGTAACTTCAGCTAACTTGTTTCCCTTTTTTCGCAATGAAAATGAGGATAGGATATTGGAAGCAACGCATACCAAAAGTCTCAGATAAGATCTAGAATAATCTAGATAATTAGGACTGGCTGACCTCACGTGTCAGCTCTGCCAGTATTTGCTACAGATCAATATCGCGTATTGATTCGGAGCGGAAAATGCGGACTGGCTAGCATCACGTGCTAGCTCGGCCGCGAAGCGTAAAGCATGCATGGTGCAGCCACGCTGGGTAGTGCGTTATACTTCACATTCACTTGTTAAATAAACAAAAACATTTTTGAACTAACATGTCACTATAAGATAAAATTCGTTTAGCACGAAATAAAAACTTAACGGTTATATACTGTGGTTACTGCGTGCGTTGGAACGGCGCGCGCGCACGGACACGAATGAGCGACAGGCGGCTGGCAGTGCTGTGAGGCGTGGGAGGGAGTGAGGTCATTTACCTTCTCTTTCTTACGCTAAACCTGTGTGCGAGTGAATAGACGCGTAGTAGGGCATACTACATGGTCAATTAAATCTCGGAGTCGAAGGCAGGACAATTTATAAACTTTTTATATAAATTTTATGTCTTACAAGTTTGGCGGTTAACTGCGCTATCAAAATTGCAACGGAATCTGCTACCCTTTATAGTTCTAGTATGGTTAAAACGACAGAACAATTTATGTAGAGGAAGTAAGGGTATTTTCTATGAATGTAAACGAACTGCATTATAACGCGTTACGCGACTTTAATGGCGTTTAAGTTAGCCGACAATAAAATCACCGCGTCAATGAAATAATTAAATCTTTGTTTTGAAATAATTAAGTCACAACGTTAATTCAAGTAAGAATTTACTGACATCGTGTTTCAATAGGTATATTTTTCTCATGATCGTGATAAATGCGCGGTATTTTTCGCAAAGTCAACTTAGTATATTAGGTCTGTGGGAGCGATTATACATTTACCAAAATTATCAGTTTTACGGAAATCAGCACGTAAAGGTAAAACGTGCGGTATCTTATGCAATTGCAATAAGGTTAAGTTTGCAACAAAAGTGGGTAATTTGATGTGCTGTCGGACTGTACATATATTCAAAATTCTGTACTCAATCGCAACAAAATAACCCATTCTACTAAGAAGAAGTGATGATATTATTTTCTTTTGGATAAATAACATCCTAGCCTACCCGCGACCACGAACGCTGCAATGGTTCTAAAACGACGGGAATCAAGATAAACCTCTGCGAAAAATATCAGAATTGTGTGTACAAGGACTTATTCAATGAATGAATATATTACAATTAAAACATAGAAGTTGTTCTTTTTTTCTTTTTGTGATCGGAGCCAAACAGTCACTTCGGATTGCGTGAAACGGTTATTTCAGGTGACTCGACGGTTTCGAGCGTTGGTGACGCTGAAAGGGTACTTTTGATTTGTGACTTCCTTTAGAAGATGTCGATGTCCTCAACCTCGATCGCGAGCTCTTTCGTCTTTTTAGGCCCAACCAGCCTGGTTTGGTCTCGTGCTCTTCAGTCTCATCACCTCGGAAGAAAAAGATTTTTTTTTTTTTTTAATTTCCGTTTTACGGCTCTGGATGCTTGTCCTTTTGAGCCTTTCTTTCTTCATTTCATTCAGTCAATCATAATGTAACGTCACAAACACAGAAACGAAATGTCACAACAAATTCACAACAAACAAGCGTCAAGTTCAGTTCAACTTCAACAAATGTTTAATAGTACTTTCCCTTCTTTCTTCAAGTTAGAGTTCACCGATGGTCGCCGTGATGTACTTGTAGATAGCCCCAAAGTATTTAGGGCAGCTCAGAATCTTCTTTAAATCCTGGGGGACAGCTTCAGGGGCACCCTCTGATTGCAAGTCCGAAACCAATATTAAACGTTGCAATCCGAAACTTCGGCATCTCATTATTATATGTTCCAGATCAGCCACGGATTCTTCTTTGCAGTGAGGACATTCTGCACTCTGAATTAGATTGAGTCTTTTAAGGTGAGCGGGAAATTGACAATGGCCAAATCTCAGTCTGTTAATGGTTGTGATTAATTTTCTATTCTGAATAAACTCATAGTTTTTGTGGTACCACGGATGGGCGGGCAACGTCTTTTGTATTTCGTGGTACCACTTGCCTTTTTCCAGACTAGAACTGTTCCAGTGTTTTTCCCAGAGGTGGCGTTGGGCTTGTGAAATTTGGAGATGGAAATCTGTGTACGGAATCTTCAATACTGTTGAGTGGTCTTCATCCGGGCTTCCTCGGGCTGCGACGTCAGCCGTTTCGTTCCCAGCGATACCTTTATGAGAAGGTACCCACAGAAATTTTACATTTTTACTTATTATTTGTAGTTTTATGACTTCATATCTAATTAATTGAACTAGATAATTTACATTATTATTGTTTGTAATAGCTGTAATGGCACTATGCGAGTCAGTGAGAATTAGGTAATCTATACTATTTACAATTTTATTAGCATAAACAAGTGCTTGATAAATTGCATAGCACTCAGCAGTAAAAATGCTACAGTTGGAGTTGAGCTTAAAACATTTAGTGACCTTTTTCTGTGAATCATAATATGCTGAAGACACAGAGTTGAAAGATTTGGAGCCATCAGTATAGATTTTATAAGAATTAGGATATGTTTCTAAAGCTTCTAGCAGGTCATTCTGACAATTTATCTTTGCAGTTACTACATCTATACAAGTATTAATCAAATTATAATCTAATTTATACAAAGTCAGTGTCCTATTTATGTACATATTTACAGTGATATTTTGTATGTGTATAATTATTCTGAGCAATTCAGGGAAATTACCAGATAAAGGATTAAAATCATCAACATATGGTCCAATAATATTTTGGGGTAATTCTTGCCGAGGTAAAATCCTGTCTAATATGCATCTGTTGTCATAAGCTAATATTTTTAAACAAAATCTTTCAGCTATCTTTAATCTTTGGAAAGCTAGAGGTGGAATGCAAGTTTCTGCTGGTAGAGCATTTATGGGAGTTGAGCACATAGCACCAGTGATAATACGTAAAGCTTTATTTTGGATTACCTCCAATTTCTTCAGTAAAGAAAGGTTGGCATTGGCGTATGCTATTGCACTGTAATCAAAGTGGCTTCTTACTATGCTTTTATAAAGCATAGACAGGATTTTAGGATCGGCTCCCCAAAACACACCTGCTAAAGATCTTAAAATATTTAACCCTCTACTTGCATTTTTAATTATATAGTTTACATGGTTTGTAAATGTAAGTTTTTCATCTAAGTAAACTCCCAAAAACTTTTTCTCTGTCAGCAAGGGAAGAGCAGAGTTATTGTATAAAATATTAATATTATGAGTACAAGACTTTTTACTATAAATTACAGCACCACTTTTACTGACATTTACTTGTAATTTTAATTTATTTTCATAAAGATTATGTATCTGTGCGAGACCTCTATTTAAGTTACTAATGGCTATATTTACATTTTTATTTACACTGTACAAGACCAAATCATCTGCATACTGCAGGAAGTTCACACCTTCTTGTGTTAGGTATTGGAAAATTTGAGAAGTATAAATATTGTATAACAAAGGCGAGATAGTAGCCCCCTGCATACATCCTTTATAGACTTGTTTTGGTCCATAAAGTATATTATTGTACCTTACAAACATTTCTCTGCCATATAAAAATGAAAATATCCAATTACAGATTTTACCCGGAATGCCAATCTCGGATAGAATGCTGACTAAGACTGTGGGGTTTAAATTATCAAAGGCACCCTGTATATCTAAAAATGCACATACTGTTGTGGAAAGGCTGTGGAAACCTTTTTTAATGTCTGAAATCAGTGAAACAAAACTTTCAGCTGCACTGCGCCCCTTTCGGAAGCCAAATTGTTGTGGAGGTAAGATGTTTTTAGATTCAATATACCAGTCTAACCTTGTTTTTAGCATTAATTCAAAAATTTTTCCTACACATGATGATAAAGCTATGGGTCTGTATGAATTGTGGTCATTTGCCGGTTTATTGGGCTTTAAGATGGGTATTACACATTGAGATTTCCAAGAAT
The DNA here is from genome assembly GCA_963924145.1 of Pyrausta purpuralis. Classification (NCBI taxonomy): domain Eukaryota; kingdom Metazoa; phylum Arthropoda; class Insecta; order Lepidoptera; family Crambidae; genus Pyrausta; species Pyrausta purpuralis. The sequence continues at coordinate 14,556,271 of OZ001651.1, read as the reverse complement.
CGGGAATGCAAAGAGATTCCCATAATAAATTATATATTTGAAGAAGCTTACTTTGTGCTGTTGTGTGCATTTTCCTCAGTACCTCATAAGTTATTTTGTCTAACCCAGGACTAGTATTTTTTCTACTTGTAATCGCATTCATAAGTTCTTGCCACGAAAAAGGTTCAGACATAAATTTTGCTTCACTGTCTCCACTTTGTTGAAAATGACTACCTAAAATATACTTATCTATCTGCTTTTCAGGTGGATCTGAAGGAGCATACTTGTCCAGAAATGCTGGCAGCCACTCATCATTCCGTGATTTATGCAATGAAATACCTTTAAATTTTCTGATATAATTCCAAACAGTACTGATAGGTGTGTATCTATTAAAAGATTCTGATAATGTTTTCCAACTATTCTTTTTCTTCTCCCTCAGTAACATTTTTTTCTGTGCATCTACTTTTTTGTAATTTATGTAATGATCTAAGGAACCATCTGACCTGTATTGTTTTAGAGCTTCCCTACTTTTTTTAACAGCAGCATCACATTCAGTATCCCACCAAGGCACAGGCTTTCTCATAGTGTGTTTAGATATATTTTTGGATTTTGGAATACATATATCCATGATGTCAGTCAACATTTTACAATAAATATTATAAGTTTCCATTGGATTGTTAATGTCTACTTCAAAGTCGTTAAAGTCATTCTCTGTTACAGATTTAAATTTAATCCAATCGGCACGTTTGAATATGTATCGTTCACAAGGGTCGCCTATAACATACTCCTCAGTGGAGACTTGAATATCTGTAATAGTTGGGTAATGATAGCTGCCCATTGCGTCGTCATCAACTTCCCATTTACATAAATGGGCTATAGTGGGACTGATACATGTAATATCTATTGCTGATTGGCGATGATTTGCAGTACCGACTGTAGTTAAAGATCCTGTGTTAAGAATGCATAGATCACACTCATCAATAAGGTCATAGATCGCATTACCTCTAGAAGTGGTTGAGTGACAGCCAAAAGCAACATGATGCGCATTCAGATCTCCAGACATTAAAAGTGGCTTGGGTAAAATGTTAATAATTCTTTTAAAATGGTTGACTTTGAAACGATCTCTACTTGGAGGGCTGTAAGCAGTAAGAATTGACAGTTTACCCAATTCAGTATAAAGAATTATAGCAGCTGATTGTAAAGAGTCATAATATTGAGTTGTTACTATATCATACTTGTATATATTTTTAATTAAGATACCAACACCTCCTCGACCTTTAGGGCCATTTTGCTGTATAAAATTGTAATTATGTATAGAAAAATTATGTTTGTCACAAAGCCATGTTTCATTTAAGAGACATACATCTATGTCTCGATCATTAAGAAAATTTATTAATAGTGGTTTCTTACTGTTTAAACTCTGCACGTTAAATTGAGCAACTCTAATAAAGCTTTTACCCATCTTTTTTAAGTGTTTTTGTTAGTACTTCTTTAATAACTGTGGACGTCAACTTTCTTTTTTCATTTCCCAAAGTAACTAAAGTGCCAATTAGACCTTTTAAGATACTTTCATTTTTCAATATTTCCTCAATTAATTTCTCCGTAGTGATATCTGGTTGTGATTGGATTGGCTGGTTGGTGGAAGATTTATTTACAGGCATATTAGGGAAATTGGCATTGTAGTTTTTGGTTAATGAATAGTCATTTTTATTCGTGACACTCGCATAGCTTATTTTGTTATTTTTTTCTGCAATTTTTGCCTTTTTAATTGGACATTCTTTTGAAATAGCTAGGTGTTGACCTCCACAGTTTACACATTTTTGAATGTTTTCATTATTACAAGTGGAATAATGATGCTCTTCAGCACAAATGGAGCATTTTTGTTTTGAGTTACATGTCTTTGCTCCATGATTAAATTTAAAACATTTATAACATTGTAGGAGCGGTGGGATATATTCGTGAACTTTAAACCTGAAAAGATCTAGGTAGACATAGTCCGGCAGTGAGTTAGCAAGGAAAGTTATGCTTACCGATCCAAGCGGCTGCATAGTACCATTGATATTTTTCATGAATCTACGTACGCTTACAATTTCGAAGCATGAGGTAAGCTTCTTGAAAAGTTCTTCGTTACTTATATTGTTGGGAACGAAACGTATTACTCCAATTTTTTCGATGGCCCGAGCTGGGATAAAGGCACTGTATCCATGTTTTTTCAAAAAGTCTTCATTTTTGAGTAAATTATTGGCATTACTACCTTGGTTGAATGTAACGCCCACCTTATTGGCATTCACTCGCCGTATGTCCGTGATCCCTTTAATTTCATTGCGGAATATACTGGCTATAACCAGAGGGTTTTTGTTGCCGAGCTTGTCCCCCTCGACGTAGACACAATAGGTTGCATTCGCAGTTTTATTTTCTGTGAAAATTCTTTTGTATCCCGGTTTAACATATTGTTTGAAAAAGTCTGGGTCCGAGTTAGGGGAGGCTTTTGTAGAAAGTTCATCACTACCATCACTACTGTCTTTTTTCCTCTTAGTAGGACGGAGTACCTCGGCCCCGGGGCCGTCACCCCCGGGGTTCTCCGGCATTTTAATAACTGAACACTACTCTAATTAGTCGAAACCACACTATTTACAATCAAAACAATTAAATTAAAATATTTTTTAAAAGTTCGCGCCCGCTCTTGGTAAAAGCCCGCCAAAAAGTCAGAAAAAGAATACCAGCATTAGTGTTGTTATCAACAAAATCATATTTTGGATATGGTATTTATTTACTAAGTTATGGTTTCAATAATTATCTTTGTAAATGAACTGTATGTATTTATGAGAATAAATATCTTTAAATCTAATTACTATGGAGTCTATTCATTTATTAGAGCATAATTTTAGTAAAGGAATAATGTTGCAAATAATCCTGAACGCAAGTAAGAGCGCCTATATGGCTCACATGACCGTTGCTAATGAAAATTTCTAGTAAAAGAATTCACAGTTAGACTTGACCTTTTGTAAAACATACATAGCTCTTTCATGGCACAAATGGCCCGATCTAATCGAGGAAAATACATAGCTACTATACATAACTTACATGTACATAACTAATGTACATGTATTACACAATAAATGAATTTTGTTGATTGATTGACTGACTTGGTCACTTCTGCTGCTTTTGAATAATTAAATGTACAGAACTATGGACACACTAGGCCCAAGCGACACTCTTGGCCGCTACCTAAGGACACACTTGTTCCACGCGACACACCTGGCCGCTATTTGAGGACACACTTGGTCCACGCGACACACCTGGCCGCTATTTGAGGACACACTTGGTCCACGCGACACACCTGGCCGCTATTTAAGGACACACTTGGTCCACGCGACACACCTGGCCGCTATTTGAGGACACACTTGGTCCATGCGACACACCTGGCCGCTATTTGAGGACACACTTGGTCCATGCGACACACCTGGTCGCTACATAAGGACACACTTGGCCCATGCGACAGACCTGGCCGCTACTTAAGGACACATTTGGTCCACGCGACACACCTGGCCGCTAAAACTACTTTGTAAAATCTGACACTATGGCCTTTATTTCAAGTTAAATATTGAATGAATTCGAATTTAAAATAAAAATGTATATGAATTTTAATTGGGTTGAATTGGCAATAAGTCATTTACCTAAAAAGCCTTTATATCAAGTCATATCAAATGGAATTGAAGTAAAGTAAAATGATTCTAATTTAATTTACTTAAGTTGGTTTAAATTGAACTCAGTTTAATAAATATAAAAGACTCAGTATTATTTAACTCACTTACATAATCAATGGGTGTATTAACAAATTATATACCCTAAAGGGCACTCAATTCAAGTCATATAACAAACGAAATTGAATTGAAATAAGAAATGATTCGAATGTTTATAATTAAATTGGATTGAATTGGTTGAAATTTAACACAATTGATTAAAAACACACAGTTGTTGAACTCACTAACATAGTTTATAAGTCTGTTAACAAATTATGAATGCAAAGTCTGAAATAAAGTTTTATTTATCAATTGTAGGTATAATTATTTATGAACACAAAAATATTAGCCCTAGAACAGTTGCAGGTTGAACGGTTATTCTCAATCAACTAAACATAGCTACCTACAATAGGCAGTGACATGGTAATATTTAATACCTATTTCTTTTCGTATTTCCTATTAGGATGAAGGAACTACTGAGGTCATTTATTATATTTAGCTATTTAGTTGCACGTACTCGTGTCGTGTCTCGTATCCACTGAACATTATCAAGGAGTAGCCTTGACCAAATGGCCAGTTAGAAACGTAACACAATTTAGTCAGGATAATAGTGCAACAGCTTAACCGCAGCAAAATATTATCCCAACCAATGCAACCTAACACTACCCCGATGATTATGAGAAAAAAAATTTATAATATTTTGTTAAACATGCCTACGTAGTTGACCCAATTTAATAAATCGCGCATTTAGCTTTCACATACCATTAGCAAAGGGTAGCCTTGCCCAAATGATTTGATGATAGCTTAGCACGACTGCGTCGAGTTAGCATAGACCCAGTTCATATTAAGAACAACCTAGGGCTAGCCCGACAATTTGTTACCTACCAACTTTGCTTATGAGCATACTCGTATTAATCACCTCAGATCATTATCAAGGAGTAGCCTTGACCAAACGATCAGTTGGAAACTTAACACGATTAAATCAGGATAATATTGCTACAGTTCAACCGCAGCAGAATATTATCCCAACCAATGCTATCCTATCGTGGTATTTATGGCGTTATCTTCAAGAAAATTTTATTAAATAATATTACTTGCTCTTATCATTTGAAAATAATAGTACATACATACCCTTTGTGAGCTGAAGGTTTCCTCTTCCACTTCCGACGTGTCGTGAATCAAACTCGGTTGAGTTTATAAAGTTCTTTATTCCATCAACACACTTATCTATGATACAAATCACTACCTCTAGCCACATTAATAATTATAACTACAATTTAACATAGGTTCCTTCCCTCAACCTTTCGCTTCGGCGGTCAGCACTAGACTGGCTCGCCTTTCGAGTGCACTCCGCAAGTCAGAAAATAAGAAGGGAAGGGGCAGCCAGTGTTGCCATTTTTAAATAGCGATAGCGATAACGTTATTCGATAAAGTAACAATACTCGTTTTTACATAAATAACGTCAACTCTTATTATAATGAGTTAAGATTACAACAGGGCTGCTGATTGAATCTAAATACAAAAATCATCACACTTGAATCTTAGAGGTAGTGGAGGTACACAGCATTCAATCTGAAGCGAATTGATTGGAGATGTTCTCATTGCACCAGTTATACACCTTAAGTTGTTATTTTGTAGTACTTCCAATTTTTGAACAAGTTTTGAATCGGACCCAAAACATAAGTAACCATATTCAAAATGACTGCGCACTAAAGATTTATAAAGTATTAATAATACTTTAGGATCAGATTTGTATAGACATTTAATAATATTAAAAGCCAGGGAAGCTCTGCCAATTAAATAATCAACATATTTTACCCACGACAGATTATATGTAAAAATAATACCTAAGAATTTTATGTCAGTAGCTTTAGGCAGAATTTGATTATTGTAAAATATATTTGTATTATGCTTTTTTTTGTCAAAAATAACAACTTTAGTTTTATTTGTATTAATATCTAAGTTTAAATATTCAAAATACCCCTTAAGTCGGAGTAAAGCTTCATTAATTTTATAGGACACAGTCTTGACATTATCTCCAGAATAATAAACTACTAGATCATCAGCATATTGTAAATTTAGCACTTCAGATCCTAATATAGAGTTGAGTCTATGAATATAAAGTGTGTACAGCAACGGACTGAGTATGCCGCCCTGACAAACCCCAATATGAGACAATCGAGGTCCCAGTAGTTGGTTATTAACTTTAACATAAACCTCCCTACTGTGTAAGAAGTGAAAAATCCATGTTATTAATTTTTCAGGAATACCTAGCCGAGAAAGTTCCTGCGCTAGAACATGATGGTTGACGTTATTAAATGCACCAACAATATCAAAAAATACTCCTATTAAAACATTACCAGATTTAAAGGATTTATATATATCAAGATGAAGATGGGCTGCACTTTCCTTAGATGACTTACCCTTTCGAAAACCGAATTGATTTGAAGGTAAAAGAGAGTTTCTTTCTATAAAAAATTCAAGTATCTGCTTCAAAAGCTGTTCAAATAGCTTTCCCATACAAGATGACAAGGCTATAGGTCTGTACGAATCTGGCTCTCCTTTTTGTTTATTTGGTTTTAGTACTGGTATAAGGCAATCTTTTTTCCAATCAGATGGGATGTATGAATGTAACTACAATAAATTATAAACTTCTAAAATAGATATTTTAGCATATTCTGTGGTATTTTTTATCATTTTGTATGGGATGCCATCCATACCATGAGCAGAGTCACGTCTAGAGTTAATGGCAGAAGATAACTCTTGCAAAGTGAAAGGCTTTGTTAAATAGTTACTATCATTAATTTCAACCCTATGGGTATCAAGAATTAGAGGACATTCAGCAGTATCTGGGGTATATTTTTAAAAAAAATCTAAAACCCAATTTACACTTTCAAAACTGTGTTTGTAAGTGAATGTTTTATTAAATTTCTTAATTTTTTGCCAAATGTAACTAATGGGTGTAGTTCTATTTAGAGACTCGCAAAAGGAAAGCCAGCTTAAATATTTCTCTGATTTTAGGGTTCTTTTTTTTAAAGCTTGTAGTCTCTTAAAGTTAATGTAATTTTCAGTTGAAGGATCTTGCTTAAATGTTAAATAGGCGTTTTTTGAGTCAGTAACAGCTTTTAAACAGATTTCATTCCACCAAGGAAGTGGAAAGTGTTTTTTCTTTTTTGCAGTAGGAGACAGTTCATCTGTTTTTTTATTTTTAACAAAGTCAGGTGAAGACAAATTCACTGCATTAATTAAAATATTTACTAAATCTAAATAGTTTTTTAATGGGTCAGATTCATCAATTTGGAATTTATGCAAAAGCTTATCTAATATTTTTTGATAACAGTCCCATTTAACACAGCGTAAGTTTATATTAGATTGACAAGGTATTGACTCTGGAATGTTATAATTAAAATCATATATTATATTTGTGATTACAGGGAAATGGTAACTTCCAAGGGAATCATCATATACTGCCCACTCACAGGATGAAGCCAATGAGGGGGAAACAATAGTTATATCAAGTGCATTTTGCTGCCATCTATCAGAGCCAACAGTAGTCAACTCACCATTATTTAGGATAATCAAGTTATTATTATCAACGCATTCAATAACCTCACGCCCTCTTATGTCAATACTACTACAACCCCACGACGTGTGGTGGGCATTAAAATCACCAGCTATCAGCATAGGCCCTGGAATATTTTTAATTAAGTTATCTAATTTGGTTTTAGAAAAAGCTGGAACACAATTATTAGGACTATAAAAGCTAACTATAGAAAGTTCTTTGTCTCCATATTGTAATCTAATAGCAATATTTTGTAAAGAATCATCATAAAATGTTGGTATTTGTCTGAAGTGTAAACTATCATGAATTAAAATTGCTACGCCATTATGGTCATTACCAGAATCTAGTCTAACTGTTGTATAACCTCTTATGTTGAATCGAATATGAGGTTTAAGCCATGTTTCACTAATAACAGCAACATGAATGTTATTCTCCTTAAGAAAATAAATAAAATGATGTTGATTACTTAAAATGCTCTGAGCATTCCATTGCACTATGTTTAACTTTTTATCCATTTTAAAACCTATGAATTGGAGCCCTTTTGTCTGTTTTTGTTAAATGTCTGCAGGAGAACATCTTTTATATTTTGAGTATTTATAGATTTTTCATTACTCTTGTTTTGTGAAATTATTGTAACAATTGAGTGTAAAATTGCATTTAAAATTTGGTCTGAATTAAGTAAATTTATAAACTGGTCTGTAGGAGAGGGACTGGGATTGGATGGTTTCATTGTTGGGTAGGATCTATTATTAAATACATCTGCATATGATCTGTTTCCAAATTTGTTTTTATTTTCTTCAATTTTCTTTCTCTTTACTGGACATTCCGATGACACTGAAATGTGTTTCCCACCACAATGGTAACATACAGCTTCACTTGTAGGCACAGAGCATGTCTTATAATTATGTGGTCCCTTGCAAATTGAGCAACAATCTATGTTACGGCAGAATTTAGCTATATGGCCATACCTCATACACTTGAGACACTGCTTTACAGGTGGAACATATGTTTTCACCTGGAATCTCCAACTGTTCAAATCGACGCTTTCTGGCAGGTTTGGGCAGGAGAAGGTAATCGAGACGGTTTTGGTGGGCTGAAAAAATACAGAACCATTATCTTTTTGTGTTCTTCTCATGAATCGTCTGACGCTGACAACTTTGTGTGAGCATGAAATAGCTTTGTAAATCTGGGAATTACTCATATCTGTTGGCACATGGTATACGAGGGTCAAACTGAAAGTTCTTAGAAAATCAAAAACTGATTACATTAGCCAGTTATTAGTTTTATTATATCTTTTCAAAATATTGTCCATTGACGTCAATACACCGCTGCATGCGATGGAACCACTGGGAAAAGCACTTTGCCCACTCGTCCTTAGGGGTCTCTTCAATGGCATCGCGATACGCAGCCACCGCTTCTTCAGCATTCATAAACCGCTTTCCTTTAAGTTTTTCTTTAATTTTTGGAAATAAATAAAAATCACAAGGCGCGAGGTCGGGGCTATACGGCGGGTGACCCAGTAATTCAACGTTTGATGTCGCCAAATAGTCGATCGTTCGCTTGGCGGTGTGCGACGAGGCGTTGTCGTGGTGAAGGAGGATCCTACTGCGAGGTCGTTTCTCTCGAACTTTTTCCAAGACAAGTGGCAAACAATTGGTAGTGTACCATTATGCAGAAACTGATTTTTGATCCTCTAACACAATTGTTGCGAAATGACCTATCCTTCCAAAGAACGAGGCCACCATTTTTTTTCCCGCACTTCGATCTCTCTTCACTTTAGTTGGCAACTCCTCGAAAGGAAACACCCACTAAGCAGATTGTCTTTTGGTTTCAGGATCATAACAGTAAATCCAGCTTTCGTCACCTGTTAGTATGTCGAACACAGCATTTGAGTCACCTCCGTTAAACCTTTCAATCATTTTACGGCACCAATCCACACGATGGAGTTTTTGAGCCTTAGTCAAATTATGAGGTATCCACCGGGCGCAAAGCTTCCTGACCGCTAAATGTTCGTGGAGGATTTTGTGCACTTGACTCATACCGATGCCTAAGCTTGTCCGAATCTGCTGATAGGTCACTCTTTTGTCAGTCTCTATCATACGCCGCACAACACAGATGTTATTTTCAGTCGTCGCCGTAGAAGGCCGTCCCTCACGTACATCATCAGTGAGATTAGTGCGACCACGTTTAAACTCATTAAACCAGTTGTAAACAGTCGCACGAGATGGGGCTTCATCGTGAAAGGCCAATCGTAGTCTATCATAACTTTCTTGTTGACTTAAATGACATCGAAAGTCATAAAAAATCATTGCACGAAAATTTTCTCGTGTTAAATTCATGTTGACGTGACACAAACAATTTTCAATTTGCCGCCAAATCGTAAAACAAATGACAAATGAATGAAATATATACTCAGTAATATTGGCAAAGAGTTCTATTTTCAAATTTTAGAATATTTTTTTTATTATATTGTTTATAAGTGGCCAGTTCTAAGAACTTTCAGTTTGACCCTCGTATGACTCCGGTTACTTCAGTCCCTGACGCTGGTATAGAAGCTTTTATATGGTAGCTTTCTAAGAATTTGTCATTTTTGATGGCGGCATTAGCAAGGGAGGGTTGAGTGAAAATGACACCCACCTTATAGCGATTAACTCTTATGAGCTGCTTGACGCCTTTATTATATTTCTTTACTCCATTTGAGAGCGACATAAGATCTCGATCTCCTATGGGTTTGTCATGAATTGAACTTTCTAAAAAGACAATATATTCAAAATTTCCGCCGCTCTCTGGATACAGCCTCGTATATGAGGGAACTCTAAATTCCTTGTACTTATCTGTATGACTTATTTGTGACTCGCATTGCTCATCTTCTGAACTGGAGTCTCCTGATCCGGACCCCTCGTTGGAAGACATACGCTCGGCTGAAGTAGGATCTGCTTCGTCGCTGCCCACCTCATCCGGCCTTTTTCTCTTCTTAGGTCGTTTCTTCCCCATTCTCTCTCCTCAAAAACCTGAAGAAATAATAAGATAAATAATATATCAAAAAGAGCTATGCAAAAACTCGACCACCGATCTCAACGTTTCCCGCGCTTTTTTCCCAAAATCATAGACTATCGACTATGAAGTTTTTTTTAAAATTTATTAATGGCAAGGCTATGGCCATCAGCCAATACAGTTTTTATGGCATTACAACAACATAATACAAACAATAAGTAATTAATTAAAACAGAATAACTTAACAATCTTACAAAATAAATATTTATGCATTTAATTCTGACGCAAGGACGCGTCCTGCACCCCGTGCATACCGTCCGCGGACGTTTTCGGCTGACAGATACATCCAGCGTGCCAGATTGCTGTCGAACGTCCGACAGCTGAAGGTCAGCCCAAGGTTACGTCCGCGACTTACGTCCGATAGTGTGAACGGCTCAGTGTACATTCATTACCTAGATACCTTTAAGTCGCGGCTTACGCCGCGTCCGTCAGCCGCGTCCGATAATGTGTTTCCAACTACACGCGTTTCGAAATGGATGAACGATTCATATATTGTCTTCGCATGCAACAGAGAATTTCTTTATAACACAAGGTTTACGTTGCGTTCTTTGGCTAAATAATTTGAATAAATTAGGGTATCATTAAAATCTAAGCCTGTTGTTAATGTAGAAATAGAATAGTATAAAAAAGGTAAATGTGTAATGCGTTTTTATGCAAATAAATATTCTGATTCTGGTTTTATACTCTTTCATTCAAATCGTTATTCTCGTGCTAAACTTCTTTCTTGAGCATTGAAATGCGAACTCCAGCCCCTTATTTCAATGAGTTAGGTTAGGCTAGGCTATCTTAGTGTTAGGTTTTGTAGTGTTAAGTGTAAATATTGAACTTATTAATGAATTTTGACATTGACATATAACCAAAATCATAGACTATCGACTATGAAGTTTTTTTTAAAATTTATTAATGGCAAGGCTATGGCCATCAGCCAATACAGTTTTTATGGCATTACAACAACATAATACAAACAATAAGTAATTAATTAAAACAGAATAACTTAACAATCTTACAAAATAAATATTTATGCATTTAATCTACTAACATATTTTTTTATTCCTCAGATTTTTTATACCTACTTATATTTACATACTTATATTTACATACTTATATTTACAAATAATACAAAATGAATTCCATACTTCACAAATTAAATATTACCAAATGTATCTTTTACAAAATTGAATACAATGTTATAGAGGCCCACATTAGTTAAAAGCGTTTGTACATCACAAGGAATTTTCTGATCAGATTTATTACAATCTAAATAATTTTGAATTTGGACTATGAAATTTAGGTGTTGCAAGTTGAAGCAGGAGCACTTAAAAATAATATGATCAATGTCACAGGGTTCTAAGTTGCAATAGGGGCAAGCAGTACTATTAGTGACATTAATTTGATAAAGATGTGACGGTACACGATAATGTCCTATTCGTAATCGACTCATCATCGACGTAAACATCCGACCCAAAAACTTACTGCCTATTTCAAACCATGCCTTAAGAGAAGGGGTAGGAACATTTTTTCCATCTTTTATACTTCGCAATGTTTCAAGGGATGTGACCCATCTACGCATCATATTTTGCCTCACAAAAACGTTTAAATCAGAGAAAGGTAGGTACTTTGTAATCGCATAAAGTTAAGTCCGAAGCAGATTTAGCCAAAGCATCGACCAGCTCATTGCCAAATACGCCGGAGTGGCTAGGCACCCAAGCAAATTCAACAGTGATACCGTAAAATTTTAGGAAGTATAGTAAACTTTTGTCTTCAATAATCAAATAATTATCAGAAGCGTTAAAAACTTTTTTAGAAAGGGCTTGAAGGACGCTCATTGAATCGCATAAAATAAGAATATTAGCTCAACTAAGAAGATTATCTAAAACATATTTAAGGGCAAAAATAATACCTAAAATTTCAGCTGAAAAAATAGAAAACATATTATCACATCCGAAAACTTTACCAAAACGATGAAGAGAGTCGTAAAAAGCAAAACTAGTTCTAGTCTCAGACTTGGAGCCATCAGTATATATTTTAACAAACTCGGATTAATGATTAATAAATTCCAAAAATTCAAATTTATTTTGGAATCGTGACAATTCAATCTTAATTTCCATTACCAAACAATCAAAATCAAAGGCAAAACATGGGAGCAATTTAGACCAATAAACCACATCCTGGAATAGAAAGTTAAGATTGGCTATGGATTGAGATATTCTTAACGAAATATGAAGATAAAAGAATGTTACGAATACATTTTTTAGTATTTTCGTTCCTTATGGAACAGGCTAAGGTATCTGGACCATGCTGGCTCGTAATAAGTTTGTTTATTTCTTTAGTCAATTGAGGGAAAATTACATAAGACTTCCGAAGAATATCCATATTATGTTCGGACGCCAAAAAAGAAGAAGAAGAATAAATTAAGTCATTTCCATGAAAAAAAAGTATTCTTTCTTCGGTATGATAAAAAAATACAAGTAAAAACCAGTAGTGTACAACATCGTTAGGATTGTTTATTGCTCTAATAATTTTTAGTCTTCAGTAATTTCTATAACCATCTGTGAATATATCTCGTCATTTCCAAAAGTTCAATAAATCCATTTATTGTTCGACCGCAAAATATAAGTAAATTAAACGTAGGTTACAATCCACGTTAGCGTGAGATCAAAATTCATATCCACCAGCCCCCTTACTCTGGACACAAAACCCGATCCAATGATTATAGCCATTTCCTGTCACACGCGTACACAGCCTGGTATGAGTGACAGGGATGGGTATATTCATTGGATCGGGTTTTGTGTCCAGAGTAAGGCTCGGTTTCCACCAAAGCAGAGAGGACAGGAGACGGCAGGAGATGTGTTTGAATAAACCAATCAGATTTCGTTATTTTCACATCTCTTAGCCTAACTTCCAACCTGCCAGCTTTGCAGCACATCTCCTCCCGTCTCCTCTCCTCTCCGCTTGGTGGAAACCGGGCCTAAAGTTGGAAACACATTATCGGACGCGGCTGACGGACGCGGCAGTAAGCCGCGACTTAAAGGTATCTAGGTAATGACTGTACACCGAGCCGTTCACACTATCGGACGTAAGTCGCGGACGTAACCTTGGGCTGACCTTCAGCTTTCGGACGTCCGACAGGAATCTGGCACACCGGATGTTTCTGTCAGCCGAAAACGTCCGCGGACGATATGCACGGGGTGCAGGACGCGTCCTTGCGTCAGAAGGACGCGGTCCACGCAAAAGCTAGCACGCGTTTATAAATGGATGAACAATTCATATAGTGTGTTCGCGTGCAACAGAGAATTCTTTATAAAACAAGGTTTAGGTTGCGTTCTTTGGCTAAATAATTTGAATAAATTAGGGTATCATTAAAATCTAAGCCTGTAGTTAATGTAGAAATAGAATAGTATAAAAAAGGTAAATGTGTAATGCGTTTTTATGCAAATAAATATTCTGATTTTAAATATTCTGATTCTGGTTTTATACTCTTTCATTCAAATCGTTATTCTCGTGCTAAACTTCTTTCTTGAGCATTGAAATGCGAACTCCAGCCCCTTATTTCAATGAGTTAGGTTAGGCTAGGCTATCTTAGTGTTAGGTTTTGTAGTGTTAAGTGTAAATATTGAACTTATTAATGAAGAATTGTCCGTACGGTATGGCTCCGTCCGAGGACGTTGGACTTGTAAATATATAAAAAAACGCGTCTGCAAGCTACGTCCGAAAAGACTGTGCACACTAATCAGTCGCGGCTTAGCTTAAAGTTGGAAACACATTATCGGACGCGGCTTACGGACGCGGCTGTAAGCCACGACTGATAAGTGTGCACAGTCTTTTCGGACGTAGCTACAAAACTAACACTTAAATAGCCTAGCCCATTCTAACTCACTAACTCATTGTAATGCGGGGCTGGCGTTCGCATTTCAATGCTCAAGAAAGAAGTTTAGCACGAGAATAATGATTTGAATGAAAGAGTATAAAACCAGAATCAGAATATTTAAAATCAAAATATTTATTTGCATAAAAACGCATAACACATTTGAATGGGTTCCTGGACGCCCATACACTTTCTTGGTAGACTTGATAGTAGTGAAAGCAGTAAAAACACTTCTTGATACTTGATGATTTATTCTTGATAATGATGTGTGCACACAATCAAAATCGAACGTGAACTAACTTAAAAGCAATGAATAAAATAAGCGCGTAAAAATGAGTTAATAAAGGTAAGCAAATAAATTGAGTTCGCAATGTGCGATGTAATCGTACAACATTTACCTTTTTTATACTATTCTATTTCTACATTAACAACAGGCTTAGATTTTAATGATACCCTAATTTATTCAAATTATTTAGCCAAAGAACGCAACGTAAACCTTGTGTTATAAAGAAATTCTCTGTTGCATGCGAAGACAATATATGAATCGTTCATCCATTTCAAAACGCGTGTAGTTGGAAACACATTATCGGACGCGGCTGACGGACGCGGCGTAAGCCGCGACTTAAAGGTATCTAGGTAATGAATGTACACTGAGCCGTTCACACTATCGGACGTAAGTCGCGGACGTAACCTTGGGCTGACCTTCAGCTGTCGGACGTTCGACAGCAATCTGGCACGCTGGATGTATCTGTCAGCCGAAAACGTCCGCGGACGGTATGCACGGGGTGCAGGACGCGTCCTTGCGTCAGAATTAAATGCATAAATATTTATTTTGTAAGATTGTTAAGTTATTCTGTTTTAATTAATTACTTATTGTTTGTATTATGTTGTTGTAATGCCATAAAAACTGTATTGGCTGATGGCCATAGCCTTGCCATTAATAAATTTTAAAAAAAACTTCATAGTCGATAGTCTATGATTTTGGGAAAAAAGCGCGGGAAACGTTGAGATCGGTGGTCGAGTTTTTGCATAGCTCTTTTTGATATATTATTTATCTTATTATTTCTTCAGGTTTTTGAGGAGAGAGAATGGGGAAGAAACGACCTAAGAAGAGAAAAAGGCCGGATGAGGTGGGCAGCGACGGGGCAGATCCTACTTCAGCCGAGCGTATGTCTTCCAACGAGGGGTCCGGATCAGGAGACTCCAGTTCAGAAGATGAGCAATGCGAGTCACAAATAAGTCATACAGATAAGTACAAGGAATTTAGAGTTCCCTCATATACGAGGCTGTATCCAGAGAGCGGCGGAAATTTTGAATATATTGTCTTTTTAGAAAGTTCAACTCATGACAAACCCATAGGAGATCGAGATCTTATGTCGCTCTCAAATGGAGTAAAGAAATATAATAAAGGCGTCAAGCAGCTCATAAGAGTTAATCGCTATAAGGTGGGTGTCATTTTCACTCAACCCTCCCTTGCTAATGCCGCCATCAAAAATGACAAATTCTTAGAAAGCTACCATATAAAAGCTTCTATACCAGCGTCAGGGACTGAAGTAACCGGAGTCATACGAGGGTCAAACTGAAAGTTCTTAGAACTGGCCACTTATAAACAATATAATAAAAAAAATATTCTAAAATTTGAAAATAGAACTCTTTGCCAATATTACTGAGTATATATTTCATTCATTTGTCATTTGTTTTACGATTTGGCGGCAAATTGAAAATTGTTTGTGTCACGTCAACATGAATTTAACACGAGAAAATTTTCGTGCAATGATTTTTATGACTTTCGATGTCATTTAAGTCAACAAGAAAGTTATGATAGACTACGATTGGCCTTTCACGATGAAGCCCCATCTCGTGCGACTGTTTACAACTGGTTTAATGAGTTTAAACGTGGTCGCACTAATCTCACTGATGATGTACGTGAGGGACGGCCTTCTACGGCGACGACTGAAAATAACATCTGTGTTGTGCGGCGTATGATAGAGACTGACAAAAGAGTGACCTATCAGCAGATTCGGACAAGCTTAGGCATCGGTATGAGTCAAGTGCACAAAATCCTCCACGAACATTTAGCGGTCAGGAAGCTTTGCGCCCGGTGGATACCTCATAATTTGACTAAGGCTCAAAAACTCCATCGTGTAGATTGGTGCCGTAAAATGATTGAAAGGTTTAACGGAGGTGACTCAAATGCTGTGTTCGACATACTAACAGGTGACGAAAGCTGGATTTACTGTTATGATCCTGAAACCAAAAGACAATCTGCTTAGTGGGTGTTTCCTTTCGAGGAGTTGCCAACTAAAGTGAAGAGAGATCGAAGTGCGGGAAAAAAAATGGTGGCCTCGTTCTTTGGAAGGATAGGTCATTTCGCAACAATTGTGTTAGAGGATCAAAAATCAGTTTCTGCATAATGGTACACTACCAATTGTTTGCCACTTGTCTTGGAAAAAGTTCGAGAGAAACGACCACGCAGTAGGATCCTCCTTCACCACGACAACGCCTCGTCGCACACCGCCAAGCGAACGATCGACTATTTGGCGACATCAAACGTTGAATTACTGGGTCACCCGCCGTATAGCCCCGACCTCGCGCCTTGTGATTTTTATTTATTTCCAAAAATTAAAGAAAAACTTAAAGGAAAGCGGTTTATGAATGCTGAAGAAGCGGTGGCTGCGTATCGCGATGCCATTGAAGAGACCCCTAAGGACGAGTGGGCAAAGTGCTTTTCCCAGTGGTTCCATCGCATGCAGCGGTGTATTGACGTCAATGGACAATATTTTGAAAAGATATAATAAAACTAATAACTGGCTAATGTAATCAGTTTTTGATTTTCTAAGAACTTTCAGTTTGACCCTCGTATACCATGTGCCAACAGATATGAGTAATTCCCAGATTTACAAAGCTATTTCATGCTCACACAAAGTTGTCAGCGTCAGACGATTCATGAGAAGAACACAAAAAGATAATGGTTCTGTATTTTTTCAGCCCACCAAAACCGTGTCGATTACCTTCTCCTGCCCAAACCTGCCAGAAAGCGTCGATTTGAACAGTTGGAGATTCCAGGTGAAAACATATGTTCCACCTGTAAAGCAGTGTCTCAAGTGTATGAGGTATGGCCATATAGCTAAATTCTGCCGTAACATAGATTGTTGCTCAATTTGCAAGGGACCACATAATTATAAGACATGCTCTGTGCCTACAAGTGAAGCTGTATGTTACCATTGTGGTGGGAAACACATTTCAGTGTCATCGGAATGTCCAGTAAAGAGAAAGAAAATTGAAGAAAATAAAAACAAATTTGGAAACAGATCATATGCAGATGTATTTAATAATAGATCCTACCCAACAATGAAACCATCCAATCCCAGTCCCTCTCCTACAGACCAGTTTATAAATTTACTTAATTCAGACCAAATTTTAAATGCAATTTTACACTCAATTGTTACAATAATTTCACAAAACAAGAGTAATGAAAAATCTATAAATACTCAAAATATAAAAGATGTTCTCCTGCAGACATTTAACAAAAACAGACAAAAGGGCTCCAATTCATAGGTTTTAAAATGGATAAAAAGTTAAACATAGTGCAATGGAATGCTCAGAGCATTTTAAGTAATCAACATCATTTTATTTATTTTCTTAAGGAGAATAACATTCATGTTGCTGTTATTAGTGAAACATGGCTTAAACCTCATATTCGATTCAACATAATTAAGAGGTTATACAACAGTTAGACTAGATTCTGGTAATGACCATAATGGCGTAGCAATTTTAATTCATGATAGCAATTTTAATTCATATGTCCGCGACTTACGCTTTCGGACGTCCGACAGCAATCTGGCACGCCGGATGTTTCTGTCAGCCGAAAACGTGTATATTAAGAAAGCTACTCTATTAGACTCTGTTCCGAATCTGGGGTGCGATTGTGTAAAGCAATCGTATTCATTTGACAGTTTAAAACGTACGGTCTGTCAAATGGCGAAGAACAAAGGGTTTGACAGATCATATCGTACGTTTTGAACTGTCAAATGAATACGATTGCTTTACACAATTCCACCTCTGCGCTAGCATCTCTACTAAGTCTGTGTCCGAATCTGATGTCTGATGTGATAGATGTCAATCCATTGACATCCATTAATCAGACAGTGCCATATTTGTATACTCTTTTAGTTCGCGAGGCGGCATCTACTTCTAAATACAATATCATTGATTACAAAAGAATAAAACAAATGTGCATATTTCCGTTCCTCTCTCATTCAAATAAAACGTCAGTGGTGGTCGGTCCAAAGCAAAGAGTAGTATGTCTTTAGACATACTCTTACTAATCTGTGGTCCAAAGTCAAAAAATCAACTGAATAAAAACCATCAAACAACAACAACGTGACAACAACAATCATACAAGGCATCATCCACGGGTTGGAAACGGCCATAGAGATGACATAGAGTTAGTGGGCAGCGCATTATAATCTATGCAAAAATCAGGATCCACTTTTTCGCACAGACTATATAGCGATACGACATCTGGTGATAAAAATCAGAACTAAAAAAAGTATTTTTAATGAGGGTTCCCACTTTAGGTATAATCTCCCTGAATATTAGGGTAATTATAACGGTGGAAGGGGAATTTAGTAGAGAAAATATTTAAGGAATAATATGAATTTTGTAAATAAAAATGTATAAAACAACAATTTTAAGATAATTACATTAAAACTTTTGACATACTAAACTCAACTGTCGGTATCATCATTAAACTGCATGCAAATGCTGGTGTATTACATCAAAAACAAGCTTTGACTATTTTATTTTATTATTTTATGACCCTTAATGCACTATTTAGAAGACAATACATACAATTTCATCATCTTTTTTGACTTTGGTTACTCTGGAGCGGTATATTTTTGACTAATGCTTAGGGAAAAACAAATTTAGTTGTTGGCAGCCCTATCTGACATTGAGTTTTCGAATTCAGCCGTTTATTTATTTGCATTTTCTATTAAGTTCTTGTAAATTGTTTTAATTGTTAATAACCAAATCTCTTTTGTTTGATCTTTTATCTTTCAGATATGCCGAGATTCTGCGTGATTCCGGAGTGCCCATCCAACAAGAGGAAGTCCATCAGGACGTTTCGGTTGCCTCGTACTGATCGATTGCGAGCAATTTGGATGGAATATCTTATTCCTATTGTTCCTGAACTAGCATCACTCACTAAAGATCAGCTTATTCACTGCAAGGTTTGTACTAAAGTTTACATTTATCGATACACATGATATCTCTGAAATACCTAGAAACTGATACACCTGCCTCTAAACCGAAGAAAGATCCTGTGTAGTATCATAACACACCTAGTAAATTATACTAAGAAAGCTTTTTTCAATAATCCTGATGAACAGAAGATCATCTTGTTATTCTCTATTCTCTATTCTACAGTCATAGCACTCACATCCTGTGTATGTTTATTTTATAGGTTTGCCAACTTCATTTTGAAGAAAAATATATACAGAACAACAGAAGGCTATTGATTTGTGGTCCAACATTGTTTACACCAGCAGAAATTCTTTCGAGGCAGCCAACCAAACCATTTCCTTCACTATGTGAGTAGTTCAAGAACTTTTTATATCCTGTTCAGTGAAATAGTATGAAAAAGGTGTCAATACAAATAATGTAAGCTTACTTATCTACACATACTAAAGAAGCTACAGAGGTGTAATGTGCTGCCATAAATTTATTCATCAAATTACTTTTCATATTGTGTGAAACATTCCATACTTGCCTGCTTGATCTGAAATAATCATAATAAAATAGAAAGTTCTAAAGATTGAACAAATAAAATGAATCTTTGCAGATGTGAGAAATGATCATTCATATACATCGCCTTGTTATACAAGAAATTCTGGCCCTGACGGTATATATTTTTCTTAATTTTCATGAATAATTTTACTAGTCTTGGTCATTTTTGATTTTCTTGTGTTGAATTATCCAATGTCTTGCAGATGTGATCAGGAAGGTGATCACAATCACCCGTGACCACAACTATTGTTTGGGTAATAATTGTAGAATTTGGTTGTTCAATTCTAAACATGTAGTTGTATTTTATACAGGGTGGTTTTGTATGCTAGTTGTAGGAAGAAAATTTTCAATAGACACAAGAATTTCCAAAAAAAAATTAGCCTTAGTATTAGTAGTATATAATGTAACATATTTAGGTCAAAGCAGACAAGGTGAGGTTTAATATATTTGTGTTGGTAAGCAATAGATTGTAACATTAATTTCAAACAAATACAAAGTCAATGAATTGAAAACAAAATAAATATTATCATCAATCGTAACGGATATTAAAGGATGTGTGATTATTAATTATTAACAAAGATTACCGGTGCCTTACATAAATTCTAATGCTTTGTAGAATAGGTTTGTGTAGAAGTCTAGGGTTTGTTTACAAACTGCGCTGATAAAGCAATGATATTAATAATAAAGCTATAGCAAAAAAAGTTTTCTGCTAATACTTTAATATATATATATATATATATATATATATATATATATATATATATATATATATATATATATATATATATGTATACCTATATTTATATATTTTCGTATCTCGGAAACGGCTCCAACGATTTTCGTGAAATTTTTAATACAGGGGTTTTCACGGCAAAAAATCGATCGGTTTCATTTTCAGGAAATGATGATATCACCTTGTTTTCAGTCACTGAACAACCGCTACAAAATCATTTGAATATGAAGCTCAATTTCGCTTTCACTGTCAGTGTTTCGATAGCTCAGTTGAAAGACGCGCGGGTTCAAATCTCAATGGATACAATCTTTTTACTTTTTTTTCAATAAAATACCGAGCAAAGCTCCAGCCCAGATATTTTATTATAAAGCTGAAGAGTTTGTAAAGTTACAATTATTATAATGTTTTGTATAATGCATGAGTAAGTAAGTAGTTCGAGTAGTTATCTTTAGTTAGTGCAATGAAAAGTATTCTCCTTTTTAAGTGGTTTTTAATATAACTTTTCTTTAATTTTAGACCCCATATCTGGCCATTCATTATTATCATCTGGTGTTGAAAATGATATGACTTCTGGAATGCCAGGTAAGATATTTTTGTGAAAGCCTCATATTAATGCTTTTAAACTACATTCCTGTCCCTTAATAAATTTCAGACTGTGTAACCCATGCCATGCCAGCAACTCCCAGTTTGATGGATAATCATGTGAAAACTGCTGGTGATATCATGGGTAAGACATGTTTTGATAAATCCAAAATTAATAAACATAGTTTTGAGCAGGTGCTCAAAACTAATTTAAAAGTGTGGTTTGGGACCCTCTTTATCTTTTTCCAATCGACAAGGAGTGTTTTAATATCTCGATCGATTGGAAAAAGATATAAGTCATATTAAATGTAGATCTTTACCTGGAAATCTGTCCCCAGTCTTTGTTGATTACATTATTTAATTAATATTTTAGGCTCTGCTACTGATGCAATACCAGGACCATCTGGTTTAAAGATTGCTAATCGAAAAAGGTTAATGGAGGGTAAGTTTTTTGTAAATGTGTTAGAATCCATGAAAGATTAGTAGGCAAATAATGCATTTACTTGTACTTATAATTTTCAGAAAATGCAAGTCTTACAGCGGGAGCTTCTAGCAGCGATTTTTCTGGTGCAAGAAATGGTAAGAAGAAGCAAAGTAATAAAAATTAAAAGTAAATTAAAAAAATATCAATCTAATCTCAAGTACAATCTGTAGGACAGCTCTCTATGTGCAGCAGCTCATACGCTATTATAGTAAAAAAAACTATAAATTGTTAGCATTCCTAAGTCCCGGTTAATTATTTAATTGAAATATTTTCAGAATCTACATTCCGTGACATACCAGAAACCTCATTCAGGGTTGGTGATGTTTTAAATACTGGAAATACTATGGAGGGTAAGAAAATTTTAATTTATCAATCAAACTAATGTTGATGAAACTTTGACTGTTTAGTAACGAAATATCAGATTTTAATCAAAATATAAATAACTAACGTGACTATCCTTCGAATGAATTCACAGCAAAACATGTAATAAACATACACTTCTGAGGTGTATCTCTTCCGAACATGTGCTTGGAAGCTGAATTAGCCTTGTATTAGAATATTTTGTAATGCCAAATTATAATCATTTAAAAATAGATCCTAATAATAAACTCTTTAATTATTTTGACAGCGAAGGACGGCGACAGCGACAGCGGCGATGGTACTACAACTGGATCAGCATCAAGAAACAAATCTACCACAAAAACCAACCCCAGCACAAAGAGGACAAACCAAGGTGAAATATAAACAAATAATTGTGTGAATCCGTCTGTCTGAGCCGCGATACTTGACAAAGAGAGAGGAAATAAATCCTTTATAAAAATTATTGAGTCATCAAAAAATGAAACCCTGGGTATTTTGTCACTTAAGATTCGTTATTATCAACCTTTTAACATCCCTGGGTCTGTGGCTCAAACATCCGGATCAACAAAAAACATTGTTTAACAAACCATCAGGCCTACTACGAAAAACGAAATCCGTCACTACGATAGTAGTTTTGCGGATCCGGAGCATTTCGTAGTAAGGATTCCATCCTAAAAAATATTCTGATCCGAAAAACGATAGCCGCTTGACGATTGACGGATTTCGTTTTTCGTAGAAGACCTACTGTCCTTGATCCATTTGCTTAGAAACATTAATAATATGGCAACGGATAAGAACTTGAAATATTCACAAAATACTCAGTTATATTTACTTTTATAATAAAATTAAAATAATACTAATATTATGAGGGGCAAATTAAAAACGCAATTTTTAGGGTTCCGTAGCCGAATGGCAAAAAACGGAACCCTTATAGTTTCGTCAAGTCTGTCTGTCTGCCCGTCCGTATGTCACAGCCACTTTATTCTGAAACTATTAGCACTACACAGTTGAAATTTGGTAGGAGTATGTATCCTGTTAACCGCTTTACGATTATCATACAAAAAATAAAAAATAATGACAATTAAGTGGGGGCTCCCATACATGAAACTAAAACCAAAAAATTAGTAGTCTGTACACCGTTTTACGGTTCTTATACAAAAAATAAAAAATAATGATATTTAAAGGGAGGCTCCCTACAAACACTATTAAAAACAAAGTTATATTTGCGATCAACAAAATATTTTGCTATTTTGGCTAAGTGGAAGTAAGTGGATCCTTAATTCACTTATAGTTGGCACGGAACCCTGAGTGCGCGAGTCTGACTCGCACTGGGCCGTTTTTTTGTCTATTTACCTAGTAATGGTACAGAACCCTTCGTGCGTGAGTCTTCCTCGCATATGGTCGGTTTTTTGATGTTTAATGTGTACACAATTATTTTTAGGTCCGTCACGGGATCGAATTATAAAGTCTATTGCCAACTTAACACCGAAGTGTCGAAAAATGTATCATAAGTGTCGGCAAATTATAAGTTCGCAAAGACGCTTATTACTTTCTTATGAGGAAAGAATTGAGCAGGCAAGACATTTGAGCCAAAATAAAACATTTCAAGAACTCATCAAAAATATGACACCTCAGGCCAAAACATTTTTAATGATGCAGGTAATATACCATCATCATCACTATGATATTTATTATGCTTACTCTCCAGTTTTTGGAATAATAAATGTAAGTTAAATAGATTAAAGCGAAAGATAACATTTTATATATTAATTAAATCATTCCAGATAAGGTTGGCTAATGTCCCACCTAAGTTGAGGCGTTATTCAAAAAAGGAGAAGTCTCTTTCTTTAGGATTAATGAAGCGAGGCCCTGCAGCTTATGATGTTTATGGTGGTATTTTTATTCTGCCTAGCCGAAGGACATTGACTACTTTTAGCAAAAGAATAAAATTTTCACCCGGACTGAATTCAAACTTATTGAAGCAACTGAAGACACAGGTATTTAGTTGTTTTTTGTAGTACGTTTGGCCGCGGCCCTATCTCTACGGCGCTATGTCGTTCACCGTGGCACAGTGTACGACACCGCACCGTAGAGATGGCTGGATGATGGCGCGCGGCCTGTGTCGTTTATTTTATGCCGGTACCGCTTGTATTCAATCACACCTTTATTTATTTTTTCAGGTGAATTCTTGGGACAACAGGAAAAGATTGTGCTCAGTTGTCTTTGATGAAGTTGCTCTAACTCCTGGACTTACTTTTGTGGAGGCAGAAGACAGAATAGATGGCTTTGTGAACTTTGGCACAGCGGAAAAAAAACTATGCGATCACGCTCTTGTTTTCATGGTACGTTTTACACAATATTTATAAAGGCATGTAATTATATTTTAATATTAATATACCTCATATAGTTGAGGTAAGGCCTTTGCCCAGCAGTGGGACGTTACAGGCTAACTTAACTTATTAATCGAAAATATACTGTGGTAAAACTACGTCAAGTGGCAAAGGACGTGAAGAAGGTGTTGTTAACACGACGGCTTAGTAGATTTTATCATAAAATATTTTATTTGTAAATTAATTTTACTTTTGTACAAAATAATAATAATTGCTGAAAAGTTCCATACCCATTTAACTTCTTGATTCCTTTTAAACCGAAGCTGCGAAGACGAGAGTAAAAAAAAGTTCACTTTTGATGTCATAATTTCATCTTTTTCAATCCATAGGTCCGTGGGATAGTCGCATCCTGGCGACAATCATTTGCTTACTATTTGTGTGAAGGTGCTACCCCTGCTGCGAAACTCAAGAATATATTAAAGGTAATTGTTATAAAAGTATCACTCATCCCTAATTTATATTCCACCTTCTCTTATTAACAATTCTCTGAATAAATGCATGCGTGTTGGGTATGCAGATGATAGCACAGTTTTCGATAGATATTTCTCCGGGATGGGAGCCAGCAGTAATGACATCCAGTCTTGGTTAAGCGTTTGGACAGTGCCCTTAAGATTAACTCTGATTGGGGAGATGTCAATCTGGTTGCGTTCAACGCTACATAAGCACAGGCGTGCTTATTCTCAACCAAACGGAGTCATTTTGATCTGACCCCGTCTTTCCGAGGTGTACGAGGTGTCCTGTATCTGTGACCGAAAACCTACAACTTATAGATATTCCAGTTGACATCAAACCTAAACTTCGGACAGTATATCGCATCCATAGCACAAACGGCAGCAGACAACTTGGTGTCCTCTCTAAGGTTAGGCGGTACCATGGAGTGCTGCTGTCACCTTTGGGACGGATCTGCTAAAAACCAACTGGCTGCTCTGGATTCGATAGAAAACCGAGCCAATAGAATCATAGGGGATACTGAACTATATGAACACAAACTACTTAGCTTGGACCATAGGCGCAAAGTAGCTTGCTTTTCGGTCTTCTACAGGTTACATTTTGGGGGAGTGTGCGAAGGAATTGCACGACTTAATTCCACCAGCCCCATTCCACCTTCAAAACACAAGAGGCGGGCGCAGCTGCCATCCTTATGTCGTTGAAATACCACCAATGCGCACTAAACGGTTCCGATCATCATTTCTGATGCGGACGGCTAAGGAATGGAATGCGCTACCGGCTGAAGTGTTTCCAAGACACTATGATTTGGACATTTTCAAGGAATGAGTGAATAGGCTGTTACTAGGCAGACATGGTCCATCTTAGGCTGCAATGTCACTTAACATCAGGTGCAATCGTGGTCAAATGTCTGACTATCTAATTTGAAAAAAAAGACATATTAATATTCACCATCCAACAGAAGCCCATATTACGCGGTATCGTAATTTCAAGTATCCTAAAATACCGGTTATCGGTCCCTGGTTCAAACAAACAAACTCTTAAGCTTTCTTATATTGGTATAGATATTCTCTATTTTAAAAGAAGGTCAATTATTATGCCAGGTTGTGATAGTTGTGTTATTTTTTTTTTAAATTACAGGATGTATTACAAGCAGTCACTGAAATTGGCCTAAGACCCAAAGTCCTTGTATGTGACCAGGGCACCACTTTTCGGTCCTGTTTCAAGCAATTGTTGGAAGATGCAAGTAGATGTAAAGAGGAGCAAAGGTTGTCAGGTAAGAAACTAAAACAATTAAATGATTTCGGCAAACCCTCATCAACTTTTTAAATTGTAACTTTTTTTTTAGACAACCAGGTCCTTATCAATGGACTAGTGCTCAACATTGTATATGACCCTCCACATCTTATAAAAGGAATCCGGAACAATTTCCTCGTGAAGGATATCCTATTCCATGGAAAGTTGGCCAAATGGAGTGACATAATAACAGTTTACAAAGCTGACTGTGAGGTAAATACTTTGAGAAAATTTAAGAATTTGCAAAATGTAGGGTATTTCTCTCGAGGTAAATAAATAAACAATTCTACCATTTATTTTTTTTGAAAGCTTCAATTCTCTCTTAAGCGGTCGTTTAAATATTATTTCAGGTCGGAGATATACGTATGCTGAACAAGTTGACCGATGAGCATGTGATACCTGAGAAGATAAAGAAGATGAAGGTCAAAAACTGCACACAAGCACTGAGTGAGAAAACTGCTGCTATGTTGCAGTACAGTTCCAAATTTGGTAATCATGTTTAATTATTTGGGTTTATTGTACACCCGAAATCGGTGCAACCAGTGTGATCCTGCGATCGGTTTTCTGCCAATCTTGTTTGTGGATTTCCGCTGTGCCATTCCAAAAACTTAGTTTCCATTCTAAATTTGCTTCCAAAGTTGAAGATTGTTGTTCAATAGTATACTTTGCATGGTGGTGCCAAATTTTTGAAGGTGAATGAAGGTCGCAAGGTTAAAATTATTTTAGCAATCAAGCATACTTGGTTGCTTATTGTTCTTTTGAAAGAAAGAAAGAAAAGTAATTTATTTGGTTCACTACAAAACACAAAAAATATAAACATAAAAATAAAAACATATTATAAATAGTGAATCCAAATTGGTTTCCACTCAGCTTTATTGCCATGGCAAGCCATGGCGCTGGTTTTCAGTGGAGACCATTGAGATTGAGATGTCACCACCAGACCATATTAAAATTAAAATAAAGAAAAACTTAAACAATCACAAAAAATCCAATGTTGTACTTACATACTAGGTATTATTAATTATTAATTAAATAACAAATCAGACGTGCCACGAGCATGCATGCGTACGTGCGTGCGTGTTTAACTTTTGACCTTTTGGCTCTCGATTAGAAAATCTCCGATACGGTGTTTAAAGGAAACTAAACAATTAATTCAATATACTTTTCAATATACATTTTTATTAAAAATTACTAAATAAAGCATTTGGTACATAAAAATATTGATATTGGTGCACCCAAGATATTACTGTCCACATTCAAAAAAAATATCAATAACTATTAAGGTTTTTAAGTTAGGTTATCTTTACCAAGTATATATTATTGTTAGATCCTGTGGTATCCCAGTGCAAGGGAAAGTTGTTAGTAATATGCCAAAACATTTTTTTTTATTAATACACTAGTAGTTAAGATAATAATATGCATATCCGTTAAAGTAAAAAAATATATCAACAGGCCATCACGTGGACGGCACACCAGTGAGCAGCACCATGAAGACCACGTCCGAGGTGGTGCTGTTCTTCGACCGGCTTTTCGACAGCGTCAATGGCGCGCGCGGCGCCCCGCCAGAGAAGATGCGAGGACCGGTAAAAGAGGTTGAGGGCGTATCACGCCATATCGAATTTTGGCAAGAAGCCATTCGAATTCTTTCTTACCATTTGTATTTTGTGCAGCCTGGTACGGTCCAAAGAATGTATGTTCCGAGCTTGAATAGCTGGATCATCACCCTTAAGAGTTTCATTTCGATTTGGTCGGAATTGAAAACTGAAGGTGTGCGACTATTTTACACCCGTTCTATTAATCAGGATCCGCTCGAAAACTTCTTTGGCCGTATTAGAGCTTTAAATTATAGGAACAATAATCCAATCCCCTACACGTTTCAATGTAGTTTCAAATCACTTTTATTAACAGACATGTTGGGCCCTCAGTCACGTAATACTAATTGCGAAGTCGATGTAGGAGAGATGTTGATTGATCACAATTTTTTCAGTGACGAGAATACTAATGAACCTCTTTCTGTTGCAGGTCCCTCCTCGAGTGTTTTCCCTGCGTCTGGGCTTGGCGAAGCAGAGGAAGAAATTCCGCTGCTTCAGCAAGCCCGGATGGAAAGGCTGAACGTTCATTCGTCAGCTTTTACAGCCGGATACGTAGCCAGAAAACTTAAAAAAGCTATTCAGTGCCCAAACTGCAATAAAACAATAGTCACTAGAGACATTTTACCGATTCATTCTTTTATTGAACTTAGGGAGCGTAGCTTACTAAAAGGCAAAAACCTTTGCTACCCTTCTTCAAAATTTGTTGAAATCTTTCGCGAATTAATTAAATTAATCAATAAACATTTAAACGAATTTGGTCATATGCCAAACATAGCTTACAACATTCGACAAAATTTTCTAAATTCTGTAGACACAAATTTTATGGGTTGCTCAGATCATCATTCTATATTAGTAGATCAGTTTGTAAAAATCGTTTGTCGGGTTCAAATACACAATTGGTGTAATGGTATAAATAAAATCCTTCGCGGTTCATTTTCAGAGAAACTTTCAATCCGTTTAAACAAACCAATGCAACGTATGGCCCTGAATAAATTTAAGTCTTCTAGACTACGTAAGAAAGTCAATAAATAATGATTACCAGTTGATTTTTGTAAATATTAATTAAGTGTACATATTTTGTTTCAGGTTCGGAGGGGATCATGAGAGCCGCAGCCGTCTAAGCGTACAAGATCGAAACGTGGCTACACAGCCACCAATTCGAACCTCCACGCTTAGTTGATAGGATGGGAGAAGGTCATGGTGTAAATTTTACTTTAATTCTGTTTATTTTGTTACAGGTTCTGATGAAAGCAGTCATTCTTTTCTAATTGGACCTAGCAGGTGTTGAGATACGGGGTTCTTACCATTTGCATTGCACGGGGCCATTTAGAAAAGAAACGCAGAGATGTCACTTAGTGTTCCAGTGACATCTTTTGTACTTCTTAGGTGTAGAGGAACACCTCGGGGTTTTTAGCCGGTAAAAGTCCGGCATAACCACATCTTTCCCCGTAGATGTGGTATCCATGAGGATTTTCCCTGAGTTTTCAAATGTTATTATTATTTATGTTTTCTTCTTCACTCGTTACTTAATTAAGTTCTGTATTTGAGTTTTTTTTATAACGTTAGTTAGGCAAACTTAGTCGTCAAATGCTTAGTAATGATTCTGTAACAACTGTCACTATTTGATGTTAATTGTACACTTATTGTAACTTTCACAAAACCTTAAGGATATTATGATGATGCATATATATACATATATATATACATATGATTCTCGGACTCATCATTATCATAATATCCTTTTCGTCTTGTTACTCATTTGTATGTATTCCGCATGTATAAATTAATAGGAGTTTAGCTTTTTTATATTTTTTTAAACCTATGTTCTTTTTTATAATAAATTCTCTTTCATGCTAGTTAATCAATATACATACATGTATCTCATCGAAGTATTCTAAAATGACTAGTATGGTGTACTGTGTGATTTTGGCATTGTTATTAGCCTATAGTTTTAATTAAACCTTTATGTATTTTTTTGCTATTTTGTTGCAAATAGTTTTCTTTAATGTTGATACTGATTTAAGTTTATAACAGTCGAGCCGAATCCTAAAGTTACGTATGACAGCTCAACCACAGGTCGCTAAAACCTTGTTACGTCGCCATCTTTTCAAATCAAAATTCAGAAATACCAACTAATTACAAACAATAGATATACATTATGATAACTCTAACCTAAAAAAAAATGTTTCCTAATATTATTATCATTATTAATGCTAGAAAATTGAAAATTAAAAATTAAAATTGACAAACCTCATACGTAACTTTAGGATTCGGCTCGACTGTAGCTTAATTCTTGGCTTAGCTTGACACTATTTTTTGAGACAGTCTGTATAATTTATTTGGCTGAAATAGTTAATATTTTTAGTAAGTTAATAAATTGTACAATATTGAACGAATAGGTCTCTCTATCCACAATAATATTATAAATGCAAAGTGTGTCTGTCTCTAAATCTTAGATCTATGTACTGTCGAGGTCTCTCGCACCTTATAAGAGCAAAAATGTTTTTCACCTAGCGTCGTCTTTTATTTAAAAATACGCCCGTTGTTGTGTTAGTATTTTATGCTTTAAAGTGTTTAGTAGGTAGACACGAGTGCGAGAGAACTCTACCGAAGTTTAGTCGTTGTATGGTTTGTTTTTATAATACTTCAGATGCAGTTATCAGTTGAATCCAATCGAGATAGCAATTGATTGTTTGTAAACAACGATGCGAGGGATAAATAAAACTATTTTGTACATTTTTTCTCACAATTTAACGGTTAGCTATAAAATTAAAACTTAGGAACTTATGATGAAATCTGTAACGGCGCTTTATGGTTTGTGTTAGGTGTGAGTGTACAATAATTATGTCAGTCGTCACTCTACTAAATGTAGTTTTAGTCTTATTTAATGTAGGTTAGTTATTATAGCTCTCCAATTGCACTCTACGTATACATAATTATTGTTAACTTTGAATATTTATGATACGTCTTAGCAATTCCGTTCTGCATTATATTTTTATTGTATTTTTTAACAATACAAGTTTTTCCAGTGTTTCTAACTGTTTTATTTTCAGGATTTGTCACACTAGATGCGTTCTGCGGTCAGGTTAATGTTGCTCATTCTTAGTGTGGGCTGAAATTACTTTGAACTGATCGCAGAACGCATCCAGTATGACAAACCCTTTTTCTGATCCAAAACTAATAATAAATAAAAATAAAAAAGTGAGCGAAGATATAATCTGTGCCAGAGAAGCCATGATAAAAAAAACAGCTGTCATCGGTCGTGCGCGAGCTGTCAAAATTTTCCACTAACTCAGGCGCCCATAAAGGGCCGTTTCCTATCTGTCTTTAGACATACTCTTACTAATCTGTGGCATCATCCATCAACGAACTCAGAACTTAAACGTATTGATTACTTGCTTATATAGTGCTATGAACGAAAAGTTATTTTAGTTTGAATAGCACACTACGTTTCTCTTTTATTATTACCATGTTTCATAAAGGAAAATATTATATTACCTTTAAACGTGGATTCGACGAAAACAAGAAGGATATAATTGTAGTTATTGATAAAGTTTTCGAAACTGATTGTGTGGTAACAACTATACGAACTCATCACAAAGTAATTTCCGCTTCACTTACTAGTATTATCCTTTTCGTTTTCTATCATTTTCAGAAAATCACATTGTCAGATGAAGAAGATCCTGCTTTTTTGTGTGTTCTTGTAATAACTCGAGGCGACTACGAAGAATTGAAGAGGCAACAAGGTCTTTTGATAGACTTCGATAATTTTCCATCACAACTTGTTAGATTATTACAACAGAGTGCGGCTAATAACATGTAAGAATTGCTCATTTACCAGAAGAACTACTATAATTGTAGTTAAAATTGAAAAGTTTAATTTAATTGTGTTCAATTTAATTATATATATGCAATGTATATATCTTTGCAATTTTTAGGTTTTTGCAAATGCAGCAAGCAAATCCAATCCAGTATTTTTTTGAAATTGTGGAACATAATGAATTCAAACGATTAGTACATTTATCCCTACGTACTGGCCCAGCCACTGATGCAGATATCAAACAACATATGGTAGAAACCATAAATAGCTTGAAGGTTTGTTAAATATTTTCACAATCACACAATGTAAATATATTCAAAATTCACAAACTACTGACACATTGTATTCTATTTCAAGAAAACCTTATCGGTCCATAAAAGTTCAGCATCAAGTAGTGAAGCATTATGGAATGATAAATGTATCAATTTGGAACGGAAAGTACATGACTTGAGTCATGCTCTATCCAAAATGGAAGATGAAAAAGTTAAGAGAGAGATTGAATTTCAAGATTTAATTAAACTAGAGAAGGAAAGATTAGTGCAGGTATGAAAAACTATTAGTAATTTTGCATAGTGATAAATTATGATGCATGCATGGGTTATACAATATCTGAATAATAGCATACATAGATTATGTGCTATTAGCATACATATTGTTAAAAAAAATATGTACTCTATTAAATATTCTTTCAGGAGAGACAGCAATGGTTTAAGAATGCAGAATTAAATTCCAATAATCAACTAGCTCTAACACAAGAAAACTTAAATAGGAAAGATAAACAAATTGATGAGTTGAATTCGTTTTCCAAGCAACTCAAAGATAACATAGTGCATCTAGAAACTCAATTGAGGTTGGTATGCGAATTGCATAATAGGTGAATTATGTACGAAAATAAAATTTTTATAAATTATATTTTTCAACATTCCAGTGATAAATCACAACGCTTGAATGTATTAGAGAAGGAAGTTCAGAAAACTCATATAGAAGTGGCAACATTGAAAGCCAGAAATGTGACTCTAGAACGGGAACTTTCTGACAAAGAAAAGCTCTATGCTCAGTTGAATAGTAAATGTACATATTTGGAGCAGGTAAAAGGAAAAGTGCATTTTTTTATATAAAAACTGAGTTCAATATTTCATACATTAACATACTTTGACGACTTGCATTTACAGACAATAAAGGACAACTCAGATACTATCAAAGACTTGAGTACATCCCTACAAATAACAAAAAAAGAAAAGGTAATACAATATACTTCTAGAGGTATTTACAAGTTAGAGATATAATTATATCAAATAAAATTATTCACCTTGATATTATTTATTTAGGCTAGCTTAGAAGAACGCTTAGCACTTAGTGAGTCTTTGGCTAATAAAAATAATGAAGCAGCACATTCTACATCAGAACAACTAATGAAGGCTAATCAGATAATTTCGAAACTGAACTGTGATCTCATAGAAATGAAAGAAAAGGTATGATACTGCAAATAGTGTGCTATGTTGTTTGATATGTCACAGAAAAGTGGTAAATGATAAGTTTTAAACTATATAAAGTCATATTGTTCTAACTTTAAAATAAAACTAAATAAAATCATTCAATTCAATTGATAAATCAAATCACCTATGTAGGTGAGTTTTGTGTTTATCTTATATATTTTAAAAGGAATTGTTACCCTAAAAAAGAAATGTCAAGATTGTTTACTATTTTCTACAAGCAAAAAAGAACCTGACTTTACATTATTAGATGGGCTGTAACAGTTATGTTTGCCACACTTTCTATCAACAGTAGCCAGATTACAAGCTTAAAGTAACTATATTCTTGCTATTTGACTGTGAGATATTATTTTGCTAAAACTCAATCAAATAAATATTGTTGCTGTTTTCATGGCCGCATGAATTCTATTTTTATTATTGCAGCTTTTATGTAGGACTGCCATAGCACTTGAGCAAGAAAAAGTTATTGAAAAGTACACAGTGGAAATGGATGAATTAAAATCAAAAGTTCATTCTACAAACCAAAATATGGAGAAGTTAAAGGAAGAGCTGAATGTTTTAATGGAAAAATATCAGTCGAATGAGCAAGCACTTAAAGATCGCGAGGATACCATTAAAAATAACAATATGGGTAATTTCAATTTAAATTTTTACTTTAAAACGTTTTTTAAAAACTGTTATTAAAATACTATCTATTTTTCTTTTTTGATAGTATTAGTGATCAAATTTTTGAAGTGAAAACTTCTTTAGTGGCGTTGAGCACTTTTGTGGGATGGGTAAAAACTGTAAAACTCGCTTCAGGACACGTGGACTGATCGAAAAACCGTAAGACGGTTGAAGTGAAAACTTCTTGAGCGGTGTTGAGCACTTTTGTGGAATGGGATATTTTTAATCGATTGTAAGGGTTTCGATTAATTGAAAAAATCTATTATTTAAAAATCTATTTTTATAAAAAAATGGTTCAATTTTTTTTTTAAAGTATGAAAAAAAAATATTGAAAAGAATCAGAAAATTAAAGGTCATCGAAATTATGGATATAAGTTGATTTTTCTGAGAGATAAACTTTTTAATGTAATATAAATTGTAATGTTTGTGTACGATAGCGCAATAAATAAATATTGTATTCTATCACATAAATGATAGTACTTTTACATTGATAATAAAAACAATACATTCAAAATTATTCCCTAACTATTCCAAAAAATCTAAAATGTACAACGTTAATATTCAAGTTTTCACTTCTGCCGGCACTCCCGGAGTGCAATTCGTGTTTTTTTTTCAGTTATACAGTGGTTGCACAAAAAGATGGAAGACAATTGTGCCCCTGAAGAAATGCATCAAAAACATAAACATGGGATACACACAGCATCAAGTTCCACACCCTACTTTTTACCGAGGAGTTGCCAAAATAATGTATCTGAAATGTCCGACATGTCAATAAACTTTTATGCTAATTCAAAGTAAGTCTATTGATTGCAGACTTCATCTAAGTAAAGTAGTTAAAGTAAATATCTAACTAAGTACTAGCAAATACACTTATTTTTACAGATCAAATGTAGAAGACAGTTCAGGGCCTGAAATGCAGGAAAAAGCTGTCAAAACAGGACTAGATCCAAGATATTTAAGACCTGCAACTGAAAATACGGGAAAAACATTAGCAAAAGGTTTTGTTTTTACAAAATTTTACTTTTTTCAAATAAAATAAGTACCTATACAACGTGTATAATGTTAAATGTGCAAAACCTCAAACCACAATGTGTCACACCCAAAATATTTTTTAATTCAATTGACCTTATTCAAAAGAAACAAAATGCGGTTTTATGTGGTGTTTTAGTTTTACTGGGCACTTCTATTCATTTAGTGCTATGCAGACGACGCTCTGTCGAGAGAGGAGTCGGTAGGTATTCACCGGGCCGCTGCGCCGCGCTGATATTATTATTATTACTATCTACGCTCTTAGAACTAAACATAGCTTATTTACGTATTTTAGCTTGTTTGCGTACGTGATGTACAGTCGGCACGTGCTGTCGGCACATCAGGTTACACACTTTCATTGCAAACTAGCCCTTATTACAACTGGATAAGGTACCGCAGTGTTTACCTTGACGTGCTGTTGTCCGTACATTAATAAGAGACAGGCCAACATTTTGAATAAACTTTTTTTTTAAAACTGTTAAATTTAAAAAATGTTTAAATTGATTCTGCTCGTTATTACAATCTAACTAAGTTTCAGGTTTTGCACATTTAACGTTACACGTTGTAAACAGGGTGTTGTTTTGGTCAGCGACGAGCGACTCAGGGGTGGCGGTTCAGACGATACTAATGCAAAAAAAATAAAAAAAGAATGTATTTTATGAAATGAAAAAAAAAAACAAAAAAAAATAATGCGGTACAGCAATCGAGTTAAAATTACCAACACCAGGTAGCGTCTTCGTAGCTTACTAGCTACGGCGTAGTATTTCGTAGATAAGCGCTAGCTAGGGTGCGAGTTTTCCCATTAGTTTTGTAATTTTTTTGAATGTTATGAAGAGGTTTTCTTGTATAAAACTTGCTCAGAATTTAAAGCAAAAATTTTTTTTAGAATAAGCATAACTCATATTACCATCCCTGAGTCGGATGTCACTGAGCAAAACAACACCCTGTATAGTAGTGTCCAGCGGTCTCGTTCGCTCGTGCGCACGCACACAACTAAGCGCTTCCTTCGTGATTCCCAGCGATTATTTTTGTTACATACAATGCATAAGATTTGGTTTGAGGTGCCTAATGCTAGTGCTTATTGTTACACTCTGAATTTTTTTTACCACGTAAACTTATTGAAATGTCCTCTATTTATTTTTTGTTCAGATTCTAACTTAAAACCAAAATCAGCCGAAGCAGCAGCCAATGGAAATAATAAAGGAAAAGAAAACAATGCAGTAACATTACCAAAAGTTGACTACAGGGAAAAGAAAACATCTCGATCTTCAACTTATAAGGCAACTCCAGTATCTGCTTATTTTCCTTGAGTTTAATTGCGGTATTCCAGAATGTAATGGTTAGAACGAAACAAACCTGCCCTCAAATTCAGAACCATTCGGTCACGGAATCGGTTATTATTCAATAACTTTAAAATTATTATCACGTGGATTTATCCGATGCAACTATGGTATTTGTTCTTTTTATTATATTTGGTATCGAACTAACCTACACACATCTGATCAAACTAAGAAATTAATTTATATTTATAAATTAATTTAATACAAAATTTAAAAAGTCTAGCCGAAACCCAATCCGGATAGCTTAACGAATGGTTCTGATCGCCCGACTGGTATGATAGTCGTGGTTATTTTATAACTCGTAATAGATTATTTTTATATAATTACTGACTGGATCAGACCAACATAGAACTAAATTTCTGTTTTCTGTGAAAGTAGAAACGCAATTATGTATTAGGGACCAACATTGAAAATATGTATTTATTTATTTATACTTTACTAGCGGACCCACTGAGTCCAACCTAGCGAACATCGTTTTGACTCCAGCCCCGTCCCGTCCTTGTTATTTTAATATGAATTGTTATCTTATCCAGACGTTGACGAATATATCAAAGTAAAAAGTATGATAATTGGTCCATCTGTCTTTTTTTTATAACAACCTCCTGACAATAACAAAAAAAGAATTAGCGAAATTGGTCTAGCCGGTTCACGCGTGATGCCCGTGACCAAGCGAAAAATGGATTCAGTTTTACAGATTTCCCAAAACCAAAATTTGTACAAAAGGTGGACTTAACGCCATATGGCATTATCTGTAAGTCATGCATGCCTTTAGGCTGAGCAGAAAATAAATAAGGTCCCAAAGATGTTGTAAACAGCTGTCATGGCATCTTTCCTGGGCAAAGATCTTTCCCAAACTCTTCCATCTTCATTATGCATCCAAATGTCCACAACCAATGCATCTGAATCTCGTAGAGACAAAATAAACCATGCTTTATTTTTTGTCAAAGGCATTTTTTCAAGGAAATAATATTATAATAGCCTGCGTATTTTTATGAACTTTTTAATTACATTATTATCGCAATCAGAATATTCTTGCCCTGCTCCCGGTACATGTGAGGTCTGCGCAGTGTATTGTAGTTAGATTACATTACTTACCTGCTAAGAAAATATAAATAAGCTTTTATTGATGTTTTATTAGACTGTCTCTAAAAAATGTATATTAGTAAATGTAATAGTTTATTTTTGTCTTTGTTTTGGTTTCGCTGGAAAATGAATTAGGTTATTCATTTGAGATAAGAGGCAGGTGCCTCTGCTGCCTCTCCCGGAGGAAAGCAACAGGTTATGTGGGACTCTCCCCGATTGGGACAAACCCACTAAAAACCAGTGGCATTCTCGGGAGTTATGAGTTCAGGGCTACGATTCAGCGCCATAAGCACACATCTGCGGCCCCTCTGCCTAGACTGACACACGGTTTCACCCGATCTGAAGAGGGCAAATACACCTACCTCCGGCTTGTTGTACCGACGATGCGTAGAACGCAATACACACCATCGCGCTTCTTAACGGTGGTCTTAAGTGTTTTCTATGACTCGAGGCGCAGGGAGGTGCATTAGAGGTGGTAGAGGTTAGTCATTTCCTTATTCGGACACTGAACCGAGCGCTCCGAACTAGTACAATCGTTAACGTTAACAAGTTCGGTCTTCTAGTACTATTAGTTCAATAGTTTACCGATTACTCGGGCATAAGTCGTACACAGAGAATTTAGTCGTACTACGTGTCGTTCAATCTAGTACATCTTCTATCGCGCTCAAGCACACGCATCTGTCTCGTTCTCGCTTAACTAGTACATCTTCCGTGACGCTTAGACCCACGCGTTTGTCTCGTTCACGCTCAATCTA
Organism: Pyrausta purpuralis; assembly: GCA_963924145.1. Taxonomy (NCBI): domain Eukaryota; kingdom Metazoa; phylum Arthropoda; class Insecta; order Lepidoptera; family Crambidae; genus Pyrausta; species Pyrausta purpuralis. Next base: position 14,518,208 of record OZ001651.1, on the reverse strand, counting down.
GTACTCTTTTTCATCACGCTCACGCACACGCGTATGTAATCTTTCATCTCGCTCTGCTCTGACACTCGTAATTATTCGTTTTTACCCTGCTCTCGCGAGCCGATCTGAACCATAGACATACAAGATTTGCTTATCTGAACTGTACTAAAGACCGATTTGAAAGACCGACCCCCTTACTCTGGACACAAAACCCGATCCAATGAATATCGCCATCCCTGTCACACGCGTAGGTACACGTCCTGGTATGAGTGACAGGGATGGGTATATTCATTGGATCGGGTTTTGTGTCCAGAGTACGGCCTCAGAAAAGAATAGTTTGTTCTCGGTCACATCAATGAACTAGTTCTTAATAGTACATAGTACATACTACACACGCCTAGTAGAGGTTGCTCCTGCGCCCAGTACGCCTATGGTACGGTGCATCAGCCGTAGCCTCTCGCTCCACGTTCTCCTTTTCAGCGATAACCCACTCGCAAAATGCGGCCATGGCTCGCCAAGCATGGCTTCGACCATACTCTTAGACTATGGTGGCCTGGCTGCGGTCGGTCCTCACATGTGGTTGAGAAGCACGGCGGTGTGCGAATAACGCCTCGGGCACACCTTAAGGGTGTGCTGTGCCGTGCCCTATACTCCGAAGCAAGTTTATTTTTGCCTATAGTATGGAGTAGTAAATGAATTGGGAAGTCTAGCTCAAGAACGCTGTATTTCAACCGCTCGCAAGCTCGCTAACGGCGCGGCCTGCCGCACCTTTGAAAAACATCGTCTTGATCTAGCCTCCCCAATTCATGAGTAAAAAGGGTTTGTCATTAATATGTTAAATTATTTTGTTGATACCCATGGATCCAAACGGTCGCGTAGAAATAATGAAATTTCTTAAACAAAAAGAATCTCTTAAATTGGAATGTATCTGTCCTGCTCCAACGAGTGAGGTTAAACGTCATGGAACTTTACTACCAAATTCTATTCGCAGTATTGTTTGTGGTCCATCAAACTGTGGAAAAACCAACTTAGTAATCAGTTTGTTGTTACACAAGAATGGACCTCGATTTCGTAACCTATATGTTTATTCAAAATCTTTGTATCAACCTAAATACGTATTTTTGGAGAAAGTATTGGAAAATGTAGCAAATACGTCCTATTACAAATATAATCATAATAGTGAAATTTTAAGTCCACACGAAGCATTACCGAACTCGATAATTATATTCGATGATGTTGCCTGTGAAAATCAAAACAATATACGAGACTACTTCGCTATGGGTCGTCATAAAAATATTGACTGTTTCTATATAAATCAAACATACACAAAAATACCAAAACAACTAGTAAGAGATAATTCTAACCTCATTATATTATTTAAGCAAGATGATATCAACTTGAAACACGTTTATGATGAGCATGTGGGAACTGACATGACCTGGTCTCAGTTTCGGGAAATGTGTTCAACTGTTTGGAGTAAACCTTTCAATTACGTTGTAATTAATAAAGATTGTGAACGAAATAAAGGTTGTTACAGAATGAAGTTCGATACATTTATAGTAGTGGATTGAACGCTTTAAATAGCTGCTTAGTTCTTAATCAATCAGTTTCATATAAGAATCCAAACAGAGTGGAACATAATACGATGGAACGAAGTCTCAAGGAGCAAATTGTAAAATCTGCAGCAGCTGTAAAAAGAAAAGTAGAAATGATAAAAGATTCAAAAAATATAAATGATATGGCTCTCGAAACAATATTCAAACCTATTGTAAACCCACTTAAGCTGTTAACAAATAAAACTGATAACAAACGTCACACAGATGAAGAAATGGAACAAAACCAATTAATAAAAAGAACAAAAAATACCGACAGTGAGTCGTCAAATAATTCGAATGAGGATTTCGATTACTTCAACAAGGTTGTTCACAATGAAGACATTTCGGATGATGATGATGTTAGTAAAACGCCTAAAACTCTCACATCATCACCCGCCGAAGACCATGATGACCCTGATAGCTCATTCAAATCGCTTCAGTCATTACCGAGTGTTGACAATGATTCTTTATCATGGTCGATGACATCTGAAGCAATACAGGATTCGAATATACCTTATGGTGTAAGAGTCGTCAATGGAAAACTTATGCTCGGTAAAACTCGTGTTCATGATGATGATCGCATTCTGAAAATTGGGAAGCGAAGTTTCAAAAAAACTCTAGGCTTAAAAGAATTATTATATAAAAAGAAACCAAATTTGAAATTTGTTACATTAGAAGACTTACAAAATTATAAAATAATTCTTACGGACACTAATGTGCACAGACGAGGCTACAATCCACAGAATCCAATAAATAGCAATAAAGGATTTAAATATATGAACGTGATCAAACCATTGTTTAAATTTTCTAGACCTCATACAAGCAGTGTAGAAAATCTCCCTCAAGGGGAAGGTATCGAAATTTTAAAAGAAGTTAAAAAATATACTGATTTCGTTTATTGGGATGATCCAAATGAGTTAGTGGAACGGCTAAAATTATTACTAGCTTCTTGGGCTGCTGGTAATACTGGGGTACATAATGAAATATATTCAATAATAGAAGAACTGCACGAAGCTGGTCTTATACAACAAGTTAAATATATAAAGCTTCCATCGGGAGGATTAGGCAGTATCATTGCGCTAAAGAAGCGGACTGGACTACAATGAATATTGATAAGTTTGGTCACCACGTTCATAAACGTCTTCGACAAACCGAATTTACTGACATTATTTCCGGAATATTGATAAGAACTGACAAAGGTGATTTTGATTTAAAATTATCCAAATTAACAGGACTGCAAATTCCCGAGAATGATGATGAGGCTGTAAATAAAAAATACGTAGATAATTGTGTTCAAGACCTAAGAAATGAAATGAAAAAAAATCAAAGTGATATTAAAAAATACCTTAATAATCTTGAAAAATTGACTTCTGTCAGTTTGAGTAAACTGTACTACACAAAAAAAGAAATTGATGACATAGTTGCACTAAAACCTGCTAAGAATGAGTAAACAAGAAGTAGTAAATGAGCTTCATAAAGCTGTAAGAAGAAATTTTGCTCGTCGATTTACGATCATTAAGGGATTAGACGATCTTTGGCAAGCTGACCTAATGGATTTTCAAAAATTCTCCTCATTTAATAAAGGATTTAAATATGTTCTTGTCGTAATTGATGCTTTATCAAAATACGTGTGGGTGAGACCGTTAAAGTCAAAATCCAAGCAATGTGTTACAAATGCAATGAAAAGTGTATTATCCGTATCTAGAAGAAAACCAAAAAATTTACAAACAGACCTAGGTAAAGAATTCTACAACGATTTATTTAATCAGTTAATGAAAAGATATAATATAAATCATTATTCCACATACTCTGTTAAAAAAGCTTCCATTGTAGAGCGTGTGTTTAGAACTTTAAAATCACATCTTTACAAATCGTTTAGTCTGTGTGGTAAATATCAGTGGGTTCAGAATAATTTAGATTCAGTTGTGCAAAACTACAATAATACTGTGCATCGCATTACAAAATTTAAGCCAAATGACGTTAATCAATCGAATGAAAGTAAAGTAAAATCTAACATTAATAAACCCCATCAGCTAAAAATACGACAAGGACCTACTTTTCAAATTGGAGACTTTGTTCGTATAAGTAAATACAAAGGTGATTTCTTTAAAGGTTATACTCCTAATTGGTCTACGGAAATATTTCGTATTGCAAAAATAAATCATACAAATCCGCAGACGTATCAATTGGAAGACAAACACAATCAGTATATCCTAGGTTCTTTTTACGGCTATGAACTACAAAAAACTCAATTCCCAGACGTTTATCTTATTGAAAAGGTTATTAAAAGAAAAGGGGACAAACTATTTGTAAAGTGGTTAGGGTTAAGTAATGAAGAAAACAGTTGGGTTCACAAAAGTGAATTAGTCAAATAAGTATATAAACAACACTAATATTTCTTAAACTCACTCTTTGCCTATCAATGACGGGAGGAAGTGGTATAATTAATAGCTGGATAGATCATTTACCGTTTGAAGTTCATTTACCTGGCTATCAATTTTGTGGTCCTGGAACTAAACTTCAAAAACGGATAAATAAAGGTCAACGAGGAGTAAACAAATTGGATGAAGCTTGCATGTACCACGATATTGCATACATTAACAAAGTCTCGAGCGCTCGACGTTTAGCTGATTTAAAACTTTTGGATATGGCTAAGAAGAGGTTGAAATCAAAGGAGGCTGGTAAAGGAGAAAAAATTGCTTCTTGGATTGTAAAGAATGCTATGAAAGCTAAAATAAGGGCAGGCAGTGGTATAAAATGTTTCAAGAAAGGTGTTAAAGCAATTCAATCTCAATTGAAAAAAAATAAATACAAGGACCACCATTCTGCAATTAAATATGCTTATGCAGCTGCAAAAAAACTATTTAGTAAGAACAAAGGAATACGTTTACCCCGTTGTATTCCACTTCCAAAATCAGGTGGTCTTTTGCCACTTATCCCTATATTTGCGGGATTGTCAGCATTAGGTTCACTTGCTGGAGGGGCTGCTGGTATAGCAAAAGCTGTGAATGATTCTAAAGCCGCGCAAAAGAGTCTTCAAGAATCTGAAAGACATAACAGAACGATGGAAGCGTTAGCTCTTGGAAAAGGATTATACATTAAACCTCATAAAAAAGGAGCGGGTTTATACTTAAACCCATCAAAAAACGAATAAAGCGGTTACCCAGACGTGCACTCACTAGCCTTGATATATTAGAGCATTCCACTGACATTCCACACTTTCGCGGCGTTTACATGAGAGATACATTGCCCCTGAAACCTAGAAAAATTGAATGTGGAATACTGAATTTGGATAGCATCTCAAATCCTGGCACGCATTGGGTAGCCTTTGTAAAGAAAAACAATTACGTTCAATATTACGATAGTTTCGGTGATTTAAAACCGCCTTTAGAATTTATAAAGTATATGAATAACTTGCCTATAAACTACAATTATACAAGACATCAATCTTTTGGCACTGTAAACTGTGGTCACCTTTGTCTTAAATTTTTAAGAAACTATTGGAAAAAATATTTATATAATAAGTGATTGAAATAAAAATGTCATTATAAAAATGTCTTTCACTGTGTCTATAACTGGGAGCGGGGCCTCTTTGTCTACAAACTATTCCCCAACTTTGGAACTCCGAGGCGACTACGAATGTGGTCTTGTGTATTTTTCAACGTTCAATTCTATTTCTAATATAGATGAAAGAAACAATAAGTTTTATTATGGTGAAAATGAAATTATACAAATTCCTGAGGGATCTTATGAGCTTCAAGATATATGTGATTATTTAAAAAGTAACATTAAAAACAGTGTATTAAAATTGACCTGCAATAACAATACATTGAAAACTAATATATTTTGTTCCAAAGAGATCCATTTTAATAAAAAAGAATCATTGGGTAAAATATTAGGATTTGGAATGGAAACAATAAAAGCAAATATAAGTACTGAATCGAAATATCCTGTTAGCATTCTATCAACAACCATCGTGAGAATTGAATGCGACGTAGTTAGTGGTTCATTTGTTAATGGAAAAGCAAGCCATATAATTTATGAATTTGTACCTAACGTGCCACCTGGATACCGGATAATTGAAATACCTAAAAATTTGATTTATTTTCCTGTAAATCAAAATTCTATAAGTGCTATCAACATAAGGCTATTAGACGCAGATAATAAAGAGATAAATTTACGGGGTGAAGAAGTGCAACTATATTTACATTTTAAGAAAAAATGATAAATTTCAATAAAAACCACAGTACAAAGGCTATTTACGACAGTCTTCAAAGATCCTCTCACAAAGGCACATCGCTTCAACTTAAAAAGAAGCTTACCAAAGCCAACAAAGATTTCCTTAAGCTGATTGGGTTAATAAAATGAATATTTTAAATATAGCTCAACAAACGTCATATGACAATACCATTGAAAGTTTCGAGTACCATTCTTACAAACCATACGTCTCAAGTTTTAACACAAATGATGAAATAAGAATTCCTATCAACCAGCAAGACTTGTACGTGTTGCCTTCACTTAGTAGCCTATACATCGAAGGAAAAGTAAATGTGTATGACAGCGCTTCTAAAGCAGGAGTTTCAAATGTACATTTTGTTAATAATTCAGTACTGTTTTTATTTCAAGACGTGCGATATGAATTAAATGGAGTAGAAATTGATAAAATTAAGAACGCTGGTGTTACTACTACTATAAAATCTTATCTATCTTTAAATGAAAATGAATCAAAATATGCACGAGTTTGGGGCTGGTCACCTGAAGGAACAAATAATGTCTCTGGTGGAGCATTTTCAGTATCAATCCCGTTAAACAAAATATTGGGATTTGCTGAAGATTATGAAAAAATTATAATGAACTGCAAGCACGAGTTAGTGTTACTAAGAAGCAACTCAAATCTTAATGCAGTCAAGTTAAATTCAAAAGAAGTTATTGGTGATGTTACAATAAGTAAGATAATTTGGAGAGTACCACACATTAAAGTGTCTGATCGCGAAAGAATAAATTTATTAAAGCATTTAGAGAAAGATCGAGCTATTCCAGTAGCTTTTCGTAATTGGGATCTGTATGAATACCCGTTACTGCCCAAAACACGTAAACATACTTGGTCTATCAAAACTTCTTCCCAAACAGAGAAACCACGATTTGTTGTGATTGCCTTACAAACCAATCGGAAACAAAATAGTAAATTGTCAATGGCGGAGTTCGATCATTGTCATGTACGTGATGTGAGAGTCTATTTAAATTCGTCATATTATCCATATGAGGGATTGAATGTCAGTTTTTCAGATGACAAATTTACTTTATTATACGAACAATACACAAGATTTCAACAGTCGTATCACGGACGTCGTTCAGAACCATTGTTGAGTTTAAAAGAATTCAGAGACATAGCTCCTCTGTTTGTTATTGACTGTTCGAGACAACACGAGACCCTAAAGGGATCGATCGATGTTAGAGTTGAAATTGAAGCAGACCAAGATATACCCGAACAAACAGCAGCATATTGTTTGATTTTGAACGACTGTTTATTCGAATACAAACCGCTTAGTAATATTGTAAAAAAGTTAACATGAATAACAATACGGTAATAGTGGATGTGCAAGGATTTAAAAATCTACACAATGAATTCATAGTCAAAGAATTGGCTATAGCTACTTTGCAATATACTGATATTTTTTTAATAAAACCGCCACATTCATTCTCTAAACTTACTGAAGAAGAAAAAAGGCGTGTTCGGTGGTTAGAAAGGAATAGGGGATATTCCTGGAGCGATGGATATATTGACTACAAAGAATTTCTAAGAATAATGAAACCATACTTTAAAGATCGAATTATTATTGTGAAAGGAGCAGAAAAGGTGAAATGGCTACAAGACTTATGTAGTCATCAAAATGTTTTAGATATTAATGATGAAGGTATTCCCAATCTTAAGAAATTATCTGAAAGTTACAGAAACGATGTTTTTATAACTAATTGTGTTTATCATAAGAATATTTGTGCATTGAAAAATGTTTTGTGTATAAAAAAATGGTGTTTAGAAAACAATTAATAAAAATAATTTTAAAAATAAAATGTTTTACTCACGATACCTCTATTCCGCTTTAACTATTTGTATTTTTAAACTTGATTTTGAAGCATAAAGAAAGGAATTAAAATGCATTTTAACTTACTTATAAAGTTTATTCATTCCAAGTAAGATACAATTTTAACTTATTATAATTTTAATTTACATTATAAAAACTATTATTAAACCTTACAAAATAATCATAACAAACCGAAATCACCACAGAGCTTTTTAGAAATCTTTCTTACTAAAGCCTCGGTAAGATCTGCAATTTCATCTACACAATCCTGCACCACATACTGCGCGTTGACGACCACATTTTCTTTCTCTTCATATGAACTCACCACTGCTGATTCTTTTTGTAGATCCAATATTTTGATTTGGACTAGTTTAATTCCTCGGCTTTCCTTTCTTATAACAAAAGACTTAGAGGCATTGGTCTTCTTCTTATTGTTTTCTCGTTTCTGCCTTCGTTTTTTCTCATAATTTGTCGGCTGATTCCTGATGAGTTCCTGGTATTGCTGGGTAAAATTTTCTAACGGATCCTGAGCATATTGGCTGAACATTATGTCGGCTGAATCTTCCATTTTCTGTAACAATCAAAAATATATATTAGTTTAGTACAAATACTTTTCGCAGAGGTATTCAAAATAAAGTTTTACTATAAAAATAAAAATAAATGCATAACTTACATAAATTCACGAATTGGCTCGCTGCTAATCTCAACGCTGCTGAATGAAGAATGATTATAATGACTTATAAATAAGCGGTTTTAGTAGAATAGATTTTTAAAAAAACGTTGAATTGACTCTTTCAATCAACCTTAATCGACATATCAGCATTTTTACTTGTAACGACCTATTTGTTGCATATATGATGTATGCGCACAAGTAAAATAACACCATTGCAAAACCGTAAATTAGCAACAATATTAGATGTCAGGTTTATTTTTACAGTGATCAGCTTTTTACTTATAACAAGTTGCAACTTGATCAATCCGATGCTATAAACATTATTGGGTCTCGTAAGACGAAAATAAAACACGAAGTTGTTTAGCAAATTTATTAATAATACGTTACCTATCTTAAGACTTATAAATTTATTATATAATAAACAATAATACTAATACAATAATACACTGGTTTAGCTGATATTTATACAAAATGATAATTATCTTACATCCATCCATTTATTTACAAAAATTAAACAGTAATATAATAATGTCCCCACGACAAAGTGTTGACATTATCTTTTGCAATGAAGCGTTTATCATATTTTCTAGACAAAGCCACTTTATATTGCTCTGTAGTAAAGATTTGATGTTTTATTGTTTTAAAAAGTACATTTTTACCTCTTAATTCGTTACCCGTTGATAGGACATTGGCATAGTCAGAAAACTTTAATTTTTTTGTTACATTCTTTTTCACACCTTTTGCTTTTTTGATTTCAGCATTGTCTGTTTTAATACTGTACAGCTTAGATCGCAGCCCAACAAACTCTAATAATATTTTACCTCCTAATTCATCCTTGAATAGCCCTGGGACTTTTTTGTTTTTAGGTATAATATCAAAACAATTCTCCAGATCGTAATTGCTTGTATCAAAATAAGACAAAAAGTGTTCTTTCAAGTCGGAATAAAAATCATTTGTCTCTATGGAGTACAAGAGACTATCAGTATCAGTGTAGCACAATGATATTTTATCATGGTAGTTATTTTTCATTACTGAGTAATGAAAATCGTACATATGATTTTTAGACAGCTCTAGTACTGTAAATCCAATGTATATGGGTTTGTCAAGGATAACTTTTTCGCGTTTTAATTGTATAGCTACGAAATTTTCATCAAATATTGTTGCACTATGAAAATTTGGACGAGATATTAGCTGTTCAGCTGAGTGATATTTCTTGGTCTTATTTCTCTCATCTCGCCACGTACTTACTAGTTTAACATCTACTCGACGTTAAGTATCTTCTAGGGTTTTTCCAAAAATACTGTTATTGAGCAATTTAAAAAAGTCTTGTTCAAATGGTGAGTTAGTATTTTGTCTCAAATGGGTGTTTAAGTCAATATATTTCTTTAAATATGAGCTTTGTTTGAATGATATTCCTTTATGAATTTTTGTAAGTTGTAACCCATGTTTTAAGCATGTTTTTAAATGAACATAATGGATAACATAATTATATTTATTATATAAATTTGGTATAAGTTTAACATTTTTAGCACCTGGAGGAGTAAAGTTTTCCGCACAAAATGGAAGATCGTTATGTAAGTCATGCAACCTCTCAGGGTATTCTAAATCAACTTCGAGAATATAACCATAGTCATTGTCGTTAGGAATGTTTGTAATGTCAAGTTCATTACATTCCTGTTTATCGAGAAATTTAAAATCCGCGTAAGGCAGATAACTGCACATAGCGAAACCATATAAATTATTACAGTCCACGTACATTAAATATTTGTTTGGTTGGGAGGGATCATAATCAGACTGATATTGATTATTTGATTTAGCATACCTTTTTGAGCATAAGCAAATACCTCCGCGAATTCCCTTTTGTATCATTCGTATCATTTCTAAATCTGAAATCAGCTCTAATTTTACTTTTGTTTTTAGCAACATAGCGTCAAAGCTGAGACTTGGTGCTGTGAGATAGAATGCAGGATCTAAATCATAATTGATCTTACACGTTTTACGAAACTTTTCAAAAATGTCGCTTAGTATCAAAACATCGCTTTTTACATATAAATCCGTATATTCACCAAGATTTTTTATATTAAAACTATCCCAAACATTTTTTGCATGATCATAGTCAGAATTACATATGGCTTCATCGGTTAGATTATTAAAAAACTCTTCTTGCGGCGGTAATTTCTTTTCTTTATAAACATTCCAGTTTGACATATAATTGTATGGGTATACACCTTTACGACTTAGCAATGTTAATTGGTTTTCATTTTTACAATACGCACTCAAATTTATAAAATCGTTTCGCTGTAGATTATTGGCTAATTGTTCTAAACTAGTTCCTAAAAACTTAAATGAGTCTACAAATCGGATCGCGATAAAATCGCTAGTTGAAAACTGAATGAATTTTGTAAAAGAAATGTAGTTCTCATTGTTTTTAGGAATTACTTTTATTTCGCCCGGAATTCTACTTAGTTCACGAATAAACAAATGACAGTCATAACCTGATAAGTTATGAAAGAACACTGGGATAAATTTTGGTATTCTAAATTTAAGATTACAACTGGAATGAGCGGCACCTCGATATTCACCGGTGAAGTGACAATGGTCCCGTACTTTATCACCAATCAGTAAATTAGAACACAAAAAACAACGTTCAGCATTTTTAAAATTCAATTTGTCTTTTTCTCGATAAATTATAGGAACTGGAGTTTCAGATGCAGATTGAATCAGTTTGTAAATCCGTTTTATGTCTCTTTGCAGCCGCTTAACAAATACAGTAGCACAGTCGATTCCACGATATGTCACTAAGCGATTATACGAATTATCGTAATTACAAACAATGTAATAAGCAAACGCTGCAGGCAAATGTTTTTGTACTTTTGCTGTACAGGAGCCACTGCTCTCGGAGCAAGGCTCTAATATCGTCTCGAAGTCAGCGTAGATAACAAAAGGCACGTTCTGCATGCAATGATAGTTTTTAAATTGCATTATAGTGCCACTATCGGGGAGTACCGTGACCACTCCTCCGCAAACGTGCTTATCATAATCTCGATCTGATTTAAAAAATAACAAACATTCTTCACAGAAATGTAATTTCCCATGATGCTTTGTAATTTGATTGCGAACTAATTTTGTTAAGTCTTTAATAAGACAATAATGAGATTTTAAGTTTTTTTCTAACAAAAGCATGTTAACATGGTTTCTTTTTCGAGACAATGTTTTATATAACGGTCCAACAATATTTTGTTTCTTGTCAATCCCATATACGTTGACGCTAATCTCTTTATTATTATTCTCAAACATTTTAATATCTTTCAATGATACTGGAAAATGCATATTATCGATATTTAAAACTTCAGAAAAGTGTGGATAGGATGAGATTCGATTAGCGTTTTTTACATCAGGATATAAAGCGCTCATTACTGTCCAAGCAAAGCAGTATTCATCACTATTTCTTACATTAATGCACGCTTTTTTTGCTTTAATATTTTTTGGTAAATCTATATAACTAGAACCACTTAATGGCGAATATTTATTTATGTTGGTTTCGAGATAAAGAATATCCATAAGGGACCAACCACTTCCCTTTTCTTGGAAATCATCTATCTTTTTACAAATAACCTGCGAAACATTATTCAACAAGTCATCAAAAGAGTAATTATGAAAGGTTGGAATATTTTCTGTTGCAAATGATTTGATTTCCACTGAATCATCTTTAGGCAAAATCATGTTGGCAAATAACGCAAAGTTAACTTTTACATTAGTGTGAGATGCTATAGCAGAATCGAGCACTTTACGCAGCCTAGACGAAATGGAATGCATGAAGTGCTGTGGTGAAGTAATTGGCAACTTCTGACCATCAGGAGCCTGTTCGCGATCGGCACTGATGCGATACGAAACGATGCGACCTCTAAAAGCTGAATTAACCGTCTCAATCCCGTGGTCATAGCTTAATGCGGTATTATCTTTATGAATAGTACTGCGCAAGTGCCCAGAAAAAACTTTCCTGAGTATGGATTTATTACATACTGAACAAAAAATAGTTTTTGAGCTATGCATGATTAGAATAGAATGGAAGTTATGGTGGGCAATAGTAAATTTAATTAAAATGTAAAAAAGTGAAATAAATTTTACACACTACCTTAAGTGCTTAAGTGAAACAAATTTTACACACTACCTTTGATTTATTATTATTTATGTTTTACATCACTATTATTATATTTATTTTAAAATGACTGTGCTCTTATTTTAGGTTGTTATATTGTATTATAGTACAGTCGGATGGATGAAAGCTAAAATAACATACTTATTAGCATTTACTAAACAAAAATAAAATAAAAAACTAAGAAAAAAAAACAAACAAAAGAAAAAAAAAAAGAGACAAGACAAACAAAAGACTATGGCTACCTTACTTTTTCTTCTCCGCGTAAAACGTCGGCTCTATAATTTTAAACACCTTATTACTATCTTTAAATATTTTCTTAACGCTATCCCACAACGGATCGTCGTGGTTGAGCCTAATCCTCAAGCAGCCGCTCCACTTATCAAAGCGTTCTCGGGGGTCCACCTCGATGATTTCGGAGACGTTGAAGACTCGCAGGTCGATGTAGACGTCGCCGTCAGCCTGCAGAGTGCCTTGGCGGCTGATCCCGCCCGCGACGCGCCTCGATAGCGACGACCACAGTGGTTGTTGCTTCGGAGCAGGCTCAGCCGCGCCTCCAAACAGGTCTTCAGAGACGATACCTCCGGTTTTACTGCATCAACAAAGAAATAATAATAATAATCAGTACCTATGAGTATAGCCAATAAAAAACGAGAAATGCGTTAGTTATAATAAATTTACGTACCCAGACTTTTTTTGAGGTTTCTCCTTCTTCGCCCCTTTAGCCTTGCTTTTGCAGGCTTTAGCTTTCTTAGAAAACCTGTAACAAAATAAAGTAAAGTAAAATATCTAATCTCTGTAAAAAAAAAAAGACTATTTATGGAGAAATAGAAACATATGTTAAGTAAAAAATAATAATAAAAATAATAATTATTATTATAATAGAGGAGTGTGGTCTAAGGGTAAACAACTCTGTACCTGAGATCTTCTTCGCCTGAAGACGACTCCGATTCAGACTCCGCACCCAAATCTGCAATGGCGTTGCGTTTTCTGCGAGATGAATCGGTCCTACATGTAACACAAATAAAAATAAGTTTATAAAAAAAAAACACTTTTAAATGACATTGTATAAGCACAATTAACAGAGTTAGAATACGTACCGAGACTTTTTGGCGGGTTTCTCCTTCTTCACCACTTTAGCCTTGCTGGCTTTGTTAGTTTTCTTAGGTGGGCTGTAACAATATGTGTATATAATAATATAAGTTTGATTAGGATTAAAATGCATTTAGAGTTGTCGTCACTTAATTCTGACTCATAATCTAAGTAGTAATCAAAATTTACCTTGGATATTCTTCCGGATCCGACGACGACTCTGACTCTGAGTCAAAGCAAGCGACGGCAGCGCTACGGTTATTGTAGTCTGATTCCGACCTGAAAATATGAATTAGGTATACAAAATAACTGTGATTTATAAATACAATATCCTCTAAAAATTAATACAATATCCTATTCTTAAACAAATTAACTCGTTTAACTCTCCTCTAAAATAGACTTTAAAAATACAAAACCTCACAAAAGGTATTTTAGGCCTTGACTCATTAATTCAGACACAAAAAAAAAAAAAAAACATAGTTTCACTGTCTAGTCCATTGAGAGCTCAATAAAATAAAATAAAAATAACTCACGAACATTTTTCCTGAGAATGAAGAGCAGCGCTACCACGAAGTTTTCAGTATGAAGATGATCGGTGACCACGAACAGTAATAGCAATGGGTGTACTTACCGATCATTTTATACCAAATTTACACTCACACAAATAAAGTAAAAATTACCAAATTATACACACGATGAAATAATGCTAATCAGCTATTGATTGAAAAACGAACAAAACAAGTTGATCAAATTACTTACAAAAATACCTTTGTAGGAAATCGTCAACTTGCAATATTTGTTATTTCAAGTACTAGTTATTGCCCACGGCGTGACTCTCACAAGATTATTAATATAAATTTTCATTAATGATTGATTGACTTGTAGTAGGTATAACCATTAGTTGAACAAATTAATCTTGTAAAAATATTAATAACCTAATCGTTAGTGAGTTTTCATAATGAAACTTGTCTAGCATATTATTTTATATCCACGTCTCATCATCATCACCCAGTTTCAAGGTGTTGAAATTAAAAAGTCGGATTGTACCTAACCACTAACACAAAAATAACAATGTTATACGATGAAAAATCAAGTTTACCTATAATCCATCACAAATCCATTGATTCAATTAACGTTATTGAGTAATAAATCATTTAAACCAACTACAAAGAAGGAGGTTTTTAATGTGTCGAAATCTATTTATAACATATGAAATAATATCATAAAATCATTCGTCGATCACACTTGACATCGTTTACAGTTGATGGCAAAATTATCGGGTTTATCAACTTTACGTTACAATATTAAAACCACCAATATCTATAAACCATTCAACCACACTTTTTTTAAAATATTGCTCATATCAAAACAATCACCAGATTATTTTTAACGATCAACAATATTCCTTTAAACTTTGCATAATAGGTAGATATATGTATAATACCAAACCATTCAAATGAATTCGGCTCAAACAATGTTGAAAACGAAATTATTAAGACCAATTAATTCAGGATATTATTAACAAAGTCATACAACTTAGTATTTTTAAGGATTGTTAGCTCCCAATTCGTTGCTCGCAAGTGTAATATGTAACAAGATACGGCATGTAAGCAGATTTAGGTTTACTTACACACTTATGCTTAGGAAGCTAAGTTAGCGATACGTTGAATATAAAGCGTTATATACACAACCTGAGAATAATGTAAGAAATAACTAATGAATTGTGGAAAAATCCCTCTTATTTTATCGTAAACAAAAACCTACTTGTCTATTATCAATTCCTTTTCTTGATTTTTAAATGAGTAGTATTTTAAAAGCTATTTTATTAAAATATTGTGCTAGAAATTCTTATCTTATCATCTTAATGATAAAAATGTGTATTTTCATTAAAATATTCTTATCGAGGGCTATAAGAATATTTTAATGCGGCGATAGGCAAAGGTTCAAACCGATGCTCAATACACAAACATTTGCCTTGACGAGGAATTCGAACCCGCGACAGCTGTTTGTATGATGAGAATAAATTAGAAATAGATTTCATTATTTTACTCCTACTAATTATTCATAACAGTATGCACTTCCCTTAACATACATGCACGTCACGCTGACCTTAGCTACCTTTTAGTTGAAGCAATAATCCCGTGTGCATAACATCTTTCCTATTTAATTTTGATCAAACTACTAGTTACCGTTATTGATTATTTATTAGTTTTACGATAAAATAAATACCTAATAGTGAAACAATTACGCGAACTGAATCTTTTTTATTTTATTTCAGTAAGTATTGGTTCATAATTTCAGTAAGTAGTGATTTGATAGTAAGTTGATTAAAATAACTTTTCCGTACTTATATTCATACTTTTTATTATGGCTATGTTTCTTATGTTTTGTGTGTGCCTGCAAGCCGGGATACAGCCAGAAAGAAATACCCGTTACGGTATGGTTGTAAACAAATCATTTGAAATGTTTCCATAATAAAACTGTAATGATATAAATTCGAAAAAAGTTTTGTTCGTTGATTAAGTTGATATTGTTATAATGCTAAAGTGTGTGCCCTGCTGGTTGGGGATGCAGCCAGAAAGAAGTACCCGTTTTCGGTACGGCTGTAAACTGAAGCATTGAACAATACCTACGAAATAAATGTTTAAAATTATCAAACCATAAGTTATTAAATTGCAAATTACAATGCTAAAGTGTATGCCCTGCTGGTTGGGGATGCAGCCAGAAAGAAGTACCCGTTTTCGGTACGGTTGTAAACTGAGGCATTGAACAATACCTACGAAATCAATGTTTAACATTATCAATCCATAAGTTATTAAATTGCAAATTACGATGCTAAAGTGTATGCCCTGCTGGTTGGGGATGCAGCCAGAAAGAAGTACCCGTTTTCGGTACGGCTGTAAACTGAAGCAAAATCAATTACTAAATTCATTAAATTGCAAATGCAAAGAAAATAAAATTAATTATTTAAGCTTAACGAATGAAAAAATAAAACAGTTCAGTTCGATTTTATACGTTTAAAAGTAATCAAACAATAACGGTAACAGTGTTTGTTATATTGGTGTTAAATGTGCATCGTTCATCGGTTGCTGTGAACAGGTATGTCTGTCTGATTGTTTCACGAATTGGGGAGACTAGATCAAGACGATGTATTTTTAAGGCGCGGCAGGCCGCGCCGTTAGCGAGCTTGCGAGCGGTTGAAATACAGCGTTCTTGAGCTAGACTTCCCAATTCATTTACTACTTATGGTTTTGGCCTGCTTTTGACTTCTTCTTTCAGGGAATACGTTATTTTATTATTATTATTATTATTATTTATTGCAGGCAACAAAGGCCCATACAATAAACCTTAAAGACTAACATACATAATTATAATAATATTAAAAAATCAAAACAAATGAAACACTAAAATTACAATTGTACAGTCGTATCTGTGATTCGTTTAAGCTTGGCGCTTGGCATAGCTTCTCTATACGTAGTGGTTGACCAAATGACCAATGTGTAGTCGCACCGTAAAATTTAAAACTGGGATGGGATGAAATATATTTATTTACACCACGACATACAGGAACATCTTTTTTAAGTGATCACTGAGCACCATCTCCGCTGATATCTGTCTGTAAAGATCGCGAGTTCACAATCTAACGGTTTTAAATCCGGAAGTTTGTAATCTGTCGATTTATTGATAACAAGCTCGAAATGGTTAAGAATTTACGCGTTTATTGTATTGTACCTACTTGTCAACCTAAAAACTACCCTGACCGGCCACTTTGCCCGGTGATTCTTCATTTCAGTTTACGTGGTAATGTAGTTCGGTACAGTACCCCTAACATAAGTTTACGGCCGTTTTACTCGCTAGCGACGACGTAACTTTTTGTATGGAAAATTTAAGTTCTGCAACTGACCGCTAGAGGCGCTGTGTAATTTTCCATGGACTTTTTTTACGTCGTCGCTAGCGAGTAAAACCGCCGTACGCAATGATATCGTATTAAAAACTAGATCACTGGTGAGACGCTAAAAGATCGTCAAGCAAACACCACCTCACGTCAAAGTGAGGTCTTAACTTGTTTTCGATAGCGTCAGCGTTTATACGTATAAACGCTGACGCTATCGAAAACAAGTTTTTAAAAGAAACAAGAAAACTCAAGAAACAAGAAAAAATCAAGAAAACAAGTTTTTAAAGGCGCACTGAGGCATTGAGACACGTGTCTCAATGCCTCAGTGCGCCTAAACTGCAGAAACAACTAACTAAATTAAAATGATTCATTGGAATATCACATTTTCGTCAACTAAATTGTATTTAATGATGCCTTTCATTCTCAATTTGCATCCTTCAGTGATGAACTAGACCGTTTGAAAAGGGGTGATACCATCACTAACTCCTTGAGAAAATTGAGCCTGTTTTTATTCTGTCATCTGACAGAGGCCTAATACGAGTGGGTTTTAGGCCTCTGTCATCTAAAGACCTTTACGATAAGGCCCTTTACGATACGATAAAGGCCCTTTACGATACTCTGACTTTCCTTTTGACGCCAGACACCCCCTGCTTCTGCCTAAAAATGGTAATTTCGTGAGTATCTTAATTTCCCATTACCACCGTGAAAATACTTATGCAGGTGCGAATGCCCACCGCTATTCAATATGTGATTTTAAATGCCTTCTTTACTATCGACTGAAAGTGACTGTCTCCCAGCCTCCTATGGGTGATCTACCTAAGGACCGTGTCACCGCGGTTAAACCTTTTGATCGTGTAGGCACTGAATTCGCGGTCCCCTTCTACACCAAAGTTCAAGCCTATAGGAATAAAAAAATAGTTAAGAGTTACCTTTGTGCACGTAATTATTTACAGGAGTTAGTCTTTTTTGTCTTAAAATCAAGCTATTATTGGTTCTGAACTTTCCAAACGTAATATTAACTGGGTTTTCGACAACCCTGTTTGCCCCCCACTGGGGAGACCTTTTCGAAGCAGCAGTGAAATCGGCAATCTCTTACCTTTGAGGAATTAACAACTGTTTTTACCAAAAAGAAGAAGAGAAGTATTGACGCCCGGACATTTTTTGATTGGTCAACCTTTAACTGCTTTACCTGAATACCCTTATAAGAATGTTAAGCTACATCGCCTCACACGGTTTCAGATGTTCCAACGATTCATGCAGCACTTTTGGTCTCGTTAGCATTTAGAGTACTTAAATACCGAGGAATAAGTGGACAACTCCTTGTGATCACCCCCAAGTTGGAAACAAAAAGTTTTATTTTGCATCAGTATCGTTTGTACAACTACCCCTGAGTAGTGTTGTAAGTCTTCCGTAGCCTACCAAAACGCACGGATTTTTTCCGGTAGGATACGAAACACTACGGCATACTTACCTTTCGTAGATAATAGATAGATAATAATAGATTTCGTTTATTGGGAATTTGCAAGTTATAGTACCAAATGTGACATACCAAGTCTCGCTATCGTTTAAAGTTGAAAGAAAATCCTCTTTTACTTCATGTACTATAATTTTTTTTCTGTGACTATTTGTATCAAACGAATATTTTTATTTATTCTATTTTTAAAATTAAACTTATTCAACTAAAAATAAATAAAAGTCACTTTTTAAACAAAAACAACATAAACATTTAAACAGTTGTCCAAACCTAGTTTAATTATTTGTGGTAAGGCAGTGTGTTTTTAATTTAACTTTATTATGTAACATTACCTGATTTAAGTTATGCTGTTAGCATAACTAAACAAAGCTAACGTAGCATCCTTTCTTATTTAATATTATTATGATGTCTGAAAATTACTCAAATATTTTTTTCATATTTACAAATATCAGTCATATTTCGAATGAGGAATTGTGATGAATATTTCGTATCTGAACTAGAAAATAATTTGAACGCAAAAAGATTTTTTTAATAATCTTCAATTAACCATATCGGAATTTATCGATACTATCCAATACAACACAGCAAACAACAACAACATTCAGAGTTTTTTTTGCGCGGGAAACGAAAAGGGAAGGACGGACCATATTTCTTCATTTTAGAAATTGTTATTTTCGGGTCAATTATTGTGATTGTGCGGTGGAATTGTCATGATAATTCGTGCTTTTGAAGAAAACAATGAAGTTAAAGTGAGAATTATGGTGAAGCGAGCTCTAATCGCGTCGTCTTACCCGGATCGCTGTTCCTGCGCTTAGCTTCCTTGTTGAGCATTGGAATGCGGACCACCTCGCATTTCAATGAGTTAGGTTAAGTTAGGCTAGTTTAGTGTTAGTTTTAGTTTTAAGTATTGAAAAATGAAAATACGATACTGAAGAATTGTCTGTATGGCGTACAGCCGAGGACGTTAAACTTGTATATTAAAAAAAAACATTCAATGTCAAAGTGACAGCTGGCAGTTAGCTTTTTTTTTTAATACAAGTTTAACGTCCTCGGACAGAGCCATACGGACAATTCTTTATTAATGAGTTCAATATTTACACTTAACTACAAAACTAACACTAAACTAGCCTAAACTAACCTAACTCATTGAAATGCGGGGCTGGCGTTCGCATTTCAATGCTCAAGAATGAAGTTTAGCACGAGAATAACGATCCGAATCAAAGGGCGCGATCTGCGATAAGAGCACGCTTTACTTTGTTTCCTCCTTTGTCTTCATTGTTTTCTTCAAAAGCACACATTATTATGATGATTCCAACACAAAATCACAATAAATTACTAGAAAAAAACAATTACTAAAATGAAGAAACAAAATCCAACTTTCTCTTCTCCTTTCCCGCGCTAAACTCCCATTACTCCCATCGGTGACGTCCTGGCAGCAAGCTCTAACTTCAAAAACAAGTGTTTTTTTCTGCATGAAATGTCATCGCAAACGCGTACTACCTAACTTGTAAACTGCCAAATTCCATGTTCTTTTTAGTCTTTTTCATTTAACTTGAAAAAATAAAGCGCAAAGAAATCTGAAAAAATGTTTGAAGACTTAGCGTTTAGAATCGCTAAGTCTTGAAACGGTTTTTAAATTTTCTTACCTTTTCAAAAATGAAATGTCAATTGACCATGATTTCTTTCAAATTCAGATTCAAGAACACTTATTTCTCACAAGAGTAATTGTGATACAATTGAAGGAAATCTACGATAACTACCGCACCTTATGGAAGGATTCTATCGTCTACCTACCTACAGGAATGCTACTGCATACTTTGGTAGGATACAATGGGCTTACAACTCTAGAGCTGGAAACACATTATCGGACGCGGCTGTAAGCCGCGACTGATAAGTGTGTACAGTCTTTTCGGACGTAGCTTGCAGACACGTTCTAATTCTAACTTTACTGATACGTGTAGTGGAAAGCTCTTCTAGCGTTTCGGACCAATATAAAGTTTTAGCTGCAAACTGTGGTGTCGCTAACGTCGTTTTATTTTTCCTTTTTTTATTTTTTTATTTACTAGGTGTACAAACAGAGTTACAACAGTTATTTGACAAATAAAATAAATTAAAGTAAGTTCGACACAGAGATATGCTGCGACTCCACTATCATGTACACACAGCATGATAAGAAGCAACATTGTCATACAAACATCGATCTATGTTGTAACAGATTTATTTGTGGTAGAATACAAACAATTAATTAATAATACAAATTATAAGAATTAAATAAAATGAAATAAACTTAACAGATTCTACAGTATTACTTGTCGATTACTTTATTCAAAGTAGTTCAGTTTATTCTTTGCAGGCAAGGGTATAAAACCAGAATCAGAACATTTATTTGCATAAAAACGTATGACACATTTACATTTTTTATACTATTCTAATTTCTACATTAACAACAGGCTTAGATTTTTAATGATACCCTAATTTATTCAAATTATTTAGCTCAAGAACGCAACTTAAACCTTGAGTTATAAAGAAATTCTCTGTTGCGTGCGAACACACTATATGATTCGTTCGTCCATTTCGAAACACGTCCGCGGACGTTTTCGGCTGACCAAAACATCCGGCGCGCCATATTTCTGTCGGACGTCCGAAAGCTGAAGGTCAGCCCAAGGTTACGTCCGCGACTTACGTCCGATAGTTTGAACTGCTCAGTGTACATTCATTACCTAGATACTTTTAATTCGCGACTTTAAGCCGCGTCCGATAATGTGTTTTTAGCTTAAGCCTTTAAATAAATAAGGAAAACGTGTGTGTTGTTCACTATAACATATCTTTTAATTGTTAATGACAAACATATAACCACAGTTGCTAGGAAACAAATATAACTTTTAAAACACAGATTAGTAAGAGTATGTCTAAAGAAGAGTATGTTTTAACGCGTAAACACCAAAGCGGTCGCATGCGACCGCATAACAATAGAATATCCATTGTGTCTCGTTTACATATGCTTGAGGGATTAAAAGAGGAACATGTCCTTCTTCTTAACATCCCGTCTCCTCTGATAAGCGACTGTTTGTTTAGGAAACTCCTGCTACCTTCAATAGGTCTTGTAGCCTAGGTTTAAACAGGGGCTTCGTAAGAAAGTCAGCCAGCTGATCCTTAGTAGCAATCTTTGTAACTGTTAAATCTTTTTCTAAGACACTGTCTGACAAAGAAATGTCGCAGCTTTATGTGCTTTGTTCTCTGGTGTGTCTCGTAGGGAGGATCATGAGCCAGCCTTATACCGGATTCACTTTCCACGAATAGTGGGGTGATTGATTTCGTTGCATCACTTTTCATGAAATTGATGATCCGAGTGAGCCATATGATCTCCCTGGCGGCCTCGCTTGCAGCAATAATTTCAGCTTCCGTAGAGGATATTGCAACAGAACACTGTCGTTTACTCTGCCATGCTATTGCACCATTCGCGTTTATGCATATCATGCCGCTTGTGGAGCGTCCAGTAGGACTGTCACCTCCATGATCTGCATCACTGTAGCACCTCAGACCTTTGGTTCTCCCTTGTTTTGTCGAAAAACGTTTGATATAATTTCACTATTACTAATCACTCTTAACATAATGGTTGTTTAACATAATTTTGTTTAACATAATTTTTATAACAGATAATATTTGTTTGATATAACAACGTTTGTGCTAACATTTAAGAGGCATAATCATCATTCGACCTAATAATCATTTCATCTAATTTTTGTTTTATCTAATCTTATTTTGTATAATTATCATTTTACATACTTTTATTTAGTACTTTTATCACAAAAAAGGAGCGCCACCGAGCACCAGAACTCCCCTCTGTTGGTGTCATCTAGGTTAGGTTAGGTTAGAACAGTGATCCGACAACGCGCGAAGGCGAGCGAGCGTAGCGAGCGTGCCGCGGCAGCGGCCGCCGAGCGCCAGAACTCCCCTCTGTTGGTGTCATCTAGGTTAGGTTAGGTTAGAACAGTGATCCGACAATGCGCGAAGGCGAGCGAGCGTAGCGAGCGTGCCGCGGCAGCGGCCGCCGAGCGCCAGAACTCCCCTCTGTTGGTGTCATGTGTTGTTTTATTTAGTGTTATTCAGTTATAAAGTTTCGGTTAAATAAAAATTAGATTAAGCACTGATTAGGCCAAGTAAACATTATGTCATGTGATATTAGGCAAAGTGAAAATTCGATGAAACGAAATTATATTACATGAACAATTATGTCAATCAAAATTAGATAAAATAAATATTATAGGAATCGAATAATTATATCAAATGAAATTAGATATTTTAAATGTTTGTGAAGTGAAATTATATCAAACGTTGTTCGACAAAACAAGGGAGAACCCAGACCTTTCTGTGCAGTGGAAGTGAATGTAATTCCGTATGTCTGTGTGCCTTTGACATAACGCAAGATTCTCTTCACCCTGGCTACGTCTTCTGGTGTTGGATTATCTAGTTTGCGTGAAACAACTCCAACAGCATACGAAATGTCAGGTCTGATGCCGATCATCAGGTATGAGAGTGCACCAACAGCTTGACGATATGGGAATTTATGCGTTTCATCGTTTTCCTTTGTGGAAAGGATGATGTCTTTAACTATCGGAGTCACAGCTGCTTTGCAGTCCTGCATACCAAATCGTTCTAATAGGCGTTTTGCATATCCTTTTTGACATATTTTTATATTCCCATCAGCCTTCTGTTCTATTTCGATGCCGAGATAGTAGGAACCACACTTCGTTGTTATTTTGAAACGCTGTCGCAATTCATTAAAAAACTTCTCCGTTTCTTCAGGACTTGCAGAAGCAATAAGTCCATCATGGACGTATAAAGTTAATAACAGCTTATGGTTTCCCTCTCCTCTTTAAAACAAGCAGAGATCGCTGTCACTCTGTTCAAAACCAAGTTCCTTGATGTAATCTGTTATGGTAGAGTTCCAACAGCGTGGTGCTTGTTTAAGTCCGTAAAGGCTCCGTTTCAGCTTGCACACTTTTCCATCATCATTCGAGTATCCCTCTGGCGGTTTCATATAGATCTCCTCTTTCAGTGTTCCATAAAGAAAAGCCGTCGATACGTCAAACTGAGAGAGCGAAAGTTTTTCTTGTGCAGCTATACTTAACAAGGCTCGTATCGTACTTGTCTTCGCAACTGGGCTAAATGTTTGGTCGTAATCTAAGCCTTTTTTCTGCGAAAATCCTCGTATCACAATACGGGCTTTGTATTTGTCTATAGAACCATCTGGGTTCGTTTTTATTTTGAAAAGCCACTTACTGGAGATAGGTTTTCTTCCTTTGGGTAAGTGTACCATTTCCCAGGTCCCATTTTCTCTATGCGAATTAATCTCATTGTCCATCGCTTTTCGCCATTCCTTAGAATCCTTGCGTGACAATGCTTCCTGGAACGTACTTGGTTCTGTCCGAAGTTCATCGCTTATCGAATTAACGTTGAAGCAAACGTTGCAGTTGTAGTCTTTGAATCTGGATGGTGGCTTAAGGCTTGAGCGCTCTCGTAGCGTCATCCTACCTTCCTCCTCGATCTCTGATGCAGTCAATGCTGAATCATTTCTACTGTCTATATCTCTTTCATTAGCATCATCGACTTCATAGTCTGCATCGATCTCTTTATTGACCTCTACTTCCGGCTCTTCAATGGATTTTTTTGCCTCGAAATATGGATCAGCCTCAGGAATTTGCACTTCAATCAGTGGCTCGTATGCTGCACATGATGGCCCAGCTACTTCATCTTGAGCGTCTTCTTGACATGATGATGCATTGGCTAAATCTCCATCATGATTCATTACTGGTTACTGATTGTTGAAATTATCATGCAGGCTTTCATATTCGGGAACAACGAAGTCAAACAGGCAATTAGGTTCAGCATTGTGTTTGCTCTGTTGAGTATCAGCTTCTTCAGCTTGTTCAAGATGACCTTGCAAGGGATTTTCATCAAAGGTAACGTCTCTTGACTGTATCAACTTGAATGAGTTGCTGTCCCATATGCGGTAGCCATCATCAGAGTCGTAACTGACTAGTATTCCCTTTTGTGCCTTTTTGTCTAATTTTCTTCTTCGTTGCTTAGGAACATGTGGATAACATTGAGATCCAATTATTCTTAGGTGACTCAATCTGGGTTTCTTCTGGTGCCATAGCTCGAACGGTGATTTGTCATCAATGCAGGTTGGCCCTGTCCTATTTAGGATATACACCGCCGCTAGTACCATTTCAGCCCACAGTCCCGTAGGAATCTTGGCATGTGCATACATCAGACTTCTTGCCATTTCCACAACAGTTCTGTTATCTCTTTCAGTTGGGTTCTGTTGAGGAGTATAAGGCATTGTCAATCTCTGCTTTATGCCTTCTTTGTCGAGAGTAGCTTTTACTTTGGCATTGACAAACTCGCCGCCGTTATCGCTTAGCAATTTTTTTATGACAACTCCAGCCGCTTTCACTTCAGCCAGCATGAGTAATAGCTTCGCGTGTACTTCAACTTTTTCTCTCATAAAATATACAAATCTGTATCGTGTATAATCATCTTTGAAGAGGACAAAGTATCTTCTCTTTGAAATCGAATATTGAAAAGGTCCACATACATCAGCATACACCAGCTCTCCAGGTCGTGTAGCTTTTGGTCTTGTCCCAAACTTCAGCCTGAGTGATTTGCCATAGATACATCCCTCACATATTTCTTTGGTAACTCTCGCTTTAATGTCGAACTCTCTTTCTATCAATTTCTTCACATGGCTTTTATTTTGATGTCCAAATCTTTCGTGATACAGCTGTAACAGATTTGAGGTTGTGGACAGCTGGTTCACTCGTGCAGTTGGCTTTAGACATCTGAGTTTTAATTTAAATAGTCCGCCGAACTTTCTCCGAGTACCAATGACTTTAATCTGTCCATCCATTTTAAGAGTACATTTTAGAGTAGTGGACTCAAAAACACTAGTATCTGATTTATCATGAGTAGCGAGAACTGAGAATAAGTTTCTGCTTATGCCGGGCACATACCAGACATCTTTCAGCAGTATCGGCTTTTGCTTGCTGTTAACGTCAGCCTCTGCGAAAATATTTCCAATGCCCAGGGCTTCAATACATTGGCCATTTGCGCCAGTCACTGTATGCTGGCTTTTGAAACATGTGTAGCTTTGGAATAGATCTCCCCTATTGGTGACATGACTGGTAGCTCCGTTGTCCACATACCAATTTTCTCCATCTTTTGTTTCGCCAAATGTTTCTGCCGAATGTACTGTCATTACTGTGAGATTCATGTTTACACACTTGGATTCTTTGGGCGGTCTTCCGTCATGGATCCATTTGGAAATATTTTTCTTCTTACTCTTACTCGTATTTTCACCTAAAGCTTTGGATTCGGTCTCGTCTTGTGTCACTTGCGTGTCATTTTGACGCAAAACCCTTTCGTGTGCGCATAACTGACTTGTTAGATTTTCGACTGAGCGTTCCTTTTTTGAAATTAACAGCAAACTAGAATCCTAAATATTCTGGAGGCAGGGTGTCTAGAATTTTGCATATGAGGAGAATTTCTGGTAATTTTCCCTCACTCTGCAACTCGTTACACAAATCACTCCAAATATTCTTTAAAATTGACACATGAGTAATGATGTCATGATATCGGTCCTTTTTGTAACTGAAGAATTTAAGGCAGTAGTCGTATGTTTTATCCACACACGTGCCTCCATAGATGCGCTCTAGCTTGTGCCACATGTCTTTAGCACACTTGAATCGAACAACTTTTTGCAATACGTCATCGGACATGTTTGTCGTGAACAAAATTAAAATTGCACTGTTCAAAGTTTCAAAACATTGAATATCCTTTTCAAACTTAGCCTTTTCTTCGGCAGTTGCTGCTGGCGCCATGGCTGGTTTGGTCTTACTCCCTTAGAGAATCTCGATACTTCCCGGCATTGCCTTGAGCACTATTTGAATTTTGTATCTCCATGTTTTATAATTATTGGTGTCTAGGTTCCCAATTTGAACTTTACAGGCATTTATTACACATAAATCCATAATCGCTGCTACCACTTTAAATAAATAAAGAAAACGTGTGTGTTGTTCACTATAACATATCTTTAATTGTCAATGACAAACATATAAACAACAGTTGCTAGGAAACAAATATAACTTTTAAAAGAGGAACATGTCCTTCTTCTTAACATAAGCCGCGTCCGATAATGTGTTTCCAGCTTTACCCCGGAGTGACTCGTCGCTGACCAAAACAACAACCTGTATAATATGTAAAATATTATTAATTAAGTCCATTTTTATGTTCTACATATTATGTTCATCACTGCAGTGAGCGTGGAGGCGAACACTAAAATTCTCTTTAGCCCTATAAGGTATAAGTGGTAGAGGAGAGAGAATGCCATTCGGCGTTAATTCCATCTTTGGTTGTGCAGTTAAAAGGTTAATCAACATGTTCTTACGGCGAGTACTAAAAACCCAGAACTATTTATTTATGTAACGGCAACCATTTTCGATCGTTGCGCCATTCTATTTTCTTCACACAAGTTGGTGGCACTTAATGTCGCTTTACCGCCAGCAAAGCTGCCGGGTGGTGTGGATACATTATAGATTAGTAAGAGCATACCTACACCGAATTGTGTCATCCATCATGTCAAAAAATTGTTTGTCAAACCCAAAATGAAGTAGGTAGGTACTGTACCAAAAGATGAACAACGCAAGACTAAATTGAAATTGATAGCTTTTGTTTGAGTGATACAAGTGATGGACGAAATAGTGCTGTCTGAACTAAATAGAAATGGAAGACTCTATTAGTTCCGCGTGTAAATAAACACATGCCGATTACAATACATTTCAACCGACGGCATTCATAGTGTTCAACAAAATGCCATTCGATTTCTTATGTTGTGTTCGACCTGGAGTGGAGGACGTGGTTGAGCTGGATTACTCACATCAATCTTTATCGGACGTCCCGACGGAAGTTTTTGTTTATGAGAGGACCCTCGAAACTTTGTATTGTCAAAGCAACCGTATCACTGAACTACCACGCCAACTCTTCATGTGCCATGGATTGAAGTATCTGGATCTCAGTGATAATGATCTCCAAGCCATTCCAACTGCGATTTCATCACTGGTAAATCTTCATCATTTTAATATCAGTAGAAACACACTAACATCTATACCAGAAACTATGAAAGCACTGAAATATTTAATGTTCCTAGATCTTAGTGTAAATCCATTAGAAAAGCTCCCAGATGCTATTACGAACTTAATTGCATTGCAAGAGCTATATTTGAATGACACTTATCTAGAATACCTCCCAGGCAACTTTGGCCGTTTAGCCAGTTTACGCATACTTGAACTCAGAGATAATTATCTTATGATTTTGCCAAAATCACTGTCACGATCCACTGAACTCTTGAGGTTGGATATAGGACAAAATGAATTTCAGCAGTTTCCTGAAGTTATTGGGAGGTTTTTAAAATTGAAAGAGCTGTGGTTGGACAGTAACAGCTTGACAAGTATACCTGCAGCTATTAAACCATTGGAATGTTTAATTCATTTGGAGGCCAGTAACAATATGATAGAAGAAATTGCACCTGAAATTGGTTACTGCACACAATTAGTAGATGTGAGTTTATCAATAAATAGTTTGACACAACTTCCGGATAGTATTGGACAACTGAGTAACCTTACAACTTTGAAACTAGATAATAATAGATTGTATTGTTTACCTGACAGTATTGGTCAGCTAGCAAACTTAGAAGAACTTATGCTGATGTGCAATTATTTAGAAAAACTACCTTCATCTATCGGATTATTAAGAAAGTTGCAATACTTAAATGTGGATGAAAACATGCTAAGGGTAATTCCACCTGAAATTGGAAGTTGTACAAAACTAACAGTCTTATCAGTAAGGGCAAATAAAATAAGTAAAATCCCTCCAGAAATTGGCCATTTATCTTCACTGAAAGTTTTAAACTTGGTGAGAAATTCATTGAGTTGTCTTCCCCAGTCTTTGTTAAATTGTGATAATTTAGTAGCCCTTTGGCTATCTGAAAATCAAAGTAAACCCTTAGTGCCTATGCATACGGAAGTAGACCCTCACACTTATGAGCAAGTCCTTACTTGTTTCCTCTTCCCCCAAGTGCCTTTAACTCCCATGGAAATCAAACCTGACATTGAGAAACCTGAACAGCCTGACACTCAGCCATCTTCTCGGCACATAAGTTTTGTGGACATGAAAGCTACTACTAAAGTTCCTGAAAAGCCTGGACAATTACGTAGAGCACCAACCCCTTATCCCAAGGAATTGAGAGCCCTTGCCAAACATGCTAGAAACATTCATAAAGATGGTGCTCAAGATGTGTCTCCAGCAATGCAAAATGCAGTGCATATTAAAGCTGCCAAAATTACTCCTACATTACAACAAAGGTTTGCATCAGATAACAAAATACAGGGGGAGAATTTGGTCAAGGATAGTGTAGATGGTGCTAATCCAGACCAATTGAAGTTGTCAATGTATGACAATGTTACTTCTGAAAATGCTTATGACAGACCATTGGATCTTACTCATGAACAAGACAAAACATATAAAAGTGTAGACCATGCACTTTATCCTGAGAATAATGGAGCAGTTAAAAATGAATACAAAGACGAAATATCAGATCATTATATTTTAAATCAAAGATATACAACTACAAAGCCTGCTGAGCAATATATGGAAAGATCATCTGCTCCTTTGCAGCAAAATATTTATAGTGCACATATTGATGAAAGAAATTATCAAGTTCCTAAAGACATCAATTACCGTAGCAGCTTAGATGACTCTAGAGGTCGCTTTCAAAGATTAAGTCTGAGTTCTCAAGATAGACATTCAAATACTGAAACTATTCTCTCACCCCATTTTGATGATAGATCATATAGTTCTCGGAGTGGCATGGAAAATTTAGGCAATTTTGAACAAGTGTATTCTAGAAAAGATGTTATTGCTTGCAATCCTGTGCCAGGAAATTACCATGAAAATGTTTATGACAGTGGCAAATATGTGCATGCCAAAGAAAAGACATATGGGCAAAGAAATTATGATACTTACAATTATCTTCCACATGGCAGTTGCGATTTAAGCCCAAGAGTACATACAGTCAGCCAAGTTGTTAGCTCTACTACTATGCCGAACTTGAGCAAATATAATAGCATGTATACAGTTCCTGCAATAGAGAGTAGAGCATATCCAACATCAACACCAAATGCAAATATTTATAACGCATCTACCTCCAGTCCCACCTATGTATCTTCTCAATCGCCAGAACTTTATTCACCTACTGGACATACAAATACAACAAATCCCTATCGAATGACAAATACACCACTTATATCAGATGATGGAAGTTACAGTCATGTGCATTCGCCCACAAGTCAACATATGTATGATTTATATGATGTTTTACCTGCTTCCTCGAATGCTCCCAGTGTTATAAGTCACCGACATAGTCCGAGTGGATTATCAGAACCAGTTTACAGCCGTGGTCAGCCACCACCTTATCATATTGCAGCACCATACACTAAACATGCCCAATATTTTAATGGAACTGGAGGATAGTGGTGTCTACCTCCCACCCAAAGAAAACCTTCACGTTTTCAAAGTGCACATTCTTATGAACAATATTAGTAGATCCCTACATATAGATAATTCTTAAGGTATGATGGCATGATGATGTCTCAATACTTTGCCCCCCAAGTATGTGTCATTATCTAAACAAGTTTTTTTTATGTGCAATTTAAATGTGATAATTTGAATAAGTAATGTTAGAGCCAATGTTGATGTTGAAAGTAATATAAGGTGCTAAGTGATGGATCATACTGTCGGGTTTTCTATATTTTATGAAAAGGATTAAAGTTGTATAAGGATGAATTCAAAGTTATAGCATATTGGGAAGCATCATGTTACTAAATGCACTAATGATATTACAACTCTGTATGTACCACTGTAGTACAACTTGTAACAACCATGTTGTAATAATTAATATCTAGGTAGGTAGTGTTAAATTCAATGTGAAAAAATTGGTGTTTACAATGTTTCATTTAAAGAATAACAGTAAGCTTTAATTACTTTAGTTTATGCATTTAAAAATTAATTAATATGTTTAAACATAGTTTTTACAGATAAGCTAGTCACTGCCTGAGGTGCTCGAGGGGTGTGAGTCACAACACAACTCAGGCAGACAAACGTACTCTATACTTGCCAATATCATATCTACGGTCACGTGCGTTTACATAATATGCTTCCACCCCCTGCCGCCGCTCACACGAAGCTAAGGCGGTGACTAAATTGTCTGCGTCCATTTTAGTTGACTACACAGTTTGTAAATTAATTTTGCTTACTGAAAATAAGTAACATTTTGTCAAACTAGATGTATACAGGATGCAACAAAAGGCTTAACGAAAACTTCGTAATTCTCCAATTTATACGATCATTTTGAAGACAATATACGCGTTACTGATATATTACAGTCAGTGTTTTTCAGACTTTTTTAATGAAAATATTCTATTAGTACTAACAAATGTTTTTCTCTAAGAAAAATTACCATTATTTTAAGCAAAACCACAACCAAAAACAGCAATGTATCGCGCGCACGCACACAGCTAGCCCTCGCACGCACCCAAATTAGCGCGTCCTTCCTTTGCATGCGTGCGTCGCGTTGCGTCGCCTGACCCGAGCGTTCCGTGCTTGTATACATTGTGGCTTATCAATAAATAAATATTTAATTTTAATGCCTAAAAACAAAACATTTTATACACTGTTATTTTTGTAACAGACGATTGAGTTTAATGTACTGAATACGACGTTTTAGGCTTCGTTAAGCCTTTTGTTTACACCCTGTATTTTTTTTAAATGCTATAGCGTGCCTAATATTGTCCCCTCTAAAATAACAAACTGAATATAAGTTCTGTGTTGTTGTCTGCCTGTATGATGTAAAGTTTTGATTTCTGTATTTATACAGTTTGAAGCGCCTATTTTTAAGGCCGGTTATTCCCGGCTTTGAAGCCTACAAATTGTAGGACACCCATACTAATAAACGCACAGCGCGCTCGCTAAATTCTTGCCAGCTATGATTTTTTTGTTGTAATGTGAACATCGCTGTAACTAAAGACAGTTCCGCCACACAGTGTGCTGAAAATAGCGTTTCAATTTAAGATTTTAAGCCGTATAGTCAATTAAAGAGACATCTACTAAAATAGCTTGCACCTTGCATCCAACAATATGCACAGTAAAAATTACATGGCATGGGTTTTAATGAAAAAAAAATACAAAAATATGTTGCTTGGGTTAACTGAAATATTTTTTACTTACTGCTTTTAAACTGGTGTTCTGCCACAAAATTTAAATATTTGCTACATAATAAACAAATGTTATAAAAAAATACCTTATCTTTTCTATAGGTACTTATTACGAAATCTAGTCAGTAATTATTATGTGAGTATGTAATGTATTTAAGTTGTTATTGATAATATATTTTATGGAAATGCATATTTCAATATTTAAATGTAATGTTTCTAAAACTGGGACCACTATACTTACAAAGTTATTACATTTGGAAAAACTGAATTATTATTTTTTATTGTAAGAAATTAAAATAATAATAATAATAAATTGAAAAGTTTCATACGTTTGAAACTTTATGAACAACTTATAAATATTAATCAAAATAATTTACTATGCACTTAACTCGCGATCGCGAGACACTCATTTATGACAAATTCTTTAGAAAGTGTCCAACATCTTTTAAACTGTTACTATAACCTTTATTATAAAAACTTACATAAAACGTACTTCTTAAGAAGCATGTTTATATTTTGTATTATGAAATCTATTAAATACGTATGACTACGTTTTTTTATAATGCGCTTGACACAGACTACGTGATTTACGTGTAACGTAAAATTAACAACAAATATAATATTACGGACAGGTGCTTAAATATTATTAAAAACGCATTTATTTTTGATTGTTGTTAAAAAAAATAACAATTACTATTCAGAATAATTTGTAAATTCTGTTAAAAATAAGAAGTACCTAACGCTACATTTTCTGAAGACTGAACCTCAAAACATATCATTTAACTTTGTATTTTCTTGTGACTGTTAACATTTAATTTTATATTTTTGTAACTCTGTATTATACTTAATGTTAGAATTTAATTAAAGCATCACAGTTCGAAGTGTTATGAAACTCAAATTCTTATTGGTATCTTCAGTAACTTAAGATGATGTTAGCTTATTTCCGAGATATCGCACATAAGTTGTGTATTATTTATAATTCAATATATTTCTTGATGTACCTATCTATTAATATTAACGATATACTTTGATTATGTTTGTAATATAAATATAATTACAAATTTGATTAACTTAATATGCATGTTACAGGCATGCCAATGGACATGTTAGGCACACAAAGATGTTAGCATTTAACATGACTACGTATTATCAGAATACAAATAAATTTAGGTTAAATTAGGGACAAAAACACAAACTTAGGTATTTTATGTATTATTTGATTTACAAATTGTATTGAAATAGACATTATGTAGATAAAAATAGGGTTCGATTTAAATTAACCAACCAAACTAAAAAATAAGTATAAATACTTATAAATTAAGTTATTTATTAAAATTACGAAACCGATTTAATTTAAAGTGCCATAAGTACGTACATTTTGTGTAAAGTCGCCATCTAAGGCTCATTCTTTATTTATACCTACTACATGACAATCACAAATAAGTTGGTATGTAATTTGTTTTTAAAATCGTTATTTATTATCTCTACGCAGCCAGTACCAAAAAAATAACTTGGGATAATTAATATCTCCGATGTTTTACCGAAACACTTGAATAAAAGGTATAGGGTTTGTAGATAAGGCACAATCATCTAGGTATTCCTTAAAATGAAATTGTCGGTAAAACATGGGACAAGAAATTCATTTCAACAAGTTCAAGTGTCCTAAAAAATAACAGTAATCGTTTGGCTCTGCTGATGTATTTTTTTACTTGCTGGTTAAATTGCTTTTATTGATGTTTTAAAGTTATTCTGCGTAATTGAATTTTGATGATCTACGTTAATTTGCGTAGGCTACGTTATGATACATAAAAAAATAAAGTTATGTTATTAAAACAAATGAACGAATTTGACTTTTGACGTGGGCTAATATTGAACGGGGCCTAAGATTGTTCCCAATTTGAAATTATAGTCAACTTCAAGTTATTTTGGTACCCAGGTACGAACGTCAGGCTACCTGTCCAACGGAGCGGAGTGAGGCCAGCCTAAAGTCGAGGACTCCAACGCCTTAATTTAACACATTCAAACGAAAATAGCTTGCATATTATACTGTGATACAAAAAACGGTCATCACTTTAAACAAAAGACAACGCCCGTGTTTGAAGAAACGCCTGTTTTGTTTCGTTTATATTCGGTGTGTTCTCGACTATACGAACTTTCGATGTAACCTCCGCTTTACCAGCTTTAGAGCCTAAATCGCTTGCACCTAGCGTGATCTATAAGTGGTATTTTGAAAGCGTTTTAAAATACGCGTTTGAATTGATACAAACAGTACCGTTACCATGAGTTTACGACGATTTTACTCGCTAGCGACGACGTAAAAAAAAGTCTATGGAAAATTGCACAGCGCCTTTAGCGGTCACTGACTGAACTAAAATTTTCCATACAAAAAGTTACGTCGTCGCTAGCGAGTAAACTCATGGTAACGGTACTGAAGTGGAGTACTTATTTGATCAAAACGCGGAAGCTACGCTTATACGTACGTGTACTTAGATTACAAGGTTGTGTCCGAATCTCGTTTGAAGCGAGTGTACACGAGTCATCTTTGCGCGTTTGAAATACGCCGTGTGCTTAGAACGAGAAACCTAGACTCCAACCTCGACCGTACCTACACAAACGGTATATGGACGCTCGTAAGAAAACTACTTAATTAGAGCAACCTCTCTTTGTACATGATTTTGTGGCATACTTTAATTCTAGTTTAGTTTATAATTTATGTACTTATTATAATGATGACAGCTTTTAATAAGGTTTTATGTGTACATATTATGAAAGATATATAATAAATAAAGTTAAAAATTCATAAAACGTGTTCTTTATTTATGACTAGCGGTCCCCCGCGACTTCGTCCGCGCGTTTTGAGTTTTCTCCCTCCCCTCCCGTCGCAGCGTCATGTTTTATATCCTAAAGCCTTTCTCGATAAATAAGCTATCCAACACAGAAATATTTTTTCAAATCGGTCCAGCAGTTCTTGAGGTAAGCACGTTCAAACAAACAAACTCTTCAGCTTTATAATATATTAGCGCAAGCGCACGTTGTACTTAAGCTGCGAACATTATTTTGGTGCGGAGTTATGTTAAAACTGTGATAGCTCCTAAGATATTTATTGAAATCAAATGATATAAAGGGCAACTTTGTTCTAAATGAAATGCTCGTGATGATGAATGTATTTATTTTGATAAGAATAAATACCTGTGTGTATAATACACCTCTAAAAATAATGCATTATTTTTTTACAAATTTATTGACATAAAAAAGGTTGTAGTAAGTCAACCATAAAAGATAGATATATGCTGTCGCGGACTTTTTCAAAAGGAATATCTTTCTCCCGTTTTCGCAACATTTTTCATTGCTGCTGTGGTCTTATGAGTTGTATCTTTATGTTATATAGCCTAAAGCCTTTCTTGATAAATGGACTATCCAACGTAAAAATAATTTTTCAAATCGGGCCAGTAGTTTTTGAGATTAGCGCGTTCAAACAAACAAACAAACTCTTCAGCTTTATAATATTAGTATAGATTATATACATAAAGGTCTGATGTAGGTTAAAGTTAGCGCTCTTGCATACAAGCCACGGTTGCGGGTTCGAATCCCGCAACGGGCAAATGTTTGTGTGTTCAGGAGCACGAACATTTGTACCTTAGCTAGATAGTAGCCCCATCATCGTTGTATTGAAAATTGGGAAGAATATTACTTAGGTTTTAAAAAAAAGAAATTTATCATATTAACAAAATTACAAGAATATACCCTTGTATATTAATGTAAACTTTTACAGGAAAAGATCCGTTAAGGGCGTGTATTACACATCATTTCTGAATGATTTCACTATGGAACCCCTCATCCTAAACTTAACCGTTTTCGAGATATTCGAGTTTTTTTTTTATGAAAATGCCCAATTTTTTGGCTATTGAATTGAATATCCTCGTTTCTGATTCGATCTCGTAGAGAAACACCGAGCATAGCCCGCTCCATCGCTCGTTGTGTAGTTTTGAACTTCTTTATGAGGCCCATAGTTAGAGACCATAGAAGATACGTAGAAGAACCAAGGTAACGGACATAGCCTTGAGAATCAGTAAGCTTAAGTGGCAGTGGGCAGGGCACATAGCGCGAAGAACTGATGGCCGTTGGGGCAGGAAAGTTCTAGATTGGAGACCCTTCGACCAAAGACGCAGCGTAGGACGTCCACCAACAAGATGGACAGACGACCTTAAAAAGATTGCAGGATCAAACTGGATGCAGACCGCAAGTGATCCGTCGCTGTGGAAAGCCGTGGGGGAGGCCTATGTTCAGCAGTGGACGTCTTTTGGCTGATAATGATGATGATGATGAATTGAATATTTTGTTTTTTATTGACTCTTATGTTTTTTTTTGGTTTTTTACATGAACAATGAGATGCGTAATGACCTCTATGACTAAAATTGCACGTAAGTTAACTAAATAGGTCGAAACTTAAGAAAATAAGTACAAATTATAAAAAAAATATTTTTCTTTTTTGGATATCTCAAAAAATATTATGGCACTTGCTCTGCAGATGTGCTTAAATTAAAACATCTACATTTTATCAGCTATCCAACGAGGCTTAACACTCTAGGGTATTTATTAACCTCAAAGGTGAAACTTAGTTTCTAAGGCTACATGACAGTCAATAAATAGCGCTTATTTTATCTAATTAATTTGACTTAAGCTCAGCATCATCATTTCAGCCTACTGGCTTCCACTACTGAACATAGTCCTCCCTCAGCGAAGGTACAACCTTCATGCATCCTGGATGCATGAAGGTTGTACCTTCGCTGAGGGAGGACTATGTCATCCATCGATGTCCCGCTATTCTGACCTAGGTGATCATTCAGTTTTTATAATTTTTTTTTTTGTTTAGATCGTCGATCGTACAAATAATGACCGTACGCCAACTATTAGTTGAGCGTAAGTGACTAGTTACTGGCTTTTGTTTGGAAAATAACGTAATCGGTGCGTTGTTAACGCTAGTTCGCATACAAAGTCACTCACGCTCAACTCTTAGTTGACGATCGTCGGTGTTTTTTTTTTTTTTTTTTTTTTTTAATCTTTATTTAATTTGGGGCTTTTATCCACATGGATACGCCTAACGCCAGTCCCATTGTATCTTCGCAATTTACAGATTTGGTTAGGATCAAAGTTAATGTACATAATACTGCTTAGATATCAAAAAATAAAAACAATAACTAAAAAGCAGATGCTTACTTACTAATCAATGATGGGGAATCACTGTTCTGTTAGTTTTACTAATTTACATAGTTTTTTAGCTGCTGCTGATGTTGGCTCTGCTAGAATATTTTGCACTAATCCTACATCTCGAATATTTAATTTTAATTCTTCAAACAGTGATTCCCTTTCAGCTTGGTACTTGACACATTCCATCAGCAAATGTTGTGCATCTTCGATTTTATCACAAGCTCTGCAATTAGGTGAATCAGATTTTTTCATATGCAAAATTTGCCGATGGAAAGTGCCCCGAACGAAGACGTAGTGCCATCTTGATATAATTTCTATTCAAGTTAATGTCATCAACCAAGGCACACGATTAGGTTCTCCCTGAATGGATTTATACCATATCCCCCTGTCAATAGAAACTGTATCAAAATGCTGTTTCCATTTTTGAAAACATATATTTTTATAACAAGGCACATATTCAGAGTAGTCAGGCAAATATTCGAACGTCCTACCAACACTCGCGGCTTCTTTCGACACGAGGTCCGCCTTCTCGTTGCCTAAAAGGCCAATATGAGCTGGAACCCATTGCAGTATCAGCTCAATATTTGTATTTTTCACACTATTAATAACTTTAAGAATATTATAGGCTATCGTCAGACCTCTGCTGAAACCAGAGGCGCAGCGAGCCAGATGCTGCAAACCGCTTTTGCTATCTGAAAGAATAACAATTTTCCTAAATTTTTTATTGATCGCATATGTTACGGCTTTAAATATTGCAATAAGTTCCAGCGTCAGAATGGACACATGTGGCAGAATTTTAAAACCAGCTGACAAATTCATTTTTTGATCAAAAAAACCAGCACCCGAACCTTGAGGACTCTTTGAACCATCAGTAAAAATTTTATGCCAACCTTCATATTTCTGATAAATTTCCTTAATAACTCTGTTTTTTAATAAATTAGGTTCGTATGATTTTTTTGATTCTAGAATACTACTAAGATTAAATTTCACAATATTATACAAGTCAATGCCGGTGACCCAGATATCTAATTTGAACATATTAAGAACCTCAGAAGAAGCATAATCCAAGTGACAAACTTCGCTGTACACTTTTGTGAGGAGAGGTTTTTTCTTGTTTTGCCAGTAATTATTTTGATCACACAAATCACTTAGTACAGACATATCTGAAACAATTACACTGTTGGTAAACGATAAGCATTTCAGCATATACTTGTAGGCTAGATATAGTCTGCGAATGAATAATGGTGGTAAACTTAATTCACTTTGCATAACATGAATAGGAGTGCTCTTTATGAACCCTCCTATCACTCTTAAAGCTTGATTTTGAAGTTTGTCAAGTTTAGAGACATGACAGTTAGCACTGCAATCATATAAAAAGGAGCCATAGTCTATTCTGCTTCTAATAAGTGCGATATATAATCGACGCATATGTTTAGTATGCATTCCCCAAGAGCTTCCTGCTAACATTTTCATTATGTTCATAAATTTTGAGCACTTATCCATAACTTCATTAATATGTTTTCTCCATAAAAGGCTCCTGTCTAACCATAGGCCCAAGTACTTAACACATTCCGTCGAAGTTAAATCTTGGCCATAGATTTTAATAGTAGGTATAATTCTTCGCCGTCTTCTGCTATATACACAAAAGTTAGTTTTATTTACCGACAGCGATAGCCCAAGCTCCTCCAATAGTTTAACAACAGTGTACAGTGCAGTCTGAACGTATTGTTCACATTTTTTAATATCTTTGTTACTTACAAAAAGGACAAAGTCGTCGGCATATTGTGATACCAGTACATTTTGCAGTCCATGACATACTTTATGAGTAATTACATTAAATATTAGAGGTGAAAGGGGATCGCCTTGAGCTAAGCCTTTATTTGTACATCTTGTATTATAGTCCTCGTTGTCTAAATTAATTCGTAAATGTCTCTCACTGAGAAAAGCCCAGAGATACGTACAAAGTTAGAGCCAACATTCAGATCATCAAGTATTTTTACAGCTACATCGATAGATACATTATTATAGGCATTTTCAATGTCCAAGAAACAGGCGACAGTCGGAATATTTTTCGTAAAGCCTAGCTGAATATGAGTTACCAATCGTGTAAGTGCGTCTAAACAGGAATGAGACTTTCTGAACCCTACTGTGGATTTTGAGAAGATCTGTTTTTTTTCGATGTACCATTCTAATCGTTTTAAGATCATTAAATGAAAAATTTTGCATAAACAAGAAAGTAGTGAAATAGGTCTTAATTTTAATTGAAAATTGATGTCATTTGATGTGTTACTAGCTTTAGGAATTGGAATAATGTTAACATTTCTCCATTGGCTTGGTACCCTACCTTCAGTGTATATTTTATTATATAAATTTAATAGGAAGAGTTTAATGCTATCAGGTAAGTGGAAAATCATTGAATAGGAAATGTTATCGTTTCCTGGTGCCGAATCTTTATTTTTTAAGCAACTGTTAAGTTCTTGGAGTGTGGAGTCGGATTCTAGGATATAATTTTTAGATTTGAAATTGGGCGGAGTATTTACAACGTAGTCTGGGGTTAGGGAGCGTAGAAGCTCTTTCTGTTTTTCGACTGGTGCACACATCTTATTTTGTTTGTAACCTTTCATCCATTTAACGCGATTCCACATCTCCGAAGCCGACGTTGATTCATTAATAGAATCACAAAACTTATGCCAGCTGGCTGACTTAGCCTCACGAATTAATTTTTGTGCTGTCAGTGTTTTTCTTTCCAGTCTAGTTAGATTTTCCGGTGTTGGGTTTCGTCGAAAAGTAGACAGTGCTAATCTACGCTCCGCAACGGCCTTAGATAAGTCAGCATTCCAATAGTTTTTAGGTTTAAATTTGGAGTTAGCATTTTTAGAATATTTCAAATAAGGGATATGTTTGTCAATTGCATAAGAAATTTGATTTATAAAATGGTCATACATGTCTTGTATATCATTAGAGTTATAATTATTGTAATCAAAGGAATCAGATAATGTGTTTTGATACTCCATCCAGTCGACGTTTTTTAAATTGCGCTTCTTAAATGTATTGTGCGAGTTTTCTACATTCATTGAAATTTTAATTACCAAATGATCGCTTCCTAAGTTTTCATTTAACACTTGCCAGTGCATTTTTATGGCAATATCTGCTGATGCAAAGGAAATATCCGGAGATGTTTGTTGAATTACACCATTTACCAACTTTGTTCGTGTATGGTCACCATTATTTAAGGAAATAAAACCATTATCTACCGAAGAATCCATAATTTGGGTACCCCTAGTATCCGTCTTCACAGACCAGTTCGTGTGGTGCCCGTTAAAATCACCTGCAACTAAAGTCTTTGCCTTGAACATTGAAAAGATTTCGTCCCAATCAGAAATAGTAGTATGAACTGTGGATGGGCAGTATATGGCAATGATGTGCTCCAGATCTTTGCAATTAGCTA
The DNA here is from genome assembly GCA_963924145.1 of Pyrausta purpuralis. NCBI lineage: Eukaryota > Metazoa > Arthropoda > Insecta > Lepidoptera > Crambidae > Pyrausta > Pyrausta purpuralis. The sequence goes on along the minus strand of OZ001651.1, from coordinate 14,477,277 downwards.
GCTTAATACAAACTAATTCAACACCTGTATTATTTATGTATATTGGCTGAGGATGCGATTGAATAGATTTGTGTACAATAATAGCGACACCGCCATAACCATCCCATCTATCTGTTCTATATACATTATAACCACTAATGGTCATATCTGATTCACTGTTAAGCCAAGATTCACTTATTATAGCAATGTGTATATTTTCACGTGCTAGAAGGTCTGCAAAGCTACAAAGTTTTGGGCGCAGGCTTTGTGAATTCCACTGAAATAAGTTGATCTTCGCTTCATTTTTATGGGACCTATCCATTAAATATACTAGTAAACTTTTCAAACGTATCTCCTCCAAGTATTACCTGAAATATAAACGACTTAATTTCTTTAAAGATAATTTTACAGATATTTATACTTTTGACCTCAAAACTATTTTCTGACATAATAACTTCCTTAATTTTCAATAAAAGTTTCTTTAATTCAAACTTCTGTATCATTTCTTGATTTCGTTTCCTTGGTAACTCTTCATTATGAACTTCATCACTTTCTTGATTCTTTTCATATTCCATAGATTGCTCGAACAAACGCTTTTCTTGTCTTTTCTTGCTTTTTTTTGTATTTTTCTTGTTACCCTCCTGTGTATAATTTGGCATCAAATCATCTTGTACGTTTTCATTAACTTCTTCAATATCTCTATCATCTAGGCCCTTACTCAATTCGCTGCTATAGGATTTGGAATTGTCATTTGATTTTAACGGTAAAATAGAAGATTCCTGAGAAGAGTTTACAATTTGCGTTTCTTGTTTTTCTTCGATAACCAGTTGTAGGGCTTTCCTGTAGGTAACCTGTCTTTTACTCATTATGTATCGTATCTTCTTCTCTTTTAAGAAAAATGGGCATTGCTTATCCAGAGAAATATGAGATCCTTTACAGTTTATACATTTAAGTGTTTTTGAATCACAAATTTTATGTTCGCCTCCGCATCTTGGACATAAAATCTTTTTAATAAGGCAAAACTTTAAGGTATGGCCAAAACGCCAGCATCCTGAGCATTGCGTGACAGGAAAAATAAAAGGCTCAACTTTGAAACAACAATTGTATGCATAAACATTGTGTGGCAGATTGCCTTTGAAACATATTCTTATGGACTCACTGTTAACCCATTTACCATCCTCATCTAAGCGCTTAAGCCTTTTAATAGATATGATCTCTGTACTGGATTGAAATATTTGTACCAAATTTTCTTCACTTAAGTCAAGGTCTACTCCTTTTACTACTCCGAATGACATAGATAATTCATTTATCATTTGACATCTAAAACCAAGTTCTTTAAATTTATCAGATTCAACTAATTTCATGGCATCCTCACGGTTTTTAAATTGAACAAATATTCTGTTTGGGCCTTTATATTTAATTCTATTGATTTCTTTAATATTTTCGGATTGAAGTAGTTTAGCCATTGCAATTTGTTTGGGTAAACTTTCAAGTGAAGTAATACAGACCCCATAGAGTACACAATTGTCACTGGATACGTTTTCTTCAGATGGTGGAATGTTATTATTTTCGAGGGTAGTTGAGACACTTCTTAATAAACGTTTAGGTTTCCTTCTAATCACTGTAATGAATCCCTCCTCGTCATCATTGTCTTCATCCCTTTGTTTTCTTTTCTCTGCAGACTTTTCCGGATCATTATTCAGCGACAATCTTGAGCTTGAGTTTTGGATTAAGGCAGAAAGTTCTCGTTCACAGCTTTTAAGAATCTCCGAATCACTCATTTCTTCCTCATTTTTATTCTCGTTCATGATAAAACACCACTTACACAAAATGTGGGTAGAATTAAAAACGCAAATCACTCGCTACGATAAGCCAGTACCCGTTCGTCACGAACGGCCGCTCGCGCGCGACTGATCGTCGGTGATTGTAGTAAGCTAAATGAAACAATAAATCAGTTCAAAATAACATTTATTCACCTAATGTTTAACATATTTTTTTATAGTTCATGTTCTACGTGTCCACCTCTATTTCGCACACATTTTCTCAGTCTTTCATGTAGTCCACTACATCAGTGGTTAATGTTCTTCTTATGTCGTTAGCAGCATTAATTATTCTTTATTTGAGAACTTTCACTGACGATATGGGGTTGGGCTCACTGTAAAAGAGGCTCTCCATGTGCCCATACATAAAAATCCATGCGGGTCAGGTCGGGACTTCTGGCTGGGCAGGGTAAAAGCCCACCTCGTCCAATACATTTGTTAGGATAGCTGTTAGTGTCCAACCATTCCCTAACGCTTCGTCTGAAATGAGCAGGGCAGCCATCATCATAAAATGCGCGGTCGAAGTCGCGGGGAACCGCTAGAAATAAATGCCGAAATCTAAACTAAAATGAATGGGTAGGTACTATTTAATTTAGCTACTAATCAATTTGAACATATTCAATAACATCATTATTGAATTAATAATAATAAGGTTCAAAAGCTCCTGAAAGAAAAAAGCTTACCTAAGTAAAAAGACAAGAAATCAAGTAAGTCATCATAAGTCGTAGATGCAGCGAAGTAGTTCAAGTAGTTCTTTGCCTTCTTTAACCTACTTCAACTCAACACTGCTCCAACATTTTATTGTGGAATTAATGAAGAGATTAGAATTTCCTGCATGCATTAACTACCCACATAAAGTAGGTATGATGTAAACAAGGTTGTGTGAAATCGATTAGATGCGCGCGCAAGCTCTCGTTCGTAGTATCGGAAGTGGCCGTGTTGCAAAAATCGTCAGCTGGCTCTAAATAACCAGGTATTGTTTAGCATTTAATATTACTAACACCCTCATAGTCGTAAGTTCATAATGTTACAACGACTTGTTAGACGATAGTTGTTTCAATACTTAAGTTACATCGTTTTCAGATAAGTAGTTATTCAGCAGGTCATCTAAAGCCTCGACTGTCACAGTGAATTCCAGTGAATACTATGTTACAATAAAAGAAAGAGGAGTAGTTTCTAAGAAGTAGAAGCAGGTACCTACATTTCTAACCGTAAAAAACAATACGATAAAATTAAATTGACCTTCTATTTTTAGCCAAGATGCCGGGGGCCAGACACAAAATCCTAGGGCATGTGCTCTCAGGGTTTTGTCACAAGATGAACCGCCGAAAACCGCTGCACGGTGACTCTTTGGACACTCCGCTGAACCGGTGCCTCACTACCTTTGATATTACTCTACTCGGTAAATGGATTTGATAGCTCTACCTACTTACAAAACGTATACAGGTTTAAAAATTTCGAAAACGTGTACAAGTCATACGTACCGACAGTGAGCAAAAGTGTGATGATTTAGTTAGAGGTTTTATAACCATTGATATTTTGACGACCTCGGTGGTGGAATGGTTAGCTTTTCTTGGATATTAAGGTGTCGCCATAATCGAGTTCGATTCTCGGTCGGTTCAATATAAAAATCTCGCATCGCATCTCTGGTTTTTAATTGCCTTGTGCTTAGCCGCTTTGGAAGCAGTGCATGTCCATATTATGTGATTGGTGTCCAATACCTACCTATTTTATGATTCCATATGCGCTGTGTAGAGAACCCTCAACAGATACCTTTCCTTATTATTTTTTTTATTTCGATTTCAGGTGTTGGGCACATGGTGGGCGCTGGCATATACGTGCTGACCGGAGCCGTCGCCCGCCACATGGCCGGTCCTGCCACGGCCCTCAGTTTCCTACTAGCTGGGGTGACGTCAACACTGGCCGCTCTCTGCTATGCCGAGTTTGGGACTCGAATACCGAGGGCTGGCAGCGCTTACGCGTATACGTATGTCAGCATCGGAGAGTTCTGGGCTTTCATTATCGGGTGGAACATTGTTTTGGAGTACATGATAGGTTAGTAGTGAGGCTTTAGTGCTGTAAACCTTCTGAAACATATTTATTTCTATAAGAAAAAATACTCAGTAGACAGATAATACATTACAAAAATTAACATCGCTATTATCTGTCATGATATTAAAGTTAAGACTTTTAGTGCGCCTTTACTTACTGCTGTCATTTATGTATGAAATTATCATGTGTGAAAGCGCTCTTAAAGTTCCTATTTACTTTCAGGTGCCGCCTCTGTAGCAAGAGCATGGTCGGGGTACTTGGATGCAATGATGGATGGAGCAATAAGTAACGCTACAGTATCTATTACTGGAGAAATGCACGAGACTCTTCTCAGCAGATACCCGGACGTGTTAGCATTTCTCATATGTATCGTCGCTTCACTAATACTCGCAGTTGGAGTCAAAACATCGGCCTACATAAATAATGGCCTGACGATTCTCAACCTTCTGGTGATATCGCTAGTCATATTTCTAGGTTTCTATTATGCAGATATCAATAACTGGTCACCGCAGAACGGTGGTTTCATGCCGTATGGATTTAGCGGCGTCTTAGCCGGAGCCGCAACTTGTTTCTACGCATTCGTCGGTTTCGACAGCATTTCCGCTTCGAGCGAGGAAGCAAAGGATCCTTCGCGTTCTATTCCAATCGCCACTATGCTTTCCATGGCTCTGGTTGCATTCGGATACATTCTGGTCGCTATAGCTTTAACATTGATGGTTCCGTATAAGAGTATCAACCCGGAAGCTGCTTTACCCGCGGCTTTGGGTGCGGTGCACGCCGATTGGGCCAAGTACGCCGTAGCCGTCGGGGCGGTATGCGGTATGACCACTACGTTACTTGGGTCACTCTTCTCTCTGCCGAGATGTTTGTACGCCATGTCCGCCGACGGATTGCTCTTCGGATTCCTCAGCGACATGAACAACAAGGCCCAAATTCCTATTTCTAACTTAATAATCTCTGGATTCTCTTCTGCTCTCATCGCTTTGTTATTCGACCTGGAGAAGTTAGTAGAGTTCATGTCTATTGGAACGTTGTTGGCGTATACGATTGTTAGTGCTGCCGTCATAATATTGCGGTATAGGCCTATCCCACCTCCCGACGATAAAAGCTTTGGGGTGCCTCAATTAGACTCGCCAATGGACCGCGAAGATAGTTCAGCTACTGGTACCCCGGCGACTGATCCTGGATCGTCTTCTTCAGAGGTAAGATCATCATCAATACATACATTTTTGAGCACGGTAGTATGTATGTATCAAGTAACGACAATCACCTAGGGAAGAGAAGCATGCCTAGCATGCAATCTTCCAATTATTGGCATTAACATAGTCTTTGTGACATCCTCTACTATTAATGAATGAATCTGAAACAGTACATGGATAAGTAACCAAATAAATAGGTGTGCCTACGGTACCACATCAAAACGTTTAAGTTTTTATGTTGAATTAATAAAAAAAAATAGCGTCCTACATCTCTCCAATAGAAAGTTATAGCATGGGTGATGAATACTACCTATTATATAGAAGCACACTTCTTACCTAGAAAGCACGTTGCACTGACACGTCATCAGGGCCGTATTCATCATTCTATCTTTATGACTGGCACTGATCAAGACAATACTCGTATCCTGACTGTTTCAGATGTTCGAAGCGTTAACAGTGGGGCGGCTGCGTCCCCAATACGCGTGGCTGGAGCCCCTCGCCGGCGGCCGGGCGCCAGGCGCCGCGGTGACAGGCTGCGTTTACACCTTCACTGTGGCTGCTGCCGCTTTATGCGCCCATAACCACTTCTTGGCCGAGCCGGCGGGACTTTGGGCGCTGTTACCAGACTTTGTTCTGTACCTGATCATTATTGCTTGTAAGTAGAATTGAGGCTGATAAGAATCAGACACATTTTTCTGTTTTGCCCTAAAGCAAGACTGGAAGAGAATGAAATTTCGCATTAAATTTACTTTTTGTAACATTGGTGGTACAGTACAGAATTGATTTAATTGTAATTTATTGAATTTAATAACTTGAATTCACAAATACCTCGTTGAGGTCATAATGTAACAAAATAACCATCTTTTGCCTATATGTTATATATTGTCTGCTGTAATGTTATATTATGAAGTGAATAAATGAATATGAATATGATATATGAATATGAAATAATAAAAGAGACAATAATTATTGAAATAAGATAATATAAACACTGAGGTTCTGTCGATCTAATGCAGTCGTTATACCTATTTCTCCTGACCTAGCCAAACTTTTTGAAATAACTTAGGTAGGTGGTATTAAACTCGTCATTTACTTGAAGCTTGGTTCACATTTGTCTTCAAGATAGGTTTGTATTAGATCAATTCGACTACAAGACGGTTCAATAAAACCTATGCGCTAATTTTATTCCAGGCCTGGTCATCATCAAGGCCCACCAACAAAGCCCAGCGCGGCTGCCATTCCGCGTGCCTTGGGTGCCGTTCTTACCAGCCGCTAGTGTGCTGCTCAACGTAGAGCTGATGGTCAACCTAAACGCTCTCACTTGGGCGCGGTTCGCTATCTGGATGACTTTGGGTAAGGAACTATTATTTTATATAAAATTTGATCCTATTACAGGCCATTAGGAGCAACAAAATTAAATAATAGGCCCTTTAAGTAATAGTGATCGATCCTACATGGTTTTAGTTTATTAAAATAAAAATTAAATTTATTACTATTTTCTAACAAAATAAATGGAAACAGCAATGTATTGCAAACAAATGTCATTTCGTAAGACGAGTTAGCGATTTTGATTAGGCATTATAACTTTGGATTATATATCTCTAAGTTGTAGTCTTTTAGAGCACTATGACCAGATCAAGGTAACTAAGTAGGTATACTCTGTAGAATCATTGATTAAAATCTTATAACAGGCTACACGTTGTATAGCAGTTTAGTCATTCTTTAAGTGTCACGGTAAAGAATCGTCAACATAATTAGTGATGACACGCGCCGTCAAACGAACATAATCTTCCTCATCATCATCATCATTATCAGCCAAAGGACGTCCACTGCTGAACATAGGCCTCCCCCACGGCTTTCCACAGCGACCGATTACTAGCGTTCTGCATCCAGTTTGATCCTGCAATCTTTATAAGGTCGTCTGTCCATCTTGTTGGTGGACGTCCTATGCTGCGTCTTTGGTCGAAGGGTCTCCAATCTAGCACTTTCCTGCCCCAACGGCCATCAGTTCTTCGCGCTATGTGCCCTGCCCATTGCCACTTGAGCTTACTGATTCTCAAGGCTATGTCCGTTACCTTAGTTCTGTTACGTATCTTCTCATTTCTGACTCGATCACGTAGAGAAACACCCAGCATAGCCCTCTCCATCGCTCGTTGTGTGACTTTGAGCTTCCTTATAAGCTTATAAGGCCCATAGTTAGAGACCATATTTCGTTATATAATCTTCCTGCATGACCTAAATGTTTGACTGGCAGAGAATGCTTTTAATATTAAGTTCACCTAATTTCAATTTTTTTATGCGATAGAGGTTTTAATTAATAATTAGACACGAAGTGATGAAGTGACAGTACTTAAACAGAAACACTTGTATCCTCCGCTACTTAGTACTGAGTCCATCGATATTACGAGGGTCAAACTAAAAGTTCTTAGAACTGGCCACTTATACAGAATATAATAAAAAAAATATTCTAAAATTTGAAAATAGAACTCTTTGCCAATATTACTGAGTATATATTTCATTCATTTGTCATTTGTTTTACGATTTGGCGGCAAATTGAAAATTGTCTGTGTCACGTCAACATGAATTTAACACGAGAAAATTTTCGTGCAATGATTTTTTATGACTTTCGATGTCATTTAAGTCAACAAGAAAGTTATGATAGACTACGATTGGCCTTTCACGATGAAGCCCCATCTCGTGCGACTGTTTACAACTGGTTTAATGAGTTTAAACGTGGTCGCACTAATCTCACTGATGATGTACGTGAGGGACGGCCTTCTACGGCGACGACTGAAAATAACATCTGTGTTGTGCGGCGTATGATAGAGACTGACAAAAGAGTGACCTATCAGCAGATTCGGACAAGCTTAGGCATCGGTATGAGTCAAGTGCACAAAATCCTCCACGAAAATTTAGCGGTCAGGAAGCTTTGCGCCCGGTGGATACCTCATAATTTGACTAAGGCTCAAAAACTCCATCGTGTGGATTGGTGCCGTAAAATGATTGAAAGATTTAACGGAGGTGACTCAAATGCTGTGTTCGACATACTAACAGGTGACGAAAGCTGGATTTACTGTTATGATCCTGAAACCAAAAGACAATCTGCTCAGTGGGTGTTTCCTTTCGAGGAGTTGCCAACTAAAGTGAAGAGAGATCGAAGTGCGGGAGAAAAAATGGTGGCCTCGTTCTTTGGAAGGATAGGTCATTTCGCAACAATTGTGTTAGAGGATCAAAAAACAGTTTCTGCAGAATGGTACACTACCAATTGTTTGCCACTTGTCTTGAAAAAAGTTCGAGAGAAACGACCTCGCAGTAGGATCCTCCTTCACCACGACAACGCCTCGTCGCACACCGCCAAGCGAACGATCGACTATTTGGCGTCATCAAACGTTGAATTACTGGGTCACCCGCCGTATAGCCCCGACCTCGCGCCTTGTGATTTTTATTTATTTCCAAAAATTAAAGAAAAACTTAAAGGAAAGCGGTTTATGAAAGCTGAAGAAGCGGTGGCTGCGTATCGCGATGCCATTGAAGAGACCCCTAAGGACGAGTGGGCAAAGTGCTTTTCCCAGTGGTTCCATCGCATGCAGCGGTGTATTGACGTCAATGGACAATATTTTGAAAAGATATAATAAAACTAATAACTGGCTAATGTAATCAGTTTTTGATTTTCTAAGAACTTTCAGTTTGACCCTCGTAATACTAATTTGAAGCGCGGTTTAGCATTCTATACTGCCCAACTATGTATAGATATAGTATCACAACCGCCTTACCATTTTAAAGATTCAACGCTTGCGCTTGAACCTCGCTCGCGGTCGAAGTGACCTACGTGTTTTGGCGTACCCTACCCTCTTTCAGCTTTTGCTTCATTTAAGAATGTCGTTTTTTATCCATTTATCTCTTTTTTGTGTCGTAACATACGACACAAAAACGGACATCACTTCGCACTTACGCAATTTTCGTTTAGGGCCGTTCAAGTATTACGCAAGCACTAGGTATACGGGGGCGGGGGAGTCTTTACTTTGCAGATTTTTGATGACATGGGAGGTGGTGGTTGATTACGCCAGCAGACCAGCAGTAGTTTATATACACATTGGCAACTGACACATTGTCTTGCTTGAAAACCAAACACATATTCGGGGATTCCCACAAATGATGTACGTTTAGATCAGGGATGCACAAACTGCGGCACTTTCGAGTAACCCGCCATCAAATAGATATACTCCCTACATAATTTGAAGGAAAATTATTGCTGCTGGTAAAGGATAGAAAGGATAAAAAAGTAACATAGTTGCCAGATATTTAGTAAAGTTTACAGATTTTTTTACCTGTTACCTTCGCTTTTGACGTTTTCAGTCAACTTTAAAATTTTACGCGCCGTCATAAATCAATTTTAAACAATTGTTATGTGATATTTGACATCGCTTGCGTCGCTAGTGTAGTAACTATTAAAATTAAAGAAATTTTTCGCTAACGCTATGCACAATTTATAATTATTAGGTACAGAGTTTACGTAAGCATGGGAGGGGGGGGATTAAGAGCTTTGCTTACTTTTGCTGACTAGAGGGAGGAGGCAAGTATAACGTTAGCGGATTTATAACAATTATAGACCCCCTATAATTGTTATAAATCCGCTAACGTTATACTTGAACGATCCCTTTGAAAGTGGTTAGACGGCAAAGATTTTGACCCTATAAGGTGTAATATCTACCATAGCCTTAGATTTTTTGCTAACAAACACCTACATGTTCTGCAGCGGGTTATAATACCGGCCGAATTGTACACTGAGACCGCCTTCAGATAGCGTTAGATGCCATCTTAATTTTTTTAGTATGGGTTTGCTCGATGTGATCTAACTGGACTCAAACGTGGTGTTTCATGTTTATTAACTCTAGCGTGTTATCTTCCAGGTCTACTCCTATACTTCTTATACGGCATCCACCACAGCAAGTTAGGCGAAGGCGTCACCGGTCTTCTATCTCGTTCTGGCAGCGGCGGCGGCCACAGCGGGGGGTGGGGCGCGGTGGAGAAGACCAGTGCGCTGGCGCGACGCGTCGGACGTCTCGGCCGTGGCGGTAAGAGCGACGATCGCAAACCCATCATTTGCGACGAGGAACTAGATAGACGGGACCCGTGATTCTAAACGGTGAGGTTTGTACCGCTTTGAGTATACTGTGTGGTAGTTTAGTTGAAGCATGGGTGTTGAAATACAAAAACGAGTATTGTGATTGTGTCTATATCAATTAAAAAAATACTTTGTAAAACAGTCAATATTCTAGCATTTATTAAAAATATGTACAGAAGAGCCACTAAAAATATTTATCAGTAGAAGTCTACCAAAGCATAGATCGATCTCATACATGTATAGTTTTTTTTTGCATATCATCTGTGTGGTAAAACAATATCTGTTAATCTACCATATTCTTAATATATTTTTTTCATTTCAAGACCCCTGTTACAACTATACTACTAACAGTTTGTATGTTGTATTCGTCATATATAAGTCACATAGCATATTCTAGAGAATGCTTCAGGGCCACAGATATAAGAGAGGTATGGATGTATTTATTGTACAACAAACAATAGTAAATAAATTCAGTTTTATGAGTTTCGTTTCTTAGGTTTGGTGTGCTAAACGGCTAAATGTGATATGCTTATCGTACATGCGTGTAACACGTATCATTTAAAACTGATTTGTCAATGTGTGACGAGGATATCACTTTGACCTCTTACACACTGAAACTTTTAGCATCGATGCAGTCGCAATGCTAATGCGCTGAAGCTGGAAATTGACAAATCATGTACTGTATTTTAGCGACTGCAACGATGCTAAATTGAATCTGTTTAATGCGTGAGTCGCGATGCTGTACCGTTACCATGAGTTTACTCGATAGCAACAACGGTTTTACTCACTAGCGACGACGTAACTTTTTGTATGGAAAATTTCAGTTCTGTCAGTGACCGCTAGAGGCGCTGTGCAATTTTCCGTAGTCTTTATTCACGTCGTCGCTAGCGAGTGAAACCGTCGTCGTTATCGAGTAAATTCATGGTAACGGTACCTACTGAAGCGCCTTTACAAAACCCGCGACTGCATCGATGCTAGTAGTCGCAGTGTGTGAGGGGTCTTTGATTTAATAATGGTATTGAAGATCATAATTAAAGAAGTCGTGAACGTGTTATTATTTCAAAGTGGCTATTTGCTTGAAGTAATAAATTTTAACTTCGTGAGCGTGTAGTAGGTGTAGGTAGTGCTAAACAGTAATACAAAGCCCTAGTAACTCACTAAAGATGGTTAGTTATATGTTTTTATGCTTAGGTAGTATATTCCTGTATTACATAGATAACCATCTCGTTGAATTTATTTGTTGAGTAGCACTACCTAATACCTATTTAAGTTAATTTTATGTACGATTGCCGACACCACCAATATTCCAGTTTCAAACGAAAATCGCTTGCACGCTTGCATCGCTTGAACTCGTATGTGTGCAAGCTTTCAGCAAAAAAACGAAGGGTGGTGCAAGTGATTTTGGCACATGCACTGGTAAAGCGGCGGTGTCATACATATATAAAAAAAAAAATATTTTGAAGATGACACATTCATTCAAGCCTGTATTCACTAATTGTGTACTTAAAGCGGTATATCGAACGACTAAGAGACCAACCAAAGTATGAATCGAACGGAAGTAAGGCTGCCTATTTAGGTATTATATGGATTTAACGCACAGCCAAGAAGTACTAAAAAGTTTTGACAAACTGTTTTTGTATTCCTTGGTAATATATTAGAAACCTATTTATACCTTCGTCCTCACATTATTTTAAATGTGCAGTGTTTCTAAGCGATAGCTTTAATTTGAATGCAAATTGGTACAGCATTTTGATGTAACATAGTTGCTTCTATATTACAATTTGTTACTGATAAACATATTATATTATGTTATGTACCTACTTAAAATACTCTTCGACGTTTTTATTTTTTAGTATTATACTATAACTTTTCTGTAGTGGTTACTAGAACAGAAAATAATGAAAAACACAAAACTAGGGTTTCAGGAATGTGTATAATGATTTCTTAGAAAGTACTCAATTTTCGTCCAGATAAAAGTCAGTGTTAAAAAAACGGTACATTCGTAAGGGAAGTTGTATGCGTTCCTCCTCTAGTCCTCTACACTTTTTAAAAATATACAAAGTTACTATTTCAAATTAATAAAAGGCCAAATTTCGTTTTAGAAAATATATATTTTACTTTAAACAAAAGTTTTACTTTTTAAAATAGTCAATTAATTCATTTGCAGTAAAGTCGAAACAATAAAAGGAATCCAACATAACATTTTGAGCAACATAATGTCCAACTAATTACGGGACTTATTAATTACTCCTTAAACCTTTTAACAAACAACTAAGGTCGACCGCAAAACTGAGCCATTTCTGATGTCAATTTTATCATCTTCGTTTTCATTTTTCTCGCAATTCAAGAACTCCGAATTATCTTAATAATTAAACGATATTTCGTTCACCTATGAAGTACACAGACTCATGGTATGGTAAACACATCGGTATCTTATTCACTTGTAATAGGGTCTAGTTTGCAACAAAAGTGGGTAACCTGATGTGTTCGCCACTGTACATAAATTGGGAGTTGAAGACGATAAAGGTGACGTCAGAAACGTCACCGTTTCGCTGTTAATCTATACTTAAAACTGACAAATATTTGCACAAATGATGAAATAAACATTAAATTTGATATTGTAAGTAATTTCTTCCAACGTTGTGCTGCCGACAGCATTTATTTATTTATATATTTTAACTAATGATGTTGTTACTGTAATTGTTTTAGAAATGACATAAGCTGATTCTGTTTAGTTGACAAGTGTTACAGAATTGTTAATGTCGCATTATTTGATGACTTTGTATTTGTGTAATGAACAAATTGTTAGCAGAAACTGGATTATAGCATTGTTAATAAACTATTATATTTAAGTATTGTTGATGTGTAAATAAAGTATAAATGAGTAAATGATTGCTGTCTTTTAATTGGAACCTTCAATGCTAAGTAGCATTTGAATGGTAAATGCAATGTAAGTACATTGCATTTTAACTGTGCCATACACACTTCATCTTATTCGCGCTTGTTATAGTAGAATGTTCATTGGGTGTGTAGGAGGCTCAAATTTAAATAGGTATTGGGACGTCGACGGCGCCTCAAACTATTCGCGGACGTTGAAATGACAAATGGCTGGCTGTCATTACGAAAAGTAATTAAACCAAAGTTATTTTAATAAAATATTGTATTATGCATTTATTCTATTCAATTACGGTAATCTATTAAATGTCGATTTGGAAATATGTGCTTAATTTGCTAGAGAAATGGTGACAGACGTCCTCCAACGTTGTATTTTTGGTCACTGCGAGCGCTATCATCGATTCGGGTTCCCCCACCACCTACTTCGCACACAGCGAATACAACACATGCATTATTTATTTCAACATATAAGTAAGGAAATAAATCAATTTGAAACTAAATAAATAAATATAATCTTCTATATACTGTCAATAAATTATCACAATGACACACTTACGTTTATTCGCAATTAAACTACATTAGCTATAATTCTCTATTCTAGCCGTTAAGACATTTATTTAAAAGTGGAGATGGCAAATTCAAATAATGTTTGAACCGTTATCTCGCACACAACCTGTATTTTATGAGTCTTACGTTGTAAGACAGTACTACAACAGTGAATATCATTAAATGATACATCACTTATTTAATTCCTTGCTTTTATTCAATGACGCCATCTGCTTAAAATTCGTGTAAAATAATACTTGATTGCCCACTATAGTTAATACATACTTGGCATCATACACGACAGTGTCTTAACATTTTTGTGCAATATTTAACCACACCTCATTCAAAAGATCGTCGTCGTATGCTTGCCAAAAAAAATTATATATTATAAATTGCACTTGTAAAAAGCAACTTTGGCTCTGTGACAGACGAGGAATTGAACCCCGTGTCTTACGTTCAATTCCTCGTCTGTCTCAGAGCCAAAGTTGCTTTTTAAAGTGCAATTTATATTATTAAGTTTGTATAGTGACAAAACACTATAAAATCAAAAATTTAATTACAAAAAATATATTTTACAACAAATACTCGTAAATAGGCTAGCCAACCACACTGAATTGCGTTATTAAAAACATCTCAAGACTTGAGGCATATTTAGAGAATACAATCCCGGGATCCCGAGATTCGGGATCCCGGGATCCCGACCGTTTTCTGGCCCCGAAAATCCCGGGACTGCACTTGGCTAATCTCGGGATTTTCGGGATTGCCACATACAAGTTTAGTTTATATGCCGTAGTCCGTTGCGCCTTGACGATAACCTTGCCTAGGTTATTTAATAGCATTTAATACATAACGACAAAAAACACTTTTAGATACGCCGTCATACGATACGTACTATTCACTACACACACAGGTACAGTCTTAATATGTTTGTTGTAAACTTAGAAGGGACTTCCCCACTCTGAGTACTTCAATACAATACTCTTAAGGTAATTCCCCAATGAATGAACTAACAGGGGAATCACCCGATCATCTCATAATATCATAATATTTTTGCGGGTATTTCCCGTCGGGGTTTCCCTGTACGAAAGTATTAAATATGCTACTTTTAAGGTGATTCCCCAAGTCCCCAACGAACCAACAGGGAAATCACCCGATCATCTCATATCATAGTATTGTTGCGGGTATTTTCCCGTCGGGGATTCCCTGTATGAAAGTATAAATATGCTAATCAGATTTTATTTTTTTCATTTATTATTCTGTCAGTGACGGGTTACGAAGGTTTCGTCATTTAAATTTAAAGTAAATTACCTGAAATTAAGTATTTCAAATGGCGGCAGACTTTGTTAAACATAAAAAAGACAGTGATGCGACGTCAGTGTGGAGTTATTTTTTAGTCGCGAAGGATGGGAATAGTGCTAAATGTAAGCGGTGCCCAGCCATTCTCAAGACTTTGGGTGGATCGACTAAGGGATTACATACACATTTGTTATCAAAACATAACATCAAGGTTATATCAGCTTCAACAAGTCAAGATTCTGAAAATATGAACACAGCTCCGCCGCCGCCAACCAAGCGAAAGTTAGATGATTATTTTACTAAAAGTGCCGACGATAGCCTGGATGATGTTTTGGCAAGAATGGTTGCATTAGATGGATTTCCATTCAGTGTATTCATAGCTTCAGATGATTTGAGAAAATTGCTCTTAGCAAAATACCCGGATTTACCAAAGTCAGCCGTCACTGTTCGAAAACGTGTTATGAATTACAGTGAAAAAATCAAAAAGCAAGTAATTGCAGAATTGAAACAATTGAAAAGTGCAGGTGAAAGATTTAGTCTTTCTTTCGACGAGTGGACTTCAACTTCCAATAAACGATACATGGCTGTCAACGTTCATTCATATAAAAAATTTTGGAACTTAGGACTTGTTCCTATTTACGGAAGTATGACAGCTGAAAATTGTCTTCGTATATTGAAAGAGCGTCTCAGTGAATTTGATATTTCCCTGGAAACTGACATCGTGGCTATTGTAACCGATGGACCGAATGTTATGATAAAGGTGGGGCGGCTTGTTTGCACCGAACATCAACTGTGTCTCGCACATGGTATCAATTTGGCGGTCTGTGATGTGCTTTATGGAAAACATAATTATTTGCAACATAGCCCTACCTCAGATGATACTCTGAATGAACCAGCTGTTACTGTTGATTATATGGACGACAGCGATGATGAACACGATTTAGAAGACTTAGACTGTCCAGAATCAGGTTTAATCGTAATGTCACAAAATGATCTTGCGCCAGAACACGTACCAGAGTTAACACAATATGAAAATATTAATGAGCTGATAAAGAAAATCCGCAAAGTTGTAGTGTATTTCAAAAGATCACCATTTAAAAATGAAACAGTACTTCAAAAATATGTGAAAATTGAACATGGAAAAGAGCTGTCACTTCTTTTGGACTGTAAAACCAGATGGAATAGTCTTTTAACAATGCTGGAGCGATTTTATCTTTTAAAAGCATGCATTCAAAAAGCTCTTATAGATCTCAATCATCCAATTCGTTTAGAAGATGTTGATTTTGAATTGGTAAATAAAATTGTTGATGTGCTGACCCCAATTAAATTGACAGTAGAAGCAATCTGTAGGCGAGATGCTAATTTATGCACAGCTGATGCCGCTTTGAAATTTCTTATAAAACAACTGTCTAGCAAAAACTCAGCACTTGCCAAAAAAATGAAAACATCCTTAGTGGAACGTATAAAGCAACGACGAAGTGATAATTTAACTGGTGTATTAAATTATTTACAAAATCCACGAATGAATGATGAAAATCAGTTGTTATCGGATTTGGAATGGCATGACTTATTTCCAGTTCCGACACAGGCTATAGTGAGGAAGCAAATAAAGAGTATTGTTAAAAGACTTAATAGTCGAGATGACACAGAAGAAGAAGAAAGGTCAGGATCACAAATAGATGATGAGCTAAGGCCAGAAACCTCCCAACCCCAATTGACATTAAAGGAAAAGTTACAGCTGGAAATTAACAAGAGTATGAAATCCCCAGATCCTGATGTACAAGTACAAAATGAATTGGGGTTGGCAAATAGTATTAGACGTGAAATGAGCCTGTTCGAAAATGGAGGAGTTCGTGGATATCACTTAGAAACAGCATACAAGTATCTATTGTCTATTCCTCCAACCAGCGTTGAACCTGAGCGAGCGTTTTCAGCTGCCGCTTATGTTGGCAATAAACTACGAAGCAGGCTTGGAAGTCAAACATTGGATGCTTTGATATTTCTGCGATTATATTTTCGAAATACTAAATAGTATATTTATGTTGTCTTTTTAATTTCTTGCAAAAGTATAATTTTTTTGTTTTGTCTTTTTTATTTTCTTATTATTATTGTGATTTGTGTTGACTGTTGTGCAAAGACATTATAAAGTTTTTTAATTACTCAAGTTTTTTTTTAATTTGAGCCCAATTAGAAACCACATAGTCTAATCCCGGGATAGGCCCGGGATCCCGGGATTACGGTTCAAAAATCCCGTAATCCCGGGATTGAAAAACATGCTCGGGATTGTATTCTCTAGGCATATTATGTTATTTAATATTTGAATCATTTTAATTCGAATGCATATTAGTTTTCACTATAAGAATGAATAATATAAGTTATACATAACATGTGAATCTGAATTAATGGTCAATATTAAAACAAAATGTATTTAAAAACATTGGGGCAACATTTCAGTCAAGTTAAATAAGGTGGTAATATTTTTTTACTTAGGTATTCATAAGCAAACCTCGAAATAATAAACAGATAAAAACATACAACAATGGTATGGCATGCCATGCAGAAGTTAGATGACCTAATAAGGTCATCTAACTTCTGCATACTATCGCGTGTTAAAAGGCTAATAAGCCTTTTAACACGCGATAGCAATCAGGTGTTCTGCTAAAAAATGTATTACCCAGTCAGTTAAATAGAAAAGAGATGTCTCAAGATTGAGGAGATATTTTATGAGCTTTCGTTCAGTGTGTCAATTAATATAATTGTACAGGGTTATTGGTAATTCGACTGGATTGTTTTAAGATGTTACGGGGGAGTTCATGACCAATATACTTATCAGTTCAATAATGGAATTTTATTACAAGAAATGGGAGCGTCTAAGTAGGTACATTTATGACGTAGTAAGAAAAACACCTTTAAATTTTCTGAACTGAGCTTTTTGTTATGGAATTTCCTCGTAAATTGATTATTATTTAATCATTTCAGGGTTGATGATTTAATCTCGTTGGGTAGCTAGAAATGCGTAGATGATTTAAATATATTTCGCCGACTGAATTTAATAGCATTTTTAATCCATCAAGCGTATGTGAACGAGACACAATAGAAATTCTATTGTTATGCGGTTTCATGCGGCCGCTCCGGGTGTTGAAACGTAAGAAAAATCATACCTTTTTTGAATTTAGTTTAGCAAACAATAATAACACATGTTTTTTACGTAACTTCATGTTATTTCAAAACGGATACAGATTGTAATGATTTTATATTTGAAATTGAGACCAAGAATGTAAACTAAAAAAAAGGAAGTAACAAGGAGAATAAGCATTTGTTTTTTGATAATTTTTTTAGGGTTCCGTACCTCAAAAGGAAAAATCGGAACCCTTATAGGATCACTTTGTTGTCCGTCTGTCCGTCCATCCGTCCGTCTGTCAAGACCCTTTTTCTCAGGAACGCGTGGAGGTATGAAGCTGAAATTTATATCAATTACTCAGGACTACTGTCCCTTGAAGCTGTGAAAAAATCAAACTTCTAAGCCAACGCAATCAAAAGATACAGCCGTTTATGCCGCAAATTTTCGACACTTGCAAGGGAATCAAAACCTACAGGTTGCTTCCCGTGAACTCAGAATCTTGAAATTTGGTACGAAGCAACGTCTTATAGCATAGATAAAGGAAAAATTACGAAAACCATAAATTTTTAGTTACATCACATATTTTTTTTTTTTATAATTTTAAACTTACTACCCATTTCCTCATAAACGCGTAGAGGTATTAAATTGAAATTCATACCAAATACTCAGGTCTATAATACCTTTAAGCTGTAACAAAATCAAACTTCTATGTCAACGCAATCAAAAGAAACAGCAATTTAAGCTGCATATTTTGAAACTCGCAAGTATTCGCAAGGGAATCAAAACCTAAAGGGTACTTCCAGTCGACCTAGAATCTTGAAATTTGGCATGAAGCAACGTTTTATAGCACACATAAAGGAAAAATTCCGAAAACCTTAAATTTTTAGTTACATTACAAAATATATATTTTT
The DNA here is from genome assembly GCA_963924145.1 of Pyrausta purpuralis. Classification (NCBI taxonomy): domain Eukaryota; kingdom Metazoa; phylum Arthropoda; class Insecta; order Lepidoptera; family Crambidae; genus Pyrausta; species Pyrausta purpuralis. The sequence continues at coordinate 14,458,333 of OZ001651.1, read as the reverse complement.
TAATAAATATAAACTTATTACTTTTTTCCTCATGAACGCGTAGAGCTATCAAGTTGAAATTCATATCAAATACTTAGATAGATCTAATTGCCTTTAACCCGTGAAAAAAAAAAAAACTAAGTCAACGCAAAAATGCAAAACGCAAAAGTACAACCATTGATACCGATTGTCGTAATGAACGAACTTTGTAAACCTTGCAGGTTTGTACGGAACCCTCGGTGCGCGAATCCGACTCGCACTTGGCCGGTTTTTTTTAAACTCCATCCATGTTTCTAGGATTTTCCTAAGAAAACTGTAAAAGTCAAGCTCCATAATGGTTGACTTTTGGATAGTACATTATAGGGACAAAATTGTCGCAAATAAGCTCCCCCATAGCCTCTTAAAAGGATCCTCTGGAATTACCAACATTCATGTATACAGTGTTCGCCGCGAACTGTCGAAATTATAAAAGTGTTCCGTGTCCATAATTTGGACAATCACGCTTACATTAGTGTAAAACGGAGCACATGAAATGTTTTTTCTCCAGTTTTTAGTTTATTGTACATTGGAATGGCGAAAAGTAAGTATATCAGTCTTATCTGTGGGTGCGTCCTATTTGCCATGCGGAGTGAGGTAGCCGCTGCAGTCGGTTTATGGTCGGCCGACCCCATTGTAGCCAGAGGAAACCCACTATGAGACAGAGTACAGTCTCTATGTAGAACCCGTCGATACGTATGTTGCACGTTCCGCCACTGTTTGTGCAAAGCTGGAAAAAAGAAAGAAAATGTTAGGAATATAATTTGTAACTTCGTAGTATCTCAGGTTCTTTCTAAACTAGATAAGCACTTCCTATGAATTCCTTATAGGGGGAGAAGGTAAGGAATACCAGAGACTGCCCCCTTTTCTGCATAGCAGGTTGTTAATGGAGATTGGAGGATGAGTATAAGTTAATTTAATAATCTTTGCAACGCCCTTGCAGGGCGTCACATGCTACGTTATTTTGTAACTATGCACAGCTTACCACTATGGGACATACAATAAAGATATTGAATTGAATTAAATTGAGACGTAATATGTTAATTTTCATTGGTATGTGTTACACGTAAAACGATAGCTCAAATCTTGGTCATATTTGTCCTTATTCTAAAAACTTACAATCAGAAATAGAAACGTTAAATTATTAACCGACCAATTTAAAATAGCTTTTAATAATGGAGGTATACTTTTCTAAATGGTCGGGATATTTTAGTCTTGTTTAATATGCTCGGTAACTTTTTTGGATAAGGGGGATTGTGTCTAGCGAATGGGTGTATAATTATTTAAAACCACTTTCCCATTTTTTTAGATTTTTTTCTTACTGTGTGTATGTAGGAGGGAATAAATAATACAACGTGTAATGTTAAATACGCAAAACCTCAGCCACCCTAAATGATTTTTAATTCATTGACCTTACTGCGGACGACGCTCTGTTGAGAGAGGAGTCGTAGGTATTCACCGGGCCGCTGAGCCCGTTGACATTATTGCGCTCATAACAAAAACTACCCATTGCTTGTTTACGTATTTTGGAGGGTTTGTGCACGTTATGGTTTGTCTTATCATTTAATAGACCGGGCAACATTTTAACCCTTAAGCAGGCCGCGGGCATATGCGTCCCACATATATTTTTTGATACTGGAGCCAGGTTTAAGCTATAAAAAGCCCACAATTTATGCAATTTTAATCCTAAATATAAATATACTCTATCATTCCCAATTCGCCAACTTTGTGTATCTGAACGTGTGTGACACTGACAGCCACTTGAGTTTCGACTGACCGACTGACGTGTTATTTTCGAAAAGATTTTCTTAAGGTTTATCTTGTCGTGCGTTTTTTGACATTTTGAGTTTTCCTATTTGTAATTACAATATTTTAGGTTAGTTGTTAACAAAATCCCGCAAGAAATCATGCGGGATTTTGTTAAATAAGGAAAATTAAACATGTTGGAAACATATGACTTTAGCCTGTTGGAACGACACGTTTTGTGGGAACTATACGTCCTTTGCTTGTTTATGTCAACATTTAATAACTTTCTTTTGAACACTAGGTATTTTTCCTGGCAATTAGATGTATTATGTACTTATAACAACTTCATTCAAATAACTTTCTTATTTTGAATTCGGTATAAGTAAAAGGTATTTAGATTAATTTACAAAAACTATACGTAGCGACAAGAAAAAGGTAGTCATTACCAAGGCACAGTGATTATGTTTTCCCACATTTTTTTCAGGGTTATCAGTATTTTTTGAGGAATGAGTTAAGGAGGAATGAAACAGGGTATTATCCAAAACCTAAACCTATCTCTTAATTCCTTCCAGCAGTTCTCCGACGCCTGGTTGAGGGTTAATAAAGTTTTTTTTTAAAATGTGACCCATATCAAAAAAAATGGTGCAATTGATTATGCTCGTTATTAAAATCATACTATTCTCAGGTTTTGCACATTTAATGTTACACGATGTATAAAGAGAAAATAATACAAAAACGCACATAAATAAATAATGACAAATACCACATGGTTTACGATTTCATGTCTCGATAAAGGACTAATCAAAAAGTAATGAATAAATCAGCGATTAAGCTTCAAGGTAATCACGTTTGTAACGAAGATTGATAAAACGGACATAAACTAACCGGTGGAAATTACTTGTATCATTTACAATTTCACACCACCTTACTTATTTTACTACATGAACAAATTGGACAGACGCATGAATTTCTTTTCACTTAGAATGAATATGATATCATACCATAACTAGGTAATAATGTTTATAGATTTGTTAGTAGTAGAAATTGAACAGTTGACTGTATAATGACTAAATACCCATCAGTTAGCAGAAAAAGATCATGGTTTTAACATGGGCGTCTACATATTCAACCTTGGACGACCCGAAAAAGATTTAAATCTAATGAAAAATATTATATCGATACGTCTCAAGCACGACCGAACCGGATGCATATTGCGAATTATTATCATATCTCCTTCCTAATCAGGGTCTGTCTGCTGCAAAACAGCAATGATTTACTATTTTCTAAAATTTTCATAACAAGATTTAAAACATAATATCACCTGATGGTAAGTGACGTTGTGGCCATGGATGGTCATTAAGGTCATAACATAATGTCCGACTCGACTAGTAACAGGATATTTATCTCTTACATTGAAAACTCTCAAATAGAATACAATATGACAAAGTCTGCATGTATTGTCCGTCAATTTGGCGCGCTCGCACGCTTTTTAACCAAGCCAGCTAGAAAATACTCATCTATACTAATATTATAAAGCTGAAGAGTTTGTTTATTTTGTCAGAAACTACACAACCAATTTGAAAAATTCTTTTTTGTTTAATTGCAATAAAAAATCTGCATTCTAATATAAAGCTTAATCAAAATTTGTGTAAAGAACATTTCATGACAAAAAAAATATCAGCAATCATCATAAAAAAATGGACCATAAGAAAAACAACACACCATCCGTTAGTCACTGCCGCACAGTCGCGACTGCCTGCGTACCTACCGAGCGCATACCGAGATCGAGGCGCGAATGCATTGCTCGCGCTTCATCGCAGTTTGTATGAATTTGGAATACTGCATTACCGTGCCCAGAGTTGGATACCGTTTTTAGATAATTTAAAAAATGAAACCGCTTTCAAAGTACTGACCAATAAGCTTAAAATAACGCAAGAAAAAAAAATATTTGGAGTCGGAGCTTAATGGATGAGTGTAGAGATAGATTGTTGGTGTAGGTTAATTTGACATTATAGTGGTTTAGTTTTCTAAATATTTTTTTTATTTCATGATTTTTAGTTATTTACAAAACCACAAAAAATACTAGACTGATTTTGATGAATATACTAATTAATGAATTATAATAAATTATGAATAACGAATTATAATATATACCTAATCGAACTAAAAAATATTCATCTAGCTATGGCTTTTGTTTTTGAGAAATCCGTGGACAAACATACAAATATACAATACAAACATACATACACTAAAGAAATTTAGCACACGTGTTTGGAAGATCACATAAAGTTACCTTCTTTTTTAAAGTCGGTAAAAATGACTGAGCAGCTAACCTAGTCAGCAAGAAAAGGCTAATACAAATAATAAATAACTTACATCCTTCTCTAAATCTGAAGAGCAAGTGTTGTCCGTCAACTCGGGAGCGGAGCAGGTCTTGAAGGTGAGGTGGTCGATGGCCCACAGAGCGAGCGTGTTGGGCCAGTTCGTGCCGAGGTTGGACACCGTGTTTAGCAGCGTCATGTAGGTACCCCCTACCGTGGGGTCAGACACCTTGGCGTAGAAAGCCATGACGGCGACGAACATGCAGTAGAGGCATGTCTGCAATAAATAAATAAAAATGTTAATCTATCATATTAGAGAAGTACAAAAAAAAATGCAGCAGTGGTAATCTTTATGAGGTAAGAGACACTCAATTTTGATTTAGTTTAATTATGTTTTATTTAGATTTTTTTAATGAAAATTAATATGATTTTCTGTTAGGGTCATAGCGAATTAGTATTGTATTTAGCTTAGGGCTCGTTTATTTCAATAAAAAGTAACCGGTTATTTAGGAATTCCAATTTGCAAGTTAGATCGGCAGGTCGGAAATACCAATAGTATGGGTTCTGATTTTGATACATTTTGATTCTGTGATGTACATGCTTATATTAGGAAGAAGGTTTTTAAGACGAGTGGTAAATGAATCACGCAATATTTTGATGACTGATAATGTCATGCTATCAATCAATGAACCCCACACACTTATAGTTCACTAAGAATAAATTAAATAAAAATAGCCATGTCATGCACAGTATGGATAAATAAATATGCTAGTAACTAGATAGATAGATTTTGAACTGTAGATTTTCTATGTAGGTAGTAGTGACATTTAAAATGCATAATTCTGTGATCAGTGAAATTATTATTTCAATAATTACCTGATGAAATATGTACAGCACAAGGAGAACAAAGAGATAAGCATAGGATGGTCCAGTGTCTCCAATAAGACTGGGAGTAAGGGCCACCAGCAACGCCACTAGCGGTCCTACTAGAAGTCTCAGGGGGAAGGCTCTCAGCCATAGTCCTAAGGGGGCTGGTCCTGTCGTATGTTTCGCTAGAACCTGTAAAAATATATATATAATATACTTCCTATTTCTATTGAGTAATTAAAAAACGATCAGAGCAAGCAAATATTATGCTACTAGCCACGGCTACAAAGCGCGACTGCTAGTGGCTAAGTCAAGCCACTAGACTTGGAATCCAATCACAGCCACTGTAGCTTAGTGGCGGCTAAGAAATCGTGTGGCTGAGTGTGTGCGCTATGCGAGCGACTATCGCGGCGTTTCGTAGGCAGCGCGACCAACCTCAAACACTCACAAAGTTTATGGTTGAGTCTATCTAGTTGTCTCCAATAACATGTAGGCTTGCTCGTAATAGAATGATAAATTAACTTATCAAAATGTCACTAACCACTGGCATTATTATTTGAACAGGCACTAATGGTACAGCAAGTAATGCCAAGTCTTCCCGAGGCACTCCCGCTTCCACTAGTTTAAGTCCGGATACTGCATCACTTGCACAGAATCCCAACTGTAATAAAAGTTTTTATTAGGGTCACCTCCATTTCATGTCAGCAATAATAGAATAAGACAACTCTGCTATTATTTTTTGTGATTATTTTTGCCACACCTAGACTGAATCTGATTTAAATCATTAAGACGATGAAGAATAACATTTTTTTAAACTCAGAGATGCAAATAAATGTTAATGGCCTTGAACTACATAAAAATTTTAAGAAGTATACCTTAGCTGTAAATAAGACCAATGCTAGTGTTTGCACAGCTGGTAGTTTCACAATTGTGTACAGTTGCCGATATGCCGTGACAATATCACTCATTCCCTTAACTTGGCTCTCTCTGTGGTCCAGGGTGTCATTGGCTTCATGTTTGAAAACAGCAATAAATGTTGTAGTGATAAAGAATATCCATCCCCAGAAAAACAAGAAACTTGCAAGAGTAACAATTCCAGTCTCTTCAGGAATTGACCGAATATACTTGTTACAGAAGTAAGGAGATTCCAGAGCTAAGAATAATACATAGCCCAAGAAATATCCAGCTGTCTGGCCAACTGTGTTACATGTTGAAGCATGGCCAACATTACACCTGGTGAAAAGCAAAATTATTAGACCCTATAGAATTTTAAGAAATTTAATTGATATTATTGTCTTTATTACATAACTTTTTTTTACCTCTTTAGCATTGTGAGAGCCCAACCATCAACAGCAATGTCTTGTGTAGCCGCCAAAAAATTTAGAAACATAAATGATGCAGTAAGGAGGCTCATTGAAGGTGCTTGACTTTCAGAGCCAAGCCAGTTAGTCACACTGTTTGACATCAGCATCATAACAATACCAATAAGGTATTGAACTGGGACTAGCCATGTTTTACGTCGACCAAACTTTGGCCAAAACAAGGCATCAACTATTGGTGCCCAAAGCAATTTGAGACTGAAGGGCCAATAAACCAAACTGAACTCAGCCTGAAAGACAAAATGTGATTAGTTAAGGTTAAGCCACATGTAATTCAATGTAGTATATTTGTAAACAAGCAAACTGTTCAAGATCCAGCATACAAGTAAAAAATAAAATATTGCTTATTATAAAGGCTTTTCTATAATGATAATTCTTTTTTTTTTACCACTCTTCTCACTTATTAATAATATTCTGCCACTGATTAAACTCTCTGCATTACCAGGTGGTTGACTGCTAGAGAATGTCATTAGGCATTAAGTCCGCCAATTGTACAACTTATAGTGCAATAACGTTTAAATAACTAATATTTAGATTCTTCACATAAAAAGATTCAATTAATATTCACCTGTTGAGTGTATGTAATGCCACGATTTTGTAGCAGCATTGGCACAGCAGCCGCTAGTCCTAAAGGTATACCCTGTAGAGTGTATAGAAATAATAAAACCGCAATATTAACTTCGTCGCCTTTGATGTTGCTTGGTCCACTATCTGATGAAGTATCACCATTTTCAATTAACTGCTCCTTCTCCGGGGAGTTCTTGCGCTTAGTTAGAGGCATTATTAATACACGTAAAGCCTGAAATACAATCAAGAAAACGCATATATCCACCTGCCAACACAACTTTTATAATACACGTCAGTTATGGAGAACTACTTTTTTGCAAGACAGGCACCTTAATGTTTACCGCTGCAATTTGAACTAAGTGTATTGCTTGCTAACATTGATCACAGCAAGATAGTCTGTAGGTCTGCTTTGAGGTATTTTAATTGATAAATTATTCTATAGATTGGTATCAAATAAAATATTTCTCACACATAGCCTTAGCAAAACTTGAATAGGTACCTAATTTGCTTGAAACTGAATAATTAGTACCTACGGAGAAATGTCACTGTGACATATTTGTCTTTAGACATACTCTTACTAATCTGTGCATATTTGACAGCCGACAACGTAATACTTTGACATTTTGAATGTCATCCCATAAAATTCCAAAAAAAGCGCGGGAAACGTCGTGACCGATGCCGTATAATGGGGTGAATAGGGTCCCAGGGGTGAATAGGGTAGAAACCGATTTTTTTCTTTGCTAACTTTTGCTGTGCCTACTCTAAAGTCCAACTATGGTTAAGTAGATTTATAAGACAGATCACAAATCATTTTTCGTACTGGTAATAAAGGAATTTTCGTAAACCATAGGCAATATTAAAAAAAAAACATTTGAATGTAAGCGCCCAAACTGCCCAAATTTTAGCTCATCAAAACTTTGATTTTGTCATTAAATTACACAACTGTGAGTGATTTCTGTGATTTCATTATATTAATAATTTCATAAAGGTGCCAAGGACACAAAAATTAAGTAACGTTTATTGCTAGTTAAGATATAATCCATGAAATATGTTTCGCATATAAGTTTTTTAGATTTTTGGGGTTATTAGGGTCTTCTAAGGGGTCATTAGAGTTGTAGGATGGGGTGAATAGGGTCATATCATAAATTCTGTATTTATAATCACTAAACTCCTAAACGTAAATGAGTTCCACTATCAGCTTAGCTCCACACAATGTTGACCATCAGACATAACAACACATCAACATTGAGATTCTAGTACAAAACACTATACGTGCTTTTGAAATTTGAGGGTTTCTCTCAATTGCACCAATATCCCTTAAGGTGGTTGAAGACATTAGAGAGGGCATGGATAATTCAAAAGTGACTGTTCTAGTTCTGACTGACTTCTCTAATGCCTTTAACAATGTCGACCACGACGTGCTCCTTGCAATTATGTCCCATTTGCGGGTCTCACATCAAGCACTGGAATGGTTCACCTCATATCTTCAGGGACGCCAACAAACTGTTCGGATTGACCAACAGTTTTCTTATTGGTCCAATCTCACAACTGGCGTTCCTCAAGGTGGCATTCTCTCTCCACTCCTCTTTTCCGTTTTTTTTAATTCTATTACTCGCCATCTTAATTGCTCTTACCATCTGTATGCAGACGATGTGCAACTATATGCTCAGGCAGAGGTGCCTGACATAGGCTCGGCCATATCAGCCCTTAATCGTGACCTCGCCTGTATTGCTGACTGGTCCGAGAAATTTGGGATATCAGTGAATCCGTCCAAGTGTCAAGCCATCATTATTGGCAGCTCAAGGCAGTTGGCCAAGATCGACATGGACTCCACTGCTCCGATCTTATTTAATGAGGCCGTGATACCTTACAGTGAAAATGTCAAGAATGGACAGCACCCTCTGCTGGTCTAAACACATTTCCGAGGTCAGCAGGAAAGTTACCGCCACTTTACGGGCTCTCTATAAATTTAAAACCTTTCTCCCTTCTCATACTAAAACTCTTCTTGTACAGTCTCTCGTCCTTCCTCTTCTCGACTACGCCGATGTTTGTTGTACGAACATCAGTGAAGCTGATCTTAATAAACTTGACCGTCTCCTTAACAATGGTATTCGCTTTATCTTCGGTCTCCGTAAGTACGACCACATTTCTGCTTACCGGTTCAAGCTTAAATGGCTTCCCATCCGACATCGCAGAGAAATAAGAATCCTGTGCACTCTCTTCAACATACTTCGTAACCCTCACTCTCCGACCTATTTGGCACAGCGCTTCAACTATCTGGCTTCCACTACTTCGCGCAACCTTCGCTCTTCCCATAATCTCACTCTTTTCACACCACTTTTCAAGACCGGCTTTATGTCGGACTCTTTCACCATCTCTGCGATTCGACTTTGGAATTCTCTCCCCAATGAAATCAGAATGTCCCCCAACAAATTTACTTTTAAAAAGTCTCTCCGCACCCACTATCTTAACCTTGGCTCTCTTCAGAATTAACAGCCATTTTCTTTTATTTGTGTTCTTTGGATGTCGTCATTATCATCAGCTTTATCTTTCATAATTTTGTATTTATTAAGTTTATGTATTCTTTGTATGTTTACTATTCTTTTGCTTATGTATCCTATTATATATTTGTGTAATATTAGTATGTATGTTTATGTTAGTGCATTTTACTTCTTTTTCTTACCAATCTTCTCACATATTATTAATATTCCGCCACTGATTAAACTCTCTGCATTACCAGGTGGTTGACTGGTAGAGAATGCCACTAGGCATTAAGTCCGCCAATTGTACAACTTACAGTGCAATAAAGTTTAAATAAAATAAATAAGATCCCGTCTTGGAAACAATGGGATCAACTAGAAGGTATAATCTCTATGTAGGCGAAAAAAAATTCAAATTGGTCGACAAATTACTGTGATATGAGGTAACATAACGCCACACAAAAAAAAACGAATTGATAACATCCTCCTTTTTTGAAGTCGGTAATAAATTATGTTTACAAATTTATTTATTGTCAACCCTAGGTATAAACTCTATTCTCCCCAGTCTCGATTCTATTGACCCCGTGCCTGGGGTGAATAGGGTTTTGAAGGTTTTTTGCGATTTTCTCATAATTTTGTTATGGGAACTTATGAAGTATTATACATCATTCAGAAATATAAATATCCGGACAAATAATAAAGTTCTCAAAATTCTCATTTTTTACTTATACGTAGAGTACTTCTCGATCAAAGTTGGAAAGTTACCCTATTCACCCCATTTTACGTGGTCGAATTTTTTCTTAGCACTTTTTGTTAAATTAATTTCATCATTATTGGATCAGCTAAGTAGTGTAAATAGTAGTTCCCTTAGTTTCTTATTGTATCTATTTATTAGTTTTGTGTTATTTGACTGCAGTTTCTGGTGAGTTGCATATAAATCTTTTGCCATGGAGGATCCGGAGGACCCCGGAGGGGGGGTTCCTCAGGCATCCAACTATGTAGTTTTATCATATAACAATCACCCAGCTATGGAAACGGAGGGATCATTTGTAGAAACAGATGCTTCTGAAAATTATGTATCAAATGGTACTAAACGAAAGAGACATACAAAATATTGCAAACATTGTAATAAAAGACGTAGAAAACACAAGTCTTCAAACTCAGTGTTAAACGATGACGAATGTAAATGCGAATTCGATATGATAAGAGATCGATCTCCTGCGACATGTAAAAACAATTATCCTAGGTTAGAACCTACACAAAACATAACCCCAGTACCGGCGCCTCCTCCGCCGCCGTCTGAACCGACGCCTCCTCCGCCGTCATCTGAACTGTCACCTAGTGCTTCTCGAGGCAGAATGCTATATCAAGCCTCGGATGCATCCCCATATATTGTTCATGTGCAACGGAAGCCAGCTTCTCCTGATGAAAACTGTTATGTCCGCCCAGTAACTTTTGGATATTTCTTAAAAAAGAATAGATTTAATAACATCATTGATGGAAGTCTTAAAAAAATTGGCAGAAATAGATTAACTTTATCTTTCAGCAGCTACACTAGTGCTAATGACTTTATTAACAGTAACACTTTAAAATGTAATCGCTACAAGGCACTTATTCCAATGTTTAGTGTAACACGTATGGGAGTAGTTCGAGGTGTTCCTTGCGAATGGACAGATGATGACATAATAAACAATATCACAGTTCCAATAGGCTGCGGCAAGATAATTAGAGTCAGGCGTTTAAAGAAAAAGAAAATTGTGAATGGTAAAACTGAATTTACACCTATTGAGACTGTAGTATTAACTTTTGATGGCCAAGTCTTGCCGAAACGAGTGTTTTTATGTTATAATTCCCTTCCTGTAGATTTATATATCTATCCAACTGTGCAATGTTTCAACTGTTGCCGGTTTGGACATATTAAAACCCAGTGTAAATCGACTTCCAGATGTTTCAAGTGCGGCCAGAACCATACAGGTGAAAGTTGTTTAGCCGAGGAAGATGATACTGTCTGTTGTCTTTGTTCTGGACAACACTATGCTAACAGTAAAATATGTCCTGAATTTAATAGACAAAGATCCATTAAGGAATCAATGGCTAAGAATTGTATTTCGTATGCAGAAGCCTTAAAATTACATCCTCCAATCTCAAAATCATATGCAGATATTTTGACCTCTTTGCCAAGTACCTACTCAACAATCTTTCTCTATACCATCATCATCTAGATTTAACATGACTCCACCAATAAGAAAGCCCCCTACATCATACAAAAAAACAATTCAACTGAAACCTAGTAGCCCGCAAAATTTTGAAAAAGGTTATGACCAAACATCACATGCAGAACTTAGTAAAGATTATAATATTCCTCTATCCCAATCTAATGGAACTGCCTTAATTAGCTCTCAACATGACCCCCTATCTGAATTATCAGTTAAGGAATTGATGATAACCCTTATTAAAACTTTGTCTCAATATAGTTCAAATAACTCATCACCGTCCATCGTTGCCCAAATTGAAGATTCGTTAGTAGGACACCTAAATAGTAGTAGTAAGAACGACTAATACTACGGTACTTCAATGGAACTGCCGTAGTGTGTTAACGAAAAAAAGTGATTTGATTTACTTGATCAATACCTAAGCATAAGCCATTTATAATCTCCCTTCAGGAGACTTGGCTTATGCCAAAATTCAATTTTAAAATATCAGGCTTCTCCCCCATTAGGGAGGATAGGTCTGATGACTACGCTGGTGTAGCACTTTTAATAAGCCATTATGTACATTTCGAACATATCCCTATCCCATCTCACAATAGTGACTTTTCAATTATTGCAGTTTTAGTTGATAACATTTGTTTTGTCTGTATTTACATCCCTCATCCCTCCTCATTAATTTATGATGAAATAGAAACAATTATTGCAACTCTTCCAAAACCAATTTTAATTACAGGCGATTTTAATGCTCAACATGTGAGTTGGGGAAGTTCTAATTCCAACTTCTATGGGAACCGAATTATTGACCTGATGGACAAAACAAACTTATGCCTATTGAATACGGGCAGTATAACTCGAAGAACCCAAGAGGGGGCCAGTGCCCCTGATTTATCTTTTTGTTCCCCAAATTTAGCTTCAGTTATAAATTGGCAAACACTTTCATATACCTATGGTAGTGATCATTTTCCTATTCTGATACATTTCAATAATATCCCTACAAAAAAAAATATAGCCAAAATACTCGTATAAATATAACTTAAATAATGTAAATTGGAAATTATTTAAGGAAGAAGTTTGGAACAATTATTTTTCATTACCTGAAATGAAAAAAAATAATCAAGAATTATGTGCTGAAGCGTTAGCTTCTGTTACGCTGAATGTAGCTGATAGTGTTTTCCCAATTAAAAAAGGACGCAAAGGAATCCCATCTCTACCCTGGTGGGATAATGAATGCTCTCTTACTATTAAAAAGAGGAAAGCAGCAGAAAAAAAATTTAAACTACTTTCAACTAAAGACAATTTTAACTCTCTTTCCATCGAGATAGAAAACACTCGCAAACTATTTAAACAAGAAAAATGGAATGGGTGGAAAAAAATCTGTTCTTCGATTTCCCCAGACATCCCTCCATCAGCTGTTTGGAATAATATTCGAAGATTTAGATCATCTTTTAAGGAAAGTACTCCACCCCTTATTGATGACAATGTTATCGATAATTGTCTTGACATTCTCGCTCCTCCTTTTGTTCCCCCTATAGAATTATTTGACTGTTACTCCTCCTCTCATAATGATAATAATGACTCAGTTTTAGAAGCTCCTTTCACCTTGAATGAGCTAAAAGGTAATATACCTTTTAGCTCATTAAGCTAATAGCTTATGTTAAAGACTCTGCCCCCGGGAGTGATGGAATTCCTTATTCTTTTTTGTCACATCTTAATAATGATATTCTCAATTATTTTCTAAACCTTATTAATTCAATTATTCATAATGGTAACATTCCAACCTCTTGGAAATGTCAGGAAGTTATTCCTATTCTTAAAGCTAACAACATCTTCTGATCCATCTTCATATCGCCCAATAGCTCTTTCTTCAGTCCTTGCTAAAATATTAGAACATCTTAAAAAAATAGATTGGAGTGGTTTCTAGAGAGTAAAAAATTGTTGTCTAATAGTCAATATGGCTTTAGGAAAGGTAAGAGTACCATTGACAGTAGAAGTCTTTTCGTGTCTGATACCCGTCTTGCTTTTTCAAATAATGAGTCATTGTTAGCGGTGTTCCTTGATGTAAAATCTGCCTATGATGGTGTATCCTTGCTAGCTGGTAGGACAGTCCATGTTACACAAGGAGACCATTGCAATACTAGACAAGTATGGAAAGGACTTCCTCAAGGTTCAGTTTTAAGCCCTTTACTTTATAACGTTTACACATCAGACTTAGAATCACACATCACAACTTTAGAAGGTATTAAAATTTTACAATATGCTGATGACTTATTGCTATATACCAGTGGGAAATCGATAGAGCACTTAAGTACTCTACTAACTCCGTCTTTGTCCCTATTGAATTCTTGGCTGGATGATAATGGACTAAGTTTATCTGTTTCAAAAAGTAATTCTGTTTTATTTACAAGATTGCGATGTCCTCCTCCTTTCTCAGTGTATTTTAACAGGCAAGAAGTCCCTGTCAGTAAAGAAATAAAATTTCTAGGCATTATATTAGATACAAAATTAACTTTTCTTTCTCATTGTTATTATATTGTTGCTAAATGTGAGAAGCTTATAAATATCCTTAGATGCTTATCAGGTGTTTGGTGGGGGGCTCATCCCTTCTCCCAGAAGTTACTATATAATGCTATCATCAGAAGTATTTTGGATAATGGCACTTTTTTAATGGATCCCTGTAGTGCATTAGGTTTGACTAAACTCGATGCTATCCAATCAAAAGCCTTAAGAATTGTTACTGGTTCAATGAAGTCTAGTCCAATAAACGCCCTACAGGTGGAGTGCTGCGATCCGCCTTTACACCTACGCAGACAATACTTAAGTGACAAGTTTTTATTTCGTTCTTTACAGTTTTCAAATCATCCTTTATTTCCTAAATTACAAAATCTTTCTCATTTGGTTAATACATCCTCATACTGGACTCATAAAAGGATTCCTTGTTTAGTTATCAGTTTCCGAAAGATTTTATCCTTGCAATCTCCTACTCATAGATCTCAGTATTTTCCCATCTTCCGTAATAACTTCGAAGCATTGATTATATCACCAAATATCCACACAGATATAGATATCACAAAAGATGACAAAAACGCCAAATTCAAATTTAATTTTATCCTTGATAAAGACTGGCATAACTGGCATCATATTTACTGTGATGCCTCCAAACACTATAATACCCCAACAGGGGTAGGAGTTTATCACCATCAATATAAAATAATACAGCAAATAAAATTACCCCCAGAATCTTCCATATTTATCGCAGAATGTTTCGGCCTCTTGAAATCTCTAGAATACGTTATATTAGCGAAGCTTAAAAAACAGTCATCTTCTCTGACTCTAAAAGCGCTCTTGAAACTCTTAAGAAATTCCCTTTTAAATCTAATTCAATCAATGATGTTACGCTCATGTGTAGAAATTTACTGTTGAAAATTCAGACAAATAATCAGATAGTACATTTTGTATGGATTCCTAGTCATTGTAATATACCGGGTAACGAAAAAACAGATCAGCTGGCTAACGATGCAATAGTATGTGGAGACGCATACCCATATAAAAATTACTGTTGTGACCTTGCTGCTCTGCCCAAAAGGTTCCTCTGGGCTTCTTGGGAAGAGTCTTGGAATTTGAGTAGTCAAACTAAAGGTAGACATTTCAGTACAATCCAGAGTTCTATTCTTAGAAAGCCATGGTTTTTTAGCTCAAACCTTGGTAAGCTCGCTACATCTTCCATTATAAGGATGAGACTAGGCCATACTTGTACTCCTGTCCATCTTGCTCGTTTGAAGATTGTCGATAGTGATATGTGCGGATGTGGCACTGATACTGGGGATTTAAACCACATATTTTTTTCCTGTTATACGATAGATCCTCTTTCATTACTTCCCTGATATCTCTTCGTATTCCGCTTCCTACTTCGATTACCACTCTATCATATATGTTTAACTCTGATATTTATAAAATTCTCTCTATTTTTATAAGTAAAAATAATATCAAGTTGTAAATATTTATGTAATTTGAAATTCATATGTACTTTCCTGATCCTTTCCTTTAATAGTCCGTTATTTTTCCGTAAAATCCGTTTCCCTACCTTTTAATCATCGTCTCGTTCCCTCCTTTCGCTGTTGCTGTGGCACAAACCGTGCAAGGCCAAAAAAATCCAAAAAAAAAAAAAAATTCCACGTCGAAAGCATGAAGAAATATACAAAGTACCTACTCTGTCTGTGGGGGCCACCACGACTTTCAATTTTCAGGGATCAATCGATATTACTCTAAGGACAACACTATTAATCTTATAGTAGCACAGCACAGCCACGGTAATGTTATCTATACAGTATTGTAACTCGGCCGACTCTTTGAAATAAATACCTACACCCGCGCGGTACTTAAACGTGCGATAGGGCTACTAGCCCACCTCCAGCATTTTAATTACAATTGCCTACTTTGTGTTTCCACTTACTTTAGTGGTTGTAAATATACTTTTTTATATAAACGAATTAAATATTTTGTGAATTGAATTGGTAGTATTCGTTTAAAAATCGTGTTCTTTTTTTATTGGTAGGGTAGTAGTTAGTATAAAAAAACATTTTTATCGTTAAATGACAAATCGGCAAAATATTTGCGCCTCGAATAAGAAGTACGGAATGCTTTATTATTAAAATTTAAAGTATACAAAATCCGCATTCCAATATAAAGCTTCATTAAAAAATCATACAAGCAAAAACATCACAATATATCCTATTCGTCATATTAAAATGTACTTGAACTTATTTTTCGAGAGAGAAATAACGCGGCTATTGTTAAAAAAAACAACACACCGTCCGTTCGTCACTGTGGCACAGTCGCGACTGTCTGTCTGCGTGCCGAACGCAGTGTTGCCACCTTAGTTTTGGTAATTCGGGCTGTTGAAGAAGCTAAAAAGGGCTAGATAGGGCTAGATAGGCTAGAGATAAATTACTAAGCCTAGCCGTAAAAAGGCTAATGAAACACCTTTATATTGACTTCAATTATTCGTTTAATTTTTAGTTTGGATAACATTAGTATTTTAGAAAATCGATAAAATTCTGTAGATTTAATTTATCAATTTAATGATAAACTAAAATTATTCATATTAAACTGGTTCGAATTGTTAAAAGAATTAAAATTTAAAACAATCATTTACCATGTTGGTAATAAATAAAAAACAAAAAGTAATCAAAAATCATAATTAAATTACGGCATCGAACTCCAGACAAATGAATTTAAAAAGAAAGGTACGATTTTTATTGCTTAGATCAATGTTTGAAAAATACCCGGACAAATCGAAATGGTATCTACCAGAAAAATATAAATAAATCACGAAATGAAGATCTTAATTTCCAATTTTTGTGTAAAATTTTAAATAACATGAAAAGGGCTAGATAGCCCTTTCCGGGCTAAATCATTTGGCAACGGGTTCACATATAGTAAAAGGAGCTAGATCTAGCCCCAAAAGGGCTAAGGTGGCAACACTACGAACGCGTGCCGAAATCGAGGCGCATAGGTAGAGCTCGCGGTTCGCTCGTTTGTATAAAGTTGGAATACTGTATACATAACATTACCGTGGCAGCTGAACGAACACAGTAGCAGATATAGATTAGAATGCTCTTGGAGTGTTTAGGTATAGTGCCACCAACTTATCAAAAGAATGATGATCGTATGGGCACCCGCACCACGATCGAAAAGGGTTGCCCTTTTTCTACATAAATAAACACTTCTGACTTTTTAATACTTGCCTTAACTATATGTTTTTTTTAAACAAGTATACAATTCAATTTAATTTATACTTATAGCACAACCAAAGGTGGTATCACTTTTTTTTTTTAGCATATAAATAGAAAACAAATGGATACAATACAAAAACAGCACGATTAAACCACTAAGGTTTGTGTTGATGCAAATTGATACTACTGATTATAAATTAATATTGCTCAACTATTTACAGTAATATTATTAACCAATATACTAACTAAAGGAAACTAAGGAACAGTTGCGATAATACATTATTCTTATGTTACAATACAATTCAATTAACTTAAATCTTTCGAAAAGGTGACTACATTCAAGGCAAAGCTTGTAAAAAATGTGATTTCAGTTTATATTTAATGTTCAATGGTGTGATACGATTGCGAAGGTGTCTAGGTAGCTCGTTGATAAGCCGAGGAGCAAGATAGGCGGCCGTGCGCTCGCCGTAGGCATTGTTCGCGCCGATCGTGTCGAGCCGGTTCGCTGCAACCGAGATTGAATGTACAAAGAATGTATATTCTTTCCTTACAGAATCATCGAAGAAATATTTCTTAAGAAAGCAATTTTTAAACTGTACGTGAATAGGTAAGACTTTACAGTGTTTAAATAAGCCAATGTCATTATTTATGAATTGTTTTTTTATATTGATGGAGACTATATTTTTAATTATTCTTAGTTGAAGATTATATAAACTATTGAGGTAGGTTTTGTATGTACGGCCATAGCTGCTGAGGCCGTATTGTATATAAGATTCCGCCAAGGCGTTATATAACATCAATTTAACTGAAAATGGTAGACGGTTTTTTAGAATTATAATATATGCCAAAAATTGTCTTAGTTTGTTAGCCACATGTTCAATATGAATGCTCCGATTGAATTTATCGTCAATGATTAAACCAAGATATCTAATGTGTTTAACTATTTCTATAGGTGGGCAGCAACACGTGGTGTTAGTTGTCGTGATCATGGGCCACTAGATGTTTAACTGGGACATGTCTCACATAAGAAGATTTAATAACCATGAGTTTTGTTTTGTCACAGTTAAATACCAGGCCAGCATCATGGCACCAGCGCAGCAATGAGTTTAAATCGGACTGTAATAGATCACAAGCTGTTTGTGGGTCTTTATTCGCAACAATTAAACATGTATCGTCTGCAAATTGATAACACATGCAATTATTTAGACATTTACTCATATCATTAACATATGTAACAAAATGCAATGGCCCTAGCACATAACTCATGAGCTAGATAGAAATGACTGATAAAATGTAGTGCAGTAAGTCTATCGTAGCCTACCAAAACGCACGGATTTCTTTCGGTAGGGTACGGAATACTGAGATATACAACGTAGCTTTATTAGATAACCTTAATCAAGGAATTTGCAAGATATCACAATAAATCATGGTTCAAATACGGTTCTCCTATAAACAAATTTTGTATACAGTTGCTAGTAAAATTTTAAGCGTACCAGCATCGTCTGTAGCCTGTGAAAGAAACTGGAGCACATTTGGAAAAGTATCAAACGGGACATACCAAGTATGGCAATCGTTTTAAGTTGAAAGAAAATCCTCTTTTACTTCTATTCGACTTCATTTTTTTATATTTTCATATGAAACTTATTTTAATAAAAATAAATAATAGACTCTATTTTAGTAAAAAGACAACGATTTATTTCAAATTTAGTTTAAAGAACATTTATTTCTCACAAGAATTAATTCGTAATTTCAATGACATTTACAAAAGCTACCGTTCTACAGCACGAAGAGGATTCCGAAGGCTACTGTTGTGTACTGGAATGGTACTGAATACTTTAGTAGGTGACGTTAGTCTAACTAACAACTCTACATGTGGGCCATTTTAGTATTCGGCTCCTTTCTTGCTATAATATATGCAAATATGAACATAACATAAAATTGGAGAAAATAAGTACTTATTAATCTTATTCAGTTCATGATATCGTCGTTATTATTACCTAGTATTTAATAATTAATGAATGAATAACGATGCCTATTAAAAATTGATTTTGAGACCTTTTTTAATATAAATAATGGTCACACTGAACTATACCGGCAGAAATTAAGTTTTCAAAGTGACAACTGTATTCATAAAGATGAAATAAGAAACCTAAAATTTTGCGCACGGGCGGGATTTGAACCAGCAATCTGGCTGACCGGGCCAAACGCTCTTACCAATTGAGCTACCGTGCTGTCAGTCCGACCCTGCGAAATTTGTGGTCTCCTATGGATACGTCATTGCGTGACGCTTAGCGCCATCTAGCCGTCTGTTTATGAAACAGTGGGCCCAAGCAGTTATTCTGTACAAAATAAATTCAACTTGGAAATTGATGACGCTTCGCTATCCAATGGTTTAGAATGTTTTTAATATTCGCAGTGTCATATTTTATATTCATAAAGATGAAATAAGAAACCAATAATTTTGCGCACGGGCGGGACGTGAACCAGCTACCTCTTGGCTGACCGGGCCAAACGCTCTTATTAATTGAGCTACCGTGCTGTCAGTCCTACTCTGCGAAATTTGTGGACTGATTATAGTGATAAAAATATAGATACATAAATAATAAACATAATAAATAAATAATATTTTGAAATAATCTACTCTTTGAGAAATTGACGGACTTGAATGATACCTTTGACTCGGTCCTCCTGACATCCAAGGGCAGACAGTTTCGCTGTCGTATTGCCGTCACTGAAGACGCAAAGGATTCGAGAGTCTCTAAGTTGACGGATAGGGAGATCACTGTGCTAAGAATGATAAAGTAAAAACAACTTTCGCTACAACGCGATGAAGTGCAATTCACTTCGCACGATTTTAATTCAAGGTTGTTTTATCTACCTATCTATACCTGTCTCTTTCTAACACGTAACGCTTTCCCTGTTTCGCGGCCTTGAATGTGTCAGGGTTGCGAGCGGCGCGTGGCACGAACATACGCGTAGGTACACAACGCGCTACTCAAATAAAATAAATAGTCTAGAGGACCTAGCACATTTCTTGACTGTGTTCTATCGGAGAAAGTAATTGATAGTGTCAGCGTTCGTTTAGTATTAAAATAAGTGTTTACTCTGTCTAATTTAATAATTTGGTACACAATTACTGAATTCGTATACATAGTATATTCGCCAGCATCTTAGGTTACACACACTTTTGTAGCAAACTAGCCCTAATGTCAACTACATAAGATACCAGTGTTAACCTTAATTTCCTGGTCCGTATTTAACTACAAAAAAACCGGCCAAGTGCGAGTCGGACTCGCGCACTGAGGGTTCCGTGCCACCTTTTACTGAATTAGAGAATCCATTTACTTCCACTTAGTAAAATACCACAATATTTTGTTGACAGCAAACATAACTTTGTTTTTCATTGTGTTTGTATGAAGTACAAAGTTATGTTTGCGGTTGTTGAAAATGTACCATAACTCAAAAACTTCTTGTTCAATCTCGTCCGAATCGAATGAATTGTTAAGATCTACATTATATGTTTTTTTCAAAATTTACACTCGCTTCTTTTAGAAGTTAGATGGGAGGGGACGCCCATTTTACCACTTTGGAAGCGTCTAGCTATAAAACGTTAGACTTTAAAAGAAAATGGTATTAGAAACCTCCATGTCATTTTGAAAGACCTATTCATAGACACCCCACACGTTTAGGTTTGACTAAAAATTTTTTTTTGGGTTTTAGTTTCATGTATGGCAGTCCCCCCTTAAATGTCAATATTTTTATTTTTTGTATAGGGATCGTAAAGCGGTTAACAGGATACACATTCCTACCAATTTTCAACAGTGTGATGCTAATAGTTACAGAATAAAATGGTTGTGACATACGGACGGACAGACAGACAGACAGACTTGACGAAACTATAAGGGTTCCGTTTTTTGCCATTCGGCTACGGAACCCTAAAAGAGACTTTTGTTTATGTGAACCTTATCTATCGTACCTTTATAAATGCTATCAAAATCGAGATTAATTTTATTGGAATACCTAAAAATGAAGGTTGATATTATATAGCTAAAGTAAAATAATGAACTGTAGCTCTTGGACTATTAGATTTTGGACTACGTAAAATCCTAACACAAAATTACTATGCTAAATTTAAAGTAAGTTTATTGATCTGTTTCCGTTTATTTTAAGTTAGATTGACGTAAGTAACTGGGTAAGTATCTTAAACTCAAACCTATTTCTTTGAACAAGAAATGTTGAATACCTACCTACAAAATTTGATTTGATAAATAATGTCATAATTAGGAACACATATCTCAAATTATTAAAAGTTATTTCGTTGTAACGAAGTCAGTCACAGGCTGAGAAAATAAACACAGTCACAGGCGCGTGGCGCGGTCCTAGAGCGGCAGCCTCGCGCTCATTTATGCTCGGCGTAGGTACCGAGTCGCTCAAACGTACCTACCTAAACTTCGGAGTGACACCCCCCTGCTCTTAGGTACTGATCATAGGTACTAATCCACAGAGTACATTTGTACTAATCTGTGCCTGTGGGTATGCTCCACTGTTGCCAGGTCTCCCGATTTTTCGGGATACCTCCCGATTTTAGTAAATATCTCCCGATGTCCCGGATTCTCACTCAAAACTCCCGATTTTTTAAGAACACCACGGCTTAAAGTTTTTTTACAAGTAAAACTGTTACAAGTAAAATAAAACAAAACGAAATGCTATGCAATGTAACGTACATTACATTGTAAAATGTGTACAGTAAACTATACTTTAACCATATAAAATAAAGTTGAATTTTCAATAGCAAAGCTTTGACAGTTAAAGTTTCCTAATTTAGCAACATTGCAAAGCGAAATGAATCGGTTTTTGCTTTGATTATTCGGCCCAATTAAGAAGCATGGTTCAATGAGTAGCTTAAAGAATAGATACAGTATAAATAAATAAAAATCTTTATTTACGTAAACAAGTACATTTTTATATAGTATTTTTAAAGGAACCGTTAAATAAGAATCAACCAACCTGCTGCAACTTCACGTCTGTTGTTCGTTGCGACTTGTCACTAGAGTTTTACAGAAAAGTTTTTGTTTTGAAGCTATTTTGAAGTGAAGGAAAAAAAATATAGAAAAACATAATAAAAACATTTATTGAGAGATGTTGTTTTAATTAATTTTAAGAAAAGAAGTCTCTCCCGATTGTTTTCATAATGTCGCCAAACATCTCCCGGATTTTTATGGGTACATCTCCCGTATTTCAAAAAATGGATCTGGCAACACTGGTATGCTCATAGATATGAATAAGTGCAGTCGACAGCACATCAGGTTACCCAGTTTTGTTGTAAACTAGCACTTATTTCAATTGCATACATTGATTATTGATACCGCAGTGTTCACTTTGATGTGCTGTTGTCCGTACTAAAGTATGGCTATGCTTCATACGTGCTTCATACCTTCATACTAATCTGTGCTGTTGATATTTCGCTGTGCTCTTTCGTCGTCTGAATTCATCTCTTGTTTGTATTATGATTCGCCAGTGCTATTTGCGATGCCTTTTAGATACACATGCACCTATCAAATTGATACACAATGTAGAAACTGTCATAGGTCGCAGTAAGATTACTAAGATCAAGGACCAGTCTTGTTCTCGACAGCAAGGTAAGTTGTAAGGTGTAAGTTATGTTTAGGTGCACATTATATTATTTATAATAATTTTATTTTATTTTAGTAAGCCTCAAAGCTGATTGCGAAGATTGCACTGTTGAGCTCATACAGCTGGGAGTAAATCCATCAGGATTAGATGGATTCGCTATGAAAAGAAATGTTCCCTACAAAGTTGGTCATGGGAATAAACTTGAGGTTCTGTTGAATAATTATATCCACATCATTGAGTTTGAACCTCCACCTGAAGATGCTGATAATCAAAATCCCGGAAAGAAAAGAAAACTAGTCGATGAAGAATCTTCTACCATGCAGAGTAAGAAAACTAAATCAGAAAATGTAACAGTTGAATCAGATAGTCAAGAAGCATTGGATAACACTTGGGAAGAAATAGATAGAGGAGAACTCTACATATTTACTGCTAAAGGTGTAAAATCGAGTAAAAAGATTGCAGCATTTGATATGGATGGTACTTTAATAAAGACAAAGTCTGGAAAAGTCCATCCAGTGGACATAAATGATTGGCAAATAGCTTTTCCTACAGTGGCACAGAAGTTGAAAGAACTTATAACAGAGGGCTTCAAAATAGTAATACTTAGTAATCAAGCCCCTATAGGAAATGGAAGAGTGAAAATTGAGGACTTTAAAAAGAAAATTGAAGGCATTGTGGTCAAACTTAACATTCCAATTCAAGCTTACATAGCGACTGGAAAAGGTATTTATAGGAAGCCTGCAACTGGCATGTGGAAAGTGTTAACGGAGCAGGTGATTTTGAAAACAATTGTTTTTTTTACAAAATCAATTTTACCAAAAATTAATAATACATCTTTACATTTCAGAAAAATGGAGGCATAGAAATAGCTATAGATGATTCCTTTTACTGTGGTGATGCAGCAGGACGTGTAGCAAATTGGGCACCTGGCAAGAAAAAAGACCATTCCATGGCTGATAAGCTCATGGCAGAAAATCTGGGATTAAAATTTTATACCCCAGAGCAGTTTTTTTTAGGCCATTCTGTGTCAAATGTACAAATAAATAAACCAGAATTTATTCCTAAGGAAGTGAAAGCAGAGCCATTTAATGATAAATTAATCAGTACGGAAAAGGAGGTAAGTTTACTCAAACTTAATAATATAAAAGCAACTGTGTCAGACAAGGAATCAAACCCCATGTCTTACGCTATCTGAGTGTATGCCTATGCCTCTCAGCCAACAACACATTGGCAAGACTGTTGAATTTTGCAAGTGCTTTCTTTAACGCGTAGGCAAGGTTACATAGAACCTCATCAATGTTGAGAGATTGCTCTCACAATTTCCAAAAGAAATAATTTTACAAATATTTAACAATTGGTTAAGATGAAGGAAGCTAATTTATAACTACATTTTTGTTTTTATAGTGTTTTGTCACTATAAAACCTTATAATTTATTCAGAACTGGCACATTTAGCACAAGTGTTACTTAGTGCACCTGCAAGCACCACACATTACTTTCGAAGGCTGGTAACATCTACTAAAAAAATGAATACACTGTTACCAGAAAGTGCAGAAAGCTAAATATAAAAATAGTCATAAGATGTATTATGATACCATGTTCTTTGAAATAAATAAATATGATTTGATTGATTCCAGTAAGTGTTATGCTGAAGAGACAAAAAATATTACACCCTTTTATATTTGATAAGTAATTTTAACTGCTCATTATGATTGGTACATTTGTCCACATCTATGAAATGCATATCTAAGTATTGTTGTATTGTCCTCTAGATTCTAGTTCTAGTTGGTTACCCGGGCAGCGGCAAATCATTCCTGGCTAAGCAAATAGAGAAGAAATCCAACAATCAATATGTGGCTGTCTGTAGAGATGTGCTTGGGAGTTGGCAGAAGTGTGCTGCAGAAGCTACTAAGCTATTGGAGGTGTGTAGTCAATTTGTATTTCTAAACCATTTTTAAATGAATTCTTCATTTTGAACATTTTTGCAATTACAATAATACTAATGTTATAAGGCATGATTCACAATCAAAAGTGGAAATGTGAGCACTACTTCAAAAATTAATGATTACATCAAAATTCAAATGAAATGAAATGAAATGAAATGAATATTTTATTTGCCTTTGGAAAAGGGTACATTTTTGAAGGTGTTGTGTAATATTGCGGTTCAGCTTTTCCAGCTATCAAAAATAGCATGCAAATATTTTACAATCTTATTAAATTATTAACTACGAATTATAATATTATCATTACAATGTCTTCATCATATTATTATTTAAGTCACATATTTACTACATTAATTACATTTAAATTACATTACAATTAAATTAATACTATTTTAATATAAGTCAATTAAAAATTATATTTAGAAAACCTACGTCATATTTAAAAAATCATCCACCTTGTAAAAGCATTGCTCTTGTAGCCACTTAAAAAAGACACATTTAAATCTGTCTGGCAAGTCTTTTATGTTTTGGGGTATTTTGTTAAATATAAGCGTGCACATACAGTAGCAATTGTTTTCAAATCTTGCACTTTTGGGTATGGCATCTGCAACAAGTCTGTTGCCGTTCCTGGTGTTTCTCAAGTAAACCTCTTTTGCTTGCTTAAAATAATACATATTTTGCTTGACAAACTTGGCAATTTCTAAAATGTACAGACTTGGAAGGGTAAGGATATTTAGCGACAGGAATAATGGACGGCATGGCTCGTCAGGCGCAGTGCCACATATCGCCCTGATGCATTTTTTTTGGGCCAGAAAAGCTTTATGAGCATCGGTGCTATAACCCCATATAATGAGTCCATAACGCATGACGGATTCGACATATGCAAAGTATGCAGTAAGTGCGGTATTTTTAGTGGCAACCCTACCTAATTTGTATAGAGCGTATGAAAATCTATTCATTTTTTTGCAGACATTTTCTATATGATATTTCCAATTTAGTTTATCGTCTATCCATACCCCTAGGAATTTTGTCATATTTGTACCTTTTAGTTTATGTCCATCATAATAAATATTCATTGATTGATATAGTATATTATTAAAATTTATGAAATAAGTTTTGTCAAGATTTATTAGTAAATTATTATTTTCCAGCCATGCAATTATTGTTTTTACAGTATTATTTATGTCTTCAATGTGGTCTTCAAGTGTTTGCTTGCTATCTGTATTGACTATCTCACAGATATATCGTCCGCGAACAAAATACATTTGTGTTTAATTACACTTGGAAGATTGTTTATATATATCAAAAACAACAGTGGGCCCAGGACACTTCCCTGTGGCACGCCGTATTCGTTTTTTTTATGATCTGATTGATATTTATGTATTACATTTTTAAAGTCAGGTTTACTCACTTCCACAGCTTGTTTTCTATTTTGTAAATAAGTTTTAATCCAGCTCAAGGCATTGCCCCTAATACCACAATTTTCCAATTTATCCAGAAGAGAATTATGTGAAACATAGTCGAAGGCCTTCGACATGTCAAAGAAAAGGGCAGTTGTGTAGTGTTTTTTATTTAAGCATGTGAGAGTTTCATGTACCATATCAAAAATGGCATGAGCAGTTGATTTGCCCTTCTGAAAGCCATACTGGTTTTGCTTCAGGATATGATACTTATCAAAAAAAGAAATGAGTTTAGTTTGCATAACCTTTTCATACAGTTTGGATAGAATTGGAACCAAAGCAATTGGTCGGTAATTGTTTAAAATTGATTTTTCGTCCCTTTTAAATAAAGGCTTTATCAAAGAAAATTTAAGTTTGTCAGGGAATGTGCCAGAGACCAATGACAAATTTATCAAGAATGCCAAGACATGGCATATTTCCTTACTGCATGCCTTGATGACTTTTGTACAAACACCGTCATATCCCTCAGAGTTGCTATTACTTAGGGACATAATTAATTTATGAATATCACTATCGTCAATATGTTTGTATAAATAAATTAATATGCAGTACAAGGAATTTTCCTTGTACTTGTTAAATGTGCTCATCACATAAACATTTGCCCCTTGTGGGATTCAAACCCGCGACCGCCGGCATATTAGACAGGAGCTCTTACCACTACACCAAACACATTGCCCTCGTATAGATTATAGTTCATTCTTAATTATGTTATTATTTTTGTTCTTTTACGCCACCTCAACTGTTTCTGGCTCACCCAATAGTTGACTGGTAGAGAATGCTTTAAATCATTAAGTCCGCCATTTGTACATCATTTTGATTGTGCTCAAAGAATATATAAATTAATAAAATGAAAACATTTTGTATAAAGTAACTGGCAGTTATAATAAATAAATAAATATCCTTTAGACATTCCCACACATCACCATCTAGTCCCAAAGTAAGCTACTAGATAATACTAGAGATATACATAGTGATTGATAAACAGGCCCTTAAAAATTGTACTTACTGTCTAATATACTTAAGCTCCTATAAACATTTGTTACTTTTGCAGTAAATAGTACTTGCATTTTCCAATACTGCGTATAAAACAAAGTCCCTTCAAATCCTATGCAGCATTTGAAGGGATATTATATTTATTATATTTATATAAGCAGCAAGAGGAGTAAGTACTCCTCTTGCTGCTTATATAAAAAAAAAACTTTTGTTTTATATTTTCAGAGAGGAAAGAGCGTCATAGTGGACAGCACCAATCCAGATCTTGAGTCACGGTCGCGGTGGACGTCCCTCGCGAAACAAATGAAGGTTGAGTGCCGGTGCGCAAAGATGGCCGCCACGAAGGCGCACGCGCAACACAATAATAAATTCAGAGAGCTCATGAAAATCAATCACATTCCAGTCAATGATATTGTTTTCCATTCATACAAGTTAGTATTTTTTCTTTAAATATTTTATTGGAGTATATATTTACACCCATTGAATAATACAGCATGGTCTAAACAAACTCGAAAAACGGGGGCGTGACACGTGTCATCGTCAACTTGCACAAACAGAAATAATTCTCAGACACATACATTGAGTATTTCGTACTGACGAGCTGTGGCAAGTGCACTATACAACTGCGTAATGTATCGCGACGCGGTCACTGTGCGAGCGAGACGTAACGCCACCTCTTTATCAGTCAGCGTATCAGGCGTGTAAGCGTAATTATTATAAGGCATGGAACATTTCATGAATAGCAGATGAAATTTCATATGAAATGAAATTAATTATTCACGCCTTCTACTCTTTAATATAGACTGCTACAAATCGCACGCGAAATCATAATATCATACTGATTTCATTTCATTAGTCAATAGCGGGTGAAATCCTTGAGCGCGAGTGAGCGCTTAGGAATGAGTATGCTATATCTATGCTGTCGTATGTGACTTACGACGCTCAAGAGTAAAAAAAACCGGCCAAGTGCGAGTCGGACTCGCGCACTGAGGGTTCCGTGCCAACTTTAACTGAATTTGGGCATCCACTTAGTAAAATCCACAATATTTTGTGGATAGCAAATATAACTTTGTTTTTCATACTGTTTGTATGAAGTACAAAGTTATGTTTGCGGTTGTTGAAAATGTGCTATATCTCAAAAACTTCTCGTTTGATTCCGTCCGAACCAATTGTCGTTGAAAGTATTTGTTAAGATCTACATTATATATTTTTTTCAAAATTTACACTCGCTTAGTTTAGAAGTTAGATGGGGGGGACGCCCATTTTACCACTTTGGAAGCGTCTAGCTATGAAACGTTAGACTTTAAAAGAAAATGGTTATAGGAACCTCGGTGTCATTTTAAAAGACCTATCTATAGACACCCCACACATACGTGTACAGGTTTGACTAAAAATTTGTTTTTTAGTTTGTTTCATGTATGGGCCCCGCCTTAAATGTCATATTTTTTAATTGTTTGTATAAGAATCGTAAAGCGGTTAACTGGATACATACTCCTACCAAATTTCATCAGTGTGATGCTTATAGTTACAGAATAAAATGGCTGTGACATACGGACGGACAGACAGACAGGCAGACTTGACGAAACTATAGGGGTTCCGTTTTTTGCCATTCGGCTACGGAACCCTAAAAAGCAATAATTTCCAAGCCTAGTAATTATGCGATAGCGTTTTGCACAACGCTTATTGGCGCGAGACGCGTGGGATCTTGTACTTACAGCAGTGTCCTAGTAGTTGTAACACATACAAAGGTAATTTAGCAATACTGCTTCGTTTTGAATAAGTGGTTTAGGGCACATCTATTTAGAGTGATCTTTCTTTCCGTCACTTATGGCTGTCTGTTATTCGTGTCATTTACTCACCACTTATTTGATATTTCTCTTTTTCAGAAACAAATTCGTTGAACCAACGCCAAGTGAAGGTTTTAAAGAAGTCATTCAAGTTAAGTTTAATCCCTGTTTTGAAGACAGTGAAGCTGAGAAAATATATCGAATGTATTTACTAGAAAAATAAGGTATTGTGATTCCAATAATAATTGTGATATTAGTCAGCATATTTTTATTGCAAAAAGACATGAGTAGACGACAATTGATGATTTGTAACAACTTAATTTCTATTTATTAAACTTGTTTATTATTTAGGCCGACTTTTAATAATTAACTAGCGGTCCCCCGTGACTTCGTCCACGCCATTGGTGTTTGCTCCCTCAACTCCCGTCGCAGCTTGATGTTTAATAGCTTTCCTCGATAAATATGATATCCAACACAAAAATATTTTTTCAAATCGGTCTAGTAGCTCCTGAAATTAGCGCGTGCAAACAAAGAAACAAACAAACTCTTCAGCTGTATGATATTAGTATAGATTTCTACGTAATAGTACCAAAATAGATTGAATTAACTAATTAATGGCTACCTAGCTAGCTTCTGTCAGTAAGGCATTGAATCTAAACATTTAGGACACGTCAAAATTTTAAGCACATAAAGCGGTGCTCTATACATTGGTGGAGTATGGACGGATACGTTAAAATATTTATTTCATGTATCACATACACTAAACCAATAAAACCTAATAATTTCTTATTAACAATACAATGATTTGGGTGGCATCAAGCTAACAAAAAGAAAGGGTATAGGTTACTCCTAGAATATATTAATAACAATCGTTAAAGCTATTAATTTACACCAAGTAATGGCAACACTAGGCTTACTACATCACTTATGTTAGTAATAGATTTATCACAAGATCGCCACACTTATCAAAGGCAAGCTTTTAGAATTTCTGCAGATCAAAATGTTCTACCTTGAGCAAAACTTACTAAATATGTATATGGTGAAATTAACTAGCTATTTATTTTATCTCATTTAAGTTTATTAAAATATAACTGTTTCAATAATTAGAATAGTTAGATACGGGATTGCTATCATGTACCTTATTATTTATGAGTTTCCGATATTTCGGCACTGTTGCAAGCGCCATGATCACGGAGTTACTCCGGAAACTCAAAAATATAAGGTACATGGTAGCAATCCCGTATCTTACTATTCGAATGTTAGTGACCATGAAAGTTTAAAACAGTATATTGTTTCAATAATATTGTTGTCTTAGTAAAAACCTCGCTTGTTTTCATAACCACCCAATTTTTAAATTAATCAGAGATATGCAATTTTTTACCCATATTTACGAAGAGTGGACCTGCCAAACATGTCATAATCCCCCCGCTTCCCCTCTCATGCACCCACGTTTGACCGTTTCTTGTCAATACAGTTCATTATTGCATATATTTTGTGACAGGTATGGACCTGTTTATAGTAAGAATGGTCTTACGATAACCAGGTGGTAGTATTAACATGTCTAATGACCAGCATTTCATCGATTAGTTCACTCACTATTTCTCCGACACTGAGAGCATTATAAGTCATGCTTCCTGACCACTAATGTTCACAAGACAACTTTACGTGATGATGACTATAGCCTGAGTTCCGTGTCATTCGTCATCACCATCCGGATCTTCGTCGTCCGCGTCTATCAGATTATTCAGACTCGAATCCGAGTCATCCTCCTGTCATCTGAAAGGTATTATTACCAAAATTAGTAAAAGATTCAGCCCAATCAATATTGATAATGTTTTTTTTATCTTCGAGCATGATCTAGCATGTGAATGAGGTAAAAAACAAATGACACTTGCGAGCGCAACTGTCTTGATTAATTTTGAGCACCTAGCGTCGCTTCTGCCTTTGTGTTAAAGGATGATAGAGTCTGTGAAAAATACCTGAGTACACTAGTGAGCTTTTACAGAAAACTGTCGATCATTATTTCAAGATACCTTATAATGAGCCCGTCATGAAAACGGGACCAGTGAAGCCCACGCTCAGGGAAAGCTAAACTGTCTTGGAACCAGGAATGAAGCTGTAGTTAAACAGGATGAAATTTAAGTTTATATTAAATTATCGCTGCCGTTTTTGCAAAAACCCTTTACTTAAATACATATATAAATCCATGATGTTCGTGCTCATCACACAATATTTGCCCATTGCGGGATTCGTACCCGCGAGGGCCGGCGTAATAGTCGGGAGCGCTATACAGGGTTTAAAAAATCAACTGCATCCCTTCTCAGTGGTGGCTCTGTTGCTAAAATAAAACAACTTTTTGTATGGGACCAACATCGAAATCCCAAGATTTTTTTTGACCTCTCCATACAAACTAGAAACAGCTGATCGGCACTATAGTATGGGAAAGTGAAATATTTTTTTGGGATAACGATGTTGGTCTCATACAAAAAGTTGTTGTGTTTGAGGGTCAGAATTAGCCCCAAGAAGGAATGCAGTTAATTTTGTTAGACCCTATATAACCATTTGTTACGATGACGTAGTTGGTTGGTCATTTACAAACAATGCGAGAGGCGTTCAGTACCTGGCAATGTAGACGGTGTCGATGTGAGCGAGCCGGGCGCCGGTGAGCGGCACTGCAGCCGTCACGGGCGACAGCTTGCGGCGCTCCAGCGCGCTCCGGGCTTGCCGCACGGCGAGATCGCCGCACCAGCGCTCGCAGCGCGCGTATATTACTATACCTGTAATTATAAGACATATCATTAATTATAAATTACTAGCGGACCCAGCGAACTTTGTCCCACCCCAGCCCCGTCCCGCCGAGTCCCGTAATTTTAAAAGTTAAGCATTCCCAGCGAATTTTGTTTCGCCCTTAAATTACTAAAATCTATTAAAAAATAAGGGTTGATCGTAGAAGGGTGAAAATTGAGAATTGTATGTATTTTTAACCGACTTCAAAAAAGGAGGAGGTTATCAATTCGACTGTATGTTTTTTTTTTATGTATGTTACCTCATATCTAAGTCGTTTGTCGACCGAATCGAAAAATTTTTTCGCCTACTCATAGGGTGTACCTTCTAGTTGGTCCCATTTTTTCCATTTTGGGATCTGATGATGGGATCTTGGTGTAATCGAGGGAAACCCTCAAATTTTAAAGGCACGTATAGCGTTTCTTTACTTGAATCTTAATGTTGACGTGTTGTTACGTCTGATAGTCAACATCTTGTTGGGCTGAGCTGATGGTGGAACTCCTTAACGCTTAAGAGTTCAGTAATTATAATGACGGAACTTATGATAGGTAATTTGTAGCTTCTTAAAAAATAGGTCATAAGGTGCTACTCCTCCCCCCCCCCCTCTTATGTAATCACTAAAAATGAAGAAATAAAATAAACTTTAAAAAAAAGTAAAAACCGACTTCAAAACCAAAATGCACTAAAAAGTCTTGAATAAACTCTTCACCATTGAAAGGAAAGGAATCCATTTTAGGCAAACAATTTTTTTTTGGAGTCGGTGCTATCACTTTGACCATCAAGCATCAACTATCACAGCACCGACTCCAAAAAACTATTAATAAACGTAGTATAAAACAGCTTTCTGAGGTATTAAAAAATAAGCAATATTCTTGTATGATTTTACCTATTTTTTTTCTACTTTCTATAAATAAATTATGTATAAAAAATGATGATATTAGTAGAAAACATGTGTTTTGAACAGTTTTTTTTAGATATTTGTAATAACAGTTCATGCTATTATTGTTCAGAGCAACACAAAGTTAAAATTATGTACAACTATTTGATAATTTAATAATCGATTCAAAACAACAATTGAATAAAAATATAATTTGCCGATGGTATCTTATTAAAAATCAGAGTATAGGCTAGTTGCTAAGGAGTTATAGTATCCAATGGTCAAGTGCGCTTGCTTTTTTTTCACACTCACTAATTCGGTGTGACGGCCATCAGACATGTACGGTGAGACCCATCAATAACATACAACACTGGTACAGTAATCGCGCGGTAGATTCGGTGTGGGGTTTCAGCTCTAGACGTAGTCTGTTGTATTGCGAGTGACGAGGACACATGATTTTGCCATAAGTCTAAAATTACGTCACGAGGATAGAAAATTGAGAATCCACTCAAGTACTCACACGGATATACTACAACAAAAATAGGGATACAGATTAAGCAGCTTGAGATAACGCTGAGAACGCTACAAATGAGACAACAAGTTTTAAAAAAAATAATTGACATATCTAATGTAGTTTCAGTGTACCTATTTAAATCTATGCTTACCAGCTGTAGCGAAGAGTGTGATGGCCGGCCATGAGTCGAGTAGCAGTGGTGTTAGGAATAGTAAGGCAGTCAGCATTGCTACAGGACCTTGAATGCTTTGGGTTTTCCTCAAGCCAAGGTTGTGAGCTGGCTGCCACGCACTTATGAATGTTCCACACAGCCATACTGTTAAAACGCAAGAAATATTTTACTTACTACTTTAATATAAGGAAGAAATTTTCTTACTTCGAAACCAAGTAAATTGGTGTGTTTTCTAAGGCATATCTATTTTATTAATTATACTAAAAATCGTCATAGCATCTCAAATATTTTCCAATTTAATTCCCAAGAGACAATCAACTTTTTGGAGTTGAATAAAAAGAAGTAGACATCTCGGTTGATTACCGATGGGTCTAGAAGAATCTACTTAGATAATGGTTTCTTACATGGTATGCCAGTCGCAAACATAGGCACCCTGATACCCTCGTTGCAGAAGGCTGTGGCTATGAAGGCATCTGCTACCACCTGAACAACGGCACCCACGGCGGACCATCGCGCACCCCGCACGCTCGGCGGGGTGGGTGTACTAGCCTCGGGTACTGCCGTCACTACCTGTATAAATATACAGGACATACAGGATCTATAACATCGTGAAATACAAGCTAGATATCTAGGACGAACTCGTGGTGACGGCACCAAGTCAGGTTGGGAGTTGGATGTGTATACAATGTTATGACACCTTAGTGTAGGCTATTTTGAAGACGGAGGACATTCGATAAACATCCTTAATCGTAGATGTTGCGAATAGTGCATATACAGGGTGTCCCAGAAATATTGAATCAAACTGCTATGGGAGGCAGCTTGACTAATGTCCAATCCATAAAAAATACGAAAAAAAATAAAACGCACATGACCATCAAAAAAAAAATATATACAAAAAACGGGAAATTCATTTTTTTTTGTAAAATGTTAACAATCAGTCGAAGCAACCGCTAACAATTAATATTGGCAGAAAAAAAATACAAATTATCCCAAAACGCGATAATTAGAGCTGGAAACTTAGAAAAAAATTATGATTTTCCCGTTTTTTTTTTGGATATTCTTTTTTTTTTGAAGTTCATGTGCGTTTTTTTAATATTTTTTATCGATAGGACATTAGTCAAGCTGCCTCCCATAGCAGTTTGATTCACTATTTCTGGGACACCCTGTATACTGGTACTTGCAAAGGTCTTAATGATCGGTACTTATCGGTTGTGGTTCGTCAAATGGGGTTCTAGTCAAGGGGGTAGGTACTGCTAGTTATATGAAAGACAGTATCTAATAATGATATAAATAAATATATTGGACACCAATCACATACATGGCTCTGATCCCAAAGAAAGCAGCCAAAGCACTTGTGTTATGGAAATCAGACACAACAGTGGTACCACAACACCCAGACCCGAGACAATATAGAATAGATCGTTTTCTACATTGACCCGACCGGGAATCGAACCCGGAACCTCGCGAGATGGCAACGCTTGAAACCAGCGTGCTAGCCACTCGACCACGGAGGTCGTCTAGATAGGCATGGTATGTATAAACCGGTTATTATAAGAAGAGACCTATCAAACATGTCAAATTCCTCCCGCGCCCGCTCATTCACCCGCGTTTGTTGTTTTCATGTCAATACAGTTCATTTTTTTACACTTTTCTGTGTCACTACGCGGTGAGAAAAATGATTGTCACTACAATAACAGGTCCATTCTTTCGTTAACCAAGTAGTATGTATAACTCATATCGACCGCAATAAGAAATAAGAAATGATGCCACCTTCTTACTTACTTGAATCCTAT
Source organism: Pyrausta purpuralis (assembly GCA_963924145.1). Classification (NCBI taxonomy): domain Eukaryota; kingdom Metazoa; phylum Arthropoda; class Insecta; order Lepidoptera; family Crambidae; genus Pyrausta; species Pyrausta purpuralis. The sequence continues at coordinate 14,423,060 of OZ001651.1, read as the reverse complement.
CTTTATACTCTTTCACCACAGCATCTATATCAGTAGAGTCATCGCCTGAAGACAGTTCTGCCTCGCTGGCTTCAACATCTGAAACTACATCCTCCACTTCAACGGTTGGCAAGTCGCGGATTCCACTGCTGCAGCTGGTCGCTTGATCTATCTCTTCTGTTGGACAGCCTGAGTATTCATCAAGAAGGAGGCATTCGCGCTCTTCGGTTTCTGTCAAAAGTCGAGCAGAAAGTGAAAGAGGACAGGTTTATTTAGTATCACATAATTTACCAAATATAAAAATACTTATATTTAAATGCACACACACAAGATCCTGAGACGGTGTGCCACTCAGTATGTGTCGTAGCATCTCAGGAATGCCACGACGCTGATCTTTCGTGGACAACCAAACAGAGTGAGAAGTACTTCGCACTACGATTGCTCATTCAATATAGGTTATAATTAAACATCATATATATTTATTTTCCTTACATGCCATTTGGCAGTTAGCTAGCATACAGTTAAAACAATAGTCATGTCATATGAAATGAGAAGCTTTGGTAAAGTAAGTGTATTTTTATTTTGCTGTCCTAGTTTAAATGGTTGTCAAATTGCTAGGAAAACCCAAAGTAGCGAATAATTTCACTTATGTATAATTAGAGCATTTGTCTTTTGTACGAGATACACTAAGGGCAGCATATTGACATCTGTTGCTAACATCTGTCTGTTTGTCACTTACATTGCAAAAACCCGTCCACTAATCCGCACTGAGCCCGCGTAGTAGAGTATGGCTGATACTACATCATACTTGAGGTGAGGCCTTGCGAATGGGATGTTAGTTAGGCTAACCTTACTTTTAATTTTACCTTTGGCTGTCACTTTAGACTTGATGCTCTCCAGTGTTTTTGTGTGCCGTATCGCTGATGGAATGAACCAAAGTCCGCGCTTGGACTTTGAGCTACTAGGTTTCATGGCTCGTGAGCTGCCTTCGGTGCCTAGGCGCTTGTACTCTACATCTGAAAGGACATACAACCATTTATAGTGGCATTTATAGTGGTATGACTGGCAGTTAATAAAGTTTGTGGTACTAACCTCCAGCTTCCTTCTGTTCAGCCGTGGGCACACAGCGCATGATGATGAAGTGGAACGCTTGCACGGTGATGCCGAGGAGGTGACTCGCGTTCATCAGGGTGATCATGTGTGACAGTGGACACGCGAATGCCAGTATTGCTGCCAAACTACCTAAAATATATAGATATTTTTCTCATCGTTCGTTACTGAAGTACTGGTTACTGAAAGAAAGATCCACTGCCGAATTCTGCCTTAAACTGTACTAATACTGTTGATCATGACATTATTTTAAGTTAAGCTAAGACGAGCTAGGGGCAGTTTAGTACATGTGTAAGTCATTTAAGTTCAATGCCAGTATCATATTTTTTAAAACTAGCAAACCAGTCGTATAATAAATAATGTACTAAGAAAACTACACAGTATCTACTATATACCAACCAGCTGTAAACACGGCTAAGACAGGGCTACCAGTCGTGGTGCTCTCATAGGTCATCGACCTGGTGAGCACCTTCCACTCGGGAGAGGCCAGGGCTACCAACACCGAGAAGAGCAGCGGACAGAGCTCGGTCAGCGCTAGGCAGACTCCTGCAACCGTCACGGCAGCCAGTACTGGGCATACCCACCCGGCTGACCTAGCCTCTAGGAGCGTGGTCACTGGGAGAGCTGCGTCGATGCTGTGTCTGCAATATGGATGTTTTTTTTTAAATCTTGTAAACTGGTCAGTTACATACATCGTTCATCATAAGGTTCGTTAACAAGCCTTTTTAAACGTTTAGTTGGATCAAAAGAAATGAGATCTTATTCCTTCATTTTGCACTGCATACTGGCCACTAATTTTATTTGAGTAAACTTCATTATTCGAAAAATTTGTCTTCTGTATTTAAATTATAACTTTATAATTTATATTTATTCAATAAAATACTTACGCTTTTAACATGTTGGTGTATAAAAAACATAGCCCCGCGAGAACAATCATTGGCATGAAAATACGAATGATTAAGACTTTCTTGAGTGAACCGCTTTCCTTAGGAGGTAAATTTACACTAAAGGCGTAAGATATTGGCGAACCAGCCGCAAAAATCTGAAACAATACAAAATCAAACATTATATCACTAGTAAGTAGGTTATTTCAATGTTCAAGAATTTATAAAAATATTTTTTCTTACCTCATAAATGGTGATTGGTATGGGCAAATTTATGTTCGCAATATCCAAATTCATAAGGCCGACAATGGCAAAGAATTGACTAAATATGGATAATAGAATCAGCAGCATAAATGTAAACATCATGCTTTCCTGAAACAACATTGGGAACATTAAAACTACATAGTTAACGCCATGCACGAGCTTAGTGCAATGGGAATCGGAAAAGCTAATTTAGAATTTACACCGAAATACTGAGTAAGTTGAAGTATGATTTCATTCCTACTCGTAATACTGTATGACCGCTATTAACTAGAATGCCCTATTTTATACTCTATGAAACAACAATCCAACACTTACTTCTAACCCACACATGAACATCGCGCATACAACCATCACAACAGTGACGCCCAACACATCTGGCCACGGCTCCCCCAGTGCTCTTGTCTCGTACCCAAACAGCCACCGCCTCGTCCTGCCAGCAGTCACGTGATCAGCTGTGGCACTCAGGATCCTGGCACAGATTGCCACAGCCACCAGATGCGACAAGAATGTCATCCACATAGCCATAAAGTCCGCAAATGAACGCAAATTGCGCTCGCGTCTGCCTCTCGACGTTTTTGGCGGTGGAAGTATTTCAGCCATCTTTTTTAAGTCCTTGCATGTGAATGCTGAAAAACAATTCAATATTTGCTGACAGCGTTTTTTTGTGTGTCGTACGTAGCAGACTCGTAGAAGGAATAATCGTAACGTCGTAGCACAATAATTTTCATATCGTAGCACGCGTAGAAATAATTTCTTTTTTTCGTATTCGCGTTCGTAGCATAGTTTCCGTAGCACCTGCTCGTAGCATTTGTAGCCCGTAGCAGAAAATTACGCAATTGTTTTATTTTATTTTCCCAATTTCATATTTCGGTACAGCGAAACGCGGGTTAGACTGACCTGCCTTTCATTTTCTACAGTATTATTTTGACCATGTAAGTGACGTTTAGCACGAGCATCGCCATGACGACATGCTTCGAAAGGCACGTATCTGGGTGGGAAAAACATCAATTTATTTCTTGGCTCAAAGTAAATAAATATGTGCCAGTTTACATATAGTTAAGCCGTTAGCCCGGCTAATATCGGTGGATATGGCAGAGCCTTTATGGCGGTTTGATAACATCTGGAAGCAAGCAGGTTAGTCGCTTGCCTTGCAAACACCCCTCCGCCAATCCGCACTGAGCGCGCGTGGTGGAGTAAGGCACAAACTAAACTTACCTCGTAGTTAAGGTAAGACCTTTGCCTAACAGTGGGATTAACTTACAGGCTATCTTTATTTTGCTTTATACTTACTGGCGACAGTGATGAAGGCAGCGAGCAGCAGCACAGCTGGCACAGCACAGTAGCTGGAGTTGGCAGCGGCCAGGGGTGCCAACAGTAGCGCTCCGATGGTCCACCGCGCCCCACACGCCTCGCCACCGCCGAGAGACGTCAGGGTCCCACTCATTTTGGCACAGGTCCGGTGCTCGCGATGCTCACTTGTCATGTTTATTGTTCTGAAAACAAAACATATTGTTATTTACACATGCTTTGTTTGCTTTGACTGTCCGGACGGTGACATTGAGTTACTTACAAAATATTTATGCATCACTTTCTTAGGTCTTTACATCTTTGTGTTACTCAAATAACGCTAACAACTAAAGTGGCACAAAACATTTCAAAGCCTTTGAAAAGAAAATGACGCTACTATTACTCAAAAGGGACGAGATTACTGTAATCAAGGCCTTCACAAAATGGTGTTATATTACGGGATTAAAGCAACTGAATTAGGAACTTCAGTAGCACTGTAATCCACAAGCTAAATACGTTTGAAAAATAGTTACTATAAGTACAATAGTTTTATTATTATACGTAAAGAGATTTCATGACTATTAATTTTGCTCTTATCCTAATCAATATCTAATGTGTTAAGTAGTTATTTACCTTTATTAACATAACAGTAATAAAATACGATTTTCCACTTACCATGGTTACAGAGAAAACCGATTGTTATATCACTTTGACTAGACTATTGATATTTCTTTTACTTTCACCATAGTATTAAATGAAACGCCGTCATAGTTTTCAAAGAGATGTGTTGTTTCTTTTTACTTTAGTCCCGAAATGCAGTGGGTTGTTAATTTTTTTGCGATCACCGGTAAATAAGGTCGTCTTTCCATGTTAATGCGACAAACTCGAGGAGTGTAGCGATATATCGACGTCCTTCTCGCCTGTTCTGATCGATACTGCTTGACTCTACATGGGGTGACCACTTTCGATAGGAAATTGGGCGGGAAAGCTATTGGAATAAAAATCTTAAAGGAGGATAAAAATCTTGGTGGCAATCACGGACGAGTAAAAAAAGTAAGGACTCCGCGTCACCTACATATAAAGTGAAGCACCCAAAGTAAGCCAGGATACGTATAAATACGAAGCTACACGCACACACACACGCAAAAGTAAGCCGATATTTTTTTACTCGTCCGTGGTGGCAATACACATATTAATAACCTTAATTAAAGTTTAATTAATAACATAATCTGTTAATACATTACCTATCGTTGGTGAAGATGAAGTCTGAATTAAGAAGAAGATTTGGAAAAACTCATTAACTGTCTTACCACATTTTGATTGATTGTATTATAAGTACCTGTATTATATTACAAGTATTATTGTGTTCACCCTACAAACATTTAATAGTACGGCTTCTCATATTAAACGGTATGCTTGACCGGTAACACCTCGCTTCGCCTTTTATCAGAGAACTTAAATGTATACGCTACATTTATGTACCTAAAAGTACTAACGTAAATAAGTACCAATCAAACACTTAAATCATATTATATCCCAACTCAAAAATAAGAGAACTTATCCATCTGTAGGCTGATGGTAGCTGGCTACTATTACAACAAACGCAGCACAGAATCATTTAAAATATTTTGCCTTTTCACGGTAAATTGAAATTCAACTGTCAAGGGACATGGGTTAAAATGTAACCAGGAATGAAAATTTCCAATTTAATCAACGAAATTAATCAGCGTGAGGATGTGAATACGGGCCCATAGTCAGTGCTGAGCATCTTATGACGTTATGTCAGACCCGGTATGACTGCATAAGTATGGGTTTCAAGATTTCATCCAATTATGATCTGACTCAATGCTCTTCTTTGCAGTTCGCGGAAGAGTTACTCGCTGTGTCATTTACGTGCAGACAGACAAACAAACTAATTGACGCAAAGCCAGGCTTAATACGGAAACCGTGCTCTGGAAATTTCTAGTACAAGTTTATTAATATTCAAATTAGAGCTGGATACATGGATACATTCCTCTTAAACTTACAAATACATGTAAGTTTAAGAGGAATTAAACTTACATATATTTGCAGGTATGTTTCTAATATTTTGGATTCGGTTAAAAACTTCGGTTAACTCGTGTTAACTCATAATGTGTAGCGAGTTAGGGAGTAGGTGAACATTTAGAAGTAGTATTTCTTTTATAACCCAGTCAACCACACTTGTTTAATTATAGCGCCTTAACTTCTCTGCTTGGTAAAACCAGGGGGGCAGATAAAATAAAAGTAGGTAAAGTATGTCATTCGATAGAGTTCTATTATCCATATCAATTATCTATGTAAGTCAAAGGTTCCCAAACTTATTTCGTCTAGCACCTACTTTGATAATCAGTTTTTTCGTAGCGCCCCTAATTTTTTCACATTAAAAACTACAGTAGCATTCAGTAACGCCTGGAGTTTCTTCGCGAGCGCGCAAAAGTTTTGTTTACATTGCACTTCTAGCCAAGAGCATGATAAAAGTTGATGCGAGACCAAAGCGAGCGCGCTAAATTGTTGCTTGCGAAACCAAGAACATGATAAACGTAGATGCTCACGCGAAGCGAGCGCACATTAAGTTTGTTTACGATGTTAAACCAAAACCATGATAAAAGTTGATGCGAGAGCTCGCAAAAGTATTGTTGACGATGCTTACTTACAAAGAGCATGATTAAAGTTGCAGCGCGAGCGAAGCGAGCGCGCAAAAATGTTGTTGACACGCTTTCAAACCAAGAATATGACAATCGTTGATCCTTGAGCGAAGCGAGCGATTAACATTTGTTTATCAAACCAAGAGTATTATAAGCGAAGCGTAACAATATTGTTTAGGGCACTTTATTGTAATAAGTGTTGTGGGCCCCGCACCTACAACGATGATCCGCGCCCGTTTTAGAGGTGGAAACCTAACTTGCGACACTTAAAACATAAATATTTATAACAGTTTACTATAAGGTAAACCAATAGAGTTGTGAACGCATTTAAATTTAAATATGTTACATATAATTTATACAATTTATCCAATATAAAATGATATAAAAATGATTTAAGTAGTACTTAGACAAATTGTAAAACAGTTGTTTAGTCTTGTGATGAAAAAACAAAGAAATGGATGCTGTGGAGGATTTAAACTTCAGTCAGTTTTTAAATATGAAAAAACTGAAGTTCATATTACCACCGCCCTTTAAATCACATGAAAACCTCCCTCCATGAAAGCCCCTATAGGCCTCCAGCGCTCACACGGGGGCGTTATTGCCCACTTTGGAAACCACTGACTAGGTAGGTTTGGTTGGTATCTTTGGCAGGGGTTTGAGCCTTGCCAAAAAAGTATTTTTTGATTGTATTGGTTAAGGATTATAGGTGATGTATATGTCGTTTATTTAATTATACTGGTCACCTTACCATAGCGCAAAATTAGACATAGCTCTATAATCTGAGCATTTAGTAGCGTGTAAGAGCCGTAGTTCTTCTTACGCCACATAGTTGCAGTAACAGAACAGGAACCGACCCAGTTAGTACAAACTTCGTGGCGTGGGAGAAGTTTTGAATTTCACGTGTACGGGAACTAACAAGATTGATGAGTGGGTATAATGCAACATGTATGTTTTAAATTAATATCGTTTCGCCGGCTTGGAAAATTGTATGCGTGTATTTGGATTTGGCCAAAGCTGGTTTGAAACTGAGGAAGATTTTATCTAGCTGAGATTTTTACCTAAATTCGGCAAGAAAAGAGCGACTCACCCATCTTGTAGATGTAGAGGTTCATCCATTCCCATTGAGTTACTAAGATACAGTATAGAAGAGACGTAAGAAACTCATACATCACTATTAATACGGGTTCTACTATGAATGGTTTTGTTGCATTCAAGTGAGTATTGTTTGATACTTTTTACATAACTTTTAAAGTCGTGCAAAGGTAATTAATACAATAAATAATAAGCAAAATGTCTGCCTTAGACGAGAGATGCAGCTTTGTTCTCCATAGAACGCAAAATAATAGAGAAGCAGTGTTTATTTAAATTAGTAATTTAAACCGCATTGACCGAACGTTTCATACACTTAATTACTCCGGCGCCAAAGGATGTAAACGTTTGTTAGAAATTGATGACTAGTACGCCAGACTGCTGAATTGCAATTTCGATGTTTTTGGACATAACAATAAATTAATACTCAGGTGAACATAGTAATCTTATTTTTACGTATTGAAAGTATTCTTGTAGGTGTAATTATGTTTATGGTGTGCAATAAAGTATTATTATTATTATTATTATTATTCCAAGTCATATTATAGATCCTGTTATATATAGGTACCTGCTTAAAAATGTCAGACAGCTTTTAGGATCTATCAGGATTATTTGGGAAGTCTATGGAAGAATTTTAAGCATAGTATAGGAACTAACTTTGTAATAAGAAAAGTACATTATATTTTTCGATATATTATATTCCTGTATATGATAACCTTGCTGTGTGTATAGTTTTCTATGCCAAATAACTTTTCTGAAACAAATAGACGTCCGTGAGAAAACTTTCGTCACTACTAGTCATTTTTGGATATATCCAAATTCTAATTAACTAATCCTGTTCAAATCTTAATTCACTATCCACTCAGCTACATCTACATGACCTCATACCCTCTGTCGTCTTTTCCAGGGAAGAAAGCGCGTGGGCGCGTTCCCATATAAATGGATGGGATGACTGTCTATCCAGGCATTATTCATTAAAGCCTGGAGCCAACTCGACGTGGGCAGTGCTGATTAACTGGAGTTCTAGACTAAAGTGCAACAGTCAATTGTTTTCATAAAAAAAGTGAAAATGAAAATCCAAAGCGCATGTTTACTTGTTGCGATCGTGTTTTGTTTTGTTGTTATCTGTGAAGCTTACCCCTTTCGAGCTGGAAATATAGACTATGTAAGTGCACCTTTTTAAAATAATTACTATCACAGGAAATCAATCATCCATGGCATGTCCAATGGTCATGTCTAGTATTATCTAATTACGCTAACAAGTCCATTAACCAGATGGAGCTTTTAAATAATTATTAACTAATTGTACCAATGTAGCAAAATTGGTTCGCTTGTTAACCTTAAATTTAATTGCAATGAATATAATATGCCATAACTTTATCGATATCTTAAGAGGCAAATAGGTCTATATCTTCGTTGCCTTTTTTGAGGTTTCGGTTACTTTCGAGGTTGTTTACTATGCTATGCTACCTGAGTGCAGCCATTCTTAATCGCTAGTTATCTTACATGCAACTATGTTTATTATTACGAACTAACTACTATCGAATCTACTACAGTTTGTGATATTATATGCAATGCCTTAGTGGTAACAACTTAAATTTTAAGTGAGTAAGAAAATTTATGTTAACACTTAGTGTGCATAACAAAGAATTAATTTAAATTTAATTGAATTGAACTATGAAAATGTGAATAATAGTTAAAAATACTTCAAATTATTTAACGAAACTTTTTACCAAAAACAAAAAAAAATGAGAGTTTTAGGGTATATTTAATAATCGTAAAGGATGATTATCTAGAAGGAATAATTCAAATATAATATAGAACGTAATTTTGTATGAAGTATGTGGCAGATAACAACGCCTTTCGAAACGTACAAGGACTTTGTAAAACTGGCCCGATCTAAATCAAGATACGATAAAATACTGAAGCAGGAAGAGCTATTAAGAGTTTTTTTGTGAAAAAAAACAGAATAATATTTTTTTAGCACTCTTAAAAGTTTTAAGGCATCCATTCAAAGATGAAAATCTTTTGTCACCAGCTCGAGGCTCTCCGTCGGATGCAGCAGGTGCCCCAATGGCACTGCATGCGGTACCGACGCCTGCAACTCCACGGCCATTGCAGTCGATGGCTGCTACTCCGCAGGACTTGATACCCTCGCCATTTATGAAGTCCATGGGTTACAAGACGATCGCGCGGTAATAGTCTATGGAACATCTAGACGGATAGTGTTAAGTTCTCTTGGAACACAGGAGAGATGTTTCTTCTTGATTCGTTTTGGGACTTTTAGTGTAGGTAGTTATCTAGGCCACTTGGCCTTTGTGGTGTTTTTAATGGTGATTTGTATGCCCCATAAATATGTATACTAATGTTTTTACTGTTCTGAGGTTCGTACTCTTAAAAAATAAGTGTTTAGGTATATCAATTTTTCAAGATAAGACTTTCCATTGACGAATTATTAAGTTTGTCTAATGATAACTTATAGCATCTATAGGCTTTTATTGTACCTGATTCGTAGTTTTCAGAGATCAGTCGAGGGCTATTCTTACGCATTACAATATTCACAGCACTTGGAAGAAATACTTACTTACATAAATTACTTTGGGGACCAAGTCCTCAAAATATCATCAAATAACTAACTAATATCATCTTTACTCTAAGTAGATAAGTATTCCGATTTTTGAATAAGACTTTATTTTAAATATATTTTAATAGTTTACTGAAGTCTAAGTAAGCGTCAGATCGTCAAACGAACATAGAACATGGCATTAGATACAGTTACTCATATCATAAAATGGAAACGATAGAATTTGTAAGTACTTATAAAAGTCATTATCAGAGTTAAGAATTTTCTAGTGTTAAATAATTTATGATAAGTGTATTAACAACTGCTTATTTATTAAACTCTTATTACGCACATCAGTTTTGCTTTTATTTATTCGTTTTTATGTATATTAACAGCGATGTTAAACTGGTTCAACGTTTCTCCCTGTTACCGATAGTTTCATGTTTTTATATACTTATATTATAAAGAGGAAAGATTTAATTTTTTGTTTGTTTGATTTTGCTCCGAAAGTACTAAAAAGGATTTAAAAAATCTTTCACCATTAGAGTGATGAACATTGGCTACATAACATTTTTAAAAAAGTTAAGGATCCGTATTCAAAGCTCAATAATGTAACCGAAGGTGTGTAAGGAACATCTTTATACTGCGAACGCGGTCTAAACTGTTTAATAAACAGTAAAATGATGTTCTACAGTTTTATAGATGACACAAATGTCGACTATAAAGTCCGCGATACCATATGTCACTTTTACAGTTTTGTCACAATAACCCATTTTTAAGTTAAATATGCAATATTAGTGCCGGTACAAAGCCACAGATGTCGTATCACGGTATTTATCCTTATCCAAATAATTTATGTCGTATTCAAGTCTATATCAGTACCTTTTTGAATTATTCAAATCGGACATACTATTGCAAATAGGCACGCGTTTTGAATCATTTTAGGCCGCAGGGGACCGCTATCCCAAATATGTGTATGTAATATTAACATCAAATGTGACCAATTGAAGAATACATCGATTATTAAGATAAATAATTACAAGTACCGTCGTGTGAACTTCATTACAATAACGCAAGGGATTACAAAATAGTGCACCAATTTGCGAGCGGTCTCCAGCTAAATTGCTGCTTATCTCCACAGCATTAAAGGTCAAAATAACAGTGTTGATGAGGAAGATAGTGCTCTTGCATCAGACGTAACCGTTGGTTTCCTGCGCAAAGTGGGCCGCTTCCAGAGAAGACTGGTCAATGGTTACGATCGCGGCCGCGGACACCGCGTCGTGTGTTATTTCACAACTTGACCCAAGTGCGATCTCTGCGGTTAGACACGCGCAATGAAGTGATAGGTTGACTTTGCTACTTTGACTGTGATGATTGTAAAAGACAATGAAAGCGGAGATGGTATCTACGTTGTACGTATTAGAAATGTTAAGAGATGCAGCTTTGTGTGTAATTAGTTTGTATATTTTATTTCCAATTCCTTCACTTGCCGAGGATGACGTCAAGCTAAACACTGCGGTATCTTATGCAGTTGTGATAAGGGCTAGTTTGCAACAAAAGTGGATAACCTGATGTGCTGTCGACTGAACATACATACTGAGTATCATATGGTACCATGCAGTATTTAAATACCAAAAGCGCGCTCAGCTTCTATATCTATTTTTTTCATTTAGAACCTAAGATTCTTAACTCCGCTATTCTCGTAGGGCCCTTGTCGCATTTCTTCCGCGGCACCAACGTCTTCAACTTTGATAACATCTGTATCAGGCTCAATAGGACGGAGTTGAATAACTTCATTCGGGTTGCGCCTTCGTCTGTCCATCCAGATGTTGTTTGCAAAACGAATCGTAAAGTAAAATATCAACTCCACGAAACTTAGAACACTTGCCCCAACAAAGAGTCCCGTCGTACCTCCAATTGACACTGAAATAAATATAATTTTAAATAAATCTGTACTGGCGATTGCTTTAAAATTAATTAAGGTCTTTGTAAAGATGTATGCTTACCGACTAAATCCAATCGACTTCGCACAACGTTTCTTTTAAATCTTTCAGTTGGTAAATATGCTAAGGCCAGCTCTACATCTGCTTTTTTTTTACCTTTGCCTCTTACGTGCCTGAAACATTTTAGGTCAAAGATCTTACTAGTAAGAGAGCCTATATTAGCAAGTTATACAGGATGTTGTTTCAGTCAGCGACGAGCGACCAGGGGTGGCTGTATAAACGATACTGATACCTTATATATGTATGCCTGCCTGTTATATATATATATTTTAATGAAAATAAATATATCTTAAACTACCAACACCAGCGGGTGAAGTCTGATGCAACATTTTTGACATTTCGCGTAGACATTTTCAATTTTATGATTTTCTAATTCATAAAATATTATTTTAACTTACGTAGCTTGTATGTTTAATAAATCTTAATAAATATTTGTAATTTTTAAGCTTCATTCGAAAATTCTTCTCGATCAATAAATACACGAAAACACTAATTTTGTTACGGCATTTTTCGAGCGCCACCTGGTGGTTTTACAGGGAACTATGTCGAGACTTCCGACACAGGTCGCCTCTTCGTAGCTTACTAGCTACGGCGTAATATTTCGTAGATAGGCGCGAACTACGCGCGAGGGTGCGAGTCCCCTTTCGTTTTGAGTTTTTTTAGAATGATGTAAAGAGATTTTCTTTTATGAAACTTGCAAATAATTTTAAGAAAATATTTTGTTTAGTATAAGCATAACTCATATTATTTATTTTATTTCTGTTTAATGGTATTAGGTTAAGAATGTATGGAAACTGTTTCTGAAATAAATGATTTCAATTCAAAAAAATCAATTCAATTATCATCCCCGAGTTGGATGTCACTGACCAAAACATCACCCTATATTATTATCAATAACAATATTAGATTTCCAAATATATATTTTTTCCATCTAAGGTTGTCTTCTTACGTGACGGCATCTTTTATGACAGTGATCTCTGTCTCGTTGCACGAAGGTAGACAGTCGCAGGCCAGCCCCGGCCGACTGGCCCAGGGAGGCTTCAGCGTGGTCAAATGGCTCACCAGGTTATGCAGACACGCCACACCACTGAGATTACAATGGTCTGCTTCAGCTAAAACATAAAGAGAATACTGTAGTGTAGTGGTAGGTAGTACTGCACTGACCAACTTGATGCATATCCGGATGGCTGGTGCGTTTCCTCAATGTTTACAAGTGGGTCAACTAATTTACGCTTGTAGGTCGCAGGTAGTAAGGCATAATTCGGTGCACGCGTAAAGCGCGTGTAGAAGGTACCAAGTAGTGTAGAGTTCTTTGTTGTCCTAATAGTACAAAAGAAAAGTCAACTTTTTTTGACATATCATATTGCGTTTATAAATAACATAATCATATAGGAAATACCTATCTTACTTTATATTTGCAAGCACCTATCGGCTTGCTATTAGTAAAAGCTAAAAAAAAACGTAGTCAGTGGGATGCAAGCAGAATCGGAGTCGGAAGTAGAGTAAACCTTCACTTTAGTTGAAAGTGGGGTATACATCCAATTTTGATTCTGCTTGCGTCCCTCTACAGTACTATTATATTTTCTGTGCCTCTACATAGTCAAGTCTGACTGACCGACCCATAAACAGATCCCTATCTGTTTGGCACCTCGCCTTTTACATGAAAATAGAAGGTAGTTTAATAATTACTATACATATAATAATTATCATATAGGTAGGCACGTACTAGTATCCAGCATAAAGTGGTCGTTACACTGGCAGGTCTGCAACTGTGCTCGCTTGCGGCAGAGCACCGTGCAGGCGCTATACGAGTAGAACGGGTACAGGCCCTGCTCGTTCTCGGTCTGGAATTGGCAAGCTCGCTGCTTGGGTGTCGTGTCAACCACTAGTGGATCGTTCTCGATGTTCCGCACGGTCACAAGGCGGCTAAAACATGCAACTTACAAGTCAACTCGTTGTCATACAACCTGTCTCTATAATTGCAATGATACGTAAAAAAATCTCCAAGCTTGTACATCGCTAATTATTCTTCACAGATACAGAACATTTCTTTACAAAGGTCCTCTCACGTGACGTTCTGGCAAAGTCGATAGTTTAGATTTATTTAAATATATTATATTTTAAGCACACAAGCAGATACTGTAGTGTACAGTACATACCGGTAAGTGTGGCCAAGTTGAACTTTTAGAGTTGACGACTGAAGAGTCGTGATACTAGGGACTTCTTCTTTGCCTATAGTGTACACCTAAAAATAACTAACGTGCTTATTAAACAGAATAAAAAATATTCCTCGTAAGCCGCTACCTAATATATTAAGGTAAGATATAGATAGATTACTTATTATGCAATGTATGTGCAATTTCGTCCGCGCGTTTTGAGTTTCTTCCCTCTCCTTCCGTCGCAGCATCATGTTTTATAGCCTTAAGTCTTCCTCGATAAATAAGCTATCCAACACAAAACTATTTTTTTAAATAGGTTCATTAGTTCCTGAGATTAGCGCGTTCAAACAAACAAACTCTTATAAAATTAGTATAGATAGAATGAGAGAACTCTAGACAGTATAATCATTCAGGCAGGTAAATAAGCAATGGTTACCTTTGGTTTCCGTTTGCATGTTAAACTATCAATCGAGATTGATTTCTATGAGCTATGGTATGAGCAAAAACTAATGAAACTACTTTTTAAAACTCCTTCCTAAATTTTATTCTACTCGTACTTCAGAGAGCTTAAATATTTTAGTTTTTTATAAGATCGCTATTAAACTAGACGTTTTTAATAAGTACACTTCATCAACAAGCAATCAACATACAATCGTCTTGTTATTTATGAACATTGACCATGTGAGATGTTTTATTAATGACAGTTAGTGAATGCAATTTAATTGATTTACAATTAACTTACCGTAGACTGCGCTAGCAGTTGGAATTTGATCACTCCTCGTTTATGCATCATATTGCTAACCATTGGCAATGGTTTCGGGTTTCTGCAAATTCAAAATATCTGGGAAGATCTTATTATTCTTTAAATTAACTTATTTATTTCCGCGCTAAACTTAATAAACTTACTTGACTTGAACAGAGTTTAAGATAAAGCAAGGACCCATATCAGTGTCAATAGGAAGAAAGTATTCACAACATTCGAACGATTTGTCATTATAAGAGCAGTTCTTTATAAATTGAGAGCATCCACTGCGGATCATTTTCGCGAAGTAGCTGTAATTAGTGACGGGGCACAGAGGGTCTGGGTCATGAGACATGTAGCAGATTTCAACTAGGCTGTAACTGACGCCGCGGAAGAATGCTATGTCTTTCAGAGCGTCTTCGAGATCTAAGAGGTGATCTGGAGGCCAGATTCTGAAATAAAAATCATCTTTAAATAAGAAAGTGTCAGTGATTAAATTGTGATTTGCAAAGTTTGTAAATAGAATTGATGATTGGAATCAGGCATTACTTTGCGGATTTATATGTATGTATATCTCGTTTGTCTTGTCATTTTTCTTATTATAATAATAGATTTTTAATGGTCTGAATAATTGTTTCTTAAATTTTAATAATATGTTATAAAAAATGCATGCTGGTTTCTGGTGAATTGTGCGTACTTTAACTGTCTCTGTATGTACCATAACATAATACAAGCAATTTACAATAAATAATATAAATCTGAAAAAAACATTTATTTAACAGAAAAGAACAATAACATATGGGACTGACGTACTCTGTGTAAAAGTCCCTAAATAAAATAAAGAAAATAAAAAAAACAATAACATTGCATTAATCTCCACCGCGTTGAGTATTATCAGTGTAGGTAAATGCCCCCTCTAAATACTCACGCAGTAGGTACATATACAGTCTTTGTCAGTACCTAACCAACACCGACGTGCAAAACACATCGTAACACAAACAGACGGAAATGAAAATAGACTCACGTGTCAGCGACCTCGTAGATTTTC
This sequence comes from Pyrausta purpuralis, assembly GCA_963924145.1. Lineage (NCBI taxonomy): Eukaryota > Metazoa > Arthropoda > Insecta > Lepidoptera > Crambidae > Pyrausta > Pyrausta purpuralis. Next base: position 14,407,266 of record OZ001651.1, on the reverse strand, counting down.
TCGTCATTAGCAAACTCACAAATAGCAACAGTTGGCATTTCTGTATTCCATTCAGTGTACGTGGTTTCTACGCCGAAACTGATGGGATTTACTACGGAGGCGTCCCAAGCTGCGATGATGAGGACTGCTGACCCGTACCATGATAATATCACGAGTACTAACCAAACTAATCTGATAGAAAAAGATCAAAAAATCAGGAGACATGTTGTGTACAATATAGAAAAATAGGTCCTCTATATCGAACCGACCGGGAATCGAACCCTGGACCTCGGAGCGGCGACGCCTTGAAACCAGCGTGCTTAGAGCCACTACACCACGGAGGTCATCATGGTCATGTCATGTCAACGAACGAACGTCAAAACTGATTGAAATTATATTACTGTTACGATAACGATACGTTACCTACAAAGTGCTTAATAAATTCAATACTTAGGATACGAAACAAGAAGTAATAATTACCTTTCTATCCAGTGTTTAGAATCGTCGGCAATAAAATGAATTCCGGCAAAGGTGCAATTTGAACAGTAATCTTTAATTAGTGTTCTACAAGTTCGAGGCATATCTTGGCCTTTAGTTAACAAGCTCATTACGGTAGCGAAATTACTGACAAATTCTTAATACTCTTCTGGAGGACAATTCTCGTGCAATTCGTTTACGAAAAAAGTTCACCGATAGAATTTTCTTTGTCGAAGAACAAATAGTTTTTGATTTCTTAGGGTCACGATTTCTATGTATTTAGATTATGTTCGTGCGATAGTTTTTTTTACATGATTTTTAAGGTGAAATGGTTAAACTCACAATTTAATTACCACAAGAAAAAAAATCGATTGCCACGAGAATTGGCCTCCTGTTCATGACTAAATAGGATATCGCAGCCTTGCTTGTATTGTTCATAAAATTGTTTTAATTTGTGTATGTTGTGCAAATGTTGTGAATATTTGATGCGATAATAATAAATAATTGTGCAATGTCATGATTATGCAGCTCCGAATGCCAAACGTTGAAGGTTACGTGATTCAAAGCAATACATAGAATTTTAGATTATAGTTTTTTATTGTTTATTTTGAAACATTTCCAATAATGGGCAGCTATGCCAAAACATCAAGATAAAAAACAGTATTTACACTTTACAGAGAGTACTGAGTATTACAATTAATTAACGATACTTAATTAATATTGCACATCAAATAATTAATACATTCCGTTATTTGATTTGTTACTTGTACTTATTCTCAATCTCTAAAACGCTTCTCAAATCAAACGCTCTCAATAGATATATAACATATATGATATAACATAACTCAGGATCCGAGAGCGTGTAAAAATCCTGTCTGCTTGTATCGTGTACATGCACAAAATATCTATATTTTGTGGTATACAGTGTGAGTCTTCATAAAAGACTGAAAATGTAAATTTTTACTATATTTTTCATGGATTAAAATTTTATGAGGATATCTGATCACCTCCGATAATAATTAAGATTAATTCTTTGTTATAAATTAATTAGTGCACGAAGGTCGCAGTAAGGATTAAAACTTAAAAAACAAAACATAAAAAATAGTGCAATTTAAAATTTAAAAATATGTTTTCCGTCGATGAAATTAAGCATATAATGCCATATTTCAATATTTGCACTTTATGAAGACTTACTCTGTATTATATCTGTTGGCATAATGGTCATAACGTTATATTAACATAGAGGCACTCTAGTAAAATTGATTCATTATTTACATTCACAGCTTCAGAGACGCGTGTCAAAACCAATTATAGTAATCTAGGCAGCTATTACAGTAGGTCTTAACATTTCATTATCTATAAATGCTGCAACAAATCAGGGTTAGCAAATAAAGAAGGATCGAAAAAACTTTTATGATTCAGATTTTGGTGAGGTAGCGGACGATTCTGCAAATGCCTTGATATGGGGTGGTATCGAGGGTTCCTCGGTAGAAGTCCAGCGTGTGTCAGAATATTGTAGATTTCCCGACGGGAAACGTCATCTGCTTCTCTTTGGTATACCTAGAATTAGAGAATGTATCCTGTAATGTACACTGAAGTAACTGGTACCTATTTATTTTTTTGTACACAATCGCGGATCGTTCAAGTCACAAAAGCGGAGTTACACATATGAGCTCCTTGTACGGAAACGACCATTGAACACATTCATTTATTTCACTTTAGACATTCTCCATTTAAGAAGACTCAGTGGTCTAGTTTGGGTAAACAGCTTTAGGTCTATTTATGTCATGTACAACATTCGTTGACAAATCGTTTCTACTGAACCAATTGGGTTTGTGAACCAGCAAAACATAAGATAAATGGTTTGATTTAATCTTTGTGGTCCTTTGAGTGCTTGGAATTTGAAAAGTACATTTTATCATCGATGAATTCTCACACATAAAGGTACGTTAGTACACGTTTGAAAGTGTAAGTGATTTCTGAATGCTCACTTAACGATGGAATGTTTTATGAAATTCTTGCAACAGTCTGGGCACACGAAGATGTGGCCTTGGGTTTTTTAGTAGGTAGCATGAATGGTAATGATAGAGCAACACCTATCATTACTCTTGAATTTACTTTAAGTAGCACGCGGCGTTTTGACAACAATCTATTTTACGAGTCGACGAAAGGTTTGTGTTAAAGATTTAGTTATATAAGTAGGTTTGTATGATATTTTGTTTTCGGATCGAGTCGAAATATAGTTTTTACTCATTCTTACCTATAATCTTTAACAAATTAAATTGCTTAGGTAGTAACCTAGTGATGTGCCGAGTCGTCGTTTTGGTGGATCGAGTTGACTCGAGTCAGTTTATACGGTATTCGAATCATGAATCGATTCCCTCGACTCGAATTCTATGTTTGGTATTCGAATACTGATTCGAGTCCGGCTGGACTCGAGTCAGTATTTCAATTCCGGCTGGACTCGAATCAACCCTCATTACCGAGTCCTTTCTTCCTAATGTTGCGGTTGGCATCGACCTCAAAAGAAACATTGCTCATATCCGATTATGAAGAAACCCACGCTTTATGATTTTAAATATTTATGTATCTAAGTTATTATTTATCCCTTTTCAGTTATTTCGTTTGTGTTCAAAACAAAACTCGTATACTAGACTCGAGTTAGTTGGACTCGCATAAATAGAATTGAGTTAGCAAGTACGAATCGATTCTTCCTGACTCGAGTACCGGAATCGAGTCCGGTGTACTCGAATCAAAATAAATTGGTATTCGAGTTAGCGATTCCAAAGCAGGAATCGAGTCTGACTCGAGTCAAACCGTACTCGGCACATCGCTAGTAACTACGAGTAAATCAAGATAAAATTTACTTGTTTCTGAAAATTGAGTACATAATGTTATGATTGCTGATAGACTGGACTGCATTTATGTGAGCCGTTCTTGTACCATTTTGGGGAGAGTGGTGGTGAACTGGCCGTTATAAACTGATATTTCCATTTTATTTTTTAGTTATTTATGATCCATCTCAACTGTATTCACTAACATAGTTTATAAGTTTTACTTACAAAAAATGACACTGTTACTTATGAGAAATAAATAATTCATTAATTCATAATATTTTATTACGATTTGAAGTATAAGTTGGTTATTTTGTCAGAAAATATCAGCATCCGATAGTTAACCCTATAAAATGTGGCTTAACTGAATTTAACGTACATAATATTGGTTTTCAGCTTTTGACAGATTCTACAGTAAAGGTTTAAAGTTGTTTTTTTTGCATCTTACCAGTTGTTCACCCTTATGCAGCAGGCTAGTAAGGGGCAGGATGTGTTGCAGGTGTGGGTTGTGAAGCGCGCGGCTCCTTAAATGCGGGGGTAGTTGCTCCTCCTGCTGCCGCACCGCAACCACCGCGGGATGCGGGGGGTAGCACCACGCGAGCGATATTGTCGACAGCAGCAACAAAACTACCCTCATCTTCGTTCGTCTCTGAAGAGTTAGTTATAAACGTATTAATGTAAAACGAACTGTAACATAAATAAGGACTAATGTAGACCTCCAGGTCGTCGAGTCGACCGCAAAAACGAGAAGTTTCTGACGAAGATATGGGTAACTAATAACAAAAAACATGAAATAAAAATAAAAAACACAGCCTTTAAGCTTAGTAACCCAACAGCAACAGTACTACCCGAAATAGAAGACGAATCCGTTATTTAATATTTTCCGCTTTACTAGCTCGCAACGTTCGTTCGCCGAAATATTGTATGTAAATTCAGCGCAGCCTATGGGTATCGTAATGTGATATGAATTTGGAAGACGAGCTCGTAATATGTCCGCGGCAGTATGAGCGAGGTTACACCAAAGAGGTCATAATTGGAAAATCGAGATGGCTACGCGTCGCCCCGAAAAGGAAAGAAGAAAAAAATTTGTAAATTATACACACTTAGTGATTTGGCTGTATGACACGGCGGGACACCATATTTCATTGGCTTTTTTTTTCGTGGATTTTTTTTAAAGGTAAACTGCCATTGTTTTGAAAATATGTAAATAGAGTGTAACCTAACATATTTTTTAATTAATCTAATTAACAAAATGAATGTTTTCTTCATTTGTGAATGTCTCTCATTAATAATGGTAAGCAAAGGATAAAGAAAATTATTACGTTAAATCATTTTGATATGTTGAAGCCAAGCCATTTGGAAAAAGGATGGACAGGCAGTTTCTTTTAGATTATAATACTTACGAAACTTAATCGTATTTACTTTAAATGGTAACTTGAGATTTAATACAGCGCATTGCGTGCGTTCAAGTGCAAATTAGTATGAATTTAGAAGATAATCCCATAAATTGCATCGCAAAGAGAAGCGAAAACCAGACCATTTTCCACGGGAATAATGTTGAAGACAACATTACTTCGCTTCTAGTGCCAGCTTAAATCCCTCGCTACACTTAAGGTTTTCTATTACCTACCTCGCTATCGCTCGAGAGTAAAAAAAGTACCTCCCACGCTTCGCTTGGGAGTCAAAATGATATCTTTTCGTTTTTCTCATGACAACATGCCCGTGCCGTAAGTAATTACTTCAGTGAACAATCTACTTCAAAGCTTTTTTGTTAACTTTTTTGAAGGCGGTGTAATTATTTTCTGCTAATCAATAAAAAAGATCAAGTACACTAATCTAAGAAAAGACATCAACGACATATTCTCATAGTTCAGGGTACATTTCACATATTCACATACATTCACATCACGTAAGAAAACTGTTAATTCAAAAATAACATAAATATCCCATTAATGGCAGACTATTAAAGTTGCTATTGTACGAGTACTACTAAAATATTATTCAAGAATTAACATATTCAAATCAGTGACATACTTAACTTGCATATCAAGCCAGACGCCGAACGATTATTTGGTAATTGTCTCATTGTTTATTTAGCAGCTACAGTCTGTCACACTTAAAGGTCTCATAATAATCTATAACGGTCTACAAGAAAGATGCGTTAATAAATATTTAAGTATATAAGGTAACTTTTAAACTTCTTCACGATATCAATCTCAGAAATAATGTTTTAGTATAAGTTGTTCTTATTACCCACCTCTTTAAATCAGGTTATTCTCAGGCAATCGGTGTTCTTAGTCCGAGTCTAAACTAGGTTTATCTACGTTACATAAAATAGCAAGAAGCCTGCGGTTTAGGTTCTCAAACAAGTTCGATAAATAATCAGATCAGACGTATTATTTAATCACGAACTCGATGTAGAGCAAGTGTTTGACACACATTTATCTATCAGATATGACAACATCGTAACTATTAAATCTAGTTAGCCGTAATTACCATTAAAATATTACACAAACATTTTCATAGTATAAAAGCTTTCGATGTACGTATCCATCTTATGTGAAAGAAGAGTTAATTTTATTTACTTAATAAAAAAAATAGTTACGTTAATTTTTAGGTAGTTATACTACGTGAATAGATAATACCTTTAGCTCCCGGAAATCAAGAAATGTAATTACTTTTCACCAGAATACGTGGTAAAGTCCGAAAGGATGTGGTTTTCTAATTCACCTTGGTACAACAGGCACCGAAACCATATTTGGCGATTTTAAATACTCACAATGTGATCTTCAATAAATATTGCGTAGATGGGTAAATAAATTCCTTGTGATAAATATTTTGTTGCACTGTACTTATTACAGTGAAAGTAGAACAATTGGCGGACTTATTGCCGTAAGGTCTCTACCAGTCAACCACTTGGTAATGCAGAGATATTAATCAGTGGCGAAATATAAATAAAAAGTCAGAACAGTGGTACGATAAAAGAAACAATGCACTAACATAAACATGAATACTTATAGTACACAAATAAATTATAGAATACATATACCTAATAAATACAAAATTATAAATGAGTAAGTTAATCATATTGACGTCATCCAAAATGACACAGGTAAAAGAAAAGAGTGGATAATTCTGAAGTGAGCCAAGGTTTTAGATAGTGGATGCGGAGAGACATTTTGAAAGTAAATTTGTTCGGGGATAATCTGATTTCATTGGGGAGAGAATACGAAATTCGAATCGTAGAGATGGTGAAAGAGCCCGACGTAAAGCCGGACTTGTAAAGAGGTGTGTGAAGGAGTGAGATTATGGAATTATATCTGAATTCTAATTCTAAAGATTAACAAGTTATCGCAAGGATTTGGACTGGTTAACACCCACGTTTGTCGTATCTTTTAAACAGAACAGGGATGATCGCGTTTAAAGATACTCATGATCACCGCAAATTGAGATGATTGTATCTTTACTACGGGATGATGAAGCATTGACCTATTTACTTATCTTGCATTGAAGTGTCCTTTGGGGACAATCATTATTCCTTTTATTCCAAAAAATATAGTACGGCGGGACTACTTTTCATAATAAAGTATGAATTAAGTTTATCAAAATGCTCTTATTGTTGTAGCATCGGACAGATAAACAATGATGGAAGTTTCCGTCAATAAAGTTATGTAAAAGTTGTGTAACAGTCTCGATGCTATGTTTGAACGCATTTATCATGGCGTTAGTCACTTGATCAGTCAAGGTCTTTAATTCTTGAGTTTGAACTTTAATTTCTTCACAATTATAGCAAAATCAAGCATCTTACTGTACAAATGAAAATGCATCAACGACACAATTCATTTTGTAGTAAAGTTGGAACAATAAAACTTTGCTTTTTTCATTCGACATTATAAACTAATGGTATGTATTTTTTCTATGCATTACTTAATAGTTTTTTTTTGTTTATCTCGAAAATAATGGTTTATACAATCCACAAAGACTAAGCTTGTAAGTAAATCATCTACGTAACCGAGTTACATATTTGGTATCACCCTCATGTAATTACCATCTTAGAACAATAGAATCACAAAATCGATTAGCAAACTCATCTTGATCTTGACCTGATTGATGGTGGGAAATGCGTGCGGCGTGACCGACAATGCGTAGACGCAGCCGAAGTCCAAAGTACTACATCACTTTCAAACTTTGGAGCACTATCATTACATTGGTCAATGTTCGCGAACGTTCGTATTTGTACACAACCTCTTTCTCGAGGTTTAAGACATGACAAGCTGAGCAGCTATCTACAATAGAAAAAAAGAACAACAATTGAAATCTTTACGATTGTTTAGGTATTATACTTATTACCAAAGCATTTAATTTATTTTCAGGAAATCGATTTGATGCAAAATATTCGTAACTTATTTTTAGGGCAAATATATAGCTGAAATACCTACCCGCAAAAGAGTTCATATTTTTTTGGATCTTAATTTATATTCGATCGAAACACGTTACCTAAATTTTATTACATAAATATAGTTTAGTGTATAATAATTACTTAGACACAGACACGTGTGTTAAAAAAGTCATCATCACCATAACTTACATAGAACTTAAGTTGATGTCTTTTAAACGGTTAATTACAAAACAGTAAATGTGTGAATTTATTCTCAAAATATCTGACCTGAATGAAACAGTAAACATATCCATAAAAATGTTGCGGTGTTATTAATATGATCGTGTTGTTTTGATTCATTCTTACGGTAGGCGTAGAATTCCTTGTCAAAAGTAGACTATATTTTAATTAAAGACCTTACGTAGAACCTAATATGGTTGATGTCTTATCAACGGTTAATTACGAAATAGTGTATGTGTGAATTTATTATTAAAATATCTGACCTGAACGAAACAGTAAACATATCCATAAAAAAATTGCGGTGTTATTATATTATTATGATCGTGTTGTTTTGATTCATTCTCACGGTAGACGTAGAATTCTAAATCAAAGTAGATTAAATTTTAATTGAAGACCATACCAAAATTCTGTCTCCAGTTTTGTTGATTCTGTCGGGGTTTTATTTTATGTAGTTCAAGTATGTGCATTGTAATGACTTTTAAGTTCAATTTACAGGTCAATTGGCTCTAGCAATATCACGCTTCATAGAAAAGTAATAAACACTTACCGTATATTTACACAAGGCAATCCGTAAAGCACACACAACGTCAACGATTCAAAAAACAGTAGTCACTTTTACACAGTCCACCAATACTGGCCACCAGTCACACAAGTAACAAAGCGGTTGTGTTCGAATTTTCGCTATCACAAAAATGTGCGGAGTATCCTTGGATGCAGTTAATTTGGATTGCGTCTGCGCACGGTTTGTGCCGGCAAGGCGAAGAGAGCGGCGCCACCACCACCGACAATGTTACATGGAGTCAAGTAACATCTGTCGAAGCACTTACTTAATTGTACTTTGGACTTTATGGTAGCACAAACATTGTTCTGTTTTTTTGGAAGAGATTTTAAGTTCATTGTAATATTATGCTACTTTCAATCGTAAGTATCTTATGGAATTCGTTACGTAATTTTATACAAGAAGTACTTCTATTAATATGGTGAGAAATTGTATTTCTAAAGCGTTTAGTTAGTACCATTATTGCTTATGTTTCCAAAGAGTACCTTTCAGTTTCTTTAGCTAAGTATAACCTCGTATGTCTCTATGTGAAAACACATAACTTAAGTCTAACAACTTATTTGGGTTGTTTAATTATGTAAATATATTCATATAAAAATATTTATTATTCTATTTTACATGAGGTAATAAATTAACTGTCTCCAACATTTTTTTAAATACATTTTTAGCAAACGCTTTACATTTTCCATTTGTATATGTTGAACAAGATTACCACCAACTCGTATGTACCAAAAGGGTCCGATATAATATACTCACAGCATAACAAAACTAACTAAAAAACATAAAAAAGTCAAGCTTACCTACCTACACAAGCAGCCTACACAAATCATGCACCGACTCCAAAAGAATTTGTTTCTCATAGAGGTCGAAAGCACGTCGTCGAAAGCGTGATTTGAAGCTTTTTAGTCAATTTTTTGAAGTCGGTTTAATTTCTTAAAATATTTTTTTTCATGTTTTTTTTGTTATTTACCCATTGATTTTGATGAAACCAACACTGTACCCATACAAATATACAAACTTACAAACATACATACACTTACTCCATTTTGTACATGTGTTTGGAAGCTTTTATAGATCAACATACTCAAATATTATTAAATTCCAACAATATCACATACATACACATTGAATTGTTTACCTCCTTTTCTTGAAGTCGGTAAAAAATGATCACAGCCCTGAAGTCAGCTAGATAGCTGTCAGCAGTTCTTTCATGGCCAAAGATAACTGGAGGACAACGCGGTTTGACGGACGATGTTGGTTCAAAAACTGCAAACGAGGTGCTCTTAAAGTAAGGAAAGCTAGCGGGCTCGATAAGAATCGTCATTTATTTATGAGTATACGTGGCGCTAATGGGTGGTATTAGTTTGATGGTCAGGCTTCTATGGTTCATTTAAGAGCTTATAAATGGAGATTGGGATTCTATTTTTCACCTCAATTGACTATCAGACAGTCTTTTCAGATTTTTTTTTTATCAACCTAGGTGCATACTAAGCGGGGTGACCCATCGTAATAAGCGTGGAACTAATGCATGAAAACAGACTCCAAGTTGTAGGGACAGACGGTAATGAGCGTTTAAACGGGAAATCGTATTAAGCGGGGACGGACTATCGAGATTCTACTGTAGGTATTAGAACAAAATTATGTATGTATATCGGCACCTCATTACTCTGTTATCAAGAGAGTTCATAACGAATTTGTCATTCACTTTTTGTAATTATGTATTGAAATCATAAAATTAATATTCCTTATCGGAATAGAAGGACAAGTAAAAGCTGTCAAACGAAACAGATTTAAGATGTCCGTAACTAACATAAGTAAGCAACATTTAGAGCTTTAAATGAGATAACCTTTCGATCAGGTGATTAAAAACAATGTTCCTAAGATAAACATATTAGTTTACTGCATGATAAACAGCCGACACAAAAATTGAACATGCAGCTCTAGTGTAAAACTAAATATTATTTCATTATATAAAATATTCATATATCCCTGTGTTATTCTGTCTTTACTTTTTACGTAAATTAACGTTTGTAGAATAGAATACCTAATCAAACTGCGTACTTTAAATTTGAAGCGCATTGGTAAGTATAAGTCGTATATTAAGAGGCTTCGATTTGGACAAATTTACCTGTTGAATGATTATTTGTTGGGTTATTCCGCTGTAATGAACAACAATCAATCACCGATCAAGTTACCATGTTTCAACAGAAATATTTCTTCAAAATATACACAATTTAACATACATTTTCAAAAACTCAAATGAGAGAAATTTTCAGCGAGCTTTCATAAGCCTCCGAACTGACTGCCAGCTGCTAAAAACGGTTCTGCTACTTCGCATCTCCCATCTCTTTTTATCACACAGTTTGCTGCTAGTGACATCTCGCTTTTGTCGTTCTATTCCAAAGGGATAATAATTTTATGATTGAAATTGACAGTGGTTGCGGTGATTGACTGTGAGAGCAAAACTTCTAAAAATGTTTGTCACGCTGACTCATCTTGTATGCTTTGATAGACAGATTCATTTACTAGTCGCAAACGACGATTGCCCAAAGTGTTTAACATAGTCCATAGCTCTTAGAAAACAATAAAAGAGCAGTGTTATGATAATCCGAATTTTTATCGTTGAATGATGCTGATTAGTTTACGCAAACTCACGTGATCGGTAGTATGGCAGAGAAAGGCTAGTGTCTACTATCAACTGGTTTTGAGATGGGATGCGGATTGCTGTCGAAGAAACTGCAACATTTGCAACATTATGCGTTCCGCGCTCACGTAACCACCTTGCATGATTGCTATTTTTAAAACGACAACGTTATGCCGATGACCTGAACCTTTCGCTATTTAAATAATGTCTCGTTATCGTGAATCGTGATTCAAGACGTGTTATATAGAGCATGAAAATTAATTGTGGTTCAATTTCAAAGACATACTATGTGTGAAGTATTTCAATGACATTAAAGACTGAGTATTATTATTATTACCTTACTTTTGGTGATGGTGTTTGTTTAGGTTGCATCTATTATCAATATGTGGTAGCTGGAAGGGTGTATTGAGTTTTTGTTTTATTAACAAAAAAAAAAACTCTAATTCCCTGTTTAGTTAGGAAATGCCTAATAAGTTCTGGGCGCGTATTGTAATGCAGTTTTGACAGGTCAATAGCTCAGATTTACTGTTAAATTATATGATATTTATGCAATAATTATAATAAAACAACATAAACATGAATATTTGTATCATTGAAGTATTTTTAAAATATTATTATATTCATAATATTCGTTTAACTGAGTCGAAATTGAGCTGCAAATTGAACGGCTAAATTTGGATCGCAATACGATCCCGGTTAGCGGTATCGTCTGTACAATACTTTATCCGAAATAACGTTCCGATTTCGAATTATTCGTTTGTAAGTGCCTATTTCTCGATGGTAAAACAAGACCTAAGCCTGCTTAGCTATTTATTAGTTTTTATCAGGCTGATGGGCTAGAGTAAATCTTTTATGTAATGCGTCGACTAGCGTAATGTCCTTTTTGCGGAGTTAACGGTGTACTTCCGAAATAACAACAATTGATTTTATTTTCTTGGTTTATGTATGGTGAAGAATGGTTTAAGTCATATTGATTTTTTTCAAGTGGTTCACGATATACGTGAGAAAGCTGTGAAAGGAGTTTAGGGTGGAGTCTCTGGTAATTATCTCAGATAAGTTGTAGGAATTGATTCGCAGTATGTTGCACGTGATAACGTGGTCAGTGCGTTTTGCGTCGAAAGACAAGTTCTCTAAGCTCATGTTCACATTCAGAATCCTAAAAAATGATTTGACTAAGTAATTACAATTCTCTGCAACTAGTAGGTAAGTAATTAACAACTAATTAAGTAAGTACCTACCAAACAAACAGCAATCGCAAGTGAAGGCGAGTGCGAGATGGTCAAATCCGATAGTTTGGCAACGCGAGCCGGTGTTGCAAGCCGTCATGTGATCGGCTTACCTTTCCACTTTATGCTCCACGATGACTAACACCAGTTTATGAGGTAATTTTATCCACTCACTAAGTAGTAAGTATTTTTACTGTTCTTACTGAGAACTTTGTGCCGTAATCAAGCACAAAAGCGCGCGGCGTGCATGAAATCCTAGGATAGTAGAGTTTAGCAAACCCTGAATCACAAATGACCGAAGGTGTCATGTTACCGCCCTATATAAATGCCAAACAAAATTATTTTCACCTTTTATTTGATTCAAAAGCACCATAGTAAATATAGGGATAGAATTGAACACGAGAAGAAACGATCAATCACAGCAATTAACCCTGCGTCGATGTTTGATCTTATCATAAAATAGAATATTTTAACAAGTCATTTGCTGGTACGCAGTTGACTTGTTGGCACACTGCATATCATACTGCTCTGAATAGTGGTCAGTCTAGGCCTTCAGACCATCAAAATGGAGTATCCATCAAACTCACCGTATTACGCGTACAGGCGATACCAGAGAAAGAAGAAAGAGCCAACCAACTTGGAAATAATTAAAGGGAGTATTAAAAAAATAAGCAAAGAGTATTGTACAGAATCGTCTATTTGCGGCCTCAAACACCTTGTCGATGAAAACACTCCGTACATTGAAAGGTATGTACGCAAGCGACCGGACCGCGAGAATGGTCAATTGAAGATAGAGTGAACCTGTCCATTTTGAGGACTAGACTTGTTTACCGCAATTACGCCTAAAGCAGGTTGTTATCTAATACTGCTCTTGTTATATCATTGAAGCCGCAAAACAATTTTAGTGCCTTTTTGCGCTCACATCAATTAATCGCGTAAGAGAAATGACTGTTGTTGCGATACATACATTGTGTCTTTTCCGCAGAATCATTTGGAAAATAACATTACTTGGAGCACTGGTAGGTTCCGTCTCTTTAGTATGGATAACTTTTATGAAGTACTATTGGGCTCCTTTGGTGACTACTCAACTGCCAGAGGGGGTGTCAGTAAATAAAATAATATTTCCAGCAGTTGGTATATGTTCTAACAACCGCATCAGTAAGAGTGCTGTCGAGGAACTAGTACATGATTTGTACGTGTCTTAATGGGTTATTATACGATAGGAGATTCTTAAAACGCCTGTTACTGATCTTATCTGCTTCTAGACTTAAAGAGGAGCGTAACAAGAATTACACAGAAAAACAAATGCAATCTATGTTATTTGGTTTGGGCCAACTTTACGACTTGGCGATCGAGAACAAAAATTCCACCCCTATGCAACTTCACGAAGCTTTAGGAAATTATGACGTCAATGCTCTACTTAAGAAAGTAAGTCTTCAAAGTCCTAAAACATATTATTTATTACTCAAATTCTATTCATATAGGTACTCATTCATCACCCGAAGGTAGCTGATAAATGTCCTAAAATCATTTATTGACTCACCCATCTCCCTTAACCCCACGTGAATAAATACCTGCGTTGTCTTCAAACTGCACGTTTTTCAAGAATGATAAAAAATCGCTTATAATGTTAATAGAAATTTGCCTATTTCATGGTTTGATTGAATAACAATCACAATATTTTATGCTTAAAGAAGAGTCACTGAACTTCTGGTAAAAGTTAAATGGGTGCAGCTATCCATAAATGGAGTCTGTCATAATAATATAACGAGACGATATTGGATGACTGAGGTATTTATAAGAGGTGATATACAGACAGAAAGTTATTTTGTGAAACTCAATTAAGTAACTGTATCTGTTTCGAATAGTTAGATACGAGATTGGTACCGTTTACCTTATTATTTAGGAGTTTCCGAAATTTCGGCACCGTTGCAAGTGCGATGATAACGGAGTAACTGAAGAGAACTTGCGGGTGGGCTATTCTAATGTTAGTGACCATGAAAGTTTACGACAATGAAATGTATAAGTTTTTTAGCTAACGCCCAGATGCGAGGATCTTCTGGTAACATGTGCGTGGAATGAGGCCCCCAAGAATTGCACGGACCTTTTTGACTTTCGTCTGACTATGAATGGCTACTGCTGCACTTTCAACTACTTGAGGAGTTCCGACACATTATTTCAAGAGTGAGTGTGGTATTCAATTAAGTACCTCTATTAAAGTTGAGACCCCGTTCATTTCTTGCAAAGTTAACAAAAACACATGAATACATTTAAATTCTGATTGTGCCTTATGATTATTTTATTCTAGTACAATTAATTTGACACGTAGTATAAATATGTACCAGTATGGAAATAAATCTTCATTTGATTTCGACCAAGGTTTGAAAGTTTTGGTGCGATTGGATGAAAGCGATGATTTTTATTACAACATGCCCTTACAAGGAGCACAGGTAAAACAACAAAAATTAAAAAGTTCTTAATTATATTGTAAACAGCGGTTTTTCTTGGTAAAGTTATCGGAGTAACGTGAGATTTGATAATTTTCAGTTACAATTTTCCGACGCATATGATTTTCCCGATTCTCCGAGTGGCAGTTTCTCAATGCAAATTATAAACCCTAACGTTCAGGTAAACAACGAAGAGAATAAATACATAAATAGGCTTTTTCCAGCGATCATATCGTCATCCTAAAATACCTGTAAACGACCCTGTCCTCTCAAGTGCAAAAAATTTCACGCATGAGTAAACAAACACAGGTAGGTACTCGTAAACTGTGAAGGGCGAATAAATCACCTGGAATAAGCGCTTTTGTACCTGCGATCTCAGAAACTAACTAAAATACAATTTTGATTAGGGCCTATTTCACTATCGACAAAAGCACTATCCGAGGTATAATTAAAAAATAGAAAGTCGTTTCGTATGAAGTATCTAGGTACTTACCTAGATAACGCCAATTAGAAATTGTTAAACAAGACTTAAGTTCATCTGATTTTTGTACTTAGTTATTGTTAAAGTCTACCTAAAGCACGAATGTTTGTATAAATAAATGAAATATCATTAAACGTACCTATATTATATATTTTACGATGTGAGACGAGGATAAAAATAATTTTGTTGATAAATCTAACATTGTCATAAATAGCGTTATGTGATTTATTTTACATGACATAAAAAACATACTTTCACTTTCATCATTATACTCCAAACTAAACATCTACCTCAAAAATGTTTCTTCAGATGTCCGTATCAGTGACGGCAAGCTTCACCGAAGCATCTCGCGACATCCAACACGTGCCAGTCGCGCTGCGGCAGTGCCTCTTCTACGACGAGTCGCCGTATCTGCCGTTCTACACGCACAGCGACTGCATGCTAAAGTGCCGCATGCTGTTCCTGCTAGACAACTGCAACTGCACGCCCTTCAACATGCCCAAGATGGCGACCGCGAGGACCTGTGACATGCGGGACGTGCCTTGTCTGAGGCAGTACTACAGTAAGTTATTTAGTTCTTGTTACAGTGTCGGTGACCGCTAGTTTTATTGAAGCGTCTCGCGACAACTTCTACGACCAGTTGCCGTGCCACACATTGCATGCCCAAGTGCTGCATGCTATTCTTGCCCGCCGTTCAACATGGCCGAGATTGGTTACCGCGGAGACATGCGACATGCGGGACGTGGCTTGCCTCTGGCAGGACTACAGTTAGTTATCGAGTTCTTAGTATCATAGTGATTACTAGCTCTCATATACTATTCACTATGAGTAATCACTAGCTTCATAGAATCCAACATCAATGTTAGCCATTTAGCCAGTAGCAGCTTAAATTGCAAACGTGACTTCTAGTGGCCACTAGAAGTCACGTTTGTAGCAGGGAATGGATCAACGTGCGATTGCTCTGAGGAGAGAGTGCGTGACGCCTCTCGCGATATCCAACACGTGTACCGTTCTACTCGTACATGCTCAGAGAATGCATTTTCAAATATCGCATGTTGTCCTTGCTCGATAGCTGCAATTGCACGCCCTT
Organism: Pyrausta purpuralis; assembly: GCA_963924145.1. Classification (NCBI taxonomy): domain Eukaryota; kingdom Metazoa; phylum Arthropoda; class Insecta; order Lepidoptera; family Crambidae; genus Pyrausta; species Pyrausta purpuralis. The sequence continues at coordinate 14,390,911 of OZ001651.1, read as the reverse complement.
CAACATGCCCAAGATGGCGGCCGCGAGGACGTGCGACATGTGGGACGTGGGTGCCTGGGACAGTAATAATTTGCACAAACAAAGTACACACGTAAAAAAGAGGGAACTAACGATATGAGGCATTCTCGACATGTCATACCTTAGGGCTAAGCAGAATGTGATGCTGATGTAGTGCTTAATAGATTAGAGGTTCCAAAGGTTATATTCAACCGGAACGGAACACATGCAGTATGTTAGGCAGTCGCGACCTCTTAACAAATTGATTTTACAAATAAACTATATTTTGGTCTGCAGCACAGTCTATAACAGTGCGACCAAATGTTGATGTGGTGCCTCCGGAGTTGGAGCTGGATCAAGTGGCTGGTGGCCTACACTGCCCGATGTGCTACCCGTCCTGCTCGAAAACTGCCTATAATTACTATTTCGACAACGTCAATATCTATCCAGAATCGCTGAATAATATCCCAGATAGCGATAGAGACGACTGGCTGTAAGTAAAAATACTCACTTGTTCTGATTTACTCATAGCATGTTCGCAGACAATGACGAATATTCATCGAATATAATACAATACGCCTTAAGTTGTATCCACACCGCACGGCGGCATATGACAATTACTGTCCGATACTATGAAAAAAGTCGCAGCGGCATCACTGGCAGCCGCTGCCGCGCTGTGGCACGATTGTCATGGCCGCTGCCGCTGGCACATGCCACCGGGCGGTGTGAATACACCATAATTTAAAAACGACATACAAGGTGTGGCGTAAATAGTGGTCCAAAGCAATGGTGTGGATACACTGTACACTGAAGCACCACATACCAGTATTTAAAAAAAAATATGTACAGGGTTTTCAAAAAAAAAAAAATTTAAAAATCGTTATCTTGCCTTACAAATTTCAGTCAAATGTTTTTCTGTCACTAAAGTAACCTAAAATTTAAGAAAGAACTGAATAATAGGTCCAGAAAAATTTACAACACTTGTAATGTACCTAACTTAAAAAAAATGTTTTCCTTAATTAGGTTCCTTTTTGTTTCGAAAAGTAATAACTTTTTTTCTGTAAGTTGTAACACTTATTGTTGCACCATTTTAGAATCTGCAAAAGATGGATATTTTTTTTAAATAATGGGCACTGACAGTGTGGTACATTTTTTTGCACCAAAAGCATTTAAAGTCAAACGATTTGCTAGCAGTGAGTATTGAATTTTGAAAAACACTTAATTTTTTTAAAAAAATAATTCAGTTTGTAAATAAAAACCAAATGAAACACTAAGTACATGTAATAAGCAATAATACTAAAAAAACTGCATAAAAAAATACCGTCATTTTTGGAAATTATAACCAAATTTGTAAGGCAAGGTAACGATTTTTAAACAAATAAAAAATCATTTTTTTTTAAAACCCTGTACATATTTTTTTTTTTAAATACTGGTATGTGGTGCTTCAGTGTACAGTGTATCCACACCTTTACTTTGGACCACTATTTACGCCACACCCTGTATATTTGTCGGCAATAATTTATGTAACCGTCATTTTAAAATCGGTCGTTTTATACTTTACTGGTATACTGGTTGGATTCGACCAAACATTGGCTTACATGCGCGTAACTATATTCGAATAATTCAAAGTCGTTTTTCGACGTAAAATTGTAAAAGGAATTACTTAACTTGCATAATAAAACGAATGATTTATCTGGCAAACCTGTCAACTAAACGATGTTTTATTAAAGTAAGCAGACGTCATTACGATAAACTTCTATTAGCTCTTATTTCACGCAACGCGGTGGGTATTATAGTTATACTTCCATATAAACGCGATATTCTAGAGCAGTAGATGATAGAATGGAAAATTGATATACCTACTCTCAGATAACTAGCGATTTATTCTAAGGTTTACATTTATTCTCGTATGGTCGAGTCGACTCTGACAGTCGGAAAAGTCTTATCTGACGTTGTTAAAATCGGCTCTAATTAGATATGAAGTAGGTATAATGAGAATGCTAGGAAACTTTTCGTTCTTTAGAGAAAGTTTAATAAATAATTTATAAATACACACACAAAAACGATAGAAAAATTTGTCATTTATCGTCGAATTTCAAAGGTTCTAAAGGCGCAGCTGTTGATAGGTCCCTCATTCCGGAACGACGCTTTCTCAATCTTTGATTTGGGACTTCCCACCATTTGCAACCACAACTTCATATCCTCAATAGCACTGTGTGGACCCTGAAGCTGCCCAATCACGGTTCCTTGAGCAGTATTCATCACCCACCCCTTTAGGCCGAGTTCAGTAGCCTTCCTTTGAGTATGCTTTCTAAAATATACGCCTTGCACCTTGCCAAACACTTCAAAGTCGGTGGTAAGGAGACCCAGTTTCTTATTTACTGTAGCCATGTTACAATAATATTATTATAATTTAGGAAATTGTTTAAAATCGGATAGACACAATTTCACATTTTTGACATATTGTTTAATTTTTATTTAATCAAAAATATCGCCAGCCACACAGTTTCCACTGCAGAGGTTGTCATGGAACTAACAAACAACTTTGTTTCAGTGAAGCGCGTTGGTTTCCCTACAATCCCACCTACAACTTTTATGTTTTGCTTTCAACGGATTGCAAGTTTAACATATTTTACAATATTCATGGATCACTTTTCCCTACGCTTTATTGAATATAGTCAACTTGTCGCAGGACTGAATTTAGTTGAATGTAAATGAATATAACTTTTGTTTCGTATTTCGCAGACAAGGCGCGAACTACACCGGAACTTCTATTGTTCATGTGAAGTACGGGAGGGAAGTCGCAGACTGCTACGGGCAAAATGTTATCATGAAGTGGTTCGATTTGATCAGTACGTATTCGTGCTTCAACGTTAAAATTTAACGTTATGTTCTGATGTCATCTATTAATAATAAATAATTAACATAGTTTAAGTAAAAGTAAAGTAACGTATTTAAAAAAAATATGTATTCATGTTACTGCCTTTCCATACGGTTGATTAGCGATAACGTTTTTAAGGAATAAAATCTGCCAGTTTCTAAATCATAAGTGCAATGAAGTTGAAATAATAAATCTTTGAATGAATAGGTAAAAGGAGCTGAACTTTTTTATTTTGACGACTCCGTCACGCCGTGGTGTAGCGGCTCAGCGCGCTGGGTTTCAAGGCGTTGCCGCTTCGTAGTTAGATTCCCGATCGGGTCAATGTAGAAATCAGAACTACATTGGGTCGGGTCTGGGTATTGTACCACCGTTATTTCTGAGTTCCGTAACACAAGTGGATTAGCAACTTACTTTGAGATCAGAGCAATGTATGTGATCGGTGTCCAATATTTATTTATGTATTTATTTGTCAGTACATACTTTTCTTCCTACAGGTAACATCGGCTCCACGTGCGGTTTCCTAACAGGCTTTAGCTTCGTGTCTGTGTTGGAGTTTATATACTTCTTTACCGTGAAACTCTTCCGCGAGGTACAGTCTCGTAGAAAAACGAATCGCACTGTTTCGTTCGACAAACGCACTCCTGCGCAGTTTGAGCGGAACTTCAGCAGATACAGACCGATCTATTGGAACGAATTAAGAGGTAGCACTATGCAGAGTCACAAAAGCAGCAAAGAATTTGGGCACATGTAATTTTTTTTTTGGAATAGGACTACAGGCCTACTTAAAATTACTAGTGCTTTATGTCGTATAAACTAAATGAACCTAACCTTTTGTCAGGATTTATAGGATAATAACAGAATTTTGTCGAACACAATCGGCGCAAATAATCAAAGCAGCTGTTCCGTTCTCAAAGTGATAACAATCTCTATTAGATTTCACTCGACATTAGTTCGTAATTGGAAGCTATTTGTACACATTATATTGTATGACACGGCACCCTAAATATAAAATAAAAAGCATAGTTTTGAAATGGTTCGTTTTATTGGACTCGTCCTACCAAAAAGATGTCTTCGAAGGACTCTTTTAAGAAATCTTTTGAAATATGGTGGAAGGGTATAAAAAGTTTACCAGAAACAACGTCTATTCATGGCTTTAGGTTTGTCGCTGATTCCAAAAGGCATTGGACGGAAAGGTAAATAATAATCTGAGTAGAAGTTAATTATGTTTTTTTTCTATAACTTTGATCATCCATTACATTTCTAGGATTTTTTGGCTGATTTTTGTATCGATGTCTTGGTATGCGTCTTTTCTGTTGATCTTCGCTCAGTACGATGCGTTCCAAAACAATCCAATTTCCTTCGTGGTGGAAACCACTTATAAAGATTGGAATACAGAATTCCCTTCAATAGCTGTATGCGAAAATGACAATACAAAACGGATCGAGGAAATTTCAGATCAGTAAGTTTATAACATTCGATAAAGCAACAAACATAAACCTAGCTGAACGTCCGCTTTAAAAAAATAGGATGCAGATAAGTACCAGCATTTTGATTTGAGAAAACTTTTTCTAGTCTATGGGGGCCTGACCACGACTTCAATATGGAAGAAGTACTCAAAGAACTGGCTTATTTTAAAGGAATTACATACTACACTTCAGAATTCTGTGGACTGGAAAATCCTCTTCCTGACTGTGTGACTACCAATCTAATACAATATTCGAACATGGTAAGCACATGCTATATTTTAAAAATCAATTAAGTGATTACCATCAAAACGTCTGCTTAGCCCAAAGGTATGACTGGTAGAGATTGCCAAATTGTATCCATCTTTTGTATAGTTGTGCTACAAATTATAAATAATGACGATAAAACTTGTTGCCTCATTGTTAGGTAAGAAGTAAATGTGAAGATACTCTGACGAATTGTTCATGGAACGGAGTGAGCTTCAGATGCTGCGATTACTTTAGGCCCATGGACACTGAACTTGGCACTTGTTTTGCCATAAACACGATCCAAGGAAGGTAATGTAAATGTCAAGGTTAGGCTATGTACCTTTTTTAAAAAATAATATTGGAGAACTAAAAACTGGACTTGATGGTGCCACCCATCATAATGTAGGTACAAAATGCATACACGATCTTTGTTTACCCCTCATAACATTACAAAACTGGTTTCAGGGAAAGACATGCTCCAAAGCTGCCGATGATCAGCAACCGAACAACGGGTCCCGGGATGATAAAATTCGATGTGATGGTGACAGCCAATATTTACGTACTAAACGAGGAAGACGTTCCTTCGCTCACGACTATGAGCTCTGACGTCATGTCGATTGGGCCTGAAATGTCGCAAAGGTTTTAGCTACTTTTTTTTGCTTTAAACCTTCTATTATTTACATGCATGGTTTTAAATAACTGAAAAGCTTTCATGCATACCAAAGCATTGCTCAATTAGAAAATATCCCTACAAAAAATCAGTTATTGCACGTGTTTTAGTAAAAACTAAAATGTGTACTAAAATCCGGGTAGATTTTAGTCGAAGGGCCTGTAGAGGTTCACACACACACAAGATTTTTTTATTTTTACAGACGTTTAATAACAATACGAAACATCGATAACGACGCAGGTGCTCGCCTGATATCTCCTGAAAAGCGCAAATGTAGGTACACAGACGAGAATTTCCTTGAAGTGTACCGCCACTACTCGTATACAGCTTGTACAGTGCAGTGCAGGAAAAACGCACAGCTACGAGTGTGCAATTGCACTAACTTCTTCATGCCTAAAGTGCCTGACCATTTGAAATGCAACGTTACTGGTGTAATATGTCTCAATGATCAAGTGAACATTTTGTCAGTGAGTATCCCTGATATCAGAATAAGGTATTACAACATAGCTTGATTTTCTCAAAGAAAAAGTTAAAACCGACTTCAAAACCAAAATGCACTTGTAAGGTCTTAAGAAACTTTTGACTCTCTAAAGGAAAGATATCCATTTTAGGCGAACAATTTCAATCATTAATACATAGGCGCTGCGGGGGGCAGCAAATTATCTGTATCAAATTTAAGGTTTTCCCGCGATTGCATGACTGAGATATGGGGTAACATATATACAAACCGTATTTTCCTTCGTCTCTATAAGCTAATGGTCTAGTTTAATCAAAACTACAAAATTACTACTCTTAGGTACTTAAAGCCAAATGGTCCTCACGCGCTGGTTTGTACTGCAACTGCCTGCCATCCTGCACGGAAGCCGAGATAACCATAGTGAAGGATTTCAAAACCACTACAACTGAGAATTTCGCAACTGTCGAAATAGGACTCGCAATGCTGCCCAGCGAGAAATATAAGAGAAATGTTGTGCGTGGAGCTCTGGATTTAGTGGGTAAGATCTTTCATTATTATACAGTGGCCAGCAAATCAGGTTACCCACGTTTGTTGTAAATTAGCCCTTATTACAACTGAATAAGATACCGTAGTATTCACCTTGACGGGCTGTGGTCCGTACATCAATGTAATTAGTACGAGTATTACTCATTGTGCATAAGCTACTATAATTAAAACCTATACGATAAAATCAATATACTAATAAAATAATATTGTTGAAAGTAACAAAATTACTTTCAAAATACTATTAAATTAATATCGAAACTGATTTTTTTTAACATATATTATTGGCAGCTTCTTTTTCTTCTGCCTCGCCTTATTCAGTTACGCGGGGTCGGCCTTCCCAATCATGCGACGCCATTTATTTCTACCCTAATACTCACATGGTCCCTTTTTCCACTAGCAATGGAAAGGCACTTTTAAACCATGTGGTTATCGGGCCTTCTCATAACGTGACCGTACCATCTTAGTCTGACCTTAGAGATTTTGTGTGTTATGGAGTCATCTAAAAGTGGATGCTGTACGCCAAAAAAACACTAATCGATGCACAGTTAAGCCGTTTGGCATACGCATACTAGAAGTTAAAACAAAACTTTTGCCTTTTTGGGGTTCCGTAGCCGAATGGCAAAAAACGGAACCCTTATAGTTTCGTCAAGTCTGTCTGTCTGTCTGTCTGTCCGTCCGTATGTCACAGCCATTTTATTTTGTAACTATAAGCATTACACTGTTGAAATTTGGTAGGAAGATGTATCCTGTTAACCGCTTACCGATTCTCATACAAAAAATAAAAAATAATGTCATTTAAGGGGGGGCTACCATACATGAAACTAAAACCAAAAAAAATTTTTTTAGTCAAACCTATGCGTGTGGGGTGTCTATAGATAGGTCTTGTAAAATGATATTGAGGTTCCTAAAACCATTTTCTTTTAAAGTCTAACGTTTCATAGCTATCCGCTTCCAAATTGGTAAAATGGGCGTCCCCCCCCATCTAACTTCTAAACCAAGAGAGTGCAAATTTTGAAAAATAAATAAATAATACAGATCGTAACAAATACCTTCAACGAAAATTGGTTTGGACGAGATGGAACAAGTAGTTTTTGAGATATAGCACATTTTCAACAACCGCAAACATAACTTTGTACTTCATACAAACACTATGAAAAACAAAGTTACATGTGCAGTCAACAAAATATTGTGGTATTTTACTTAGTAGAAGTAAGTGGATTCCCTTATTCAGTTAAAGTTGGCACGGAACCCTCAGTGCGCGAGTCCGACTCGCACTTGGCCGGTTTTTTTACGCATACTAGAAGTTAAAACAAAACTATGATAGGCTAAGTCATCAAAAAATTCGTATGGGATATAAACGTAAAATAAGACTTATTGAATAAGACATTAAATTCTGTAGTATAAAACTAAATAATTAAATTCTGTAGTATAAAACTACAGAATTTAAAATGATATTTTAGACAAATAATTGCTGACAAATAGGCGACATTTTTATTAGGCGTTTGAATTATAATCGACGAATATTTCTTATATGACGTTCGTAAAATCGACTCTTTATGATTTTGAAAGTTTAAAAAAAAAAATTAGTGTCATATTTGATATTCGTAAAGATGAAATACGATAATTTCCTTTAAGATAATTTGATTTAGTACTCATAACTTCAAATCGACACAGTTTATTTCAGTTCTAGACAGTTCACAGTAGCACAGTTGAAATATAACTGAGCTAATGAAAGTTTTAAGAATCCAAAAAAATTCTTGCTGAAATTATTATCAAAAGTTCATTCTTGAGCAAACTCAAGTACCAAAGTAATATTTTGTTGTACATCGATTTACGGTTTTTCTATAAAAATGGTCTCGTGTGCCGTCCACTATAAGTAGGTAAAGTAATTACATTCACTATTTGTAACATGAGCTCTTACTAAAAGATATATCGGATTTAATAAGTATTAGCCTAAATTAAAATATATTCTGTTGTAGCGTCTCTAAAGTGGTTCCTTATTGACTTTTAATGGAAAATGACAATAAAAATTCATAAGTGCATAAGAATGCACTTCTTTTAACGTTTACTTTAGCGTGGACTACTTTTACTTTTAAAGGTGTAATGGAAGTTTCAAAGTGGATAAAAATATTACCTACTCGCGTGAATAACAAAATAAATTTAGTTAGTATAAAACATGATTTGTTGATTTATTTTAAATATTTCAGTATCAACAGGAGGAACGTGGGGTCTTTTCTTAGGCGCTAGTCTTCTCAGTTTTGTGGAGTTATTCTACATTCTGCTGTTCCGTCCATTTTGCGACGTTTACAGCCAACGCAATGACGACCCTTGGTACAGAAAGTTTGGCACACGGAAGCTGGAGGATAATAAATTCAGACCCAACCATGAGTGGAGTTACAAACCAAAGTCACGGATAGAGAAACCCGAACAAATAGATACTTAAACAACATATACCCATAGTCCGTGATATTATAGCAGAAAAAAGTTTGGTTAAAACTACACATACGAGTAGATTCGGGCACTGATATTAAAAACAAGTAATGAGATTGTTATCGCACGCTAATGACATGTAATAAATGCGCTGTTCGGACACTAATCGCTTTCATTTAAACAGTATCTTTCCACGATCTCATCTAATGTCTCTAGGACCTTTTCCTTATAATCCTGATTCACCTCCATCATTTTCTTTATAAATGTACCTTTATCGTTAGTGAGTATTTCATTGAATTGCGCTGTATCGGTAAATATTTCTGTTGTCAAATCGTCATCGATCCACATCTGAGGAACTAGGCAAGCGTACACGACAAGTGCCCATAACCGTTGCTCTTCAGCTGACTCGAAAAACTGCGATTTGGATATAATACCTTCAATATCAATGTCGCAGCTACTGACACTTAATTTAAGTTTATTATAATAATGATTGAGGAATATTTGCATATTTTCTTCTCGAAATTTAGGATCGGAGTTGCAGTGTAGTAGAAGCATAACATCGCCTGCAGGAGGTTGGCAGCGAACAGCCTGAAAATCAACTAAAACACAGTCGTCAGGCATCTCGCTTCCTCCATATTTCTTGTATCGAAACAGTATGTTATTATTCCACAAATCACGATGGCAAATCACATTTCTATATGTATGTGAGAAATCACTTAGTGATAACGCCGAGCTCCATACTTTGTTCCAGCAGTTTTCAATAAGATTTAGGCTATTTTCGTCTTTGGCGTATTTGGAAAATGCTTTGACGACTTCTAGTGCGCCGTCTCTGCATTGTTGAAACCATGAATCGTCATCTCGATAACCACCTTTATCCAGAAACTGTTCATACTCTTCGTGAAGAACATAAGGACGTCCAAGTATTTTGCCCTTTTTCTCCTCCAAAATAATCGACGAAGCATGGAACCGCGCCAAAGTTTCTAATGCTTGCAGCATGTGGGGAATGTCGAATCTTAGAAACTTGTCCCGTGACCGATAATGCAAGGCATTCAAATCTTCAAAAACAATAGCCTCGTCTAAAGACGTTATAAATCTAGGACACCACGGTTTCAAACCTGAAATTAAAAGAAAGTACTTAAAATTAGATATGCTTATTAATTTGAAAAAAAAAATGTACTAATAATACATTTTATATACAATTATTATATGTTTACTTACCTGATACGTTCATCCTGTCCTTGAGAATGCTATAGAAAAAGGTTTCTTTTTGAAACAATTTCAGCTCCCTCACCATAACCGCTTTAGCAGCATTTGTTTTTGACACTGCTTTTATGAAGAACGAAAGAACTTCTGTTTGTCCACTTTTAAGAGTTAATTTCACTTTAAGTTTCCAGTAGTCAGCTAAAAAGCCTAGCATTTGACTGCTAGCATTAGTGGTGACAAAATTGTGTATGACAACTTCATCATTATTGTATCCATATTTTCTAATAATTAAATTCACATCATCATCTGTTATGTATTGTAGATGATTGCCACTACCATTTTGTATAACTTCCATTTTACAATATGACCTAAACACAAACACAGTGTATGCACAAATGAAGGGATCCTGATGATATTTTTATTGCAAACACGTTTAACAATTATCATCTAATGATAAGCGCATCTTTCTCTCATTGGTCCCTAATATTTGAACGTAAAGAAGTAAATATACGCCTTATCTTAATAATGCCACTGCCGACTTAATTTATTTAATTTATCAAAGGCGTAAAGGAAAGTAAATATAGATTCCTGTGTTACTACGTACGAAGAAAGACTGAATGTGTAGATTTTTAAGCTGTAAATTCTACACATTTAAGATATACAACCTGGATCTCTGAAACGGCTCCAATGATTATACATTTTCAGAAAATGATGTTATAACCGTATTTTTAGGGACTGAAATAGGGCAGAAATGTCATTAGAATATAAAAGTGAATTTTGCCGCCAGTCAAACTGCAACTCTCATGTCGAATCTCAGTGACAAAGACTCTTTGTAATTAATTTTTATTTTTATTAATATTTTAAATTAACAAAATGCCGAGCCAATTATAAGCAGTTTAACCTAGTTTTGTTGGAACGGTCGTACAAATGTATCGTTCAGCAATTTCTTCCATTACCTCATTTACTCGCTCGAGGTATTTTTTGTCAGTTCTCGCTACTTCCATCAGCTCTGAACTTCGAGATATTTCACTGACTCGCAACAACGTGTCTGGGTTGCCAAAGAGTTTTTCTCGCATTTCTGAATCCATAGCCGTTATAGGTAAAATCAAAGCGGCTTGAGAAATTCCGAACACAACACTTTCTTCATAGCATTTTTCTAATGTTTCACGATCAATTACTTTTCTTATATCAACATGGGAGTTTTTCAGTTCTTTACTTAAAACTGTGAAGTATAAATCTAATACAAGTTTAAGGTAGTGTTCACGAAACTTTCTTGTGGTGTTAAAATACATAAAAGATGACAGATCCATCATTGGTGAAGAATATAAAACTGTCTGAAAATCTACCATTAGCGCATGATACTCTCCATCATAATTTTTGAAGAGTATATTATTAGTCCACAGGTCGCGATGTACAACCACATTTCTATATACTGGATGTGGTTTCATGGAAGACAAAGCTTCTTCGTATAATTTAGTTATTTCACCGTCTACCCTGGTGATGAAATTAGTATCATGTCTGTACTTAGAATATTTCTTTATTAATTCAATCACAGCGTTTCTACCGGTGTTTCTCCATTTATGGCCCTGGACTGGCTCTTTAAGATAATTCTTATAATCTTCCCAAACTCTATAAGGCCTCCCTAATTGTTCACTTTTTTTCTCTTCATATATATAGCACTGGGCGTGGAATCTAGCAACAGTTTCGACACTGGCTTGGACTTGTTCAAACGTAAATACTTCTCGATTATTAGACATTCTATAACCATGTTGGGTTACATCTTCAAATACGAAGAGCTTTTCTTTAGCAAGCAATAAATCTGGGCGCCATTTTTGTGTGGCTTGAAAGAAGAAAGATTTTTTAAGTACAGTAAACGAATGTTTCGAACCAACAGTTCTAAATAAAGTAGGTGTTTCTACTTACCGTTGTTAAAATGTTTGAATAAAGAATTTAACATAACATATTCTTTAATAAAAAACACTGTTATGTATTCAGCTTTAGATGCATCTAACTTTGGTTCACACTTAACGAAGAACTGGAGTTTTTTTATAGAGTTGCCTGATTCAACTTCGACGGTCAATTTGAGATGTTCACCCAAGTAGCCTATTATGCCATCAGAAAAAATATTTATGTACCACTTTAAGGCATTTGTAAAACCAACTTGTTTTATTATACAGGTAACTTCGTCTCTACTGAGTAATTCCATCGTGTAAGAATGACAGCTCTTATAATTCTACTTAATTGTAAATGAGAGACATACAGTTAACAACACACGTTGTATAGTTGGCAAAAAAAAAATCGTGTGATATGTAATAATGCCCAATTAATACATTTGAAAAACTGATTTTTGAGCTTATGGATTGTCCGATGCGCATTACCATCACACCAATCAAGGATTTTCACCAATCATTTTAATTATTCGTAAAAGCAAATAATTAGGATGACATAAATAAATAATCCGTAATCAGAGCGATTTGCTTTACAATAGCAAAAACCTGGCACAAGAAAAACAATTGAATTATTTGCATGTTTTTTAATTAAAATATTGTAACTTACATTAAACTCCGAACATTTCTTCTGTTGTGTGTATATCTAAGAATGGTTCTTTGATTATCTTTTTTAACTTTTTTTCTTTGATGCCTTCGTAGTTTGGGGTCCATAGCTGGGTGATCTTAGGGGCGTAAGGTCCATTTAGTTTTGGGGTGTCACCCTCGTCGTCACTTGAGTTGGATTCGACTTCCATTTTGTCATCTTCCTCGGTCGGTTCTTCTGGCTGTTGCTGCCCAGACATGCTTTGTAAGAACGAGGTGCAGAGCAAACTGACTGGCGGGACCATGTGTGGTGATGCTATCAAAAACTGAAACAATAAGATTATACTTTTGTTAAATTGAAACCTTAAAAAAAACATTTAAGATTGACAAAATCAAATAGATTTCCAATTCTTAAAAAAATACAATCAATATGTTACAGACTGTACTTAAATAATGATAAGCAAGTCAAATGGGATAAAATAAACAACGTTATCATAAAAAGGGAGCGTGTTTAACACTCGTAATAATACATCAGTTCAGATAGAAAGTAGCGTAAAAAATATCATACTTTGTAGGAACGGAGTTATGAATGACCCGTTACATCAGTTTTTTTTTTATCCAAGTAGGTATATATTTATTTCAAAATTTTTCTGACTTAAAAAAGGAGGTGTACAATTCAATGTGTATGTGATATAGTTGGAATTTGATAATATTTGAGTATGTTGTTTTATAAAGGCTTCTAAACACGTATGCAAAATTTCGTATGTGTATACAGTGTGTCCGGGTCCGGGATAGGTATACCGATCCGAAACGATTGGAGGTTCGTATTTAAAAGCAAAGAACAATGGCAAGGCCCCATACAATGTTTTACCTGAAAAATATTTGAAGCGTCTACGATTGAAAAAATGATTAAATGATAGCAGTTGCACTGAATTATCATAATCAATAAAAAAATCGTTTTGTTGAGGCCACAAAAAAAAGTTATCTATATTTTTGTATTTTTAGGTTATATCGAAATGAACGCCTCTAATATACTGACATTCTGAAAAAGCTACTAAAGAACGTTACTAAGAGGGATGACGGCAGTCAAAATACAACAATAATGCCCAAAAACAGTCAGCGAGGGTCAATAATAAAGATAATCCAAAATCAAGAAAATAAACAACTTTTTTTAAAATAACAACGTACCAAAGTAGTCAAGACAAGCTACTGTCAAAGTGGCGTTTATCTTTTGTTTTTTTTAGACGGATGTCAGTGTTGCCGTTGTATTTTATAATTTGTGTTAATAGTCTATTGCCTTTTTCAATAAATCATTTTGCAATCCTATGTCCTGGCGCAATCAAGTTATATTATATTGTTTTAAAATACATTTATATCTTTCCGTGTTGAAAACCTTAGTTATTTCTATTTTATGTTTTTCTTAAGAGTACAATCAAATTGATACAAATATGACGCATACTGTTTTTTCCTTAAAATGGCAGCACTGGTGAATTTACAACCTAGATTCAAATGAGAGCTTTTTTATTACATTTACAATTTAAGTGCAAAAACATGTAAGTTTTTGCATAGGTCCCATTTTTAGACGCCTCAAAATAAACTCAGGTAAATTCTTGCCATTGTTCTTTACAAAAACTTTCATTCATGAAAAAATACCGAAAACTTGTAAATTTATTTCGCTTTTTCATACTGAAATCATCGAGGTAGGTAAGACTTCAGTATGGAAAATCGATTTTTAATGTTAAATTTTTCGGTATTACATCATTAATAAAAGTTTTTGTAAATTTTCTTTTAAAAACGTACCTCCAATATTGGTATACCTATCCCGGACTGTATATGTTTGTCTACGGATTTCTCGAAAACAAGAAGTCACAGCGAGATGATTCTTTTTCAGTTCGATTAGGTATATTTCCACTTAGGGTACACTGAAAGTTTCAGGAAAATCGGTACAATAGTTTTTGAGATATGGGTGAATAATCTAAAATCCCTAAATAAAAAAATATTTAAAAAATTAAACCGCCTTAAAAACAGACTCGGCCAGCAGCGTGCTGAAGTTGGACGCGGCAGACTGCGACGCGACATCACTTCAAGACGCCATTGTTGTTATCAGTTACTTGTGGTTGCTACAGTTACCTGTGCCAGTGCGGCGTGTCCGGTCGCGTCCGTGTCAAACGGCAGCGCGTCTATGGGCGCGGGCGCGCGCACGTCAGACAGCTGTTGGTTGCTATAGCTACCTGTGCCAGAGCGGCGTGTCCGGTCGCGTCCGAGTCGAACGGCAGCGCGTCTATGGGCGCGGGCGCGCGCACGTCAGACAGCTGTTGGTTGCTATAGCTACCTGTGCCAGTGCGGCGTGTCCGGTCGCGTCCGTGTCGAACGGCAGCGCGTCTATGGGCGCGGGCGCGCGCACGTCAGACAGCTGTTGGTTGCTATAGCTACCTGTGCCAGTGCGGCGTGTCCGGTCGCGTCCGTGTCGAACGGCAGCGCGTCTATGGGCGCGGGCGCGCGCACGTCAGACAGCTGCTGTTCGGCCAGCAGCGTGCTGAAGTTGGACGCGGGCAGACTGCGACGCGACATCACTTCGAGACGGGCTTCTTCTTTCCGTTCTGGTTCTAGGCAGTATACCTCCTGAGGAACGGTGGAGGCAATTGATTAGTTTATTTATTTCGATATGGTCTACATTTATTTATTTATTTTAAAACACTTCATGCACAAACAAAAGGTACATATGGCGGACTTAATGCTAAAAGCATTCTCTACCAGTCAACCATAGGTCTATACAGAGAAATTGCTGGCGGCGCGAAGAAAGTGATAGAAGGGCAAAAGTGAGAGCTTGATTGAACCTACAATAGGTATTTAAACAAAAAATAAACATACATACTACTTATTACATAAATACCGTATACATAATTATGGAATAATAAACATACACATAGTACATACACATAATAATAATACTAATGATACACATGTGAGAAAAAAAAGAGGTTAGTGAGACAAGTTCGATATCTCTTCGAATCGTATTTGACCAATAGAAAGCAGTATGTCACAATTAACAGACTCGTCAAAAATGAAATACTCACGTACCCGTCTGAGCACCGTGTTATTCAAAAAGGGGTTCCTCAAGGAAGCATACTGGGGCCGATATTATTCTTACTTTACATCAATAATATAACCGACGTAACTAATCATAAAACTATTCTATACGCCGATGACATTTCCATTATTGTGACTACTAAAAAAACTGTAAACTCAATACATAATCACGAAATGGAAATTAATAACCTAGTTGATAAAGTAATAGAATGGCTAGAACATAATAATTTGACAATTAATCTACAAAAATCTTTCTTTATTCAATTTAATAGATCGAAACATGACAAATACAATTTTAAATTAAATATAGAGAAAATTCAGCAGGTACAGCACATAAAGTTCTTAGGTGTTACAATTGACGAGGATTTAAATTGGAAACTGCATATAAATAATACATGTAATAGAATTAATAGATTTGCGTATGCTCTTTATCAAGTACAAAAAGTAACAAACAAACAAACGGCCATAATGTCTTATCGTGCCTACGTGGAATCAGTATTGCGATACGGCTTGTTGATGTGGGGCAACAGTACAGACTGGAAAAGAACATTCATAGCACAAAAAAAGTGCATCAGAGCGATCTGTGGAATCAAGCCAGACGTGTCTTGCAAACCATTTTACAAAAGTCTTGGTTTATTGCCACTACCATCACTTTATATTTTGGAAATTGGCAATTTTGTAAAAAAACAATCTGAAATTATTTAGGAAAGCTAGCGACTGCATAAATTCTAGACAGCGTAGGAATCAACATAAACTTGTTTTAAGTGTCAATCCAAATCTCGCAAATACAAAAACAGTTGTTTGGCCATGTGTGTAAAAATCTTCAATAAGATTCCAAATGAATTTAAACAACTTAGCAGTAATCAATACAAAAAGAAATTGTATGAATGGCTCAGTATTAATAGTTTTTATAGTGTTAAGGAATTTTTTGAACACAGACAGTGACATTTTATAGAATTGAGTTGACATTTGTAATTAATTGACATCCTACTGACATTTTTTGTTTCATCTTTATATTGATTTTATTAATATTAATGTATAATTCACAATTTATTTATTGTTAAATGAATGTTAAAAATGAATTTAATTTGCATGTCATAATTTATTGGCTGAATATGAGATTCTTTGTGAAAAATTTAACATCTTTGTATACCATGTTTAATGCAAATAAATATTTCTTTCTTTCTTTCTTTCTTTCCTTGTAAAGTTCTCATTTCATGATGTGTTTTACATGTGTCATCGTATTTATTTATGTTGTCAGCAGAAATCAGGTTCTTAAAAATATTTTGTATGTGTATTGTGTAATGCCCACTTTGTGAGGAATGATTGAGGCAATTCATTAATTTATTTAATTTGATAATTATTGTATGAATGAAAACTGATTCATTTTTTTTTTAATGAGACACCCATTACATACATTGCTCTGACTGATCCCAAAGTAAGTAGCTAAATGCACTTGTGTTCTGGAAATCAGACACAATGGTGTTACCATAACACCCAGACCCGAGACAATATAGAAAATTTTGATTTGTATATTGACCCGACCGGGAATCGAACCCGGGACCTCGGAGCGGCGATGCCTTGAAACCAGTGTGCTTAGCCACCTTGGACTAATAAACCACTGGACGCGCAATGACGTGCAATTTCGCTTGTGCCCCCTTAGCCACGAAGCGGGATTTTTGGCCTCACTTACAGGTGACGTCTTGTCAGTACGGTGATAGAGCTTAGTGAGAAACATTGTCGGAAAAAATGGGTAAATGTGGCTTATTTTTGTATAAAAATTATAGCGGCAAGACAAAAATATTCATTTTCATCCGTAAGTAACGTTTCATTCCAAAAAAGCTGATATTTTTCATGAAAATAGTGAAATGTGTTTTCCAAGAGAAAAGTTACATTGCCATTTAAAAACGTGGTGGTCAGTTACTACAAAATCAACAAGATAACGTATACTTTATACGGTGGGATTGTCGTATGTTTATCATTCGTTCTCTTGTCAGTTTAATTTTATTTGTGCTTGACAATTGTCGATAAATCGTATCGATAAACATTTATTCAATTTTTAATATAAATTATTTTAAAATAAAATGATAAATCTGTAAAAAGTTTCACTCGAGAGTAGATTAAGGTAATCTTAAAAATACAACAGTTTGCTTTAAAATTTTAAACCTCATATTTTATGACGATACGTCTTTAAAATATAATTGCAGATTTCTTGTGGATCCATTAAGTAATATAAAGTGGGTCGAAGGGAGACAAAATGGATCGGCACAAAACATCACCGAATATGTGGTATCCATTTAACACCAGTGTGATTTAATGCCAACGCAAAAATCTACTGCTTAATTATCCCATAGGAGGATTTAAATGGTGCCGGGCTGTATGTACTTATGGGCGGTTTCACAATGTCTTAGGAAGTTCTAGTTAGTGATACTTGCCAGACCGTTCATATAAACGTTCTATGTTTCAGTTGTTCATTCGATGCTTTGTGCATTAAACATCTTCATAATGTAATTTATTATTTTAGTGATAAAAATTATATGTCTTTTTACAAAAGATTCGTTCATTCATTCGTTCCGTACATATCGATAAAAAAATATCGACACTTTCATGCACTAAATGTCAAAAATTGACACGACAAGCTCCTCCCGCCCCGCAGAAATTGGCTAATGATGTTTTCATACATTCGCTCTTGCGTTTCATATCCAGTGGTTAATTCATCCAAGTTAGCCACTTTAGTCAAAGTCGTCATTGGAGAATCAATGTATTTTTATCGCCCTTATTACGTTAGCGGACCCCGCGGCTGCGTCCGCGCGTTTTGAGTCAGCGTGATAGCCTTCCTCGATAAATAAGCTATCCAAGACAAATTTTTTTTTTCAAATCGGTCCAGTAGTTCCTAAGATTAGCGCATTCAAACGAACAAACTCTTCACCTTTATAATTGAGTTAATTCGTTCAGAAATATTATTTATTGCAATTTTCTTTAATTTTTGGAGCTTTAGGTTTAGCGAGCTTAAGGTGGCGTTCACTTTCAGAATGACTAATCTATACTAATATTATAAAGCTGAAGAGTTTGTTTGTTTGTTTGTTTGAACGCGCTTATCTCAAAAACTACTGGCCCGATTTGAAAAAAATTTTTTACGTTGGATAGTCCATTTATCGAGGAAGGCTTTAGGCTATATAACATAAAGATACGACTCATAAGACCACAGCAGAAATGAAAAATGTTGCGAAAACGGGAGAAAGATATTCCTTTTGAGAGCTTCCGCTGCATACGCTGCAAACCGCTTAAGTTACACAAAAATCATGTATGACAGGATTGTTCAGCATTAAGAGTTCTATAATAAAGTCCGCAACAGCATATGTCTATCTTTTATGGTTGACTTACTACAACCTTTTTTATGTTAATAAATTTGTAAAAAAAATATGCATTATTTTTAGAGGTGTATTATACACACAGGTATTTTTTCTTATCAAAATAAATACATTTATCATCACGAGCATTTCATTTAGAACCAAGTTGCCCTTTATATCATTTGATTTCAATAAATATCTTAGGAGCTATCACAGTTTTAACAAAACTCCGCACCAAAATAATGTTCGCAGCTTAAGTCCAACGTGCGCTTGCGCTAATATTTTATAAAGCTGAAGAGTTTGTTTGTTTGAACGTGCTTATCTCAGGAACTGCTGGACCGATTTGAAAAAATATTTCTGTGTTGGATAGCTTATTTATCGAGAATGGCTTTAGGATATAAAACATGACGCTGCGACGGGAGGGGAGGGAGCAAACTCAAAACGCGCGGACGAAGTCGCGGGGGACCGCTAGTTTAAATAATGTATTTAATGATAAAACAGTATAGTGCTGTACTTACCGAGTCGTTTCTCATCACGTAAAGCGTTATATTGTTGTCAGACGAGCCTCCGAACGTACATAATTTAAATACACCCGTTTTGGGGTTGAGCAAGCTTTTCCTTGCTAGTATAGGTGTCGAATTATGTGGAGTAAATACAAACACTGAAATTAGAAAATTAAAAACATATTAATTAAATGTTGACTAACATATACATAATCAAATATAGAGTCAAACAAAATTAACTGCATTTCTTCTTGGGGATAATTCTGACCCTAAAATACAACAACTTTTTGTATGGGACCAACATCGTAATCCCAAAAAAATATTTCACTTTCCCATACTAGAGTGCCGACCATCTGATTCTAGTTTGTATGGAGAAGTAAAAAAATATATGGGATTTCGGTGTTGGTCCCATACAAAAAGTTGTTTAATTTTAGCAACAGAGTCACCACCAAGAAGAAATGCAGTTGATTTTGTTAAACCCTGTATATTTGTACAGTAAGCACTTACCATCGTTGCTAGACGTTGTAATCGCCATTTTGTTAGAGAACGGGTCAGCAGCTAGATAAGTAGGATTTAGTTGAACCAACCATTTGACAGTTAACGAAAGTAGACTCCATACAGCAACACACTGTTCAGTCGTGCATACCAACTGAAAATAAAACACATATTTTATTTATATTCATTGATATAGTAAATGTGCAGATATAAGATATTACATACGTAATGGGCAGCGTCATGGTTCCCAAACTGCACATGCACTCCTTTCGGCCGTAAGGCTCGGTGCGATAATGTAGTTCTCAAACTACAGAGGTGTGTGTCCCACAAAGTTAATTTGCACCCAAACCACGCCGCGATCAATGATCCGTCGTATGAAATCGCTACACCCGCCATATCATATTCCCCATCTTTCTTCAAGTTTTTATCAAACACCTCTTCAGTCAATGATTGTTCTTTATGCATGTTGTAAAGTTTAGTAATAATATCATTTTTTGTGTTTTGCGTCAAATATGGAAACTCCACAATTTCCCCAGGTGAATAATCTTCTCCAATTTTAAAGTTATTTAAAACATTACTCGATGTGAAATGAGCGATGCCCGAAGAATAGTAGCACGCCGTTTGGCAGCTCCACGAAAGTTTCCCGTTTTGAGCTTCCCTTTTCCATACGCGGAATTTCTGATCGGAGCCAGCCGACACACAGAACTCGCCTTTATAATTAAGCGCTAAGGATACAACATTGCAGCCACCGTGCGAGAGATTAACGCATGTGTTGAGTTTGAACGGAGAGGCGGTTTTTCTCTGTATCTGCCAGAATTTCAGCATTTCCTCTGGGTAGCTGATGCCGTCGTTCCTGTACTCGGATGTGGCCAGCCACTGTCCGTTCGCACTGACTGCTGCGCAAGTCACTTCTGTTTCGAGAGGCAATAGGTTTCGTCTTGCTGGGGGTATGTTATTCATTCTTGTTATGTCTACCTGCAAAGTGATAGGTCATTAGTTATTGAGGAGCCTCAAGAAATGTCTAGAAATGGTCTCTGTGCATGTTACAAATAGTGTTGCCGCTCGAAAGTCTACTATCGACAGTCTATCGATAGGCTGATAGATGGTCGAGCAAAAGCAAAAGTATGGCAATAGTATCAAGCTCAGATTGGTACATTTGTACTACAATACTATTGAAAGTATAAACGCTCAGTATAGAATGGACTTTTGCTAAATCAATAAATATTGGACACCAATCACATAGTCTGATCCCAAAGTAGCTGTAGCTGAAGTAGCACAAGTGCATAACTAGTGTTGGTTATAGAAATAGTGCAAGAATATCTGTAGTATCGATTGTAGTAACGATAGTTAGACCCAATGCAATCGATAGACATTTTGATAGTTAGCTACACTACTATCTATAATATTGCAGGGTATAATACTGTACCTCACTGATGGTGGAAACTATCACTAGTATGGCTTCTATCAATTTTTATTTATTCATTTTTATTTTATTGGTAACAAAAACAGAGATTAATCATATTAAATTAGTATAAGATATTTAAAAAACTAATTTTAAAGACGATTATCAAAGTCAACTATCAATATTATGGTTAGTTAAAAATATCTTACATTGTAAAGCACTTTGTCAGTGGTAGTAGATAATAGTTGCAAGTGGCCAGTGCGTCCACCCATCAGCAGGGCACCCAGGGGCTTATGGTACAACAGAGATGTTCCTATGGCCCGTGCCGCTGGCGACAATCCACCGCATTCTAGGATAGTAGATACTACACGCATTTGCGCACTTGCTATTACCACAGCTGGAATGATATAAAGGTACTTACATTGAAAAATATATTTAGTTAAAAAACAGGAGAGACTATCTCGCGTGTAGCAGCACCGATTTTGATGCGGTTTTCAGAAAAGGGGTTGTTACATTTAGGATATGGTACAATATGTAAAAAAAAACTGTCCGACCCGAAAGGGTCATAAATATGCTTTAATAACAGAACCAAAACAAGTATTAAAATTACTTAATTCATTGAAACTTTTTTTAAAATTTATTTTCAAAGTCAACAAGTTTATTTACCCTAAAACGGGAAAATTTTGAAATACGTTATCACTCCTGCCACGCCACCTGCGAGTGTCGGCACAACTCCGCGCCTCCTGCGCGCCCTGTCAACCCACATTCGGGTTGCCATGTATGCTTTTTTGAATGTAGTAAATTTTGTATCTTTTTTGAATGTAGTATATTCTTGGGTATTTTTTTAAAATATTTTATGAAAATTATTACACAAATAGAACCAAATCTTGATACCTAATAACCCCTTATTGAGTCGGACAAGGTATTTTTGCACACTGTATAAAGAAAAATTGGACCACCATTTAAAAAACCCTACCCTAATCGGTTACAAAAAAGTAAAGTCTGCGCAAGATGTCAAACTTAATGGCAGCAATTCTACGCACTCACATCATTCAAACAAACCATCGGATTGAATTAAAGATGTCTGGCTGTTTGTAAATAGGAGAAGGGAAAAAAATGGACATTATTCAAATGAATTTGTTTCTCTTTTAGCATTATTTTAGTTCTTGTAGGCTGGTGACGCATGTCAGGATTAGCTGAGTACTCTTTTAAATCATAGTTTTGTCTCTGCCAAAATTCAATAAATAGATAGAGACAGAATGATGAGTTAATCAAGAACTTAGTTAATCCTGAATTGTTCAAGAAGCTGTAGTGGGTTCTTTTAGAGGCAGAATTTATTTCTTGATAGTTATCTGGCTATTAGCATTATTTAAAAAAAAAACTTACAGTTGTTGGTGAGAGTAATAGCTACATGCGTGTCATTCACAGTAATGAATCTCACCATCCCTGGGAGTCGAGGTATAAAAAGTTTCTCATTTGCTTTAGTTGGCAAATGGCCTGTAGTCCATTTGACCACAACTTTCTCCATTCCACCTGAATACAGATAGCTTCCTGCAAGAGATTTTTTTTGTTATTTTTAAAGAATATATAGACATACTATCAAAACAGTGTGTAAAATGTATGAAAATATACCTAGCCCTGAAAAACATACTGCCAGTGGAGGTAAGAAATGCCAGTGCATCACTTCTCTAGCAATTTTCATGTGGTCAAATAAATTTCCTCTAATGACAGTGACTCTTCCAATTGCATCAGTTATAGCAACAGCACTTTCACTCTTATGAGCCGCTACTGCTAGTATTCGGAATTTGTTGTGGTTTAATATTCTGCAATACAAAAGAAGTTTTATGTGTTGACTGTTTATGAAGATATATTACTAAACTAGTTATTATCACTATTTTCAAATTGTAGACAACAGTGGATGGGAAGAAGAGTTAAAAAGTATCATAAATTAATCTTTATTATAATTGTCAATTTAAATCAACATGAATAAACATACTCTGATCTGATGTGAGGCTGGTTTAGATTTTGTATAAAAAGACATTTAGTTCCATTTGATATTCCTGCAAATCTGTCACCATTGCACCAGCCTAAAGAAACCCTGAGTATATCTTTGTAGAAGGCTTTTGTCTCTGCAAACTCATGCAACATTTCTCCACTCTTTACAGAGTAAGTGCCAAGATAAAGTAGTTTTTTGTATGCACCACCAATAGCAGTGATGAAGCATTCTTTACTGTCCAGCAAATCAAATGATAGTATTTTAGTGCCATGGGGAATTGCTAATTTCTGAAACAGAATTGGCATGTCATAAACAATTACATTAAAGATTAGCATATTATTATTAGCAACAAAATTGTTACCACAGTTAACTTTTTCTTTCATTTTCTGCACCACCTTAGAGGATGGTGTCTGGGACAAAAACTGACCTTTATTTGTCAAAATTGGTTCAGCTGTTCAAAATGATAATTGGTTGACAAACATACACTTTCACAATTCTAATAATAAAAAAATACACACACACAATCAAATTTTACAGACATAGTTATAAAAATTGTTTATGAAAGCCTTATATTAAGGATTTCCATAATTAAACAGTCCAGACTAAGCTTTCTGATTAATTTGATTTGATTAATTCAGTGCGCGTGAGAAACGGACGCTGGTATAGGTATATCTGATACTTACAGTTTCTCTAAGTACAGCTCCATTTTCCCAGGTCCATGTAGTAACACAACCACAATCTGAGCACGAATACAAGTTGTAGTCTTCATCTTCAGGGAATTGGATGCCAATTAGCTCGTTCACGGAGGTTTGCGTCTCTAGCGTACGAACTATGTCTCCGGTCTGAATGTTATAGACCCGTACTGTGTTTTCAACAATTATTGCTACCGATCTAGAATATACGATAAATAAACTAGATATTTATGATATTAATCCCTCAAGCGTATGTGAACGAGACACAATGCAAATTCTATTGTTATGCGGTTGCCTGCAACCGCTCGGGTGTTGAAGCATTAAAGTAGATTATGCTTTATATAACGAATAGAAAGAGAAATAACAAACAATAATAACACATTGTTAAAGTTTTTAGAGGTTAGGTTTACTCACTCTCCATCTGGTGAAAATATAGGACGACGTTCTATTATACTCCTTCCTGCTTTTCTATGAAAGTTATATTTAACTTCAGCATTATTGTCACTAAATGTTTTAACACCCATGGCGAAAGAAATAATTAAAACATCTCACAAAACACACACTATATACCTAGCTACACAACAGACAGACAACATTAAACATATGACATAACCTCAAAATTGAATTGTCAAATGCAACGCAGTCCTTCTTGTCTATGCTGAAAAATCTTAACCCTATATCTGCAGAGCATGTCTCTGTGTATCTGCCTTTACCATTTTTGATTTTGTATTTAATACAAACTCTCGTATCATTATGTGGTATTATCGTTAAATTAACTTTAAAAAAAAGACTATCTTATATTTTATGAAAAATAAAACTTTAATGTACTACAGGGCATCAATTAATCATTAACAAGATTTTAAGTAAGACAATACATTTTATTTTGTTCCTGAGCGTCATGAACTTCACTTATGATTTAATAAAACAACCAAAAGTAAAATAATCAAAAAATTTACTCAGTTTCAAATCAACAATGTCAGGCTTCTAATTAAACAAAAACAATAAAAAATCAATGCACAAAAACTAAATAATTTCGGCAAAACATTTCCAAAGCGTCACTCACTGTTTATTTCACATATATATTTTTTCGAATATACCTAAACATAGCATTTTTTTAAATAAAATAATTATGAAATAGAAGCGCATTATTACGTTTAAAATGTGACACAAAATATGTATATTTGTTGTTTATTTTCTGTTAATTATTTAATATTTTATTTTTTTCAAAAATGGGACAGTGACGCTATTGAACCCTAAAGTGACGCTTACGAATAGTTAAGCTAGGTTTACATTTGAACATTTAAATATACAAGCGGCCCTACATCTAATATACAAGATGATACAAAAAAAATGCGTAATCTTTTAAGGGGGTGATTCTACTGCTCAAATGCAACAACTTCTTCTATGGGACCAACATCGAAATCGTAAAAAAAATGGCTTCCCCATACTAAATCGCCGATCAGATGAGACCAGTTTGTATGGAGAAGTAATTTTTTTTTGAGATTTCGGTGTTGGTCCCATAGAAGAAGTTGTTGCATTTGAGCAGTATAATCACCCCCTTAAAAGATTTCGCTATTTTTTGTTACATCTTGTATATATAAATATATCCAATTATATTAAAATTAGTATGTTTTATTTTTCTGACAAGAAATTATTAGGTTTCCTTCTATTGCCGCAAATATTTTCAACAAAATACTGTGTAGTAAATTTTTTGTACACATCCAAACTGAACGGACACGTATTTTTTACCATGAGCAAACTTTCTGAGAATAGCTCTTATACTCACAGCCATTCGACTTTGGAATGGCCTCCCAAAGACAGTACAAGCATCCACCTCCAAATTTTCTTTCAAGATGTGCTCGGAGAGCACTTTACAAGGAAGAGATATCGAACTTGTCTCACTGACCTCTTCTTTTTTTTCCTCACATGTGTACCATTAGTATTATTATTATGTGTATGTAGGTACTATGTGTATGTTTATTATTCCATAATTATGTATTAATGTATACGGTATTACTGTAATAAGTAGTATGTATGTTTATTTTTTGTTTAAATACCCATTGTAGGTTCAATCAAGCTCTCACCTTTGCCCTTCTATCACTTTCTTCGCGCCGCCGGCAATTTCTCAGTATAGACCTATGGTTGACTGGTAGAGAATGCTTTTAGCATTAAGTCCGCCATATGTACCTTTTGTTTGTGCATGAAGTGTTTTAAATAAATAAAACAAATGCCGATCATCTCTCTATCAATAAATAAATAAGCAGGCATATTTCCGTGGTAGGTTATAGGTTAAAAGGTAAGAAGTTCAAACAACGTAGGGAAGTATGTAAAAATTAAGTGAAAATAATTAAACGGTTTATCGATATTTTCTTTTTTTATCGATATTACCTCCCAACTTCACTTATTATGTCACTTTGGCTTATGGCATACAGGCTGTATGGCTTTGTTCCACTGCCTTTCCCGTGTGAATGGGATAAATTCAACTACTACCGTCACTTTGACAGTGAGTATATTTACGTCAAAAGATTTGTCTATTGGTATGCTGATGGTGTGCCGTTCCATGTGTTTTTGTGGTGTTTTACTTGATTTCTTTCACTTTCAGGTCTGTTTTTGCTGAAATTATCTGAAAAACAGCCATAAAATGGCTGCAGAATCGGCTGAAGTTCAATTACAAGTGCGATTTGTTACCAAACAAGAACAGTGAGTAGTTTTTGTTTATTTACCGGCGTGGTTCATGTTACCGCCAACGTGTGGCGTATTTTACTGAGTAATTATTTGGTTAATTTCGCAGGTATGCAGTGCCCGACAGCCCATACGCTATACAGAGCAATGTTCAGTCCTCGGACCTCAACACGCTCGTTAACGCTCTACTGAAAGAAAACAATGGTGGTTTAGAAAAGTCTGTTGAATTCGACTTTCTAGTATGTGGGGAACTTCTTTGCTCATCTCTAGCAGAGCACCTGCAAGAAAAAGGGGCTTCTACAGAAGAAACTTTGGAGATAGAGTATTTGGAAAGGTTTCCTGCACCTGCTCCTCAGGATTGCTTGATGCACGATGACTGGGTGTCAGCTGTGCAGGCACATGGCAATTGGTAAACTTTTATTAAAGAATTAGTATAAATAAAACTAAATAACTTTGCCTACAATAAGAGTATAAATTTCTGTGAAATAATAAAACAGCTATGACCTCAAAATCACGACATATTAACACTTTAATAAACAGTTATCCAAACTATGTTTATTCTGCCTATATGCATTCATAGTCCACTGCAGTGTTAACAAAGTCATCCACGATGTCAGTCTGTCTATTCATGATAAACTTTGTATTGTAACCAATTGAACAGGCCGGTTTTCGCAGAAACTACTCCGTTGCCAATCACATCCATGTAGTTCGACAAATATTAGAAAAATATCACGAATACCAACTTAACTACTACATCGCCTTTATTGACTACAGCAAAGCTTTTGATTCCATTATCCATGAAACTATCTGGAAAACGCTAAAAGAGCAAGGTATTGAACACAAGTACATCAGACTAATTAGGAATGTGTACAAGAACAGCACAGCCTGCATCCAACTGGAAAGGAAAAGCAACACCTTTAGTACGAGGGTCAAACTGAAAATTCTTAGAACTGGCCACTTATAAAAAATATAATAAAAAAAAATCTAAAATTTGAAAATAGACCTCTTTGCCAATATTACTGAGTATATATTTCATTCATTTGTCATTTGTTTTACGATTTGGCGGCAAATTGAAAATTGTTTGTGTCACGTCAACATGAATTTAACACGAGAAAATTTTCGTGCAATGATTTTTTATGACTTTCGATGTCATTTAAGTCAACAAGAAAGTTATGATAGACTACGATTGGCTTTTCACGATAAAGCCCCATCTCGTGCGACTGTTTACAACTGGTTTAACGAGTTTAAACGTGGTCGCACTAATCTCACTGATGATGTACGTGAGGGACGGCCTTCTACGGCGACGACTGAAAATAACATGTGTTGTGCGGCGTATGATAGAGACTGACAAAAGAGTGACCTATCAGCAGATTCGGACAAGCTTAGGCATCGGTATGAGTCAAGTGCACAAAATCCTCCACGAACATTTAGCGGTCAGGAAGCTTTGCGCCCGGTGGATACCTCATAATTTGACTAAGGCTCAAAAACTCCATCGTGTGGATTGGTGCCGTAAAATGATTGAAAGATTTAACGGAGGTGACTCAAATGCTGTGTTCGACATACTAACAGGTGACGAAAGCTGGATTTACTGTTATGATCCTGAAACCAAAAGACAATCTGCTCAGTGGGTGTTTCCTTTCGAGGAGTTGCCAACTAAAGTGAAGAGAGATCGAAGTGCGGGAAAAAAATGGTGGCCTCGTTCTTTGGAAGGATAGGTCATTTCGCAACAATTGTGTTATAGGATCAAAAAAAAGTTTCTGCAAAATGGTACACTACCAATTGTTTGCCACTTGTCTTGGAAAAAGTTCGAGAGAAACGACCTCGCAGTAGGATCCTCCTTCACCACGACAACGCCTCGTCGCACACCGCCAAGCGAACGATCGACTATTTGGCGACATCAAACGTTGAATTACTGGGTCACCCGCCGTATAGCCCCGACCTCGCGCCTTGTGATTTTTATTTATTTCCAAAAATTAAAGAAAAACTTAAAGGAAAGCGGTTTATGAATGCTGAAGAAGCGGTGGCTGCGTATCGCGATGCCATTGAAGAGACCCCTAAGGACGAGTGGGCAAAGTGCTTTTCCCAGTGGTTCCATCGCATGCAGCGGTGTATTGACGTCAATGGACAATATTTTGAAAAGATATAATAAAACTAATAACTGGCTAATGTAATCAGTTTTTGATTTTCTAAGAACTTTCAGTTTGACCCTCGTATACAGAAAGGAGTCAGACAGGGGGACCCCCTATCTCCAAAGCTCTTTACAGCAGTCTTGGAAGCAGTCTTCAGGAATTTAAATTGGCAGGACTTTGGTCTAAATATCGAAGGGCGCAAACTAAGCAACTTAAGATTTGCAGATGATATTGTGCTGTTCGCTAAATCACCTGAAGAATTGAGCACTATGATAAACACACTTGCAAAAGAGAGCAAAAAAGTAGGACTCAGAATGAACCCAGACAAGACAAAATTAATGACAAATGGAGAGAAAAAGACCAGAAAAGTAGAAGACATCACAATTGACTATGTGGATGAATACATCTATTTAGGTCAGCTGATGTCAACACAGGAAAATACAAAGAAAGAAATAGAAAGGCGTATAGCAAATGGATGGAAAAGATACTGGAGCATGAGGGAAGTCATGAAAGATAGGAAATTACACATAACTACCAAAGGGAAACTTTTCAACACATGCATACTCCCTATTTTAATGTATGGATGTCAGACATGGCCTCTGTCAATCAACAGCATGATCAAACTTAGAAGCTGTCAAAGGGCGATGGAGAGGAGCATGTTAGGAGTGAGAAAGTCAGCTCAAATAAAAGCAGATATCATAAGACTTAAAACCAAAGTGTTCGACATAGAACAAAAAGTCAGACGTTTTAAGTGGAAGTGGGCAGGTCACACAATAAGGGGCAAAGAAAAATGGAGTAGGACAATCACCGAATGGTATCCCAGAGAGTCTCTGATAGTAATGGCAATTATTGCTATTTTTCGTTAATTTAATTAGCATGCTAAATTCCACTGCTTAGCATGCTAAGTGCTATTGCTATGCTAATATGAAATTTCATCAAATATGAGAAATAGCAAATATTCAAATAGAGAAATCGTGAATGCTATGCAAACTATGAAAATGATTATTTAAAACATATATTCTTAATGTTGTGACTTGATGTTTACTAATGTAAATCTAATTTGACTGTTTATTTATACTCTAGTCAAACGACAAAGACAAACAATTTTATTAAAATAAACAGTTCACTTAACGCAAGTTAAACCGGAGCCGAACGCGGATTAGCAAACTTTCCTGCTAATCTTGCTAAATAGCAGTGCGTGCGAATCTATGAAAGTAATATGACGACGGCTGGCTGTACGATGCTTCTCGCGTCGCTGCTTCGTTTCGCGCAATGTCTGTGAATTTTAGCATTCACAAAATTTCGCAACTTAAATTAATTGAATTATTGCTAATCATAAAATAGCATGCTAATTAATATGCTAATGCTAATAATTCCATTACTACCAGAGAAGGCCACAGAAAGAGAGGAAGACCTCAAAAAAGATGGTGTGACGACATACGTCAGATTGCCGGCAACACCTGGTATAGGGTAGCCAGAGATAGACATGAATGGAGAAGGCTAGAGGAGGCCTTTGCCGAAGGGCAACCGAACTTGCAGCAGAAAAAGACCAATATAATAGAGTACTAATCAATGTAGAAACAACTGTACTGTTCGAAATAAGGCTTATAATAAAATATAATATAATAATTATAATAATAAGGTATTGTAAAGTTTTTTGATTGCTTCACTATTTATAAATGCTTAAATAATTTCTACAGGATTCTATCAGGCAGCTATGACAACAGCATTCATATTTGGAGCAACAAAGGTCAACACAAGCTAGCAATCCCAGGGCACACATCTCCAGTCAAAGCAGTGTCATGGGTTTCATTCAATGGCGACAAAGCTGTGTTTGTTAGGTGAGTCTTATATCTGTTACTTTATTGATAATATTCTATTCAATATCTTTTTGATCTAAAAACCTCATAAAATTGGTACATTTCTTTTTTTGCTTATAATGTTGTAAATTTATTTTATTGGAAAATGATTGCTATTAAAGGAAGCTGATGAAGGTTAGAAGACCTCTTTAGTAATATCATTAAATAATTAAAAGCCATAACCAATAATCTTTCAGTGGTTCCCATGACCAGTCCGCAATGCTATGGGTTTGGAATGTGGGTAACAACTCTGTGGACTGTGTAGTGACATGCCGCAGTCATGAGAAGGGAGTGGAGTGTATATCTGTCTCAGCGGATGCCCTTAAGTTTGCCACTGGAAGTTGGGACACCAACATTTGTATTTGGAGCACAAGTGAGTTTTTATTATTTTTCATAACATCATTTATATCTCTTCTTCTTCTTCCTAGCAACTGTCCCGTCTGGTGACGGGGTCTGCTTTCCGACTATTCTTTCTCCATTTTGCCCTATCCTGGACGTCACTTTCGGTTAAGTCACAGCTTTCTAGGTCATTCTTAATGAGACTCAACCACCACAGTTTAGGCCTTCCTCTTCGCCTTTGTACCGGCTGTTTTTGGTTGAGTACTACATTGCCGATGTAATCAGGTGGTGTCCTTTTTACGTGTCCAAACCATCGCAGCCGGTTTTCTCGTAGTTTATCGGCGATTCCTGCACGCCGAGGCTACCGCGCACGTACTCGTTGCGGATCTTGTCGAGCCTCGTCACTCCGCATATCCATCGCAACATCTTCATCTCAACAACTTGGATGGTCTGCACGTATTTTTTTGTGGCCGCCCAGGTCTCGCTACCATACGTTAGCACTGGTCTTATGACTGACTTGTACACGAGTCCTTTTAGCTTTATGGGCATTCTACTGTCACATGTTACGCCTGTGACTTCACGCCACTTGAGCCAGGCGGCTGCTATGCGGTGCTGTAGGTTATTTTCCAGATTACCAGACTCGTTCATCACGTTGCCGAGTTACTTGTACTCCTGACACTGTTCAATCACCTGTCCATCTATTACGATTGAAACAGGGTCGGGGCACGCGATATTAAGCGTCATGTACTGGGTTTTATTAACGCTAAGCACTAGTCCGCCCTTTTGCAATTGCTCCTTCCATGCACTTAAGGCCTCTTCCAAATCTTGCCGCCTATTACAGCAGATCGCCACATCATCCGCGTATATAAAAGTCCACGTAGCTTTTTGTTGAGCATCTTCGGTCAGCGAGTCCAGTACTAGACTGAATAGGTAAGGACTCAAAACTGATCCCTGATGGACCCCTTCTGTGACTGGGATAGACTTAGACATTCCGGCTGTTGTTTTGATGAAGGACCTAGCCCCCCTATACATGTCAGCAATAGCAGACACGTATGCCTCAGGGATAAGTCTCTTCCTAAGACTCTACCATATCGTACTTCGAGGCACACGGTCAAAGGCTTTTTCCATGTCTAGAAAGGCGATGTAAAGTGGTTCTTTTTTCTCTCTGTGTTCTTCAGCAATCGTCGTTATAGCGAATGTTGGATCTACAGTTGATAGTCCTGGCACGAAGCCGTACTGGTGTCGGGAAAGTGAGCACTCCATGCGAAGTCGGCTATCTATGATTCTAATAATTCTAAATAAATCTATGGGCTAAGCAGAATTGTTCGAGTATAATAATGGTCAACTTAACTTTACCATATTATATCGCCCTTATGTCGGGGGCATAAGCGTTAACTTTGAGTGTCTGAATGTTAACCGTACATCGGACGAGTCAGGCGAGCACGTATTTGATTTTACTCAAGCAACATATGAATATGGCACTGTGAACTCATCATGACTCGTTAACTTAAACTACCCTCAAAATAATGTATAACATCTAGGTAATTATTATTAACATTTTCAAACTATATTCGTTTTCATGTAATTTGAAATAAATGCTATACAAATATACTATACAAATACGTGTTTTATACATACTAAGCCATAATCTGAATAATGGCTATAGCCTTATAATAAGCCTACTACTCGAAAAAGGCTTTAGTCTGAAATTAAACCTAAAAGGCTATTTTAGGCCTATAGGCTTTTTTTTTAACTTGTAGGCTTTTTAAAATGAGTACCGTTTAAAAGCCTAGTAGTCTATCATGGCCAGAAAAAAAGACTAATAGGCTTTATTTCAGGCCTAAAAGCCTTAAGGCCCCGGGAACACTAGATATCAATGATAATTTTTGCCCAAGTATAAACAAATTATTTTCCACAAGTGCTGAGAAGCACAGACCATTCTTAATTCAGCGAAATACCACTGTAGTTGTCCTTTGCTGATTATAATTTATTTTGGTTTTCATGAAGATGAAATAAGAAACCAAAAATTTGCGCACGGGCGGGACTTGAACCAGCAACCTCTTGGCTGACCGGGCCAAACGCTCTTACCAATTGAGCTACCGTGCTGTCAGTCCGACCTTGCGAAATTTGGGGGTCTCTTATGGATACGTCATTGCGTGACGCTTAGCGCCATCTATCCGTCTGTTTATGAAACAGAGGGCCCAAGCAGTTATTCTTTACAGAATAAATTCAACTTGGAAATTGATGACGCTTCGCTATCTAATGGTTTAGAATGTTTTTAACACTCACAGTGTCATATTTTATATTCATAAAGATGAAATGAGCGTCATCAATTTCCAAGTTGAATTTATTCTGTAAAGAATAACTGCTTGGGCCCTCTGTTTCATAAACAGACGGCTAGATGGCGCTAAGCGTCACGCAATGACGTATCCATAAGAGACCCCCAAATTTCCCGGTCAGCCAAGAGGTTGCTGGTTCAAGTCCCGCCCGTGCGCAAATTTTTGGTTTCTTATTTCATCTTTATGAATATAAAATATGACACCGTAAGTGTTTAAAACATTCTAAACCACTTTATTTTTGTTTTTAAATTGTAGGTCTATCAGATGAAGACAATGTTCCTGCTAAAAAGAGGAGTAAGCCAGACCATGGAAATACAAGGGTAAGTAGGGAATATTATGTCATAATTGTTGGTAATTCTTTCATGGGGGAAGGGATATTTTTTTTTAAAAACTACCAGAACACTTTGTAAACTTACCGCTTAATAAATTTAAAACTGTTATTAAAGAAACCCTTATGACGAAAGAGTTTATAAAGTACCTAGATGATTATTTAAAAGATAATAATGTATGGACTTGCATGTAATGTAATGTACAAACATTGTAAACCTTTTGAAAAGAGGCATTGCCAATAGTGACTGAGTTTGTTGCGCAGCTTCTTCTCAGCACTAGCCCACAATTGTCCCGAAGCTGTGGTAAGATTTATATTGGGACATGTAAAAGTGCCCCTACCTGCTTTTACTTTTTATTTCTGCTTAGCCCAAAGGCATGACTGGCAGATAATGCCATATGGCATTAAGTCCACCTTTTGTACAAATTTTGCTTCTGCGATAAAGTATAAATAAATTAATTACATGTAAAAATGCATTATCTCAACTATCGAACATTTTAAAAGATTTGTGCATAGGGACCGTTCAAGTATTACGTAAGCAGATTTTTGACAATTATTGACCCCCTCCTCCCCCTTGTCAGCAAAAGTAAGCAAAGCTCTTACTCCCCCCTCCTCTGCTTACGTAAACGCTGTACATAATATTAATAAATAAGCCAAAATTAAGCAAAGCTCCCGATTTTTTTTTTTAATTTTAACAGCCACTACACAAGCGAAGCAAGCGATGTCAAATATCGCATAACAATTGTTTAAGATTGATTTATGACGGCGAGTATAAATTTAAGACTGAAACGGCAAAAACCAACGGATAATACGCGAGCGAAGCGAGCCCGAAAATTTATTTAACTTTACTAAAAATTTGTAACTTTTGCGATATCCTTTACCAGCAGTATTAATTTTCCTTCAAATATTCGAGGGAGCATATTTAAGGATAGGTTACTCGAATAGAGCTTGCGGGCCGCAGTTTGTGCATCTCTGATCATAATTTATAAGTCTAAACGTATTCATAATTTATAAGTATCCCCGAAAAGTTGTTCGAAAATCCCGGCTTTGGTTTTCAAACAACGACAATGTGTTGGTTGCCAATGAGAAAAAAACTACTGCCGGTCTGCTGACGGCCCTCGAAAACATCTCGACCCCCCGACCCCCATGTCATCAAAAATAAGCAAATCAAAGACCCCCCCCGCCCCCCTACAGTGCTTACATAATACTTGAACGGCCCCATATTAATATGCACTAATGGGAGTAATTAGACTAGACAGTAAAATGTCTCCATAGACACCATATATATACATTATAATGTGTAATAAAGCTCTCCTCACACATTAAAATGTTGCACATACAATATAATGTCTCTCTATGGCGATTTTATGTATATAAAATGTTTATCTATATGCACATACAATATAATGTCTCTCTATGGCGATTTTATGTATATAAAATGTTTATCTATATAAAATATCTCTTCCACAGTTGGATATATTGGTTTGTTTATTTCAGGAACCCCTAAACACCCTAAAAGGACACCGTGAAGCGATATCAGGTGTTCAGTGGATGGACTTCAACACTTTGTTATCCAGTGGCTGGGATCACTTGTTAAAAATCTGGGACTGTGAGCTAGGAGGCATTAAGCAGGAGATAGCTGGTGAGCTCACAATACTGTACCATAAAACTGTAAGAACTTATAAGTGGACCCCAGTGTAGGTCCTGGGTTGTACGAGCACTTAAACACACTTTGCCATGGATTTATTTATTTCTTACTAGCTTTTACCCGCGATTTCGTCCGCATTAGGTAGTTTTTTTGGATAGTAGTATGAAAAAAACCGGGCCAAGTGCGAGTCGGACTCGCGCACTGAGGGTTCCGTGCCAACTTTAACTAATTCACTTAGCTAAAATACCACAATATTTTGTTGACAGCAATATATAACTTTGTTTTTCATAGTGTTTGTATGAAGAACAAAGTTATGTTTGCGGTTGTTGAAAATGTGCTATATCTCAAAAACTACTAGTTCGATCTCGTTCAAACCAATTTTCGTTCAAAGTATTTGTTAAGATCCACATTATGTATTTTTTTCAAAATTTACACTCGCTAACAGGGTTGGCTATTATCAAGATAATTATTTTCTCTGATAATTATCTGATAATTATCCGATAATTATCCGATAATTATCTGATAATTATCTAATTATCAAATCAAATAACATATTATAATTTCTTTTTCTATATTTAGATATTACTTTTAGTTAAAACTGTGAACTTTTAATGCAGGCAAACTTTCACCATATTGAATTAAGTTTTCTAGGTATAATGTTTTTCTCTTTATTTAATTTCGCAGCGCTCAAACTACAGTTAACGAAAAGGAAAACACATAACAGTGACAGTGAGGGGAATTCCCCTGTAGATGAATGACATTTGGCGTTTGTTTGGATACATTATTGATGTTGTGACGAAAAAACATGCGTTTGGATACACATTATATATTATTTCGTTTTGTATGGTACAATAACAGTTACTGGTTATTATCAACGATAATTATCAACACGTAATTATCATGATAATTATCAACGATAATTATCAAGATAATTATCACGATAATTATCCAGGCCAACCAGTGGCGGCTGGTGGGTTATCGAACTGGTAGTGCACTTTAAGAAAATCGAAGCAAAAACTAAAAACAATTACGATAATATAAATAAACAATAATTAATGCGTCACACATACAGTGAAACATGTCATTATGTCAATCATGGCTGCCGTCGTCGCCTCGCGCCCATGCCGGCCGGCCAATCCGTCAAACATCGGGTGCTCTCGGCAATCGTCGGTTCGCCCGTGCGGCGCTCGAGAAGCCGCTCATTACTCGGTACATTTCTATGAACTATCTTTTGTTTCACGCGTCAGGCGTATTACCTCGTATCTCCTACAAGTTATATTAGCAGTCCTCGTGCACTCGCCGAAGCGCACGAGAATTTGTCTTTACAGAAAAATAAGTCTTAATAGTTTAGTAAAGCGCTCAAACCGTTTTACCATAATTGGAGATTATATCTTTTATACGTTTTTGTATGTTTCAAAATAACTATTAAAATGGTAATTAAAAAGAAAGATGAATTACTTAATATTTTGCCATTTTTAAATCTTTTGAATTGGTGGTTCACCGCACGAGCGCACTTAAGGTACAGCCGCCACTGAGGCCAACCCTGCTCGCTAAGTTTAGAAGTTAGTTGGGGGGGACGCCCATTTTACCACTTTGGAAGCGTCTATCTCTCAAACGTTAGACTTTAAAAGAAAATGGTTTTAGGAACTTTTCATGCCATTTTAAAAGACCTATCCATAGACCCCACACGTATAGATTTGAGTAAAATATTTTTTTCGGTTTTAGTTTCATGTATGAGAGCCCCCCCACCCCCCTTAAATATCATTATTTTTCATTTTTTGTTTAAGAATCGTAAAGCGGTAAACAGGATACACCTTTCTACTAAATTTCAACAGTGTGATGCTTATAGGTACAGAATAAAGTGGCTGTGACATACGGACGGACAGACAGACAGACAGATAGACAGACTTGACGAAACTATAAGGGCTCCGTTTCTTGCCATTCAGCTACGGAACCCTAAAAACCTAAGCTGTACTTTTTTGTACGTATGTTTGAATTATGCCGAGATGGGCTGAGGCCATACTAAGTGTGAATGTCATAGTCCCCCAACGCCACACTACTGAACCCCCTGCCCGCGCACTCACCTGGCGCCTCGGCCGAAACAGAATTATCAGAAGTAGAAGACAGACCCAGTGTATTATTTGTTGTACCTACATGGCTCGTTTTTAGCGATGAAAGGTTAAGCATAGCAAAGTTTAGGTTTAAAATTTAAAAACAGTGTTTTTCCTAAATAATCGAAAAATACAATTGTATTCAATAGTCTACTATTATTAAATAGTAGTAGCTTAAATTTATGTTGACTACATTAGCTATAAATAAAACCTGTTTAAAGTTATGTTTCCTACAATTATCATCATTATTTCTAAATCATTGAACGAAAGTATAAAAAAAAACAAAATACGTACAAATCATAGAAAAATATTGCCATTTCAAGTAAACAGGGTTAAATTGTTTACTCATTAGAAGCAAATATATTTATTACGTCTATTTACAGCCATATATAGCAACTTTTTACGTGCATTATTTCTCCAAATTAGTAAAATCACATTATTGAACACTCGGATCACAAGTTCAATTAATCGCACACGATTCAATTGGTACATCACTATTGCACTACGCTTGCAACATTAAAAAATAAAAAGTGCGATTGGAGCTGTCATTTTGGTCTATCTAATTAAAAATCAGAGTATAGTTTAGGCGTGATTGAGTAACAGACAGACAGAAAGTATTAGTATGGATTGAGAACAGAGCAATACAACTTTAGCGTACGGATAGCTCGTGTAGGGTGGTGCACCATCTCTCGATTGCTAGTGCTGTAGCATGCTTCTCGATTTTCTGCTCGCTAACAGTAGACACAAGTCATGGTGGTAGGATTGGCCAACCACAATTTTTTTAATGAATTTAATAATAGTTTTGTTTTCAGGTAACAAAGCATTCTTCGATGTTGATTGGTCTCCACTAAATAGTAGTGTAATCACAGCATCAGCAGATAGACACATTCGTCTGTATGATCCCCGTTCAACTGGTAAGATTAAGATTCGATATTTATTTATTAAATCGATTTTTCCACTAAAATGCATGAAGCTGTCTTTTCACAAAAGCGGAGCTGAACAGACCAAGAATATTGCTTGAAGAACAGAGCATGTTTTGTTTACCATATTTTGAGATATATCAATTATTTTTTTACATCTATTCTCAGCTATGCTTATGTAGAAACTCAGCCTTATGTCTCAGAATTAAGTTCTTAAATGCTATGGTATATCTTACAGAGAGTATCGTAAAAACAACATTCACATCGCATACGGGCTGGGTGCAGTCAGTGCGTTGGTCCAAGACTCGTGACACTCTGTTCCTCTCCGCTGGATATGATGGAACAGTCAAACTGTGGGAGACTAGGAGGTATGATATCATATATGTGGGAATGTCCAAAGGATATTTATTTATTAATTAATTATTTATTTAAGCTCTCAATAATATTATAGTTAGTAAAGTTTGTTTTCCTTTGCTAGACACTAATATTGTAAACAACCTTGACATTCTTTTTTATCGAAATAATTCACTCATAACTAAAGTAAATACGAAACTCACGACCCACATCGTTGAACAATAATGTATTTTTTAAATAAAATTGATATTTAACTCTATTCACTGTAATCATTTTAAAAGTTATAAAAATATTGTTTACAATATTCGACTAGCAAACAAAAACAAACTATTAATCTGTTTTAGGATAGACTTATTTAGAAATAAGGTAAACAGTTTTTGAGTCCTTCGAATGGCTTGCTCACCGTCACTGGTTTTCAAGGTATTCCTATTTGAGGTTGCAGTTTCGATTACTTGAAAGTTTCATATAGTAAAGCCTAATTTAGTTTCTTAGCACTGTAGTACTATCGCTGTTTCTTATTTTCAGAACACAAGTGCTTTATCTACTTATTTTTATTTTATTTTATGCTCATACAAATCTCTTTACCAGCCAACCATAGGTCTTCATAGAAAATATAGGCGGTTAGCGGTGTTTTTGGTGTCTGAGCAATGCATTTTTTGTATGTGAGGTCTAGTATGACTACATTTCACATCGGATTTATACAGGGTGGCCTAAACAGTGACGTCCAAAAATTTTTTTGGAGCCTTACATCCAGGGCTATCCAAATATACCATATTTATGATAACCAAATTTTTGTGGTTTGCAAGGCTCTTTTTTCCATTTTTTTTTTAACTTTTGTTAGTCTTAGTTTTAGCTAGTTCATAATTTTATCTAAGTAAATTTGATTGATAAGGATTAGACTGCAATAAAAAAAGACAGAACACCATAAAATGTGGAATGATTACTTGTTTGAGAGTTCATAAAATTTGTGAAAAAAAATATTATCTCGAAATCTACGAATATTCGGCTAACATACATCTAGGCATATTTGGATAGTCCTGGATGTGAGGCTTCCAAAAAAAATTTTTTGGACGTTACTGTTTTGGCCATTCTGTATTATAGTTTTATACTATAATAGACTATAATATTTTTTTAAATAATGCCTAGGAAGATGACATTGCTAGGTGTGTAATATGTATATGTTTTGTTTCAGTCCACGAACACCACTGTACGACCTAAGCGGTCACGAAGACAAGGTTCTTTGCTGCGACTGGTCGAACCCTTCGCTGCTTCTCAGCGGCGCCTGTGACAACACGTTGAGGATATTCAAGGCGAAACACGCGGTAGGAAACGCATAAAGTTACAGTTTGATAAAGTCCGATTTTCTGCGCTTGGCTTTTGTAGTAAACAATCTTGACATACTCTGTTAACTATATTCATAGGTGCATAAAGATGAAATAAGAAACCAATGATTTGCGCACGGGCGGGACTTGAACCAGCAACCTCTTGGCTGACCGGGCCAAATGCTCTACCAATTGAGCTACCGTTCTGTTAGTCCGACCTTGCGAAATTTATGGTCTCTTATTATCAATTTCCAAGTTTAATTTATTCTGTAAAGAATAACTGCTTGGGCCCACTGTTTCATAAACAGACGGCTAGATGGCGCTAAGCGTCACGCAATGACGTATCCATAAGAGACCACAAATTTCGCAAGGTCGGACTGACAGCACGGTAGCTCAATTGGTAGAGCGTTTGGCCCGGTCAGCTAAGAGGTTGCTGGTTCAAGTCCCGCCCGTGCGCAAAATTTTGGTTTCTTATCTCATCTTTATGAATATAAAATATGACACTGTAAGTGTTAAAAACATTCTAAACCATTATATTCATAGGTCATTCATTATTGAACACTGATCTTTTAAATCGAATAGTCAATCAGTTTTCTTCACTGAAATAATTTTAAAAGTTATAAAAACATTTTTTTTTAATTTTCGCAAAGCAAAGAAAAACGGACATTACGGTTAAGCTATAATAGGTAACTTAGAACATTCTGTGATTCATTTGTTGAGCGGCAGATCAACTCACATCAAAAGCAATTTAAGGAAAAACCTACTAAAAATATACTAAATATTCCTACTAAATGTAATGTTTGCAGTAGTATTTTATACTGACCGTATTTTTATGTTTTAAACGTTGATAAAAAGCCTTGCTCATTATTGTTCCTTACATATACAAATACATTTTATTATTTACGTTCATATGAATAAGGTCCGATATTGAAGTTCTACGTGTAAGACAAATAATGATTAGTGTGAACGCATGAATTAATTTGCGGGCAAATTAAATTACATATATACTTTTAACGTCAAAACGAAAAAGTTAACAACATTATTTTTATATAATAAAATAGCGTGAGCCTCGATTGCAATTTCCCAAAAGTACGTACGTACGAGATATTTGAGGCACAAAATGTTTGAATCAAGTAAAGAATAAATTGACGGATGTAATGGCGTGAAAGATAAATAAATTTCTGTTATTAATTACAATTAAATGTTTTATTTTGAACTAACCACCGCATTAAAAGCATCCTACTGACCACCCTAGAGACTTAATGTCGTCTGCGTTATTAATATTATCGAATATGGTTAGTGCGAACATAAGCGATGAAGGAAATAGGTACAATCTCTACCAATGAAATAATGTACTAAATTTGGTTTCGCTTGTTTTATTTCAATCATTTGCTCTTACAAAATATGTTCAATGCAAAGGAACATGACTTGTCACAATAAAACATGCTTCTTAGTACCATTTTGATTTATTTATATATTATTTTAGTTTCCATTCAGCATAACTATAAATAATGCGGGTCACATAAAATGCTCATAGCACAATATAGAAACTTGCAAACACTTTGTAACAAAATAGATACATAACTTTCCTCTGTCTTTTCTCTGCGAGAAATGCTTTTACACTATTATCATAGTTATGCCAAACCTCACACCATAACACAACGAAGCAACATGTCCCTTAAAAATATTCTTTCTTACCAACAATTTCATTTCATTTTTTTTTTACATTTTATGAAGTTTTTATTTTTGCATTTCGTATTTCTAGACTACCTAACTAAATTTTTATCTAAACTATTCTACTATCTAGACTAGTCTGCTGGGTAGAACACCACACTATATTAATACACATTGGACAAATACATTCGTATCGACACTTCCGACAGATTTTTTTCATTAGTTTTCTTTCTTTACACTTATTCAACTACATAACAAAAGAGGTGAAAGCAAACTTGTTCAACTGAAACTTACCCAAGAATGTGTTCACTAATCCTTAGCTCTCTTAGCCGGCAGCGGCGGGCCGCGCGGGGGCGGCCTCAGTCCATTCAAAATTAAATTATTTAATAAACTAACAAAGGAAACTACCCTAGAACCTACCGCCCGCGCGCCGCGCCGCTCGCCAATATATTAATCTAGGGCTCTATTCTATCTATCTTAGCGTCGAAACATTTTTTTGCTATTCTAACCTATCTATAGTTAAGCCTAGACTCTAAAACTAGCCATCTTTTATCGTCGTTCCTATAGCTTCACTATTCACTGATGCAAAACAAGTCGAGCGTTCACTTATATTTAACGACTTAATTTTAAAACATTTACTTAACACTTGAATAATTTTCATCGACATGAATTTTCATTTTGAATCATAGTTTTGGTTTTCGAGAATTGGTTCCCCAATACGCATCATTTGTGCTCATTTCAGCCCCGGGTCTCACTTCACACAAATCATCGTCCGTAATCTCAGAGTACGCTTATCACACATGTCAAGAATGTTGAGTGAGTTAACTAGGAACATCTACGTTTTACTCGCGATATTTTATTACATCATGTGTGAAAAATGCAACGATTAGACAGCCACATTATCTTTTTTAGTTGTTACAAAATATTTTAAACATAGTTTTTACATTACCACTACGTTTATGAATACGGTAAGTTCTCTATTACCTGTAAAAATATTGTGTAAAGCACACGCAACTGCTATATTGTATCATCTGATTATTACTGAAGCTGAAGGCACTACCATCAAATTAAGTTATTGCTTTAATGGAAGGAAAGCATTTAGAAAAATAATTTGGTGCTAAAATAGTTTGCTTTTGACGGTGTTATCTACACGGCCGTGCCACTCTATCTCTACTCACATAAACCACGTCGGTGTGTCTACTCTATTTGCATTACTCGTTATGGGAACAACGATTTGCATTGTGGAATAAAACTATACGTAGTCTTGGAGAAACGGAATAGGGATTAGTACCGCGTGCCGGTTTCGCGACGCGACGTTACAAAATAATCTTTGTGAAAATAGTTTAACACGTTGACATCAATTTAAATGCACGTTCAGCGGAAATATCTATCGGAAGACTGCTTTTACAGGAAGCCACAGTGTACGTCGAACACTAAACGATCAATACCTAACTAAGTACCAGACGCTCGGTACTACATTGCACTTCATGGTTATTATATTTTTTTCACAAGAAGTAAAGGCGGTTTCTTATTCAGTTCAATAAATTTGGCTTGATCAGAAATTATACGCGTATAATACTGATCTACGGAGTATTATGGATTAGTACGATCGAACATTCACTAATAAAAATCTCACTTGATTTAACGCTTTGTGTTAGTTTGAGTTTCCGAACCGGTCCCCGCCTGGCGCCGGCCTCCGCGGAGCAGCAGCAATCACGAGTCGCTAGACGAGCTAACTTATGTACATCCCAAAAGTAATTCAGTTACGGAACAACAGTACAATTTCAGCCTTTCACAATAATAAAAATAATTTAATAAAATCAAACAGTGTTCTACATATTTCAAATCTACGTTATTCATTCAAAACCTGTCGTCAGCTAGTCTCAGTTCCTGTATTGTTTTACATAAAGTCGGTTCACAGGTTTTGAACAAAGAGGTTACCGCTTATGTCAGTTAAAATACAGTTAATATATCAAACATTTAACTAGTCTTCAGTCCCTGAGTTGTATAAATATTTTCCTACTTCTTACTCGACTTTAATGATTTGTATACTTTGGTTCTGATGAAACTCTTGACGTGCCAAAATAGAATTAAACAGTTGCGATATAGTAGGCTTTTACTCGTACCCATCAACAATGTATATACATGTATACATATTCCATGTATAATTTATATATATTCAATATAAAAATATCAAATTTCATATAAAGTCATAAAGTGTACCCAAAACCTACGTGATGGTACAAAAGTGCTTATTCACACCAAAAGGTGTTACACTTTGGATTTCAAATCCGTTACGTTTCATAATGTGGAAATCAATCGTGGAATTTTTGCTTGAAGTTTTCTAGTGGAATGTGCCGACCGCCTACAAAATAACAACTACAGTTGATTCAGTACATGATTCT
Organism: Pyrausta purpuralis; assembly: GCA_963924145.1. Taxonomy (NCBI): domain Eukaryota; kingdom Metazoa; phylum Arthropoda; class Insecta; order Lepidoptera; family Crambidae; genus Pyrausta; species Pyrausta purpuralis. Next base: position 14,346,846 of record OZ001651.1, on the reverse strand, counting down.
CAAAAAAGGATCACTTCATTAATCACGTATTCGAACATGAGTTTTCACGTACAAAAATTTGTATAGACTCGTAAAATGTATAAATAGACTTTAAATACAACTGCTTATTGCTAATGTTGCCGTATGTTGGGCACTGCTTACTACGTGCCAAGCGCGGCGAAGCTGAGCGCAGCGAGCCTAGTTGTTGGGCGCTATGAGCGTAACGAGCGTTATTACGAGCGTAATGAGCGCTTCGGGTCATGTCGAGCGCGACATAATGTGGCCCGCCCGCCGCCGCGCAAGCGTGTCGAGTCAAAACGCGGGTCGAGAAATACTTTGGAGTTACAGTATACATAAATTCAGTCTGTTTTGGGGTTTGGCAACGACGTTCTCAGTTATTGACGAGTTTCTATTGCGATAATACAAGAATAAATCAATTGAGGTCCTAAACTAATTGTGATGATTCGACAGTTCGCTAAATACGTATTGCAGCAGCTTTGAGGCGCCGTCGATTTCGCCACTGAATGGTGGCGACTCAACGGGCGAGCTTGTAGGGCACATGGCATTTCGTATCGAGCACTAATTTTGAATCATTTACGAATGATGTTTAAGGTACATGCGATCCATGGAAGACAGCGCCGGTATGAACTATGATTGTAATAAGGATAGATAATACTGTACAGGTAGGTATAGTACCACTTTGAAATAAAATGACTAAAGCACCATGCCAAACACATGTTAAACATACACAAACATACAACATGAACTCGCGGCCTCCGCAGGCCGTACTCCGAATGCCATCTATCGTAGTTTCAGGGTAAGCAATGTTAAGTATACATTTATATTTTTAATTCATCTCGATTGTATTGCTGTTCGACTACAACATGACAAAAAGAGTTTCTCTTTTGACTGTATTTTTAAAATACCTAATTTTTACGGAAGATTCTAAATCTTCACGGTATCATTTTATTTATCATACAAGAACTACTCGGTGAACCCACCCTTCCTAACCGTAACACACATAGTCATTACTCTTTACAATTTGTAAGCATATAACTTTGATTCCACATGATATGACCTTTTCCACTTACACTTCTATCCTTCCCCTTCAGATATTGCTTTCCTTCTCCCCGACGTTCAGGAAAATAAAACTTTATGTAAAATAAAACATCGTAGCCTTTCAACACCTACCAAGCGCGACGACACTCTGGCGCAGCCGAGAGCGACGCAGCGCGCGTTTGATCGTAAACGAGTGATTTAAAAACTTTCAACATCCGATTTAAAATTTCCATTTTCCTTATAGTTTTAAATATGACACTGAATAAAAAAAAACGAATGTTTCCTGTCCAGAGGACAAGCATAAAATTTAAAAATTTCCACTGTGAAATTAAACTATGCTAAAATAAATACCTAACTATCTTAAATAATCTTGTTTAACATTTTGAAAATCTGCGCCTAAAAATCTTAAATTTAAATTTCATAAAACAATAATAAAATTATAATGTAAAAACACATTTAAAATTGCAGCTATATCTATACATCAAATCCTCCTCGAACCGTCAAAAGACCTCATCAAAACATCACAGCGAGTCGAAGGGCGGCCGGGGGTCCGGCGCGTGCGAGAGTGCACCCGGTACGAACGGAGCTTTCGATGAAGTCTACAACGGCCGCAAATTAAAACTAAAACAAATTAACATTGTAAAAAGTCACAGTTGCTTTGATTTTTGGCTCGTGTACAGCATGGATTGTCGTAGCGTGGCTTAGTCTACTTGGGAGGCGGGTACGTCTGGTAGGCCTCGTCGGGCGACGCCGCCGTCGACGCGTGCTCGCTCTCCATAGGCATCTGGATGATCGGCGGGGTCGGGCCCGTGAAGTACTGGTACGGGTGCGACGCGAAATACTGGAACACACACATACACACATGTTACACTAGCTAGCGCATTCGACACAGGCACAACTACCGTCCGGTTCGCTCTATACTCAACGAAAATTAGTACCGTTTTGCTGCGTCATCTGTTTTGTACATAACTCGTTGGATAGTCATCTTATGGATCTATTATTTATAACTAAGCCACAGATAACTAAAGCAGATGACTACATTTAGTTGATTATAGATATCATGTTTAAAAAGATTCCAACCAAAACTTAAGAAAACCAGCGCACTTACAGCCCACAGTAAGATAAAAATATTGGTTGATCGCTTTTTAAAGCTAAACAGTCAAAGAAGGCTTTATTGACGAATCATGGTGGTTAAGTCATTAGTTGTTTGTGCATTCAGGAGACATCCAATTATTTTTAAATATTGCAGTAATAACCAGTTGAAGCTACTATAAAATTAATATTTCATACTACATGTATCACAGCCGTGTTTAAGAGCAAAGCTTCATTCACATAAGGCGGAATCAACAGATCATTTAGATTACATTGCACCATATTCCCTGTTTGTCCTAAAGCGCACATAAAACATTTATAGGAAAAGCGTTGGGGTCAGATTTGACAAACTCATACTACCAGTTTCTCTTGTATTGATTATGCGAATGCCTTGTCATATGGACAATCAACTGCAGTGATTGGTCAAGCGATAGTTCATGGACCAATCGCAGTAGTTGACAGTTCATGTGAAAAACCAATCGCCCAATCAGCATTCGGGAAACCGGCCAATAGTGCTCGCATATGGTCGTGCGAGGCTTGTATGAGTTTATGTGCATGGATCGAGCGTTTAACACAAGCGAGGAGCGTTATAGTGAGTGGGTCTAAGCACGGGATTGGAAGGCGAGCGTTCGGTTTTACAAACATCACTCACGTATAATTCACTATCCGGCCTTATGCTGTCCCAGTTTACCTGGAAAACGGAAAACATCAGTCATTTATTGTTTATTTTTGTTTGACTGAATGTTCTGTGTTCTTTGTTCTCGTAAATAACGAGTGTGGTGATGGCCGTGTTTTTTGGATTTGGAATAAATTTGCACAAAATTATGTGTGTTCATAAAATTAAAAGAAACCGAAAATGGAACTTATGACGAAGTTCCTATCCTAGTTATGTATAAAAGCTGTATGATCTTATTACAAAGAAATAGACTACGAATCTTAAAATATAATAATTAATAGTCAAGCAATTGTCAAATTTTGTTTCATTATAATGAAATTTTCATAGAAATCATTTAAATAAATCGCTGTATATTCGCGTAATTTCATGAAAATGGAATATCAGTAAAAAGATGTTTTACACTTCATCTTGTACATGTATACATTGCACGGATGAACTGTATACATGGTGTACAAAATACGTGGATATTATCATAACTAGCCAATATTTTTACAGAAGATCTCAGTCTATTTCTTTGTAACACCTCCATGTTATACACACGGATCAACGCAGATACTCACGTATTGGCTAGGCACGGAGTCGATGGGTATGTGCGCGGGGTGCGTCGGGTGGGCCGGGTGAGCCGCGTGCGCGGGGTGTGCCGGCGGGATGAGCGCGGCATATGCCGGCAGCCAGGCCGCCGGGTGTGCCGCGTGGTGGTGGTGGTGTAGCTGCGGGTGGTGGTGGAAGGCCGCCACGCCGTAAACGCCGGCGCCGCTGCGGTATACGCCGGCGCATTCGCCTCCTGCGCCCGCGCCGCCGACGCCGCTAGCGTACACGCCGCTCACGCTCATCGCCTGTGTTTCGGAACTCTATTTGATCTATGGTCTAAATAGGAGCAGGCGCTCTGACGACTTTTATCGCGGTACCCATTGAACTAATACTACTACCGTACACCACGAACAAATTTCGTGCTCCATGAATTGATAGGCACACGCATCAAATTCGAAATTCAAATTTCAAAGAATACGTCACAATCTTGTCGTATTTGCGCCTCATTTTTGCTCCTCATAGCTTCTCTATACGTAGTAGTAAAAACTCACTGGCGGTACCACTTTTGAACGTCTCGTTAATCACGTCACACAAGATTGATGCTTCGTTTCAGTGGTAATTTGAGAGCGGTTTAAACGCATTATACCTCAAGAACTAAAACGCATATAAGTTCTATCTACGTCAACTTTGAATAAGTTGACAACGATAGAAGTATTCAATGTGCGATTGATTAAGAAGACGAGCTCAAATTGGCAAGTTTTGTTTCATTACTCTCGTATTGAGTTCAGCCCGTAACTAATTAATTATACATTTAAAAAAAAATAAGAATAAGAAACGTCTAAGTAAATAGATCTATGGATTCTCACATGCCTTGTTATAATGGCAATCGAGAAATCAGCATTTTTGCCGCGACTCGGGTTAAAATGTGCTTATCACTTTAAGCATCTTTTATACGTGCCGAGAGTGACGAAACAGTCATTATGATAACAGTCACCAGAGCGTATCTACTGTGGATCACAAAGTTACGACATCGATTCCCCATTCAACATCAAAACAAATTCTAAACATCGATAAGACAACATAAATGGAGCAGCCCTCCTTGATTACAACACTTAGATATCAATTTATTATTTCCAAATTAAACAATGGATACTGAAATGTAAACAGGTTCAGAGTACGTATATGGGGTTGGCAGTAGGTAGAGTGACGAGATAAATATCATCTGTTTTATTTAATTAAAATGTTTACGGTTAGTTTACGACCGTAACTAATGTTTAGTCTACATTCCATTCGCACATTAATGCTTGCTGGTAATTGGTCCTTTGGTTAGAAGTAATTCGTTTGGTTTCGTGTCGTAATTATCACTAATTGCATCTTAAACTACCCAAACTAGACGGATTCTGATTACTTGTGATATCGGGCTTCATAATCATCTCTTTCATCGAAACTGACTTAAAAAAATGGCCAGTTTCAAGTAGCCTTTCAATCAGACTTAATTATTAGGGACGCCAACCCAAACTCCTGTTACTTTAATTATAGGAATCCTTTAATAATGAAAACCTTACCAAGAAAGTTTCCTGGTAGCATCAACAATAACAAAAAATATTCCAATTGAGTGAGATAAACAAAACGTGGGTGATTTGGGCAATATTTTAATCATGCTCTTAATAATGACAGTAGTAGAATGAGGTTAAATTTCATAGACTATACGGACGAATTAATTCAGAAGTTGAAAGATTAATTGGAAATGACTGCTATTTTTCAATTAAGGGAGCAAATTGGTAACTGTGAGGTATTAATTAGCGGTTCATGAAGAGGTTTAATTTCATGTTTTGAATAGCAATTAAGCACTAAGTCAGACTCAACGACTGAGTGAGATCGCTCTATAAATAAATATGTATTGTTGTACTTATATGGTTACATAAATCAAATTTGGTTAGATATCAAATGGTTTGTATTGCATACCTATGTTTTTAATCACTGGAAGGAATTCTTTCAAAATACCGTATAATTGTAAATAATTTTATTCAAAGACATTATCATTTAAGTGCGTCGTCTATTGTTCTTGTCACTCTAATATAAATTAGATTCAATTTCGAAATTAATTCAGTCGGCATGCGTGAACGTGTGTTGAATTGAGGATAACACCTCCGGGAAGTCTGGGATGTATCTAATAATAGATTTCCCTTAATAAAATCTGATAAAAACATATAAAAAAAAAAACTTAGTGGACGTGTTCAGTCGTTGAGCCTGATCATGTGCAATATTTCCGTTCTTTGGGGGCTAAATTTCAACAAATTCGGTTTTGCGTAATTGAGAGTTGTAGTTGTGATTTAGGGAACTTTCGAATCAGTTGATGGTTTTGTTAAGGGTCTACAGATGAGTTGAGGGCTCACCTGCGTGATGGTATCGTTGTTGTCCCGCCACGCACGTCCGTTGTTGTCGTTTTGTTTGTTGTACAGCGCCTTTTTCTTGTTGCCGCCGTCAGCGAACTTTACAAGCAGAGGCTCCTTGGCACCCGGAATCGGGTTGCCGTTGAACATCTTGAAATTAAAAATAATTACTTACAATTATATATCAATATAACCTAGAGAAGAACATATTTTGTTTTGAAAAAAAATGGGTTGCTGCGTGGGTTAAGATCCTAAGGCCCAAAAGCAGTTTTTTGGCAAACGTATTGCGATTGCGTCTTAACGCTGCGACCGCCAAAACGATAAAACGCAAGTTAAAAACTACACGGTAAAAATGTAAAATGTATTAAAAAGTGCGAGTCTACGATTGACTATACGATACCTACGTTTGCCGTAAAAAGTTACCGCTATAGCTACGAATAAGGCATATTCGTCGAATACTATACAAAACTCCTAATTTGAACATGTCACCTTTTCTTCAGCAATCATTTACGTAAATGTCATATTAAAATTGGTCGTTTTATACTTTTTCGGTCGGATATGTCCCATCTGACGTTGATAAAATCGACTCTTAATCCTGAAAAATCCCCAATTTGTCAAATATGAATTGACATCTATGTGTGCCGTTTTCTGCGCTCATCTGGGAATTGAACCCGTGACCTTCGTTTCAGGGAGTGATCAACTCCCGAACCATTAGATCAGACCACCGAGGCGCTTAACAGATAGCTATTCGGTAGCGGATGTGTATTGTATTATCGTTATCCAATCAAAATTGTCCCTTAACTTATATTATAGCCTCGTTCTTTGTGACATGAATGTGTTCCTATATTTTATATTATTCTTATAGTTAGAACACACTAAAACCATGGGGGAGGCCTATGCTTTGCAGTGGTCAGTCTTTGGCCGCTATTATGTAAATACATTTTAAATTATAGCTGTTTACCTGAATGATCTGCTCGCATTTCTCCCTGGACTCCATCCGCGCGAAACCAACGCCTTTGCTGTGGCCATGCGTGTCGCGGAGGATCCTCGTCGAGACCACCTGCCCAAACTTGGCCAACAACTGGTCCACATCATTCTCCTTGAAGTGAGGCGGCAGGTTCGCCATATACAGGTTGGTGGGGTCCTGCTCTTGTTGCTGTAAACGCCCGGAGTAATAGATGAACTACAAGTTCTGTGAGCCCACTACGCGCGTGTTCGTAACGAACTCGGGAATGAGCGTGGGTAGATTGATAGATTCAACCGCCCATCGCCCGCATCCGCGAGCTCCGAATAAACACGCACCTACTCTACAAGCCTAAACACCCTGACAGTTAGATGGACAAATCATTGTCTCCATAAATTGATGTGCGTGATTTATATCAATGTCCCCCAAATGTTATTTTGATATTATCAATTCAATAGGCCGACCAGAGCGGTGTAGCCAAGTATTTTCCAATCAAATGGTTTCGATACTTTATTTATGTTTTAATCAAACATTTCCCAAATGCCAGCGATATCGAATTCGCAACAAGGTTACCATTTTCACACATCGGTGGAGTTAAATGTGTATGAACATCAGTTTTCACGTTTCAAAGTTTATGTTTAGGAACAGATAGTTTAGAAATTGAATTATGTTTTGTTATTATGTGGTAAAGGTTTTACTTTCTGAGAACATGAACTGAACATGCCTAGTGACAACTGATTGTTAATGTTAGTCTCAAAATGTCCTCGCCATTTGCTGATTGAAAGCGATAACAACAGTGAATTGAAGTTGTTTCTGAGAATATTAAAATTAGCTTCAAGCCCGCATAGATTATCTAGACACTTAAGCCAGCTCCGACGTAAATCAGCAGATTTATCTAATATACTAAATAATATTAGGTAAGTGTTATCAACGAGATGGGCATATACATCAGCATAGAGATTATGAAGCTAGTTAAAGTCGCATACACACTAATTTAATATCGAAAGCATAGAAATACCCGAGCCCAGTAGCGAAAATACATTATACATTTTTATAACGCGTAAGCAACGACAATAGTACAGAATTAGGATGAAACAATGTTCGAAGTATAGAGTTAACAAGCGTTATATTGCACTGGCTGCGTACCATCGAGGGAATACTTACAACGCGTTAGTGTTACTATGGACGAGATTAGCTGACATACCAAATTATCTCTCGTATCAGTCCCAAAACGAACAGACAAATGAATGATCGGGTGTCGAGCGACTGGCACCGCACGGGCCAAATGTACCGCCCATTACGTCGATCATCTAAACACAGAGCCTAATCATCTAAGTAACACAACTATTGAATCAAAACATGGGTTATGGGGTTCAAATCTTCTAAGAACTGTACCTCAAACATTATGGGACGGGATGTTAATGCTATGATTAGGCATAATATTTCATATCTAGCAAATGTAATAGATAGAGAACACTGCTTTACCTTTATTGCTCAAATAGGTTACAGCATTTGATCGATACATAATAATAGGGTAAAATACTAAAGCTATAAGTAAGGGTAGAGGGATCGATGGATCGGATTAGTGGAGGCAGCGGTTCAATTGGAGCCGAGTCCGCTTCTTAAAAAATGTATTAGAAGAATATTGCGTGCTTCTGCTGAAAGGTTTTTAATTAATTTAGAAATCGACGTCTGCTGGAAAGGAACTTCCAATTCCATTTCTAATCGAGCTGACGACAATCAATTATCTGGAAAGGAACTAGTCGGGGATATCGCTGTTATAATTTAAAGGACTCGGTTTGTATTTGTAAATGTATAGTTGAAGGATTGGGACGGGACGACGGGAGCTTTAGTGTCTGTTTCAGTGAGACGCAACGTTCGTTAGTGGAAGAGAAGTGGATTAGAATGCGGGTCAGGAGCAGGCGGTTAGTCATAATAGTATTACTTGCATGCACAACGTACACGGTTCAGTCTACGCAGGAACCAGATACCCACTTTAGCCATCTGGGCCTGAACACCTTTGGCTTGTAATCCTTTTACCGCAGCCTCCGCCGACGCGATCGTCTCAAAATCTACAAAACCGTAACCTGAGGAACAAAGTGAACACATTTTATAATTAAGAGCCAACTTCTCGACAGCGATTGGCTTCACAAATTCGATGATTCATGCTGGTTAAATAGGGTAACTAAGATCTCAAAGGTAAAAACTATGATACATCCGATTATGGAACTAAGATGACGGTTATATTGCTTACACTCAAGTAGCGTGATGAGGATGTGATATCAATATTGTATAGTGATAAATATACATAAAACTTTACTGTGCATTTTCGGAATGCGATTATAACAAAGTCCATCTGTGCTTCGGTGCAATATAGTGAGGATGATTTCTACTTCAAAAATAACACATAGTGTAAAATAAATATATTAGTAGATTAAACATGAGAATGTCATAAATATGAATCAAAATATACGTATCTAGTGTTCGTGCATATATTGGAAAAAGTCTCACCATAGATGGGTTAGTTTAATGAAGGTATATGGTATTCTAGAAAATATTAATACTGTATTAAATAATTCAGTTACGAATAATTTACTGATGCAAAGACTATTCGAATAGGTAGATAAATTGGTAGGATATTTATACATACGTGAAATATCTATGCACAGATAAATTACTAGAAGTAACGTATAGATATTTTAGGTCGCTATGATAGTGTAAGAGAGGAATGCGGCAGTGAATGTTGTTTACCTTTACATTTATTCGTATTTTTATCCAATATTGCTTTTGTTGAAATAATGTTGCCATACCTGAAATTAAAAAACCAAATGTTAACAAATATTTCTTTCAACCTATTGGATTTCCTTTCATTCTACATACATACATATTTTGATGTAAGGTGCTAACTAAGCTAACAAGCTTTTACAAGAATGTTTCTGATTTTGAAATCAGTTGATTAAATAAACTTGAGAGCCATGAAAACATTGGACCTAGAAATCTCGTGTAATAGGAAATCATAACATTCTGCAAGAACTTAAGAGGTTTTGTGTAACATCCAGTTGGTTTAATAAATTGCTTCACTAAGCAAGTTTTCTTGATTTCCGACATTTCAGGTATCTCTAATTACCTGGATGATTGTATGTCTCTCATTATATCTCTCCAATGTGATTATTTTAAACCTAAAAATTTATAATCACAATCGTAAACAAGATACTCACATCTGGCACATTTGGACGAGGTCCTTATCGGTGGTGTTCTGGTTAAGGCCGCGAATGTACAGGTTGGTGCGGCTAAGCTGCTCGCCGCCCGCGCCGGTGGTCGAAGCCGAGGACGCCGGAGGCGGCGGCGCGGTGCTCAGGCTGGTAGACCGCGTTCCGCCAGCCGAACCGGTGTTCGACGATGATGAGGACGCCGTGTTCGCTGGAGAGGCAGCCGTGGGCACCCGCGTGCCGGTCGCCCCGCAACCGCCGCCCATCGTCGCACCGGTGTACTGGAACAATGATGGCTGTATTGCGTTGGGAGGCTAATGTTCTGTGTTCAATAGGTTAACGTTTATATAGTACAAGAGGTCCGAGGGAACGGAGTTTCCTATGAGAGACCAAGACAAATTCAACAAAGTAACAGTCGTGAAAATCAGTGCAACCGTTGTCGAGATATAAGTGGTGTTACTACACTAACACGATTTTTCGTTTATGTACTTATACAGTGTAGTAATCAAACTATAAGGACAGTATCTACGATGAATTTCATTGAGGAAATTGTCAGTTCTAACAACCCACCATATTGCAGTGACTTTTCTTTTTACTTTTACAAAAATTGCCTAACTTGTGAAATTTACGGCGGTTTGAGTCACCCGTCGTCGTGTAGGGGCCGAAAGAAGGGAGCATTTCTTTTACAGTTGTTTTCGCATTAAAGCAATTAATTCCAAATAGTACTCAAACGGGAAATTGCTGCCTGCCTGGACACACTCTATAGAAGGAGAAAAACAAATATGTATGGTGATTTATGATTTTACATTTGATTCTGGCAAAAACCTTACCTTTCAAACCAATTGTTTCTTTTAGGTAACAGCTCTGTTTAGCACCAACAACCATTTTCATATTTTTTTTGACTATAGACATTTTCGCCATAAACGTAAGTAGAAATAGAAACACAAAATAGAAGCGATTAGGGGCCCAATTTTTGAATCACTTGCGTCAAGATGGCATGTGATATTCATTGATTAAAGGCCGTTTTTGGATTTAAGATCCGTTCAAATCACACGGAAGGAATTTGAAAAAGATGTCTATATTTCGTGTGAATTTCGGTGATTTTTTATTTGTTTTCGAACGTAAATCACACGATATCCAAGCGAGTGATTCAAAAATAGGGGCCTTAATGCTTTAAGGTATCGAAAATTGTTGGGCACCTATCTTCTTTCATCTCCCCCGATAGCAAGTGTAGATAGCGTGCGAAAAAACATGATAAGGCCATTCAATTAAGTCATCTAAAATAATGGCAAGAGAGAGTAGTTTGCATAATGACAGGTTAATGCCAGATTTAATTATGCAGTACCGAGTCCAATAAGTATTATTATGCTGTTAAGGAAATCCAGACTTGTGAAATTTCGTGATCATAATTTCTGCGATGTCGTATAGATAAGTTTTCGTATGACTGAACCGTAATTCGTGGCGGTAAATCATTATTATTTGCAAGCACAGACCAATTTATATGACATATTAATTTGAATAACTTTTAAAGCCGTAAAATACTTGTACTAAACCCAGATCCGATCTCATGACATCATCTACATCATCTAGTTAAGCGTCCAACTATCGTAAGTTTAGATTTTATTACAATAAGAATTGACGATCTCCGTGGTGAAGTGGCTAAGCACGCTGGGTTTCAAGGCGTCGCCGCTCCGTGGCCCCGGGTTCGATTCCCGGTCGAATAAATATAGAAATCAAAGTTTGCTATATTGTCTCGGGTCTGGATGTTGTGGTACCACTGTTGTGTCTGATTTCCATAACACAAGTGCATTAGCTTCTTACTTTGGGATTAAAGCGATGTATGTGATGGCGTGTCCAATATTTATATTTATTTAATTAAGAAATGTTTCTAGTTTTGTACGCATCCTTACACTTATCGTAACTAACGAGGATTGTCGTGTGCGTGATTAATTTTCCATACAGTTTCTCAAGTATGTAGAAAGCTGCTTAATGCGATAATTTTACAGTTAAACTCTCTCTTATAAAGTCATGGTTATAATTGACTAAGGAGAGGGAAGCGACGGTCTTTGAAGTAATTAGGAGGTGCAGTTACAAGGATGAGAATGCCCGATAGAAATTGTAATATATTCTGCTGAGTTCTTATTGTATTTTTACACATGTATTTATTGAAATGAATACTGGTAATAATAGGTAAACCAATTTGGGTTCAAAAATATTGATTTAACTTGAAATGTTGCTCTATTATCAAATTCTACAGTTGTATTGTGTAAACAGAAGCGCGGCTGTTCCAATGTTATGAATGAGTCAATTTCTGTAAAATTAGTTGCAGGTAACAAGCAAGGTTGATCATTTGTTTCGTCGTTTCCTGTTATACTTGATAGCAAAGCCGCAAGTCGTAAGCAAATACTGCGTTCATGTAATCGTTTTATATCGCAGTTGATGACACATAATCTAAACAGTCTAGCGGTGTTGTGACGACCGCTAGCAACGAGTAGCAATGACCAGTTACCGCAAAATCTGCCGACATCAGTGATTCAATGGGCTCTCTTAAATTAAAAGACTAGACTACTATAGCTGGAGGGCTATTTATAACAGTTTAAAGATAAATTTGTCTACTTACGTCGATTTTAACCGTAACATAAATTCGTGAGAGGTGATTGAAACAAACATAGGTTTTAAGTAGTGAGAAAAGCCTTTGCATTGGACGAAATCATCTATATGCATGTCACTGAATAAATACTTCAGAAACTATGTGTCATTAAGCAATAATTAATTATAATGGCATCAAAGTATAAAAGCACCTACTTATAACTTTTTCCCCTATTTAGTGGGAGATAAGCGTATTAACCGGAGTTAATTTAACACGGCCCACATTACGCCGAGACGAAAGACCGTGTGCCTTTAATTGAATACAAGAGGGTTACATGTCATTACGGCTTAAGTGTTAATATCTGCTCCGTCGCAATTCGGCGTCGGTAGTGACGTGTTGAATCGCTAATTCGCGAGTTCCTGACTCGAATAGAATACTCGATTATAGAACGTAGTTACTCGGATCTCGAGGTCATTACTCTGGCACTCTGGCAGTCTGAGCTGAATATTTGAACATTTCGATTTCGATTCGACGACCCGTCTGGTGTAGTGGTCGAGAAATCGCCTACTACGCAGCGGGTGCGGGTTCGATCCCCGCACAATACAAACATTTGTGTGCACGAACATGTCTGTTTGTATTGGTCTGGGTGTTTTCTATGTATATCATGTATGTATTTACAAAAAAAAAAGTATTTAAGTATTATATCCGTTGTCTGGCACCCATAACACAAGCTTTGAGTAGCTTACTTTGGGGCTAGATGGCGATGTGTGGGAATGTCCAAAGGATATTATTATTATTATTATTTATCAATATTGATCATTACATCGATGGTAGACTGAGCACAAACAGAAAACTGGACTGTAGAGACGGTTGTGTAAAGTGATTAAAAACGTAATTAAATCACCATTAAATAACTCCTCGTTTTTTTTGTTATTGTTCTATAAGCTTCATCGATGCATATTCTAATGCATGATATACACGATGTTTTCGTAAGGCTATAAAAAGATAATTAATTACCGTCAAACAGTAGTAGCACAGATTAATTAAAAGTTAGTAACCTAGTAAAGGCTATAAAAAAGTATGTCGACAAACGATTATACCCGCCGCATTCATCAAAATTCAACGATTCAACCAGAATCAAACCGTCACTTTTCCCAGTTTCCCCACTCCGACTTCAGCGAACTAACAGACCTGAGACGTGGTAAGACGGCTAAGGCGCCGTCCATTAGTTATTTAGCCACGTAATGAATAGGGAGAGGCAATGAGCGCATGGCGATTCAGGACACGCACTACGCCTCGCATGTTCCGGCAGGGCTGACGGAACTACATTAGAAAACTTTTTTATTTCAGTTAACCGGCAGTACCGGTACAAGTTGAGACATTTTCGGGTTCTGTTTTTAAACTCGGCGTCGCGTGTTGTAGTTTTATTTACTGTCTGAGTAAAGCTAGAGTTTTGATATGTAAGTTCGATGCAGAAATATGTACTTCTTGTCTTTTAAAAACTTTATTTGAAAAATACTCGATGTGAAACGTATGTGGTTGGGACTATAGTTTGAAACTTGTCCCACACGAAACGTTGCGAGTCATTCATTACGAACATTAATTATCTCGCCGAAGTTTCTTTATCAGGCGCATTATTCATAATTAACTTTTCTCAGATAGTAACAACAAGTGTCTGTTCTGACTACAGGTGGCCTCGCGATAGATGCAGCACAGTTGGATCGTAAAAACTGTAGTTCAAGACAGCTTTACGTAACAATGTTTGCCGGCGCACATGTTTGCACAAAGTTTCGTCTAATTTAAAACTTAGACCGCAACATAAACTTAATTGAGCCGAGTTTGGTCGAGTTAGTAATAAATGGCTATTTTGTTACGTTGTTTTTTGTATTTTAGGTCAAATAAGTTGTGGATCTTTACCGGCTTTATTAAGCTATTTACTATTCTATTCTAGAAGCAAAGGGAACAAATTACCACACTGGCCTCCATTCCGAACCATTCGGTTACGGATTCGGTAACGATTCGAAAACTTTTACATACCTATTTTATTTTCTTCTTTTTTATATTTGTTATTATCGAACTGCTATAACGATATCCGATCAAACTACGTCATTAATTCAAGAATGAATATAAAATCTAGCCAAACACAAGGCTTCTCGAACGTTCTGAATTGCCCTGCAGATTACTCATTTTTTATTTGTTTATAGTACATTATGATACAAGTGTGCTAAGTTGACCATTATATACAAGGCGATATTGTGTGCGCACGAGCGAAAGCGAGTGCGCCATAAGAAAGCCGCGTATATAATGGTCACAAGCACACGCGTATCATACGACGTTTTTCAACACACTTGCGCGGAAAAAACAAGACTCTTCATTTACTAAGTTTTTATTATTTATTTATTTATAGTAAAAATACATTTCACTCGATTTTGATAGCAAAGACTTTCGCACGCGTTCTTTGCCTCGTTACGTATGTCCGGCGGAGTAAATAATAGGTTTTCTTCATTTTCTTCACTTGAATTAGGCATTTTCATTAATATTAAACTTCTTAATTAATGCAAACTTCGTCACAGCCGACAATTATTATTTACGAAAAATGGCGCATTGTTTTTTTTTCTTGCCGCGATACCGATGCTCGCGCAAGGCTTAGGCGCGAACTAGATTGGCCAAAAGCCAAGATTAAAAATGTAATAATTCGTGTTTAAAACACAAATCACAGAAAATGTTAAACGAGTTTGAGCTATTTTTTAGTAATAAATCTGGATTTACCATTTATTGAAATAAATATGTAGATACTGTTATTTTTCGCATAAATACTGTTTGTTGCTAAAATAAAAGTATTGTATAACCCGACTAAATTATATCGCTTCTTCTTCGTACTTACGACTTGGTACTAGGGTACAAACCTAAATTGGTCGGGTTAATAAACTAAAGGCACTAGTGCAATAATATAAAAAAAAAGCACGCGTGTTTAATATCTATGATTATGAGCCAAAAATCGGTGGAATAAAGACGTCGTTATGAGCAAGTGTGTTGAAAAATGATATTATTAATTAAGTAAGCCTGTACCTTATATATTTTGCATTTCTAGTTACTTATACTGATATATCGTCTATTATACTAGTGTCAAAGGTTACTTCGTTGTAAAAAGGTGACTTTCTGGTAAGTTAATTGCGCGACACAAACAAGCTTTATGGATTGTAAGCTCCATCAATATTTACGAATTAACTGTTTATTACAGCATGTTCAATATATACATGTTGGATTTCTATGCTACATGGAGGTTAAGTAATTTTAATTACTAATGCAATAGGTTTTTATAAAACAAAGTAAATGTATGTATTTGATAAAAAAAATATTAATCTTAAACATAAAAAGTAGTTAAACATAAAAAGTAGCATTAATAATTCCAATTTGCGCACATAAAGAACCGTTGGCAGTACTTTTATATCTTCTGTGCCATTGGTAACCCTGGCAGTAACCAAACACTGTGGTTATCACGTGGTCACGGCCTGGCGGGTAACATTCGTACAGTTACGGATAACGAGCGCAGCCGGGTTTACAAACGAGTCTGTGGCACGTACGAGTTCACAATTAACTCTGCCGATGCCCTGATAAATACTCGCGATCGCTTGACTATTTTAGGAAACAGATTTATTTAAGAGTCTATCTATCACAAGTTGCAGGTTCAATTGATTGTCTCTTACTTAGAAAAAAATTAACCACCTTAAAAAAACTGTCTAAAATCTTTAAATAACGCATTTGCCTTCTATTCAGGAGAAAATATCATTTGGAGTCGGTGCATGATGTGCGTAGACTGTTGGTGTACGCAAGTTTGAGATCATGAACCGACGCCAAATGAATTTGCTTTATGTACTAAATAAGTCTTCTAAGGCGTTTTTTTTTTATTTCATGATTTTAGGTATCTACCACCTATCAGCATCTACTTAGATGGGTAGATGCCCATATCTCCAAAAGTAGTGAACCGATTTTGATGAAAATTACTCTGTACCCTAATTTGAAATATTAGGTATATTTCAAATTAGATCGAACTAAAAAATAATCATTTTTGTATGACTTCTAGCATACAGACAAACATACACTTACGAAATTTAGCACACGTGTTACGAGCCTTACTAGATCAACAAAGGTACTAAAAACTTATCAAATGTAAACGATATCTCATACATTCAAACTGAATTGACTACTTCTTTTTTTAAGTCGGTAAAAATAATTGTGTCGTTAACAATTCTTTTCACTGTCTTATGTATTGAAGATTATTTTCTAATTTTAGTATGTGATAGCAACTTTCTGAAAGATAAAAAATGTAGAGACCTATTCTGTTGAAATCCATCTGATTTATAAAGAGTTCTTACAAGCTCAAGTCTTAGCTTAGTGAAAGCAGTTACTATGACGCTACAAGCCTAATCAATAATCATTTAGTCAGACATATCAAAGTCCCTTACACAGAGTTAGGCAACAGCGAAATCTTATCACGAACTACATCGCTTTAGCACGAATTCTGACTTGTATGAAGCATTGAATTAGTATCGGAGTGAATTTATTCGTGTCATTAGTGTGAACCGAGCCAAGTACGACACTATGCAACGTTATTTATTTGCATTTAGTTAACATATTGCGCCGTGTCGCTGACAGAACGACTCATCAGGACTCATCAGACTATCTATAGGTACGTGATCTTGTATTAACTATCTCATATCGTGTGTGTGTTGTATGTAGACTTAGGGGGTGTCGTGGTAGGGGGTATAGTTACTCATTTATCCGTTTAATTAATAACTAAGAGAACACATTCACGGGTTACTCTGACGTGGTTATACTCGTAAGTTAAATATGTGTCTACATACATAGTACAATGTGAAGTTTGTCTTTCTGCGATTAGGCTTCTTCTAATAATTTAAGTGTCTGTCTTGGTTAGTGTGTGATTATAATATCCGTATTGATTGGTAGTGTGTTATAATTCAAACTGGTTAAAAACCAAAAATCCCTAAATAAATAGGCACAACTTATAAACATCGGACACACCTACATGTTCTTCAAAGCTGTTTTAAAAGTGCAATTACGAGTTCGAAAATAAAATAGGATTTAATCACACTAAACAGGACTGCCAACTGGTTATTACGCAGTACATGATAGGTACGCATCTTAAATTGATGCATCGATCGATCCTATGAAGCAAGCAACGTTAGAACTTGCTTGAAACTTAGATGTCTACTTTTATTCGATCGGATCATTAAACGTAATATCACGATTCGAAAATTCTAGTAACGTATAAGTTGAAGTAGAGAGATACGAGATGACGGGTAAGTGACTCAAGTACCTAATGTATAAAATATAAGCTTTTCCTATGTAAAATGTCCTAAGCCACGTTAAGGCAAGAGTGTACAGGCTGCTTCTAAGCAGATATGCACCACCCTACACCTCATCCACACCTGATATCGGGTGCCATCGAGGTCAAATATCTGCTTAGCCGAGAATTAAAAATAAAACTGATTTAAATCCTATTAATAAATTTTAGATTCCACACATCGATATTCACAAACTGGTGTTTGTAACTCCTTTACGCAAAAAAACTACTGAATTGATTTTTAATAAAATTTTATATTCACGCACTGGTATAACACATACATAGGCTTTATTTCATAATGATATTTGAGATATAATACCTTTATATATATACCTATCTAAGTGCCGCTAGTATTGAATATTTTGGTACTTTGCTTTGCCTATGTACTAAAGAAATCGCTTTGAAAAATACATATGTATAGCTAAGGTACCCATAAACTTAAAAAGAAACCTGTTAGCTATAATACAAGTAGCAGACGGTAGGTTCTACAATAGACCTCATCAAATTTTGCGTGAAACACACCCAGTGCATTGTGCAAGTACGAATAGGGACGTTAGCGCTGCTATTGTTATTTGTTACACGTCACAGAACCTCTTTATTAAAGTTTCAACTCACTGCAAGGAGTTTAACATTAAAATTGGATCATGCTCATGCAATCTCAATCCCTTATAGACACTATACAGGGTGACTTTGATATCAGTACCGAAATTTTGTGTAAAGACTACTGATGAATATGAACAACTTTTACTATGGGGGCAATAGTAGAATCGAGAAAAAAACATCAGCTGTTCTTGAATTGAACTTTTGTATGGAACAGCTGATTTTTTTTCTCGATTTCACTATTGCCCCCATAGTAAAAGTTGTTCATATTCATCAGTGGAGTCTTTACACAAAATTTCGGTAGGCTGATAACAAAGTCACCCTGTATACTAAATATTAATATATAAATATATCCTTCGGACATTCCCACACATCGCCATCTAGCCCCAAAGTAAGCTACTCAAAACTTGTGTTATGGGTGCCAGACAACGGATATAATACTTAAATACTTTTTTTTGTAAATACATACATGATATACATAGAAAACACCCAGACCAATACAAACAGACATGTTCATGCACACAAATGTTTGTATTGTGCGGGGATCGAACCCGCACCCGCTGCGTAGTAGGCGATTTCTCGACCACTACACCAGACGGGTCGTCAAATATTATTCCGACTCAGCAGATAAGGGTTTGCGATGAATGAGAAATGTCTATTTAATTTTACTTAATGACTCACTAAGGACCTGTTTACGTGATAAGCTACCTTTGGTTGGAATACCTTAAAGTTTTCGACCTAGACCGTTGTATTTTGATAGGCTCTCAGGACAAGCTCTGAGGCATCCTCTAAATCGGATTTAATGAAAAATGCATGCGGTCACCAGTGTGCGGGGATTCTAATGCATGTGCACAGGGGGAACCGCAGCATTTTTCAAATAAAATTCAATTCGTAATCCAATTGGTGCGGCGGATAGCAGACGACGGCAATTGGGCCAATTTGCACTAACTGCAAGACCACCGTAGTTGTCGTGTTTGCAGGCACAAAACACACTCGTTACCGGCACTGGGCTCATAGCATTTTATTTATTTTAACAAATTGTACGCCGACAGCATAGAAATCACGAAACTTAATTAGCTACTGCTGACCGAACTGAGTAAGCTAAGCGCAGCAAACAATGAGACGTGCAAATGGAAAATGTTACCTACTCAATCATCGTACATCGTTTAAATAAAGAGTAGGTACCAATTTACTAAAATACTTTTAAACTTTTAGAAAAGCACCCTTTTTCAAAAGATTTTTAACTCTAAGTTCTAATTTAAACGGAGAACACATAAATGTTTATGGTTGTTATTAAAATCACATGCAGCAGCTCTACCAGGCATATTTTGAGTTGAGTTGTGAAGCTTCACGGTTTATTTATTACACCTGTTTAAGGCGTCAACTTTATTTTTAACGTGGTACTTTTAAAGTGTCTGTGTAAATTATAATTTGCATGATATGCAAACCAGATAAGTAGCAATTTATGGTGAGGAATTTTTATCTTTGTTAGAGGATTCGAGGAGGGAAATCGGTGTTGAATTTGTAATGCAAGTGATTGACAAAATTTTGTTGCTGCGGCGATTAATAAGGCAACTTTAAAGTGGCTGTCAAAAGGCAAAATACGTGATTACCGCTATTAAGCCGGAGTCGACAACGGGTTCATATTATGCCGGCCACCTGTGCAATTTACTCAATTTAACTTTATTATGTGCTCGGAATTCGGATGGGTAATTAAGTGGAAGGCCACTGTCCCCGCGGGCGAAACAAACTTTTGTCTGTTACCCTACAATGTTAGTTCGCCTGACAGAGGGCGTGATTTATCGCCAGTTAATCTGTTTATTGGACCGCTGACACAGACTAAACTAACACAGGATTCTTCTGTAACTAATTAAAGCATTTCCTTTTTCTTAAAGAATATGTTATTTCATTAACATATTTCGGTAACCGACTGTACTCGACGAATTATAATGTAAATGTAATCTTTTTGAGTCATCCAAGTGTATTTATTACATCATACACAAAAAAGGCGAGTGGAATTTCAAATAAGTTTTGCAGGGTCCACCCGAATTGAGTGAGGTCCTCGGGCTATCTACATTGTCCACTTAACGTGGCAAAATATGTTTAGTAAATCGACGGGTTTTTACATAAACCAGAGCGGATATCATTAGAATTATAATGCTGTGATTTAACGTTATATTAATCTAAAATGGTTTATGTGGATCATCTAAATCACGTATGTGTATTTGAAAAAATATTGTTGACAATTAGGTACTTATAAATATTGAGTTAACAGTTTTAAAAACTGAGTTATCTACAACAACAAAAGGTTAGTAGGCCCCTGTATGCCCCAAGGTTCTCGGAGGAGTTGTTAGACATTATTGACTCAACGAAGCCATACATCGTCTTTGTAACTAATCACCACGATCCAAACACGATTGATGTAACTTCACGTTAAGCCACACAGCAATTGAAATAGGTTCAAATATTATTATGTTCTACGTTACTGAAGAAAATTATGACTTTCCATTAATGATCCCATCAGCAAAATAGTAACATTTTGCTTATGACAATACCTGCCGAAACCACTCGACAAAGCGTGAAGCGCCGTGATTTGAGAATCGCGAGAACTCGTAAGAGGTTCCAATCAGTCTGGCTCAGGTTCGACAGGTGTCAGCGGCGGTGACGCCACGTTCAATAATCACTCCGCTCCAAACACCCAAGTTTTGACGTAGGCCACACCAAACTTCGCGAATTTTTTTACTTCTTCCATCAAACTCGCGGGGATAAGCCCTAGAGAAATATTTGGGCAAAAAATATCGCTCCTCTCAACTTGTTATGATTTATTTGAAATTAATCTTCTTAGATTTCGTAGGCATTGGAGTATTGGTCGAGTCCGGCCTTAAACTTGTAATAAGATGCGGGGAAACGTTTTTACGTTATATTTAACTGCCATGATCACCAATTTAAGCGTTATCATTCAAATGAGTTTGGTGCTTTACCTTTGGGAGGAAATGTTGGATTGACTTTTACACCTTCTTAACTCGATTTGTTCTGTTGTCCTTCGTCGAACTTGTTGGAAATTAAATATTGCGATGGTCTTGAGCGGTTCAGTGAGATTATTACGAGATCCAAAAGATACGATTACCTAGTTTGTAAGTCGATATGGAAAATTGCAATATTAAATAAAAGTCTCGGCAATTGCGTACCTGCACCGCAGCTCAATGATTACGAGTAGCTATAAGAGGCCGCCAGAGAAGCGAAGATTTCGCAAGCTTAGCGAATCTGCTTATTAATTTTAAAAAGTATTTAAATTTTATAGGACTGGTTTGCTTTACCAGAAATAATGAATCCTCTTTTCTTTGCGAAAAATTGAAATCGTCGATGAAAATAAATGTTTGCAGAAACGAAGTTTTAGGCACGATATTTTTGCCGTCAAATTGGCTGTTTGTCAAATTAGAGTAAATTAGAATTTTCTTCTTATAAGTTAACAATATTTAAACAACTTGTTTAACTGAACATTAAGAATAAGATGTTAGCTGGTATCTACAGATTTTGGCTGTTTGAAATAAAATATTGCTTGCGATTATGGTCACGCAACTTTCTCGTTTAAAGTCCGAAGAAATCCATAAGTCATAACGAGCACTGTTGATTTATCAATGCAGATAAGCAACGGGTTGTATAGACAATACGTGCGTGCCATTGCGGACCCTAACGTGCCCTAACCTAGCCTCTGCATAATTATACTGTGGAGTGTATGTAGTCTGTGCTTAGGGCTGTGCCTATTATACTTAGTTAACTTAGTTTATTTATTTTATGTGAAGAGAAAAAAAGTAACGAGAAGAAGTTGGTCACTACACGACCTATATGATATGACGACCTCCGTGGTGTAGTCGCGCTCCGAGGTCCCGGGTTCGATTCCCGGTCGGGCCACCGTTGTGACTGATTTCAATAACACAAGTGCATTAGCTACTTACTTTGGAATCAGAGCAATGTATGTGATAGGTGTCCAATATTTAAAAAAAAATACTAACATTTCGAAATGGCTTAAAACAGATCCTCTGACGCCATAATATGGGATTTTTTTTGGTTTAGGCAAGCATGATAAAGCTTTTAATGCATGATAAGACTTCTTGTTAATATATGAGATAAAATATTATGTAGTAAGTGGGGTTTAAAAGGAGCCAGAGTTAATGTTTCCATTAGGAGCACCGACTATAATAAATGTGCTAAATCAAAGGCGTGTAGTGCGTGTCTTGCATGATATTATTAGGCGGTGACAACCCTATCTAAAGGGCCGTAGGTATAGGTGGTGGACAGCGAGGGGCCTCGACCAGACGAGGGCTCTTAGACTGTGTCGAGGGCTTTCATTATCGTTTACGTAGCGAGAATCTCGGAAATTAATAGCGTTTTAAAATTTTCCCTTTGTTAATTTTTAATTTTACGGTCCGCGCTGCAAGTTGTCATGAATACCTCCAAATGACTACTTCTGCTTTTGAAAGTGAACGAAAGTTTTTCGTTTTTCATTCCAATTAAATAAGTTTCCTGAAGGAAGCGCGCTTTCAAAGGAATAAAAGCCAGAAACTGAAGTAAGTGAAGTTAGCTCTACATCACATTTAGAAAAGTGAAGATTTTTTTTTCCTCCAATAAAAGATACGGAAAGATACATAATTGCATTCGAGAATTCGGTACTTATCTATTAATGAACTCCTGAACATCCTATCTAACACATGTTTGCGAAAATGCGAAAATCACTGTCATATTTGAAACAAAGTGGAACACGAAGAAATCAATATGTAGATAAGAACTTGGATCAAAATCAACAGTTGATATTGAAAATGAAAGTGAAGGATTATTTGAAAGCAAATTCTGAGTTATATTCAACATTCAAATGATACGATAATATCGGCGCACCGCACACATCTGAGCGTGTGACGGCCGTGGATGACGTCACGAGCGGTGGAGAGGGTGGAAGGAGGGGGTGAGGGGGTCGAGTCGACAGCATGGCGAGGAGCCGCGGAGGGTGGGCGCAGCACTCAACAGTTGGTCCCGGCTCGATAGCGCGGCGCGTGCGTGCGGCGCCCGACGTCACATGGCCGGCACGCGAACCATATGTGTTTGTGTTCCACCGCTCACGCACTCTTAAACACAAACGCATAGAGCTCCAAATCCCGCAACATTGTATGTGTACTCCTACACACATACAGCTCGGATGTATTCTATTGCAGCATGCATTCACGTCCAACGCGTTCGTTAATTACGAACGAAATTGGTGTAAACTAGCTCGAAAGTTTGAGTTAATAAACGATGCAATTCCGCTTCCAATTTTAGAAAACCGTCATAGGTAGGTAGATATAATGATTTTCATTTCACATCGGTCCAGCTGTCCTGGCGAAGCTCACGAAATGAAACATAAATCCCATTCAATCTATTTAAATTGAGCACTCCATTTGTTTTATCGTCGTTTCAATCAGAATCGATGAATTAATTCAACATTCACTAGCTATAGGACTGTTGTTATATCTGTTTGTTTAGATTAATCGAATAGGCTTGATAAAATTTCAATCAGATCGGATTATTTCAATATAAAACTTTCTGCTAATGAATATGAATAAATTTATGTTCCTACCTACTTAAATCACTGTACAAGTTAGAGGCAAACGAAACCAATCCGTTGATATTTAGATAAGTTTATCGGGGTTTCATAAGCGCAAAAAAGTCAAATGATATAGTGAAAATATTTCACAAATATTTGAAATAATGTGCGAGTATCTGATAAAGGCGCGATAATGATATGGATCTATGTTAAATATTTATATTGCTGTTGGGTTAGATAATACATGTCGCCCGTAGTAGATTCCAAGCGTTAATGTTTGATATTTATTTAGTGCGTTAAAAGTGACGACAAACGAGGGCCGTAAAGTCCAATTTAATTAATTACAGCTCTGCTGTACATAAAGTTGAAATTCCGAAGTAAACGCTGAGTTTTTATCTATTCAATGAATTGTTCGTCGGACTCAATAAAGTAACTTAAATATTATTAAGTAGGCTTATCTGTGAGGTAAGTAAAGATGTCGGAGCACCTCTCGAAAGATTCTAACAGTACAAGGGAAATAATTTGATTGATACAAGATAATTGGGGAGAATTCGGGAGAGGGCTTGCTTGATGGATGGACAAAATTAATTACACGTCGCGTTCAGTTTTCTATTATTCCCGCTGATTGCTAATTGTTGCTTAAAGCCTTGTAACCTTATCACGTTTTATGAGTATTGTCCTGTATTTTTGCTGTAAATGTTTTAGCGAACAGTATGAATAGAATAATTCAGTTGTATTTCGACATTTAAAATATATGCTCTTCAAGTAACCAGTAATCATTATTCAATAATACATGGTATTCATTTATTATAATTAAAAAATGTAATTTAAAATCGAGCGAGCAATGTATTGGAAACAAATGTGTCCAGTCCTAGAACTTGAACTATTTTCTACTTAACTTTGGATTGTGGAGTACTGTGCTTTTGCTTCTATTACAGGCCTCACGGTGCTAACAGGGTATGTAGGCAATGCATAGGTAGTATATTAACGTTTATCAGTAAAAAAATACTGTCATAGGCACTCTAGTATGAAATTATTGTACTTTGATGTACGTAATAAACACTTGGTTTAATTTACTGCATCAAATACCTGTACCCTATACCCTATACCCTAGATTTGTTAATTTAGTGCCTTCATTAATCAACACAACGAAATGTATTTTATTTAACACAATACACTTCCGCGTCGTAATTTATTTTCCCTATACATAGGCAGGGTCAAGCGCTACGGGAAAAAAAAATCGTTCAGCAGAGTTCTGGTGAATTTAAATATCGGTAGCTGCCCTAGCCCGCGTCACTCCGACATTAACATAATTCAACAAAAAAATACCCGCCCTTACTGAGAAAAAAGAGGCCTTTTTCTGCGCGATCTGACCCGACCCGACAGTTCACAATATTGGACAAGTTTCAGGGCACAAAATTGTTCTTCTACACACGGACAAGTGTTATTTGATATCGCAACGATCTGAAAGTAATGCGGTCGGCAAATGTTCTCAGAAAAGGTATATGTAAAATGGTTATTTTATAAAAAGAGGAGTACTCAAGAATCAAGTTTTTGTGTCATCGCATCGTGTATTTCCACTGTCATTTGATGTGTTAACTCGAATAAAATAGCATGTATTTATTATGATTTGATTATAATGTATCCTCTAAGCATGCGATGCGTATTAGGCGTCGGATGTCATGATGCGTGCAATAAGCGCTGCGTGAAATACTCTCACAAAACATTACCGCGGCATATTTCCGCGGCCGAGGGACCGGGTCCTTCACCTTCCGCTAGAGCCGAAATAAATCTAATTCCTCGGATGACAGATATCAGCAAGCCTTGTTTATTTATACTTTCACCCCGACTTACGGGAGGGTCGCGGGAACATGTGGAACGCTCACTACGCTCCACAGTAAACTATTATGATAACTAAATCAACAAACCCGAGGCGGCTACGCTCATTCCAGCACTTTCAATTCTTTAAAATGTATGTACCTTCCTTGATTATATTTATAATTCAGGGTCATCTACATAATTGGGATGCTTCTATAAAAAAGCCCCGTGCTACTCCGCTTGACATTGAAAAAGGATCTCAAACATAAATAATACGGGCAAAGCGAAAGCTCCCAAAATAAATGTGGTAATTTCATTTACAAAAAAATTTCCTCGCACCGCATACATTTAAATATATCAGCATAATCTTTGAGCTTATAGCGTGTGTGGGAAAATGAGTCCTGGAAGGTTAAGTGCGTACCGCCTAGGCCAATCTAATGGGCGGAGGAAGGAACGGACGAATGAATATAACTACCGCATTATTCCTCCATTGCGAGCTTTCACTGGACCTCGCATTACGAGTTGTAAGAACGTTAAAAGCATTTTTTTTGGTTGCAAAGGACACGGATTAGTCGGTTTTAGCCATAACTCGCTAGTGAATTAGAGAAGGGCACTTCTGTCGTTCGTCCCGATAAAAAACGTTTGGTCCCTTCACCGAAAAAGCAGCCTCTATTTAGGGCCGCCACTTCGGTGAGGGGGCGCGATGAATCTAACAAGCTGCGGAGTTGTGACAGCCCTGACAGCTGACATATTTCGGTCATTAATCAGTCGGTCATAGATATATGTTAGTGCTACAAGCCGGGGACTGCGATGCCCAATCATTCGGTAAAAAAGGGAAACAAACTTTGAAACGCCCATCAAGCAGTAGATCTATTTTTAACCGTTACAGAATTTAGAGCGCCCGATATTTATGTGATTTCTATTGCCATGATATTACCTACTGTTACCTATTGCTTTCAGATGGTTATGAATAAACAGTATAAAATTACCACATCTATACATGTTCAAAAACGAGGTATTGCTTTAAATTAAGAATCTCGTGTTTTATTCAAGCGTTGAGTGAGTGCCTTTTATAGTGGAAATAAAACAAACTTGTTTATTTATAGAAGATTTTGTAGCGGGTGTACGGATACAGTCGCTCGGTTCATGAAATGAGTAAATAAACAACCAAAGAATAAACCCTTGGAAATGATAATGATAGCCAAAATATGTTTTATTTTACAGAAGACAAGCAATCGACATACCCATAATCTCTGTGCAGTACAAAACGATTGGAACTACGTGCTTCCCGTCGTTATAAATAGAAAATATACGGGCCGAAGATACAGAGATGTTCATACATTAGTTACAAACTTACCGATACTCCAAATTTCAGTAAGTAATTCAAAATTTTTAGAATTGACGGCGGTTAAAAGAGTACTCTGAAATGACCAGAGTTAATTGACCGAAATGATGGATAATAAATACATAATGTAAGTACACAGAATAGGTATAGCGAATTGGATAAATATATTACTTACGTTGGTGTGGTTTTAAGCGACTGGTTTCGAAATTATGCATGACTAAGCGTTCATTCAATATCTTTGGTATATGTAATAGTTATATGTGTTTGGTATATGTAATAGTTGTATTTGGTAATAGTTATATGTGCAAAGTGGTCTAAGTGGAAGCTAGGGGTACATAAGTATCTGAAGGGATTCTTCCACTAAATGTAAGCAAGCGTTTGTGAGAATAAAATCACGGTGAAACGGCGAGTCTAACACTGAAACACATTCGGTAAATATTCGGTATCGGGTTGAGTGAAGCCGGGCAGGCACCAAACGTTATTGAACACAGACTTGGCAATGTGAATAGGCATAAATATGCCCATAGCCATGTCACAATCTGAGTTTACCCCGGCGGCTGAAAACTGTGTACAAAATATGTGTTCAACAGATAAACGTATAAATAGTGGGTAACAGGTACAGTCAAACCAATTGGACCTAGAAGTGTGAAATATTGTTTGATACATGGAGTTTATTGTTGATAAAACTAACATAGATATTAAACATTTTTAACAAACTGTGTTGTTTTTAGCACTCTTATTGCCTGTATGAACCTGCTATTTGCTACTCGCATTTAGAATAATTTTCTATACAGGATGTTGTTTTGGTCTGTGACATCCAACTCGGGGATGATAATATGAGTTATGCTTATTATAAAAAAATATTGTCTTTAAATTGTAAGTATACAAGTTTTATACAGGAAAACCTCTTCACAATATTCTAAACAAAAATAAATCGAATGGGAAAACTTGCACCCTCACGCGTAGCTAGCGCGTATATCTACTAAAACTACGCTGTAGCTAGTAAGCTACGAAGAGGCGACTTGGTGTTGCTAGTTTTGACTCGCTCGCTAGTCTGCAATAATAAATTGATATTTTGGGATTCTTCCATTGAAAAAAAAATTTTTTTTGGCATCAGTAGGTATCGTTTGTGAAACCACCCCTGAGTCGCTCGTCGCTGACCAAAACAACACCCGTAAAAGTATCCAGTGTAAAAAATAAGAAACTATTCAAAACTGTGCGAAGAGAACTTAAGTGGTGATTTTTCAATTCAATTCATATTATGTCAAAAGGCTTTGCTCGTTTTTTCGTGTATTCTATGTCGGTTTTGCTCTTATTTGTTCTGTGGCTTTAGTTCCTTTATTTTAGGGCGCACTTGGCAACGTCTGGCAATCGCCAATAAAGCGTAATGTCGGACCTCGAGCAGTCAATGCTTTTAGAAACCGGATAGTGTATAGATACTAAAGACCTCTCTCGCCAGCGGAGAAATAAATGTAATTGCGAACGGGGTACGATAGGTAGCGGTAATAAATTGATGGCGACTAATCAAATGATTGGAAAGTGTTATGAAGTCTGTTAATAAAGAATTTGATACTAATTCTTATTCAAATCATGAGTAAGTTTAATAGACCTCAATATTCAAATGCGTCAATGAAAAAAAAAACTATTTAGTTGTTATTCAACACTCTACAGCTGTAATGCCTGTAATGATATTTAAATGATCTGTGTGACAAATTTATCACTAACCGAGTCGCTATAAGTATTAACTATTTAGACGGTAAGAAACAAAAAACAAATAAGATAAGACAGTGTCTACCTTGTCGTGCTGTTGGCCGTACCTACTTACGAAACACTGTTGCTGTATGAATCTTTTTTGAATAAAATAATATATTTAGTTATTTCCATCTTGAATTGCCAATGAAATGATGCCGAGTCATAAACGTCACGCCGATTCCTGACCTTCCTGTCTCTATTGGACGCGATAGAAATTTATTGAACCAATAAAAGTATGTATAAAACAAACGTGTGCCTCCAACTGGAAAGACGAACATTATTTTTGTTTGTGGCGTGATTAACTTCGCTTCGAATTTTTTATCTAGCACGTCAGCCAGTTTCAGCGAATTGGAATTTTGGTTTGAAATTGATATTATTTGTTGGTATCACAAATGATGAATGTTTGTATAATAAAGCCAGATGCTCAACGTATTTTTTAATGTATGATATCATTTTCACATTAATTACGATTGTAATGTATTCATAATTAATTATTAAATAAAACCACTGAACGCCAAGGTACCTTCGTTCTTCTTCGTTCCACCTCTTATTCCCCCAAAACTTAAGTGTTACTATTAGTAAGCAAGTATCAGCATAATTTAAGTACTCTAACTAGGCCGCTCTACATCTAACTTGTAATTTATTATTTATCGTTATTAATTTTGTTAAGTTCCCAAACGCTTCTAATAACTGTAACATGAGCGCTCCTAACTCGCGCTAATAATATACCAAAGAGGATTAATTTTAATTTGCAATAAAGCTGTTATGTTACGGTTAACATGGAAAATGTTGGAGTAAACATTTCGCCTGAATAACATAGCAGTTTAGCAGTAATCGCGACGGAGCCAGCTGTCGCACAAAGAGCGTGTTCACTGTTCACACTGCACCCCGCCTAAGGAATCTCGTAAAAGGAATTTCTCGCGCCCTTATCTTTTTGAAATAAAATGTAGCTCTACGCGCGTCGTACGTGTTTTATTAAGGCGCGTCTCCTTCAGGATTTATCTCATGGCCGCTCCGACAGTGCTGAACAGTTTTTTTTTTCAGATCGAGCTACGTTAGAAAAAGAATTCCGTTTATGCGATTTGCTTCCTTCCATCTTTCTTACTTTTTGTTCTCAGAGTTACGGATTGTTAGATCGGACCGAGGTAGAAATATAGAGAAAAACGCAAAGGAACCCAAGTTTCCATTTATCAGAGCTGAAAATGAAATCCTCTGTTTCAATGAATTTTCTTTAGACAAGTCTTTTCAGTTGAGGTGTGGTGTTGGTGTTTCAATCAATTGTTTTGAAAGTTGCAATATTATGTCTTGTTTTTGCAAATCGTCTTTTATTGAGTGCTCTTCATGGAACACTCAACCTTTTGCGGTAAAAACGATTTGAGTTTCTAGTTGCGGTTTATTCGTATATTAATTAAAACTAAAAACGTTTTCCAAAATAAACATAAGTCTTATTTATTTGACTGTTCATGGATGGGTGTATAAATGAAAACATTTTATTTTGCCATGTGCACGACATCATCCACGAACATAACTCATTAATGAGTTTGATTGAAAAGTTGGAAACCCGTAGCACTACTCAAAAGTTTTGACACACTTAATTGAAAACTGAAGTTCGCGCTTTTGAGTCGGAATCACGATGATGATGTGTCAAACGGGCGACAAGAGAGCGAGCCGAAATCGGTCCGCTATATAAACTTGCGTATTAACTAGTTTTATGCAAATCATGGTTTAGTGGTGTAAGTGTTCGGGCAGAGCATTAATCACATAATATTGTTTGTGCGCTGCAACGACACGCCAGAATTAATGGAGCGGTGTCAACGGAGCCTCCGCGGTTGATAATTATCCGGAACGGGAACTGCGCCTAGTTGACACTTATTGTATTAATACCTCGCACCTAGACTGAGCCTTCTATTAATAAAGCGAGATTATCAATTTGAGAACTTCGATAATAAAGTTTCTTTTAATAAATTGATTGTTACTGAGCCGTCAATAAATGATCTCAACATAGCAGAGCAGAGTAGGGGCCATAACTATCTTTGAGAGCTCTTATAGAGAAATAAAATATAAACTAGAACTAACGTTTTACTTATTTGTTTTTAGGAAGGATATGGGTCTTCTTACAACTACTATGTCTGTTAAATCACAGGATATCGGCGCCCAAAAACGCAGACAAAAGCTTTTACCTAATAAAAGCGTCTTAATCTGTTTGACGCACTCTGACGACACGAGATCGACAAAAACAAGCAAAAAAAACACAAACAATCCTATCTACAGAAATACCCAGACTGTTGTTACGGCCAAAATCGTCTATGGATCAATTTGAACCAGTTATTATAGAGTAACTTTTTCCCCGCGACAGTCAACAAAAAAACTGAACAAAAAATGTAAACAGAGCCTTTGTATTCCAAATGAGGGAATAAGACCCGTTCCGTAGCAGTAAGTGGCGTTTTGTAACAAAACGCAGACTTAACGGAGTTGTATTTCATTTCATAAGTTCGCCGCTAGAGCCACCTGCACGCCTATATTAAATTCTTGCAAAATTTATTAATACCTGGAAATGTGTTTTGATATTTGTTTTGTTCCGGAACTCCTTTGTAAATTGTTTTCTAGTTTAATGCAGCTCTACGGACTGAAGTTTATTGAAAAGTTATGGTCAAAACACCAACAAAATTATATTGCTGCTTGAAGAATCTGGGTTGAAGTGGTAGCAAACAGGGTATTTTGCGTTTGGGTAAGCGCTCGCTTTACAATATGAAGGAAGTGGACGTGGTTCGACTAACAGCGGTGCTAACGCTCCCGCGCTCGTAATGTGGCTCGTAAACGGACCTTATTAGGATATGTGGGAGACGACGCCAGCGATTGAACGTTCATTTTATGTGATAGATATTGAATCTCGCCCATGACACTTGTGATAGCGATAATTACGTCTGTTATTACTCAATCCATACTTTCATGCTTATTTTAGCTTGAATTTAACTGCGTTCGAACTTCCACAGCGACAGGCCAGACATTTTAGTCTTTAAATATTGACATGCTAATACGATTCTTGGAAGTATTGAATCAGAGAACAATGGACCAAGTTATTTTAAATCAAGGAAACGATGTCTGCGCAAAAAGAGTGGAAGAGTGAGTCCAGTGATTTTTCAATACTTACATACTGAATAAATACTGAAATTTTTTGAACTATGACTATCTTGAGTGTGGTACTTTTTATTTTAGTTAGTTCAACATTCCGTGGAGTTGCAGTGGTCGAATAACTGCGTTTGACTTGGGACTACATAGCTTTCATTGGATGGGGTTTTCAATACGTTAATTACACGTTGCAAATGGTGGAAAATTATGTTAACTTTCTCCAAGTAACATTTAACTAGCCATAAATAAATTAAAAATAACAAGATGAGATATAGAATTTGTTCAAGACTTCAAGTTAAAGATATCTAAATATCTTCTATTTTATCTCTTCTATTTTTTTAAATATAGTATGGGTTCGCTCTTGACTCCAGACCAAGCCTAGTGCGACTAAGACGAAGTCGAAGATGAAACAAGCTCGCCCAGAAGAAGCCTGTTCACTCGAACTTTGAATAAATTCGGATTGTACTCCATAGGAAACACGGACGCGGGCAGCGAGTTCCACTCCTTTGCCGTGCGCATTATAAATGTTGTTTTCTATCTCGTTATTTGTGTCAAAGTGAAAAAAGTTGCTACCATAACATCTTGTTACCTGGTGCGGCGTGTAAGGGCTAGGCGCCGCGGCGTACGGCTGCGGCTGCGGCGGCGGGTAGCGGCAGGGCTGCGGCGCGTAGGCCGCGGCCCACTGCTGCCCGCCGCGGTACTGCGCGCCCGCGCTCGCCATGCGCGCCGCGCACGCGCCCGCGCCCGCGCCTGCGCCTGCGCTTGCGACCGTCACCGCGCCCACGCCTGCGCCGCTCGCGGAACGACAACCGCCGCTACTCTGTGAACAATAATACATATATACTGTTAGATGCGTACTTTTGAACCGCGTGTACCGCCCATTCAATAGATCAGATACCTGTTAGCCGAATTCGGTCGCATAAACAATTGATTGTTGATAAAATAACGCGTTAAGGGATTAGAATAGGTCATCATCAATCATCATCGTGCGGCCATCGATTCCAACAAACATTACTGTGACTGTGTGGTGAGATAAGATGTAAAGTGCATTACCCTATTACGCACTTTGCAGAAGCACCACCAAACATGTAATATCTAAACATAGTAAGGTTGTCCCTTTATTTAAATCGGGAGACAAAAGTGACCCCAGCAATTTTAGGCCTATTTCAATATTACCCACAATAAGTAAAATTTTTGAAAAACTCATTTATAATCAATTGCTTTCCCATTTTAAACTTAATAATTTACTACACGAAAAACAGTTTGGGTTCTCTAAAGGTAGAAATACAACTGATGCCGGAGTAGCACTCATCAGACACATTCTTGATGCTTATGAAGACAAACATGATGCCGTAGGTGTATTCTGTGATTTATCAAAGGCGTTTGATTGTGTAGACCATCAGACACTGCTCATTAAGTTAGAACACTATGGTGTCTCTGAAAACTCATCTAAGTTGTTAAGTTCGTACTTATCAGGTAGAATACAATCAGTTAACATAAATGGTACCTACTCTTCCGGAGCCCCTCTTCATATGGGGGTCCCCCAGGGCTCAATATTAGGGCCTTTACTTTTCCTGATATATGTAAACGACCTGCCATTTTATTCCACAAATCTTTGTGAGATAGTTCTGTTTGCTGATGATACTTCTTTGATTTTTAAAATGAAAAGACATGAAGAAAATTTTGACGAAGTAAACAATACTCTCTCCAAAGTATTGAATTGGTTCACCACCAATAACTTGTTGCTGAATGCTAGTAAAACTAAATGTGTAAAATTCACTTTGCCAAATGTAAAGCAACTTACACCAAATATTGTACTAAATGGTAATAATCTAGTTTTAATAGACTCCACTGTATTTCTGGGCATTACACTTGACTCAAAATTACAGTGGGGACCTCATATTGAAGCCCTAGCTAGGAGGCTAAGCTCGGCTGCCTTTGCAGTTAGAAAAATAAGGTATCTGACTGATGTTGAAACGGCGAGGCTTGTGTATTTTAGTTACTTCCACAGTATTATGTCTTACGGTCTTCTCTTGTGGGGTTCTGCTGCAGACATTGATACCATATTTATTTTGCAGAAAAGAGCCATTCGTGCTATTTATAAACTTAGTCCTCGTGACTCCCTGAGAGAGGTCTTTAAGAAAATCAACATATTAACTGTGGCTTCTCAATACATTTTTGACAATATAATGTACGTCCGTAAAAATTTAGATTATTTCATGAAGAAGAGCGACATTCACTCATATAACACAAGAAATAAACACAAGCTTGTCGTTCCTAACTTCAGATTAGTTAAAACTAGTAATTCGTTCATGGGAAATTGTATAAAATTCTTTAATAATATACCACACAATCTTGTCGAATTGCCGGTTGATAAATTTAAGAAACACGTTAAAAACACGCTTATGTCTAAAGGCTATTATAAGGTTCAAGACTATCTGAACGACACGAATGTGTGGTCTGTCCAACCTGCACCGACTGATGTACTTACCTTTGATGATTTTGATTTTACGGCAGCTAGTGGTGACTGAGTTTGTTCCGGCGTTTCTTCTCAGCACTTGCCTAATTGTCTGTGTTCTGTCTCGAAGCGCTGGTAGGGCCCAAAAGATAAGGAGACATGATTCGGCCCCTTCAGGGCACAATTATTTTTATTTTATTTTTCACTATACATTTGACGTTCATAAGTGGCATATTGTGTCCTAAATTGAATAAATATTTTTTTTTTTTAAACAATAAATAAAAAATTTGTAACTTAGGTACGATAGAGGTTCAGTAGTTTACAAATCGTATGTAAGTAAAGTACGGCACATATTTTAAAAAAGTTTATCAAGAAAGTAATACATTATAGCTATAGCTACATAAAGTCACGTCACAGTATTCATAATTTTAATTAGCTACGGAGTAAAATCACCTACTACGATTGCCATTTTTTTCGTAGTTCTCGTAGCACTTTTGCTACGAAATATTTTTCAACTACGAAAAGCATAATTTTCGCTCACATATTTTCTGATTTATTTTCAAGGAGCGTCTTTTTACAATTTTATACATGATGCGAAAACTTTAAAGTTTCTTCGCGACAAGTAAAAATGACTTGAGATAGCTTTGCGACTCAGTATTATCCTTCGCACGAGTGCTCATTTATATCAATGACGTCGTATGTATGGAAGTGATAGTTCGCAAATGCATAGTAACTCTTTTATTCTTTTAACATAATGGTGATGTACAATAATGTAAGTTCTTCTTATTTCCCATTATTTTGTGGAAATGATAGCATACTATTTCAAATCAATCACCAAATGTCTGGCAATAGTTGCTAGTAATATTTTTCGCTTAAATATTGGCTAAAATATGTATGTACTAGCGGTCCTCCGCGACTTCGTCCGCGCGTTTTGAGTTTGTTCCCTCCCCTCCCGTCGCAGCGTCATGTTTTATATCCTAAAGCCTTTCCCGATAAATAAGCTATCCAACACAGAAATATTTTTTCAAATCGGTTCAGCAGTTTCTGAGATAAGCGCGTTCAAACAAACAAACTCTTCAGCTTTATAATATAATAGCGCGCAAGCGCAGCGAACATTATTTTGGTGCGGAGTTATGTTAAAACTGTGATAGATAGCTCATAAGATATTTATTGAAATCAAATGATATAAAGGGCAACTTGGTTCTAAATGAAATGCTCGTGATGATGAATGTATTTATTTTGATAAGAATAAATACCTGTGTGTAAAATACACCTCTAAAAATAATGCATTTTTTTTTTACAAATTTATTAACATAAAAAAGGTTGTAGTAAGTCAACCATAAAAGATAGACATATGCTGTCGCGGACTTTATTATAGAACTCTTAATGCTGAACAATCCTGTCATACATGATTTTTGTGTAACTTAAGCGGTTTCCGCAGCGTATGCAGCGGAAGCTCTCAAAAGGAATATCTTTCTCCCGTTTTCGCAACATTTTTCATTTCTGCTGTGGTCTTATGTATGAGTCGTATCTTTATGTTATATAGCCTAAAGCCTTCCTCGATAAATGGACTATCCAACGTAAAAAAATTTTTTCAAATCGGGCCAGTAGTTTTTGAGATTAGCGCGTTCAAACAAACAAACAAACAAACTCTTCAGCTTTATAATATTAGTATAGATGATGCGTATCACGTTTAGGGCGTTTAAATTATATGAGTTTTAGCATTATGATCGCTTAAGGACCGCTTTTTTCTACGTCAGATAAGACTTATCAGACTGAATAAGTATAACGCGACCGATTTTTATAACATTTACATAAATGATTGCTGACAAATAGGTGTCGTTTTGAAATTAGGCGTAGGTACTGTATTTTATTCTACAAATATTTCTTATCTGACGTTTTAAAACGTTAACAATACGCGTAATTTGAAAACTTTACATATTTCTCAGCAATCATTTATTACGTAATCGTCATTTTTAAATCGATCGCTTTTTACTTAATCAGTCGAATAAGATTTATCTGACGTTGATATAATTGTCCTTAAGCGATAATGCTAAAAACTCATAAAATTTAGTAAGATATTTACGAATCTAAACGTATACTCATTCAATTCAGTTATATATTTACGAATATATTTATATATATACAGTTATATATTTACCTGTGATTACATATTCTCGTAATCGTGTGTAATCATAAATAAACTGTTGTTGCATAGACATGAATCGAATTAAGAATTTTATAACCATTATTCTGCCGTCTCATTATAAGCAATTTTCTACAAGTGTAGATGAATCGTAATCCACGGTTGTAGGCGGTGATTTTCCTTGCAGGTTCCAAGAACAACAGAGGTGCATCTGCTCCCAAGGATGCAATAGTTCGTTTGATCACGCGGCTGACGTAGACATGACTACACAGATTGGCATCTCCGTTGCGCCTAGCACCACGGCACTGTGACGACGCGTATCGGCAGACTTTCGCAAACGTCTAGCCGGTCTCAGACACAGATCTATGTAATCATGACATATTTACGGAATAATCTATCATACACTTGTGAATACACTTAGCAAACATTAAATAGAATGACGCAATGCATTATGCGAAATTGATTTGAAAGACGCTGTGCACACTTAAGTAAGATATAAAGTATCTACGTCGTTAAATTATAGAGTACCTGCTGTGACGTCCTGCTCCATTAATGTAAAAAAAAAACTTGATAAAATATGTTTTTTTTCGTATACCTATATCTAATTGTTATTCTGAGCGGGTGTGTTCACCGAAAATGAGATTTATAGTGGCAATAACAATGTATAATTTCACCCGGCGATCCCCGTCTTCAGACCCCGTCTTAATTATTTGAGTCACGGAATTCGAAAAACCGTGTAGGAAAGCTTTAGGGACCCGGCTTTGTTGTCGTTTTTTCTCGGTAAGTAGCGTCTTTATTCTTTTATGACTATTTATTTTTTGCCATTGTGAGCAATAGGTGAGTATGGCCGTAAGGCGATAAGCCGACAATCCGCTTAGTGATAGTGTGCGTGGGAGTGCCGACGAGGAATTAGGGTAAAATATAGATTCCTAATGACCGCGGTGTCGCGGCGTCCAACTTGAGCCACTTAACCAACAACGGTTATTTACGACAACGATATCATTGTTTCACAGCACATTAACTGCAGGCATTTATAAAGCAGTTTCGATCTATCTTTGACAGTGTCGAGTGGCTTTCAGATAAAAGTTTAGTTACTAGACTGAATTGGGAAGTCAAAAGGAAGTAAGCGGCACTCGAAGTGTTAAACCGAATAACAGAGGCAGAGAGCGGTCGTCTTCACTTCGTCTGGTGGAGAGAGCTATCTCGTTGTCTTGTCGGAGGTTTAGTTTTATGTTGAGTGGGATCAGCGGCGTCGCGCCGGCGGCCGACGCGTCGTCGCCACCCCCTCCTCCCCCCCACGCTAACCCTAAACCCACTGAAATTAAACGCAGCTGGAAAAGGCACTAAACACTTTAATTGGTGATAACACTTGTAAATGCTGACTGTCGCTAAGGACGTCGATGAGCAACAAGTGTATGGCGTTCCCGACTCTAATTCCTATATTCTAGTTTTTTATGCCCGTCGAAATTATGAGGCAATACAATAATTTCATAATAATCACACACGAATCGCATACACTAATCTGAAAAAGATTTGAGTGCGTGTTTATTTCGTACAAGTAATAATTTCAGTTTGCCTGTAACTCTACATTTTACGTAATGAAATGTTTTACTGTTCAAATGCATAATTCAATTCTTCTCGTTCTTATTTTACATTATTATTATGGTAAAATCTATCTTCATCTGTGGTCAGCAACATATAACTAGTTAACGATTGTTTGAGCAAAACATTTGTGTTATCATTCAATACGAGTTCGATATAAGTTAGAGCTGCAGTTACGATGGTTTGTTACTGGTTGTAATATAATTCTACGGAAGAACCACTCGCCTCGAACTAACAAAGTTATTGTCCATTCAAACTTCGATGGACGTAAATTCGATACGACTCGAATCCAACTCGATTCGTAACAAACCAAAGTGTCTTATTTCGTTTTATGTCTTATATTGCGTTCCACTTTTATTTAAAAGAAAAGTCCTGCGATTGGGATATCCCTTGTTAAGGTTATTGAGGTTTTCAAATGTAAGGACCGTTGATGTTGACATTTTAAAGGCTACCCACTAAGAGGCAATAAACGGTGTCCCAAAGGCAACGATGTTCTCATAGTGCGAACAAGTGAGCTCGAATAAAGCGAGGATTTACTGAAAGCACCGAGTGGGTACGTATTTTATACTCGTGTGCTTGACTTCATCTCATGCGAGCAGTTGTGCTGGCATCATTTTATAAACTGGTAATATTTTGAACTTCAAGCGTTCAACCGTTTCTTTTAAACTTATCGTGACAAAATCTCCACGCAAACGTTTTGTTCGAGCTACGAGTAAGAACACGCTATAATTAAATTGTTACTGGCTCGATACCAAAATTTTATAGCTAGGGTCCTCGAATACTTTTGAAATCCTGGTGGTATAACAATTCAATTAACGAACCTGAAAATAACGAGTGAAGTTTCGGATCGAAAAAAAAGTGCGCTATAAAAGTTATTCAGTGGTGGAATCAGAAATAGTTGATCTAACAGCTGAGTGCGATTCGGAGCTGTCGTTTGTTTAGACTGGGTCAACCGGTACGATAGCTGCAAAATTAGAAGCTACCTCAGACATTTCAATTAGTCACTGCATTCTCCCGTCCAATCGCTGGACCGATAACAACCAACAGCTCATAGCTAACAAAGCACTAACAGAATTCCGAATACCATCAGCGCTGAATAGTTAACTTGTCAATGATTTCAATTATTTGGACGCCATCATTTAACAGGCATCATTCGATTCAATTGGGAATGCGTTACGAATATATAGGATACGAATGCCGAATTATCTACAGTGCGTCGAAGCAAAGCAAAAAATATGAATATCCTCATATGTATAACATAATGGGATTATTGAACTGATGATATTTAAAGAGCAGAAAATACTTGCAGAACATATTCGTATATACCTTAATTTGGTAATACTACACGATCATGAAAATTCAAGACACTCAATGGGATTTTTTAGGCGATCAACTGTAATTTTTAAATGTGAATATGAATCATAGTTTATCTTAAATCAAGTACATTCTTTGTTTTAAAATATAAATAAATTAACAGGTTTAGCTTTTAGATTTTTCATATAATAGTTGGAACAAATGAAATTGTATTTATTGTTCTCAATTTGGACATTGGATTAACATTTTAGTTAATGGATGGTAGTTGCAAATATTTTTGTATAATCAAATGACAAAACATCCGAGTTATATGATAAAATATGTTTATTTTGAAACAAAGAATGTACTTGATTTACGAAAAACTATGATTCATATTTGATTTCACATCAACATTAGCAATTTCGATTTTTTTAAGCAGTCTTATTTGTGACGTATATTGTAGGCAGGACATTTTGCGAAAAAGACATTTCAAGAAAGGACATTTTATACGCAGAAGAGTTTAGTGTTAATAATGATAGCTGCTACGTCTAATTTCCAAAGTTAGTCAACAGTCTGTTTTCTTTTCCCTTTTCGACACAGATAGGCACCTAGATATCGTATTTATAGAATTTGACGTAAGTGATTAATATGCAACGCAACTCGCACTACGAAAACGTCCTTCATCGATGTTCAGCCAAGTTCAATGAAATATAATAATGCAAAGAGTAAACAAGTCGTCTAGACGTGACTCACTAACACATCTGAAACGCAGAACGGAAAACTGCAGTAAACAACAAATTACCAACCTTTAATTGATAAATTGCGAACAGGACTGCAGTGTTATCATTGATTAAGTATAGATATTTATGTAGCATGTATGTATATATTTATGTAGCGTTGATTGACGACAGAACTTAAGTACAATTTGGCTCCTATAACTATAGTAAAATATTTATCACGGTATTTATAGGACCATTCCACACAAGGATAAAAGCGGGTTGAATGAATGATATGAAATTGTAATGTCATGTTTCTTTGTGAGCATGCAAGGCGAAGATAATTTGCTACATCACACGAAATGGTTGCTTGCTTTGTAATTTTATTAATACCAGTTTTTAAAGTAAGATTCAGACGACTTCGTCTTCTTTGTGGCTCTTTCATAGATCTATAATTAGATTACTTATAATCCCTTTCTTTTGTGTGTGATGGATGAAATCAATGTCCAAAAAAGGCTTCTTTATTGTGTATTTAAGTAGAGTTTTTCCGTACCTAACTTTAACATATTTATTAATTTTCTTTATCTTAGCTAGAGATGTTTTATTTTGTAAATGAGACTCAGGTTCGCTGTTTGTGTAATATGCTTACGGAAATCTAAATGCCTTTTAGGTATGATATTATAGAACTTTATTTCTTTTCTGTCCACAGTATGATATCATCGGATACTTTGCGGTACTCGTGACGCAGTTGGCACATGCAAGTTACATGATCTAAGACGTATCCCTCTGTCGTGCGTAATACATTGCACAGTGGCAACAAAAAGTGTAACTTCAAGCAGCGCTTTTCGTATCGCATGTACGTACGATGAGATTGTAAAACGCAGGGTGCGGTGACTGTATCATTGCGTGGTATACCGCTCATTCGAGCGCTGGAAAAGCGAGGGATATTATTCAGCAGTTTTTATCAGCCCGCGGCACATTTGTATGCGATTCGCTTCGGTGGTAGCCGCCTGCGAGATTAGCGCCTGCTACGCCGCGTGATTAAACAGTTCCGCACCGGAGATATTCCGCTGTGTCTATCTCCCGTTTTCATATTCGGCTGCATGACAACGACTAACGCCGACCCGCAATCCAAATTCCAATCAAAATCGCGGCGGGAGTGGGACAGTTAGTCATTATGCTGGTAACCGTACGGCAACTCTTAAACATTTTGCGATCGCAACGTGTTGCATGATAATAAGGAATTCCACAATAGCGGTGCACTAACGTCCTAGCAAAAGTGGCTTATGTACTTTGGCATTAAAGTTGGTGCGCACACAGGCGTACGCGTCGGTATGTGTGCCATCTCGGATGTGTGCGGCCGCGTCCTTCGGCGTGCGCGGTTCATTTGCACACAGCCGCGCCGCGACTATCCAGACAGACATTTTATTGCTTCCCAATTATCATTTAGATGTCAACATTATTGGTTTTACGGTCGTTGTCAAACTAGTCGAAACTGCTTAGCTCGTATCTGCCAATCCCCCGTGAACAGTAATGGCATCTGCTTACGATGCGCGTTTCCGAGCGATGTATTAGGAACGTGTTATTGACCTGAGCAGATTTATAAATCATAGGAGTGTTGTTTGGTTTCTGTTAAGATAAGTTTAACAATATCATGACTTTAATGTCATTCGCAGTTTAAAATAAAGGCTGAATACGGTATTGTGTGGCGCAAATTAGTACCTACGTAGCGGTGGCTAACTAGGTGGGTAAAGTTTCCAATCTCGTCGGGGCTAGACTAGCTCTAGCTAGAGTAATAATTGTCGACGTTGTAGCGGCTGGGAAGCGCATTTCCCCGCATGCAGAGTACATTGCGGCGCCGCAGGGAGATTTATAGTGCGCCCGTGTAGAGAATGCCGTAATGGTGTCGCCAAACTATGGCAAGAACGGCGCTGACGACCGCCCAAATATGAATGTTACGCCTTTGCTTGGGGTCATAAAAATTCTTAGTATGCATTTTATGTTCCATATTCAGAGCGGCAAACATGTATGATATTAGGTAGGTATCACGTTCCGCGGATGCAATGATCTACGGAGCGTAACTGTGCATCATATCTGCATTTCATTCTTTGTGAAACAATGTCCATAAATAACACAAAGAAGCAGAAATATGTCTTGCGAAAAACTCTTGAAAGCCTTTTGTTTCGATGAACGGACAACAGAGCGTTGTCGTACTTGTTATGTATGCTTTAAAACACCTAAAACTGGATGGATATATTAGAACAGTCTGGTAGGAAAACGCCCAGCGTTTATGTGCCTTTGTGGAGCTGTACATCAAGTCTAAAGGTCTGTGTGTCATAATCAGGCAACATTGCAGCGGCCATAAACAACACATGTTCGAGCACTGAGTATGAAGTCTTTGTTACGAACTGACCAGTAAACTATGGGTCATTCTTCAAATGTTAGTCACAACACAGATGTTTCCGAGTAAATATTTTTTGGGCGAACAGATGCTCTTACAGGATTATGACTTTAACGTTAAACCTTTATAATATTTATGCGCAAAAGTGCTTTATTCCCATAAATCAATAGAGAAATAAAGTAGACTCTATCAATCAAATAATTGAATTGATCGAAAAGTAATCAAAAGTTGTTACTTATCTTCCGAAAATGACGTTACTTGTTTTGATGAAGTTCACAAAAGCAAACTGGATCAATACTTAC
Organism: Pyrausta purpuralis; assembly: GCA_963924145.1. Taxonomy (NCBI): domain Eukaryota; kingdom Metazoa; phylum Arthropoda; class Insecta; order Lepidoptera; family Crambidae; genus Pyrausta; species Pyrausta purpuralis. Next base: position 14,303,851 of record OZ001651.1, on the reverse strand, counting down.
AAACCTTTGATGGGACGTTGCCAATTTTAAAAGACATACACAGACAGACTCACACTCCTATACACAGTTGTATGTTAACAAATACGTATATTGCAAATAAGTTATTATTACTGGCCTGCTTGATTAGTTTTACTAAACACATTGATATGAACACTTGCGTCCCATTCGCGTTGTTGATTGCACATTATTATTAGTTCATATGGACCCATAGCGCACGCGCTGCATATGCTATAGCCGTGATTCACCGGCCAATACCATTAGCTGTTAGTCAGTTTGTTTACTTAACTTTTATGAACGATAAATTCTTTATAAACAAGTACTGGTACGGGCACTATAACAAAGAATTACATAGAACTAAACTCGTAAATCATTGCGGTGAAGTGGGATTTTAAACGTCATTTGTCTTTCACTTCCAGTAAACTATGCATCATTTAGCATAGCGCTTTGTTTGCGAAAGTTTACGAGAAATAATAACCACAAAGCAGCAAGTAACATAAGTACGGAAGTTTTTTTAAAGAATTAGCTTGAAGTTCTTAGGTAATTTATTATGACTCACTTTGGTTAGGACTTTTATACATATTACTAGGGGTCCCCAATGAATGCGTCCACGCGTTTTAAAATTGCGATCCCCTCCCATCGCAGCGTGATGTTCTCCTTAAGCCTAAAACCTTCTTCTATAAATACGCTATCCAACACAAAAATATTGTTTTAAATTGGTACAGTAGTTCCTGATTATTAGCGCGATCGAACAAAAAAAATCTTCACCTTAATAAAATAAGTATTGGTAGACTTATCTCAACCAAATTTAATTAAAATAAGTCATTTTCAAATACGGATAAAGGGCAGAAAACAATGAATGTGGGTACCTATTCTATTCGCAAGTACCCAAGCGTACATTAACTTCTCCTCACAAAGCTAATCCATTACACGACTGACTGTTACTTATTCGTTCACAACTCGTTCAGTTTCGATGACAAAGCGGGTGTTTCGAAACCATCTGTGTTATTTATTAATACTGACGACCACGGAAAAAGGGCCCTTGATAAAGGCTCGGAAAGGAAGCGGAGTAATCCTCGCCAATCGGGATTACCGGCATACTAAAAGCGGCACAAATGCTACAATAGATACCACATGGTCACATCACAATGGCAGAATAACAATACGTAAGTGCGAACTGAAATGTGACGCATAGTTATCGATTTCTAATCATACGCCCCCACAGGCCCGCTGCTCGCTCATTTATAACACGCTCCTATTCGACGCTTTTCGTATTAGTTAACAATATTAACGTCAACCTTATCTGTAGACGTTTCGTCGATCATAAACGATGCCTGGATTTAATAATAAAGCCTTCCTTTCTTTCAACATATGAAAATCGGAGAGTTGTTGCTCTTTATTATATGCTTAATTCGAACAGATAGACGGTGTACAAGAATTCCTTAATACCGATCAAAATGTAAGCAATATATCTCGTAATCTTTACTTAATCACTTTTGCAAACTTTGTTACGAAACGCAAAACCTCTGACCGAGTTGGTAACAATTCTAAACGATCGTATTTTTTCTTTTCTTCCGACTTGAATAATGTTTAAGTCATAAAGCTTGCAATAATGAGCGTCGGATGAGGTCACAGGTCATGGTTCAGAATGTTGGCTATTATTCATCTTGGCCGGGACTAAGCTGGATTAGTCAGGAATGATCAAATTCAACGTATGAATATCCGAGCCAACGTCCGGTGTACCCGTTCAATAGATATCCATTTGACATTTAGAGAAATGCGGGAGATATAGGTGTTTTATGGCTTCATCGCGCGATATTAATGTCTGCGACGATAGCATACTTGTGCTTACGTTGTTTACGTCATCAAATTTGGTTTACAGCTTAGCTAACCATATTTGAGCGTAGGCGATCGGGGAACAGTGTCGGCATTGTGACGTCATAGATATTGTCCGCAATATGGCTAATCTATCAAAGATTGTGCGATATTACGGTTCGTGTCATTTATCATGTGATCCTAGAATCATGCTTACTTCGCTAATGTCTAGACATTGAATTTAGAATGATAAGATAAAGTTTACCTTACCATACTGAAACTTGTTGGAATTTACTCCCATTGTCTTGGATTCAGAAAAAAAAGTCTAGTACTTACCATGTAGAAACCAGAATTGTTCTGCCGAGGTATCCATAAACTTCCTGAGGATGTTGCAGACGACTTTCACGACCAGGAACTCGCCAACCACATACCCTACGTGTATTGGGATGAAAATCGAATCGGGGCTCATCGGTAACCAGTACCAGCAAACAGACCACTTATCTTCATTTCTTGACTTTATGTGATATTTTTTGAAATACATTGTTTTAGTGAAATCTGTTATTTAGCGAATCACTAATCCCGACTTTGGCAACAATACGATCAAAGTAGATGTTTACACGAATAACGAAAAGTATATGTATGGTTGCTACTTATAAAATATGCGGCCTGATTGATAACCTGGTCTGGTCCTTTTTATTGAAGTCTGTTAAGAGACAAGGACAAGACTGACTAAAGAAAAATACACACAAATCGTGCGTGATGTTTCGCAGGTCTGGCAGCGAATAGCATATCGATCGGTTACAAGTTGGGCCCCGTCCGCAATCATTCGTTGACGCTGTCAGTCGGCGATTAGTGGCCCATTGTACCCATTCGAACGTGCGGAGCTAGGCCGCTAGAAACACCAATTTACTTTTTTATTTGTGTTGAAAATCCTACGACATTAGCGTCTTTAAGGCCAGTATAGAACCACGCACGCATATGAATAAAGGGTAGGAAAGGTGTTTAGTGTAACAATAGAATCAGCTGATTCGGCGATCACTTTCATCGTTGATCGATAATAATCAAAGCGGCTATATAGAAGGCAGATCTTTTATAACAGCACTCAGCACTTAAATCCAGACATGAGTTTTTCTTCATCATGGTCTGTTACATCTGCAATAAAGCAGATGCTTTCCACTGCCTCAAATCTACCGCAGCCAAAGCTAACAAATGGGCAATAAAAATCAATTTGGGTTCAATCTTCGAGTGTATAATTATCAGAAGTAATGGAGTAGGGCCGGCGCAGTCACGCAAGCGCTTGGACATCTGACCGAAGAAATGAAAATTAAACTACGACCGCAGATTGATATCGTACAAAGTTGTGACTAACGATTTACAAAGTAATTTATACGCTACCATTTGTTTTTACTGCTTCCACTTTCTTGATTACATTTTTGTTCTTTGAATTTAAGCATTAGGTGAGATAATTTTGTCATAAATGTATAGACAGGCACCCCAAATTATACCTTAAGATGTGGTTTAAACGCTTTTAAAAAAAATACTCTTTGCAAGAAAATAAAGGTTGTTGAATATAAAATCAGGTTTTATTTAGCACAGGGAACGTCCGGTATATTGATGCTGGCCTATAGATAAGGTTGTTAGTATGTAAACTACCCATTGTCAACAACAGAACCTCATGGGGATGCTGCTCCGTCGAGTTTCATTTGACAACGCATTGTTTCATTGTTGCGGTCGGGTTTTGTAAATGTTCATTTCACTGATGCTTTACCACTTAATTCTAATTTCGTAGCCGGCAAATGACGGGCTTGTTCTTTTGATTTACGCATGTTGGTGTTTCCCTCTTGTTGTCATTCTTTATTTCATTTTTATTTGTGACAAACTTTGTGGTTTTCATTGACGTCGATCGATTATAAAGATTGGACAACCTGTTATTTATTCAGAAGTAAAGGTTCGGGAAAATCCCTTGGTAAACGAAAGTTTGAATCGATTAGGTTCAATACAAAATGTCGTCGTATATTCGGTTCGGCCAACACTGCGAGTTTTGTTCGTTTTAGTTTCAGTAGTTCTGTATGGTCGACCCTCGCGTGGTCGGCTATAGTGCCTCAGCCTGATGGGGTTAAGTTATATTTGTGTAGACGTTACCTGAAATGTAAGGGTAAATCAGCGCGTGCGAGGGAGGGGGCGGCAGCGGGGCTTTGATTGATGACTAGGGCCGCATTGTACGCGCGCCCATTGTCCGAGCAACGAGAATCGAAACAACTGGACGAGTGAAGCAAATGAGCTCCTTTATTACTCACGATTATCCCCTGCGGGATTCGTACAGATTTGCGGCTTATTAAGATTTCACATGGTCACCGGCAATATTGTATGGGCAACAGACGTTTATTACGGACGCAGTATTGTTATGCAGATCCCGTTGCTTGCTAGGTGCAAGCCAAATAAAGTCTTCCGCATTTCCTGCGTCGTAGCTTTTATTTTAGCAAACACAATTCAACGTGTAGCAAGCACGCTCGCGGAAAACACGAGTATTTCAGACAACAGTTTTCAATTTTATCACTGCAATGCAGTAAAGTTGAATCTGCGTCGGAGTGGAGGCCGATTTAATAACTTAACTTTCTCTACCTCATCATAAATATGCTATTATAAGTGTAAACAAGCGATAAAGCTACTGAAAGCTTCTGGATACTGTTTTCTCATAGCGTGCGAGTATGCCAGACGAATTTATTTGCTCAATAAAAAGGAATGTACGTCAAATAATATTTGCCCCCTAACACTCATATTATGAGTGTTAGGGGGCAAAACAAGAGTGTACAAACAAATAAATGAACTGGAAGAAATTTCTCGAGAGGGTACAAACATGTGAGGCGAGGTGCAGGTCTGCGTCGATCGACGACGTGCCATGAAATAGGTCGGAAAATAACTCCATTCCCGCGGGCACGACTGCGATTCAATCAAGTCTGATTCAGAATTTTGGAGTTCGTTTACCGAACGGGGAGTAAATGGAGAAAACGCAGCCGAAATGGCGAAGATTGGAAAAGAAAAGGTCGCCGAAAATCGATTTCATTGGCCGTATAATAGTTGGGTAACTCGCGGTCAAGCGGGCAGAGTTATGACGATACTAGATGGGGCCCCAATAAATCTGCCGCAAAACTTTTCGTAAAAGTTGATCTCATTAGTGTTAGTGAATTTCGATATTTATGAGAGAACGAATGAAAAGTTTATATAGGTATTATCCTTAACATCATTGAGAGGGGTTTTTGCAAGTGGAACTGCAAGTGATCTCACATGATCATTAAGTGTTACCAAACCGTAAAATATTTAAAAAGCAGCGCCGGAAAGAACCCACCCCGTTCAATTTACCTCATACAATGTCGACGCGCGGAAACGCCTTGTGACTTGCATGTTGGTAGACGTCATCGGATATTAGGTCTTTTACAGTGTAACCGCTAACATTATACAGAATTGAATTGCAAATAGAGATTATCCGATATGGAAAGCGGGAGTTTCAATCACACGGATGCTTAGACCGCAATGTGCCGATCCATTCCTTGCCCAATCCGTTGACATCGCACCAATTAAGCTTTCTAATAACGAATATTGAATATCTAATTCTGTAAACCAGACGACGTTGTGCAGAACCCGAATGGATAGAACGCCTTTCTAGGAATAAAGCAATACCTACGTTCAATATGAGTTACCTACGTAATTACTTTCCATTCAATATCTGTGCGTGCAAAGCTGTTCTCAACTCAAGAAGTTGAAGTATAGCAGGTACTTAAAAGGTGTTTAGGTAAGAGAAAGAAACAAAAAAATGTATTTTTATTTTTTATTTTGCCGAATGTTATTAAAACGTAATGAGCATAGTCGGGTTCGCTCTTTCTTGGACTTTATACATCACTCTATCAATTCAATCTATATATGTGTTTGAAAAAAAAAACAGACGATTTTTATTTCTGTTTTTTTTTCCGCTGCACCCATTGCCATCTCTCTGCATGACCTTAAGGTTTGACTGGCATATAATGCTTTTAGCACCTATTTACACTATGATTTGTGCAATTTAGACTTTAGTAAATAAAAAAAAAACGGCCAAGGGTGAGTCGCACTCCCGCACTAAGGGGTTCCGTGCCAACCTTAACTGAATAAGGGAATCCACTTACTTACTTCCACTTAGTAAAATACCACCATATTTTGTTGACAGCAAAAATAACTTTGTTTTTCATATGTTTGTATGAAAAACAAAGTTATGTTTGCTGTTGTTGAAAATGTGCTATATCTTAATACTTCTCGTTTGATCCTGTCCAAACCAATTTTCGTTAAAAGTGTTAAATTTAGAATTTAGATGTGGGGGGGACGCCCATTTTACCACTTTGGATGCGTCTGCTATGAAACGTTAAACTTAAAAAGAAAATTATTATTGAAACCTCCATGTCATTTTAAAAGACCTATCCATAGACACCCTAGGTTTGACTTAAAAAAATTCGGCTTTAGTTTCATGGCTTTATACCCCCTTTATACCCCCCTTAGCTTAAATATCATAATTTTTATTTTTTTGTATAAGAATCGGGCAGCGGTTAACAGGATGCAGGTCATGCGATGCTTATGGTTACAGAATAAAGTGTCTGTGTCATACGGACAGACAGACAGACAGACTTGACGAAACTATAAGGGTTCCGTTTTTTCCATTCGGCTACGGAACCCTAAAAATGAAGCTACCTACTTAAATCGCGGCTACTTAATTTAGGTCCTGAGTACCTTACACAAATATGTCTGTAGTCTGTTCATGACCTATACATACAGCTATCTCACTCAGGCTCGCATCAGTACGTAATCCATTTATTCCCTCGGATTGTCTGAGGTGTGTGTACACTAATCTCTTCGGTTTAATCGGAACAGATGTTATCTGACTTCAGAGGAACGAAGATGGGGGCTCGTTGATTTATTTAGCGTAACACTCAAGAAATTTACGCCAGTAGAGAATCCACAGCGAAATTATCTAGCACCAACTTAGCGATATTTATAGGGCTTCGAGTTGTGCCTAATTAGATAAACTTTGCGTTTGTGATGTAAATAATGAACTGAATATAGAAAAAGCGTAATATGTATGTGAATAGTGAAAATAGACGTTTGCACTACCTAACTATGTAGATTATTATTTCAAGTCTATCGCGGCTGTGTGAGAACCATCTGATGACGACCCATGGTCATCTTGCCTCGCGAGTTTCCTTGCGTTCGTCAACATGTGTGTAAAGCAATAAGTTTAAATGCAAGTTATTAACCCTTGCGTATTATTTTTTATTTGTTGTGTATTATTTCTGAACGCACGATATAAAAATGATTATCAATTTAACCCGATTATTGATAGGCCACAGAATTAAACCTAGAACATAACGACTAGAGGTCTTAACCTCTAGCTCACACAGCCACATCACGAATAATTCATATAATTTTTTCTTTTCTCTCTTTTATGCTAATGATCGTGACCACCTCAATTTTAGAATATATTGAAATTAAATTTACTCTCTCGGGATATAATGTTTTTTTATAAAGATAGAATGAGACACTTCGAGATCACTAACCGTGATACAATCTGACAATGCCCCGCAGGTGTTGTGAAAAAGCTGGTTACAGGTTGCCGGAGACCAACATTTTCATTTTACCGAAGGCAAAATATTTTATGCTAAAGTGGTTACGCTCGCAAAAAGTAGCACATTATGTAAGTGTAAATTATAAAGTAAAAAGTAAATACCTAAAGAAGGTTATGTTAAAAGTGTTAATTTTACATCAGAAGACCTATCACGATTCATTTAACGGTATTCGAAATTGTTTGTATGTTATTTACACGTCTGAGATCATCATTTAATAAAACAAAGCAATGAATCTTATAAATATTATAGCAGTGAATGATTGAACATTAATTCCAAAAGTAAGTACAGATGGTGTGCACATCTGGTTACCCACTTTTGTTGCAAACTAACTCTTATAACAACCGCATTAGATACCGCAGTGTTTATCTTGACGTGCTACTGTCTGTACAATCGAAATTCAGTATGCAATGTAATATAAACTCATTCTATTTATTACCAAGGTTTATTACGGTTAAAGCGTCAAACAACGGATCGGTCGGTCGAGAAACCCTAATAACATGTGCAACGAGTTATAAATCGGTTCAAATACTGCGTTGCGACAGGTAGGGTTAACATCTAATGAGATTTTTAACAGCCATATTGGCATATTGTAAAATACGGTACTACGTATTTTGTCTGGGAATAGCAAATCACGGAAACTGAATGCAAAGTTTTCATACAACAATAATATCTTTGATGTTAGGGATGCGTATCAAAGAAGCATTTATATTAATGATTTCTTTCTCAATATTTTTTGACATTTTTGACCTGTAAGCTGCTAGAGGTATTGTACCAAAGAAAAATGTTATTGCTGATAAAATTATTTTGTACCTTTGATTTTCTTAAGTACATATTGTAAAACAAAGAAATCGCCATCGTCCGTTTGAAGGTCAATAGAACTTAGCCTCGACATAATCTCGTGTAATCTTGTTTAGTAATATAATATATCTTCCCATAATAGTGACTTTATTTTAACGTTAGTGTAACAGAACAAAGAAAATAAGACGTTTATGTACACAATACACATAATCTATATAGATAGATGGAGCAGAAACTTACTTAAATTGTTTTGTCGTAGCATTTGATATTTTGCCATAGTCTTTGTATTCGTTACCCAAAAAGTCGCTTATTCGTATCCGCAACGTCGTAGTTTTTCGCCAAAAACAAGTAAACATCGCCAACATCGATCGTTGTCCTGACGAAAAACAAAAGACAGTCGCAAGATTCGAAGGTCGTTAGTGTTAGTCTCGTGCTGTTCTAGCTGTGAAAAAAACATTGGCATCCCTAAACGCAGGCTCAGTTTGGGGTTTGGGCGGCGGGCCGGCCTTGCGGCGGTCGTCGCCCGACGCCGCCCTCCCTATAAATACTCCGACGACAGACAAAATGCACTCCCGCTTTGTACCTTTTGCAGATTTGCCTTTAGTTAAAAACGTTGTGTGAAGACGATTAGACGAGACGGGTTTAAAATGTGAAGACGAGTGGATACGGCTCGCTTGTTAATTAAGTAGATAGTGAGATGTCTTCTTTGAGATACTATACGGGGTGATTTGCAGTTATTTCAGAATATCTGAACGTAAAATCGTACCTAAGGGCAATGATTTAGACGCCAACTGCAGCCAGACAAAATATGTCTGAATAAAGGATAGATACCTATTTCTGCTTGTCTTACGAGAAGTGCGCACTTAGCCGGTCTGTCTGAACGCTTTAAGAACTTCGTAGATTTCATAGTATCTACCTAAATACACTCGCTTGTACGTACCTGGGGCATAAACTATCTGGAATATGTGCGCGGTAACAATAATCTTGATTAAGGGTTAAATGCTTGGGGCTTAGTTTAAGGCCCAGGGTGACTCATTGTTGTCATACTTACATTTCAATGTAACCGTAGTCTTTGTATGCGAAACCATGTACGAAATCTTTTATTTTCAGCCTTTTGAAAAACAATAAAAAAGAAGTGACTGACTTCTTAAAAATATGTTTAGGAAACCTTAGGAAATTGACTTTTAAACAGATGTTATGGATGGTTATGACAACATAAACTTTATCTGCGCGTTATGCTTCGTTTGTTATTGTTATTGGTAGTTTAAAATAAGACCAGATAACACAAAAACAAGTATACAAGGCCGGGAAGATGATTACAATTTATGGTTTTACCGGCAAGTGAGAATTAGACAATCTGAGATTACCTACTATACCGACAGAAAGTTTTAGAACGTTGGCATCATATCGAACATAAATATACAATTATGAATCTTGATACACGCATTTATCGCATTAGCGTAGTCTTTATTATTTTTTTAATAAAAGACAGGCATGTGTTGTAAAATCACGATATATAATGATCACGACTAATGCAATCACGCAACATTAGTACGTAATAGATGCTAGTATTATTGTGGTTTTCATCTGTAATTTAACTGTCTCACTAGTAATTTCAATAATAACACTAGAGCAAATGCGACTCTGCAGTCTATAATGGTTGCTGAAGCATAAAGCTAAGTGCAGATTCGCGCAATAACATATTTTATGTTGTGTCTATCCCCCAACTTCTTGGCTAACATTTTATTTGCACTTTTTGAATTCCCTCATTACGTAAACGGACATTTTTACGTATTTTACGCAGTAACATATAACTAAACCAAATGCTGTGTTAATTAAATATACAGGCTGAAATTTTGAACAATTCGAGAAAAAAATATCAGCTGTTACATAAATTTTGACCGATCGATTTCACTATTGCCCCCAGTGAAAGTTGTTCATATTTATCAGTGGAGTCTTTACACAAAATTTGATCTCTGATGAAAATTTCAGCATTTAAAGAGTTATAAAAAGCCATGAAGTCAATTAAACAATCATCGGCAAAGTACATAACGATAAAGCAAATTTTGTATGAAAAATCTCATCTGCACGGGAAGCTGTAATGAACCACTAGTAGAATAGGAATAAAAACTAAAACAGGGATAGCAAGCTAGAACCATATTAATTACGTCTACGTGGCAACCGTCATTCTAGCTGCAGTAGAAATATTTAGGACTACCCACACGAATAATCAAATACGAGTAATGAAATCAAAGCTCAAACCAAAGCCGATGTAACGAGCGCGTGCCCTAAATCAATCCGTCCGATTAAACGGGAACGGGGCGAAAAAATATATCTGTCAGAAAAGGAAAACAATTAATTAAGTCATTTCCCGCAATTAACAAGGGACGGACGGAATTACTTAAGCATCTGTGGTAATCGGCCAGCCGCGGAAGCGACTTTCCCCGCCAATCGGCTGATAGCCCGCCTGGCTTCCGCTGGACCTTTGGACTTACAATAAATGTTTTTGTTTGGTGCTATATTGGCATTGATAATACGTATTAGGGCTATCAGCTGAAGGCAGTTCGGTATTACGTAATTTTATTGTAATAAATGATCTGTCTAGTTTGGTATACGTTGCGGATAGAAATACACATAGGTAATTAAGTAGCACAAATCTAGTTCTCTTGTTCGTAGCTTAGAGTGAAATAAACTAACAGAATAACTTATTACTGCAAACGCAAAATAATTAATGCATAAAGATGCCGACCATAAACAATTTTTATTTTTCAATCCAAGTTTCACTCAACCCTATCTAGAAAGATTAAACATTATTATTTGCTCTGCTTTCAAGTTTGAATTGCTTCCGTCAAGGTAAATAGAAACAGCGAAGATGATAATCTTTAGCTTAGTACAAGTTGCTTTTAGAGGGGCGACGAAACATGGTTCAAATTTAACCCGACAATAAATTCTCATTTCGGTTACCCCGCATAAGAACGAAATAACCTCAGGGGATTTGTAGCTGCCATACGACGGAGAACATTGTCTTATCCTCATATGTGACACATTATTATATGACAACCCTGATAACAATATCCCTTACGAGCATTCCGTATTTAACTCTTAAATTGGGAGGAGGTTTTGCAAGCTTAGTAAACTGAAAATACACACACAAAGCGTTTATTCTATTCTTTGTAAAGTGAATTAGCACAACGCATTCAAGTAGCAAAGAATTCCACACAGCGATTAACCTGTTAGTTTTTACATCGTACCTGCATGTTCAAAGGAGTAGTTCGATTTCAAAGAACGCTCGAACACAGAGGGGGTCGAGAAAGGCGCGTTCCGTGGAAATTATCGCGTTACTCCGGTGTCAGCCGTGTTTACAAACAAGCATTTAATTGACGCAGGAATTCAAAACAGCGCCGATGTTAAAGGAAAACAACCATCTCCCTCGCGCCATTAACCGCAGGTACATGTGTCGAGGTAAAATGTCTCGACTCTCGAGCCATACAATTTTAGTGCGAGAGCTTAATTGAAATCGAGGAGTGAGCGCTTTGGTACAGAGGGCCCGTTGACGCGATGACGCGGGGCGGCGAGGAAATGACTTTAGGCCGGCTTCAGCCACAATAATTACCAGCTCATTTAGAGCGTATTACACAAAGGGTCAGGCATGTTACACTAAATTCCACTTGCTGGAATTACATAGCGTTGTTACTGGTTGCGATATCAAAACCTCCAAAGCGCATTCAATATTAAGTTCTCCCTGCGGGGGAGGTTACGTTATTTTATTTTTTAATGAATTCTCCGCTGTTTGCTTAATTGAGTAGGTATACTCGTATACAATAACGCTTGTAATGGTCTGAAATTAACGTTGAAAAATTGTACGATAAATTTGCTTTAATATACGGATAGGGGCCTTACTTGATTTAATTGTCAGTTATAGTGGCGAGCTAGGGGGAGTGTGACTAACGTGGCCGAATTCCCGAATTAGAAATGAAACGTTTCTGTTTCGGATTTATTATCTCGCCTATAGAAAATGTATTATTTTACAAGTTAATTATTATCAAATTGAAAATAATCAACATCAAAATATTTAAAATTATCATCATTCCGATACAAAGATTTACGATTTATCGGATGTTTGAGATTATTTCGTGCAAATTCAAGACAGCCGGTGTCACTTGGCTGAATATTCATCAGCAGCCGAGTTAGGGAGTTAATACCGCATCCGATTAATGCTGATGTTTTTCACGACACCCCCCGCTTAGGCAGGGGTCTACTTTTACTACTATTTATGTGAAGATTTTTTTAAGCCAATGTTTCAACTCCACTTTTGCTACCTACTCGTATTTGATTAATGCATTTTTTGGGAAAGATTAATTACCTTTGTACCTACACAAAGTTTTTGGCTCACGTAAGCTTTAGCTAATCTTATTACAATATTTTTTGTTCTGATCAACTAAATACTGTACACATGTATGGCATGACATCATGGAGATTTGAAACTGAAATCTGTAGAGAGAGAAGATTCTCCACTCGTCTTCATCACTCCAGTAAAGGATGATTTGGAACAGTATAGAACTCAACACTTATTAAAATGGAGCGCTCAGGATGTCAAGAAACATAAACATCACGAGAGGACATAGCGTAATAACAATATCTGTCAGCAGCCGGCGGAAACATATTTAATAGAATTCGCATCAGAACACTGTGGGGTTAAAGCGAAGTGCTAATAACGGGCATCGCATCAAGTATTTAGTCGGGGATCAGCTCCGAGCACCCACCTTAGCGAACACTAAACAAAACTTAAATCGCCGCGCAAATCCGCAAGAAAACTCTGTCGGCGGAAACCGCAGACCGTTTTAAGTGAAATATTAAATGCGCCGTAGGATTTGTTCGCGTACCGGGTGCAGGCCGAGTTTAATATTTAATGAAACGCCCGCTAGCACTCGACGACGTTTTGTCTGGCCCTTAATTGCGGAGTGATGCGTCCGCGGCGATGGGCTCAAAGACTGCGAGAGAAAATATTAAAACGTCCCGTGGCGGCTTGCTTACTCGCCGGACTAACTGTTTATTGCGAGCCTAGACGTTAACGCCTATAAATTTTATGTGTGTTCACAATGCCGTCGTAAAATGTTGCAATACCGCCAAATCCCGTTGTTTTTCTTTGGGATATAAAAGAAATATTTTATTTCAGTCGCAAAACGACTTGGGGATCCCTGGAACGGTGTCGCGATACGATATTCGCGACACCGTTTGTTTAGCGCTCGCAGCCCCTATGTACGCGATGTACGGACAACAGCACGTCAAGGTAAACACTGCGGTATCTTATTTAATTGTAATAAAGGCTAGATTGCAACAAAAGTGGGTGATCTGATGTGCTGGCCACTGTACGATGTAGACCGTGGCCGTCGGTTGATGCTAATTTCCTCACGGATGCGTGTGCAATAATCTAAAGCAATTAATATATCCGGATCCGTCTGGATCCCCAATTCAGTCGTGTAAGTTACTATGGAAGCGTTCAATGTGCTTACACAAACTATGTTGTGTACTCACCTTCAACTACCTACGGCAATATACAGAATAACCCAAACAGTGACGTCCAAAAATTTTTTTTCTGAATCAATCAATTGGAAGGGGGAAAATTCATCATCTAACTGTAAAACTTGGTAAAGCCCACTTAATCTAAAATATTATAACCAATTTGGCAAATGTCGTGTTTTTAAATTAAATTACTTATTTCAATTTGATATCCACATCATTTATCGTTTATGGTTTAAATAAAGACGAGATTTTAAATTAAATTTAACCAAGATCCGTTACAACACTGCTCAATTTCACGGATCATAAAACGAGGTAAAGATACTGCCTAAGAATTTGATATTTGAGGTTTGTACTTCGGCTTTAAAAGGAGATGCCAAAACATTGTTTTAAAGCTTAATTTCTTGTAAGAATCTTTTATAAAATCAGATGTTATCTTGCATTTAAAACTTGTCTAGTTCTAATTACTAGGTACTAGCAAGTAACAATAGTTATGAAAAATACAATCTATACTAATATTATAAAGCTGAAGAGTTTGTTTGTTTGTTTGTTTGTTTGTTTGAACGCGCTAATCTCAAAAACTACTGGCCCGATTTGAAAATTTTTTTTTGCGTTGGATAGTCCATTTATCGAGGAAGGCTTTAGGCTATATAACATAAAGATACGACTCATTAGACCACAGCAGAAATGAAAAATGTTGCGAAAACGGGAGAAAGATATTCCTTTTGAGAGCTTCCGCTGCATACGCTGCGGAAACCGCTTAAGTTACACAAAAATCATGTATGACAGGATTGTTCAGCATAAAAAGTTCTATAATAAAGTCCGCGACAGCATATGTCTATCTTTTATGGTTGACTTACTACAACCTTTTTTATGTTAATAAATTTGTAAAAAAATGATGCATTATTTTTAGAGGTGTATTATACACACAGGTATTTATTCTTATCAAAATAAATATATTCATCATCACGAGCATTTCATTTAGAACCAAGTTGCCCTTTTATCATTTGATTTCAATAAATATCTTAGGAGCTATCACAGTTTTAACATAACTCCGCACCAAAATAATGTTCGCAGCTTAAGTACAACGTGCGCTTGCGCTAATCTATACTAATATTACAAAGCTGAAGAGTTTGTTTGTTTGTTTGAACGCGCTAATCTCAAAAACTACTGGCCCGATTTGAAAAATTATTCTTACGTTAGATAGTCCATTTATCGAGGAAGGCTTTAGGCTATATAACATAAAGATACGACTCATAAGACCACAGCAGAAATGAAAAATGTTGCGAAAACGGGAGAAAGATATTCCTTTTGCGAGCTTCCGCTGCATACGCTGCGGAAACCGCTTAAGTTACACAAAAATCATGTATGACAGGATTGTTCAGCATTAAGAGTTCTATAATAAAGTCCGCGACAGCATATATCTATCTTTTATGGTTGACTTACTACAACCTTTTTTATGTTAATAAATTTGTAAAAAAATAATGCATCATTTTTAGAGGTGTATTATACACACAGGTATTTATTCTTATCAAAATAAATACATCCATCATCACGAGCATTTCATTTAGAACCAAGTTGCCCTTTATATCGTTTGATTTCAATAAATATCTTAGGAGCTATCACAGTTTTAACATAACTCCGCACCAAAATTATGTTCGCAGCTTAAGTAAAACGTGCGCTTGCGCTAATATATTATAAAGCTGAAGAGTTTGTTTGTTTGAACGCGCTTATCTCAGGAACTGCTGGACCGATTTGAAAAAATATTTCTGTGTTGGATAGCTTATTTATCGAGAAAGGGTTTAGGCAATAAAACATGACGCTGCGACGGGAGGGGAGGAAGCAAACTGAAAACGCGCGGACGAAGTCGCGGGGGACCGCTATGAAATATAAAAGAAAACAATTGAATGGAAACATTTGCAAGTTCTGATTGTAACGGGATTGCTACCATGTACCTTACTATTTTTGAGTTTTACATGGTAGCAATCCCGTTACAATCAATTCTAATGTTAATGACCATGTAAGTTTAAATCAATATATTTGCAAGTTCATTGATATTTTACAGAGCAGCGACATTTTTGACGCCGATAGTGAAGTACGAGTACGACGTGACGCGTGTAACTATTTACTGTAACGCAAGTTAAGTTAACATAACTGCTAGTTTGAGCAAGAAACAAACAAGACATGGCTCGTTGGGTCCACGAACGATGCATAGCGTTTGATTAGAGACTTGCTCAAAGGGAGATCCAGTATCCCAGTGTGATGAATAAGTCAGCGATGCTTGCGTTTTGAGAAACTTAAACGTTTTTAGGTCACTTTATTGAGAATACTTAAGATTCTATAAATATATGCTCGTTAAAATATTTAGTTTGCTAACTTTTTGAGCCGTGAATATGTGATTTCGTGGTATTAGTTATGTTTTTTAATAGACAAAGTTTTTTTAATAGAAGAGATAATTTCTTTGATTTATTCAACGCTACGTAATGACTCAACTTTACATCTCGGACACTTTCTTTTTGTTGTACAATTTGGTTGAACATGATAAGGTGGAGTCATTTCCCTTAATTCGTAAGGGAAATCATGTTCTCCCCGCAGTTAGCAAGAGCAAAAACTTGTGAACGACTCCATTCCGAGGGAAGTAGGGTGCGGAGTGCCCCAATTGAAGATGCCTTGATTGCATTTCCCCATTTTGTGGGAGATCGACTTTTGTCATCGATCACGTAGTAGTTGTAAAGGCTTAACCCTTTTTTGGTGTCCTACTTTTAATACAGTACATACTTTGGTGAAGTGATTATAGACAATACAACAGAAATAACAAACAATGAAAAAACTTTAACGATTGTCACGTATTTCTTATCAAATAACAGTGAATTATGCACTTTGTGTGTTGTTTGGAAACCTTTCCTTACATTGTACATAAAGTTCGTTTCTTTTTGATTGTCAAATATTATAAACAATGTTGACATTCCTTTTTATCTAAATAATTTATTTTAAAATAAGATAAATACAACGCTCACCAACTAGATAGGTAATTGGTAATAGGTAAAATAAATTATTAAATATATTTTATTCACTAAAATTATTTAAAAAGTTATAAAAAAAATGTTTACATTATTCGACTAGAAAAGCAAAATGGACTTCAAATACTACACCTACGGTGGTGAACCGATATCACTTTTATTAATATTCTCATACTCCGGAATGAGTTTAAAAGATCAGAATCAATATTTTACCTATACGAATTGCTTATTCGGAATGCGTAAATTCAATTTAACTGGGAAATTAGGCTGATCATACTCGATTTGCATCGTATACGTAAAAACTCGTTCGGAGTTGAGGAGTTAGCTTACCGGGGTGTGAACTCATTTCGGTGCTATGCCCCTTTATGTCTGGCGCTGTGTTATACGTACCTGTAATAGAAATAACTAATTAGTTAAATGTAACAACTCAATTATTCTGTTAAGGGTAATACAAGTTCGTAATTGGTCTGAGTAAGAGGCTATTTGTGAAGTCGACAAACAGTCTCTAGATCTAAATTAATTTAATATCCTACGTTTGCTGAAGGTATGTTAAGACGAAACATAAGCGTTGTAATGACGTAAATGTAACGCAGACGTTTGATATTTGACATTGCAAGAATGAAGTTAATCAGAAAAATATATACAAATACAATATCGTTAAGACAAAGTTATCTGTGAAACATTTACGAAGCAATTATATGTATAACGTGGGCTTCTACGATTCCACATCCCCACCGTCGCGTAAACAAATAAATACATCGATACATTCCCGGCGTGAACAAATAAAATTTAATCGAACCCCTACATATTGAACCGTGCTTGGGCTTTCCCATGCGACCGCCATGTTTATTTCGTGATGTTTGTCAAGTTTGATTCCAACGTTAGCAAACTAGAAATCATACAGCGAATAAATAAAGATTTTTCTAATTCATGAAACAGCTCTCGCTGTGTGCATTTTTAAAAACTTTTGGAAGTTGCTAAGAGCCGGACTTAACAGTTTTGCAAGTCAGCAGTTCGCATTAGAGAGACATAATGTTTTTAAATTAAAGTTTCACCTGTGTTTGAAAGTTTCGCGTATTTGCATAGATATACAACTGGGATCTGTAGGTTATCTAAGCGTGCATAAATACCAATCATGACTGTAAAAACAAATATTTGAATGATTTTATAAGTACTTCAGTACGAGATTTTTTTGTATGACTAAAAACTGAGTTATTTAAGTGGAGGTACCGATCGGCTTCTACCTCATTGAATTTAAAAGCAAATAGCTATTTCTAAGTAAACCTGACGTTCGAATTGGGTGCAAACCAATTACATTTCATACACAGTTACTAATTATAATTTCCTCGGTGCCGCCATTCGGAAAACTATGTTTATGTGTTCTATTTATTAATTAGTAGCTAAATACGGTGCAGTGAGCACAATTATGCCACTTAGAAACTAAAAACGTTATTTCAGAATGAGTTGGTACAAGTAGTAGTGAGAAATATACTATTTAACACGTTTGGCCCAGCTGTACTAGTAGTGTAGGAAACAATTTGCCCAAATAACGAAACTCTTTTTCTACCGGCTCCTTATCATTGAAGAATGTTTGAAATAAATCGGGATCTTCTAGAATATGAATTAATAATTGTGTTTCCATTAGAATCTCATTTTCAGAAACAATACCTACTTAATATATCAGTTTATATTTTAGTTAATTCCGTTCAAATCCATGATACATCAATGACTGACACACCAATGATCAGTGTATCACGTCACGTGTGACAGACAGCCGTTTAATAACCGGGCTATGGTCTCCGTAAGGACACCGTCGCCTCATAGCGCTGTCAAGAACTCGCAAAGCGCATATGCTAATACCGCATTTGCAATTAAGATCCACCGCCCACCGGGGGACGACATCGCTGCATTGTTTCGCTTATACTCCATCGTATAACATATTATTATTAATGGCATTATTACTTTTGTACGAATGGTAATATTGCTTCGCAAACGATGACTAAATGCAACGCGCATTCCGTGGTACATATCTTTGTGTTTTATGCAAGTAACTTTAACGTTTCATGAAGAATACTGCTAGAATAAGCTGTTACTATCGTGTCTGATGAATCTAGTGTTATATAATGACACAGAAGATATAATGCGTCTGTTTTATATGTAAGATATTATGATGATATATGTATATGGGCATAATTGTTAGAGTTGTAAAATAATAGTCAGCTGTTCAATTTTGGAACAATAAGGTCATCTTCAATGAAGATACTTGATGGCGAGTGAATAATCTTATTTTCAAATTGTTATGAGACAGGATGGTTACCCTCCTGAACATTGTATGCACGGATATGGTAATAAAAGAGACATTTCCTCCTCCATTGATCCATAACAGTCAACATCACATAACTGGAATAAAAGTGCCGTACAAATACCGCATTAGCATAACAATGAGGTACCTGCCACCAATTATGCAAACACCGGTAAACTTTGCCTCAAAATTTCCCTCGCAAGTTTCACCAAAATTCGTTTGAATCGATCATGACATTCAAATCCACACCAAATGTTACATTTTAAAAACATTCCGGGGAAGTTTCACTCAACCGCTGATACTAATTGAACGAATTTTCAAAGTAAAAGTTGAACAACAAGCAATCTCCCGACATGGAAAGTTTGAGCAAATTTCTGGAGAGCAGCGAACAGTAAGCATCACCAAAAGAATGTAATAAGGCACAGGTGGTGCAACTTCTTTATTGGATTTCGCACGTTCCGAGCCGACGTGTCTGATGGCCCGAAGATTCTTGCCAAACTCTTTGCTCGTTATTAATTCTCTCTCGAAATGATCTTTTCGATTTGCCTCCGATTCTTTTGTTCGGTAGAAATAATACATGACTTTGTCTGTATCAGGTTTTGTTACGCAAATAAATTTGTGGCAAATGTTGAGCTCTCTTCGAGTATTTGATCCTCGTTTAATATTTTCGAAAACATTTCATTCCGACAAGATCACGTTCGCAACATTCCAACTCCGTGTCGCGTTCGAGCTTCAAATGTCAGCTGAATATCGAGGTGACGAATGTTTACTTCATTCATTGTGACTATAGTAAGTTTTCACTTTACGTGGAGGTCGTTACTATTGTTATGAAAAAACTAACGATGAGGATGTGTCACGGGGTCGACCGAAAACAGTTTCTCAGCGAGCGGTTGAAAGGAAAAGTATAAAGGCCACGGCGTCGGCCGCCTGCGTGCTGCAGACGACCGTGTCATTGACACATGCAAATTCGTACCACGCTTCGGTGTCGGGTCATCGAACCTCCATTCAATGACTGTCGAAAGTTGTCCGTGAATGCGATGCCGTAGCCTTAAGAGAGCCCCCGGCTCCCACCGCACAAACATAGCTTTTATATTCACCTACAAATTAAAGCGAATTCACTTTGCGATCAAAAGGAGAACCCCTGAAATGTGTGTCTAGTTCTTCATTTCGGCGTTAAACCTGGCCTATCGAAATCTGAAACTTAGGGATAAGGGGATAAGGTAGCTTGTTTCGTGCTTTTTGCTCTGCACCCGTCAGATGTGGCCGACACGAGGTGCGTCTGGCCATTGTATTATTAGCATTGCGAATTTCGACAAGCGCTCGAAGCTAGACGCCATTCGTAAATACAAACGGACAGTATGCAAATTTATCGTGGGATGGCATTTATACAGCTAGGTGTGGCCTTCAAGATTTAATGTACAGCATTAGCGAAGTACTGTAATATTGTGTTGTACTACATACTTAGCGACGTAAGCGGTTTTTCGGAATATTCTTTTACTTAAATGCGAAAAACATAAGCCGGGAATATAATATCGCCGTCCACACACGCCGTAAGTATTGTCAACACTGTGTTATTATGTTTGCGAAGCCAGTCTTATTATAAGTGAGTTCCGGAGATGATGGGCAGAGATAAGTAATGCGTCCTTGCCGGGTGGCGATGGGGCGAGGGCGTCAGTCGAAAGTGTATGAAAGGTTGACCTAAATTACGGGACATGTCTGATCTGTGTTATCAGCCGCCCGAGCACTCCTAGACGTGCCGCGGTGATGTTTGACATTATCTATCAGAGGGTGACGTCATTTATATACTTGCAGTGGCTACAGGCTAAATTACTTGGATATCTAAGCTGAATCGTAGCTCGATTTAGTGTGGAATGTGGTATGCTCAATGTATTTTGTCAAAATCTAGTAATAACACAAATATTAAGGGCAAAAATTCACCTATCATGATATTTTCAATATTAGTATCGGCGAAAAGTATCAGCACAAAATCTGCGACACATGCTTATCAATAGTGTATTTTTCAGGACGACACGATAAATCGAATGTCAGATAAAAGTTCCTATGTGTGCACGAAGCAAACTGATGACGGTGTGTTAAGGCGCTACCCGGATTTTTACCGCGCACACTAGCGCCACTTTACTAGAAAAATCATAACTCGATAAATAAAAGACCAATCAAAAATCTGGTAGATACGATTGTAGCTCTGATTATGTGGTTTAGACACAATGTTTAAGTTCAATTAAACAGAGTTATCTGCAGTTACAGTTAGCAAAAATGCTAAAAGTGGCCATATTTAGCAGTTTTTCTAACTCTAACTACAGTAAACTACTTTAGAAACAATTTAAACGTACTAAATAAACTATAGAACCTGTACTACAATCGTATCTACCAGATTTTTGATTAGACTTTAATTTAACGAGTTATGATTTTTCTACTAAAGTGGCGCTAGTGAGCGCGCAAAAAATCCGGGTAGCCCCTTAATGGTAAACACAAAACTGAAAACACCATCAAATACATTGTACTGTTCGGCATAAAAGGTGTTCTTAGTTGCATCTAAGAGTAACATATGTATAATACTACTCTGTCAAAAAAGTACAGGGAATTTATCAATAAAACACAAAACTTTAATTATTCATCCAAATTGATTTTTATCTTATTTTTATATATCCTTTAGAAAAATATTTTACGCATTTTCTGGAATTGAGTTCTGGCCTCGTGGCTGATCTTCTTTTGGTCTTCTAACGTATTAAAAACTTAGATGACTTATGATTTAGTTTAGAGAAAAGAAAAAGCTAGCTAGAGCTACATCTGGTGAAAAGAGTGGCTTTTGAATGGTATTTGTAGAGGTTTTTGGTCAAAAATAAATTTGCAATGATGGTTCTTTTGATACAAAGCAGGAATATTAAGCATGAACTAACGAACCTTTAAATGAAATCACAAAATCGATCAACAATACGCAATATCAGATTAACAAGTTTGTGTTAATCTTACAAGCAACAAATCGCAAAATAGTGCATTAACTGATAAAGACAGTTGAATGCCGCCATCAGCAATATCATCGTCACTTATCACCAGGTGAGATTGTGGCCAAATGCCTGGCTATGTATAAAAAAAAAATAGGTTTATAGCCTGTGTAGATAAGTACTCGTGTAAGTGAAGGAGCAGACTGCGCCTAGTCTGTGCGCGGCAAAGATGGTGGTCAGTGGCCGCATTCTTACTAGTTGAAAGTAACTCAGCATCCGGCTGCAAAAATTACCGCTTCGCTCTATCAGCCACACGACTCTCCTCCTTATAACCTCATGGATAACGATCAAGTATAAAATAATCCTTCATTACAGAATTGCGACATCACAATTATTGCAAATTTGATCCTGTCTCCGATTTTCAGACCGCCACATCAAGTTTGCTAGATAAGTGTCAATGTGATACAAATGAGGCTGACAGAACTTGTTTTTTATTTTATAAAAGTTCAACGACTCCCGACGGGTAATAAAATGTTTGATATATGAACATATAATTGTTTGCGTCTGTGTTGATGTAACCGCACAAAAAACGGTATTCGCAATTTATAAACACTGGTCGGCGTCATAACTCAGGCTTGTACTCCATTGAACTTTGTAGAGTCAATTACCTTAATAAAACATTGACAGATAGTAATTTACTGCCATAAATTATTCGTATCTATTATTTACAAAGTTCCAACGATGAAATAGTGAGATTTCTATGCAAGTATTTACGCAGCTTTTACTTTCAGCCAGACATCCCGTTAGGCGATCCAAGTGCCTGAATCTACGTAAGAAGTGAAACAAAAGAGTGCTAACTCATTGATGAATGCCGGGAATATTTCAAGCAGGTAGCTCAAATAACTTCATAAACAATAAGACCCGACGAAGATGACATACGAAAGATACGATGCAATCATAACGTCGCGTTGCTCGCATCACGTATACATTGTTTCTTATGACCGTAATCATGAGACAATCACAATGCGTGTGGCTTTGATGGCTGTCGAACAACTTATTAAGGGCAGATATGTAACAGCAATAAAACTTTATGACACGTCCATGTATTGATATGTTGTACGTGAGCTTTTTTGTGTAATTCGAAACTTACAACGTGTAATTTTTGTAGCTTGTGTATTACGAGTATTATTACTTAATTCCAATGTGAAAATATCTGTCTGCTCTAATCGTTGAATGACTATTAATTAAATGTTATACATAATTGAACAATTAGTGGCTTTAAATACCAACCATAAATAATTGTACAAATTGATAACGTTATTATATTGTTCATTGTTATGATTATCTATTTGCACGGTTAGTGCAAATAATAAGAGCAGGGCAGTTTGTTAAAAAAAAATATGTACTTACTCTGTGTCTTGAATATAACTTGTTAAATAAATGTTACTTCTGATGAACATTTTGAGAAGACTACATTGTTTTTTTAGAATTTTAAATATCCATTCGAATATTTTCACAATCGTACAGAGCTGAAGCAGCTCGTTCTCGATCATAACAAAAGTTTTGCGATTGCAACCCAAGGGTATTTGCCGCGCAGGTGTCTCGCCTGCCCTCTTCTCGGCCAACCCCCATCTCACATCTTCAACTAAGCTCCACTGCCTTGTTTTGATTGCTCATTTTTTCATCGTGCCATTCCTAATATTATGATTCACTGCTCGGTGACTTTAACTTTTATACTGGAGTAGAAAAAAGATTCTATTGCCGTTCCGACTTGGCCTTTTTACTGCGAGTTTCAAACATTTTATAGTACACTGTTGTTCTAACTCTCCCAAGCTCCACATCTTAAGTAAAGATTACAAAATATGGGCTTTAACATTCTTCAGAGTACCGGTTGAATCGGCACCTTTATTCTTTCCCAAGTCGGCCCACAATGAATCAGTGCCATTATTTCGTATAACAGGTTCGTAATTAGCTGCAACGCGGTATTTATTTAACGGCCCTACGGGCTCCGCGTAACACGTGTTGGTGAAATGAATGGAGTTCCCAAGGCGCGGGGCCGGACGCCGGGGCAGGCGGGCCTGTAGTGGTATCGGACCCGTTATCTTGCGGTCATCAGTCTCGAGCGGGCCGCGTTACGCCGGAACTGTCGCTGTATACGGCGCGCACGCGCGGCTCGACTCAGCGTCGCTCGCGTCACCGTGCGAGGTGGCTCCGCGCACGCTTTTACGAGCCGCCGGCGATTTCTTGCGGTGCGCTGTCGAATTAAGCCCCATTCAACAGGTAAAAAAACCGCATGAACGGTTAAAGAAAGCATTAATGAACGTCAAACAGGTGCTAAAATTCACACGCAAAGAGGAATGGCCATATTGTGCTGGCACGTGATAAAGTAAATCATGTACCAGTTTGTAAAAATAAAAGCACATAGATTAAAAAAAAAAAACACAAGCTAAAAACATTGTGTATTTGATCACATTATAAAAATAACAATGAATAGAATGCATAATATCGATATTTCCACAAATCACCCGTACAATAAATCAATTACGCCCATAACAGTATAATGAAGAGTCGACACATCCATGGGATCAATATAAAACACGACAAAAGAAAGACACGACGACAATAGATCAATTAGCGATCAAATCAGTGTAATTAATTGTGATTTCCTGCATTGTGGAGCCCGCAGCGCGTGCGCAGGGCGCGGGGCTGAGAAGCTATAAATAATTCATGTGAAAGATAACTGTGCTGTTAATGTGCTCGAACAATATGCTCAAACGCCAGATGGGCGCCAATGAAAAATCAACATGCGATCGCTTTTTGCTCCCCGGCCATTATTATAACTCTTTGTCTAGATACACTTAATTAATATCCTCACTTAATATGCAGCACTACATTTTACTTCATTATGAACAATGCGAATTGAATTTAAAATTCAACCGTAAAATGGGCTAGTATACCGTACAGTTTTATAATGAATTAATTACAGCAACAAAAGCGGAACGAATCACCGTCTGTTTCGGACCCGAGCGACATAATAGTAAAACTTGTAAACAGTTCTTATCACGACCGTCGGAAAATAGGTTTACCTTAAGAGCTGTTTTAATTAAGTGAAGAAGGGTCTCTTTACTGCGACCTTTATGGGGTAAATGCGAGTGGTTCTGCTCGGAGCCCATAACGCTGAGCGTCCTACACGCGTGATTACGATTGTTTTGTGGCTGAACAATTTCCGAGAACCGAAATAAAAGTGAAAGCAAACCAAATACATATTACGCGGCCATTCAATACCATTCGCGCTAAAGTGCTGAACAAAAGTCGTCATAATTGCACGATTTTGCTTGCAGATAACGCAGTTTATATAAGAAAAAAAAATGTACCTATACAAAACTAATACATTCACAATTAATACATTCTGCGTTCTGCAGAAATCAAATCGCTTTAGATTTTCATATATATCCGCATATAAATTTCACCACCAAGTAAATAATATTACTAGTTAGATTTAATTAAGACTTATGTGATTTTTTAAGCGACTTCTATCTGTCGTATCATTTTCTACTCAAAATGAGCCCAATTACGATCTTTTGATTTGTTTACTTGAAAGGTTATGCAAAATATATTACCAGTTAGATTTCTAGAATACATAAATTCTAGAGATAATCTTAATGAGTCTTCGAAAATCCGCTCATTGTTTCTACATCCAAAACATTCTTTTCAATAGAACTTTCATATTTTTGCAGTTTCACCATGAATCGTTCGAATAATGTTCGTCGTTATATTTTTCCTCTTGCGATCTTTTCCCCTTTTCAAGCTTTTATGTGAAATGATGATGGCTCCGTCGAAAAAATTGATTTCATTAATTTTAAGCCGGCTTCTCTCCCGTCGTATTTTCGAGTTTGTTTTTAACGGTGAGCATTGTAAGTTATGGACTGAATAAGGGTGCCGTAAAAACATGTGGCTACGATAGAAGTTATATTAAAAAATATTATGAAAGGAGAAGAATTGCGTCATCAGAGCAGAGCCGCATCATTTTCATAATGATATGTTATTTTTTTACATTTGAATCCAAAAAAATCTTATATATACATTACTCTTTTCATTAACATGTACTACTTCTTGAACATGGAATAGGTACTACAGCACACACTGCCTCTTACCTATTGCCTCGGCGGCGCAGCAGTCGCACTTTAACGCGATGGCTGCACCAGAGCTCCTGGGTTCGATCCCCGGGTCGGGCCAAAAAATATGTATCTGGGTTTTTCTATTCAGAAATTCTCAGGGTAGTCCGGAGTTTGGAAATTAACGGTGTTTTAACCCCGCGCCTCAGAAAACACGTCAAGCCGTTGGTCCTGCGCCTGAGCTCACTCCGGTCGTGTCAGATTGCTGTCCCATCGGGCTAATAGAGTGAAAGGATTAGAGAGTGCACCTGTGTTTGCGGCACAGACTTGTCCACTATAATATGTCCCGCGTAGTCGGTTAGTCGTTGTGACTGGCCCCCGTAGTCGAAATCGGCTAGGACTGTATCTAGAGACAGTATTACTTACTTCTTCAGCACTGTATCTAGAGACAGTACAACAAACATATCATAGTTTTTATAAACTATTCCATTCCAACTTTACACTAGTCTCGCACCATGTTCATTCCACGCTAGGGAGCAGCACAAATCTCTTTTATTTCCATCATATCTGTAGTTCCTATTCTGCCAGCCGGATCACCTGTCCAGCCGGCAATCGAACAGCTCGACAGCAACCGGAGACGGCCGCGACGCGGTATCGGATGACACATCGCCAACCATAATTGGCGAGCATTGTGGTGGTCCGATATCTTCCCAGAAACTGACTTTGAGCCGTCCGAATAGTATAGTTCCACATTTAGTTTTGCAATCGTTTGTGTTATTATAAAATTGGATGAAGCGCGAAATCGAACACATATCTATGTAGGTGGCCCACATGAGTCGACAGTTTTTTTAAAAACTTCTTCCAACGGTCTTTCCCGTTTTGACACCTTTCCGTTTCGTAAATCCATCTCTTTAAAGACTTACACAAAAGTTGAGTTTCGTAACTTTTGTGGCGTTTGGACAAACTTTTTGATGTTGTTTAGTATAGAATAGTCAAATCATACGGAAAAAGTTAGTAAACTCAACTTTGTTAAGGTTTAAACTTTGGCGGGAAAGACCCTATAAAAAAGGGCTCTATCATGGCAGTGATATTAAGATGTAACGGTTTTCGAAGGTTCAATTATAATTATCCGTAGTATACTGTATAAAAAGCGAAAATGCATGCTATTCTACAGGTATAACACCAGCAGACATTTCATTCAGAAATCTGATGACAAGATATTTCCGCAACATATTTCTGTCATTCATACATAACAGTTGGTTCAGCTTGCGCAAAAAAGATACGCATATTTACTCCTTTGGGAGAACATCAAATAAGTTCCGAGATTGAATGTATAAAAAGAGAGAAAATTTCCACATCCGGAACATGGATTTGGTTTGGCTGAGTTTCTACGTTTCCTTTCCTTTTACTCACCCGTTGTGTACTGGCTTATTTGCGTCGGCTTAGATGTTCCCAGCGCTTATTTAAACAGTGAGCAATTTCCCTAATTAAGCACTCACCGTGTCGCCTATGCTACCGTTGTAGCTTGTATGCGACTCGTGCGCCGAAGCTTTCATTCGAAGCCATGGAGCTGAATAGCGAATGCATCAAGTCACGCGTGTGTCACCGGTGAAATGCGTAGGACAAAGAGCGACCGGTATAGGCGTGTGTTTTCCAGTTATTGCTAATTACCTGTGTGTTAGTTACGTGCAAGAGGTTGAGTGTCCTTTTAACCGACGCTAGTTTTATTAGAAATATCATTTAAAATTACATAAATCCATGTCTAATTTTACCCAAAATGCCTGAAAACTGGGTGAAAACTGTAGCAGCGTAGGTTTATTAGTTTATTTTTATTAATACAAGATGCTACAATTATTAAATTGATAAATGGATGGATTTGTTGTTGGATTATAATGACACGTTTCTCAAATGAACGCAATTCGGTAAGCGTAGCGTCGTAGAACGCTACGGCACGGAAAACCGTAGCAACTTATCTACATATGACAATTGTCGCAGTCACTCCCGGCTAGTGTGGACAAAGGGTGTTTAAAAGGTACTAATATTCGAATGAAATAAAGAAATCCGGGTATAGCATTTGGCAACAAAAGTTTATTCAAATTTGCTATTACACATCTACCTTTTAACACCTTTAAACAAATCAAATTCAAAACTTAATAGCTCAGAATACAGTAGAGACTAGGTTAGGTTCTAATTTAGTTATCAATATCTATACTGTTACAAATCTTAATGTTCACAAATTTCTAATTAAATAAAGATAAACCACCAATTTAAGTGTTTAATTACCTAAATAAATTCCAAAATTTATCCTCAAAGGGATTCCTAAATTATGCCTAAATTAATAGCTAAATTATCCCACTTTTCCTAAGTTAAAGTAAATACAAGAAAACCAACCTTGGATTTCAACGGAGGTTACTATTTCAAATCTTTGTTGCATCAAACTACAAACAATTCTGCAACATTACCCCAAAATTTCACCGATACCGATCCATCCTCAAAACAGCAGACAAGAAGCAAATCAATCCATAAGGAAGTTCTGACTTCAAAAATTAATCCAAATGAGGTCTAAGTAAGGTCTTAGTAAGGTCTAAGTAAGGTCACTGAGGTTACAACATGATCACCAAATTGTGACTGTTCAACTTACAGACACATATCAAAAGCGAAACCTGCAAAAGCTGGCTCGCCATATAAATTTTGAATTGATTACTAAACATTTATCCTAATTATTCTATTTGAGACCATTTTTCCAGTAGTTTATATCAATTCATTTTCGAATTTAATTTATCCAAATTGACATGTTGGCGGCGTCTGAAACGATAAAAAGAACCATGTGCTCAGACTCTAAGAAACGTCTCGCAACAAACAAAAATCAACGCAAACCTTTCTGCAGATACTTACCAGGAATAACTATCAAACTACAAAATAATTTGGGGCGTGCCCCATATTCAAATATCTAATTATTCATTTTCCACACACGTTCCACTCCGACGCACGACCAACAGTGCGGCACCGGAAAAAAAGCAGCTGTCACACTTGACACATGTCAGTGTCACCATCCATCTTATCTATGCCAAAATATGGACTGAAGTCCTACATCCATTTAGCTTTTCGTTTCACGCGAACTTAGACAAAAATATACAACGTTACAATACCCCCCTCCCAAAGAAAAGAGGTTCACTACAGTGAACCGAAAGCTGTCCCCAGCTTCCGTAACTGTAAAAATATGTACTGTTACCAAATGCCAAAATAAAATCAAAATAATTTCCTTCCACTATCCAACAAGTTCAACTGACACTAAAAGGGCAAACAATTTCACAAGAACGATTCAAACTATTACTGTAAATCCAAAAGTATATACCAAAAAAAATATGTCCCAAAGGACCTCAAAAAAGCTAACCCTATGTTATTTAAGGGTGCTCTGCTAAAATTATTTAAAAGCCCTACAAAAAAAAACTCAAAATCAACGCTATTTAAGAATATTCTATTCCAAAATATCGACAATACCTCAAAAAAATCTTAACTCAAAGCTATTTAAGATTTTCTGTTCAAAATATACAAAATAGGTACCTGAAAATATAAACTCAAAAACGCCGTTTAAAATATTCCAACTAAAAACATCCCAAAATACCTAAAGATCTCAACGTCAACGCCATTAAAGATTGTTCTGTTCAAAATAATCCAAAAGCTCACAAAAAAAAACAAATCAACTACATTGAATGTTCTGTTCAAAATTATCCAAAAGCCCTCATAATAAATTCTCAATAACAAAATATATTTCTTTTCAATTTACTCATAAAGTTAATTAAGTCAAAAATCGGGCAACAAACACATTCAAATAATTCCAAAACGACCTCATGCTAGACAACAATTCAAAATCATAAGTTTCAAGCGACTTAACTTAAGGGTTTCCGCTAAAACATACCCACAAACAAATTAATTTCATTCTTCCACAAACAAACAATCTTATCAACCTCGCCTTTCATACTTCATCATACAAAAACTAAACAGTTTTATTACTCAATCTAAATAAAACTGAACCCTTTCACTTTTGTGTTTAGAATTTTCATCAATTTAGACACAACCAAAGAAACTCTAGTCGAATCAAAACTTATGTCTTAATATCCTTAATATGCCACGAACCGAGTGAACGACCATCCATAGCCTCCAACTCGTAAACAAAATGGTGAAAAATACCTCAGTGATCCCACACCAAACAAAAAACAAACAAACTGGTGCCAAATTGGGCATCACTTGAGTGTAGCTGGACTCCCAAACTACATCACCAACCAAAATCAAAACGCATTTCTGCGCCCTAAAACAACAAAATTTGTGGCATGTCTAGCACGGACACTAAAAACTTCAAAAAATATCCTTTAAAAAACCGAACTCACCGACATAATACTCCTTAGGCATAGTTACTGCGTACTCCGTCGCGGTATCCCTGTAAAATTATGTTAAGGAATGTTGTAACAAACCAGTGCCTCCCTGAATCACGATCCCATAATATGTGTCCAATTAACCACAATCACGGTTTCATTAACTCATGAATCACTATAAATGGTTTCTAAAATTTTTGGCAACATCTGTACCAGTAGCACGCCTAATAGGAAACAACAGAGTCAATTTACCAAAACAATGCATTACACCAAGAAAATTGTAACTGATTTCCTGGTTTATATACAAAACAGATGCAAGAAACATAATTTAATTCGTTTTCAGAACAACTCCAATAACGCTGACGCGCAACCACAATGACCCTACAATTTACTTCATACCTCATTTATCAATGTAACTACAACAAAATCAATAATTAAAATCCAAAATTATTTCAACTAATTCTCAACGCAAACTCATATAAGTTACACTGTAATATTACTGTTAAGTAACATTAATTAATCATGTTAACTATTATTTGGTGGTTTATATTTTTACAAGTTTTCATACAAAACAATATAAAGTGAGTCCAAAATATTACAACCAAAACAACTCAAAATATATCACAATATTAAACAGATTGTGAGTATTTTAAATGCTAAATAAAATCAAACACAACAAATTGGGATTTCACAAAATAAGGTTTACACCATAACAACAACTTTTATTTGGTTAGTAAATACAAATTGTTTGATGCAACATTAAACTTGTGGGATAATTCCTAACCAGTTAGTAACACAGGCAAAATTAAACCTAAGCTAAATAATATGGTGGTTAATTAGCATTCCAAAAAAATTCTAACAACAAAGTGCTCAAAATTGTACTAATAACTAATTCTAAAGTTGGGCGCCATTTGTCGCAGTCACTCCCGGCTAGTGTGGACAAAGGGTGTTTAAAAGGTACTAATATTCGAATGAAATAAAGAAATCCGGGTATAGCATTTGGCAACAAAAGTTTATTCAAATTTGCTATTACACATCTACCTTTTAACACCTTTAAACAAATCAAATTCAAAACTTAATAGCTCAGAATACAGTAGAGACTAGGTTAGGTTCTAATTTAGTTATCAATATCTATACTGTTACAAATCTTAATGTTCACAAATTTCTAATTAAATAAAGATAAACCACCAATTTAAGTGTTTAATTACCTAAATAAATTCCAAAATTTATCCTCAAAGGGATTCCTAAATTATGCCTAAATTAATAGCTAAATTATCCCACTTTTCCTAAGTTAAAGTAAATACAAGAAAACCAACCTTGGATTTCAACGGAGGTTACTATTTCAAATCTTTGTTGCATCAAACTACAAACAATTCTGCAACATTACCCCAAAATTTCACCGATACCGATCCATCCTCAAAACAGCAGACAAGAAGCAAATCAATCCATAAGGAAGTTCTGACTTCAAAAATTAATCCAAATGAGGTCTAAGTAAGGTCTTAGTAAGGTCTAAGTAAGGTCACTGAGGTTACAACATGATCACCAAATTGTGACTGTTCAACTTACAGACACATATCAAAAGCGAAACCTGCAAAAGCTGGCTCGCCATATAAATTTTGAATTGATTACTAAACATTTATCCTAATTATTCTATTTGAGACCATTTTTCCAGTAGTTTATATCAATTCATTTTCGAATTTAATTTATCCAAATTGACATGTTGGCGGCGTCTGAAACGATAAAAAGAACCATGTGCTCAGACTCTAAGAAACGTCTCGCAACAAACAAAAATCAACGCAAACCTTTCTGCAGATACTTACCAGGAATAACTATCAAACTACAAAATAATTTGGGGCGTGCCCCATATTCAAATATCTAATTATTCATTTTCCACACACGTTCCACTCCGACGCACGACCAACAGTGCGGCACCGGAAAAAAAGCAGCTGTCACACTTGACACATGTCAGTGTCACCATCCATCTTATCTATGCCAAAATATGGACTGAAGTCCTACATCCATTTAGCTTTTCGTTTCACGCGAACTTAGACAAAAATATACAACGTTACACAATGTTACATATTTATGATATTTGACTGTATATTTAAAGTTAAAACATTATTAAATTTTAAAGCACTTTTCATGCGGTTCTGATTCTTTTAAAAGATTTTTGTTGAGTATTGATAATTAATAAGAAAATATAATGTCGGTTTCATACTTTTATTTTTATTTCAGCCATGCAGAATCAATGATACTTGAAATGAAACGAATATGGGTGTCTTTATTACTTTACGAGCTTTTATCACTAGCGGCACCCCGCAGCGAAACTGAGTGGTTCACTTACGAACGTCTTTAAGGTGTAATTTACTACGCAATTCAGTCATTAATCGCTGCTTAATATTTTTATACGTAATTTAATAATAATATTATTTTATTTAGTTCAACATTTTGTAGGTAATATTTAAATACTAGAATAAACACCACGTCACCAGTGTCATTGTACATTTATTTATAGCGAAACCTTTGGCTGACAAGTACATGTTGACCCCTGATTCATGTCAAGCATGTGTATCGCATGTCACGACCGCGTCAGTGTGTGCGTCCAACGGTGAAATGTGTAGTAGTGAGTAGCCGGCCATAAGGCGGGGAATGCGGTTTGAGCGAACGCTGAGCGTTGCGATTTCAACATTCCACACAATAACTTACGCACTAAAGTCTAAAACATTCTTCCGAGAATGATCGCGATCGGATCGGATCTTTCGCTTTTTGATCCTCGACATACTTTTTTGATTACGGCTCGCAACAGGATAGCGAGCGATAAAGCGCGCGTTGTGTCTAATTTGTTATGTCAAGTTTAAAAGTTATCCTTAATTTCGGGTTAGCGCCTTTTTATCGGCAATTAGCCTTATCAAAAATTTTAAAACACCTAAAAGTTTAAAGTTAATAAAGTATTATGTTAACACATCAAGAAGTTTTGTAAACAAGCTAGATAGTTGTGGAGTTAATTATTATAACTATTCTGAGCTTCGTTCATGTTTTATTGCACAAAAAGAATAACAGCTCGCCTCACGCTATAATAAAGCAAGCGGCAGACAATCAACAAGATTTGCAATTATCTGCAGTAAGTGTATTTTAAAATAGTAACATAGAAGTGCAATGTTGTGTTGAGGTGCGCGGGCGCACGCGCGCGGCCCTGCGCAAGGTCAATGGCACGCGCCTCTCCCGCTCACACACCGGAATTCCATATTTAAATCTCGTCCGCAGAAAAATGGCGGGCGGCTTCATTCCGCGCCCGTGTGTACGTAGAATTAATAAAACATGCCATACCTTTTTCTTATCGTTTTTTCCGAGTATCGTTAACAAGTAACAGTGCAGTCTCGGTTTGCAGTTATGTTACATCTGACGGAGCCTTATATGCGAGAAAATTAATCGTAACATTTTATATTGGCTCAGAATGCTCCTGAAAAGTTGCCGACAGTTTGTGTCCCAGTTCAGTGTAACGGTTTCTCAAAAACTTAATTAACTTGAGTTGTTACGATTACATTGTAGTACATATAATTTAGCTTGATAAGTAG
This sequence comes from Pyrausta purpuralis, assembly GCA_963924145.1. Taxonomy (NCBI): domain Eukaryota; kingdom Metazoa; phylum Arthropoda; class Insecta; order Lepidoptera; family Crambidae; genus Pyrausta; species Pyrausta purpuralis. The sequence goes on along the minus strand of OZ001651.1, from coordinate 14,269,728 downwards.
GTAGACTTAAATTACCATAAACTTTAAGCAATTATTAGTGAATCTACAACATCAGCGTTGAAAGCTAGCTAGTAAATTACGAATGAATCTTGATACTAAAAAAAAACCTTACGCGAAGCATTTCTTAAATAAATATGAACAAGCAAGAATGAGAGCCAGATCTGTAATTGCAATTCTACAGTTCATAATGCACTGTGTAAAACAAAACTTACGGCGCTACATATTCAATGACTTGCAGCGCAGAATGTGCGAGTACTTTGTGAGGTTTGGGTAAATTTAAGCTTAGCTTGGCTGTAGAGTTTACGTTGGTATATGTAGATCGGCGGACACAATTAACTTGGTACACGGAACTGCAAGTCATCGGCAATCGGAGAATGGAATCCAACACAAAAGCGGGGGAGGGCCATGTGGGGATACTTCTAATGGAATAACAATAGTTGGGACATTAGTCGAAATAAAAGTCTTTAGAAAATCGACGTGCATTAGTCCTAAAAGGCTATTTAGAGATGTTATATTTTCAAATCAAACCCTGGCTGTTTTAAGTCCGTTCTCTAATTAAGCTTTTTTAGATTTCTTCACGTATAGCATTTGTTACACAATGATATTATAGAATGTATTAACAAAGAAAAAAACGATTAAATTTGAACTTTGATGACCCACGTCCTACCTATTTAAAATCTCATTTCAAACCGAGTCGCTTTCGATTTCAGACACATATTTGGGCCGAACCGCAAAAAGACCTAAAGGAGAGTCACCCAAATCGAACACACGATTAACGCCGTAAAAGTAATTAATGTCGGCGTCAAGGAAATGTTTGAAAGTGATCGGGAACGGACGGCTGGGGATGAAGCGAAACGCAACTCATCGCCACGGATTTACAGCGCTATAAATTTACTACGAATACTGACTTATCGCGAACTGCCCCAATGGACTCGCAGAAGAAATCATTGGGAAAGATTAGAAATACAGATTTTGGTGTTTAAGACGTTAAGTACTCACTTAGTTGCTGCAAAACTTCCATTGTTTCTTCCAATAATAAAGTCACCATAAAGGTTCTTTTTTTCATTGAGAAACATAATACGAATGTTCGTAAAATGTTCTCAGTAAATCGAGTAATGCTCAGTTGGTATAATAGTCAGAGGTTAAGCTTTAGTCAGTAAATCCTTATTAATTTTCTCCGCTGTAACATAGCGTAAAACGGGTTTAAGAGTACAAATCATGTTCGCGACCGGCAAAGCAGCATTTAGCGAAGGCGAGGCGGCGCCTTTCAAGCGAAACAAAGGGCTGCACATCGACTCAGATTTACTTTACTCGCTGTGTACACTTACTTTACAGTTTACACAATGCATTAGTTTTACCGAAGTGTTTAGCAAATTTAATAGTTAGTCGGTTAACTTTAAGAAACTGTCTAAATCAGATGTGGAAATTCATTTTTGAGACAACGTTATATTAACGGTTCATCAGCTCGAAGTACATTTATATTCACGCTGCTATTTTAAGATAACTAAATCGTTATCCCTTAAGGGACATGGTGTGAAAGCTAATTAGTTAGTAAATCTGCTCACGTAACCCGGCTCATAACTCATAATCTTCGGGATTATCAACTCCGGTAGCTGCCAGCGCTCGCCTGATGTAAAGCTAATGGTGCGTGAAGTCGGTTCCAGTGGCGTCCCGTCTACGCCTCCGTCGGGCATTTGAAGTGTGTCCGCTCAGGAACGAACACGAAACAATACCGGAGATGAGAACGAGCCGTACGGTATTCACATCTGCAAACGCGTTGCACCGAGTCTGTCACATGCTGACGTCACAGTAATGAAATTCTCCAAACGACTAGTTGACGCCGCTATGCTCATATTGTTCGCATCAGCCCGAGTTATGTGCGCCGCTTTAAATAAGGTTGAAGCAAATCGATGGAACGGAATCCCATTTAGTGGAATGACGGAAAGTTCTTACTCACCGTGAGTGACGTGGCCCCGCAACTTGGTAAATCTGCGTAATGACGCAGACATTCGAATTAAAAAGCTTTTTTCTTATCAGTGCAGTTAAAGACCGCCACTTAGCTATTCTTTCTGATTTAATTTTACTGCAGTTTGCGATAATACTACCTGGCGTTTTGACTTTCGGTAAAGAGTATTGAATGATTATTTTAGAAGGCTCTTAATATTCATTAAGTTGGTGAGCAATAGTCAGCAATATTTGTCGTAGTTCGTAGTCATACCTATTCTAGGAGCATAATTGAAGCGTAGTCAATAAACTACTGTTATCTTAAATATTATTTAAGATAATCTGGTTAAGTTTAATATCCAACAACTAGTCACGTAGTATTATTCTGACATTTACTAGGTTTGCTTGCAGATTAGCATTTTGCAATCAAGAATTTGAAGGAGCTTAGTAACAACTTTGCTCTCTTGAGCATAACTGAGGAGATAACCACATAAGTAGTATCCAAATTTCCCAAAGATAAATGCCCTCCCGATTTCGTCAGTTTTAATAAAATGATCAGTGGTGTCAACATCCTTATTACGGTTACGATCTAAACTCAGCCGCTAAAAGAGTACGACCGACTCGTAACGATTCAGTCGGCCCCTAAGCGTTTAACAGAGCCGCTACCGCAAGGAAGTATTTATTGTATTCGAAAATTAAAAGTAAGATAGGGAGTCCCTCGGGTGGGAGTCGGGAGGCACAATCAGGATCTGCCTCTGGATGGCAACCTTAAATACCAGACTTAATTGAACTGCTTCCGGGTTGCGCGGCGAGCTACATAAATATACTTTGCGGAAGTATTTGCCACCGAGGAATTCCTTTAGCACCAGCTAAACACCTAGCCGGTATATAAGGTGGAAACTAATCATGGAACCACGCTACGTATGTACTTTAATCAATACCGCGGGTGTATTGTTTCGTTCAGACGATACGTGTAGACCCATACTAAACATTCTTTGGCTTTTCTACTTTCAAGAAAAGAACTGAAATACTTGTTTTGTTTGTGTTCAGTACCTACAGAATGAATAAGAATTCTACATTGCTTTGGAAATTGTAAGCTTTTCTCTCAAAAACAACTGCTCAATTTCAAACAGTAGCTGTATTATAAATTATTGATAGTGTCAGATTAAACCTTTAAGCCCGATCCGGAAAGCAATTTGAAATATTGCAAAGTTCATCTTTACATTATATTTCTAACGTGTCTTTGATGGGATTCCTTTCCGAATGCATACCGTATTTTGGACGAGACTTGCATCATAAAGTAGCCACGACATAAAAGAATGAGTATGATGTAGGAACTTAATCGTACTTTCATGTTTTTAGCCGCGGCGGATACGGCACGAGCGCGGAAGATGTGCGCCGTAAATCTTAAGATCATGTATAGTTTTATGTGCATTCAATTTCGAATCTAAAAAAAGATTCAGCGGTGTCTGTGAAAGTTATAAATTGCCAAATCGAAAGTGAATGAAGTCGTGCCGCACGTCACGAAATTTTTCCTGACGATTTTTTCCATCTGTTCAAGTTTTATGTAGACAGTATATAAATAATTGACAATATACCAACTAGACGTTATTGTCAGTACCTAAACTGAATCTCAAACTTTTACATATACCGTACTATATAAGTAAGTATACCAACACGATATAATGAAACCCATCTCACCAGTGATTTAGAAAATGAAAATTTGAATGGAGATAATGTTGAAGCGTGCGTTGAAAGATGTTCGCGGAAGCTTAAAATAATATTTTGGAGCGGCACATCAGGCTTGGCTGAGGAAATGAGGCCCTCTGGCCCATCGGGAAATTGTTCCCGGGATCATAACGCTCTAGCTAGACTCTTCTCTCAAAGAAATTGTGCCGCGATTATAAAGGGATGTAATCTTGGCGCATGCATCCAAATGGCTTATCGACTATCTCGTCTATAAGTTTTTGCGTATTTAAAATCTTGTAGCTGACAAAGTTCTGTTTAAATTAATAAATCTTGAGTTTTTATGTTTTTAATGCTACAAAACTTTGGTAATTCTACTTATTTCAATTAAGTTAATGATGCCATGTACATAAAAAGATTTATATTCACATTTACTAAACCATATCTAATATAACTAACAATTAAATTGTGTTATTTAAAATCAGTTCGTTACTCACACGAGTAGCATCAGACACGATATATCGATAGCTACAGACAGATAGCAACACTAGACAAGAACTTCTCAAAGACTTTAAAAGTGATGGAAAAGATTTATCTTTATAAGTGTGCCACAAGATAATTTATCAGGCGGCAAGGCGGTGTTTGCTTTATGTTTAATAGGTTTACGGCGTTTGTTATTCCTGACAACATTAGGTTTGATCAACTTCTATGTAACATTGTTGTGCTGGTGTAATTTAAGATTGTGATTTATAGTCGATCGAGGTGTCTGATGAAATATTAAGTTGGTTTAATAAAAATGTAAGTGGCACTTTCAGTATGGAAAGATGAATTATTGTTCAGTAAGAGACACTAAGAACAATTAGAATTATGAACGGATACAACGTGTCTTACCGATATATTTAAGACTCTTTGCCACTGCGACTTTTAACAGCGATGCAGTCGCGATGCAGCATCGATGCAGTCGCAAGATCTCTACCTTTACACACTTGCGCTACTTTAAGCATCGATACAGTCGCGATTCTAACTTGCGTTAGTATCGATGTAGTCGCAATGCAAAAGCTGGAAATTGACAAATTATGTACTGTAAATTAGCGACTGCATCAATACTAATGCGCGGTAGCATCGATACAGCCGCGCTCCTGCATCGATACTGACGCGCGACACCATCGATGCCAAATTAAATCTGTTCATTGCGTGAGTCGCGTTTTGGAAACGCGCGACTGCATTGATGCTAAAAGTGTGTCTTTAGATATATTTCATTTAGTCAGTTGTGACCTGTCAAAATGAATTCAGCTAAATCTAAAAGCTGAGGTAAATCCGGCAAGCATATGACACTCGGCTTATTCCGAGTACGGATGGACAAATCTGGATGTCTGATCGGCCTGTAGGTACCCAAAAGGGGTCGGAGCCCGATATATCCGTACTGCGCATCCGATTGAATTATTCACGGAAACGGTCTGCGCGGTAAGCGAGGCCTATCGCATCCAGCTTCTAAATTAACATGTACCCTTTAATACCTACACAAGTTACGTGACAACGATTTAAGTTGAACTAGTAGTGCGTGTGAACACGTCATTGTCCCCACATTACATATCTGTGACTGCACTCTAGTAAGCTACAATCACAGATGTTAAATCAGATTCAGATCAGATTTTGGGGATACTTACAGTTTTTTTGGTACATTTTTATCCCAAGTTTCTACTTGATAGTATGTACAGTGGCCAGCACAACACCCACTTTTGTTGCAAACTAGCCCTTATCACAACTGAATAAGATACCGCAGTGTTTACCTTGACGTGCTGTTGTCCGTGCGAGAACGCAGTGATAAATAGGTATGTGTGGCAAAATGAAACCGTGCACTTTAAAAAAAATAACTAATATTATCAATCTTTAGTTATCTCTGTTGCAACCTTTTGGTTAGATAAAACAGAGAAAATGTAAAAAGCTTGTGTTGTCATTGAAGTACTGCATTCATTTCGCTGTGTACTTGATTAGACCATTCAGACAATGGGACCTGTATTTTTAGCAGTTTTGTTTCTAGTTTTTGTGACAGTCACCTTTTACTGTTCGTGCTTTCTTTTCGGATAAGACAACTATCGTCGAAATTGGCCCTTTGTCTTTTTTTCATTAGAATGAGATTTCATTTCATCCACTATTTTATACTTTTGTTGTCTTTGGTTAGCAAATGAATTGTAGGAAAACTTTTCTGATTATTTTTTATTTCTATTTGCCTACTTTTTTCACTTATTAAATTTTGCAATTTTTATTTAGTTAGAATTTAGATCGACTAACAAATCTGTGAGTTAACTTTGATTCAATAGGGTGAATCGTGAGCACATGTGAGATCCATTAAAAAACAATTTAGTGTTTATCGATCAATTTGAATGTGCCCTGATGGTGCTATTAATAGAAACTTCAATGAATGTAGGGATGTGATGAGGCGACAGTCGCCCGGCGGCGTGTCACAAAGGACCAATTGAATCGGCCAATCGTGAGCATTGCGTGGGCATCGTCTCATCGCTCCACAAGACCACAATCATTTGCACAACCCAACCACGCTACCAAACTATACCAAAACTTACGGACCACGATACAACACCTTCGGGTATAGCGACTAAATTAACCTAATTAACAGAATTTGCGTACCTTGCGTTGATTAGTTGCGAACACGTACACACTTTAGTACACTCAAAGGAAATGGAGTCGAAATTTAGCGGGCACAATGAGGCAAAAAGACTCCCGCTATCTCCTTCCATTTCACGGTCCGGCTTCTGGGAAATAAATTAGGGCATTATACGAGGAAGCGAGTGAGTGCGGTGTTCACATGGCCAGATGGCCGGCGATGAATGAGTCGTTAACGAGCCGAGGTGCCTTGCACTGTCCACTTTACCCTTGCTTTTATTAAGATACACATTTATTGCGAGTTAACCTTATAATGCCACTTTAAGCTCCTTAACAGTCACAATAAAACCGTTCCAATATCCACTTCAGCTACCGAGCTCCAAACCTAATTCATGAACATTTAAGTGTCGGATATTTGGAAGATACGATAGGGACCGAACGGATGTTTTATTTGTTATTACATTACTGTCACGTCAAACCTGGCCCTGTCCGAACTGAGTCCCATCAGATAATAGGCGGCGCGTAGGACGGATAGCGATTTCGTCGAACAACCGGGATGCGCCCAATTCTCGCCAATAAACGCCCCCGTGATATATCAGCCTCGGCGTTAGTCAAGCAATCAACACCTCTATAGATATAGTCGCAAAATCGAAAGTGAGATTTCATATTTTGACGATTGTGTCTGTAGGAGACGGCAGCGTTTGAATTGACCAGCGTGCTTTGTACACATATCACTCATTCCACGCTCTTACGCACAGCTCAGTGACTGATGGCGAACCATTAAATATGGATGTTCGATTCAGATACTCGGCTTTCGGCTTCTGAAAATTCTTTCGTGGTTTAAGGTGCGATCGCTCGTTTATTTATTCATAGGCAATTTCTTAGAGGACTTTTTCGTGAAATGTGTTCACTTAAACGTGATAAGCGTGTAATGAATCAAAAGATTTAAATTATTAAACAGTAAAGAATGGAGGATAGCGTGTTGACTGTTAAATGAAAATTATTTTTGCAGCTTTCCGCGAACTGAAATTAAATTAAAATTCCCGATATCCAAGACTCGGAGGAATGAGAGTTAATGAAATGAATTCTGGAGATTCCACGTTGGTTTTTGTTTTGGTCTTGAGGGTATTGGGGAAATGGTTGATTTCGTGTGGGCGCTCTCTACGCAGTGCAACATGACGGCATCGTTCAGCCTCGTGACCTTAGGATCGGCTGCGCATGATTCACCGGCGGGCGCCGCGCATACCTTCCCTAGCCGCATAGGTAATAGGAAATCCACGTCTCAATAAATTAGTAAATGCCATGCTGATATTCACGCTAATTTGACAATTTTTACCTTTGAACTTTGTATTTGAAGAGCATGCTGTGTAATATTTGACACTCACACTATGGTTCACCAGATGAATTCATTATTGGTTAGAAACTTTTTCAGATCAATGCTGAGACAATTTATTATGGTTCTGTATCTCACAGCCTTGTACAATCAGAGAAATCATTTCGTTAATTCACATATGCGAAAGCAGTGCTACAAAATCAGCTGGGTTGAGCGGACCGTTACAGGTTTCTACAGCTACAATGAGTCGTATTCCGTGAATTTAGTTAACGTCTAGGCGACGCGAGTAGCAACAGGAATGCGCATTGCGGTTTCGACGGAGATATTCCGATTTACAATAGGCGCAGGCGCAGCTTTCGCGCTGCGTGCACATACCTTAGACGGGATCGATCACGGACCGTTTGACTTGACAGGGCTGTCTCTTGTATATTTTGGTGGTCACATTACAATTATAATTAATAATAAATAATTATATATAGGGTATTGGCGAGATTTGTAATGTTCTAATGATAAAAGTGCGAAGTCGGTCGTTCATCAATGGTCTATAAAATTTCGTAGCTGCACTTACATTATACTAACAGGAAGCCCGAGAATGTAAAAGCTCTGTTACTTTTTTGGGGTTCTACATTAGTAATAGTTGACATCCTTATAAGACTGACAAATTGAACATTTAAATAATTCGATATGATGTGATGCTGATGGCAACCCTGTCAAGTGCGTTGCTCACGTTGATTCATACAATTCATGATCCATGAATAAACATTTGCGAGATGATGCAGAAACCTAAATAGTTTTTGCAATTATACTGGTTGTTACAATTTATATTGCATCATGTAACCGAGCGAGGGAATTGAATAATAAACAACAATTACAGTGCGCATCAGTTTTAACAGTTTTTTTTTATGAATGCTAATGTGTGCATTTATCATCTCATCATCAGATGTAAGTATATGTAAACTTTTTTGGTGTCGATTTATTTTTAGCACTGTGTTAAGGATTTTATTTAATCTGTCTAAAATTTACAAACCAGCAAAGCAATCACTGTACTAAATTAGGTAATCACACAGCTAGATTTGGGCAAATAACTTTAGGTTTGCAACATGCAATTTAAATTCTGATTTGTTTGTAGAATTCAAATTAAACAAGTCACAGGAAAGTTGCATCGGAGTAGACAAAATGACAGGTTTTTTTTCGTTCTATTTATTTATCATTACAAATAAGATTAGCAATTTACTTATCCGCTGACAGTTTTAATTTATAGCGAACGGCGAAGTTCTTAATTAGTATGGGTGAGGGACGATGTGGGGGTAGAGATAGGGGGGAGGGGAGTTCCTTGAAGTCCCTACTCGTCGCACGCGACTCTTCCTGCCACTTTTTCTGAAGCGATAACTTGCGGTACTGTCTAGTAAGAATTAATTTATACTACGTGGGCGCTGTAACTTGAAATAAATCATTGATTGCTCTACCACATTGTTACGACCTGTTATGTTCATTTAGATTTCAAAGTTTTGTATATATATATTGTTGCAGTCGACACGAGATAATATACATAAGAATTTATAAATTACTAGCGGTCCCCCGCGACTTCGTCCGCGCGTTTTGAGTTTGCTCCCTCCCCTCCCGTCGCAGCGTGATGTTTTATATCCTAAATCCTTTCTCAATAAATAAGCTATCTAACACAAAAATATTTTTTCAAATCGGTTTAGCAGTTCCTGAGATAAGCGCGTTCAAACCATCAAACTCTTCAGCTTTATAATATACTCGTAATTAGCGCAAGCGCACGTTGTACTTAAGCTGCGAACATTATTTTGGTGCGGAGTTATGTTAAAACTGTGATAGCTCCTAAGATATTTATTGGAATCAAAGGATATATAGGGCAACTTTGTTCTAAATGAAATGCTCGTGATGATGAATGTATTTATTTTGATAAGAATAAATACCTGTGTGTATAATACACCTCTAAAAATGATGCATTATTTTTTTACTAATTTATTAACATAAAAAAGGTTGTAGTAAGTCAACCATAAAAGATTGACTTATGCTGTCGCGGACTTTATTATAGAACTCTTAATGTTGAACAATCTTGTCATACATGATTTTTGTGTAACTTTAGCGGTTTCCGCAGCGTACGCAGCGGAAGCTCTCAAAATAAAAATCTTTCTCTCGTTTTCGCAACATTTTTCATTGCTGCTGTGGTCTTGTGAGTCGTATCTTTATGTTATAAAGCGTAAAGCCTTCCTCGATAAATGGACTATCCAATATAAACATAATTTTTCAAATCGGGCTAGTAGTTTCTGAGATTAGCGCGTTCAAACAAACAAACAAACAAACAAACAAACAAACAAACTCTTAAGCTTTATAATATTAGTATAGATTGTTACTTAATCCTAATTGAAATATAAATTTATTATTCAGAATAGCTTATTCTTTATAGTAATTGCTGTGACAGGTGTTGAAATCTATGAATCAAAAAAAGTAGCAAGAACACCCAAAAGTCAAACCGAGAATGGTCTTTAATGTGTCCGATTTATATCGTGCAGCGGGCGAAGTCTGATGCAAATTTTTTGACATTTCGCGTAGACAATTTTAATTTTATGATTTTCTTATTCATCAAATATCATTTGAACTTATGTAGATTGTATTTTCAATATATTTAAAAAAAAATATTTGTAATTTTTAAGCTTCATTCGAAAATTCTTCTCAATCAATAAATACACGAAAACACTAACTTTGTTACAGCATTTTACGAGCGCGACCTGGTGGTTTTATAGGGAACTATGTCGAAACTTCCGACACTGGTAAGTACCTACGTATCATATTTAGTGTCGAATTTACTAACGTCAGATAAGACTTATCCGACTCAATAAGTATAAAACGACCGATTTTAAAACGAAATTTATTTCAAAGATTACTGACAAATAGATGAAATTTTCTAATCAGAGCGTATCGTGTTGTATTCGCCGAACATGACGACCTCCGTGGTGTAGTGGCTAAGCACGCTGGGTGTCAATGCGTCGCCGCTGCGAGGTTCCGGGTTCGATTCCCGGTCGGGTCAATGTTGAAATCAAAATTTATGATATTGTCTCGGGTCTGGGATTTGTGGTACCACCGTTGTGTCTGATTTCCATAATACAAGTGCATAAGCTACTTATTTTGGAATCAGAGCAATGTATGTGATTGGTGTTCAATATTTCTGAAAAAAAAACATTCCTTATCTGACATTGGTAAAACCGACACTTGGCTGTTTACTTTTTTCTTCTGTGATATTTTTCGTTAGCAAACTTCCATAAAATGTGTATTGTCGTCGATAGACATTCCTCTATACAATAACTACCTATAACAACCTTTTCGACATGTTTACCCACAAATCATTTTAGCTGTTCTATCAGAGGTTGTAATCACATTTGTGCCTCAATTCAGCGGAAACGCCAAGTCAAAGCGGCCAGTTTATTTATAGGAGAACAAGTTTTTCGCCGAATTTACCTGGTTTCTTTTAATTATTGAGACCTCCGAGAAAGCGTCTTGAGTAGCTTTTCTTAGTGATAATAAAAAAAAAGTTTCTGGGAAAATGCAATAAAAATATGTTTGCTGTCAGATGGAGTAATTTTATGGAATACCCCAGTTCAAGAATAGCTTTCAGTTAGTCAAAACTTTTCTGTCTATAATTCAATTACTAACGGTCCCTCACGACTGCGTCGGCGCGTTTTGAGTTTGCTCATTCCTCCCTTGTCGCAACATGATATTGTATAGCCTAAAGCTTTCCTCGATAAATAAGCTATCCAAAATTTTTTTTATGTCAAATTGATCCATTAGTTCCTGAGATTAGTGCGTTTAAACATACAAAAAAATCATCAGCTTTATAATATTACTATACAGAGTGTAAAAAATACAAGCGAAATTGCAAAAAAAAAACAATCGAGAATAGAACACAGAAAAAATACAAAATAAAATTTTTTTTAAAGATAATTACTAGAAAAAACAAGTTTTTTTTCCTGTATTCTAGACGCGACTTTTAACCACCCCCTTGATTTCGGCTCGAACTTTTTTAACTCCGTATTAAATTTTAGAGATCTGTGGACATTTTTTAAAGTAAAAACGGTTTTTCTTTTGTTATACAGGATGTTAAATAAAATACGAGCCAAACTCAAGGGCGTAGTTTAGAGTTGAGCCTACAATGAAGGAAAAAAATGAATAAAAAAATATTGAAGAAACTTTTTTTTTAAATATTTTTTTCTATATTTTTCCTGTATTCCAAACTCGATTAACCGTATTTGGCTCGTACTTTTTTACACCCTGTATATTATTATCCAAAGCGACTTTCAGATGTTGTTCCCAAGAGATTAAAATTTATTTGCTCATCATAGTCATTATATAGCTTCTTTAATCAAAAACATATTTTTATAGATCTCGACTTTGTCTTATTGACGCCATGAACGCAGCCAATCGCATTGCATTACGCGTTCGTTCTTTAAGTTGTGGCTACGCTATTATTCTGTGAATAATACCAGTTCACCACATTTCAGTACCGACTCTGAAGATTTATATAAGTGCAAGATGTAAAGGTGCATTCATTTAAGTGCAAATTATTGATTGAGGCATTTGATGTTCATCTTTTTTTTTTTTTTATTACACGATTTTTTTGTTCCGTTGTTATTTTTTACTAGCGGTATGTACAAAATAATTATGTCATCAAAAAGTCAAGTTAGAACTGATATCTATTTATCTTAATTTTTTATCATAATAACATAATATGTACTCATATGATTAAGATTAGGCGTATCAATAGTATCAAATTCTTAGATACAGGCTCTTAGTGATTGCTAACCATTTTTATTGCAACAAAATAAAAGCTCAAGTAAGTAGTAAGAATGGTAATGTATTTGTAAATTTTGGTCGCGCTTGTTTGTATTATATTCGATCTTTTCTCGCGTGTGTAGTAAGCACAGTGATCGTTTCGCAAGTGTGGTCGCACCCTAATCGGCGTCAGTATCGTATTTGTTGACCGCAGTCTGACCGATCCTACGGCACAAATATTTACTGAGCAACCGATCGACGCAACTTGCTATACGATAGCTTGTTACAACAACAGAAAAATGTAATGTATTTTCTTATATGTTTTATCAAGAGTTATTAAATAAATATCTTTAGATTGCAAATGGTTTTCTTGGCCCTAATGCCATAAACATGTTGCTTACATGTGGCGTCGACACTGCTTCGTTGGCGCAGTGGTTAGAGGGCCGCACTTTAAGAAGACAGCTACGCCAGAGGTCCCGGGTTCGATGCCCGGGTCGGGCCAAAAATATGTATCTGGGTTATTCTGTTCAGAAATTATCATGGTAGCCCCGAGTTTGGAAGTTGGCGGTGTTTCACTCCCGTGCCTCGGAAAAGCACGTAAGGCCGTTGGTCCTGCGCCTGATTTCTCTTCGGTTGTGTCAGATTGCTGTCCCAACGGGCTATGAGAGTGAGAGGAATAGAGAGTGCACTTGTGTTTGCGCACACACTTGTGCACTATAATATGTCCCGCGCAGTCGGTTAGTCGTTTGTGACTGGCCACCGTATTCGAAATCGGCTAGGGGGGACTATTATTACTATTTATATGTTTGCGATACAAGATTGTCAGCGCTTTTTATTAGTCCTATTTAACAATCGATAAATAGGCACCAAATAAAAATATTTCAAATATATTATTCATTATGTAAAACGTCATTTCGTATTCAGGATTTGACAGATACAGAACTTATTAACACATTGTGAATATGCCGTATGTGTTAGCTTTTCAAAGCTATTGAAAAGCTTGCTATCAAAGGCACAGTGCATGTACAACAATTATTTAACCTCAAATGAAATGAGACGATTTGCGTTTGCTTTGACTTCAAGGCACTCACATTCACACAGGAAAGGATTTTTATCGTTTTTTTTTTCTCAAAAGATAATTCAATAAATTTCTAGATAGAAAAAGTTTTATGTGTAACACAATATTATTATACTAGTAACTAAAATCAATTGAGTCTTGAAAAAATCAAGCTTTCAAATAAACTAAGTTAACACAGATGTAAACTTCATCATTAACCAAAGTCATTGTTGAAATAATTGGATACTTTATGATTGTAATTTTCTATTTTAGTAAACTATTTAGGATTATGTAATTATGCGAGTAATTAATTATTTTGGATAACTGGGTGCGTTATAGCGTTGGTGTGAGTACGAATTGGAGGCGACCACGAGAAATCTCTTTTATCTTCATTTTACAAAATTAAGATCAAGCAGGAACTTTTGTAATGCAAAGATGACGTGTTTTTTTTAACTTCAATTATATAAGTACTACTAGCTAGTATACGACTTTGTTGTTTTTAAATTTTGAAAGGACCTATTCCTTTCATATTTCTTATTTGATGGCGGCGTTTACTCGCCATGGCACAAGATCGTCACTGAGTATTGTAGCTTTTTAAGGGGATCCCCGAATTTTTAACGCGCACACTAGCGCTACTTTAGTAGAAAAATCATAACTCGTTAAATAAAAGACCAATCGAAAATCTGATTGATGCGATTGTAGCTCTGGTTATGTGGTTTAGATACAATGTTTAAGTTCAATAAAACAGAGTTATCTGCAATTACAGTAAGAAACAATTGCCAAAAGTTGCCATATTTAGCAGTTTTTCTAACTCTTACTACAGTAAACTACTTTTTAAACAATTGAAACGTACTAAATAAACTATAAAACCTGTACTACAATCGTGTCTACCAGATTTTTGATCGTTTTTGTATTTAAGGAGTAATAATTATTTTAAATAGAGTGGCGCTAGTGTGCGCGTCAAAAATTCGGGGAGCCCTAAATAGAGAAGCCCATCCCACTAGACTCCTCACTACATGCTGGTAATCCTACCGCAGTTTAGACGGAGACTACTTAAGCGTTCCTCTGATGTTGAGTAGCAGCAACAGTAGTATTGGCTGTAGGCTGAAAATATAGTATATCAGGAAGGCTTTCGACTACGCACGCAATGTAAATGTAGAAACTTTTAAGTAAGGGGGTATGAAGAGGCGTGGAACTTCTGGTTTTTTGACATGCGGTGTAGAAGACAACGACAAGAAGTGCCTATATTTTTAAAAGATTATGATGAGGATCTTTGTTAATACTTAAGTACTCACTATTAGGACACCATATCGTCTATCCAATTTATAATTTGACCATCTCCGCCATTAATACTTTATTAATTAACTAATGGCCCGCATCTTTTGACCACCAAGTGTGCAGGGAAAATTAATTAAAATGAGTTGATGTTGATTGTGAAGACTACTTATCGCCAAACTAAGCTTTGCCACGTGATGGAAGAAGCTTTGTATAAATTCAAAAGAAACAGCCTAATGTTCAAACATTTCAGCACTAAAATCCTTTAAACGTAACCACGGTGCTAATGAAACTGCATACTAGAAAAGCAATCAGAAGCCCACGAGACTGCATGTGCATTGTGCACGTGTGAACGGTCAAATTCGTTTATGTCGTACAGTGGAGCCAAACGTCTGAGGGAATTTGAACTTTAACGAATTGATTTACGAGTGCAACATGTGTATGTTCTTGTGATGGTTGTACAGTGTCCGTTCGTAAGCCGAGGATTGCCCGGGCAATGCGGGCGAGGTTATGGACCCCTTGATTTAATTGAAGATTCCGTGTTGGGAAACCGGCCGGATAGATAACCACATTGTCTGACCACCATAATGGAAAACAGTTGACGGATTTTTTAAATGCCTTTATGATACGATTGGTTACCACTGTAATCTGCCACTCAAATATTACCTTTTATGTCGAATTAATGCCTATTGAAAAGAACTTTACGAATTATTCATGTTCGATAACGAATTGTGTTCGTATTTAAATTCGAATTCGGTGTTGCGTATAAATTTTAATATTTGACTTACCAACTCTTATCTTGTATTTTATTATTCACAAATATCTAGTTGACATACCTGAAACAAATGAATTAATTGTTATAGATTTTTAAATAATTATATTGTAGTATTGTTGGATTTTACATAAGTGCACACGGTGCAATTCATTAGACACTTTTTTGGTCCGTTATGTTGATACTAATGATGGTAAAGAAGTCTATTTGTTTATTACTCTGTCAGAAAGTATAAAATAATATTCGAAAAGTGCAACAACATATTATTGAAACAGAAATAAACTGCACATTGTTTTTCGACCTTTGTATGTCGGATCAATCACCGAACAAAACACACCGCAGAGATTGTTTCGACGAAGGATCTAAAGAGGCTTCTAAATAATTTGACGGCTGCCACCTGTACGTCCCGCTGCTAATGGGCCCCAATTATCGACGACATCGCAGCACCGAGGCCCATTACCCCCCCTACCTCTCCCCTCCACAGCACTGAAAAGAGTTCCTGCGACGTTAAGGCAAAATGTGAGGAGCCGACACCAGACGCTCCTGGCAGGCAGATGCCATTTCTCACAGTGTTTTTCTTTTATATTATTCACGGCACGTTCTAAACACTGCCAGTTTTTCTAATGAGACTAAAATAAAACAGACTCGAGCTTAGAAGCCCGTAAAAGCTATACATTGTTCAACTTCTAAACAATATTTTCACTGATTTCAAAATATAAGTACATTTAAATAAGTAATGCTATTCATCACCATTATATCTCGATTTGAAATAGATAAAAGGGGAGCTTTTACTGGAGTTATCAACAGAAAAAGCTTGCCAATTCGAAGTTGTCCGTCGTTATAAAATAGTCTTCCGATCCTCTCGACAGAAATCTCTGAACTTTGTTTTAAACGAGAAATTGTTGAAAGAACTTTAAGATTACTTCCTTGAAACGTATTGGTTTGATTTGGTTTGAAGTGGCGGCGTTCGGTTTATGAAACTTGACTCAATTGCGATCACGCTTAAGATTACAAGAAATACCTACATTGAACGCGAATTTGGTATGTTTTAGGAATGATATTCGAACGACTGAGATTTACAGAAGACTACTAAAATAAATAAAAGACAACCGAGTGTTATAAAACAACACTTTGTTAATTAAGAAGATTTGTGTGACTTAAGCGGTAAGTACTATCAAGGTCACAGCCGCCTAACCAGCTTAAGATATTAAATCGCTTGCACCTATCGTCGCCTTTTGAAATTTCGCCCGTTTTTGTGTCATGCATGCAAGCGATTTATGTAGGCGCCAGAGATCACGATTGCACAAACCCTTTTGATGTGACAAGTTGCCTGAATATAAATACATAAACATAAACCAGTATAAATCATGTAAAAATACAGCAGGTTTTCGATAATCGATTTGATTTCACCTGAAACGGCATTTCCAAGTCAAGATAAATGAAAATCGAAAACGAAATACCAGCACGTGCAAAGCCATTGTTGTCATGCTTGAGTTAGGTAGTAGCATTGTCACAATATGTATGAGTTGTGTGTTGTATGACGGGCGAGCTCTGTTATCAGCGACACACACGCGCGACGGAGGGCGATAGATAACAGCCCTAGCTGAATTATATAATAGCAAGTGCAAGTTACCAGTCATTGTTTGTCTATGACGGTCACAGCTCATAGTTTAGCGACTATTTGTTGGTTCGCGTCGCCTCATCAGTAGCCGGGTACATAACTAACACTTGGGTGTTTAGTTAGTTAGATATCCTTAGGGTCTGACTACGGTAAATGCCCCTGTGTGAAGTGCCTAATGTGAACCCTGATATAAAATATTTATTGTCTACATTTTATTAAGGAAGGACTAATTCATTTAATCATCACTTTATGTTTTTGCATACAAACTTAATTTAACATACACCTAATCACTTAATTTTTTTGGTTATGTGACGTCCTTGGATTTTTTGATGCATTACGGCTATCTATCTATCTACCCACAGTCGATATATGTCTGTCAAATCGTTTATAACTTGTCACATACACGCCATAATCATTAAACGCTCTAGCGTTCATGTTCGTCGTATAATTTAACATTATACTAGTATAGTTAGCCTGTGAAGTGAGAAGACTTGATATAATTTGCAGAAGGCGAGCTTTTGCCTTGAAACTCCCCTTTTGCTCCTAAATTGCATTAGCAATTCCGTGAAGCTGCATGAACTAGTACCTTATTTTGTGTATCAACTTAGAATTTAATAAAGGCTTTAAAAAATCAAGTAGGTACATATATTAGGTCACTCTTGTATAGAAATTTATACATACATACATATTTTAGTCTCAACGCTTCTAAATAACAAACTAAAGATATTAGATAGAAGATTTCAGATATTTGAATTTCGCACAAGATTCTCTCGAATATCGCAGAGAAATCTAAAATCATAAAAAAATACTCGGATAAAAGCATTCAGCTTCAACAGAAATACGACTTAAGGATAAACCGAGGATTACTTAAACTTCCAACTTGATACGTCGGAACAATACTAGAAAAGTCGAATAACTCGCCCTTCTTGGAAACATCGGCTTAGTAACTATTACACAAGTTGTTATCTGAGGCTGGAGAGCACCTCTCGCCTTATCACGAATTGCAACAAATATCTACGATCTCAATAAAAAGTTACGTGCTTATGACGTTTACCATTCTACGGCTACTGGTTCCACATTTGCAGACATTATTGATCGAAAACTCGATTCGATTTCGAGTTTACAAAGTCTGCGTACAACTTTGTAAGTAAGTTAACTCTCAAACGCAATCGTATTCTGGAGACAAAATCATTTCTGAAATATATAGAGGGTTTACTTATTTTGTCTAAGATCAGCGAGTTACCTATCAATTTCATTACCGTCAATTTAGAAGAATAGGTACAAAAAAAGTAACTTTAAATAAAATTGAATGTTTGCTTTCATGACTGAATTTTTGTCTTCAGATTGCTAACAGTTGGTGTATACATGCAGGTACCTACAAAACACATGTAGATAATACTTATATCTAATATATAAATATCAAAATGAATCTATGTAAGTATATCCCTTGGTCACGACATTACGCGTAAACGGCTAGAACGATTTCCCTAATTATTTTAGGTTATTGTTAGGAGAAGGATCTTATGAAAGAAAAAATAGAGATTTTTTTGCGGTAAGGTATATAATTTAAGACTTTTCTTTTTCTTTCTTACTGAGACCGGGGCGGAACGAGGCCAGGGGTGAAACAAAGTTTTCTGGGTCCACTAGTATATCTATTATATCTTGATAAATGTACATTATTATCAACTTGTTCGTCACGTAAACAGAAAGTAGCACCAGTAATCTTTTTCATTATGTTCCACCTAGGTAAATTAATTTGGGCTGTTCGCATTTAAACGCCTACATTACATAGAAACACGAAAGCACGTAATTTATCGGCCATTAGACGAAGATTATTAAATTCTGTAACCAGGGATTAATAAGGATAACAGAATTTTTCATTTGCGCAATGCTGACGTTTATGGCGACGGTAGCCATGACTAACTCTTTTTTATGAGTTTTTACAATGGACTTGGAAATAAACTTGAACACACTCCGGGTGATAAAGGCATGCAGCGATAAAAGGTTGGTGCTACTGAAAATATCAAGAACACTTGTACATTTGAAAGGGACAGTGCGATACGTATAGTTTTAAAGTGGGTGAAAGTTTTATTATTAATGGTAGTCATATCAAAGGGTACCCGAATTCCTTACTAATCCCAACCCTTCTAAGCACTCTTTTGTATTAATTATTACGTAGGGGTATCCCTGCCCTGAAGCTGGAAAGGTTCCGTTGATTGTGTGTGATGTAACGTTTGAAAAGCCGGTGAATGAATATTTAGAGCGTCTAGGCCTAGAACTAATCCTTTAGCAATTACACAGGGTTTCACAAAAAACTGGTTAATTTAATTAAAAGGCTTACCGCGGCCTCTTGAGAAAACAAACATTAATGTTCATACAATATAGGAATTTCAAGACCATTTAACATGTTTGGGTCAGGGACGTTTTCATTGTCTGATGTTCCGAGATGATCTTGAAGAAACCGTGGTTTTATTTCATACACCAGTTCATGAATATATCCGCATATATCTTCAAGACCGCAAGCAAGAAAGTTGGCAGCCAGTTTCAAAGAGTCTAGTACTTTCCCCCGCCTGTGTTTTTTCTAGTACTAATGAAAGAAGCCGTACAGCCTAGTTGCGTCACGCCTAGACGAGCAGATGAAATAAGACGTTTATGTGTTGAGTTGAGCTTCGATCAATCTGCGGTGGAACGGCGACGTCTGACCTAGCCCGGCGCCGCGGCGGCCGACGCTCCCGCCCTCAGAGTAAGGTTGCCACCCTTTGCTAGACAGCTGAGAGGACCAGAGGGTATAATAATAGCTAGCGTGTATCGTTTGTGTGAGATAAACGTCCTTAACGAAGCTGTTTTACAGGCGATCACATTTCTGGTGGTCTATGCCTAGTGCCTATGGAACAAAACTGGAATACCTTTTTTGATTCTAATACTGGTATCAAATATTGATAACAGTAGGTCAAAATAATCTTATTAGTTATGTATAATTGACTTACTTTAATGGAGGTATCACTATTATATCGTAGTAGCTTTTAATTACTTGGCGCAATCTATTTTATTGTGACTTGCAATAAATATTAATAACAATAATGCTCAATATTGCAATCTACCGAGACCTAGACAGGTCACTCGCATACTGCAAAAGACATTGAACCTGTTATAATAATAAAATAACCATTCAATTCGAAATAATGGATAGGGGACTTTGTAGACTCATTTTTCATTTCTTAAAGAAACTAATTAGAGTCTGAAAAGGGTGACAACCCTACTCGCAGACTAAATACGTAACACTCAGCACTTATTCAGGGCTGTACTTGTGCCTGGTATATTTTATTGTATATCGTGCCACAGACTAATATATTATGCTAATGTCAAGACGCTCGAAGTCTCAGAGGCGTGGGGAAACGATGATATGGTATAATTTACTGGGCTTTCCGGGATTTTGATAAAAAATACTTTTATTTGTACCGCATCGTATATTTTACATGGTAAAACCTTCTTTATATGGAATATTTCCAGTGTCTTTGTTCTTCTTAAATAAAGTACGATCATTTTTTTTTTACATATTAATCAAAATCATTTCTTACTTAGAATAGAAAAGAATATTAAAAATAAATCTTGTTTTTTTCACGTTACAATGGAAAAAGGTGGACACCTATTGCCCGAAAATCTGCCACCCAATTTGGCTAATAGAATTTCGCGACCGAACACCATTTGCACTATCAGGCTTTATCGGATTTGCTCTCGTGCGGATGGGAATTTGATTTATTAATTTCAGACGAATTTTACTGGGACCGGACGAGACGTCCCGGTTTGATTATATATTATAATAAACTGGGAATGGCCCCATCCTACGAGGATGTCGAAAGATGCTATCGCGTTTTACAGTGTTGCAGTTTTATGAAAGCTGTTACGAGGGTCAAACTGAAAGTTCTTAGAACTGGCCACTTATAAACAATATAATAAAAAAAATATTCTAAAATTTGAAAATAGAACTCTTTGCCAATATTACTGAGTAAATATTTCATTCATTTGTCATTTGTTTTACGATTTGGCGGCAAATTGAAAATTGTCTGTGTCACGTCAACATGAATTTAACACGAGAAAATTTTCGTGCAATGATTTTTTATGACTTTCGATGTCATTTAAGTCAACAAGAAAGTTATGATAGACTACGATTGGCCTTTCACGATGAAGCCCCATCTCGTGCGACTGTTTACAACTGGTTTAATGAGTTTAAACGTGGTCGCACTAATCTCACTGATGATGTACGTGAGGGACGGCCTTCTACGGCGACGACTGAAAATAACATCTGTGTTGTGCGGCGTATGATAGAGACTGACAAAAGAGTGACCTATCATCAGATTCGGACAAGCTTAGGCATCGGTATGAGTCAAGTGCACAAAATCCTCCACGAACATTTAGCGGTCAGGAAGCTTTGCGCCCGGTGGATACCTCATAATTTGACTAAGGCACAAAAACTCCATCGTGTGGATTGGTGCCGTAAAATGATTGAAAGATTTAACGGAGGTGACTCAAATGCTGTGTTCGACATACTAACAGGTGACGAAAGCTGGATTTACTGTTATGATCCTGAAACCAAAAGACAATCTGCTCAGTGGGTGTTTCCTTTCGAGGAGTTGCCAACTAAAGTGAAGAGAGATCGAAGTGCGGGAAAAAAAATGGTGGCCTCGTTCTTTGGAAGGATAGGTCATTTCGCAACAATTGTGTTAGAGGATCAAAAAAGAGTTTCTGCAGAATGGTACACTACCAATTGTTTGCCACTTGTCTTGGAAAAAGTTCGAGAGAAACGACCTCGCAGTAGGATCCTCCTTCACCACGACAACGCCTCGTCGCACACCGCCAAGCGAACGATCGACTATTTGGCGACATCAAACGTTGAATTACTGGGTCACCCGACGTATAGCCCCGCCCTCGCGCCTTGTGATTTTTATTTATTTCCAAAAATTAAAGAAAAACTTAAAGGAAAGCGGTTTATGAATGCTGAAGAAGCGGTGGCTGCGTATCGCGATGCCATTGAAGAGACCCCTAAGGACGAGTGGGCAAAGTGCTTTTCCCAGTGGTTCCATCGCATGCAGCGGTGTATTGACGTCAATGGACAATATTTTGAAAAGATATAATAAAACTAATAACTGGCTAATGTAATCAGTTTTTGATTTTCTAAGAACTTTCAGTTTGACCCTCGTAGCTGTCAGTCGTCGAAGCGAAAACCAGATTTTTATGACATACGATATTCATGTGACATGTAGTATATGCCGCTTTATATTTACTTCTGGGTATGATTATTGCAGCAGTAAATATATTATCAAATTCTGTAACACTATTCTTGTTTACTACAAGTTTTAGTGTTAACGTTTTAAACATATAAATAACAAGATAATGTATGGTAGTCGAATCCCACAATTATGCCGACCGCGTGGCCTTAATCCGAGCAATGCCAGTTTGCGGATGTCACGGCGGAACCGGCGGCCGGTATGCGGACGACGCCGGTGCGGTGCGGAGCGCATCCTCATGCGGAGAGGCTGTGACCGATGGTGTGTTCTAGTTAGGGCAACCGAATGGCACCTGAAGTATTTCAATCACGGCACCTCAGGCCTAGTTGCTTTATATGTTGGGTATTTTTTAGTTAAACTTTTCACAGTATTTATTTATTTAAAAACTTCATGCACACAACAAAATATTGTAGGTAGATATGGCGGACTTAATGCTAAAAGCATTCTCTACCAGTCAACCATAGGTCAGGACAGAGAAAAATATATATACAGGCGGTGCAAGTAAAGTTATAGAGGCAATAAAAGAGAAGAGAATAGCGATAGAGATAACTATAATACGATGATAAACATACATACTGCCTATTACTTATATACGATTATATAAAAATAATGAAATACTATATTTATTATATAAACATACACATCATTTAAATATACATAATATGGTACACATAGATAAATTAATGTCAATGAGACGGGTCAGTGAGTTCGTCTCTATATAGTGTATATTGTCTTTTAGGTATGTAGGTTCTAGGTTTACAGTAGGTTTATCTGATAAAAATTTAAACCAAAGTACGTAATATAAGTTTATGAGTCCATCTCATAAGATTCCAATAGACGAAATCTCCATATAACTTTCGGTCTACCTATAAAGTAAGAAGGAAGTTTTTTTTGAAATAACAATGAAATGTCAAGGACAAAGAAAAATAATTAGTACCATGAAAGAAGTCCCAAACACTTTAGCTATTTGCAGAAGTTAGGTGCCGTAACTTTTCAGTAAAAAGAGTTTCTTTTACCGTCAAAGTCGCCAGTCAGCATTTTAGCAACTAGAATCTATCTAAGTGGCGCAAACGAAACCCGTCAGGTGCCAATCTGGTCGTAACTGGAATACATCTCCGATCCCGAATCTGTGACAGGGCTGTTGCGGTAGGTCAGCCGCTCTGACTGCATTCCGCCTGCAGCCCGCTCCCACTAAATATAGCTCGCGAGTGAACGAACGCGACGCGCCGATCGGTCGCGGACTCGCGAACCTCTGTATCGCTAAACGCAACACTTAACTGCGTTTACGCCTTTTTTGTAGCGCCACATGGCATTTTGACAGATGGCGATATTAAATTGAAGGGGTGCCCAGATAAATATTTCTGCAAAGTCAATAGCCTAAGGTCTACATAACATTATGAGCAAGCGCTGGAGTGAGTAACTCTTTTTATTCAAAAAACGTTTATGTTGCATTTCGCGTCGCTCTGGAAAAATATCCGTCTTTTTGTTTACGACGAATCTCTTGGCGATAGTTACTATCTTTGTGGAATTCTATAATTCATGTAATTTCTCAACCGGAGACTGGAACGCAACGCAATACGCCAACAATGTTGGGGATGGTCGGTCATTGCGATACATTGTATCTTAATACAAGGCCAAGCGCAAACCTATGCGCAATGCGTCTTGAATAAAACATTGTTTATGTCACTTGTAAAAAAGAAAGAACCTCCGCGAAGTCGTCGAACGAGGCATCGTCTGACGACCGCAAGAGAGGGCATTTTGTTTGCTTATCGGCACATAATGCGCTAACCGTACTTGATAACGGAACAATGAGTGTAAACCAGTCGCGCAGATACCTACTCGTACATTAGTGTACACTCTGATACGCTTATCTCGGTATGTCAATACTCTTTTGTACCGAAGATACGGCAGTCTATTTGCCCTTAATGCGACCAATGCATTCTTTGCTCTTGGATAACAACACACATCGGGGTGACCCATTAGCCAGCGATTTGCCCATTTTTTGCTCTTATCTGGTAGACGTGTACCATATCTGACACCGGTATTTAGTTATCGTCATTTGTTACATAAATTAACATGTGTGTTCATTATCATTTCGCCGCAGGGAAAGTTTTATTTTACATTTAAATGAGCAAGGGACAACGCAGACACAAATATTATCTGACGTGTTATTTGCTGTTAAGGATAATGTATTTACTGATAATTTTGACGAAACAATGACTATGGTTAAGCGATAACAGTGCTCGCAGGAATATGTAGGTACCTAAACAAATAGCAGAACAGATAAAAGATAAATTGAAGATATTATGTTTTCTATTCATTAAATAAACTAATATTTTTTTACAATAATTGATCAACCTATGTTTACGCTTATAAGTATCTGCTATAGCCAGGATGGTTTTTCAGGTCAGGACGATGTTTTTAGCTAAGGTACGCTGTTCCTTTATTGTGTCATTTATTTTAAAGTTTTGTTAGGGTCAATAAGGTAAATAGTTAATAACTTCCTCATATTTTAGGTGTTTCGCACTCAATGCCTAGCTAGTTATTGTGCCTCTAGAGGCACAATATAATCCTGCTATGAAATTTATTTAACGTGCCTTACACTATAGTCACCTTATTGTTTGTATTACACCTGCTTCCAGGAAGGTAGGTGCGCCATTATTATGATATAAAATCAAAATATTTGCCAATTTCAAATTACCTGGTCAAAATTGAGAAGCTTTCCCAGTTTTGGTACACCGATAACGGCTGAACAGGTATCGGAGTTGGCTTATCAGCGCGACCTTCGCAAGAGCAGATTGATAAGAGATAACATTCTGTAGCTTGTATGTAGATAACTCTATTGTACGCTAGTGGGCAACAGACGTACCTACGAGAGCTCATTATTTAGATACCTACCTATTAATCGACAACATGATACATTCATTCAGATAGTGTGGTAATATAAGACTATATACAGTAATTTAATATGCCAGACGGAAAAGTGGATGTAATAAAGTTTCCGCTCACGTTTATGCAAAACTGAAAAGTAGATTGTTGATAGTAATGTTAAATTCATTAAAGGCGCGAGGGCGGGCGGCGCGCGGCGTGCGGCGTTCGGAGGGCTGCTTTTTGCGCAAGAGTGCGCCGAGTCAGCTGGCTGCCAACCGCAAGAGGAGGCGCCACCGATGTCGCCATACCTACCCACACCACACACACCGCATTCTACACTACCAAACCAACTATGTTTCGAATTAATTCAATCATGCTCATTCTTCAAGTCCACCTTCCACGACTCATAACATTCTCCACCCATGCCTCGCGACGCAACTCATCTTCGCAGTAAACCGACACTGTTTATCAACACAGCCGGCGACGACACATGAAAAATCGACGCAATTCCCGGCGAAATCGTCAACCTTTGGCAGCCGCCTTGTTGGTGATCTACGAGACGCGTGCATGCGATCCATCGGGAGCCGTTTCGCGAGCGACTCGAAATAGACACATGAAGTGATGTCGAGCGCGTGCATGCAGCTATCGAGCGCACTCACCGTGCGTGTAGGCTGCAGGCGCTCGGTCAGCTAAACCGTCGGCTGCGGTGATCTGCACTGGGCGGCCTCGGCGACGCTGCGGGTCCGGCAAGATCCGGGGATGCACTCGCTTCGGCAGCACTGCACGCGACTCGATCGAGCTCCGGTCTCGGATCACCGATGGCACACACTCACGAACCGCGACTGAATGCTTCAAGCGGACACTACTTGCATCGCGGCTCTCGCGTGCTAACGGCGAGAGTGTCGGCGAGCGACTGAGAAGCGCGGGGGGCCGCCGCTGGCACCCGCGCCGCCCCTCGCCGCCCACTTCCTCCGATGAATGACAATAATGGAAGACGTTCAACTCGCCCGCAAACCGAATAATATGAATCATTGCATTAGGGTGCAGCCCCGCCCGAGTCCGGCCCGCGAAACTCCGTTCCGTGGCACCTCGCCTGATAAATATTCATGAAGGGCTAAGGTATGTTCCTATAATGTCTAAGCTGAACGGTGACAGAGCTGAAGAACGTTTTGCGCATTTTTACGAGGCCATCGTTGTAATTTTAATGGGGGCTATTGGTGTCAGGGAGGAAGCCTAATGGACTCGGGCTATCAGCTGTTAGAGCTCCGCAATGTGAGCACAATTAGCAAGTTCGCATGGCAGACGGGGCACGGGCTGGACTGGAGCGCAGCGACGCCACTAATCTTATCTGCACTAATCTAATCCAGCGCGACGCCCTCTCTTGTGTTTTCTTCCAATTGTGTCCATTCGAGGTAAATTAGAGGTTTTTTCCCGAGAGTTCACAATCGACTCCGTCAGAGTTCATTGTTCTACGAGAAAAATCACATGTAATTACCCTGGCTTTGCATAACCTACGCAAATTTTACGTGATCTTTCCACTCGTACCCTGTACTCACGCTATTTGTTATCATTATACAACAACACTTGCATGACGCATGGGGCTTGATCGAATACTTACGTACTTATGATTATTTTCCAATATGAAGTCACTATATCTTTTTATTGCATTAGGATCGCGTGGTAGTCACGTATGATTAAATTTTCTGTTGTCCACGGTATTATCATGGGGATAATCTCGTGGTTTAAGAGTGCAATTTTTACCTGGCCTTTATTTATAATTCACATTCGTCAAATCCGCTAAATAACCCGACGACGAAGAATGGGGCATTAAGAGCATCGTCCCCGGGTCGCTGTCGCGATACGGCCTGTTTTTATTTTATTTTGTCGGATCCTTAAAGTTCATCTTGTCTAGACCGGTTCGTTTACGCCCACACCCCGCACTGATTTCTGCATCTTGCAACCGACCCGCCATACAAGTTACTTTATTTCGCTTTTTATCCTTTTGCAATACCCCGAGATATTGGCCTATACTCCACTGCATTAATAGTGAAACGATTCAGCGCACAACTTTTTTAATCGTCATCTCGACGTTAATGTATTGCTGTTACAGCAAGTATTGCTTAACAAATATGGCATTCATCACTTTTACTCATGCAATTAACATAAAAAAGTAAAGAAGACTGAGCGACTTCGAGAACTCTCACGAAAATTCGTAATTACTTCAAAATTTCAAAGAGACCCCTTAAATTCACTAAAAACTTCATTTTTTATTCATCAATTACTATGTTAATAGTTATTCTATTAACAATGTGTTTGAAATCAACGACCTGATAAATGCCGTTAGCATAACTGATACACAAATTACATGCTATTACTGTGTTTGTAGGAATATCGTAGGCGACATTAGCTATTTTCCCCTAGACGTCACATTATCAGTTAAATGACATCATTACCGGGCGACACCACTTCCTCGGCTGCAGTTACCATGTACACTTGTAATATTACGTACCTACACTTATATTTATATTTCTAAGCAAGATTCGGTATATATGGCTTGGCTAAATCTGCTTGAGGCTTTACGGAAGTTACAGTACCGTACCATGAGTTTACATCGGTTTTAATCGCTAGCGACGACGTAAAAAAGGTCTATGTAAAATTGCACAGCGCCTCTAGCGGTCACTGACAAAACTAAAATTTTGCGGACAAAAAGTGATGTCGTTGCTATCGAGAAAATCCGTAGTCGCTATTGAGTAAACTCATGGTATCGTCAATATAGGCAATAGCGTAAACCGAAAATATCAGTAGAAGTAAGTTCTATAAGAATAAGCTTGGCGTTAAAGTTTGTGAACTTCGTAAAGGATGGTATTTCTAGAAATTGATCTGAAAAGTTTGTAAGTATGTATAACTTCATACTAGTATATAAATGGCAACTGTAGACTACGATATCAAAAATTTTTGAACTGGTGGTTGCAGAAATAATATAACGTTGGAGTTTAAATAAAATATGACACAAGCAGTAAGATTTTATGACTCATCCATCTGTCATCATAATTACTGCAGTTGCAGTAACCATATCGTCAAGCACGTTTAAACTGGCTTCTCTATAGTTCTTATCGGTTCAAAGTAAACTAATCATAAGTGAGGTTTTCTGAACTGACTCACAATTAGTAAAACAGATAAGATTTGCAATTGTTAGAATCTTCCTAGTATAAGAAGCAACAGATACTACTGATATATTGTTACTACTCTTATTTCAAAAAAGCTGAATAAACTTTTTGAACAGCGAATAAAAAAAAACAAATATAACACCACGCAACAAAAAAATATTGGTTATATATTATTTTTTATTTAGCTTATCCATCAAGCTTTCGAAATATCGTACTCTCATATCAAAGTCAAAAATTGTGTTGATTGATATTATTAAAGATAACCCAAAAAATTTAAAGGTCTACCAAAAGGTTGTCTGGAAGAGTTGGCTTTTTATGGCAATAAGCAATAGGTCGTCTAAATTGTTTTTTTTTTTTCTAAACGAATTTGTAATTAACTAATGTGAAAATATTATTAAAGATTAATTTATCTATATGAGTATATCCCGATAACTGTGGAACTAGAAATGAAATGCATGATATTAACTAAGGGTAACTCATCATCATCACGCATCAAGAAATCCAGCATCTTTCCAGATAATAATTTCTTAAAAGCAGGAAAGAGACGCGAACAATAATCTAAAATAGGTACTTCACTGCAGAGCAGTGCTGTAATGAATCTTACAAGACTTGGCAACCCCATTTTATTTTTCTCGAAACCGGATTAAGTGCAGTATTATACTTTGTCGAATTCTCAACGGACGCAAGTGCCGTGAAAAGAGTTAAAGCCTAAATCCCACAGCCACTTACAGCTATATAGCTGCTAAAGATGGATTGCATGTCCGTACCACGTTTCTTCTATCGGATATTCATGCAACTAAACATATCTATGTGTCCGTTGGTGCTGTATCGTAGACTTACGTATACTTAACCGTCACAAATTGTAGAAGTATTAAACTGAAATCAGCTGATCTAATTTTCTTTCTTTTTATTTGAAGTGCTAAAGTGAATTATGTTAGAGTGCTTATGATCCGTTGTATTGCATCGGCTCATTTGTCTTGTCTGGGCGGGTCGCGACACACCGTTCATTTCTTAAACATTATATCGAATTACGAAGTATTAGGATTTTAAAAAAAGTACCCTCTTTAAGTAACCCTTTTACACTCATAAGACTTTGTCAAAAATTGTTTTAAATTCCATAAGTATCAAATTACAATTCATTATCAGACCCCAGGATGTCGACTACCGAATATACACATAGATGGCTCGAAATTTTCATCAAGATTTCATAAAATATGTCAAAATACGTAATATTACCCACTGCGGCAACCATGGATGTGTACCCTAATAGAACTTCTCGACAATATTCAGGTGGAGCGACAAAGTAACTCATTTTAATCCGCCAAAGAATTGCGCTTGCTTTGTAAGCCTTGGACTTATGGCATGGGGTGAAAAAACGCCCTCGCGATCTCATACAACACTTAAGCTCGATCACGAGTTATTGACCGTGAAACGCTAAAGCGCTAAAAACAATATGTAAGACTTAAATCAAAGATATTAGAATTTATTGACCGAAGCGGTACTCTGAGAAAATAATATGAATATGTGGTGTCGAGTTTTAACTTGAAATTGAGTGTAGTTTAATTGTGGTTCAATACTGTGGTTTGTAAAATATTGTAAGTATTCACGATAGGTACTCAATATAAAACCTAGACGGAATGAATGAATCTAAAAAACCGGCCAAGTGCGAGTCGGACTCGCGCACTGAGGGTTCCGTCAACTTTAACTGAATTAGGGAATCCACCAACTTCCACTTAGTAAAATACCACAATATTTTATTGACAGCAAATATAACTTTGTTTTTCATAGTGTTTGTATGAAGAACAAAGATATGTTTGCGGTTGTTGAAAATGTGATATATCTCAAAAACTTCTCGTTCGATCTAGTCCAACCAACTCGTTCGATCTAGTCCAAACCAGGAAATAATTCCAACCAATATATATTTTTCAAAAATTACTTTTAGTTTAGAAGTTAGATGGGGGGGGGGGGGGCGCCCATCGTACCACTTTGGAAGCGTCTAGCTATGAAACTTTAAAACAGACACAAACAGACAGACTTGACGAAACTATAAGGGTTCTGTTTTTGCCATTCGGCTACGGAACCCTAAAAAAGTGACTTCAAAAAGTTGGTAATCAATTCGATCTGTATGTAGGTATGTGATATCGTCAGAATTGGATACAAATTTAGTAGGTATGTTGATCTATTAAGACTACCTAAGTATTCATTGTATGTTTGAATGTTTGTCTCAGGATTTCTAGAAAACGAGAAGTCATAGTGAGATTATTATTTTTTAGTTCAATCAGAGTTTATCTTAGGGTACAGTGTAAGTTTCATAGAAATCGGGCCAGAAGTTTTTAAGATGTGTGTAATAATAAATAAAAATCATTAAACAAAAATTAATGTTTTTTTGTTTATAAATAAATATGATGTACTTATTTAAAAAAAAAAAAAACACAAAAATAACTACACAGTTAAAAACTGTTATATATGTAGTTTCGGCCTACATATCCAACTTGTACATTCATTCTTTTTAACACCCTTTTATTTATAAAATAAATAAATGAATAAATTAATGGAGACTGCGCGTTACGCAACAGCCGGGCTTGTCCTCATTATTTCAGTACGTTTTTTACAAGCTTATGATCCGTTGCATTACATCGGCTCATTTGTCTTGTCCGGGGCGGGTCGCATGCTGCTGACACACCGTTCATTTCTCAAACATTATTACGAACTTGTACAGTCTTACTCAATAATAAATCTGCTTAGCGAAACATGAAACTTTATAAAGTTCCGTTTTAATTTCTTGCAAGTTACCAAGTTTTATATTGCGAAAACAAATTAGAGTTGTTACTTGTTTTTAGTTTTGAAATTATTGTTTTTAAATCTGAATTTATGCTCGCTACAAAGACGGCTGAAGACCGATCGAGTTCAATTAAAACTAATTTTATAACTTTTGAAGTTATAATTATAGTAAGTGTAATTTATAATTTAGAGATAGGTACCTACTTAACTTTGTTAATTATTTTGGGTAGAATAATTTATTTAAGTTAAAAAGTATTCCCTTTCTTGAAAAATGTAAAAAGGCAGTCATAAATTTAGGCTTAGCACTTTAGGGTTCTAAACATTTTCGTTTTATGTATGTTTGGCGAGTAAAAGGCTGCGATGGCAGACGTTGGCGCTTCCAATAAATTCCAAAGAAAGAATTATTTGGCATGGACTGTAGTGTCGGCAATAAAGCGGCGGAAATATTTGACTTCATTTAACATTATTCAATTTGCAAGTTAATGAGATCATTAACGCAGCCTGCTCTTGTTACGAGAAAAACTCAGTATCGGAGGAAGCGGGCCAAACGGAGACTATCGATTCTTCATAATTGGGGTGGGAACATGAACAATTTACTACCCACTGACAGATCGTAAGAATAAGATTGATTTCAACTTGTAAAATATCGTTTAGGTGAAACTTGAGCGCGTGGACTACGATCATTTTTACTCTAACAATTGCTCCGCATTGGTCAGGTTGTGACAAAGGATTTGACAGGAATATTTAATATCCTTGTACAGACAAACAGCACGTCAAGGTAAACACGGTGGTATCTTATGCAGTTGTAATAAGGGCTGGTTTGCGACAAAAGTGGGTAACCTGATGTGCTGGCTACTGTCCATTGTGAAAGTTATGGATAAATGTCCAATTTCAAATGTTTCACAAGCATAAATAAAAAATCTGCAACCAACACAAAATACCATACCCTAAAAAATCAATTCTAAAAAATTGTTAGCAATATTCAAAAAGTCGATTACATTTTCTGTTCCATTTGATTTATTCATGTACATAATGTATTTCACTAATTCAACAAATAATGCTTTAAACATTAATTGATTTGTGAAATGATAAAATAGTTAGTTTTCAATATTCATAAACGCATAAAGAGATTATCCATGATGCACAATCAACAACTAAACCCGCTTAGACTGTCGAAACAAAAGCGAAAAATAAACAATTATGTGCTTTGATTTCTGTTTAGGTTTTAAAAATACTAATGACTTATAGTTTAAAATTGTTAACTCTAACTAATGACAATTTAATATCGTTAACGCAGTTTTTTTGTGGTGACAAACTAAATAACCTACCTCGGTTAATCTTCTTTTGATTGTTGTTTAGAGATTAGTTTACTGAAACAAATCTACTTTATTTGCGATCGCCAGCATCAGTATTATTTTAGACGCTATTAAAACACTAATCTATCTGTTCATCTCGCAATTTAAAATCAGTTAAACAGTTGATCAGGAAGAATAATCGTCTAAATTTCCTTGGAGTGCGATAACAAAACCACGAAATTGGATTCCGCGATATAATCTCGACTGTGCTGCCGCCGACAGCCTCCGACCACGGTCTTCTAGCCAGGAAATATTTCTGTTGTGATGTTGCGAATGGCTCATTTTACCCTAGCAGCTTTCTAATACTCAGTCAATTCGAGATTTACAACTTCGACATCATAAAAGAAGTCCTACCTACGGACGTTGTGTTTTTCATGAGACTTATTTTATTACTTATTTAGTAATTTTGATTACTTGGTAGCACGTTCCATATGATTGATACAGTCCGTTCCTTTTTGCTTGTCGAATATTGTAAACAATCTTGACATTCCTTTTAACCGAAATAATTTATTTTAAAATAAGATAAACACTAAAATCACTGACTACATAGGTAAATCTTTGTTAAACACTGAGATCTTTTTAAATCAAACAGTAAATTAATTAAACTCACCGATATTATTTTAAAAGTTACTAAATGATTGTATACATTATTCGACTAGCAAATAAAAACGGAGTTTAATTCTTGATAATGGTGTTTGAAACTTATACAGATTCACATTCAATCTCTCAATTGTTTTGTTTTTTTTCTCGCAATTTTTTGCAAGGATATGCAATCACGTAACATTTGGTAAGTACCTAGTGTATAAAATAACGTGAACAAAACAGTTACTCTAAATATAGCAAAACTAAAGAAATCTGAATAATAACTTCAACTCTTAATTAAGACGTGTAATTTAACAAGAAAGTGATATTGATACGATTTTGGTGATTTGGGACGAAATGAAAAGCCACTTTATTATACCTGAACACCGCAACTTGAACATTTAACTATTATATTGACCCACAATCGGCGTTTCAATTATATCAGCCGAGGCTAGCGATATTCTGGAAATTCCGCAATCCAATCGGGCACTATATTAATCCGTGAATCAACCGTTTGCAGAAACAATGCACTTTTACGCTACCGAATAATTAAGAAGCTATTGATGCAAGATTGCACTCGAAATGAGTACAGTCGTGTTATTCTAACGTTAAAATTACGGCATAATGTTTTATCTTAGCATGTTACGCTGAACTTTTAGGTACATTTTGTTATTCTGTATTTTTTATGCATTAAGTTTTTTAATGCACAATAAAACGTCTTACAGAACAAGTAGGTATTGTAAGTGCAACATTGTTATAGTTTTACAGTGTCTACAACAAGTACTTACTTAAAGAAAAACTTACATAGATGCAGCTTAATAGCAAGTCTTTTATGGTATTCAAAAACTTCGGACCCAAACTTTTTCGAATATGGACAAGAAAATAAAAACATACAGATACAAAAGAGCGGTTCACTGGAACTTTACGAGGGTCAAACTGAAAGTTCTTAGAAAATCAAAAACTGATTACATTAGCCAGTTATTAGTTTTATTATATCTTTTCAAAATATTGTCCATTGACGTCAATACACTGCTGCATGCGATGGAACCACTGGGAAAAGCACTTTGCCCACTCGTCCTTAGGGGTCTCTTCAATGGCATCGCGATACGCAGCCACCGCTTCTTCAGCATTCATAAACCGCTTTCCTTTAAGTTTTTCTTTATTTTTTGGAAATAAATAAAAATCACAAGGCGCGAGGTCGGGGCTATACGGCGGGTGACCCAGTAATTCAACGTTTGATGTCGCCAAATAGTCGATCGTTCGCTTGGCGGTGTGCGACGAGGCGTTGTCGTGGTGAAGGAGGATCCTACTGCGAGGTCGTTTCTCTCGAACTTTTTCCAAGACAAGTGGCAAACAATTGGTAGTGTACCATTCTGCAGAAACTGTTTTTTGATCCTCTAACACAATTGTTGCGAAATGACCTATCCTTCCAAAGAACGAGGCCACCATTTTTTTCCCGCACTTCGATCTCTCTTCACTTTAGTTGGGAACTCCTCGAAAGGAAACACCCACTGAGCAGATTGTCTTTTGGTTTCAGGATCATAACAGTAAATCCAGCTTTCGTCACCTGTTAGTATGTCGAACACAGCATTTGAGTCACCTCCGTTAAATCTTTCAATCATTTTACGGCACCAATCCACACGATGGAGTTTTTGAGCCTTAGTCAAATTATGAGGTATCCACCGGGCGCAAAGCTTCCTGACCGCTAAATGTTCGTGGAGGATTTTGTGCACTTGACTCATACCGATGCCTAAGCTTGTCCGAATCTGCTGATAGGTCACTCTTTTGTCAGTCCCTATCATACGCCGCACAACACAGATGTTATTTTCAGTCGTCGCCGTAGAAGGCCGTCCCTCACGTACATCATCAGTGAGATTAGTGCGACCACGTTTAAACTCATTAAACCAGTTGTAAACAGTCGCACTAGATGGGGCTTCATCGTGAAAGGCCAATCGTAGTCTATCATAACTTTCCTGTTGACTTAAATGACATCGAAAGTCATAAAAAATCCTTGCACGAAAATTTTCTCGTGTTAAATTCATGTTGACGTGACACAGACAATTTTCAATTTGCCGCCAAATCGTAAAACAAATGACAAATGAATGAAATATATACTCAGGTATATTGGCAAAGAGTTCTATTTTCAAATTTTAGAATATTTTTTTTATTATATTGTTTATAAGTGGCCAGTTCTAAGAACTTTCAGTTTGACCCTCGTATACTTCGCATTCAAAACAAGCCCTCAAAACGTGTTCAATAAAAACTGAAAAATATCGTAAAATTGTAAGTGGTGTAAAAAAGTTGGGGAGTAGCAATGCTATGTCGTTTTGAATTATTGGACCCATTCCGCTAAATCCCACCTCATTTGTCAGATGTCAAGTCACGTATGTCGGTCGGTACATGGTAAGTAATGGGAGGAAGGTATATACCAGGTACATTTTTCATAAAATTTTAACTGGTAGCGCAGTCTACTGCAGTGGCATGAAACTGAAAAGCGCCCGAATGTTAGACATTATGCTACCAAATTTACCGCAAATCGTTTCAAACCACATTCTAGTATCGTAATGTATTTTCATATTATTATCTATCGAGTATTTCTATTATTATGTTATTTGGAAAATATGAAGTAATAAAACAATCTACGAATAAAAACAATTGCTATTCGTTAATCTCGTTTAAATTTAGAAGGGCTGAACCGATTAGACTGATTTTAGTCATTAAATATTTATGGAAGTCTAGGCAAGGTTCATACATGGATAAAATATAATATAATAACTATGGAACGTGGAGGGTGACGAAGTTCGCCGGGATCGCTAGTCTTCAATAATAAAACAATGAACAAAAATGTTTTTTAATAAAGTTGTTACACACACATTATAATTTGCTACTCTCATATTTGCTCGTTAGTAATACATAAAGATTAACATAATACGAGTAATATGATATGCATTATCCTGAAATCCAGTGTCCTTAATCTGTTCTTTGTGGCACCTAAATCCAGCCTAAATTTTAGGGCACAAATACCTCTGTAACGCATATGAAACCTCACCTAATACCAGCATAATCACTAAACAATATTCATCTGCTTTTATTCACTCCGGGATAGCTTTTTTTTCATGACTGCAATATTTATAAGATTGACATATTTGTAACTGCTGCGGTAAAGAATATTTATTTATGGCTAAGCATCATATGCTTTCAAAAAAGGATATCACTAGACCATCACACAACCGTACCTACTATTTAAAATCCTTAATATTTAAATACCTAGTGGGTCCTAGGTTAAATTAAGGTAGGTACCTTCATTTTATTCTATTATAAATATAATTTCATAAGTATTAAAGAACTTCATATTTACCTTATATGAAAATATATTATAAAGGCACAGATCTTATATTCTGTGAATACAATAACCGAATTCAAAACAAAAATGCACTAAAAGTCTTAAATAAACTCT
Organism: Pyrausta purpuralis; assembly: GCA_963924145.1. Lineage (NCBI taxonomy): Eukaryota > Metazoa > Arthropoda > Insecta > Lepidoptera > Crambidae > Pyrausta > Pyrausta purpuralis. The sequence goes on along the minus strand of OZ001651.1, from coordinate 14,233,126 downwards.
TGACCCTTGGAAGGAAAGGAAGCCATTTTAGGCATTTATTTTTGGAGTCGGTGCTCTGATAGTTGATGCTTGATGGTTAAAGTGATGACACCGACTCGATTATAATTACTGAACTCCCAAACGTTATGGAATTCCACCATCAGCTTAGCTCCATAAGATGTTTACTATCAGTCGTAAGAACACGTCACGTAAGATTCTAGTAAAAAAACACTATACATGCCTTTAAAATTTTAGAGTTTTCCTCGATAACACCAAGATCCCATCATCAGATCAATTGGCAACAATGGGACCAACTAGAAGGTAGATAAACAATCTTAGTAGGTGAATTTTTTTTTTCGAATCGGTCGCCAAATTATTGAGATATGAGGTAGCATACAGATACAAAAAAAAACATACAGTCAAATTGATAACCTACTCCTTTTTTTTAGTCGGTTAAAAAGTGTTAGCGAAAATATAAAAAATCATCTTCTTGCCCGTAATTGTGTTGATCCCTGTATTTACGAAAACTTTGAGAGCCTCGACTGTTGTTCGCACATTCACCCGCCGCCGACCGGGTGATTCTCAGAAAGTATCCGCCGGTCGGTCATTAAGATGATAAAACAAGATAACAATAATGACTTCAGTTTATCATTATCGTCAGGTTCGTCGCTTTGTTCGATTTGTCCAAGTATCACGATTGCACGAAAATCGATAGTGACGATAGCGATACGATTATGTTGCATAGCGATTGTTTTGTTCGTTTCAAATCAGAATTTATTGATTTAGGTGGCGTGCGTGGCGTAAAAACTTTAGCCTTTAATCATTCGACTTTAGCATTGAGGTAAGTCGAAAAGTAGTTTTTATAATGTGCATAATTAAGGTTCAGTAAGTCAATACTAAAAGCTGCAGTATAGCCTTTAGTTTAAAATTTTTGTTATAATTTGTTGTACTTACAATCAATTTCTATCGAATATGTACTTTATTTGCTACTAATCAAGCTTGTCGTTTGAACTGCATACGCCTAAAACATTACTTCTAAAAGATACCAGGCATAAATAAACAGCGCATAAGATATTAACATACTATACAGTACTCAAATTGTGTACAAGTCTCCCGTATAACCACCGCCGCTTGCTTGCGCAAATAGTTTGCAGTCTTCAAACTTTGCGACTCGGATAAGAGATTAGATTTAACTTCACTGTACCTAGACTGGGTACCAGCACAACTTCTACAGACATACAAACTAGCTTCAAGTTAATATATTTTAGCGTTGAAGATTTACGCACAGAATTAACACCAGTTGGAAGTTGTGTCATTGCTTGTTTTCTTAAATTAAGGTTGCCTCAAAACATGTGCCCTTATAACAAAAAAGATATCACTAGGATTAAACCAAGAGTAACGTTCCGCGACCAATAAAAAAAAAAGAGAGCCGGTGCATGATGTGTGACTGTTGGTGTAGGTAAGCTTGATATTGTGCACTGAAACCAAAAGAATTTGTTTAACCTAAACAGAAGACGACTAATTAAAAAATAATCACCTTTTTGTTTCTCGTACGTCTCGGTTTCGAGAAATCCTGAGATAAACCATACACCTACGAATTTTGCACACGTGTATGTTTATATATTTTTAAGTTCAACTTAAGGTACAGTGTAAGTAATGATTAATAACTAAAAATTAAGAAAAAAAAATAACCAACAATTAAAAGAACGCATTCGTCTTCTAAAGTGTGTAGTCTGTTGGTGTAGCTGAACTTACCATCATGCATCGACTCCAAAAGAATTTGTTTCTCCTAAATAGAACACAAACGCGTATTGTTTAGTTTTTTAGTCAGTTGTTCAAAGGTGTCTTTTTTTAATAGTAATAAGTTTATTGGAGAGGAAACAGCTCCGTAAGAGTAAGATCCTCTTATTGATGAGCACGGCCAAACTTTTTGACAGATTGATTTTGTTATGAGAATAAACCCGTAAATTTTTCGGAACCCTTAAAATTTTTCGGAAACGTTTTACTCAGCTTTTTCGATTTAAATAAGCCTTTAATACATAGATGAAAAACTATTTGAGGCATTTTCCTACTATTTAAAGATTATTTTTCTGAGTAAAATGTGCACAATTATTGATTTTATGAGTTTTATTATGACTGGAATATGTATGTTATATATATATTATTCCTGCTAAAAAAAGTTAAGAACACATTAAGTTTTTGAATTTTTTTTATGACCGATAACTCGGAATATAATACATATAAAATATGAAATAGGTATACTAACCAACTCCATGCGGTTGTTTGGATGTTACCCACTCATTTTGTCGTCCCACTTTTTACTTTGCAAACTTTTTCTGCTTTGGTTCGAGAGCAAAACGATTATGATGTATTGTTTGTTGTTTCGTGTTTTATTTTGCGTCCCTTCAATACTTATTTCACTTTGTACGAACCAAAATTACTACCTTCATTACCTATTCATGATTTTAGATTGTGAACCCTTATAATTGATTCTGGTTTTGTCACGGTTCGCATTAAGTGGTATTCTGTCGTGTATTAAGCGTTATTAGCCAGTTTGATATTTGATTAGTGGGCCCTGAGTGCAGCGACCAACTTCATTAGGATTAATAGACCACACCGGCGGTACGGTCACCGCCGGCTAAATTCAATCACGCTTACATGATGTTTGCATTTAGTACTTACTAAACTATTATTGGAATTAAATTATCGACAATTGCTAACGATGATTGGAGTGTTGATTGATTTGATTGGATCTTCCGTATTACCGTTAATATTGCCCGCGACTTCATTTACGCAAATAATTAAAAATCTATCCACAGTCACTATTCTCACTTTGGGTACCTTTTTTAATTATTTAGGCTAATGATTTTACAAATAAGATTCGTTTATATTTTTATGAGTACACAAGATCTTTATACCTTGCGTACTCATGCAAATATTATGAATACCTTTTATATGACAGACAGACCGTTTTACTTTCTCATTTATAATATTACTAAGGATAACTAATCAAAAGCTTTAAAAATAAGTTTTAAGCTTTTAGATTTTGAAATGACGATACTTCTATACAACCTATGATCCCCTTTTCAACCCTTTACAACCCTTTTTTCACCAAAAAATAGCCTATGTCCTTTCTTAGGTTCTACACTATGTTAGTGCCAAGTTTCATTTAAATCGGTTCAGAGGTATTAGCGTGAAAGCGCGACAAACAGACAGACAGAGTTACTTTCACATTTATATTTTTAATAATAATAAGTAAGGATTATCTAATAGATTTGATAAGTAACATAGTTTGCATTATCTCCCACATACACAAATAATGTATTTATTATTTATTTATAATCTTAATAACTACCGTAGAGCCTCTTTTATTACTCTGTGTTAGATTATATGATGTGGTAGATTCGATTCATGTGGTAGAGTATTGGACCTACAGACAGGCATACGACCGATACTTTAAGGTTGTGAAGTGGGAAAAATTTATTATCAGTAAAAAATTTATTTCCTTCTCACTATTAAACGTATATTATGATTTTTATGATTGATTCCACTGAGCAAACACGTTACTTTCGCACATTTTTATGGGTAGGTCATTCATAATGTAGATTGATGTATTCATTTTTTTTTTAATGAACGTGCTTTCATAGCGTTTTTACCCAGCAAATAAGATATTATCGAAAGAGTTATTATCATGTAATTTTATTGTTAGTCTAAGTTATTAATTAATGGGAACAATAAAAAGAAATAGGATCATTAATTAAGTGATTTTCAACATCCTCACAACGTAATAGCGTATTGCATATTCAAAGTTAGCGTGCAGTATTAACATTGTTAATGATGTGGAGATACATTCACGTTTCCTCGAAATACCTAGGGCCCCTATCTTTTAATCACTCGCGTCAGTATGACGTGTGATTTTCCTTGATTAGTATACACTAACACTAACATTAGTATACTTACACTAAAGGTTTCCAAATGAAAATCAGTTGGAATTTCCACGGCAGTAGGTAAAAAACAGTAACTCCGTTTGGCAACTACTAGCGCCAATATTAACGGTGTTTTTCGTTGACTTTTAATTTGTTTTCGAATATCACTCGGAATATAGACGCGAGTGATTCAAAAATAGAGTCCTAGGCCTCAATCTTTCGCATTATAGTCATAGTTTGCTGCGCATACAACATTAAACGTATCTCGGTGTACCGACCTATCAACGGGTAATGACCACGCTTGAATAACTTTATAACTGTTTAGCTAATGTACAAAGTGTGTGGAAAAGTTTGCGGTGCTGATGCAACACACTCGTTCCAAGTTCAAATAGCCATCACACATTTGGTAAAGGTATTTTTTTGGGTTCTGTAGCCGAATGGCAAAAAACGGAACCCTTATAGTTTCGTCAAGCTTGTGTGCTGTCTGTCTGTCTGTCCGTCCGTATGTCACATCCACTTTATTCTATAACTATAAGCATGAAACTTGAAATTTGGTTAGAAGATGTATCCTGTAAGCCGCTTTACGATTCTTATAAAAAATAAAAAATAATGATATTTAAGGGAGGGCTCCAAAACATGAAAACCTAATGCGTGTGGAGCCTATGTGAACCTATGTCTATGGATAGGTCTTTTAAAATGACGTAGAGGATCCTTAAACCATTTTCTTTTAAAGTCTAACGTTGCATAGCTAGACGCTTCCAAAGTGGTAAAATGGGCAACCCCCCCCCCCCATCTAACTTTAAAGTAGTTTTAAAGTTGGCACGAAGTTCTCAGTGCGCAAATTCGACTCGCACTTGGCCGATTTTTTCTTTAAAACACGCACAACCGTAAATATCCAACCGTGTATAATGACATTTAAATTAAAAAGTTTCCGCAGTGTCAAAGATCCTTTCGTGCCGCAAACGTCTTTCATTTGTCTAAGCTGACCAGTATTTTTCGGATGCCGATCAGGTGATTCGTGACTCGTGACGCGTGTATAATTTAAAGGGGTCAATATAACTGGCAGTGTTCACGATGTCAAGGTCGCCGCGATCCGAGTTTGGAATTCGTTCCTGCACTAGTTTCTATTTCTGCTGTGCGAGTGGTCGAGCGATGTGTTCTAACGGTGCGAAATTGGGATGATTGTCTTGTCAGATGGCTGGCAATAAGGATTCCTTCGCGAACAAGGCGAGAGGCGGCTGTATTAGCGGCGGCAGTGTTGTCATTTCTACTGAATCTGGTAGTTCTTACTGAGTGGTGAAATATATTATTAATAGTGGCTGATGGATATTTTAATATGGATGTAGGATACCGTTTTTTTTAAAACAATAATTTGATCGTTAAATTAATCACATTTGTATGAAATGATCGATTTCGAAATATCCTTAACACCCTCGGAGCAGTACAGTTACCATGAGTTTACAATGGTTTTACTCGCCAGCGACGACGTAAAAAAGTCTATGGAAATTTGCACAGCGCCTCTAGCGGTCACTGACAGTACTAAAATTTCCATACAAAAAGTTACGTTTGAGTAAAACCGTCGTCGCTATCGAATAAACTCATGGTAACGGCGGGTAACAGTGCTGCTACGTCGTTTTACGTACAAATCTGAACGGCATGTCACGTGGCGTCTTTCGTTGTGTTATGTCGTCGAAACGCGTGCATAAGATATGAGTGATACAGGCCGAAGGAAAACATCAATGTGGCTTCGCAAAAAAATTTGTAACATTGGCACCGTTGCCGCTGATTTCAAGACAGAGGCCTTAGACATGGATGCGTTTCTGCTGGTCGACTGTTTGGTCCGAGCGGTCACTCAACCGCCTCGGCTAGTGCTGCGAAGAACTCTTGGGTTTTATTAGAACTTGTTAATCTAATTAGAATCGGCTCGGTTCAATGGCACTCGTTGCTCAAAGACACGAACTTTCGTAAGTTGGAAAACAATATTAATGGATTTAATATCTTTAAAGCGGCGGTTTTTGAACCGTTAGTCATTTATGAGATTGATCGTCTGTGAATAAAGTGTTTAAATAAAAGAAAACATAAATAGTTAAACTTGTAAGTTTAAGTAATAAAGTAAATAAAACAGTCGTCAGCTTCTTAATATATTTTTGAACACTTTGATATTTTATCGCAGATAGAGTTAAGCTCAGAATATTTTTTATTTATTGCAATTTATTGTTGTAGAGAGCAAAATTTATTTCATTTATCCCTATCTAGCCAATGATTTAATAAAACAGAGTATAAAACTAGGTCTAGTACATGACTGTTACATCACTAGTAGCCCGTTACGTCAGTGGGCGCAGCCGCAATTAGATCACACGCGAGACTAGCAATGCCTAGACCAGACGCCAATCGTCGATAGATATGATTTAGTACCGTTAAAACAAGCTTGCATGGACTGCGGCATTCAAAGATATTTGCAAAACTAGCGGCAAACGCGACTTTACTCCCTATTAGATTTTACTTCCTTCCCTGCTAAATAAGGTTTTTAACACAAAATGAATTTCTCATATTGTATCAGTAGTTCCTGGAATAAGCATGTTATCTCAGGCACTTTGAAATATTAGTAAAGACTAAGGGTGTACCGCGACTACGTCCGCGTGTTTTGATTTTACTCCCTTCCTAGTAGGCCAAAGCTTTGCATTTCATAGCCTATACAGGGTGTAACAAAAAGGCGAAATAAAATTTAAAGGACGTGTAGAGTAGTAAATGTGTAGTTCCTGTGCAAAACCACAAACTCGTGCGAGTAGAAATTACTGAGGATATTAATGCTAAAGTTTTAACAAAAACTTATCGGCGACAACCTTAAATATCAGCTGTTCTGTTAGGCGTTTGTGTGGCGGACGAGGGTTACGGGCGGGGGTTTGCTAACATATGACCGCAGATTCAAGGTTGTCAACACTTTCGGTAAAAAAACAATTTATTTACTTAGTATGGGAAAAAGTTAAGTAGTAAGTTGTTTATTTTTAACTAAAACTTTTACTAGTTAATGTTCACATTACATACATGTAAACCCTTAAATATTTTTTTGCCTTTTTGTTACATCCTGTATAGCCTTTCCCGATAAATAAGCTTTCTAGACCAAGAAGGATTTTTTAATCGGAACTGTAGTTCCTGAGATTAGCGCGTGAAACAAACAAACATACTCCTGAAACTTATAATATTAGTTATATAGAAACGCGCGCGTAACGAGCGTAATCAGAAGAGCCAGCTTTGCAAGGTGCCGACTTTTTTTAAAATATTATACACTCAGCTTGGTATTTAACATTCCGTGTTATGAATGATAAATACACGCTTATTATGAAGTCGTAAAACTCACCAGTTGATGATATAGGAAAGCTTTGATTTGGAATGTGCAGAAATATGATCAAGAATGTATATTAAAGATAATAAAAAATATGTTTCTACAATTTTTGTCAAAAATTATCATTACCTTTATCGATAGGAAATCTTATTTTCGGTGGCTGTACCTATGAAGATCGCAAGAACTTTAGAAACCTATCTACCTATAGTTCTAGTTGCACAAATTGTTTACAGTCGTATTAATACACTCAACAAAACTTAACTAAACTCAACTATATACAGGGTGTTGTTGGGTGGATGTTTGGTCAGTGACATCCAACTCAGGGATGATAATATGAGTTATATTTAATAAAAAAAATATTTTCTTTAAATTATATGCAAGTTGTGTATAAAAAACCTCTTCACAACATTCCAAAAAATGACAAAACGAATGGGGAAACTTGCGCCCCCGCTAGCTAGAGCATATCTACGAAATACTACGCCGTAACTAGTAAGTTACGAAGAGGATACCGGGTGTTGGTAGTTTGACTCGATCGCTGTATCGCATTAATAAATTGATTTTGTGAGATTTTTTCATATTTCTTTTAATGGAAATAACTAACGAAATCTTTTGTCATCAGTATCGTTTGTTTGTTGCTCGTCGCTGACCAAAACAACATTCTGTATAATATACAATATGTAAAAAAAAACATGTCCGACCCGAAAGGGTTCTAAAGTTGCTTTAATAACATAACCAATACAAGTAGTATAATTACGCAATTCATTAAAAAAAAAAAACCTTTTTTAAAATCAACAAATTTAACACCTATTTAGCCTAAAACGGGGAAACTTTCAAAATGCGTTATTACTCCTTTCACGCTACCTGCGAGTGCCGCCGGCACAACTCCGCGCTTACCGCGCGCCCCGTCAACCCCCCTTCGGATTACCATGTATGCTTTTTTTAATGTAGTGAATTTTGTATTTTTTTTTGTGCGTATTTTTTGTTCTAACATTTTATAAAAATAATTATTTATTTAAACTTTATTACACTGTAAAATGTTCAATTGATGGACTTAATGCCTAATGGCATTCTCTACCAATCAACCACCTGGTAATGTTTCCGCCTCACCCAATGGTTGACTAGTAGAGAATGCTTGAAAGCATTAAGTCCGCCATTTGTACTTTATTTTGTTTGTGGAATAAAAAATATGTAAATAAATAAAACAATAATGCAGAGAGTTTAATCAGTGGCGGAATATTAATAATAAGTGCTTACACAAATAAATTACACCAATAGAACCTAATCTCAATACCTAATAACCCCCTAATGGGTCGGACAGGGTTTTTTTTACACACTGTATACGTATATCTAAAGAAATTCACTACAACGTTTAAGAATAGAAATGACTCACTTACCATAAATACTTCGGAGCGTACGAGCACAATCAAACAAAGATCCAATCCAATTATTGCGCTAACATTTTTTCATTACAAACTTTGAGGTAAAACTCTAGAGTTATCCTTTGAACTAAAAATACCGTGAATAATTTAAAAGCTCTTATTCGAATGAGTGTAATGTTAACGAGCAAAATTTAAAATGCAATTTAAAGTTTCACAACAAACAACTTGGTTTACATTCCCTTTGGTTCGGAATCTTAGTGTAGTTTTGTGGTCGGTTCTAAGTTCTTCTTTGTAGGAGAGACGGTGAGGTAATTGGGTCTGCATTTAGAGTTTTCGTAAATAAGATTCTGATGAAGCGTTCCCACTTGATTGTTAATAACATTTTGATTTGATTTGATTGAATTAATTTGAACGTAGAGTGTTTACAGACAAGGTCCTGTCAATAAGGAAGTTGGTAACTACTATTCTGGTTGGCATTATACTATTCGTCATTTCTTTTGTGATTTTAATTAGACTCCTCGCTACCATCCATCTTCAACTCTAGCTTTTCGTGGATTCTGAAATCAGTTTTATTCGTAAAAGAAGTTGTATGTATGGGGTACTCGTTAACGTGGTAGTATCGATCGATCGCCCACAAAATGCCAACTCACTTCATATTATTGATGTTATTCTACACAGGTCGTTCCCTCTAACACTCGCTACAACCAAATGTGTGTATTTACTAGCGGTCCCCCGCGACTTCGTCCGCGCGATTTGAGTTTGCTCCCTCGTCTTTCGTTGCAACGTGATGTTTTATAGGTGGCTTAAAGCCTTCCTCAATAAATAAGCTATTCTCACACAAAATATTGTTCAAATCGGTCCAGTAGTTCCTGAGATTAGCGCGTTCAAACAAACAAACTCTTCAGCTTTATAATATTAGTATATGATATTTGTAGTAGAATACATAAAAAGGAAATTATTCGAACGAGTTTCGTGTGAGCGTTAAGTGAAGATAACAGGCAAAAACGACGGTATTATGAGGGATCAATTGAGATAGAACATTATTTTTCAAACCAATTAAATATTTACTTTTCACTTTCCTAAGAGATGAAATCTCAATTTATAAAAAACGTTAAATATTCACCAGTAATCTAAAATCCTCAAATCAATCAAACATTACACAAACAGCAATGAAAGTGAAAACGAAACATCGTAAAGAGGCGGATATTTTTTAATATTCAGGACGTTCTGAGCGCGAATCGCGAGTATCATTTCAATATCAAACGCTTTTAATAATTCCGATGCGGTAAATTATTGACAATGGGGTTTTCTTCAAAGGCGGGTATTTTAAGAGAGCGATTGATTACAAAGCGGTAGATGTATTGAGGCTCTCTGGTGCAGGGCGCTCGTCTCAAGGGCCAATACTCGATTGGCTCTCAGAGGCTTACCTCTTCGCTACGCCGCATCTGCTCCATGTCACTATAGCTATTGGCTCATGTTATCGCAAGCTACACCGGAGTGACGTTTTTCCAAGTGGTAAAGTTATGACGGGGTCATAGCAAGATGTTGGGTAAGTGTCTGAATCATATACCTTGAATCCCAAGCTTGAATCCCATGTCGGCATTTCCACTTTACTTGTGTTAATGTAAATTACACATGATGTTGAGGTTCTGTCTGCTACGGTATGTTTGTTAAGGTGATTCGTTATCATATTACCTATTAGTATCACTACATATCAGTTGTTTTCAAAATATATCTTAACTTTACATTATCATCATTGTTTAGTATCTTATTCTTATAAAATTAGAAAATATTTTTATTTTTTGTCCAAATTAAATAAGTGCTTGTAGATTATTGATAACCAAATGTTAAAATTTTAGTATAATCTGAATCTAGGTAATGATTTGAGTAACCTATTTTGCAAGTAGGTACGCGTACTGGATTGCCGTGCCACTAATCATCAACTTCATTTGTACATTATTTATGCTACGTACCCATACATTCTTTATTAGCCTACGGATAAACAAAAAAATAACTTGTAATGACCATGAAGCGAAGTGAAAATGAATCCTCAGGAAAATATTTACTACTAGCGTTCCCTCGCGACTGCCTCCGCACGTTTTGGGTTTGTTCCCTCCCCTCCCGTCGCAGCGTGATGTTTTGTAGCCTTATGCCTTCCCGATAAATAAGCTATCCAAAACAAAAATAACTTACAAAATCATTCCAGTAGTTCCTGAGATTAGCTCTTCAGCTTTATAATATAAAAATATACAATTTAATAATAATATAATATAGTATAATAGTATTTAGATAAATGACGCCATCGAAAAGGAATTCCATTTACACGTTAGTAGCAATTCGTCAAAATGATTAAGCAGTTGGGACTGATAACTTTCTGGTCCATTCAAAGGTATTAGCCAGCCAGCCATACAGAAATGCACATTTTTATTAATCATACCTACTATTCTTTTGAATAAGTTTAAATGTATTTTTGTTCAAACCATGGTGTTGAAAATTAAAAATGTAAGCACTATCAATAGTAGATTGTTATACTCGTACAAGAGGAGAAAGCGACCCATTTCACGATAGCGCCAATTATTCTAGAGTAGGGTTAAACGTACTATTTTTCCTTTCGACTGTGAGGAATGAAATTAAATACTTGTGTGATTGTAGATGAGATACTGAAATAGTAGAAGCGAGAGATGCATATTAAAGATGCACAGCATGATAGTTTACTAACAGTACCTACAATATATTCAACACACGATTAGAAGAGGTAACGGTGCCTATGAAAACAGAGTACAAAAAACGCAGACGAAATCTTATTAAAATTATGCTTCATGTTATCCTTGTTAAAAATATCGATCAAAATTTGCCCACAGATAATAAATGACAAAATGAAAAAATACAGAACCCAGAAAGAAAAACAAAAAGAGACACTGACAATGTAAAATAAAAAAGTGTCATCATGGCACTATCGGGAGGACCTACGATAAGGCCGTCGACCTTAGCCTGTGTCATAAGGAACGAAAATTACAAAAATAACACTAAGGTGGGCAATAAATTGTTAATTTCGTTTAATTTTACAAATAAGACCAATTGTATATTTAAATCAAAGAACTAAGTAAACACGTTGTTCATAGTATAAGCAAAAATGAATGGAAAGCTTTAAATTCAACAATATGATATGAAGCAAATATATCTTTTCCCTAAGCTTTGATTGACATCATGCCGTGCCAATTAAAAGTAAATAACTTTCCACCCTAGGGGTGGAAAAGCTATTTCCCATCAGGATATCTATATGTGAAAGTTCCTAACAGGAGAAATGAAGAAGATAAAACATGTCATCACAGTTTTTTTTAATTCTTATCTGTTTCTGCTAGTTAATATAATACATAAATGATAATACTTCATAAACCCAAAAGATGAAAGCGTTTATTAAAAAGCTAGCGCTGGTGCTCCAACGAATAGTTTACATGCGCCATAATGAACGCTCAATCTATAATCGCATTTTGCACGTTGGAATTTTCCCTTATCGAGGATCGATATAGAGTTTATTTCTGTGTGATAGTGGTAATTAATAGACCTCCTTTGTATTTAATACACAGATTTATCACTCACATAGGTATCACCGTGCTAGCCTTGGGTTTATCTTGCAGCTAAACTCGGCGGCAACACCACACTATCTGGGGAATTTATCTAATTTTATTCCAACACTCCTCCGAGGAAACTGCGGCTTTTACACTTTTTGTCATTGTTTTTGTATACTAATGTAGATTGTACAAGTTATATCGGTATTTCATGCTCGTATACTCAAAAAGCTAACTTAATTTGTTTTAATCTGCAAATCATAGAATCGTCATTTTTACACTCAATCTCTCTCTACCAACATAGAACAAGACGACAGTTAATCTGTAATTCTTGTGCAGAAATTGAAATACCTTGCTTGGTAAAACAAGAAAAAAAAAATTGTATAACAAAAGCAAACACCCAATCCAACTTATTAAGTTTCAGCATTACCTACAGCAGATAAGATGATCCCCGGAACATCGCGAGGTAACGAAATTGAAATGTTATATACAATGTCGGACTACAAACCTCAAGTAATCCGAGTATTTCAAAAGAAAGGAGCACAAAATGCGAAATGCATTCCTAGACTTACGTGGCCTGGAGACTATGAGCTACTCATCATGCACATAACTGAGATTGTATAACGCACAGAAGTATCACTCTGTTCCATTATAATAATTATAAACTGATGATATGAGACTTTTAATCTCTGAGTAAACTGAGTCAGTTCATAAGAAAAGTTGGTTAGTCCACCTACCCAAATTGGGCTTGCTGATCTAGATTTGAAATTAGATTTTACAATTATTATTTTGTTTTTATAGTTGTTTTGTTTGTGTGTAGTTTTTTTTTAGATTTTACATCTAACGTTAGTAAATTAAACATCTAACACTAGTAAATCGCGGAAATAAAAGTGCGAGGATTTGACACATCCGGATCGTTACCGGCTAAAGCCGATCAAGCTCAAAAGTGACGAACACCCAAGGCGTCAATTGCAGTCTTACATAATTTAAAAAATAAATTATATCTCTACTGAGCTCATGTGTATTATGTGACAAATATCCTTCATGCAATGAGGTGGCCGCAAGACCGGGCATGCACGGGAGCTATTGTTCGCAGACAAAGCACCCCGTCACACTATGAGGGACCAAGAACTTCGAGGAGGAACTTAAAAAACTTAAATGGAAGTATTCTGCTCGCATTTTCCACGGCCAGTCGCTGATAAAATATTTCTGGCGTAGGTAAGTGCCGCCATGACGGCGCACACGCGTGGTCAAGATAGCAAACTCATTGTTCGTAGGAATTCTACTCTAACATAATCTGGCATTTTATGGCACTTGCACTTGTGTTGTGACTCATTGTTTAGTAAAACAAGTTCACATTTTGTTAGTAAGTCGAACTCAAATTCACTCAGACTCAGGTGTATTACATAGGTAAGTATATCTGATAGATAGCCGCGCGTAAATGAAATACTGGTTGATTGGTAAACGCAACATAGGAACGTGTACTTTGAAGTTAATGACCATTTTAGCTGCTTCCATTCGTATTGTAATGCGTCAATACATTTGTTTGTATCGATATTATGTGTGAAAACTCGTTTTAAATAATAAAATTGTCATGTTCCTACATTCTTAAAATGTTATGTTTTGGTAAGATTCCAACGAACCCAACCTCATGTAATGGCATGTCGAGGCGTAGCCTAGGTAATGCTTATAACTCTCGATTCCCACAGGGCGCTGTCTGCGACTAAGCAGATAAATTAATAGTAAATTGCATCGTCGATACATCTATAAAAGTATGTTCCAATAGAATCTACAAAGCGGTTCTAATGTCATTGACCGAATTGAACGAACACGCGAGTGGCTACTGGCTACTAAGCCAGATCACTTACTTGTGGGAAAAAGATGAAGGGGCCCCTCACATATTGATGACTCGAATAATGCAAACGCATGACCCCTATTTGTGACTTTTGGGTCAAATACATACAGACCGTGCCATCCGGGCGTGAGTCACAGCAATGACAATGCACTCAATTTCAGGACATTATACTTCTGCGGTCGTAATTTTGTTTACATGGCTATTTTGAGCTACAGACCGTACATCGTGGACGTCATTTCCTTGTTGTTAACTTACTCTTATTGAAATGAAAACACATATCTGTACCTACTGGCCATATATCATTGTTGAATTCTCTAACAAAAAAATTCTTATTAACAAGACATGTTTTTTTATTTAATTTAATCACCATCAATTTCCCTCGGTAGTTTCGCAAGCATCGTTATAACCTCGCAATTTCAGTCGGAATTCTTCGCGAATAGGCATTTCCATTTAGGCAACGGCGGTTGTTTCTCGAGGATCGATTATCTAATGAGTCAGAGACGACATGAGACTGCACTTGGCGGGCCGCTTACTGTGATGGATGACAAATAGCTTTTACATCCCCCGGCACGGACCGATGGCCTATGATTAAACCGTTCCTCCTTCACCGTTCCTTTTGCTTTCGTTCTCGTACTTGTTCGGAGTCAATTGACTATCGATTTAAGTGCGTCGAGTTTAGGACAATTGGATCGTTGTTTAAGTCGTACCATAAACAGACGATTGGTAATGTATATTAGATGCAGTTGGTGTCGGTAGCAAAGCCACATTGTAAGCATTTTCAGTAACGGAGCACTATCCGAATTTTCAAATGTTTCGTTAAATATTGATTCGTTTAATCTTGTAAATCATGATCGACTTTTGATTCTCCTTCTTCTTAAAGGTGAATTTTCGTTTTACCTTTGAATGTCATTTGTTAATCCTATCCGTGCATTGTTTTGCAATTACCTACGCCGATAGAACGTGATTTTGTACGACGTACTCAGTTTTCATAGTCTGTCGTAGTGTGTTTAAACAGTATTTTGGCTCAGTTACATACGGTAATAGAGTAATCGATACTTCGACAGTTCGAATACTGCGTCACCGCAAACACATGAGTCACATATCCTCTCAAGTGATTTGTTTTCTGTCTACTTGGTGATAAAGTGTCACGTGTGACACGTAATACGCAATGGGGTGGTTTCGGGCTAAAAGTAGTTCAATTTACTTTGTAACATTTTATTGGTGAAATGCGATTTGAAACTGATTATTTGATTGATTGATAAAAAACGTACAAGACAGCAAAAGTAGCTTTATAAAAGTTTTGTGTCTAAGCAATAAATTTTTCCTCATGGATTCCTGAACTCTCAATTGCCACATTACGTCACCACATTTTTATGGCGTCTGAACTTCTTGTTAATGTTTTTGTTTGTCCAAAGTTCCAGCTATTCTAAAATTAATATAATTTTGATCGTTTGATTGCAAATTGCCGTACCCAGGTAGGTTGAACCATGATCCACGCCTCAAAACACTGTGTCATACACCGTTGTTATTCTTATAGCTGTTAATACTTCATTCTTAAGAAAATCCTTTGTTGTTTAGATCGTTTTGTGTTTTAGCTGTTGCTGGATGGGACTCCAATAGGGATGTATGAGTGAGATAGCATTGTCTGGCGCGAGATATCGCAAACGGCGATAAGATATCAAAATTTAAATAATTGGTAAGCTTATTAACATTTTATAAGTTGGGACAAAGTTTTCAAAAGAAAAATCTTTGCAGTAATGAAAAGTGTCCTTTGAAAGCCCCACTACGAGCGAAAAAAAAATCTTAAAGGATTTTATCATAGTTGAATGAATTTTATTATTATAATGGTAAATAAATCTTTTTATGTCATACATATGTTAGACTAACTCTTGTGCAGGATCTTCATTTAACTCTACATAGCTCGTCATTGGCCTGGATTTCAGATTTAAATAATTAGTACAGTTCTGGGGTGCTTCTTTAAGACGATCAAATGCAAAGGGTATTTCCTACTATGTTTATCCAACTGAAGTGTGAAATCCAAAAGGGGGTATTATATTTAACCAAAGATTATTGATGAATTAAGTAACCTTTTTTTTACAAATAATTAAATTTACTGTGATATAATTTAATTAATATAATTTAATTTACTGTTAGTGTTGAAAACATTCTAAACCAAAGATTATTAGTTTATATTTGTGACACTTCTACCCGCTACTTCTAATATCTTGTACCATCACACTTGTGTAGGCAAGTGAGTCTGATTCTTGCGTTGCGAACAATGCACCCGCGCAATGCCACTCGCAAGGACTTTCTTTCCTACGTTTGACACGGATACTGCACAAAGAAAACGTCATTTGCAACACTCCGGCGGTAACAAAACACATAGGTATTGTTAGAACAATATTATATCACAGTGCATTTGTTAAAATTATCTCATTTATATTAATCTATATGTGGTGCAGACACATATTAGTTTAGGTATTGGTAAGGATATGACAATAGGCTGAAGGGAAGCTCCTAAATTTTTATATCTCAATACTTACCTGTCTATCCCCAGACTAAAGACATTTTTTCTTTAAAGATTTTAAGATACCTAGTCTGTTTACTGATATTTACATAATACTTAGCCATGTCTGGCATTTAAGTCAACTTGCCTATCACTTATATTTTCTGTACCTAAGATTTGTATCGGAGACAACTGAATGTCATAAAAATAAAGAAAAAAAAAGTTTTTATTCTTCTAAAGAGTACATTTTATCTCCTTATTTTCGTAGAGGTTAACATAATAGAATCGCACGTCAAATACCGTGAAGTATTTTCCACACAATAAATGTATTATGTACACACAGAAACGCTATTTGCTCTTTAGACGACGTGCCCATGTAATCACATTAAGTGACGTGGAATTTGAGGAATTCAGTTGCCTCCGCAAACTCCTACCAGCAAGGAATTCAATAAAAGGGTCGCGGGCTTCTATCCGGTAAAGTGAGAATTATACGTTCCCAGGAATAAAGAAAAAAACTATCCTCTGTAAAGTAGGGTTCCCTCTGTAACTTTTCGCAGGGAATTACTTACGACCGACAAGGGGAAAACAAACTACAAAAACAATATAACGTGTTGCGTTGATACCATACCCTTTTCTGTTCGGGATCAATGTAGATCACTCCCTTATACAACTCTGTGATTTGCAAGTTAAAAACAATTGCCAGCTCTGAATGGAGGCGGATAGATATTGTGGTGCCGGCGGGATGAAAAGTGAACCTATCTTTTTCATATGCATAGATATTTTCCATTGGAATAGTACAATAGTGATGCTACCTACGTGCAAACACTTGTGTAGTCTAGACGCTTACAAATATGAAGATAGAAAAATGTACTCTAGCCAGGTGGAGTGGTTTTCAAACTGAAAAGCGTCTCTCACCTATTTGCTGGTGAGATAAAGATACTTCTGTCTGGTTAACCTATAAAAACTTTCGTTAGCTGTGTGTATTTTTGGTAAAAACTTTTACTGGGCGAGAACAGTTTAAAAATCTACGTTTAAAGTTTGAATTTCAAACGATCACCGCAAAACGTTTTAAAACGTTATTAAACTGGGAATCGCTCGACAAACACGGGGCGGGAGAGAGAAAAATCTCACAAAAACTCGACGCAAACTCGAATTAAATAGTCGTATCTCTCTGGTGACAGTGGGGATCCATCAGCGAGCGATTGCCGCAAGCCCTCCCCGCGCCCCGCACACCGCGAAAAATAAACCGTAATTTGATAGGGCACTCTCGCGTGACATCGATAGGAAAAAGTTTGAATCAATGCATCAATTTATTATCATTTTTTTAAATAACAGTTACTGATTAAGCGAATATTTTTGAACAATAGGATCTTGACCCCTTACGCACTACACTTTTAGCATCGATGCAGTCGCGCGTTTTCAAAACGCGCTTCAGCATCGCGACTCACTCAATGAACACATTTCATTTAGCATCGATGCAGTTGCGCGTTAGCATCTATGCAGAAGCGCGACTGCATCAATGCTGACGCGCGTTAGTATCGGTGCAGTCGCCAAAATTCAGTACCTAATTTGTCAGTTTCCAGGTTCTGCATCGCGACTGGTTTGAATGCTAACGCGCGTTAAATAAAAGTCGCAGTGTGAAAAGTGTCTAAAGGGTCTTATATGATAGTAGAGAATGCGGTAAGATAATTCTGGTGTTTGCTGAAAAAAAAGTAAGCAACACTTACAATATTTATAAGAAAATACAAAAGACATCTCGTTTCAATGAGTGATTGAAAACAAAAATGACGCATGTAGCGAAACACATGCTACGATAACAAAATAACTAGCAGATAAGTAAACAAGTACTCATCATCTGAAAAATCCACCGATTACACAAAAAGAGGGGCGCAATTGTTGTTTTTAAATTCGTTTCCAGCACAAAGTTGAACTATAAATATTTCGCTAAAGCCCCGACAGTCAATTCAAAATAAATTCCTGTAAATGGAAACAAAGCTACGTCTCTGGTAAGTTATTATTCAGCAGAAGGCAGCCTACTTACACAATCAACTCTTTGCTATGAGTACGGAGCGTAGCATGACACTTCTCATTATGAAGTTGGAAATGAGACCGCTGCGGGCTTATTTTTATTTTGTCCCCTTTAACCAAGAAATGCCAGCCTTCTACGTTTGTAGATAATAAGACGTACCTCGCTACGGCTCAGGGCTTGATGAATAATGTGACAAGAAATAAATCTGCCTTGCTTTCAAATAGATATCTGAAAGTAAATAGAATACTCCTGCCTCGTTTTAGAGGAAATCTTCATCACTGACGCTTCTACATGTTGAAGTTTCTTCGTAAATATAGAAAGTCTTTTTAATAATTTTTGAATAAAATATAATCAAAAATCAAAAATGTAATATAATAATACGAAGAAATACCCTCCAATTACATCCTCACATAATTTCCTAAAAGATGTCACAGATTTTAAAGCTAAAATCTCTAAACTTTTCCTGAAATGGAGTGTCGACAAACATTTCCATTACTCAAGGTCTCCCTATATCATTGCTCACATTAGGTCTAGAAATGGCAACATGGCTATAAATAGATAAATTGCAAACGCGTAGGACGCTCTGGCGCGTAGGCGGTGCTTCATTCAAACAGGCCTTATTTACAGGCTTACAGCGTTATAATAATACCCACAGCCTTAATAAATTGTAAAGGTCAGAATGGTAATTATAATTGCCGTGATTATTATGACCTATGTTTATTGTGAAAGTAAATTGTGAGTTGAGGAACGGAAGAGGGTGTAAAATAGTTTTTAAGTCTTGAGTGCTTTTTCTCTCATTTAAATACTACTTATACCTTCACATTAAATAGCAAGATAGACTTATTATGTAAAATTTATCAAATCACTTATCAAAAAAGTAATACCTAAGAATAAACATACATAGTTAGTACCTACTTACTAATGGATTTATGAAGGGACCACACAAAGCTAGTGGTAAATGTATATTTTATGTCAATACGTATTTAGCAAACATTACCAAGGGTTTCTACCGTCTAATGAATACAATAATAAAAATACTAAACATAAACATATTTGTGGCGTATAAAGAAGAAGATTACGAAGGGAAAAATCGGCAGGAGCGACAAACAAGCCCTCTTTCGTACAATAAAATAGTGAAATCTTCAGCGATTCAAAATAATTATAAAGAAAAAATCATGGATTGAACTTTTGTAATGAAAAACTGAAATTCATGATTTCCGATTTTATGACCAGATAGACCGACCATACATACCCACGTGATGACGACTAATCATGACGAGGTTAGCTTCAGTCTAGTTACTACTACACGATGATCATATCATGTTAGCTGTATTGATTGCCTGTTGAATAATTGATGAACTAATTAAAGTCAACAACAACGATGACATTCAGTGGAAGATATTTTGATTTTGAAGATTTTCGTGTCCCGTACTTTAAAATGATAGGTAAACTAAGTTTTTTAACGAATACTCAGAATTTAAAACGTTGTACACGATATATAGGTATATTTACATTTCTTGATTATGTTAGCTTCTTCCCTTTTGTAAATACTCTGGTATGGTTAAGTAATTTCTGTGACGAGAGACGAACCGATATGAAAATATAGCACGGGTATACCAAGAAGGGCTTCATGTGTTATAAAATTATGTACTTTCAATATTAATATTTGCATGCCTGCATACGCAGGCTGAATACACGGACTAATTTTCTTTTAAGATCTGCATTTTATATCTGCATATGTTGTATTCTGGCAAATAAACACTTTCATTTCATTTCAGAAAAATACCTTGGTTCAATCAAACCCATATCGCACAGAGTACTCGGAAACGAATTCAGCTCGAACTGGATAAGTTCCGTGTCATCCCAGAAAGCAATAACGCAGTGGAAGCGCATAAGCGGAGCTATGAAGTGTTTCCACGTGTAAGGAAGATCGATGCAACTGTATTGAAGAGAAAAATAAAGTTGCAGAGAAAAGGGAACGAGTATTTACTGAACTAAGCGGAGATAAGTTGGTACTCACGATATTTAAAATGCTTTGATCACCTAGATAGATCAAGTAAAAGCTAACTAATATGTTTATATTATTATAAGTTAGCTTTTACTTGATCTTGATTGATGTAATTAGTAAGTAAAATAAATATAGCTATTAAATAAACTCAAATAAAACAGTATTTTTTTTAAAATCATATAAAACAAAGCAAAGAGTATTTTGTAACTGTTCATTACACGAAAAAAGATGCAGATGTCAAATTATCTTAACATTACGAATATTTATGATTTGTTTACTGATTGTTGTGTTGTCGCTTTGTAGTATTGTCGCTTAGTAGTTTAAATTTTATTTAGGTTTTTAAGTCTTACTAACAATAATTATAAGTTTATTGTGACTAACAACTATCTCTATGGATATGTTAATTGGTCTAATATAAAAGATTTATTATTACTATTACTTATTATATTCACTTATTTCTTTTAACGAAACCTCTTTATGAGTTTTGTAAAAGCTCTGAAGTAAAAGTGAAAATGTAGGTGATTAATAACTCTAACTAAATGCAAAAATAAAGCTCAGTCCAAAAGCGGAGTCTGGATAGAGAGATTGGGTTCACGTTGCATTCTTTTGTGCAATCGCGGCGCGCAGGCAAACCGCTGCTACGGGTTCTGTGAACACTGAACAATACTGTCATATTTTCATTAGGACAGCAATCGTGGTGTTGTTACTACACGTATACTAAGGTAGTCTTGTGTTAAAAAATAGTGTGGAGTTAATTGCCTATCTACATAGCTAGCGCTATCAAAGTCAGAAGCTCAAGAAATGTTTTTTTTTTACATTTTACCGTGACACGTTCAATTTTCTTCGAAAAATCTTTACCGATCGAATTTCGACGAAAAAAAAGATGTTGATTTTTCAGGGTCACGATTTCTATGTATTGCGATTTCCTGTGTGCTGTAGTTTTTTTTACGTATGTCTATATTACGTTTTTGGTTAAAACGATTAAACTCGCATTCGAATCACCACACGAAAAAATTTGACTTGATTGATTAGAGAATTACTACCCAGATTTTTTGCTGCATCAAATATCATTAAAACTTACCTATATCTTTAATAAATGGTTATATTTAAGCTTAATTAAAAATTCTTCATAATCAATAAATACACTTAACACCAATTTTGTTTTTCGAGCGCCACCTGGTTGTTCGACAAAAAAATTATGTCGAGACTTTTTATGTAGGTTTAGACCATAAAATTATTAGGGGATAGTACTTCTATGGTTTGGACACGCTTGATTCGAACATTGGGCAAACTAATTTTGATATACAGGGTTGGTGGTTGGGTATAGGTTGTTTTGGTCAGCGACGAGCGACTCAGAGGTGTACAAACGATACTGTTGCCAAAAAAAAAATATTGGAAAAGAACTCAAAAAAACAATTTATTATTGCGGACTAGCGAGCGAATGAAAACTACCAATACCAGGTCGCCTCTTCGTAGCTTACTAGCTACAGCGTAGTATTTCATATATATCACGCGAAGCTCGCGTGTGTCTTCGAAATACTAAACTCGCGTGTATATACGGTGCGAGTTTTCCCATGTGTGATTTGATTTTTTTTTTAATGTTGTGAAGGGGTTTTCCTGTATCAAACTTGCATATAATTGAAAGAAAATATGCATATAATTCAATTATTTTTTTTGAATAAGCATAACTTATATAGTCATCCCTGAGCTGGATGGCACTGACCAAAACAACACCATGTATAATATAAATATTTTATATGCTATGTACCATGCATATCCCATTAGTACCTTTAGGATTACAAAAGGTTAAACCTTATTTTGTTAGAAACAGGTAAGTGGGACCTATTTTTAACAAAACGACTTGAGAGACAATAGCATTTAACATATAACTAAAAATAATGTGCATGAGTGCTATTTCTTAAAATATTGTATTTTACCTAAAATCTGTGGCGCAGTTTCGAAACTGAACTGGCACGACTCACCCAGTGGCTAAATTTAGGTGCTGGTTAATGTCCGTTAATGTTCCCTCTCATTATGTGAGATTATTAGTCATTTACACCAATAGAGAAATTGTCGCGTCGTTTACCCAACGATCCATGACCCTGTTGTCTGTTGCACACTTTGTATTTTCAAGATCAGCTTTGGCATGTAAACAATGTACAAAATTTAAAATATCATTATTAAAGTTCCTCTTTTATTTTTTATTAATAACAAACAAGAAAAAAAAACTAAGACATGCAACATAAAAAAAATAACCTATTCAAAAACAAAACCATTTTCTTGCGGCAAGGAGGCTGTGATGCTGGCTGCGTTGCCGCGTTGGATAGCCTATGCTGATTATTTGAGCTAGGAACCAGCTTTATTATTGGCTGTTAAAGAATTTAATTTTGGCGCAAGTTCCTCTTGTTGCTACTTATACAAACTCGCCTCGATAGTATATTTCGTTGTCTGTTATTAACTTACATAGTATCATTGAACTAGCGTATGGAAGTGACACCTCGAACAAACCTCGCGGCACATGAATTGACGCCACTTGTCATCAACTCATACAAGCAGTTTCAAACTCAAAATTCGAAATTCAAGTATTAAGGAATACGTCACAATCTTGTCGTCTTTTTTAAAGTTCCGTAGACGATTGACAAAACACGGAACCCTTCTAGTTTCGTCAAGTCTGTCTGTCCGTTTGACATAGCCACTTTATTCTAAAAATATTAGTATTACACAGTTGAAACTGAGTAGGCAGATGTATCTTGTTAATCGCTTTACGATTATCATACAAAAAATAATTAAACGTAATGATATTTAAGGGAATTAAAACCTAAAAAAAAATTTTTGTCTAACATATGCGTATACACATACACACATCAAAAGTGTCTAGGGATTAAGCATTTTAATGCGGATTTCTTGAGATTGAGATGTGGCTTTGTAATAAATTTATAATTTTATAAATTTATATGGATCCTTTTTGGTGCATTTCATAATTTGAAACAGGAACTGTCAATCAAATTCGAGTAAAAGATGAAAATCCACCAGAGATAGATACTGAAAAAAATAATATGTCTTTAAGGTATTTATTTGTCCGGGTGCATGAAAAGTAATAAGAATGTTATAATTTGAACTTTCGATAAGCATACTTTAAAAAATGTACTTATGCACCTAACCTAACCTAAGTAAACAGCAGAACCGTGTAGGTGCGTGTAGGTTGGAACGAGTTCTTGCATGAGGCTTGGCTGATTAGACACTCACAACGAAACAAGTTTATTTCGGTTACAAAAAAAGCTAACCCAACTACCTATTGTTTCAGAAAGTTTCTAACACAACTTCGAAAACATCATCATCCTCTTTCCCTTTTCCCAATTTATCTAGGGTCAGCGCAGCATGTTTTTATCTTCCACGCTATTTTATCATTCGTCACTGAATCATCCACTCCTTTCACTCACACTTATATCTTGCTTCACACAGTCCATCCATCTCTTTCTCGGTCGACCTCTTCCCTTAAAGTCATCCACATTCATACTCATCATTCTTTTATCCATGTGAATGAATATCAAAACCAAAATTTACTTCTAGTATATTGTTTTAAACTTTCCTGATAGACATTAGAATAGTTAGATACGGGATTACTGACATGTACTATGTGTATATTTATATTAATGTGTATACAGGGTGACTTTTTTATCAGTACCGAAATTTTGTGTAAAGTCTCCACTGATGAATATGAACAACTTCTACTGTGAAGTGAAATAAATACATATTCTTTTACTTTTGACATTCCCACACATTGTCATCTAGTCCCAAAGTAAGCTACTCAAAGCTTGTGTTATGGGTGCCAGACAACGGATATAATACTTAAATACTTTTTATTGGTAAATACAAACATGATATACATAGAAAACACCCAGACCAGTACAAACAGACATGTTCATGCACACAAATGTTTGTATTGTGCGGGGATCGAGCCCGCAACCCGCTGCGTAGTAGGCGATTTCTCGAGCACTACACCAGACGGGACGTCAATCGAGAAAATCGAAAATCAAATCGGAAAAAAAAAACAGCTGTTCCATACAATTTGACCGTGCGAACTGAACCGTGAACTTTTGTATGGAACAGCTGTTTTTTTTCCCGATTTCACTATTGTCCCCATAGTGAAAGTTATTCATATTAGTCAGTGGAGTCTGTACCCAAAATTTCGGTACGGATTACAATTTCACCCTGTATAAAATCTATACTAATATTATAAATCTGAAGAGTTTGTTTGTTTGTTTGTTTGTTTGTTTGTTTGTTTGAACGCGCTAATCTCAAAAACTACTGGCCCGATTTGAAAAATTATTTTTACGTTGGATAGTCCATTTATCGAGGAAGGCTTTAGGCTGTATAACATAAAGATACGACTCATAAGACCACAGCAGAAATGAAAAATGTTGCGAAAACGGGAGTAAGATATTCCTTTTGAGAGCTTCCGCTGCATACGCTGCGGAAACCGCTTAAGTTACACAAAAATTATGTATGACAGGATTGTTCAGCATTAAAAGTTCCATAATAAAGTCCGCGACAGCATATGTCTATCTTTTATGGTTGACTTACTACAACCTTTTTTATATGAACAAATTTGTAAAAAAAATAATGCATTATTTTTAGAGGTGTATTATACACACAGGTATTTATTCTTATCAAAATAAATACATTCATCATCACGAGCATTTCATTTAGAACCAAGTTGCCCTTTATATCATTTGATTTCAATAAATATCTTAGGAGCTATCACAGTTTTAATATAATCTCCGCACCAAAATAATGTTCGCAGCTTAAGTACAACGTGCGCTTGCGCTAATATATTATAAAGCTGAAGAGTTTGTTTCTTTGAACGCGCTTATCTCAGGAACTGCTGGACCGATTTGAAAAAATATTTCTGTGTTGGATAGCTTATTTATCGAGAAAGGCTTTAGGATATAAAACATCACGCTGCGACGGGAGGGGCGGGAGCAAACTCAAAACGCGCGGACGAAGTCGCGGGGGACCGCTAGTCCACGTATAATCTTAAACAAATAGATCTTCATTTACTCCAAAACTGAGTTATAGGCGTTATCAGTTTTCAATAGCATAACATGCATAACATTGGGCATTCTGATCTATTCATTGATAAGATCTGAAATCGGTACAACTATCTATATTAATATTATAACGCTGAAGCGTTTGTTTGTTCGAGCGCGCTAATATCAGGAATTACTGGACCAACTTTTTTTTTGTGTTGGATAGCTTACTTATCGAGAAGACTTTTGTCTATAAAACATAACGCTGCGATGGGAGGGGAGTGTATAAACTCAAAAAGCGCAGGCGAAGTCGCGGGGACCGCTACTGAGTAAATATTTATACATAACACACCAAAATGTCATACTGTTTTGCATAGTTGGAATTCCGTTCATGTCTGGGCTGCTGACCCATGTTATGAATTCTTGACCTCTACCGGCCGATCAAACACCTACCTACATGGTTAAAAATATTTTTAACACTCACTGTGTCATATCTTATATTCATAAAGATGAAATAAGAAACCAAAAACTTGCACACGGGCGGGACTTGAACCAGCAACCTTTTGGCTGACCGGGCCAAACGCTCTTACCAATTGAGCTACCGTGCCGTCAGTCCGACCCTGCGAAATTTGTGGTCTCTTATGGATACATCATCATATAAATATAGCTATTTGTTTAAAATAAGATTGAAATTTTGTTTCTGCTGTATACATGTTGTACTGAATTTTTATTTTCATGTATTTTCTTAAAACGCGACACTCCCTTTGTTGAGCGGGGTCTCCTGCCACAGGTACCACGCGTACTTACAGGTAGGCTTCAGCCTTAGCACTGAAATTGTTTTGTAGAAAATGAAATAAACGTTTTTTATTTTTTATTTATTTATTATTATCATTGCGTGACGTTTAGCGCCATCTAGCCGTCTGTTCATGAAACAGAAAGCCCAAGCAGTTATTCTTTACAGAATAAATTCAACTTTGAAATTGACGACGCTTTGCTATCTAATGGTTTAGAATGTTTTTAACACTCACAGTGTCATATTTTATATTCTTATAGATGAATATAAGATATCACACACAGTGAGTATGTGGTTTAATGCATTACAGAACGAAGTAAATATGTGGGGCAGACTAGGATCGGAAATCATCCTGTAACACTTTTCCAATAGCCTTGTCAGTGTTCGAAGTGGTGAGAGCCTGATGTCCTGTTATACAGGTATTCGATATCTAGGATACCTATGCATCAGACTCGCAATTACATTGCTTAAATATATACATATAATAGGTATAGCTGTTTTGTTAGTACTTCATATGTATGTTACGTATGTGATAATAAATATAGAATTTTTTAATGAATTCATTGCCAATATTAATTTCATCTTATGTCTGGTCCAAATAGATGTGCCGAAATTCTCTCAAGTATAGTGGCAAAGTTTAAAAATAAAGTTTTTCGCAACTTACGAAGAAATGTGAATACTGCACGAACATCCACTGATCAAAAGGCAAGTATGGAGCATAATAAATTTAGATTCACCGTTAAAATTACAATGCAAGTAGTTAAAAATCCTCAAATATTTCACTCGATGCGCCGGACTAAATAAAAAGCGTCGGAAGCATTTCCTAAAAAAGGGCAAAATATTTCGCGCTTGTTTACCCGCCGTATTCAAAACATTGGTGAATATTTTCTGTGCATTGTTTTCCGTTTTTACTGTATCTGTTTCATACAGAAATCGGATAAATATAAATAAAGTTAGCACCTGAAAGTGATCAAAATGATCTAAGTCCTACTAATATCATCATCACCATTATCAGCCAAAGGACGTCCACTGCTGAACATAGGCCTCCCCCATGGTTTTCCACAGCAACCGATCACAAGTGGTCTGCATTCAGTGTGATCCCGCGATCTTAACAAGGTCGTCCATCTTGTCGGTGGACGTCCCATGCTGCGCTTTTGGTCGATAGGTCTCCAATCTAGAACTTTTCTGTCCCATCGGCCATCAGTTTTTTGCGCTATGTGCCCGCCCTGCCCACTGCCACTTGAGCTTACTGATTCGTAGATATATGTCCGTTACCTTAGTACTTCTACATATCTCCTCATTTCTGATTCGATCTCGTAGAGAAACACCGAGCATAGCCGGCTCCATCGCTTGTTGTGTAATTTTGAGCTTATTTATGAGGCCCATAGTTAGAGCCCACGTTCGGATCCGAATGTCATCGCTGGTAACACACACTGATTAAAGACTTTCGTCTTCAGACACTGAAGTATTTGAAACGAGAAGACGCTCTTGAGCAGTTTCCCGAACGCTGCCCAGCCGAGTTGGATTCGTCGATTGACCTCTTTCTCAAAGTTGAACCTATCTAATTGGATCACTTGTACAAGGTAGACGTACTCGTCGACAATTTCGAGAGTTGAGTTCCCAACAGATACTGGAGTGGCTACAACACGGGAATTTGACATAATTTTCATCATTTACATGTTCATTTTAAGACCCACTTGTTGGGATACTCGGTCAAGGTCTTCGATCATAGTGCCAAGATCTTCCAGCGTCTTTGCCACAACGATTATATCATCGGTAAAGGGGAGGTGTGTTATGTATTCGCCATTGACGCAGGTGCCGAATCCTTCCCATTCCAGGAGCTTGAAGGCGTCTTCAAATGCCGCTGTAAACAGTTTCGGAGATATAACGTCTCCCTGTCTTACACCTCTTCGCAATGGAATCACCCTTGTATTCTGTTCCTGTAGTCGGACCGACATGGTGGCGTTGTTATATAGACACTTTAATACCTCTTTATACCTATAGTCGATGTGACACCGCTGAATACACCGAAGCAACGCCCAAGTTTAGATCGAATCAAAGGCCTTCTCATAGTCCACAAACGCTAAACCTAGACATTGTTTATAATTTGCCTTAGCGTATGGATGTGGTCTATGGTACTGTAACCTTTTCGGAATCCGGCTTGTTCGGAGGGCTGAAAGTCATCAAACCTGCGAGCGAGACGATTCGTGATGACCCTTGAGAACAGCTTGTAGACATGGCTCAGGAGTGAGATGGGTCTATAGTTCTTCAACAAGGTTTTGTCTCCTTTTCTGAAGAACAACCCCACCACATTCCTGTTCTATGCCTCACGCGTGATGCCCTCTAGCAGCACGGAATTAAAAAGTCTCTGAAGGACTTTGAGTAACGGTGTCTCACCCACTTTCAGAAGATCTGCTGTGATTCCGTCTTCGCCAGGCGCCTTGTTGTTTTGAAACTGTTTCAGGGCCATCGTAATCTCGTAGTAGGCTGATGTCCGGAAAGTTTTCGATGTAGTTTTGGGTGAGGATAGCTCTTGGGTCTCTGACCGAGCTATTAACGGGTTTGGCAACTGAGGTGTACAACTGTCCATAGAACTTCTCGATCTCCCTCAAAACCTCTGCTTTCGTCGACGCTACACTGCCGTCCTCCGTCTTAAGCTCAACAGGCTTCGAACAATAGACATGTCCCTTGCAAACACTTTGGAGCCTTGATTCCACTCTATCGTATCTTTAACACTGTTCGTGTTAAAGGAACGAATGTCATGTCGCAAGGACTACCATAATCGTCTACTAAGCTGCCTGTAGGTTTTCAGCATTAACGGAGGTCTGCAGTGCTAATATCATACAATAACATAAATACAATATCCTACACACAAAAACTACTGAATGGATTTTGATGAAACTCGACAATAAATAGACCATACATTTGAATAGCACGTAGAAAGGCTATAAATTATAAGGTTTTAAAGATCAAATGTGGTGAACTAGCTCAAGTGGTTCTTTAAATAATATAATTGCGAACGATTGCGTCACTGTTTATTATAATACTAGCAGCCCCCCGCGGTTTCAACCGCGTCACGTGAGGTGTTTAACGGCAGTTAAAACCTTCACCCCGTTTAGATTTGTTCATCTCCTTTTAAATTGAAAGACAATTTTTATAAATTACTTGTAATTTTTTCATGTTTTAAAAAGTATGTTGTTTGAGTGAAAATGACACATAAGTAGGTAGGTACAAACATATTTTCGATTTCATTATTGTTGTAAATGCTTGTGTAAAAATACCATAGAAAATAATGTATAACTGTAAATCAGTTTTTATTACCATAATAAAGGTTATAGTGACCAAACCTTAAGATATAAGACCTACGCTGTCGCGGAATTTTCTGTAGAACTATTGAAGACAAACATTCATGCCATACATCATATTGATGTAACTTCTATAGTTTTTGCAAGTCCACCTTAATACATCGTGGTTTTATCCGAAGCTCAAATGAAATGTGGAAAATTCCAGCTTTATTTTTATATGCCCCAGCATCCGTTTGCGGTTGGTTTGAAGTTAATTGATTTGTTTTATTTGCGATTGCGGTCTCTTATTTTGCGATTTGTATAAATTTTAACTTTTTTTACATCATTTTTAGGATATTTAGATTCAGTAATAAATAAAAGTAGGATCCAGTACAATATATGTATGTAACAACCGATGTATAATAAACGAAATAAATCTTGCATAAAATTTAAATTCAAGTAGCATAGCGCCTTAAAGTTGTACGTGTGCACATACCTTACAGCTTTCATAATATTTCACTATAGCGACCCGGCTATTCTTTTCATCGCGCTGGCATTTTACCAAGCGACTTTTTATTCAAGTACAAAGCTGTAGCGGGCGCAATCAATGTTCGCAGGAAGATCGGAGCCTAAGCACTTTTTCCCTTTTATTTTCAGACCACTATTATAACAACAGAGATTTCATTTGTGATATTAAAATAGCATTGTTTTTTACCTCTACACGTACTTTTAGCGCGGTTCATGAATTTTACGAACCCTTGTCAAGAATCTTGATTAAGGGTCGACAAGCCGTGAAATACCGAGTTGACGCTTCTTCAATTAAATGTGGCCTGTCAACTTCTGTGACATGCTAAATAAGATTCGAACTCAAAATATTTTCATTAGGATATAAGTCTGATAACATAATTACTTCGTTATCTATAATTCATATTTGTTTAAGTTAGAGCCGCATATTAGAAAACTCATAAAACGGATAATTAAGTTTGTCAAAGTTACCTACATAATTTCAACCCAATGAATAAATAAATATATATCCTTTAGACATTCCCACACATCGCCATCTAGTCCCAAAGTAAGGTACTCAAAGCTTGTGTTATAGGTGCCAGACAACGGATATAATACTTAAATACTTTTTGTTTGTAAATACATACATGATATACATAGAAAACATTAGACCAATACAAACAGACATGTCCATGCACACAAATGTTTGTATTGTGCGGGGATCGAACCCGCAACCCGCCGCGTAGTAGGCGATTTCTCGACCACTACACCAGACGGGTCGTCAAAATTATGATATACGGAAAACATTATGATAAGACCACATTTTGTAACTATTACTAACTATTATTTTATTAAGATTTATTTTTATTTCAATTCAGTGAGGTAGTGAACATTCAAACAGCAGGCTCCGTCACAAATAATAACCTACAGTCTCGTAAATGTTAACGACAGATTTGGCAAAGAAATAAAATAATAGAAAGAGGAAAACTGCAGACCTGACGTAACACAGCCCCGGGAACGTATTCATGAATAATAATAATTTGATCACAAATTCAGATAATTCATTCCTTTCTTTCCCCAAGCACAAAAGATGCTGGCTGACAGAGGAAAAATAAAATGATATAACTAGGCGTAGTGCCTAATTTATGTTTTCAATGAATACCCTGGCACACTTAGGCACCTTTATGTAAGATAATAAAAACCTCGCTTGAGAAAAAAATTGTAAATTACTTATGTAAGCTCTTTGTTATCAAAGGTAACGGACATAGCCCTGAGAATCAGTAAGCTTAAGTGGCAATGGGCGGGCTGTTGGCACATAAAAGTTCTAGATTGGTAACTCTTTGACCAAAGACGCGGCTTAAGGCGTCCACCGAAAAGATGGACAGACGACCTTGTTAAGATTGCAGAATCAAACTAGAAGCAGACAGTTGTGATCGGTCGCTGTGGAAAACTGTGGGAGAGGCCTATGTGCATCAGTGGACGTCCTTTGGCTGATAATGATGATGCTGTTATCAAAGTAGGTAGTCATTCATGTAGATATTTACCTATTCCAAACATGACTCTCTTAATGTTTCTAATAAGTTTCCCCTATCTTATTTTCATAACAGTCAAAACACGTGAAACTTTACGAAAATGCTACTAACCCCTTCAGTATTTACAATTGTGGAGCTCGAAGTTCAAGTTCAAGAGTCCTTACACAACTGTTTGAGGAAAATCGCGTCATTCAACCAATTTTACGAAATGTGATTCATTCGGATAACATTTTAAGCGGGTATTTCGCCGATGTAATAATAGAACCCCTGATTTATTTGTTTGTTGGTACTCGTATATTAAAAAGACTTGTAAAAATTAATCTGTTTAGGTCAATGTGTGCTAGCTATCGAAAACAGATTACATTATCTGACGACGTTCATACCACCAAGCAATCTTAGAATAACCGTGGGTTTTCACGTGACACATCTATGGGGAAAACCCTATTTTAACATAAATACAATTGCAGCCGTTTTCTAAAAGCCTAACTGCTGATTTAACGAACATTGTTTAAATTATCTCGCATTTGCAGGAACAATGCGGTTAACATGGCTCCGTTGTTCCGGCGTGTCCCTGTTATTGTCATCGGTTGCTGCAATTTACACATTTACATTATGGTTAATTCGATTTAATCCGTGGATTAATCGTACGTGATTCTCCCCGACCGCAGTGTCGCGCGCAGCCACCATTAACAAGCAAGGGATAAGTATGTTGGTATTGTTGTACGTGGACCCGCTGAGTGTACGTGAAATATCCAAAACCGATCTAAAATAATGTATCATTGTAATGTCACATACAACTTATATGAAAACAATTTGTTTACTTGATGACTTGTGATTGGAGTTTTGACTTCGCATGGCCCTTAGTTACTTAAAAATCATTTAACTTTGTACCAACTGATGAAAGCAAGCAAATCCCTTAATAAGATTCGAGATGATTTCAATCACACACAACTAATCATCTAAATCACACAGCGCCTTATCTTTCGACTGTGATTCAATTTTCCTAGCTAAAGAAATAATACTCGTACTGAAAGTAATTATTTCGTAATACAAAAATAATATGCTAACTTAAAATGTTAAATGAGCTTCAGTCACATGGGCAGGGCATACGTGAATATCTGATGGCCGTTGGGGCAGAAAAGTTCTAGATTGGAGACCCTTCGAACAAAGACACGGCGTGGGACGTCCACCGAAAAGATGGACTGACGACTTTGTAAAGATCGCAGGATTTCATTGGATGCTGACCGCTTGTGAGCGGTCGCAGCGGAGGCTTAGGCGCGTAGGCGGGGGAGGCCTATTTACCAGCAGTGGACGTCCTTTAGCTTCTAATGATGATGATGAAAAATATTAACACATCAAACTAGCCTATTGAATTCTTTAGCATACTAGAAACATGCAAGGTGTTCCTAATTGTAAAACTAGAAACTTGCCATTTGCAAAAGAAAATATCTGCATATTCAGCAAAACAAAATTCACTTATTTTGTTTACTTCTCGAGTACGATGTGATAGTGTTGCAGATTTATGTCTTCTATATTTAGCAGTAAGGACATCGGTCCTTATGTCCCGGGAGAAATGCAAAGACCGTCTTTGTAAGCATCAGTTTCGATCTAGATGCTTTGTTGTTTATTTTGTATGCTTCACTCTGCCTATTTATAGGAACAATGTTATTATTTACCATTTACAGGTTATGTTTTTTATGGCATTATTAATCATCAAACGTCGGCAGCGTTATTTTATCTTTATAGTAATTCATTATCTTATCACTTTTTATTATTAAAATATATAGCTTGGCTATAGTACTTATGTAATGTTATTGTAATAAAATGAGTGGTGTTTTGGTACGCAAAGCTTATCGCAAAAGCTTGAAATACCTACAAAATATTAAATAAAAATACTCATCTGTTTGTCATGTCTCAAGAGTATTATACTTATACCATAAAATCGAGGCGAAAATGGTGACCATAATAATTTTAAGTGGTATGGAAGAGATCAAAAAGTGACAAAAATTACTAACACCCAGAGTTTTTCAATTACAAATCATGCACTTTAAAACTTTAACACAAATTGAAAACATACGCGATATTTGAATACGAATAAAAACAAACGTCCCGAGAGTGAAAGAAACAATTATACTGAATATAAGATACAATAGAGTATTTACGGCGATCTCGTTAGTTAAACATCGCCGTAGGCAGCTCCCGCCCGGCCGTAGAGTAAACAAGAGCAGTGCACCAGCCATAGACAATGACAGATATGCGTCTAAGTAAATGACGCAAATCACTACGAAACATATGCGCGATAATTTTCTAACCTGTCACAAGGGGCATTAAAATACATAAATTTAAATTTCCGTTCACCCAACCAAACCAACTCGAATGAAGATTTTATTAACCAACTCGAATTATGATTTTAATAAAATAAAATTGATTGAGTCAATTTATAGATTGGCAAATGGTAAGTACAGCAGAGGCTAAATAAAACGACATCGAAGGTATAAAGAGACCTTATGTTGATGCATTGTCTAATTAGAGACATGTCTATATACCGACTCAACCCGACAGATGTTATGACTGTGCCTGCTCTTGACTTGTAAATGAAGCTAAAAAAGGGTTGTTGGAATATTTTTATGCATTAATATAATTTTACAAGTATTAAAATGCTCGAAAGGATGTTGCATGTACGATGAAAGAT
Source organism: Pyrausta purpuralis (assembly GCA_963924145.1). Lineage (NCBI taxonomy): Eukaryota > Metazoa > Arthropoda > Insecta > Lepidoptera > Crambidae > Pyrausta > Pyrausta purpuralis. The sequence goes on along the minus strand of OZ001651.1, from coordinate 14,198,697 downwards.
GTTAACAGCTTGAGAAATAGATTAGAGAGCCGTATTGTATTGCACTTTTGACAGTGTGTCTGCCATTTTACTTACTCCTGTCATGCTACACACATTTGCAGTTGCTTTTGTATTGCTTGCTTAATCCTCATAACTTCATTTATCATTCAAACCTACTGGCTACAGTTTATATTACCTAACTACTTCTTAACATGCAATACAGTTATATATATAGGATGCGTGTACAGAACATAGGATGCCATCCTCAAATAATGGGTGTGGCGCGTCTTCGTGGATGGCACTTTCTGTGCGTACATGTCTATTCGTTCGTTTTCCACCCATCAATGTTTGTACATCTACGGGCGTTCTATTAGAAAAACGCTTTTCTCGCACTTTAACCGTATCGCAAATAATCAGTATGAGTTCTATATTTAGTCTGTGGTCGTCTCATCCCGGCCTCGCGCCCACGCATCGCAAAGGTTAAGGGCGACTATTGTCGACGGCTGCATTCTCCCGCGTCCAATTGTGAACCGCTCCGTATTGCGTTAAATTAAACTTCCTACTCTATAGAAAATTTAAAAGTTAAAATGTGAACTATAATAATGGGTCTATAAGTATGGGTGGATAAGTAATATAAATAATATCCTTTGGACATTCCCACACATCGCCATTTAGTCCCAAAGTAAGCTACGAAAAGCTTGTGTTATAGGTACCATACAACGGATATAATATTTAAATACTTTTTGTTTTGTAAATACATACATGATATACATAGAAAACACCCAGACCAATACAAACAGACATGTTCATGCATACAAATCTTTGTATTGTGCGGGGATCGAACCCGCAACCCGCTGCGTAGTAGGCGATTTCTCGATCACTACACCAGATGGGTCGTCATGAATAATATCATCATAAGTATAAATACGTTGCGATATGGATTTTTAAAAGAGTTTAGTACGTTCTCAAGTGATAGATAAGCTATAACCTGTATCTACCTATACTGAATCACAGAATATTTATACAAAATAAATAATAAAGTTATTTTTTATTTATTTTGTATAAATTCAAAGGAAGTGATGATGAAATCGAACAATTAAATCGAACTAAGTTAACTTTTAGGGGTCAAGATGCGTGTCAGTATTTTGACATCCATTTGGTACGGAATAAAACTGAACGAAACGTAGTAAACACAATAAAAACGTTTCCTCTTAGAGTGACAAAGATAGACGTAGAAGTCCAACTACGTATGTCGTATTGCGAATTGGGCATCAGGTGTGATGTTGCAGCCAAACCCAAGCGTAATGAAGCCTTATAAACCGATTGTTTGTCCGAGAAAAAAAAACAATTGTCTTAGTGGACGTTGCCATATTCTACTATGGCTGCATTTTTTAAAAACATATGTGGACCGCACCAAAAGTTTGCGAACTTTGATATAATGATACGTTTGATATATTGATAGTTTGGTTGGATATGTGAATGATTTATTCTGAAACCATTTTAAAGAAGCTTTGCCTCCTACCGTAGAAACCTGTTACAAGGCTGCATGAATTGCCTCCGACATAAATGAAGAATCCCGTGTTTTTCATCATCATCATCATAACATACAAATCTTTTGATAATTATTTCTTTCCCATCAGTTTCAAGTGTTTGGTGAGGTGCCCATTTTAAATTATGTAACGTCGTTGGACTACCTTAATGTATCGTCATGGAGATAATCGCGTTTTTTCCTATATTTTTTAAAATACAATTACTTAAGCATAGAAATGTGGCTCCATTACCAAGTACTAGGTAAAGTTTTTGGCAACTCTCAATGCCGCTCAAGCCTTGGCGAAAAGCGTAAAAAATTGTGAGCGAAAATTTTTGCAAGTAATATTCGTCGAGCTTGCTACGCGCGATTTTCAAATGGGCACCATAACTACAAAACAAATGACAAGCTTTCAAATCAAAGTGTTATAATTTTACCAGATTAAAACTTTTGAATGCAGTCAGTGCTTTTAAAAATATTTTTGTTGTAAGTGGGCCAGTCCGCAAACTTTCAGTGCGACCTAAAGCACGCACCAATCAGAAACATAAACCAAATTACGAGCACTAAGTCCTAGTTAATTAAAATATATCTGTCATAGTTAATTAATATAAATCTGTCGTAGAGTTTTCTTTACTTCGTACCATAAAATTACAATAGGGCTTATTTTTGGGCTGTTTGCGGGTCGATGTCGTACGGTATTATGTAGTGTTACTAGAAAAAAGAGGCCAAAAAATTCACAGGCAAAAAAATTCAAAGAATGGTAATTTTCATTAAGAATTAAAAAAATTAACCGCCTTCAAAAAACTGTCGAAAAAAGCTTAAAATAACAAATAATTTTGCAGTCTGTGCTTGATGTAAAGCTTACATACACCAACATTTTACACACTCCGTTTTTAACGACCTCCGTGGTCGAGAGGCTAGCACGCTGGTTTCAAGCGTCGCCATCTCGTGAGGTTCCGGGTTCGATTCCCGGTCGGGTCAATGAAGAAAACGATCTTTTCTATATTGTCTCGGGTCTGGGTGTTGTGGTACCACCGTTGTGTCTGATTTCCATAACACAAGTGCATTGGCTACATACTTTGGGATCAGAACAATGTATGTGATTATTGGTGTCCAATATATTATATTATTGTTAAAAAACATTTAACACACATTATGCACCGACTCCAAAATATGTTGTTCTCTTAAATAGAAGACGAATGCTTAATTTTATTGCTTTTAAGACAGTTTTTAGAAGGCGGTTTAGTTGGTGTAAATATGACATCTCATTTTTAATGCATGTGGTTAACGTAAAGCGGTTGACAGGATACCAACAGACAGACAGAGTTGACGTAACAATAAGGGTTTTGTTATTTTCCATTCGGCAACGAAATCTTAATGACGTCACTTCAAACAAAACACGACACAGTGCAAGAGGTTTTGTCTCATAAGATGATTAGGAGCAAACGTACATCGGGGTACAAGTGTTGTATACATTGGCAGTCCATAGGTGTGGCTGATTACTGAATGAGTTTTATATAAAACATGAGAAAGAGAAGATAATATCACGATTTTAATGCGTAAATTTCGCTTATGTAAATATTATGAGTCGAAAAAGAAAAGTAAACACTGGTAGACACGCCAAACATGTCATGTTGTTGTTGCAAGTCTGTTGATATTTACTCGAATGTTCATTGTAAGTAAACAAATATTCGTAGTCACAGCGAATGCACGACGTCAACACGTGAACGCCGATAATATTATCAGAATCTATTTATAGATAGAGTTATTTATTGTGTTCTGTGACGATATTCGTAGTTCGTACTATCAGCGCCCCTCAACATGTTTTCTGTTTACATTCACAATGGACATCTCCTGTTCAATGACCACTCTGCAGTCATAGGTATACAAAGGATATTTATATTTATTAATATTACCAGTAGGTGGGTGAACTCTTCGAAAATAAATTTACTAAGTCTAGACCATAGGCGAGGATTGGCATGTCGGTCTTCTACATGTTACATTTGGGAGAGTGTGCAAAGGAATTGCTTGACTTAATACCACCACTTTTGCGTAGATATACCGCTAGGGAGTAGAATTTGCTGCCGGCAGAAGTGTTCCCTGGCAACTACAATTTGGACGCCTTCAAGGAGTCGGTGCAATAGTAGCCAAATGTCTGGTTATGTCATTTTTATAAAAAAAAAATTGTACGTTAAAAGTAATATTTAGGGACATGGTTTTTGTCAAAGATCCTATTGAATAGTTATCGAAAACCGCACCTACACGTAAGAAGAGAAAAAAATCGATGATCGTAGCATTTTTCAAGTAAAATGTCTTACATTGATGAATATTGATCTTTCCCACAGGATAAAAACGTGTATTATTATAAATACGACGAAGCTAAGCCGCAAAGCTAGCCTATTATCTCAATTTCTTGGCAAAAATTCTATATTGGGTTATATTAAATAGTTGGACATCAAAGACATGGTTTTGGGAACAGCCAGTAGTAAGTAGTTTTTAGTATACAGCCTTGTTGACCTTATATAATTATAGTCGAAATATATCAACAACTTAGTACACAGGTACATATTATTTTATTGATCAACAAATCATAAAAAATATAAAATTAACAGTGAAATGATTTTGAAAAAAGAGCTGCTAAATACATTAAAGTTTGAGTTCTAGCTAACCAAAACCTTATTGTTTGAGTAATAAACAAGAATGTAAAAAATATATACTCCCTGTGGCTTATAACTGACCTCTATTTGAAACAAGCATAAGACCAACACGTGCCAAATGCGTTAACAATGTAATTAATGAATATCATGAAATCCGATTACGTAGTTTATTATACCATATTTATTTCTGCCGAAACACGATTGAATGACCGGATTTTTATTAATAGGTTTCCCCTTTTAACCCGTATCATGAAATTCTATTAATACAACAATGTGCGGATTCAGAAAAGGAAAATACTGGTGATTGTATTGTTATGTTTTAACAACTGACTCGGTAAAATTTTATGTAGTGATCATCTTTATCATAATGCTCGAACCTATTTTCGAAACGCTTACAGGAAAATCTGTGCTTGGTGAGTTTCTATTGTAGTATACTTTAACCCTTTACACACTGTAACTTTTAGCAGCGATGCAGTCGCGATGCTAACGCGCGTTGGCATTGATGCAGTTGCAAAATGTCAACCTTTACACACAGCGCTACTTTTAGCATCGATGCAGTCGTGCTTTTAAATCGATGTTAACGCGTGACTGCATCGATGCTAAAAAAAAACTGTTCATTGCGTGAGTCGCGATAGTAGAGCGCGTTTTCAAACAAAACGCGCGACCTCATCGATGCTAAAAGTCGCAGTGTGTAAGAGGTCTTAATAGTAATATCAATAATATTTCAATGTTGACTCTGAATCCAAATATGTAAAACCAAAGTTATTTTCCATTTTATTTGATTTTTTTGCGTCAGAAAAATGTTCTTACTATACCCCACCAATCGCAGGAGCAGTTATGAGTAAGTGGATATGTTATGTTTCCTAGAACAAGTTACAAAATCGTTATTTTGTCAAAACACAATAATATTCCTATCGAACTATTTTTACGCTTTTAGTGCCGCTTTTATGAGTACAAACACAAAAAGGGGTGCTGACGTGCAAACGGAATGTTTGAGCTACCCTACTCGAGTGGAAACGAAAATCATGTTTGCTTTATAGACTCGCAATCACCAACCCTTCGGCGTAGAGCCGAATACTTTTAATCTCTTTTCAAGGCTGCTTAATAACAAGTAAATATGCAATGTTTCGGGTTTAAAAAAAGGTATTTTTAGATCTTAGCACGTCAACCGACAAGATGGACAGACAGTGCCGGTTTTAACACTACCCCAGCGCCCTCGGCGAGATTTCTACAGCGCCCTCCAACTGCAATTCAAACCCATACGAAAAACGGAAAGCATATAATGAAATAACCAATTACGGAACGAAATAATTATTTTTTTACAAAAAATAACAGTTAACTGAAAAAAAAACTAATAAAAATGTACTATTCTGGCCTTTCTATCAGCTAACTCTTTTATAAGGTTGTCAAAGTCGATGTTTTCAGCAATTTCGTTTTCAATTGACAAATTTGATAAGTTTGTCAATCTAGATTGAGATATTATTGATCGAAGATAGGTTTTTATCAGCTTCAGCTTTGAAAAACTCCGCTCCCCACTAGCAACCGTTACAGGTATATGGTTATGGGGGGGCGCCTGCGGCGCCCTTTTTATCCGGCGCCCTGGGCGATCTCCCAACCGCGCCCTACCCTAACACCGCTACTGTGGACAGACGACCTTGTAAAGATCGTAGGATCAACTTGGATGCACACCGCTAGTGATCTGTCGCTGTGGAAAGCCATGGGTGAGGCCTATGTTCAGCAGTGGACGTCCTTTGGCTGATAGTAATGATGATGATGAGGTCTTAGCATTCCAATGCAGTCGGCTTTGGTCTGGTATAGCACGCATACTGTGCGTATAACTCACACACAATAGCACTTATCGCCACCTCATTACACCTACTCAAATAGTTATACCTAGATTCGAGATTGCTACCATGTACCATCTTATTTATGAACTTCCGAAATTTCGACACCGTTGCCAGCGCCATGATCACGAAGTAACTGAAGAGAAATTACAGTTGGTGAATCTAACTATTAAAATGTTAGTGACCACTTAAGTTTAAAACCTAGAATCACTACCTGCTTATCTAAAGAACGGACCTCTCAATGTCAATGTGCGGTGAGAAAAGGGGGCAAAAATTAACTGTACCTATTGACACGAAATGGACGATCGTGGGTCGGTGAACGGGGAAGCGGGAGAAATGTGACATGTTTGACAGACCCATTCTTATAATAACCGGGTACTATATAGTTTCTATTTTGCAGTTAGTTGGTTACTCTCTATCGTTTTGGAATAAAACATATATACATGCACATTCTTGAGGGTATGTTCTCAATTAATTTAAGTCATTGCAGTTCAACAGCAGGTGTCCAAACGATGATCACGCCTCAGTCGGCGAGCTTAGCTGATTGCCAAGTACGGAACAAACCTTTGAATGGTCTAAAATCAGCCATTATATTCGTACAAAAAATATATTGTTGATGCCTCTTATCAAAATATATGTGTGTCCGATATTTTGGTAGATTCAGCGCGAACGAAGTCGCGGGTAACAACAGCATGTAATTAATAAAAAAATGTGAAGAAAACTGTCCTACAGTTTAATGTACACAACGTTGATGATGAAACCGTAGGAAGTAAAGATAGATAGTAAAGTTTTGGACCTAAATGGGACTTGCTAACGCTTGGACCTAAAGTGTTTGTTGATGCGCCAACTAGCTTCAGCTCAAATTTAACTTCGCATCGAGTGGTTTAATAAGACCTATGAATACAGCTTGTGATTGGGTGTTTTCTATTTTTTTTTCGTAGACGAAATATGTGAAGCTATGTGCGGAATGTACAGTTACTACGGTTGCGTTGTGGGCGCGGCGATTCGCACGTGGAAAGGTACAAAGACCCCGAATAGTGGGCCATCGTCAAAAGTAGTAGTAGTAGAGGTACAGTAGGATGCCTCAAAAAACTAAGATTATGCATACTAATACGCGAACGGCTGTTAGGGGCCCCGCTAAATGTATGGGTGACTCAGTCTACTATTTACTATTATTTATTAATCTAAGACTTAAAAAAATAAGACGAATAAAAAAAGTGCGCCCGACAACGCACTTATTGTCTGGTTCCGAAGTTATATTACCAGAAACAATTATGACAGACGACTTAAATACATGTAACATCTACTTAGGTACAAATATTGAACACACAACGTATTGAACGCGTCCAAGCAAGGTTCCTCAGCTTTTTATGCTATAGACACGGGTGCAGGAGAAGGTTGGCAACCTACGATGATAGGCTGCGTGAATTCCATCTGATGACTCTAGAATCACGCCGCACATAGTACGACCTGATGTGCCTCTACAAAATAGTTAATTCCCGTATAGATTCCCCGTCTCTCCTGTCATTGCTCTCCTTCAACATTAGATTCCGGACTCGCAATCCCAATTGCTTTGTCCTTCAAGTTTATTCAAATAATACATCTTATTACAACCCAATTGTCAGAATGTGCCGAACATTCAATGAAGTAGCGAAGAAACATAGCTCTCTCGATATTCACAACCTCAGCTTATATAGATTTAAGAGACATGTACTTGATATAGTGTGAAATTGTATTTAATTTAATTGAACTATTGAAATTATGAAAGTGGTTATAAAATTTATTGTAATTTATTTTTTATTTTTTTAAATATATAATATTAGTTTGATTATCTATACTAATATTATAAAGCTGAAGAGTTTGTTTGTTTGTTTGTTTGTTTGTTTGTTTGTTTGTTTGAACGCGCTAATCTCAAAAACTACTGGCCCGATTTGAAAAAAAATTTTTACGTTGGATAGTCCATTTATCGAGGAAGGCTTTAGGCTATATAACATAAAGATACGACTCATAGGACCACAGCAGCAATGAAAAATGTTGCGAAAACGGGAGAAAGATATTCCTTTTGAGAGCTTCCGCTGCATACGCTGCGGAAACCGCTTAAGTTACACAAAAATTATGTATGACAGGATTGTTCAACATCAAGAGTTCTATAATAAAGTCCGCGACAGCATATGTCTATCTTTTATGGTTGACTTACTACAACCTTTTTTATGTTAATAAATTTGTAAAAAAATAATGCATTATTTTTAGAGGTGTATTATACACACAGGTATTTATTCTTATCAAAATAAATAGATTCATCATCACGAGCATTTCATTTAGAACAAAGTTGCCCTTTATATCATTTGATTTCAATAAATATCTTAGGAGCTATCACAGTTTTAACATACGCGCTTATCTCAGGAACTGCTGGACCGATTTGAAAAAATATTTCTGTGTTGGATAGCTTATTCATCGAGAAAGGCTTTAGGATATAAAACATGACGCTGCGACGGGAGGGGAGGGATCAAACTCAAAACGCGCGGACGAAGTCGCGGGGGACCGCTAGTTATTTTATATTATTATTAATTAATTTGTATTTTTTGTATTAATTTGTTTTTGTGATTGCAATATTATTAATATGGTAATTTGTATTGCTCTAATTTTTATTTTTGTTTTAGTGATTTGAATTTTGATTTGAATGTATTAATGTATTTACTTTTTTTTTACCTGTAATTTTAATTTCCATTCTGCATAGCATATCTCCACTTGAGTGAATTAATTAATTTGTGTACACATGTTTTAGAATTATTGTCCTGCACCACTGTATAGAATAGATTATTCGAATTTTGTATATTTATGACTGTAATTTGTTATGTGTTCCAATGAATAAATGAAATGAAATAATGAAATTCGTGCTCATCACAAACATTCAGATTCATTTATTAGCTTTTAAACCTAATAAACACAGTAGGTTTACAATCAATTAAATATTAATAAAAATTTAAGATTGATGTATCATTGCCGGGATTCGAACCCGCGACCGCTGGATTAGTACTTAGGAGCTCTTACCACTGCAACTAACGCGCCGTTAACTCACACAACCACAAATCAGACACACGTTGTAGGTAAGACAACCATCGAGATTCGATTATATACACAGTCTGGCCATAAATACTGTTACAATTAAAAATAAGAAAGATATTACATTTGAATTTGGAATCTGTCATTTTTATACGATTTCTCCATACGCTTGGTTTTAGTAAAATGTTTGTGTACCGGGCTATCAATAGGTACAATGAGACCTCCTCTGTTTGTGACAGAAAAAGATCTGGCCGTCCACGTAGTGTTCGTACGAAAAAGGTGGTTAAAGCAGTAAGGGAAATCATTCGCAGAAATCCTGCCCGAAAGCAAAAGATTTTATCTCGGGAGATGAAGATAGCACCCAGAACCATGTCGCGTATTTTAAAAGATGACTTAGGACTTGCAGCCTATAAGAGACGAACTGGTCATTTTTTAAATGATAATTTAAAAAATAATAGGGTGGTAAAATCGAAAAAACTACTAAAGCGGTACGCAAAGGGAGGTCACAGAAAAAAATTGTCTACGGATGAGAAAATCTTTAAAATTGAGCAACATTTTAACAAACAAAATGACCGTATTTATGCTCAAACCTCTAAGGAAGCTTCCCAATTAGTCGACAGAGTGCAACGTGGGCATTACCCGACTTCAGTGATGGTTTGGTGGGGTGTTAGCTATGAAGGAGTGACTGAGACATATTTTTGTGAAAAAGGTATCAAAACTTCGGCACAAGTGTGACAAAATACCATTCTTGAGAAGTTAGTTAAGCCCCTTAACAACACAATGTTCAATTACCAAGCATGGTCTTTCCAACAAGACTCGGCGCCGGGTCATAAAGCTCGGTCCACGCAGTCTTAGTTAGAAGCGAACGTTTCGGACTTCATCAGAGCTGAAGACTGGCCGTCGTCTATTCCCAATCTTAATCCGCTGGATTATGATTTATAGTCAGTTTTAGAGAGTACGGCGTGCTCTTAACGCCATGATAATTTGGAGTCCCTAAAACAATCCATACGATTGGCAGTGAAGAATTTTCCCATGGAAAGAGTGCGTGCTTCTATTGATAACTGTCCTCAACGTTTAAAGGACTGTATTGCAGCCAATGGAGACCACTTCGAATAAGCTTTTTATGTTCTCAATTGTTTTATATTTTTGTATAAAACTAATACACTGTAAAAGTAATAAATATTATTTGCATTTTTTTTTCTTTGTGACTATATTTATGGCAAGACTAGGTATTTTGAAAATAACTTAACGGACCTAACGTCATAATTTTCACGTAGGTATGATGACCGCGTGCTTAAAATACCCGAGCAAGTGTAGGAGTAACTATCTCGTAAAACGTATTTTATTAACTGACTTCAAAAAAGGAGAAATTTATTAATTCTGCTGTATGTTTTGTTGTGGCTATGTTACCTTATATCACAGTCATTTGCAGACCGGTGTGTAGGCAAAATTTCGAATCAAAGTTTGATATACTTATGATTATAATCTATTACTAGTTTTGTAATGAACTAATTAGTCATACTTGCATGCTGTCACAGCATTAGTTCATTGCTGCATTGCTGTCTGCGCATTTAACTAAAGCAGGTGCACCTAATGTCAGAAGTTGCCGCCCTACCTCGGGTGTCTTTACGTAACCTAATTTTGAGAAACTTCCTACCAGCAGTGGACCGAGCCAAGATTGATTAAAAGCCGAACTATCAATACTAAACGTAAATAAACTATTTAAAGAAATAAGGAGACAACTTTGCTGAGTCAATACATTCCGTATAACTGGCTTAACGTTAGTGAGTTGGATAAGAAGTAGCTGCAAGACGAAATAAATAAAGTTTGATTATTTTTAACATGGTAACAAAAAAAACATAGTAGTTTTGCAACTACATACAACGGTATTAAATATTGCTTGCAAACAAAATTGGTTGTGCAATAAAGCTAAAATAAATTAATTAGCAAACTCTGCTCATTCTTTGTCCTTGGTAGCTGTTCAAAATCAAAAATATTTAAATCAAATAATTTCTAAACAAGGACAATGTATCCCTGCCTTTACACATGAAGAGCCCGCGACAGGCATTGTAAATATTCTAAGCGTCTTGAAACAGCGAAGTTTACAGCCTCAAAGCGTACTCGCAAACCGTTTCGACAGCACTCGAGTCATGTTTTTAGTCTTAATTGAGGCGAGGACAGGTCGAAGTTGGCTGGCTGTGCTCATTAAGAACAACAAACAAGAGGCTAAGTACTGCCGAGAGGCCCGGAGGAACTAATCGGCTTCCGTTGCGGCCCAGACGAGCCCTGCTCTTAAAATGCAGGATACCAATGATTTAGGCATAAAACTTGCCGTATTCAAGCTTTTGGGAAGTCTGCGAATTGTTTTTGCTAATTGTAAACTTTGGACGAAAACATTTTGAAAATCTCACGATAGATTCGCACGAAGCGTCGTAGCACCTGTGATACTGCAAAAGTAAATGCTATTTATGATGTTTCTGCTTCCTTTCTTTAAAAGGAATTCTAACTACTTGTTAACTAGTATTATGTTCTGCAGAAGTTAAATTGCGTAGGTAGAAGTGACGTTAATTAGGATTCTCCTTTAATACTATAATTAATATTGATACTTATAACACAAGTTAAATAACTATTGAATTATAATACCAATTTAAAATATACATAAAATATAAATTAAAATGCTGTGCCATTGCGGGGTGCTACAACACCCTGTACTTTTCTTTCACTATTATTAGTATTGCTATTAACATCTGAATCTACTTAATATATTAGGTATAAGGTACCTAACACACATCAGACCCTTACACACTGCGACTTTAAGCATCGAAGCAGTCGCGCGTTTTGAAAACGTGCTTAAGCATCGCCACTCACGCAATGAACAGATTTAATTTAGCATCGATGCAGTCGCGCGTTAGTATCGATGCAGTCCCCTTAATTCAGTACATAATTTGACAAAGGTTGACATTTTGCGACTGCATCGATACTAACGCGCGTTAGCATCGCAACTGCATCGCTGCTAAAAGTCGCAGTGTAGAGGGTCTAAGTCACAATGCATTATCACATATATTGACAGGCTAAACAAAAATACCGGCTGGTATTCAAAGTTATGAAAGTTGTGTGGGTGTGCGCAAAATGTTATGAAAAGAAATCTTTTCAATCCCCAAGTAACATTTCGAGAGGAAAAGGTACATTTGATTTATGTGTAGCTTTCCTTTTGTCGGGGCATGCGATTGAAAAAAAATGTTTTATGATTTATGTCTATGGGCTTCCAATACATCGCAATTCGCAGTAATCGCTCGTATATGCAGACGATTAATATCAATTTCGATTTGATCTATCTTATATGTGAAAAATTTCCCATTTTTAGGCGGGGGCTATCCAATATTAAATAATGATTGTAGAACTACCATGTCTTTTCCTTAAATTAAGATATTTGATGAGGTTTTTTCTTTTCCCGACCTATATTGTTGAAAAATTCAAGAGAATATGCTCTGTTCTCTACATTTGTCAAATAAACGTTAGTGTTTACACATATAATCTCAAAGCTACGAAACCAATTTGTGTGCTTATATATTCCCGACTCATGCGACGATATATTTTAGATTAGTCGCACATACATCACTCTCGGAAACAGGAGGAGAGCCGTTTAATACAAGCACTGTAGAGACCCTTCCGTTTGGATTCACATGGCTACCTCTACAGGGTGGGATCGGATAAGCAATAAAACGTGAATGTGTGTAAACCGTATACACTCGCAACGACAATATCCTATTAGAATGATTGAGCTTAACTTATAAGCCGGGAAAGCTCTGGCGAAGTCGGGAAACGAAGTTATGTTCGTTAATTGTTTTAAAGAAGGATTGAAGTAACAGCCATTGCTAAATAATTACTTCGAACTGACTTCAAACAAAGGAGGTTTTTAGTTTTATATATATGTTTGTCTGAAGCGATTTAGATGCGGTTTTCAGTAAAGTATTGTTTAGATAAAATGTTTAAATGTATTTTTAGTTATACGAGTATGTCTATTATTAGCTGCAAGATATTATATTACGTAAAAAATATGCTTCTGAATAGTGAATCAAACATCCAAAAGAACATACAAGAAAATATTCCAATTTTTAATTTCGAAGCGATAACACGTATAACCTACACTGTTGTTACTCGCGTTTCGAGTATAATTTGCTATACCGCTTATCATAAAAGATGTTATACAATGTAGCTAAAAAGAATTATGTTAATTTCTTTAACAAGCATGTTTTGAAGGACTCTACACCGCCTATGTTGTATCGTTACATAAAACGTAGTTATGTTATAAAACAACGATGATTGTTACGAGTTAACTATAGATATGTAGCATGCACGCTATGACCTCTGCGAAATAAAGATCTTTAGAAAAAATCACATTTATTTGGAAAGAAGTAGTAGTCCCCCTAGCTGATTTCGACTACGGTGGCCAGTCACAACGACTCACCGACTGCACTGCGGGACATATTATACTTAGTGCACAAGTGTGTGCGCAAATACAGGTGCACTCTCTATTCCTTTCACTCTCATAGCCCGATGGGACAGCAATCTGACACGACCGGAGAGAGATCAGGCGCAGGACCAACGGCTTTACGTGCTTTATCGAGGCACGAGGGTGAAACACCGCCAACTTCCGAACTCCGAGCAACCCTAAAAATTTCTGACTGAACTGAAACAGAAAAACCCAGGTATATATTTTTGGCCCGACCCGGGAATCGAAATCGGGACATCTGGCGCAGCCGTCGCTTTAAAGTGCGACCCTCTTACCGCTGCGCCACCGAGGCAGTTTTACCGAGATTTTGTAAAACATTGATATTGTCGAATTATACTCAGCTATCTTATAAAACAACGTATGAGTCCAATGCTACGAATCCGTAGCATGCACACTATGACCTCTGCCCTCTGGGAATGACCTTTGGGAAAAACTCGAGTCAAATAAAACGCAGTTTTATTTTTTTTGCCAGATTTTGTTCAAAAATTACTGGTTCGTATCGAACAAATTTTGTTGCTATTGCCAGATCGGCCTGTCTGTATTACACTTGAAACTAAGTGTATATTAGCAATAACTGCGTTTTATTTGTGTCAAGGTGTCACACTTGTTTCGGTAGTTTAAGCGAATAAAATTCATTAATTACTCCTCAATTTACGGATATTTTTCGCGAGGTTTTTTTTTGGGATATACCGCTATACAATTTAATATATATATAAAATTTAATAAATCTTCTCTAAAAATAAACGCCTATTGAGTTTTAATCATCAAACGTTTATTTTAACAGCTCTACGGTTCCGTAGTGCATGCAAACTATGACCTCTGCAAACTAATGACCTTTAGAGACAAAACCTTGAGCTGAACTCTGGTTTCAGAAGGTCGTATAAGGTCCCGAGGTCGAGAGCGTGGGTGCATCTGGAAAACGGTAAGACGCAATTCAACCGAACTGAATTGCGTGTAAGTTGAATGGTATGATGCAGTTAAGAGAAGAAAAGATTGCTTTTAGGATTACATTTTATAGAAAGAAAAATAAAGTTAATAGTCCATCTCAGTGAATTAAGTTTATGTTAACAATGAAGTGCACATATGATAAAACAGCAAACATTATTCTAAGAATTATTTCATTGTGACCAATAGTTAAGTAACGAATATTTGCTACTGAAATAAATTTCATAATTTCGTTTCAATAAGTACCTTCTGTAACAAAATATGAAATTACGAAATGGCTTCAAATTTCAGTTAAATACATTTGCAACTGATTCCCTAGTGACCTTTGCAATTCCGTGGGAGTGCCTGAGCGGCCAATCTCCGCTTCCAACGCGAAAAATCTAAATGTAATGCCACAATCATAACCATAATTAATTTATTGAACATACCTGTAAATATAATTTTCCATATATAATTATATATATTAAACATAAATATAATAAAGTGGATGTAAAAATAGGTAGTCCGCAATTACAGTGTTCTCTTTTTAAGTAAAAGGCAAAAAGTTATCATCTTTAAAACTGCCCACTGAAAATATAATATTGAGCACGTGCCAACCGTTACCGTTAAGTAACATCAAATGAAATTATACAATCCAATACCCCACGCTAAAAGTTATTTTTGTCCTTAAAAGGAAAAAGTTTGAACCAACTTTCCGTAATCTGAAACAGCGTTGGTAATTTCGTTTCAGTTTATAAACACCGGAGTAAATGTAGGTATGTACACGCGATACTTGAACGAACGTTACGAGTTATACAACCCCAGCGTAGCGTATCCTCTACAAGTGTTTATTTACCTGTTACGCGAACTTGCAAACAATGCGTTTTAACTCTTTCGTTGCGTCATATTGTTATCTAAACATCCCCGAAAGCGTCGTAGATGTATCGCGCGAGCTAACGTCGCTCGTCGGAAAGGTTATAACTCGCTACGCTCTCGTAGCACAACCATATGTTCAGACCACGCGGGCTACGATCGATACGTTACTAGGCGGGCGGCATGCACTTACCGTGGTCATCTTGAAGTTAAACTTGCGCTGCAACGCAGTCTCGAGATGGAGAGCCATTGAAATCACGAATTGCCCAAGAAGTTTAGTCCGAAGAAGCACTATAACATAGTTCGGTGCGCCGACGTTAAGTAATAACTTCGCGTGACGTACGTACAGAGTTCAGCGTGCTTGATCGCGTGTTCACGCGGCCATTTTAGCGGCCTGTCAAAGGTTTCCGATTTCCACCGCGCGGCGCCACCGCCGCAATCGTTACGTCTGCGCAAAATATCCCACCGAGGGGAAGGGTGCGTAGCCGGCCGCTTCCACGAGATTTTCCGCCACCAATTGATTTATAGTTTAACTTGTAATTGAGTTAAAAGTTACACTTTGGTGACATATTGGTGCTTTACTTATTTCAGGACCATTTTGGTTGGACACTTTTCTCGTGGAGCTAAATTACTTTTCCGGATGCAACAAGTTTTTTTAATAACTTTTGCAGATGTAACAAAAACTCCAAAAGAGGGGAGAGTTGAGTGCGGGAAAATTAAGTTAAATGTCTCTAACTTAAATTGCACTTTTACACAGCATAGTTTAATACTTTAGGACATACAAATATGAATAGGGTGTAGGTAAGTTGAAATAAGACTGTTATAGATACTTATGTTTACGTTTCCTAAATTAGATAGGAACGAGTACTTTCTGTTCGCAAGGAGTAACTTTAGGCAAGAGATGCAAGTTGCAACGCCGGCGTCAATCTTCTGCGTCAATATTTCTACTTTTATTTCATAACTTTGTGTATACTATGTGTTGACAGGACACTAAAAACGGATGATATAAAATTTGTCTCTTCAGAGACATTCGCACAGTGACGAGTGCTTCGGCACAATGGGTCTCCCGTATAAAGGACGCAGCAATATATTTTGATTAGCGCGCCATATATTACGCGACAGACATCAAAAACGAATTACTCAGCCATTATTCGTATGTGTCAGTCGACTTACTCTTCACAAGAAAGGACTTTTGCGGAAAGCACTTAAATAAATGACCCCATTTTTATTTCTGTTTCGGACTCGTCAAAGGCGTAGTTGATTTTTTATCACACCAAGTTCAAGCGTACAGCAATGCCGGACCATATACTTTGGTAGGAACGATTAAATAGGCTGAAAACATATTTTGGATGTCAATAGTAACTATTCATACAAAGCGGCTTTATAACATAGAAGTACTGTCCCCTATTAAGTACCGGTATAGCTTTCAAACTTAGCCGCAAAAGTTTTCGAAGAGTTAAAAGTTAATAAATCACGCACACAGTAAAAAAATAATATTTCGATACATTGATCCTGAATCTGACAGTTCATAGTCTCGGGGAAAAATGGCGTCGAAACCTGTCTCTACGACACAGTGGGAGAATGATTTATATTTTATGAACTATCATATTAATGTCACTTACAGACTACCATATATCGTACGGAAGGATTTTTTTTTTGAATTACCTAAATATTATTTCATTTAAAATAATTCGGTTTCATAAAAGGTCGGTACAAAGTTTTCTTTTCTGTTAAATTTGGAGTATTGTATTGTTATATCGAAAACTTATCATAATATGATTAGTCAGCCAAACAGAAAATGATTTCAATGTTGACAAATATTGTTAGATTTATCCATTAGTAGCACGAAGACGCATAATGGTCTTCATAGTGAGTTCAAATTGAGATTGGTACCAATGAGTTTGAACAAATGAGCCACAGAAGCTGCAAGTAAAATTAGAGAGATGAATGATCACGCGAATGCGGGTAGATGTCCTGTCAAAAAGTCTTAAAACTCTGAATTCTGAAAAAAGAGGTGGTACGTAGGTATAACTATCTACAATGTTTAACGTTTCTTTAAGAAAACGGCTCAGTGCTACGGTAACTCCACGAGCGCTAGTTCTAATTAAAACTACTGGAAGAGAAACTCGAAACGTAACGTGCAACATTAATGAACGCGCGAGGCGGCAGCACGTAAACAATTCAATCTGAACGGCGTGTGTCTTTTGCGAATACTTGTTTGAATGCTGTGGCACTCGTTACCTTACTGGGATAAATTTATATTATACTCTCATTTTCACCCGCGAAAATATCGTCGCGCATAAAATATGAATTTGATATTTTATAGCCTATCTGTTGCAATATATGTATATTATTCCGAAGTTTCATCAAAAACTATTGAGTAGTTTTAGCGTGTACGAGTAATAAACAAACATCAACCCTCACAAACTTTCGCGTTTATACTATACGTAGGATAGTACGATAGTAGGATGAATAAAACTTGAAGTGGATTATCGTATTTATACCTAGTCTTGCCATAAATATTGTCACAACGAAAAAAATTTTTTTTAATGCAAATAATATTTATTACTTTTACAGTGTGTTAGTTTTATACATAAATATAAAACAAACTATAATATAAAAAGCTTATTCGAAGTGATTTCCATTGGCTGCAATACAGTCCTTTAAACGTTGAAGCCAGTTATCAATAGAAGCACGCACTCTTTCCATGGGAAAATTCTTCACTGCAATCGTATGGATTGTTTTAGGGACTCCAAACTATCATGGCGTTACAGCAACCCGTTCTCTCTAAATAATAATTCAGCGGATTAAGATCGGGACTAGACGACGGCAAGTCTTCAGCTCTGATAAAGTCCGAAACATTCGCTTCTAACCAAGACTGCGTGGACCGAGCTTTATGACCCGGCGCCGAGTCTTGTTGAAAAGACCATGCTTGGTTATTGAACATGGTGTTGTTAAGGAGCTTGATACACTTGTGCCGATGTATTGATACCTTTTTCACAAAAATATGTCTCAGTCACTCCTTCATAGCTAACACCCCACCAAACCATCACTGAAGTCGGGTAATGCCCACGTTGCACTCTGCCGACTAATTAGATGTTTGAGCATAAATACGGTCATTTTGTTTGTTAAAATGTTGCTCCGTTGTAAAGATTTACTCATGCGTAAACAAAATTTTTCTGTAACCTCCCTTTGCGTACCGCTTCAGTAGTTTTTTCGATTTTACCATCCATTTTTTTTTAATTATCAGTTAAAAAATGACCAGTGCGTCTCTTATAGGCTGCAAGTCCTAAATCATCTTTTAAAATACGCGACATGGTTCTGGGTGCTATCTTCATCTCCCGAGATTAAATCTTTTGCTTTCGGACAGGATTTCTGCGAATTCTTTCCCTTACTGCTTTGACCACCTTTTTCGTACGAATACAACGTAGACGGCCAGATCTTTTTTTGTCACAAACAGAGGAGGTCTCATTGTACCTATTGATAGCCCGGTACACAAACATTTGACTAATACCAAGCGTATGGAGAGTTTAAAAATTGCATTTGGCTTCATACCAAGTTTGTGTAATGCAATCACAGCGATTCGGTTCTCTTTATCACCCCACTCCATTTTAATATCGCATAATATTTAAAAAATAATTGGCGCCTAAATTAGGAAACACAATGAGCAATCGTATAAAAATGACGGATTCAAAATTCAAATGTAATATCTTTCTTATTTTTAATTGTAACAGTATTTACGACCAGACTGTGTAAACTAAAACCTATACCTTAACGGACCAATTTTATACAGACACATAGTGTAAGTACGCAAAATTGTCTGATTGCATAGTTACGATTTCTGATAATAAGACAACTCTTTATTGCACATACTAGCGGTCGCTCACGACTTCGTCTGGATTTTGGTTTTACTCCGATCCCATAAACGTTACCCCATAAACGAAAATTTTCCAATCGTATTTTATTCAACTAGTAAAAAATCTGGCCTAAGCCAGATGATTTAGGTGGTCTTATTAGCTGCTATACAAATCCAAATACTAAATTCTTTATTGCTTCATTTTAGTATGAGCTATGAGCTGTATGATGATATTTCAATGAGACGCAAATCTGAGGAGAGTACAGGCACCACCTATTGACAACTTACCAACTTTCTGGTTTCAAGCTAGTAATTTTAGGACACAAATTCGACTAACTTTATTATTGATCACCAAGACTCGTTGAGATTTGCCACTGTATAGAAAACATAGTGTGAGTTAACCTTTAACTGGTGACCTGCCCGTCTCACAGACACCGCGATATATTTTTGTGATCTTTCTTCCCACCTGTACCACGGTAATATTATCCTGTACGTCGCTTCCCCCCGCGCGCCTCAGTACCTTCCGCGTTTTGCGTGTCCTTGGACTCAGTGACGCGCTCGCCCGCGCATCGACACCCGTGTCACCAGTGTGGAGCTCTCGCCGTCTCACATACGTCAGGTCAGTACTAGTGTGATATTACCCATAGTGTCTATTGATCGTTACCTCACAGTTAGTGTTCGCGTTTTCATAGTGTCTGAAAAACGTCACACCGGTAGTAACGTTTTTCTTTCTTTTTATAGAATGTCGCACGAAAACCATCCAAGTTCTGGAGGAGGATTCTGAGCCAGCAAGAAATATCTCAAGAGTTGTTAACAGAGACCGACGATAAGTTCAGTGATTTTGTCAACGACATAGACGATCCTGACTTTGTTCTGCATAGTGAGCATGAGACAGAATCAGAGCAGCCTGGGGACGAAGAAATCAATACGACTGTCGAAAAAAGCTCTCTACAAGATGAGGGGCATACGATGGAACAACAGGTAATAGGCGAGGATGCTGAGCAATATTTGGAAACAGCCGCAGATGATGACGGGAGCAACGGGCAATAAACTTTTATTGGGGACGAAATCGATTTAAATGGTCATCACAACCGCCTTAGGTCAAAAAGACTGTGACAATACTGAGAAGAAATCTAGGGGCCAGTTTTTGTTGTCTTAAGGTAGATCTTTAGTCTTAACTCAGTTGAAACTCAGGGTTTATAATGACAGATTACCTCGCGAGTTGCGCTCGTCTATACAAAGAGTTATTGAAGTTAGTAAATTAACATCTCGGCCAACAAGTTCTATAGGCCAAAATCATACGGGAGCTATAATAGCTATATAGCGTACTAGATTCTCATGTACATACTGTGATAAACCTATGTGCCTGAATTGTTGTAAGCAAATATGTGAAGACTGTGTACGTAGCCATTCTTGTATTTAAGAGTTATTTAAATATTAACGTTTTGTTGATTTATGTCTTAGAAGACAAAAAAATTAAGTTTGTTCCTATGTTAACGAATGAGTGCCATACATGAATAAAGACTGATTTATACCACGTAGTATGCTGTTTTTTTAACACACATTTAATTTATTATGTATGTATATGTATTTTGTGCTATATTTAACCTAACTTTTCTTATTTCCTGACCATTTTTTTAGTATTGTCCATTTTTAGTTTACATTTTTTAGACGTCACGTCACTAGATACGTCCCACAGATACCTGTCGGAAGTCTCGACATAGTTCCGTGTAAAACCACCAGGTGGCGCTCGAAAAAAGCTGGGACAAAATTGGTGTTTTCGTGTATTTATTGATTGAGAAGAATTTTTGAATGATGCTTAAAAAACTACAAATATTTTTTAAGATTTATTAAAGATATAGCTACGTAAGTTAAAATGATATTTGATGAATTAGAAAATCATAAAATTGAAATTGTCGACGCGAAATGTCAAAAATGATACATCAGACTACGCCCGCTGGTCACCAGTTAAAGGTTAAGCTTTTAGGTATGATGAGATGAGTGTAGCCTGTAATAGGAGCAAAAAAATATTTAATGAACCCCCGTAAGTTAAGTAACCAGTTCCTAATGTTTTTTATTATTATTATTTTTCAAAAATCCTAATTTATCACAAAATAAATCGAACCAGCAATGTATTGTATACAAATGAATCCAGTCATAGAACTTGACATTGTCATTTACTACAACGAGTTAGCAATTTCGATTTACCAATGTTAGGGATCCTAATCAGTATTAGGGTATATCTTTGGATTACTCTAACTAACTCTGATTTAAAGTATTTTAGAGCACTATGACTCGTTGATTCATGTTTGATTTTCGGATGAAAACCGGATGAAATCAACACAAGACTGTTTAAAAAATAGATAATTCGATTTTGTTAGTACTCTTGTCAATACTCCACGTGATTTCCGTTGATTTTTTATTGATTTTCAAACGAAAATCACCCGTAATATTGACGCAAGTGATTCAAAAGTAGAGCTCCAGGTTGAGGTAATCTGTAGAATTATTCATTATATTTTTTGCTCCTTTGACAAGCCATACGCTGAAATAGATGAATTGTCCCGATTTTCAGTAGCCGCCCCCGCTGCAACACAAACCGCATGTCGATATAAACTTCTCCGACGATGCGACGACAATTTCCTCCTGTGTGCTGGATACAGACTACAACTACAACGTGTATTGAGTACTAAGTACAGTCCATTAGGTCGAGATTCGCCTGGCTTAGTAGTACATAGTTGTGAAGGTTTGTAGCCACACACGAACCAACTCTTCGTGCACATGTACCCAAGTTGAGGTAATGATAGGCGCTGCTAGTTTGCACTTACTAAATACGGGCCGATGTTATGTTCCACAATATTGCTTGATGTGTAAACTCCGTGTCGAAACTAAATGCTTGTTTATTTTACTTAATAGCTGTTACAACACTTAATTTTCATTCGTAAAACATTATAATAAAATATCTAACATCGTTTTAAAAAAAAGTCAAACAGTATTAGTTGTAAGTATAAAGAATATTTTGTTTGCCAAGAAAACAAAAGCGTTTTTTGTTCCGTTCTTTTATTTCATTAAACTAAATCTTATTACGCAGAAGTTTACAAACCTAAATAATTTATCCCTAATTTATTAATCTTTCGCTGGTATCTTTATACCCTCATATTATCTTCTAATCAGACAAAAACAACAAACTTTTAAATTACAATTTAATAAATGAGATAAGATAACTATAGATATTACGATTACCAAAAAAAAGTTTTTGACTATTTTGATATCAATAAACTCAAAGATAGACCTATGTTTGTTGTAAGCGAGGTTCCCTGAGATCTGAACTTATGTTTTAATCAATATTTAAAAAAAAAAACAACTCGGAGCCACCTAGTGGACCCAGTAAACTGGGTATAAAATCGTATTTTCTACCTTTCCGCGCATACCGCATTTTATACCTTTCTTTCTTATTTTTTTCTTCCATAACATCCTTCTTCTGACCATAACAAATACAACTACACACAGCGTGATGCCGCGATGCCGCTTCCAAGGGAAATATGGATTCATGGCAAAAAACTGAATTATTATAATTTTATTATACATATAAATTTCTATTTCACTTAATTAGCTTTTCATTTTCCATGCACAAAGTACCCTTTCCCTTAAAGCTCATAATATCTTTACTCGAAGATTATCTCGAACAGATCGTTTATAGCGGTAAGACCACGTAAATAGTATATTTCCTTTAAAAGATTTTGTAAATTAATTAATGTGATGTGCAATAAGGAGTTATATTTTCTTATCTTATATTCTTTTAAATAAGATTTCACTTTCTTTCCTTTTGAACGGACGCTTGTATAATCTAAGAATATATTTTTGTAAATGCCTAACATAGGAGTAGGTTCTCAGTAAAAGGCCGTAAGCCGGTGTTATTAAAGAAATCCAAACAACGATACTAATGATGGTAAGTGGGTAAACACACGTTCGTTCTTATTGAATCCTTTGCGTCATCTTGATTGGAGCAACTCAAGTGCTTACTGAACGGACTATAATGTAACTTGATAGCTGTTGCATTGCAATCGTCTGTGACGTCATGGCGGCGTTTTGTAAGCACATTATTATTTGATAGCGCCAAAATCAGGAGAGCTTTTTATGTTTTTGGCGGTGGAGATATGTCCAAAACGCGGTGAGACTCTTTAATTTTATTGCTTAGCAAAATGTCGTCAAACTGTCTAATCAGACAATGACAGTCGACAAATGCAGTGCTGTCATTGACTTCAGGCTTTGGACACTTAAGACAACGCGTCCATCGCGCTTACTGAGGCCATGTCACACATGGAACAATCAATTGCAATCGAATCGCTTCTGCTTGCTTGTTACGTAATCACCCCGCCGAACGGGCTGCGAGGAACAATGCACACACTCCACATCCCTTCGTTCTTAAACAACAAATCTTCCCCGACTGTAGTTTGTTCATTTGGAAGAAATGAATGGGGACGCGAGATATTTGCGACTGTTCTTTTTTATCACGTGTTTGGAGCTAGTATTTTTAACTAAGACGAAATAAGACCGTACCTACTAAAAAAAGTTTAAACCTGTTAATTAAAGTGATAGATTCATATTTCTTCTATTTTAACGATTAAAACATTTTAATTCAATTTATTATGAGAAATGATAAACCTAACCTAAATCACAACATATAAATTTAATTTGTAAGTAAGCTACTACTTAAATTTGCTTGAATTCTAAAACAATAAATAGTTATTGATTATACTTATAGAGTTTTTTCTGTCTTTGCTAACAGGGCGGTGATTCTCACGTCAATGGAACTTTTTTCGTGTAGTAGTTCGTTCGTTTTACCTTAAAAATCAAGTTATATAACCACACATAAAAAAAACAACCGCATAAACGAAATCGAAATGCACAGAAATCGAGACCCTGCAAAATCAAAAACTGTTTTTCCTTCGACAAAAAAAACTAGATCTGTGAACTTTTCTCGTATACGAACTGCACGAGAATCTGCCCCCTGGTAAATGTAATAATGCTAACCTACCATAAAATGTTCTCATTTTAAATACACCATTCTAGAACAAGTAACCAAATTAACCCTTAACTTCTCAAGTCTAATACCAAATAAATACTAGGGCTATAATACCAAAATATCGCATGACGCGCATGAGCTTACACCCCTACGGATGAAAGAGCCTCCGCCTCGAAGCCTCTTTTGTTGGCAATGCGTTTGTTCCCAGTGGCCATTCCACTAATTGCGACCACCTTCTTTTATGCCGTATAAATTTTACGTAAATCTTCAATATTCCAGAATTAATTATCTAATAGGTCGCTGCTTAATCTCTACGTAAAACGCTTAGACATATTGCTTTTGTAAAAAATATTTCACGTAGAAATCTTCCAATATATCGGCAAAGAAACGAAAAAAAAATAGTCGTTCCAACCCAGGAATTATAATCATGAAAAGCTTCAATATACTTTTCGTTTAACAAACATAACGGTTGAGTTCTTTTTAAAGATTTTTGCACAATTTCACATCACAAGTAGAAGCCCGGTGTTTAATCAGACTTTTTTATTTCTAGAGCTAATTACTCAATGTTCCGCTGAAAGATCCCTTGGGCAGTGATGTTTTTATTTTACACCTAGTACATTCTATTAAGTCTGCACGTAATCGTGGCCAGATGATTCCTTCGGGGAGATTAAATTTAGCCAGCTTTTACCGGGAAAACCACAACTTAAAAGTAATTAAAAGCCGCAAAGCTTACCCATCGTCTAAGGTAAATATTGGTTAGGTACTTTTATTAAACCATTCAAAAATATACTCGTACTCAGATTGATTTATGACGCTTCGAGTATAAAGTTAAACTAGAAACCGAACGAAGTACAAACATTGGATGACACATTTGCGTGATTATTAGTCCTTCATACTATATGTTGAAGTAAAGTGGTTAAAAAGATAAGATAGAAATTGATATCTAACTTATAATATTACAAAGAAACCTATATACAGGGTGACTTCGAAAACATTGGCAATATTTTAAACTAAGACATGATTGATGATGATGAAAACCTACACACGATTCACAATTTCTTCCACATATTTAAATTAATATCAATTGTTATAAAATATCATTTGATACCGAGAAAAATCATATTGAACAAATCATAATTGATATTATTTGCTTCAAATTAAATTAATACAGTACAATTTATTTTTCTGAAATTAATATCCTTTCCTTTGGACATTCCCACACATCGCCATCTAGTCCGAAAGTAAGATACTCAAAGCTTGTGTTATGGGTGCAAAGTTTGGGTTATGGTGCCAGACAACGGATATAATACTTAAATACTTTTTATTAGAATTGATTGTAACGGGATTGCTACCATGTACCTTATTATTTTTGAGTTTCCGATATTTCGGCACTGTTGCAAGTGCCATGGTCACGGCGTAACTGAAACTCAAAAATAATAAGGTACATGGTAGCAATCCCGTTACAATCAATTCTAATGTTAATGACCATGTAAGTTTAAATACTTTTTGTTTGTAAATACATACATGATATACATAGAAAACACCAAGACCAAAACAGACATGTTCATGCACGCAAATGTTTGTATTGTGTGGGGATTGAACCCGCAACCCGCTGCGTAGTAGGCGATTTCACGACACTACACGAGACGGGTCGTCAAATTGATGAATAATATTAAAGTTTCAAAAAATTACTCCAACTTAACGGATCCCGGAAATCGAAGTAATACTAAATGATTTTTCTATTATAGGTTTCATTCATTCAATTGATTTTAATTTTTATATGTAGAAGAGACTATAAATCATGAGTAGATTGTATTGTACTGTATTGATAAAACCTTTTTTATGTAAGTTATATTTTTTTGCAAATAGTGTTATACTCGTTGACGTCATACTTTAATATCCAGGTTCAATATAATACATGATATCTACTAAATTGAATTTAGAACATGGCTATTTAAGTACAAAATAAATAAAGCGTTCAAGATCTATGTAAAATCTCAGTATATGTACTCTTATTTGTAAGTATCTGATTAAATAGGGCAAGCGTAATGGACTCGTACGCTCTTCCATATAACCGTAAACTTAATTTTGTGTGGATGTTTTCACACCCAGAGGAATAAACTGAGTAACGACGGAACACGGCGAAACGTTAGATTTATTTGACAGAAAATTTTGATTACCAACAATACGAATTGGTTTCTGCTATACGAGGATTTATGTACTCGTACTTACTCGTGAAGTAAGTATGTGGAGTACGCGCATTAAATCACTTCGAACAGTGAGTTATGATTTTTGGTTTCAAAATAATACTTTTCGATTAAGTTGACACTTGCTCAAATACTTATGTAGTATTTCGATCTGAATTTATTTCAATGGGCTTTGTAAATTTTATTTAATAGTAGAAAAGATTATAGCATCATTCACGTTATTGTGATAAATTAATTTATGTCCGT
This sequence comes from Pyrausta purpuralis, assembly GCA_963924145.1. NCBI lineage: Eukaryota > Metazoa > Arthropoda > Insecta > Lepidoptera > Crambidae > Pyrausta > Pyrausta purpuralis. The sequence goes on along the minus strand of OZ001651.1, from coordinate 14,171,984 downwards.
CCGTGCTTTAAATATTTTTCATTAAGAAGCAGTTTTATCATCTTACCGTTTGCTCTACTAGTCACATCACTGAAAACCGGCCAAGTGTAAGTCGGACTCACGCACAAAGGGTTCCGTATCTAAGTTGTATTTAAGCACTTTTATTGCCCTATAAATGACCTGTAAAACATGATGAAGGTGGCATAATAATAAGGGTTTGATTTCCTTTAAAGAACAAAATATTCGAAATTATGTCACAAAACCGATTGTATCTTTTGATGACGATGACTTACAACTTGATTTTTTTTCAGCTAAAAAACAATCAATGCCAATATTTACCTACAGTTTCAGTTTCTTGTCTTAACGCGTTTTAGAGGTAAAAAATTCAACGAAATTATGCATGAAAATTGTTTCGCTTTAAGTTTATGGACTACAACTCAGTAATTTGTTTACATATCATAGCCGTGATATTTTTCCTTCTAAATTAATCGTATATGCTAGCGCTGTGTTTTTTTTTACTTATCCACCTACAACCGTTTAGGTGGAAGAAGGTGAGGATATTGGACTCTAACAAAAATTTGGCTTTTAAAACCGAGTGTGACGAAAACAGGCCACTTTATCGAAAAATGATGGAAGCCACAATCTTTTTAAATGACCTATTCTACACACACACAACACGTCCATTACTTGTATGAGAATGAGAGGTACCCAAAAAAAACATTTTTATTAATTTTCTAGCACTTTGGCTTTAGGGGATATATGAATACATATCTATGCCAAATTACAGTTATCTAGTGTCTCTGCGCTGAACTGCGGACATAGCGAAACTATAAGGGTTCCTTGTTGGCCTACGGAACCCTAAATACGTCACAATAGTAATTTTGTAATCCTTAGAGGGTACATACTTGTTTTGCAGTTCAGATTAGTATTTTTAGATAATACCTAATAATCTAGTTTAATGGAATAAATTATTCATCTTACCTGGTGACTAATCGAGTAACCATAAAAAGGTTTGAAATAGCTAAATCATTGCAATTTTAACGTTAAACAGCTGGTAGACTTACAAAAAAGTTAACCAGGTAAATACGTAAGGCATTACCTAAATGTTACAGGCTTCAAAACGGTTTACCAAATTTTTTTATATAAAATATTATTATGAAATAATGTAGCTATAGTTAGAAGCTACAGCATTAGGCGTGTAAGCTTTTATGATCTGTGGTTACCAAACACACGATCATAAGAACGAGAACTTTTAAAACAGAACAATAACCCGAAACACACAGCTAAACGCCTGAAAAGTCGACCCGAGGAAGTCGGCGAAGAAACGTTGAGTGAGTGTGCATAATAAAAAATATTTCCAGTTACGTTAGCTTACGTCACATTCGCCTCTTGTGGCCCATCTACGTCCGTGTAGCGAATGATGTTGTGAGCAATGTAGTCGAAAATTCTTTTCCGTAAAACAGCTCCGCGGGAATGCCTCATTGCTATTTGTCTGTTTTTCTCGAGCAACAAAAAAGTTTATTTGGATGAAGGAAAATCACGCTCGTATTTTGTGGGTGAAGCTTTTAGATAAGCAACGATTTATTCTGAACATTTTCTGCGCCTGTGTTTGTGTCTTTGTTGATTGTTGTGCTTTCTGAAAGCAATTAAAAATACTTTTGCGGAGATCGTCTATTGTTTTGTTTAGTCGTTGTTAGGGTGATAAACGAGAACGAAAAAACGTTTATAAAAGATTGATCCATTATCAAAAGTCTTAATAAATCTACAATAAACACTTTAGCATAAAGCTATTGCAACCATTTTTTTTAATATAGCCGTATACAGGGTTTAAAAAATTAACTGCATTCCTTCTGGGTGGTGATCCTGTTGCTAAAATACAACAACTTTTTGTATGTGAGCAACATCAAAATCCGAATTTATTTTTGACCTCGGTGGAATACGTAAACGATTTCTTAAAAATAAACGCTGGTCCTATTAATTACTTATCAATAATTACCTCTAAAGCGGGTGAGGGCAATTTAGCGATTCGCTCTCATCTGAACGGAGCTTTTGTTAGTCGCAATGAGCTTTTCCAAGCGATTCGATTATTCTTATGTCTACGTTGATTGCTTTAGGCCAGGGATGCACAAACTACGGCCTGCGAGAACTATTCAAGTAACTCGCCACCAATATTATTGATTCGGGCTTAAACGTAAATGTGTCTTTATGTCTGCGCATCATTGGATATCTAAAAGAATGACAGCTACAAAATATATGTTGACCTAATGTTAGCTTCCCTAGTACTATGCTAGGTACGTAGTAGGTAGGTAAGTCTAATTTAGTTGTGTCTTATTTCCATAACACCAGTGCATTAGCTATTTACTTTGGGATCAGAGCAATGTATGTGATTGGTGTCCAATACAATAAGTACAATACTTGCTAGAAATGTGAAAAAAAGACTATGTAGTCCTATTCACAAATTCAACTCCAAACAAATACAAAAGTATCCAAAAGTCAAAGAATTCTCTTGTCCTCGTAACACAGTGACTTTAAAACGAATTATGTTTATATTGTATACTTATAGGTGATTAGGAATTGTAATCATAGTTATGTATTATAGAATAAATCTCAATAAATCTGTATCATAAAAAACACTGCTATATCTTGTTAACAATATTGTCTTACTGTAAAACCTTAACCGTCAACCACAGCCATAAACTCAGGCGGCAAACAAATGCATGCCCTCAAGATTCAAAAGAGTATCCGTACATATTCATAAAACAATGTCATCGCAAGGAAACTCGAGGAAAATGGTGAAATGAATATTTTTACAAGCTGCGAGATGGGTATTTGAGAACTTCGAGAGAAGATCCGAGCTATGAAGAAAATTGTGGGTATGTTCAAAAATTAAGGACGAGTGTACTGGACATGAACATGCAGTGCTTTATTAATCATCAAACGCCCGTGACGCTACAATTATCAAAAATAATTAATATACCAATGGATAATCACCAGTTATGAGGCTTTGGGTAATTTTACGCATTTACTCATTTTATCGTACTCAACTACGGTACTTACTACATACATTAACTGAGTATTATAAGTATTATTATTGTCCTTACTACGAACTACGGTTGAAGCAACGTAGTGCTACGGTGGTGCTACGAGTCGTAGCCCCGTCGACTACGAATTTATTTTGGCTACTACGGTTGCAGCTATAGCTACATTATTGCTATGGTGCAAGGACCGAAAAACCCCTTTTTTTGATTAAGCCAATTGTTAGGGAAAGCCTATTAAAAAGGTTACACAAAGATAGGGTTACCCTATTGATATGCTTACCACATTAAATAAGGTTTCAGTAACTTTAATATTTAAGCACTTACCAACGAATAGAGTTACCATATTTCTATCTTTTTGCCACGCATTTTATTTCTTTCTTTAAAATGACGTGTCCAGATATTTAATTTTGGACTTGCGGAAATTCGCGGCTGGTGTTTGCTTGTTCCCGTTAATAATTATTTTCAGCTGCTTTTTCTTTTTACATGGAACCTAACAAAATTAAACATGATTCTGATGAAGAATTAAAAAAGTGCATTAAGCGAACTTTGAAATGTAATTAATAATTATATTAGTATCAACTTAGAGATATATTATTATTAATTATTAATATATTCATTAATTATTATTATTATTATATTATTATTGTATTTAAACGATAAGTTTTTCTCTCATGAGAGGTAAAAGCACTAAAACTCACGGGCCTTAGCCAACAGTCGAATGTAGTAAGCGTGATTCCTTGATCGATTTTTAATACCTATTTATAGGGTAAGCCTATTGATAGAGTTTTTGGATTTGGTAAGCGATTACCCGAATTAATTGTATTAATTTGGTAAGCCTTTCGTTAGGGTAAGTTGACGATTAGGTTACCAAATTGATAAGGGTTCTTGGAAATAACTTTAAAAAATACCCTATCAAAACCCCTTTAAGGGTAAGCGGTTCCGGTCCCTGCTATGGTGATGCTACGTCGTAACCCCGTCGACTACGACGTATTGCGTAGTCATTTTGCCTACATTTACGTCAAATCGAACGAGCTTTTCGAGACTAAAGCTACGGTAACCTATTATGCAAACAGGTTTTAAGTAAGGTTAGGAACTACATTCTACAGATAATTATATAATTATGATGCCTATGCCAGTGTGCCATATTCACTGGAAGCTTCTTTCTCAATATTATTTATGAGTCAAAATACACTTCCCTGTTTTGGGATAACTCTAGCAACAATAAAAAAAATGATACCTCAAAATATTTCTTATAATTTCGTAGTTTAAAAAGCAAACAATATCGTTGGCTTATCAATGGCTTAACGAGCAAAAAGCTCTAGAGTTTCATTTATAGTTATTTGAATGAAGTATTGGTATTGGTATTGGACACCAATCACATACATTGTTCTGATCCCAAAGTAAGTAGCTAATTGCACTTGTGTTATGAAAATCAGGCACAACGGTGGTACCACAACACCCAGACCCAAGACAATATATATAATTTTAATTTCTATATTGTCCCGACCGGGAATTAACCCGGGACCTCGGAGAGGCGACGCCTTGTAACGCGTCGTCGACGCCAGCGTGGTTAGCCACTACACCACGGAGGTCGTCTATTTGAATGAGGAGGAGTATCTAGTATTGACAATAATCTCCAGAGAGCAACTATCTTGTCATAGTTTGTATTTTATTGTGTACATAGTGTGTATTGCACTCTAGCTTTGACAGTAACGCTGCTCTGCTTTTAGATAGATTAGCAAATTTCGTATGTCTTATTCCAACCATATGAGTGAGTGGGAAAGAGTAAATTTTATAAAGATGAAAAAAGAAACCAAAAATTGCGCACGGGCGTGACTCGAACCAGCAACTTTCTGGCTAACCGGGCAAAACACTCTTCCAATTGAGCTACCGTGCCGACGGTCCGACCGGGCGAAACTTCTGGTCTCTTATGAATACCTACGTCATTACGCGTGACGTCTGCGCTATCCACCCCAACTGTTTTATAACAGCAGTGGGCCAAGTAGTTATTCATTAGAGAATAAATTCCACTTGGAAATTGATAACGCTTCGCTATTCAATGGTTTTTACAATATTTTTAACATTCACAGTGTCATATTTTATATTCATAAAGATGAAATAAGAAACCAAAAATTGCGCACAAGCGTGATTCGAACCATCAACTTTGCAACAGTTGGGGTAGGGGATCATCTTTATGAATATAAAATATGACACTGTGAATGTTAAAAATATTGTAAAAACCATTGAATAGCGAAGCGTTATCAATTTCCAAGTGGAACTTATATAAAGGTAATTGAACTGCCTAGAACGTGAACGGATAAAAAGTAAATTACATGATATGCCCCCATTTTCCGAAAATATATAATTGTTACTGGTTTTTACATTATGATGAAATAATAATTTAATATAATATTTTCGCACATTTCTAACCATATTAAAGAAAAATTACAGTGTTTTCACTGTAGTTTTTCTTTTCCGCACTCACGGGGGCGTCTGTGCTCAAGTGTCAAGCCTCCTCGTTCGCGCTCGTACCAATATTTGTTGGAGCACCTCACAAAACTTTTAAGAGGACCGACACTCCGCGGATTCTACGCATATCTATTTAGAACGCATTTTTATTACCAATGAACGTTTTATCTTTTGGGTTGATCGGGAATTGGGTCCGTTTGCTTTTTTTTTTACAAAAGTGTAGTGCAGTCTTTAAAAAAGTTAACAAATGCGTTCATTTTGTATCTGCCTTTTGTTGTAATCCATGTATTTTTGGTTTATTTTTTTTACTTGAAAAAGGTAACTTTGTATCTATACAAGAATCTTTTAGGTTTTTTGGTCGTCTTGTAAAATTATGAAAAGAAACACTTGAACATAACTTTCACCTAAACATAACGTCAGTAGCAGACTTAATATATTTTCATCGAGTTCTAATCCAGTCAGGTCTTTATTTCATCTGCAAAAGAATGCGTTTTACGACGCTTTTATACTTCTAAGTTCGTAAATATCTTTAATCATTATAGGTAGTGTACTATGTATTATACATGTAGGTATATGATCCATTTACGATTTAAGATATATCCCATAAAAGTTGCGATAAAAAGTTTCCCTGCATACTACGGTCGGCCATTCGCATGATGAAGATGGTATCTTTAACGTTCTCTGAAACGTTCGGAGAAAACGATTTAAAGGCTCAAAGCGATATTCAGACGGCCGGTGCTGTTCCGGGAACGTACAAATATCAACAGTGCGTTTTTAAAAGCCGTACGAACAGTTTTGTTTAAAACTAAGTGCACGAAGTTGTAGAACGGATTTACCGGAAGCAAACGCGTCGACGGCGGGCATCGCTTCAGTCGCAGGTTTCATTCATCCCCCGCATACGACCTTTTATGTCTAGGACTGGTTTTACTCGGAAACTCTACATCAGGAACCGACCGCCTCTCGCTGTCCTTGTCTCTCCTGTGCACAACGCACCGTCGACGACTGGAGAAAGACAAACTGACAAAATCAATACTGTCTGGAACACGCCCACCGGTTCACTCGGCAACTGCGCTTCCTCACTGGAAATTCGATAAAATAAAACTGGGTAAAAATCATTAAATTTGTGTGATGGTGTTAGGAATATCTGTATCGGCGAGATAGTGCGGTAGAAGCCTTGCAGGTATTATTTGTTGGGTAGACTTGCGGCGCGCGATCACATGTTTCCCACGTGGCCGGTCACGTTACAATGTTTACCTGGCCTGGCGGTCAGGTGATATCCGCCGCTCCACCGATACTATCTATAGCGCCCCCACGCCACCTCCCGGCATACACACGCGGAAAGCCAAATTTTAAATGGAACATTTTCTATTCAATTGACTGTGAACCTAAATATAAGTAAAACTACTGACCGCTTCGTTTTACTCGAAAGAATTGATTTAAAATACGGTTTTCGACATTCGTATCCCACGTTGTATCGTTTTCGTTAATTCTACAGGTGCTTGGGAAAAGTGAATATTGCAATTCGATACTCAATCCTATGTAAATGCAATTTCATTACATCAGTTTTTTTTTCAATTTCAATTGTTCAACTATTTAATAACAAAGAATAAACTGACTAGGAGCAACATAAAAAATTGTAGATAATAATTTAATATCAATAACAATATGTATTAGACCCTTAACACAGTGCTACTTTTAGCAGCGATTATGTACTGAATTTTGGCGTCTGCATTGATACTAACGCGAGTTAGCATCGATGCAGTCGCGCTTCTGAATTGATGCTAACGCGTGTGAATAATTTAATATAAATAACAATATGTATCAGACCCTGAACACACTCGTGACTTTTAGCAGCGATGCAGTCGCGATGCTAACGCGCGTTAGCATTGATGCAGTCGTGCTTCTGCATATTTGCTAAAAAAACTGTTCATTGCGTGAGTCGCGCTGAACCGCGTTTTTATAACGCGCGACTGCATCGATACTAAAAGTCGCAGTGTGTAAGAGATCTTAGATGTATAAGAATTTCTGATACGACACGAAGTTGCTACTTCGAGCATACTGTTAAATTCCTTACGAAATGGAGCATGCTTGCACTGTGGTGAAAATGCCACTTGAATATTTCCTGCTGCAATCAAGACATTAGCGCATAAGTCTTGATTACTATTTCCATTTCCGATGCGATCTCGCTATCTTTAGTCGCGAACATCGCATTATCAATTCACAGGAGCCCCGATAAGCTTGCTTGCGCTAAAAGCGATGCAAATGCAGCCTTAGGTACGGAACACACCACAACCGCAGTGTTTTAGAATCGTATTGAAATCTGTGATTTTCTAAATTGCTAAATTTACGAGCTATCTGACAATAAAAGTCATTAAACATAACATTCTGTGAGGGTGAGGGTAAGCAAATAGGATAAAGTCCTTGACTTAAAAGGATCGTTTGATGCACTACCTTACTTAATAAGTCCATTTATTTTACGATGATTGCTGAGATGTTGTCATTTCGACATTTTTAGAGATGTAATCCAATAAAATTGAACTGATATTTTTAAGTCAAAGTAACGGAAAAAAACGTCAGACACTAATGTGTATGATGTTTTTTCGTTATAATTTAATGTTTTATATTTTGCGTGTGTTTGAATCCTTTTCTAGGCTTAGGGAAACCGTAGTAAAACGTGAAATCTTGGTTTAAAAGTTAGATGGGGGGGACGCCCATTTTACCACTTTGGAAGCGGATAGCTATGAAACGTTAAACTTTAAAAGAAAATGGTTTTAGGAACCTCAATATTATTTTAAGAAACCTATCCATAGACGCATAGGCATAGGTTTGACTAAAATTTTTTTTTTGGTTTTAGTTTCATGTATGGGACCCCCCCCCCCCCCCCTTAAATGACATTATTTTTTATTTTTTGTATGAGAATCGGTAAGCGGTTAACAGGATACATCTTCCTACCAAATTTCAACAGTGTAATGCTTATAGTTACAGAACAAAATGGCTGTGACATACGGACGGACAGACAGACAGACAGACAGACTTGACGAAACTATAAGGGTTCCGTTTTTTGCCATTCGGCTACGGAACCCTAAAAATAGACTTTAGTACGGGTATAGCATTTAATCTACTATGCTATAGCCGTCACTTATTGCTCATGGTTCTTTGCTTGGAGTTTAACAGCAATCAAAAGTTTCATAATAGTTAAAATAGGATCATGTAACCGGTCCTAATCCTAGACTAGCGTCGCTGACCTCTAACTAACAAAACAGTTCCTACAAGCCTAACCGTACTAACATACGTTTCCTAATACGACAGCGCAATGCAGTCGCATCAAGCGCCTCCTTATCTATGGTGAGCGCACCTAACAGGCTTAGGTTTTGCAAAATACAGCATTCTTAGAAGCTAATCTTGTCATCCTCTGATACCCATATTCAGACGGCGTCAGACCCGCGGCCCGCGGGCTCAGTTTGCATTTTTATCAACCCCGACGACAGGCAGCCACATTTTATTTTGCGTGCTATAAATATGGAACTAGTGAAGACGAACACACGCTAGAAGATATAACATTTTCATGCAAAGTTATCTGGAACTATGCATAAGTAAACAGCGACAAAAAGGCTTCCTATTTGCTGTAAAAATAGCTTGGGGTTTCAGGTCCTCTATGCAGCTAAAATATATTCTGTACCTTACACATAATATTCATAATTTGATACATATGCTTAAAGAGTGTAAGTAGATATTTTTTGAGCTATTGTTTTTTTATTTTCCGGAAATATTATGTTTAGTATAATGAGATTATAATATCTTGTACTTTCAAGACTACAACTTGGATCCGCGTTTCCTATATATGTATATATTTGGTAAACGCACAAGATGGGTTTGTGATTCATAAAGTAACTGTAAGTGCGTTATGTAATATACTATACGGATATACAAACATGACCATTACTTAGCAAAACTTTCATATATCATGTTTTAATATATGAAGAAATAAGAAACGAAAAAGTAACTTAAAAAAAAGTTAAAACCGACTTCAAAACCAAAATGCACTAAAAAATCTTAAATAACCTTTTGACCCATTAAAGGAAAGGACTCCTTTTCCTTAGGATCTTAGGCGAACAATTTCTTCTTGGAGTCAGTGCTCTGATAGTTGATACTTGGGTTTGTCAAAGTGATGGCACCGACTTCAAAAACTCCTCAGTTCTTACTTTTTTAAAGTTATTTTTATTTGTTCATTAATAGTGATTACAGGAGGGGCATCTTACGACTCCGTTATGTAAGAAGCTACAAATTGCCTATCATGACATATGTGACATAGGTGCCAGTTCTGACATTATAATCACTGAACTCCTAAACGTAAAGAAGTTTTACCATAAGCTCAGGTCTCTACAATGTTGACTATCAGACGTAACAGCACGTCCACATTAAGATTCAAGTACAAAAACCTATATGTGCCTTTAAAATTTTAGGGTTTCCCTCGATTGCACCAAGATCTCATAGTCAGATCCCGACTTGGCAACAATGGGACCAACAAGAAGGTATAACCTCTAGGTAAGCGATTTTTTTTCAAATCAGTCGACTAAACTTTAATACGAGGTGATACAGCCACAAAAAAATCATGCAGTCGAATTGATAACCTCCTCCTTTTAAGTCGGTTAATAATTACGCACGGGAGGGAGTCGAACCCGCAACCTTTGGCTAACTGGGCAAACGCTCTTTCCAATCGCTACCGTGCAGTCGATTTGAATCCCGCCCTTGCACAATTTTTTTGGTTACTTATTTCATCGTATAAAAATACAAAAAAAAAACATTGTAAGTGTTAAGTGCATTGTAAATCATGCTTCAAGTTATCAAAAATCTTCTATCTACTCAGAACGGTAAGACCCCTTACACACTGCGACTTTGTAAAAAGCTGTACTGAAGTAAAATATTCAAGCAATAAATATTAATGTTCAAGACTAATTTTACTACGCAACTACTTATACAGTATCGATGAAATATGCCAAAGTGGGATTGCATAATTTCACGAGTAAAGTACTAAGTTTGCGTGTACGTAGAAGATAATTATTACACTTTAATTTTCTTCGTGGTAATGGATGCCACAAAAAGTTTAATGAAGTTTTTTTAAGCTTGAAATAAAGTTATGCTTAGTGCACTTGAAGTATGGAGAACTGTAACTTTTAGATCCTAACACAAGGTAAATAAATGATTAACCAATGAGATTGGGCTTTTAAGTTGAAAGCAGCGTTACGACTTATCGCGGCAATCGATATAAATCAAACTTTTGCGTCAACAGAAGTAACTCAAACTTATTCTTAACAAATAACCATTGACATTTATTTTTTTGATTTTAGGCGCCATTCAAAATTTTTAAGAAAAAAACATTTAAGAAAATCTAAGTTATTTTATATTAATTACGCGAGATGATTTACGAATCATTTTAGTTTGTTTTACCGACTTAAAAATGGATTTAATAAATTCGACTAGTATGTGTGTTATATCGTCAGAATTTTATAATATTTAAGTGGGGTGATCTGTTAAGGCTTCGTGTGTACAATTTTGTAAGTGTAGGTATGTTCGTATATAGTTTGATGACCTCGGATTTCTCGAAAACTAGAAGCCATAGTGAAATTTTATTTTTTAGCTCAATTAGGTATATTCTTACTTAGGGTATAGTGTAAGTTTTATCAAAATTGGTTGATTATTTTTTGACATATAGGTAGTAATTCAAAATCATGGAATAAAAATAATGAACCGCCTCCAAAAAAGCTTAACAAAGAGGAGTCGGTCCATGGTGTCAAGGTTGCTTTCACACCAATAGTCTACGATACGCACATTATGAACCGACTCCCAAATAATTTGTTTCTCCTATATCGAAGCCAAATGCGTTATTTTAAGATTTTTAACACTTTTTTGAAGGCGGTTTATTGATATTCTTACATGAGATTTTCATGTTCAACTGAAATATTTAAGTTAGACATTTTTCTCTGAGTTGTATCATAAAAAAGCCTTTCAAGACACTTCCGCACATAAAAAGCATCGTGACTACTCGGTCCACACTAGAACAGTACATATCCATATCTATAAATTCCGGTGCTTATATCTTGCCACTCGCCGTCTCATTTTCACGAAGTGTGGCATATGCGTACGGAATACGCGATGAGTCCTCTTATCCTAGTAATATGTAGCCCGGTCTGCCTCGATTTATATCCTCGAATTGATCGAGGAAATTATTTTTCATATTCACAGACTTAAGAGACCGCTACCACCATGGAGTTATGTGGTTACTCCTAGCTCAATTTATTTTATTTTCATTTGCAGAAGAATGAAGTTCACTCACTGACAAAGGGTAAAAGTAAAGAGGCTAATAGAGAAATAACTAGAGTTATTCAATATTTTTAAATCGCGTTGTTTTGTAGAATGAAGTTGCAGCCACCTCTACAGGGTTTTGTTTTGGTCAGCGAAGAACGATTCAGGAGTGGTTGTGCAAACGATACTGATGCTAAAAAAATATTTTTTATGAAATAAACTGACAATCAATTTATTATTGTGATAGGATTCGAGCAAGTCAAAACTACCAACACCATATCGCCTCTTCGTAGCTTACTAGCTACGGCGTACTATTTCGTAGATACGCGCGAGCTACTACTCGTACATTTTTATTTTTTAGAATGTTTTGAAGAGGTTTTCTATTATGAAACTTATAAGAACATATTTTTTTTACAATAAGCGTAACTTATATTATCCCAAAACAAAACTCTGAATGTGACAGTGATCATCAGTTTTATGACAGTTCAGTAAAGAACGAGTTACGAGTTCTTGCAAATCAAAGTTACACATTAAAGTACCGATTGTACATAATATTATGCGCAGTGCACCAAACGTGGCGCATTAAAAGTGATTTGTTTGTTTTGCCAGCGCATAATTGCCACATTCGTGGGACTTCGGGAAGCAATAAGTGCCGCCCCGGCGCCTCGAGTCAGTACGTCTTGCGCTTGAGTTTTTCAATCTTTTGGGCAGCGGCTGTGTAAGCTGAAACTATATTAGCATTTTAGTCACGTTTTGATGCACAATTTGATAATGATGAAACTAGTTATATCAAGCAAAATTGGACATCATTTATTTATTTCTAGTTTATAGGGCAATTACAAAATAATTCGTTTCTTAAAACATATAATTAAATGCTTAAAGATGAAATATTATTAAATCATTCTCTAAGTCACTATGTGTGTTATAAAAAAAGTACAACTTAAAAACAACCTAAGTCGAAAGCTATATTTAAATAAGAAAGCGTTGTGTTTTGTGCTAAATTATTTACGCAGTAGAACGCTCATCTCCATGTTCGATTGATGACCATTTCGTTGACAGGATTCAAATATGCGATTCATATACAAATTTAAAAGCACTGTTTTATACAGTCTAGCTAAGTCCATCGTACTTGCACGTTGGATGAAAGTTTCGAAGAAATCTCAATCTGAAAGAACGCTAGAAGCAACTCTGGAGAACTTTTAGGAAGTTCCACAACTTTTAGATAACGAATCTCCAGACGAATGAAATAATTCCGATTTAATCACATCTCTCGATTTGTGAAAATGCAGATAATCACTAGGAGTTGGAGTTTATACTTATGTTATGATTTTAGAATTTATATCGATATATTTACACATCTCTGAACATTTCTGGATAATTTAAGTTTTAATATTACTTTAAAGACACCGTAATACTAGGTATTAAATTCCATCATATCCGCCTACGCATTTAGTAAACACCTGTAGAAATAAAAGCATAATAAATCTTTTGATCGTATGATTTATTTTTAATATTTTGTTTTCACTGTAATTCATTTTTAAATAATTAGAGATAATTATTTTACATATTACAATTTTAAAATGCATTAATAAATAATTGTCATAAGAAGTACATCAGTTGGCTTCTACCGGCTGATAAAAATAGAAACGGAAGTTGTGTATAGCATCTTTGTTTAATTTATTTGGAGTATTTCATATTATTTGTTATTATCCTAAAATATATTTAGATAGCTTGGTTAAGTCCTGTATTTTAAAGATAGGCAGTAAAATAATTGTCAATTTAAACTACTTACTGGCCATTTCCGGCAGCGTGCCGCCCATAACGGTCGTTAAAATGGCGGGAGATTTTGGCGGGAATTATTGGCGGGAAATCGTGAATATAAAATGGCGGCACGCGGTTGGAAGGGCAGTCTTTTTCGATCGCTTGAATGGGCAAGTGGTAACTCTGTGCGTGCGACTACAAGTGTAAACTAGTATAATAAAAGTGTAATCTCTAGTTTAATGGTATTGTAATAAACAGTTATAAGTGAATTGTTGGAGTTTTTATCATCTCAGAAGTGGGATGTCACCAAAAATAAAAGGTACGTAATGAGTGATTTATTGTTTTATTCGGAATGTGATTATTCATGTTTTATGAGTAACTGTACCTTTTGAACACGCCCACGTGTTTTTCCTTTTTTTGAAATTTACTGCTTATCAAAGCCCATTCGTTTTACTTAAACTTTGATGAAGAGATAAGTAGGGGGCGTCCTAGGTGTGCTTGCTGACTTGCTGGCAGGACCTTGCTGGCTTGTTAGGTGAGCCACCTAGGCGTCGGAGGACTATGTATGTCCACACGTAGGGGGCGTTCTAGGTGTGCTTGCTGACTTGCTGGCAGGACCTTGCTGGCTTGTTAGGTGAGACACCTAGGCGTCGGAGGACTATGTATGTCCGCACGTAAGGGGCGTTTTAGGTGTGCTTGCTGACTTGCTGGCAGGACCTTGCTGGCTTGTTAGGTGAGCCACCTAGGCGTCGGAGGACTATGTATGTCCACACGTAAGGGGCGTTCTAGGTGTGCTTGCTGACTTGCTGGCAGGACCTTGCTGGCTTGTTAGGTGAGCCACCTAGGCGTCGGAGGACTATGTATGTCCACACGTAAGGGGCGTTCTAGGTGTGCTTGCTGACTTGCTGGCAGGACCTTGCTGGCTTGTTAAGTGAGCCACCTAGGCGTCGGAGGACTATGTATGTCCACACGTAGGGGGCGCTCTAGGTGTGCTTGTCGACTTGCTGGCGAGACGTTGCTGGCTTGTAAGATGAGCCACCTAGGCGTCGGAGGACTATGTATGTCCAAACGTAGAGGGCGCACTAGGCGTGCTTACTGACTTTCTAGCGAGGCCTTGCTGGTTTGTTAGGTGAGCCGCCTAGGCGTCTGAGGACTATGAATGTCCACACGTAGAGGGCGTGCTAGGCGTGCTTACTGACTTGCTGGCGAGACCTTGCTGGCTTGTTAGGTGAGCCGCCTAGCGCCGGAGGACTATGTATGTCCACACTTGGGAGTCGCTATAGACGTGCTTGCCAGCATACTGGCGGGACCTTGCTGGTTTGTTGGGTAAGGCGTCTAGGCATAGGAGCACTATGTATGCCCACGAAAAAAAGCTTATCACAAGAATGAATTCATTATCTTAAAGGACTTGATTCAGTTTAAATTATTTTACTTGCTTGAAATGTATTTGGTTTAGAAGATCTCTTCAAGCGAACTAGCAGGACTTTATAAAAAAAAAAAAACCTTGAGTGCATTCTATTGTGTGTATGATGTCATTTTAGATATTGAAACCTAAGACATTGTTAAAATTGAGATTGATACTTGATTTCGATTGAAGGTTTGAATATCCAGAAACATTCTGACCCCTAGTATTTCGCTGTTAGGATGTCTTAGATTTTTTTTTTTTATTAATATTTAGTAAATTGTAATAAATATACATCTGTTATTGAAATTCATAATGCTTAAGAATATGCTACATTTATGCTAGTATATGATTAACATAGATGAAACTTTTGATCTGACGGTTACATGTGTGGACACTTTATGTCGATGATGTTGTGGATTACAGGAGACTTTACGATGACGTCTGATGAAGATGAAGCTGGTACTCTACCGGCTACACCTCCCAGGCGACGACTCAAGAGGACTGAACGAAAGAGCCGTCCGCCGTCGGTAAAAAGCAATGCTGAGCAACAGCATCGACCCAAGAAACGAAAACGGAGGCGATCACCTTCATCCTCATCATCCACTTCAAGTGAGGAAGCGGTGCCACGGAAATTTCGCAAAACCGCAAGTAGATTATCAACTAAGGATGTTCTGCAATTAGTTAAGACATTAACGGGAGAATCTTCTCGTACTTCCTTTAATAATTTAAACAATGTTGTCCCCGATTTCGACCCGTCAAATAGGGCTCAAACCATCGAGAATTGGCTACGAAAAGTCAACGAATGCGCCATTATATATGGCTGGGATGAAAAGCAAGTAGTTCATTTTTCCCTACAAAAATTAGTAGGATTGGCTAAGAGATGGTTTGAGGCCTTGCCGACCGTTGTTTATACTTGGAATGAATGGCAAGAGAAGCTCCGTAAGGCTTTTCCTAGTGAAGAGAATTACGGAAAATTGCTCGAAGAAATGTTGAATCGCACATCTCGTAACGACGAAAGTCTCCGTGACTATTTTTATGACAAATTAGGTTTACTAAATAGATGCGAAATAACTGGTAAAAAGGCCATTGACTGTATAGTTTACGGGATAAGTGATAGGGCAATTAGGAACGGAGCACAGGCACTAAATAGCTCGGAACCCGAAGACTTGCTTAGTTTTCTTTCCTCTCAAAAACCTTCCCCCTTCAACAATAGTAGGGTGCGTGAACGAGTAACTTCAAGATTTAATGAATCAAATACCACAAACGCAGGTAACAGTTCTAAAGCTATTGTGTGCTTCAACTGTCACGCAAAGGGTCACCCCTATTTCAAATGCTCTAAACCTATTACCAAGTGCAGAAAATGCAATCGAGTTGGACACGATCTTGATTCTTGTAAATTATCACCTCTTGCTTCATTTAGTACTAGTCGTAATGAGAACGAGTCCGAGAAAAAGACATTGAAAATAGATTCATACAGTAACAAAAATGACAAATTCTTCAAAAACGTATTGGCAAATGATGAACCCCTTACCGCTTACATAGATTTCGGTAGCGAATGTACCCTCATACGTAAAAGTGACGCGGAATCATTAAAATTACCACAGAATTTTGAGAAAGTACCAGTAGTTAAGGGATTTGGTCAATCATCAGTTGTACCAATTTATAAGTCAACAATTCACATTAATATTGATGATGTTGGAGCTGATATTGAAGTATTAGTTGTCGATGACAAATACATGCAAACCTCACTGATAATTGGCCAAAACTTTACCGAGCTACCCTTCATCACTGTCTTGAAAAACAGTTCTAAGCTAATATTTTATAATAGCCCAAGTAACGATCTCTTAGAAAACAATGAACATATTTTAAAACTTTATGTTACTAATACAATAGAAATTAACAAAACCTGCATCGTTCCGGTCCATGCTAATCACTCTTTCAATGGTGACGTCATTATCGATGGGTATAATACGGCTCAACCGGGGGTAGAGTATCGCGTACTATCTGGGGCCTTTAGTATTAGTAACGGTAAAGGCCAAGTTGTTGTCACCAACCTGTCGCCTAAATCAATAACCCTAAAAGAGAATATGTTGATAGCTAGGTCTATACCTTTCACAGAACGACCAGTATGTCATGTTAATCGCATAGTCAAAGAAGTAGCAAGTTTAGATCCTTTGGATAAAACGGAGATTAAAACAGGGCCGGGACTAGAATCTGACCAGTTAAATAGACTTTATTCTTTATTGCAAAACTATCGTGACTGTTTCGCTACCAATCTGGGAGAAATAGGTCAAGCGGTTGATGTCGAAATGAAAATAGAGCTAGTAGATAATAAGCCTATAGTTTACCGTCCTTATCGCCTGTCACATTATGAGCGTGAACAAGTGCGAGAGACAATAGATGAATTGATGCAAAATGACATTATTCAGGAATCAAAATCAGACTATTCGAGTCCTATCTTAATGGTTAAAAAAAAAAACGGGCGAACACAGACTGTGTGTAGATTTCTGAGCCCTAAATAATAAAACCATTAAAGATAGATTCCCTTTACCACTTATAGATGACCAAATATCTAATCTTAGTGGCAACCAATTCTTCACTACCCTAGATCTTGCGTCAGGGTACTATCAGATCCCTATGGCCAAAGAAAGTATGCATCTCACAGGATTCGTGACGCCTGATGGGCATTACGAATTCAAAAGGATGCCTTTTGGTCTCGCCAACGCACCAGCTGTGTTTCAAAGAATGATCAACAAAATTCTTGGTAACAGAAGATTTGAATATGCCCTGGCCTATCTAGATGACATACTTATTCCTGCAAAAAGTATTGACGAGATGTTTGAACGATTAGGAGATATATTAAAGCTTCTCAGAGAATACGGGTTGACTTTAAAACTGGCAAAGTGTCGTTTTTTTGAAACAACTGTAAGTTATCTCGGGTATGATATATCTTCTGTAGGTATCACACCTGGTGAAGCAAAAGTGTTGGCAGTCAAGGAATTTCCCCAGCCACAAAACGTTCATGAAATCCGTCAATTTCTAGGTTTAACAGGATATTTTAGAAAATTTGTTCAAGGATACGGGGAAATTGCTCGACCACTAACTGCACTGCTCAGAAAAGAGGCTAAATGGCAGTGGGCTGAAACTGAAAATCGTGCCTTCACACTCTTAAAGGATAGACTTATTTCCCGGCCCGTTCTCGCATTGTATGACCCCACTCTTGAAACAGAGCTACACACTGATGCCAGTTCGTTGGGCATAGGAGGCATCCTGATGCAGTGGCAAAAAGATGCAAGGGTGTTGAAGCCTGTTGCATATTTTAGCCGCCAGACAAGCCCAGAGGAAAAACATCTACACTCCTATGAATTAGAGACGCTGGCTGTCGTGTGTGCCTTAAAAAAGTTTAGAGTGTACTTGTTAGGGCTTCAGTTTAAGGTATTCACCGACTGTGCTGCCCTACGAACAACTTTGACTAAAAGAGACCTTGTTCCTCGGATAGCTCGTTGGTGGTTGCAAATAGGTGAATACTCATTTGATATTGAATATCGACCTGGAGTTCAGATGTCTCATGTAGATGCTTTGAGCAGAAACACAACACTGACAGGACAATCCGAAGATAACCCTTCCGTTAGCATTTACAGTATTGAAAAAGATAACTGGTTTTTGTCCCTCCAAATCGCTGACCCAGACATATCACGTATCATTAAAATTTTAAAACCAGACGATGATAGTGAATGTCGAGATATCCGCAAAAATTATACAAAAAAAAATCATTCAGTTTATAGGAAATGTGAAGATGACAAATTGCGGTTAGTAGTTCCACGAAGTGCTAGGTGGCAAATATGTCGCGCTAATCACGATGAGATCGGTCATCACGGGTACGCTAAAACGCTTGAAAGAATACAAGAACAATTTTGGTTCCCAAAACTCAGGAAATTCGTAAAGAAATATGTAGGAGCTTGCTTGGAATGTGCTTACAATAAAGACAATGCCTCAAAACAAAAGTCTGGGTACTTATATCCAATAGAAAAGGTAAATATACCTTTTCACACTATTCACATCGACCATTTAGGACCGTTTGTCAAAAGTAAAGATAATAATACGCACATCCTTACTATTGTAGATGCCTTTACAAAATACGTTTTTGTGAAACCTGTAAAAGACTTAAAAACCAAGACCACAGTAAAGACCCTTGAAAAGATATTTTATGACTTCGGAGTTCCAGCTAGAATAGTGTCTGACCGTGGGACTAGTTTTACTTCTGCAGCTTTTAAGATTTTTTGTGATTCTCAGGGAATAAAACACGTTTTAAACGCAGTCGCTTGTCCTAGGGCTAATGGTCAAGCCGAAAGGTATAACCAAACTATCTTGAACGCATTGGCAACACAAAATGCTTTTTGCCACGAGCGGGACTGGGACAAGTGCCTGGGTAAGATTCAGTTGGGCATTAACAACACAGTTAATGCTTCTACACAAAAATCTGCGACAGAAGCTTTGTTCGGAGTAAAAATGCGCGATACTTTAACAAATAAACTTGGCGTCGAGCCTCCAACCAGTTGCAGTAATTCAAATTTACAAGAGATCAGAGAAAATGTCACTGATAATATTCATAAACAGCAAGCTAAAACTAAAGAACGATATGATGCACACCGGGTTCCAGCTGTTAAATATCAAATGGGTGATCTAGTAAAAATTTCGAGAAATAATTTTGATAACAATAACAAAAGCACAAAGCTTCTGTCAAGGTTTGTTGGGCCATATAGAATCACTGAGATATTGGGTAACGATAGGTACAGAATAGCTGATGTTCCGGGATTCATAAAGAAGGGTAAACCATATAAAACTGTTATTGCAGCCGATAGAATGCGTCCTTGGATTCACATTAAGGCTCTTGAAATGGATAAAAGTGATATGAGTAGTTCTAGTAGCTCAGAGAGTGATTAAATATATATAACATTTAGTTTTATATGGTCTTGATATCTATAAGTTCTGCTTTAGTGAATTATGAATTAATCATTAACATTAATAAAATCACTTCAATTTAGCCTATGATATATTAAATTGATGATTTTAGAATTAAATTATTTAGGATGATTATGTTTGTGTGATGCCAGGAGGCACCACAAGGTCGGATGGCCGAATGTTATGATTTTAGAATTTATATCGATATATTTACACATCTCTGAACATTTCTGGATAATTTAAGTTTTAATATTACTTTAAAGACACCGTAATACTAGGTATTAAATTCCATCATATCCGCCTACGCATTTAGTAAACACCTGTAGAAATAAAAGCATAATAAATCTTTTGATCGTATGATTTATTTTTAATATTTTGTTTTCACTGTAATTCATTTTTAAATAATTAGAGATAATTATTTTACATATTACAATTTTAAAATGCATTAATAAATAATTGTCATAAGAAGTACATCAGTTGGCTTCTACCGGCTGATAAAAATAGAAACGGAAGTTGTGTATAGCATCTTTGTTTAATTTATTTGGAGTATTTCATATTATTTGTTATTATCCTAAAATATATTTAGATAGCTTGGTTAAGTCCTGTATTTTAAAGATAGGCAGTAAAATAATTGTCAATTTAAACTACTTACTGGCCATTTCCGGCAGCGTGCCGCCCATAACGGTCGTTAAAATGGCGGGAGATTTTGGCGGGAATTATTGGCGGGAAATCGTGAATATAAAATGGCGGCACGCGGTTGGAAGGGCAGTCTTTTTCGATCGCTTGAATGGGCAAGTGGTAACTCTGTGCGTGCGACTACAAGTGTAAACTAGTATAATAAAAGTGTAATCTCTAGTTTAATGGTATTGTAATAAACAGTTATAAGTGAATTGTTGGAGTTTTTATCACTTAAAAGTAGAATAGTAACCTCAACTGAAATACTAAATGCTTAATTCTAAATAGTCACTCTGTACTTTCGGAAAGATTAACTGCTTTGTAACATATTTAGATAGGTAAATTAGATAGTAATAAAACTGGCATCACTCTGTCTACTTTTATTAAACCTAAATCATGTAATGTTTTATTACAGAAATTGAATTTCCGTTACCCATCCATTATACTACATTTTGAAAAACTACGGTCTTACGGTATAGTTACGGCGTAGATTACGCTCACCAACATCTAGAATCATTATTATAAGTAAGTGTATGAAAAACTATGTAATCTAGGCATAGGCACAACGAAAACGCGTCACCCGTTAATGTATCAACGCCTATCACTGCAAAGGGAATGTTACAAACAATTTAAATTCGAGTTTCTCCGGAAATTAGAGGTCGCACTGCCGCGTGTTTGCGCAGCGGTCCAGCCGGCTGAACATTTTCACGAATTCCCTGTTTAACCGTAACACCTGATAAAACGCGGCGGAACTTCGACCAATATTCAAATATAAACTTTGCGATAGCGTCACTAATTTCCGACGTTTTTGACCGTCTCTTACAGAGAATACTAATTAAATAAATTGAAATAAATAAAATCACTGCTTTTGTCAACATGATAATAATAATTTCAATTCAAATAAATATGCATGCTAACAAAAACGACATTATCATCTTAGTGAATATTGTAAATAATTTCAGTCAAAATATAAGAGCTGAAGGAACACTTTCGTAAAAAAGACATATAATATCTAAACAGAGTTATCATATAATAGTATTACTAGTAGGTATAGAATTTTCTAGTAGCTAGTTTGTATTGCCAAATGGTCTGCGACAGATCTCCCTGCCAACCCTGAGGGCTAGATGGAAGTAGAACACTCTTGGATCCGCAATAAATGTAAGCGTATACCATCCAATGAAATTATGGCTTCCTACTTATTGTTCCGTCTAGACTTCTTATAATAATAATATTACTACTATAGGGCCACTCTCTAATAAATAAACTGATGAAGGATACCAGGAAAGCTTAACAAATCCCTACTTGAAGAAATCTAATCAGAATTAATAAATTAAAATTATGAAATACCAGATAAAGATATATCTCTTATGTCTTAAAAAAAGTCCTTTTGCGAGTAACAGTAGTAACTTTTTAGTGAATCTTGACTACAAAGCTGGCTCAAGATAAAGTTCTTCAATCTTACTACACGAGTTTTACATAAAATC
Source organism: Pyrausta purpuralis (assembly GCA_963924145.1). Taxonomy (NCBI): domain Eukaryota; kingdom Metazoa; phylum Arthropoda; class Insecta; order Lepidoptera; family Crambidae; genus Pyrausta; species Pyrausta purpuralis. The sequence goes on along the minus strand of OZ001651.1, from coordinate 14,149,908 downwards.
GAAGCACCAGCTATTTAAAGCGAAAATTTTTATCCAAAGCTGAGTTAATTTAAATATTTTAATACTGCACTCGAGATCCACCTATTTACCTCCGTTAAAAAGCCTGGAATCAGTTCATCATCAGTTTGGCCGTAATTAAAATTTGCCTAGAGTGACGTCGCCCATTAATTACTTAACGTAGTTTGAGTCTTTAGCGTAGCGAGCGAGCCGACATGCAATAAATGGGCCGCAATGCCTTATATTCCGGGGACAGACCCGGCGCGTGCCCTGAATAAGTTACCGGCGTAGCCCAGGGAAGGAACTGGTGGGGATAAGGGGGCCAAAACCCAGAATTGGGGGCCATCTTTCAAAGTCACAGCGCTTTTTTTTTGAAACTTCACCCACAAACAAACTGTTCATATTACGGACCTATTCCTACTACATTCCCTATTAATCAAAGGGTCTAAGGCTTAAAATACAGGCTTTTCGACATCGCTGTTCTCTAATCGAATAGGTAGACCAGTCCAAATGTCTGAGCAAAAATGACAAATGACAAATACTGATAAAATATTCAATTATTGTGCTTTAAATCTTTCAATACATACTGGGGATTGCTTATACCATTGCTTAAATTTATTGCTGTAATAAAACGTACAAAATGTTATGTCGTTACAATTTATATGAACACATTAAACGTGCCCCTGTGCTATGAGGAAGACATTTAGATAATAGCTCATTTTAATAGCTTATAAATATTGCTGTTTTTTCACATCAAATTGTAGTCATAGGTAATATAACTACATCCTGCAATGCACAAAGTTATTTAATTGTAATTTTCCCCTATACGATTTCGACTCCAGTCAAAACGACTAACCAACTACTCGGGGCGTTTTATAGTAATAATTTATTTATTTATTTTCCAAAATCAAAGTAAATACAATAGGTAGGCAAGATTACAATGATTAAGGTGCAGAAATTAGATTGCTAGAAACTGCCATCTGAGGTAAGCTTCATGCCTATGTTACAGAGGAACAGTACTCTACACCTCTCTAGATGTGATCAGATATAAATATTAATACAAAAATATATTGAGTTAAAAAGCAAAGCACAATAGTGGAGAAATAAGCAAAAAGAAGTGTGTGTGTGTGTGTGTGTGTGTGTGTGTGTGTGTGTGTGTGTATGTGTGTTGCAGGGAAATGAGGTTAGGGAGTAAATGTGTAGCTCGCGATGGAGTCTGTTATATAGGAAGAGCCCTAAGAAGCAGAAAAAACGATGTGAGAAGATGGTTTGAAGGTTTTAAAGTAGCTTGCGAATGGTCATAGTAACAAAGACGATGCTGTTCAAGAGCCGTGTACTTTATAAAAAGCTGCCGCACAGTTAAACTTCGCAGAAATGAAACAGGTCCAGTGCGGAACTGTGTGGGTTTGAAGTTACAGACCTTGAGGACAGCCCTCTGGCTGGGCTCTTTCAAGGAAAATAAGGTGTGACTTCTTGGCAATCTGACACAACCAGAAGCCATCAACTTTAACTTTTGCGGCCTGTTCCACAGTGTTCTAATAATTTTCTACTTACGTTATCTGTATAACTTCGTATGAAATATCGTTCCATATTTGAATTATTCGTTGTTTACTGCTTATTGGTCAGTGGTGAAATACACCTACTTATATACTCAGGTACTCTTGTTATAGAGTTTGATAGGGTCATATGTTACGTTGTTAATATGGTGCAACCGAGCCTTAGCATCAGGGGACCCAACTTAATTTGGTTTCTAAATACGTCCCTGTGCGGCGCAGGAACGAGCGATCCCGTCTACATAAAGATTTATTCCTATCTGTAACTGAGAGGGCGACGCGACAGTTTTTCCCAATTATAAGGTGTAAGCGTCCATTTATTAACGTCTCGTCAAAGAAATCACGATCTTGCCTCTTCCTCAAGTATTCTTTAGATACTTAGTTAGGTAAACAGCTTTAGGAAGGGTCTGCAATGTTCCGCTTAGTTTAGTGACTGATCATAAATGAAGCTTCAACAAGTATGTGACAGGATCAATTCAATACGGGCATGAAATTTTCTTGTCCATGTACAAAAGAAAAAGTACTGAAGTTTACGGCATTAAAGAAGGCACCAGAATAACAGATGTTTCACATTGCTTTCATATCCAGCTGTATTCTAGCGAACAATAAAGAATAGGTGAATCAATTTTAAAGAGCTTTCTTGCGTCGAGCGCGTAGTGGTTGCCATTTTATTTGTATGAGACAACGGCTAAAACCCTCCACAAACATGGGCAGACTAAAACGTTTTTAAGTGCAGCATTACCGCGCTACGACGGTGTAATTGTACCCATCTGCTATTACAACAAATATCGTACAGTCAGGTTTTTTAAAGGAAACGAGCAATTAGAAGAGATAAATTATCCACATTTTTAGGGTTCCACAGCCGAATAGAAAAAAACGGAACCCTTATAGTTTCGTCAAGTCTGTCTGTCTGTCTGTCCGTATGTCACTGCCACTTTATTCTGAAACTATAAGCATGACACTGTTGAAATTCGGTAGGAAGATGTATCCTGTTAACCGCTTTGATTCGTATACAAAATAAAAGATTTTTTTTTAGTCAAACCTATGCGTGTTGCGGGGTGTCTATAATAGGTATTTTAAAATGTAATAGAGGTCCTAAAACCATTTTCTTTTTAGTCTAACCTTTGATAGATAGACGCTTCCAAAGTGGTAAAAAAGGCGTCCCGCCCCCTTCTAACTTCCAAACTAAGCGAGTGTAAATTTTGGAAAAAATACATAATGTAAATCTTAACCAACACTTTGAACGAAAATTGGTTTGGACGGGATAGAACTAGTACTTTTTGAGATAAAGCACATTTTCAACAAACCGCAAATATAACTTTGTTCTTCATACCTATGGAAAACAAAGTTAAATTTGCTGTCAACAAAATATTGTTGTATTTTAGCTAAGTGAAAGTAAGTGGATTCTCTAATTCTGTTAAAATTGGCACAGATCCCTCAGTACGCGAGTGCGACTCGCACTTAGCCGTTTTTTTTAAATTTTAATAACATAAGTACAGTGCTAAAGGTACATCTCTGCAATGTTTCATGAGTTTTATACCCTCTCGCAGCTAAATCTTAATTTATTCTGAAAGTTGGTTAGATAGAAGTCTTCGTTTTTCAAACATGAATAATTCCCTAAGACTGAAATGTAATTCTTATTTTAATTTTAATGTAATAAAAACTAATAATAGGATTTTTGATTATAAATAAGAACCTTAGGTTATTCACCTTCAATTTATCTGTCTAAAAGCTTTTTTATACGCTTAGCCCTCTTTTATTTTATGTGGTGTACATTTATTTATGTACGATCATATCTCATAACTAAGGTTTCTGTTTCCGCCTTTCAACCTACAAACAATATATTTCTCTGCCAACTTTAAGGGACGTTAGATGAACAAAAACTTTGTAACAGAGTTAAAGAAAACTTTTCTTGCAGGAAAGTTTAAACATAACATGATAACATTATGTTGTGCTTTTCTTGTTTTCCCCAAGTGTAAGTATTTGTTTTCAATGACAACGTAATTAAAAGTTTAGTATTTCATTGGTTTCAGAACATTGTTACTGGTTGCCGTTATGGTATTATGTTAAGCACTTTCCAGTTTTCAGTTTTCATGCATGACTAGCAATTCCACTATGAAATGATAGTATAAATTCGTAATCTGTATAAGCATAGGTACTCGTACTACCTTTTTACTTTAATATTTAAGTTATCTTTGTCTAGTATCTTAATGGAGTTTATGTACTTGTTTAATTGAAACATTCCCTTAAAAAAATAAACCGCCCTACTGACTACAAAGCTCAAAATTACACATTTGCCCTCTGTCGAGAAAAAAAGTCAGCCCCTATAAAAAACCTAACCTAACAATTACTTTGACTAAAGAAAAATCACGCATTTTCTTCCAGTGGTTAGGAAACTGTCCATGGTGGCCTGGCCAAGGCCTGAAGTTAGAAACTACTCGAGACCACAAAATTTTTACACTACTAGCTGCCACGAGTACTATTTTCGTTTTGCCCTTATTTCGTTCTAAATATCTTAATAATATACGACTATACATAGGTATTTATTTATTAATTTAAACTTTAGTGCACTGTAAGTTGTACGATTGGTCGACTTAATGCCTAATGGCATTCTCTACCAGTCAACCATCTGACAATGCAGAGAGTTTAATCAGTGGCGGAATATTAATAATAAGTGAGAAGAGCGGTACATAAAAAAATAAGTAAAATGCACTAACATAAACATACATACTAAAATTACATAAATATACGAGTATAACAGGATACATAAGCAAAAGACTAATAAACATATAAAGATTACATATACTTAATAAATACAAAATTATGAACGATAAAGGTGATGATAATGACGACATCCAAAAAACACCAATTATGGAAAACGGTTGTTAATTCTGAAGAGAGCCAAGGTTAAGATAGTGGGTGCGGAGAGACTTTTTAAAAGTAAATTTGTTACATATATACCGCTTGTCAGACTGTACATTCACATTAACTATATCTATGTCTCACATGACTAAATATGGTTGTTAAATGTAAAATTTTCTGTATCGTATTCATAGAAAAAATTAATAAGGTTAGAATGGGCTTGATCGCTCGTTTGTATGGGAACCTCTGTCGCCGGTGGGAGTTACCGCGCTGTTGCTGCAGTGTTTCAAGTACCAATCAAAGAATCAACGCATCTTTAATACAAACCAATCACATTTTCCGCTAGGAGCTCTGTGATTGGTGTCATTAGTACTTGAAACCAACTACCAATCACAGAGCTGCTAGCGGTGAAACCACCAATCCTCATTCAGATACGTTCGTTCTTTTATGTCAAAATACTAGTGATGTGGTAAAAGTCGATTATTTCCGTTGATAAACTCAATTACCGGTGTTATGTTGTTTCTCAATATGAACAACATGTAGGATTTAAGTTTGAGTTAATTTGGATGATTTCACAGCTCATTGGATTGCAGCAAAGGGTTTTACTATTGCTTTTCGGTAAAAACAATAAAAGAAAAAAATGAGTTGCTAAACGTTACTTGAAATATAGTAACTAATACGCATAAACATAAGAGTAGTATCTAAAAATAATTTTATTAGTAGAATTGAATTATTCTATGTTTAAAAAAAGACATATAGATTCCAATGTAAAGAAAGGGTAAGAAAAGTGTTTATAGATATTTGCATGGTCTAAATTATTCAGGTATTATATCTTACAATGCTTACAATTTGCGCACGGGCGGGACTCGAACCAGCAAGTTTCTTGCTAACCGGGCCAAACGCTCTACCAATTGAGCTACCGTGGTGTCTGTTCGACCTTGCGAAATTTGTGGTCTCTCATGGATACGTCATCACGCGTAACATTTAGCGCCATCTACCCGTCTTGTTTATGAAACAGTAGGCCAAGTATGATAAATATGACTCAAGTTAGTATGGTGGTTAAGTTTAAGAAATGTACAACTGCATGATTTGAACAGTTAACTTTGCAGTGTTTTTGTTCGTGTTTTAATCATGTCACCAAAGGAGCATGGTAGGGGTTTGAAAAATTACAGAATTATATGCAAACTAACAATAAATGTATATGTAGGTACTGACTTCAAATAACTGTCTTACAAAAGTATTTCATCAGTTTAACCCCCATAGTACTGTCAAAATTCAACCATTTCTGAGGAAATTTTCTTTTTGATGGTGTAAGAAAATATCAACCGATACTAGCTAACCTAACATAACGTGCTTTTTGAAGCACGGACATGCTCGAGGTAAACCACGAGCACTTATATGGAGTCACTTATATGGTCGAAATGGTCACCCATTAAAAACACGAGCGAGCCGTATGTTGTTTAACTTCGATATCACTACCGAAGGAAGTACATTGTTGACAGTAAACCAATGTACAACTTGTGAAAGAGTATAGAATACATATCGATATTATAGCGGCAGCTCCAACAGCCTCCTGAGATCGGTCGCGGCGAGGTTGCACTGAATCCAGTGTCATTATACGACACTAGATTCAGGTTCAACTCACCAAAGACACCAAAAATAATTATAATCACTTTTTACTGACATAGTTATTAAGAGAAAATGTTACTAACACTTATGGACATGTTTCTGTTAAATACATTTTATTTTATTTATTTATTTATTAAACTGTGTGTTTATTAAAATGTCGTACCCTATTTTACAAATAAATAGATCAACCGATAAATTAAAATCGAAATTAATAACAACGAAAGTACAAAAGTTGTGAATTAAGCAGTGCGTTTTTGCCGAGTTATATTTTTATTGCAGGAATACGTTATTTTGGTTGCATGAATAAGAATATAATAAAGTTTTTTTTTCAAATAGCTCCAGTAGTTCCTGAGATAAGCGCGTCCCAACATACAAACTCTTCAGATTAATTGCATTTAATTATTTATTGTATTTCAAAAAAAAAAAACTACTTTTTTTTGCAAATATTTATTGTTAATCTCTTAATACAACGGTAGGGATATTACCATTTATCGATATTTTTACTGTGCTATGAGTTACATCCCTAGTGATGCGTATGCAAGCGAACCAACCAAATTGGACGCGATACATTGCGTACTAAGATAGCAGATTTGTTAAAAATATGCGTGGACAGTCATCAATGAATATTTTTTTTGAACTTAGTGCAAGAAAACCGCTATCATTTGAAATATCATAATTAAAAGTGTTTTTTTGCAAATAATGTCGAAATAACTACGTATTATTACTCATTGGTGTAAAAATACACTTTCTCTCTCATTTTTTATGACCTGGCTTCACGCTCTTCAAGTAATTATAGCAAAAGACGGCATTTTTGACAAAAAATAATGCAACGCTCTTGTCACGCGACTGAAGTAGCTACGGCTCAATGCAGGCATATGCCTACAATATTAGCACGCTGCCGCACCGACCGCGGCCATTCTAACCTTATTCATTTTTTCTATGATCGTATTCATAAAATAATCCGGCGAAGTGCGTGTTGGACGAATGGTTTCACACCATTCATATTGTTTTATTTTCTGAAAATTAGCAAAAATAGGCAAAAATTACGTTTTATTGAAAGGGGGAGGGGGGAATCAACCCCTTAATTATATTTAGGCTTCATCGTTTTAGAGGCATCAGAAGTACATTATTTGTAAAAAATTCAACTGTCTTGCTATCGCGGTTCTTGCTTAGTAATAAGGTCGCGTTCACACCCTTTGGATACGGAACCCTAAAAAAGTTATTTTTATATGTGGATCGAGTACAAAAAATAGTATGAACGAACATTATTTTTGAAAACCACACGTTGGGCGCCAGCCACTCAAACCAACGTTCTACTATTTTTAGCTTATAAATCGAAGCTTCGTCAGCGTAAGTATTGGCTAGAGAAAAAAGTCTCTGCCCCAGCTGCGGTAGAAACTGTGAAGTGTCCGGAGGCGTGGTCCACAGTTGGGAACTCGAACCGCCAACTTCTTGCACAACTCGTCCAGCAGAGTTCTCTTCGTATGAAATGGTTTATCGGTGTAATATGTGCCCATAACGACAGTGGTATAACGAACAAAGTTTGCAGTGATAGAACTTTAAAAGGCTGTTACTTTGCTGTTACTTTTGTTACTAAAGATTTAATTTTAAAAAGTTTAAAGACTTTATTTAAAATAATTCCATGTATACTTAATATACGTTTTATACGTTATAGTTACTAAATGCACCTGGCTGCTAACACGTTACCAATATTTCATCTATTTTATAAGTTTTATCTTTCCTCTGTTCAATCATAAAATATTTACTTACATTAGTAATTTAATTAGTTAATTTTATTTTAATTTCAAATATATCTATCTTTTAAGTTAAAAAAAAGACAACTTGCATATTCTTACATGCACCTGTAACATTTTGCATACAACCTCTATTATCATTAAGCGCGCACGGTAATACGAATTAATACAATGCTCCGTAACTCCGCATTCATTTCAAACTCGGCCATTGTAAAAACGCGCCGTCGGAGTCTCTGTAGCCTTAATATCCGCTGTTTCAACTCGTAACCGGCTAACAATATTGCGTTGCGTACGGTGCGCGCTAGTTTTGCACTTATCGCGAAACTTTCCGGGTGGAGGCGGCCCCCTGCCTCCCGGTGCAGTATCGATCGCGTCTGGTGCACTGCCTGTCTTCCGCAGATCAGTCCTTATCGTCGCCGGAACAAGCCTCCGCGAGCACTAAAAAGGCTTTGCGAGATTCCGGACTCCGTATACGCACGCTGCAGCCGTAAGTATTGAGGCGTGCGCTTACGCTCCAAAGCGCTGAGCCTGTTTATTGAACAGCCGTTCACTGTCTCTGTCGAAGAGCCGTAGGACGATATGTGTCAGTGCCTACGGTAGGCAACTACGAAAGCTAAATTAGATCAGAAACTCACATATAATGTCAATTTGATCAGAACTAAACAGTTAAAATTCGCAAGTACCTAACGTACGTTTCATTAGGTACAGATTAGTAAAACACTATTAATTAGTTATTTTTTTAACACACTTGCCAATTAAGTACAATTTAGTTGTAAACTCCGAAAACTTCTTAAAAGTTCCATAACCGCACTCCTTTGACGTCTCCGGCGCTAAATTCATTAGGCAGAGTTGAAGTAGTTTATGTTAGTCACATTTACAGTATAGCACGCCCGCTAACTATGAAATTTATAACGAAGGCACGAGTCGAAAGTTGCAAGCGTTGAAAATATTGTAAGCTGCACTCGTTTCGGGCAAATTAAATGAAAAACGAAGTTTCGCCTCGTGGCCGACGAAGTTGTCCACTCAAGTTTCGCGGAGAGCAGCCGCTGTGTGCATGATGCATTGTACCGACTACCTCCGAGTCCGGAGTACGCGTCTAGACGTCTTGATCCATGTAATATTTCGATTTATTTTTTGATTCCGGGCTCCAGCGCTAAAGTCTTTGAGCTTACCAACAGAGCAACTCTATTTTGTATTCTTTGCACTTTTACACACCTAACTCCACGTTCACAGAGCAAATGCGATACATCGCTTCGTCGTTGTCCGCATTTATATTCCTTATCCAAATACGACGGTAATTTCAGTTGAAATAAATAACGAGCGCATCTAACAATGCATGTTATTCCACGTCGCGCGACCCACTCGACCGCACAATAAAAACAAGAATCGTGTAAGAACAATTTCACGCTGCAATTGTACAAAGGAAACTGCATCTTCTTGTGTAGTTCTCGTCGGCTAGTCGTTACCAGAAATTACAGTTTCACTCAGTCAAATCGATACAAGCGACAAACATACAGTGAATAGTTTGGAAGTGCGCCAGGGGCGGTCGACCTCTGCTTGCCCACCTCGCACTGTTTGACGGGGAAGACTTTTAGCACCCCACAGAAATCGGACGTTTGCTTTGTGGACGGGTGCCGTGCTGCCGTGCATTTGATCAAATATCGCCACGGTAAATAGCATTGCGAATAACATTCGAGATTCGGTCCCTTCTCGAAACAAAGTTCAACGGATGAAGTTTGCGTTTGAGAACTTGTAAGGTGTTGTAAGCAAATAAGTTACTTTTCCGGGTAAAAATACTACATTCAAAAGTTTCATAAGACGAAAATGAGCTCACGTGGGTTAAAGTTATTTTACCGTTTTGCTAATATGGAATATTAACATTTAAAAAAATTACATTTCTGATTTGTCTGCCATCAAATCTATCGTAATCCAAAATCTGTTCATAAGAGTTGGTTTAGCTGAGATAAATAAACAATTCCCCCTTCGATAAATCGCCGCTACCAACATTGTGAGCATCGTTTATTATGATAATAAATGTATAGCGAACGACACAGGCGCTAACTTCGCCCAAAGCAAAGCAAGTAGACAGCAATTTCACATATGAATACGTACATGAAGGCATAAAACGAGTGCAATTGAAGGCTTGGCAATATTTGCTACGACTGGCCGCGCTGGAGCGATGCCAGATTGAATAATATAATCAAAGTACCCAAATATTAACAACATGATTTAATGTAACGCTTAACAAGGACTGTGGTTAATCCTAATCAATATAATATTTTCTATTTTATAGTTTAATAGTTTTTCAAGGCTATAGACTTGTAAAACGGAGATTTGGACACTATATATGCTCAAATTAAAATATCATAATATACAGACTTAACCTAGATAGACGAGACAAGAGAAGTTGTTAAGAATTTGAGATGCTTATTTATATAAGTAAGTTAATCTTTTTTTACCTCAAAAGAACCTGTTTTTAAATCAGTTGCCTTAATATGGTGTGATTGCATTGATCCATGTTTTATTTTCGAATGAAAAAAAAAGATTATTAGATTTTGTAAGTACTAAGTCAATATTTCACGCGATTTTCAATTGGTTTTCGAACAAAAATTCCACGTCATGTCGGCAAGAGTGATTCAAAAATAGAGCTTCTGGTCGAGTTGGCACCAATAGGACCCAACAACCAACCAATAATAGTTCATCTTTGTATGATGAAAGTATTTTAAGAAGGCATTAAATAAGTAGTCAGGAAAAAGCTATTTTATTTAATCTAAGTACTATTAGTGTTATCCTAATAGTACGTAATAATCTCTCTGCACCATTAGCTACTGCTATTACGAAATCTGAGCCAGTGAAACTTTTCTAACTTCAATAAAGCCCGAAAAGTGAAACGAACTTAAAAATTGGGTCAAACGTTTTCGTCTCTCACTGCACGCACAAAGACGTTCCGTCATAACGTGCCATTAAGTGTCGTTATTAATTCGTATAATTGAGATAATTGTGGAAGAGTTGGTAGCAATTAGTGTCAGGAGGCGGAGGGTGCTTCGAAAAGCTATCTGGCGGGGCTCCAGCGGCCCCAGCACGGGCATAACTGCTCCACAATGACTATTCACTTGAAAAATTTGGAAATACATTTGCGGCTGCGGTGAAGTGATTTCAATCAGTTTTCTAGGAGTATCCTCGTTTTCGAGAGCTGCAGTCACCTGTTACGTGTAGAAAGGTGGTGAGAAACAAAAATACAAGGTTTATGAAGATATAAAATCGTAAGTACGTTTTGTTCTACGTGTATAATTTGATGCAGCAGAAAATAGTGCTAACTCTTTTTAGGTAATTAGTGATAAATACCTATGTTTCATGGTAGGGTTTTGATTAAATATCAAACATAAGAAATTTCGCCGAATCAAGTGCGTCTTTTGTCTTGCAATAAAAGCCGTTTTTCTTATAAGCGTGGAAAGTGAATAACTATCCAGTAAAACCATAAATATTACGGCATATGAAATCAAGCTCTGAATCTAGATACTCACGTCTTTTCAAAATTAACAACATTACATCTCAGGTTGCAATTAATTCACTGTTTTTGGTCGTATTATAAATTAATAATTCAGAAAATTTCAATAAAAACATTGACAAACAGGGTGATTACTCAGAGCCTATCAAAAGAATTTCACCCTTCATAACGTGAATCACAAAGTTCGCGCTTTTTACCGACTTCAAAAAAGGAGGAGGTTATCAATTCGACTGTATGTTTTTTTTTGTTTGTTTGTTACCTCATATCTCAGTCGTTAGTCGACCGATTCAAAATTTTTTTTCGCGTACTTAGAGGGTGTACCTTCTAGTTGGTCCCATTGTTGCCGATTTGGGATCTGAAGATGGGATCTTGGTGTCATCATCATCATCATAATCAGCCAAAGGACGTCCACTGCTGAACATAGGCCTCCCCCACGGCTTTCCACAGCGACCGATCACTAGCGGTCTGCATCCAGTTTGATCCTGCGATCTTTTTAAGGTCGTCTGTCCATCTTGTTGGTGGACGTCCTACGCTGCGTCTTTGGTCGAAGGGTCTCCAATCTAGAACTTTCCTGCCCCAACGGCCATCAGTTCTTCGCGCTATGTGCCCTGCCCACTGCCACTTAAGCTTACTGATTCTCAAGGCTATGTCCGTTACATTGGTTCTTCTACGTATCTCTTCGTTTCTGATTCGATCTCGTAGAGAAACACCGAGCATAGCCCGCTCCATCGCTCGTTGTGTAATTCTGAGCTTCATTATAAGGCCCATAGTAAGAGACCACGTTTCGGATCCGTATGTCATCACTGGTAACACACACTGATTGAAGACTTTCGTCTTCAGACACTGAGGTAATTGAGACGAGAAGACGCTCTTGCGCAGTTTCCCGAACGCTGCCCAGCCGAGTTGGATTCGTCGATTGACCTCTTTCTCGAAGTTGGACCTACCCAATTGGATCACTTGTCCCAGGTAGACGTACTCGTCGACAACTTCGAGAGTTGAGTTCCCAATGGATACTGGAGTGGGTACAACAAGGGAACTCGACATAATTTTCGTCTTCTCCATGTTCATTTTAAGACCCACTTGTTGGGATACTCGGTCGAGGTCTTCGAGCATAGTGCCTAGATCATCCAGCGTCTTTGCCACAACGACTATGTCATCGGCAAACCGAAGGTGTGTTATGTATTCGCCATTGACGGAGATGCCGAATCCTTCCCATTCCAGGAGCTTGAAGGCGTCTTCCAATGCCGCTGTAAACAGTTTCGGAGATATAACATCGCCCTGTCTTACACCTCTTCGCAATGGAATCGCCCTCGTATTCTGTTCCTGTACTCGGACCGACATGGTGGCGTTGTTATATAGACACTTTAACACCTCTATATACCTATAGTCTATGTGACACCGCTGAAGAGACCGAAGCACCGCCCAAGTTTCGATCGAATCAAAGGCCTTCTCATAGTCCACAAAAGCTAAACATAGAGGCATATTATACTCCTCGGACTTCTGTATAATTTGCCTTAGCGTATGAATGTGGTCTATGGTACTATAGCCTTTTCGGAAACCGGCTTGTTCGGGAGGCTGGAAGTCATCAAACCTACGTGCGAGACGATTCGTGATAACCCTTGAAAACAGCTTGTAGACATGGCTCAGGAGTGAGATGGGTCTATAGTTCTTCAATAAGGTTTTGTCTCCTTTTTTGAAAAACAACACCACCACACTCCTGTTCCATGCCTCAGGCGTGATGCCCTCTAGCAGAACGGAATTAAAGAGTCTCTGAAGGACTTTAAGTACCGGTGTTCCACCCGCTTTCAGGAGCTCTGCTGTGATTCCGTCCTCGCCAGGTGCCTTGTTGTTTTTTAGCTGTTTCAGGGCCATCCTAATCTCGTAGAGGCTGATGTCCGGGATGTCTTCAGTGTAGTGTCGGGTCAGGATAGCTCGTGGGTCTCCGGTCGAGCTATCAACGGGTTTGGCTACTGAGGTGTACAACTGCCCATAGAACCTTTCGATCTCCCTCAAAACCTCTGCTTTCGTCGACGCTACACTGCCGTCCTCCGTCTTAAGCTTCGTCAACAGGCTTTGCCCAATAGACATGTCCCTTGCAAACACTTTGGAGCCTTGGTTTCGCTCTATTGTTTCTTTAACACTATTCGTGTTAAAGGAACGAATGTCATGTCGCAGAGATTTCATTATTCGTCTATTAAGCTGCCTGTAGGTTTGAGCATTAACGGAGGTCTGCAGTGCCATAGATCGACGTTCTGCCATAAGGTCGAGAGTGTGGACCGAGAGTTTTTGAGGTCTATTTTTACGGCCAGGTCTAAAAAACTTAGATCCGACCGTTTGGACAGTTTTCACAAACCCGTTGTTTATTTCGTCCACTGATACGCAATTCTCTAGGCAATCAAAGCGGTTTGACAACTCGAGTTGAAAGCTCTCGGGATTTTGGATATGGGCACGAGTAGGTCGGAGCGTGGACTTCATCAAGCGGGACCTTTCCAATTTGACATTTATATTCAATATGCCTCGGACCATACGGTGATCACTACCGGTTTTTACCCTGTTGATCACGGAGACATCATTGAATAACCGTCTCTTGGTGGTCATGATGAAGTCTATCTCATTTCTCGTCTTGCCATCCGGACTCAGCCAGGTCCATTTCCTTTGAGGCGGCTTCTGGAAGAAAGAGTTCATCGCAAAGAGTCCCTCCTTCTCCAGAAAGTCGGCCAGCCTATTTCCCCTGGCGTTCCTTTGACCATATCCAAAAGGTCCCACTTTCAACTCATCCTCGCCTCGCTTGCCGAGTTTTGCGTTGAAGTCCCCCATAACAACAGTGAAATAGGTTTTGGAAGTATGTATGGCTCTACTTACGTCCTCATACATTTCCTCCACCTCTTCATCCGGGTGGTTCGAGGTCGGTGCATATACCTGTATGACCTTCAGCGAATACCTTTCGGTTATTCTGAGTATAAGGTATATCACCCTGTTCGACACACTCTCGATGGTTACGATGTTGTTTACGAGGGACCTGTGGACAAGAAACCCAACACCACCTTGGGACTTTTGGTCACCCTCCCGGTAGAAGAGCAGGTTGCCAGACTTCAGAGTTATCGTGTCCTCGCCCTCTCTACGGACTTCTGATAAACCCACTATGTCCCAGTGTAACCTGCTCAATTCTTCCTCCAGCTCGAGCAACTTCTCGTCTGTCCTCAGTGTGCACGCGTTATAAGTTACCAGGGCCAGTTGTCGTTGGGGGTGGTAGCGAGATCGCCTCCGGGGATTCTTAGCACCCCCTGCCCCGCCGTTACCGTGACCGCTACCGGAATCAGGAATAGCGGGGCTGCCGGAGACTGGGGGCCTGGTTTTTTTGTGTCCTACCATATAGGGGGGTATTTGCCAGTACTCGCCACGCTTGGCAGGCGGGTTGGCGAGCGCAGAGGCGCAGTATCTTTTAAGTGTGACGCTGCTGCCCATCACAGCTCAACATTTTACTGCGCCTTTTGTTGGATGGTTATCCCGCCATCGGTCGGTCGCCAGAGCCTCGTCTGTTGAAACAGGACGCACCGCGTGAAGGTGAGGTTGGCTTGGAGCTTTGGGTCTTGGTTAAGCTCCCTTACGTCCCCTTCTTCGATCTTGGTGTGATCGAGGGAAACCCTTAAATTTGAAAGGCACGTATAGTGTTGTTTTACTAAAATCTTAATGTTGACGTATTGTTACGTCTGATAGTCCACATCTTGTGGGGCAGAGCTGATGGTGGAACTCCTTAACGCTTAGGAGTTCAGTAATTATAATGACGGAACATATGATAGGTAGTTTGTAGCTTCTTAATGAACAGAGTCATAAGGTGCAACTTCCCCCCCCCCCTCTCTTGTAGTCTCTAAAAATGGAGAAATAAAATTAACTTTAAAAAAAGTAAAAACCGACTTCAAAACCAAAATGCACTAAAAAGTCTTAAATAAACTCTTGAACATTGAAAGGAAAGGAATCCATTTTAGGAAAACAATAATTTTGGAGTCGGTGCCATCACTTTGAAAATTCAGCCTCACCTGTCGCAGCACCGACTCCAAAAAGAATTTGTTTCCCTAAAATGGATTCCTTTCCTTTCAATGTTCAAGAGTTTATTTAAGATTTTTTAGTGCATTTTGGTTTTGAAGTCGGTTTTTACTTTTTTAAAGTTAATTTTATTTAGTTGAAGGATACCTCAAACATTATCTTATCAACAGCCGTGGTATATGACCTATTTATTTTTTCTTAAGGCCTTTAAACCTTCTAGGTGTACACGTATCCAATACCTATAGAGGACGTTCGTACTGTACCTCTACGGCTTGACTCTGTGCAAATGTAACTGCAGACGCGTTGCCTTGGCGTACAGCCAGCCAGTACACGCGGCGATCCGTGTTAGGATTATGTTGTGAGGCCCAACTTGGGACCTGCTGACTGGCGGTAGGTGGATCTCTTTAGAGTCACGTTCACTGCTAGGCGTTCACGATCACGTGACCACATACCACATGTATATTTTTTTAACTTTAAAGAAATTAAAAATGTACTTTATATTTATATTACGCAGAGACTGATAGTAACATACATGTCCATACACTTAAGTGTGAGGGTCGTGCGGGCGGGATTTGAATCCCCGACTGCTTGTCGTTGTAGTCCGGAACGTAAACCACCACACTATGACGGTCGAAAAATAATTGTTAAAAAAATAATAGTAGCACACTACTCCATCTGTGGCACTGTCTTAGAAAATCGACGTTTGACGGCATATCTGCCACGTTGGTGCGTGGGTTGACTAAGAAACAAAACCCGCAAATTTTATAGAAAATACGTCAATTATGAATGATAGGCATCATAAAATAAAATTTTCTTAATGAAAATATGATATTCCAACTGAAAAATATTTATTTAGTTAGTTGTTCCTGCAGTTTTTAACTGCAGAAACAACTAACTAAACTCACTGAGGCATTGAGACACGTATGAACGCTGACGCCATCAAAAACCGACTAAGTCACAGTTAAAACCTCACCCTGTAACTTCTAAACTAAGCAAGCGTAAATTTTGGAAAAAATATATAATGTAGAACTAGTATGAGATATGGCACATTTTCACCAACCGTAAGCATAACTTGGTTCTTTATACAAACACTATGAAAAACAAAGTTATATTTGCAGTCAACAAAATATTGTGGTATTTTAGCTAAGTGGATTCCCTAATTCAGTTAAAATTGACACGGAACCCTCAGTGCGCAAGTCCGACTCGCACTTGGCCGGTTTTTTACTTATTCCTGCATAATAAAATGGAAACTTATTTTCATAGCGAAGTTGAACTTTTAATCAAGGGAACTTATCAAAAGATTTTCTTAACATGCCGCAGCTGAGCTTTAGATTAGTGCTGCAGTATCTATTAGGTTTTATAATGTTTTTTGTTTATTCTAATATATATCAAGTTTAAATTTATAAAGCTCGAAATATCCTTTTTTTGCTGTACCTAATCAAATCACTGCGCAGTGGTGACTAGTTCCACTTACCAGACGACCCGTCTGGTGTAGTGGTCGAGAAATCGCCTACTACGCAGCGGGTGCGGGTTCGATCCCCGCACAATACAAACATTTGTGTGCATGAACATGTCTGTTTGTATTGGTCTGGGTGTTTCTATGTATATCATGTATGTATTTACAAAAAAAAAGTATTTAAGTATTATATCCGTTCTCTGGCACCCATAACACAAGCTTTGATTAGCTTACTTTGGGACTAGATGGCGATGTGTGGGAATGTCCAAAGTTGTTCTAAACTAAATGTTCTAAAAATCAGTTAAATCGTCTTTCAGCCATTAAGTTACATAGATAGATTTTTCCTAGATAAAATAAGTATTATGAAATATTTACATTCTCATCTTAGCGTACAGTTTATAAGAATATTACGTAGCAAGATCTTCTTAATACATATATCAACTTCTCGAGTACTACCTAAACGTTAACTTATTATTTGCCTTCATAAACCTACCTACGAGTGTGCTCGCTACTAATATTACAAATACGTACTTACATAAGGCTGGGTGTATACGATACGATACCCAATACCTTGTAGAATGATAACAAAAGAAATAAAAAATGGCGCGCAAGACCGAGGTCAGCCCACGTCGCGATAGGATCAGAATCTATACGAATATATTCTGGATACAATGCCTCTAACTTGCGAAAAATATGATATTACTCCCACGAACCATTTTGCCGTCGTAATAAATAGAACATACTTTTCCTGCAATTTTTGTCCACATTTCATTCGTTGCAGGATTAAGGGAACTAGAAATATAGGTAGTTGTAGAACCTGACCTATATAGATATATAAAATTACATAAATTGATTTTGAGCAAGACATTTGGAAATTGAATATTATTGGAAAATGAAGAACATCTTATATGGCTCTCTTCTGGTAACTTGGGGACGTAATAAAAGTCTTTTGTAAGATGTATGATTGATTCTTCATATAAGTCAATCGGGAAAAATACACTTTCATGGCGATGTAACGCGGTACAACGCCATCTGTTGATTTTTATGGTAATCTTAACATGTTCCTACTATTTCTAACTAGTACTTGAACAATTATATCAAATATTCTCCGTGTATCTTTTTAAATATTTGCGAGGAATATTATCTCTTCACACTTGATCAGTTATAATGTTTCTTCGTTTTCACAGCTTCGTTTCACTCACCGAAAACAGTATTAAACCTTCTCGTTCAACAATCATGGTCTGCAATTAAAATGTTCTCCTGCATGTGCTTAGAAATACCGACAACTCGTTCACCGTCATATAAAGCTGCAGTCACACTAAGCTGAGCTGCAATCATAATGTTATACAAATAAGGATTATTTTATGTCTCATTAAAATGGTATTATAAAAACGCTAGCTCTTCGTTCACCACCACGTCAAAATAAGGGTAGCTTTAACTAAAAAGAAAAGCACCAATATTTTTTAAATATTCAAAGAAAATTATATTACAGCAAGTCACACATACAAGCGTAGAGTATGACAGGCAGCTCATGCCATGTACATAAACATAAACACTAACCTACTATGACTATGACCAACGGATGTGTCTCTACCCTTATCAAGGCTCAAACCGCCACGTGAACTATTAGTTCAAACTCGTATAGATAGGTGGCGCTGCCAGCAATCTGTTGCGGTTAAGAGCTGCCCCGAGCCACCCATCCTTCATGGACCAAATAAAACGAAACCACTTACTGCCATTGTTGTCTCGCCTTTATTATCTTTTTAAATAATAGACCAAGGAATACCACTCTATTATTGCTGACAAGCCAGAAGAGGGATATCGAACGTTTTACAATACAATGCGGTGAAAAGACAATCTATAAGAGCGTGTACTTTTTTACAATTTGTCTCAACTATAAATAAGTATTCAGAAATTTCCATTTGCCATTTTGAATGTTCTTATGAACAACTCTGTCACACCTATACCAAGAAACTTAAGTATCGTACTTTTAGACTCATTGACTCATTTTGGAAAGCCCATAATTTGTACCAATAATAAAATGTAGCTATCCGTCTGGGCCTCCGACTACGAGAGACAATTAAATTTTATTTCTGTACATTTTATCATTCTCTCATCCCCGCATCAACCGCAAAATAACTTTTCCGAAACTACCGCCCATTAATAAAACACGTTAAACCGGCATTTCCCAACCGATTCCAATATTGGAAATTAATCTCGAAATAAAGGGAATTAAAATAAATGGATATCTTCACACATGCAGCGCGTAGCGGTCGCATGCCGTGGGTGAAAATACTGATATCATTTTATAAAATAAAAATACATTCTATAAGAACCCACTAATACCTACAACCTAAGCACTTGACTGATACCAATCAACGTACAAAAGCATCAGCTGCAGTTTCCTAAAAATTACAACTAGAAAATCTTCAGTCAGAGTAAATACGCTTCTATTCGTCATCTGCTTTTACCACGCTTATCTACGTCTGTAGACAAAAGCACAATAAATAACAATTGATCCTCATAAAACTTTATGTACGACCCAATTTAACCTTACCTACGCACCTAAACAGAAATATATACTCTAATGTAATAAAAACATACCAAAATGTCTCATTTTGTGGTGGACAAGTTTGGCATTATTTTAACACTCCTCTCCTCAGGCACCGCAAACTTTTTATACATTCATATGTGAAGTTTATTTTCTAAAAGCACAAAATAACCAAAAATTTTAAGCTTAAACCACTAGTGATGGATTACATTCATTTTTCGAGTTAGACTGATGATAACTAAGACAATATTGTATCAATTTGCAGGCTTTCAATTTATGAGCCATTGTTTTCAGCTCAAATAGCCGTGAATGCTTGGAATCGTAATTTCGACTCCGATATTGGAGCATAATCTGAATACAAACGGGATAGCAATGAGTGCATTCATATCTTCACACGCTGGTTGCCGCGACGGGACGTGCGCCCAAGCGGACGCCTCCAGCCAGCGCTGCATTTCCGAACGCATCGGCGTTCAATATCCGCGAGGATTGTTTGTAGACCCCTCCCCCCCCTCACTCCCCCTCCACCGTCTAATGGAGCCTGTACGAGCAGGGGTGTCTAGTTTAGAAATAGACTTTCCAATAGCGATAAAATGATTTTCCATTAGTTAGCTCAGAGCGGAACTGTGGTGGCGTGCGTGCTAATAAATAAATTCCATTCAACAAAATGCCGGGGTTGTAGCCATTACTAACGGAGAACGGAACTTGTGGACTGTTACGTACTTTGTTAAATATACTTTATTGCCATCTAGATTCAAGCCTATTTTTATTTTTGTTAGTTTTAGACACGACATAACCATACGTTACTCATTGATCCTTTTAATAAAGTATGTTCTTAAGTTCCTTATTAGATGTAAACAAAGTGGCAATTTGAACTGAAACCGGCATTTCATCAGGTGAATTCAGGTGACATCCCTTGACTGAAATAAAAACCTTTCTATTGCAGCCTTTTATTTTAGTAAAGCTGCCATTCTTACGCACGCTGTTTACTAGTACGGCCTACCAATAGTGCTATGACAAAAAAAAACGAATACAAAGTCATTCGGTCATTTAAACTTAGTAAATAAGGGTAAGTAAATGTCAATTATGTGGCGTGGGAGACGCGAGGGCTTTTTAAAAGATACTAAAATCATGAGCTCTATATGAAGATTGTTTTTACTTCCTTCGACTTTGAAAACAAACAAACACAAAAAAGCCATGAATGACACTACTCATGTGTCGTACGTATACCTTGTATGTTATGTAACTTTTCTTTTCAGTCTTCTGACGACCTCCGTGGTCGAGTGGCTAGCACGCTGGTTTCAAGCGTCGCCATCTCGTGAGGTTCCGGGATCGATTCCCGGTCGGGTCAATGTAGAAAACGATATTTTCTATATTGTCTCGGGTCTGGGTGTTGTGGTACCACCGTTGTTTCCGATTTCCATAACACTAGTGCTTAAGCTACTTAGCTTGGGATCGGAGCAATGTATGTGATGCTGTCAAATATAAAATATTTTCAGTCTATTTAAATAAACCAGTACATTCCTATAATCTTTGGTCGATACATATTATAATGCAGGATGGTTCCTAATTTGTCTTAGGGTTTCAAAGCAGCTGCACATCTTTCTGCACAGTAACAATTTAAACGATAAATGCAATTCGCAAAAATACTAAACTGCCGTACAAGTTAAACTCAGTCAGTCCGGTGAACAAACTTCCATAGGTATGTAGTTTGTTTAGGGTTACCATGTTTTATACGGTATTTTACTAAGATAATCTTTAAAATGCTTCGAATTCATAGTGTGACGACAGGATTTATTGAGGGAACATAGTTTGGCTAAAAAATCTACCTACAAATCTTGTAAGATGGTAAAGTAATACATAAATAAATAATTATAATTAATAGACACCAGATAACACACCAATTGTTGCGATTTCGATGTAAGGACTTTTTTCCTTGTGTTACGAATACCATACAACGATTATGACGGGGGCGTCTCACATAATTACTTAAATACATTTAGACATTCATGACTCAGGTAAAAATGTTCGTGCTCATCACACAAACATTTGTCTTTTGCGGGATTCCAACCCGCGAAGGCGGGCATAATAGTCAGACGCTCTAACCACTACACCAAACGTCGTCCAAACTGTGTTTAGTGTATATAGAATTCTAAAGATAAGTTAAGTATTCATAATCACGAAACGTAAGATAATTTACGGACAACAGCACGTGACGTTAAATACATTAATATTTTGGACAAAAATGTTTAAAAGGATAAGCTAGCTATTAGGTTAGTTTCCACTAAGGAAACATTACAATGTTGCTAGTGTTGCAATGTTGACTAATTAAGGTGTAAAGATAACAAAAAAAGAATTTCATGTATTAATGTAAAAAGGATTAATATTAAAGGCATTCGAATTGGTACAAAACCAACATTTGGTCACATGACCGTAATTGTTGTAAAAACCTATCAGAGTGTCTGATATCGGTCCACGGACGATGGTGTGCTTTTTTGTCTGTCATAAACAGCTGTCCATAGTATTTTGCAGGCTAGAAGACTTTTGACTTGAGAAGTGACGTCTTTTAGGACATGAAATAGGCCATGGCTGTAGTGGCTCTTGTAAAATTCACTTCGATTTTTCAAATTATCATGTGCATCATGGTTTCAGACTAAAAAGTCACTAGTCTGAAACCGTATAATACGGTTTAAACCACTAATAATACAACAATTATTATTCAATTAAAGTCCTTCAGCTAGCTCATGATCTAGCGCCCCTAATTCCGCGTGCAAACGCCGGCAAGTTATAGTCGATTTGGAACTGTCACGTGTAACTGCCTAGTGACTGCTGCACACAGGAACCGTCACGCGGATAACTGACACAAACGACCCCAGGAGACAACATATTTCCGTTCAACGTACTTCACCTTTCTACAAACAAATTACTATATTAATTAAGATTACAAACTCGATCAAATAATACACTGGAAATCCACCTTTAACCTCAAGATGTGGTGACCCTACCTCCGTGTGCAAGCGGCGGCAGCTCCCAGCAAGTGCAAGTTGCAGTCGATTCGGAACTGTCGCGTGTACCTGCCTAGTGCCTGCTGCGCACAGGAACCGAACACAAGGCTAACTCAGGACAACCCCGGCAGCAGATGAACTTGCAATATTGAGGTCGTAGCACACTATGCACCCGTCACAGTGACAGCACCGTATCAACTCGAGGCGTTCAGTATTCTTTGTATGAAACTCCAACTTCAACGCACATCTATCAACTTCGTAACGTCACCTCGGATCGAGACCAACTCGGGACCCACTATCGACCAGCGGCGCATACGTTGTAAGGCGCTTACGGCGCGTCGCCTGCTGGTTGACTATCCGACTACCCAGTCAAACGGGCTTTCATTCACAAGAAGAACTGACATAAGTTGTAGCAAACACGATTCGAGGCGAGGCGTTCGCTATCCGGTGCCGATCCCATCCGAGACGTGGTTGTTCCCTTTACGTAACGTGCTTCCGTATGGTTGTCGCCTGGTTGGTGCTGTGCCCGTGCTGGATGGGTAGATTTGCTTCAACCTTTAGGAGTATTTGGCTGCAATGTGCATTTGCCCCTACATTTACATCCCTGAATGTTTGCATTTGTAACTTAATAACTGAGCGCAGTTTATAATGCGAATTTTGACGACCCGTCTGGTGTAGTGGTCGAGAAATCGCCTTCTACGCAGCGGGTGCGGGTTCGATCCCCGCACAATACAAACATTTGTGTGCATGAACATGTCTGTTTGTATTGGTCTGGGTGTTTTCTATGTATATCATGTATGTATTTAAAAAAAAAAGTATTTAAGTATTATATCCGTTGTCTGGCACCCATAACACAAGCTTTGAGTAGCTTACTTTGGGGCTAGATGGCGATGTGTGGGAATGTCCAAAGGATATTTATTATTATTAAAAAAAATGCGGTCTACCATTGCTGATGATTAAATCGTAGCTGTGTTACAAAGCAGTTATTTCATTATTAGGTGTATAAAAAACTACAAATTTGGTTATAATTATTTTATCTGAACTGATTCTCCTGGAGCACCTCTAACAATGGGTGTGCCCCAGGGATATTACCTAGGACCACTTTTATTTTTAATATACATATATATAAACTAGCTGTGCCCGCGACTTCGTCCGCGTGGAATAGTGTTTTTGGGTAGATTTTTTTTATTATTTAGGCTAATTATTTTACAAATAAGATATACCGCGAATATGTTGCAGCAATATTCTCAAATAATAGCATTCAGTTTGAGACGGATGGACGTTGTAGACGTGGCAGACTGCCGAGAAAGCTAAGTCCTTTTCTAGGCATTCTACTTAATTCAGTAGGTACTTTTTTATTAAAAATTATAATTTGGTAGGTAATTTAAAAATGGTGAGAAGATAAACAAAACTTAACAATTTTGTCATAAAAAATGTCCAAAACGTCAAAGCTTTGTAGAGATACAACAAAACAATACCCAATTAGGTACAATGAAATCAAATTTTGCATTAATATTGGTAAATATAAATAAAGTCAACCAACCTATTAATTAAGCATTAACCTAATGTAATCAATCACTTTACAGAGAATAAGAAGAACAATATCAAATCAAATTACCTACTACAAAATCAAATTATAAATGCACATTTAGATTTAATACCTACCTCCTACCTACTTTAAATGGTACTTATTACTAAGTCAAGATTTTTTTTTATTACATGCTGAGATGAGCTATCGCAGTTACTTATACCTGCATAAATCAGAAGAAAGAATAACAAAAGTAATTACCTACTAAATCTATTAAACTTAATAATTAACAGATGCATTCAAAATTAAAACCTACTCAGTGGCGAAAAGAAAACTTTAACCTGCATAAATCTGAAGAAAGAATTTAAACCAAAAGTATTACTGAATCTACCTAATAGAAAATATCTGCAATCAAAATAATGAGCTCAAGTCCTTTACTACCCAGTAGCGAAAGGAAAACTATGTAAGTATTACGCGCTGAAATCACTTGAAGTATCGCAAAAAAAGCAATTGCGCGGGACAACCGTTCCGTAGGGAGCCGACTAAATTAATCTAATAGGTATGTATAAGAAAAATATTTCAACGCAAAACACATATTTTAATGAAAGTTAGAAGCCACCAACCATACTTAGCGCAAGCTCGCGTTGTAAGTACTTAAGCTGCAATCAAATTACCTACTACAAAATCAAATTATAAATGCACATTTAGATTTTAATACCTTCCTCCTACCTACTTTAAATGGTACTTATTACTAAGTCAAGATTTTTTTTATTACATGCTGAGATGGGCTATCGCAGTTACTTATACCTGCATAAATCAGAAGAAAGAATAACAAAAGTAATTACCTACTAAATCTATTAAACTTAATAATTAACAGATGCATTCAAAATTAAAACCTACTCAGTGGCGAAAAGAAAACTTTAACCTGCATAAATCTGAAGAAAGAATTTAAACCAAAAGTATTACTGAATCTACCTAATAGAAAATATCTGCAATCAAAATAATGAGCTCAAGTCCTTTACTACCCAGTAGCGAAAGGAAAACTATGTACGAGTAAGTATTACGCGCTGAAATCACTTGAAGTATCGCAAAAAAAGCAATTGCGCGGGACAACCGTTCCGTAGGGAGCCGACTAAATTAATCTAATAGGTATGTATAAGAAAAATATTTCAACGAAAAAACACATATTTTAATGAAAGTTAGAAGCCACCAACCATACTTAGCGCAAGCTCGCGTTGTAAGTACTTAAGCTGCAATCAAATTACCTACTACAAAATCAAATTATAAATGCACATTTAGATTTAATACCTTCCTCCTACCTACTTTAAATGGTACTTATTACTAAGTCAAGATTTTTTTTTATTACATGCTGAGATGGGCTATCGCAGTTACTTATACCTGCATAAATCAGAAGAAAGAATAACAAAAGTAATTACCTACTAAATCTATTAAACTTAATAATTAACAGATGCATTCAAAATTAAAACCTACTCAGTGGCGAAAAGAAAACTTTAACCTGCATAAATCTGAAGAAAGAATTTAAACCAAAAGTATTACTGAATCTACCTAATAGAAAATATCTGCAATCAAAATAATGAGCTCAAGTCCTTTACTACCCAGTAGCGAAAGGAAAACTATGTACGAGTAAGTATTACGCGCTGAAATCACTTGAAGTATCGCAAAAAAAGCAATTGCGCGGGACAACCGTTCCGTAGGGAGCCGACTAAATTAATCTAATAGGTATGTATAAGAAAAATATTTCAACGAAAAAACACATATTTTAATGAAAGTTAGAAGCCACCAACCATACTTAGCGCAAGCTCGCGTTGTAAGTACTTAAGCTGCAATCAAATTACCTACTACAAAATCAAATTATAAATGCACATTTAGATTTAATACCTTCCTCCTACCTACTTTAAATGGTACTTATTACTAAGTCAAGATTTTTTTTTATTACATGCTGAGATGGGCTATCGCAGTTACTTATACCTGCATAAATCAGAAGAAAGAATAACAAAAGTAATTACCTACTAAATCTATTAAACTTAATAATTAACAGATGCATTCAAAATTAAAACCTACTCAGTGGCGAAAAGAAAACTTTAACCTGCATAAATCTGAAGAAAGAATTTAAACCAAAAGTATTACTGAATCTACCTAATAGAAAATATCTGCAATCAAAATAATGAGCTCAAGTCCTTTACTACCTAGTAGCGAAAGGAAAACTATGTAAGTATTACGCGCTGAAATCACTTGAAGTATCGCAAAAAAAGCAATTGCGCGGGACAACCGTTCCGTAGGGAGCCGACTAAATTAATCTAATAGGTATGTATAAGAAAAATATTTCAACGAAAAAACACATATTTTAATGAAAGTTAGAAGCCACCAACCATACTTAGCGCAAGCTCGCGTTGTAAGTACTTAAGCTGCGAGTATTATTTTGATGTGGAGTTATTTCAAAACTGTGATAGCTTCTAAGATATTTATTGAAATCAAATGATGTGAACTTTGTTTAAAATGAAATGCTCGTGATGATGAATATATTTATTTTGATAAGAATCAATACCCGTGTGTATAAAACACCTTCAAAAATAATGTTCGAATAAAAATAGTGAAATATTTTAACGCAAAACATACGCAGTTTTATTGTAACTAAGAAGCCAGCATCCGTAGCAAATAGCGCAAGCGCACGTTGTACTTAAGCTGCGAACATTATTTTGGTGCGGAGTTATGTTAAAACTGTGATAGCTCCTAAGATATTTATTGAAATCAAATGATATAAAGGGCAACTTTGTTCTAAATGAAATGCTCGTGATGATGAATCTATTTATTTTGATAAGAATAAATACCTGTGTGTAAAATACACCTCTAAAAATAATTCATTATTTTTTTACAAATTTATTAACATAAAAAAGGTTGTAGTAAGTCAACCATAAAGATAGACATATGCTGTCGCAGACTTTATTATAGAACTCTTGATGTTGAACAATCCTGTCATACATGATTTTTGTGTAACTTAAGCGGTTTCCGCAGCGTACGCAGCGGAAGCTCTCAAAAGGAATATCTTTCTCCCGTTTTCGCGACATTTTTCATTGCTGCTGTGGTCTTATGAGTCGGATCTTTATGTTATATAGCCTAAAGCCTTCCTCGATAAATGGACTATCCAACGTAAAAATATTTTTTCAAATCGGGCCAGTAGTTTCTGAGATTAGCAGGTTCAAACAAACAAACAAACAAACTCTTCAGCTTTATAATATTATAGTATAGATGACCTTCCGCATTTTGTAGGGAATCTTTGTGACATAGTATTGTTTGCAGATGATACTTCACTTATATTTAAAATTCCAAGAGGTGAAGGAAATTTTGACGATGTAAAAAATGCTCTTTCACAAGTCACAAGTACTACATTGGTTGGCTGGTAACAATCTCCTTCTTAATGGAAGTAAAACTAAAGGTGTAAACTTTACGATGCCTAATGTCTGACAGGCATCAACTCAGGTTAAGATACAAGACAAACCGCTTGATACTATTGACTCCACTAGATTCTTGGGAATCACTTTAGACTCCAAACTACAATGTACAATCATAAAGACCTTGTCAGGGAAACTTAGCTCAGCTGCATTTGCTGTAAGGAAGATTAGAGAGGTGTTTAAAGAAATGAGAATATTAACTGTAGCCTCTCAGTATATTTATGAAAATTTTATGTATGCGAAAATTTACATTCTTTCATGAAAAAAGTGATATACACAATTATAATACTAGGAATAAGGATAAGATGGCTATTCCACAATTAAGGCTTCGAAAGGTCGGTAATTCTTTAATGGGGAAATGTATAATATTTTTCAATAAACTCACAGAAGAACACAGTATATACTTACCGGTTAATAAATTTTAAACTGTCATTAAAGAAACCCTTAAGACGAAAGGGTATTATAAAGTACACGATTATTTAAAAGATAGTAATGTATGAACTTGCATGTACACTACAAACATTGTAAAACTTTTGAATGACAATAGTGACCTGAGTCTCTTGCGCAGCTTCTTCTCAGCAATAGCCCACAATGTCCCGACCGAAGCTGTGGTAGAGTTTATATTGCGAAGTGTACAAGTGTCCTCAATGGCAATTTGCAAAAATAAATAACTTTCATGACTTTTTAATTGAATTGCTGCAATATTTTATATGGTAATCAAGCATTTATTTTCAATGAAAGCACTTTCAGTTTTTTATTTAACCTTCACACTTAAATAATTGCTTACGTAATCGTACAATGTTCTTTTCTAGGCAAGAAATGAGATCATTTCTTGCCAGCAGGTAACTTATAATATTTAGGGTAAATATATAAGTTACGTCATTACGATCATTTCTATTATTCAAATATTGTAAGGAAAATATAATGTTCTTCAAATAGAGAAAATAATCTATGTTCGCAAGCATTGGCAGGTAAAATAACTGTATTTAATTAAATAAGTATATTTATTTTCCTTCACAAAAAATAGGCATCACATGTTTAACATTGGTTTGAAACTTTAAAAGGTATGAACAGTTACGAGTAAAATGTAATCCTAGATCTTGTGAGGGACTGGTGCCTGAAATAGGTTTGAGAAAACCTGTTCTACAGGTCACCAGGCCACCAAGTGCTGGCCACATAGGTTTTAGAAAAGAAATATGAATAATTATAAATAACGTCCTATATTATTCATTCATTTAGCTCAGTCATGATAGATTCAAAAGTTACGTACAGACCACAAAGTAAAAAAATA
Organism: Pyrausta purpuralis; assembly: GCA_963924145.1. Lineage (NCBI taxonomy): Eukaryota > Metazoa > Arthropoda > Insecta > Lepidoptera > Crambidae > Pyrausta > Pyrausta purpuralis. The sequence continues at coordinate 14,121,263 of OZ001651.1, read as the reverse complement.
GGCAACTTCGGTTCCTTAATCTTCAAAACATAAGTCGTTACATCCAACGCAAACACGAAGACGAACTTTAATTTAAAGTTTTACGTAAAAACTTAGTTTATCAGCTCGTCCGCGGAAGAACCTTTATAAAACATGGAAAATACATATTAGAGACTGCAGTGGGAAAATCGTGTCTTGCACAAAGTTTTTGTAAATAGCTATTATATACTTATTTTAAGGTAAAGTTTTTTTGACGTAGCCTTTGTTGTCGGGTTCAATGAGCTATCGGTTCACTCCTTGAGCGCAACTGTGGTTTTAATTAGGGAGGAACAAACAAGTGTGTGTTGTTTATTTTAACTATATTCTGTAAAAGAGAATGGAAAGTGTTGATGGTGTGGCTAAGACGCTTTGCAGAAAATCTTGGGCAGTGCTTTAGAAGGCGATGTTTGTGTAGTACTCGTACTATCGTCGCAAGGGCAGGTGTCTGCTGCTACGATGTGAAATCGCTTGAGATATTCACGGTGATAGGCATGGTTGGTAAGATATTCAGTAATGCAGTACGTTTGTGAGTCATATTCAATTTTTTTGTACCTTTTCTCCAGAGCAAATGTCCCAGGTTTATAGATAAAGATATATGCACAGTTGGTTTATAGGAACAACTCAACGTATGAATATAAGTTATAGAATATGATATAGTCGCTTAAAAACATAAATATATTGAGGAAATATATTTCAAAAATAAAAATAAAATTGGTCTTAAATATTTTTCATACAAAAATCATTGTCCTACAATAGTCCAGCGTAACAAAAAATTTAGTATTATTTCTGTATTGGACAGTTTTGAAATTTGGTCCTAAATAACATCATTTTTGCCAATTTTAGAATATTAGGATAATCATAAATATTAATTAACGATAAAATAATAAAAATGATTATATAAAACAATCTGTCCACATTTTGTTTCATATTTGTTATTCATATTTGTTATGACAAAATTAAGTAGAATTTAAAAGATTTGTGTTTTTACACCTTTATTGGACAACAACCAATCACGGAGCTTAGCGTTGACATTCGGCCATTTTGTCTGCGTCCATTCTTTTCGGAGCATTTGATAAATGTTTCATCTGTCAGCATTTTCAAGAAAAAAGTGTTCTTTTTGGTTATTGCCTTGATTTTATAACGGTAAGTTCATATTTAACTGTTTCACTATATTTATACAGTATTTGTTTTCTAGAATAATAAGTGATACTGGTTGTAGCCTCAGCGGCTATTAATTTAATTTGAGGTTATTATCGAATCATTCAAGTATCCATTTTGTTTTCATTTTTGTGACATTTGTTACAAAAAATTGTTAAGTAAGGACTATTACATACTGGAACTTACTATTTTTATAACTATATTTAAATATAAAAATTTAAATAATTTAATAAACATTAATTTTAAATTATGATAGTATGAACCGATACTACAAAATAAAATCTCAATGGATTGGACCATGGATATGACTATTTGTACGGTTCCGTACCCAAATGGTAAAAAATCCCATTTAAAAAAAAGCATATTCCCTCTAGGGACCCCTATAGGGAATATACATGTATTTTTTTAATAATTTTTATAAAATAATTTACATTTTTTCATACTAGTAAAAAGACCAGCACGGAAAAACGATGTTTTAGTTAAAAATAATAATAATCGAAAATACCCCGAGAAAATCAGATTTTTAAACGCCCATTTTCTCGCGCGCTTGGTGTGTGTGACTTCGGGGTCTATAACTAATAACTATGCCACGGTTGCCATGGCCACGTTTTTTTGACAACGCGGCATGTGCGCGCACGAATGACAGATGACTGATCTTGCTAAAAACCAATCATCGATCTTGCCGGAATGCAGTGCGTCACACGAGTGTACCTAATTGGCCTTGTCAATGTTTATTTTTCTATTGTGAAATGACCCTAATAATTCCACTTTGTTATCTTTTTGTTACGGGTTTCATTTTTGTTACACTGTTCATTTTTGTTTCATTATGGTGACGGTACAAAAAAAAATAATAACACACTTGTTTAACTTTGGCAAGGTAATTATTAAGGGTATCGAATATGGGGAACAATGCCTTGGTGTATAGACATGTGCTAGATTCTTCGTAGAAAGTCATAGCCGCCTCCAGGCTTTTCTACTTATTCCTAAGTTGTATATGTATAACTAATTTGAATAGTAGAGAAGTCCGGAATTTTAAGTAAAGAGGCTGCAGCCTTTGCTGCTTCCTTCCCTGCCTATCCAATGTGGGCTTTCACCCATGCGAATCGAACGCTGAGTCCCACTGACTGAGCCTCGTGCAACTGGTAATGAATGCTAACGGTGAGTGCGTTGTGGCTATTCGTATTTAAAAGTTCGCTTAGTCCGGACTTACTATCTGACAGAATAATAGAATTGAGATGTTCTTTTAGTACTTAGTTGCAAACCCGTTCTGCCCGTTCCGTTTCTGCCTGAAACACAAATCAATTGTCGTAGAGTTTCAGTCGTAATTTCTCGTTGCCCGTAAGATTTGTAGACAACAAACGCGGCACCAACTTTACTGTCATGTTTGCTACCATCGGTGAAAATTTTCCACTTACTGTTATCCATCGAGGCTAAGTCTGAGGCAGCGGAGACTTCTGTGTGACAGATCTGATGGTAAGCAAGGACTCTTGCTAGAGGAGGATGTAGGAAGGCTTTACTACCTCTATAAATAAGCTGAATTGAATAGAATTGAATCGAATATTGGATACCAACATAGAAAAAATGAATAAGGTTAGAATGGCCCCGGTCAGTGCGGCAGCGAGCATAATTGTAGGCATATGCCTGCATTGAGCCGTAGCTACTTCAGTCGCGTGACAAGAGCGTTGCATTATTTTTTGTCAAAAATGCCGTCTTTTGCTATAATTACTTGAAAAGCGTCAAGCCAGGTCATAAAAAATGAGAGAGAAAGTGTATTTTTTCACCGGTGAGTAATAATACGTAGTTATTTCGACATTATTTGCAAAAAAACACTTTTTAATTATGATATTTCAAATGATAGCGGTTTTCTTGCACTAAGTTCAAAAAAAATATTTATTGACGACTGTCCACGCATATTTTTAACAAATCTGCTATCTTAACACGCAATGTATCGCGTCCAATTTGCTTTGTTCGCTTGTATACGCATCACTAGGGATGTAGCTCACTGCACAGTAAAATTATCGATAAATGGTAATTTCCCTACCGATGTATTAAAGGACAAAAATAAGTTTTGTTTTTTGATTATGTTGGAACGCGCTTATCTCAGGAACTACTAGAGCTATTTGAAAAAAAAAGTATTATATTCTAATTCGTGCTGCCAAAATAACGTATTCCTGCAATAAAAATATAACTCAGCAAAAACGCACTGCTTAATCCTCAACTTTTCTAATTTATCGTTTGGTCTCTTTATTTGTAAAATAGGGTACGACAATTCACAGTTTAAAATCGATATGTGTTCAATACTCTTTCACAAGTTCTACATTGGTTTACTGTCAACAATCTACTCCCTTCGGCAGCGATACCAAAGTTAAACAACTTACGACGCGATCGTGTTTTAATGAGTGACCTAAACAACGAGCATCTCCGTGCTTCAAGAAGCACGTTAAGCTAGTAAGCTAGTATCGGTTGATATTTTCTTACTGCATCTAAAAGCATTCGGTATTAATTTTATCATAATTTCGAAATCTCGTTTTCCTACAAAAACTTAAAAAGAAAAAATTTCCTTAAAAATTGTTGACTTTTGGAAAATATATTCTAGGATCAAGATTGTCCCTAATGAGCTCCCCCATCAACTTTTAAAAGGATCCGGTCATATTATCAATAACCCTGCATACAAATATTTTTCTAAGAGTTTTTTGTAGTCAGCTATACACTTAATGTGAGTTTGTGTATGATTTTGTAATTTAACAAACCTCTGCAAAGCCCCTTTGGTGATGTGATTTAAATGCGAACAAAAGATTTGAGTTTCTTCTCTCCCCTTCCGTCCCTGCGTAAAGTCTTTCTCGATAAATTAGACATCCAACACAAAAACTTTTTTTAATTGGTCCAGTAGTTCCTGTGATTAGCGCGATTAAACACATACAAACTCTTCGGCTTTATGGTATTAGCTAAGAATACAAATAAATAAATAGCATGGTAAGATATAATACCTGAATAATGTAGACCATGGCCTTTATGCTTTTATACCTTTAAACATTTTTCTTTACATTGGAATCTATTTGTCGTATATAAGTAATATTACTTATTCTTTATATAAAGAATGATTCAATTCTACTAATAGAACTATTTTTAGAAACTAATGTTTAAAGGTATAAGTGACTCTATTTCAAGTTACGTTTAGCAACTCATTATTTTCTTTTATTGTTTTTACCGAAAGGCAATAGTAGTACTCTTTGTTGCGATCAAATGAGCTGTTAAATTATCCAAATTATTTCAAACTTAAATCCTACATGTTTATTCACAAAGAGAAACAACATTACATCGGTAATTGAATTTATAATAATCGACCTTTACCACATCACTAATATTTTGACATAATGGAACGAACGTATCTGAATAATGATTGGAGGTTTCACCGCTAGAAGCTCTGTGATTGGTAGTTGGTTTCAAGTACTAATTACACCAATCACAGAGCTCCTAACGGAAATTGTGATTGGTTTGTGATATTGGTGCGTTAATTCATTGATTGGTACTTTTATCACTGCAGCAACAGCGCGGTAACTCCCACCGGCGACAGAGGTTCCCATACAAACGAACGATCAAAACCATTCTAACCTTATTCATTTTTTCTATGGATACCAATAATCACATACATTGCTCTGATCCCAAAGAAAGTAACTAATGTACTTGTGTTATGAAAATCAGACACAACGGTGGTACCACAACACCCAGACACGAGACAATGTAGAAAATTTTTATTTCCATATTGACCCGACCGGGAATCGAACCCGGTACCTCAGAGCGGCGACGCCTTAAAAAACAGCGTGCTTAGCCACTGCACCACGGAGCTATCCAACACAAAAAAAAAATTTCTAATCGGTTCAGTAGTTAGTTACTAAGATTAGCGCGTTCAAACAAACAAATAAACAAATTATTCAGCTTTAAAATATTAGTACTATAGATAATAGTTATCATAGCACAGCATTTATTATTCAAAAATCTGAAAATGGCTAAACAACAGCTAGTTCCCCTGAAGTTTAAAAATGTTATACTTTGAACATGCAGTTATTTCGTCTGTGGGAAGTCGTTAATGACCCATGGAATCGTTTTTATGATGTTTACTTTGATCAGAGTACAGCACAAACGTCTTTTATGGAGCTATAACTTGAAATTCGATAGCAGATTGGATGTTCTTCCGTGTACATAGAGAATCTCAAACATACCTCGTCTACTTCTGTGTTACGCGCTATAAGTTACTTAAACAAGGGCTTGGAAACCGGTATTTTTTCTGAACCGGTTTAACAAAAATACAGGTGGAACTTTTTGAAAAAGGTTATATTCCTTTAAACCGGTTCAGAAAAATATGGGTATTTTTCATTAACCAGGTTAAACTTTTCGTTCAGCCAGGACAACCACCTCAACTTCGTTAAGATCTGCGTGCGGTGAGCGCATTGACGTTTGTTTTTATTCAATAAAACGTATTTTGTTGATATATCCTATCAGATACGTACATTGGTGTTTCTTCAAATTATTTTTGTAACTTTTAATTATAATATTAAACAATATAATGGCAATAGAAATATTTCTGAAGCATCTGATAATTAGTTTAACATCTTTTGAAGTAAATTCGGTTTAAAAACAAGTCGCGTTGCGATCGTCGCGAGCGGCTACGAATTAACCGGTTTATTTAGGTTCACAGTATCGCTCTTATTTGGTTCCGCTCCGGAACAGAATTTTACGATAAAACCGATTTAACCGGTATAATACCGGTAAATCTTGCACCCGTTTCAAGCCCTGAGTTAAACACATAAGTTGTTGGTCCTAACAGCAATCTAGTTTTGCTAGTCACACAGCAGAATACCAAGATTATTGAGAAAGTGATTCCGTGGTTAAAATATCATTTTATGATACCGTGAAACCGGGCATCTTTGCCCGCTTTTTTCTACATTTTTTGGACTTAATTCAAAAAATAAACAACCTTTATTTGATTTTCCTACACATCTAGTTGACACATATAGCCACGAACAAACTGTTAAAACTACGGTATAATTCCCAATCCATTCCAAAAACAGATGCGGGCGAAGTTATCTCCCAACCTGACATCTTTGCCCACCCTTATTATCTCAGCAACTATAAGCACTAGGGCTTTGATTTTTATAATATATTGTAAGGAAATGCGAAATATTGTATGCCATCACTGTTTCAAATAAATAGAAGCCTAATTAAAGTTTTTTTTATGGCGATGGGCAACGTTACCCTGACATTTAGTCGGACTTTCATACTAAGGTTTTTTTTTGGGTTAGACCTGTGCATCAGGTGATAATAAAAACTTTGAGCCTGTGTGTATTTTTATAGTCAAACAAACATACAAGTCATAAGCTTTGTAATATAAGCATTATTGATTATAACGCTACAACGCAGAATGTTTGTCGATATTTATTTTCAGATTAGTGGTCCCCCGCGACTTCGTCCGCGCGTTTTTCGATTTTTTCTCGCCTTTTAAACCTTCCCTAGACCTCCACGAACATTTCAAGACTAAGATTAAGATAAATCCGTTCAGCCGTTTTCGAGTTTTAGTGAGACTAACGAACAGCAATTCATTTTTATATATTTATTTATTTAAAGACTTTATTGCACAAATTTAGTGTACAAAGGTGGACTTAATGCTAAAAGCATTCTCTACCAGTCAAACCTTTAGGTCATGCAGAAAGGTGTCAACGGGTGCAGTGAAAAGCTTCTAAAGAAAAAAGGAAACATAGTAACAATAATCATTTTATCCTATAATAATAAATATTCATATTATAATGTATTATATAAATAGATAAACCTACATTTAAATAGTAACTATAACTTTAAACATATTATATATATATAATTATACGTACATAAGCATAAATAAAGCAATAATACATACATATAATAACAATATTACTATGCAATTATTCACTCTTTCAGAAATGTGCGAACTTTAGTCTTGAAGGATAACCTCGAATCAGTCTTCCTTATATCTAGGGGAAGAGAGTTCCAGAGTCGTGTAGCAGTCACTGTAAATGACTTTGAAACATACGAAGAGCGGTGAGCCTGCGTACCTAGCCGAAGGTTGTCAGAGGAACGGAGAGAACGATCATGAGTTTGACTTAAAAAAGGGAACATATTTCGAAGGTAAGAAGGGGCAGAGGGGTTATACAGAATAGTGTGAAGAATGCAAAGAATTCGAGAGTCTCTACGTTGACGGATGGTAAGCCAATTCAGTTGTGCTCTGTAACTGGAATATATATAGATATATAGATCGATATTTTATTTTTTCCGATAGTTTTAACCCTCGTAGTAACATTATGGAGCTGGGCAATGTTCAACAAGCTCCCAGTAAGTTCTCATTTAAGAGACTCGTCCGTGCGTGTGTGTGACACGTCCTTCATATATATAGATATAGTTTGTCCTTCTCTGTTGCCCCTATTATAATCTCTATTAGCCTATGTATGGATAATTGTATGTATTCAAGTATGCCTAAGTAGGTTTATTTATTATTATTTATGTAAGTATATTAGTAGTTTAAAATTAATTTGTTGCTTTTATGTGTAATTTTACGCCGCCTCAATCGTTTCTGCTTCACCCAATAGTTGACTGGTAGAGAATGCTTAAGGCATTAAGTCCGCCATTTGAACTTTAGTTTTGTCAGTGCAATAAAGAATTTAAAAAAAAATTGTATATGTATATGTATTATTTATGTATTTATTGTATTGCTTGTGTTATGTATGTGTAATATTATGTAAGTATTAATTGTATTTATTTGGTATTCATTTAATTGCATAAAATCTTAGAACGTATGGATTATTTATGTAGACAATTTCCTTTTTTTTTTATTGTTATAAAATTCACAGCTCTTATTCCAAAAACTTAGCTTATCTTACGTTCTAAACTTACAGCCAATAATGAATTTACTTTATATACATATTGCAAGAAATTATCAAAGTTGTATAAATTTTGTTTCTTTGTCGCACACCACACACGCCCACAGTTGTAATTGACAAAAGCATGCGTACGCAATAGTGTCGGTTGTCTATGAAATGACGTGCCACTGTCATGTCACTTGACTTATGTCCAATTCCGTTGTTATTTGATTGTTGTGTTAAATAAATGTACTAGGAAAATAAAACACTTATTTTCGTGATATTAAATTGGCGACGAGTCAAAAAAAAAATGCCAAACGATGGCGACGTCAGCAACGCTGACCTTATTACACAACTTATAAAGGCGCAACAGGCGACACAAGCACAGGTATGCCACCTCGCCCAGATATTGGCACAACAAGCCTCAACATCGAACATGGATCAACAAAATAAAGGGAAACATCAAATCTTAAACCAATTCAAAGAAAAATTTGAACCCGAAAACACCACTATAGAACACTTTATCGAGTATTAGTGAGAAGCCAAATGTGACATACTACAACAGACACATAACATGCGCGATCTTCTCGTATCTTGCCTCACCCCGAACGTATACCACGAAGTGAAAGTAGCTTTGACCCCTAATTTCGACGAACAACCATATGACGCACTCAAAAATAAACTGATGGACTTATATAGTGCAAGAAAAACTTGACTCAAAGCACTGACAGAATTTTGGAATTGCACTCGCCAACCAACAGAATCCATGGAACGCTATGCCAACAGACTGCGAGAGCTTAGCAAATATTGTGGATATGAAGGTGAACTCCTCGAAAGACAGCTGCGAGACCGATTTGCAACCGGAGTAAATCACACTGATCTGCAAGTCGAAATGCGACAGAAGTAGCCGGACCTAAAGGATGTAAACGGTAAAGAGGTCACCTTCGCAAACGTATTGACCATGTGTGCAGCTCGTGAGCTAGCTGAGAACGAAGAAACCCCACAGCCTTTACCCGCGAACAAAATACAAGACAAGCATGGGCCGTCTACACCTAGAGCAGCCTGAAGACTACGACCAAACCAATGTCGACGTTGTGGCAAGACGGATAAGCATCCCCTCAGTACGTGTAACGCTAAAAATCACACATGCAACGCATGCGGTGTCGAAGGGCATTTTGAAAGCTGCTGCATCAAGAGTGGAAACGCATACTTAATGCCATGCAACAGACGTGACGGTTACCACCAGCGTGGAAAGAAAAACAAAAACCTACTTCAAAATGTCGGCCAATGGTGCTGCAACCTCAACGACAACATCAGACAGTGATTCAGAAGACGACATTGACACTGTAAACAAAATTAACAAAAACCCAACACGATGTAAGAAAATCGACGTTAGCATCAACGGCCAACAATGCACAATGGACTGGGATCCCGGTTTCGTATATAGCATAATAAGTAAGCAGCTTTGGAAACGTATAGGTGCACCAACACTACATGCCTACTGTAACTTTAAACTGAAACCAATGGGACTTACCGATGTGGAAGTTGAGCTTCGAGGCGTGGTTAAGATACTTCCCGTTGTCGTCATGAAAGGCGCAGAACCAATGCTGTTCGGACTGCAGTGGAGCGAAACGTACGGCATGACATTTCCAGACGCAGTATACTCGATCAAGCATCCACCTACAGCCAAAACCAACATATCTTTACAACAAGTACTGCACCGACATGAACACCTTTTTAACAACGAACTTGGCAAAGTTAAAAATTACCAGGTCAATATCTATATAAAACCGAATGCTGAACTGAAACACTTACCAGCAAGACCAGTAAAATTCAGCATGAAAAAGAATATTGAACGAGAGCTTGAACGCTTGGTCACAGAGGGTATTATTTCTTCAGTCGATCCAAATCTGACACCCATAGAGTGGGCCACACCTACGGTGAACGTCCTAAAGAAGGATGGGCGAGTACGAATATGTGGCGATTACCGAATCACAGTCAATCCAGCCTTAATCGCTCATTCGCATCCTGTACCAGTTTTTGATCAGTTACGTCAGCGACTCGCAAACGGCACTAAGTATTCTAAAATCGATTTAAAGGACGCTTATCTACAATTCGAAATTGCACCAGACTCAAAAAAAAACCTCGTCATTAATGCACACAAAGGATACTTTGAATATAACCGGATGCCATTCGGTATCACTACAGCACTTCTTGACGGCCTAGAAAAAGTGGCCGTTTTATTTTGATGACATCGCTGTGACAGGACGTAATGATGTAGAGCAGGGATGCACAGACCGCGGCCCGCGGGCCGCTTGCGGCCCGCCGGTCGAATACTGGTGGCCCGCCGACAGCAAAAATAATACTCTCGTACATTCGAAAAATATTGAATTCTATTCCAGAATAAAACCAAAAAAAAATATGTTCGAAAAGTAATTTGAATCTCGCGCGCGCGCTCTTAAGTGCACGAATTCCCGATTGCTCGCGTAGGTAGATACACGAAGCTTCCAGAGTCGGTTTCGAGATTTCTCCAGACAGTTTTCGACTCTATACGCGCGGTATAAAAGCCACGCTAACCGCAGCGACCCATAGTTCGGTTTTAATTTGAGTGAAGTGTCAATAGTTCTAGTGTAGATTTTAACTCGACTAGCCGGTGTCATATATTTTGATCCACATTCAACGTAGATTTCCCGTCAAGTGCCGTGTGTAATTGTGTTGTGAAATCGTAAGTAAAACTCCGTTATTAATAAGTGTTTCCCTACCTATTTAAATCAATTATTTTTGCTAATTTAAAAAAGGATGGGTAATTTAAGTAGGTACTGTAATTGTTTTTAGGTGCTGTGTTAATCCTAGCCAGGATTAGAACGCAACATGGACAAGCCAGGACCTAGTAAAAAACGTAAGGTTAAAGATGAAAATCGGCAGTTTCAAGAATTTTGGACTGAGAAATACTTTTTTGTATGGTCGCATAATAAAGTCGTTTGTTTAATTTGCAAGAATTCTGTTGCGATTGCAAAGGAATATAATGTAAAAAGGCACTATGAAACGCAGCATCCTACTTTTACCAAGTTTACAGGCGAATTAAGAAAGCAAAAAATGTTGTCTTTAAAACGGGAGCTTATTGGTCAGCAAGCTATGTTTACAAAACCCATCCAAGATTCAGAAACAGCTACAGAAGTTAGTTATGAAATTTCTCGAATGATAGCAAAGCGCAGTCGCCCCTTCAATGATGGGGATTTTGTAAAAGAATGCATAGAAATTGCCGCTAAAAAAATGTGTCCAGAAGCAGCAAAAAAGTTTGAGAAAATTCAACTGAATCGTATGACTATCCAAAGACGTATTATGTCTTTGTCAGGTAATATTGCGGAACAATTAAATGAAAAAACTAAGATCATTGAATTTTTTTCATTAGCACTCGACGAATCCACTGATATTACTTCCACAGCTCAACTTCTCATATTCATACGAGGTGTTACTCAAGATTTTGAAGTCTTAGAAGAGTTGTTAGGAATGTGTTCATTGAAAGGTCAAACCAGAGGAGTTGATATATTCAATGTACTTTTGGATGAGTGTTCAAAAACTGATTTGGACTTATCAAAATTATCGGGAGTTGCCACTGACGGTGCTCCTTCGATGATTGGTGTCAATTCTGGGCTAGTTACTTTGCTGAAAAAGCATCTGCAAGAAAAAAACATAAACGCTGAAGATCTCATGCAGTTTCACTGTATTATACACCAAGAAGCCCTCTGTTCTAAAAAAATTGAATTTCAAAATGTCATGAAAGTGGTAGTTTCGACTGTAAATTTCATAAAATCACGAGGACTCAATCACAGGCAATTCAAACAATTCCTTGATGACATCGAAAGCGAATATGGAGATTTACTGTATTATACAGAAGTAAGGTGGCTAAGTCGTGGATTGACCCTGGAACGATTTCTAAATTCAATAGAAGAAATTGGAATATTTCTGGCGGAAAAGCAAAAGGATGTCCCGGAACTTAAAAATCCTGATTGGTTGTGTGATTTGGCTTTTTTAGTTGACATTACAAATCATTTGAATGTCTTGAACACACGGCTTCAAGGCAAAAATCAACTGATATCCCAGCTCTACGCTCACGTATCATCCTTTCAATGCAAGCTGACACTTTTCAGATCGCAATTGAATTCTGGAAATTACAATCATTTTCCGAATTATAAGAAAATGGCTGAAAAATTCAACAAAACTGCGATTAATTTCAGTTATGTAGAAAAGCTAGATATTTTGATTCAATCTTTTCAAGAAAGATTTTCGGAGTTTAAAAAGTGAAACCTCTGTTGGACATATTCAGCAATCCTTTCACGATTTCAGTTGAAAATGCGCCAGAGTCAATGCAGTTAGAAATTATCGACATTCAAAACGACCAAGATTTACGCAACAAATTCAACGAAGGAGACTTGCTGAACTTTTACCGCTGCATTGATAAAAATACGTACAAAGAGTTGCGCATAAACGCTCTGAAATGTGCCAGCTTATTTGGTTCTACCTATATATGTGAACAAACCTTTTCAATACTAAATAATAATAAAACAAAAAATCGAAACCGCCTTGCAAATGAAAGTTTGGAAGCAGTTTTACGTGTTGCTACAAGTAAATTTGAGCCAAATATAAAAAAGATTGTAAGCACTATGCAGTGCCACGCTTCAAATTAATAAATTCTTTTTCAATTTTAATACATAATTATCAATTCTTTATTGTCTTTAATTACCTATACTTCTGGCGGCCCGCCATCAGTTCATAATTTGCCCGAGTGGCCCCTAGTCTTAATAAGTCTGTGCATCCCTGATGTAGAGCATCTAAATACTCTGGCTGAAGTTTTTCAGAGGTTAGAAGCCGCTGGCCTAAAAGTGAATTGGAAGAAATGCACCATCTTGGAAAGCGAAATTGAATACCTCGGACACATTTTAGACAAAAACGGGGTACGGCCGACGACTTCAAAGATAGATAGCATTTCAAAAGCGCCTCCACCTACAAACGCTAAAGAACTGCGTTCGTTTCTGGGATTGGAACATTTTTATGAAAGGTTCCTCACCTACATAGCGTGTGCGCAGATTTACACACGTTGACAGCAAAACACAACAAGTGGAAATGGTCTCATAAGGAAAACATGGCTTTCCAAGAGACCAAGGAACTAATAACCCACTCGCAACCTCTTGTACCATTCCAGGAAAACCGACCCGTCTTTTTAGCATGTGACGCATCCGAGAAAGGCGTGGGGGCTGTATTGTATCATGTCAACGCGAGAGGGATCGAGCAACCCATTGCATTCGCGTCACGCAAGTTGAGACCTGCGGAAGCCAAGTATTCTGTAATAGACAGAGAAGCATTGGCAATATTTTTCGGGACGCGCAAGTTCGATCAGTACCTGCGAGGGATAAAATTCACGCTAGTGACCGATCACAAGTCCCTAATTCACATTTTAGGGCCACAAAGGAATCTACCCAAGGTAGTTAACAACCGCCTTGTACGCTGGGCCCTCATCATAGGAAGTCATGACTTTGATATCAAACACACTAAAGGGTAAACAAATATCATGGCAGACTACTGTTCGAGAATGCCAAACTCAGACGTACAACCAAGTAAAAAAGAGCTAGCAATATGCAAAATTGTGGATCACCTAAGAGAAAATAAAATTAAAGACTTATGTTTATCGGAAGAAAGCATTAGAAAAGCTACTAAGAATGACCCAATCCTTAAGGAAGTTAAGCAACGGCTGAAAACAGGCTGGAGAACAACAGAACCCAGTGAGATCAAGCCATACTACCGTAAACGTCAAGAGCTATCATTGGAACAGAAAATCATTATGTGGGAGGGCAGAATAGTAATGCCTCATGCCCTCCGAGAAGCAACACTAAAGTACCTACATTTAGGGTATCCAGGTATTACTGCCATGCGGGCCTTGGCCCGATTTTATGTCTGGTGGCCCTCATTAGACGAAGATGTGGATGCATTTGTAAAAAGGCGCCACGCGTGCCAAGAAAATCGTTTTAACCATGCAAAGCTTCCGGTATTTTCGTGGTCTATTCCGGATAAAGTTTGGGAAAGGTTGCATATTGACTTTGCTGGCCCTTACGAGGGAAAGTACTGGTTAGTACTCTGTGATGCTTTTTCGAAATGGATCGAAGTGCGACCTATGGACACAATTACGACGAATAAATTGATTGCCGAATTGGAGACAATATTTTGCACGTTTGGTTTGCCGGAAATTATCGTATCTGATAACGGACCTCAGTTCACGTCACATGAGTTCCAAGAATACTGTTCCTTTAAATGCATCACTCATGTAACATCTGCACCATACCATCCCCGGTCCAATGGACTAGCTGAAAGACTTGTACGCACATTTAAGACCAGAATGTCAGCAAGCAAGAATGACAAGCAAACACAGAAACAAAGGTTACAAAATTTCCTATTTACGTACCGTATCACACCACTCACAACCACCTGCAAATCACCAAGAGAAATGATGTTCGGTCGTAGACTATCCTGTGTACTTTCCAACATGCGGCCAAATGCTAAAAGGAATCTCCAGAAACGCCAGATAGATGCGAATATTATATCAGAACAGGAAACACCCATCTATCCCGCAGGCACACCAGTGTATTTTAAAACGTCATTGGACAAAACGTGGATGCCGGCTACTATCGATCACCGCACCATTCGTTATTCGTACGTAATCACAACTGCTGACGGCATTAAGAAGAGAGCTCATGCTGACCATCTTCGATTGCGTGTGCGAGGGGAGGAAGAGGTAGACCACACCCGTGCCCGTGATTGGACACCACTGGCTCCCACCACTGCCACCCACACAGATATGCCCGGGCACGTGAAAAGAGAAGAAGCAGAACATGAAGTCGTGGCAACACTACCGCCGCCAATACCACTGTTCACCGCTGACCTAGGGTTACAGCCGGCAGCAGAACCACTATTCTCAGAGCTGGACTCCGTACCACATACAAGAGAAGCTACAGTACCAGCTACTGAGGGTTCCACACCGGTGCGACCAAAGCGAACAATCCGTCCACCCGGCGGCTCATTGAAGAAATGTAATCACTGAGCACCGATCTAAGCAGGGAGGAATGTAATAGACAAAAGCATGCGTACGCAATAGTGTCGGTTGTCTATGAAATGACGTGCCGCTGTCATGTCACTTGACTTATATCCAATTCCGTTGTTATTTGATTGTTGTCTTAAATAAATACACTACGAAAATAAAACACATATTTTCGTGATATTAAAACAGTCATTTCTGCTTAGCCCAAAGGCATGACTGGTAGAGAACGCCATATGGCGTTAGTCCATCTTTTGTACAAAATATTATTATTGTGCAATAAATAAATAAATAAATAAATGTTGTCAACCTCTGTATAAAAATTTTTTGGTAACATTGCCCACACAAATTTCTTGTTAGTTAGTATGAGTATTTGAATCTAAACATGATTAAAAGCAGCAGCAATTAATGCGCTACACATAATAAAAATGTATACCATTAGCACAGCATTTTCTGGAAATGCAGGCCGAAAGTCCGAACTAATATTTTTGGTCCACTTTCGTCGAAGCCACTATGACGGTAGCTGACACCTACCTGAAAAAAGCTAGCTGCGACTGTAGTATTCATTGTTCCTAAACAGATGTTCTAGTTTTCAATACACCTAACTATATGTATTCATTTGCTATAATAACATTTATGAAAGCTTCAGTTAAAGCACGAAGATTCAGTTTATTTTCGTATTTGGGCAAAATTGTCTCCAATTGACAAAGTTGCCTCGTTTCACGATAGTGTTATGCTGTTCGACTGGGCCCTGAAAAATTTTTGATGCAGTTTATTGGACAGAGGAAAGAAGCATAATATTAACCTAGTTACAAACAGGCACTTACCTACCTCAAATCAACTTCTGATGAGTTTGCTCATTGCATTTTTTTACACGAGTCTTCCTATTTTTTTCTTTCAAAATCCTTCTCCTGATAATAGGTAACTAACACACGAAAAAAAGAATTAGCGTAATCGGTCGGCCATTCACGTGATGTTGAGACCAAGGAAAAAATCTTCACATCCTTTCAGCCGCAAACATTGAGGGGTAGGGTAGGTAGGTAGGTAGTTTAAAAAAATATCCTGTTGTATGTAACATTTAGCGCTTCCTCTTAGACCGGCTTTGAACTGAGTGTTTTCAGTCTTTGGTCAAAACTTAAATTTTTGAGGAGTTTTGCGCTGGAAACGAAAAGGGAAGGACGGACCATATTTCTTCATTTTAGAAATTGTTATTTTCGGGTCAATTATTGTGATTGTGTCAGAATTGTCATGATAATTCGTGCTTTTGAAGAAAACAATGAAGTTAAAGTGAGAATTATGGTGAAGCGAGCTCTAATCGCGTCGTCTTACCCGGATCGCTGTTCCTGCACTTAGCTTCCTTGTTGAGCATTGGAATGCGGACCACCTCGCATTTTAATGAGTTAGGTTAAGTTAGGCTAGTTTAGTGTTAGTTTTAGTTTTAAGTATTGAAAAATGAAAATACGATAATGAAGAATTGTCTGTATGGCGTACAGCCGAGGACGTTAAACTTGTATATTAAAAAAAAAATTGACACTGACATTAACAAAAAAAACATACTTCAATTTTGACACTGACAAGTGACATTACCAATTTTGACAGAATTCAGAAACAACCTTAAAAAGTGCGATTCCGTGCCAACCTACTTTTGTGTTTGTTCTTCAAGTTACCAAAGTCCCGTTTTGTAAATGAAATGTTTGATATTGTGCAGTGTTAAAACAACATAATGGAAGAGTCTAGCGATAGTCCAAAAAGGCCACAATTCGGGAATCGCCTTCTAGAAAATGTTGACGAAGTCTTCAAACACAACGCGTGGTATCGTATTTACATTCATAAGACACTGTTATAAGTCCAAATGTATTGATAATGCCACAATCAAACAAAAGTTAGAGAATACTAGACACAGGAAAAAGCCTCCGGGAGGCTCCAGATTCTTAACAGACAGAAATAATGTGTATCTTTTTAATGCTTGGTACTGACCATACATTTTTATCAAACAATTAATACTTAAAATCATAGAAAATTATACTTTCTACTGTTCATTTCAGGGACAATGTCCAATGGGATGAAGACCAGGAAAAGGCAGCCAAGGAGAAAGTAGAACTGAATTCACAAATCACATTCTCTGAAGATCGGTTAAAAGATCTGGACATCAATGCTGATAAACATTGGGATGCTTTTTATGACATTCATCAAAACAGGTAAGACAATTTATATAAATGAATCCAAGTAATAGATTTTTGTATTTATATTTATGTATTTACTAATAGCATTTGTCTGTATTGTACCCAGGGGTACAGCTTAATAGCCTCGCCTTAACAAGAACTTTGCTTATAAAATGTACCTATTGTAAGTGTTTCATTAAAAATAAAATAATTAAACATTCCAGGTTCTTCAAGGACCGCCACTGGCTCTTCACTGAATTTCCAGAACTAGCTCCAGACTACACAGCAGCACCTAAACGTGTTTATCCTAATGAACAAAACAACATGTCCTTACAAACTAATATAGCAACAAACCAAGATACTGATGGTAAAAGATTAATATTCGAAATTGGCTGTGGTGTAGGAAATACAATATTTCCTATCTTACAATACAGTACTGATCCAAACTTATTCATTTACGGGTGTGATTTCTCCTCAAAAGCTATTGAAATAATGCAGCAAAATGAACTTTATGACACTAAGAGATGCAATGTTTTTGTGCTGGATGCAACTAAAGACAAGTGGGACGTGCCATTTGAAGAGAAGTCATTAGATATTATTGTGCTCATATTTGTACTATCTGCAATAGATCCTTCAAAGTGAGTAATTTTATTTTCAAGTTTTTACTTTGTATATTTGTTTGCAACATGTCAATAGTATTATTTTTTGCTATTTCAGAATGCAAACTGTAATCAACAATATCCACAAATATTTAAAACCAGGAGGATTGGTTGTGTTCCGAGACTATGGTTTGTATGACCTGGCTCAGCTTAGATTCAAGAAAGGTAGATGCATTTCCGATAACTTCTATGCAAGAGGAGACAACACGAAAGTGTACTTCTTCACCCAAGAAGAAGTGTCAAAACTATTTAAAGATGCAGGTTTTGTGGAGGAACAGAACTTGATAGACAGAAGACTCCAAGTTAATAGGGGGAAGATGTTAACTATGTACAGAGTTTGGATACAAGGGAAATATAGGAAGCCTTTATAATACTGACATGTTTTATTGATATCAACTTTGATCAAACAAAGATATTATATTTAATGTTATAATTATTTCATGATGAATACAACATTTTATAAATGCTCTGTGATGTATGCAATGTTTATCATTAAGAATTAATTTGTTTCAACATAAGTCAGATAATAATGTTATTCAATCTCTTTAAATTGGAAATGAAACGGTTTCTTAAACTCATTCATAAGCTTAGTCACAACCTGCAAATCCGGCCCAGTCCATGTAACTCTGACCTTACTCAATAATTTTCTTGTAAATATCTCAATTTCCAGTTCTGCAATTCTTCGGCCAATGCAAGATCGTACTCCGAATCCAAATGGTAAAGTCACCATGGGGTGAGTGTTGCCATAGTACAATGGATCCGACTTTTCTACCAGCCATCTTTCTGGTATGAATTCTCGTGCTCTTATGTAGTGTTTATCGGATTTTGATAGATTTTCATTAGGCGCGATGGCGAAAATCTGGTACAGGAAACATTCATGTAAATAAAGTAAAAAACGTCCATGTAACTAATTTCCCAATGCAATAAAAATATAAACTTACCCCTTTTGGAATGAGATAGCCGCCAACGACGTGATCCTTAGATGTTTCTCGTAGATTAGCTGGCAGTATAGGCAACAGTCGTAAAGACTCCTTGATGCAAGCCTTCAAGTACCGCGAGCTCTTCTGCTCACGGATCTCTTGTCGCACCTTCTCTTGAGCTTCTTGGTTTATTGCCAAATGGTACAAAAGACCAATTACTGAGAACGCCACCTATAATGTAAAAAATACTTGAAAGCGTATTTATTCGAATTAAGAATACCTTAATTAATGATTAAAACAAAAAATACTGTTAAGGTAGTTTTGTATTTCGAACTGCACAAAAAATCCAATCCGTCGTTCGATTACTCAAGTCCGTTCTTCGGTGATTCGAATCAACCGCCCTTACCGTATCAATTCCAGCCATCAACATTTCATTCGCCATCATGACCGCGACTTTTTCATCTATCGCCAACAGTTTCTCCAGAATGCTTTGATCTTCTTCTGGTATATCGTGGCCCCTTTCGCGTATGTGCTTTTTAGCTCGATTAATGTACATTTCGCTTACTCTGAAAGTCACTGATAGATAAGCCGACAGAATGGAAATTGATTGTGATTAATTTCAACGTGCTATTTACTTACTCCCATTGTAAATCGTAAATTTCCACCATCCTCTTAAAGTTTCCTGACTTTTCTTTATTCCAGTTCGGTATGAACTCAAGTTTGAACATCAGGTCAGCGATATTCCTCGAGCAGTAAATTAGTTTTGTGCTGGGATGGTCATCCGGTAAACCGTCCTCCAGGCAACCTAGCCTGGATCCTAATCCAACTAGCGCCACGGATTCTAAAGACCATTTTGATATCTCCGAACCAAACTCTTCCGACAAATTATATGAATCTTTCGACAAACGTAACAATCTGTAATTGAAAATCTCAGTTGGTCTATTTCTTTTTTACAAGCGAAAATGGAACTTACTGGTTCAGGTACGTACCTTGCAATCGCATCCTCAGCTATTTCTTCAAGCCCGGGTGTGTACAATTTCACCAGTTTCGGTTTCAATAATGCTGGATTGACTTTTGTACGGAAATCACGCCATTGTTCCCCTTGTCTGAAAATAAGTAATAAATATGGTCCACTGCCAAAAAATAATTTAAGTGGAAGGTTGTATGCAGAATCAAAAATTAAACTTACGCCGATGTTAGCCCATAAACACCATCATATCTTTCTTTCCGAAAAGTTTCTCTGTAATATTCTAAAACTTGCACTCCTGGCCGAAGAGGATTGGTCTCTTCAGCTCTGTAAATCTTCAACGATTATGATGGTATTAACTTAATACCGGTACTTACATATAAAATTAAAGTCTGGAAAATGGTTTTTTCTTTCACACTTTAGCTAAGCTTGACAAAAGCCTCCCTTACGGCTTTCCACAGCGATCGATCACAAGCGGTCTGCATCCAGTTTGATCCTGCGATCTTTACAAGGTCGTATGTGCATTATGTTGGTAAACGTCCTACGCAGTCTTTGTTCAAAATGATCTTTACGTAGCTTATATCCTAGTAGCGGTCCCCCACGGCGTCGCCCGCGTTAAGAAGCCAGCAACTATCCAGCAACCAGCCGTTATTTTAAAACTGTAATAGCTTCTAAAATATTTATTGAAATCAAATGATGTAAAGGACAATGTTATTTAAAATAAAATGTTCATGATGTCGAATACATTTAAATTTATAGGAATTTATACCCATATACATCAAAACACTTTTGAAAATAATAAAAAATATTTTTATCATACCTAGTGCGTAAACCATATTAGATAGACATATTATTTCACGGATTTTATTTTAGATCTTTTAAAGAGAATCCCGTCATACATTATGATTTTTGTGTATCTTACACGGTTAACGTTGCACACAACGAAAGCTCTCACAAGGAATATTTTGCCCCCGTTTTTACAACAATTTTCATAGTTGCTTTGCTCTTAAAGGGGTTAATAGGCCTTCCTCGATAAATAAGTTATCTAACACAAAAATATTTTTTCAAATCCGTCCAGTTTTCTGAAATAAGCGCGTTCAACAAAGAAAACTTCAACATTATAATATTAGTGTAGATATTGATGGAGTAGTAAGCTTACCTTATCATAGTCATCCGGCTCGAAAAAAATCACGAGTGTGCCTCTACCGAATAAGCCCTCTATTTTCACTATAGATCCGAACTTTTGGTTTAAAATATCGAACATGTTGAAGAAGTTCTTTTGGATTCCGACGGTTCCTGAAAGAGGGCATCAGTTATCGTAAGGTGTGTATTCATAAGAGCAGCCTCGATTTGAAGCAAATCGAGACTGCTCGAAATTCGAAATCCGAACCGAAGCCAGTGTAAAACCCATCTCCACCAAGTGCACGACTCGGACTGAGTTTTCTTTGGAAGCCAAAAAAATTACAAAATATGTCTCGGCTCGCGGTAACGAATTTCCATCATGGCGCGGCGTGCCTCAGGTTGAGGTAACGTCTCCACTCGTGCGGCCTCAGGTCAAGCGGCTGCCTTGCCCCGAGTCTGCCTCAAATGGATACGCACCTTGAGCATCGCGACAGAGTATAAATTAGAATAGTAAAAACTATACATACCAATTATAGGTAAGAAGTGGTGCAACACTCCAATAACTGGAAGAGATTTTAACCCAGGGACATCTTTGAAAGGTTTCGGTTGTTGCGCGATTAAGTTTTGTGAACTTAATGCCCTGAAATATCACAAAAAATTGAAAACTTGAAGTAAGTACGAACAGGTTTTTTTTTATTTGATAGATTTATTTATAAGGATCAAAAGACATTCCTAAGAATAACTAAAAGGGTTGGGCAATTGATGCTATGGACCAAACTTTATTAATTTCGAGAAGATTGTTTAATAATTGTGTTAATATCAAAGTAATGCGAATATTATTTTTTATTCGCATTATTTCGAACTAACTTTGTTTGGCAATAATAACTTATATACCTAGTCTTGCCATAAATATTGTAACTAATATTGCCAATAATATTTATTACTTTTACAATGTGTTAGTTTTATACATAAATATATAAAAAAATTATAAAAAGCTTATTCGAAGTAGTTTCCATTGGCTGCAATAAGTCCTTTAAACGTTGAGGCCAGTTATCAATTGAAACACGCACTCTTTCCATGGAAAAATTCTTCACTGCCAATCGTATGGATTGTTTTAGGGACTCCAAATTATCATGGCGTTTAGAGCAAGCCGTACTCTCCAAAACTGACCATAAATCATAATCCAGCGGATTAAGATCGGGACTAGACGACGGCCAGTCTTCAGCTCTGATGAAGTCTGAAACGTTCGCTTCTAACCAAGACTGCGTGGACCGAGCTTTATGACCCGGCGCCGAGTCTTGTTGGAAAGACCATGCTTGGTTATTATTGAACATGGTGCTGTTAAGGGGCTTAACTACCTTCTCAAGAATGGTATCTTGATACACTTGTGCCGATGTTTTGATACCTTTTTCACAAAAATATGTCTCAGTCACTCCTTCATAGCTAGCTACCACCCCACCAAACCATCACTGAAGTCGGGTAATGCCTACGTTGCACTCTGCCGACTAATTGGGAAGCTTCCTTATTCCTTATCCTTAATACGGACATTTTGTTTGTTAAAATTTTGCTTAATTGTAAATATTTTCTCATCCGTAAATATATTTTTTCTGTGACCTCCCTTTACGTACCGCTTCAGTAGTTTTTTCGATTTTACCACCCTATTCTTTTTTAAATTATCAGTTAAAAAATGACCAGTTATAGGCTGCAAGTCCTAAGTCATCTTTTAAAATACGCGACATGGTTCTGGCTGGGTGCTATCTTCATCTCCCGAGATAAAATCTTTTGCTTTCGGACAGGATATCTGCGAATGATTTCCCTTTCTTTCAATTCTCGTGCAATTCGTATACGAAAAAAGTTCACCGCTCGTGTTTTCTTTTTTGAAGAAAAACAGTTTTTGATTTTTCAGGGCCACCATTTCTATGTATTTAGATTTTGTTCGTGCGATAGTTTTTTAACGTGTAGATATTAACTTGAATTTTTAGGTAAAATGGTTAAACTCGCAATCGAATTACCACCCGAAAAAAGTTCGATTGCCGCGAGTTTCGGCCTCCTGATCTTTTTCTGTCACAAACAGAGGAGGTCTCATTGTACCTATTGATAGCCCGGTACACAAACATTTGACTAATACCAAGCGTATATAGATTTTTAAAAATTGCATATGGCTCCATACCAACTTTGTGTAATGCAATCAGAGCGATTCGGTTCTCTTTATCACCCCACTCCATTTTAATATCGCAAAATATTATAAAATGTATTCGCGCCAAAATTAGAAAACAATGAGCAATCGTATAAAAATGTCAGATTCCAAATTAAAATGTAATATCTTTCTTATTGTAACAGTATTTATGGCCAGACTGTGTATATTGTGTAATCTGTTATTTATTGCACAAATAACGAGAAATAAATCAATAAAGTGACAGTTTCGGCTACAGATTAGTAAGAGTATGTCGGCGGCCTTATCACTGGGAGCGATCTCTTGCACACACCCGTTGGGTAAACGAAACAACGTACCTACGTAAAAGAAGGTAATAAAGCGGTATACTGTATTTTACTTTAAAAAGTTTTAACAAAGAAGTCAAACTTATACAACGGTACCTATCCGTCTAATATTAAAAATGCGAAAGTTTGTGAAGATGTGATATGGATGTATGTTTGTTACTCCTTCAAATAATCATTTAGTTCATACATCGTAATATCAGAAACTCTATAATTTACGTTTTTTTCATTATGATATTTCTTGAGATCCGACATTTACGCAGGTGAAGTCCCGGGCAACCGTTAGTCGTGTATATTTATACTAAATAATAATATTGTAACTGCCTCGGTCGCGCAGTAGTTAGAGGGTCGCACTTTAAAGCGACTGCTGCGCCTGAGGTCCCGGGTTCTATCCCCGTGTCGGGCCAAAAATATGTACCTGGGTTTTTCGGTTCAGAAATTCTCAGGGTAGCCCGAAGTTTGGAAGTTGGCGGTGTTTCACCCCCGTGCCCCGGAAAGAAAGTAAAGCCGTTGGTCCTGCGCCTGATCTCTCTCCGGTCGTATCATAGCCCTTCGGGCTATGAGGTTGAGAGGAAAACGGAGAGTACCTACCTGTATTTGCGCACACACTTATGCACTAGAATATGTCCCGCGCAATCGCTTAGTCGTTGTGACTGGCCACCGTTGTCGAAATCGGCTAGGGGGACTATTATTCTATTATTATATGTACAGTTAGTATTTTTGGGTACAGTGGCCAGCACATCAGGTTACCTACTTTTGTTGCAAACTAGTCCATATTACAACTGAATAAAATACCGCAGTGTTTACCTTGATGTTCTGTTGTCCGTACATACACCAGTAGTTACTTACTTGCATCCTAACTGCGGCTGTTGTAGGCGAGTAAGTATTCCAGCAAAGTTATTGATCTTCATTCTTGTTTGTTCATCACCAAAAGCAAACAAACTTAAGTTAAAGTAGAAAGATGCAGAATCACTGTTATTCGATATGAAAAGAAAATAACCAGTCACAACAACGATAAGCGTATAAATGAGGCGCACTGGATAATTCACTGGATGGATATTGCGATGCGATACGAATGTGACTCGCTCGCACGCAGTTAGGTATTTCAGTGCGAGCTGAATTTGTTTGACCTTGAAATTCGTAAACAGATAATAAACTAGCAACGTTAAGAATAACATCCATTTAGGTAAACAAATATATGTTCAAGGATATTATTAACCTGACGACTTCCATATTTTGTTTGGCTGAATTATTTATTACTATAATACTATTTAAAGCCATATCATCGAATAAATATTGAGCCTAATTTCTAATGGTTTTTATTGACGACTAACCAGTAAATGCTTATCGTTTACTAAAAATAACGTATAAGTTATTTAACCATGAACGCAGCAAAAATTTTACTCATGTAAACGCAGGTTCTCGTGCTTTTGGCCTTTTGTTGACAGCTCGCTCATTTTCGATTTTGACATTTGGTTGTTTTGGTGAGGTTAATGGACGACCAAAATAGTTTTGATAAATATTTAGAAAGTAATCATTCAAATATGTAAAATTTAACACAGAAATTGGAAAACAGCCTTCTCAATCCGGTGTTATTATAATCCTCATTCTAATTATGTTACACTGTAGCTGATATCACTGTAATGAAGTTTTCTTTGTCATGGGAATAGTTTTCCTTACTATCGATCGATTACGAAAGAGCATTTTCTTACATTGTTTTTGAATATTGCAATCAGTTTATTTTCTCTAAGTAAATCGTGTATTGGAGTGGTTTGTGTCAATAGTCGAAGTTCCGTATAATTAATAAAGATAAGACTGTCTTCTCACAAGTGTTTGTTCAATTCACTAGCGTGGTATTATGGTGTTTACATTCACTATTAGTTCCACTCACACTGTAGAACTCACTTAAAATCTTCACAAGTGACTGAACGTGTTTAGTCTGCCGCATATGACATGAGACAAGTAGACTGAGCTACTCTGCATTTTGTTCCTGATATCACGTCCATGTATTGTTGCTCTTTCCTGTGAGTATCCAGCCAATTTTGTTTTTTTCTTCATTCACTGTTTTTCTAATGTAATGGGCTTTGTATGTGTACCCTGTGATTATAATTGTGTATGTTTCAAAGTAGAATAGTTCTAATATTTTAGATAGATTGACTTGGTGTTTGATCACTAAGGACAAGGCACTGCACATCTCCCTTATCTTATTGCAAAGTTGACTGTAAACATTTACTGTAAATTATCACAGAACGATTAATTAATTAATTGTAATTTAATGCCTTTAAAACAAATGCTAAGTCTGCATACAGCAGTCATAATAATAACAGTTTTTCTTAATGTATTTATATTTAAAACAAAAATCATACAGTCCAAGTTATAACCTACTTAATTAAGTAAGTTATAAAGTAAACCCAAAGTATGATGTGCTTCTGATACAAATAAGAGAACAGAGTTGCAGTAAAACTTGGTAGTCATAAGCAAAATTTTGCAGATCTAATTACATAGTTTAAGACAGATTTGATATTTTCTATACCTGATACAGACATGTATTTCCAACACTTGCAACTGCAAGGTACCATACCTTGCATTACTTTACAACACTAAGCAAATTGTCGAATTCTATTGGTGTTCATTCAAGTCAGGGGGCCAAATCTGCTACTGCAATTATAACCAAACTGTTCTTGAATTGCTCAATATAGTTAAATATTGGCCGAGATTCTAGATAAGCAATTTTTTCACAAGTCTGCTGGTTTGTATCAGACTTGGCCACAGGTCATTGACCTGTAAGTGGGAATATCATAGTTGCATCCAAAATCCATTATCTTATCTTTATTATGTTAGATAAGTTGTCTAATCTCAAATGTAGAGCAAACTTGTAATTCAGATGTGTAAAGTAGGTTTCACATCAACATCTCTGACTTTTTAAGTAGTTTATTTATTACTATTTTAATTTACTCAATGTAAGTTATTGGTATTTGAATATCCAGTGGGGGTATTAAAATGTTTTGAATGAATGACAAATGAACAAAACAGAAAAAGTAGGCATTTATCATTGTGTAATAATTTCCATACAGACAACATTTTATAATTGAGGCATCACATTACCAAAGTCACAATATCAGCAAAATTTGTATGCTTAATTAATTACACACTTTATTTAATTGGAGTCAACGAAACAAATGATGTGCAATCTGCTTTGATTGGTGAATCACAAATGGCAGTGTACTGTATAGTACAGTATCTTATATTTGCTCAGAAACAGGTTACATTAATTATTATAACTATGTGTGAATGTACAGTGTCATTCAATCATATTAACATTACAATCTGTGTTAATTGTAGTTTATATGTATAAGCAATGTTATTGATTAGGTTTATTAATATTCCTTTCATGAAGCATTTAGTTGGAAACAAGTCTGCGTGATATTCAAACCTAAGCTTAGTTTTTTGTGCCTTTCTAAATTGATTTATCATTAAATACAATATTTTCCTGTTACATGCAGTTGTTTGAAAGAGCTGTAAATGAATAAATTATTGTAAGTTGTACGTGTTCTAGTGCTATAGAGAATTCAGTGATTATTGTTGTAATATCTCAACAGGAAATATAATATTAAGCGCGTGTAAGTGAGGAAACCAAACACATGGCTTTTTAACGTCACGCGCGTTTGTGGATTGCCACTAGTGTAATATTCAGAACAAAGCTGACACAAAACTGTTTTCGTTAATATTACGATGTAAAGTTGACTCAAATTGGAAACGCACTATAGTAGTGCCTAGGTCAAAGTAGCACGGTTTAAATTGCAATGTCTTACCACTATACCGCTCGTGTGATGTCGTGTGTTATAATTTCTGGTGTGCAAACAGTTCCCGGCTGGGCGTTGGGATGGCGAGCATGAGTTCCACCCTCGTCGAGACGGTCTCCATCAACTACGAGGACTTTAACGAAAGCTTCCTCACATGCGGCACCTGTCTGTGTTAGTATCCACTTTCATTATATCTACACCTTTTTCGTTTACGTTTTGGTTTTGAAATAGTGATCACATTCGGTCGCTTTTTCTCACACAGACATGGGTCTGATATGGTTGCGTGAGTGTTGTGGGTGATAGCGTGTTCGAATTAAAGGTAATGTTGCATATTCTATCACTTAGAACCATAACTTGAAAACATTTTCTATCGCTTTTTATGCTATTTATAATCTGATTATAACAATTAATAAAATCACCAGTTCACTGACGTTTTTACTTGATTCATTTATCTGCAAAAATACTTACAACACAATAAAAGTACCAATAAGTTGCTTTGTTAGATTAAAATTGTAACATAGAGGTAAAAGGTAAACTGTAAAATTGAATAATCACTCAATGTTCAGTCAGAATTAACATTTTTAATAATGAAAGAAATAATACATATTGCTATACTTGTTTTTTATAGAATTAAAAACATTTCCCTTCCAGGCACTTACGATGGTGGAGAACACACGCCCAAGCTCCTGCCGTGCTCTCACACGGTCTGCTTACACTGTCTCACGCGCATAGCGGCATCACAAACCAGGGACTCTGGTACTTTTCGATGTCCCATCTGCCGCGAACTCATCACCATACCACGCGGCGGCGTACCAGCACTTCCGCCGTCCTTTCTCGTCAACCAGTTACTAGATTTAATGGCCCGACAGCGCAGGGAAGTCATTCCACAATGTAGCTCTCACCCCGGCAGAGAATTACTATTCTGTGAGACTTGCGACTGCGTTTTCTGCAGACACTGCGCCGACGGACCACACAGCGACACCCCGTGCGACCATACCGTTGTACCTTTCTCCATAGCATTGAAGAGGATGTCGGAGATCCTTCTGTACAGAGCGAACGAATGTCTCAGCAAACTCGGGTCCGCGAGAGAAGCTGTCGCCAATGAGTTACGAAGACTTGAAGCGGCTGCAACTGCGGCGGATGAGGCCATAGACAGACATTTCGCGGACCTGAAAGCGGCGTTGGACAAACGTCACAGCGAACTGAAATCGGCAGCAGCTGCTGCTGCGACGCACAAAAGGAAGCTTCTGGAAGAGCAGTTGAAGTTGATTGAAGCTGAAAAAACAAAGGTATGTAAAGTAGGTTTCTTTTTGCTTGTCGAATATTGTAAACAATCTTAACTTTCCTTTTTAGCGAAACAATTCATTTTGAAATAAGATAAACACAAAACTCACCAACTGCATAGATGATTCATTGCTTAGTACTGAGATCTTTTGATTGATATCAAATTAAAAATGAATATTATTTACTGATATTATTTTATTTTTATTTTAGTAATAAAAAGATTGTTTACAATATTCGTCTAGCAAAGAAAAATGGACTGTAGGTACAAATATAAAAAATAACTGTAAAAAAACTTTTGAAAGCAAGCCATTATTTATGTGACCTATAAACATGAAAATACGCAATTGAAATTTTATAGCAGATTGTCGCAATATTTATTTGCTTATATTCTAAGAGACATTTCATTTCTTATTATGTCAAGTCACTTCATAATGTGTCATAACCAGTAAGATACAGGCACATACCGCGATAAGCTTTTATAAATTTGAATTGTGTATTTTCATGTTTAGTTCACTAAATATAACCTTGTTTTTAAAAGTTTTTTTTTACAGTTAATTTATTCTGGATTTTTAAGTTATTATTCGTGTTCTACTTAGCAAGCCTTTTTATTTGATACCCATATTGTGGTAGTGCAGGAAATAAAATATTAGTCCGCCATATTGGAGTTAAAATGACGTCACACAGAGCTAATCATGCGTATTAATCTAAACTAAGCGTGTGTACAAAACTTCAGCTCAACTGGTTGAAGATAACTGGTTCAAAATTATTTTGCAAGATTCTACCCGGACAAACATTGCAAGTTAAATAAAAGCTTGTAATAATAAAATAAAAATGTATAAGTATACATTCGCTTGGGTCATCATCATCATTATCGCCAAATGACTTTTACGCCAGTCTCTCACAATATTAGTTGATGAATTTCAATTGTCTCCAATCTTGTTAACAAGAATTATACATAGGATAATTAGCTTAAGACTAGCCGTAAATTCGATTTTGTGAAAGAAAAAAATAATAGTTTTTATTATTATATTATTATTATTCCACTATACAGGTAGAAGCAGAGTGCTCAGGCCTCCAGCAGCAAGTCGAAGTCCGCGAGGTCAGCAGCCGAGCGGCGGCCCTCGGCGCCCGTCTCGGCGACGCGGCGGCGTTAGCGGAGCCCCGCGAGAACGCGTTCTTGGCGGTGGACTTCGCGCACAACGACGCGCAGGCGAGGTTCGCCGAGGCGCTCGCCGAACTTGGCAGGGTGCGCACCAGCACAACCTTCCCGGGGCTGTGTACCTTGCATTTAGGTAAGGAAGTTAGAAATACTGGATGTAACCGAGCGGCGGCCCTCGGCGCCCGTCTCGGCGACGCTGCGGCGTATGCGGAGCCCCGCGAGAACGCGTTCTTGGCGGTGGACTTCGCGCACAACGACGCGCAGGCGAGGTTCGCCGAGGCGCTCGCCGAGCTCGGCAGGGTGCGCACCAGCACAACCTTCCCGGGGCTGTGTACCTTGCATTTAGGTAAGGAAGTTAGAAATACTCGATGTAGCCGAGCGGCGGCCCTCGGCGCCCGTCTCGGCGACGCTGCGGCGTATGCGGAGCCCCGCGAGAACGCGTTCTTGGCGGTGGACTTCGCGCACAACGACGCGCAGGCGAGGTTCGCCGAGGCGCTCGCCGAACTCGGCAGGGTGCGCACCAGCACCACCTTCCCGGGGCTGTGTACCTTGCATTTAGGTAAGTTTAAAGTAAAAAGTAGTTTTTTTCTTCCCGGGGCTGTGTACGTTGATTTTAAGTAAGGAAGTTAGAAGTACTTGATGTAAGCAACCGAGCGGCGGTGCTGTATTTATGTGAGAACTAGCGCCCCCCCCCCCCGCGACTTCGTCCGCGCGTTTTGAGTTTGCTCCCTCCCCTCCCGTCGCAGCGTCATGTTTTATATCCTAAAGCCTTTCTCGATAAAAAAGCTATCCAACACAGAAATATTTTTTCAAATCGATCCAGCAGTTCCTGAGATAAGCGCTTTCAAACAAACAAACTCTTCAGCTTTATAATATATTAGCGCAAGCGCACGTTGTACTTAAGCTGCGAACATTATTTTGGTGCGGAGTTATGTTAAAACTGTGATAGCTCCTAAGATATTTATTGAAATCAAATGATATAAAAGGCAACTAGGTTCTAAATGAAATGCTCGTGATGATGAATGTATTTATTTTGATAAGAATAAATACCTGTGTGTATAATACACCTCTAAAAATAATGCATTATTTTTTTACAAATTTATTAACATAAAAAAGGTTGTAGTAAGTCAACCATAAAAGATAGACATATGCTGTCGCGGACTTTATTATAGAACTCTTAATGCTGAACAATCCTGTCATACATAATTTTTGTGTAACTTAAGCGGTTTCCGCAGCGTATGCAGCGGAAGCTCTCAAAAGGAATATCTTTCTCCCGTTTTCGCAACATTTTTAATTTCTGCTGTGGTCTTATGAGTCGTATCTTTGTTATATAGCCTAAAGCCTTCCTCGATAAATGGACTATCCAACGTAAAAATATTTTTTCAAATCGGGCCAGTAGTTTTTGAGATTAGCGCGTTCAAACAAACAAACAAACTCTTCAGCTTTATAATATTAGTATAGATAATATAGTTTTTTTCTTCCCGGGGCTGTGTACGTTGATTTTAGGTAAGGAAGTTAGAAGTACTTGATGTAAGCAACCGAGCGGCGGTGCTGTATTTATGTGAGAATAATATAGTTTTTTCTTCCCGGGGCTGTGTACGTTGATGGTAGAAGTACTCGATGTAAGCAACCGAGCGGCGGTGCTCTCTGAACAGCCTGAGACCAATCAAGCATTGGAAAAAGGCTGGTTAGATTACTAATAAACCCCATCCAACTAGACTTCCAAAATTGAATGGAATGCATAAAATATTATGTTAAAACATGATTACACGTGTTCAATTAACCAATTAACAAACTGTATCATTAATGTTGTTTAAAAATATGACGGATTTTAATATGTTCTAAGAGAATTATTCCTTCAATTAGTTAACCTATCTACAGATACTAAATTTTCAACCATATTGCTTCGAGTTACAGAAAAAACAGTATTGTATTCACTGTCAATGTTTTGACTTGTTACACTCGTCGGACTAGAGAATTGAATATATATGAGGAAGTTTGAAAGTGGCACCGATAACAGAGAAAATGGTGGGACATCGTCTGTCTCGGTACGGTCATGTTATGAGGAGGGAAGAAAGTCATGTAACAAAAATAGTGATGAGTATGAATGTTAATGGATGGAAGGGAAGAGGCCGACCAAAAAAGAGATGGATGGATTGTGTGAAACAAGATATGAGTGTGAATAGTGTGGATGATTCAGTGACGGGTGATAGAATAGTGTGGAAGAGGAAAACATACTGCGCCGACCCCAAATAAACTGGGAACAGGGCAAGAGAATGATGACACTCGTCGGACTAGTGTAATATCCAAGTATTAACCATAAATAAATAAATATCCTTTGGACTCAAAGCTTATGTTAGGGTGCCAGACAACGGATATAATACTTAATACTTTTTGTTTGTAAATACATACATGATATACATAGAAAACACCCAGACCAATACAAACAGACATGTTCATGCACACAAATGTTTTTATTGTGCGGGGATCGAACCCGCAACCCGCTGCGTAGTAGGCGATTTCTCGACCACTACACCAGACGGTCGTCAAACCATGTCTCTTTAGACTTGATTCTATTTCCAGAATCTCAATGCGTGTGCGGACTGGAAGTGGTGGTTGTGCTACGTACGGTGGACTACCACGGCGAGGCGCGCAGCACCGGCGGGGACCCGGTCACGGCGGCCGCCACTCTGGACGACGCGCCGCTGCCGTGCACCGTCACTGACTTGGACTCCGGCCTCTACAGGTGCGTACAGTTACAGTTTACTCCCGTCACTTTATAGCTCTCACTAGATGCCGTTAGGTTTGTATAGCTGTAGGATCGTTTTTTTTTATGTTGGTTGAGAACCAGACAGAGAAGAAAACATGCATAAGTTAATATTTTAAAATGCTTTAATCACCTTGAGTTAGATAATTAAGATATTATAGACGACGTCCGTGATCGAGTGGCTAGCACGCTGGTTCCAAGCGTCGTCATCTCGTGAGGTTCCGGGTTCGATTCCCGGTCGGGTCAACGTAGAAAACGATATTTTCTATATTGTCTCGGGTCTGGGTGTTGTGGTACCACCCGTTGTCTGATTTCCACAAGTGCATTGGCAACTTACTTTGGAATCAGAGCAATGTATGTGATTGGTGTTCAATATTTAAAAAAAAAATAGGGTTCCATAGCTGAATGGCAAAAAACGGAACCCTTATAGTTTCGTCAAGTCTGTTTGTATCTGTCTGTCCGTCCTTATATCACAGCCACTTTATGCTGTAACTATAAGCATCACACTGTTGAAATTTAGTGGGAAGATGCATCATGTTAACCGCTTTACGATTCTTATACAATAAATAAATAATAATGATATGTAACTATTTTATTTTCCCATACATGAATCTAAAACCGAAATTTTTTTTCGTAGTCGAACCTATGCCACAGAAAATATAATACTACTACTACTATTTAAATACTTATTTGTCGTTATTATAAAGTCCTTTATTTAATAAAGGTACACAATACTTTTGCCTTAAGTTTATTATTTACGTTGGTGAAAAGCAAGATCCTCTGCTATAATACTTAAAAAAGTTATTTCCTAAAGTGACGCTAGAGCCATCTCTCGATAATATAACATGTCATGAAAACTGCTCATTACATGAGTTATAAAATTTAAGACTGGGAACATCCCACTGCTGGGCAAAGGTCTCACTTCAAGTATGAAGTGGTATGAGCCTTCCTTCACTACGCCGGCTCTGCGGATTGCAAGGCGGGGTGTTGTTATGGCAAGGCAAGCGACCATACAATATTATGCCGTCCATAAGACCTCTAACCGGTTATCGACTAATATCGACCTACAATATATGTATTTGCCGGGACCGACGAATTAACGTGCCTGAACACGGATTAAAAGATCGGAATGGTCGACCATTCAAACATAATGCTCAAAGCGCTGAAGAGCTAGTCACCTGAAGAATAACGTTTAAAGATGAGCGTTTGTCAAAACGCACACGTTAACGTAGTAGTTGAATAGTGATGATTGTCACTATGACATGCTTATTCACGCCATAGTAAGTAAAGGGTCACGGGCAATTTTGATATTTTAAGTTATGCACAAAAAAATACACTGATAAAAGCTGTCCGATTGTTGTATTAAAATTGACTGAAATTATAAAGCATGCTCTCATAAATATGATTTTCATCTCTTCTGTTCGAAAAATTGAACTTTCATGTAAAAAGATAGACACGTTCAGAATAGCTTTTCCATCCCTAGGGTGGAAAGTAATTTAGTTTTAATTGCTACGATCAGACATGAACTTAAAGATAATTAAGTCACATCATATTATAAAAATAAAAAAGCTTTCCATATTTTTAAAATTATTTAAACATTGAAAGCGTGTTATTTATAGTCACGGATTTTAAAAATTTACAATTGGTGAAATTTTTAACAATTTTAAATCTACAAATATAATATTCGGTTGCCCGCACTACTCGTACATATAGTGACACTTTTTTTTAATTTTAAATTGTCACACTGTTTTTTTTTTTTTAGTTTGGTCGATCATTAAGCAGGCGGAGGCGATTTGTCGCGATTTTGTTGTAAATTAATCTTCTTACTCACTCCCACCTTTAGCTGTCACTCTTAGCGCTATCTCATGAGGCAAAATTGAACCTGGAATTTGACATAACCTATGGTAGTTTTGGTGACGAGGTTAAGAGGTTAAGGTCGCGGTCTTTTACTATTATTATTGTCTTTGAGAAAAAATCGATTGATATTTTTAACAATGATTTGAAATATTTGATTTCGTCCGCGTTTCATGTACTCTGTGCCCTTACTGTTCTTCTAATCCTGTTTTTTATGCATAAAGACAGTTAACTAACCGATATGTGATGTAAAAACTTGAGATTTCATCTATCGCCAAACAACATAATATCACTCAACAATCATACAGCTAAATTTATTTATTTTTCTTCACAGTCGAAATGTAATATAGTATGTTTAACTCGGGTGAAAGCACCCATTTCACTCTCGAATTATTAGCGCTCTCACTCCGTTCGAGGGCCAAAAACATCTAGCGAAATGGATCACTTTCTCCCCCTGTATAATAATCTAGTATTTCACGCTATCTAATCGGCAACGTTCAATAACGTGTCATGTTATGTTGACTTAAAGTGCCTCATTTCGGCTCACGGGCCGAAATATTGTATGAAAGTTCATTACGCGATAGTCGGTAATGTGGCTCAATTCGCCTGCACCAGCTCCCAGCGCAGAGGAGATAATAGAAAATCGACAACACCCACCGGAAAAAGAACAAAACATTGCGTGATTATTTGTGCAATAATACTTATCTGTATGACTTGTTAAATGCAAAGATAAATTAAGATACCAATTTTACAATGATTAATTTGATGCGTACTTTCATATACTTTTGACGACCCGTCTAGTCTTTGGTCGAGAAATCGCCTACTACGCAGCGGGTTGCGGGTTCGATCCCCGCAAAATACAAATATTTGTGTGCATGAACATGTCTGTTTGTATTGGTCTAGGTGTTTTTTATGTATATCATGTATTTTTTTACTAACAAAAAAGTATTTAAGTATTATATCCGTTGTCTGGCACCCATAACACAAGCTTTGAATAGCTTACTTTGGGACTAGATGGCGATGTGTGGGAATGTCCAAAGGATTTATTTATTTATTTATATACTGTAATGAAATTATTTCATACATCGTGGCGCGCCGGCGCATACATAGAACTTATTAGTTAACATAATTTCATTGCCTCACAGTAAGCGTAAAATGCAAATATTCACCTCCGGCATAAAGGTGTGTCTTGGGCGAACTTAAAGACCTCGCTATACTCAGGATTTTCTTACCTAGTAAACGCAATACTGTCCTCGCTTCGCACTGGCCTCAAATCTACAATCCTCACGCTTCGCTCGTGACTCAAGGTAACGCCCGCGCCGGAAGACACCGTTTTACGCCCTAGTTGAATAATCTATTGTTTCTTTTCAGGATCACAATGCGTCCCTGGAGCGCTGGCAACATCTGCCTGCGCGTGCTCGTGTTCTCGCGCGCGGTGCGCGACTCGCCGCTGCGCGCGAGCGTGGCAAGTTCCGCGGCTCCGCTGCTCGTGTGGGGCTCGCGTGGAACAGGCAAGGAGCAGCTCAACCAGCCCGTCGCTGTGGCCAGGTAGTGCATATTCATATTGTCTAAGCTGGAGATATTGTCCCTGGAGCTCTGGCAACATCTGCCTGCGCGTGCTCGTGTTTTCCCGCGCCGTACGCGACTCGCCGCTGCGCGCGAGCGTGGCAAGTTCCGCGGCGCCGCTGCTCGTGTGGGGCGCGCGCGGAACAGGCAAGGAGCAGCTCAACCAGCCCGTCGCTGTTGCCAGGTGGGTATCCAGACCGAAAATACATAGGGAAGGGTAAACATGTTCAGTAGACCAGACATCGGCAAAAGGATATTGACACCCCTATTAACACTTTAAATATTAAAAAAGAAGAGCTATTGATAAAAAAAGCGATTTGATGAACAAATGCATTTCCTGCAGCGTTATCATGTCCTCGCCCTCTCTATGGACTTCTGATAAACCCAGTCCCAGTGTAACTTGTCCATTTATTCCTCTCATCCGCCCTCAGCGTACATGAGTTATTAAACGTTACCAAAGCTATTTGTCGTCGGGGGAGGCAGCGCGATCGCCTCCGGGGATTCTTAGAACCCCCTGCCCCGCCGTTACCGTGACCGCTACCGGAGTCAGGAATAGCGGGGCTGCCGGAGACTGGGGGCCTGGTTTTTACGTGTATTTCCATTAATGGGGATTTTGCCAATACTCGCCACGCTTGGCAGGCGGGTTGGCCAGCGCAGAAGCGCAGCCCCTTACAGCTGTGACGCTGCTGCCCGTCACAGTCTAACATTTAGCTATGTCTTATATTGGATGGTAATACCGCCATCGGTCGGTCGCCAGAGCCTCGTCTGTAGAAACGCACCACGTGAAGGTCAGGTTGGCTTGCAGCTTTAGGTCTTGGTCAAGTTCCCTTACGTCGCTGTCTGTACTAATATTGTAAAGCTAAAGATATTGATAAGGAGCAGCTCAACCAGCCCGTCGCTGTTGCAAGGTGGGTATTTGTCTTTACTAATATTGTAATGCTCAAGAGTTTGTTTATTTGTTTGAATGCGCTAATCTAAAGAACTACTGGGCCGTTGGGAAAAATCTTTTTGAGTTCAATGGCTTTGCCAGCTACGCCGCTTCCTTGCTGGTGTGGGGCGCGCGCGGCACCGGCAAGGAGCAGCTCAGCCAGCCCGTCGCCGTTGCCAGGTGGGTATACGGACTGATGCAAATACATGGGGAGGGGTAAACAAGTTCAGCAGACCAGATATCGGCAAAAGGATACTATTGACTATTGACTCTTTTAATATTAAAAAAGAAGAGCTATTGATTATAAAAGCGATTTGATAAGCAAATGAATTTTCAGCTGTAGGGTACAACATCCAAAAAAGTCGCATTGAATAATAATATATACTAATACTATAAAGCTGCAGAATTTGTTAATCTCTGGAACTACTAGACAATTTGAAAAACAAAATTTGGGTTGGAAAACTTATTTGTCGAGGAAGGCTTTAGGTTATAAGATATCGCGATACAACTCATAAGAGCAGAGCAACAATAAAAAATGTTGCAAAAACGGGAGGAA
Organism: Pyrausta purpuralis; assembly: GCA_963924145.1. NCBI lineage: Eukaryota > Metazoa > Arthropoda > Insecta > Lepidoptera > Crambidae > Pyrausta > Pyrausta purpuralis. The sequence goes on along the minus strand of OZ001651.1, from coordinate 14,083,870 downwards.
AATGTTCCTTTTTAGAGCTTCCTTGGCGTAAGCAGTTTAAGATGTATAAAAATCATTCAATGAGATTGTTAAGTTTTAAGATAAATACTGCGACAGCATTATGTCTATCTGATATGGTTTAGTCACTTCAAACTTTTTTATGTTCATAAATTTGATAAAAAATAATGTATTATTTTTAAAGATGTTTAGATGCACACGGGCATTTATTCTTATCAAAATAAACATATCCATCATCACGAGCATTACATTTTAAACAAGTTGTCTTGTACATCATTTGATTTCAATAAATATCTTAAAAGCTATCATAGTTTTGAAATAACTCCGCAACAAAATAATGCTCGCAGCTTAAGTACAACACGCGCTTCCGCTGACCGGTTTCTAGCCTCTTAGTTCCAATGAGAATAGGTGTTTTGCATTGAAATATTTTACGGGAAAACCGAAATTTACGCTGGTGACGCCGCAGGGGATCAACTATAAAAATCCTCCATACATACACACAAAACGCCTCGAAAAATATGACCAACAAGATACTACACCATCAATAAGCCTACACTGTAAACCGCAGATTTCACACTTGTTCAATCTGAATTAAATTGATGAAACACACTCGTATGTCGCCATCAATGAAAAAAATATCAAATTTTGGAACAATGTGTTATGACGAAACACGCGTTTATTTGGGGGCTACCTACAATCTTGAATTCTGATATTTAAGTCACACTTTTCCAACTCTCAGGTTACCAACCATCCGTTTTTAAGAATTATTTAATCAGTATGGTTTTAGCAGTGTCCTATCTAATGAGGATGCTACTCTGGATTTGGTTGATTTTGTGGCTATAAAAGTAGGCAGCTACTCTAAAGCTAAAAATAAGAGCCTTTCTCGATTTGTCAAAAGCGTTTGAGACCGTTTGTATAACCATTCTTGTACAAAAACTAAATGACTTTGGCATCCGGGGGCTGGCCTTGAACATATTCAGGGACTATCTCTCAGAACGTAAGAAGTGCATCAAAATAGACGAATATATATCAGTAATGACAAAAATCTGTTATGTAGATCCCCCAAGGTAGTGTGTTGGACCCGACCCTGTTTCTGATCTATATAGATAGTTTGTGCCGCTTCGCGATTCCGCACTGTCGTATTAAAACCTAAGCGGACTTTACAGTTTTGTTGGTTAAAGATAGTACCTGGGAAAGTGCTCGAATTAGGATGGAAGACTGCTTGCGCGCCGTCTCAACATCTATACTAATATTATAAAGCTGAAGAGTTTGTTTGTTTGTTTGTTTGAACGCGCTAATCTCAAAAACTACTGGCCCGATTTGAAAAAATATTTTTACGTTGGATAGTCCATTTATCGAGGAAGGCTTTAGGCTATATAACATAAAGATACGACTCATAAGACCACAGCAGAAATAAAAAATGTTGCGAAAACGGGAGAAAGATATTCCTTTTGAGAGCTTCCGCTGCAAACGCTGCGGAAACCGCTTAAGTTACAAAAATCATGTATGACAGGATTGTTCAGCATTAAGAGTTCTATAATAAAGTCCGCGACAGCATATGTCTATCTTTTATGGTTAACTTACTACAACCTTTTTCATGTTAATAAATTTGTAAAAAAATAATGCATTATTTTTAGAGGTGTATTATACACACAGGTATTTATTCTTATCAAAATAAATACATTCATCGTCACGAGCATTTCATTTAGAACCAAGTTGCCCTTTATATCATTTGATTTCAATAAATATCTTAGGAGCTATCACAGTTTTAACATAACTCCGCACCAAAATAATGTTCGCAGCTTAAGTACAACGTGCGCTTGCGCTAATATATTATAAAGCTGAAGAGTTTGTTTGTTTTAACGCGCTTATTTCAGGAACTGCCAGACCGATTTAAAAAAATATTTCTGTGTTGGATAGCTTATTTATCGAGAAAGGCTTTAGGACATAAAACATGACGCTGCGACGGGAGGGGAGAGAGCAAACTCAAAACACGCGGACGAAGTCGCGGGGGACCGCTAGTGGCTGAATAAAAACCTGCTCACTTTAAATAAAAAAAACAAATGTATCAACTTTTCCGCATCTAAAGTCTCCCAGCCTAGGCCAGATTCCTACTATATCAACATCCATCATTTTGATTCTGCAAACTCTGTCATTGCATGCCAATAGAGCGTACAGACACAGTCAAATATTTAGGGGTCCTGCTGGATAGTACGATAACCTGGATACCACAAATAAATAGTACGACATCTCGTATTGGGAAAATCATCCACGTCTTTAGGACATTATGAAACTCGGCGGAATGCAGGACTCTAAAATTAGTCACGTTCTGCATTCCATCTTGCGTCGGAGCCTATCCTTTTTACCTTTTAAAACTTGAAAGATCACAAAGAGCTGTATTGAAAGTGCTGGGTAAGAAACACTTTCCGATATCCGACGGTCGAACTTTATAAAGACTGGGAAGTGCTCATCATTAGGCAACTTTATGTGCTACAAATGACGCTTCGCAGACATCACACCTCCTGAAACAGGCTATCGTAAAAAAAGTGACCGGCGTATAAAATACAAGGTATGCGGACAAGTCCCATATAGAACCGCATTTGCAGGCAGATAATTCCATGTTCGTAGTAATCTCATATACAATAAAATTAATAAACAATTAAACACATTCACACTTATCTCAAGGAAATGTAAACAGGTATTGCGTCAGTGGTTACAAGGAATGACCTACAATGAAAACAAGGAACTTTTGAAAATCTCAAACTAAAAGTAAAGTAGAAAAATCTTGAATCTGTGAATGAAAAGATCCTTGTTAGTCCGGCAAAGGGCACTAACAACTGTCATACAGTTTTCTCGTAAAACTAGTACAGTAGTTAACGAACATCCGTATCTTACTAGAAAGCGTGTACTCTAAAGAGGTTAAGATAAATTATTGTTTTTAAATATATACTCTATCATAACATTAAGTTAAGTAACTATGTGCAACTCTTCTTATTAGTAAATAAAATTTATATAAATATCGATATAAAACTGTACTTCACGTATTCCAGATGTCCGAAACGCCGCGAGATCTACGTTCTAGACGCTGGGAACTCGAGAGTCAAGGTGTTGGACGACGAAACGTTCGCTTTCAAAACACATATCGTCAACGAAGGTAGACGACAACATTTTCTTTCATTTACTGAATATAAAAACTTTTATATTATTTTCTCCGGATTAAAGCAATATACAACATGTGATTTTAAATGCGCAAAACCTTAGTCACCCTAAATGATTTTTAATTCAATTAAAATATTTGTGAAAGAAAAAAATATTAAAAAAATAATTTAGGGTTTTATATAGTGTTTTAGTTTTACTGGCACTTCTGATCTTTTCTTGCTCTGTGGACGACGCTCTGTCAAGATAGGATTTGGTAGGTATTACCGGGCCGCTGCCCCGCGCTGACATTATTATTATTACTGTCTACACTTATAGAGAACTAACCATTGCTTGTTTACGTATTTTGGCGGCTTTGTGCAGGTGATGGCATGTCTTATTAATAAATAGACAGGACAACATTTTAATGGTGTTTTTTTTTAAAATGTAACCATATTAAAAAGTGGTTCAATTGATTCTGCTCGTTATTCCAATCAACCTATTTTCAAGTTTTGCGCATTTAATGTTACACTTTGTATACTGGCAAATAAATCTTTTCGCAAAAACTATTACTATGTCAATTACAATAAAACGCTTAAATTGCTTATTTAATATATTTTTCAGGTTTAGCCGGGCGGAGTTGCACAGGTATAGCTGTAACAGCCGAAGGGGTGGTCGCTGTCAATTGGAGAACGCGTACTCTTACCGAGGTATACCCATTTAATTTTTAAAACCCTATGTTCAGCTGCGAATTTTCTGATAACAGTGATGAGTAGATAACTTGGTAGAATTAACACGCAAAATCGCTCTTATTACAAAGGTATAAGATACAAGGTATCATACTTAATTTTGTATAGGGACGGACGGAGGCCTATGTTCAACAGTGGACATTCTGATTTTGATAATGTGTACATATTGTGGTAAAATTCCGATGCTAGAGATATTCTGCTGCCAGTGCATAAGATTTTTTCATTATTGTTGTAACCTTTAAATCACTATTTATTGCTTTGACAAAACTTGTTTCAGAAATTCACAACACAATTTACAGATATTTTTTGCAGAAATTTATTTGTACTGTATTCATGTCCCGTCGACTCGAATACCTTCCTGGTAAATTATGTTAATCTTAATGTACTGATGTCGACAATTTGCTTTGCAAATTTAACTCTATTGTCGCAGCATAAGATATTCAAGTAAACCTGTTGCCATACATATTTTTTCATTTCTTCTGTTCGGAAAATTGAACTTTCATGTGAAGATAGACGGGTGGAAAATAGCTTTTCCACCCGAAAGTAATTTAGTTTTAATTGCTACGATCAGACATGGAGTTAAATATAATTGAGTCACATTGTATTTTTAAAATAAACAAGCTTTCCATATTTTTAAGATTAGCTAAACGTTAATTGCGTGTTTATTATGGTCACTGATGATAAAAATTTACAATTGGAATATTTTTTAACAATTTAAAATCTACAAATATATTTTGGTTTCCCGCCATACATAGTGACACTTTTTTTTCATTTAAAATTGTCACATTTTGTTTGTCTTCGACGATATATTTTTTTAGTTTGGTCGATTATTGCATAGATTATTATGCAAGCAGAGGCGACTTGCCGCGATTTTGTTGTTCAATCTTCTTACTCACTCCCACCTTTAGCTGTCACTCATAGCGCTATCTCATGAGGCAAAATTGAACCTGGAATTTGACTTAATCTGTGGTAGTTTTTGTGACAAATAACCTTCTTTTCGGAAGGTTGCGTTCTTCTACTATTATTATTGTCTGTGAGAAAAAAATCGATCGATATTTTTAACAATGATTTGAAATATTTGATATCGTCTGCGTTTTATGTATTCTGTTGTCTTCCGTGCCGTTACTGTCCTTCTAATCGTGTGTTATATGTATCACGAAAGTAAAAAAAACTGATATGTGATGTAAGAACTTGAGGTTTCAACTCTCGCCCAACAACGTAATATCTGAGTATCGTATCACAATCGCATAGCTAAATTTATTTATTTTTCCTCACAGTCAAATTGAAAAATAGTATGTATAACTCAGGTGAAAGCACCCATTCCACTCTCGAAATATTAGCGCTCTCACTCCGTTCGAGCGCCAAAAACTTCTCGAGTGAAATGGGTCACTTTCTCCCCTTGTATAACAATCTACTATTTCTGTATTTTTTTACAGGTGAACATCGATGGCTCGACGGTGCGCACGATTCGATCCGAGCGTTTAGTCGAGCCCGTGTGCGTGGCGGCCGACGTAGCGACGCGTCGCATCGCTGTGGCGGACAACGGCGCCAGAACTGTGTTCTTGTTCGACAGCCAGGGGAATATTGAGAGAGAGGTAAGGTACTTTTATTATTTTGTGATAAAAGTATGAGGACTAATGTCCAGCATGGCGCAAATAAGACTTATCTAAAAGTAGTAGTAATTATGTTTAAATCGTTTTACGGATAATCAAGGCGTTAACGAATCATAAAAATCCAGTCCTTCCCGAAAGTGGTGAATAATTTGTAAAGACGTGACGTAGAGTTCTCACACTGTTCACACTCACACTGTTCCTCAACTGTCTCAATACCATCCTAAAGACATAAGCGGATAGGTTCGCATTACTCTTGTTCTTATTCGGACACTGAACAGAGCGCTCCAAACTAGTACAATTGGTGAAAGGAACTAGTTCGATCTTTTAGTACTATTAGTTCAATAGTTCACCGATTATTTATCGCACACAGAGAAAATGGTCGTACGTACGTGTCGAGTAGAGAGTCAATCTAGTACATCTTCTATCGCGCTCAAGCACACGCGTCTGTCTCGTTCTCCCATAACTAGTGCATCTTCCGTCACGCTCAGGCCCACGCGTTTATCTCGTTCTCGCTCAATCTAGTACATCTCGCATCACGCTCACGCACACGCGTATGTAACCTTTCAACTCACTCTGCTCGGACACTCGTAACTATTCGTTCTTACTCTGCTCTCGCGTTCCGATCTGAACTATAGACATACAAGATTTGCTTATTTGAACTGTACTAAAGACCGATTTGAAAGATCAGAAGAGAATATTTCGTACTCAGTCACATCATTGAACTAGTTCCTAATAGTACATGTACTACACAAGCCTAGTTCGCATCGCCGATGTAGAGATATTTTGTGCTAAAAGTGACAAACACGGGACGACTTTTTGTTATAGTTTTTTTTATATACATATTTGGCTGATTATTAATCTTGTTTAACTGTTGAAATGTTTAATTAAATTCATATTTGAAGAGTTGACATCTTAATTTTAATAAATTCTGAATTTATACTTTTTAAATACAATACTAACATAGTTTATAAGTCATGCTTTATTTGACTAACATTCAAAATATGGATTACTAGCTTATATCCGCGACTTCGTCCGCATTAGGTAGTTTTTTTTGGATAGTAGTATGAAAAAAAACTTTATCTGTACTTTTTTTACGTTAATGTTTGAATTGTGCCTAGATGGGATGAGACCACATTAAGTGTGATTGTCTTAGGGAAATAAGGAATGCGTTGTTTTCCCGTAATAACAGAAGTATCCAAATATAATTCAAAGCTTTGGTAATTTAGGAGTGATCAGGTTTCTTTCCCAGGGAAATGCGTTGTTTTAAATAATAACTCGTGTCCTTTCTTAAGTCTCAAACAATCTCGTTATCAAATTTCATTTTAATCTGTTTAGTAGTTTAGGCGTAAAAAGGATCGGCCCACATGGGAATGCGTCATTTTCCCGCGGTAAAAAGTAGCCTATGTCCTTTCTCGGGTATCAAAATATCTCCATACCAAATTTTATGCAAATTGGTTCAGTATACTCTATTCAGAATCGTAAGTCTATAAATGTAAACAAACATGGCGACTTAAATACCATAGACAATATCTAGTGATGGGAAAAAGTAGATGAATTTTGTCAATTTATAGTATCGGATGCGATGGAATCGAATGGAAAATGAAATGGTTTCATATATTATCTTGACCAAAATATTTAAAACAAAGAGGTAACTGACTTAAATCATTATAATATAGTATCTGTCTTACCTGAAAATGGAACTTAGGTAGTTTTGTAGTAATTTTTTTATAGTTTCAATATTCTTTCGTTATCAAGACAATTTTAAGGTTTCATGTCGGTAAATGTCTTACGGTTGTCTTATGTACTTACGGTTAGATACTTAAGGTCACATACGAAAAATTAAGAAAGTGAAGCTTAATGCAAAAACATTGAAAAGGAAATGGCCGCGTCCCCATACATTGTTTGTCCAATTTATGCGTCAGACTATAAACTTGAGTTAAATGAAATGATTTTTTTTAACTTTTTGTGAATATAATATAATAAAAATATCCGTAAATAGCAGGGTTTAACACGATTACCGAAATTAACTCAATCTCTTCCACACTTTCTGGGCCTCAATTCCACTAATTTATTGTATCAAAATCACAATGGAATAAATTTTAACGTTTGGCCTATACTAGAACTGTAAAGAATTGTTAGCAAGATCGAGCATCAAACACCTAACGTCATATGTGCGGCTTTAGAGCGCTTTCACATTTAGCGCGACGAGAGTGCGACAGTCGGGCTGCTGATAATTTCATGCATATTGCAATTGCGAGATCAATTATAATTATTATACACTGTTTTGGTAGTACCAAAAAATATTAAATTCATATTTACAAGTTCTATTTCAGACAGTTAATGAACTAGGGAAATATGAATCTAATTATATTTCATCTTTTTTTTAAATACCACAATTTACTTTAATCTAAAGCAACATAAGATTTAATGAATAATAATATTGTAAAGATATTTTACACTAATCAACATTCGTCAAAATCAAAAATGCTTTCAAACACACGCAAACAAACAGTAAATATGCGAGTTTCGAATGACCAATTGAATGGATCAATTGAACAAAAATGGTGTCTCACCACTAAATTAAAAAATATCTTGTTTGTCGACATCTTTGTTGTCTGTTTCAATTTGGTGATTATTTTCGCATGATTTACGTTTTTAAGTGTAACTATATGTGTTAGAATGCAATCATCATATTTAAATTGTTACGCCGAAATTAGTGAAGGTGTTTGTACGTTATGTAAACAAATTCATCAGTGTATGTGCTGAGAATCTTTAAATAATAGGGTAAATAGGTTAGTCAATGGTTTGCTTACATTCATGGACTAAGGCTTGTGAATAGGGAATAGATTAGGCGTGATTGAGTAACAGACAGACAGACAGAGTTACTTTCGCATTTATAATATTAGTATGGGAGTATGGATTTTTGTCGTAATTAATTTAATTGATCGGTCAGGTGGGGTCCGGGTCGCTGGGGCTGGTGGGCGGGCTGGCGCTGGCGGAGGGGCTGCTGGTGGTGGCCGACGCCGCCGTGCGCGTGTTCGACGCCGCGGGCACGCCGCGCGCCGCATTAGCGCACATACCCAAAGGTTGTACGTATCCGCTTGCCGCACTCCTTAATTCTAGTCATGAAAGTCATTTATTTATGCAAAATAGGCACTTTTACACGTCCCAATATAAACCCTACCACAGCTTCGGGACAATTGTGGGCTAGTGCTGAGAAGAAGCTGCGCAACAAACTCAGTCACTACTGTCAAGTCGTTTTGGGCCTCCTGTTTTCTCGTTACAATTAGTCACTGATGAAATTGTTTATAATATAATTAAATCTGTTAAAACTAACGCACAAGGTGCTGATGGAATCAAACTTGACATGATTTTGCTTGCACACACACTTGAAGCTAATATAGGCGTGTGCTTAGTGTAAGCACACGCCTATATTAGCTTCACTCGTGCGTAGATACACCGTTGTGGCCACTGTGAGCATGCCCACAACCCTGATCACAATTAATAAAGTGCATAGTAGCAATTGTTTTTTAATTTTCTACTAGTGGTCCCCCGCGACTTCGTCCGCGCGTTTTTTTGTTTTTTTTTTCACCTTTAAACCTTCCCTAGACCTCCACGAACATTTCAAGACTAAGGTAAGATAAATCCATTCAGCCGTTCACGAGTTTAAGTGAGAATAACAAATAGCAATTCATTTATATATATATATAGATTTACAAGAGGAAACGTCCATAAAGAAGTAGTCTTAACAAAGACGTGACCTTTAACCACAGTCGCTCTTTAACTTTTATTATCATTTTCTTGTTTTTATAATTGTCTTGAACTAAATTTAAGCGCGCTCGCTTCGCTCGCGCTATTATTTTTGCCATGTCAATAGTTTAAGAAGCGTTGAAACCCAAAATGACGCGCGCTCGCTTCGCTTGTGCTTTAAATTTTAGTGGCGAAGGAACTTTCGTTCCTTCATGGGTTTTGGTTCATGTTCGTTGAACAAAACATAGCGTGCCCACAACCTTTTTGGAGAGCTGGATCCGCGCCTGGCTTCACTTGTAACTATGTAGCCGCTTGCTGACTCAGCGCGTAAACAAAAACGGCGCTAATTTCTTATCTGCATAACGTCAACTGCCGCAAGTCGGTCCCTAGTCGTAAAAACAATTTTTGTGACCACTTCTCAGAAAGGATATGAATGAAGTGCTGTTTTTATAATAGCAGATGAATAAAGCTTTCAAACAGTGTTGTTATCGTTGCTTTTAAGTATTACTGTAGAAACGGCTACTAATACTCGAGAATCTGATGTGTCAAACTGAGAGTATTCCACTTCAACATTTTTTCACGTCGCTCACAAAACGTTCACAGATTAAACAAATATAACAGATAACGCTAAATTTATCAAAGTTGATGACAAAGATAGCAAAGCTCGATACATGTAAAGGAACACGCCAAAATTTACTTTTAAACAACGATATAAAATTTGGGGACAAAACTCCCCAAGAGTCTACTACTACCAAAATTTTCTGGGGAGTGTTGTCCCCAAGAGTCAGTGAGCGGATAACCTATAGAGAGAGCGGTAGTTTTGGTGACAAGGTTAAGGTTGCGTTCTTCTACTATAATTATTGTCTGTAAAAAAAACGATCGATATTTTTAACAATGATTTGAAATATTTGATATTGTCCGTGTTTTATGTACTTTTTGTCTTCCGTGCCGTTACTTTCCTTCTTATCGTGTGTAACAAACTTATATGTGATGTAAAAACTTGAGGTTTCATCTATCACCAAACAACATAATATCTCATCATCGCAACTCAATCACACAGTTAAATTTATTTATTTTTCCTCACAGTCGAGATGAAAAATAGTATGTTTAACTCGGGTGAAAGCACCCATTTCACTCTTGAATTATTAACGCCCTCGCTCCGTTCGAGCGCCAAAAACATCCCGAGTGAACTGGGTCAATTTCTCCCCTTGTATAACAATCCACTATTAAAGTTCTTAAAGAGTACATTAACGCTATTTAGTTAGACATAAATGATAAGTGAAAACTGCTCATTAAGGAAACCGTAACAAAAAACAGTTACAAAATAATAACTAATTACGTTCGTTTTTAAGATTTTTTGCTGTCCTTTCGCAGTTCTTTGTAGTAAAGTTGACAACGTCACAAAAACACAGAGCAATTAATGACGAACTAATTTTGAAAAACAATCTTACTCTCGTACATCAAATTTCTTTTAGAATAAATTATTTCGATAAAATTACCTTATACTTAATGTGAATTCAAAAATCCTACTTAATAGAATCCTTGGTTAAATTTATAGGAAAGCAAAAAGAACACGATGTAAACCTTAAAGTTGTGCGTACTGTCTATTTGCTGAACTTATTTTTTAAATATGAGTTTTTGCACAACCTAGTGTTTAAAGTTGTGTGCGTATAATTTTATAGTAACGATAAAGCCTGATTTAAATATTGTAGGAAGTATTTGACCTCTTACACACTGCGACTTTTAGCATCGATGCAGTCGCACGTTTTGAAAACGCGCTTCAGCATCGCGACTCACGCCATGAACAGATTTAATCAAGCATCGATGCAGTCGCACGTTAGCATCGATGCAAATGCGCGACTCTATCGATACTAACGCGCGTTAGTGTCGCTGCATTCGTCAAAATTCAGTACTTAATTTGCCAATTTCCAGCTTCTGCATCGCGACCGATGCTAAAAATAGCGCAGTGTGTAAAGGTCAACATTTTGCGACTGCATCGATGTTAACGCGCGTTAGCATCGCTGCTAAAATTCGCAGCGTGTAAAGGGTCTTTGACTTATTGACTAGTTCATGTCATGATAAAGTGAAAAAATGATAATGATAGAGCGTACTCTCAAATTAGCTGCCTTATATCCTGGCCTTACTCAAAATAAATAAGCATTTATTATTGTAATCAGAACAAAATAGCTACTAGTTGAATTTTAGTTCGTACTATAACAGTTGCTAGCTTATAACTAATATAACTAACTAGCTTATATATTTTTGTGAAGTAAATTGAGAATATCGCCATAACAAAACAAACAGTTGCTAACTTGACACCTATTTCAGGGCGCGGAGGCTACGGAGGCGTGGCCATAGAGAACACAGAGAGCGGTGTTCGTATAGTTTGCGCGCGCACAGTACGAGGCCGCCCGGCCTTAGCCGTGCTCGACCCCAACAGCCCGGGCAGGGTGCTAGCGGCCTGCGAACTCGCCGATAAGAAGCCGAGAAGAGTTGCTGGCATTACACTGCTGCCGAATAAGAGAGTGCTGCTGGCTGATTTAGCTGGTGACTGTCTTAGACTACACACGTACTGGTGAATGGTGAGTGAACAAGACTATAGTACTATACAGGGGTTATCAAAATTAACTGCGTTATTCATACTTTAGAGCCGATCAGCTGATGCTCGTTTGTATGAAGTCACAATTTTTTAGATTTTGATGTGTCCACACTGGTTAATGGTAAGTCAATGCTGAACTAGTCAAAACCGCTACCGCAAACCGCATTTATATGTTTTTTTTCCTGGACTAGTGGGTGACCGAGCAAGTCACTGATATTTTTTTTTGTATTTTTGTGTGCACTAGAAATAACTGATTATCATTAGTTTTGGATCTCCCCTTGTAAACCGCTTCATTGATTCTTCGGCAGCGGGCGAGCGCAGGCGAGAGCGGCGTACGCGTACGATGCGGTATCCGCGTTATTTTCTTTTTGTTAGTTCTCAAGGATCTGGGCTATTAAATAACCCTTAAAGTATTGCGATATTGACGTTATTAATTAAGAAACTGGCTGACAAAACAGGTCAAAATACTAGCTTAAAAACGAAGTATCATTTTTGTGTGTAGGCTACAGACAATGCAAATTAAACTAGTTTGAATGAGTACCGAAAGTCTTGCAAAGCTTTTACAAACCGAAAACTTTTTTTTTAATGCCTCTCACTCAGGCATCCGAAATGCGAGGCGACCCTCCTTTGCCCAGTATTTTACCGATAAAATTTGACGTAGAATACGTGGATGTAGTATCGGAGATTCAATCCAAAACGACTAAATAGTTTTGTATTAACGGTGATCTGGCTGAGAAGAAGCCGCGAAGTCGCTGGGATTACACTCCTGCCTATAGGTAACACACATTCTAGTCTTCATATACCTATAAAGAAAATGTATTTTTATATACTCTTCATATCATACCTCTTCCTCAATCTGTCCTTTACCGGATAACCAACTTTGAGTTCTAACAATAGTTTCGTTTGCCACACCAAACCCTGGATGATGAACTTAACATTTTCCCGTATCAGTATGCCGCTAAAACCCTATGCTGACATGCTCCAATTGCTTAATCAATCATCTCTTTCCAGAAGAACGTGAGTGAAGATGAGGAAGAATGAAGAATGACGCCGCACGGCGTGTCGAAATCGAATTTCATGCTAGTCCAATATCGTAACGGAGTATCGAATCGACGGCCATAACCGGACTGCGCTCGGAGGTACTGCACCAAAGTCTTTAGTCGCCCGCGGGCCGCTATATCATCCGCGATAATCATAGTACTTACAGTATTTATTTCGTATTAAGTTTTATTATAAGCTTTTTTTTAATTTTAAGCGCCATTTTAGTCGGCGATTGTATATTTTTTGACTGCGTACGCGACTGATTTTGTTTGTTTTTTTTTCTCTCTCGAAATCTGTTGTTATCTTGGAATTGGTTGATCTGCGAGAGCGTTGTTTATGTCAGAATATAGAGATATAGTTGAACTCTGTTTCAACAGAGACGAGCCAGTCCGTCCATTTCAATCTCGAAGACAACTTTTGGAAATACCTTAACAAAAACAGCTTGAACTTAATATTTTAATAAATAACCATAATGACAATCCAAATTTCCATATTTTTATAATATTGACTGTGTATTCTGATATAAATAATGTTCAATTTAGTCATAATTTTTGTAAACGTATTAGTTGCAAATCTCTTTTTCTCTCTAACCGAATTGTTTTTTTTTATTGTTATTATTTTTTCAATCCGTACTGACGATAATGATAATTGGACTTACTATAATTTGGAAGCACAAAATTGTTTATTTGTGAAAACTAAATCATATAACCTGAAATTGGCTTAATCAGTACGGATTAATGTGATCGATAAAATTAATAAATTAAATAAGTCTTCTCATTACAAAATTATTAACATGTAGTGAGAATTTTTATGTAAATAAAAAAATGCGGTCTTTTATCGCTTTACTAGTCTTACGACAGTGGCATTTATTTATTTCTAAAATCGTTTTTGGCATATCCTTATAAAATTAACTGCGGGGAATTAAGATATTCTCACTATTAAATAAGAAGACTTCACGACAATATTTAAACTGGCCAAGAATAGATGCATACACTTTTTAGAGATCTAAAATATAGTTTATACATGTACCCAGTATTTCTTCCGTTTGAAAAGAAGTTAATGAAGACGCAATAAAAATACCTATAAATGAAAAATAATCCGATCATTAAAAGGTCACAAACGGAATCAATTTTTTTTCGATTCACTAACGACCCCTTACAAATAACTAAATATACAAATACGTAACCGCGTCGCTTGGTCAGTTCATAGCTATTTCTCGTGATAAGTAGTAAACTAGATTATAAACTAAAATCATTTTTATAGCTTTTCAATTAATGTCACCTTAATTGTCCACCACACGGACACACTATTATCGTACTTATAACGTTTTTGAGATCGACGTGAATGGTTCACGATATCATTAACAATTGTGCCTGTCGCAAAACTTAATTTATTTATCATATGTTTTGTATCATGTTGTTAAGTATACTTACCGTTATGTAAAAGATTTGTACAGTCAAGTGTGAAAATGTGTCCATATCCAGTTTAGATCGCAATACATTGTGTTGCACTAGTCTTATACAGCTAATAATTGACTACAATATTTTAAGTAAAATGGAAAAAATATATTAAAATAACAGATAATTACTCAGGATCGGTACTAATATTATTCCCATTCGAACAAATTACAGTTATCAACTCGTATTTGCTCTGGGATTGAGAAACTGCATAAATTTAAGGCTCCAGCAAATGAATATCAATCAAGAAACACAAGTATTCAACCAACTTCAAAAAGGAGGAGTTGTTTTCTACTCTAACGTGTGAATGTAAACGATCCAAATGAGGTTTCAATGTGCTTACCCTGATATGAGCATAGTTCGTAGTGACATTCATCTGAATAATGTATGTAGATAATACATACATTATCTATTTAAAGACGCAATAATCGTCCAGTAAACTTGTTAGATTTTGGCCTCCAGTCATTTCATTAGAACTTCTTCATCAAAAATGGGTCAAACTTTCTGAAAAACGTTTAATTGAAGATCAGACAGTAAGACTACTTTCCACTTGTTCCTAAGATGGATAAACTAAAAAATATATGTAAAATTTCCCTGAATATCATATACTTAGCACTCTGTTCAAGAGGATTAAGTTAAGCTATTATTAATAATAAAACTTGTCATAATAACTTAATCGATAGTTTAACGAACAAATCGAACAATAAGCCACTCCATTTTTTTACAGTATAATTATTTTAACCCATTTGCTGCCACACTTGAGACACAATAGAAATTTAATTTTTATAACGCACCCGTGCGTGCTGTGGCATGGAACCAGTTAACATATAATATTAATTGCTCAATGGAACTATAACACCATATCACGTAGTTGACGCTTCCATTTTGCTGTAGTCTACTTTAAATTGATAAAAATCAACAAAAAAATTAGATAGAATCTTCAATGAATGTAGGTGAATAAAATCAGCAATCTGAAAAACAAATAGAGAATCCGAAAAAAAATGTGGAAATATTTTAATTTTAGTTTCACATTTTCCTCCTTAAATAACACGCTGTCGAGATTGCGTTTCTAGATTAATACATTATTCAGATACCACGAATTTTTAAGATCCGATTCCTTTACTGAAATTAGCATTTAATTTTAGTATAAGGCGGTACATCTTGTTCTTAATCGTCCCGGTTTTATTCCCTCTATTATTTTTTTCAAGGTATAAATGTCACAAATTATAAAGCTCCATCATGATTGATTCATGATAGTAAAGTTGCATAATCACTATCTTGATATAAAGATGAAGCTTTAGTTGGACCAGTGTTCTATCAGTATAAAAAGTTTGTAACCACTTCATAAACCCGTGTAATTAATACTCATAGTTAATTGGCATTACATACTCAGAATCTCATGGTGTTTTATCTTATCATATTATTTATAGTAAGCACTCATACGTAATAACTAAGCATCAATCTAAGAGAGCATACTCAGCACCGCCGAAAAACAATAATATGTTCGCCGTTTGCTCAATGCAGTATATACAGTCTAAATTACCTAAAAACGTCTGGAATCTTGCAATGTTTATCGTCTTATCACGAAATGAGGCTTATAATTTAGATGTTACTACGTAGACTAAGGTAATTAACATAATAAACAATTTTGAAATAGCTGTTAAAACAAATATGATCTGTGTTCAAGTAGTTATAGCTCTAGTCTGAATTATAAACATAATAATATTTGGAACATTGCGGTTCGTATTTGAATAATATTTCGTCAAAATTATTATTGGAAACAAGTGAATAAAATTTGTAATTAAATTAAATATTTTGTGTTATGAAATGAAAAAAAAAACGTCAGAACCAATTTTCAAATCGATAACTAACAAACGTGCGTATTTCAAATGAACGTTATTTTATTATAATATTTCCCACCTATTGCACGAACAAAAAATATGCATAAGGATTGTTTGCAGAAAACTGCAATCATGTCGTGCTTTTCTAGCAATTTCAAGTTATTACATCTCTAATTAACTAATATCTCTTTGTTTATGGCTGTTTTTATTGTTACCAGCCACCTACTATTATGAGTTAAATTTTGAAACTAAACATAGAATGGACACAAGCAAAATATACCTCTCCAGATCGAAGGTTAATTAGCGAAAGCAAGAGTAGTTTATATAAGAAAAAAAAAATACATACCTGAACTGCTTCATTTGTGTTGTCTTCTGATTGTTTTCTTTGTACATATTTGCTAGGTAAAATGACAAAAGTTATTTGTAGACTTGATGCAACATACGGCTGCAACGAGTAATGTCGGCATTTAGTGAAAGAGATAGCGCTCTACAATGTCAAAGTTCTGAGTGTTTATAATCATTCATGTAGTAAGGCATTATGAATTCTGCAAAGAAATGTATGGTCTACAAATAACAAGTCTAGTCTGCAGAGTCCGTCGAACTTTTTTTGTGTATCTACACGTAGAAGTGATCACGTATTAGATTTATTACCAACTTCGTCGTCACAAACCCACGCGCCACTGCCTTTTTCCGTCATGCATTTATGTTCTACACAAATCAGCTTAATGTATGCTGAAACTAGTAATATGCAGTCAAGTGGGAAGTCAGTTGTAATATGTTATGAAATGTATAATAAATGTTTTATAGTGAAACCAATAAAAAAAACTGGCCATGTCATGTTCTATGTAGAACAATTTGAATTAACACAACAGTTTAATGTATACGTTTCAATAAAACGTTCATCGATTTATATTTTTATCCGTAAGTGACGTAATTACTTGTTTGTCTCACATTTAGAAACTAGATACCTACCATAACTAAAAAAAAAAATTTCGCAACAGTTCTAACAGCGTTTGGTACAAAAATAATAGTGACTAAAGTGTATTAGAGAGATAGACTATTTTTTGCATTGTATACCTAACAAATTCATTATCTATGACAAAGTTTTTTTTTTCGGATGTTAAATTAAATCTATTTTGGCAATACTATTTTTTCACAAAAGTCATGGAATTGATTCACATTACTCTGTTAAATGTATGTAAACCTAACGTTGAATTAAAGTGTATTTATCAAAGCTGTGAAACTGTACTTAAATTAACTATCACGGAGTATCTCAGTGTATGTCGATAATGTCACTTTTGTGCAGAACACAATAAAGTTAAAACTATTAAGAAATATGTGTTTTTCTTTCATAATACTTTTCATCCTATTAGCATGTGTTGGGGACGCCAAAAGAACTTTTAGAAATGTAGATCTTTATTAACACAATAGTACAATGTTTATCATTATATCATCATCATCACAAAGAAATACATTACATCAATTCAATTTATACATTATAATAAAATGTAAAGATAGAATATTCAGTTCCGAAACTATTTCACAATAGGAATCTGAGGGTCGACAGGTTTAGTGACACCGATCAGTAAAGTAATATCTAAATTAATTTGCCCCACATTACTCGCACTAGAAATAGGTCAGCAGTATAGAACTCGTTATAATAACAGTCTGAACGATAATACAAGCGTGCGGTTTGTTTAATATCAAACATAAACCAGACACTTTCAAAATAATACTATCGGCTATTTAGTTTATACCTACTGAGCCAATCTCCTTGTGCTATTTCACAGAAGTACATAATTGACTTTTAAATTAGTACGGCGAGCAGTAACATGGACATTGATTCGCGTCTCGGTGCAAATGCATTCGACCTTACCCGAATGAGACGTCACAGGAGAATTTACATTTTACTATTTACATAACACACAGTGGTTGCAAGGTAAACCGACCTAAACACGACTTATTAGTAAGTTTATATCTAAACTTATACAATTTGGACAGAGATCAAACCTTAACTGGTAATTGAGAGACGCAAAAATAATAACTTTAAATATATTTCTGCAAAATTGTAAATGCTTCTTAAAATATTAGGTTCTAATTTTATTAGTTAACATTCTTTTAAGTTTAAATCTACGGACCAAAACAATATGGAGGAATGAACCAAATGGACAAACTAAGATTTCTACATTTAAAAAATGTATCATATTCCACCCGTGAACACTCTTTTAAAAAATATTACGTTAAATGAAAGACCAGGGGCCCAATTCTTGAATCACTCGTTTGAATATGGCGTGTGATTTTCGTTAGACAACGAATTTAGAATCACTGTAAATCACGCAAAATGTAAACGTTAGTACTCACAAAATTCAGTTACCTTTTTGTGAATCACTCACTTCATTTTGTGTGGAATTATACAAATTTTCATTGAGAAGTCAGACATTAATCAATTAATATCACACGCCATCTTGGCGTGAGTGATTCTAAAATAGAGACCCAGAGGGCCTATTTTTGAATACTCATAAAATTGGTATTTTTTTTAAATGTTTTCTGAGTAAAACTTAAGCTAATTTTCATGCGATAATGTGACTTTAATCAATGAAAATCACACGCCATATCGACGCGAGTAATTCAAATTTTCATCCCCTGTTATAAAAACCTATGGAAACCTATGGAAAATAAATGCAGTTGACGAGATTCGTTATACCCTATTCATATTTACTTCCCAAACTTTGCTAACGTTTGTTTGCATTCCTCTATCGTTTTCTTTAGGCGTTCGACAGTAGCCGAGGTCTGTTTAGCGCCGAGCAGTCGAGTGCAGCTAGCGATCGTCGTGTGGTACCCGCAAACGTTGTGGAATACGCGCACGGCGCGGTCGCCGCAAACAAAAAGATATTTGCCGCTCGCGTCGAACTTCATGTAATTTATTAGGCCTGAAATCAAAAGAAAATCATTTTTAGAAACATATTTCAAGACTGGAAGATCTAAAATTCGTCGTATTTGATGTTCACCAATAATTGATACGTTTGATGAAATTGTACTTTGGTACATGTATATTTTTCTTGAGTAGGGATGATCGACATTAGAAAAACATCGATATTAATATCGGAGCAAAAATGTCGATGTTCGATTAAAAACAACGATGTCAAAAACATCGATGTTTTTGCTTATTTTTTTTAATATCATGAAATGTTGTTTATTGAAAGGTAAATAAAAATATGCATTCTCAGTATTTTTTGGGCACACTCTGTAAAAAATAGCTTGGACAGATATTTTCCGTCTGTTACGGTGCTGGTACAGGAGATGATAGCGTCTGAAAGAAAATAATACGTCCAGATATTTTATTCATAAAACATCGATCATCCCTATTCCAGGGCCATCTACCTAGGGATTACTGAAGAAATCGAATGAATATGAATTGAAATTCTTGTTCAAAGGAGATTTTATATTAAAATGTTCATAATACTTCAATGGAGTTGAAAAAAATATATTTCTAAATCTGATCATAACGCTCCGAAAAGCGCTTAACTTCACTGACGACTGCTACCTTCGAAAGAAAGCCTCCTACGCTGATATTACATCGCCCACGCTAAGATGTCCTTTCTTCGTGAAAAGCCTTTAAGAGTGCGCGGTGAGTTGTGTAAGACTTGGTAACGTAATCTGAAGGGCAGACAGAAAGGAGGAGCCATACAGATATTAATATTGTAATTTGTAGGCATATCGTTCAAGTGTTAAAACCACTAAAGGCTCTGCCATGCCAAAAAACCACACCACCTTCACATAATGTTAACAATATCCCTATCAATACGACATTAACAGTAAGTTAAAGTATAGGCACTTGCAACTCGTGCAGCTTAGCTTTATTATTTTGACTTTATTGCGAGTATTATTTTAAAGTAACTACGCGTATACCTAATGGTAAGTTTAAATTCTAGGTCCTGGCAATTCTTGATAAATAATTTCACAATAAAGCCTGCTTCGATCAAAATTAAGTTATATTGTTTTGATCAGTGATATTATTATTAAGTTACTAGATAGTTAGATACCTATAGATATTGGAGCCGCAAATACGCTGCAGACCGCTTCAACTTCAAACTAGCTTAACTTTGCGGTCGTAACGGTAAGAGCTTCGTTTAGTCGATAGCATAACTGAACGTTTAGAAATGAACCCTACGCGTGGTATAAACCAATTTCTGATCCTGGTAACTTTTATGCAACAGATTGACGTAGCTACCGAAACCAACCAAGCCATCGGGACTACGTAATACAAATATTTCAGAGCTGTGGAATATTCCCAAGGACGCGTAAGGGCGGATTTCACAATAGGGAAAGCCTTCAAAAGAGTTATGAAACGAAAATTTCCACACTCAATAAAAACTCCACTTGATTTCTTCAGGTAAATATCACATTACGTAACATTTTTATATACTTGTGTAACGTTATTATTTCTTACATCTGCCTAATTAACAAAACACTTGACTAATAAATAACTATCAGAAAAAAATAACTACACTACCATAATCTAGTGCTTTCCGCTGGTGAATAAAACATAGTATTTGCATCAAATCCAGAATACAAAGTAGGAACACCGAGTGATTGAAATTGATTTGTTTACGTTTCAGCCTAGCAAATGTAGATGCATGTGTATTCTATGCTTAATGCGGTTCCCATGAAAATGACGTCGAATTTTTCCTGGCACGTGGCCGGGACCCGTGCCTTAACAATAGGGCTGCGTCTTCCCAGAAAAACCTTTATCTTTTTCCAACGAGGTTCTATTAAAATGTGTCGTAAAACAAGGTTTCAGTTTTTCTGTACATTAAAAGCTTTTCACGCGAAGCCTTACAAATGTAAAGTATTTTCGCAAGAAATTTTATTTTGCGACATGAAATATTGTTTTAATGATTTACATAATATTTTTCCTACATTGCGTAACAAACATTATAATTTTATTAATACATTTCCTCTTACTTTGCACTTTTCGTTTAGCAAGAAACGGACGGCTAACACACGTGCCAGATCTTTTTATTTTTTAATAAGTTTGCTTGCTTGTACGTATCAGTGGCTTATTTCCATTAATTTTCGATACTGTCCTGTCTCCCATACACACTGTACCAGCCCTAAAGTTCCATTGCCTGTTGATCAAGCCACGCGGACCCGGGCCGTCCGAAACATGCAGCCTCTAAATAGCATCGATCGATAGCCCTCGCGTTGCTTTGTTTCAATTATTCAAGAGTGCATCCGATGACCTCGGCAATTTCATTAAAACATTGAAGCTTTCGAATAACTACGCAGCTACTTGAGGACCACTTAAATGTTTGAGGGTGACAGAGATCAATAAAAAATGGACATATTGCTTTCATTCATCGAATCAAAGGTTATAGATACTGTCATATCAAAAAAAGTTTTAATAACACATTGTATTTTCAAAATCAATATTGGCGCCCACCGTGGGGCACAAGCAAAGGGCACGGGCAAGGGCAAAGGTAACGAATGGCGCGTTAAATCTAGTCGTATACTAATATTAAATGTTTTGTTTGTTTGTTTGAACGCGCTAATTTTATGAACTTCTGAAGCGATTTGAAAAATCCTTTTTCTTTTAAATAGGTTATTTATCGAGGAAGGCTTTAGGCTATAAAACATCACGATATGGCTTATAAGAACAGAGCAACAATGAAACATGTTGCAAAAATGGGGAATGAATATTATTTTTAAGTTCTATTCGCGACATGTCTTTTTTATGTTCATACATGTGATAAAAAATAATGGGCTATTTTCAAAGATGTTTTAAATTTTGATGCTTACGAGTATTTATTCTTATCATAAACGTATTCATCATCATGAGCATTTAGTTTTGAACAAAATTATTCTTAACATCATTTGATTTCAATTAGTATCTGAGAAACTATTAAAATAAAATAAAAATGTGTAAAAATTTTACAGCATTAAAATAATCCCGCACCAAAATAATACTTGCAGCTTAAGTACAACGCGCACTTGCGGAAACCGCTACGTTTGCTGGCCTTACTTACAATGAAAATATTTGTTTTGCGTTGAAATATTTAACGGGAAATTCGAAATTTACGCAGGCGACGCCGCGGGGAACCGCTAGTTACGAAAATATAAGTAAAAAGAAATTTTGCTGAATTTTATGAAAGATTACGCCTCCATAGAAACGTGCTTCAGATTCTGAATCACGTCTTTCACGAGGGCGTATCACAACAAAACAATCGAAAACCTTTTGTTACAGGAGCAAATTAGTAGCTAACACATCGCAACAAAGTTGAATTCAGCTTAATTTCTAACCATCAGTCTAGACTAAAACCTTGTTTATGTAATCCAGATCGATATCTGAAGAGCTGACGTGGCCCGGGACAAGATGACCTCAGTAACGTCTGAATAATATATCATATGCTGCTCCAAATCCTTGGAACTGCAAAGCTAATCACTGTGCCGCCCTTAACATAATGTAGTAAAGTTCTATCAACTATGTTAATTGCATTTTCTGATAATATTCTTTGCCTAAAATAAAATCTACGAAGTAAATTTAGTAGAATTGCCTATGTTATGCCTATACAGATCGACCATCGACACATTGGCCAGTCTGTGCAATATTGTTAGTGCTTTCTTTAACGGGTTGGCTGCGTCACTTGATCATTGTTGCAAGATCCCTGTCTCAACATCAGTAAGATCAAAACACTAATACATAAAACAAAAATACAATTATAAACACAGAGTTACGAAAAGTCCATGTTTTTCCATAAATACCTGAAAAGGAAGAGGGCAATAATATCGTGCCCTTTTAATAGCAGTGCATGTCTTGTCGGCGTCAGTCTGCCTAATACCATTTTCCTTTGACGCAAAAGGATAATGAAGAGGACCAAAATAGTCGTCGCATTCTATCTACCTGTGTACGTATTACTCTTTAGACTCATCGCCCACGCTTGCTGTAGCTTAAACGAATAGACAATATTTTTTTATTTAACAACCTTAAGTGCGCCTCCACATAAGAGCGTCTCCCTAATGTGAAGGGCTTACCTACTGCTGTCATTTTATGTATTAAATTGACATTAGCGCGACTGCCGCGCTACAAAAGTCGCCTAAGTGTGAAGGCGCTCTTAGGCCGTCAAAAACAAATACTACTCACCCAGATGGAAAGAGGGATACTATTATTCATTATTATTTAGAATTATTATAGTCTTTCTTGTGTTCTATTATTTCTTTCTTCAAACCGCCTGTTTTTTCTCTGTTTGGACCTATGGTTGACTGGTAGCGAATGCTATTGGCATTAGTCCATCATGTGTTAAGTAAGTTTGATTGTGGATGAAGCATTAAATATATAAAATTCATTTTCACCAACTTATTTGTGACATGTAACACTTCCGTTATGTGGATCTTATTTCCATCCCAAGAACAGAATATTTAGTGTAAAATGAACATATTTTTTGTAAGGAAGGAAGTGGTTAAGTTAGTTCAGATTAGCCAAGCTTAATGAATACAAGGCAAGAATAGAATCATTAGACTGCCCACTAGACTCCGATTGCGTCACTGAGATGACGAATAGAAACAAAAAATAACATAATTTAACCAAATAAAAACATACATGTACAGTCTAATACTAAAAAAATGTTTTGTCTTGAGGTGTTCTTGAATAAAAACATGGTTACCTGTTATGGATTATATTATTACATATCGTTAATTATAGAAGATGTGGTTTACAAAACAAAATGCTTGCGTTATTTTAAAAATGGAGTTCTTAATAAGCGTGTTCGCGATGACACAGTTTAGAATTAATATGTCAATATCGGATATATTTATCAGTCAGTTGGATTATGTTAATTTGATTATTTAAATCTTAATCAACATTGCATATTAATTAAAATCAATCAATAGTCATTATTTCCTTGACATTGGTCGTGAGCGTTTGTTATAAAAAAATTGTTCGTCAAAATTTGTATAATGATTGAGTCTACAATAACCAAGGTTGTGTCGAGTTATAAAATAGCTGTTGTAATAAATTTGTAGATCGTTAACTTTTATAGATATAGGCTTTGGTGCCCGTGTTAAGAAACATACGATGTGTTAATAACTTTAACATCAGTATGTCAAGAACTTAGCACAAACAAAAGGTTAGAGGACACAATACAATTGTCAATCAATTTTACTGTCAAAACAATAAAAATGTTATTCCATGAATAAACTTAAGTTAGTTTCTAAAACTAATCCTAGTTTCAATAGTCTTTTATATTGCATTATTTTATTGTGACTGTGATTGTCGATGAAATATTAACAGCATGTCTTTTTTATTGACAACGTCAAATACTTACGAAATCATTCATACAGAGCCGTGATTTTCATATAATATTGTAATTTTTAAAACGAAAACAAATAAGGTCGCCAAAGACTCGAGATCACCAAGAAAAAAGTTATCAATTCATAATATAAATTGCCTAGCAAATTACGTTTCCAAATAACCTCTTGACGCAAACGGAATAGCCATCTTAAATACACGTACATATGTTTCTTTGAAGATAAACCGGTCTACGTATTAAAAGTCGCAAAATTTTATGTTCGTTCCATTTAAGGATTTTCCTTTGTGATGAATCATGCGCAAAAGTTTCCGTAGTAGGCCATATGATAATCAATTTAAGGTGTCAAACTCGCCGATCCTATTACATTATGCGCTCAATAACTAATGAGGTTAAATGTTGTGTTAGTCACTTCAGTTAAAATACCTTGGGAGCAAAATATCTGGTCCAAGCCTCATGTTGCAACTTGATTCTGATACATCGGGAACCGGATCGGAAGCGATGACGAAGGAAAATCGATTGCATAACTAAACTGAGCGAGATGCATATTCATAGGGTTCACAGGAAAGCTAGTAAGTTCAGTTTAGCGTGCGATATCTGGTATTTGGTGATGATTGATTGGAATCTTATTTCAATTTTTTAAACGGTTTTAATGGAATATTAACGAACAGGATTGCGCATGATTCGCAGAATGGATAAGTATAAGTGTGCGTTTACTCGTACCGGTTTTGAGAACACGTGGCGTCAGTCAGCGAGACAGACATCACGCAATTGCAGTTAAAGCCCCAAGCTGTCAATCTTGAGTCTATGAATTTGTGATCCCTGTCTTTCTTTAGTTACTTGAATAATTAAAGAGAGAAACCAGAAAAAAAACGTTCCGAAAGCTACTTCCCACATTTTTATTAATACATCTGAGTAATATAGGAATGGCGTGGTGTAAAACACTCCGATCCCTTATTTATTGCATAAACATTTCATCAGCATCGACATGCGTTACAAATTGCGACACTTTTACTCATCCTACTAACTAAAGTCTGTTTTTTTCTTCAAGTCGAATATTGTTAACAATCTTGACATTCTTTTTAACGAAATGATTAATTATAAAATAAGTTAAAGACATAGCTCTTTATTCATCGTTGAATACTGTAGTCTTTTTAAATCAAATGGTATTTTTTTTTCGTAAATCATTTTTGCCGCGGATAATATTTTTAAAGTTATAAATAGATTGTTTGAATAATAATTGGACTAGCAAAGATTAAAGGACTTTATACCTAATTACCATTACTAATGACAAAGTTATAAAGCTCTTAAATATTTGCATTTTTTTATGCTGAGTAGCAAAATTTTATAAAATCGTATACTTAAGAAAATATTTGATCATCATCATTATCACGCATTACTAACGGTACTTTCATTTTCGTTAGAAACTATCTAGTGTGAGAAATTTCTAATAACTACAGACAAGAATGATCGTAACGAATTTATACAAGTAGGGTAAGTATTTCATCAATGTAATGTATTAACATGGCCTATACTTTATCATAGGATAGGTATTCTGTAAACAGGAGACAGTACTGTAACAGTTGAGATACGAAAAATGTTAACAAAAGTTCGTTTTTCTTTGCTAGTCAAATAATGTAAACAATCTTTTTTTAAACTTTACTTAGGGCGGCATGAAGCTTATCTTAAGAATAAGGTGTTGATCGAGCGGTAGGTTTCCATTAAAAAGTTCCCACTAGGTGGTGTTGGGATAGCCTAGGAACATTATATTTTCCCTTTAAATGAAAACCATAGACGAAGAAAGAGTAACTAAGTACATATTGTAAATTGCGTTAATGACCTTCAAAATTATTAAGAGACTTATTTTAATCATTATAAAGTCCTTTATTTACTAAAGGTACACATTCATATTGTTTAACTGTTATATTTTTCGTTGGAAAAGCAATTACGTTAGTTGGAAAAGCAATTAAGTTATTTCCTAAGTGACGCTAGCGCGAACTATCGATGATATAAACATTGATTAATGTCAAGAAAACTGCTCATTGTTCGTACGTAACGCAAGCTAAGTAAGGTTATTATAAATTCCTCTATAGTTTGAGTCAATCACTAACAGTTACCACATTTGTAACGCCAAGCGTTAGTTAGCACAAGTGAACTAACTATCGCTTGGCGTTACATTCTCGACGGTGGCATACACCTTGCTGGAGTACGTGTCGCAGAACTCAATGGACGAGTCTACAGCCACCGCTAGCACTTCAGCGTTGGGCGACACAGCGCTTTCTTTGGTGGGATTAAGATCTTCATATTAATATGTTGTTAAGACTATAAAACTAAAAGTACTCTTACCTAAATAAACATTCTCGAAGGTGTCATACAGCTTGCCGGAGTACGTGACGTAGAACTCAATGGACGAGTCTACGGCCACCGCTAGCACTTCAGCGTTGGGCGACACAGCGCTTTCTTAGGTAGATCTTCATATCAATAAGCTGTTAAGACTATAAAATGAAAAGTACTCTTACCTAAATAAACATTCTCGAAGATGTCATACGGCTTGCCGGAGTACGTGGCGCAGAACTCAATGGACAAGTCTACGGCCACCGCTAGCACTTCAGCGTTGGGCGACACAGCGCTTTCTTAGGTGGGATAAAGGTCTTCATATCAATAAGCTGTTAAGACTATAAAAGGAAAGTACTCTTACCTAAATAAATATTCTCGACGGTGTCATACAGCTTGCCGGTGTACGTGTCGTAGAACTTAATGGACGAGTCTACGGCCACCGCTAACACATCAGCGCTGGGCGACACAGCGCTTTCTTAGGTGGGATAATGATCTTCATATTAATATGCTGTTAAGACTATTAAAGTAAAAGTACTCTTACCTAAATAAACATTCTCGAAGGTGTCATACGGCTTGCCGGAGTACGTGTCGTAGAACTCAATGGACGAGTCTACAGCCACCGCTAGCACATCAGCGCTGGGCGACACAGTGCAGATCTTCATATCAATAAGCTGTTAAGACTATAAAAGGAAAAGTACTCTTACCTAAATAAATATTCTCGACGGTGTCATAAAGCTTGCCGGTGTACGTGTCGTAGAACTCAATGGACGAGTCTACGGCCACCGCTAGCACTTCGGCGTTGGGTGACAGCGCAATCTTTGGTGGGTTGGCAGTCTGTGTGTACGATCCCGTCTCTAGCACGTGAGGAGATTCGCCTCTGACGTAGTCAACTGTGGAGGAAAAATAGAATTTGTCAAGCATATGCACGGGACATAAAAGATAAATTTAGAAAAAACATATTTAACGTCATAATAACGATTTAATAGAAGATATTAAACAACACAAGAAAAATGTCGCATGTGATATGACTGTAAAAGCAGCATCATGTAACATTAACAACCTCTGCGCCACAGTTTCATTTACAATATAATTGTTATTTTTTGTGTAAATATCCACCTTCTGCAATTTCCTGCATGAAATACAATAAGGTCACAATAAAAGCAAAAGCCCCTCCGCAAGACGATTTTTAAAGGAATAAGTTTTATTAAGTTGATCATCAATGCAGTATAAAAATGTTATTAGCGAATAGAAAAAAAAATATTCGCAATTTTGATAAATCAGAAATAATTATATATCGTGAATATAGGCGTTCATTACAAATTAGACAGCTGACATGTTTATTAGGTTTCATTTAGTGTCGGTCGCCAATTTAGTACCTATTCGATTGTGGTAGTTATGGGACAATAAAGTTATATGTATGACTCGTAAGTAGGTAAACCATGCTTTTCTTTATGACAAACTCATTGTTTGTATGTATTATGCACACATGAAGTCATTTCATTACTAAACACATTGAATAAATATTGAAGGTTCACAATACAACGTAGATTGCTTTGTTTTTGAAGTATGCGATGTAATTGAAAAATAGCAGTAATAAGGCATTAAATATTATCTTTTTAATAAGTACTTATTTGACCATTGTATTTAATGATTGATAGACCTAGGGCGCAAGTGTCCACTTTACAGCCAATAAGTATTTTACCATCTGAAAAATATTTAGTATCCACAAGTTAATATTATAGTATATATATTATTAGCACTAAGTGTTGTAGGCAAATGTGTGTTACTTTACAAATGTGTTACTTTTGGAGATCTTAATACATAAATTAAACACATTTATGTTTGGCGCAATCTAGTATGTGAACTCGAAAGTATGCATTCAATTACTATTCAGTGTTCTGAATACTTAAGCCAGAACAACTAAATAAATAAGCCATTTGCCAAGCCACTGCTTTAGTTTATATTTGATTTTTTTGGAACTGAATAGGTAAAACGCACTGAACCCCTTATTTTTATTCAGGTTAAAAAACCTTATCACACTTCAATATATATCATACCATACCAGATTAGTGTCAGCCTATTAGATAATGTTTTGCTATCTTATATTTGCAAATTGTTTGTAAACAAATTATCTAAATAGGGTCATTAAATTAGTTGCAATCTTTTTGCGAATTAATATTCGTACCTATTTACATTATATTTAGTTACTCTATCTATTCTATAATTATATTTTTGTTTTCATAGTGTTTTATCACTACAAACACTTAATAATATAAATTGCACTTGAAAAAAGTAACTGTGTCAGACGTGGAAACGAACCCCGTGTCTTACGCTATCCGGGCGTATGCCTATGCCACTCGGCCACTGACACATTGGCGAACCTGTTAAATTTGCAAGTGCTTTCTGTTTAACGCGTAGGCTGCGTGATCTCATAAATGTTGCGAGAATGCTCTTACAATATCCGAAGGAAAATATATATTTTTTACAAATATTTAACAATCGGTTAAGATAAAGGAAGCCAATTTTATAATTATATTTTTGTTTTTATAGAGTCACTACACCAACTTAATAATAAAAATAGCTTATATATGTCAATGTCTAGATGTTTTTACTGTATTCTTCTTGTCCGGAGCATTTTGAGATCCTACTTAATCATTATCGTCCTAACGGTCTTTTTAGTCAATAAGACATCATACAGCGAAAGTGTGCCTTTAAGAGTCACTTTCGTGTAAACATTAGGATGTATCCAATAACATGTCAATATGGTCAAGTCTACTTTGGTAGCACATTACCCGTCCGCCTACACGCTGTCACTTCTATAAAGAACGGTTAAGGTTACATACAACCTTTGTTAACAGAGTGAAACCTTCTTCAGCTTAGGAGAATCTAATAGCGCTATTTTCAATGCCTTTGTTGTCTTATAACCAGCAGGGAACTTTTGAATGACGTCTTACTAATGGAACTGAGCTGAGTAGCTGTGTGGGCGTGTTTAATATCCTCTATTAATAATAATGTAATAGGAAAAAACTTCACAAAACAAAGATAATGGCTCAGTTGCTAAATTAGTAAAGGAAGGAAAACTCTGGCTCTAGCGATTGATATTATTACAGTTATGCTGTAAAGCAGTTATTAGCGCACATTTTGTTTAAGAAAAAGTGATTACAGTAACTATGTTCCTCCCACATCATCACTTGCTATCAGATGAGATTGTAGTCAACGCCTGTCATTACATAAGTTTAACGGATAGGAGGGATTTCACCAAGTGGGCACAAGAGACTGGACACACGTGTGTCCAGTATACAGGGTGTTGTTTTGGTCAGCAACGAGCGACTCAGGGGTGGCTGTACAAACGATACTGATGCCCGAAAAAATTATAAAAAAAATATGTAAAAAACCCACAAATTTGGCGTACTATTTCGTATATACGCGCTAACTACGCGCGAGGGTGGGAGTTTTCCCATTCGTTTTGTAATTTTTATGAATGTTGTGAAGAGGTTTTCTTGTATAAAACTTGCTCAGAATTTAAAGAAAACATTTTTTTAGAATTAACATGACTCATATTATCATCCCTGAGTTGGATGTCACTGATCAAAACAACACCTTGTATAAAACTTAAAAATATTATACTTATTATTTCGTTATCTAGACTCGCTAAGATTTTTACGCGTGTCCACATAGGGAAACTCAATAAAAGTTGCCCTATGTGGACACATGTGTGTCCAGTCTCTTGTGTCCAGTTGGTGAAAAACCCGAATAGGACAGGCCCCGTGCTTTGAAACAGGCAAATAAATAAAATGCGTCGTTAGAGGCGGTGGGACTGACCCTGGTGGGTCAGTCCTACGTCACGTATTTTCCGCGTGTCTATAACAGATGAAGTAGACACGTCAGGGCGTAAGTAAATACTGGTATCTACAACTGACGTAAAGTAAGGCTATGAACGCATCAACGCAATGCGTTATATTTACTACTACTCTACCCAGTAAGTAGTCACTACATAGTATACAACAAAGTCGCTTCTCGCTGTCTGAATGTATGTAGTACTCAATGGATTTTGATGCGTTTAATAGATAGAGTGATTCGAGAGATTCTATACATGCATAATATAGTAGTGAAACACTGACAATTTAAGTGGTTTCTTAGTAAAGTCGATAAAAAAAACTCATTATTTTGCGTATAAAAATAATGTACTACAGTATTGTACAGCTTAATAAGGTATACATTAAAGCTCGCGGTGGTATATGTCTATCTATTAGGGATAACCTACAAGACGGTTTTTATTCTTTACTTTTTACGAGAAATAACGGATTTTAGCGAACCGATTGTAAGCAATACAGTATTAATAGTTATTCAATTCAGAGTCCATTTTATCAACGTCACGTAAATAATATTCGTCGATTACAATAGAAATCGCCTAATTCGAAAACCTCACCTATTTGTCAGCAATAATTAACGTTAATATTATTTTAAAATAGGTCGTTTTATACTTATTCGGTCGCATCATCGCAGTCCTATCTGATGTTGGTAAGATCGACTCTAAATAACTTAAATATGTTTTGCATTGAATATAGTAAAATATGGCTTAAGTTGTTTGTTGGCCACATGTCATTAGAATGAATATTTTAGAAAATTTTACGGATTTAAAATGCAGGGACAACGGTTGCGGCGGTTCGATTTGAGCATTGAGTGCTTTTCCACCACCCAGACCCGAGAAAATATAGAAAATATTTTTTTCTACAATGACCAGACTGGGAATCGAACCCGGAACCACAGATTGGTGACGCAAAACCCAGCGTACTAAGCCACTACATCACAGAGGTCGTCGTAAAATAAGTAACAAATAACACATGAGTTTACTAAAAATAATAATGAATAAGAATGAAGATTTAATGCGGTTTGAAGGGCGAAAGTTAAACGCAGTATTATTGTAATGCATTACAGCCAATTGCTCATGGGAAACATTCGGATGATAAAACAAACCAAGTAATTCCCCTTATTAATATTCGTATGCGGTAGAATTCGTATAAAGCGCGCGGGCGCTCGTCCTTCCTCCGATATAAATATCAAAACAAACCACATCAGCGAAAAGTCGCCTTAAATTCAAGTGGAATTCTCATCGTCTTGTGACATTTTATTGACTTGTTTTTTACTAAATTTTATGTTGTTTTTACATAGAATTCTGGTAAATAGGTTCATGGTTACTTCGATTCTGCGTACTGAGTATCCACGTATCCACTGAGATTCAGATTAAATATTTCTGCACTTATAATTCTACATTATACCTAAACCTAATTTTATCTTCAATTTGCGAGCGGCTGCTAGCATTTTTACTTGGCCGGATCAAAGCTGCATACAAATGCGATTCCTGTGAGCCCATTATTAACGTTTACATTGAACTGTAAAGAGATAACATAAGTATTTGCGCGTTGAATAAATAGGTACTCACTCTTTGTGTGATATAGCTTCCACGTGCCATCCTTCGATATAGTGGCTATATGCGACGTGTCCACGTCGAATGCAACGTCGTAAATGCCTGAGCTGTGTCCTGAGAGCTCAAAGGCCTTTGTCACTTGTTTGAACTCGCCGTTCTTTGTGAACACCACCTCCATCACTTTGATATCTGGGGAGAAGCCCGTAGCGACCACGAAACGACCGCAAGGCGATATTTTCGCCGCGTGTGTGCTCATTAGGTAGGTGTCCAGTTTGTCCAGCTGCTGACCCTTGAGGTCCCAGATGACCATATCAGTCTTTGAGGAGCAGGACATCATGAATTTTCCGTTGCTGGATATTCCGAACCCGATGACATCGTCTTCGTGCGCCTGCGAATGAATGATAATGAGTTTAGTGAACTTACTATGCGAGAGGTTTACGAGTTCATTAGGAAGGCTGCGAGCTAAATTAAGAATGAGATGTTTTCTTATTTTATATCTCCCAAGTTCCCTGAGATAAAATATATTTGCAGTTGACTCTACCTATACTTATAGTATGAATTAACAATACCAATGCAAATTGTATTCCTTGAAAGATAGAATGTACCAATGCCGTGTCATGGACAAAACATAAAAGTCTTTTGAGGATTCGCAGACAAAGGTATCGTATGTAGAGTTAACAAACACAAAGGCTTAATAGAAACAGTAGCTGCATATGTGAAAAATTCATATCCAATCCTACGCTCTTACACGTCTTTGACTTTGTAAAAGTAGGTAGCGTGAACAGTTCAGATTTGAGTTTGTACTCAGACTGTTGACCTCAAAAGATAAACGAATGAGTGTAAGTATACTTAAAACACTAATCATGTGGCGCTATCTCCAAAACAAAACAGCGGTTATCGATTCGTTAGTTTTACCGATTGCGATGACAGCATTTACTTTTGCTTATTGATGACATAAATGAACATCATGCTAGCGAGGTGCGTGAGGAAAGCGATCGCGACCGGAGAACCTTCCTGCAGCTAAAAATATTTTCGAGGTTGCGCGTTCGACGATCCGAACGTGCACTTAAGTACAGTCGGAAACTGGCCAGTCATACATCAACAGAGGTATTGTCGCCTTTAAAAAAAGGACTAAACGAACGTAGGGAAGTACAACTTGTGTTGACGTTTGTAAAACCTTTACATAAAGAGCCATTGTTCCGAGGAAGGTCTCCGTAATCGTCTGCCCGTATTTACAAATACGAAGTTTTTATGCATTTTTCTGAATTATCGCACTTGGTGTAAGGGAGTCATGACCTAAAAGACGCAAAAAAAATTAAAACTGCAGGTGTTCAAAATTCTTATCGAGCCGAGCACAAACCGAATTTGTAAACTGAAAACATCAAAAAATACGACATTGCAATCCAATGTACCAACCTAAGGTGTTGTGTTTTACCACGGATTTTTGTATTCCAATAGGCACAATCTCCCTACCTATTTGTTTATTTTTTTTATTTATTCAGTAGATTACGCGAGCGCTCTTATCAGTCTTAAAAATTTATTCATTCATTTAGTCCACCTGACAAATCAAATTTACCTACTGCAGACGCATGAATAGCTTCATACACGTTAAAAGTGGTATTGTTGCTATCGTAAAAAACACCAGTTATCACTTTATGCTCAACCCGATCGATCTACTTAAAACTGGTATAAGGTTACGCATTTAACATGTGAAGCTACGATATGTTTTTGCTCATTAAAGAAACGTACAATAGACACTGCTGTCTGTTTGTACACAAAACAAGTGCATATCGAGTAATTTTCTATAACGATGGGAAAATTGCGGTACAGAGACAGCCCTGGGAGTCGGTCGATACAATAAGCGAAATCTCGCATCGCGATAGAACAATACAGCCAATGAAGTCGGTTTAAACACACTCCGACCAAAAACTAACATCCAACGCCACTCGGATACATACACACTTAGCGAAAAACAATAGTGTAATATAAAATGTGTATCTTATTTAGAGGTTCATTGTCAAAATAGCGAGGTGAAGCGTCAAACAGAGTTGTGAAATATGCTTATTCTAAAAACGTTTCGATGACATTGGGTGGTTCAATTGCAAAAAAAACTTCAATGTAAATTGAAAGGATTCAAACATAATTATTCCTAGTTACACTTACTACCGGTTATCTTTCGTGTATAAGTACTACAAATAACGTCCGTCGTAACTGCCGTATCGGAAAGTAAAATAAAATAGAAAGTAAGATAACTGGAAAATTACCGGTAGAACATTTCTCTATAATTATTAAATATATAATCAATGTATAATGTAACTTTTAATAACGCAGTATAGTTATAAAGTTTAGTATTATTTTTATTTCAGTTTAACACTATTTTTATTAAACTAAACGTATTTATCGATTCAATATCCGGAGCGCATGGCTATCCAATGTGAGATTAGCCATTGACGTCAGAGATGATGCACCAGCAAGGCTTCACAAAGGCACAAATCTTCACATCCTTTATAACGAACATCAAATGCGATTAATACGTGATCAACGGGTCAATATCAAAACAATACCGTTGTTTCAATTTATTTGTAAATTTTCTCAGAAGATCAATGACGTTGTTTTATGTGGCTTATCATTTCATTGTTCGAGAATACGCAATATTATGTGTTTTGTATTGAACACTTACATTACATACTTACAATTAGATAATAAAGTTTACTGACTTCGGTAATGAATAGGGAACCACTGTGCTCTTATCGCAACGCAACTGACATAAAGATCTCATTAATCAAATAAACTATGCCTCACTTAAGTAGCGGCTACAGTGTGGAACATACTATTATTAAATAGATGCGATGAAAATCGCATGCATTTTAAGTTCCTTGAAATAGTTATTTATCGTTACAAGAACTTTTATGATTTTATCATCCAGTCAAACGTAATTCTTTCATTCTTCAATAAAACGTAGAGTCTACATCAAATCATACGAGAGTCGAGACCGATTAACTAACATAGTTTATTTTTGTCGATATGATAACTATCACTTAGTAAGTTGGAGTCATATTAATCAACAAACCGATACACACAAAAATACACTTGAATAATACTCAATCATTTCTGTTTTCACCGTAGGAATCTAGTAGTTTCCAATTTTTTTTGTTTCTCATTTAGCATTATCTAAACACAGACGTTTTGCGACTGTTCGTAGGTATACCTACTTAACTCAAAAATGTGTTAAGTTCGTAATTTGTTAAAGAACCTTGGGTAGAACCTTAGTATTGACACATGAAGTCGTAATATTTGTAAAGACAACCAGGAAAACTATGCATGCACTTTGTCTTGGACATAATGGCCAAGAAATACTTGTATCTACTTTCGAAGCCAAGGAGCAGATAAATTGAAATCCACAATTTACACAGAAATCTTAAAATCCTCTCAATTCGACGAACATGAATCATGATCAGTTTTTGTGAATCAACTATGAAGAGCCCAAAATTTTTATATTTCTTATATCAGGATCAAACCAAGTTGATTTTACTATAATAAGTTCCCACACCGTCATGTAGGATTAGTCTATCTCTTAGTTAAATCGTCATTCTTGATGTGAACTCGTACTCTTAGACTTAGCTAATCCAAGAAATGCGTAAGTGGGCCTTTGAGAACCAATAGAATACAAACTATATTTCTGTCTAAAGACAAGTCGAGTAGGACATACAGAGCTTAAAATGCTTTGTAACCAAAATGTGTGGGATGTCAAACAAATAAACTAATTACACTACTTCATACAAGTAGATATCTGCGCCGGAACGTGATTCAGCGAAGCGCTTGGGGATTGCCTTCAAGCCTACACTATGCACTAAGCAGCGAGGTCGCCAATCGCCTTGAGTCCATGTGGGTGAATGCATATGTAAGCGATTTTTTAGGATAAGTTATAAACCCAACATGAAGACCTCAAGGTCTGTGACTGGTTTACATAATTGTTGCTAATGGCAAAGCGACTGATACACATCTTGTACCAATAACTATTAATAGTGACAATTCAAATAAACACTCTGGGTGGTCCTGTGATTTAGTAAATTATTATTATACCATCTGAAAGAAAAATAATGTAAAATATTAGTCCATTCCACTGCTTCCGAATTGTTGAGGCAGCAGTTTTCATACAGCTTCTTTTAAAACTTAAATAATCAACCGTATTTTGAATGACGTGTTTAATAAATTTAAGTTAGAAATTACTTTCTTATCGTATTATAGAATTACTAGAATATTTTTGTATGAATAAAACATAGGCATGCATTCTTTGCGTAAACCAAACAAAATAAATCGGAGTTGTCTTTTCGAATTAACACGATTAATTTCATTGATACTCGTATAATAATTTGATCGCTTATTATTATTTTAATCGGTTCTGCGTGTTGAGCACACTATCAAAATGTGTTGTGTATTTTGACGCATCTAGCATTTCTTGTCGTCTTTTGGTTGACAGAATAATAGGTGCATAAACACTTGCAAGCATTTCATGCATCAAATGCGCCTTACACGCGTTACTCTGCAAGAAAATATCCATTGTAATACTGTTATTGTTATAGTCGTTACGAAACCACACAACTGCTAATTACAAGTGTGTCTGATCGTTTTGATAAAACTATCATCTTGCGTAAGATACCATACTAATTGAAAGGAAAATCGTGAGATTTCGATCGATCGTGCCGCTATTTCTTGTAGGTCATGGCGTTTGTTGCTAAACGAGCAAATTAATTTTAACGGCAATAACTCTGCCGGTTTGTCATTCATTTGACGTAGACCGATAAATAATGAGTAATACACAATGTTACAGTTTCAGGGGCATACGGCAATAATGGTGTCGCGTTACACGCTTTTGTTTGCTTGCAATCCTGCGCGTGAGTAATATTTCTACCGTGTAGGCATACTCACACTTCGTGATGCGTAAATATGACACACCGATCAAGGTTTATTTCACCCAACTCATGTGTTCCAATATAACAGGATGTCGTTAACGCCCAAAATGAAGACTTTGGCACGGTGCCATCCACCGCTCATCAAATTAATTACGTGAAAAATGTAAATACCATTAACACTGTCGTTCAAATTTGAACTTTTTAACGAACGGTATAAAACAGCTCATCTGTCGAAGTAATTGATTTAATGTGTGTGTTTTGGAAAAGAGATCAGACGAGTAACGTTCAGTTTAGTTCGGTTTGCTGCACGTGCATGATACCACAGAATAAAGGATGTATTTAAAAACCACTAAGCTAGACCGCTTTCAAGCGGCTGGCGTTAGTTAATGTCTGTTTGACCGCACTATAATTGGGTCTCTGGTCAATAACGGAAGCTACTCACGTAGGGCTGGCTTAATTTTAATATTAATAAGCCGCTGATCGATTACTTTTATCGAGATTAATAATCTTTTAGTAATTTTAATAACCTTTATAAGCTAATATCAGTTTCTCTGCTGATTATGTTTAGGATCAAGCGTCGTGATTCTAATAATGTAATCTATATTTAGGTAAGTCAATTAACTTTTAAATACTTCAAAGAAAAATATACGACATGCTAAGTATGCATGAGGAAGTCAAGAGGATCGGTAATAACAAAAACTGGTTTTTAGACCATTTACATGTACATTTACACATATTATAGCACAATTCCATCTTAGCATTGGACATGCGATCATCTTGCAAAATTACTTATTATGTAGGTAGAGTAGTTGTTTTATTAAACTTGGTAAATACTACATACACATCAAACTAAAAACATTACTTGTAAAGTACATTTCAAGTTACTATAAATTCTCATTAGCACATGGAGTCTACATGTAAATAAAGTTGTCAATCATCTTTAGTAGCTGTAAATCAATAATAAATAAATAAATATTGGACACCAATCACATACATTGCTCTGATCCCAAAGTAAGTAGCCAATGCACTTGTGTTATGGAAATCAGACACAACGGTGGTATCACAACACCCAGACCCGGGACAATATAGAAAAGATCGTTTTCCACATTGACCCGACCGGGAATCGAGCCCGGAACCACGAGATGGCGAAGCTTGAAACCAGCGTGCTAGCCACTCGACCACGGAGGTCGTCAAAACAAGCTGTAGATAACACAATAGACACCACACAAATCTATTTCGAAAAGGTACCTACACTTAAATAGAGATAGAGCTAATCTATCCATTTAGCATCTACCATTGAGGTAGAAAAAAACCTTCGATACGTTTTAAATGCTTTTTCCTGAATGACTGATTTATTAATTGAGTCATTAACTGACTGACTGACGGATTTATCGTACAGCCTAAACCGCTGATCGTAA
This sequence comes from Pyrausta purpuralis, assembly GCA_963924145.1. NCBI lineage: Eukaryota > Metazoa > Arthropoda > Insecta > Lepidoptera > Crambidae > Pyrausta > Pyrausta purpuralis. The sequence goes on along the minus strand of OZ001651.1, from coordinate 14,045,289 downwards.
AACTGAGACTTGGAGGGTGTACTCTTTGTATGACATAGGGATCCGATAAGATAGGATTTTCCGAATTCTACCCCTAAGGGGGTAAATAGGGGGGGGGGGGGCAGTTTATTTGGGACAACGTGATTCCTTGGTCCAATAAACTTCAAATTTTGCATACAATTATAAATAGGATTGACGGCAGACATATTTTGTATTTTAATAAATTCGTCTCCTACAGGGGTGAAAAAGGAGCAGAGTTTTTGTGAAGATGATTTGCTTCAAATTTGATGACGAAGTCGCAGGAGGCCGCTAGTGTTAATATAACGAACGTGAGCAAACATTGATGAATACAGACACATCGAATACATCGATGATTCTTACAAGACCTTTACAATTTTTATACAATGGGTTCAGGGTAAAACGTGGTGCGTGCGTACCTAACTAAACGTGGGAAACTGATAATTTTGATCAAATATATATTTTTTTAGAATGTTTTTATCACTCATAGTCATGTTTTATATTCTTAAAGATGAAACAAGGAACCAAAAGTAGCGCACGGGCGGAACTCGAACCTGCAACTTCTGGCTAACCGAGCCAAAAGTCCCGCGATTTTTGGTTTATTATGTCATATGTAAGAAAATATATTAATTTTTTTATTGAGTAGATCTCGGACTGACGACAAGCATCTAGCCCCCAAATACTCATAGATCTTTCTGGACTCAGTCAAGTTTAATCGAAATCGTAGGTATAATAAATGTTACGTCATTTAAAACCAAATATAATTAACAATGCTAGAGGCAATAGTGTAAAGAAATACAGCCTTGTTACCAGTTGAATTACTTACTTCCTAGTTGGCCAGAAGTATGTGCGATCTTGAAAAGTGAAAAAAAGGAACGATTAGATAGTGAAATGACGACACTCTTAATCCTAGGGTTCAAACATCGTCAAGTATGTAAACGGATTATTAAGCTTTTTAAAAAACGAATGCCAGGTCCTAATATCTCGGCGATCGTAATAGAAATCATAATAAATCTCCCTGTAGTAAAAAATATAATAAATATCCTTTGGACATTCCCACACATCGCCATCTAGTCCCAAAGTAAGCTACTCAAAGCTTGTGTTATGGGTGCCAGACAACGGATATAATATTTAAATACTTTTTGTTTGTAAATACATACATGATATACATAGAAAACACCCAGACCAATACAAACAGACATGTTCATGCACACAAATGTTTGTATTGTGCGGGGATCGAACCCGCACCCGCTGCGTAGTAGGCGATTTCTCGACCACTACACCAGACGGGTCGTCTGGTGTAGTGGTCGTCAGTAAAAGTAACCAGTTTGCCATTAGAAAATAAAATTAATCGTTCGTATTTTATACGAACCGGGAATAATGTAGCGTGGCATTAGTAACGTCTAGTAATTGTCTGAAACAGGCCGTCACTTAAGCGTATCTAATCAAACAAATCAAGTGAAGCCAACTGTTATCGATCCAGGTATTACTTTTATCAATGGATGCGTGGTATAATTGAGGCTAGTTAATAATTGCACATAGATTGTAGTGTAGGCCTTTCGTAATCCATCGGCGATAACAGACGATCAAGTTTACGACACTAAACAAAGGCTGTGTGGCCAAGGTTGGAGTATTATTAGCTAACGATGGCGACAATTAGGCATCGTTGACAGCTATGAGAAGTCTTTGTGTGTATGTCACGAGTAATCAAAGGAAATTGTATGTTTCGAATTGTGGGAGTAGCCAAGAGCTTTCCTAGAAAAACTGATTAAAGATTTTACTGATCAACACACGGGATTTCATGCAACGATACACTTATTTTTAAGGTAAACATCGTATTTACCTTCCCGACGTTTCGACTCGGTTACACGAGTCATGGTCCCGGGGCGACTCCTGTAACCGAGTCGAAACGTCGGGAAGGTAAATACGATGTTTACCTTAAAAATAAGTGTATCGTTGCATGAAATCCCGTGTGTTGATCAGTAAAGTACAAAATGCAACAATGATTAAAGATTTATAAACATAAAGAAACAGATTAACGTATCTCTGTATCAGTCTGTGGTATCGTAGCTCCCAAACAGATGAACCGATTTTCGTTTAGTATTTTTGGGTCATAGATCCTTTTTTCCGGATTATTCTTAGCTGTGTTTCATGAAAATCTATTGATCCGTTTGAAGATTCTAGTCAATGAGGAGATCTGAAAAAGATGAAATAAGAAGCATGACACTGAGTGTTAAAACCATCCTTTATCAAAATCTGACTACCTTCCATTTGTCCTATACTCTGATTTTTAATTAGATAGACCAAAATGACATTTGGTGGGTGACCACTTTTTCGTAATTTATAAATAGTGTAGTTCCTAAATAATCGACAAATTCAATTTTATTCAATAGATAACTTTAATTGATTCTACTATTATTTAATAGTCGTTGTTTAAATTCGTATCGAGTAGAAGTATATTAGCATGGCTTTTAACAGTGCTATTACCAAAAATTGCCATAAATAAAATATGTTTTAAGTTATGTTTCCTACAATTATAATCATTATTTCTAAATCATTTATAGAATGTATTAAAAAATTAAAATATATCCAATTCATAGAAAAATATTGCTATTGCCAGCAAACAGGCTTAGATATTTTCCGCATTAGAAGAAATATATTTATTACATCTAATTTGTAGTAAAATCACAATTGAAATTTCGGATCACATGTTCAATTAACCGCGCACAAGTCAGTAATTGTTACATCACTATTGCACTAAGCTAACATTAAAAAAAATCAAATGAAGCTGTCATTCTGGTCTATCTTATAAAAAATCAGAGTATAATGATTAGAAAATTTGTACAATGTTACTTTTCATGTAACGCTTTATCATTTCAATTTTACATATTTATTATCATTTAATTGTTTCGAAAACTTTTCACAGATTAATGTGAAATGTATGGTAATATCGCGAGTATTATTAGAATACCAGCGGTCTCCCGCGACTTCTCCCGTCGCATGGTGATATTTACAGACATGGTTTTTGACAGGGTTTTATCATATAAACCTTTAAGCCTTCCTTGATAAATAAGCTATCCAACACTAAAAATCATTTAAGTATTCGTTCGTCGTGAAGTCTATTCGTGAGCTTTTTCTCAGTGAGAATACTGCGTGATGCTTGATAAGGTTTGTCCTTTTCTGTTTCCCCAATTATAATCTCTGTTAGCCTATGTATGAATAATTGTAAGTATAAAAGTATGTTTAAGTAGGTTTATTTATTATTGTTTATGTAAGTATAGTAGTAGTTTAAAATTTATTTGTTGCTTTTATGTGTACTGCTTCACCCAATGGTTGACTAGTAGAGAATGCTTTCAGCATTAAGTCCGCCATTTGTACTTTAGTTTTTTCAGTGCAATAAACAATTAAAAAAAATTTTTTGAAATCGGTCCAATAGTTCCTGAGATTAGCGCGTTCAAACAATCGAACTCATCGGCTATATAATATTAATAAAGCAGTCCCCGCGGCGTCACCCGCGTTATTTTCGGATTTCCGGTTAAACATTTCAATACAAAACATATATTTTCATTGAAAGTAAGAGGCCAGAAACCTTAGCGGTTAGCGCAAGCGCATGTTTTTCTTAAGCTGCAAGCATTATTTTGGTGCGGCGTTACTTTAAAACTGTGATAGCTTTAAAGATATTTATTGAAATCAAAATAAGGTAAAGTGCAATTTTATTCAAACTGAAATTCTATATTTATATTTATAAGAATAAATAGCCGTGTGCATAAAAAAACTCTGCAAAAAGTACATATTTTTTTTGACATTTATGAACATAAAAAAGTTTTTAGTGAGTAAACTATTAGACCATTAGATTGATAGACCATTAACCATAAGATTCTTCTCTACATAATTAATGCGAGACTTTGATCCTTCCTAAACTGGCAAATACCTCAAGAACAGGCGGGTTTTGTCAAGGGTAGAGGAACAAGAGAACAGATACTTAACGTGCGGCACATTGTGGAGAAATGCTACGAATACAATATCCCTATCTTCATGTGTTTCGTGGACTACCAGAAGGCCTTCGACTGTGTTAGATGGGAGAAACTGTGGCAGGTATTAATAGAGACTGGTGTTCCGAGCCACCTTGTGATGTTGATTCGCAGTTTGTATGAGTCGGGATATGGCACAGTCACTGTAGGAGAAATGGAATCAAGCCGTTTCAAGTTTCGGAAGGGTGTTCGACAGGGATGCGTGATCTCCCCAATTCTCTTTAACATATATGGCGAATACATTATGCGCCTAATCTTAGATAACTGGAAGGGTGGCGTCAGGATTGGTGGAGTCCGAATATCCAACCTACGTTACGCAGATGACACAACTCTTCTGGCTTCATCCGAGACAGAAATGGCTGAGTTACTGAATCAGCTGAAAGCGATCAGTTTAAGCATGGGGCTCGCTATAAATAAATCCAAAACAAAGATCATGGTGATTGACCGTTTCGGGGCTTTCCAGCGCTCTGGCCTCCTTCAAGATTATGAGACTGTAGACCATTATCAATACCTTGGGTCAGTGATCACGAACAAAGGCAGCAGTGAGACAGAGATACGCAGACGAATTGGCATGGCAAAGACAGCAATGACCCAACTGAGCAAAGTGTGGAGAGACAGAAATATATCTAATAGGACTAAGATACACCTCGTTCGCACACTTGTCTTCTCTATCGCTCTTTATGCAACAAAGACATGGACACTGAAAGCCGCCGACAGGCAACGACTAGACGCCTTTGAAATGTGGTGTTGGCGCCGAATGCTACGAATACCTTGGACGGCCTTTCGCTCAAATGTCTCAATCCTCAAGGAACTGAAAATAGAGAATGCTCAGCGACTGTCGACAACCTGCCTGCAGCGTATAGTGCGGTACTTCGGCCACATAGCGAGGAGAGATGGGGATAATTTGGAACGCCTGATGGTAACAGGAAAAGTGGAGGGGAAAAGACCGATAGGCCGCAGTCCAAAGAGATGGTCGGATCAGATCTCCGAGCGATTGGAAACACCGATCAGCGCCGCACTGCACCAAGCGACAGACCGCAACCGATGGAAATTGTTGGTTGACAAAATCTGGAGTCACGATACTCAGCAATATGCTATCGGGGACTTTTTTGTAGAACTTTTAAAGCGGAACAATCCCGTCATACATGATTTTTATGTATCTTTACCGGTTTACGATGTGTACGCAACGGAAGCTCTCAAAAGGAATATATTTTCCCCGTTTTTCATCATTTTTCGTTGTTGCTCTGCTCTTTTAAGTCGTATCGTGATGTTTTACAGCCTAAAGCCTTACTCGTTAAATAAGCTTTTAAACAAAAAAGTATTTTTCATTTCTTCTGTTCGGAAAATTTAACTTTCATGTTTTTCCATCCCTAGGGTGGAAAGTAATTTAGTTTTAATTGCTACGATCAGACATGGAGCTAAAGGTAATTGAGTCACATTATATTATTAAAATAAACAAGCTTTTCATATTTTTAAGATTAGCTAAACATTAAAAGCGTGTTTATTGTGGTAACTGATTGAAAAATGTACACAATTGGTCTAATTTTTTACAATTTAAAATCTACAAATATATTTCGGTTTCCCGCCATACATAGTGTCACTTTTTTTTTCATTTTAAATTGTCACATTTTGTTTGTCTTTGACGATATTTTTTTTAGTTTGGTCGATTATTGCATAGATTATCAAGCAGGCGGAGGCGACTTGCCGCCATTTTTGTTGTTCATTATCTTCTTACTACATACATCTTCTTACTTACTCTCACCTTTAGCTGTCTTTCATAGCGCTATCTCATGAGACAAAATTGAACCTGGAATTTGACATAATCTGTGGTAGTTTTGGTGACAAGTAACCTTGTTTCCGCAAAGTTGCGTTTTTCTCCTATTATTATTGACTGTGAGAAAAAATCGATCGATATTTTTAATGACTCAGCACCCGAGCGGTGGCATGAGACCGCATAACAATAGAATATTTATTGTGTCTCGTTCACATACGCTTGAGGGATTTACAATGATTTGAAATATTTGATATCGTCCGCGTTTTATGTAGTAGGTACTCTGTTGTCATCCGTGCTTCTACTGTCCTTCTAATCCTTGTCCTTGTGTTTTATGTATAACGTCAGTAAACAAACTGATATGTGATGTAAAAACTTGAGATTTCATCTCTCGCCAAACAACATAATATCTAAATAAATTTATTTATTGTTCCTCACAGTCGAAATGAAAAATAGTATGTATAACTCGTGTGAAAGCACCCATTTCACTCTCGAATTATTAGCGCTCTCACTCCGTGCGAGCGCCAAGAACTTCTCGAGTGAAATGGGTGACTCTCTCCCCTTGTATAACAATCTACTATTTTCAAATCGGTCCAATAGTCTCTGAGATTAGTGCGTTCGAACAAAAACCTCTTCAGCTTTATAATATTTGTATAGATTGAAACGCACGCATGTTGGAAATATCAAGACAATCTTTTGATAAAAATAACAAAGGAGTTGATAACAGGCAGAAGACGACAGGAAATAAGAGATGCAAATACAATTCGCCGGCTATTGGTTATGCGTAGTATGTTTTAACATACTCTTCTTCCTTTCAAATCTTATTTTGAGAAATGGATTCTGTTCCTTTTAAATCCTCAAGTAGGCTTGCATGACGCAAATGGTATTGTATACATTGTAATAAATGTATAAGATTTAAATAACAAGAAGTAAAAAATAAGTAGTGCGCATATATTTTCATTTCGACCTATAAACAACATAGTTTTTGATCACAATATTAAGCAATGACGTCTTATTTATCCTCTTTAATAATATAAAACCATTAAAGGTACACAAATGTAAGACTTTTTGATAATAAGTATTTAGATTGGTATAAACTGGATAAACAATAATAATTATGTCGGTAATAATAATTAGGCGGAGGAAACGACCCAATTATTTACAATTACTATCAACGTAACCCAAATTTTATTTACGCCAAGCGTTCCATTTCTGAATTCATAGATTAATGGTCGTTTGTGTTACTTTTTAAACGCCTGTATATTATACCTTTTTGTTTCGAAGTTCACAGTATGATCTTCAAATTATCGTCCGAGCTCTAGTAGTGAGGCCGTTGCTCCTCTGCGTTTACAATATCACGCCCACCTATTTTCGGCCCCGCTATATTTAATTTAATGCGTATTTCTCGATATTGCGTCAAGTAGAACGATCCATCGTACCAGGGCACTGCACGGAATCGAAAACAAGACACGCTATCACAAAACATATAAATTAGTCGGCCAAAATTACAGCGAATGTGACATTGGAAAAGAATTCAAAACAATCAATAATATTCTAAAGGGCAAACGTAGTCCATAAAAGAAGACAATTGATGATGTATAGTTTTAATGTAAAATAAGTATCTTATACCAAAATATTATGCTACCTGTGCGATTGTGAGCAGAATTGTGGTTTCGGTATGCAGCGAGACGAGATACAGTTAGGTATGAAAATGGTGGTATCATAAATAGACGTCAGTATTACGAGTTGTTTCAAAGCCTGAGAAGAGGTAAGAAGAACCTACCAACAAGATACAAGCCACAAGGAAGGAAGCAAATGTGATTGCGTACGATTTTCATCGAAGTTACCTCGATACGATTTAAATCGAACTTTCTGCGACAGGCTGTTAGATGCGGTTTTATGGCACACAGCAATACATTATGTAATTTACCAGGCTGGTGTAATACACAGTCACACCAGTGATTCACGTTTGAAGCGACAAACAAAACCACCTTACCTAAACATTAAAAAATCATTTTTTGTCTGTTATTCTCTAATATTTTCATAACCACAAATGTACAATTACCTACCAGACATGCAATAATCACAAACTCGGTTTCTCCGCGTTTCACCGTTGTGTCGATGATTTTATCACATGTGATACAATGCGAGTGCACAATACATAGCCATTTTTATATTTCACTTCTTAACCTATTGACACAGTTTCTTACGTTTCGTACGAGGGTCAAACTGAAAGTTCTTAGAAAATCAAAAACTGATTACATTAGCCAGTTATTAGTTTTATTATATCTTTTCAAAATATTGTCCATTGACGTCAATACACCGCTGCATGCGATGGAACCACTGGGAAAAGCACTTTGCCCACTCGTCCTTAGGGGTCTCTTCAATGGCATCGCGATACGCAGCCACCGCTTCTTCAGCATTCATAAACCTTTTTGGAAATAAATAAAAATCACAAGGCGCGAGGTCGGGGCTATACGGCGGGTGACCCAGTAATTCAACGTTTGATGTCGCCAAATAGTCGATCGTTCGCTTGGCGGTGTGCGACGAGGCGTTGTCGTGGTGAAGGAGGATCCTACTGCGAGGTCGTTTCTCTCGAACTTTTTCCAAGACAAGTGTCAAACAATTGGTAGTGTACCATTCTGCAGAAACTGTTTTTTGATCCTCTAACACAATTGTTGCGAAATGACCTATCCATCCAAAGAACGAGGCCACCATTTTTTTTCCCGCACTTCGATCTCTCTTCACTTTAGTTGGCAACTCCAAAAACGAAAGGAAACACCCACTGAGCAGATTGTCTTTTGGTTTCAGGATCATAACAGTAAATCCAGCTTTCGTCACCTGTTAGTATGTCGAACACAGCATTTGAGTCACCTCCGTTAAATCTTTCAATCATTTTACGGCACCAATCCACACGATGGAGTTTTTGAGCCTTAGTCAAATTATGAGGTATCCACCGGGCGCAAAGCTTCCTGACCGCTAAATGTTCGTGGAGGATTTTGTGCACTTGACTCATACCGATGCCTAAGCTTGTCCGAATCTGCTGATAGGTCACTCTTTTGTCAGTCTCTATCATACGCCGCACAACACAGATGTTATTTTCAGTCGTCGCCGTAGAAGGCCGTCCCTCACGTACATCATCAGTGAGATTAGTGCGACCACGTTTAAACTCATTAAACCAGTTGTAAACAGTCGCACGAGATGGGGCTTCATCGTGAAAGGCCAATCGTAGTCTATCATAACTTTCTTGTTGACTTAAATGACATCGAAAGTCATAAAAAATCATTGCACGAAAATTTTCTCGTGTTAAATTCATGTTGACGTGACACAGACAATTTTCAATTTGCCGCCAAATCGTAAAACAAATGACAAATGAATGAAATATATACTCAGTAATATTGGCAAAGAGTTCTATTTTCAAATTTTAGAATATTTTTTTTATTATATTGTTTATAAGTGGCCAGTTCTAAGAACTTTCAGTTTGACCCTCGTATCATAGTTAACCTGATATACTTTACTTTGTAGTAGGTAAATTGCGGGCGTAATTATACACCGTGATATGACAGATGTAGCTTCGACGATCATTAAATGGATTGGTAAGTAGATACTTACGCAACGCAGAGACAATCGCGCACGACAAAGACAAAACATAGAAACGTGTTATACTTGAGGAAACTAAAACAAAACGAAATTGAAGTAAGAAAAACGCAAGTCGTAAAAATAAGTACGAAATCAGGCATTGTTCTACAAATAAAAACGGCTAAGTGCGAGTCGGACTCGCCCACTAAGGGTTCCGTGCGAACTTTTTACTGAATAAGGGATCCACTTAGCCAAAATACCACAATATTTTGTTGCCAGCAAACATAAATTTGTTTTTCATAGTGTTTGTATGAAGAACAAAGTTATGATGGTGGTTATTGAAAATGTGCTATATCTTAAAAACTACTTATTCGATCCCGTCCAAACCAAATTTCGTTGAAAGTATTTGTAAAGATCTACATTACATATATTCAAAATTTAAACTCGCTTGGTTTAGAAGTTGGAGGGGGACGTCCATTTTACCACTTTTGAAGCGTTTATCTATCAATCGTTAGAATAAAAGAAAATGATTTAAGGAACCTCTGTGTCATTTAAGAAGATCTATCCATAGACCCAAAACGCATAGGTTAGACAATATTTTTTTCGGTTTTAGTGTCATGTATGAGAGCGCCCCCTTAAATATCATTATTTTTTATTTTTCGTATGAGAATCGTAAAGAGGTATCGGTAGCTCAATTGGTAAGAGCGTTTGGCCCGGTCTGCCAAAAGGTTGCTGGTTCAAGTCCCGCCCGTGCGCAAATTTTTGGTTTCTTATTTCATCTTTATGAATCGTAAAGCGGTTAACAGGATACATCTTTCTACCAAATTTCAACAGTGTGACGCTTTAAGTTACAGAATAAAGTGGCTGTATGCATACGGACAGACAGACAGACAGACTTGACGAAAATATAAGGGTTCCGTTTTTTGCCATTCGGATACGGAACTTTAAAAAGAAAAGATTATTTGATAATACTGCTAAACAATCAATAGACAAACAAAGGATATTTCTTGTGATTGCAAAGTTTTGTTAAATCAAATTGATATCATTTAAAATAAGCCACGAATGACGTCAGACGGCTGCAGCTTCACAGGCAGATGAATCAATATTATGCTCTGCAAAGCTGCTATTTTGGTCCGATCTGTTATTCGAGGTAGCGAATATTCCGTAGAGATTGATGGAATTCAGATACTGCGTGGGCAGAAGCCTACACGTACGCGTTAAATCCATAATGTAATTCTACGATCCTTCATTGTACCTACCTACAAATAATACTAATCCAACATTAATATTTGCTTACACTTCACACAAAATTGCGAATGATATTAAGAAATACTCCATAAACTAGATGTTAAGTTTATATATGACCTTTATCTAGTAGCTAAGTACACGATAAAATGAAATTCATACACTTTAGTGCTCGTTAGGCAACTGTTCAACGCAAGAAGTACGCCAACTTAACGGCGCATTACTAAACTCGAGACTGATAAAATCAGCTATTCTAATGATAACTCCATCAACAAGGGATTTCTTGTTAAATATGTCCTGTTAGATACGTGATGTTTGCTTACCTTATCGAAGGTAATCACGGGTGCAGCGGAGCCGATGGTTCCGTCTTTTTTCTTCTCTATCTTGTAGACTACGATGCGGTTCTCCCGCACCGTGTGCACGATGAACGCCTTGGAGTCAGGGCTCCAGGCCACGAACGAGGCGTGGTCAAACTCGATGTTCACGCGCAGCGTCTTGTGCTCCTTCTGACTCAGGTCCCGAATGTCCCATAGGATCACTGAACCATCTGGATACAAGTTACCTCCCATTAGTCATAAATTTACATAAACCAATACTTTCTCGTGAACCTATGTTTATACTCGACTCGACACCGCTGCCAACTTTCACCTTCAAAAAGGCCATGCAAGGATTTCAAAACACAACCTTAGTTTCTAAAACGTTTACATCTACTCGGCTATTGTGATTTGAAACAATGCAAAAATATTACTTTTCGAAATCTTAACTGACGCGTTTTTAACGTAGCAACGGCCCGAAGTGAATAACTTTTAATAAGGGCTTATCAACCTTTAACATAACTTGAAATTACCTGCAGATAATCTTTGCAAATTACAGCATTATTGTTGCCAGACGCCATACCCGAAAGCTGACTTGAGTACAATATAACAATTTGTCCATTGTCTGTGAATGGTTGGAAGGTCCTATATTTAAAAAGGAATTATGATTTTATGAGTTACTCTGCCGCGAGTAAGTCTTGTGTATTTTAGTGGCGGTATGTTTTCTCATTGCCAGATTGTGTTTTTGTTTTCATTGTAAATATAAGCTGAAACCGATCAATATTTTCATAATAATTGGTTTCAAAGCAAACTTCAGGCTACGTAACAGACCTTGCCAAGCCATAGCTCTTTCGCTGAACACGTTGTTGAAAACTATTTATAGCTGTTGTTTCATTGAAGTGGCTTTATTTTGAAAAGCTATTTCAGAATCTAGAACTTGTCCACGTGCAGGTTTCATAAATTACCTCACTTAAAATGATGAAGGTAGTAATCAATCAACGGATATACAAGGGTTATTTATAATTACGGTCGAATTAAGATTTTGAATTTTGTTGTACCTACGATCATCTCTTTAAGAACATCTTTAGTAATATTATACTTTAGCTATATTGAGGATTCTAGGCTACATAATCTTAGATACAAATGGTGTTAATTTGATAGTTTAAAAATATTTGAAATGCTGTAAGAAATAGTCTAGCCTAGCCTTGATTCTGGTGACTTACAAAAAGTTTTGAAAGAGGTAATAAATGGTTAACAATGATGCACCCAGACTTGAGCATTGTGTACAACTGTGCAGTGAGAACTGCTATCGCTATATCCGAGGTCAGATAACCAACCAGGCAGTTACCAACGGTTGATGATTTAATAAGTTATATTTTTGTATAACTAAGTGTATGTGGGCAAGGTTTATAGCGACAAGAATTGATGGCCTCTGGGACAGAAAAGTTCTAGATAAGAGAGCCTTCGACCAAAGCCGCAGCGTAGGACGTCCACCGACAAGATGGATGACGACCTTGTAAAGATCGCAGGATTACACTGCATGCAGATCGTTTGTGGTCGGTCGCTGGACGTCCTTTGGCTGTGATGATAATGAAACTATTTACATAGTTATTAACTGTGGTAAAAGTAAATAATGTGATAAAGAATTGAGCCAGGCATAGCCAGGCAAAAGTTTTAAATGAATAGAGCGAAAAAGTCTTGATCATAGAATTGATGACTAATACCTATCTGACGCATTCATTTACCCTGACCTGACACATTAGTATGACTCCTCATTAATAATTCTCACCTTTTCATAAATTCCTTCATGAAAAGAGTATCTTGGTAAACATTGAAGTTAAACGATAAAGATAAGGGTAACTTGAATATGTTTTGAATTCGTTTTTACTGTGACTCATTGGCAAGCATAGGCTTATCTGGTACAAACTACTTGGTTCCATTATAAGCAAACGTAGTAAATAACAATGCGCTTACCAGTAAAAGGTCAACGGACCAGTCCGTATCGAAACTGAGTCACTGTATCAAGGCCTCAAATTTCAGGCAGTTACGAACTCCTGCGCCGATTTTAGCGGTAACCGTCCGATTTCACGGCTCCGTGTTTTTGAAACGTTTTGTGATTTATTGCATAACTGCTGATATTAAAGCTTCATCATACATTATTAGTCGCTGAGTAGTTACTCAATATGTTACAAGTACAACTAAAATTTACAGATTGAGAGTTAAATTGTTTTAATGTACAAAATTTATCTTTAATAATTCTGCTATTTACCAATTACCACTTTTTTTTTAAATAAACACAGAACATACAAAAGCCTCATTATCTATACCGTAGAAAAAAATCGTAAGCTTTTTTCGATAATGTGACAACGTTATAATGCATTAAACTACTATAGGTATATGTATTTTTATAAGCATTGCCATTGTTAATAGGTACGCAAGCGTCAATAACAAATTGAATGTTAGTTTTCAGTTATCCAAGGTTGTATAGCATTGACTTAACAGAGTTCACTGCAAAAATTTTCAAGGGAAAGGTGTGTACTTGAATTAGGAAAAAGAAAGAATGGCAGACCCTGAACTGTAAAGGAAACTGGCATTCATTTTGCTAAATTCGAATGTCCACTAAATTACGTCCAAATTGTAATATTTACTGATGGTGAAATTTATACTATTTACGACTCATTTTTCTCTCGTGCTTTTTTTTCCAAGTCTATTGGGGTTAATTATATCATCTTTGTGTTAACAATCGGTAAATAAAAAAAAACTTGTTCACTTTCGATACGATTGCACACAATCCCCTCGTCAAAAAACTGGAATGTCGTTCAACTTGCCCTGCACGACCCAAGCCCAACGCGAGAGAATTCTAAAATATTAGTAATGCACTTATTCATAAAGGGACTTGACTTTTGGGTCTACGTAAAATTGCTTAGGAATACAGTTTATATTTTTTTCTTCAGTTTAAAGCTCTCTATATCCAAACATCACATGGTTAATTTCCAGCCGGAAAACTGATTTCACACGACATTGTTTTTGCTTCGGCTACATTATGCTTCCCTTAGGTACGTTCGAAAGCTATTAATACGTCAATTACAAATTGAGTCCAATTGAGCGTCATTCTACAAGCAAGTCAAAAAGGTTCTACAAAAAGCAAGTAAAAGGAGCTTTAATCTTTGCTAATTGTTTTAAAATCCTACCAGGACTTTAAAATCGGAGCTATTATAAATACGGATCCAAAGTTTGTCGATGTGTGAGCGGGATGGACGATCTTCGTGGAACAGACCTTGCGTACCCCATGATTATTACCTGCACAAGAAGTGAATCTTTTTGCCCCCAGATACACCCACACACCGATCTGTGTGATACACACTAAGTTTCAAGTAGGTATTGCGCTTAAGAGTTTATTTTAAGCATAATATTCCCTCAAGCGTATGTGAACGAGACACAATGCAAATTCTATTGTTATGCGGTTGCCTGCAACCGCTCGGGTGTTGAAGCAATATTATGTTAAACACAACATACATACTGTTAACTAACTGTTCGGTTAATTTATGTTGAAATAAGTAAAATAGTAGCAGTAGAAGCAGCCTAACTTTAAATATATGTTATCAATGAATCGGACCCTAAGTATTTTCATTTAAAGAAATAACTTGACGATAAATGTACATATTGTTATCATCAAAAAATATTGCTAAGAACTTAGACAAGAAACTATATAATTGAAACGTGTATTTCCCCACAATTATGTAATACTGTGAGCGCCAACTGCATAATATAAACAAAACGTTATTAGTTACTTATATTAATTTATCACATTATTAATATTTTGTCATTTAGTGACAACATTTTTAATACAGATAGGATAATATTATCTAACTAAATAGTCAGTTGCTCTTCGGTTCGCAGCCTAATTGATTACATTAATTATCACAGAAACTTAGGGTTACCTAACTTTCCTGATTAGTTAACCAAGGTTTTTTTTAAACTGTTTTAAATACAATTTGTGTTTTATATTTTTAAAGAACTTCTTTAACCATACCTTATGAGAACAATAACTCGAAACAAGCGGGCGCGCGTTCAAGTCTTTCGTTCAACGGCCTCCTCAAGGGAACTAGGAAGTGGTGCGGCTCACAAAAACACGAACTCACAATATCCATCGCCAATCTTCGCCTTACCAACACGATTTATATTTATTTATATCATCACGTTTGTCGATTCATACATACTTAATGAGAGGCGATTCTTATCCGACCCGTATTAAGGCAAAAACTCGTCTCTGTTGGTGATACTTGTAACCAAATTCAAGGTCCTATAGCACTGTCGATTAAATTGAGGCCTTCGTCGCTGAGTTAATCTCCCTGTCTGTAGGCAGTTTGTAGGTGTTATGTTCTGTAGTACATAATTTCCAACTGGTATCAACCGACTGATAATATGACACGGTGATGTATTGTTTACTATTCCGCCGTCTGTTCTATTAACTGAATCTTTTGTATGAGTCACTGGAAGCGAGTTCGTTGACACTGAGTTACATTGCAAATCAAATGGCTGGAATCTTGACAATATGCGTTCGCCTGCATGTAGAATATTAACTTAGAATTTACTGAAACAAATCCAGTCTACATATTTTCAGCAGAATCTTAAGCAACCAGTCAGTATGTGTTATTTTTTTGTGACTTGTATTTGACTAGAATATATTAGCGACATACATAAACAAATAACGTGATACGGTGTGGTCTCTGAAGTGGGGGTCTTTAGGCGTGTCGGATTTATGGTTGTCACTTTTGATACGGCTCGTCACATCGATTTTAACATACAGCAAAAAAATAAAAATATTGTTAAATAAATTTAATGTGAAACCTTTGGAGTCCTTAAAAATACCCCTATCAAAACAATACGTTACTAGCAGGAAAAATATTCTGGTACAATAGCTTGCGCTATTTTTGACCCAACCTCATTATAACTTTTCTTATAAATAGTATTAGAATGTGTAGTCTCTTTATTTTTACTAATATACCTCCAGTTAATAGCTATGTGACATTGTGTCAACCCTAATTGTAAGTGAGCACCATGACGAAACACTACCACACTTTGTGCAAGTAGTATTGTGAAAGAGGTATCGACGTGGAGGCGAAACTGGCCGGAGCATGGAGGCCAAGATGATTTCAAATAGTCGTGCGTAAGATGTTCAATATTTCGAAGGGTCCGACTCGTCAAATTAAATAATATTTGTAAGCAGCGAGTGACCTTACCTACTTACTCGTACCAGTTTTGTTTTACCTGTGTTGTTTTACACGAAAACAATCGTAGGTACACCCATGCGACTAATCAGAACGTAGAATCTTTGAAGCGTATATTGGATAAGAAGAATGTCAATGACCGAGGATTCGCCTATGGCGAAGACAAATTATAAACAGAAAATACTAATATAGCAATGTTTCAGTGGCCTAAGTGAAAAAATTTTCCGGTGATAAGCATTTTGGCGCGATTTCAAGAGGAAGTGCTTGTCAGAAACAAATTCATGACTAAATAGTATAAACTTACAGTCTGTGAGCCATGATTAAAAATTTCCTCATCCTTTATTTTTGCAACCGAATGACAACATTAATTTATCAAAAGTTACACACCCATATTTCTCGTCAACTATAAACACGCGATAAAGTTCTTTGGCGTGACGTCACGAATGGCACGTTGTTATCATCATCTGATTCTTCAGATATCTGTATTTATCAGCAGTTTCATGAAATCATACTTACGCCCCGGCCCCGGCTGTCGTGATTGCTGACTTTACGAATGATAAATTATTTCGTCATCTTTTTTATCACTTTGTTGATGCGGAAAACAATACAAATATCATGCGAAGAATACAATGATATTTCGGATACAAAACACTTAGAGCATTTTTGAAATAATTTGGAGACAAGTACAGATGGGATGACGGTAATATTTTCTAACAGAGATAGCACGCCCTGTTCAGATTTACTTTTACCTCAATGTGATAGTGGCTGACTCCTATCTTAGATTAGTGTTTTTGTATGTACACAAAATATTTTGAAGAAAACGTAAACACCGCGTGTTATGACCGGGCACGAGGGCAATACTCCTGCGATACGTCTGTGTTTTTTGCTATTTTATACCGGTATGTTGACTTAATTAATTATTGGGCCAACGCATTCTTATTTTAACAACGCATATTAGTGCTTGTATATATACGATATTATTGATATGAATTCGCAGCATTCTAGGAAAATACCCTTCGAAAAAGAAATCTAGGATACATTTAGCAATAAATTCGTCATTAATGCGGTTGCTTTGAAATATTTACGTCAATATATTTTACAAACGACGCTATTAGGTGATTTCTCATAGAGTCAACCAAAGTGGAAGTCATTAAGTTTGCTCATCCACCAGGCGTTTCGTCATAGGTTTATGTAATGAGATTATGTAAACTCAGTAGGAGTGCACGGTCGTATGATAACTATCACATAATTGAACGAGAGCAGCCTACAAACAATGCAATATATTTATTCGTGCTAGTTTTAATGAGAGGAAATTTAATACAAAATTACGTCATTAAGAGGACGAGTTACGTGTATGTGCATCATGTGCTCTACCAAGAAAACCAGAAGTATTTCGGCTGAGTCAGTCGTGAGAAAAAAACGAATGATCGTCCGTCGGCATGTGCTTAGTCATCTACAGCAACTACTAATCAAAACAATATAAAGGTTTAAAAAGATATGTGGTGCGATTATTAGTTGTTATTGTTGCTTGCAATTTGATTTACATTTTATATAGGTGAAACTTTGTTATTAATCTTATCATGTCAGCCTGCATTAATAAATCCTAGGTATGTATTCAAGTGTTACTTTGTCCAATTCTGTTAATGATTGTATTGACTCTGTGTACTATAATTTAACTTTCCAAGTCTATGTCTGTGTACCTTATTGCAATGTTGCATTGTGGTTTTCCAATGTCTAACTGTTTCGACATATACATTGAATTCAGATTATAATAAAAATACTACGTGACATTACTAGTAATTGTAGCTACGAAAAAGAGAAATGTAATGAAAGTGGTTTCCACAAAGACACAACAGTTTTAAATTAAAGACAAAAGTAAAGCAAAATATGTCACCATTTAATTCAATGTCATTCAATATGAATTCATGTTTTATGGCAGCAATCATAGAATTCAATGTAAAATTCAGACAATTAAACAATCTCACAATTACTCATCTAACTAACAATAATTTCAGCTTACGACTCAAATTTTTACTTACAACTAAACACGGTGGGTAAAGGATAAAATAAGTTGACAAGATTGTTTAAAAAAATATCACGTTTATTGCCATGTCGCAATTCAGAGGCACATACTGTTTGTACGCGCACTCCGTCAACGTAATGATATTATGTCATTTAAGGATAGTCCGTTCACACATTTTTAACAATCAACATTATGTATGTAGTCATAGTTCATGTCCATTGAACAGTCGTCATTAATTATTTTTCATTCGTTTGTTAGGCGGCACTGACTAACGGATCATAAGGCTGCAGCACGGGCAGCGTATGGTGCGTGATACGTGAGCGAGTAGCGCGCTCCTCTTGCACTTTTAGGAGAACTAGATCTAATGCTGCGCGAGCGTCTTCCAGGGGCGAGTGTCCGCTGCTGCCGCGCTGCACCGACCGACCGAGCAGCTCTTCCGTCAGCGTACGCAGAGATCTACGCAACGGAAAGCCCCTCGCGTGAGGATACAACGCACAGGTGTCCACGACTGCGCCATGAAGTAACTTCAATGCTCGCAAGTCGTTGTCCAGCGCGTGCCCGATGAGAATGGTGTCAGTGCCGACGAATCCCAATATGTCATTTTGCACATCTCGTAGCGTCTTAGTCGCGCGCGCCAAGTCGCGCGGCCTGATGCCCGAGAAACGAGTGTTGAGATCCACAACGGGCGAACTCGGTTTCACTAGTGATCTATATACAAGTCGGCCATCGGCTGCTATGACCGCGATACTAGCCAACTCCAGCCCCGCAGTGGTGTAGCACATCTCGGCGTCGATCGCGTATACTCCGCCGCGCGGCGAGCGCGCACGCACATATCCTTCGAGTGGTCCGTTCATGCCTGGCCGAGTGCCGTTCCATACGTGATAGCGCCCGGCGACGCAACCCGAGGAGCCGTACGGAGAATTGCAACAGGTATATCGGCTTTCACTCACGCGACCCCAATGATATACGCAGGGATCTTCCATCACATATTCACCGTCGGAATTTATTTTAAACATTTTATCACAGCGCACGCATAAATGTTCTACACACGCTACATGATCCACTTCTTCGTCACTGTCCGAACGCGGGGTCGAACCCCACGAACCACGTCCACTGTCACTTTGCGATCCACCGGGCACAAATTCTGGAGCGTTCACATCCCATGATGTGAACTGAGGTCTAGGTCGAGGCGGCGGATTGATGTACACAACGGCTTTGGTCGAGTTCGGCTCGAGCTCGAGCGGATACCCGAGGGCCCACATTCGCTTCGGAGAAAGCAGATGAGGGCGGAGCGCTTCTGCTAGTTCTTCAGGAGAGATCCTCTGCGGCGTCGACGGCGTCGGCGACGCGGCCGAGGGGCGTCGTCGATCGCGCGGCTTGCGCCGGCGTGCTGCAGAGCTGGCAGGGTCCACCGTCGTGACCGTATCTTGGTAAAACCAATCGTGCATTTGAATACAGAAATGCATTGTATTTGTTCGGCTTGTATACACATAGAGTCGAGAGAGCGAGCGCGGAGCTGGAGTCAGCGGATACGTGTAATCGCGCGCGCGGGCGCTGTACTAATGGCGCGCTGGTGGGGCAGCCCACGCTTTATACGTCACGTAGGTAGCGCGCGTTCGTTAACGGGACATGCCGATCGACCGGCCTATTCTCATTTTTCTAAACAATAATAAACCGTCTTTGTTTACTAAAATAAAGAGGTCGGGCCCAGTTTTTATCATAGGTCCCCGAAAATAAGTTTAAGACTTAAGCAATTGAAGGATTAGTCGCTGTAACCCAAGTGGTAACAACGAATAACGTTTTGTTTACACGAATCAGCTGATATGTAGGGAGTACATTCAATACGCTACTATAAATAAACAGGACTCCGCACTGGTTTTAAAGCGCTTCTAATGAGGGTTTTTGACTTATCTACTATTTACCATCGCCTATTCATTAGTTTATTACATTGGTGATTAGTGCCGAAATATTCATTATTTTTGCTGTTTCTGACGAATTTTGGTAATAATTAACTAAAGGTCAAATGATTAGTTAATCGCCGATTTAGTGAACAATGGTTTTGCAATAGTAATTTGTAATTTTAAAAAGGATCATACCACAGGGCATTAATGGTGTGGTATTAAATTAAAGGCTCTGCAAGATGAATGAAACAGGTTCGTGACGTAGGTTATTTATATTCGTAGACAGAAAGAGGCGCGGGGTGGCGGTCGGGCCCGGGGCAAGAGGCGGAAGGACGGCCGTTGCCCTGACGCTCGCTCCGACTGCCAAAATTGTCTGACATTCAAGAATTCTCCACCCATTTGGGCGAGTTCTTAGAATTTAATCTCTGATATTGAACTTCAGAGGATAGCTAATTGACTGATTTTGAAAGGGCAACGAAAGCTTTTATTACAAAGATTTCAAATATGCACAAAAAGGTTAGTCTTGTACATATTTTAACTTGAGTCGAGGTTTAAATGTTCAGCAAAGTTTCATTCGATTTATGAAAACAAAATGCATTTTTTCGACTTTTTTGTGAAACCTGTCAAAGAGTTCTGCGATAGCTGACTAAAAACGAAAATACTTTTGTCGATGGAAAAGGAATTGACACGTTTTGGTATACGTGAAACGCCACGTCATATGCCGGCTGCGTTTGACGTGACCTACAATAGCCTACCTACGTGCTACAAAGCTTTAATAAACCATCCACTGAATGCCTTCTCAGGTAACTCACTACATGTATTTAGCTTGTTTGTGAAATTACACAGCCACAGTAGAACAGTATTTGCCGTCATAAAAACTGTACTGTTTCAAATTGCTATTCTGCTCCAATAGCAACACGAGAGATAGCGTTGCCTATTTTAAGTACGATTGTAATGGATTCTGTTGATAACCTAATCAGGCAGATTGCACTGTTATCTGCCCTTTGTGCTAAATGCTATTTGTGCAATGAACATGTAGAGCGAATGCACCTTAGCGTGCAATCATATTCCCGACCAATTTAATATTTTGAAATCAAGCTAGATAACGTATCTAACTCTACAATCTACGAGTCTATGACTGAGGCGGTTAAAATGGCTTCTCGCGTAATAAAAACAACGTTGTTCCTCACTGGATGAGCATACTATACTAGGTCAATGGCCGAAACTCCCATAAGTATGTAAACAAAACTATCTACGCTCCACGCGGAACATGAATGGGCTTACGTGCTAAACATAGGAACCTATTTACTATCTGGATCAGAAAAGGTAATCAAAATTTTAAGAAAAGGCTTTCGATGTTGTATAACAATTTTAGGGCAAAGCAGATAACTATTAACATTTTATCAAAAGTGTTTATTTAAGACGTTATCAGTATTTATAAAATCACACACAAATATTTTCAGTCGGATCGATAATCTGCAATAAAATTCACTATCGAGCTCATGTACGGATGAAGGAGACGTCGTGCGATCATTACATGGCTCTTCGCGTCTCTGCATCTGCACGCGAGGTCTCTACATCTGTTTTGTTTTGTGGTTCTTATATCTTTGAGCATAGGTGTGAGTTTTGTTGGTAGGTTTAGTGTACGAGAATCGGTCCATGCGTGAAACGTATCGTGGCAGCGTCGCGCATGTGTTTGTATACAGAGGCGCGTGTGGGCGCGCCCGGCTTGCTGGTCGCTGACACCGGCGCCGATAACCTTCGAATCGATGTCAAATGCGCATCGCCTCGTAAAACTTAGTACCAAGAGCTTAAACTAACATTGACATAAAAAAAACTAAAGTCTACAAATACAGATATCAGAAAGTATTCTGTAAGCCCCATTTAAAATGCCACGTGCAAGAAACTAGCAAGGACTATTTCAATGTAAAAAACCCACACAATTTAAAACAATACCAGGTTAATATTGGAAAAAAAGCTATGAAGACAACACTACAAATGAAAAAAAAATGATTATGCGACTTGTGTCTAAATAACAAGAATATATTATAGACCCAGGTAAAACTAAAAATATTAAATGTTACTCCAAAGTTATACAGACAAATAGTACATATAACTACGGTCCATTTTTTTAAAAACACTCGTAGTTCCCAAATCTAGATCGTAGATCACAAATGATGTTGAATAAACTCATATAAAAGTTGAATATTGATTGCGGAATTTTATCGTAGCACTTAAGGCATTTTGGTTTTTGATACTCGTGTGGACATATCAATTTCTGACTGCAATTATTGTATCAACTAGACGAATTTAACGTTGGCGTTTCGTAGAGGTAAGAAGTTGCAACAATCACGCATATCACTGCGTAATGTGCATCTAAATTACTAGGTACACGACACTGTTTAAATAAAGTTTTTAAGATTTTTTTTTTAAATCCTCTTAAAAACGAGTCTCGGTTAGTTTTTTGATATTGCCCTAACACGACCAAACACAAATGTAGCGCGCATAAAATCAGAAGAGAGAAAGTGTCTTGACAAAATATAGTCAGATATCATCAGAATCTATAATAATCATAGTTACTGTTATTTATTGCGACTTCCAAACTAATAAAAAGTCCATTAGGGTGAATCCATCCGAATGAGTGTTCAATATTATTTGCTTCGATAAATTCACCTACGACTGCGGATTTATCGCGAATATTCATTTTTCATGTTCAGTCTGAAGGTTAAGGTGAAGACCTTGCCATACTACGCTGTTCACGTTAAAGGATTTCAAGGAATGACTCGTTTGAAACGATGTATGTATACGATTTTGCTAAATTAATGTTGTATTATTCTTCAATAAACATAAATTGATGATGCGTTTTGTTGGTTATCTGTTTCCGTAGTTTCATTTGAAGATATTGTTGATATGTCATGTTTATTTGCATGAGAGCGATGCTAATGTTCTTTGTTTCGTCACCTCGGAAGGTGCTCGGTATAATAATTGCGTGCAAGACCTGTTTTGCCTATAAAAGTAAACGCCCACTTGGGATGTACCCGTTAACAATCGCGGTCAGTGGGCCAGGGCAGTGAGGAGTACTGCCGGAACTTAAATTCATTTTCAGTTACCTAATTGGAACCGGTATACGGAGACCTTGACAGAGAACAACGATTGTGACCACTTGATGATCAATATCGATTGTATTGATTGATTACGTCTCCGGTGCATTAACATATGATGACAAGTAGATATTAGATGGACATCGAATTAGTGCAGTTGTTTTCGAATTATATCCTACAATATTCATAGACTGTAGAGCTGATTCATTGATCGGGTAATCATAAAAAGGCAATCCATCAAATTAAAAGGTTCGCTGTTTTTGGGAGATTTTGCTGACCGTGGCTGATATGCGTAACGAAGTACGTGGGAGAGAAAATACTGCGACCGTGAACTAAACCACCAGTAATTAAAGTATCAGATCAATGAAAAAGCTTTAAATCTTCTTTTAATACATTGTGTTGGACAACTTTTTAGGAGCTAGTAAAATAATATAAATCTTAGTTGGGTACTTGATAATTTACATCCGATAATTCGCAACACCACAATTAGTTAGATACAAACTAATACAAAGTTAATGTTTTAATTGAAATCAATTTGCAGTCGTTTATGGACCTGTAATCGATATTAATAAGTTCATATGGATAACAACGAGACATGTCGTGACGATAATCGTTGTTTATTCTACTAGTACTGATTAAGGACGCATTATTTCATGTAGTATGGTCAAAGTCATGTCAATAGGTATGTTGGAATCGGATGTTGGAATGTTTGTCCGTTCAAGTTCATTTATGTTTGTTATTTAAGCGTCTAGTTTCGAAATTCGACTGGTGTATATTGTGTATAGAGAACTATGGTCAAAAGTTCAAAACATCGTATGCCGAGGTTTCGGTGAAAGTTGATCATCGCCGCAGTGACCACTGTCACGAAGCGCTGTCTCAAGTGGGTCAAGGAGCTCGCGTTGTCAATGTGACTAAGCCTTCTCCATGAATGGTTCATATTGTTGTCAAATAAACAAGAATGCATTATGATTTCATAATATTCAGTTGAATTTAAGATATTTGCGTGTTATTTATTAGAATAAACTACGCATTTGTTGATGATTATTCGGTGGACTGATCACGGACGCATCTTAACGAGATGATGATGTGTGTCACCTTACCTTTTTTTTTAGAACAAATTTATCTGTTCTTTACTTACTTTTGTGCTATTAAAATTAAATATTATTTTAAGATAACGTCAATTTCTTTTGGTCATTGAATACAGCAATTACAAAATCAGCTGATTAAACCCAATAAGGATGGAACTATTTAACAAATGTACATTGATAATGTTAAACAATTACTAAGTATCGAAAGCTAATCCTATTAAGTGTAAGTTATAATTTGTTTATTACCTAATAGTGCTAGTTTACGCACTTTACGCTACTATTAGAAAATGTCGGTAAGGAATAAAAACTCGTTAAAAAACAAATCAATCTTGTCTTGTCGCATATTTTTTTTGTATCCTATTTTATTTAAATAGCTTACGCAAAAACAAATAACCAATGTTGCAAATTTTCTTAATAAAGTCTGTGAAAACCTGTCATGTCACAAGCTGAGCTAAATTCTTTTGAGTTTAATTAATCAACTAATGGCTACGTTGAGATCTTTGAGAGCCGGTATTGACAAAATGTTGCTAATAGGCAGGTAAACCGCGATAACGGTGTTACGACGAGACAAAACTAGTCTAACAAACCGGAAAAATAACGTTTTCGGGGCACGTCCACGCATGTCGTGTGGTATACACACGAATACTACCTGCTACGCGACTGGAATACGATTATTGTTATTATTGTTGTCTCAGCACTTCGATTCCTTTGTTACTTCTTTAAATAAAGACGTTTACATAGCTTTGTTACAAGCCATGTGTGAACTGCGCGGCTGCAGTGAAAGATGCGTCACAAAAGTCATACGATTTTAGATGCACGGATATGTTTATTAACCTTCCTTAGTTTTCGTAGCATATGCCAAGAGTACTAAGATATAACATTAAAAAAACATGCTAATATACGCAATTTTTACAATCTAGGACTAGACAGACACTTTTAGTATTAGCTTTTACAAACGTTGTCTAGCCATATAAAGATAACAATTAATCCTGTCTCTATGTGCTAAGTCAAAGTCTCACCTAATTATTTGTTGATAACTGAAAACAAATAAGGATAAACAAATGAGTAATAGAGTAATGTATCGTTATCAATCCTTCCCTAGTTTAGAATTATTATCATTTAGCTGATAATTATCGCAAAATGCTATTATACCTACCATTTACAAACTACCTACTTTCTATTTATTTAATAAAGATAAATCATCGACTATTTCATGATTGGCAAACAACTGGGACTGTAAATTATTATTTTTTGTATAAATTATAATTAAAATTAAAAATGATGAAATTTACAACATTTGGTAATCATGTAGGTCACAAAATGTAGCCTGTTTACAGACTGGATGTAAATAAGTACATAAAGAGATATGTATCACGTAACAAATGACCTAATTTCATCAGTAAAAACAAATTTCTGATAAGCCGTAAAATATTTTAAATATATTTGCAAAGTAAAACGCACTAAACTTACATTCGCAAATCCTAAAATGAGAATGTGATACCATATTTTTGAAAATTCTGAATTTTTAAAGAATTCCAACTCTTCCAACATTGAAACTGAAGTTCTAACCAATTTTTTTAGCAAAAATAACTTAAAGTGCCTCTAAATGTTCTGCATGTAATCGAAACAAAGTGTCAAACAACAGCAGACTTCGCATCCAGTTACAATTATTGTTTGTTTACATTAACCGTATCTTCGTTTCCTACATTGACCGCTTATCTGCCAGATACTACGCAGTTAACCAGTTTTACCCTGGATATTCCTTTATTGCATGAGTAATGTATTTAATTAATGTAACAATCACCTGCGTCTGCCCGATTATAACGTTTCATAGTAACATTGTTTTTATATACGAGTACATACAATTTTTTTTTTTTTTTTAAAGACTTTATTGCACAAATTTAGTGTACAAAGGTGGACTTAATGCTAAAAGCATTCTCTACCAGTCAAACCTTTAGGTCATGCAGAAAGGTGTCAACGGGTGCAGTGAAAAGCTTCTAAAGAAAAAAGGAACATAGTAACAATAATCATTTTATCCTATAATAATAAATATTCATATTATAATGTATTATATAAATAGATTGTCCTGCCTTCGACTCTGAGATTTAATTGACCATGTAGTATGCCCTGCTACGCGTCTATTAACTCGCACACAGGTTTAGCGCAAGAAAGAGAAGGTAAATGACCTCACTCCCTCCCACGCCTCACAGCACTGCCAGCCGCCTGTCGCTCATTCGTGTCCGTGCGCGCGCGCCGTTACAACGCACGCAGTAACCACAGTATATATCGTGAAGTTTTTATTTCGTGCTAAACGAAACTTACCTTATAGTGATACGTATGTATTCATAAAGTGAATGTGAAGTAAAACGCACTACCCAGCGTGGCTGCACCGTTACGCTTCGCGGCCGAGCTAGCACGCGATGCTAGCCAGTCCGCATTTTCCGCTCCGAATCAATACGCGATATTGATCTGTAGCAAATACCGGCCGAGCTGACACGCGATGTCAGCCAGTCCTAATTATCTAGATCATTTTTGATCTCAGCTGAGACTTTTGGTATGCGTTGCTTCCAATATCCTACCCTCATTTTCATTGCGAAAAAGAGGAACAAGTTGGGTGAATTTACAGCCAAAGGCATTCATACATAATTCCACATACTAAGCAGCGCTGACGATGCGCCATCATGGCCTCTAAGTATGAAGCAGCGGCCCTCGCCCGCACTCATCCGGCCCAACAGGCGCCTGCCTGGGTATGTTCTACCTGTGCGAACGCGACGGCCCATGATGCGCGGCGAATTACTTCGTAACGGTGATCTACCGTCACAACTGCAGCGTTTTTTCAACGTTTCGCACTTGGAATCAGAATCCGACCAAAAAAGGTATGTGTTTTTATGAAAGCTTTATTATATCACCTTAAAGCCGTACGTACATATGTACTTATTACGGGCTACCGTATTCCACTCGTGGCGAAACCACGACCGAACACTTGTCTCAGCCAATCTTTTGATAAATATTAAAATGGAGCATAATGTAAGCCATCACACTAACAAACAAAAATAGCAATAAAATAATACAAAGCACCTTTTCGTAAGTACCGAAAAATAGTGGCGGCAGATTTATTTCAAATCGAATAATTTTTTATTTATTTTGTACATTTTTGCTCGGAAAAGTAAAATTAAAAACACTTTTACTGCCTAGACCTTAATCATAAATACACGTATTCTGCAACCTGCAGTACACGCTCCAAATTTTTTCCCAAAGCTCTAAAAACGGTAGCATGGCATCCCTCCATAGCTCACGTAGTTATGGGTGGTTTTGGTCTTATATCCGCCATTGATTACAACTCTTTTGTACTTATTTCTTGCCAATGGCTATAAAATGGTCTAATTAGACAATGCTATGGTCAACGCAACACTGCTTAATAATACTACTTAAAATATCGAATTTAATAGATTGTGTAAAAAGATAACAATTTACTTTTTTTGAAAGCAAGTTTCTACATACATTTCTGCTTTCTATTTATACCTATAACTATTCAGCTTGTGGTTGGCTCTTTTATTATAAATAGCAAGCAAGCAAGCTGTAAGCTTGCCCAGTGCGTACCAAAATATGGTTGGGTCCATATTAAAACCGGTCCGTTTAAAAACCCCATTTTTTGCTTTCAATTTTAACAGCTATGATAAAAATGAGAATGAGCTTTGCTCAATACCTGGCATATGTATGATTCTGAATGGTAGAAAATTTGACGTATTTAGTTTTGAAATCCAACTAAGATTTAATCAATTTCTCAGGAAATATAACGGTAAAGCTTAGATTTTATTTACCGATGCAATAACAACTAGCTGGAAAGCGTGATTGTTTTGAAATGTATCTTATCAAATTCTCTAATCAATATAGTACTACCGACATATAAGATTTATTAAGGTGCTCGCGGTATTCCATTGTTTTAGAGTTGATTATATTTTTAGAAAAATATGCTGTGACAGTGATACGCTTTTTTATGAATGCATTCATATAACCGTTGCAAAGTTCGGTACTTAATCTCGAGTCGAGAAAACTGTGTCCTTTATCTTTGGAAAAGTCAGCCACCGACCAGTCAAGATTGTGACAACCTTTGGTCACCTTAAATTAATTTACTTTTGTTTCTATGAGCTTGTTTTTGATTTGTTTCTATGAACAAATGCTACCACGATCACCACCGAAGAATAATTCAAATAAAATGTCATATTGTATGAAGTATCCGCAGATAGCACTAACCAGAACTAATCAACACATTGTTAAATATACCGTAAGAATAGGTAGCTACAAAATTGAAACAAGTCCATTTTACGAAAATAATGCCTTTTTGTTTTTTATGGATATGCAATAACAAAGCATATGAATTGGTACAATTTAATTTTCTCAAGTATAATATTATTATATTTAATATTCTTCGGTTATTTTTATTTGTCATGTGCCACATGCCACACGTAAAACGTAGGGACGTTTAAAGTGTGATAAATACAAGACATGTTCATTATTACGCAAATACTACTATCGATATTTTTTTTAACAAAAGGCAATTATTATATATTAAAATAAATAAATAAAACTTAAATGCAATGCTGCATTAGACCCAAATTGCACTACAATTATCTAATTTGAGTTATTGGAAATATGAACCATGTTAATTTTCCTACTATTTATTCTGTGATTTAATAATAAACTACATCAAATAAATATATTCTCTAATCATCAGTTTTTTTCACCCAATTACATTTTTCCACTCCACAACAATCTTCCCCAGAAAGCCACTAAGTTACTAAGGAACGATTCTTTGGAAACGTTGCTCCAATTAGTAATAAAATAGATACTGATAATATGAACTTTATCGTTTGATGTTTAAAGAATTCGATAAACTGTGTTTAATAAATTTTCAAAGGACATTTCATCTTAATATTCACCAGTTACTAAGGTATGGTGGAACAATTGTGGAATTAAAATTAATAACAAAACAGGTCTAGTGGCACGATAGTCTGGCCCGCCTCCTAGTTGATATATTTCATTTTCAAAATGTTTTTTTTTAAAGGACTTTCCCTTCACTCTTACGCCAGAGGACGTCATGTGATACGACAATTCATTAAAATTTGAGTCAAATAATTATTGTAAACCAAATAATTCTTGTTTTTTTTATGAACCATATATAAGAATGTTTTTAAATATGTATGAAACCAGTCTACCTTGGGATCTCGATATGACAAAGGTACTTGTATACGATATCAGTATATTTTTAGATTTTTTGTCCAAATAGGTACCCTAATTCTGAATCATAATCAGATTTTTTTTGACACTGCTCATAATATTTAAACAAGTCAATATTTGTCAAACTTAAATATATATATAATTAAATAAATAAAAAACTCATAGTAACTGACTCGAAAGATAGTAACTAACTCGAAAGATATATACTATAATCCTTAAAAGTTATCCAGGCAATAAAATCGTGAGTAAATTTACAACGAGAAATCTGACCATGTGCCGACTATCGAATATTCGGCGAACATTCCTGGTCGATTAGTCGAATATAAGATAAACGTATTTGGCCGGGGCCGGGTAGTACCAAAACTTCTGTCGGAGAAATTGTTTGCGGTCGTTCGCCCTTATAAAGTCACAAAGTTCTCAGAAGCCGATTTTTAATCTTCTTCATTTCTGAAGAAGATTGTATATTGTAAATTGATTGATATAGTTACTTTTCAGTAACTAAAATACTTAATGAATTTTTAATTATATACAAATAAATAAAAAATCATTACTTACCTACTTACCCATGCCTTAAAATTTCTGATAACGACAATATTTCAAAGCCATTGAATTTTCGTATTCTTTTGGTAACTCAGCAAATAATCATATAGCATTGATAGATACCTGTAAATATTTCATGATCTTAAGAGAATTTCATTCCTTAAAATAAATAAATTAATCAATTGCTTTTATATCAATCATCTAACACTTTTTATAACCAAATGTTTTCTCAGGTATTCGAAATTTAAATGTATAAAATATTATTTATATGTTTGGTATTCGGACGTATATCTTTAAAACAGTCACATTAATACCTAAATATCCCATTCTAAAAAGCAATAGAATATCATGTATGTATTTCAAATCTATAATTATAAAATATGTTAAAAAATTGCAAGACAAGATAACGATTTGTCAGACTTACCTTCCAGCCCGTTACCTTATCAAAGATAATGCGCTTACTAATAGTTAGGGAGGCGAATAGGGGAATTTTCGGTAATACTCGAGCGTGGCAGTTTAAGATATGAGAGATACCTTGGACCTAATAGAACAACCTTGTAAAGTATTTAGCTCTATATGTAGTGACGCGCGCCTAGGATAGACGATCAGATTAGTAAAAAAAAATCGATAGTCTGTAATACTCGAGCGCGTCAGATTAAGATATTGGGGGTTGATTTTAGTGTTTTAAGACTAAATTTAACTAATCTGACGATAAGTCCTTGACGCCGCCGAGTTATAGGGTCGCGAACTTGTAAAAAAAAAACGATAATCCGGCATTCTCGAGCGCGATTTTTTTTATTTTTATTTTGAAGAATATAATCTAAAACGTACTAAAAATACAAAATCTGCCGGTTTCCGCATGACCAGGAGTGTGGAGGAGCCATTTCGTCTTCCGAAAAACGGGTTGCGGCATATAAGTCGCGAACGATACATTTTACAAAAAAAAAAGTTTAAATAAACAAAAAGGTAATTTCATTTTACACAAAAAAGGTCTCTTTACATTTTTGTCTAAAGTTAAAACTTTTTGACTTGAAGCTTCATAAAAACTCAAACTCCCGGTTTGTTGAGTATATCTTGAAAACTGAGGGTGTTAAAAAAATGATATGAAATAACGATGATTAAATTATGTTACTTTAATCTCAAAATTTTTTTTTTTCTAAAGCTTCTCGACAATATTCGTCGACTTGGAAAAGGTTACGCGTATCTGTATACAAAAGTATTATTAACATGTACAGTTTCATGTATGTATATTATTCAATAGCCTGTTGATCCTCAAATTGTTTTTTGGGCGTACCGTCAGCAAAACGAAGTGAAGAATAATTAAAAAGAAAGAAGAAAGGAAAAAACAAGAAACCAAAAAACCTTTCCGGTCAGATTAAGAGAACCCACCAACATTTTTGTCAGATTAAGAAAATATGCTTTCAGGATACCGAGATGAACCTCCCCTATGAAAATCTGACGCGCTCGAGTATTTCAAAATAACTATTTTTTTTTGCATTTTCAAAAATTCATCATAACTTATGGTCACGCCAAAATCGTCAGTTTTTTTTAAGGGAGCTTCCTTGGGGCCTACTTAACACCCCTTCCAAAAATCTGACGCGCTCGAGTAATTTTTTTTTTTTTGCATTTTTGACTAATTTATATGCCTACCCCCACCACGCAAACCGGCAGATTAGTATACCGTTGTTATCAGAGGCACTTGGGGCATACGTAGTATGAATATCTGACGCGCTCGAGAATGCCCAAGTAAATGTTTTTTTTTACATTTTTGAAAAACCGTACACGCCAAACCCACCGCTAAAATGGTTTTTACCATACGAGCTTTTCTTTTCGAAATTATTTTATCTTTCGATTTTGATAGGTCTCGA
The DNA here is from genome assembly GCA_963924145.1 of Pyrausta purpuralis. NCBI lineage: Eukaryota > Metazoa > Arthropoda > Insecta > Lepidoptera > Crambidae > Pyrausta > Pyrausta purpuralis. Next base: position 14,013,362 of record OZ001651.1, on the reverse strand, counting down.
CGGCGCCGTTGAATTACGCCATTTAGCTACCTCGCCTCCCTAACTATAAAAAGTGTTTTCTGTATGTAGCTTTCCTCGTAATAAAATTATCATTTGTTTTACGTGCCAAATTCAGTGTGTAAAACTATAAAATTCGCAAACCGTCTCAGCTCAACAATACGTATTCCGTATTGTTTGTTATTTATTTAACACGCCACAATAAAAATAAGAAATAAAACTATTTCAGTTTCAGATTCCTAAAATAAATAAATTATATATTTTTAGTTAATCATTAAAAAAAAACTCACAAATATCTTCTTTCTTCCTAGTAAAAATATTTGTTTATAGTAGAAAGTTATAACTTATCATAGTTATCATACATCCATTCTTTTTTAGTAATAGTAATACATCTAAATGTCAAAGATGGTGACGTGAACAATAAATTGTTATTTAATATGATCGTTCTAATGATCAAACACTAACAGAGATGTCAACTTATTCTGTTGTAACAACATTGATTTTACTCCGAACATCTACATGGTCAATTAAATCTCAGAGTCGAAGGCAGGACAATTGGATGATCAAACGAACTTACCTTAAGTGAAGTTCGATCCAAATTGTCCTGACTTCGACGAAGAGATTTAAGGTCCCACCCTTCCCAATTCCCGTGTACGTTTTTTATGCAAAAATAATCGTCACTCATACCATAAGTATAATCAATGTTGTACATCTCATACATCGGTCTCCTTGCTCTGAAATGAATGAGCGACAGGCGGCTGGCAGTGCTGTGAGGCGTGGGAGGGAGTGAGGTCATTTACCTTCTCTTTCTTGCGCTAAACCTGTGTGCGAGTTAATAGACGCGTAGCAGGGCATACTACATGGTCAATTAAATCTCTTCGTCGAAGTCAGGACAATTTGGATCGAACTTCACTTAAGGTAAGTTCGTTTGATCATCCAATAAACCTACATTTAAATAGTAACTATAACTTTAAACATATTATATATATATATATATATAATTATACGTACATAAGCATAAATAAAGCAATAATACATACATATAATAACAATATTACTATGCAATTATTCACTCTTTCAGAAATGTGCGAACTTTATTCTTGAAGGATAACCTCGAATCAGTCTTCCTTATATCTAGGGGAAGAGAGTTCCAGAGTCGTGTAGCTGTCACTGTAAATGACTTTGAAACATACGAGGAGCGGTGAGCCTGCGTACCTAGTCGAAGGTTGTCAGAGGAACGGAGAGAACGATCTATTGATAACGTGGTCGAGATGATATTGAATGACATTTTGCCACTTAGTGATTTTCATGTTGCATTAAAAACTCACAATTTCTTGGATAATTTTTAAATGTTTGGGATTTCACGTTCTTAAGTTTAGTCACACATTATTGAAACCGGATTAAAAATACCTAGCAAAATCATCTCAAATACGCCAGTAACACTATGCTAGTATGAAATCGTCATCGCTAATAAAGTAGAGTAATAGATCGACTATAGTAAGACCATATAAGGTGTAAGAATAGCGATTAGGTGATAGGGTATCATCAAAAAATATCATTACCATGTCTGCGCGTGAAGTTTATTTTAAGAAATGATTGATTACTCAAGGTGGAGGGCAGGCAAAGGCGGGTGACGACATGCTATCGCGTAGTGCAGTCTAGTCGGAATCCCCGGTCGGCGTGATGCCAAACTACGTCATCTACGTACATAAGTAATAGTTGATAGTGTGTTTTTGTTTGTTTGCTCCCCTGGCAGTGAAAATAAAGAACATTTGTAAGTGTCATAGAGGACGAAATAGACGCTGACCTAATGAGAGACTCTAATTTTATAGATGAAAAAACAAGTGAGTTTTTAATACTACGTACCTATTCCTTGAAATTTGAATGTCTAACTTGAAACGTTGATGACAAGTGGCGTCAATTTATAAAGCAAGAAATTTGTTCGAGGTGTCAGTTCCATATGCTAGTAATAGTAGTTCAATGATGAAAACCAAAGTTAGGAGCTTCGTATCGGCCGGTCGGTGATTTCATGCTAGACGGGCCAGCCACAGTGACCGTTTAGTATAGGCGGTCAACGCCTTCTAGCTACATGAGAATGAGTGACGATGTAGTAGATCTATGCAAATTGATGCACGCTAATTCTACATATTAGAGTAACAATGTCATCTGCCCCATAGTCGTTTGATACCCAGCCATTATACTTAGTTGTTTTCTTGGTAGACGTCTACGTCTACATACGCTTTAAAATAGCTCTTGGCTTAACGGAACAGCGTAGCGCAGTATAATTTTGCTATTCGTCACAAATAACTGTTATATTCTATTTCAAATTTGTGGGAAAGGACATCGAAGCCACAGTTTACATACGAGCTGTATAATTTTATTGTTCTTTTAGATATAAAAAGGCATGAGATATTTGCAAATAAGCTAATGAAGTTTTTCTGATTATCAAACAACAACAATAGTATTGTTTCTTTGTTAGGTCGCATCTATATTTACTCGTATTATCTATTAATAATCATGATAATTAAGGACTTAGTGTTTTATTTACATATTTTTAATGAAAACAATTTCAATTTATAACATTATAACTTGTTTTTGTTTTTAGCTAAAAGATTTAATTTACAGCTGTGTTACTTAAGTTGAAATGAAGTAAAGTAATATTTGCCCTCGATACTTTTCACACAAACGTGGTGCGTTTTGATTCCGTGAGACTTGTAGTTGTATGCTTGTGACCAATGTAGGCCTAACGGTGACAAAATGAACAGGTTTATTGCCATCGACCTAATACGTATAGCTGCCGGCTTTGCGGCATCTTTTTACTCAGGTTTCTCCGCTTGATAAATGAACTAAAATTTAGGCTAATCGCGAGTGACGTGTCACTACTCTACAATATCTACGACCGCGGCGAACCAAGATACATTTTAAAGTTGTGACAAGTAGAACAATTGCGTCGTGTCGTGGCATCTAATTACACGATGGCCCGCTACTATTAACATTCAAGTCATTATAATATTATAACAAGGATACGGAAAAAATAATTTATTTTGTGACGCCAAGACGGTTTCTTCTACGTGCTGTGATTCCGCGGAAAATTGTTTGGTCAAACTTGAATGAGGATACGCGTCTATGAAAAATGATTCATCATATATTAGTGTTTTGTCTACAATTAACAAAGTATACGATGAATTGAGTTTTTTTACTCAGATCGTAGATGTCGAACAATTTCAGTTAAGTGTTCAAAAAATATTTCAACATGAGGTTGGTAAATGGATATTTACAAGAGCTGTGCTAATTTCATATTCGTGTATGTGGTGACAACTTTTGTCAATGTATTTCTATTTTAGCTCAAAACTTTAGTGCTAAAGGCGTGTCTAACAAGACGCCATCCGAAGACGACAGCGCACGTCACTATTGCCCAACCTCATGAATGGTTGATTTCTAAACGGAAACACTTGGCCGTACATTTGTACAAGAGTTAGGCAACCCGTCATCCATGTAATAGTCTGAAGGTCTGATGAAAACCTTCAGTGGGCGAAGCATTCGCTTTATTCCGCCAACAATTGGCCGCTATTATGCTCGTTGCTAACGAACATTTGAAATACATACGCGATTCTGCATTATTCGGCATAATAACAGTTGCAAAATGCGCGACGGGTATTCATGTAACTGATGATCTGAATTATTCAGTTGTCTATACAACTAGTATTAGCGAGCTACATTTTTGGTAAATTAGAGAAATGCTAGAGCAAATACACATTTTACTGTTATAAAACCGTAAAGAAATAAGCAAGCATATTTTTTAAGGAGATGAATCTGAACAAACCAGTGAGTGGTGTTTAAAATTAAACTCCCGCGTACTTCACCGACAATTATTTGTTTTGTTACAATTCAGTGTTCTATTTGCTACTTTTGAAGTGGCGATTTATTTCAAGTAGTACAATAATCTTATTGAAATTAATCGCAACTACCACAGTAGCAGAGAAAACTGCCCTAGAATGTTTGAATGTTAGAATCAGGTGATTTTGAACGTTGAAACATTCCAGGTCAGTTATTTCAAACAAATACTAACTAGTTAACTGTCTATCGATTATATTATCTATGTATTTTAAAATACAATAGGCACACTTCACTCTGTACTAGCTGAAATTGGAATTTGGGTCTAACATTTCATGGTAGTAATTAATTCAATTAATTCAGTGTTCAATTGTAATTAAGTGGCTACAAAAACTAAACACTTTTTCTGCTCTAGAAATAAATTAGGAAGTGTCACAACTTGCCTAATTGTTAAAGTAAGAAACAAAGAGATCCTATTCTAACTGTAAAATCTGAATAGGTATAGATTTATCGTTCATTGTTAGAGCTGACATAGGCCACGGTTACTCAAACAAACCGAATTAGCATATACATTTTACTTGCTAATATACAACATGGGAACTTTACTACGTAATATCCGTCAATGACAAGATATCCATACTCAATACTGTTATTTTAAATCATATTCAGCTGCTGGTGTACTTTGTATGCGCAAGTTTTTCTTGGGACCTTTGTTAAAATTTCCATGGAACTGGAAACTCAATTGCAATATATTCGAACTAGTCAACATGTCTTATATTTTTGGTCAATAGAAGGAGAACATATCTACGAAAATCATTCATTATCGGAACAAACACGTTTAATAATTCATACTATCAATACACAACGTTTAAATACTTCGTAACGTCAGGATGGAAGTGTTTACGATTTCTGCGCAAATAGTTTACCGTACATATCCAATTTTAATGATACATCATTAACAACTGTACTAATTTAGGTATGCTAACTGTTCATCCAGCGATGACATTAACGGAAATAACGGCACAGGAGGCTTTGTTGCACGCTGACAATTGTTTTAACGCGACACGCCAGTGACGCGAACTGAAATGGACCGATTTAATTGGGGTAAACATATGGTACGAATGGAAATTACACGGATTTCAATGGTAACAGAATGCTTTGTTACACAGAATCAATCATGAATAGCGCGCTCTTTGTAAAATACTACTGAATGTTTGTCGCTAAATTAGCGAGTAATTTATTTTGTATCTATGCTGTAAATACTGTGAGGACCTAATAATTCAATGTAGCGATTGACACACACCTAAGGTAAAGAATGCAGTTCTTTATTGCATTTAATCTTCCTTTATCAAAGCAAAATAAATTAAGCTGTCACATTCAATTCAATTTATTGTATCAGCAAGCATAAGTATGTTGTCACAAAGAGTATGAATAAGCCTTTTAATGAAGATACGTGTACCTACGAGTTTTAAAATTCAAATAAAGGAGAAGGTAGATATGTACATGACTACTGTGTTTAAAGGTACTAAAAACAATAATAAGTAGTGTTTCAATAAGTACATAAGTTGTAGTTGAATTTCAAATATGATTTAAAGAAAATGATTTCGCGAAAAATTACACGAGATCGACATTAAACAGCAGAGGTAATATTACATAATCGCTTTTTGAAATTCATCAGAATCTATACACTTAATAAATAGAATACTTCTACTCTATTTATGAAAGTTGCAAATTTAATTATTTTTTTTTATACTAAAACGAGACGGTGGGACACAATGAACTACCCACATTAGGAGTTTGTGTCCTTCAGACAAGAATCATTTTCGGCATAGCGCTGGTACCTATTTAAAATGGTTGGGACTCAAGTTTTATTGGTTTTAAAATAAAAGTAACAATTTCTTAAAAAAACAGGGGAAATTCTCATGCAATTTGTATACGAGAAAAGTTCACCGATCGAAATTCTGTCGAAGAAAAAATCCTTTTTTGCTTTCTCAGGGTCACGATTTCTATGTATTTGGATTTTGTTCGTGCGATAGTTTTTTTACGTGTACATATTTTACTAGATTTTTTGGTAAAACGGTTAAACTCGAATTACCTACCACACGAAAAAGTTCGCCGCCAGAATTGGCCTCCAGATGTGCTTGGGTAGTTAAAGGTAAGGATTCCATTAAATTAACAGTGAACGTACGAAGGCCACGGCAGACACATTGCAAAAACCTACCAACCTTTTTACACTAATCCATTTGAATGTCACTAACGCCTTATACCTTTTAAATAATTTTTTGGAGTTAAGTAAATGTCTTGAGCAGCATTAAGACTTGGTAGGAAAAACACACAAAAATACTGCAATCCTAAGTTTATCACCCACATCAAGAATACCAGTTTCGATAAGTAGTTATCTCTCGACTCTAAATGTATACAAGCTTCGCAGAAAATAAAAATAAACAATTCTTATGTAAAAACACCACCACCAATTGTTAGTAAAGCGTTTAATAAATAAGGTTACAGTAGTATTTTTAGTATTTTTTGTCATGTGCACTTTAGATGGTCCATGGTCGGTCATTAAGAATAATAAAATATCTATAGAGACGCCTCATCGCACAGTCGAAGGAAAATAATAATAAATAAATACGACTCACTTTATTGATTCGGCATGAATAATGCTAATTGTAAACGTGTACATACATAATCAGGTAGGAAGTAGTTTCGTTATGAATGAATTATTTATCAATAAATAACTATAATATAAATACTTTACTTTTCATTTCTAAAGAGGCTAACTGTTTAGTTATTTAAACTAGCAAAAAATTAAAACAATGTAATTCGAAATGCTCGTCAGAATTTGTTAACCTGATATTGAAGTGGGACAACAACCGAAAAAAACAAAATAATGGTCACACACAAACGGCATCGCAATGGTAAGGAAGTGACGAAAAAATATTCAACAAAGAACAAAATACGACGACACATTGACTCATAATCAGATACTTGATAACGTATACAGTAATATAACAAAAGAATTTAAATTCAAGTATTAAAAGTCTTCTAGTCTACCCAATTTTGAAATGAAGAATATTTAATAAATACTCAACTATCGCTACGACATCGGCTACGAAGTACTACGAATTCGAGTACACTACGTAGCCGTTTGCTACGAGAAATCTGTAACATCAGATATTTTATTTAACTACTGAGACATACAGACGATGTTAAAAAAAATACAGAAAGTGTGTAATAAAGTAGAAGATACCCTGAAAGTCATAAGATCAAGATATTAATAATGACCGCTGGCCATTACTTTAATCACACAGTGTTAAATTAAACAAGGAAGACGTGTTTGCCACGGCCATCCGCCATATTTAGGCCACGTCACTGCATCATGCAACAGATGTTTACAGCTCTTGAAACTTGATGTTTTAATGACAATTTATAGAGACGAGAGTTCATTTGGTTGGTGGTACCCAAGAATGGAGAATAAAAATATTTGAATATTTCTTTAATCAAAATAACCCGTTGCCTTTTTTATCGTTCTTAACTTTTACTTGTTTTGTAAAACAACAGACCCTGCATTTTCGTATTTTATTAATCAAACTGCAATTTTATTATTTTATGCATTTGAAGGTCTAGAAACAATCCGTGCTGCGTTATCGATATCGACGCATACAAGGTTGTCAGTTGAAAAAACAAAACGTCCCATTACGTAAACATCTGTCTAAATTATTACAACTGTCCGTTAACAAGAAAAAGCTACTTCTTAAATTACCTACATACTCGTACACAATATTTATAAAAATATTTTTTAGGAATTTAACCTGTTTATAAATTTATCAGTCTTCCTAAGCGACAGAAAGGTCTTTGTACCGTATGCAAATCGAGTTTATTTCCCCCAAAATTGCAAACTGGCTTTTAATTTAAAGCAAAACATTAATCGATTCCAGAAACAAAACACCGGTATCGTTTAATGTTTTAAAGTCGCATTAAATAAGTTTTTTTTTTTTTCAATAAACGAAACACGTATTTTTCTTCCAATTTCAAATACTTTAGTATTGAATCCACCAGTTTTCAGCCCACTCTAGTACTAAACTCCTAACGCCGGCGACAAGGTTGCGGCCAAGACCCTTCCGCAGTTGGGGTGACGCTGCTCTTTGGCGACAAGACCTCGGCGTAATCTTTTCCTGGTTCTTGTGAATTCTAACGCCCTTGAGTACAACAATTAAATTGCTACTTTTCCAAATAATGCAAAAACTAGCCGTCTATTTACGATTTGTAACACTCATACAAACGACAAACACTAACACGACAGATCAAATTTAACGAGATCTTACCATGTAATTTATAACTAAAATATATTATTGTTTCAAAAAATCATTATTTGTTTCTATTTCAATATTTTTTATACTCCAAGAAGGTGTAGTACAGAAGCACGTTTATTTGCAACAGCAACGCCATCTCATCAAGGCGCTTAGAACTAGCGCCGTTGAAATTAACATGAGTCTCGATGAGGCGAAGCTAGATGGCATTGCTACATCGGAGTCAACATTTCGATAGTAGAGTTGAATTTTCTAAAGTAGAGTAGGTTACGAGAACTAATTTTACCGTGAATTAGCATTTCATTGCTCATTAAAAAAATAAACTACAATAAAACCGTTTTTATCTATTGTTTTGTCGCGGTAGGTATACTATCTTAAAATAACAAAAGTGACGAGTAGTAGGTAAGTTTGGCGTCAGCATTTGTTATTAACGATAATAACAAACGACGATAAGTTCATTGACTACTCGACTAACGAACAATTATATGGAACAGGTTACACACACCACGTGGTACACGTAAAACGTATGTATGCGCAATACTAGAAGTAGCACGTGGTTATGACTAACGTTACTATAGCTAATCAAGCTGAACGGCGATTTTATAATCGTATGCCTATGAATAGAATTTTACAATATTACTACGTATAATGTAGCTACTACTGTTAAATTTTCTTATCAAATCGTTTGCCCATTTGGGGCGATGGTTTATTTTGTATGGCGATGCAAATGTAAAGTATGATTGACAATAGTTATCTTTATACTAAAACTGCACTAATTTACCTATGTCTCAACTGCAACACAACAAGAAATAGAAAAAGGACCATCCAAGCTACGAGGACATTTGAATTATGTGACATATTTTAAAAACTGCAAATACAACTGACGCTCGAGAAACGCTGAGAAAAAAATACGTTTTTATGTATTTATTGTTTGAGAATAATTTTTGATTTAAGCTTTAAATAAATAAAAAACAAGATTTATTAAAGATAGATACTAATGTTAAAAGGCTATTTGATGCAGCAGAAAATAATAAAATTGAAATTATCTACGCGAAATGTCAAAAATTTTGCTTCAGACTTCGGCCGCTGAACAAGAAGCTGCAATAAATTAGGGAAAGTGGACTGGGCTGTGCGAACTAGCTAGTCAATTACTTCGCTAAGATCGAAACACCTTTCAAACTTTCAACAGTACAAAGAATGAGCTCTTAAAGAATATGTACTTGTATCTGCGATAGACAACGAATTTCATTTCAAAATACTTATCGTAAAACGCATTTATATGATACTCGGATATAATTAGATTGGCACATATTCAGCTCTTATGATGAGTACGAAATTAATCGCAAATATCGAATTATATCATAGACTAGCGGTCCCCCGCGACTTCGTCCGCGCGTTTTGAGTTTGCTCCCTCCCCTCCCGTCGCAGCGTCATGTTTTATATCCTAAAGCCTTTCTGGATAAATAAGCTATCCAACACAGAAATATTTTTCAAATCGGTCCAGCAGTTCCTGAGATAAGCGCGTTCAAACAAACAAACTCTTCAGCTTTATAATATATTAGCGCAAGCGCACGTTGTACTTAAGCTGCGAACATTATTTTGGTGCGGAGTTATGTTAAAACTGTGATAGCTCCTAAGATATTTATTGAAATCAAATAATATAAAGGGCAACTTGGTTCTAAATGAAATGCTCGTGATGATGAAAGTATTTATTTTCATAAGAATAAATACCTGTGTGTATAATACACCTCTAAAAATAATGCATTTTTTTTTACAAATTTATTAACATAAAAAAGGTTGTAGTAAGTCAACCATAAAAGATAGACATATGCTGTCGCGGACTTTATTATAGAACTTTTAATGCTGAACAATCCTGTCATACATGGTTTTTGTGTAACTCAAGCGGTTTTCGCAGCGTACGCAGCGGAAGCTCTCAAAAGGAATATCTTTCTCCCGTTTTCGCAACATTTTTCATTTCTGCTGTGGTCTTATGAGTCGTATCTTTATTTTATATAGCCTAAAGCCTTCCTCGATAAATGGACTATCCAACTTAAAAAAAAAATTCAAATCGGGCCAGTAGTTTTTGAGATTAGCGCGTTCAAACAAACAAACAAACAAACAAACAAACAAACAAACTCTTCAGCTTTATAATATTAGTATAGATAACACTATCACTATCAATTAATATTATGTGAGTACCGGTAACAATAAAATTACGGTACTTATAACGCTAGGAAAATATTTCGTAAACAGACTTATAAAACCGACCTATATTTTGAAATTCATAGAAGTTAAAGTAAAAAACACATTATTTTAGCATAATTCGAGATTTCAAAACAATAAATCTTGAATAAATGTAACGTTTATATCACTAAGAGATTTCACTAAAATTACATATATGAGTGGTGTTTAATTAATAACTAAGTTGTCATTTTTAATCATCACGACGACATCAATTATAAGGAATACCTATCGTATCAAGATTGAATGATTCTTAAAATTCGCGATAAAGCAAAATTTACGAATTTTATGACTATGAGAGTCTACGGAGTAGTGACGATAGTGACCAGTAAAACATATAAAAAGAGTGTACAGGTAAAAATATTAATAAGGGCCAAAGAAAGGCCTAGACTTCTAACAATAATTGCGCACTAACCAAGGACCCTGCGAATGCACTGAACTATAGAAAGTGTGCAGTGAGACAACTTTCGCGACCGAATTCAAGAGAAAGTAGTCCGGGGCGTCGCACGCATACATTATATCACTTTATCCGGCGTCTCTCGGATTATATCACAAGCCATTTTGATTATCAAAATGCTTATAATTTCTTTAAGGCATATTTTGGTATCGAAACTCGTTTATCTATCTTTAAGTTAACGCGTATGGTAAGTCCTGTTTTGTATCCAAAATAACGCTTTCATAACATAATTCAGTTGGCAGGCGGAATTGTTCATCTGAAAACAGTATCCGCTTGCGTGGTAAAACTTTTGTTCGGAAATATCTCCTTTCGCTTTCGATGTGCGCTTGCGCAGCATCCACGGAAACCGTGGTCGTGCAAACAAAATTAGCATGTCCGTGCGCTAAACACCACCTATTTACAGATACACAATGGAAGGTCACTATCTGGCAATACATACAAATGACGAAGCTCATGGTAACATCACTTTTTTACAAGAATGGATTGAGCGGCACATGTCATTTTAAGTGACATATTGAATTTGATGGAGCAATGTTAGTTCAAAGTTGGCACAACTAGGTAAGACACTAGTGTTCGTCAACTTTATTTGGTGACTTGGTACTGTTGGTAGGCAAAGAGACCAGGGCGCGTATTGCGATGCAGTTTTGATAGGGAAGCGGCTCAGCTTTACTGCCAAATTAGCAATTCGTATTGCGATTTGGCATGATAATTACAATATTATAATAAAACAACATAAATATTAATATTCGTGCCCTTATAGTATTATTACATTAATAATATTCGTTTACACTGAGCGGAATAGAGCTGCCTGGAAACTGAACGGGATTCTTCACTTTAAAAAAGCGTCATTGCTCGTATAAGAATAAGGTAATTCTTAAAATGTTACTTTAACTTTTGTGCTGTCTTTAGCCTAATCCTTACTGATTATTAAATTACCACAGATAGTATTCATTTAAAAAATATTTCAATATGTTTTGATACTCCAACAGGTGACGTTTCTCATCGGATGTATAAACACACTCGTAATAAACATATTCAGTTCATAACTTTGGTGATGCGAAACAATCAAAAGAGATGATTGTGTTGCGTACAACATCGTATAAGGCGCGTATTGTTACGTTGACCTTAAGGGCGCCGTCTTCGTCATTGCTGATCTCATAATGACATACGTTTGTATTAGCATATGTCTAGTTTCCTCACCGCTTAATGTGTTTTATTTTAGAGCATCTATTGCGTGAATTATATTCCTAGGTTTCAAAGTCAAGGGTTCAGTATTTTTGGCAGTCGCGCAATTGTTTTGATCTTGAGAGAAAGTATATCTGACGAATTCATTGTGAAATCGATGAGATATGAAGATTCAGAGATAAAACTAAATTCCGAATTCTCTTTGTTTGTTATTGAACAAAGGAGAATTTATCCTGATTATATGAAATGATAGTGTTTTTGCTAGGTTTATTGTTTTGCCTCTGAAATAATTACCGTTACAGGAAAGTCAATGAAAATAAAAGACAATAAAACATAAACATAATGCTAGAAATTAAAATTTTGTCGCTTTAATGTGAATATAAACTTAGCAAAATAATATAACACTTTAAGATTAAGCAAACACTTCTTAAAAATTGCCGTAATCATAACTAAAAGATAAGGCTAACATTTAAAATCATATGCCATTACAACAATGAATATCATCATCATATGGGTGTTATCAATACCAGTTTTGACTCACGGTTTGCGCAATTATTCGTTACAATTATCGGTTAACCAGGAAATATCCACGAAACTAAGAACGCAAGTCAGTCACATCTTGTTATGACAATTTAATATTTGAAGTTAGCAATCGGTGATAAAATAAGATAAACTAACCTGATATTTATTACACTGAGAGTATTTTAATATAAACAAGTTAAATAGTGTGTACGTACACGAACTTGTAAACTTACTTTTTTATATATTTATAACTACTGTATACTGTATTTATCTAAAAAAATGGAAGCTATAATTTATTATCATACTTGAGTTAACTATATGGCATTGGATTACTGCAAAATAATAGAAATAGGTACACTAATAAATTAGGAATAATGACTAACCTGTTATGCGAGACCTAAAAAACGAACTTAAAATTCCGTTTTCAATACCGTTATGATGCTAAATTGGTCATTCAACCAGACTTTCAACATTAATAAGCATTGATTCCGACGTCATTATACCTAAAGTAATAAATTCGACACTTCGTTGTTGTAACTATGTTCAAATGAAATCATTACTTCTACTGTAGCACGTATTTGCCTATATTTAATTTATTCAAGCAGATAGGATCTTGATTTAATAATAATAATATTATCCAAGTAAGTAGGCATTACCGTAGTGTTTATTTATATCATTAGGTTTTAAGATGATACTCTAAAAGGATGCCAAGGCGATCTTCTACTTCTGATGAGCCCAAGTATCTCGATAATTACTGGAAAATGCAATTTGCAGTCATCGCATTGACTTACTAAACGAACTAATTTACACTGGATTTTTAATCCGACCCAAGGTATTTTTATGTTAATCAGTCGCCTCGCATACCTGACTCAAAATGTACTAATAATAGCAGATCTAAGAAGATGCGACACAAACTTGAATGCCATTTCAAAGATGAAATAAATAAGACCATGTGACTATGAAACGTCGCAAGGGCACTACGACTCCCTGCGTAAAATCTTGAAATAGATTGCACTTCATGAAGAAATCGTTTTCGCCAGCCAGAACTGCTCAAGTACCAACAAATTGCGTTAATGTAATTTCAGTTCCAGACCGTCAGCTGTCGTGTCTGATGACTTCGTCACGCACGCAGCTCGCTGTACTGCTTAATGGCCTATTGTACTGTTCTAGGTCTTAGGCCCTTTACACACCTGCGATTTTTAACAGCTTTAAGAACGACTTCACCTTAGCTCAGCTAAGGCTTTAAGTCGTCGTCTTTAAGATTTCGAAGTAGCTGTCATCATATTCAATAGTTGGTGATTAAGTACCTTCGTATCGTGTAAATGCTTCCCATCTTCATTATTCAAAGATGTTCGGTGGCATCAGGCAAGGAGATATATTTAAGAGAAATACACGTATAGGTAATTTACTAGGTTAAGTGTTTTGAGTCGGCTTTACTTGTCGTTAACTTTATCTATTGTCTACGTATGTCAAAACAGGTTTTTAGCAGCTTTTTTAAAAAAAACGGTTGCTTTGAATCAATCCTTCGCTGAGTAATGACGTCTAATGAATTTGATTTTCGGCTGAACAACCTAACTAGACACAATACTGCAATTTATTTCAAGGCACGAATTAAACGAGAGTTGTAGATTTTGTTCAATTAAGCTTGAAGTTCTTTTTAAGCTTTTTAACTTAGTAGGCTTCAGAATACTCTAGAAACTACAATACGCGAGTTCAATACAGCACTCGTTACGAAACTTGAATAACAAGGCACATAACACGGTCACGGCGTAAAGGCAATGAGATTTTTTCGTAAAACGTTAAATAACATTCACATGAAACAAAAAGTTGGTAACTGGTCTATATACGGTTGCTATGGTAACGCTGTGTATGTGACCAATTAACGAATTGTGCTAAACTTAAAGCTTATTACCCTGATTAAATGAGACAGACCATTGTGATTTATTATCAAATTTAAACTGATTTTTTGTAACGTTAATTGATTTTACAAAATGGCGTATTTTGCTTTCGTTTTCACAATTGGAACAGGAAAATTGGGAAGCTTCAACCCAATTACAGAATTGTGCTCGTAGTATCTCTAGATAAGGAAAATTGATGATACCGTAGATTTCTATTGCTCTTATGACGTTTTATATGAGGTCACCTAGTTTAAAGGGATAATATTTCAAAGGCCGATTCAGCACATGAAACGTTTTTGTAGAAAACACAGGTTTTTATACGGTAGTTTTTGAGAAAATTAGAAATTGAGGTAGGTAATCTTTTTGTATTTCAGATTTTGGTGTTATCACAATTAAGGTAAGATTAGAGAAAAAGAAGGATTGGTAATTGAAATATGAGAGCCGTAGCCGATGTCTTGAAAAAATAACTTTTAACAATAACAAGGTGCTGTTTTAAAAAAAATACTTTATTTTTAAACAAAAAAAATATCGATTTAAAAAAAGTGTCATGTTTCTATGGTGTATACAAAGACACAGTTAAAAAAAATATGTCTCGGTATATAACGCTAATGTACCGAAAAGTAAAAAAATAAAATAACGATAAGTTCAAATCACGATTTGGTTATCGTCATGTCGCCTACTTATTATTCGCGAGTTGTGCTAAAGACATCTTTTAACAAGGAAGTGTACGCCACCAAGGTTAAACGCAATGATGCGGTTGAAAGATAACTCTTATCATTATTTGTGTTACTATAGTTGGTTAAAAGCGAGACAAATTACGAACCAATGTTATATTCGTCCATTCCAGTTTCATCTTAGGTAATTATGTATGTAATATAATTTAATTTAAATACAATTACGTGGATACCGGATTACAAAACATTGTAAGTTGTAATTACGTGTGCGTTTTTGTCCAGTAGGTTTTAGGTACATTATTATCTGTTCTTTTTGGGAAATAAAGTCTAATTTTAAATCTGCTTTTAATGTTGAGGTAATCTTACGAGTAGGATTGACTATCTACGTTTCATAAGATATTCAGTTTCATTTTCTGATTGATAATCGGATATATATTCGACACAAAATAAATAAAATTAAATATTGGACACCAATCACATACATTGCTCTGATACCAAAGAAAATAGCTAATTCACTTAAATCAGGAAATCAGACACAACGGTGGTACCATTAGGCACACCCAGACTCAAGACAATATAGAACATATTGATTTCTATATTGACCCGACCGGGAATAGAACCCGGGACCTCGGAGCGGCGACGCCTTGAAACCCAGCGTTTTTAGCCACTACACCACGGAGGTCGTCGTCGGATAATTTATTTAAAGTAAGTAACTAGATAAGCATGCATGATCGTATGGCAGCCACGTGGTGGACTTGTTCATCAGATGTTCTGCAAACACACACCACATGTCAACACCCCCTGGACCGCTCTATTAAACGAAACGTTTACACAACAACAGATATACGCGAAGTAATTTATGTTACTTATGAGACATATTGCATCATACAACATTAACCCCTGAAAAAGTTATTTTTTGTACCATAATAAAAACATTATCATCGAATTAATGTTAATAGATTAGGTCAGCTATTATTTAATGTACGCGGAACATTTGAACTAAACCTTTACAAATTACAACAAGGAAAGCGTTGCGGTTATTTTCATACCGATAACAGGCGAACTGGATTGATAAAATGATAAGAGTTCCGTGATTTAAAAGCTACTTAATTTTATATGTCGTAAAAAAATACAAAAACATTGGCAAAAGGAAGTCCTGGATGTGGAACACACACACACATAAGCGCCGGAGACGTTTACTGGCCCTATAAACTTGAGCAGGATAAAGAACTTTAGGGCTGCTCTTAGTGCACTAAACAATCGAACTGAGATTTTTCTTATTCATTTATATTCCATCACTTTGAATAAAATGTTTTGTTTAAATAAACAAAACAAGATTCACCTCGAATGTTTTTTTTTCTCGTTTGAAAAAAACAGCTAATTTACATACTTATTTTCGTCATCTGAGATACCTTGTTTATATGTTTATTATGTATCTCTTATTGACTTAACTAATTCATTTATATGAAAGAAAACACTTAGTTAGACTAAGGGTATTGCAAGCCCTATCTAGGCCATTGTCCGCCTGGAACCATTGAGTCGGAAGCATCCGATCATGCATTTCAATGAAGTGGGTGAGTGATTCGCATAAGAACATTTCATCATTTTTCTAATTTTAGTTTTCCTTGTACTACAGGCATTAATTCCCAGTCTCATCATCTCACGTGGTGCTTCTGGTTATTTTTAATATTTTTCACGCTAGATGGATTTCTAAGAGGTGCTCGTAGCGCAGTGGTGGAAGCGCTTTGGTAGAGATACCAAAGTAAAGCAACCTACAGCGCGGTCGTGTTTGGATGGGTGACCATTCCGACCATATAAGTGACGTATAACACGAGCATCTCCGTGCTTCGGAAGGCACGAAGCCGTTGGTCTCGACTTATATCGGTTGATATTAGTCGTTAAGACTAGTCAGAGGCCTTATAGGCTTGATAACATGTGACAGCATGGTTCGTCGCTTGTCTTGCAAACACCCCTCCACCAATTCGCAGTGAGCCCGCGTGGTGGAGTGTGGCTCGAACTACCTCATAGCTGAGGTAAGGCCTTTGCTCAGCAGCGGGAAGTTACAGGCTAACTTTACTTGGATGGATTTCTATAATATTATTCGTGGCAATGGTAACTCATAGTTTGATGATGCACACAACCGTATTATGTATGACGTAGTAAGTTTTCAATTTCAGGAAAGCGCAACGAATGTTATGCAAATAAAGCAAACATTTAATGATTGATGATAAATATTTATGAACAGGACAAAATCAGTTCAATGTTTTGTACTATCCCGCAATACAGTCATCTCTATAAAATTAGCTCTTCCACAATTTGATAAGACGAGACAGCTATTACCAATAGATGAAAATGTACCTACTTAGCTACCAATTTGCTCCTATTGATCCTAATATCAACCAATCATTTTGTACTACATTTTATTGTTATCCTCAGTCGTAAAATCCTAATTCATTTTATTGCCAGCCTTGTGGTCTCTATATACTACTGTCGATGCAAATTAAAGAGGGCTACCCAACAAATCATATTAAACAGGGTGTCTCAGAAATTAAGGATAATCTTGTAACCGCAAATAGGTCACATTATGGCCAAAAATAAATAAAAAGTATCCAATTTTTTCCAAGTAAAAGACTACTATTTTCGAGATACCCCCTTTTAATATTTTTTTTTGTTAATTGCGACTTCGCTCTGTAAATATGCCTAGTTAGTTATGCAATATATGCTTGGTATTGTTTTAAACATATTTAATAAATGTTGTAGTTAGACAAAAAAATATCAACAAAAAAAATTGACGCTTAACGTTTAAACGTAAAAAATGTCTTGAAAATTCCCGATTATGATTATTAATCTTTCGTTATGTGCGTCTTATCATGGTATCTATCGTTTGAATTAAATCATCCATATCTGTCTTGTTTAAAGCTGTGTATTTTGTATGTTCTAAACATCAAACTTGAATGATGAATTACTAAATTGCTACCTACAGTAATACTTCCTTAAGCCAATATGCCAATATTATTAAATGGATTTTCCAGTGTGCTTTACAATATTGAGTAGACCTTTTAATTTTCAGATAAGAGATACACATATTTTCATATTTAATTTAATATGAATTTCAGCACATAGTAAGAAATAACAGTGAGCTAGTAATAATGAGTGATCTTCAAGGAACAACTGATGTTTCCATTTTTTGTAGCAATTTTCCGGATCTTCCTTACGTACCTTTTTTGCTTGTCATAATTAGGTTAAAAATAATCTTTTGAAGCGGAACAGTGACGTTGACTTCTGTTGTTTTGCTGATATTAAAAGTAGAAATAAATGTCGTTATGGTCGGCAGAGTGGCGAGGACGCTCGCCCTAGGTCGCTTCATGGTCACGCTTCACGCGTCATCGCTTGTTGTATAAGTAGCAACCACTAGCAGATACAAAGCATCGCTTCCAGTTACACCGTCTTTTTACAAACGATATTCTATCTACAGGCCGAGGTTGTATCGTTCAAATTCCTAAACTTAGAAAATCATTGTGTAACTGATCTTGTTACCAGGAGTATTACAATCGCGGAACAGGACTTGAGTTTGGATACTGTGTTTAACTAGCATAATATTAGCGTAAAAACTAAATGAGCTTCGCCAATCAAGCGACAAACAGTAAATTCGAGAACAGTTGCAGTGTCTGTTACGAAACATGATAGCGAACATCATATTTTTAAAGCAATACTTACGTAAAATCATTCTGTTTTGGGCTAGCACAACATGCAACCGAACGACAGAATGTCTGGCTTTAAATCTTATCAGCTGTCGTAGCACTTTGGCTGTCTGCATAAACACGTTGTCTAATGCTGATTGTCTACGATCAGTTCGACTGAAGTACACACTGACGTTCTTAACGTCTCAATCTCAAACGATAAAAATCTGCCTATTTTTGTTATTAACATTTATGTAACTTCACTAGTTTATTGCAGAGTTTCATTGATGTCAGTTTAACCTCAGCATATCGGAATCAGTAACGTGAACGTGCTAAAGAGTAACACATATGCAAAGCAACCTGGAAGTTCTGAATGTCGAACAAAAGGCGTGGTCGGACGGCAGGTCAGGGCATGGCATATAAATCAAGTATAGGTATAAAATATATCGACCTAGTTGTATAGTAAACAAAGCGGAACACGGCCGCAGACGTTTCGGAGGTGAGCGACCCCGATATCACGGCGATCATTCCGGTTAGCGGTGGCTTATCACCGGCCGGCGCGTCACCGGCGCAAGCGCAGCCGTACTAACTAGAGCGGGAAACTGATTTTTCACAGCGATTTAAATCAAACTCGCATGGCGACATGATAAAACGATTAATGCGCCTTCGTGAGCTGCGAATGGTTTGCGTGCTGTCGCCAGATAAGTATTGACACGACAGTAATCCTCTAACGACCCACTCACATTCCTTTAAGTTTTTACAACACCATGTGGCATGAATAAATTTGCCGTATTGTAATGAAAAAGTGACCTCAATCGTTTTTAGAACACCAACAATATTTACCTAACTGTACTTTTTCGTCATTTTGTTTAAGCGAATAAAATACCTATTTTACTATGAAATAAATAATCGGTGATTTTAATGACGTATGAATGTAGTATTTTACAGGCAAGTTATAGGTTAAAATAATTTCCTTTAGTTCAACCTATTGATAAGGCGCCGTAATTCAATCCTGGTAGTGTTAGATAGAATTTGGGAGCTACCCAATTTATGTTAGGTACATAAATTCGTAATATTGTATTAATGTATTTCAAATTAGTAATGAATTGTAAACACGCCGATGGCAATTGATAGGAGTGAATAAATGATGTCTTGACTTGCGAATGTCAGGATTAGCTGAGTTACTAGTCACCATTTTTTACTCTGTTAACATCAAAAAATCTAGCAGAGACAGAATGATGATTTTCCAAATACTGCTTAAAGCTTATCCTGACATGCGTAAGTGGTAGTATTTTCGAGCAAACAGGTAAACCTATAAAGAGCCTTGGCAACGACTTCGACCGGACCTCCAAATTACACATAACAGGCATAGCCGAGTAGGACAAAAACAGCAAGGCTTCGGATGAGCCTCGCTTCTTCGTGCAGGCGTTAGCGCGGCCTTTCAAGGGTTAAGAGAATTGAAACCGAGCAAAATTCTAATTATAAATATGCAATGGGGCTGTTTGCATGTCATATTTATGTCAAATTGAAAGCCATACTGCACACACAATCACAAGAATTAGCAAAAGTATGTTCTTAAAGACAATTACCACTTGGTATTGCCAGTGTCAGCTTTGTAGAGCGCCGTCTCTTTCACGTCGCGGCACATCGCTGAGTGAGAGAGACAATGCTCTACAAAATCACTGCTACGAAGGCAAATTGGTACATTACTTCTCAATGTCAGTTATTTGAGTCGCAACCAATAATCGATTAGTTAAATATACTAGTGATGAGGTAGACATAAATTTTATAGAAAATTCTAAATGATAACATTTTAGGTATCGTCTAACGCCTGCACGCCGGTTAATGGTTATATTATGGACAAAAGTTTAATGATAGGGGTAGATTTTTGCTATTCTTACAAAGCTTTTATTTAAAACCATTTCAAATCAAGGTTCATAAAGCAAATGTTATGAAAAATCGACCCATACGGATTTAAATGCACAATTTAGGAAGGTATAATGTAATGGGCTACTCTTTGAAGATAAGTTACTATGAAACTCAATTTGTTTTTCTGTAAACAAAACGTTTGTTTCGAACAGCCTTATAATATATATTGACAAGTGTATTTATGTATGATTCATTTGTCACTACGTGAGGTTTCATAGTAACTTATTTAACAACCGGTTACAAGATTACGAGTATCAGTATCACTATGGCTTTGATTAATCCGGTTATCTAAAAATTTGTAAAATTATCGTTATCAACAAATCATAATAGGGTGGGTCAAAAATACTTGATAGAGTAATCGACTCTGTACTCGTTATCTCATCATAATTATCACGAATACATCGCCTGGCTTGAACCAGAAGTTAACTGTATGCAAAGCAGGATAGTCATACGACGTAATACTATGTAACATGAATAACAGTAGAAAAAAACTGAATTATAAGCGTAAATCACATTGCGTGCTTATCACTTTCCTGCTTCACGCAGCATTTTCATAATGGCCACGCTTGTACTTGAGAAACTATAAACTATGTTTAACAACAGTAATGACGTAAAATGAGCACTGTAAATGGTGGAAGCACCTTGAGGAAGATAACAGACGAATTTAGATAGAACACGGAGTTCGGATGACGCCAAGTATGAACGTGACCATTACAGTTGATTCTTTATTTCAATGCATGAGTCTGACCAATAGGAATGCTTCGTAATCTACCCAACATAAACGTAGCAGTTCTATTGTCAGATTCATTCGTGCACAGTGTTCTAAATTTAAAAAGCGTAAAAAATAAATTGAGACTCACCATCACAGGTAGCAGCCATGAATTTCCCATTCGAAGAGAAGTCCATAAGTAGTACGGTCCCTGGGTGGCCCTTGAGATTCTTCAGCAGCCACTGATGGCTGAACTCGGTCTTCCCTTTCCATGGCGCGCGTTTTTTGCTCTTCGCGTTGGTGCGGCTTTCGGTTACCGCTGTTTCGGAGGTAGCCTCTTCATTCGGAGCATCTGGAAAGTATATTTACTATTTTTTAAATATCTGATCCTATTAAGACATCTATTTCAAAGGAGGTTTCGAATCATATTAAAAAGCTATATAAATACATAAAAAAAGGTTTCCTTAGATTGTAAATACGAACACTTTAATGCAGATACTATTTTTCGGAATTAGTTTGGATGTTAAAATTATAATAATGATCATGATATACTCGAACGAAACCAAAATTTAACATATATTTCTATAAGCTAAATGATATTTTATGAATAATATTCGCGAGTATTTATTATCATGAGAGGCTCGACTTGACATCATTAGCTGGAATTTTTATTATGAGTAATGATGATCTAAAATATTCGTATAACGTGCCTTATCTTCGCATTTACAAATTGTACTACGTAGGTATTCGTTATTCACACGTGTTTATTCGTAGAATGAAGTGACTACATTATTTCATTTTTGGCTACAGACGTTTTCCTTTTCCGTGCACATACCCCAAAGCAATTTTCGATTATGAACTTTATCTGAATGCAATAAGAATATGCTCTGATATGAGTATGTTTTAGAAAGTACCAGACATCATCACAACAGAAATGCTGTGTGAAACAATGGGTTTCTGTGATATGCGAAAGTGGAAGGTACCTACATAGCTTGCTATACTATGGGTAGCATAAAGATCGATGCACCTTTATAGGTTGAATATACCTAGTAAAGCTATGCCGATGACCGATGATGATGACTCAGTGGCAAAACAAGTCATTTTGCGTGGGCATCTCGAGCTCTCGGCTCATACGATAAAATTAAGCGCCAAATCATTATTTTACTTTTATAGAACCCAGAATCCACCCCATTTAAGCCGTTAAGATTCTCTAATTATAATATGGAAGCGAAAAAATAAAAATAAGATATCAAAAATACCGATGAGGTGTGATGTGATGGTAGTGTAGGACTGTAGGATAACTTTGTTATATGATTCAGCATCAATATTAGTCATGGTTATTCCTATAATGCAGAGACCCAGAACGGAACCATAGTAAATCCCATGAAGATCTACTCAGGTAAATCACACTTCGCAAGATTTATAATGAAAAGGAAAATTATTAGGTAGGACGCTTCGTACCTAATAATAATTTTAACATTTGATAAACAGAAAAAGATTACAATGAATTATATTTTCAACGGTACCTTTTTCGTGGGTACAATAATCGGTTAAACTACAAGTAGTTACTTATTTGCCTTATATTTTTATTAAATCGGTACTTTTTGTTTCAAAATCGATTGAATAGAGCAGAGCAACTTTGTCAATACCTTATTCATTATTTTGATCGCTTGATAGCTAGTAAGTAATGAATGTGTTATTATTTTATAAAATACTCGCACTATATCTACATATCTACTTGATTATTTATATATAATGTTTATGTATACGAATTCCACACTTTCATCAGATACAGAGCTGCCTATTCACTGCCAGCGGTAATATCTCATGAAACAGAAATAGAAAATGTGTGAACAAACACTTTCTAGCGGAAATTAACACTAGGTCTGTAAGAGTTACTACATTTTTCAGTCCTTTCCCTTTTAAATACAGGATTGTATTAAAATATACAAGCATGGTCTAAGAGTACGTAAATAGTTTAAAAAATCATATTATTATTTATTATTTAGTTTGGTAATTTGATTGAGGTTAAGGCAGGGTCCTAGAAATATTATGGATTTAGATTTACGCAATTCGAATCAACGTAAGGTCCAAATCATTGCGCAAATTCATAAACGAAATCGATGTTATACTACCCAGGGAATAAAAAAAGATGGCCATAAAAATTTAAAGGCGATGTTAAAGTGCAAATCTTCAAAATAAGAGGATAAACGTTACGTAAGAAAATGTTCACTTTATCTCACTAGTGAAAGTAAGCCATGCAATACAACACTAAAAACATTGTTTAGTATCCAACTCTTCTGGAGTAACAGAACAGATCAAGGTTTAGTAGTATTATAAAAGAATACATCTGTAATAATTTTATTATTGTTGATGTCTTTTAAAAAAGCACTTGCAAAATTCAACAAGCTTGCCAATGTGTTGGTGGCCAAATAGTATAGGATAGCGTAAGATGCAGGTTCAATTCCTCGCCTGACAAAAGAAATCAAGGTAATTGAGCGGAGAGAATTTTATTTATGCTATTGAGTTGAAATTCGAAAATACCTGTGTGAATAAAATTACCTCTACCAACATATTTATTTTATTCTCATTAAGTAAACAACATTGAGAAGTTTTGAAAGAATGTCACCTAATAAAATAAACTGCTTTAAATAAATGTTCCTAAAACCCTAAAATAAATATTCCAATTTGCATGAGGTATGAAGTATTTGATGATTGATCTGACAGATTGTTTTAGTACTAAAACACAAACTGCAGTGTAGAAAATTGAAATATTATTATAAAATAAGAACTTCAAAACAAGTTCAAGAATATTAAACACAATAATAAGGTTTAATTTAATATTGAATTTATGGTTATTCCAGGCTCCATCCTGTGCACTTAATCTTGACTTGGCTGCAATCTCAATTGGTTTGAAACTTTTTTTTTTTTAGAATAATTATTCCAGGCACAATGTATTTACAAAATATGGCTGAAATAATGAAGATATTTTTTCAGGTACCTATACACAGCATTAAAAAATAAAGGCAGACTTGCACAAATAAATAACATTATGTACCACAGCAGATGTTGTTGTAAATTAAATATGAAACCGATAACTATCCCAAGTGACTTTTAACTATTTATTTATTCAATGATTCATGAACTTTAACAAAGAATATGATTATTTTGATGGTAAAATTGTTCTTGGAGTTTATATTCATCATGTTTGGACAAGTGTATATTGTCAGCCAAAGGAATTAATACATTACTATGTTCAATTTAACCATGAATGTCATATGCCCATGAAAATAAACATTTACAATGTTTTTGAATTAAACCATATATGCCAGCATTTTAATTCAACTACAATACAATGCTATTATTATAGAAAATAATTTCTAACTTAGGAAATATGACTAGGTATAGGGAACTTTTTAAAAATAAAATACCTAAATATGCTGCAAAATTGTTCTAAATATTTTCAAAAAAAAATGTAAAATTGTCTGCTGATATTCAACAATCTATTCAAAAAGTCGATTCGAATTTACAAAATTCCAATTTTCGATTCCCAAAATCTGCTTATTTCTTTATTTATTTTTTATTTACCAACACCTAACAGTGAATTTAATTTACATCTATAACAGTACACTTAGATAATTTAAATTTAAATAAGTATTTAAGTAGGCATACGTACAAGTAATATTTCAGTGTTTATTGTATGAAGCTAATTGATCAAAATGATGATGATCATGAAGATGTAGCTCTTTTGGTTGTGTAAGTAACTGTATTATTAAACGGTTTCAAAGTATGTCAGCTGCATTCTTCGCTAACACTGATTAACCGTAAAGCATCCGCTCGAAAGCAAGATCCCACACATGGTGCGTCCAACAGGGAGACTGCGCTTCGCGGTAAAATGCACTACCACGTGTTCGAGGCACTTACAAACGAATGTTTGGCAAATTATAAATCCTCAATTACACATTATCCAAGTAATTTACGCATTTAAGACGTAGGCTCAAAGAAAACAATGCAAAACTTACTTTGATTGCTCTCCGTTTCATTTTCAAGTGCTTCCTTTTTCTTACTTCCGAAGATGGTCTTGATTATCAAGTGTAATATTACACATGAAATTACAGCAACTGCTCCCAAAATGAATACGTTTGTACTCAGACCGGCTTCAATGTCGCCCATTTTCACTAAAAATTCTCAACAAAATCGCAAACAAGTAACAAAATTGAATCTAGGCAGCTCCGGTCACACGATCTCACTAATCACGTAAACTGAACTGACTGAGCACTGAGCTGACTGACTGACTGAACTGAATTGATTGAATGGCGAACACCGCGCGCGAAGCTGAGAGCCGGGCCGACTATTATACACTAGATTATTGAAAAATAGCTTGTATTACTTACGAAATAAGGATGTCAAGAACCGTTTCAAAGTTTGTTTTTATTACTTTTTATACCTACTGGCGCTCTCTTATAACGCAGCGCTTCAAACATACAGCGCTTTACAAACTTACAAACAGTTTACAAAATACAAAGCATTGGTATCACAGATTAGTAAGAGTGTGATTTGATTGGTATTGGCATTAAAGTAATACCTACATACAGGTACATACTATATTAAATGTACATGCAAAAAAATGTACACCTCCTACCTACTTTCTACAACATTACATTTTTATAAAGGTACGAAAATTCGAAAACCACTTCGAAACTCAGTGATTCTAACCACGTCAAATATATTTTTTTAGATTTTTCAGCGCTTTATTTTTGAAAAGTACTACCAAAATGAATGTAAGCAGGGGCGTAGTGTGCTTTGGTGGGGCCCTGTATAAAAACTTATTTGGGGGCCCTTACCATGGGTAAAGATTTCTCACAAAAGAAAAAAGAAGTGCATTTTTTTTAATTCAGATTTTTTATGCTTGATTTACATTCGCACATGAAAGGTTCCTTATCGTATTTAGTTAACAAAAATCTATTTTTCCAATATGGGTTGACCTTCAAAACATCAATAGCATTACAATTTGAACAAACAAGAAAATCACAAACGTTGATGCCGATGTTAATGTTAACGGCGCTTATGATTGTTGGTATGCCACTGGTGTCCCATCAAAGTTTTTTTGTTATTTTCTATTAATTATTGTTTACGCACTTCGAGGGCCCCCGTACCCCGAGGGCTCCGTATAATTTATACGGCAGATACGGCGCTAGCTACGCCTTTGAATGTTAGTATGTAGGCATTTCACAGGTTACGCCTTTGCAACCATCTAATGCAGAAAAATATTTGAATTTTGAAAGAGCTTGCTGTCACTTTGACATTTTATCAAGATCAGTCTCTATGGCTCTATTTCATTGCTTTCCCCGTATGAATGGGATAAATCAATTACTTCTGTTACTTTGACATTTAGTGCTGTTGTAGTCTTCTTCTTCGTCCTCGCCTTTTCCCGTCACACGGGGTCGGCTTTTGTTATCATGCGGCGCCATTTAGTTCACTGGCTGGTATCATCTTTCGAAAGTCCGAGACACCTCATGTCCCTCTGGACATTCGACAGCCAGGTCGTTTGAGGTCTTCCCCTTCCCCTTTTTTTTGTAGCCATAGAAAGGCACTTTTTCACAACATAATCGTCGGGTCTTCTCATCACGTGACCGTACCATCTAAGCCTTGCTTCAAACATTTTTTCACATATGGGTGCAACCTTAAAACTTCCTCTTACATATTCGTTGCGTATTTTGTCCTTGAGTGTGACTCCACCTGCCCATCTTAGCATACGCGGTATACGGTGTTTTAATGTTTGAAGTTCGTTAAGGTAAAAAATAAAAATACGCATTTAAAATTATACCCATTTAGTCAATCATACTCAGTTAAGTATGTAGGATTTTGTAATTGTAGGTATCCTGATCCCAACATAATGGAAAAAATAATCCATATTTTGTTTGGTCACGACATCATGCGTTGCGTTACTAACGGCTGGCCCGATTTCGCTGTTTTTTTTTTGTTTTTGATATAGTCCGGAAAAGGTTCTTGATGAAAGAAAAGTGCGAAAATTGATAGGGTGGACTGATTTTCATGATTTTTACTTGGTCGCCAAAATTACGAGACCGGGGCGAGACGGGGCCAGGGGCAAATAAAGGTAGCTGGGTCCGCTAGTAATAAGTAAAACATACCAACTATCACGGTAATAGGTAGGTAGGATTGACCAAAGACATAGAAAACTCGTTTTACTTTAGGTATACTTTAAAGGCGGTACAAAAAAAGCTTCGCTTACCCCCTTAGAGAAGGACTTATTGTAAAAAGGATTTGTTTATAAATAAAAAATCAATGCTTACCTTATGGGTATACTTCACTATGGGTTTTACTGCAAACTTTTTGCATAATATTGATTACTGATTATTTTTTAATTTTAAAATTTTGGCAGCTTGTCAAAAATCATTATTGGAGATTTTTCTGACATATTGAAAAGGATCACATGATCAGTGACTTAGGGTTCAGCAAACACAATAATCTTAGTGATCAAAATAAAATGAATTCAATCTAAAATCATCTACAGCTACCTCCTTGTCATGTCGGGTCGGGGAAGAAGGTATTGTACCCTGATATTTAATGCTTAAGAATGTTTTTAACACTCACAGTGTCATATTTAAATTCATAAAGATGAAATAAGAAACCAAAAATTTGCGCACGGGCGGGACTTGAACCAGCAACCTTTTGGCAGACCGGGCCAAACGCTCTTACCAATTGAGCTACCGTGCTGTTAGTCCGACCCTGCGAACCTGATATTTATTTTTGAATTGCCTCAAAACTGAAAAGAAAATTAATGTTGTCAAATCTGACTACATTTGAAGCAGCTATCAAGAAGAGAGTAGTTGACTAATTAATTTTTGAATTCAATCACAATGATTTGTAGAAGTAGCATTCTTTAATGAGTGGGATGTACAGAGACATGTTATAGTAACACATGTCTCTGGGGATGTAGTCGCATTTGCGTCTCGCGCTTTAGACATACTCTTACTAATCTGTGGTCTCGCGTCGCGTTTCGCATAATTCGCATCGCTGCACACAATGTACGCGCGACGCGTTCATTTATTTATTTACTATTTACCAATCAAAATCTACTTCTCAGTCCGATTACTTTTGATTGGTCAAAATAATGTAGCAAAGTAGTAAGAGTACGACACTGTCTTTTATGACAATTTCATTCAGTCGTTCATTCATAATATGTCAGCTGTTTGTTAGCTGTCAATTGAACCGCATGTTGTCTTTGTCTTTTCAAAGACCTTCACAGAGTGCAAGAAAGAGATAGCAATACTCGTATTCTATTTTTAAAATTTCTAGAATGTTGAATGAACGTCATTCAGACAACTGAATTTTATTAAATTCAGTGCAGTGACAGTCAGACAGTCAATAAAAAGTTATCGGAGTGCGTGTCGTAAGTGAATACAATTTTCTGAGAAGCTTTTTTAACAATGCCTCGACGAGGACGATCTGCAAGTCCGCCACCTGCACCGCAGCGAAGGTAAGGAACACGATTTGATTTGTGTTTTTAGGATAAGTGATTTTTGGTCATGTGTTTATAACCTCGCAATTTCCAGGGCTGCTCCACCACCAAGTCATGTGCCAGCTCGTGCTCCTCCATCTGCCCCGGCACCAGCGATGGCTCAGCCTCAGCAGCCCTCGTTGTTCGGCCAAATGGCTGCCACCGCTGGTGGGGTAGCTGTCGGATCAGCTGTGGTGCGTATTTTATTACGTAACGGACGTGTATCTTTATGAATATTTTCCAGTGAAGACTTCTTTCATGCCTAATTGATTTTCATGAAAATGCTGAAATACTCAGAAATCGTGTTGCAAGTCGTGAATGGCGGAGAGCCAATCGATCGGAAGATAGTCACGTGCGCATGACGTTATAGTGATCAGAATTTTGTTTTTGCGATAAAAGTAAACATGTTTAAGCGCAACAATTTTGTTTCGTTCGACTTCTGCGGAAAACCAAGATCTCTAAATTATTTATTTTTTGCCACAAAACAAATAAGTGACCATCTTTAGCCTGAATTGAAATTCTTAATATTTGAGTATAGTTTTTGTTACTCATTATAGATTTCTTTGTTGCAGGGTCATATGGCAGGTAGCGCTTTAACTGGTATGTTCAGTGGTGGTGGCAGCAGCGAGCCAGCACCACAGCAGCAGCAACAAGCGCCTGTCCCAGCAGCCAACCAATACCAGAACCAGCAACCCCAAGGACCTTGTGCATGGGAGATTAAGCAGTTCATTGAGTGTGCACAGCAACAACATGACCTCTCCCTCTGCGAGGGCTTCAATGAGGCACTGCGTCAATGCAAAATCAATAACCACCTGTAAATCAACAACTGTAGCTGTTGAAAATTCCTTCAAAATAACACTCTTTACCCCAAAATCATTATCAATGTTATGCAAAACTTTTAAAAAGGCAGTGGTTCAAATGCTACATAAAAATTTAATCTTTTAATTGCAGTAGCAACATGTGACAGTTACCGAGTTGTTTCTGCTTCTAAATAACTACAATGGGGAAGAGATATACTTTTTTTATTTTAGAGAAATGTTAGTCCTTAATTTTGTTTTATTTTTAAGACAAAATTGTGATGTAGATGTTATTATTACAATTTATCCAATTCTTTTACGTTATTTATAGATACAAATTATAAATATTATTTTACAATAAAACAAAAACCAAACCATAAATATCTTTAATTTTATGAATACTGAATATGATATGATTTGGTTCAGATGGGGCCTGCAAACTGCATAGTTTTTGTATTGGTATTGAGAAACGAAATTGAAGTTTAAAGTAACAAAAAATTTGAAATCTTGCAGGCTCTACTCAGCCAAGTCATTTTTCACCTTGTAAGAATGCCAAACAAGAAGGATCATAAATGTGCAATAGGTGTGGCCGCAGTTCAAACCACACAACCTCACGGTAGGATTTTGGAATATGTACACATCTATAAGCTCAAATCGTTATAAGTGATAATATTTTAACTTCTGGTCTATTATTTAAAAACCACTACATTTTTTTTTAACTTTATATGGCGGCCGTGTAGCCGTACCTGGCTGCTCAAAAAACATTATGATGTTATTTTTTAGTCCGAATAGATCCCGTCCTAGCCGGTCGGCTGAAAGACATGCTCCTGCGAGGGCCCCACAAATAGTCGTGACGCCGATGCCGCGCCGGTCCATGTTCCGTGACGCAGCCGCTGTCGCTGGTGGTGTCACCGTGGGGACGACCATGGTAAGGTGACCGTGGAAAGCTGAGAGGGTAGGCATATGCCCAGCTTTGGTGGTTCCATTTCCCGCGTCAGAGAAGTTGAAGCCATAAGATCTATAAAACGCTATCATCTTGCAGTCAAATTAGCTCTACTGTTGTAATAGAATAGACGTAGGTACGTGACGTAGTATTTCTTTTTGTTTTGGAAGTTGAAAATGTTCAAATAGCCTGCTACGTCTACTATTAACATTACTTGTCTAATCATGTGGCACGTCAATGTCCTTCTTTATAGTAGTAGCGTCGCGTTGTTTGAAGCACGTACCTACACAAAAGTTGTGTTTAGTAGCTACCTAGATTAAGATTAGCTTAACACATGACGGATATGGTTCTATGTTCGCTTAAAGGTCGTTGTTGTCATTTTGTTTTCTCGATGAAGTAGAGAATTAGCAAGTGACGCAGCTCATACCAACTGGCTCATTTATCATCACCAGTCATCTAAAGGCTAAAAATATCCCGATTCTAATAATACCCACACAGTATTTCTTTACCCGAAAGAGTGAAATTAAATTGCGCAATATGTATGTAATAAGTGCTTACGATCAACAAAACTATTTATGTAGAAAGATTAAACTAAATTCAAGTTTTAGTTACTGAACCATCCCTCAAGTCAATAAGAACCAATATAACTCCACGAGGATGGAAATGCCACGTCTACCTTTTACTCATTTCATCTCAGAACGGACATCTGCCTCTTCTCTAGATGGCAGCCGTGTTTTCGACTTTAGGCTCTGGCCAGTCTTACAAGAAATTGCGATTTGCGATACGAACACAGAAGCGTCTATAACCGTGAAGAAAGGCACCACCTTAAAAGTCTTACTTTTATTGCGTTAGCACTGTAGGCCTTACAATTTCCGCTACAGGGCCATCTAGCCGGCGAGGCCATATCTGGCTTGTTCTCCGGCCGGCGTCGCGAGGAGGTGATCCAATCGCTGCCGCAAAACTATCAGTTGGGCCAAGAGCCCTCTGGCCCCTGCGCGTATGAAATAGCACAGTTCCTGCAGTGCGCAAGCAGTCGAGACGAGCTGCAGGAGTGCGCAGCATTCAATGAAGCGCTGAGGGAATGCAAGCGGCGGAACAGTGAGTACCTAGATGTAGCTTTTGAACGCAGACAGAATAATGTTGAATAATGGCGAAATCAATTCAAAAGAATTTTAACTCTGGAAGAAAATTCCTATCGAAAGGAAGACATAGTGTGTTCTCTATCGTATAAAGGGTAAATCGACGTATTCCTCTTAGCATGTGATAATAAATCTAATATCCAACGAAATTAACCCTGATGTCCCAATACCAGTGACAAAATATAGACAGTTTTCTATCGACCAAATTTGATAACCATAACAAAATTTTATAAGAAATCACTTGCTATTTTAAATGTTTGACATTCGTGCCAGTATTAGTATAAATAATAGTTGATGTGTTGGTAACTGATAAAAATTCAAACAACTTAATTCAAAACACTAGCATTTTATTTACTGATTTTAATTGCAGTTTATTCGGGATTTTCGAAAAATATTGAATATCTCATAACGAGAGACTTTGGTATTAGTATTAGGGTTATATATTATATTGTTGGAAATTAGATATATCATCACACCCCAAGAGGAATACGTCGAATTACAAGTCACCCTGTATAATTATTACTAGCGGTCCCCGTGACTTCGTCTGCGCTTTTTGAGTTTGCTCCCTACCCTCCCGTCGCAGCATGATGTTTTTTAAAGCCTTCCCCGATAAATAAGCTATGTATCCAACACAAAAATAATTTAAAAAATCGCACCAATAGTTCCTGAGATTAGCTAGTTAAAACAAATAAACTCTTCAGCTTTATAATATCAGTATAGATTGTTATACTTAGTTTAACCTTGGGTGGGGGAGCTCTATGTTCACCAGCCAGTGCACGTCCTTTGGCTGTTAAATGATGATGACTCAGTTTAAACAGTGAGCTCAGCTAAGACCCATATTTTATATTCAAGACATACATATATGGTACCTACAACATACATGCGATACGACAATGCTATTATGTAAACTATGTTTTTATTTTGTTACAGGGATACCTTAACCACCGTTCAGGATCACTCCAGCCACGACCCAACCATGCACAACATTTAAAAAATATATGAAACTGTAAACCTCTACAAATAAAATACTTCATTATATGTTCTTGTTTATCCTTTTAACCAACCCAGCTATAATTGCATGAAGCTTGTGAGGTTCTGTTGCACTTATTTCACAATATGTAAGAACCAACCCCAAGTAATGGCGTTAATATAATAATTCATTGTTATTTGTGGTTGTGTGTGCGTGCGTGTCTATAAAAAAAAAGGAGCTTATTTTTTCTACATAACTGTGATTTCGACGGCGAATGCATTGAAATCTTTTACAAACATTTTTCTCATGTAAGTGACCTAGTAAATAAATCTTATGCCCGATATTACCATCGTCAGATAGGAAATATTTGTCAAATATATTACATAACGCCTAATTAATAAAATATTTGTCAGCAATCATTTGTGTAATTGGCATTTTAAAATCGGTCGTTTTATACTTGTTCAGTCGGATGTCTTATCTGATGTTTGTAAAATCGTCACTTGTGAGAATAAAGATCATTAAGCATAAACTTAATTTTTTTTCTACCAATCAGCTAGCTACACGGTTTAGGAGAATGTGACTACACAATAAATCTACAATGTCACTTTTACAAGAGAAGATTCATCATCCAAAACAGTTTTTACTTTCATAAAAAATAAATGGTAATATCAATTTAACATATTATGAAAATTGTTTTTGAATAGCTTCACAATCATTTGTTTTATGAGGTTGCAGCTGATGCAACAATACTTGTTTGTTACATACATGCTGTAAGTTAATGAAGTGTATGTCTAGACTATTTTTGTTTATACTTTAACCTCGAGAATCATTAAAGAAAATATATAAATATTATGACGACTCTGTTATTAGTCAGCAATATAACGGTAATTTCCATTCGATATTTGCAATGAGTCTGGATCAAAATTCAAACATAGAGTCGAGTCATTTTATCAACGACATAGCTAGTTTAAATTGTTATTGTTTTTTTTCTTTGTTAATTTTTATTTTATGTTACGTAACTAGTTTAAAGCTTTTAACTAATTATCCAAGTCTGTCGTATTTTAATCAATGTTGTGTTCACCTATAATTGGGTTGCATACTAGATAGTTTAAATTGTTATTGTTTTTTTCTTTATTACTTTTTATTTTAAGTTACGTAACTAGTTTAAAGCTTTTAACTAATTATCCAAGTCTGTCGTATTTAAATCAATGTTGTGTTCACCTATAATTGGGTTGCATACTAGATGCAACTTTTAATTTTTATTACATTTTTATGTCAATGCTTGTATTATGTCAATAAAAAAAACGAAGATGAAAAAATAAAACTACCAGATACAGGTGTATACATATAAACTTATAATTTATTTACACCTTAGTACATATAAGTTGTGACATTCTGTAGTATAAATAAAGACAATTTCAGTTTAAATATGTGTAAACACATTACAAATCTCAGATTCGATCAGTTGGATATTAGAAAAACATTGCTATTTTTCTGGTTGAAAAATCAAAAAGAAATGAATCGAGGAAATATCGGAAAATAAAAATTAACACAATTATTTAATCTCTGTACAATATAAACAAATTAAATCTGATATTTTACAATTTGGCACATTGAAAGCTGCAGAAAAAATAATACTTGAGACACAAAAATATTACAATGCCTGACAGAAAAATAATGTTTCTTTGGATTTGTACGCAAACGTCGCTTTTCATGTTTTACTGACCGAAAATAACAATCTAACGACTTAAAAATACTAAATTCAGCTATAGGAAACAACTGTTGTGAATAGTGGTTAACAAGTTTGTGACGGAACAGACAACCTTTTCAACTATGAAATATTTAACAAACAGCAAATATTACGGTATTGTCAGCGTCAAGAAACACTTTGTCGTTATTAAGCGAAACATGAGGTCGAATAGAATTACCTTACGAAAATTTGAAACGAAACAAAGATCAAGTTATAAAATGGTGGTCATCCCATGTCCCAATAATACATTAGTATAGATAGTCGCAATTTACTATATGCACCGGCATAAAGACCCGTTTTATTTTTGTGAAATTCGTTCGTGTCGTAGATTCGTCTTAATCACTAAAGAATTCAACTAATAATACGTTTTAACGCTTAAGCTAAATCAGTCTAATTCTTAAAGCGACATTATGTTTATGTATAACAATAAAGCTTAAACGATTATAATCACACACACTGGAAATTTCAATGTAAAAATAAGGCCACTAGGTTTTGTATTATTTTATAAAAAGAATAAAGGGAATTAAACTGAAAAAAGTTAATTTACATTTTTACAATTAACATCTACGTTACGATAATATGGCGGGATGTAAGATCATACCACAAACCTTAAAATCAGATTATAAGATAAAATAATCGGTATTTGGTTAGTACTAATCATATTTTATTCGTACAAGACAACTGTTTTTTTTATTACATTTCATACACAGACAGAAATTTTATTTGAACACGGGTTTGCGAGTCTGTACGTTTATTAATTACTATTAATTTATAACGGTTCAATATAAGATCACAAAAATAATGCACCAGCGCTTACACAATATTATACAAAAACCAATGTAAAACATAGGGCCGAACAACAAGCCGAGCCCGCAACATCGAAAAATAATTTAAAGCTCATCACATAACCTTACACTCGGTGTAAATCTAACATTCGAATTACATAAATATAACTTATACAGCAGGCGTGCAATACACGACGCCCACAATATTAAGGCGTGTTAGAAATAGATTTACATTATTTAGCACGAGTTTTAACTTTTAAACTAGCCTATACCCTATAATAGCCCTTTCGAGTGGAATTTACACAGCACGCACCGTTATTTACATTACGTAATATGACACAGAGGCGGGTGCCAAGGCCCCGAGCGATACTCTCACGTAAATAATTACGCGCGTAAATATACAAAGTTCGGTGAACACAGGTCACAAGCGCATCTCCCAGAGGATGAGATGAGCGTCTTTGGGGTTGGGTTCGGCGGCCGGAGCCGGCCTCTCTGCCGCGTCAGCAGTTTGTCGCCAATCTACGTAGCCCCTGCCCCCTACTATGGTCACGACGGACCGCCTCGCCGCGCTCTCGCCTAATACATAATCAGAACCGCGTAAACTCCTAGCTGCACTTTTTGCGTTCGTTTTAGTCTCAGGCGCCGTCGCGGAGTCGCTTCGGGAGACCGAACGATCTGACGACGTCGACTTACTCGAAGTCGAGTCCGGCGTCGAGGCGGCGACTGGCGCGAGGCTGGCCGCCCCGGACGCACCTGAACTCGTTCTCGATACGCCTCTGAGAGCCATAGATTCTTCGCTACCCGAAGAGGTGCACAGACTCGAAGCGCGGGAATCAACAGACCAGCTCGATAAATCGAGACTCCGCGGTCGGCCTGCCCGCATTCTCAGCCTCCGATCGAGGGTGCTCACTCTGAACGGAATGGCGGCCAATTCTGGATCACTACGCCTCAGAGATTCTCCACCTGACCCGCTCACGTCGGCCTCTCCGACGCAGTCTTTCACGAACATCAGGTCACCGAATAGACCGTATACGTCACAAGCGTTTAAATTGGCGCATTTTGGTAACGTTTTGCTCAGGCGCACGTCTCCCGGCTTCTTTCTGCGTACGACCGCTGACTGCACGCGTTGGGGTCTGTACGGACTCGTTTCTTCGGATATCCGCCTCTCGAGTTTCGGTTTGTCGATGTCGTTCTCTTTCGATTCTTCCTCTTTGAATTCGTGGAGCGTGGCCGAGTTGGCGAGAGCGCGCGCGTTCGAGAGGTTTCGACGCACTGTATTTACATCGACTTCTCTGGTTTCCGGCATTAATGAAAGCAAGAAAGTCACCGGCCCGGCGTGAGCGTGGTATGAAACACCCATGTGTCCACCGACGAGAGGCAGCCCTTCCAGCTTAGGCAACGGTACAGTGACTGTGACACCGGCGGTTGTCCCCACCCAGAGTAATCCCTGTCCCGCCAATAGAGCGGATATATGTGCCGGTTTGCTTCCTTCTCTAGCACCGATAGTCTTCGCTACATCCGCAGCGATGTCAATATTCTGTAGATGCTCAAACGTTTCCGCGTGGTACAGACTCACGTACGTGGAGTCTGAAAACGCCGTCCATAGTCCGACGCCTGAATGTGCGAGGTATCTGACCGATCTGTCATCTTCTCCTTTCAGTTCTAATATGCGCATGATTTCGGCGGTGAGCGCGTTGATCGCGAAGACGCGTCGCGCGCACGTCGCGTATACGATCCCGTCGACCGGTAAGACACAGTGGACGGGTTTGTCTCCTAATTCTATAGCTAGTGGTTCCTGTAGTGCCCACGAGTCGTCGTGGTTTCTCCTGAAGACCGACACGCGACCGTTTGCGAGTCCTACGAACATGGAATCGCAGTGGTATCGGATCTGCGTGACGGCGGCTATAGTCTGTACCTCTGTTAGTTTCTCCTGCTTCTCTGGTTCGACGCCGGAGAATATGATGATCTTCTTGTCCTCAGTGCCGAGCCACACTGTGTCGCCGCACAGCGTGGTCACTTGTCGGAGTCCTTTTGCATATTCCATTGATGTCACCTGAGACAACAAAACAAAATACGTAAGCAGCTGCAGCATATTACGTTGTTGAAGAATTAAATGAGTTAGCATTAGGATCGGACCGATAATTCGAAAATACTTTGAAACAGATCGCAGTCGACAAGTTGGTGGTGGTGAGAACAAGTGCCCCGGAAAAAACGTTTAGACTAATTTCTCATCGGCCATGCTGGGTGACGTCTCACCGAATTAATGGGAGTAAAGAGTGAATTTGTATTGCACACACACACTTGATTACGATCTTTCACGACGATGGCTGATCTCGAGATTGGTCATATACGGCTAGGAGGACTAAGTATTCATTATTACTTTAGTATCGAGGTGTTTGAAGGGCAGTGGTAGTAGCACTTTGGTAATGAATAGAAGATAGCGAATGATATAGAAGATAACCTACGGCGCAGTCGTGTGGGGGTGACCATTTAATTCACGAATATTACGAGCATCTTTGTGTTTCGAAGGGCACGTTAAGCCGTCGGTCCCGGTCGATATCAGTCTCAAGCCTTACAATAGGCGGTTAAATTAAATTCGATAGTAAGGTTTGTCGCTCCCTTCGCCTAATCAGCACTGATCCCGCGCAGTGGCTTACGGCTCACCTTTTTAACACAGCAGCTCCATCTAGAATATTATCGATACAACATCTTTGTAGCGACATCTATCTCTCATCATTTAAATCAACAGCACCACTTATTCATTTGCTTTATTTGATCAGATAGGCAGGTCTACAGCATATGACTCTACACGCAATTGCAGTGTTTTACTCGTCCTTTGTTCTACCGAAATTTTACATACCTACGTACTGAACCCCATGAACGCAATGTGTTTTGTATTATTCTGGATCCTGTTGGTCAAATCACCTCACCACTTAAGGCGAGGCCTTCGCCAAGCAGTGTGGTGTCACCGGGCTACGCAACTCACCTTGGTGTCGGGCAGGTCGAGCGTGACGAGCGTCTTCAGCTTGGCGGCGCGGTGCGTGAGCACGGCCACGTGGCTGTCGGCAGCACCCGCTGCGCAAACCCATAGGAGCGAGCGCGCGCGACGCATCGACGCGCCGCGCCGTGACGGGCAGCCGCTTGACGTGTAGAAGCAGCCGCAGCGCACCTGGGATACCAATATAACTCCTTTAAATAAATAACCTACTTGGTTAATAATGTTTTTAACACACACAGTGTCATATTTTATATTTATAAAGATGAAAAAACGTCACGCCTAATGACGTATCCGTAAGAGACCACAAATTTCGCAAGGTCGGACAGACGACACGGTAGCTCAATTGGTAGAGCGTTTGGCCCGGTTTTCTGTTTCTTATTTCATCTTCATCTTACGTCATTACGCGTGACGTTTAGCGCCATCTACCCGTTTATTTATGCAACAGTGGTGGCCCACTGTTATTCTTTACAGAATAAATTCAACTTGGAAATTGATGACGCTTCGCTACCTACTGGTTTAGAATGTTTTTAAGATTCACAGTGTCATATTTTATATTCATAAAGATGAAAAAACGTCACGCGTAATGACGTATCCGTAAGAGACCACATATTTTGCAAGGTCGGACAGACGGCACAGTAGCTCAATTGGTAGAGCGTTTGTCCCGGTTAGCCAAGTTATTGCTGGTTCAAGCCCAGCCCGTGCGCATTTTTTTTGTTTTTTATTTTATTTTATATGTAGTACATGTATTAGGAACTAGTTCATTCATGTGAACGAGAACAAACTATTCGGTTCTAGTCTTTTAAATCGGTCTTTAGTCCAGTTCATTTAAGGAAATCTTGTATGTCTATACTAGTTCAGTTTAGCTCGTAAGAGCCGAGTGAGAACGAATGATTCCGAGTGTCAGAGTACAAACGCACGTCTGTGACCGTGATGGAAGTTGTACTAGATTGAGCGAGAACCAGATTGACGCGTGCCTGAGCCTGATAGTAGATGTACTCAATTGAACGACACGTACGTTCGACCATATTCGCTGTGAACGACGCCTTCAAAGATACGCACGCTAGTTTACGCAAATGTCGTGCACCGAGCCAATAGGGTAAACTTACTAATCCTGATAACATAGCTCGAGTAACTAATCCTAGTTAGTTTAAAAAGGAATCAGCTTACTCAAATTTAGTCTTATAAAGCCTAAGTTAGCTGCAATAGAACTAGGCAAAATATATAGTAGAAATCATCCGAGGTATCAGCTAGCTAAGCTAGACTAGCTTAGCGTCGTAGACTCGATCAAATTTACTAGTTAGTTTAAAAAGGAAACAGCTTAGTTAAATTAAGTCTAATAAAGCCAAAGCCAGCTGAAATAGAACCAGCTCATATTTCCTGTTAAACTAGAATGCCTAAAGCTTATCATTATCAAATACTAAGATAAGACGTTCAAAGTCCCTCTGCCTAATTCAAAAGTCTGATTAGCGCAAAAAGGTTTAACTAGGTAAAAAAGATAGTACAAATAGACCGAGGTATCAACTAGCTGAACTAGACTAGCATAGCGTCGTAGACTAGATCAAATTTACTAGTTAGTTTAAAAAAGGAATCGGCTTAGTCAAATTTA
Source organism: Pyrausta purpuralis (assembly GCA_963924145.1). Taxonomy (NCBI): domain Eukaryota; kingdom Metazoa; phylum Arthropoda; class Insecta; order Lepidoptera; family Crambidae; genus Pyrausta; species Pyrausta purpuralis. The sequence goes on along the minus strand of OZ001651.1, from coordinate 13,973,416 downwards.
GTCTAATAAAACCTAAGCTAGCTACAATATAACCAGCTTAGTATTCCTGCTAATATAGAATACATAAAGCTTATCATTATCAAATACTAAGATGTTCAAAGGCCCTCTGCCTGATTCGAAAGTCTGGTTAGGGCAAAAAGGTTTGACTAGGTAAAAAAAAGATAGTACAAATAGACTGAGGTATCAGCTAGCTGAGCTTGACTAGTTTAGCGTCGTAGGCTAGATCATTTTTACTATTTTTAAAGGTCACTCACCTCAGTCAAATGCTTAGACGAGTACACCGGCGTAGCTGCACTGAACAGCGGCATCTTATGCGCAGGCGCTTGCTGAGGCGCCGGCAACCTCCACGCTGGAGAGTTAGCCGAGGCCTGGGCTAGTTGAGCTAGACGCAGCTCAGTAGCCCAGGCGAGCCGGGCGCCGGGCTCGCTAGCTCGGAAGGTCACTGGCTCCTCGCGACCGCGGATCGTCAGTTGGAGACAGCAAGAGTCCACCCAGGCCATCTCGTCGTCTTTTTTCTGTAAGAGATAGTTGAATTTCAGTATTGGATCGAGCATCTCAACAGAATTGGTGACACGGTAATATATCTTCATATTGTTTTAATAAAGTCACTGGCTGATGAAAATTATTGATGAGAAATCCATAGGGTTTAATATAAATTGACAGTCAAATTACCAATGCAAAATTTAGTAGGTAAGCAAAACAAAAAAAAAGTTAGATACAAAGCTTTCGGTCTCGTTGCGTTCTAGTACATCTAGTTTCCCGTAATTATTTGTTTCTTATGATGTTTGTTACATCTCGTTATCCGTATAACCGGTTACCCGTATATTTTGTTAAATGTTCTGCAGCAGATTTCTAATCATCTCTGGCGATAACTCTGTATAGGGTGTATTTATTGACCTAGCTTGTTCCGCCATTCGTGACACGGTCTCGTAGTAATACATCAGCGCAGAAACCTCCAGAATGACGCTGTTTTGACATAAAGCTAGTTACAAAATAGAGTACGTAATGACGTGTATATTCTTCTGAATGTTCTGTGGCAGAGCTCTCAACATCTTGGGCGCTAGCTCTGGATACTGTGTCTTTATGCTCCCAGCTAATTCCGCCATTCGAGAGACGGTCTCGTAGTCATGCATAAGCGCAGAGATATCGTTGCAAAGGACGCCACGCTAACTGACGCTTAAGGCTCATGTACACAAGTCAATATTAGGACAGGTTAACATATTCATTCTAATAACGTTCCAGAACATCCAAAACCGATCTTCGTGATGAAGCACATATTCTTACCACGTCCTAAGTTTGATTCATTTATTTCGAGGCACAACGGTTGGCAATCAAATCTCTGTATAATCTTAAGTTAGCTACGTCATTACGCCGCATTTCAAAGTTCTAGCGCTACAATACATTCGTTTTTTTGTTACTGGGACATAAGTCACACACACATTCACAAGTACCCACCCACACACATTAACAACGTCTTCAGAAGTAGTTTTTGGTTACAGCCGCCTCATTTAGTCAACGTTTACTGACGTCAGCGACAAGTCATATGCAAAATTTAATTTGCTATACGAATTACGGCGATGCGTGTGTGAACGTTCTCAAATTTTTATGGAGTACTCATGCGCCACGGTCTAAAAGTTGACTATTGTGGTATGTGTAAATTAATTTGTTAATGGCCAAATGTGCCCATGAGTCTCAACTGGTTAGTATAAGGTACATATTCGTATTATTTTTTAGTTACCTGTATATTCTTCTGTATATTTTGCAGCAGCGCTCTGAACATCTCTGGCGCTAACTCTGGATACGGTGTCTTCATGCTACCAGCTAGTTCCGCCATTCGGGACACGGTTTCGTAGTCATGCATCAACGCAGACATCTCGTTGCAAAGCGAGTCGCCAGTGGTCGTGCCTTGCTGGCCGTTCGTACTTGAGTTTGAACGGAGACTGCCGCTTCGGTTCATGCCTGTAACAAGTTGATATTTTAAATGTCAAGACTGCTTGCTATGTAAGTCAAAATATGTTGAATTTTAAGTCCTTGTTATAAGGTCTAAAAGCAAGTCTGTGGTATGAAAAATTCTAAAATGTTAAATTGTGCCAGTATCGAGCACGTCCACGTCCTGCACGGGATGCGCCCACTTCAGGCCGAGCCGTTCCGCATCGTCGCCGCTCGTACCTAGTAATACACAGGTCGCAAAGCAGCTAAAAAGGACTCTATACACTACGTGATAAGTTTCAAATCACCTTGTTCCGTGTCGTCGCCGCCCGCATCTAGTAATACTCAGGCAGCGAGGCAGCTAAAAAGGACTCTATACGCTACGTGATAAGGCTCAAATCACCTTAAGCGAGCACCCTGCTGAGCGTGGGCGAGGTGCCAGTATCGAGCACGTCCACGTCCTGCACGGGATGCGCCCACTTCAGGCCGAGCCGTTCCGCATCGTCGCCGCTCGTACCTAGTAATACACAGGTCGCAAAGCAGCTAAAAAGGACTCTATACACTACGTGATAAGTTTCAAATCACCTTGTTCCGTGTCGTCGCCGCCCGCATCTAGTAATACTCAGGCAGCGAGGCAGCTAAAAAGGACTCTATACGCTACGTGATAAGGCTCAAATCACCTTGAGCGAGCACCCTGCTGAGCGTGGGCGAGGTGCCAGTATCGAGCACGTCCACGTCCTGCACGGGATGCGCCCACTTCAGGCCGAGCCGTTCCGCATCGTCGCCGCTCGTACCTAGTAATACACAGGTCGCAAAGCAGCTAAAAAGGACTCTATACACTACGTGATAAGTTTCAAATCACCTTGTTCCGTGTCGTCGCCGCCCGCATCTAGTAATACTCAGGCAGCGAGGCAGCTAAAAAGGACTCTATACGCTACGTGATAAGGCTCAAATCACCTTGAGCGAGCACCCTGCTGAGCGTGGGCGAGGTGCCAGTATCGAGCACGTCCACGTCCTGCACGGGATGCGCCCACTTCAGGCCGAGCCGTTCCGCATCGTCGCCGCTCGTACCTAGTAATACACAGGTCGCAAAGCAGCTAAAAAGGACTCTATACACTACGTGATAAGTTTCAAATCACCTTGTTCCGTGTCGTCGCCGCCCGCATCTAGTAATACTCAGGCAGCGAGGCAGCTAAAAAGGACTCTATACGCTACGTGATAAGGCTCAAATCACCTTGAGCGAGCACCCTGCTGAGCGTGGGCGAGGTGCCAGTATCGAGCACGTCCACGTCCTGCACGGGATGCGCCCACTTCAGGCCGAGCCGTTCCGCATCGTCGCCGCTCGTACCTAGTAATACACAGGTCGCAAAGCAGCTAAAAAGGACTCTATACACTACGTGATAAGTTTCAAATCACCTTGTTCCGTGTCGTCGCCGCCCGCATCTAGTAATACTCAGGCAGCGAGGCAGCTAAAAAGGACTCTATACGCTACGTGATAAGGCTCAAATCACCTTGAGCGAGCACCCTGCTGAGCGTGGGCGAGGTGCCAGTATCGAGCACGTCCACGTCCTGCACGGGATGCGCCCACTTCAGGCCGAGCCGTTCCGCGTCGTCGCCTCCCGCGCCGACCGACACGCAGACCACGAGGTCGTTGAGAAGGAGTAGACGGCGAGGCTTGCATTTTGAGAGAGCGCCGGATTGGTTGAACTCCTGAAAAAAGTTATTTTTTATAGTGTCAGCTCATCGAAATGTAGACCATTGTCGTTATTTTTGTAATCACTAGCAGTCCCGTCAAACTAAGTTTCCCCCACTATGTCTTATTTAGGGCAAAGACGTATTCATGTTCTCGAGGTGGTGGTGAAACTGACACGATTTTCTTCTATGTAGAAGTTATTTAACAAGCTCTGCTAAAAATAACGTATATCGACAATATATGGTAATTTCACATGTTTATTTTATTGCCAAGCTTAAATATGTAAGCTTTTAGAAATTGGACCTGCGAGAAAAAGAATACTGATCAAGTTTTTCAGAACGCTGTGTGTTGCCCCGCAGCGTCCAAACACACCACACATTGTAACGCAATCTTGCACACGCAAGATTAAGGTTAACGCGTAAAGTATGTACGTGTTTACTATTGTTACTTGACTAAGGTGAAGCCCGATATAAGGGTTATGTTTTACATAATTACTAGCGGACCCAGCGAACGTTGCTTCGCCCCTAGCACCGTCCCGCCCCGACCCCGTCTCGCCCAGCCTCGTAATTTAAAAAGTTAAGAAAAACACTATAATTGATCAATTATCGAGCGGGATGAAAAATGATCAAATTACTAAAATGGCTATAAAAAAATAGGGGTAAGTGATAAAAAGTAAAAATTTTGGGTTGTATGTATTTTTAGATGCCACATTATAAAAAATAAAAATTTTGTCCAAAAATTAAAAAAAAAAATAATAGGGTGAACAACCCTTATCATTTAAGGGTATGAAAAATAGATAGTAGCCGATTCTCAGACCTACTGAATACGCATATAAAATTTAGTAAGAATCGGTAAAGCCGTTTCGGAGGAGTATGGCAACGAAAACTGTGACACGAGAATTTTATATATTAGATTTCCACTTACCAACTGCACCAGATCGTCCTGTCTCAATAGATGCCTCTTGTCCGCTCGGGAAGCTAGCAACCTCGCTGCGCCGAAACGCGCCGCGCCTCCCGCTCCCCCCGCGCCAGCTACACCCCCTCGCGTTAGCCTACGTAGCGCTGCTCGGAACGCCTGTATAAAGTAGATTTTGAAAATAAACAGAAATAGAAAAACGTTTATAGCCTTCATAAAAAATTGGTACAACAACATGAGCAATCAAGGTTAAGTAAAAAAGGAAACAAATGGTCAGTGGCTCAGCTTGTGCTGATATGGGATGTGATCCCACTCAGCGCTGGTTTTCAGCCACTCACATCTCACCATAGGTATTAGGTGAGAGTAAGGAGTGAAATAAAGGTAAGATTTACATAAGCACTATGTTATAAATTTGTTTTTTAGTTTATTGACACAATTTTCTATCAATTACGGGACATCAGGTTAGATGGGAATTGAAAACCGGCGCGCGAGCAAGCCACTCAACCACGGATTTCGTCTTTTACGAGTACTTAGTGAATGCCTAAGACCTCTTTCACACTGCAACTTTTAGCTGCAGACGCAATCTGTCAAAATTTACACACTGCGCTACATTTAGCATCGATGCAGGCGCGATGCAGAAGCTGGAAATTGTCAAATTATGTATTGTATTTTGCCGACTGCATCGATAGTAACGCGCGACTGCATCGATGCTAAATTAAATCTGTTTGCGTGAGTCGCGATGCTGAAGCGCATTCTTAAGATATGGTATTTTGGTGTATCAATGACCTCTTTTAAGGAAAGCCCATCGAACTATTAGCTGATTGTTTTATAATTAGAACCAATGTGTCTACACATTAAAATGGACACTTTCACAGTTTGGTAGTTGTTTATTTACTCGATATTAAAGCATTCATAATTAGCTGTATAATAAATGCGGGTTAAATATTTATTTCACATTGTTTGTTTCCGGTAATAATACATTATTGAATGCGTTTAACTTGATTAATTGATTAAGATAAAAATCTAAATTAACTGCTATCCAAACTAATTATCAAAATGAATTACGTGAGTAGCAAATTCGATTTTACGTTATTATAGGAAGTAATATCAACACCGCATTTTATGTAAACGCTTGTGGAGTTACATAATAAGTCATCCACATAAATTAACATTTATTGCATTAGATTAACATTTAATTACGGTTTTATAGTTTAAAGAGTGATAGATGGATCACTGACCTGGGAAAGATGTCACGAATCGATTATAAAGGAAACTAGAAGACGAAACAGTTTCCTGATTAAAGGCGAAACAAGAGCATGTTTTAGATTGAGATTAAATAGATTGCAATCATTATGCAAAATTTATTACATTATAAAATGCCACGAAGAATACATGTTGGCTGATGTTGTCTGTAAGGTTGTGGACATACTTGCGTTTATTATGTAAACAAAAACACAGACTTTGAACCAACAATCAATTGCCTTGTATTGAAACGCGTAGTATGTGTAGAGTTATCGTTTACTGCGTTCAAACGAGTAAAAATACTATATTACAGTAGAATCTCTCATTTTACCCCGCTATCTCTTACCAATCTTTGTATATTCAATAGTTTCTTTCATTTTAAATGCTCAAGATGTCACAACTTACGGTGACTAAGACGTGCATTTCATCAATAGCTATTATAAAATCCGTTTTTCTCGGCTAATCCAATATTGTAAACAAATTTTTAAACTAATATCAGCGAATACAACTTATTTACTTTTCAATAAAAAAAGGTCTCACGAGTTCAACGATGAATTGCTTATGTAGGTTTTAATATTTGTTAATTAATTTCGTTAAAAAGGAATGTATAGATTGTTTACAATAATTGAACACGCAAGGAAAATAGAACTTTGTAGACAACAGAACGTCTACCTAAACATGTATCTATATCTTATGCAGCTGTGATATGGGAGTGAACTTGCATAAAAGACAACATTAAGCTGATAGCAGACTAAAATAAATCTAAAACAAAGGTGACACGCTCAGTACAACATCATTTAAGTTCTGGACCAGACAGTGACTGACGCCAGAATGATGAAAATTTTCACGGTGTAATAATCATAAATCTGTCATCATACTGTCAGACCCTGTAACCTACCTTTTTACATGCTGCCTACATTGACGACAGACTAATAGGGTAACCGTTGTAAAGTTAGCCTGTAACATCCCACTTCTGGGCAAAGGCCTTACTTCAACCATGAGGTAGTTTGAGCCATACTCCACCACGCGGGCTCAGTGCGGGTTGGTGGAGATTTGTTTGCAAGGCAAGCGACTAACCCTGCTGTCAGATTTTATCAAGCCGCCCATAAGGCCTCTGACTAGGCTTAACGACTAATATCAAACGATATAAGCCGGGACCAACGGCTTTACGTCTCTTCCGAAGCACGGAGATGCTCGTGTGTACGTCACTTATATGGTCGGAATGGTCACCCATCCAAACACGATCGCGCTTTAGGTTGCTTCACTTCGGTATCACTACCAAAGCGCTGCTACCACTGCGCTACGAGCACCTAACTGTTAACCGGGTAACCGTTGCCTATGTCTAAAATATTAGCTGCGTCGTTTTTGCATCTCGCTTTCTCTCGTTGGGAGCGTCAACTAAAGCTTCAATCCGCGTCAGAGCTCGTTGGAGAGACAAACGGTCCGCATAAAACATACTATAGGTTATGCAGACAATGCATGCAGTAATGTGTCTGAAGGACTCGATGTATTTTAAAAACTTCTTTAAACATTTGGTTTGACGACCTAGCGTGGTGTAGTGGCTAAGCACGCTGGGTTTCAAGGCGTCGCCGCTCTGTGGTCCCGGGTTCGATACCCGGTTGGGTGGGTTAATGTAGAAATAAAAAAAAATCTATACTGTCTCGAGTCTGGGTGTTGTGGGTACCACCATTGTGTCCGATTTCCATTAGTTTAGTATTAGCTACTTTCTTTGGGATCATAGCAATGTATGTGATTGGTGTTTAATACTATTATTATTAAACGAATGTTGGTCTACTGTTTGAAATATTACCTGCGTCCGTTCTGCATCTCGCTTCCTCTCGTTGAGAGCGTCTGCTAAAGCTTCAAGTCGTGTCAAAGCGCGTTGGAGGGACACACGGTCAGAATGTCCCGGAGGTGTGTGTTTTAGGAGATCCTGGTGACAAAACATTATATTAATAAAGCACTTATTTTCTTTTCACTATTTAGAAAACATTAGTGAGAGAGAAACTGTGACCTGTAAGGTCCCGGAGGGCAAAAGTTAGAACGAAGGAGCTCGATTTTTTCGTTGTCTTGCAACTGGAGTCCAGATCAACTTAAACTCAAGGAAAAAAATGATAAATTAACTATTGGCATTTCGCTAAAACTTATACAGATCTAATTACATAAAAGACAATTTAAAAAGCGTTAACATTTAGAAAATTGAATTCGGTAGGAAGACTGGATTTGTTATTTTCTTATTAACCCAGTTTATACTACTGTCGTTTATAAACGACACCTGAGTTATAAGAAAAGACATGTAGTGTTATTAAATAATGGAAATTTTAGTTTTTAATTTTTTTAAATCCAAATTAGTAAATAAAATACACTTTTCTGTGTATCTGAAACTCATATTTACGCATTTCTTATCAACTTAACTTTGAAAATAAGATTGAGATAAAATAATAACTTTTTCTTACAAACAAGTTTTGTTCCTATTTTGTACATAGGACCTAATGTTTATGAGTCAATTTTTCCGTACTATCTGAGTTAAATTCTTCATTTATACTTATACTACCCGAGAATTGACAGCAGAACCTGTCATCTAATGTAGTCAAAGGGGCGCCTTGCACTTGTGGGACTAACTAAACTATAACTTCCGCCAATCACACAGTAAACAACACATTAAAAATTCATACAAAAACTCACCTGCAAAAACATGATGAACTGCGGAAACCGCTGCACAGGCTTCACCATCAGCCCGAAGAACGACAGCCGGTCGTGCGCGCTGATCTGCTTCACCTTGAAGAAGTCGGCGAGCGCTGACTTCCGCTTCGACTCCATCTTGGCCAGCTCCATGGCGACGGAGAAGTTGTTTATAAAGTCCGAGTACACGTCTAGTACGACTGCTTTTGAGAACGCGCTGAGGAAGACCTCGCCTGGAAAAATACAAGAAAGTTATTATGTAGCCTGATGGATATTGCTTTAAAAATATTGCTGTTTTACTTTAATCGTAGGAGAATCCTATTATGAGGAAACACCTTCAAATATTTTTAGTCAAATAAGTGCGCCTTGACATTAGAGCGACAGCAGTGCCTCTCTCATGTGAATGGCTTACTGCTGTCATTTTATGTATGAAATTGACAGCAGCGCGACTGCCGCGCGACCGTCGTGCTGCTATAAACGCCTAAGTGTGAAAGCGCTCTAAGTATTACTTTATTCTGACAATCTGAATCTCCTTATGATTTCATGCTAATCAAATTTACCATGTTTTAAGCAAATATACATATTTGCTTTTTATTCTTATTCTATTCGTATACGTACATATTAGGAGTTTCGGATTGGCAGATTTTGTACTAATACACTTTATCAATTGTTTTTCGTGAAAATTAATCTTTAATTTGTGTATACTGCACTATACTTATTTACTTGCTCCCGTGTAAACTTTAAGGACTCAGTATGATTCTCACATAGACTTAGGATAGATAAACAGACTAATCATACAACTAGAAGATGATTTCACATGTACAGCTCACAACAAACCCACAAACCACGAGGCACAATTCACAAAACTGTCTACAGTATAACAGAAAAAAAACATGATTGCCATACCAATTTTTTCATCGCGGTCCCACGTGCGCGCGCAGTCTGCTAAAGCGGTGCGGAAATGCAGGTGGCACTGCAGGATGTCTGGCAGCCGGTGAAACAGTGTTTGTATCTTGCAAGCGTTCAGTATAGCTGGGCTGCTCTCCTCCAACGGCTTTTTGTAGTCCTGAGAGACAGGTGGTTGGTGAAAATGATGTCGAGATGTACGGACAACAGCACGTCAAGGTAAACACTGCGTTATCTTATGCAGTTGTAATAAGGGCTAGTTTGCAACAAAAGTGGGTAACCTGATGTGCTGGCCACTGTACATGGTTTGAAGAGTACATTTACATTGCTTAAGTTTTAAAATAATAAGTAGCCATTACTTTTAGCCGCAGTCATGCTGATGTCAGTCATGCGATAGGGACGGCTAGATTTAAAAATACGCAAAACATAATATGAGACCAGGCTCGAATGTCATGAGTTTCGGTTTGTGCTATATGCCACATTTTTCATACAAAACAACGTTCTGTATTTAAAACATGGCTGTTACCAATTTGATTTAGCGAGATGTTATCTATTTTGAAAAAAAACATCACGAGCTTTACATAAAGTAGGATTGAATAAAAAAAACGCAAACTTAATACGCAAAGACATCGTCATTTCTTAAAATAGGTACACTGTGAAGTTTGCATTAAATGTAAACATTTCGACAGCGGCCTTAGTGTGTGGATGTTAAGCTTAGTGTCCACTCACTGGGTGTCAAATGTTGAGTGCAACACTTGCGAAAAACTTGTGTAAATGAGTTTATTAAGGTCGCAGTCATGAAGGAGGCTGGGAGGAAATACTGCAATTACTTGGCCGCATTCTGATGGCAGATGCAATGGACTTACAAAAAGGTCATCATACGGTCAGCGCCAAATTGAGTTTAATACTGGACAATGAGTACAATGAAACCGAGTCTCATACTGTGATCATAATAAGTTGATCAATTTTGAATTGACTATAAAAACAAGGCTCCGTCTGTGTAAGGGCCCGGAAATTAGAGTATCCGACCCATAGTTTAAAAAAAAGCAGTTTACGGTAACACATTGATTTAAATTTTGTGACTTCTTCGAATTTCGTCAAAATCTAATGAAGGCAAATAGTGTGTGTCCTACTATTTTAACAATGATATAATTATTATTACTTCCAAACCAAAATAAATAATTACTAAACTGCTATTTAATACCATAGAATTGTGGCGTATAATATTTTTCAGTCATATGATATCTAGCACTATTACATAACAAGTAGCACGAGTAACAGTCTGCGAAGGTCGCTAACAAATGACATAATTACACCATTGCATGTGCATACAGCTTTAAATCTATACTTATATTATAAAGCTGAAGAGTTTGTTTGTTTGAACGCGCTAATCTCAGAAACTACTGGACCGATTTGAAAAAATACTTTCGTGTTGGATAGCTTATTTATCGAGGAAGGCTTAAAGGTCTGGTCACACAGCCGGCGGGGCGGGACGGCGACGCGACGCCGGCGGAACGCCAGCGCTATGAGGCAGTCACACTGCCGGCGTGACCGTCCCGCTGGCGTCGCGCCGGCCGTTCCGCCCGCGGTGTGACGTGATGGCAAGATTGCAGGCAAGAAATGGCAGATTTCAGAGAATCTTTTTTATATTCTTTGTGGCTAAGGTCGTTTATCAGTGTGTAACCTCTGACTCATTCTATCAGACGTTCAATTGTTTCAACATCTTTTATTTGGTACTAAAAGTTGTATAAAAATACAAAACTCCGTCCCGCCGAGCGCGACGCGTCCACGCTCCGCCGTCTGTGTGGCTACTAAATACGAACATCATATAACACAACGCTCGCCGTCCCGCTCACGCCACGCTCGGCGCGACGGTGGCCCGCCCCGCCGCGCTGTGTTTTGTATTCGCGCTCGGCGCGACGGCGACGCGACGCGCCAGTTACCGCCCCGCCGAGCGTGGCGGCGCTGTCTGTCATGTCTCCTATATTTCTATATTATACAACTCGTCCAACCCGCTGGCCTTCCGCCGGCGTCGCGTCGCCGTCCCGCCCCGCCGGCTGTGTGACCAGACCTTTAGGTTATAGAACATCACACTGCGACGGGAGTGGAGGGAGCAAAACGCGCGGACGAAGTCGCGGGACCGCTAGTAAATGAATATACCTAGAAGACGGATCACGTATTCACTTGCTATGACACAATGGACGGTTTAATTCTAAGTAGCCGGCAGTTATTACCTGTACGACTATAAGTATGACGGCATAACGCTATAATTGAATTTTGATTTCATACGTGGATTGTCGCAAGACGGCTTTTCGAACTAGCTGTGTGACATTCGTAAGTGGAATATTAATTGATGTATCGGCTATAAATAGTTACCTTCATATAGATAGGAGATCGATTTGGTACAGCCACATGTAAACATTTTGGTACATTATAAAAAAATACATTTGCGTGCTTACCAACCATCCTGCTTCAGGAATGATAAATATTTCAACATTCATTCTTTCTTAAATATTTTTATAGCTTCTGCCAACATATTTTCCAGGTTTGTGTCTGTTGCTCCTAAATGTGCTATTTTCAACGTAAATAAGTACATATTCGAATTTATACTATACTCTTATCCAGAATTGCATATACTTGACTATTGTTATCGTCGAGTTCAATCGTCTATCGTTGACTAGATATCTAGGTGAAGGATAATATTTTGCTACTACCTAGGCATCATGGGAACCCTCAGTTATAATGATTTTAAACCTACTTGGCGAGCTTATATTATGTGACAAGCGGCTCCCCGCGGCATCACCCGTGTTAATATTGGATCGGATATTATTACAAATCGATATTAATTATAACCTATGTGCTATTCCAGTGTATGAATTACATTATTGTGCAATTTCATTAAAGTCTATCCAGTATTTTTTGCGTTAAGGAATAACAAACATCCATACATACATTACAAATTTACATTAATAATATAAATAGGATTCCAAAAGGTTATTGTTCTATAATTTGGAATAATTGTGGGTATAAATTCCTATTTTATAGTTAATATATTAGCTCGCAAAAAAGAATATTGGAAGTGTGTAAAGATTGTTTAAAAAAATAGGTTGTTCACTAAATAGATATGAGCTACCAACTCATTTTTTGTCATAATGTTTGTATTATTCATGGCTAATATAGCTACATGACTTGCTTGTTCGTGATCGTGATTTACGAAAGAATCTTTATTTGGAATCATATTCAAGATGATGAAAATGGCAAATAAAAAATACAATTAGGAACCTAAAATAAAGTATGTCTAAGTACATAATTAAATAACTGCGGTTCACTTATCACTTATCGAGATCAACGGTCTACCAAACATCAGCAAAAAAGGATGTGATGTTTAAAACCAATCTTTTGCACTGTCCGTTATTAGTGTGGCAACCAATATGTAGCCAGAGACAAAAACTAATTCGCTACATTAAGCGCAAGCGCAGTCAGTCAACGCTCGGCGCCATTTAATGATTGAACACGATGATGGCAAATAATCCCGCTCAAAATCATACTCTATGTATCTGCAATAAGGTCGCCATCCTTTAATATAATCTATGTTCAGGTGACCTCGTGCACTCAGCTTGCAAATACTGCCTATTCAAAGTGCCCCACTTCCTAATATGCAAATGCACGTGAATTGTGGGCGAAACAATGCTAAAGTAGGACAGGCAGGTTTATTTACATACGTGAAGTTGAGATTTTTTGACATCTCCAATAGCTAGTGTCGTTACACCTCAGTAAAACAATAATAAAAGATTCATGAGTCTTTGTCAGCTCAGACAAGAAAGAAAGCGCGAGAATTAACGCACATAAAAATGAAAATACTTTTTAAATATGTACCACACTGCGTCGATGCGAAAACCGAACTTTCATTTGTCTTTTACTGGAAGCGATGAGGCATATTGTTAGTTCATAAACTGAAAGAGCAAAGCCAGACGATCTGAAATAATATCGTGGAATCTGGACTGTAAGTGACAGAAACTGTGAGTGCCATTGTTATAACAACACGACATTCTTGGGGCATTATACTATGCACGTGAAAGGTAATTGTTCATTTGTATAAACACTTCGTTTTCACATGTAAATTAGGCAAAAGGTGACATTTGCCATTTCTGCAAATAATGTCATAGAAAGTTTGAATTTTGAGGACCGGTATAATGCAAACGTTACTTCCGTAAGTTGTATGCAATTCTTACAACCAATTAGTAAAGATAAATTTTACAATGATCTTTTAATGCTCAAATGATAGGCGTTACGCAAGGCAGTAGCCACCAAACAACATCCTCAACGGATTTCGATCAAGCAATCTCATTAATAAACACCACACACGGCTGTTATGTCGAGTTTTGCAACTGTCAGCTTACGATTTAATTTGTGTACTGTCAATCCTGGAGAATTTAATCCAAGAGCTGAATAGCATCACAAATCTGCCATTCAAAGGAAGATTTAAGTAAGATAGACTAACTAGTTAGAAATATATGTATCTACTGTTTAATTTAAAAGAGCACGACTAAACCGAACATCAATGCAACAACGTAACTGTTCAATAATTTTATTCGTACTGTAAACATGGGCGTGCATTTCATATAGGCAGTTAAGCAGTGCCTACCTCGCCATTATAATGGCAAATCAATAGTACAATATAACTTTAAACTAAGCTTAAACTAAAAGCATTTTTATTATCAACTTACATACATTAAGTACTAACGCTCAACTTTGAAACGAAAATATTTAGGTAGTAGGCTGCCCAACGGCTGCTTGCTAAATACACGCACACTCTTGCAATCGCCCCTCGTACCTACAATGTCACACAATGATGATATAAACCCGACCGAATTGAAAATGACGCTCTGTTCGTACAATTCAAGGTGACAGGTGATATTCGCATCATGGACTCCTAAAGTAGGCATACATACTATCTTCTTTCTCTATCAGTTTCCTACTGGAGAGTGATTTTTTTGTCCTAGTCGCGCGCATTCGACGTAAAGTACTTCGGAGTCTAATCAAAACACAGGATAAACTGTACTAAACAGGACGCTGACTTTGCGTTTCATAATTTTTTGTCAGAAACAACATGATGCAAGAAGTCTTTCGGTGAAGTCGTTTTTTGAAGCAACCTAGTAGTTTTCGAGAAATAAATTTTTAAAAATCGCAAAATTAGAACAAAATTTATGATTTTACGTCAATATTATGATTGACTACCAACCTTATAAAACTACGATCTGTCAGTTGTGATTCATTACGTGAATGTTGATTCTATACAGTCAATGTACCTAAACATCAAGTCCTGTAGGCCACTAGATAGGTAAGAAATTTCGTGTTTTTTTTTTTTAAACAGACAACAGTAATCTCTCTAAACCCCTGAAAATAGGCAATTGCCCACCTTTGCCAAAGTCCTGTAGGCCACGTGATAGGTTAGAAATTCAAGGAGAGCGCGAAGCGCAGCGGAGCGTGAGCCTTGAATTTCGTGGTTATTTTTTTTTTAACAGACAACAGTAATCTCTTTAAACCCCTGAAAATTGGCAATTGTACACCTTTGCCAAAGTCCTGTAGGCCACGTGATAGGTTAGAAATTCAAGGAGAGCGCGAAGCGCAGCGGAGCGTGAGCCTTGAATTTCGTGGTTATTTTTTTTTTAACAGACAACAGTAATCTCTTTAAACCCCTGAAAATTGGCAATTGTACACCTTTGCCAAAGTCCTGTAGGCCACGTGATAGGTTAGAAATTCAAGGCGAGCGCGAAGCGCAGCGGAGCGTGAGCCTTGAATTTCGTGTTTTTTTTTTTTTTAACAGACAACAGTAATCTCTTTAAACCCCTGAAAATAGGCAATTTTGTAGGGAACAGGCAAGTCCCCCCTCTTTACTACACCTTCCCCTCCACTCCCTCTCCCCCCACCCCTTAATTTGATGATCCAAAACTGAATTTTAACACTTTTAGTCCAGTCATAACCTCAAACTTCAATCATGAATATCTCAGAAACCAAAAGCTTACTTCAAGAGGGGAGTGTATCAGGGGGTACCCCCCTTCAACCTTATTTTTCTTATGCAAGTAATTCAACCCAGCTAAAGTGTTGGTATAAAAGTAATGCAATCATTCTTTAAAAGTTTGCGGCAGCCATTTTTATCTATGGAGTTCTTGTTTTGCTTTTCGCTTCCTTCCCGCGAGTGTTAAAAATCTTAAATTACAAATAAACAGTTGTATTTCGATTGAATAAGTGTTTTCGGGGTTTGTTTATTTTGTATTCGAAACGATGGTGAAACTGCAGTGTTAGTTTGAGTACATAGAGTACTTAGAGCCATAAAAGTCATGTTGTGTGTGATACTGATGATGAGGGTTCAAAAGAAGATTCGTTTTGTTTTGAAAGTTTTAACTGTGCGCTGATGCCCTGAATAAAGGCAAGACCTTTCCTTGAGAATAAGGAAGGACAAAATCGTATCATAGCCACAATGGGTTGGGTATCAGTTAAATGGCATGTCATTAGAAAATCATCCATTTCCTTGATACTTGTGTGTGGTGTAAAATCATTACAAACACAGCTTGTATGCTTCCTTCATAAATTGCACAGAAAAAAACCTAGGTAAGTTATTTTTTGCTGGTATAACACCGTCATTTTCATATAGCTGTATACTAGATACAAAATCTAAGATAGATATTGAATTTGTTAAGAAGTTCGGAATCAAAATTAGTATATGCATACTCCATCAAAAATTTAATGCACGCCCTTGACTGTAAACCGCATTGTTCATTGGCTCTTGGTATATTTGTCCACGTTACAAAACGTACAAAATAAGCCAGTACCTAGCTCGTATGATACGTTACGCAATATGAACTATTCATACGGTTGAATTATAATTAGTTATTGCCATCGAGCTTCCTTCCCGATCACGAATTTCTCCAGCGTCATGGGGAAATGTCAGTATGTGAAATACATATTATTACTACGTGCGGATGTGTCTGCGATCATAACGTTTATGTGTTTTTATGGGTAATTTTGTATCGACCCCTAAACATTTTGATACTAAAACGATTACATACCATGTTCCATTTTGATATCCTCTCAATTACATATTTTATGCAAAGATGATAGTTTTTAGCAATTGCACAGTTTCGGGTTGTCTATAGGATCAGTTCTACGCATTATTCAATGAAGAAGTTTGCATTCATCAAATTGACATACGACACGAATTATCAAACACTACTTTGTTTTGAGTTTGTACGACGAAAAATCTGTTTTTTTTGGGCCTTGGACTCTACCAACGTACTCACCAGAAAATTAAAGATGTAGTGATAAGCTAGAACCAGTTTGTTCTGTCGTTAGCAAGTGGCTTGTTGACAGTGTACTTATTTTGGATGTCCATAATTACGCAACGCTAATATTTGTATGGCCATGTATGGGTAATTGCTGCTTATTTCTCCGTTATCTTGAAATGTATATTTATGTTTATTCAAGCAGGCTTCACCTTTGACTGCGTAAGTGTGAATTAAGCAATTTATTCTTAAAATGGTATATAAGTCTCGTTACTGATGTTGGTTAGAAGAAATACTGAAATACAGTAATCGACAGTTAATTCGAACATTTCCTAAAGTGGACACTTTTTATTCAGTCCGTTTCCTTCTTACAAGCGCCTTGTTAAATCTGATAAGGATTATAATGGCAGAATTGTACGCCAGCAAATCAAATCGTTGTGGAATTCCTCCTATTCCATCATTCAACAAGAAACTTCACAGTATAAGCCGTCAGTCATTTGTCTTTCCCATTGCATCTTTATAAAGCGCTTGCAGCAAATACTTGCATGTTAAACGAGCATAAAAACTGGACATCGTTTATTACACTGCACAAATATGGGAAGGCACGCATATTGAGAGTGTATGCATGACCAACTATAGTATACTCGCATCTTTTATGTTAGACAATGGGCCTGATTCTATTGATACGACGTCAAAAACCAAAACTAGTAAAAGTTTTTTTTCTTTTCTATATATACGAAAATCGACAGAATATAATGATTTAGACACGTAAAAATAAACAGCTAGCAATTGCTAAGAAAATTTAGGTATCCATGGATATTTAAGTGGGGACATCAAGATATCGCAACTAAATGATTGTCTATGGACTACACAATACCCGCAAAAAATGTATTATTCCGAGCAAATGACAGATTTTTAATTGGACGTCTTTACATCATTGTAGTTAGTCTCTTTTCTAGATCATTGTGGTCTGTCTCTTTTCTAAATCATTGTAGTCTGCCTATATATTTAGAAGAGAACAATAAATTCACTTAAGTTTTAGTCGGTGCGTCACTAGGATCAGGCCCAATGCGTTCTTTGAACACTCATGCACGTGAAGCGATGGATTGACAGCGGTTCATCATGCGGTTGTGAGGAAACTTGCATTTGTTTTGCCTTATTATAAGCAGATGGCAAAGGGTTAGGGTTCACAGCTTTGAAAGTTGAGTTTTCTCTATTTAAATAAGCCGTTTGTCAGTTCTGCATAGCTATGGACAAAGACGGGGCCAGCACTCTATGTAGGCATCTTGTGAGATATTTTGAGTCCGGGTCTTTATTATAAACAGGCCAGTGCGAGTCGGACTCGCGCACTCAGGGTTCCGTGACAACTTTTAACACTTACTGCCACTTAGTCAAAATACCAGAATATTTTGTTGACAGCAAAAATAACTTTGTTTTTCATGGTATTTATATAAAGGACAAAGTTATATTTGCGGTTGTTGGAATTGTGCTATATCTCAAAAACTACTGGTTTGATCTCGTTTAAACTAATTTTCGTTGCAAGAATTTAAAAGTTCTACATAATGCATTTTTCCAAAATTGTTACTTGCTTCGTTCAACAGTTAGAGGGAATGCCCATTTTACCACTTTGGTAGCCTAGTATATCTCACTAATGTTAGACTTTCAGAATTGTTGTAGAAACCTCGATGTCATTTTAAGAGACCTACCCATAGACACCCCACATGCACAGGCATGAGCAAAATTTTTTTTTGTTTTAGTTCCATGTATGGGAGCCCCCTCAAATTTATCAAACAAGTTGTTTTTTTATTGTACAGGAATCGCAAAGCGGTTAACGGAATACACCTACCAACCAAGTTACATTTGTGTGATAATAGTTACAGAATAAAGTGGCTGTGACATACGGACGGACAGGCAGACACACAGACAGACAGACTTAATAAAACTATTACCGTTTACGGGTTCCGTTATTGCCATGCGGCTACGAAACCCTAAAAACGTACCAACAATTGCAGATACTCGCAATAAACTATTACTAATCTACTAATGAGTTCATTAATTAGCAAATCAGTTCAATTCAGCGTAGTATGAAGATGGTCCGTATTATTGTTGATATAACCCTGTTATCCAATAGCAACTGATGAATATTATTAAACTTTGTTCCAGACTGTCGTCAACTCGACTGCATGTGACAAAACAAGCAGACTCTTATGCCAAGATCATCGCTATGTAATGTCGTTACGTTCCTTGCCTCTAATAAAACAATAAATATAAAATGTTACCTTAGCAAATTCTAAAAAATATTGTGTCGTAATTGCTACTACCATAACATCATCTCTTTGTTTCATTATTTGAGTCATTAAGATCAACAACCTCATATAATTGCAAACTTAACGCTTATAAACGCGGACACCAAATAAGATAAAAGTTCAGCGGAATGTAGGCATAACAATTAAAGTGGAAATATGGGAAATATTTCCAGCAATAAATGCTGCCTGCAATAATTGTAACAAAAATACTAAATGACAGAATGTGATAGCATTCAGAGAACACAATGACCTACTCAGTTTATTATTTGTGGTTCACGATAACCAAGCAGTGATGTTATGTGTTTTTCATCTCTCCATTTAGTCAGTAGTTCGTTATTATGTTACAATAATTTAGGGCCATAAGGGCAACTTTTTTTTATGCCATTCATAAGTGTAACAACTGTAACCTAAACGAATTAAATCATTTTTGAATTTGGTGGAAGTACAAAGTTTTTCGCAAGAATCAGTATGAAAATAATATTATGGCAAATCATGGCATAGACAATTAAGATTATTGTTTCCTTTTGTATACCAATATTATAAAGCTAAAGAGTTTGTTTGTTTGAATGCGCTTATCAAGAAACCACTGGACCGATTTGAAAGATTATTTTTGTGTTAGATAGTTTATTTATCGAGGAAGGCTATAAAACTGCTGTGACGGGAGGGAAGGGAGCAAACTCAAAACGCGTGGACGAAGTCGCGGGGACCGCTACTTAATCAATTATAATATAAGTAGTGCACAGCACAGTATATGGCAACTTTGACTCTACAAATTAGGTCTGATGTACTTTATTGCTAATTGTGTCGACTGTGGTTTTATTGTGGTCAACTCTTATTCATCATTAAAGTTACTGAGAAGGTCTCTCTAAATAGGTAAATCCTTTTACTTTTGCCTGGTATGACATATTCAAGCTAGTAAACACACTCTATCACTTCCTTCGCGCCGCCAGCAATTTCTCTGTATAGACCTATGGTTGACTGGTAGAGAATGCTTTTAGCATTAAGTCCGCCATATGTACCTTTTGTTTGTGCATGAAGTGTTTTAAATAAATAAATAAAATAAATAAACACTTTTTTATTATTATTTTGGTCATCATTACTCTCTAGGCTACTATTACGTTTCGCCTCTTTGTCGTTTTCGCCGCTTAAGTCTTTGTTTACATCACTTGCAACGCGTAGGTGACGGTTGACCAGTCACCTGTCTCACGTGGGCATGCCTTATGTTTGTAAAGGGGAGATCATACTCTTCAGTTCCACCGTTTATGTTTATAAAGGGCAGTTCATACTCACATTGACGAGCCGCTGCAGCGTCGCGACGTAAGAGTTCTCGCTGTGTATGATGGCCGCAACCACGTGCCGCCGGCGGAGCTGAACCGGCGTGAGGCATTCCGGCGGCGGGCCCAGCGACGGCGGCGGCACCCGTCCCCCTCGCACCTCCCCGCCACACGAGAACAGGTCCTCCTCCAACTGAAAACGTCATCACCATCTTTACACTGCACCACACACACATATACACATATTCAAATCGTACACTACAGTACAGTCGGTACAAGCTCATGCCGAATTCACTCAACGTGTGTTGCGTCAACGGAAACCTCGCGTAAATCGTATAAATAGTTTAACGTGAACCGAGCACGCGTCATAACCCGGCGATGAACACCCAAAACCGGAACAACGGCCCCGAATCAGTACACAAATTCACCATCCACAGAGCACAGACTTACATCGCACTCCGCCAGCACATAGTAAGCCTTCTCGTGAAGAAACCTCGCGCAAAACATTCTGACATTGAAATAACTTCAGACATTAACGAAACACACGTTTATCGCGCAGACACAGCAAATGTACACTGAAGTGCAAAAATTATTACAATCGTGTACAAAAACCCACGGTGGTAGATCACTGGATACCAATCTGACATCATTATCACATGTCTAAATTGATTATTTGTTTAACAACTTGAGACCTCTCCAGCGAGGTGTATTATAGAAACTACGTGCGACGCGTTACTGCGGTTTGTTGTTGACTGACTACTCAATGGCTGGACGATGATTCATCTAAAATATAATTGTGAATCATGCGGACTGTCCTTATAGAACACTAGATATATTATGGCGGGGTGGCATAAGGATAGTAGACCAATGAAAAGGCTCATTTAATTCCAGAAATTGTGACCACTTGGTGTCAATGACCAATTGTTTGTGACCACTGCGTCTGTTTCATTTCATTAATATAGAATGCTTTGTAAGGATCGGCTTGTTTAGTGCTTTATTCGTTATCTAGCTCTAATCTTTCAATATTATTTACAAAGTAAGCTATATTTACCATGTTTAAAAGGAACCACTTATGTATCATAAATAAATTTATTAACATGCGCCCGACACATCAATTGTCTTGGTTTCGTGCTAAGGAGTTTTCTTCCTTGTGTTACGAATACCAGAAAACGATCATGACGGGGGCGTCTCCCAAAAATACTTAAAGACAAAAACAAACAACCGCGACTTAGGTACAAATGGTCGTGCTCATCACACATACATTTGCCCCCTGCGGGATTCGAACCCGCGACGGCCGTCAATAGTCAGCAGCGCCAACTATTACACCAAACGCGTCGTCATTGTATGCTTATAAAGTACTTATAATAATAACGTATAGTTACTTAGCTGCCTATTGTGCTTTAGCTCAAGAAAAATCTAAATGCGTTTAATGACGACATCTAATCAAAGACACAACAGACAATCTCTATCACATATGGAATCTTGGCAAACATGCATGCACTTATACGTATTGGAGCAATTTTATGAGATCATACATAAAAAGAATTAATGAACGGCAAAATTACTCGTGGGAACTCTTTGTCAGCTTGCAAATACAAAGCTGCATAATAGAAACGTTTTGCAATGGTAATCGGTATTTTTCAGCTTTAATTGGCGATTCTCTTGTTGAGGAATCATTATTGAGTTAGTCATAACACTATTGTTTATTAACTCATTCAGTGTAGGGCTATGTTTTATGCATGGTATCAGCGCGGTTATTACGTAACATGCGATAGCGATAATCGTACTACTATCGCTAGAAACAATCTTATTTCGTATAGACCGAAACAAAACCAATGGCACTGCTTTACCTCAACGAAAAACTAAAAGCCAAATTTATCGAGAACCTTTAGCTCATCTAGTTAGTGCAGACAGAACTATCATTGATTGTTGGCTGTTAGCGAATTTGAAAATTTTGAAGCGACAATTGCACAAGTTTAGCTTGTAAGATACGGAATAGCCCTTTTGTTCATGCTCCGGGTGTTGCACGCAAGCCTCTAGGATGGTGCCTCCCAGTCTGTGTTCAGAAAACACTGTAGACTTGTTGACTCTACAACTGTAGGGTTTAATTGTTTGTCATAATTTCTTACACAGTTGCAGTGAGCCGTGACGAACAATGAACTAGCACAGTACACTCTGCACCTCCCTTAAATTGCTAAGATAAGACTTATACTTACCGATTCTTACGTGGCCTTTACTTAAAGACAGCTTCTCGCAAAGGGAAGTACGGTCAATTTAGTATGAATTGAGCTATTGTCGTCATCATTATACCTATTTATACTTAAACTCTGCACATGAATGAAAATTATAAGCTTCTAGAACTTGTAAGTCAAAGATGATGATGTGAGATGCCAATTCCCTTTTCTGGACTGACGTGACGTGCTTACTGCTTAATGTAGAGCTTACCTAGAAGAAGCCTATTCACTGTGACTATTTTATTTACTTTTTTAATGTCCAATACATTTCAGTTCAGCTTTCTTTCAGAATTTATCTCAGGCTCGTTCACTCCTTGGCTTGGTCTTTTGGTGGTATAGGTCAGCGTCGGACGCCTGGCCGCCTCTTACCTCCGGTAGTTTAGGCATCTTGTCTGACTCGTGCATGTGCATGTGCATGTCGTGATGGTGCGCTAAACCGCACCGCACGCTGAACCATCTCCCCCCCCCCCCCCCCTCCGTCTCATCGGTCAAGCGTACCGCTGCGCCAATGATAAGATAGTTCAAGCGCGCAGAATTAGACTGTTATATTTCAGCGTCGGATGGCCTGGCCTTCTCTTACCTCCGGTAGCTTGGGCATCTTGTCCGACTCGTGCGTGTGCATGTCGTAGTGGTGCGCCGACCCGCGCCGCACGCTGAACCACCTCGCCAGCCGCCCCCCGCCCTCGTCGTCGGGCGGCGGCGCGGGCGGCGTCGGCGTCGTCCCGCCGCTGCGCCAGCGCTCACAAAGGGTATAGTTCAGCGTCGAAGGCCTGGTTTCCTCTTACTTCCGTTTAAGTGCTTGTCTGCGTCGTGCGGCGTGTGCATGTCGTAGTGGTGCGTCGACCAGCACCGCACGCTGAATCATCTCGCCAGCCTCCCCAGCTCTCGTAAGACGCATCACAGCACTAGCACTCACATAGCGCAAGAACGTAAAATTTGCCTGGTATAGGTCAGCGAGGCCTGGTCTCCTCTTACCTTCGGAAGTTTGGGTATCTTGTCTGAGTCGTGCGTGTGCATATCGTAGTGGTGCGCCGACCCGCGCCGCACGCTGAACCACCTCGCCAGCCGCCCCCCGCCCTCGTCGTCGGGCGGCGGCGCGGGCGGCGTCGGCGTTGTCCCGCCGCTGCGCCAGCGCTCACAAAGGGTATATGTCAGCGTCAGAGGCTGGTCTCCTCTTACCTTCGGTAGTTTGGGCATCTTGTCAGTCTAGTGCGTGTGCATGTCGTAGTGGTGCGTCGACCAGCGCCGCACGCTGAACTATCTTGCCAGCCTCCCCAGCTCTCGTTAGACGCATCGCAGCACCAGCACTCACAAAGCACAAGAACGTAAAATTAGCCTGGTATAGGTCAGCGAGATCTGGTCTCCTCTTACCTCTGGTAGTTTGGGCATCTTGTCTGACTCGTGCGTTCGCATGTCGTGATGGTGCGCTCAACCGAACCACACGCTGAACCATCTTGCCCCCCTCATTATCCAGCGCACCAGTGCGCCAGCGCTCACAAAGGGTATAGGTTAGCGTCGGAGGCGAGGTCTCCTCTTACCTCCGGCAGCTTGGGCATCTTGTCCGACTCGTGCGTGTGCATGTCGTAGTGGTGCGCCGACCCGCGCCGCACGCTGAACCACCTCGCCAGCCGCCCCCCGCCCTCGTCGTCGGGCGGCGGCGCGGGCGGCGTCGGCGTCGTCCCGCCGCTGCGCCAGCGCTCGCATAGCTCGCGGGCGCGACTGAGCGTGTTGCGCAGCTGGCCAGTGCTCCTGGGAAAAGAAAATATTATTATTCAATATTATTAGTCAAGCACTGTTTTACAACTGGTCAAAAAATTCCACATGGTCATTTGGATTGAACTAAAAAGCGAAATAGATTCGCCGCTAAAATATAAATACAATAAAATGTTTAAGTTGTATGTGATTTGGTTTATTTGGCGTCAATAAAGCTACGTTTTTATTCAAATAGATAAAGCGATGCCGAAAAAGACGGTGCAAATAAAGTCATATTTGTATAAATCTCGTTAGTAAATATTGTCTCATTTTATGTCCTGCTTCTGCATGTAGCATAGTCAATCTTTGTATCGAATTAGTTTTTCGCAATGTCCTACAAGTCTACTACACGTCTAATACGTTTCTAAGAAATAATGCCCATCATTGTGCAACTTTCTCATTGCTTCTTCAAATGCCCTTTAACTTGATCTAATCTATATTATGCAATAGAGATACGTTAGTAATTGATCAGTTTTTATTAATTGCCCATGATATTGGTAGGATGTCGGCAATTAAGCTGAACGCGGAAGAAGATCAATTAGAAGTAAGAAAACAACGTAATAATCGGAGAAACTTTAATCTGGAGCTGTTAGATAACTATTTATCCAATACTTTAATTATTAAACCGTGTCAATGGTTTTGGTCATAATCGATCTACGAAGTAGAAACATTACTTTATGACCAGTTATGAATTGTCTAATGTTAGCGTCGTAATTACGATATTAAATCGACCACGATCAATGATAATAAAATAACAATGGATCAATTAGATTGACAAAATACCAAACCATATTGAGAGATACTGTTGAAGGTTAATACATAGATGTATGATTGCTGCAACATACAAACATTACCGGCAATGTTTAATACATGCATACCGAATATACTGTGTCTCATTTGGTAATGCGATAAATGATAAAATATTATGTTTGCGGTTGCCTCACGGCGTGAAACAATCAGCATAATGCAATTTTATCGTTAGGTATCGGTTACGGTTCTCGGGTGAATTTGTTCGCCAGTTTTTCTAGATACATCTTACCTCTCTGATGGAACAATCGCCTATTAATCCCAAGGCCGGTTTTTCATGGCTTTATACATAATGCAGTAAGCAATTTATTTATTGTCATATCATGGTTCGGAAACTTCGTTGCTACTTCACTACATTTAAAAAGGAATATTTACAGATTTCGGCAATTTGGAATGTAGTATTGTCAAAAAAACGCACTCTATGAATTGATTGACCCTGATTAATCTCTCATGAATAACTATATTCATTTATCGTTCAATCGTTTTATCAAAGTAAATATGTAGTAGTATTAAAGACGTTTAAGCAATAAAGATTAAAAGTTAAAGAGTATAACTATGAAAAAAAAGCATGATTGCAAACTGCATATTCACATTGTTCAAGATTTGTACACGAGTTACTGTTTTTAATCAGTGTATTGTATGGTAAGGTCTCCGATTTGATCCCCGGGTCAGCCAGCTTGACTTTTGTAACCATAGCTTGGCTCTGCGATCAACAATGGTGATAATGCCAATTAGGTATTCGACTTTTGGTCAGAAAGCCCGTTGTGGATCTTGTTGCACAAGAGGGTAACGATATGGGAATTTCTTATTAGGCAATTATTTATCGGTTGGACACCTCTTTGGCCTATTTCTCTTGGAGAAAGTCAGTTAGCTTACTTACCTTCTATTTATTGTCTCTCTAAAGTAAAATTACTCAATATTACAATTTAGGCTTAAGCTAAGCTGAATTGCAAATATGTTGTCTTTTTATTAGGTCCAAACGCATTTCAGACGTAAGATAACAAATGAAGTTCAGACAAAGTTGCAGTTTCAGTGTCTAACGAAATCGTCGTAGAGGTTTACTGATGTCAAACAAAATTCATTTGAGACTAACAGCAGGCCACAAAAAGCAAAATAAATTTAATGTCACTTTTCTTACAAGTCATTCGCGTCAGATTATACAGCATTAAATCTAGAATCACTGAGAACAAACATTATTTTACGTAATAAGCAGACCAGCAGACTACAGTGTTCGTGCTAAAGTGCAAACAGATAATGCAGCTGCGGGAATAGCATAATGGGAGTGCATTAAGCTGTATTTGCATTCCCACTCGGTTATCTGAGGCTAGTGTCAAATGGACACTGTAATCAGGCGTTAACATGAATTGGTGGTTCACGAAACTATCCCCAGTTTGACTGTATGACATCATTTAAGACCATTTATGTCTGCAGTTAGAATATAGTAAATATGAATTCTATCACAGAAACAAAAGAATAGCAGTAATAAAGAAAATAAATAAATAAATTATTTATTTGGACTAATACATATTTTTACACGAAATGTATGTAACCCTGGCTGCCAAACTAGTATAAACGGTATTATGGAACTACTACTACTAATACTAAGTACTGGTGGCCGATTCTCGCGGCAATCGAACTTTTTTCGTGTGGTAATTCGATTGTGAGTTTAACCGTTTTATTTAAAAAATCAAGTAAAATATCTACACGTTAAAAAACTATTGCACGAACAAAATCTAAATACAAAGAAATCCTGACCCTGAGAAATGAAAAACTGTTTTTTCTTCGACAAAGAAAATTCGATCGGAACTTTTTGCGTATACGAATTGCACGAGAATTGCCCCCTGGTTTTACTTACTAATGTGAAATATTTTCATCAAGGAGGTCATGATTATCAATTCTACTATTGCACACTGCAGCCAAAGAGATTGATGGCAATACGACCAAAACAAGATTAAGACATTCCTCATAATTTATCATGACAGCGGCTAGATTGTTTCAGGTATTCAATTATGCAATTCACGGTAGTAATTACACAAAAATAAACAAAACTCAAGAATGCGATAGGCGTAACAATCGATTTTGCAACGTTACATAAAGTTTTTGTACGAATGCGACTACAGAATCGCGTCTACTCCATTGCGTTTATAATTAGGAACATCATACATTACACTTTTTATTATAAACATTGACCCGCCCCGGTTTTGCACGGGCGCATTGTTTGATCCATCTTGTAGGGTTAACCCAGCGTTTGAAATGCAAGCGCAAAAATATAGTTTATTTAGGACTTCACTAAATCCTCTAAAATTAAAAGTGTTTTATTACTGTTTTATGCATGTATTATACATAATACAACCCTTCCTCTTGAATCACTCTATCTATTTAAAAAAATGCATCAAAATCCGTTGCATAATTTCAAAGATTTAAGCATACATATATACAGACAGCGGAAGCGACTTTGTTTTATACTATATAGTGATAGCGAAGTAAAAGAGCTTGATGAACGAGTTCAAAAACATGGTAACAAAACATTTATCGGTACGTTTGTTTAAAAATTCATCTACAGTAAATCTGTGCTGTAATGTTCCCAAACAGGCAAGGCATTACATAAACGTAACTTTATAGCACCGCGTCTGTAAGTTACAGCTGTGAATATTACATTACTGTTTGAAGCTTTGATATGCCGCCAGGCGCCAATAGTTACCGAATGAAGAAATCGAAGGTTGTATTTCGAAACTGTTCTGAACTATGCTGTTCTATAAAGGAGCTAGGTGCGAATAATGGCTAGAACAAATATGTAGCCTCTATTGCAGTCGATACAGAAATTGATCAATCAAGGCCGTTATCTAGTTTATAGTTATGATATACAATAGATAATAATGATCTTTGAAATGTTATGTTCTAAATTAAATGTAAATTGACACAAATCGATTGATAATATGCGGTTTGATAAAATGAGTAGGTACATGATTATGTTGAATGATTTCGGTCGAAATATATCGTTACTCATTTTATCAATCGAACTACAAGTGCTATGGGAAAATCGTTATCAATTTAGTAGGTATCAATAAGATTTTTACCGACTTCAAAAAAAGGAGGTAATCGATTCGACCTTGATCGAAATCGTAATCGATTCGTTTGTGATATAGTCAGAATCAGATAAAATTTTAGTATGTTGATTTATTGAGGCTTCCTAAAACGTGTGCAAAATTTTGTCTCAGGATTTCTCGGAAACGAGAAGTCATAGGGAGATGATTCTTTTTTAGTTCAATCTGAGTTCAACTTAGGGATAGTGTAATTTTCAACAATCAATCAGTACGGTAGTTTTTGAGATATGTATATAACTAAAAATGATGAAAAAAAAAACGAAGGTTGTTAAATTTACAATCAACTTTAATTTAATAAATCTATCTAGTCTGAGTGGGAGCACCGTTAATTTATTTCGTAAGAAAATGATCTATATGCACAACATAAGTGAACAAAAATATACCGCAAGATCATTATCACGTTGCATACGGATAATAGAGACTATTAGCTATACAATAAAAGTCACGAATAGTAAAAAGTAATTTCCTACATTCGTCCATCATACGTTGTAAAGCTAACAGGCATTTAACCCCAATTAGATAAATAAAAACTGTACTCAATGACAAAACAATCGACGTTAATGAACCGCGTTTCAGATTGGTTATCTAGGAGAGTATAATTTCAAGCCTGGTTTTGTTTTAACGCACAACATTTAAATTGGCTTAGCTTCCTCGTTCAACTAATGATCTAATATTCTTCATTAATGCAGTGTAATTTCAAAAAAAATGACGAGTCTTCCTTACAAAGGGTATAAGGTTTTGAATGAAATTCATACAGTATGAACTTTTCATGAATATGCTGTAATTTAACATAAATCAATCATTTTTTTGTGCACTAGCATCCAGTATTATAACGGTTAAACCGGTTTTATCGTTAAATTCCGTTCCGGAGCGGAACCAAATAAGAGCGATACTGTGAACCTAAATAAACCGGTTAATTCGTAGCCGCTCGCGACGATCGCAACGCGACTTGTTTTTGGACCGAATTTACTTCAAAAGACGTTAAACTAATTATCAGATGCTTCAGAATTATTTCTATTGCAATTATATTGTTAAATATTATAATTAAAAGTTACAAAAATAATTTGAAGAAATACCACTGTACGTATCTGATAGGATATATCAACAAAATACGTTTTATTGAATAAAAACAAACGTCAGATGCGCTCACTGCTCGCTGATGTTAACGAAGTTCAGGGTGGTTGTCCTGCCTGAACGAAAAGTAGAACCGGTTAATGCAAAATACCCATATTTTTCCAAACCGATTTAAAGGAACATAACCTTTTTCAAAAAGTTCCACCTGTATTTTCGTTAAACCGGTTCAAAAAAAATAATACCGGTTTCCAAGCTCTGCTAGCATCTTTCTCATCTGCAAAGGGTCCAACGTGCATAGGGTAGAAACCAACATGAGCTATCTATATTATTAAATTTTATTTTAGTTATTTATGTGCCCTCATGCGTGAAATTTAAAATAAGTAATGTGCAATAACTTTCAATTTGTTGTAAATTGGAATTCATTACCGTCATTCATTTCACCTGAACTGTTTTGACAACACACAATCTTGAAATTATTTAACATTTTATTGAGAAAAGCGTGGGAGCAAAGCATTTCCCAGTAAAATAATGTATGTTTAGCCAGACTGTTTTTTCAACGCACGGATTGATATATTCAACATATTCCTGCTGGTAAAGTGTTCATTTGTTAAAGAAGTTACTGGTTGCTTAACGTATTTTAAAAATGCCAATTCATAACAATGGAGTAAACATAGCACGGAATAAGAATAGACGTCATATATTGTAATATAAATTTTAAGTTTAAGAGGCAGCGTGTAGGCAACTGTGTCAGGTTAAGCCCACAAAATATTCAATTTAGAGTTTGACTACCTTGCTTATGACTTGCACGAGGCAAACTGAGGCTGACAATAGGGGATTTAATTATTAGTTACGTGCAGGAGAGCCTGACAGACAGAAGTTTGTACGGAGGCATACATGCAAATCACCGCTTTGGTTTCGCCTTGACACTATTTTTTTTATCTGAACTTCGTAGTCGAGTGTCACAAGTTGCTGCGATATTTGGATAAAGATTGTATTGTTGGCGTAACTTGATTACAACATAATGGATCGTAATGATTCTCGTTTGATTAACAATACTTACAAAAACCATACATATGAAAGAAAATTAACGACTGGCGTAGGGGAGTAAACATATTTCTAGTTTCTAAAACTAGCACTGTCTGTCTGTGAGTGTAACACATAATTGTGGCTTTCCTCACCTTAAACTTGCGACGTAAATTAGTAACAGAAACCCAAAACAGAGGAAAGCTGACCGCAAACCGTTTGTTTGCGAACGCAAAAGGCCGTGAAACGAAACGCAGTCATTTGTACCATAGTCATGCTTAGAGGCTTAGGCTCGTATTACATATGGAAAATGGAGACATTATAATTATTATTCGAATAAAGTTCAAAAACATTTTATGTTTTTGTAGGTGCCTACTTTTTGTAGGTGAATACTGGATGCAGTATATAACTCAAGTCGGTAAAAAATTCGTACTCAGAGAGTAACCAACCAACCTTTGAAAATTGTCTAGTGATCAGACGGGCATTCTCACGTAAGATAATATCCTGAAGTTTTGAATATTTAGCAAACAGTAATAGTGGTAATATTATATCGACAGTATCACAAAGCAATCCCAAGTCGAAAGTAGCACAAACGAGTCTAAATAAGATCAGCTATAGGCATTACGATAAAATAAATTCGCTGGGCCAAAACGACAATAAATTTATATAAACCAGTTACAAACACTGGTCATAGCTCTACCAATTCCTATCCTAAAAGCCAAGGATCTTTAACCTAACGCAGTGGCCATCGTTTCACACACGCAATAACCCCGGAGGCAGTGCCCTCCGAGCCGCGCATACGCATACGCACAGGAAATTCGTGTTAATTGACAACATTTCAAAATTTTCATATGCACATTTTTATTTTTTTCCTGAAAGAACTTTAAAAATGAAGGCACCCATATTTATTCATTTTCATTTCTTTTCAGTATTTTCTCTTATAATAATTGTTTAAAATCTCTCCATTCTAAAAGAGCGTAAGTACAGGAAATAGGATGTTACAAGGTCACGTCTTTGCTATATTCGATAAAAAAAATATCAGACGTTTATAGTGTTGTGGTCTGTATCAATTGTAGAATTAAGATGTCGATACAGATGGTATATCCATTGAGTATTTAATTTTACTTTATTATGTAACATTACCTAATTTATGTAGAAATAACCAAAAAAACAACGCAGCAAACTTTCTTATTTAATACTATTATGATGTCTGAAAATTACTCCAATATTTTCTCGTAACTACAAATTTCAGTCATATTTTAAATGAGCAATCATGATGACTATTTCGTATCTGAACTAAAAATTTGTTTGAATGATAATGAATTTTAATATTTTTTAATAATCTTCAATTTACCACATCGTAATTTATCGATAATGTCCAATACAATACCGGAAACAACAACAACACTAAACGTCAACTTGACACCTGACAGCAAGCTCAAAGTTCAAAAGCATTTTTTTTCTGCATGAAATGACATTGTAAAGGCGTAACCTGTGAAATGCCAACTTCCATGTTCTTTTCAGTCTTTTTCATTTTACTTTAAAAATAAAGCGGAAAAAGACCTGAAAAAATGTTCAACGTGTTTAGAAATGCAAAATCTTGAAATGGTTTTCGAATTTTCATACCTTTACAAAAATGAAATGTTGTCAATTGTCACGGCGACACCGCTAATTGTTCGGCGGGACCACACGAGAGAGGAAGTCACATGTGCCAACTGTCAACTCGCAATGCTAAGCGGTGGACGGCAAATTGTGTGGACAATGGATGCAAATTAGAAAAGGTGGACTAGGATGTAGGCCTAAGAGTATAGAAAACAAGGGAGACCTTGCGGTTCCCTTTTGATATTTATTGTTAGGCTCGGCATCTTCAAAATCTTTGGTGACGGCTATTGTTTGTTATAGTTATTATTTAATATGGTCAGTATTATTCAAAAGCATTATTACAGTTATTTGACGTTTCATAAGTGAAAATAAGATGGCTCAATCGAGTCTTAGGCCTCATCACAACAGATACGCAAAATGTTACAAATTAAAGAACTGCTGCAATTAAAGAACTATTTGCGCTAAGCGCTAAGTAAGCGCTTAGCTAAATTTATAAGCGCTAAATTATAAATGGTCCAGCGCTCCGGGCAACAATAGTTACAACGTTATGACCGAACGCATTGCATTAATTACTGAAATTAAGAAAACTATATATCTTCCTCAATCAACAACACGGTATCATAACCATTATGCTATTTTAACATTCCTTGCTCTTCGCGTCGCAGTCGTTTCCATAATTAACTCACATCATCCATACAAACGTGTCGACTTCAATTTAGACAAGTTAATTTGGTGAGTTGCTTTTTTAAAATCCTCCCTATGTAGGGGCGAGAATTGGATCTAATTTCGGAACCGCATCAATCATGCTTAGGTCTGTCGTACTGAGAACTTCCTCCACTATATGGCGGATAGTTTAACTAAATTGGTTGTAACTTACTTGCTACAGTTACGATATTGCATCAATTTAAACTGCACTTGAGCGCAGTTAAAAGGACGCGTAATAAGAGTTTATGGTGATTGGGTAAAGGAGCTCCGACAGCGGGTGTAACTAGTAAAAAAATATAAAAGTTGAAGTACATCTATTTATGATACGTGTTATCTGATACTTGTAAGAGGACACTACCCTTTTATCTCAGCTGTACAAAACAGCTCAGCAATACTTAACGTACAGTCTTATAAAATGAACTTCGAGGCAAGCCAAGTTTTGCCTTGATACTAAAAGTTCGGTGTATCAACAGCGATACCAGCGTCCTACTTTAAGTATATACCGCAGATTTGCTTTAAAAGTATATTCTCACCTGGAATCCAGTGTGGAGTTGAGCCTCTGCGAGCGCCGAAGAGGTGTATTCCTCACGGCGCTCACCGGCTCCTCCCAGCTGCCCCCCGCCGAACGGTGCTCATCTGTTGAAATGGTGATGACTACAATGAACGCGGAGAAAATATTTGTATTATTATCTTGAACGGATATATTATGAAAACACTTTTGACTAGGCATGGACAAGCGGCGAAGGTGGTAATCACGCAATTTTACAGTGAGATGTCCATTTTGTAAGAAAGTTTGGAACAGGAAAAGCGCATTGGTTTGTTTATACATCACTATTACCTACTATGAAAATGTTGTGTGATAATCTGTGACGTATACAGATTTAAGAAAATGGGTAAAACAGGCTAAAATTGGTCCGGAATCAAAAGTAAACTCATTTTAAATAAAATAAAATGTAGAGTCCAACGTACGTCGTGAAAATAACTTCTCTTTGTCTACAATCCAGTCAGTTCCAAATATGTTCGAATCCTTTATGTAACGAAAGATGTTATTTTGGAGGCTAATATGCTAATTATTTAAAGGAACTCATGCGGACATCTGAGTAAGCGCTGCAGCGTCGAGTGACCACAAATTAGTCCAATTAAGAGTGCAACAAATAACAAAGTTGAGGAATATTCTCACTGAGAGAAACGAGTAAATAACACAAAACAACATGACGCAGTGGATAAATATTTTCGGATATAAAGGAGTGAATGCTGTGCCGCGGTGCACTCTCGCGAAACCTTTCGAGTATTATTTTTAGCTGAAGCGCCAATACACAAGTGATCAGAGACCTTGAAGTGACGAAACAGCGTGGGCGGCTCGGCGACCACGTTTTGCGACTACCAACCACGTTGTTTATGTTTAATTAATTCGAAATTTGGTGAATACATTGCAGTTTCAAGGTTATCTCGTGAACACTTTGTTGAAGTATAATGACAATTAACCAATTCGAAAGCCGATTCTGCTAGCAGAGATCATATTAGTAACAACTACTAAATACATGAAACTATTGAAGTTACAACTCTAACTACAGCAAGAAAAGCGTTTAAGATTGATGATTTTGTAGTTCGATCGTAAATAAATAAAAATGACAACTTTCATATATTGTTTTACATTACTTGCTTGAAGCTTATCATAAAATGAATGTATACCACAAACTTAACTAAGAATACAAGAAAGCTATGATGTTTCTACAACGTCCATATAACATTACAAACAACAAATGTGATTTGATGCAATTACCTACTTTTATGCTTCTTTATCAACTTGTGTTTAATTTTGGCCACTTTATCTGTTTTCTTGGGCCGTTTCATAGTGTCACTGTTCTGAGACAGTTTCAGAGCACGCCACAGTTCATCCATCATGGGTACATTATCACTGTACCACTGTTTCACGCGTTACGTAACACCAAGGTTCTGTTTTGACTTCGAAACACACTGACGTCACTGACACTACCTCAAAGACGCTATGATCTTGAACATTGACACAGTCTGTACAACGTTAATGAAATAATTTCGGAATTAGCACGCGGTCGATTAAACAATAATCACGTGTCGACAGCACAGTGTTTCGTCACACACTAACTTACGAGTTCTCAATGAAACTGCTAATGGTATCTGTAATAAGATTCTGGTTGATTGTACTCGGCAGAGGCCAGGGGCCAACTGACCAGGGTTGACGACCCATTCATGGTTGTTTAATGGCATACCGGCTACTACGACTATTTGCTCAGATGGATTAATGCGATTATTTCAAAATATTTACCGAGATAATAAGTAAATGAAAGCGACAATTACCAGTTCGATCATTAACGTAAGTATCATTTAAGTCTATCGTTCCGTCGAATCCCCTTATCGCAACTACTGGAATTAAGTTGTAATACATCCTGACCTCCCTTTCACTGTTCTAGATAGCGGCAATGCTCAAACATTAATCATTATTATAATATGACATAGAATTCCTGGAGACGATAAATTTATTGCGAATGAACGATCATGCAGTCTGCGGTAGTTTCTTAACGGTCACTTGGTAACAAACGAGACTTGTGGATGAAAAGGGACCGATACCACTTTTAATGTTGGCTGATAGCAATAAAGCACGTGTACCTATGGAGTTATTACCGTTAAATAATAGAGCTGATAACCTTATTAGATGGAATACTAACCTATCGTATACAGGTAAATGTAAAAGCGCAGGTCCATAAGGAGCATAATAAAGCTTGACACAATTCCTGAGACGCCGTGTGCGGGATTATGTGGGTTTATTCAGGACGAACATTCGCACGTTACTCAATTAAATTGACGTCAAACGTAAATAGTCACTGCAGTTTTCAGAATTGGCAACAATATCCTGCGTTTTGAATAACAGGCGAGGCGTCATCTAACAATGAGTAATAAATAATAATGGACACTTGAGGATGCACATTTACTGCGAGGAGTAAAATTAAATTAACAAGATATTACAAATACGACCTAGTTCCTTTGAATTTACAATCTCTTAACTATGATTAGCAGCTGCGGCCAATTGTAGCATCGAATTTGTCCGAGCAGCTACAAGTAGATAAGGGCAATGGGTTGATAGAAATTGTTCAATTACGTTTATTCAGATGGTTAAGAATGTCACTTACAATATTGTTCCGATGGCTCTTGCCACACACGAGACGCAAGTGCCTACACCTACCTACTTGAATACGAATTGTTTGACCTCATGTGTTAATAATAAATTTGAATTAAATTATACTGCGTGGCCGGTGGACTCATATGGTCGCACGATAATTTAATACGAATACTTCTTATCAATTTCGCTATACCAACAGCCGGCAAACTCTTTAAAATTTTCCAATTTTCATTGAGTAAGCAAACATCCGAGGAAACTATTCCGCCTCACACATTGTGCTACTGGTTTGGAAAGTCGTTGAGCATCCGGCGAGTGAAAAGTTAGGCTCGAGCCAGTTTCTTTTTAAGAAGCGCTTTTCTACTTATAATAAATGTTTGCCTATGAGTCCCACTTGAGTCACGTTCCGCATTATGATTTTCTGGTTAACTGCGGTATGATGACAGGAAACCCAGTAAAAAATATTTAAATTTGCAAAAATAACAGCATATATTATGTAAATGATTAACATAAGTAGGGTGCAATATTTCATATCCTTTACCTATTGATTTGACCGGTTCCTCTATCACCGGACATAGCTTGACTTTGTTTACGACGATTACCAACGTAAACTGCATTGTATCGTTGCATCGGCACAGTCACAGTCACAACAATCCGACTCGGTCACATGTCCAACGCGAATTAAGAAATGCATCGTTTGTTGCGTGCAGCTCAATGCACAGCCCGCTCAAAACTAACCCGGATTAACATAAATTGGTGACTGCCTGTGGCAATTGCTCGGCCTATCCACTAGCGGCACTGAAAAAATTAATACCAACACTCGCTTTTGTCCAGCGATCATTATTATTAGCCTCAACAAAGCTAATAAACGTGCGCCTGCGCCTCCCGCATCAATTGAGAGCGGCGCAACGGGGGAACTTTCGGTGACGGAAATAAACGCAATTGTAGCTATTTCTAGAAAATGGCGAGTTGCTGGAACGTTATAAAATGCCATACTGTGTATAATTTTTATCACTAAGAAATTGACGTTAAGGTAATTCCAAATATGGAGTGTCAAAACTTGTACACTTTGCTTTTGAGTTTTTTTTTATATTCATAAAAATGAAATAAGTAACCAAAACTTTGCGCACGGGCGGGACTCGAACCAGCAAACTTGAGCTACGGTGGTCTCTTATGGATACGTCATTACGCGTGACGTTTAGCACCATCTATCCGTCTGAGACCCGTGAAGTGTTAAAAACATTCTGAACCAGTTTTTTATTTATTTCAAATCTAAAGATATAAATAAAATACTAGGTTAATAAAACACCGAAACCAGAACAGCAAAGAAACATATGTTTAAAGACATATTAGATTCCAAGGTAACGTGCATCAACGATTTAAACGGACATCAAAAAACAATGATGGCACATAGATTTGCAGATGCCAAATGTTTCACAAACCACAATTAGCCTTAATATTAGAATCGTTCTCGTTTTAAATTTAAATCTCGAATGCTTTGACCAACTGAGCTATATCGCTGTGTTGTTTGGTATAAAATATGGGAAATGAAGATGGATTACATATAAACACAGTCGTGCCAGCAAGCAAACATAACGCGCCGGTAATGTGGACTCGACCGAAAATAGCGTATACATTGCATTAAAACTACTTTGATTCGCGTGCATGTTGGATCGCACCAACTTTGTGTTTGTTGAATGTTTGTTATGGACTGTATGATTGTGCATTTGATCTCTTTCGTTTGCCGGTTATAGATGCTAAGATATTCAATTGACTTCAATAATTTTATTCTTCTACAAATGTCATTTTTATCTCTTTCTATTTTTAAAGGATGCCAACAAATCGTGAGTTAGACGAACTTATGATTCGTAAATTTTATCAGCATACTATGCCAAAACTATAGAAAATATTACATACATGAATACTTCAACTAATTTTACTGGTGCTACACTATTGCAAAACAACCTTCAGTGCCTGTAAGCAATAATTATGTATCGGTTGTGCTATGTTTTATGATTATGACGTAATTATGTTTTCTAATGATAATTAAACTGCTTTGCACTAATGGTGACTTACTGCAGAGAAGAACGTTTGCCGTGCTTATTACGTTTCTGGCCTACAAAATTAAGTAAAGTTATTATGATTTGGTACATTTAAACTTAGCTGGTAAGATTATTTACTGATGCCAACCTTTAAAGTACCATATCATCATCATATTTGACGACCTCTGTGGTCGAGTGGCTAGCACGCTGGTTTCAAGCGTCGCCATCTCGTGAGGTTCCGGTTTCGATTCCCGGTCGGTCAATGTAGAAAACGATATTTTCTATATTGTCTCGGGCCTGGGTGCTTTAGCTTGGGATCGGAGCAATGTATGTGATGTTGTCAAATATTTATTTGTCAAATATTTATTTATTATTTAGTAGTCATTATCGTTAGTACAAAATTCGTATTTTACTAGGGTATCGTTGATTTTTATCTTATCATTTGGGCATACATCGATTCTGCGGGGCGTTTCGCACCGCCGAGGTTTTCGGACCGCGGTGCTAATTTCCCAAGTGCTGTTTCAAAATGGGGTCATTTGCACCACCATTGGTTTAGCGGTCCGAATCGTCTGAATTGGTACATGTTCTCAATCGACCTCTTTCATCGACCACTAAGATGCGGATAACTCCATTCTAAAACAGCACTTGGGCGATTCGCCCCGCGGTCCGTAAACCTTATTGTGGGTTACGCCCCAAGGGTATAAGGGTATTTTTAATGTTGTCCCTATAAAATATTTATCTTTCCTTCTTTCTTTATTCTTTAGGTATGCATTTGAAACAATCTGAATCATCCACAATTCTGCTTTACCTACAAGGATCATGACAACGTCTTGAGTCTTTATGCAAAACAGTGCCGTTCAAGCAAGTAAACGTTCCCACTGTAATATCTCAAAAATATGAAACAACCACAGTGTTTTCAATCCAGCCGTGTTCCTGACATAGTTGCCTACCATTGGAATTTCGTGGTCGGTATGCCGTTCCGCCGCTTGTAACATTAATAACAAGTGATATGACATAATGAGTGGGCGTTACTTACATTTAATGAGTACGACCGAGTCGTGGGGCTCGCACTGAACCTGGGTGGCGTTCATGGCAAGCAGCCCTCCGCCGCCCGCCCCGCCACCCGCACCGCTCGTCTCCCTGCAAACACCATAATAAGAGTTAATTATCATCGTTAAGTATAGGCTTATGTCATACACGTGTCCGAATAATAACAGCGCCGTGCAATCAACAACATCATCATCATTCTCAGCCAAAGGACGTCCACTGCTGAACATAAGGCTTCCCCACGGCTTTCCTCAGCGACCGATCACTAGCGGTCTGCATCCAGTTTGATCCTGCGATATTTTTAAGGTCGTCTGTTCATCTTGTTGGTGGATGTCCTACGCTATCAACAATAGTTCGTTGCAATTGGTTGCGCTTTAGTATTTGTGTTTTAGAAGGTACGGATAACAGCACGTCAAGGTAAACACTGCGGTATCTTCTGCAGTTGTAATAAGGGCTAGTTTGCAAAAAAAGTGGGTAGCCTGATGTGCTAACCACTGTATATATCCTGATGCAATTGTAATACATGCATGGTCAAGTTCGCTACCCTGTTAGGTAAGTATAATTTTATAGGGTCATAAAATTTGGGGCAACATTGATTTGTTACTTTCTTTATTATTAGGAAATACTTTGTGTAGCTGCTTTATGTCTGTAAGGAGATAGGGTAAGGCAGAGAGATTACATAGAGGTCGACTCGAGAAACAATCGTATTTGCTTCTCGAGTCGACCTCTATGTAATAACGTTAATCAAAGGTTATCATACAATACCAGTCAAACTCAGCGAGAGTTGAATTAATTTACATCCCAAAATCACACAATTTAAACAGGATGACGCAAAGTTATATTAGGAAATGAGTAGTACGATAATATAAATAAACCCGATCTAAGGGAAACTTCCGCATCCGTAATTTCATGAGGAAGATTCGTGTTGCGTTGTATCATTCAGCTGATAATTTTTAAAAAAACCGGTCAAGTACGAGTCGGACTCGCACACTAAGGGTTCTGTGCCAACTTTAACTGAAACAGAAATCCACTTACTTCCACTTAGCCAAATACCACAATATTTGGTTGACAGCAATCTCGTTTAAACCAATTTTCGTTGAAAGTCATTGTCAAGATCTACATCATGTATTTTTTTTCAAAATTTACACTCGCTTAGTTAAAACTTTGGTGGGGGAGGTAGCTAGTAAGCTTAATAAAGCATATTAATTAATGTTGTTGATTACAGGAGATCTACTGTGTTAATTATAGTGAATATGCAAATGATTTAAAGTGACCTAATGATTATATTGTTGACTACAGGAGATCTTCTATTGTTTATAAATTTCATAATACATAGCAACTTTTTTGATAAGCTTTTGAGTTTAAAGGGATCTGGAAGCAGTCAAGCAAGGGAGGTGAATTTTAATGATATGAAAATACAAAAGACCTGGGAACTTTTTGAAAGTACATAGTACTTCATTAATATTAGCTTAATTTTATTTAGTAGCCAATAACAAGAATCAGGTGTGTACATTGGATTATGGACACATGGATAAGCCTACCAACTAAACTCAGTAAACTTGATAGTAATATGATTTGACGACGTCTGTGGTGTAGTGGTTAAGCACGCTGGGTTTCAAGGCGTCGCCGCTCTGAAGTCCCGGGTTCGATTCCTGGTACTGGTAATGTAGAAATCATAACTTTGTATATTGATTTCGGGCATGGGTGTTGTGGTACCACCATTGTGTCGATTTCTATAACGAGTGTATTGGCTTCTTACTGGGGGATCAGAGCAATGTATGTGATCGGTGTACAATTTTTTTTATGAATATACCACTGGGATTTTGTTAAACATTTCGGTACAGTAGCATTTAGACAGGTACGTCCTGTATGTTCATAATATGTTGTTGTGAACTCCAGTTTTGCCTCCAATGTTGTTAATACAGAAGATTGTCTATTGTTTGTTTATGGTATTGTTTATTATTATGGCTGATGTCACATAATGTAAGTTTAACTTGTTTGTTCACATGCATTCCAAGATAAGATATGTTTTTATGAGAGATAGGTTAAATGCATATATACATAGCACAGAACATGTATAATAAACATTATTTATTTTTACTTTTGCAGAGAATAAGACACTTGTTCTTTTTATGAAAAATATCTGATAAAAAATATTTTTTTATATAAAAAGCTATTTCAGAAAAATATTTTTTTATTACTTTTAAGTATTTTCGATGCGAAAAGACTCCCATCGGCGTCGTTACGTACTTACCTTCGCATTGGGTCATCCAGATGGATGAATCCACATTCATAACAAACGGAAATCATCAGAGGTGGAATTGTATAAAGCAATCGTATTCATTTGACAGTTCATAACGTACGGATTGATCCGTCAAACGCTTTGTTCTTTGCCGTTTGACAGATCATACCGTAAATTCAATAATCTTCACTGATTCATTATGCAGTCTCCAGTCCATACTTTCGAATCCTTTCAAATCAAAAACAAGATTTCTTACTATTCTGAAGATCAGAGAAGCTCTTCTTGAGTGCACAAAAAATGGTATCAACTTAATTTTAACTTGGATTCCTGGCCACAAAGGAATTCCAGGAAATAAGTCAGCTGATTCGTGCGCCAAGGTATCGGCCATATCTGGCTCCTTGGATCATTTTAAGCTATTTTCCCTTGATTTTGTTTCCTTATCCAGGGATAAGGAAACAAAATCACAAAGTGGGACAGGTCCCACTTAATTCAATCCTGGAATATCCAGTGGACTAATACCCAAACCACTGCTGGAAAATATTACGCAGATGTCCAGCAAAGCATTCCATCAAAACCATGGTTTTTTAAACATCCTAAGTTACCCAAAAAAGTAGTTTCAATAATATGCCGGCTTCGTATAGTAGGCCATTCATGTACACCCGTTTATCTGGCAAAGGTGCGCATCAAAGATAGTTCCATATGTGAGTGTGGTCTTGAGGAAAGATCTATGAATCACATTATTTTTAATTGTCCTAAAATTGGCGCTTCAATATATGACTACCTTCCCAAAAGCTTTCCCCGACCTACTAACATTAAATGTTTATTAAATTCTTTTAATTATTAAAGCCCTTACAAAATTTATCAGTTATAAAAATATTAACCTTTAGTTCAGGTAGCTCTTTATTAATTTTCATCAAATGTGATATCTGTGTTGTCTAGAATTTAAACTGTAGTGTCCTACGATAAGTAAGCTTAGTTCTTTAGTTATTTCTTGTCATTTGTTTTTTTTTGTATCACTCGATTATTGTCGTGTAAATACTTCACACGTGACATTGGCGGAACAAATGTCGCACCCCTCGGGAAACATTATGTTCGGACGCCAGGAAAGAAGAAGAAGATCATACCGTACGTTTTGAACTGTCAAATGAATACGATTTCTTTACACAATCGCACCTCAGACCCTAGTTACCATCTAGCACCAATGTACACTCAACAAGACGAATCATACGAGCCCTCACTTGACGACGTAGTGACGTTTGATTGCTGAGTTTCTATAGCCATCTTCTAACTCTATTATCTGACCCCAGTTACCATCTAGCATCAAAGTGCTAGTCAAGACGAATTATATGAGCCTAAACTTGATGGGGTTGTATAATTTAATTAACGAGTTCCTATAACAAGTCATAATAATAATTTTATGTCATTCAATTCACACATGCAAAATTTCAGTTCTATCGATATAACTGGGAAGAGGATAAAATTAAACTTGCAAAATTTAATTACAGACAAATGAACATACACACACAGGTGATTCTAACAAATAAAAGCTTGTAATGAAAAATATTGCTAAATGTTGTATGTTAAAACTAAGAACTGCTGAAAGCAATGACCTAATTTGTTGACATAAACTCTATCTTTGATATTTTTTTAAATATTAACAGTAACATATTGTAATATATTTTTCATTATATTAACTTTTTAAAATGTAGAATTTAAGTTTACTTTGGAAATACAGTTATAATAAATGCATGCCTTCCAGCCTGTTTCACAATGTCCTATAGTATGTGTCTATTAGCATTATTGTCCAACACTTTATATGAAATGATGTTTCTGTTTGAATTATTCATTGGATAGAGCTTATTTACCAATATGCAGCCTTTAAAGTAAATTAATTAAATTTATTTATTTTGTTGATAACTACCAAAGTTTAATGTAAATTTTATGTATGTTTTAAACATTACGCTAGCTTTAATAATTGCTTGTAAAAAAAAGCAACTGATTTGTTTGTGGATTTGTTATTCAAGTTGCGATTAACCATAGTTATATTACAGGTTCTGTGCCAGCATGTTACATTTACATTAATTAACTGCAATGCAATGGTCAAATATAATGGCAATAGTAAGTTTTGATTAGAATACAGTCACAATCAGGTCTTGCTTCACAGTAAATTAGAATAAAGTATAAATTTACATATAGATTTAATTGTCAATCAGTCACAATAAGTATGATAAAAGATTTGAATGTTTGCAAACAGAGGTGGAATTGTGTAAAGCAATCATATTCATTTGACAGTTCAAAACGTACTGTATGATCTGTCAAACTAATGCCGTTCTGCCGTTTGACAGATTATTTATACCATGTTGAACTGGAACATGATTGCTTTACAGGGCGCTATTCCTTTTTTCAAATATGAAATGGGTTCGCTCTTCTGTCAAGAATATACTAGACACAACATAGACAGAGGCAACTATGGACCAGAAGAAGCTCTTAAGGAATACCTTAATACTTTGCTTAATAACTGTAAGTCTTTTTTCATGCTGTCATACTTTAGTCAAATATTGTAAATTGCTCTATTGAAAACGTCTAATCCATTGCTCTGATTTTCTAATGTTTGCCACTCCTACAATGCAAATGAAAATAAAATATCATACTTGATGATTTTGATGAAGGTCTGAATAAGTTCCCATTAGC
Organism: Pyrausta purpuralis; assembly: GCA_963924145.1. Classification (NCBI taxonomy): domain Eukaryota; kingdom Metazoa; phylum Arthropoda; class Insecta; order Lepidoptera; family Crambidae; genus Pyrausta; species Pyrausta purpuralis. The sequence goes on along the minus strand of OZ001651.1, from coordinate 13,929,709 downwards.
ATTATTATGTCCAGTTTTATGTGAAATACACACTTAATAGCCTCCAGTGGATGTGATTAAAGTGTTCCTTCTCAATCCAGCTGTACAGTACATAGCAATTTCAGTAGTGTTAACAGTAAATTAGCTTGTGTGTGATCTCAAAATGCACATGATTCCTTGGAAATGCTACAAATAATGAATGTAACACATTTCTTGAGCAATTAATTATAATACCAACTTGCATAATAATAACATGTAGGTACTTCTCTACAAAACATTACTGACATAGGACCTTGTTATTTAACCAAATAAAATCATACACAAATTGAAATTTATCTGTATTTAGGTCAATGTGAATTAATAAATGGATTAATTAGAATGGATGGATGTAACACCATCCATTAGGCTTGACTGAATTAATCTAATTATGAATTATTATTTTCAGTCATGAATTGAAACCTTGCTAAATACTACAAAAGCATGTCATGTAACCTACAAGGATTTAGGTCACATAAAATCGAGTTTTATGGTTATGTTTTCTATGGATCCGTATTGAACTATCTTAAGTTTATGTGTGAAGTACTGCCGAAGTTACCCAGATACAAAATAAAAAGATAGCTACCGTTCTTTATGACCACGAATGGGTCAAAAACCAGGGCCGCCGGGTCGAGCATTTTTATGTCAAGGTGCGACGAACTTGTGCACTGGTAGGTAGGTACTCACCGTAAAATGCTTATTGGAGGCACCTTGCTTCCCTATGGAATGCGTGCAGGCAAAGGCCCGCATTCACTACGAAAGCATTACCCACTGTTTTATTCACGTTTCGAAAGTTTCCTCCACGGAAACCGGCCACGACAACAATCACTGTTCACACTGCTGGGTCCACAACCAAACTTACAGGAACGTAACAGAACAACACCAATCTCGTCTAATTCACTGTTTTACAGACAAAAGGCACTGGGATCCATGGAAAGCACAGTTCAAAACGCCACTGCTTGGGAATACGTTCGCGCGAGTCACGGTCTGTTAATATTTGTAAACACCGAAAATATTCACACGCGTGTATACACAATCTAATAGTCTATTTTTGTAAATAATGACAAAAAGTAGAAAGAAACGTCAATCGCAACGCAAAATCAGAAAAACACAAGACGCGCACGCAGCTGGTTAGCTGTCGGCTGCCTCTCGCTTGACTGCGGGTGTGCGCGCGGGTAGAGGGGCAGCGGCACCACCGCGCCCCCTATCCTTCCCGTCTCGTCTCGCAAGTCATTTCATTATTACGTTCATTTCATTTTATTTTATTTTAAAGTGCGGTGCGTTCTCTATCGGGCTGCGTGTGAGTGCGAGATATCAAATGCGCTTGCATCGCCCGCCGCAATAAAATTGCAGGTGGTTTTGTTATGATCTCGTTATTATGAGTCGGCTGCCTGCATGTAGCATTAAAGAACATCCTTGTTAAGTCGCTAATGAATAGGGCTTCCTTTCTCAAAAGACTCATTGAATGGTACACCTTCTTTTAATGCTATGCAGGAATAATAACTTAGTTCTGGGGTTAAATTATCATACTTACTATTCTATTCGTCAAGTCAATTTAACTAACCGTAGTAGTTGAATTTATCCCATTCATACGGGAAAAAACAATTAGCTGACAATAAGAAAATGATGATGTTTTTTTTGTCACTAGGTAGGTACGCGTTAAGCCGAAGTTTGTATAATTACCTGCAATATCCAAAGAAAACTAGGGCCTGATTTTTGCAACGTCAGGAAAGGAATATTCGTCAAATAAAGCACAGTACGCCTAATTTGAAAATTACACCTATTTGTCAGCCAGCAATCATTTATGTAAATGTCACTTTTATAACGGTAATCGGTTATTTTCTACTTATTTCGTCGGATAGATAGATCAGTCTCTGACGTTGGTAAAATCGGCTCTTAGAATCCATAGACAATTTAGCGGACATGAAGAGCTCTTTTCTTGCATTTAAATTGTACGGTGCATTACTAGAATCAGGCCCAATGTCTAACTAAAACCAAAATTCGGTATTGTCATGGAGTTGGTGGGTTCCACTCACACGTTATAAATAAGTTTATTTCTCTCTCGTCACTACTCTATACGTACTGCAATTCATAGAGATCTTTTCGTCGTTCTTACGGTCAAACATCAAACATACCTTATGAGAGGAGTTTAAATAAACCATGTGATTGTAGGCAATAATAGGAACACAGGTACCTACGTAATAGAAAATTTAAGTGTAAATCTAAATACCAATCTACCTAATACTTACTCAATGGGTTCCGCACCAGACAGCATACTAAGAATACAGCATTATATTCGTTTTCGATCACTAAAGTGGACAAACGAGTTGACTGGAACGCGGTAAGCGCGAACGTCAAAACTTGTAAACTAGCATGTGGTGGAATTATGAAAATAAGGATGAAAACCACGAACAGCGGTGGTTTGCCTTCGTCGAAAATCTGCACGCTGCATATTTTCGAAAAAATCCCATTTCGCACGGCACACTTTCGTTCAATTTTCGTGAAAGTGATCCTTGATCGACGATCTATCATTGAGCCCGGTAGTTTCTCCGACATCACAGGGCCCGGGTAACCACCCCTTGCTCTGTAATTACCAGCCGTTTGCCGGCAGATGAGTAAAATGCCTTAAATTCTGGGTTGTAGGGAAAGTGAAGTGTTAATGCGACAACTTGATCATAGTGTATCGTTCCTGCCCGCGAACCGGGAAGACATTCCGTGAACTTTGTCTCTGACCCCGTGTGTTAAACAGTTTACAACGTAATTGGCCATTAAATTGGTCGTGATATCGCATTCACCTGTTGACTAGTTAGTTGCACGGCTCTTCTTTGTTAGTGGGAGCATCTGGCTCTGTTTTTGCTCGGTAACAATATACCTACTTTACCCTAATTCGTGGAGCGGAAGCAGGGTGCGGGCTGGGTGTGTCCTTGAAACGGGACATGAATTAGAACCGGAAATTTCTATTCCTTTTTTTATTTCGGTTCTCGGCTAGGTATTCAAAACTATGGTCCAATAGTCAAGTACGTGAATGTTTCGCCTACCAATTTATTGGTACATTAAACATTAATGAATGACGAATCTTTTGGTACGTTTACAGAGAGGAAGTTCGATGGTAGCATGGAAAAAATATCTCATTCGTGCTTCATTCAAAATTTCATATGATTTTGTGCTAAAATAAGTTGGTTACCTACTTTATTTAAATAACAAATAGTCAGGTAATTAATACATAACATTAATTACCCAAACATTGTCTGATATAATAAGTGGCCCGGTTCACGAGATCAACGATATTTATAAATTATGCATTGGTGAAAGTTTCACCTAAAATGATGCAACTATTTAAATGGAGTCAGACTATCAGAGAAAACCAAATTATAGAAAATACCTCTTAGGGATCATCAATCCTAAGTATTTCCGAATATTTTCCTACATATCCATTTACTTCATTTACTAAAGTTACTTACGATTATTAAAGTCCCATAAGCTAACTTGATGAGGTTTTATATTTAGGTAGGTTACGAACATTATCACATTAGTTAGACCAGTACATGACTAGGATAGCTAAGCTATTCGAAGTCAGCGTGGGCAGATATTTAGGACCGTATAGAGTTCAAACGGATATCCTTTCTACTTCAGCCCAAGGATAACTGCTAAACAGATACCTGTCTGAGTTTGGTTTATATTATTTCACTGCTTTGTCAACCCGGCGTGTCAAGCGCATTCTGTTCCTAAGTAGGTAGTGATTAGTGGCAAGATTATCTATGCAAATCCCTGCATTGTTTTGGCCTGCCAACTAAAGCATTTGGAATTACGTTCACAATTTCTCCTTGAGCTCAAAGAAACATTATTATATTTGATCCAAATTGCAATTTGGAAGAAAATATTTATCGCATGGTTAGTGACACAGATAGATAAAATTCTGAAGCATTTAGATCAATAAACCATGGCAGATATGAATGCAAGCAAAGATATTCAGCATTATCTTTCAGTGCCCACATCTAAGTCAGAGGTTCAAAGGGACAATTGGTGGCTTTGGGATTTGTCGATTTTTCACATGTGGATTCCGTCAGCGGATTTAAACTACTGATATCTACATTGATTAGGGTTTTTACCCGTTTTTACATTTGGTTACCAATTTGAATACTTATCTCGCCACTTGTTCACATGATGGGTAACTTTTTATAGCACTTGACAAATTTTAGTCAACGACTACCTACTTGTAGAGTCCTCAAGCTTTACAAGGAGAAATAATACTTACTTTTTTGTAAGCTTATGCGCTGTGTTATTATTCTTGTGTCTTAGAATGAATGATGGATTGAAAATTATGATTTTTGAAACAATTCCAATACAAACATGGTCGGTAAGAGAACTTTTGGAAGTGATAGGAGGTACTTATGATTGGAAAATTGCTAAGAGATGAAAAATTTAATTTCCATTTCGTGTGATATCTGTTTGCGTCCTCTACCCGATCAGTAAAATTTAAAGGTTTCTCAAAATTTTGCTAAGGGTATAGACGAAGCAGTGATGGAAGTTCATAATAAACTTTTAAATTATGTCTGTCAATCCAGAAATATACAAGGTGTGGTATGCAGCCGGTACCATTCTACGCGTCTCCACATGGATTTATTTATATACCTTACAAGTCGCATGCTCGGCACGCCTCTCGAAATATCGCGTCACCCTGGCGACTTCCGTCGATTGAGCGCCCGCGCATGTGATGATCGACTGAGTTTTTTACAATCGATTTATCGACTAATGAGTTGACTGACTCTTTGCGAGGGACCATTACTTACCCACTATGAACATAAAGTTATTGTCTTGTCTTTGTTAGTTGACTAAATTGTCAATTATTAGCATTTCTCACTAATTTATTTTACTCTTTATATCTACGATTGTCTATTATAGGATATGTTTCTTGAGCGAAGTCACATAATCTCCGTTGCGTTGCGTTGTCGGAGCGATGCAGCTCCGTCGTTATTAGATACAAATCTAACGACATGCGCACGGTTGCGTTGCATCGCCGGAGCGCGCTTGCAACGCATTAAGTATTCTAATATTAGAACTGAGGGTACATATGTGTTGAAGTAGGTATTCCAAACAATAGCAGACCAACCGTAGACTTGTAGGCTACCTAATAAAGAATTTATTTTGACAGATCAAATTATTTGACAAATTATTTATGCTCGGTGTAGCGTCTTTCTCGTCTAGTAGTGTATTAAATTATAATTTGAAGTGGAGTCGAGACACTTAAAAGGAACTTAAAAACATTTCACCCGTTCATTGTCCTGCGGCTTCCGGGGCCCAGGCCAGGGCATGTCTTATCGGAAGGTTAGACACGCATCGTGAAGACGGCGGCTTTTTTATTTATCTCTTTCAACTTGCTTCAATAGTTTTAAAAATACACACATTATGAATTGAGGAGACGTTCTTTAGATGCAAACAGAAAAGAGCGAGTTACCGAGACTCATCAAGTTCACCCCAGCTTGAGGCTCAGAGCACAATCGTACGTACCTACCTACTATAAAAGTTAAACATACGGTCAATAACGGTAGGCTTTTGTAACTTACTCCATTTTAATATTACTATCTGTGTAACTTATTTACCCTTTATATCTATACTAATATTATAAAGCTGAAGAGTTTGTTTGTTTATTTGAACGTGCTAATCTCAGGAACTACTGGACCGATTTGAAAAAATATTTTTGTGTTGGATAGCTTATTTATTGAGGAAGGCTTTAGGCCACGGGCGACGGGAGGGGAGGGAGCATACTCAAAACGTGCGGAAGAAGTCGCGGGGAACTGCAAGTCGATACATATAAGTCTAAGTTTATATCATCTCTCCTTCGTCTTCTCCGCCTTGGTGAATTCTCAGCTATAGACAGACTGCTCATTATCTTGTAATTATCATATGAGCCGCTCGCGTTTGACATGTCTCTATCAGTCCGTCACCGATTAACTTTTAGTTTATGTTAACATTAACTGAAAGTTATAATTTTTTTAATCAAATATTGTGTTAGTGTATTAGGTAGATGTTGGACCTGCAGTTGATACAGTATCTTTTTTTTTCGATAACGATTATTACTTACTTTGATATCAGCGAAAAGGGCAGTCAGTTATATACCAGTTACCTACCATACTATCTCAAAGATGGTATGTTACCTACCTAATTTGGACTTGTAAGAACAGTGTAATTGCAGTGTTTTTTTATTTACTTAATTTGTTTTTTTATTATTTTTGCTAATCGTTTGTACCTAAATTAAATACTTGTAGAGCACATACATCTCCTAATAATTGTCCTTTAATACACGCCAATTTTACGGCCAAGTCGCCAAGAAGAGAGGAATATCAGTTCAATAAAAGAAATAAAAACACTTTCTTGAGATTTTCCTACACCTGAGTCTTTTGTTATCACATCCCTCGTAAATCGTGCAGCATAAGATTGATTATTTTATATCGTGGGTTCGAAAGCTGGAAATACGTAGATGTTGTTAAAATACATCGCCGACAGAATTATCTTTTTTTTTTGACAAAGCATAAGTACATTTTTGAAAAGAGTTTGGCAAAAAATAACTTTTTTTTAATGAAAGGACTGTAATTTCAAAATGGGTACCAATTGTAGTGATTTTATTCTTTAGAGTTAAGGATAAGAATGTAAACTCAACTTTAAAGGCCAAGTTAGCTCCAAAATTGTTGACTTTTAGATAGTACATTTAGTGTCAAAATTTTTGCAATTGAGCTTCCCCATCGTCTCTTAGGATCCGATCTTATTACCAATAATCCTGTAGATATACATTATTTGATCACCAACATTCTCTACTTACTTACTACTTGAATTCACACGAAGACTTAAGTAGTTATGCTATTCCACTATTTATGTATACGAGGGTCAAACTGAAAGTTCTTAGAACTGGCCACTTATAAACAATATAATAAAAAAAATATTCTAAAATTTGAAAATAGAACTCTTTGCCAATATTACTGAGTATATATTTCATTCATTTGTCATTTGTTTTACGATTTGGCGGCAAATTGAAAATTGTCTGTGTCACGTCAACATGAATTTAACACGAGAAAATTTTCGTGCAATGATTTTTTATGACTTTCGATGTCATTTAAGTCAACAAGAAAGTTATGATAGACTACGATTGGCCTTTCACGATGAAGCCCCATCTCGTGCGACTGTTTACAACTGGTTTAATGAGTTTAAACGTGGTCGCACTAATCTCACTGATGATGTACGTGAGGGACGGCCTTCTACGGCGACGACTGAAAATAACATCTGTGTTGTGCGGCGTATGATAGAGACTGACAAAAGAGTGACCTATCAGCAGATTCGGACAAGCTTAGGCATCGGTATGAGTCAAGTGCACAAAATCCTCCACGAACATTTAGCGGTCAGGAAGCTTTGCGCCCGGTGGATACCTCATAATTTGACTAAGGCTCAAAAACTCCATCGTGTGGATTGGTGCCGTAAAATGATTGAAAGATTTAACGGAGGTGACTCAAATGCTGTGTTCGACATACTAACAGGTGACGAAAGCTGGATTTACTGTTATGATCCTGAATCCAAAAGACAATCTGCTCAGTGGGTGTTTCCTTTCGAGGAGTTGCCAACTAAAGTGAAGAGAGATCGAAGTGCGGGAAAAAAAATGGTGGCCTCGTTCTTTGGAAGGATAGGTCATTTCGCAACAATTGTGTTAGAGGATCAAAAAACAGTTTCTGCAGAATGGTACACTACCAATTGTTTGCCACTTGTCTTGGAAAAAGTTCGAGAGAAACGACCTCGCAGTAGGATCCTCCTTCACCACGACAACGCCTCGTCGCACACCGCCAAGCGAACGATCGACTATTTGGCGACATCAAACGTTGAATTACTGGGTCACCCGCCGTATAGCCCCGACCTCGCGCCTTGTGATTTTTATTTATTTCCAAAAATTAAAGTAAAACTTAAAGGAAAGCGGTTTATGAATGCTGAAGAAGCGGTGGCTGCGTATCGCGATGCCATTGAAGAGACCCCTAAGGACGAGTGGGCAAAGTGCTTTTCCCAGTGGTTCCATCGCATGCAGCGGTGTATTGACGTCAATGGACAATATTTTGAAAAGATATAATAAAACTAATAACTGGCTAATGTAATCAGTTTTTGATTTTCTAAGAACTTTCAGTTTGACCCTCGTATCCACAAAAAAAGTTAAATAACCTCTGCATCTCTCACGATTTTTGTCAATACTTTATTCTGCCTCTTAGTTTGAACCGTGCTCTACGACTCTACGAGTGCAACAGTCAAAGGCAGTGCGTTGACCTCTGTTAGGGCCGCGTTACGGATTGATAAGGCAGGTTAAATCGACCGTACCTACAGCCCACACAATGTCTCTCATTGGTGCCGGCCATTCAATTCGCTAATGCCCCCTTTAATTGGTTGAGTGATTTATCTGAAAGTGATCGTTTATTCAATTTAAATACGTACGCCATTGATGCGAGTGTATCCGTTTAATAAATTGTTTTGTGGCGGTTGACAAGGAGTATTGAGGTTTGAAATGATAGTTTGCTAATCGGTGGTTGGTTTGTGTAACTTTTTTAACTAAATATTTAGGTATTAGGTAGGAATGCAATGCCTAAAATGTCGTGTTTAAGAACTGTGCAGAAGCTTCAACATGCGTATTTATTCGTTAGTATAATATTATAAACAACTGCAGCAAGTAATTTATATTCAAAATCTTGTTTTTGACGTCGTAGGCGGTTGTTACGTAATGCTATCACAATTTTGGAAGTTCGATTACCAGTCAATGGATGTTTAAATTTATGATTTAATAATGCACTTCAGTTAAATTTATAGGCGCGGTGTAGCTTGTGAACAAGAAAATTTGTCGTTAGTAGTTAAAAGTGTAGACCTCTCATAAAATAAATAACGTGTTCGTCCGTAAACGAGCATCAAGTTATAAAGATTAGTAAAATTTAGAATATTACTCGGAGCTCTTTAAATTTATCACATTTAGGGCTGATTTTTCAATGGTCAGATAAGAAATATTCGTCGAACAAAATACAATTTGGCTAATTTGAAAACGTCACCTAATTGTCAGCAATCACACGTAACTGTCATTTTTTTTAATCTGTCGCCTTACAATTTATCATTCTGATAAGTTTTATCTGACCATTGAAAAATCGGCCCTTAGAATTACATGTTATCACGTGAATATGTACGTAAAGAGGTACCTACCTAATAGTATAAAAAATAAAAAGTTCAAAACAGTTATTTATTTAAACTTTATTGCACTGTAAGCAATCTGTAAGTTGTACAATTGACGGACTAAATGCCTATGTTAGTAGGGTACTATTATATTTTCTGTGGTTAGTAGATACGGATCCCAATGTGCGTAAGTAAGACTCGCACTTGGCCAGGCACAGGCCTAAAAGTTACCTTTTGGTAAGAACGGGACCTTATTATTACTAAGACGTCGATGTCTGTCTGTCCGTCCGTCTGTGTATCAACAAGCTGTGTACCTCCAAAACCGTGATAGTCATATAGACAGTTTTTTTTTTCTTCAAATGTAGTATTTCGCGATATAACAAAACATAATAAAAGAAAAAAAACTATAAAGGGGGCTCCGATACAACAAATACTTAACAAACATCTCAACACTTTCTCCACATAGCCCTACGTTTTAGTAATGTTCAAAAAGTTGTTATGCACGTGAAAGCGAAAGAGAGAATTGTTTTAATTTTTATTTCAATTTAACATAACTCTATATAAATGCAGGAAATAAATATCAATATAAATAAAAAATATAAGCGACTGTAAGCCAAGAGTCTCCAAATGTTGCACCGACTGGCGACCGCGATCTGTCATCAATTAACCAAAATTGAGTAATATCAAATCTTATGGTCACTAAATAAAATGCATTTGCAAGAAATAAGGAAATAACCGATCAATAATTTGCGTCTATGGAATGCGAACTGCTAAATTCTAGCATCGTTATGCAATGTTATTTCATTTTAAACGAGATCTCAGCGCGTTAGGTAACTTAGATTCTTGATTAGAATTGTATTCTGCGACACTCTCACTGTTATAAAAATTACAATAGCATCGATTGGTCAGTTCCATGCATAGTTAAGTTGGTATTGTGAAATGGTTATTGTCTTCAGACCAGCTTAAAAGGATGGGCAACTTTTAGATATATATAGGATGTCCAAAAAGAGCGTGCAAAACTGCCACTGAAGTTAGCTTAGTTCCCTTTCTTTTTATTTGAAAGATCTATGGCAAAGCTTTCTCCAGTTTCAGTTTGGCACGCTCTTTTTGGGACACCTAGTATATGAACATCGATTGTTTAAAACACAAACGACTGAAGCTTTCATGTCGTGGAATACGAGTACATAGGCAACAGAACTGTGCTTAGGCTGAATAGCACAGAAAATGAGGATAAAACTAGTTAAAACGACGTTTCTCTGACTGATTATTCTTTTCTCAAAACGATCTATCGCAATGAATGGCTAAGTAATTAAATGTTCATAAAATAAAATTTTAATCCATGCATTTTAGCTTTATCCGTCAACAAAAATTTAGGTACTGTGTTTATATAGGTATCGATGTTTTAAATTATCGATATGCCATTTGTGCATCCCTATCTACAAATCCGTTTCGGACTTCGTGTGCACTCCCATGAGAGTCGTGCGAAATAATCTGTCTCATTAGTTAGCAACAAACGTCCGCTTTCCTTCCCCACAAAGACACAGATCGAAAGTTCATCTATTACAATAGCCGATGACACCGGTCTCTTATGTCTTATCGATAATCCAGCTGACTCACCGTCCATACAATTCTCTTAATTATTGTAATTTTTTCGTAGGCAAAGCCATCCGCGCGTTAACTGCCGAGTGAAAGTATTCTCGTTTCGTCAATCACACACTCGCCATAGAGGCAAGTTCAATGCCTTGATTATGACTGTTATTTGAATTATATTTTATCTCGTAATAAACGCCGGTAAAAGAGCGCCAAGTTTTTGAGAGAAATACTTTTTCATTGCTCATAGTTAACACTGACTGTAGGCATTGGTTAGCTTTGACTTGTTTGTTTTTTAGCGTAAGAAGCGGACGCAGGTACTAAGATTGTTAAACGTCAAATATGCAAATTAAAATTTCAAACAATACTGTAACGTTGTATATTTTTATATAAGTTCGCGTGAAACGAAAAGCTAAATGGATGTAGGACTTCAGTCCATATTTTGGCATAGATAAGATGGATGGTGACACTGACATGTGTCAAGTGTGACAGCTGCTTTTTTTCCGGTTCCGCACTGTTGGTCGTGCGTCGGAGTGGAACGTTTGTTATAATAATGTATTAGAAGTGAAAATTATAATGGGGCACGCCCCAAATTATTTTGTAGTTTGATAGTTATTCCTGGTAAGTATCTGCAGAAAGGTTTGCGTTGATTTTTGTTTGTTGCGAGACATTTCTGAGAGTCTGAGCACATGGTTCTTTTTATCGTTTCAGACGCCGCCAACATGTCAATTTGGATGAATTAATTCCGAAAATGATTTGATATAAATGACTGGAAAAATGGTAAGTATGTTGAGAAAACCCCTTTGGAAATCCTTGTAAAGAAAATGTAGTCTACCTACATCTGGTCATATTGTATTGAGAGTTGTAATTTTTATCATTTCAGGTCTCAAATAGAAAAATTAGCATAAATGTTTAGTAATTAATTCAGAAATTATATGGCGAGCCAGCTTTTGCAGGTATTGAATTGGTTTATTATAGATTTCATAAATAGGGTGATGAAAAGTATAACCACCCTCACTTAGAAAAAAAAATTGGTTGTTAACTAGAACTTTCTTTTATTTCTAGGTTTCGCTTTTGATATGTGTCTGTAAGTTGAACAGTCACGGTTTGGTGATTATGTTGTAACCTCAGATAAATATTTATTATGAAAAGTTAGTGTTTTTTAACTTTTACTTTGGTTTGTGCGTTGAACTAACAATTTTGTAAATTCTTTTCAGTGACCTTACTTAGACCTTACTAAGACCTTACTTAGACCTCATTTGGATTAATTTTTGAAGTCTGAACTTCCTTATGGATTGATTTGCTTCTTGTCTGCTGTTTTGAGGATGGATCGGTATCGGTGAAATTTTGGGGTAATGTTGCAGAATTGTTTGTAGTTTGATGCAACAAAGATTTGAAATAGTAACCTCCGTTGAAATCCAAGGTTGGTTTTCTTGTATTTACTTTAACTTAGGAAAAGTGGGATAATTTAGCTATTAATTTAGGCATAATTTAGGAATCCCTTTGAGGATAAATTTTGGAATTTATTTAGGTAATTAAACACTTAAATTGGTGGTTTATCTTTATTTAATTAGAAATTTGTGAACATTAAGATTTGTAATAGTATAGATATTGATAACTAAATTAGAACCTAACCTAGTCTCTACTGTATTCTGAGCTATTAAGTTTTGAATTTGATTTGTTTAAAGGTGTTAAAAGGTAGATGTGTAATAGCAAATTTGAATAAACTTTTGTTGCCAAATGCTATACCCGGATTTCTTTATTTCATTCGAATATTAGTACCTTTTAAACACCCTTTGTCCACACTAGCCGGGAGTGACTGCGACAATACAAACATAAGAAAAGTGTTTGCAAAACTAACAAGTTTGGCTGAGCACTTGCCATTTGGTATGAATATTAATGTTGCTGTATTGACTTGAATGTCATGTCATTGTGTCTTGTATTTATGAATAATCATTCAGCGATTGTAAGCACAATAGAAAAAGCTGGCGTAATAATTTACAAACTTATATTACGCAAGCTAGGTTACACACATAGCTTCAAAGCAGTCTTTAATGTAATATAGTTCAAAGTTAAAATAGCATGCGTTAAACAGGTCACTTCATTTTCATGCGTAATTGACACATTGACACAACATTTTTTAGTTAAAAAAATATGTAACTCTGCCTGTGTAACTGTACATAGTAGTTTCCAGTGGCTCCACAATCGTGTGTAATGCTGCTGATCTTGGCTTTCTTTTTAATTTAGCGATAAGCGATAGTTTCATAGCCGATGAATAACGGAGGCGTTTGCGTAGTTGCCGTAACACACGTAAGAGTACGCAAGTTGTATGCTGCAGCTAAACCGGCTTTCTTTCTGTGCTATTAGCGGCCAGTACGCGACAATTATAACTTGTATATCTTTAGTGGATCGGCTCCAACGTAAGCGTCATTTTGTAAGTAAAGTAAGGATACCTAGGTGTACTGCGTGTGGTAATTTAGACGTGGATGCAATAATAATACTTATCTTATACAAAAAAATAAAAATAAAAATTTTTTTTTGTATATGAATCGTAAAGCGGTTATCGGGATACATCTTCCTACGAATTTTCAACAGTGTGATGCTTATACATACATACAGAATAAAGTGGCTGTAACTTACGGACGGACAGACAGACTTGACGAGACTATAAGGGTTCCGTTTTTGCCATTCGGCTGCGAAACCCTAAAAAAATGCTATAATTATTTTTAGCTTATTTAAATTGGTTTAAATCGTGAATGCCTTTCATAATGTTTGGCGAATGTTCTAAAGATAAAAACTTTATCAGGTGTATCGACGGTTGTTCGCAAGTTGCCTACTTGTTCAGTGAAATGTCGAAATTAGTATTTGATTGATTGGCATCAAAGTGCTAATAGACGCGAAGGAATTTCAAAGTGTTGTCTTTGCGAAATCAAAGGCTTATCTATTATTGCAATTCTATTGAATGTTTGCTGTTTTGAAACTGCGTTTAGTAAGCATATTACCTATTTAATTAAATCGGTAGACCTTTATTACTTTTATTACCAACTACAAAAAAAAGGATTACCTTCTTATAAAAAAAGAGGAATCAGATTTAATTTGAGTACCTATGTCGATCAAATAAAGCTTTCAAACACGTGTGCAAAATTTAGTAAGTGTAGGGACGTAGGTATGTTTCACTAAATTTCTATGTTTGTCCACTGATTTCTTGAAAATGGTCTAGAATCTCATCATAGCGAGAAACCTATTTATTTTTTCTTTTATTCATCATTTAGCTTTTCGATTTAAAGCTGTTGAAGTCGTTGTATGAAATTTTACACAGCACAGCAGTTAACCAACTAAGTAAGGTAGTTTTTAAGATACCATACCTTAAGTACCAAATTTTTTTCTTGTGCGATATTTTGAAAAAGTGCGTGATAAAGATACTGCAAATTTTAGATTTTTTCCAACGAGCGGATGTAGCCCTTTTTTGGAAAACTGTTAATGATATCATTTAAATTTTATTGTTATCAGAAATGTACTATGAATGAATGAATGAATCTTTATTTCGGACAATAACATCCATATCATAATAACAAATAATAAAATACAAATTAAAAATTAAAATAAGAATTAAAAAATACAAAATTACGAATGATAAATAAAAGTAGAAATGATAATAATAGTTGATAAAATAATAAATTTAAAATTAATTGTCTTGGTATTTAAATTCTAAGTTTGACTTATTCTAGCGATCTGTCGTATAATGGGGCAGTCATAATTTTTGGGTAATTGCATTTAAAATACTGTTGGTACTCCCCCGTAATCTGCTCAAGCAGGACGCTGCCTTTTTGCGCATAATGGCACCAAAACCCTCTGTACGTGCTTCGCAATACATACTTGAGCCGCTGCAGAAACGTGGGAACCCCAACAGTATTCTAAAGGCATTATTGTATTGCACTTTAAGTGCCTTTAGCGCCTTTTGCGTGCAGCTGACCCAGAGGGAGCACGAGTAGAACGACTGGCAGTATGCTTTGAAGAGAGTTAACTTAACTTCATTACTACATCGGGCAAACCTCCGGGCCGGCATATTACTCCGGATTGCCAGTTCTCTCCTTGCCCTCTCTACATCCAAGTCGTCTTTCAGATCATCTCTTACATAATGCCCTAGGTACTTAAAGTGTGTGACCCTGGTCAGAGGGGTGTTATAGAGTTTAACGGGTGGAATAAAGCTTGGACATTTATTTGATGCCTTAAATAGC
The DNA here is from genome assembly GCA_963924145.1 of Pyrausta purpuralis. Taxonomy (NCBI): domain Eukaryota; kingdom Metazoa; phylum Arthropoda; class Insecta; order Lepidoptera; family Crambidae; genus Pyrausta; species Pyrausta purpuralis. The sequence continues at coordinate 13,914,686 of OZ001651.1, read as the reverse complement.
ACCAACTCACTCTTCTTAACGTTATAGATAAGACCATGTGCACTGGCGTAGTCCTCACAAATACCCAATAGCTTCATCATGGCATTGACCGAGGGACTCAGCAGCACCATGTCGTCCGCATTACTGAGGATGTTTACACATTTTCCATCCACATGACATTCGACTTGTGTGCTGCAGAGTCTCTCGACCAGCTCATTAATGTATAAATTAAACAATAGAGGAGAGCTAAGTCCACCTTGTCTCACCCCACACTTCAAAATATACGGCTCAGAGAGTTTGTCTCCCCACTTTACAGGGTTCGTCTGATATTTGTACCAATAGAGAAGATTAGCCAGAAGATCCGATGGTAAGTTACATTTTGCTATCTTTTTCCAGAGAATATCATAAGACACCAGGTCGAAAGCCTTAGACAAGTCTAGAAAACATCCATATACTGGCATCTTACGATCTGTGTAGTATCTTACTATATGTTTGAGTCCCAAAACTGCGCTTTCAGTTGATAACCCAGCCCGGAAACCGAACTGGGCATCATGGAGCTGAATATATTTTTCAAGTTCTATACTTAAAAGTTTATCAACAATTTTTGCAGTTACTGTCGCTAAAGAAATTGGTCTGTAGTTGTTTTTATCAGCTATGTCACCCGTTCTATTCTTCACTATTGGTACAATAATCGTTTTTATTAAGTCTGCGGGTAGATATGAATGGCTGACGCACAGTGAATAAAACATTGCTAGAACCCTTGGCAAATGAATACCAGCATACCGCAAATGCTCAATGCTGAGTCCATCGTGCCCTGGTGATTTACCTCTCGACATGCTTTTGACGATTTTATCGACCTCCCTAGCTGAAAACCTCATCGGACTATCACATTTCACCGGTCCAGGCCAGTTCATCTTATTTGAACACCCTAGTGGGGATTCAACATTGAAATGAGCTTTAAACATATCAGCTATGTCTTTTGGATCATTTACACCAGCAACGCTCACCGGTCGGCCTGTTCTTAAATTTAATTTATTTGTCTCTTTCCAGAATTTACTAAACTGATGACGTGATTGGTGAGAAGCAATAATGTCCATCTTAATTTTGCCTTCATTATTTTGACACCACCGTAACCTTGACTTAAAATATCGCACAAGAAAAGAATACATTATACTACTTGATTGAAAACCAAAAATTGAGACTAACATTAACAGTTTTAATGTTGCATGTGTTTTTCTGGATCGCAACAAGACTAAAATTTGATTAGGCCTTGGTTGGAACACCTTGAAAATATTTCATTTATTTGGGGGTCAAATCGATAGCCCTTGGTGTCCTGTACCAACAGACACGCGCTGGTACAGTCTTCTTGGGATACCCTGTATGCATGTTACCTATACTTTTTAAATAAGAAATATTTCTTTTCATTGTGAGGTTTTAGATACTGCCGATCATTACCAATAAGATTTTTTTTTCTCGCTTACTCTTTGGTAGAGTCATATATGGCATCTGAACCAGCAAAGATTTCCTAACGTTCGAAATTATAATGAGGATCGTAAATGTATGGTTCATTTATTGAAATGCTCTAATAAATCTATGTAATGAAGTTGGAAATGCTTCTTCCAATATTTAACGGTACAATTATTATTTTAAAATGTAAGAAAAAAGTCATTAACGCCACTTTCGCATTTCGTAAGTACTTTTCCCTTCGATCAAAACGGCATGGAAAATTGATACGCATAAAATCGAGTTATGATCAGCTTTCTAAACAACTTACGTTAAAATTTTATTGTTTTGCATAAGATCTTAGTATATGTTCATTACTTATTTTATAACATAATCATCATAAGGTAATTTGGCGTAATCAGGTATTCAGAATTCTTTTGAGCTGTAAAATGATCTTAAAGTTTTCAAAAATAATCATATCAAGGAATCAAATCTGAAACAAAAAAACAGACAGCCCATAAGTCATAGCATGAAGTAAAACAAGGTTAATTTTAACATGTGAAATAATACGCATGTGCAACTAACTATTACAAAGAATGTTGAACGGTGACAAAGTAAGAAAACCGCTACTCGGTTAGGCTCACACTGTATTGTTTTCCCAAGACATTTGGAAATACAGTTATGAAATCGAAAGGTCTTTCCATATCCGTTGCGCGTCCCAATTGTTATTTTGGGTAACGCACGAGTTGCCTTGAGATCGGGATTGGAGCAAAACAATTGAATAAACTGGCTACGAACAGAAAGTTTAAAGATACATCTAGTGACATGAAACCAATTCATTAATTCTATTTCATTATCATGTATTATTTATTTTAAATTGACTAAACAACTTGTGAGTCCTTGCTACCTACAATATGTACTAATATCAATTCACTTGTGTGGAGTTGTAGATATTTACGACGCGACCGCGACAAACTCTAAACGTTAATATTTGTACAGATCAAACTCATATGAAAAAAATGTAATTGTTGGTCTCCTAATCATTATTAATTGTCTTTTTTGGAGATGAATTTTACCTTTGTTGGCGATACTAGTAGCAATGGCCAATCTCTTACAATATCTTTTGTTTGTCGTACGCTGTATTTAGTTTGACTCGCATTGCATACGTTTGTTTTGATACATTGAATTTTCCGGCTTTAGATGCATTGTCCATTGTTGCATTTATGTAGACGGCATTGGATCATATTACATTGAAATATTTTTGAGAGCAAAATATTGTGACTACCAAATATGTATTTTGACGTTCATATGTAAACATTTGAATGTTTGTATACGGTTTTCCCTGCGCTACTTGTACTGTGGTTCTGTTGTGGTTATTCAGCGGTGGATTCCGTTGTATTGTGCAAATGCGGTATATAAACTGAAACAATCGCTTGTGAGAATTTATTGTTTTTCTATTTTATAGGATAATTATCCGGGAATGCCGCGGCGCGTTTTATGCAAATCAAAAAACCTCTGACCAGTGGTATATAATATTTTGTTAATCAAAGTGAGTATTTTAACTAGCATGCATTACAATTTGTAAGGAATTCTTCCTAGCATCAACCACATAACAGTGTATGTACTTGACGCCTCCCAGTATTATACTTACCTACTCCTAACGAACTGAATTCTAGCGCGATACTTACTACCATTGAAATACTATTATTACCCTATGGAACTGACACCACGAACAAATTTTGTGCTCCATAAGTTAACGCCACTTGTCATCAACTCATACAAACTGTATCATGTTCGTCATTGAAATTTTAAAGAATATGTCACACTCTTTGCATACTCTTGAGACACATTTTTGCTTGGCATAGCTTCTCTATACGTAGCAATAACAAATCTCTGCCTAGCGCATACTTCTTTTGGAGCAACTACCTAACTAAGAAGAACAAAAATGTCTGATTCTAATGGCAGAAGCAAACGATTGGAACAAATTTTGTAATAAAGTAGAAACACTAACATTTAGATGCAATTTGCAGTGACCTTTTACAGGAGTTACTAAATGTAGCAATTTACTGAATGGTGCGAATAATGCCAAATAGGTAAATAATGATCTTAACTCTGATTTTAGAAAGCAAAGAATGTTGGAGATTCAACTAAAAAATATCCAGCAGGAGGTAATACAATTGCAACGATTTGTTTAATTTCCCTGTTGCCTCTATTCCATAGTAAAATCGTTTGATCAGAACTTAAAAGTACTGGGTTCTAGAGCAAGGATCTTTTAAACATGTTATGAAGGTACGCTAAAAGTAAATACTTTCATATAAAACCCTATGCATGTCACGATCACAACACTCATGAACTTGAAAGAATCGTTTAAATAAAATTACAACTGCTTGGCAATACGCCAACTTGTATGACAAACAAGTTTGGCTTTCCGAATATGAAGTCATAAAGTTAACAGTCGATTATTTTGACACGGATAATTTCAATGAAAGTTACATTTCGTAAAATGTTTATGATGCTATTAAATGATAAAGTTACATACTTGGAAGGAAGCTGTGTCAACGTTGTAGTCTACAAAATATCAAGGTATACAGCACTTGGACTCCATCAATAGAACCAGGAGATGTTTCCGATAGCATACAAGTCATAACGGTGGTGCCCAGACCAACCAATGAAGATAACAAGGTTAGCGGAGCGGCGCATGCGCAGAATACGAATGCATATGAAATACGAAAGAATGTGAACGATGAACGAGTAATGTTACGACCGTGTTACGTTCGATATGTAAGCCGGCGAGCCAGAACCAGTTTGCAAATCTCAAGATAGCCGCCCTAATTTATTCACATTTTACTTGATACAACAATGTTTCCCGTTATGGGACCACTCGTACATCAGCGATGAAACAAATCCGACAAAACTGTAACGTTTTTAATTTCACGCTAAATTGATAGCAATCGTTCATATGTTCTAAACGCTAAATACTTTGGTTTAAAATTTCCTTCCCAAATACTTCCTTATTACTCGACCGCAAATGATTTACATGACCTTCCATGTAATTATTAAGTCACAGTTCTAGCAAAAAATAAGCGAAATTTAAGCGAGGCTTTGTCACAGTTACCCACTCAACTAGATCGTATTGTCTTTAGATAATTGTTGGTGGATTCTTGGTTTTTGCAAGGTCTAGTTAGATATTGAAAGTTGTTGAGATAATGAATGTTTCAACAGGCGTGGTGAGAACCGAGTAAAAAATGTTGCTAGCGTCATCCTGGTCGGTGCTTGGTTTATATAACAGCGGTGGTGTAGTTCCGTGGTCTGCCTTGCCAGTGTTGCCAGCATCCGGCGGGGTCCTGATAACACGCAGTGAAAGTTCCCAGGGCAGACCTAGGGAACCCGCCACACGTATTGTTCAACGACGGTCACGCTCCGCTAATTTGAATGCAACCACGACATGCTCGTAATAGAATAATCTCGTTGATTGATAGACTTATTATATGATGATGAGGTCCCAGGAAAGTAAGCATTGTCCCAGCACGGGAGTGGACGCTGATAATTTGTCAAAGATATGCCTATTACGAGTCAGTAATTGAAAAATAAAGTTATGTAATGTTGAAGTCACAGAGAAATTGCTGTGCCGCCTTCGGACTGCCAAAAGGCTTTAGGCGATATTCTCCATTCAATATCGGACTTCGAATTAAAATCTAAACATTTCGGTCGTCGACCTTTGAGATTTTATTGCTCAAGCAATAGATTGGATCGATAATCGTCGTAATATCTATGTGAAATCATAGAACGTTGTGTGAGAAGTTAGACCACCGCTGCTATATGGAGGCAAATCGCCGATTTGTGGAACATCTGTGTGGAGCTATTAAGTATTAATTGAGCGTTCATAATGAAGCCTTAGAAACTTTGCCATTCACGATATCCAAGGTGAAAATAAGACGGAGCGTGATACGGTAATTTTCTTGTGAATCAAGAATATTTCTTTAACTGTGAATAGCAATCATGCAAGACAAGATAAGTGCTTTAGATTTTCTTGAACTGAAGCTGTGATAGACGTATCTAGAGGTACTCTATCTCGCGATCATAAAATTTTAGGCTTTACTGGTAAACTTAAAGAGCACCCATTTAACGAATAAAAATCTAGCAAGACTGTAAATTGATTTGTTTTTAGCAAAATAATTAAAGACCATTACGTATAGCTATAATTTGACGAGCATCCGTCACTTTGTGCCGGTGTTAAGTGCGTGCGTAAGTGTAACCTGACAGTTAACTTTCACTGTATCAATGTTGCGATAAGCTCGCCAAAAAAGTTCGCAATGATTTCTTCTCGCGATGCTTATAGCGTAGTCACGCCAGGGCTATGAGTTATTTGGCAGCATTGTATTCAAGGTCGCCAACCGGCTACATTACAGTACCTACTTACTTTCGTGCTCGACGATCGAAAGCGAATTCGTCTCCTGTTTTGGTGATAACTTTCAATGTCCCGAACCACTTTTTGTCCTTTCCAAATTGGAATCTTGGTAGCGTCAATCGTATGAAGGTGGAAATGGTCACTTTCCATTGTTATGTAATTTTTCGGTTATTGTTACCCACTCAATAGCAGGGTGCGGACGATAAATCTACGAAAGAAAGGGCCCATAATTGGCGTGTAGGCGTTTTTATTAAGCCAGTGGAATTTGTAACTAATGCCTGTTATATCTTATTGCGTAGCTGACAGTAGCTACCTACTCAATACTGTATATCATACAGGGCCTGTAATAGGATCAAAAAATTCGAATGAAGGCCCTTTTTAATCGACTTCAAAAAAGGTAGAAGTTTTCAATTCGACTATATATTTTTTATGTATCTATGTTACCTCATATCTCAGTCATTTGTTGACTGATTTGAAAAAAAAATCGTCAACTTAGGGTTAATCTTCTAGTTGGTCCCATTGTCGCCAAGTTGGGATCTGATGATTTGATATGGTGCAATCGAAGGAAAACCTCGAATTTATACGTCACGTTTAGTGCTTTCGTACTAGAATCTCAATAACGACTTGTGAAACTGAGCTGATGGTGGAACTCCTAAACGCTTTGGAGTTCATAAAAACATAGAAAATTACTTCCTAAATTAGATTTTTCATAACATCTGAGGCATTGTTATGAAAAACCTACTTCGTACATGTTTTAGAAGTGTTAATTATTTAAAGATTTATCTAAGTTCTATAAGATATCTCTCATGATATTTTATTTTAATAATAGCTAATCTTGTAACGATGACGTGGTTAATGTATCATTAGTGGCCTTACTAAAATATATCAACATAGAATTTTTAAATCACAATAGAAGGTCAGACAGATATTGTTAACTTGGGACTATTTTCAAACGGGTGCGACTATACACGGTTCAGAACGAAATAAAATTGCCGATAGCCTTGACACAATAACATTTAATTCTGTCGAAGCAATTAATTTAACTGTGCGTGTGGAAGCTCTAGTTGTGATACTATCTGAGTTGATGACAAATCACATAACCCTATACTGTCGGTCGACTAGCTAGATGTGTATCTAGTTAGAAAGGCTAGCTAGCTGGCTTGTACTGTACTAGAGATTTACTCCTACGACTTAATGCAGTTTTACTTAAGACTTCTTCTTAATTAATGCAAGCCCGACGCCTAATCAAAACAAATCCCAAGGTCGCATTATTTGCAGAATCCAAAGGCCTTGATCGCATAATCATAATATAACAACGGTAACACGAGATCACGACCTGTGTGGTCTTTATCGCCTACTGACCGTTACGGTAACCCAACATGCTAATTAATAAGCAAATCAGGCTCAGCAATAAAAATAAGTCAAAAACAGGACGACCTTAAACGAAAACCTGTGGCTATAAAAATTAAAGGCCATCAAAGTTTACATCTCGCGTGTCCTATTTTGCAGAATCACAAATGGCACGTGTGGGTGCGTTGTAATGGCTGCTCTTAGCAAATTCATTGCTTTTACAATATTTTGGAGATTCGTGAATTTGTAAGCCGTGGGAGTTCGGGGCAAGGTCGAGGTCAGAAGTTCGTCACAGACGTGTCCAGAGTTGCGTAAATGTTTGCCACGAATAGGCGTGAACGCACACGATATGCCAAAACTTAATTAGCACCTATTACATGATCACTATCAGAATAGTACTGCTCCATTGAACGACATTACATTAATCAATCCTAGTAATGACCCATAGTTTCACTTTTCTTTTGTATCTGGGTCGCATAAATCGCTGAAGATCAACGCGACTATTGTGCGTTCGTTTCCGAGTAGGTGTTCGCGGTTTTGCTGTACATTATCTCTCAAAAGTGTTTGTGAAGGCTGCATTTCGGATAGATCTAGGATTATAAATGACCGCGGAAGTGACGAGGCGTAATGCTGATTCGACCAAGAAGCCAGTGACCTTACACGGTTAGCATCAACTATTTACAACGTCAAATGACTGTAATTAACCATCGAAGCACTGAGTGTGGACTTGAAGTTTATTACAAAAGGTGAGACAGCCGTTTTGATTGATGGCTTGGTGAATATTCAAAGAGCAAAGACGTGTCATAGTGTAGATTATGTATTCATATACACCGGAATTTGTTTATCATCTACTTTCATAAATAAATAAAAGCAATTTGCAGACTTAACACGTGATACGTCACTTTCATGATCGACACATTAGCGGTGATCTTTTAAAACTTTCTCTTTCACAATTTTTCCCATTATGTCAATCTTGTAATAGATTGGAAAATGGTTGAAGATTACCGTTCAGTCGGTTATGCGGTTTACGTGGACCGTAAATATAGTGGCAAAGTAAACAATCAGATTGTGAAAAGTGTTAAGTAGTTGCGACCGCGGTATATTGCGAATTTAATATTTGCTTTATTTACAAGCAAACCGTGGGTACAGATTTACAGATTACTGCGTGCAACGCGCTAACTGTACAAGTCAATATAAATTTAGGGCTACCACAAGTGCCTGTAATGTCAATAATAAAAAAAAGGCCTATAATGAATGTAACCAGAAGAAGTGGCCTCTATTTAAATATTATAATTATAATGCTACTCAGACAAAATGATGGCTCATAGGGCAATTTAAGCCGAATTAAGATTATTGGGGTGTTATTTAGCCTTCTTCATGATTCTTCTTCTAAAATTTCATTTTCTATTTACCTATAAGTATTTAAACCACGTTCAATTTACGATCTCTCAGTCAATGGCTCTCCGTTTGTGTTTGTACTATGGATTGCACACATTGTATACATTTTGTACCTTGTGCTTTGTGCAATCGTTATCAAAATTTAACGGTCCATCATTCTCATTTTTGTTTGCATGTCACCAGTTACTTTGACAGGACAACGTTTTATGATGTGGCCCACTTCACGATTTTATTGCCCTGATAATCTACGTTATGGCACTAGTTGTGGGTGGCTAAGCTAACATTTAACTGTTTGCGTATCATTAACCGTTACTTATATGAAGGTATGTTACTGTTCTTTGTAATGTCGTCAGCGACCCGCATATGGTATTTTGTAACCCACTTGTGTTTGATACAATCGCTGGATTTTCATGAAATTGTAAATCAGTTGTCCGTGTAACTTTTTCCTAGAGGGAGCATCTACCGTAAATGCTTAAGGATACCTAGTTATTTGGATATTCCCTTTAAACTTAACTTTCCCTGATATTAATATCAGAATATCGATGGATGTAACGAATTTTCGGGTTTTGAAATATTAGTTAGGTCAATTAATTATTTAGTTCTTGAGTTTATGCGAATACTACTCACTAATTGAAATCCTCATCTATTCATTGAAATCCGTGGTCACAGCGGTCACTAAGAATGATGTAAAGCATTCGAAACGTCAGGCATATAGTTTTAACTTGCGCGAAATAAATCCGTTAAGTCTTTTATTTCAATGAAGTCAATATTTTTTTTCAAAAGGAAAAGGGCTTGCGGATTCTTCTAGATGACAGCCCTGGGCAAGAGCGAGAGGTGCGTGTTTTGGTAAGAATACTACTGATTCTGATGCAATTCCACAAAGTAGAACAAAATAATTTAACAGTTATAAATATCCGCAAATTAATGTACGTGTCACATAACACAGTATAAATATTTATGAAACAAAATATCCAGTGAGTCTAATGATAAGGAGTAATTTAAACCTTGGTGTGGCTACAGGGATAACCACTTCTCACTTTACAATTTATAATGGGGTCTATATTTCGAATTAATTCCGGCGTATCTTTTTATTCACAAGCAAGGGTTATACACTCATATCAAGGGTTTATGTCCACCATTTAGTTAAAATCAATGCAGGATATTTGCCCACATAACGGGAAAACTTACTGAGAAGGACTACAATCCGTTGTAGTCCTAGATGCTAGAATCAGCATGAATGTAGCGTGCATTGAGCAAATTTGAACAGCAAAGCTCGTCAAACAGGGCTACGACCGCTCTGTACACAAGACAAACAGCGGTCGAGGAATCCGCTAGCCTGAGACCGTGGAGTGAGTGTCACTGCACCGTATAAATATTGACGAGTACCTCCTCGCCACTCCGTAACTTTGTTTAATGAAATGCATTTTAAAAAGTAATACTTACAAAGCCAGCAAAATGACAAGCAAACAAGTGACAGTCAATTAAGTTATAGCTCCATTCGTGTTAAAGAAAGAGATAGTTAATTTTGTTATCAAGACGTACTAAAGACGTAGCCTAGATACCGCTTTTATGACCTAAGGTTGCAACATAGTTTATGCAATTACCTATCTAGGAAAAAGATTTTCGAAATATTACACAGCGTCTAGGGGTGAAATATACTTCGTAATCTCTAAGGATACAAGATCATTAAAATAACAGTGACAGATGGAGAAATCTTATGATACAGATGAAAGCGAACATTGAGCTGGTTAAATTACAGGGTAAGCACTTGTTTTACTTGCTTGGATTTATTTAAAACCGGTGTGCCACTGACCGGACAATTATCCGTAGTTCTCGAAATAATTATGCATGCCTTAACGATTACAAATACAATCTCACAATACCAACTGTGTGAAAGTTCGTGTACCAATTCAATCATGTCAATCAACTATCATTTCCCATTGTTGATCCCTCGAACTGTTTCGTCAATGAGTTCTCATACTTCTCATAAATCAGGTTGTCTGTTATCGGTGTTTGCTCACAAAATAGCGGTGACTTGTTTTGAAGTGTGGCTGTGAGAAGTTCTAGCGGCGAAGCGGTGACATTGGTGATGGTAATGTAATGGTGGTAACGCGTATTACGTGGCATTGAAGCCACTACCTACCATAGCAATGTTATAAGATACTTATTAATTATCCCGATAATAAATAACTGACGGCCCGTCTGGTGTAGTGGTCGAGAAATCGCCTACTACGCAGCGGGATGCGGGTTCGATCCCCGCACAATACAAACATTTGTGTGCATGAACATGTCTGTTTGTATTGGTCTGGGTGTTTTCTATGTGTAACATGTATGTATTTACAAACAAAAAGTATTTAAGTATTATATCCGGTGTCTGGCACCCATAACACACAAGCTTTGAGTAGCTTACTTTGGGCGATGTGTGGAATGTCCAAAGGATATTTATTTATTATTTATTATTATCCAGAGTAATCGCTCACGCTAGAACTAGTCTCTTCCTATTATGAAGTCTGCATTCGTGAGGTCCTGTGTACCGAGATGATTGCAGTCGATTGTTTTCTTATCTTTCAGTAAGATCACATAATACCATACATGAGTCATCACGCGTGCTACTGCAGTGTTTTAGTGCGCCTTCACATTAGTGCGACATCACCACGACAGCAGCGCTGTCGCTATAATGTGAATGTTTAGACCCCTTACACACTGCGACTTTTAGTCGCGATGCAGCATCGATGCCGTCTCAGCCTGTTAACCTTTACACACTGCGCTACTTTCAGCATCGATGCAGTCGCGCTTTTGTATCGATGTTAAATTAAACCTGTTCATTGCGTGAGTCGCGATGTTGAAGCGCGTTTAAAAATGCGCGACTGCATCGATACTAAAAGTCGCAGTGTGTAAGTGCAATGTGTAAGTCTAGAGCGACAGTAGCGCCGTCGCTCTAATGTGAAGGGCTTGCTGCTGTCATTTATGTATGAAATTATCAGCAGCGCGGCTGTCGCGCGACCGTCGCGCTGCTGCGTCGCCTAAGTGTGAAAGCGCTCTCATGTTCTTAATTTGAATGCTAATGAGATTCATGGTGGAAAGACGAGTACTGTTCATGAATACTTCTTCCGTTATAAACTAGCTAAAAGTTAACCTCTTCACAAGTTATGTAACTGATTATAAATTCGAAATAAACGTTACAAAAATAGAAGAAAGTGAAGAGAAACCAATGTATTCGAAAGAACGCATATAAAACATATGCACTGGCAAGTGATACGGCGGAGAAAAGAGCTAGAAAACTGCGCGATTGCATGCGCAGATTAATTACCGCGGCTGGACCACTATTATTGTTTTATTATTATATTGTGGCAAGCTTGACTTCTTGGGTATGTTGCTATGCGCAAAAAGATGAACCGCAACTCGACACGCTTCAGCAAGATGGATAGGGTAACCAATTTCAAAATCTTCAGGCTATTTTGCAACGAAAAAAAGGAAAAGGAGAGAAAAACAAAAGTAAGAAGAAAACTAAAAAATACTTAGATAAACTCTTCACTCTTTAAAGGGAAGGACTCAATTTTATGTGAACAATTTATTTTTGGAGTCGGTACCCTGATAGATGATGCTTGAAATGGCTAAAGCGATGGCACCGACTCCAAAAGACTTTCCTTTAAAGACTGAAGAGTTTATGTAATACTTTTGGTTTTGCTTGGTTTTGAAGCCGGTTTTTACTTTTTAAAGTTATTTTTATTTGTTTCCTCTTTACAGGAATAGCAACTTTTGATTCTGTACTTTAATAAGCTACAAATTACTTATCACAATTTATATAATAATAAATATATAAGCTAATGGTGGAACTCCTAATCGCATAGGAAGTCAACCATCAGCTTAGCTCCACACAATGTCGACTATCAGACGCAACAACAAGTTTTCATTAAAATTCAGTGCGAAAACACTACCTAAACCTTTTAGAAGCCTTTAAAAGCCTTTTACATTTAAGGTTTTCCCTCGATTGCATTAAGTACCACCATCAGATCTCGACTTGGATTTGGTAACAACGGCACCAACTAAAAAGTATAACCTCTAAGCAGACAAATCATTTTTTCGAATCGGTCGACAAATGACTGAGATATGAGGTAACATAGATAGGTACAAAAAAAAAGGATAACCTTCTCTTTTTTTGAAGTCGGTTAAAAAGAGGATATTGTATTATATAGTCTGTTATGCTTTTGATTTCTAGTTTTGACGTACTTACTTATCGGCTTCTGAAGAGCGACGTAAGAAGATCTGGTAAGAGCTTGAGTTTTGAAGAATCATAGGTGGAGTAGGTAGGATTGTAATGACAATGTCTCACGTTTCTTTAAATATTTATTTTAATTTTCTCTGACGTCATTTTGGTTAGCGCCACCCCTTGTTCATTTTAAATTCAAAGGAAGGTCATGGCCATAATACACGATTTAGCATGCATCGGATGGCAAGTTTATTGTAAAAATACTTAACAGGTTAAGTAATATTCAACGCTCATTATATTCGTACCTGCATTAACTTTATACGATTTTATAGATAGAATCACCAGATTATGATCTTCTTTCTGTATTAATAGCAACGCAACGCAACGCAACGAGACTTTTTATATGTTCGATGTTTAGGCCAGGGTTGGCATGATTAAAACAAATGGTTTTAAAACACATGTTTAAAACAATGTTTAAAACAGTTTGATTTTAAACCGTGTTTTTTATCACACGTTTAAAAACACAGATTAAAACAAGTTTTAAACATTGTATAAAACGATGAGAAAAAAACAAGCTTTAAAACTACTTTTCATTGCGAATGAATGATATAAAATGAAAGTAATATTTTTTTGATAAGTTATTTATTCAGTCAAACAAAGATCTAAGTACCTACCAAGTACCAGGATTTATATGGGTAATGGGATAAGATAACACGTATTTTTGAAACATGTATTAGATAGTATAGAATATTAAAAATTTCAATTTAAAATCAATCAAAAACAAAATTATAACAAACAAAATTACCTATATTTAATAAACATTATAAAATCAAAATTGTTTGTCAGTCAGGAGAGTAAGACAATATGACAAGATCAAGATAACAATTATTTCTTCTTTTCCTTATTAAGGTATTTAAAAACTGTAACAAGTTTTGCAGCTTTCTCTGTACCCAGTTTATTTCGTACGTCAGAATGAATAAATCCAAATGTTGAAAACAGTCTTTCAATTCCAGCACTTGAAGCTACAGCAGTGTGAAGCTGAGCCACTAAGTTCATTGTTTGACCATTAATTTGTTTTTTTAATGACTGCCACCATTCGAGAGGTCCGACCTGATTTACTACATGATCTTCAAATAGAAAGTTATGAAAGGGATCTGTCATTGCCCTGTATTTAACAACATAGGGCATCGCCTCTTTGTGATAAGCTTCTATAAATAATAAAGCCTCAGAAATATCTTCACTCGTGAGTTTTTCACCCCTGTACTTAGGATGTAGTAAGTTTGCTGCAAAATGAGCTGGAGACATTGCCATTTCATAACGAGCTTTGAACTTCCTTAAATCATCCAATGAATACTCGGTCTCACGCAGTCGTACATTCTCTCCCTCAAACATATTTTTAAGCTCTATCCATGCTTCAGTCACTTCGCCAATACAGCAGGATGTCTTTTGGGAGATGTCAAGTGTAACTGCGATGTTTTCCAGTTTTTTGTAGAGAGCCTGGACTTGTTGCTTCAGCGCCATGTCATTTACTTTCAATGAAATTGACAGATCTATAGCAGTTGAATGATTTAAGCATATATCTGACATTATATGCCAATTTTCTAATAACACTTTTAAGCAGTCAGCCATTGTGTTCCACCGTACCTGTTGTGGTATAACAATTGCTTTTCCACCAGCTTCTTTATATTTGGCAGATGCAAAGTGAGTGTATTTGAAGTACCGCATTATCGACTTAACTTTATCAGTAATATCTTCTGCATTCAAATCCTTTGCTAGAAGGTTTAATATGTGTGATGAACAGCCGTATGTAAGTATATCCTCGTGAGAAGCTAGTTCTTCCTGTTGGGCTAAATCTCGTCTCATACGGCTCATATTTGCTGCGTTGTCTGTCACTACACTTCGCACCGTACATTTGTAAGTTTCACATTGTTTTATTGCCGCAGTAGTAACTTTAACCAAGTAGTCAGCTGTATGGCTTTCGGCTCCTGTGTCTATTGTATCAATTAAATGAGTTGAGTCTGTCAACACATCGGTAACACAGACACAAACTATCGAGTCCTGCCTGACATTACTCCACCCATCAATTGCCAGATTAACAACTTTGTTTTTCAATTCATTTTTTACGGCTTCTTGAGTCGAGTTGTAGACTTCGTCGAGTAGCTTGCTAGCAATTTGTTTGCGGTTTGGAGGTTTATATCCTGGGCGTAAAATTTCCATTAATTTCAGTAACTCTGGGTGTTCTACGTGGTTAAAAGGCGTGTTAGTAGCAAACATATAACGAGATAATTGTAAATCAATTTTCTTCTTATCTTCTTGACTTGTAGCAATAATAAATCTTTTCATTGAAATGTTCACGCTCGCGCTGCTGCTGGTACTGGCATTTTTAGATTGAAGAGTAGTAACAGAAGATGTGGGTGTAGCAGAAGAATTATCTGAAGATCGGGAAGAACCAGCATCACTCAACAACTCCTCCTCCACGTCCCTGTCCGCGTCAAGATTTGCGTCAGTGTTAGAACCGGTGGTGGTGCTACATTGCTGGAAGTGTGCCTCCATTCTTTTCACAAGTCCAACTAGTTCTTTCTTACATTTTCTGCAACGCACCCTATTGGTCTTCAGTGTGGTATTTTCTTGGGGGATCGATGTGAATTGTTCCCAAATTGCATGCTTTTTGCGTCCTGGAGTTGACATTTTTATGAGGTGTTATCAGTCGCAGAATTAATAATGAAATGAAATGTGAGAAAGAAAGGCACTCGTATTTATAGAATTCATATTAAGTAATTCCCCGCCGGTAAAGTCCCGTTAGGAAAGTCCCTAATGGATGGCTGTCGAATGGAATAGTGGTTATTTTATTCCCCTCATTTAAATATAAATATTAGGGATGGGCCTAACTTCGGCATTCTTCCGAAATTCGGTTGAAATGCCGAACATTCGGTATAAGAAAAGAGTGAAATAGTTGCACAATTTTGATTTTAAGATTAATAAAACATAAAAAAATCAAATCTGTCATACTCACTCATACCTGATTAAATAAATAAGCCTTTCCTTTTACATAATTTAAATTAAAATCATGGTAATTTATTTATTAATCAAGTAACTAACTGTCATTATCAGTTTCCTTTTTCGACATTTCAATCTTAAGTTTTAGAATTAAAAAATCAAATTCAATAAGTTCTTATTAAATTAGGAAGTCTTATGATTTGTTTGAATCAAATAAACTTTTTGAAAATTCAATATATTAATTACTTATAGGTATATTTTATTGTTGTTTGTTAGTTGTTACCATATAAGTGCAGAATAAAAACCGAACTTCGGCATTTTTGATTTTTACCGAATGTTCGGCCGAAATTCGTATTCGGTTCAAACCACATTCGGCCCATCACTAATTAATAAATATTGGGGGTGCCCCTATTCATAGAATAGAATTTATAGTTTATAGGTATTTCCCCGCCGGTATAGTCCTGCTAGGAAACATTCAGGGTGAATGTAAATCGTTTAGTAGTGATTAGAGATACGCAACATAAAATAAATGTTTATCCATTGATCGTTTTTTGTCAATATTTATTTTACTATAGAAAATTTGAAAAGTCAAAAGATCTAGTCTGGAAATGAAACATTATAGGTCGAATTAATTTAAAATAATGCCCTAAACTAAAAAGGACAAAAAAAAAACAAAAAAAAAACAAAACAAACACTTGTTTATAACAATTTGAACTGTTTGTTTTATAAAATTTAAAAAAAAACTGTTTTTTTTCCAACCCTGGTTTAGGCCTAGCCCGTCGCTTGTTGCGTTAGGCCCGCAGCGTGGCAGGGACCTTAGGTTAAAGCAGATCTAACCACCCATAAGGAACAGCATCGTATTGTCATCAACTAGGCGTCAACCATAAGGAAGCAGCAGTAAAGGACAGGCAGGCAGTAAAAGAATCAGCAACGCCGCAGCGTCGGATCGGCTACGGATAGCAGAAGGATGCAGTCGCGCTTCTGCATCCATGCTAAGGCGCGATTGCATTGATGCTAAAAGTCGCAGTGTGTAAGGGTCTCAGTACAGTTTTTCTTGTAAATGACAGTCCGTTTGAAAGAGTGGACGGATATTTGACGAATATCGGACGTCTAGCCGTAAGCTCATGACATGCGCACACGCATGCGCCGCTGGTCGAGAGTGGGTCCCGAGTTGATCTCGATCCGAGGTATTACGAATTTTATATCTAAATGAGTGCAAAATTTACACACTGTCTTAGCAATTTCTGAATAAGAATTTAGTTACCATATAATTTATTGTTAGACAGACTGTTCTTGAAGTATAATAAAACAATTAAATGCTGAATTAAAGCACAATTATTTAACCACGTCGTAATTACGAATCACCGCCGCTAAAACAATGAGTTATTATTACAATTAGACAGGGTAGCTTCAACGCTAAGCGCATAATTATAAGACAAGATTTATCATGTAATAATGTCGTTATCTTTATCAGCAAAACGAAATCTCTGTAAAAGTTGAAAACGTAACAAAATTTAGTTTATTACACCAGTGATGTAATTCTTAATTTTGTAATTTATAAACATGACAAACGAAAACAATGGAAAGTGTAGGCAGGTTGACAAGATCATCTTGTATTTTGATTTTTTTAAATGGTAAGTAATGTAATTACGTAATCTAGAACTAAAACTTTTCATATTAAAACGAAGGTGGCCCGCGAATTTGTCTGCATTATTACTCCTAAGTATAGGAGTATGTTGATCAACAGATTTATTCTTTAATAAGTGGAAGTAGAGGCCTAAGCAGAAGAAAAATTGTCAGCCACTCAATTCATTTTATCCTACAAAAACTTGACCTAGTCGGACTAACTAATGAAAGGAAGTACGTATGTTCTACAAATCATGGCGCCAGGTCATTACCAGAACCAGCCATTAGGCCAGTGAATCATGTTTCCACCACCACAAAACAACTGAGCCGTGGAAAATTGTGGTTCAACAGACTATTCAGCAGACGTCAAGGTTTCATATGCTTTGTCAGATGTAGGAAGTGATCTTTATAAGTCATTTACTGCTTACTGCCTACACTAGCTAATCCCACGAGCATTTTTGAATATTCATTCCTTATTGAAGCTCGTTTACATTGTAATAATGGGATAAACTAAGGATCTGTTAAGGTCATAACCAATGTTTTAATTTAATTTTCTACACACTTGCTCAAAATGACGTTTGTATTCCACCGATTTTTGGCTCATAATCCTAGATATTAAACACGCGTGCTTTTTCATTATATTATTGCACTAGTGCTTTTAGTTTATTAACCCGACCAATTGACATTTGTACCCTAGTACCAAGTCGTTAGTAAGAAGAAGAAGCGATATAATTTAGTCGGGTTATACAATACTTTTATTTTAGCAACAAACAGTATTTATGCAAAAAATAACAGTATCTACATATTTATTTCAATAAATGGTAAATCCAGATTTATTACTAAAAAACAGCTCAAATTCATTAAACATTTTCTTTGATTTGTGTTTTAAAAACGAATTATTACATTTTTAATCTTTGCTTTTGGCCGATCTAGTTCGCGCCTTAGCCTTGCGTGTGCATCTGTATCGCGGCAAGAAAAAAAAAACAACGCGCCATTTTTCGTAAATAATAATTGTCGGCTGTGACGAAGTTTGGATTAATTATGAAGTTTAATATTAATGAAAATGTCTACTTCAAGTGAAGAAAACCTATTATTAACTCCGCCGGACATACGTAACGAGGCGAAAAACGCGTGCGAAAGTCCTTGCAATCAAATTCGAGTGAAATGTATTTTACTGTAAATGTATTTTAATAATTAAAAACTTAGTAAATGAAGAGTCTTGTTTTTTCGTCGCAAGTGTGTTGAAAAACGTCGTATGAAACACGTGTGCCTGTGACCATTATATACGCGGCTTTCTTTTGGCGCACTCGCTTTCGCTCGTGCGCACACAATATCGCCTTGTATATAATGGTCAACTTAGCACACTTGTATCATAATGTACTATTAACATCTTCGAGTTTCAATCAATAACTAAGTTTTAGACTTCTTAACACTGCGACTTTTAGCATCGTTGTAGTCGCCAAAATTCAGTACATAATTTGACTATTTCCAGCTTCTGTATCGCGACTGTATCGATGCTAACGCGCGTTAGCAGAGCGCCTGCATTGATCCTAAAAGTAGCGCAGTGTGTAAAGGTTGCGACTGCATCGATGCTAACGCGAGTTAGCATCGTGACTGCATCGCTGCTAAAACTAGACCTTTTACACACTGCGACTTTTAGCATTGATGCAGTCGCGCGTTTTGACACCGCGCTTCAGCATCGTGACTCACGCAATGAATAGATTTAATTTAGCATCGATGCAGTCGCACGTTAGTATCGATGCAGTCGCCAAAATTTAGTACATAATTTGAACATTTCCAGCTTCAACATCGCGACTGTATCGATGCTAACGCGCGTTAACATCGCGACTGCATCGCTACTAAAAGTCGCAGTGTGTTAAGGGTCTTAGATCTTTACGAAACACTTTTAATTAGTATCATTGCTTACACACGTAACAAAACACTAGCTCTCAGAGAAATGTACTACGGAAGTTTTCATAAGTTTTGTTTTAAGATTTAAGGTGTTGTTTCTGGTTCTCCCTTGTATTGTCGAAAAACGTTTGATATAATTTCACTTTTACTAATCACCCTTAACATAATGGTTGTTTAACATAATTTTGTTTAACATAATTTTTATAACAGATAATATTTGTTTGATATAACAACGTTTGTGCTAACATTTAAGAGGCATAATCATCATTCGACCTAAAAATCATTTCATCTAATTTTTGTTTCATCTAATCTTATTTTGTATAATAATCATTTTACATACTTTTATTTAGTATAATGATCAGTTCGCCTATATTGTTTTTTTTTTAATTATAAGATTTTAACAGTATTATTTTAAAGATAGCAAATAGGGCAACTTGACTAAAACAAAGCTTTAATATTTTGCATTTAATCACAAAAAAGAAGAGCCACCGAGAACCAGAACTCCCCTCTGTTGGTGTCGTCTAGGTTAGGTTAGGTTAGAACAGTGATCCGACAAAGCGCGAAGGCGAGCGAGCGAAGTGAGCGTGCCTCGGTAGCGGCCGCCGAGCGCCAGAACTCCCCTCTGTTGGTGTCATCTAGGTTAGGTTAGGTTAGAACAGTGATCCGACAACGCGCGAAGGCGAGCGAGCGAAGCAAGCGTTCCGCGGCAGCGGCCGCCGAGCGCCAGAATTCTCCTTTGTTGTTGTCATGTAGGTAATGTAGATTAAAACAGTATGATTATTTTTTGTATTATGTAAGTTCAGTTGTAAAGTTTCGGTTAAATAAAAAATAGATTAAGCACTCATTAGGCCAAGCAAACATTATATCATGTGATATTAGGCAAAGTGAAAATTCGATGAAATGAAATTATATTACATGAACAATTATGTCAACCAAAATTAGATAAAATAAATATTATAGGAATCGAATAATTATATCAAGTGAAATTAGATATTTTAAATGTTTGTGAAGTGAAATTAATCAAACGTTGTTCGACAAAACAAGGGAGAACCGTTGTTTCTCGTAGCCATTTGTCGACTTGTCCTTTCCGATTCGTGGGATCCGGGAACTTTCATTGGTCTTATTTTAAACTTCTGATAACTCTGATGTGCCACAATTTCGACCGGCACTCGAAGATCAAAGTCACACCGTTTTCAAAACTTGAAATCTCAATTACTGCAAAAACAGCCGTCACGGTCTACATCGTGTGTCACAGCGAGCGATCATTAAGATAAGATTATAGGAAATAAACGAACGATTCTGGGTGGTCCGTAATACCGCATATTGCCAGTTCTGTTGACCTGCCTCGCTGCTCTAATGCCAGCATTGTACAAGTTAATTGTGAACTCTAACGGGGCTCTTTCTTAATTGGACGCGAAAATAAGAGATGTCCGTTGTGCAATGTTTGGACTCCGGATGATGCGTGCCGGGTATATCAAACCAACACGAACTTGGACTCGAGTACAGTAAATAAATTAATATCGTATAAGTTGCGAAAAGATAAAACTTTTCTAGAGCAACTACTGCAATATAGTGCTGAAGCTCGTAGGTAAATTGATTCTGAAATGTTCTATATTAAAAAAATATATAATTACAATGCATTGCTTATCACGTAGGTAAATTGTTATTATTCATTAGTACGAAAACCAAAGCACGATCTCAAAACTGGACTGTAGAGTCATTTCTACAACTAGCCTGTATTTTAAATTCGTGAATTAAAAAACGGAACGGAAAAGTGGAAGTATTGTTTGAGATAAAGCAGATATTTCAGAGCTCCATCAATTAGATAAATTAAGTGTTTATCTAAGTACGTACTTCATTACTCAAGTCCGACGGTACTCAGCATATTCCTTCTACAAACATGAGTCAAGTACGTACTTCAATACTCAAGTCCGACGATACCCATCACCTCTCTACAGCATGTAAGCCGAGCAAGCGACTCCAAACTGTCTCAGCGAAAGTGTGCGAACGATCGTGAATTTTGCATAATTCCTTGTAATGCTGCGACTGCTATCGCGACGTGGGCGTTCTTCACATTTGACAAGTTTGCAAAAACCTGCCGTGAGAACCTGCTTTAATATTTAGCGTCGAATGGCAATGTTTACTTAATCACGGATTTACGATTTTACGAGTAAAACCTCACTACCAGGATCAGCAAGAAAAGTATATCAAATATTTTTCAGCATCACTCAAATCAGCAATCAAGATCATATATTCATCATCGATTAGAAGTCAATAGAGCTTGAATCAATTTGGTAAAGTCAATTTTATCATCAACATGTTAAAATAAGGTATATATTGGAAACCAATCATATACATTGCTCTGATCCCAAAGTTTATGCACTTGTTGCACACAAAGCTAATGCACTTGTGTTATGGAATTCAGAAACAACGGTGGTACCACAACACACAGACCCGAGACAATATAGAAAATGTTGATTTCTATATTGACCTGAAGGGAATCGAACCCCCTCAGAGCGGTGACGTTCTGACACACAGCGTGCTTAGGCACTACAGCACGGAGGTCGTCAAAACCGTAAACAATGTTTTCAAGAAAAAAATATTCGGAAATCAAACTTATTTTTGTTTATTCTGCGAGTATGTCAACATCAACACTACAACTGAGTTACTGAGATTGAAGACTATGACGCATTCACAAAGCAGACAAGTGGTCTAGCATATAACTTTGTCGACAATACCTATACGAAAAGAATATGTTTAATACATAACCGTGGGTACATCAATTTCTCTTGTGTGCAGACTGCGGGTGGCGTGGCTCAACAAATAAATTCTTTGCATACATTTTGTGAAAATGAAACTGCTCTCTTGTACTTTCTCGTTGTATTGTATTGATTACGATCACGTCTGCCACTAAGTGGGCATTCGATACAAGTTATTGATTTAGATCTGTTATGTTTGCTTGAAATGACTGTAATTATGTTGACTTCGTGCTGTTGCCATCATTTAAGCAAATGTAGAGGAGTGTAAGACGATTCACTCGTTTGTTGAGGTAAGTCAATGGGCTCAAGTCGTAAGCAGAAGGTGCTCGTAGCGCAGTGAGAGCAGCGCTTTGGTAGTGATACTGAAGTGAAGCAACCTACGGTGCGGTCGTGATTGGATGGGTGACCATTCCGATCATATGAGTGACGTACATCACGAGCATCTCCGTGCTTCGGAAGGCACGTTAAGCCGTTGGTCCCGGATAATATCGGTTGTCATTAAGCCTCAGTCAATAAAGGAAAAGGACAGTCAGAGGCCTTAAGGGCGGCTTGATAAAATCTGACAGCAGGGTTACGCTTGCCTTGCAAACACCCCTCCACCAACCCGCACTGAGCCCGCGTGGTGGAGTATGGCTCAAACTACCTCATAGTTGAGGTAAGGCCTTTGCCCAGCAGTGGGATGTTATAGGCTAACAACTGTTACAGTCCGAAAACTCTATATTGATAAATAACTAATCTATTGCAAAAAACTGCATGTCATTCGTTTGCGCACACAAACACACAAACTTCCTCTCACCCCAAACGCATACATACGCGTTCTCCCTTCCGTCGCGGGTAAAAATTAAGTTACTATGCTTTATAAGGCTAATTGATAATATTCACTGATAGTTCAATAGACATAACAGATAGGTTATAGGTACCGTTTTGAAATCAATCTTATCTATGCAAGGACTAAGGTTGGTCTCATAAGCGCCTAAATATTTTACCTTCTCATCACGTTTCGTACACTTATTGCACACCTTTTTAAAGGATTTTGTGTGATAGTTATCGCCGTAACCCTCAAATGTCCTAGTTTCGACCAAAACAATGGCTTATCTCTGCTAATCAGCTAACTTACACGACAGATTACCCAGTTTTGGGAAAAAATTAACGATAGCGATAAACTTAACCCATTAAAACTTAGCCCTTTTCTAAGTTTACTTTCTTATCAGTACCAACATGTATAGAACCTATTTAAAACAGGATGTCAAAAACAAAATAACTTCGTCTGAAACTATAGTTTCAAATAACTGTCAATAAAGGTTCCTCTCGTGTTTATACGATGTGGTTGTTAGTAATTACTAACAACCACATCGTATAAAACTTTTGCTTTTTTAGACCCAAATCGTTTGTTTATGAAGTAAAGCTTTTATGCTAAAGATAGTTCTTTAACACAGTACCACTTGCGATGGAGTAAAACGAAGGGAATATGGGGCGAAGACGTGTGTTATTCCGATCTTGTCTTCAAAGCAGAGTATGAAGTATGTGGCACATCGGTCGTTATTTCTCAACCTTTTATAAATATGGGACCCCAAACAAAAGTCGAAGCTTTTCAAACGCTTTCTAAGTTTAAAATTAATGTGATGCTTAAAGATGTTGTTTCTTTGTACAAAGCTTACGTTTAGAAAACTTGAAGACTTGTCAGATTCAGGAAACTTGAACTCCATTTTGTCCGTAACTGGGTACGTATATTGCGATGATTCCTTAGACAGTTATGCAGCTCTCATTTTGAATGGATAAGGATTTCGCATTGCGATCTCGCATTACCATGATAATATTATTATAATTTAATGACATGTATATTAATATTAATATTATTGTAGTATTATTCATAATTTTCTTTTACACTGAGTATTAATTTAACTGCCTGGAAATGGTGACCTGAACCTGGGATTTCTCGGATAATGAGCATAGGAAATTGATGGCACCAGTTTGAGAAACAATGCCATAGGGCGAGGTGTGTGGCCGCCACGCGCAAACAGGTTTCCCCACAGCACTGGCCGTCGTAAAAAAACATCGGAGCTTTAACGACTAACGCTAACGACCAACCCACAGGCTGAAGACACCTTTTCATAGAACTCGCAATAGAAATCACACTTTCGGCGCCGATACTATCAGTAAGAAGTAAGTTACGTTCCTCATTGTGTCGCAAGTAAAAACAATCTGCAGCGACATTTATAATGTTACAAGTTGCATAAAACAGATGTTCTCGTGCAGATACAGTCGCTCAAAGATCATAACAGTTTGTTACGTTTCGTAAAATGTTGTTTACCAACGTATATCTATTCTCCTTTGTTTTTGACGTATTCAAATAAGTTTGCCCTAACTGCATTCACATACTGTAACTGTTCATTTTAATCTTACAGAGTGACATTCGGATGGATCTGTGCATGTTTGAGGCCATCATTCTCTAGAGAACGTTAGGAAATAACCTATACAATTTTAATCAGCATTCACGTCAAAGTTATCTGTGCCCTTAATACGCGTCAAATTAACATTACAATCATTAACTGTACCTTTAAGTTGCAGGTTGCAGCTACCTGCTATGGATAACACTAATATGTGAGTTAAACTTGTTTAAATCAAGTTCAATGAGATGATTGCCTATTCGACTTGTCGCGATTAAAACCTTTTTCAGAACTATAGCATTAATTTGGCATCAATGTTCATGGTGTATGATTGCGACTGATGGCTCTCTTTACTCCTTTCTAGCAACAATAAATCCCATTTACAGTAATTGCAGACCATTGACTCTTACACACAAGAGTGATGGGAGTGACAGTCAATGCAAATCCTCACCGATGCTTCAGTCATCAAACATTCCAATGGCTGCGAATGGCAAAGCACTCCATCTTAGTGGTCATGCAGACAGTTTGTCAAATAAATTTGAGCTCTAACTGTTGGTGATAGAGTGTTCTGGTATTGTTGGTGTTCACAATAAGTAAAGAATGGAGCTCTTTGGTCACGTGTGTTCGTCGGTTCGAAATGAAAGTGGAAGCGTGGGCGGTGCTACAAGCACCTACCATTGATGCACCACTTGACCGTCGTGAGAAATACGTGACGAGCTTATCCTTCCTCCTACGGTTTGGGCAGATAACGAAATAATAAACATGGTTAATGCGGGTGACAGTGGGATTAGAATGCACTTATGAAATCTAATCTAAGCTGGTTAAGGAGTAAGTTGACACGGGCTCAGCATTATTTAAACAGGATTATGCTCCCAGGAAACCAAAAATAAGTTACAGTTGTAAGTTGTGATAGTAATAAAAAAACTATGTGTTCGAGTTGTATGCCTTGCCTTTGCGCAAGTTGTATTATTTAATTGACGTTACTCAAGCGAGAGCAAAATGTGTTAACGTGTTATAATTATTGGGTATCATCAAATAATAAATGGTTCAACTTAATTTCTGCCTCAATATGCGTTACAATTTAGATTATAGGTGAGAACAATTAATGAAACGTTTTTCCTAAGATCTTGCGCAGCAGTTAGTCAATACTTAGTTATTACAGCCATTTATGGCCACAGGATGTTCCTTATGCATACCTTCTATACGTCTAGATATAAGACAAGTAGAATTAGGTGTAATATTTGTTTGTTATTATGTAGACATGTGATGTTAAGAACAACTGTCAAAACTCTGAACATCTCTAGATAGATATTTTTTCAACCCAGCGCTGGCAGATTCCTGTTTCCAACTAACCACCGCACCGGCGCGGCCCAAATTCATAAACCGTGTTTTCGTTATATTTATCATGTTATTCAAAAGTTATCTGTTTGCGGCAAGCGCAAAGCTCATCAGGTAGTCAGCCGGCGAGGCGTGCTCTTGACCCCGACTCGCGGTGACTCATCGCCGGTACTGTGGCCAGGCTTAGAGGGACGACTACACAT
This sequence comes from Pyrausta purpuralis, assembly GCA_963924145.1. NCBI lineage: Eukaryota > Metazoa > Arthropoda > Insecta > Lepidoptera > Crambidae > Pyrausta > Pyrausta purpuralis. Next base: position 13,888,677 of record OZ001651.1, on the reverse strand, counting down.
ACTCGATGACAGCGTTGTAATTTTGTCCGAGACGAGATTGATTGAAGTAACTCCAATCATCAGAAGCTCTGTGTAACGAAGCCGACGAAATAAAGTTAGGTTAGGTAATTATCAAAGTGTAACAATACCTAATAGAGATACGCCTGTGCTAGCTTCATTTGAGTGTCACCATCGGTCGATTTAATGTCACATGGATAAAATAAGAAGAAACGGTTAGTCACGGTTGATAGGATTATAAAACAACGCCAACCAAATTAATTTATGCCAAGGAATTGGTAACATGGATGCTGTTAATGTGAAGATCTTTTTGCTAACATCAGAAGTCAAACTCTTACTATTGCCTCATAAACCTTCTTTTGATCGTATGTATAAAGGACCTTGATTTATTATTATTATAAGTTATACTCGTAGTTAAATACAAATTCATATACAATTTTTACAATTTAGACATTTTATCCGAAAACGTATATGCTTTATTCTGGCCACCCTACAACGGCGGAACTGCGCCGGCGCACCGATACGTTATGTGGGAACTGTTCTAGGAAACACGGGATCCTGCAGGAATATATCTCGCCGGCGATAATTTTGGTAGCACCTTCTGTAGCTCGTGACTCCTTAATTTGCTTGTGTATCTTGTGATAAACGTGACCTGTGAAAATTCTTGGAGGAATCAGGAAGTTTGTCTACTGATTTAGGTGGGAGGGCACGGTAAAGAATTATGACTGAAATAAAATAATAGGTAGGTACAACAAAATACGGTCTAGTCAGTAGAAGAGAAGAGAATATACCATCAAAATATAAGATCCGTCTTAGGTAGGTTTTTAATGTTTTAGTAGGGAGATAGAGCATTGGATCACAGCCCTAATTAACCCAAAGTCGGACCAAATATATTATATAAATAAAAATTAATTTATTTAATTATTATTGTTATGTTATCATTTTAATCTTATCGCATTTTTACTAAAATTAGACCTAAGAACTCTGTTACTAACACTTTTTGAAATTGAATTAGGTACATAGAGAACTCCAATCCACCAGTGAAATGTATAGTAGCTATCTAGATATTGCATGTGATGTTTAAATTGAATAATTGTTTATTTATTTATGCATATATTGACATGCACCTCAATACATCAGCGAAAATGGGTCTTCGGCTGGATCACCCACTGCTTCGATTTAATATTCAGGAAGGAACTTCACTAATCTTTTGTCATGATATTTTTGGTGGTCGTGACATATGTGTCGTGATCGTTGCGTGTAGTCACGACTGTAACGACAATTTCGAGGTGTGATTGTGGTAATTAGAAATGACCATGTCACAAGTTTTGAGGTTGATTTTAATAGTTTTAAAATGTTTGCTGGTTCTACAAGATTGTTTCCGTACAACTTATTAACTTACTAGGAACCTAAAAGCTAAATGATGTCGTTAATTTAGTCATGCAAGTATTTAGGAATGAATAATGGCCGTGTCCTAATTAATTTATTTTGTTTATGTATTAAAATATGATATACACGATTTACATATAGGTAACATCTGGAATTTTCATATTTGAACTGTCATAGTTAAATGTAAGTACGATTTTGTTTTAATTAAGATGTGGCATCCATATAGCACACGATTTAAAGAGATGTGAAATATTACACATCACCTAATTGGAACTCTTCTATCATGATTCCTACTAAAGTACCAAATGCAGTTGGCGCTCGTACCTTCAGCTGACCATTCCCACAAATTACTTTGACTCACTTTCTGCTTCCGAGATGACTAACGGTCTAAAAGGACAGGTAATGCCTAACATATCTTACAAGCTTTCATATGACACCCTACCCGATAAAGTACTAGGTACAAATTGGAATTATATTACATTCGTTTCTCTTATTAATTCCAAGTATCATAAAATTTGTTTTCTACAAACACACCGGCGGAAGAGGAAGTCTAATAAACGAAAAGAAAAGTCATGAATGAACGACCAGAATGATATATCATCCCGCCATTTTCGGTAATTAATTAGAAATTTAATTCTCAATCTCTCTTAGATGCAATGAATAATTAAAGAATACATACTAATGCAAGTTAAGAAATAGAAAAAGAAAGTTTAAATCGACAGCTGTCGTAATTTATACGCCCTTAAATCAACTTTACTGCTTGCAATGATTCCCTTAAATGACTCCAAGTTTTATTATGTGCCACTAGTTTTTATGACACCGCTTATAAATATTTCACTTTCGCTCGTGTAGTTTCGGCCGATGTTACTAAATTGTAACTAGGGCTTTATGATTTGGAAACATGATACATTACCAAATTAAAATCGGTTGTTAAGTTTTTATTAGTTTTGTGGTACTTAAATTATTTGGCAACCAATAAATTTTGAAACACTTGTAAAGGTTTATGGTAACATGGCAATTTTGTGTGATAGAGTGTGTTTTATTTATGATTGTGATTTAGAATGAAGGGTTTTAATAATTAGAAAGCAGATTCGTTCTTTATACACTCATAAAATAGAACTGAAGATTCACATACCCACTAAAATCAGTAACACCCACAAGAACCGATCTAATATTGGATTGGACACTAGCATTAAAATCAAAAGATAATGTTTTGTATAGATGAAATATAGTCTCGAATAATGGCAAATAAAATTCATGACTAAGTTGCATGATAAATGTGTTTGAGACCTAGGTTAACGATCTTAGTAAAGGCTGACATCACAATTGCATGTGGCCATTCACTGCCGGTGATGTCATATTGTCACCGATTCTGAATAAGGAATCGATTAAATCGCATACAGTTTGATTGGTTGGATTCGATTATGCACTTTGTGTAAACGTCGGCCATGAAAACATTTTTGGGTCCGCTTAGGCGCTATGCACTTCCGCTTGCCCCACATTTAAAGAGTTGTTAGAAGGTTAGGATCGGAGTTGGTGCAATAGAATTTGGACTGAAACCGTTTGTATGGAAATTAAAAAAAGTTTTAGATACCACAAATTTCTACTAACAGTTAGTAAGGACTGAGATCTATCTCGAATAGTAGCATCATATAGGTCATGAGCAGCAGAGCAGCAAGATGATAAAATAACAAGTAATTTTAGAACAATCGCATATGAAACGTATTGTAGTTATTTAGTCTTCAATAGCTATTCGACCGAGACAATGATTAGGCTGTGTAACCAGATCTTCAAAAACAATCTCATTATTTTCGAGTCTGGCATCCTAATTACATTGTAATCTAAGAGTCAACCGTAATTTTGGAGCATAATTTTTGTAACGATGTTACTTATACTCGAGTAACGGTCTGAATAACCATCCCACACAGGATTACTGTAGCTCCAATTTTGGGGGACACTATAATCTATATCTCGTCAAAGACACTAAAATCAACTATAATAATTTTAATTTGTACTAATTCTATCAATTTAAATTTAATTTTACTGTACTAACATAGTTTATAAGCTTTCTTTGTTACTAGCACTATATGGACCCTAGTCCGAAATAAACATTTTTTATTTTTTTTATTTATAATCGCAAGTCTGTTGTTGGATGATGAAAAGGCTACGAATTGAAAATTTATAGTGCCTGATCAAAGCTGTTTCAGTTTATTTAAAGCGAGTAACAACAACCGTCGTGAATTGCCCTTTTCAACACATAGAAAATTGATTCTATTGGGGATTGTCGCCAGGTACTTGAACTACGTCAATGGTATCCCTGGAACACAGTCTCTACCATGTAAGTAATATCTGTATCTCCCACTCAAACCGTACTTTTCTTTCAAGCCAGCTTCTCAATGTGAGTGAAGGAGACACTGATTATTACACAGGACAGTCTTTAAGGGTAGCCCCTTAGAACAATAAGGGATGTCGACACCGACAAAGATCCTCACGAGTCCATTAGTCAGCTATACAAGTGTCCGACACTCGCATACAAATGAGCAGGACGCGGATTTCGTACAAGTTTTGTTTGATGGAATAACAGCGGGTCGATATTTGTCCCCTGTAAGTGTTCTAATGGAGATAAATTTTACTTGAGTATGAATGGTTTGAGGTATTGTGTGGCTTTCCAGGTTTTGCTTTAAAATACTGTGCAAGTTCGTATTTTCAGTTTTTTTAATAAAATGAACTCATCACAGCGCATCTTTAAAATCGAGAATTATTTATTTTTACAGGTTAGTAAGTTTTTAATTGCAAGTGATTATGTGTTTGCGCCGTTTGGCGTTGAAACATTTGGGCCGTGGGGACCTTCGGCTAAATCGCTGTTTAGCAAAATTGCGCTAAAATTAGATACTGTAATAGCCAATAATAAAGCTGGCTGATTCCTAGCTCAAAAGATTAACATAGCTATTCAATAGCTTCGTTTTTGAATAGGTAGATTTTTTATGTTGCATGTCTTAGTTTTAATTTTCCTTGTTTGTTATTAAATCATCAGATAATTGAAAAAAAAATATGAATTTTTGGTGAGTAAGTATAATCCTATTTCTGTGTTTGTTAGGGTTCCGTAGCCGTATGGCAAAAAACGGAACCCTTATAGTTTCTTCAAGTCTGTCTGTCTGTCCGTCCGTATGTCACAGCCTATTTATTCTGTAACTATAAGCATCACACTGTTGAAATTTGGTATGGAGGTGTATCCTGTTAACCGCTTTACGATCCTTTATTATTATACAAAAAATCAAGCCTTTGCGCGTGAGGTGTCTATACCTATAGATAGTACTTAGTACTAATTTTCGTAACGAAAATTAGTTTGGACGAGATCAAACGAGTTTTTGAGATATAGCACTTTTTCAACTACAGCAAACATAGCTTTGTTCTCCATACAAACACTATGAAAAACAAAGTTATATTTGCTGTCAACAAAATATTGTGGTATTTTACTAAGTGGATTTCCTAATTCAGTTAAAGTTGGCACGGAACCCACAGTGCGCGAGTCCGACTGGCACTTGGCCGGTTTTTTATATTATAGTTTTAATATGTTGTTGTAAACATTAGTGAAAATCTATGAACCATTATAACAAGGTTAACTGAAAGCATTGTTGCCTAACCCTTTCAACTGAGTTATTGGTCAGTCATGTTATCGATAACGTTTATTTATGTTCGATAAATAATTACAGGCCCCAGACTGAGTGGATGGGTAAAAGATTGACAAGCCGATTAGATATCATGCTCATGAAGGACGAGTGGAAGCTTTCGAAACATGTTTGTACGGATTTGAAGGTTGAATTAATATTTTCATGTATGAGTATGTTTATCTCCGCTGTATCTGCTGGTTTCAATGATGTTTCGTTAAGTAGGCACTCAATGTTTATACAGCTTTGCAACATGCCTTTATCTATTTTGTTACCCACGTCAGTTTATTGATTTCATGGCATAGTAATTAGAAATCACTTCTCGTAAACAATTATCATATTAGTATGTGAATATATTTTTTATTATCAAAATAAAAGGGAGTTTATTTATATAGGTACCTGGGGCCCTATTTTTGGCTAGTGATTTTTGTTCCAAAACGTATTAAATATCGATGGAAATTACGCGAAATATACACGTTAGAACTCAACAAAATTCAATTAAAATTGTCCTGTGTGAAATTGTAGTAATTTTTATTGAAAAATCGGATAATAATCAATCAATATAACACGCCATCTTGACGCGAGTGATTTAAAAATAGAGGCCTACCTACGTACCTTCTTTCCAAAAATATGGTCATTTATTTTAGTAAACGTTTCATTAACGTTCAATATTTGTGTATGAATTGCAAAATTTGTAAAACAGTCATTCTGTCAAAATATGAATAATGAGATTCATTTATTTATCACTGTTTTTTTTCTAGATTGTTGTAATTCTTGCTTAATATCAAAGAGTCGAAATCAATTTCTGTACCTTTTGATTCGACCGACACACAGGAAAAAATGTTTAAAAATTAAGCGACAAAGTGTGTTTTTTATGGACCGTTAAATCCACTATAGTCAGAAATTTCTTAGGCTCGGGTGCACCGACTTATTTTAACTTGACGTAACGTCAAAAGCTGTCAAATTCTATCCAAAAAGCACATTGTATACAACATCAGTTTTTCTCGAATAGAGTAGTGACCATAGAAAAAATGAATAAGGTTAGAATGGCCCCGGTCAGTGCGGCAGCGAGCTTAATTGTAGGCATATGCCTGCATTGAGCCGTAGCTACTTCAGTCGCGTGACAAGAGCGTTGCATTATTTTTTGTCAAAAATGCCGTCTTTTGCTATAATTACTTGAAGAGCGTGAAGCCAGGTCATAAAAAATGAGAGAGAAAGTGTATTTTTTCACCGGTGAGTAATAATACGTAGTTATTTCGACATTATTTGCAAAAAAAATACTTTTTAATTATGATATTTCACATGATGAGGTTTTCTTGCACTAAGTTCAAAAAAAATATTCATTGATGACTGTCCACGCATATTTTTAACAAATCTGCTATCTTAACACGCAATGTATCGCGTCCAATTTGCTTTATTTGCTTGTATACGCATCACTAGGGATGTAGCTCACAGCACAGTACAATTATCGATAAATGGTAATTTCCCCCCTACTGATGTATTAAAAGATAAAAATAAGTTTTGTTTATTAATTATTTGAAACATAATAATGATAAAATAAATACAATAAAGTTGAAGAGTTCATATGTTGGAACGCGCTTATCTCAGGAACTACTAGAGCTATTTGAAAAAAAAAGTATTATATTCTAATTCGTGCTACCAAAATAACGTATTCCTGCAATAAAAATATAACTCAGCAAAGACGCTCTGCTTAATCCTCAACTTTTCTACTTTCGCTGTTATTATCTTCGATTTTAATTTATCGTTTGGTCTATTTATTTGTAAAATAGGGTACGACAATTCACAGTTTAAAATCGATATGTGTTCAATACTCTTTCACAAGTTCTACATTGGTTTACTGTCAACAATCTACTCCCTTCGGCAGTGATACCGAAGTTAAACAACTTACGGCGCGATCGTGTTTTAATGAGTAACCATACCGACCATATTTAAGTGACCTAAACAACGAGCATCTCCGTGCTTCATGAAGCACGTTAAGCTAGTAAGCTAGTATCGGTTGATATTTTCTTAAAGCATCTAAAATCATTCGGTATTCATTTTATCATAATTTCGAAATCTCGTTTTCCTACAAAAACTTAAAAAGAAAATTTCCTTAAAAATGGTTGAGTTTTGGAAAGTATATTCTGGGATCAAGATTGTCCCAAATGAGCTCCCCCATCAACTCTTAAAAGGATCCGGTCATTTTATCAATAACCCTGCATACAAATATTTTTGTAAGAGTTATTTGTAGTTAGCTATACACTTATTGTGAGTTTGTGTATAATTTAACAAACCTCTGCAAAACCCCTTTGGTGATGTGATTTAAATGCGAACAAAAGCACTGCAAGGTTAACTGTTGTATAATGCAGCTGTACATTTCTTTAACTTAACCATCATACTAACTTGGGTCATCTTTATTTATTGACAACTTGCACATGCACGAAACATAAAATTGTACATGTGGCGGACTTAAACCAAAAGCACTCTATACCGGTCAACCATACGTCTATAGGTATATTGTATTTTTTTAATTGTAATCTTAACTATTTGCGATTTGAGTTTGTTCTCTCCCCTTCCGTCCCTGCGTAAAGTTCAAGCCTAAAGTCTTTCTCGATAAATTAGACATCCAACACAAAAACTTTTTTTTTAATTGGTCCAGTAGTTCCTGAGATTAGCGCGATTAAACACATACAAACTCTTCAGCTTTATGGTATTAGCTAAAAATACATATGAATAAATAGCATGATAAGATATAATACCTGAATAATGTAGACCGTGGCCTTTATGCTTTTATACCTTTAAACATTTTTCTTTACATTGGAATCTATTTGTCGTATATAAGTAATATTACTTATTCTTTATACAAAGAATGATTCAATTCTACTAATAGAACTATTTTTAGAAACTACTTTAATGTTTAAAGGTATAAGTTACTCTATTTCAAGTAACGTTTAGCAACCTCTTTTTTTTCTTCTATTGTTTTTACCGAAAGGCAATAGTAGTACCCTTTGTTGCGATCAAATGAGCTGTTAAATTATCCAAATTATTTCAAACTTAAATCCTACATGTTTATTCACAAAGAGAAACAACATTACATCGGTAATTGAATTTATAATAATCGACCTTTACCACATCACTAGTATTTTGACATAAAAGAACGAACGTATCTGAATGATGATTGGAGGTTTCACCGCTAGAAGCTCTGTGATTGGTAGTTGGTTTCAAGTACTAATTACACCAATCACAGAGCTCCTAGCGGAAATTGTGATTGGTTTGTGACATTGGTGCGTTAATTCATTGATTGGTACTTTTATCACTGCAGCAACAGCGCGGTAACTCCCACCGGCGACACAGGTTCCCATACAAACGAACGATCAAAACCATTCTAACCTTATTCATTTTTTCTATGGTAGTGACAATAAGACATTGTACTTCGTATGCAGTGCCAATCTTCTGGGGTTCTATTTTTGAATCACTCGCGTCAAAATGGCGTGTGATATTCAGTTATTAATGTCCGATTTCCGAATGAAAAACAGTTTGATTTCACGCAGGGTTGTTAATTAAAAATATAACCTAATTTTGTGAGTATTTACGTATATGTTTTGTTCGGTTTTCGTTGGATTTAAGTTTGCTTTTGAATGGAAATCACACGCCATATCCAAGCGAGTGATACAAAAATAGAGCTCACCGATAGATGCCATTGACAGGGGGCGCTAGCATTCAATCAGGGTAGCCAATGCAAAAATTTCCAGTGGTTCAGGGAGTTTAGCTGTTTAACTTATATTTTTTACCCAACTTGCTATGGTAAAAAATATTAGTTATAAATATTAGTCAAAGAGAAAGGTACTAATTTAAAGCAGTTTTAGCATGTATGTTTGTGTATCATGTGTGTTCCACGGATTCTTAAAGCAAAACAATTGTATAAAGTACAACAATAAATGAGAATTGAAACTTAATGTAAGGAGCTTAGCTTTACGGTGTTTTAATTTTGTTTTAAAGAATGTGAAAGTCATTAGGAAAAATGGTGAAATCTTCTGTTAGATCAGGGAGATTTGGCTGCGATGGATCTCACAACCGTATTTTACAAGATGTCAGCGTTATTTCTGATTTTCGCCTTTGGCCTAAAGATCGATATCGCACTGTACTTACGAAGATGCTTACACATGTATTATATCGTAATAATTTCATATTTATGTTCGAAAAATTATATGCGTAAAAATCGCATCTAACAGTCGCCGTGAGACCCTTCTTAGTTTTGGTTAAGTATGGTGGATTGTGCGACTAAGCATCTTGTCGGCTCTTTGGGTATTACAACACACAGGTGAAAAAACCAACACTACTATAGTATTCCACTAACGAACTGGTATTTAAGTAAAGTGCCTAATTTTGTAAACTAGTTTAAAAACAAAGAGTCACGGAGAATTATCTATGTTATATAACGCACGAGTTTCACTAGGTTGGTTAATGTTACTTGTACCAGGATTAACGTAAATGTAGCAGTTCTGAAAGGAACACGTGTCTTATTACGAGTTTAATAGGTACGGGTCATAATAGTTCGGAGCAAATAGGATAGTAAAAGTCATGTTATGTCTAGGAACTTTATTATTTTGATGCAAGGAGAAACAATTTCAATTGTAGACTAAATTTTTACTACAAATCACGAACTCGATAAATCAGAAAATACAATTTTGTATGATGCAATTTGACAATAATTTGTACAAAGTGACTTTCCAATGTGTTGCCAAATTTTAGGAGGTAAATGAGAGCATCAATATGTGCAACTTTTACTATGGGGCCAGCGTTAATATATTTTTTCCGCCTTTCCACACATTATCGCAATGTAGTGACAAAATCAGTCGATTTTGTATGGGGCAAGTGAAGTTTTGTTTAAGATTTCGACCATGACCTCATGGTAATAGTTGTATGTATCGATGGTCTCATTTACCACCTAAAATTTGGTAATACCTAGTAAAATCACCTTGTATATTTGAGTAATATATGTAATGTTGTAAAGTCACATGAAACCACTAGCGGCAAAATAAAAGTTTTAAAGAGAAGGCGCCGGCCTCTATAAACTTTAATTAAAAAGCCGGTGAAAACGTAAATCAAAACATAACTCTTCGATAAAGGGCGTCATCTTTAGCACCCTTTTAGGTCTGAAATATGACGATAATTTGTAAACCCAATTTTCGAGGAAAAATCCAACGCTGCATTTATGAAACCGCGTTCTGACATTGCATAAATATGAATTGCAATAATTCTGCAGTTTCATTCAGTAATTTAACGGGACGGAAGGTTCGATGTTATGACGCCCCAAAAACCTTTCAATACTTCATATTGTAGCGGTTTTGTGGTGAACGTTCATTATTTTCTGACAAGTGTGTACTATTTTTGATTATTTAAGAATTAAAACATAATGTTTCCTCACTGATGAGTACACTTTAGTATTTTTATATATTCTGTGACTTTACTAACATAAATATCTACATTATTAACTTAAAAACAAAATTTTCGTTTGTTATGTTCATTAATTTATAAATTGCTGCATAAGTAAGTATAAGTAGGAATTAAGTTGCAAAATGCGACGTTGAGAATAACTGAATGAGTTTGCAAACCAACGTGTACCGACAACGAATAGGCTTATTAATTACACAACCATTGCCAGGCTGCCTTAATCAGCTTCGAAAACAATTTAATTAGCACTGGTAGTTGTCGAGATTGCGAAATAATTTCAGCTTGTTTCGGTGGAAATATGCTGGGAATTCGTACGCGACTGTGCGACTGTGTGGTGGCACTACGTGGCATGCATTTTAGGGCCGCATTAACTAACATGTGTACATTGACAACTTTATTGATATTGATTCAAAGTTGTTATCTATTGATATATACATTGATTATTATTATTATAGTTCTATTCTTTTCTAGGTTCTAAAGTAACGGCATGTTTCACAATGTCCTAATAAGTAACCAGTGTAATGAATCTGCCCATTAGTTCATAGTAATTGACGCTCCATATTTGAATTATTCGTTGGTTAATGACTTTGTCGGTAGTGAAACAGGCCTGGCGCATTATGGAAATCATAACTGTATTTACAGTACAATCACGGTTATCACGATACGTACTTAGATATTTTATTTAGTCACAATTGGATTTTGAGTTTCCACCACAAAAGGGTTCTTTTTTGTGCTTTGTGAGTGATGACTAAAAATGAAATCAACCCATATTTGTTTACTGTCGGGCCGAGGCCGGGACTTTGGCTTTTGGCTTCATTCAGTTCAAAGACGCACGCGCCGGTTTTCGGCTAAATAATATTTACATGCGCGGCGCTTCTGCGCACACGCGGTTTCCGTTCTTGCGCAATTAACGTGCTATATCAATGAATGGACAAACATCTGGTTTAGTAAGACGAACATAGTATTAAATTGAAGATAGAACGTACAGTTCGGTTTTTGGTATGTGTTTACTTTTCTCTTTTCCACCCACTTAAAAAATGAGGTAGATCTCAATTCAACTGTATGCTTTCAACCGACCTCAAAAAGAAGGAGGTTCTCAATTTTATTTGTTTTTTTTTTATACTATTGTTACCTCACATCTCCATCATTTGTGGACCGATTTGATTTTTTTTTCTTTTACCTAGAGGACATACTCCTAATGTGGTCCCATTGTTACCAGAGTCGGGATCTGATGATGGAATCTAGTCGAGGGAAACCCTAAAATCACATGCAGAGAGCATTTGATAATCACCATTTTGTCTAGCAGTGCAGATGAAGAAAATATTTAACACCTTTCTGAACACCAGAACATTTGTTAGGATACTGTATAGTATAGCTTACTAAATAATGAAGTAAAAGGTGCAGACACTCCCCTCTCACTTATCACAAAAAAAAAACTTTATCTAAAAAGTAAAAATTGACTTCAAAAACAAAAAGCACTAAAATTCCCAATTAGCCGATTTACGTTTGCAAATATTTGAAATAAGGCACTCCATTTAAGGAAAACTACATAATTCTTTTCGGAGTCGGTGCCTACCCTGACGGTGCTTGAGATCACCGCAATACGATTGTAGAGTTTCTTTCAGTGAGTGTTTTAAACTCTTGCATCAGTGCATCAGTCATCAGTGTTTCCAATCAAACCTGCATCAGCGTTTCCAATAGATATCTATTGGAAACATTTCAACAGGATTTATAATCCTAAAAAAAATCGAAGTCGGATTGAACAGGCTTCTTCTGGGTAAGCTCAATCCATCTTCGTCACTGTCTTTGCCATGTGTGGTCTAGGCTGGAGACAAGAGAAAACCTATTTCACATAAAATTAAAAAAATATATTTTTGAAGTCGGTTTTACTTTTTTATTATTTAATTTATATATTCTTTATTGCACAAACAAAATGAAGTACAAATGGCGGACTTAATGCTTTAAAGCATTCTCTACCAGTCAACCATTGGGTGAGGCAGAAACAGTTGAGGCAACTTTTATGTTATAAACCCGTAGATCTACAGTTAACAAAGGGTTTTGGGAATTTGTTTGTTTGAACGTGCTAATCTCAGGAACTACAGAAACGATTTGTTTTTGTTTTTTTACTTATGTATCGAGGAAGGCGGAAGGCTTTAAGGTATAAAACATCACGCTGCGACGGGAGGGGAAGGAGCAAACTCCAAACGCGCAAACGCATTTGCTGGGGACCGCTAGTCATCGTCAATGTATGCTGCTGTGAATATAATTGCGTTATAAGTAAATGTTATGTTTGTTTGTCATGTACTCTACTGATTAGGTAAGTACCTATGCATGTTTTGCACACTGACACTAATTCCTAAGAATTCTAAGAACATTCCTGTACACCACAAGAAAATATGTGTTGGTATTTTTGTGCAATTTATACGGTAGTTACAAGAAAGTATTGTGCGAACAAAGAAAACCGCGCCTGCGGTCTTTCAGGCCATAAAAGGGAATCATTGGTTTTTAAAGTTACACAACATATCTGTTTACATTTTATTACCTACATATACTAAATTGAGCTACAAAACATGTTATGAACAAGTCAAGAAGTAATATATTGCGCTGGCAGCAATCCAGGCGACCATGCGCGTTGACCGATAAAGACGTTTGCAAATATTTTGTATGACTAAACGAGACGAAAATACGTTCATACCTTGTCTAGTCCTGTCTGAAGATGCAGCTCTTATTTAATAAATAAAATCAATGTTGACAAAGAAGCTCTTCAACGGCAAAGACAACGGCACCTACTACTTCAGTAAGTGCCTTCACAAGTAACGCTTTGAGCATTATGCTGTTCTGTTCTACAGTCCGTTTTTATTAGCAAGTCTTATATTGTAAACAATCGTGACATTCCTTTTTAACAAAATTATAAATTTTAAAATAAAATAAACACAAACTCACAACTTACATGGGTAATTCATCGTTATATACTGAGATCTTTTTAAATCGAATAGTTTATTAATTGTATTTACTGATATCATCTTAAAAGTTATGAAAAGATTGTTTACATTATTAGAAAAGCCACGAGAAACGGAGTTTATATTATTATACCAATACCACGAAAGCAACTTGACCGGATAGTAATTTACAACTTAAAATTCACATCACAATTCCTGAGTTTCGATTATAGAATCGGTATGACATAACAATCCCATTAAGGGAAGACGAGGAAGGGTAAGAGTGTGGTACACCGGGTGCGCCAAAATAGCATCGTCGCCTGCGCAATTTCGGTTCCAGTTTTTAATTAAATCCACACGTCATGTGTAGAAAAAGCTGTCTCGACTGCTGAGCAAACAATCTCGCTCGTCATTACTGATGTCACAGCCAAGGAGAAACAAACAGCATTTGTACATTTTCGTATGATTATGGTCAGCTTAGTAAAACTGTATATTTTCAGTAGATCACTTCAGTCATAAAAAAATTAGACAAAGATCGTAATAATAATGACGATGCGTTTGGTGTAGTGGTTAGTGCTCTTGACTATTTTACGCCGGCCGTCGCGGGTTCAAATCCCGCAAAAGGCAAATGTTTGTGTGATGTGATGAGTATGACCTAAGTCATGGATGTTTATATGTATTTAAGTATTTATGAGAGACTTCCCCGTCATAGTCGTCTGGTATTCGTAATACAAGGAAGAATATTACTTACCTCGAATCCAAGAAATTGGTGTGATTTTTATATTTATTTATTTTAATAATAAACCGAATAAGTATCTCAACGTAAAATTCTTGGGATAAGATCGTCAATGCTGATTTTCTATTTTGTGTGGAGACATGAAAATTTTTTTTTTGGAGATTTTCATGTGTCTCGGTATTTTTTGTGCGCTTGTTTATATGATCGAATTCACTTCTAAGCAATCAATCAAATCATTTATTGCTCATAGTGACATTACATTTTAAGCTGGTACATTTCAAGAAAGGTATACATGTATAAGCTCCATGTATAAGCTAAAAATACGTATTATGCTGGTGATCTACATATTATTATATCTCTGAATTTTTGTTTGCTTGTGGGTGTCATTCCAATATTGATTGGCCTGGCTGTTGTCCACATCACGGATAACTGTGAAAGTACCAAGAAAGTTAAATGTCTTCGTAGTCGGATATCGGTGAAAATGATCGATCAGTGACCACTGTTTCTATTGAATTGTAAAATAGCGATGAATCAATTACAGATATGAATGTGTAACGACATTGCAATATTGCGGATGTGATAAGGATCCATCGATCTTATATTGCCATTAATTGGCAGAGAACGATTTATTGGGTGTTTATCGATACACATTGATGAGCGTAAAATAAATTGAGTTGTATGTCTAATAGACAAAATTAATAATTCTGCGAATCGGGTACGGTTGAAGGAATTGTTCATCTATTTGTAAGAAAGAATTGCTTTTGTTTTGGCCAAGATAATTTATGTAAAGTGTCAGATAGGAATAGTATCTTCGTATTATGAAGGTACACTATACAATTTAGCTCAATAACCTTCTTCAGTCCATAATATTTGTTTTTATTTTGGTCAACTATGTAGATGGTAATGCAAACTTTGGACACATTATACTACTTTACAACAATCTTGTCCAAAGTTGATACTGAGACACAATATCCAATAATTTCTCTCTGCTATGGCGAATTACATATCGTAGCAAAATAACAACCATTTCGCGTTTCGCAGTTTCGTTAACCGCAATCGTTTCATTAACAAATTGGCCAATAAACTCTACTATAACAACGTTTAACTTGCTACAAATATTTCTGGAAACAAATAGTTTCCGTGGGAACTCCAACAAGCTGATGAATTACTGTAATCATTTCTTTGATTAAGAAAAAGGTCACAGGTAATGTTTTTATATAAAAAAAATGTTTTCTATTATGTAAAAGAAATGCCTTACATTCACCTAAAACTATACTAACCAAGATCTCTGGAGGATGCTGAAGTTATGTGGGACTGCCTTGACTTATAATATGCTTATGACAGACAGGTTTTTAATAAGGAGCTATTTGAAATTTTGTAAGTTTCCGCACGATGTTACTATCAGAACAACAAAGAACTGCTTATCGCTTTCCCTGGGGCTATCTTCAATAATATTGTCCTCTATGTATATCTTTGAAATCGTTTATTTAAGGCGTAGTTTTTCGGAAATGGCACATCCATACCGCACATCGTGTTGTTTCTAGCTGGCTATTACCATTAGCTTCTGCTTCAGCAAAACGAAAGTCGTCTGTGCCTTTACCTTCATTGACATTTGTTGGTTGGGCCATAATGTCTTTCGAACGAACAAACGGTGCCTAAATGATCTGTCGGAATGTTAACAAGCCACGCTCGGGTGAAAACGGCGAACGGCTGACGGCGACGTCAATTGAACAGCCCGGTTATCTTTTGGATCTGATTGTCACTTAATTGTTAAATAACGCCACCCTTGCGTAATGTTTTAAGGCCTACGACCAGTTGAAGATATTGAAACACTGATTGCCTTCATAAGGCTGTTAAAAAGCCTCATTACAATTTTATTGTTATGTTGTCGCTCCCTTAGTCGAGTAAGATATATTCTCCGGACTTGACGTTTTGTTCCTTGTATCTTTTTAGCAAATCATGAGAAATACTGTCATGTCAGGTCCTATGAACTTAAATAAAATACTAGTACATAAGAAGAGCCTTCTTTTTTGTGCAACTGCTTATATACGAAGACCATTTACTCAGCATGACAAACTATCATCAGATGAAAATAAATAAGACTCTACTAAATAATTTCGTATACAATTATCACGAGTGTTGATGCTATTTTTGACTTTTTAATTTCTCGAAAGTAATTGCTGTAATTATTGTTACGCAACTTTATGAGTGCTAAAACGGATTCACCAGTAGCTTCTGGTAGCGTAGCTTCAATATAAGGAAAGTAGTCTTATTAGAAAACAGTTGGGCGATTCCGTTTCGTTTTGACAGTTGTTAGAGTCACACGTCCACCTGTCTATCTCAAGAGGACTGTTCACACACTTATTTGTAAGGAAATGTGCCATAAACTCGAATTCGTAAGTGCCTTCGAGTTTTGGCTTGGTGATTCCCAGACGTGGGGTCTGTTACGAGGTCGAGTCGTTCGAAACACTCTAGCTATATTAAGTGATGAATACAGATTAATGAGGTATTGTAAAACATTGTTACGGCAAATTACTTGACTAAGACAATAACATTCATTTGAAAGATGCTCATTTTTATCGCCAACGTTTTGTATCTGTAAAGGTCAAGAATAGTAAGATTTACTGAAAACGCTCCAGTATTACTATTAAAATACTTAATTTATAATTGTGTTTCTACCGTGATATGACGCGAAGCGTTTGACTAAATGTCGTAAACGGCGAAGCCTTTGTTCTGGCAGTCATCCACCTCAGTGACCTGCCTTGTAACATGTTCGGACTTGAGATTACCATTCGACTGTTATGTCATCGTGTCATTAAACCTCTGCTTATTAACGTTTTGACGAGATTGATGATGACTATATTTATTACTTGTGAAATATTACCAATCATTCTAATCGACGATCACAATCTAGATTTGAACTAAGATTGAACAAATTATTCTTAAGTGCACAGGTGCACGAAATTGAAGTTGTTATTCGCAAATAATCATAATATAAATTTTTAAAATTCTGGCACATAATAACAGATTATGGTAAAATTGCAATCAATATAATAAGAAAGAAAATAAATAAATTCATCTGCTGATTAATGACTATAGTGATCCATTGGAAACAATTTCAGTATCTTTAACAGCTTCACAGGTGAGAAAACTGGTTGAATATTCGAAGGCCTGCACCTTGACATTAAGAAATGATGTCTGTTCAAGTAAAAGAATTTCAAACTGCTTCAAAAACTCCCTTTACTCGCAAAGGTCATGGTATAATACCGGTGTGAGAGCGAACTTAAATAGCCCTGCATGAGGCCTTTCATCTGTCAGCATACCATCGGCCAAAACAAGTCAGTCGACATTACCAAACCGCATTTATGTCTCAAACAAAGATTAAGCAGCAATTGAGACCGCTTTAATCTCAGTTATCAAGAAAAAAGTCGTCAAGTGCAATTCCGACAATGGGTTGGGTTCTCATTTTGAACTCTGTTTCTCTCTGACTCTGAGACTCTGTCTGTCTGAAGACTGTCTAGTTTGAGTTTTGACGACCTCCGTGGTGTAGTGGCTAAGCACGCTGGGTTTCAAGGCGTCGCCGCTCGGAGGTCCCGGGTTCGATTCTCGGTCGGGTTAATATAGAAATCAAAATTTTCTACATCGGTTCGTTGTGTCTAATTCCCGTAACACAAGTGCATTGGCTACTTACTTTGGGATCAGAGCAATGTATGTGATTGGTGTCCAATATTTATATTTATTTTAGGTCTTTGTCTTTGTTTATATTTCATCGGTTTTTGCTTCTTTGTTTATGTTTTTTTGCAACTGTCATATTAAAATAAAATAAAAAAACGCGGTTTGAAGGTAGTCCATCTCATATTTTCAAACACAAAAATATTCGCTGTATCTTTACTTGGTTGGTATATAAAACAATACGTCTCATTAAAATAATTAGCTTCAAAACCAAGAAATATCCAATAGGTCCAACATTATGAAATTGGTTACGGAACCTTAAAAACCAAGAATGGTTATCAGAAGAACTGTACATCCAATTAAGTCGCGCGACAGAGTGTGCGGTAATGGCAAGTTCAGCGCTACATTGACGTGGAATTCGCTCCGGTGACTCACGCACGCGCACTAATCCTGTGCGCCGGCGCAGCTAAATTAAACTAACATTATTAGATACAGAAGTTAGTTTGATTGTTTTTGTGTTTGCCGTAAAGCGTTGGTAATGTGCTCATCGATGTTATGGAGTGTTTATAGTTGTGGGCCTCGAAGTGATCCTTGGAACAGTCCTATTTTGAACTTTATAGCTTTTATGCTCGGAATACTTTACGGTTTAGTGAAATCTATTATTTTTATTGTATGTTGATTGACTGCATAGGTCTTACAAGAATTTAAATTTATACATAAGTAAACAACGCAATCAGAAGCGTACCAAAAAACGATATAAAAAACTTTCCCACTAATTTTAGGCTTCCAAAAATTGCTTCGTATTGATATTCTCAGAGTTGTTATTGACTCATATTTCTTGAAATTCGTTACCCTCGCC
This sequence comes from Pyrausta purpuralis, assembly GCA_963924145.1. NCBI lineage: Eukaryota > Metazoa > Arthropoda > Insecta > Lepidoptera > Crambidae > Pyrausta > Pyrausta purpuralis. The sequence goes on along the minus strand of OZ001651.1, from coordinate 13,869,963 downwards.
GAATGGTTAAAACCTGTCAGCGATGGCTATCCCTCTTATTATCTCACCGGGTATCAGCGCGTGGCTAGTATTCGCAAAGCTAATTTGGGAGCTTCGGTTGCGTTCGTTGACTCAACGGCCGGACGTCATAAACTGCAGGATCCAACTGTAAGCGTTTGTTTTGGACATAATCCTGCGATGGCAGGTGCCGCGACAATTTACAATGAACATTAAAGTTCTTAGTGTCTACAGATTACTTTTAGAATATACTTTTTTCAAGGGAATATAAAGAAAAAGTACCTACCCAGTGAACTACACCTTAGGGCGTGGTACCGCAAAATTTGCGAAATCAATTGATTGACTGTATCTACATTGCAAACATGTTGTAAACTTTATAAATGCACCTAGACCATAAACATTACCATCACCACCGCTCAAGCCCAAGGTTTGATAATTTTACAGGCATTGATTTAATTACTCCACTACAATAACAGAATAGCAAAATATAATTCGGTCGATTTGAATCTTTGAAATTAATGCACTTCACTGTATTATAAATCAATACAAAATCTAATCAAATGACATTGCCATTCAACAGTTTGTCTACCGATTTTTCGAATTGAAGGTCACTAGAACCTTCAATATTCATAGACTTAATAACAGGAGCTAGGTGCTGTGGGCGATGTGAGTCAGAAGACGGTGGGTGGGACTGTGACGAAGGTCACAAATTTCGGCCATCGGCAGCCGTTTAGGCTTATCGCAGGATTTGTCAGATAACTTCATGTCGTCCATGTTGTGCAATCTAGTTGTCAGTTATGTGGAAGTTGGAGATACTAGATCACCTTTGAAACAAGAATCTTTGAACAAGTTGAAACACAGGTTCTACTAATAGCCAACCTAAGCCTTCAAAATCTATATTTATATCTTATATATAAAATTCTCATGTCTCGCTATGTTCGTTACCGTACTCCTCCGAAACGGCTTGACCGATTCTCATGAAATTTTGTGAGCATATTGAGTAGGTCTGAGAATCGGCCAACATCTATTTTTCATACCCCTAAGTTACTCTGAGACCGCTAAAAATTTTAAATTTCGGGACTGGGCGGGACGGGGCCGGAGCGAGAAGAGAATCGGGGTGAAACAAAGTTCGCTGGGTTCGCTAGTATATAGTATATTTTGAAGGCTTGGGTTGCAGAAAGTTTTAACTTTGCTAGAATACAGAAATGCTGAGTCAGCATATATTTTTCATTTTATGCAGTCTTAAATAAAATCATGTCGAGGAATATCTTATTCCCACGTAGAAATACTGTAGCTAAAAATAGTTTAACTTTTTGAATCATCATCAGTTTCGTTCGGATTTGTAACGGGCCTCTTCTGAGCGTTGACCTAGGTCAATGTTAATAATTTCGTTGTAGCAAATGGCATGCAATTATTTACTATTGAGTTATTTTACGTAACGATTTCATATGCATAACGAGTACGCATATTACACTAAGCAGAGGTCGCTGTCGTTTTAGGCCTCATGGGGTCATGTTATGCCTCCACTCCACAGCACAAGTGAAGAAAGAAATAGAAATTGTTTCTTTGATTGATGAGATCATCAACCCATTTTTGTGAAGTGACCGGGTCATTATAGTGAACCGAAAATAAGTGGAGATTTCTTGCGTCATTGATTTACACAAAGATATGTACTCTTACTGATCGACATGACTTTGTCTTGCTGGAATTATACTTTATTATACTTATTATATTATACTTTGGACATCCCACACATCGCCATCTAGTCCCAAAGTAAGCTACTCAAAGCTTGTGTTATGAGTGCCAGACACGGATAAAATACTTAAATGCTTTTTGTTTGTAAAAACATACATGATATACATAGAAAACACCCAGACCAATACAAACAGACATGTTCATGCACACAAATGTTTGTATTGTGCGGGGATCGAACCCGCACCCGCTGCGTAGTAGGCGATTTCTCGACCACTACACCAGACGGGTCTGGGTTGAACGGGAATGGGTTGACTTGAGAAATTTATTTTTATTTTGTGTGATGCAATGTGAAATTATTTTATATCTGCCATAAATTGAAATTAAGCGGGCATTAAAGATTAAATTCAAAATGTATTTACCCTTTATTGGGTAAAATTGACGAATAATTGAGTAGCAGTACATATTGATTTTCTTTAGTTTTAGAATTTTGAGTATCTGCGAGACAAGAAAACATTAAGTAAATCCTTGTTACTATTTACTCCCACCTATTATTTCTCGAGAAATAACTAGCCAATATTAGACAGAAACTACTTTCCGAGAATACAAGTATTTTCTGCTTAGCGTGAATTATACATATATCTTTTTTAATAGGTGCTTAGCAGTATTTACACGTAGAAGTTTTTCAGGGCAATCGCTTTGTTTACCAATCGCTTTAGCAGGAAACAGGGATATTTATGATCAAAAACAGTTTCCTCCTTATTTATTACTAGCGGTCCCCCGCGACTTCGTCCGCGCGTTTTGAGTTTGCTCCCTCCCCTCCCGTCGCAGCGTGATGTTTTATATCCTAAAGCCTTTTTCAATAAATAAGCTATTTAACACAGAAATATTTTTTCAAATCGGTTCAGCAGTTCCTGAGATGAGCGCGTTAAAACCAACAAACTCTTCAGCTTTATAATATAATTAGCGCAAGCGCACGTTGTACTTGAGCTGCGAACATTATTTTGGTGCGGAGTTATGTTAAAACTGTGATAGCTCCTAAGATATTTATTGGAATCAAATGATATAAAGGGCAACTTTGTTCTAAATGAAATGCTCGTGATGATGAATGTATTTATTTTGATAAGAATAAATAACTGTGTGTATAATACACCTCTAAAAATGATGCATTATTTTTTTACAAATTTATTAACATAAAAAAGGTTGTAGTAAGTCAACTATAAAAGATAGACATATGCTGTCGCGGACTTTATTATAGAACTCTTAATGCTGAACAATCTTGTCATACATGGTTTTTGTGTAACTTTAGCGGTTTCCGCAGCGTACGCAGCGGAAGCTCTCGAAAGGAATATCTTTCTCCCGTTTTCGCAACATTTTTCATTGCTGCTGTGGTCTTGTGAGTCGTATCTTTATGTAATATAGCTTATAGCCTTCCTCGATAAATGGACTATCTAACATAAAAAGAATTTTTCAAATCGGGCCAGCAGTTTCTGAGATTAGCGCGTTCAAACAAACAAACAAACAAACAAACAAACAAACTCTTCAGCTTTATAATATTAGTATAGATTTATAGGATATAAGAAAGAGATGTACATATGATGAGAGATGACCTACGAGTATTGAAAATATCAAAAGTATAGGAAACGAAGTTGTTCCTTGTAGTGTGTCTTCACAAATAAACAAACATAAAAATAGGAACGTTACTTTAGCTAATTAGTAATTACCTAACCATTTCTAAATTGCATGCCAGATTATGTTCACAATAGGCCTCATCGTAGAGACAATAAGCAATAGCACTATAAGAACTGAAATGACTTATAATAACTCTATTAACTTTCAGACAACTTTCAGTCGAAAGTGAACAAAAAGCAATAAATAAGATAAAATGCATTTCTATTTTCTCCATTGTTGTCCGATAAAGTGTTCTAGTTAAACAAATATAGTCTGTGGTGATTTGGTCTATGATGCTTGGTCCCACGCCGGTACGTTTTTAGCGATTAGATGCCTTTATCTAGGGCTGGTAAAAATAATATGTTTGGGTAAAAAATTCAGTAATTTTGCTTAATAAAATATAAATTACATGTAACGGAAGACAGCAAAAACTTTGTAGCTTATAAACAGATTTAAGTTTTCCAAGACGACTTTGACAAAGTTAATAGTTCCTTAATTACCATAACATTAATCAACAGGTATCATTATGGTACTGAAATCAATACCTACTCATTTAAATGTAATGACTACTTACAAGCTACGAGCTTTTGATAGTAATTAACTTAATTTTAAAATAATCTCTCTCGATTTTATCGTGGAACGCGGGAGTCTTCTCTTCGCCCTCGGCTCTAAATTAATTAGTTTACATTACAGTCTCGGTTTTAGGTTAATAATGTTTCTCGGAACATGTTTCATGTGATTGTCAACCCTAATGATGGCGAATGAGTAACGGGCGGGTTCCTTATAAGAATGCTATGGGTCAAATCTTAGGTTCGCATCGCAGATCGGTGTCAGTAAACCACGTTTTCTCCTATATGTCATCCGCGGGTCGTTTGTGTTGTGGAGTTATCAAATTGCCCCAGGCTTTATAAGGCGGCGAACTATCGACCGTAAAGAAATGAAAATCTTCGCGAAATGAAAAAGGAAAGTAAATTGCAAGCTGCCAATTTTAATATTTATACTTTCTTTTAGCATTCTTTCATGTCGGCGAACAATCAACAGCACTTTGGCTTTATGGATGAGCCGTTTTCAAGAATGTACCTGAAGGTAGGCTTATTTGGGTTCGTGCTAAAATGTTATTCTGACGAGCGAAGTTTCTGATGCGTTCGAAATCATGGATTTTTATTTCCCTAAATAAAACAGTGCAACTATATGCGAATGATCTTTTTTCAACAGGCTTTTGGCGTTCTTTTTTTTAAAACTTCATGCACAAAGCATGATCTTGTACATATGGCGGACTTAATATCAGAAGTATTCTCTACCAGTCAACCATAGGTCTGAAAAGAGAAAATAGAGAGGTCTGAAAAGAGAAATATTTCTTCATTTAAAGAATCTTTCCACAAATGTTAGCACCTAGCTAGTTTTTGTACTTATAATACTGACGAAATATCGAATTTACTTTTAGAATAAAGTTAATAATCTTAAAGTTCCGTTAAACAACAATAATTATTAGGACAGCTTTAATTAAGTACAGCCTACAATACCGCAAGGAATGTACCGTAAGCATAATCCGTGTGAGAGTTACCTTTTATGTTCAAAAAGTCATTATCGATGCGTTGGTCCGCTATAGAATGCGCATGCACATGAAGTGCACGATTATGCATCAACAGGCTGTCGATATTTTGTATATACATCTGTCTAATTTACCGTTACGTTATCCGTGTGTTCATACTGAATGTGAAGTGCTGTAAAGAGTAAAGCATCTGGTATGGCTGTTGGTCTAGAATATTTGTTGTATCTTCGTAATTTTAAAGTCATCATACGTATTCTAAGTACCTACTTTGAGCCTTGCTTTTAATATTCACGCTGTGAAAATATGACTTTTGCATTTTTGATATTAAATAGTCTTTCTAGAATACTTTTTGTACCTTCGTAATTTTAAAGCTACCATACGTATTCTAAGTACCTATTTTGAGTCTTTCTTTTAAAACTCACTCGGTGATAAGATAACTTTGGCATTTTTGATATTATTTTACAAATGGATATACCGTGCTCGACTGCATGTATCAGCTTTATTTAACTATCGTACGTAATAAAAAAACTTAGATTTTAAAACACTGAATACGCAACTAAATTCAATAAAACTATTATAAAATACTGAAAATCATAATATGGTAAATTTAAGACACGGTTTATCCGTGCACATTCCGTGTACAGACCTATTTATTGAATATTGGCATTGAATGATCTTCCAAAAGACTAAAATCTGGCAGATTTAGTATTTAAAAGACAATTTGTGGACGACACAAATTTTTCTTTGAATACATGTTTACAAGCATACAATATCTTCTTATTGCAAGTTATAGATCTAATAAATAAAGAACTTTTTGTTAAAACTCTTATACAAAGTTTTCTAAAAAAATATTTTTTTTTATCTCTGTTATCAAATAACGAATAATTATATTTAATTAGCGGTTTAATTAATAATCAATATTAATCACTACGAACTCATATGACTTACTATTTCTTTAAATTATATATACTTATCATGAAAAATGAATGCTTGTGTAGTTCTCAGAATCGTTATAAATTTTTACATTCTTTGTTTAATTTGTAAAGTAATTGTCAGTTGGAAAATAAAAACAAATATTTTCACAGAATATCCAAACAATTAGATAAATAATGAACAGGAAGATAATAATACAAAACAAACTATACGCATAATTTATTACAATATTACCTACTAAAAAACTCTGTGATCCTATTCCTCGCCTATGAACAAATAAAATCTTTGTCTTATCCTAGGTATATACGATTCTTCAAAGTGCCTTTAGTGTAAAGTTTTATTTTGGTCCAGCCGAATTCTTAATTAAATACAAATTATCTATATATATAAAAATGAATTACTGTTCGTTAGTCTCACTAAAACTCGAGAACGGCTGAACGGATTTATCGTATCTTAGTTTTGAAATGTTCGTGGAAGTCTAGGGAAGGTTTAAAAGGCGAGAAAAAATCGAAAAACGCGCGGACGAAGTCGCGGGGGACCACTAGTCTATACATGTAAAAACGAATTGCTGTTCGTTAGTCACACTAAAACTCGAGAACGGCTGAACGGATTTATCTTATCTTAGTCTTGAAATATTCGTGGAGGTCTCGGGAAGGTTTAAAAGGCGAGAATAAATGGAAAAACGCGCGGACGAAGTCGCGGGGGACCACTAGTTAGGAATAAAATTTGAACATCGTTCAAACTGGCTACAATAGTGTTACAGGTTAATATTGTCTCATTTTTAACCCTTCCGTACCAAACAAAATAAGATACAACTGCCAACACCATCTGTGTTAGCTTTTAGTAAAAACTTACACAGATGGTACGGTTTAACCATGTTATACGTATCACGTATAGCGCCATCTAGCCGACGCTTTGATTACTTTCTAAAGCTCTTGCCAGCTTAGGCAGCCTTGCGATGCAAATAAAAACGCCGTAGATGCGAAGCCACGTAGTTCATACACATGCCAACAGAAAGCTCTATTTAATGAAATATAATTGAATGTTAAGCATAACCTGTGTGTGTTTATGATTTAACTAGAGATGCGCCGAGTAGAACTTTTGCTGAGTAACGAGTACCGAGTATTACTCGGTTCATTTGTTTTCCAACTCGTACTCGTACTCGGCCGAGTAACTCGGTTTTAAATCAAACTCTTGTATCGCTTGTGTAAGCACGTACAAACATGTATGCGTATAATTAGCCTTCATCTAGCCTCAAAAGCGCGATGATACTAAAAGCCCCATTACTTAAGAATAAGCTGACAAAAGACAAGAGTCCTTTCGAGCGTTGGGCAGGGCACCAAACAAGGTATCCAGAACTGGCACGTTTAGCACGAGTATTACTATGTGCACCTGACATATTTATATATATACAAAACAAACGACAGGGGGTCGTTTAGATGATATCTAACGCAATATATTGATTTACTTAAACCGAGTAACTCGGCCGAGTACGAGTATCAAAAAACCTGCCGAGTACGCCGAGTACCGAGTATTAACCTAGTACTCGGCCCATCTCTATTAGGCATGTAATGAAGGACTTCATTGATAAATCTTTATGGTTTTATTTCCTTTTAATAATTTGACAACTTTGACTGTATTGACACATTATGCCAAACAGACAAAGTTTATTTTGAAAGTTACGATGTGATTATTTTATTTAAAGATTTGTTATAACATTTGGAGTATCTATCTGTAAATGTTGTTTCTCTATTACAGGTAAATATTGTAGTTCATAAGGTGTGTGTAGTTTTAAGTTTCTGTTGTTATTAAAACAAATAAACTTCTCTATTACAGAGCAACACATTTCGGATATTATTCTATGAAATACAGGCTGTAGCCTCATATAGGGTGTTAAAGTACACTATAAAACAACATTTTTTGAAGATATTTCAAACAACAATGGAAAAATTAAGGTTTGAATTTGTTGTGAAAAAGGATGAAGATCCGAAAACGAATATCATTTGTTTAACGTCAATTACTGATGTCAACAATCAAACGTTTCTAATACCTGATAATTTGCAAGCGGCAAGACTGCATGATGCTGTTACTAAAACCACAGCTTTTGAAAAAGTAAAATCAACATTACAAAAACGACATGAAAAAAGAAAAGTCTGGATTTCTATGACTCCTGAGATAAAGAATACGTATATGGATGAAGATGGTAACATGCAATTTAACGGCTTTTTGTTGGAGGAAATGTTTTTAGATGTAGAGCCGCAAACTTTAACGACCGGAATAAACGCGGAGACTTTAACAAAGATTCTTGAGAACATTACTGAAAAAAAGAAGGAAATGCCAACATCCAGCAATGTAAAAATAGCAGTCGAAGAATTCGTTATACAAAAATTTAACAGAAAAATCTCAAATGTTACACAGTGGATCAATTTTTTTGAAACAGAATGTACCCGTTTAGGCATAGAAGAAGATACAACGAAGATAAAAACTTTCAGATTGTTTTTGGATGAGTCATGTTTGGACTGGTACTCGTCTATGCTCATAAAGTATACAGTTAATTCAAGGTGGTCATTATGGAAAGATTTTTTTTGCGAAACCTATGCTGACAAAGGATGGTCATCTGTCAGGTATGCCATACAATTTAGATATAAACAGGGATCATTACTAGAATATGCAATTAAAAAGGAAAGACTCCTACTTGATATGAATAAATCAATTAATGAATCAACTTTAATTGACCTTATTGCCACTGGGCTCCCTTATTTTGTCGCTGACAGTATTGACAGAGAGTGCCTTAACGACACAAAAGATTTGTTCAACAAGATTCGCGGACTAGAACATTTAGTTACAAAAAAAACTGAAGACAGGAAATTTTATTCAAAAGGGAAAGATGAATACAAAATAAAAGAAAGAAGTGTTAAAGACAAGCCATGCAAGATTTGTGAGAGAGAGAACAAAGGAAGTCGTTACCATCCTGAATCTATATGTTGGTTTAAGAACAAGAATGGTGAAAATTATAAATCAGAACAGATAAGGAATGTTAATAACTCAGAACTGGAAACTGAATTGAATGAGTTAAATCCAAAAAACTGATAATTCCGCCATTAATCAAAGTTCCCCTATCAATCAATGACACATTAAAAATCACAGGGATTTATGATTCTGGGTCAAATGTATCTTTGATAAACTCAAAGTTACTATTATTAAAAAGTAATCATGCTGATAGTGAGAACGATAGATGTGCAAATTTAAAGACGATTAATGGCGTAAAAAGATCTACAGGAATGGTGACGTTGGATATAAAAATATTTGATATCAAGAAGAGTGTCAATGTTTTTGTCATAGACGGAGAAAACTTTGAACATGAATTTTTAATTGGATTAGACTGTATAGAAAAATTTCATCTTATTCAAAATGATAAGTTAGAAATATCACAAAATAAGAATATACTAAATAATAAAGAGAAAAAGAAAGAAAAATTCGAACATCAGATAAATGATGAATCTATAATGAAAGCGGAAGAAACAAAAAAATATGAAATTAATTTCAACGAACATGTAGATGAAAAAAATTTTGAAATTGAAATAAATCAACTGAATCTTCAAGAACAATATGAAATAGATCAACTAATTGATAACTATAAGCATCTTTTTGCAAAAGATAAATATGACATAGGAACTGTGAAAGGTTATGAAGCACATATCGATTTAATAGTAGACAAATATTGCAGTAAAAGACCGTATAAGTGCACTATTGAAGATAAAAAAGAGATAGAACAGCAAATATCGAAATTGTTAGAAAATAGATTAATAGAGGAATCTTATAGTCCTTTTGCGGCCCCTGTAACATTAGCATTTAAAAGAGAAGAAGGAAAAAGAACAAGGCTTTGTATAGATTTTCGTGAATTAAATAAGAATGTAGTTCCACAATCACAACCATTCCCTTTGATTGAAGATTTGATGTTGAAGACAAGGAATTGTAAATATTTCACAACGCTTGACATAAATTCAGCGTTTTGGGCCATACCTTTGAAAATTGAAGACAGACAAAAAACAGCATTCGTAACTCAAGATGGCCACTTTCAATGGACTTGCTTACCTTTCGGTTTAAAGACATCTCCGGCTATTTTTCAAAGAGTACTAAGCAGCATTATAAGAAGGCATAAATTATCGGATTTTACAGTAAACTATATTGATGACATTTTAATTTTTTCTAAAACATTTTCTGAACACGTAAGACATCTATCATCATTATTTGAAGCAATATCACAGGAAGGCTTTAGACTAAAGTTTTCAAAATGTAATTTCGCTAAAGATTCTGTCAAATATCTGGGTCATATTATCATGAATAATACGGTCACACCATTAAAGGATAATTTAGTTGCTATTAAAGAATATCCGACACCAGAGACACAAAAAAATGTTCGACAATTTCTTGGTAAAATTAATTTTTATGGAAAATATGTGCCAAATATGTCTATCATATTAGATCCATTACACAATTTATTACGAAAAGGACAGAAATTTATTTGGACCGATAAATGTCAAGAGTCATTTATAAAAATAAAGGAGGCATTATGCTCGAAACCAATTTTAGCCATATTTGATCCGGATTTGCCAATTTATATTTATACAGATGCCAGTATACAAGGCATAGGGGCTGTTTTAAAACAAACACAAATTAATGGAGAAGAAAAGCCCTGTGCTTATTTTTCAAAAAAAATAAATGAAACGCAAAAAAGAAAAAAAGCCATATATCTTGAGTGCTTGGCAATAAAAGAAGCTTTAAAGTATTGGCAACATTGGCTTATTGGGAGATCATTTATAGTTTATTCTGATCACAAGCCTTTGGAGAAGTTGAATATTAAATCTAGGACAGATGAAGAACTAGGAGATCTCACTTACTACTTATCACAATTTAATTTTGAGGTGAAGTACTATCCTGGAAAATATAATCTAGAAGCAGATAGTTTGAGCAGAAATCCTGTTTTGGAATCAAGTGAAAACCAAGATGATGTATTAAAAATTGTAAACTTGATTAATTTGGTAGATATACATAGTGATCAAGAGGAAAATGAATATATAAAGCAGAATAAAGACAGGCTAGAATTAAAAAATACGGTATATTATAAGAAAAGTGGGAAAAAGGATAAGATATTATTGACTGAAGAATTTAGCAAAAGAATCATAGAAAAAATACATTATCACTACTGTCACTTAGGAATTGAACAAATGAAACGAAAAATGAAAACATTTTATACAGCAAAAAATTTAGACACTAACATTAGAAAATATTGTGAGAAATGTGAAATCTGCATAAAGAATAAATCAAGAGGAAACTATAAATACGGTTTTATGTCTCATTTGGGTCCTGCTACTTACCCTTTTGAGATAGTATCAATAGACACCATCGGGGGATTTGGTGGATCACGTTCTACGAAAACATACTTACATCTTTTGGTCGACCACTTCACGAGATATGCTTTCATTGAAACTTCGAAAACCCAGAATGCTGGTGATTTCATAAAATTAATTAAAAAAGTAACCCAAAATCATAAAATTGGTTTAATACTGTCCGATCAATATCCAGGCATAAATTCAAATATATTTAAAGAGTACCTGAAAGCTGAAAATATACTTATCGTTTTTACTGCAGTGAATGCACCATTTTCTAATGGTATGAATGAAAGATTAAATCAAACATTAGTAAACAAAATAAGATGTAAAATAAATGAGAAAAATAATAATTTAGCCTGGACAACAATAGCACACAATTGCGTTAAGAAATATAATGAAACGGAGCATACTGTAACAGGTTTTTCACCGAAATATTTAATGGACGGAAAAAAATATGATGTATTACCAATTGAATTGATGAAGGAAATATCAAATGATGATTTATCTTATGACAGAAAAATTGCGTATGAGAATTCTTTAAAATCGCACAATTATAATAAACAACGTTTTGATAAAAACCGAAGAGAATATGAATTTAGATGTGGAGATTTGGTTTATGTCGAAAATGGAAATCGATTAAATAGGAAAAAGCTTGATGAATTGAAGATTGGACCATATAAAATCTTAGAAAAACTGTCGAACTCAGTATATAAGATAGACACAGGACACAGAAAATGTGAGTCGAATCTGTTTCACATAACAAAGTTGGTACCTGTACTGGAAGCCAGTACAGACTCCTGAGGGGGGGAGATGTAATGAAGGACTTCATTGATAAATCTTTATGGTTTTATTTCCTTTTAATAATTTGACAACTTTGACTGTATTGACACATTATGCCAAACAGACAAAGTTTATTTTGAAAGTTACGATGTGATTATTTTATTTAAAGATTTGTTATAACATTTGGAGTATCTATCTGTAAATGTTGTTTCTCTATTACAGGTAAATATTGTAGTTCATAAGGTGTGTGTAGTTTTAAGTTTCTGTTGTTATTAAAACAAATAAACTTCTCTATTACAGAGCAACACATTTCGGATATTATTCTATGAAATACAGGCAATATATTGATATTATTGGTCGTTTAGATGATATCTAACGCAATATATTGATTTACTTAAACCGAGTAACTCGGCCGAGTACGAGTATCAAAAAACCTGCCGAGTACGCCGAGTACCGAGTATTAACCTAGTACTCGGCCCATCTCTATTAGGCATAATATTATTATGGTATTAACTAACGGTCCCGGTTTGTAGAAGGTCTCATCTCGCTAGGACACATAGTTTCCGATATATATGCGAAAAACCTAAAAATTTTACCTTCAAAAATATACCTTTAATAATAATGAGAAATAAATTCATTATTATTTTCTCACACAATAAATCGAACCTGCAATGTGAAAATTATTATTGGAAGCAAATGTGTCCATCAAACTTGAGATTGTCATTTACTACAACGAGTTAGTGATTTTCATTTATGTTTTCAATGTGCCAGAGGACGAGAAAAATCATCGTCTATTCGGACCTTGACTCTTGTAGATGGCGTAGGCATTTTCTATTTCCTGTACATTACACTCTATAGGGTGTACAAAAGTATAAGCCAAATGAAAGGGGGTGGTTGACATTCGAGTTAAGACTACAGAATTAAAATATTTAAAAAAAAACTTATTTCTGTCTGTAATACATTTTTCCCCCCTTTTTTTTCCTTTATTCTAGATTTGACTCTTAAGGGGGTGGCCCCTTGAATTTGATTCGTACTTTTTGGTCATCTTGTTTAGAATATTAGGGATGCGTGGACTTTACCTTATACCGTACTCTTTTTTTTTCTTATACATGGCGCAAAATAATTACGAGCCGAATTCACGAGAGAACCTCTCTCGTAGTCGAGTCTAGAATACAGGAAGAAAATAATTAAAAAAACCTGCTTTTACTTTTTCTGTATTCTAAACTCGATTGACAACCACACTCTTGAATTTGGCTCGTCCTTTTTTTTAGGCGATGATGGGATTTTTTAATTAATTCAGAAATAGCTTTAGCTTTTAATTTTATTTTCGTTTGTTCTCTCATCTTCATCTTTAAAAATTCCTCCAACCGATTACTATAGCGTAGCTTCTTAGTGGAAAACAGCCGCCTCAAAAAGTCTTAATTGCTAGTCTCCACGATGTCCACAGGCGGCGCTGTGGTTGCGCAGTGCCAGTTTTATTGTCCCTCCAGCGGGTCATTTATAACGGTCGGTGGCGCCCTCACATGAAGCAAACAAATAATACAAAATGTTTTATCGAGAAACATGTGTAGGGTATAATATTTTATTAATAAAGTTACTAAAAACGTTTATCAATATGCCAGAAAACGAGATAAATCATCATCTATTTGAACCCTGGCTCTTGTAAATGGAGTAGGAGTTTTCCAAAAAAATATTAATGTAGATCTCAACAAACACTTTCAACGAAAATTGGTTTGAATGGAATCGAATGAGGAGTTTTTGAGATATAGCACATTTTCAACAACTGCAAACATTACTTTGTTCTTCATACAAACACTATGAAAAGCAAAGTTATATTTGCTGTCAACAAAATATTGTGGTATTTTACTAAGTGGGAGTTAGTGGATTCCCTAATTCAGGTAAAGTTGGCACGCAACCCTCAGCGCGTGAGTCTGACACGCACTTGGCCGGTTTTTCTTGTACAGGGCGTAAAAGAAGTACGAGCCGAATTCAAGGACGAATTAACTTATTTTCGGTTGTTCTGTCATCTTTATCTTCAAAAAATCCTCCAATCGATTCATATAGCGTAGCTTTTTAGTGGAAAACAGCCGCCTCAAAAAGTCTTAATTGATAGTCTCCACGTTGTCCGCAGGCGGCGCTGTGGTTGCGCAGTGCCAGTTTTATTGTCCTCCCTCGGGTCATTTATAACGGTCGGTGGCGCCCTCTATTCACGCCGCTCCATCCATCAGCCACATTGTCCTGGACCACGGGGGCAATTGATAAACCGCCCACAATAGGGAATTCTTGTTCGGGTGGGTATCTCTGTTCGACTTTACGTGGTGACATTGATTTCTCGTGTTCTAAACTTGAGATGTGGATGAGTTTGAGCTGACACATGAGTTAAATATATCATACAAAATGGTTTATCGATAAACATTTGTTAATATAATATTTTAATAATAAAGTTACTAAAAACGTTTTTTTTTGTTAAGTATTTCAGCAAAACATGTATATCTAGTAGGACCACAGAAAACATTTTTGTATTACTGAGGGTTTCGTGCCAACTTTGACTGAATAATTGATCCATTTACTTCCACTTAGCCAAAATACCACAATATATTGTTGACAGCAAATATAACTTTGTTTTTCATAGTATTTGTATGACTAACAAAGTTATTTTTGCGGTTATTGAAAATGTGCTCTATCTTAAAAACTACTTGTTCGATCTCGTTCAAACTAAAGAAACGCCTTTCGTTGACAGTCTTTATTAAGACAAGATCTAGATCATGTATTTTGTCAAAATTTACAGCGGTTAACAGGATACATCTACCTACTAAGTTTCAACTGTGTAATACTACTAATAGTTCCAGAATAAAGTGGCTGTGACATACGGACGGGCAGACAGACAGACTTACAACCAGACAGACAGACTTGACGAAACTATAAGGGTTCCGTTTTTTGCCATTCGGCTACGGAACCTTAAAAAGACAAGCAAAGACTTGGTTGAAAATGAGGCTACATTTTACCTACCTAAGGATTACATACCAAGCACAAAAATATCGGTTTATAAAAAAAACACTATTACGTAGAAAAAAGAAAGTAATTCCCATAACCTTTTAAATCCTCATGTCCTAACAACCTGTAATATGCTTAATTAACTACTACTAATAACTGCCGTAAAACATCGTTACGAATAAAGCCAATATTGAAAAATTTAACTGAAGACTTGGCTGTAGGGGCTTAATTTTCTTTGCGGTCTTTTCTAGATTTTTTACACTACTTATATTCCAAATTTGAAGCTTCTAGGTCTGCTAGAGGTGCCTTAGAATTTTGATGGTCGGTGAGTCAGTGAGTGATAAAATTAAGAAATTTGACCCGTTATAATTCTTAAAATACTGGTTCAAATTGAATGAAATTTGATATATACCGTGTTTTTACAATGCCTGCATGGTTACTGAAAATTTCAGTCTTCTAGTTTTATCCACAACGAAGTTACAGGGGGTCGAAAATGGTCTGAATTGCTTCGAGAAAAGGATGGTGCGGCAGTGACGCATTTTTGCTCGACTTGGTGGGGGCACTGCCGTGCCCCCAGATAATTCGTATAATCGCTTAGTGACATATCGTGCTTCTTCACTTTTAAAACGATTATGAGATTACCAACAGCAATGTAAAAAAACATTGGCTAGTGAACAAAAAACAACATTTTGTTGATTTTAATATTGCACAGTGTGCGTAGGGCTTCGGGGTATTTCCACATGTGTCTGACAGGTTTGACAGAAATCCGTTTTATCCGTGCCCATTAATCGTGCACTCTGCGGCGGCCATCCGTCATCGGCCACGCTAGGGCTTGCCCTTACACCGGCGTGAAGAGGTTAACGTCGAAAGAAGTATTATTTTGTCAATATTACGATTCATGACCATACGTGTCTCTTGATTGAATACTTAATTATGCACCTGTACTTAGTTCTATTTTAGGTTTGTCTACGTTTATTCGTCTAAGTGTCCAATTCAATACCTATTCGTGTATGTACGTAATGCTCTTGTGAATAAATAATAAATATAATGGAAAATCGGTAACAACGGTAGTACCACAACACTCAGACCCGAGACAATATAGAAAAGATCGTTTTCTACATTGACCCGATGGCGACGCTTGCAACAACAAAAAACAGAAGCTAAGAAAACAAAACAACAGTTTAGAGTATCTTCAATTATTCATCATATTTTCCAAATGGAGTTCTGATGAATATCATAGTAGTGACTTGTAAATAATTAAATTGTCCACATGTCGCACAGTCATTGAACTAGTAGGTAGTAAGTAGCACAAATCGTGGAAGATCTGGGAGCATTTCTCGTGCAATTCGTATACGACAAAAGTTCACTGATCGAAATTTCTATGTCGAAGAAAAAATTGTTTTTGAGAAATCACGATGGGACATGATTTCTATGTATTTAGATTTTGTTTGCGCAATAGTTTTTGTACGTGTAGATATTTTACTTGATTTTTTAGGTAAAACTCGCA
Source organism: Pyrausta purpuralis (assembly GCA_963924145.1). Classification (NCBI taxonomy): domain Eukaryota; kingdom Metazoa; phylum Arthropoda; class Insecta; order Lepidoptera; family Crambidae; genus Pyrausta; species Pyrausta purpuralis. The sequence goes on along the minus strand of OZ001651.1, from coordinate 13,853,444 downwards.
ATCGAATCACCACACGAAAAAAGTTCGATTGCCGCGAGAATCGGCCTCCTGCACTTTGCATGAGGCGCTTTACAAAACCAAAAAGCTTTTAAGATTGTCTGGGGATAGACAGAAATCTATCAAACAAATGAACTAGCTCGTATAACACGGTGTGACAAACGTCCACTCAATAAGAAACTGCACGGCCGTACTATATCAGAGTGGGGAATAAGAAAACATTTTCTATTAGCACCTTTTCTTTGCACTACCTACTTGTCAACGTCTTGTAGCGTGCGAAACGCCAGGTGTGAGTCTGCTCAGTTACGTCATAATAAGGAAATATATGACGTTTCCTTGACGAATTAATAGTGGCTGTCGAAGTGGGTGGATTAGCTACTTTTAAAAAATGATTATTTTAATATCCAAACGCAGCACGATCGAAAGATACGTACATAATTAAAAAATCACATAAGTATACAGTGTTGTTTTGGTCAGTGACATTACTGAGAGATAATAATATGAGTTTTACTTATTCTAAAAAAAAATGTCTTAAGTTTTATACAAAAAAACCTCTTTACAACATTCTCGAAACTCGCACCCACGCGCGTATCTAGCGCGTATCTACGAAATACTACGCCGTAGCTAGTAAGTTACAAAGAGGCTACCTGGTTTTGGTAGTTTTGACTCGAACGCATTAATAAATTGATTTTGTTGTTTTTTTTTTCATATTTTTTTTGTACAGTCACCTCTGATTCGCTCGTCGCTGACCAAAACAACAACTTATATAAGATGGAACCGTAATATCAGTGCCACAGTGTGTCTTGTGTTTCGGAGTTATGATCAAAAAAATATGATTGAAATCACTCGCGTCAAGATAACGTGTGATAATCTTTGATTCCTGTCCGATTTTCGTATTAACACAGTTGAAATCAGTGCTTAAAAAATGATCAGTTAATTTTGTGACTACTTCGTCGATATATTGCGAAACTTTCGTTGTTATTTAATTCGATCTCGAACGAACATCATACGCCATATTCAAGCGAGTGCATTAAAAGGTGCGTTGAACTCCGCTTGTAGGTATTTAAATAAAAATATGATCTAATTACTATAATAATAATCTATTAAGGATAATCACAATTACCATTAGTTGCAGCTGCAATCATTCGCTTCGTTTCAATCGCGTTTGATTAATGAAAGATTTCACCACAAAGGCTTTTCATTTCGCGAATTACAAACCATTGCATACTGAAATCGGGGAAATGTGAAATTACTTTCACCATAGGGTTAAACCTTTGATGGGAATCGTTACGATTCGAAATGTGTACCTCTAAACTGAGATGTTATTCCAACAATATCGTTATCTTCAAAAAGCTATGTGCCGAACTGTAGCATGTTAGACCTTGTAACACATCTATGTAGTGTTGCTGAGGAATAACAGAATTGGTCTGATCGAGATCTGCCTAGAGAAATCAAGTTATACTGCCATTTTTAGGGTTCCGTAGCCGAATGGCATAAAACGGAAACCTTAAAGTTTCGTAAAGTCTGTCTGTCTGTCTGTGCGTCCGTATGTCACAGCCACTTTATTCTGTAACTATTAATATCACACTGTTGAAATTTGGTAGGGAGATGTATTCTGTTAACCGCTTTATGATTCTTATACAAAATGATAATAATAAAGATATTTAAGATTCATGAAACTAAATCCAACTTTTATCTGACAAACCTATGCGTGTGGTGTGGTGTCTATGGATAGGTCTTTTAAAATGACATAGATGATCCTGAAACCATTTTCTTTTAAAGAATAACTTTTGATAGATAGACGCTTCCAAAGCGGTAACATGGGCATCCTTCGCTCTAACCGAGTGTAAACTAAGCGAGTGGAAATTTTGAAAAAAAATAATGATATATCTTAACAAATCGAAAATTGGTTTGGACGGGATCGAACTAGTAGTTTTTGAGATATAGCACATTTTCAACAATCGCAAACATAACTTTGTTCATACAAACACAATGAAAAACAAAGTTATATATGCTGTCAACAAAATATTGCCCTATTTTAGCAAAGTGGAAGTAAGTGGATTCCCTAATTCAGTTAAAATTGGCACTGAACCCTCAGTGCGCGAGTCCGACACGCCCTTGACTGGTTTTTATGTAAGTTTTGCTACCATCGTTCAACCGTTAACTGGCCAAATGCCATACTATGATTAGATTAGTCATATACCTGATGAAAAACAGAATAAATAAAACTGATTACCCGCTTAGAAATACAGTATAATAATCTTATAGTGTACTATAAAACATTTATCTTTTGTGTATTAAATAATGGGTAATGCTCTTATTAATTATTAAAATATAAATGCTTGAAATGCACTCTTATTGCAAAAATGTCGTTAACGTCAGCGTTAAAGACTAAAAAAAACAGTGAGATCTCAGGTATTGGTAGTCTGGTTTGCCCAGGCAAATCTTGATGGGTCCAATTCTTATACCGGCCTGCGACACAAGCATCTCCGATCCCTAGAACTGAGGGGCTCAGACCTTCATAACCCAACGTCGAATATTGCGGAAGGGAGTGTAAATTAGGGTCCCAAATACCTCTTTATAGAGATTGCCCGCCTGTCCGCTTTGGGGGCGAGTCACGTAATAACATTGTGGTCGACCTAATCGCCCGAATTCCCTGTATCGATGTGGTATTTACTGTAAACGTACAGCCAGTATTTTCATAATGCTGCCACAACTTTTTCGATTGCGGCGGGCTGTTATAGGTATTGAATTTCTTTTGTTATCACATCAAAAGTTGGTTAGGATTGGAATCGCAAGTGTGCAAAGAATATGTACCAGGAGGTGAGGAAGTTTGTCAGAGTGGGGACTTTTTGGGTTCACGTTTACCTTTTGACTTGGCTGAATTGGTCATAGATAACCTTTATTATTCTGATAACTAAATTGCATGTTTAAAAAAAAGTTTTATCATTTGACGAAATAAAAAACTAGATAGTATTTCCAATCCATGCGCTTTGAAACTGACTAACTACTAATAACGCTAAACTTTAAAAGAATGCATTTTTCTAGGCAAACAATTTCTTTTTGGAGTCGGTGCTGTGATAGTTGATGCTTGATTGTCAAAGTGATGGCACCGACTCCAAAAAGAAATTGTTTGCCTTGACCCCACCTTTCCTTTCAATAGTCAAGAGTTTATTTAAGATTTTTTAGTGCATTTTGGTTTTGAAGTCGGTTTTTACATTTTTTAAAGTTAATTTTATTTATTCATTTTTAGAGATTATAAGAGAAGGGGGGGGGGGGGGAGTTGCACCTTATGACTCTGTTCTTTAAGAAGCTACAAACTACCTATTATTAGTTATTTCATTATAATTACTGAACTCTTAAGCGTTAAGGAGTTCCACCATTAGCTCAGTTAACAACATTAAGATTCTAGTAAAGAAACACTCACTATACGTGCCTTTAAAATTTGAGGGTTTCCCTCGATTACACCAAGATCCCATCATCAGATCCCAAAATGGAGAAAATGGGACCAACAAGAAGGTAACCCTCTAAATAGGCAAAAATTTTTTTTGAATCGGTCGACAAACGACTGAGATATGAGGTAACAAAGGTACAAAAAAAAACATACAGTCGAATTGATAACCTCGTCCTTTTTTGAAGTCAGTTAAAATAACTCAAAATATTCTATTCTATTACTCTTGTGTAGATTGCAACTGTTCTTCATAAATCGATCAGTAATCAACGATAATCACATTGCATTGCATATGCGAGAGATTCAAAAGTACGCGAAAGTTGTTACTAAGCTTATTAAACGCGTATAAGTAGTGACGCAATGCTAACTATTTTACAAATTAGATAAAATTTGATCTTGAGCTTATAAATACTATAACGTAATATTTTGAATGTAATGGAAATTATAAGAGTGCATCACATAATACCTTTATTTAATAATTAAATTCAAACCTAAGATAAACCTTTGCCTCTTAAAACCTACATTTACGTTAAAAATCGTCTCAAACGAGGCAGTCAAGGCAAAATAGAGAAAGACACCCACACTCATTTATATGACAACTCAAATGTATGTATAGTTGAGTCGAAAATCCGTGTAAATATTACAATTTGTACCTATAAGGTTAGTAGTATATCTACAAAGAAGTAAAAATAGTAAAAATATATAAAAAAACGGAGGTGGAATTGTATAAAGCAATCGTATTCATTTGACAGTTCAAAACGTACGGTATGATGTGTCAAACGCTTTGTTCTTTGCCGTTTGACAGATCATACCATAACGTTTTGAACTGTCTAATGAATACGATTGCTATGCACAATTCCACTGAGGTGCAATTGTGTAAAGCAATCTTATTCATTTGACAGTTCAAAACGTACGATATGATCTGTCAAACGGCGAAGAATAAAGCGTTTGACAAATCATATTGTACGTTATGAAGTGTCAAATGAATACGATTGGTTTACACAATTCCACCTCTGATCTGCTTCTACCAAATAATGGGTTTATGTAATAACCAACTACTTACTACTCATGATAATTTTCTAGTGACAGACAGCGGCAGCAAATGGAAATACAACGGGTTAATGGAGTTGTTACAAACTGTTTTGAGTGTGACTGTACCGGGAAGCAGTTATAATGCAAAAAGGCGTTCAGGGAGTTTTTCACGATATCATAAGCCGTGGGAGTTAAATGCCGCGACCTTTATGGGAAATACACTGGCATTTGTTTCAGATTGTTATTGTCTTTGTTTCTTAGTGAATGCCGAATTAAGTGTATGTAGAAATAGACTAGGTAAGAGTAATTAAATTATATGATATTGTGAATATTATGTACATCAGAAGTTGAAACTAGTAGGAAACTGATACTGAAAATATATGGAAAGATGGCCATGACCTGACCAGTTGTTAGAAGATAATCAGCTCTTTAAAAGTTGATAAAAGGATCTGACTACATTTTATACAACGTGCGACGATCGAACCTCAGGCACCCCAAATGATTTTTAATTCAATTGTTTTAAAGGGTATTTTAGTTGTATTGGCACTTCTGATCATTTCCTGCTCTGTGGTTGAGGTACTGTCGAGAAAGGGTCTGTAGGTATATCGCCGGGTCTCTGCGACGCACTGACATTATTATTGTTAGGTACTATCTACGCTTATTAAAAGCTAATCATTCATTGCTTGTTTAAGTAGGTATTTTGGTGGCTTTGCGCACGTAATGGCTTGTCTTATAAATAAATATGCAGAGCAATATTTTATTACAGATTTTTTGAACCTATATAAAAAAGTGGTTAAATTGATTTCAATCACACTATATTCAGGTTTTTCGCGTTTAACGTTACATGTTGTTTATTTCCCATCGATTCGAAATTTGGTGCCGTGTTATTTTAATGATAATCAAATAACATGGATTGGATGGAGGCTTTAATTTTTTTAATTTCAGATTCTGTATGACACGCAGCTCACTATTTGCTTTCTTTCATTTCATAACCATATATTTTCCTATCTAACATGTATATCATGCAAGCAGTTATTGAAATAAAATTCACAGCATTGAAAATTGTGGAAAATCTAACGATGGCAAATCAACAACCATCGCTGCGTTATGCCTTCGGGCACTTGACTTGAAAACTAATGGAAACTAAATTCACGTGAGCAAACTGGGTCACGGGTCCAGATTTCATACAGAAACCGTTAAATAGATTTGTGTATACATTTTGGTAATTTCTACGGTGCCTACTCTTAGACTTTGCGATACTGTCCGCTAGTGATGTGTTTCACTTCCAATTATGCCGAACTCTAACATTTAATTTCCGCTTTAGGGAGTGTGAAGGAATTGGACACGTGACTAAACATGCTTCGGCGATCAATAAATCTTATCGATGATTATAAAGGGGGATTTACACACGTGCTGTACCGCACCATGAGTTTGCGGCGGTGTTACTCGCTAGCGACGACGTAAAAAAAGTCTATGCAGTCTATTGCACAGCGCCTCTAGCGGTCACTTGCAAAACTGAAATTGTCCATGCAAAAAGTAACGTCGTCGCTAGCGAGTAAAACCGCTGTAAACTCATGGTAACGGTACAGTATTAATACACAAAGTTATGTACTCCTAGCGGTCCCCCGCGACTTCGTCCGCGCGTTTTGAGTTAGCTCCCTCCCTTCCCGTCGCAGCGTGATGTTTTATATCCTAAATCCTTTCTTAATAAATAAGCTATCTAACACAGAAAGCTATATAACAAGAATATTTTTTCAAATCGGTTCAGCAGTTCCTGAGATAAGCGCGTTCAAACCAACAAACTCTTCAGCTTTATAATATAATTAGCGCAAGCGCACGTTGTACTTAAGCTGCGAACATTATTTTGGTGCGGAGTTATGTTAAAACTGTGATAGCTCCTAAGATATTTATTGGAATCAAATGATATAAAGGGCAACTTTGTTCTAAATGAAATGCTCGTGATGATGAATCTATTTATTTTGTTAAGAATAAATACCTGTGTGTATAATACACCTCTAAAAATGATGCATTATTTTTTTACAAATTTATTGCCATAAAAATGTTGTAGTAAGTCAACCATAAAAGATAGACTTATGCTGTTGCGGACTTTATTGTAGAACTCCTCATGTTGAACAATCTTGTCATACATGGATTTGTGTAACTTTAGCGGTTTCCGCAGCGTACGCAGCGGAAGCTCTCAAAAGGAATATCTTTCTCCCGTTTTCGCAACATTTTTCATTGCTGCTGTGGTCTTGTGAGTCGTATCTTTATGTAATATAGCTTAAAGCCTTTCTCAATAAATGGACTATCTAACATAAAAATAATTTTTCAAATCAGGCCAGTAGTTTCTGAGATTAGCGCGTTCAAACAAACAAACAAACAAACAAACTCTTCAGCTTTATAATATTAGTATAGATTTTTTCAGATCTCATTTAACCTCAAATATTAAAAAGTAAATACGGCGTGTGGCCTGTAATAGGAGCAAAGTATTTATTTAATGATTCTACAGAGAATACGTAGTTACCTTGACCTAGACATAGTGTTTTAAAATAATTACTTAGATGTACGTCTAATAATCCGAAGTTAATCCCTAATCAATGTATATTAAAATCGCTTATGTAGTAGTAAATGACAATGTCAAGTTTTATGACTGCACATTTGTTTGCAATACATTTCTCGTTCGGTTTGTCATTATAATAAATTAAACCCATTTAGAATAGATTACTGGTAAATGGGCCTTTAAAGCCTATATTCAAAAACTCCACATTTATCAGCATAGCAGCTCCTATTACAGGCCACGCCCTGAATATGGCTCCATCATCATCAAATTACAACTTTCCTCTAATTAGATACCTTACCTTACTCTTACTACTACGAGAAATTACTGTCAAAGTTCGTACCAAAAATTGATAATTTATTAATATTTTTATGGACTAAAAGTAATATTCTTGAAAGTATGGGTACTATACAAAGTGTGGCCAGTAATAGGAGCCCAAGTTAAAAACAGAGTCCCTCTAAGTAACAAGAAATCAATTCTTAATGGTTATGATTTAGGTTATTTCTTGTTTTCTAACAAAATAAATCGAACCAGCAATGTATTGCAAACAAATGTGTCCAGTCATAGATCTTGATATTGTCGTTTACTAAAACGAGTGCGCCATTTTCATATACATCGATTAGGGATTATAACTTTTTACTACTATATCTCTGAGTAAAAGCAGAACAGTGTTTAGACTGTTGATCAAATTTTTTGCTCCTATTATAGGCCACACGCTGATATAGAAATGTTAATAATTGACGACTACTAAAATTAAAATAACGCATTGAAGGAAATAAAGAAAGGCATTTTGACCGTGTGCCTATTTACGCACATTCTACATTTTTTAACGATATTTGAACTTACATTAAAATTTAACTAAAATAAGTGCTCAAAACTTAAAGCACCCTAGGTACGTCACTACTGCGAGTACTATCCGAACAAGTTGCTTATTATGTTTCCTCGGAGCTGTTGTTGTTATGTTAGCAACCCGGCTCATGCCCGTGTTATCGCGAATTAGTTAATGTATTAATATATTATGCAGAGTAAACAAAAGTGTTTATCGTTGCCCCTTTGGTTCTGCTTTTTCTAATTGAATACTTTACCGCCCTAAGAACCCGTACTTACATAATTGGAAAACGTTATGAACTTGTGTAATGAATGACTACGATAGAGTTATTAGTTTTATGTGGTCCATGTTAAATTTGTAGTAATATGTTTCAGGGTATGTTTTACAATCGCTAAGTAAACCTCCACTTGTTTTACACAGGTCGTTGTTTTGGTAAGCGACGAGCGACTCAGGGGTGGCTTGTGGAATTATTATTAATGAAAAAAAAAGCGAAAGAGTCAAAACTACCAACACCAGGTAGTCTCTTCGTAGCTTACTATCTACGACGTAGTATTTTGTAGATACGCGCTAGATATGCGCGAGGGTGCGAGTTCCCCAATCATTTTGAAATTTTTAGAATATTGTAAAGAGGTTTCTTTTATAAAACTAGCATTATAATAATTTAAAGTAAATATTTTTTAGGATACGCATAACTCATAGGTACTATAATCCCAGAGTTGGATGTCACTGATACAAAACAACACTGTAAAATATATAAAAAAATTGTTCGTTGGGTAGCGATAACTTTTTGATGGTGAATTGTGCCCTTAACAACAATTTTTTACCGTCTTCGAAATAAAGGCGGTAATGAATTCAATTTATATGTATAAGATATCGTTGGTATTTTGTAACATTTGAGTATGTTGATCGAGTAAGGCTTCTTAACTTCGTAAGGATCGTTGATTGGATTTATGTCCACGAATTTCTCGAAAACGACAAGTCACAGGAACATGATTCTTTTTTGTTCAATTGAATATATATAAGCTGAGGGTGCAATGTAAGTTTCATTAAAATTGGTCCAGTAGTTTTTGAGATATGGGTAATAATAAAAAACATGTAAAAATATAAAATTTCAACCGCCTTTATAAAACTGATATAAAAGCTGAAAGTAAAGCATTTGCCTTATACGAGTATTTAGGAGAAACAAATTCATTTGGAGTCGATGCATGATGTCGAGCATGTGTAGAAGACAAATGCGCTATATCGAGCTTTTTGTAAAACCCGCCAGACCGCATTTTTTTGTAAAAAATGCGGTCTGGCTAGACGGTCTTGATAGCTGTACCTGTTCTGCCAAATTAAAGCAACTATTTTCAGAAACGACAACAACTTGTATGATTTCGTTTCGGGACTGGAATAAGGCTGGAATGTTTTGAAAACCCTCGTCAGTTTTATTCACCAAAAGTTTAGACTCCACGCTACAAGCTTCAGTAACAAACTTGGTAATTAGCGAAATTACATTAATACTTCTCGGGTACTGAGCATTCTAAAGTATCGCAGACTATGTAATTAACTAACCTGCTTGTGGTTTGATGCTTTATTAACTTTTAGGTGAACCCATTTGATGTAGCAAAACTTTGACGATGTGTTTACAGAAAAAATAGTAATGTTTTTCGTAATACTTGATACCTGCATTAATTACCTTATACCTTATATATATGAGTTAAATATTTACAAAAACCGATTTCTATCAATGTATATATATCTATGTATATTAAAGGTATCCAAAATAATTACATATTCAGCATAGATGTAAGAGTACTACATTAATTAAGGAACTGGAGTTTTTTGACGGAACCGACATGTCCTGCATCTGCGGCTAATGTCTGCAGGACATGGCTCACCTTCTGCGTTCCTTTACCTCTGTTCTTTGGAAGATCTAATGTAAGAAAAAGACAAGGCATTCAGTGTCGCCAATTACTGGGTACAACAAATTTATGTCGCTTACCATCGTCACGCTAAGTAGAATAAAGGAATTTAACAATGTTTGAGTAATACGTGGGTGGTGGAATTAAAACAAAACTGTTTTTATTTAAGGCATTTGTGTTAAAACTTATTTATTTCCAATGTATTTCCATCAGCGGCAATAATATATTTATCCGCCACTTTGACAAATAGTTTCGTTCGGAAAAAAAACACCGCAGTGCTTTCAACGTGAAGAATATCATCCGGAGTTATGTGTGTAAAAGTTGTGAAAACTGGATTTTGTTCTACCAAAAAATGTATTCACCTTTATGTAGAAAAAAATATAGTTGATTTGATTTGACATTAAAGTTACGCGTATTTAATTGACTTTGGCGTGATTTTTCCAACGTTAGGCAAGTAATATTCTTCGAATGAAAAACGCCTTATTTGAAAAGTCACCTATTTATCAGCAATTATTTATGTAAGGGCTGATTTTTCAATCTATACTAATTACTAATAATATTATAAAGCTGAAGAGTTTGTTTGTTTGTTTGTTTGAACGCGCTAATCTCAAAAACTACTGGCCCGATTTAAAAAAATATTTTTACGTTGGATAGTCCATTTATCGAGGAAGGCTTTAGGCTATATAACATAAAGATACGACTCATAAGACCACAGCAGAAATGAAAAATGTTGCGAAAACGGGAGAAACATATTCCTTTTGAGAGCTTCCGCTGCATACGCTGCGGAAACCGCTTAAGTCACACAAAAATCATGTATGATAGGATTGTTCAGCGTTAAGAGTTCTATAATAAAGTCCGCGACAGCATATGTCTATCTTTTTCTGGTTGACTTACTACAACCTTTTTTATGTTAATAAATTTGTAAAAAAATAATGCATTATTTTTAGAGGTCTATTATACACACAGGTATTTATTCTTATCAAAATAAATACATTCATCATCACGAGCATTTCATTTAGAACCAAGTTGCCCTTTATATCATTTGATTTCAATAAATATCTTAGGAGCTATCACAGTTTTAACATAACTCCGCACCATAATAATGTTTCGCAGCTTAAGTACAACGTGCGCTTGCGCTAATAATATATTATAAAGCTGAAGAGTTTGTTTGTTTGAACACGCTTATCTCAGGAACAGCTGGACCGATTTGAAAAAATATTTCTGTGTTGGATAGCTTATTTATCGAGAAAGGCTTTAGGATATAAAACATGACGCTGCGACGGGAGGGGAGGGAGCAAACTCAAAACGCGCGGACGAAGTCGCGGGGGACCGCTAGTAGTCAGATAAGAAATATTTGTCGAACAAAATACAATATGGATTTGAAAATGTCACCTGCTTGTCAGCAATCATATATATTTTAAAAATCTGTCGCTTTATAATTTTTCAGTCTGATAAGTTTTATCTGACCGTTGAAAAATCGGCCCTAATAAATGTCATTATAAAATCGGTCGGTTTATGCTTATTCAGTCGGATAAGTCTTATCTGACGTTGGAATAACCGGCCCTTATGGACTTAATTTATCGGCTCTTAGTGACTCATTTTATCAATAAAAGTAATACTTACACGCCGTTTTAATATATTTCAATGCATTTTTTTTAAAAACTTTGAATCGCAACAACCATATCTAAAACTTAGGTAGTTATTGACGTTACAAGTCAAACTCTTATAAAGTGAAGCCCGTAGCTGCTACGACATGTCGTTCGTAGCACGTAGTCTTACAAAATTCTTATGTTCTTATTGGCCCCAATATTGGCCCCAAAGCTATTCGTCCAACGTGTGGATCTAGAAAATGGCATTGGTCCCAACGTTGGGGTGAGTGTTGGTAGTTGGCCAGCTCGTGTCGGTTTCATCAAAGGAATCTGCGCCAACGCTCGCGATCTGTCCACACGTTGGCGCTTTGCTCAGTTCTGTTACAACACGCAGCAAGTGCGTACGTCGAGCGAGAATGGCTTCCTCATCCACAAAATCGCCACCGGCATGGACAAATGAAAAAGTAATAGAATTTATTGTACTTTATCAAGCACATCCAATAATATGGGACGCAACTCGAAAGGATCATAAAAATAAAAATTTAATAGCTGATGCATGGCGCACCATTCAACAAAATATGGGAATGCTCAGAGCAGTTTCGATTTCTGTATCGGACATCTTCACATTGGCCCTGACGGGACAGAACTAGTTTATTAGCCAACGTGTGTACGCCTCACTGAGTTTGCAATCCAACGTTGGTACGAGCGTTGGGACCCACATGTGGAGCCGGCGTTAGTAGGTAAAGTATAATCAGTACTCCCGTAGAGTGATTTAATGTTTACAGTGGTATATAAATGATATGAATGAACGTGCTTATATCTGTATCCGGAGAAGATGCTTTCTTTACTTTGCAAGGCAATAATTTATGTCGATATAACAAAAAAAAAAATAGAAAATAAGTTATATTTCGAATGACAATGATTAGTTAAGCGCAGCCCTATTTTTGAAGCCTCGCTTGATTGTGGCGTGTGATATTCGTTCGAAAACGAATTAAAAATCAATGGAAATCACGCGAAACATAAACGTTAGTATGAAGTTAGTTAGACGATACTCTGGAATTGTACAATTGTGTGGAATTATAAAAAATTTCGTTGGAAAATCGGTCATTATTCATTTAAAATCACACGCCTGATTGCGAACGGTACAACATTAGACTTCGGGTTGAAAATCAAAAACCATTTACTGTACAGCTCAGATCTAACCTTCTATGCCTTCTTTTCACTCGACACTAAAACTTGACAAAAGAATATGGAATATAATCAGTATTCTGATGGTAAGACTGTGAAGGTGGCGTAAGCCGAACTCTTCAATACGGCATTTTGATAATATTTTTTAACCGCTCTCTTGTATACAAAACCGCCTTAAGAAAACTGTTAAAAAGATTAAAATAATATTTTAATCTTTTGATAATATCACATTTGCCCTCTGATTAGAAGAGGAATTCATTTGGAGTCGGTGCATAATGTGTGTAGACTATTGATGAACGTGCTTGAGTGAGATCATGCACCGACTTCAAATGAATTTGTTGCTCCTAGACAGAGGGAAAATGTGTTATTTTGCGCTTTTTACTTATTTTTTAGAGGTGCTCGTAGCGCAGTGGTAGCAGCGCTTTGGTAGTGATACCAAAGTGAAGCAACCTGTGCGGCGCGGTCGTGTTTGGATGGGTGACCATTCTGACCATATAAGTGACGTACATCACGAGCATCTCCGTGCTTCGGAAGGCACGTTAAGCCGTTGGTCCCGGCTAATATCGGTTGATATTAGTCGTTAAGCCCAGTCAGAGGCCTTATGGGCGGCTTGATAACATCTGACAGCAGGGTTAGTCGCTTGCCTTGCAAACCCCCTCCACCAACCCGCACTGAGCCCGCGTGGTGGAGTATGGCTCAAACTACCTCATAGTTGAGGTAAGGCCTTTGCCCAGCAGTGGGATGTTACAGGCTAACTTTACTTTTTACTTTTTACTTATTTTTTCAAGGCGGTTTAATTTATTAAGTTATTACCTACTCATATCTCCAAAACTACTGTAGCAATTTTGATGAAACTTACACTGTACCTTAGTTGAAATCTACCTGATTGAACTAAACAAGAATCATTTCTCTTTGTTTGATCTTTTGGAGAAATCTGTAGATAAACATACAAATATGTATTTATGTAGGTTTATTTAAAAAGTATTTATGAAGTTCATTATTTTTTTTAGATTTTTTTTGTTATTTTACGCCGCCGCCTCAACTGTTTCTGTCTCACCCAATGGTTGACTGGTACAGAATGCTTTATAGCATTAAGTCCGCCATTTGTACTTCATTTTGTTTGTGCAATAAAGAATATATAAATAAATAAATATACAAACATACATACACTTACGAAATTTGCACACGGGTTTGGAAGCCTTTATAGATCAACATTGTCAAATTTGATTAAATCCTAACGATATCACATATATACACATAGAATTAATTATCTCCTTTTTTTAAAGTCGGTATAAAGCAATCTTTTTTAGGTCATATATTATTCTTTATTTAGCTTATCCATCAAACTTTCGACTATTGTATTCTCACATCAAAGAAAGAAGGAAAGAAAGAAAGGATTAATCTGCTCATGAAAAGGTACATTTTGATGTTATAAATCTATGGTTAGCTCAGCTTTTTCAGCTATCATTTAATAGGATGCAAATACATATTTTAATAATAAATAATTAATAATAATCAATTAACCTAGTCAGAATTAATAAATTTAATACACATGTCAAAGTTTTCGATAATATTAATACAATTTCAATAAGTTTCAATAATAATAAATAAAACGGCTCAAACATCATGACTTCAAATTAATCAAATCATCTACGAGTACTTTACAAAAACAATGGTGAATTAGCCATTTGTTAAGTGCACTTTTAATTCTGTTGAATGGCAGGTCTTTTATATTATAGTACTTTGTTATAATATAAATAAGGGTACACATCCAGTAACAGTTTTTTTCGAATTTTGCATTTTTTGGAGTGATATCTGCCACCAGTTTTTTGCCATTACAACAAAACATTCAAAGACAACAATTGTGTTGACTAACGTCATGGTTTAGGTACTGTACCGTTTACCATCTAACCACGTATTATTAAATATTTTGAATGTAGTTCTACTAACTAAACATTTAGTTTTTAATAAGAGATCTGTATTTTTAATTAATTCTTTAGAAATTGCTTTTGCTGCTCAAATCATGATCGGAACGAATCTAGTAGCTCGTGCAAACAAACAAATCAAGCGGTTTATACCAAAGGTTATCCAGGGAGGTTTAATAGGCGATAAGGTGGTTGCTATTCATCACGGTTCCGCACTATATTTCGGTCAGTTCCGCCGAGTATCTGGCTAAAATATTAACAGACCGATAGTTAACTGCAGTAAGGGTACACTCTCTAAAATTTGCATGAAATTCTAAATACTATATGTACTATACTATAGCTATCTAATCTTACTTCTCTTATAAAATGAAATTGATGCTAAAAGTCGCAGTGTGAACGAGGTCACTGCCGCGCGCATTTTGAAAACGCAGCATCGCGACTCGCACAATGAAAAGATTTAATTTAGCATCGATGCAGTCGCGCGATAGCATCGATGCAGAAGTACGACTACGTCGATGCCATCGCGTAGTCGCCAAAATTCAGTACCTAATTTGACAATTCCCAACTTCTGCATCGCGACTGTATCGATGCTAACGCGCGTTAGCATCGCGACATTATAGATTCAAAAATTGGCGCAGTGTATAAAGGTTGACATTTTGCGACTGCATCGATGCTAACGTGCGACTATATCGCTGCTACCAGTCGCAGTCTGTTTTATGATTTATGTCATTATATCTGAATATTTTGTCAACTCGATACTTTCCCACGGTATAGTACGACATTGTTTAGCTAACAGGATTTTTACTTTCACACCATACAGCTTTGGTGTAGCATAGATTTGCCGGATAATAAAATAGTTCAATTCGTTCTCTTATGCAAATTGAGTAATTCCTATTACAATTAAACCTCGAAAAACGACTTTGAGTTATTCCAATATAAAATCGAGAAACATAATTATAAGGTACGCGCATATAAGCCAATTTTTGGTCGAATCCAACCTTAGTTAATTACTTGTGGTAAGGCTGTTACTGTTTAACTTTCTTGACAACTACTACTTCCTTATTCCGAAAACTCAGTACATACTGGGCTTAGCACCGTACTTAATTAATAACCACCCAAATTTAAAAAATACATAATGACGGAATTCAATAATAGAAATATTTTACTAATTGGTAAGGTAATTTTATTTTTTTAATATAGCACATCATAAAAAGGCTGAAATTAAGTTCATATATTTTTAGCCACATTAATAAAGCATGCAAACATAACAAATTTATTCATGTAACTTTGTGTATTCGGGTGAAACTAATGCTGCACCCCTTGTACCAAGTTCTGATATCCCATAACTTTCCTCTCCATGCCTAATCGTTACTAAACAAACACCGTACCTCATAATATCACTAGATCACTACCATCGTAAGTCTGAAAATACCTCCAGTGACAGATAAGCGAGAGGATATTGAGATGTGTCACCGGATATTACGGGTATTACTGAGATCTCTCCAATCTTCGCGTTTCGGTCGCAAATGCAGGAGTTTGCGAATGTAGTTCTCGCAACTTGGCACGCCAGCGATTTGATAAGTATTTAAAAGTTGGTACTCAAACATTTGAAAGTCATTTACAGCTTCTACATAGTTCCAATAGTCGCCTAAACTGTTTAAGCACTCAATGGTTGACTGGTAGAGAATGTTTTAAGGAATAAGACCGCTATTTGTGCTTTCTTTTTCTGTGCAATAAATAATAAAATAAATAAATAAAGTTTTGAAAAGGGAAAGGGTGTACCTACACAGTTCTTACTATTGTCTTGGTCTATGATGTAAGCTATAATTCAGCCAATAAGTATGTTCCAGCAGCCAATTCATGACTTGCGTGCTGCTGTAACATTATTTCTGTCTAAAGAATGAAATTATACAAGGTGTTAGATACAAAAAACTTTAAAATAAATTTGGAAACTGATTAAATTGTTTGATACTGATAAAAGCGTTTTTGTATTTCAGACGTCGAATTCTTGCCACTGGCCCTCAAAGCGTTTTAAATCATACCTAAAAAGATAGCTATCGTTACGCATTCGTTCGTTAAGCATATCGTTAACTGGTTAAATGCCACAGCACGCACCGGTGAGTTATAACAATTAAATTTCTATTGTGTCTCAATTGTTTTATTTTTTTATTTTATTTTATTTTATTAGAACACAAAACAGTTTACAGTTGAGGAGAAACTAATTTTATACATAAATGAGTATAATGCTAAACTGTAAGCCAAAACATGTGCTTCAGGAATGTAAAGAATGAGTTACATCGTTTCGCAAATTCAACTCTTACTAACTATGTTTTATTACACACGATTTGTGAGAATAGAAAATTGCTACTTCACAAACTGCTACTTAATTTAACAAAACGTATACAAAATTAATCATTATGATATTACAGTTTATTCATACAAATAAAGCTATGTGCTGTGTTTTGTAAAATATTATAAAATATAAAAATAGGGTGAAATCGCGGGAAACTATTCAAATACTTAATACATTTCAACTAGTATAACAATATAGAGCCTAAAACAAACTACCACAAAGTCCCGCGCACGAGAGACTAGTTTATTATAAAACATCACGTACAAATCTAAAGAAGACACTCGGACATGATATCGATACTCGGATAGTCCTGCGATAAATCATTGTAGAGGCGACACATCCGTACTATCGGGTTGTAGTACGAGGTGTTGTTGGTGTCAAGTGTGGCAGCAAATGGGTTTAAAAATTACGGAGCTGTCCAAAAATCTTACACAGATTAGCTATCGTAACAGCAACGGCATAGCCCCATTTCCCAACACATTATCGCTTTTCGACAATCTGAATACATAGATCGTGTGCGCAATATGTATAGAGGTGTGCCCGTGGAATGACTGATACCGCGCTCGGTATCCGGGAAAATCCCATTTTCCTAATTTATGGTGTCGTAAAACGCTTGTCCCTGCCCTTATTGAGAACGTCTCCGAGATGCCATAACTTCGCGTAGGATTAATTACCTGCTGCGATCCTAGTTTACCCGATAGAAGAGAAGACTAGTTGAGAACTCTTGAAAGAGCGGTAAAGATATTTCTAGAAATATAATTTACTTAACACCTACTTGTTTAGGTTAACGCGATTATAATTAATTAGTGGAACATGAACAACAACAGAGAAGAACTTTAGAAAATTCTACCAGCATGGGATCTAGTGTTAACGAGGACCCAAGCTAGACCACTCGCTGCAAATTACAAGACACAGTTAGCTCTGTCTGGATAGGAACGTTTATTAATATAATTGTGTAACAGTCATTTAATTTTTTCAAAACTGAAAATCACTAAAAACATCTAAATCTACCCGTGACCACGAACGTCGGGATAAAATTGTAATAATATTCGCGATAAGTATCCATAAAATAATGTTTTATTCCATACTTAATACCTACCGTTCAAAGAAACTTCTACTAATATTGATACTTGTTATAAATAAAGTAACATCATAACCGATACATATCAATATAGTAAGAAAGAACTGAGTTAATGTACGCAGGTTGACTCACTTAAATCAGCATCTTAAACTCACATGTACTGTCATTTATCAGAACCACGAAAGAGTAGTTTTTTTTTAAATTTTGTTTGAATGTTCAGGTAATTAAAATTAGGTTACGATAGGAATGAAATACTCTGTAAAAGTCCCCAAATTAATAAATAAGTAGTAAAATACGAAAGTTCAATAATGCAACGCTAAAGACTTGTAAATAACGTGATAAGCAACTTAAAAAAACAGAACTAGAGTCCTGTGTTTCGTATTTTCGGACCATCTGAAAAGCAGCTTTGCATTTCCCTTCTGCGCTCACCACGTACTGAATATTAAATTTATTTTCCTATTACAAACGGGACCGTTCGTAATGAAATAAAAAAATCAAATAAACACAGCCGCTTCCCAGTTCCGTTAACGAAGCGAATAAAACTGTCCAACCCTTTGAATAAACTGTGAAAATGGCCGAGAATAGCCTATTAACACTCACTGACAATCTTGTAGAGGCTCTCAGGAGAATGATAATATTTTTCTTTTATTTCAAACAGTCTACGGCCGCTCCAGCTTAATTAGATTATACTAATTGAGTAAGACCTGTTGTTCCTTTTAAAAAGCAAAATTGGAATTAGATTGTATACTTTGGAGTTGAATTCTATAGCTGGGTCTGTTATGGCAGGTTAAATATTATCACTACAATTGCGCTTGCCAGTTTTGGGACCGTGTCTTAATCCTTGTTTAACGAATCCTTGTTTCTTTATCAAATATTAATAAACCGTTGGAAATGTATTTTTTTTTACCTCCAGACTCGTAAGCGTGTAATGTTTAAACAATTGCGAGTATATTAAAACAGTACCATTCACAGGGTTAATTTATAATACCTTTGTTTTGAGCATTGGTTTTAGATGCATTACATTTTCATATTTTATTTTATTTATTTGGTACGCATAAAATATAACAATCATTGTATCAATAAATATTCGTAACAGTATAAACGTTCTAGATTGTATCGCTCTAACTTGTACACACAGGGAAACAAAATCACAGCAGGCAAACACAGTACGTTAAATGGCAATACACAAGCAATGAAAACAAAGGGATCAATGATGCACCCACCACTAAAGATGAAGTTCAACTAGAATATTGCATCTAAGATGCATTGGAGAAAGTATTTCCCAACTATATACAGGTTCAACCGATTAAAATCTATTTCTTTGTTTTTAAGAAACAAATCATTCAATTCCAGAGGTGGAATTATGTAAAGCAATCGTATTTACTTGACAGTTCAAAACGTACGGTATGATCTGTCAAACGGCAAAGAACAAAGAGTTTGACAGATCATATCGTACGTTTTGAACTGTCAAATGAATGTAGATGTGCTTGCGCTGTACACTTGAGATATTCTCGTAGTGGTAAAAAGATATCGCGAAAAGATATTAAGATATATAGATTTGTTTCTGAATACTGAAATTATGTCCAAGTGGTCTCGTAAGTACTCAAAAATTTAAAGTAGGATTCGCCAACAGATTGTATAAAATTAATGGAATTGAATGTTCAGTTAATTGGATAATTCCTTCAGCTTTTAATCGTCTCTTCCCTCCTCTGTACACGTAGATTCAATTTCAATGGCCACCTGCATCGAAGTAATCTAGCCGTTTTTCTTTTTTATGGATTTGCACCTATATCCACTTTTCTTCACAACTGTACATTTCGCGGTTCTTTTGCTTGCTGTAAACGTTTTACCCACCACCGTCATTTTCTAGTTTTCTGCGATTTCTAAACAGGATTTCAATGTTAAGTTTTTATCGAGAAATTGTAACAAAAGTTTCAATTTAAATTATTCCGCGTATGCTAAAAACAAGCTTTGTGTTTACCTGGAAATACATTTATATTGGATATGCAGTATGTAATGCATAATAAATCAAATCTATTATTATAGAAGTGATTCTGCAAAATCTCTTCAATTTTATAGGTACTAGAAAAATCAGTTGCAAAAATATTATTTTACCATGTAAAAAATATGTTTCAACTTGGAAAACAAAGTAACATTTTATAAAGGTCTTGAAACCTTTAGGTAACTACATACTCCCTGAAACATAAAGCAAAACGTACACAATATTAAAACAGCACACATTAAACAAAGGTTCATTTTACACGAAACCGCTTTTAAAACTGAACGAGTGTAATACCGTTTGATGGTCTCCATCATCAGAATCAACCCCAAACAGAGTATAACTCTAATGAACACCGTTTCTCACAAAGGCCTTAAACAATTTATAGGGTGGACCGCCGACCACCGGCCACCGTCGAGCGAAAATATTTTCCTTTTATTGCGGTCCTCTGCGACTCCCAATTACAATTGCAATTAACTTAATTTGAGGGTTCCATCGTTGGCCACTGTGCACAGGCTTACGACTCTTAAGTGATTTGTAGGTGTCAGCGTGATGGGCAATGTTAGTCTGGAAGTAAACTGTAGTTCTAGGATTTTATGCTTTATATTAAGATTTTCTAAGAAACGATGAGGTCGATTCTCGCGGCAAGCGAACTTTTTTCGTATGGTAATTCCACTGCGAGTTTTCTTTTTTACGCAAAAAAATAAAGTAAAATATCAACACGTAAAAATACTATGCACGAACTAAATCTAAATACATAGAAATCGTGACCCTGAGAAATCAAAAACTATATTTTCTTCGGCAAAGAAAATTCGATCGGTACACTTTTTTCGTATACGAATTGCACGAGAATTGCCCCCTGGAGTGCGATTCTCACGGCGATCGAACTTTTTTCGTGTGGTAATTCGATTGCAAGTTTAACCGTAGTAGCTAAATTAAAATTAAATTAAAAATTAAAATTCATTTATTTCAGGTTTCTAGGACCCATATTCGTGACCATTAAACATTACTATTAAAAACAGTTAAATAATATAATTACTATTGAAAATCTAATACATAAGATAATATTAAATTTTTAACGTAACATAAAATATAAAATTAGAAATTAATAAAAAATAAAATTTAAAACCCCCGCACAAAAGGTTGAACGGGGGCATGCCTGCCACCACAGTGCCGCATGTAGGGGCAATCGAGCCTACTGGCGATCATCGATAAGATTGCGTTGGGGCTGGCCCGCACTCTGCGCACCAGGGAGGCACTACGGTTGCGCATAGTAGTATAAAAGCAGGCGGTGCGCGCCTCTGCAAACATGCCCGAGGCACTGCAGAAACGGGGCAGCCCCACAACAATCCTGAAAGCATTGTTATAAAGGACACGAAGGTCATTGTAGCTGTTCTGTGTATAATGCGCCCACAGGCTGCAGGTATAAAGTGATGTACAGTGGGCTTTAAACAGTGTAATTTTAACTTCTTTAGAGCATCATGCGAACCTGCGGAACAACATATTGGCTCTTATGGACAATGACCTCCGTTCCCTACCCATGTCCTCATGGTCTCTGAGGTCAGTCGTGAGAATGTGTCCCAGATACTTGTAATTATCCACCCTCGTAAGAGGTACGCCATTCAAGCATATCGGAGGGACCGCACGGGTATCTACTGAACCAGCCTCAAAAACCATAAACTGACTCTTCTGCACATTACATCTTAACCCGTGGTCACTGGCATACTCCTCACACGTGCCAAGGAGTTTTCTTAGTCCACATACCGACGCGCTCAGCAGCGCCATATCGTCTGCGTAACTGAGATTATTCACACAGACTCCATCTACATGGCAGCCAACATGCTGGTTGCTGAGCGCGACGATCAGGTCGTTCATGTAGATGTTAAACAGGGTAGGCGAGGTTAGACCTCCCTGTCTAACCCCATACTCGAGTCGATATTGCTCCGACATCGCTCCCGCCCATCTCACACAATTTCGCTGATGCCCATACCAAAACTGAAACAAGTTGATGAGCTCCACAGGTAAGTTAATAGCCTTCAGCTTGCTCCATAGAACATCGTACGAGACTAAATCGAACGCCTTGGACAGATCGAGGAAGCAGGCGTATACTGGCGTTTTTATTTTCGTGTAGTAGTTGATGGTATGCTTAAGGCACAGTATCGCACTCTCAGTTTATAGGTTTGGGCGGAATCCAAACTGGTTGTCGTGTAGTAATACATACTTGTTAAGCTGTGCCTTAAGCAGACCATCAAAAACTTTGGCAGCTATGGTAGCGAGCGAAATAGGTCTGTAGTTATTAGCATCACCGAGATCTCCCGTCCTATTCTTAACAATCGGCACTGCCACAGTTTTCATAAAGTTATCCGGTAGAAAGACTATATTTTATCACGATCACGTGTAGTAATTTTAACCGCACACATACGCACATTTTTAAATGGCAACACTGAGACCTTTGGGAAAACACTATGACGCCACCATATTGCAACGCTAAAAAATCTAGTAAAATATCTACACGTAAAAATCTATCTCACTTACGAAATCGAAATTCATAGAAATCGGGAGGAAGCAAACTAAATAAAACGCGTGAAAACCAAGTCGCAGGAGACCGCTAGTTTTATATAAATAGTTCATGGCGGCGATTTTCACGTCAATCGAACTGTTTTGGTGCAAGCTTAACCGTCCTACCTAGAGGAACAAGTAATATCTCTATCAAAATGCATAGAAATCGTGACCGAGAGAAATTAACTATTTATTTCTTTGACAGCAAAAATAAGATAGGTGAGCTTTTTTCGTATACAAACTGCATGAGAATTGGCGCCAAGATCGTATCCAGTTTAAAGCAATGAATAATTATATATTGCAAATTATGGAATGTCACCTAATTAGTAATATTTCATTTGAACAAGATTGGACCGAAGTTTTTAACTGTTGAATATTTTATCTATACTAATATTATAAAGCTGAAGAGTTTGTTTGTTTGTTTGTTTGAACGCGCTAATCTCAAAAACTACTGGTCCGATTTGAATTTTTTTTTTACGTTGGATAGTCCATTTATCGAGGAAGGCTTTAGGCTATATAACATAAAGATACGACTCATAAGACCACAGCAGAAATGAAAAATGTTGCGAAAATGGGAGAAAGATATTCCTTTTGAGAGCTTCCGTTGCATACGCTGCGGAAACCGCTTAAGTTACACAAAAATCATGTATGACAGGATTGTTTAGCATTAAGAGTTCTATAATAAAGTCCGCGACAGCATATGTTTATCTTTTATGATTGACTTACTACAACTTTTTTTATGTAAATAAATTTGTAAAAAAATAATGCATTATTTTTAGAGGTGTATTATACACACAGGTATTTATTCTTATCAAAATAAATACATTCATCATCACGAGCATTTCATTTAGAACCAAGTTGCCTTTTATATCATTTGATTTCAATAAATATCTTAGGAGCTTTCACAGTTTAAACATAACTCCGCACCAAAATAATGTTCGCAGCTTAAGTACAACGTGCGCTTGCGCTAATCTATACTAATATTATAAAGCTGAAGAGTTTCTTTGTTTGAGCGCTCTTATCTCAGGAACTGCTCGACCGATTTGAAAAAATATTTCTGTGTTGGATAGCTTATTTATCGATAAAGGCTTTAGGATATAAAACATGCCGCTGCGACGGGAGGGGAGGGAGCAAACTCAAAACGCGCGGACGAAGTCGCGGGGGACCGCTAGTTGCTTATAAAATTAATGAAGATATTAGGTATTGACTTGTCCTTTAAGGTTATTCGTGGCCTAATAATTCTAAATGTGGGTATTAGACTTGAATACCTGACTGAATGACACCATTTATAAACTCTATCAACCCCTGCTTCATTAGATAAATCTATTTTTAGTTCGATTGTCAGCATTAATGAGTTATTTTTGTTTAAGTGTTCACAAAATAAGTACTACCTACATGGTGAAAGTCTATTTCAGCTACCCACACAAATATTAAGGTTGTGACAGAACTAAAATTGTTCTTAGAAATATTTTCTATATTATAAACATGCATGAATTTTAATTGTATCAATTTTCTTTGACATATTATTTCTTTCGTAATAAGCACATATAAATGTTAGAGACTCATCACTGCCAACTGTTAGCATTTAATATTAACAATTAGGTCTTTGAAGGTTCACCGAATCGACTATGAAAGTCACATATCGTGTTCAATTAACGTCATAAACACATCTTTGTTATTTACGACCCTTTGCCTTCGTCACGTAGTCAGTCTTAATACGGTAACTTAAGGTTGTTTTTCCCGTGAAAGTGAGCACTACTGGGACATTAATATTAAGTTAGATAACGTTTTAGTTGGAAACACCTGCGCGTTCCGTAGCCGCGATTACGAAAATTTCGCGTTCACCATATTTGAGCTGCAGAGCGAAGCGAGCGAATGTTACATGTTTTCTGTAAACATTTAAAAGTTTTGCATTATATTAAAATATTTTAAATTGTGGCAAACAGAAACGCAAACAAACTTGTTGCAAAACTGCGAGTTATACAGAATTATTCACTTATTAACTAGTGTTCATTTACACTCGTAATGGAGCAACAAAACAATACGGGTGGTTCATTAAACAAATACCTTCATTGAGCATTCTCGTGACGTCGCATTTATTGAGTAACACAAGTAAATATTGTAATGACTTAAAAATGAAAAGTAAATGTTGTACGGCAACAAAACAAGTTGATAGTGCCTGTAATTCTTTGAGTTGACAAAGGTCCTTCGATAAACATTTACTTGTCTCTGCTATGAAATAAATATGACATCAGTTATTTACATTATTGTAAGCTCCATGACAGTTTTTTGGGAAAGAATTGAGAGAACTTATAAAAGTAAAGGTTTTGTGATACCTAATAATATGAATACCTATCGATAGCAAAATCACCGAATCTATCACATCACTACTTAATTAAGCTTTTTAGAATCATCCATCTGCATAACCAAGGACAAAATAAGTAGAGACGTAAAAATATCTAATTGAATTTTTCATTTTAGTCTGCGGAGCTTTATTAAACTCGTTGAATGTCTGTAGAAGGCAATCGGAGCTCAGTTGATTTGCATTACCGGCGAGCGTCGTTCGTACAAAGAAGACGGGTCTGAGATGAACTCAATGCACTCAATGTCTTGGACTTTCCGTGGCTTGAAGAGCCTGACTAATGCTGGTGTGGCAAATCGGTGTTAAAGTCTTCCTTTTGTGATATTTTGTAATGAAATATAACATCTAATATGGTGTCAAATAGTATAATAATTAAATCATATCAAATGCTTAAAATTTGTTAGGTACGCTAATAAATAAATTGCAATCTGTTTACGATAGCACCACCGCTATTTAAATATTCCAAAAACTGCCAATTACAGGCTGGAAATATGAAAAGTATAAACTATTTCGGGAAAATCGAAATAAGCTGAACCGGGCAATACGTGAACGTTTGTTTGATTTATACAGCAGTTTATTGACAATGATAAAGGTTCCCTGCCGCTGACATTTCGTTATGCGAGGTGAAGAATGGTGTTACGTCAGTACTGAACCTTTTTCGTATTGTTAGTTTGTTTTCGACTGCGCGATTGGGATGTCTGGGTTTTGTAGAAATTGCGTTATGATCATCGATTTCGAGGATGACATAATGAGTTACGTAAAAGGCACGATCGGCCATTTGTGAAATTAAAAAAATATTTGAATCTATAGCACTCGTACGTTAGGTATTTATTGATAGCTGACGCTACGTTACGAATAAGCTACGAAGATCTAACGTGATCTAAAGTGAATAGTAGTATAGTGATATTGTTAAACGATACTACATTAAAGGTTACACGACCATACGTAATAACAAAATAATACCTCAATAATAACAAAAAGTATCGACCATCGAATTCACCTGTGTAAGCAATTTCGTGAAGGCATGAAAGCTCAAGTTTTATAGTCATTTGAGTGATACGTCTATAAATCTGCAAGAGGCGATTCTCTTATCAAGTGTGGTCATTCGGAAAAAGAATTTGGGTTGTAACAAACAGTTTGAAGTAAAGCTCTGATACGCAAAATTATTCGGTTATTTAGGAATATTTGATTTCCTATGTCGTAACCGTTTTTCGTGTTAGTACTTTATCACTCAAGTATAAATATTAGTAAGTTATTTTTTATTATAAGCTGGAGATACACAATGTACGTATTTTAATCCTATTTATTTCCTATCTATCACTGCTAGGTGTCGATGACACACTGCAACTTTTAGCATCGATGCAGTCGCGCGTTTTGAAAACGAGCTTCAGCATCGCGACTCATGCATTGAACAAATATATTTTAGCATCATATTTCAGCATTTATTTCAGCATAGCAGAAGCGCGACTGAAGCGCGTTTTCAAAACGCGTGACTGCATCGATACTAAAAATCGCAGTGTGTAAGAGATCTACGGCTCGATGGTATACTTTTATTTCATTTTTAATGAACGCCAAAAATCTTTCTAAGTACTAACATACGGAAAGGAGTGATTGAGTTCGGTAAATGCAACTAAAACTTTACGTATCTATAACATCAAAGTTAGACATCCAAGTATTCTGTTGAGGAACAAACAAAGTCTCTATTCTATGAAGTTAAAAGTACAAGCAAATCAAAAGGCTTAGAGGTATAAGTACTGTTAATAACAATTTATATTGTTATCTGTAGATGTTACAAAAAAATCAACAAATTCTCTTGTTATTCTAACTGCGCACCTTTACAAATTGAATTTCGTCGTGTTTTGTTTTTCACGTTTCACGCCGACACGTGACGCGTGCACGCGACGCGGCCGCGGCGTGACCGGCGAGAGACAATCCGGTTTTGTTCACTCCGAACGCCTAGGGTATTTAGCTCTGAGGGAGTATGTAACGGTGGGTATTGCAAACGTTAATGACGTTATGCCCATTTACTAGTAATGGCAGTAAGGTGGCAAACATACTGCTTGGACAGAGGGCACGCTTCACTGCATAAATTAAAAACCGGCCAAGTGCGAGAGACTCGCGCACTGAGGGTTTCGTGCCAATGTTAACTGAATTAGGGAATCCACTTACTTCCACTAAGCGAAAATACCACAATATTTTGTTGACTGCAAATATGACTTTGTTTTGATCTCAAAAACTACTAGTTCGATCCCGTCCAAACCAATTTTCGTTGAAAGTATTTGTGAATGCCTACATTATTTTTTTTTTTCAAAATTTACACAGTTTTGTTTAGAAGTTAGAGGGAGGGGGGAGGGGGGAGGACACTCATTTTACCGCTTTGGCAGCGTCTATCTATCAAACATGAGACTTTAAAAGAAAATGGTTTTAGAAACATCTATATCATTTTACACGCATAGGTTTGACTAAAAAAATACGGTTTTAGTTTCATGTATGGGGAGCTCCCCCTTAAATAACATTATTTTGATTTTTTTTGTATAAGAATCGTAAAGCAGTTAACAGGATACATCTTTCTACCAAATTGCAACAGTTTGATGCTTATAGTTACAGAATAAAGTGGCTGTGACATACGGACGGACAGACAAACAGACTTGACCAAACTATAAGGGTTCCGTTTTTTGCCATTCAGCTACGGAACCCTAAATAATTAAAGATTTTTCACATTGAGTTTAGATCTACATACTTACATTAAAATATTTTTTTGTACATGTAAAAGGTAATATAAATACTAAAAATTCCATTGCGAATTTCATTCTTAAAAATTAGCAACGCGAAAGTTCGAAACTGATTAAAAGTAATTAATCTCTAGCGCGGTTGCACGCTAAGTGATGATGACTTTCAAAGAGTGCAACAGACATGCAGATTAACACATTTCAATCAGGTAATGCAATTAGTGTCAGCGAGGTGTGCCTTGAAATAATTACGATATTGGCGATTTCCGATACTTATGTTTTTCAGGCGTTAATTTGTATTAATTTTGATATTACTGCAATAAAGATCGAAAATTTCTTATGCAAAACAAAAAAATATAAGCTTTTATAAATTTTTTTGCTTGTTATACTATACATATTTTGTGGTTATCTATGAAAAGTAAAGTTTCAAATATTTCTTTGTAAAAGTACTTAAATACAGAATGATACTCTCCATGTTTCTTTTAAAAATTAAAATGCGTTGCCAGTATAGGGCCACGTCCCAAAACCACAACTGTACCACGTGGTTGGGCATATATTTTGTATTGAAAATGAATAGGACCATTCACACAAATCACATTTTTTAGTCGTTATCGACTTCTTGTATGATACCGACGACATTGCAACCACAAAACAACCAAAACACCAAACCAACCAAAGCGGTTCTGACTTCTGTATACATAAATACAATGTAGCGATAAAAATAAGTTCCTGCACCACGAAATCTTTTTTACCCGAACTTATTACTACTTTTCGATTATTAAAAAGTAATGCCAACTTATATTTCTCGCAATAAAAAGCATTTGCAATTCTTAGTACTGGAGGCGCATTGCAATTCTGACTTAGTGTAAACGAATAATATTATTGCAATACTAAAGTGGTCCGAATATGAATATAATGTTGTTTAATTATAATAATATTATACATATCATGCGACATCGCAATACGAACTGCTAATTTGACAGTAAGCTGCGTCGCTTACCTATCAAAACTGCATCGCAATACGCGT
Organism: Pyrausta purpuralis; assembly: GCA_963924145.1. Lineage (NCBI taxonomy): Eukaryota > Metazoa > Arthropoda > Insecta > Lepidoptera > Crambidae > Pyrausta > Pyrausta purpuralis. Next base: position 13,824,862 of record OZ001651.1, on the reverse strand, counting down.
TCTGGTAACTAATCAATTAACCTGGATGCAATTTAATCAGCGGTGTATCTCTGAGGAATAACGTTTTTTACTTTAATCAATTTCAAGATTCAATCAATCAAGCGGAATTTGCGGAAAATTCTAGCTACAGCGATTATTTTTAATTTTATTCAGCGGAAATCAATTTTATTAGTTCTTGGAGGTTTTCCTCTCTTGTGGGCCGTGAATCTTTGTTACTCTGGTTTCAGAGGCAATTTAAGCGTCTTCTTAATACACTTTTAGGTGTCGTTTATTGAAACGGACACCTACTGTTGTCAAGTGAAGTTTTTTAGGTAAGTAAATAATTAATTTTGATATTCAATTTGAATTTAAATACTTTATAACCTCCTTTTTTGAAGTCGGTTTAACATTGCCGAATAGATAGGTAGTAGGTACCTACGAACTGCCTCCCAATGATTGATTTTAAAAAGCTTTTGCTAGAAGCTTTCAATTTACGAGAATGTATAATATTTTAACACCCCTTCCTCAAAGGTAAATAACCGGTAAAACGTATCATATTTTACGTTATCTGCCAGACCGTAAATAAAGTAACCATTATTCAAAATTTAAATTCGCTTATCATCAATCTTGCTCATAAACACCGTCTGCGAAACCAAAGCCGTGTTAAGATAGGTTAGGAATCTTCCACCCTCTGTCTCCCTATTTGTTCCCTCAGGACCCATAACGTTGGGGGATCGAGCGAGTGACCTGCAAAAACGACTTTGGATTATTTAGTTAAAGTTTATTTTTCAATGTTAATAGACAGTGTAAGTTGTAAGGGAATAAAAAATAACCTAGCTGTGATCGAGCGCAGCTGAGATCCTGAGATGCATGTGCAGCTCACGATTGCAATTTGATAAATTATTCCAAATTGGATGTGATGAAATTGCCTCACGGTTGTAGATTGCGAAGGGACAGGAGTACGATAATTCGGACATTGAAAAGTTTGGGGGGAAATTCGTCACTGGAATGTTTTGATGTCTTAACAAAAGTATTATCTCCCTTCTCCCTTCGTCTGTCATTATAGTATTTCATTTTCCGGACGCTATTTGTTTAGTACCCTCGCGATTTGTGGGTTGTGTTTTTACCCCGCTGTGGTGTTCTAGGATATTTATCGGACTATGTTTTGTGCAACTAACGTAAGCAAATCTGAGAAATAAATGCAGAAATGTTGATTAGTTGGAACATTTACGCAATATAAAATAATAATTATGAGAACATTTATAATTAATAAAACAGCTTTTTATAGCAAAATTACGTTTCCTCAACCGTTTAGCAGTAATTATAACTGCAATATTGAATCTGCATACTCATTCTCTATCTGAAATATCTCTATGAAAATTCACCTGCTGTTTTTTTTCGAATATTCAACGTCAAACACCTTTTTACACCTTCATTGAAATATTTAGTGAGTTGCGTAAAATCCGCCCACCAAAACATACATAAGTTTTAAAGGACATGTAGTCGTAAAGGACTGAATATGTAAATAAGCACAACGAAATGAACTTATAAAAGCGCTGTCCTTTTTTAAAGGCCAATTCTAAAGCACTACACGACAAAATGCTACACACAGCTAGGAGCGATAGCAGAAAAGGTTTCTATTGTTATAATACAGGGTGGCCTATTTACAAGGGCCTATTTTTTCAATAGAACGGTACAAAGTTTCGAGAATCAGATGCGAAAATTTGAAAAGCGTATAGCAATAAAAAGTTGTACTGTATAAATTGGTATGGTATGTTCTAGTGGTGGTGTTATAATATTTTTGTTAGAAATATAAAGCAAATGGTTTAAGATAAAAAGAAGTGCTAGTTTTTTTTTAATTAGTAAAACCATTTTCTTCTTGTAATTGTAACGAAAACGGAATGTAGCGTAGTCATCTATACTAATTAATATTAGTTTATAATTAAAGCTGAAGAGTTTGTTTGTTTGTTTGAACGCGCTTATATCAGAAACTACTAGCCCGATTTGAAAAAATATTTTTACGTTGGATAGTCCATTTATCGAGGAAGGCTTTAGGCTATATAACATAAAGATACGACTCATAAGACCACAGCAGCAATGAAAAATGTTGCGAAAACGGGAGAAAGATATTCCTTTTGAGAGCTTCTGCTGCGTACGCTGCGAAAACCGCTTAAGATACACAAAAATCATGTTTGACAGGATTGTTCAGCATTAAGAGTTCTATAATAAAGTCCGCGACAGCATATGTCTATCTTTTATGGTTGACTTACTACAACTTTTTTTATGTTAATAAATTTGTAAAAAAATAATGCATTATTTTTAGAGGTGTATTATACACACAGGTATTTATTCCTATCAACATTAATACATTTATCATCACGAGCATTTCATTTAGAATAAAGTTGCCCTTTATATCATTTAAATTCAATAAATATCTTAGGAGCTATCAGTTTTTACATAACTCCGCACCAAAATAATGTTCGCAGCTTAAGTACGACGTGCGCTTGCGCTAATAATATTATAAAGCTGAAGAGTTTGTTTGTTTGAACGCGCTTATCTCAGGAACTGCTGGACCGATTTGAAAAAATATTTCTGTTTTGGATAGCTTATTTATCGAGAAAGGCTTTAGGGTATAAAACATGACGCTGCGACGGGAGGGGAGGGAGCAAACTCAAAACGCGCGGACGAAGTCGCGGGGGACCGCTAGTTCATATATATATATATAATTTAAACCTTACAAAAGGGTTTTCAATACTTTGCAAAATGCTATGATATATATGCACTCGAGAAGTGCGTCGCCGAACGCAAAAGTGGTAGTAAATAAATAAATAAACTTTGGTGAATACTAAAGTCATAGAGTCTAGACTTTTTAACTCGTTTAGTGCCGTTCACTTGGGTGGGCCCAAATGTGTGAACAAACCGTTGCCTTTGTAGCGGTGATGCCCACTGGGGCCCAAGTGTACCATTTAGTTGACATCATTTTATGTATCACACTCGTATATGTTTTTTTTAAATCATTTTTTTGAATAGCGGTTTCCTGAGACTTTCTTTGTAAATAACAGTGCTAACTAACGTGGTTAGAATAGACAGTGTTTTCAGTAGACAGTGTGACAGGTATTTCCAAAAAAAAACTATAAATGATACTCTTGTTACTAAACGATAATCCAATTTATTGTCTCTTTAAGAATATTGCCTCAATTGAGTAGGTAAAAATATCTTGGCGACTTTAACCATTTTATTGTCTTTGTCTTTATCTTTGTTAATCACAAACCAACTAAACAAAGTTAGTGGACTCTATTGTAAGAATTTCAAACTACAAAGTCTGTCTTAAAAAATTTCCGTATTCTATGTGTTTAACTTGTTTTTTAGGTAAAACGGTTAAACCCTCAATCGAATTACCACACGAAAAAAGTTCGATTGCCACGAGAATCGGCCTCCTGGGCCCCTATTTTTAAATCACTCACTATACTGATGATTAATGTCCGATTTACCAATGAAAATTAGTAAAATTCCACACAGGTTTGATTTAAAAAAGATAAGTGAATTTTGTGAGCACTAACGTCTGTATATCATGATGTTTGCATTGATTTTAATACATTCTTGAACGTAAATCATACGCCATATTCAAGCGAATGATCAAACATTTGGCCCCAGATGAGTCAGTTTTTGGGTAATAAAATAACAAGGGTAAAAAAACAAGGGTAAATCTATTCCTTTGCCTAGCAATAAAATACTTATGTAGGATAGTGGAAAATCCGTCAGATTCCTTCTATCTTGAAATGCGTTGAACTGAAGGCGTTAGGTATTCGCGGGAGCACTCAATTGATGCATCGCGGACAAAGCCGGGAATGCAGCACAATCCGAACTCAATCGAGGATTAGAGAACGAACTGCACAATGGAATTTCTAATAATGAGGGAAAAGAAGCTATTCAGGACGCTATAAATTGTGATGAGGATCTGATTTGGGAGGGCTGAGTAAGACGCAGGAATGTATACCTACCTGAATTATAAAGTTTGTGTTGTGATGTACCTACCACTTACAATGTGTTTATCTACCTTATTTATTTTATAAATTGCACTTGTAAAAAGTTGTGTTCCTCGCTGCTTTTTACAAGTGCAATCTATATTATTAAGTATGTATAGTGACAAAACGCTATACACATAAAAACAAAAATGAAATTATAAATTGGCTTGCTTCATCTTAACCGATTGTTAAATATTTGTAAAAATATTTCCTTCGGATATTGTGAGAGCAATCTCGCAATATTTGATGAGGTCACGCAGCCTACGCGTTAAAGTAAGCGTATGCAAAATTCGACAGGCTTGCTAATTTGACGGTGGCCGAGTGGTACAGGCATACGTCCGGATAGCGTAAGACACGGGATTCGTTTCCTCGTCTGTCACACACCCAAAGTTGCTTTTTACAAGTGAGATTTATATTATTAAGCTTATATAGTGTCAAAACACCATAAAAATTATGTTTATTTTAATTCTCATTTATCTTGTTTGTAAAATTTCTTACGATTATAAATATAAATATATAAATATAAATATCCTTTGGACATTCCCACACATCGCCATCTAGCCCCAAAGTAAGCTACTCAAAGCTTGTGTTATGGGTGCCAGACAACGGATATAATACTTAAATACTTTTTTTTTTGTAAATACATACATGATATACATAGAAAACACCCAGACCAATACAAACAGACATGTTCATGCACACAAATGTTTGTATTGTGCGGGGATCGAACCCGCACCCGCTGCGTAGTAGGCGATTTCTCGACCACTACACCAGACACATACACGACTTTTTATTTTAAACGATCAAATGAAATCTGGAATATTATAAATACGTCACCAGTGTTTTTTTTAATGAAGACTATGTCGTTATAAATTTTTAAGTAGGTCATTTTATATTTCCTCGAAAATTTTACACACAGGCTAGGTCTTAAGGTCGCAACGACGACCTTAAGACCTTATTTAGTTCTAATATAAAATAAATTATTACCAATAATAAATACTAGGTTGAACGAACGAACGACCAGAAAAATCTACAGAGAGTGTTAAAATAGTTCTTTACGTGCGAAGAAAAACACGTATGATAAATGTTCGCCGATTGAGAAATAGGAGTGTTTTCACGTACTCAAACACAATTTTATCAGAAAACTTCTTTGTCTTTGGACGTGTAATTTGATGTCTGGACGCGATAGTCTGCGTGATTGTCATCCCCTTCCGAGACTTTGTGGGATTGTTGATCTATTGCTTTTATCCAAATATTGTACAGTCTAGCAGTAAGTGCGGTCTCTAAACCCCAGATAATAAAATAGCTTGGCAATGTAGACCATCCTACTAATGCGAGTATTATACTAGTAAATGTAAAAGATTTGGTAAGATGGATGTTACTTGTTACTTTTTGACACAACTAATAAACAGATAAACTACTGAATGGATTTTGATAAAACTTTACTATATTAATATAGTAGCTCATACATTGGAAAAGCACATAGGGTAAAATTAATTTTGATATTTTTAGAGATCCGTCATTTTCGCAGGTGAATTGGCGGAAAACCGCTATTTATAAGAAAAATAAATTAGCCAAGAAAATTTCACACCTACCGTATTATGTAACCAGTTTTGTGAACAAGCTTGAAATGGTTTCGCATCTAGGCTTTTATTGGTACTTACATATCAACCTTACACTTCAACTACCCTTTTTTTTTCTCGTCAGGAAATGCCTTAGGCATACCATACCAGCGGCGGGGGCCAACCAGTAGAGTTAGGTTCAGTTAATTTAAAAACTATTATATTGTAATCACGCAGTTTTTAAAATATTACAGTGGCATGTACGAATATGAAACCGTGAACGAAATAAAGTCTTCGTTGAGTGGACTTTTTATGTATTTTTAATGAAAGTATGTCATTTTAGGATGCTGTGTGTGCGGTATAAAGAACTGGGAAATCGGACATATTAACTTATTATTATTTCAGGGCATTTAGAAATAAATCGAGTAGGTAAATATGAAAACTCTACATGGAAAATTCAAACATCAGAGCCAATTAGGGGTTCGAAAATCAGCATGAATACGCGAATTAAACTATCGATAATCTGAACAGATTTAATGAGGCAACTTTTTAAATAAATATTTTCGTTTGAACTTTGCGGCGAATATTTTAATCATATAGGGTGAGTGGTGGATTAGCTCAGTTAAAAGTTGATACCTCAGCTGATTACTCATATATAAGGTACCGCCAGTTATATTGGAAGTACCTATGTGTATAGATAGACGTGTGTCTCTTATCAAAGATTACTCAATAAATACTCTATAGCGTTATAATTAATATATGTTTAGAATATATACATATTCTTTTGTAATCACTTTACAATACTCAATAGGAGGGTACCTATGTGAAATTAATCATGTCGTAGGTTACCCTAAAATAGAAAGTGTCAATTTAGTTACATCCTTTAATGCTAGACGCGACACCAATTATAATTGTAACCCACGGCGTTTATTTTAGAATGTTGTATTTAGATCAAAACACGTAAGTTTGCCGTCAAATTAATTATTGAAATATCAAAGCTGTTCTAATCTAAATAATCGCTGAAGCGTACTGTAAGACAATTTATTTATGTCAAGCAATTGATCGTCTGTGTACACGGGGCTTTACGGAGTTTATCAGTTTCTAGAGGTAGGAAATGTAAAGATATATATTACGGAGAAGCGTGTCAAATTGGGAATAGAAAAACTCTGAATGGAAATCAAAATGTTCGTTTTGTAAAATATTAATGTTTTGTTTCATATGTATGCACCAAAACCGTCCAATTAATATGTCAAAGATCAATCTGTAGATAGTTTTTAATTCATAGTACCTAAACTTATAATATTTTGTCATCAGGATCGTCCGGAGACACCTGGCCGCGCCCGCGCCGCGTGACACGCGATTCTTCTTACTTGCCATGCTTCATTCTGATACATTATGATGGACTGTATGATAGTTACCTATGTACGGAATGTTAACCAATAAAGCAGTAGTAGCGTAGAGGCTATTTAATAGCTTTATACATGATTTTATTTTACTTGCAATGATGTTTGTCCGGATGGAATCTTGCACCTTAATTTTAAAGAATTGAATTAAAATTTTGTATACACGCTTAGTTTAGATGACAATGCATGCTTAGCTATGTGACGTCATTCTAAATCCAATATGGTGGATTTTCCAAGATGGTGGACTTGTTATTTCATCTGCATAATTATAAAAGGGCTTGCTTAGCAAAACACGAATAAAAACCAAAAAATAAATCTGTAAGAAAAACTTTTTAAACAAGTTTTTATTTAGATGAACTAAAAATATGAAAATTAAATCAAACTAATTAATTAAGTATTATATACCTATTACACAATTTTATTTTATAAAAGCTTGTCGCAAAATGAGACTTTATCTACTTAACTGGTTATGACCCAATATTGTTTCAGTTTTAAGACGGCAATCTCGCGTCTGCTAAACCTAAGCCCACCGCTGAGCATACAAAACCGCTATCTTAATTGCGTCATTTGCGGCTATTTCTCCGCAACAGTTATGCCCTAGTCCCGGCTAAGGCCGTAGGTATTATTGGAGCAGATCTGTTGTTCCAATAAACAAGAGTGAGGAAGGAAATCCCGGTCCTACGTGATTTGAGCCCCGAAGGCGGCATAAGCGTTCGACGGCCAGCTTTATCGAGATCCCACCGTCACGTTTATAACAATTATTATAAATATTGGTAGCTCGATCGCAACTCCATATTCCTTTGCTAGACGGTTTTTGAGCGCAAGTTTGATCGTTTAAAGTCTAGAGAGTATGTAATATGACGTATTTTTGAAAGAATTACGAGGTTTTATAATTTTATTTTATTGGTTTTAAAGTTAAAACCAGATATAAATTAAAAAAAACGATCACATACATTCCTCTGATCTCAAAGTAAGTAGCCAATGCTCTTGTAATATGGAAATCAGACACAACGGTGGTACAAGATATAGACCAAGAAAATATAGAAAATTATGATTACGAAATCGACGTTCATAAGTGGCATTTTGTGTCCTAAATTGTATAAATTATTTTTGACTTTGACTTTTGACCCGACCGGGAATCGAATCCGGGACCTCGGAGCGGCGACGCCTTAAAACCCAGAGTGCTTAACTACTGCACCACAGAACCCGTCAAGAAATGATGGGTTTAAGTAAGCTTAATTAAGAGCTATTCTTTCTTGTGAATATGATCTGTGTAAGGTTACAGGTATATCCTTCTACAATCGTTCATTGCTGTGGGATTACATTGTATGTCAGTATGTAATTCAAACTCAATGATGCGCAGTTTGGGTTCAGACCTGGTCTCTCCACCGAAACTGCTATACTGTGCCTCAAGCAGACTGTGCACTACTACGCTGCAAGGGAGACGCCAGTCTATGCATTGTTTTTGGACCTGTCAAAAGCTTTCGACCTGGTTCAATACGAGTATGAGATCCTATGGAACAAACTAGCTAACCACACAGTCCTTCCTTACGAATACATCTCTATATTTAAATATTGGTACTCACACCAGGAAAATTATGTTAAATGGTCTGGTGCACTTTCTGATATGTACAGGTTGGAGTGTGGTGTTAGGCAGGGTGGCGCTAGCTCTCCGACGCTATTCTGCCTGTACATGAACGGGCTGATTGAGGAGCTCAGCAGTGCTGGAGTCGGCTGTTCTGTTGATGGTACTTTTGTCAACAACATTAGTTATGCTGACGACATGGTGCTGCTGAGCCCATCGATCAGTGCCTTGAATAGGCTGATTGGCGTCTGTGAGAGTTATGCGCTGGCCCATGGTCTAAGGTACAACTGCGCTAAAAGCGAGTTGCTTGTCTTTAAGGCCAAAAACAAGACATATAAAGTACCGACAGTAAAACTCGATGGTAAACCTTTAAGACAGGTACAGAGCTTTAAATACCTTGGACACTGGGTGACTGAGTCATTAAAGGATGACTTAGATATAGAGAGGGAGCGTAGGGCGCTGTGCGTTAGGGCGAATATGCTGTCCCGCAGGTTCTCACGTTGCACTAAAGAAGTAAAGCGTACGCTTTTTACAGCATATTGTAACTCACTCTACACGTGTAGCCTGTGGACAAATTACACCCAACGAGCGTATAGCGCCCTGCGCACTCAATATAATAACGCATTCAGGGGACTGATGGGGCGGCCGCGTCACTGCAGTGCATCGGGGATGCTAGCTGCAGCCGTGGTAGACAGTCTCTCGGCTATCGTTAGGAAACGCATTGCGTCCCTGGTGCGGCGGGTACGGGGCAGCTCCAACAGCCTCTTGAAGGTGGTCGCGGCGAGGTTGGACACGGACAGTGTCATTATGCGACACTGGACCCAGTTTCAACTCGTCAACGACACCAAAATTAATTATAATCCCTATTTACTAACATAGTTTTTAAGAGAATTTTTTTTTACTAACACTTATGGACATGTTTCCGAAATAAATACATTTTATTTATTTATTTATTTATAATTCAACCTACGAAATAATTCAATTACAAAGATACTGAAAAAATAGAGACACGAAAAAAGATTTTGCCGTGATCATTAATCCATTGGTGATATTTGAAATGGAATAAACCAATAAAAAAAACTAAACAAAGTTTCAAGGACGCTTTCACGCATGTAATTTCTGCACAATGATTTATATTTTTCGCTGTTGCCACGTTTTCGTAAAAACTTTCTAAGTAATACACTTACACAATATTTTGCCCGTACAATTTCCTTAGGGCACGAGCACCGGAGTTTGCTCCATAACTTTTTTGTGGTCATTGAATTTGTTTGCCGTCCACTCAGTTTCCTGCACGAAGTTTGATGAAAACTTATACTTTCCGAGAGTATTTCACCCCCTTTTGTGTGACTTTAAATATTCGAAAGTTACCTGACTCTTGTATGTTTGCGGTAAACCTTCAACTGGGAACTGTTTTAAGATCCGAATTGGATTTCGCAATACGTCTACGATCCTAATTTGGATAAAGAAAAATAGCTGTTGCAAAATGTCAAACAGAGCGCTTACTCAGGTACCTGGCAGATTGTTTTGCCGAGCTGTCTTTTAAAATTAATAGCTGCGAGTGTAGAAGTTTCGATATTCGTATTTTTAACACTGCAGACATACTACACGTAGATAAGTGATCAAGAATTCTACTAATATGGATAATGATTGCAAAAAAATAATGTTAAGCATACATCAAATACAATTTAATACGTAGGACATGGAGGTGGAACGAAACATAAGACATAAGAGATGGCAGACGAGAGTGAGCGAGAAAGGAGAAGAACGGTGCGGTTCTAAAGATGAAAGCTAGAGTGAAGGCGTGATTATTTTAAGTGTAGAAGACGATTAACAAACCAGAAGTATACCTATCCCGTGCATTTCTATTTATCCAAACCCTGACCCACATACCTAACACGATTTATAATACATTTTGACAATAAAATTCTGCAGCCGCGACAAAACACCTAGAGAATAAAAGTCACCGTATCACGCAATTTTTCCGTCAGAAATGTCATAAAGTTAAACACTCGTACAGGCATTATATCAGAAAGGTCATGACGAAGTAATGTAAGGTCCATTCACATATCAACTTCATAGTGGACGTTTGTACAGTGGGTTCAGTTTCAGTAACTTCCACTGATTTCTCATTATTTGCAGTTATTTCAACAACTTTTGAAGGCTTGAAAGCTTAATAACGATCATCATTCATCATCATCATTCTCAGCCAAAGGACGTCCACTGCTGAACATAGGCCTCCCCCACGGCTTTCCACAGCGATCGATCACTAGCGGTCTGCATCCAGTTTGATCCTGCGATATTTTTAAGGTCGTTTGTCCATCTTGTTGGTGGACGTCCTACGCTGCGTCTTTGGTCGAAGGGTCTCCGAAGTAATAACGTTCAGCTGGTATAATATTTTATTTTGTTAAAAATAATTTGACTGATCTGATCCTATCAGGGTAAAATTGGTTATTGATTCTATTGTACGTTCAGGTGACAATAAAAAGCGATTAGTTTAGCCAAAACTAACACTAAATGAATAATTTCAAAAAATAAAAACACTTTAGTTCCCTACGCCTAGCGCCATCTAGCGCTCTGCAAAGAAGATGGCGACAACCTGTATAGCTATTATAATCAAAAAAATATTTGTTTCCTACCAAAAAAGCCTAAATTCTTTAGGATTTCAATAAGTATTAACACAATACATCACTGAAGCTGTAATGCGATCTTAAGATTAAAATCGCTAGACTATCCTCCAACTATGTATTATTAAATAGGTAATATTGAAATAGCGATCTACTTACTGACTGTATCTTTTGAGTCTATTTCCATTGTATCCACTCGGCCGACTAAAGATGAAATCGTAAACGCTTTTGACAGCCCACCGTAAAAAAATGACAAAAGAACTCTATATGAAGATTCCTCTTTATTTAGGTTACAGAGGCTCGTAAAATGCGAAGCCCTCTAATAAAATGTTCCCGAAGATTGTGTTATATTTTTTTAAGATGTGACAGTGATGTCCCATTTCTTTACAATTGCGACTTCTGAAATGCTGGAGATATAGATGGGCTAGTTGTTTTGGCAGAATTAAATTCTTTGTAGTTTTTCTTCTCTTGTTGCGTTTTTAGTACACATAACGAAGGCACGCACAGAAATGTATGAAAAGCGGATGTACTGAAACTGACTGCCAAATGTTGTATTAATGTTTAGTATGGGTGTTCGATTATCTAAGTACTGTTTAACAATGTTTATCCTATTTTTGGTTATTTAAGGCAGCTTTCTCTTTGAGTAGCTAAACAAATATTATTTTATTCTTTTTGTGTTTTGTCTAATCGTTATCAAACAAACAATTATCTCTGAAATTTTGACGTTAATGAAGGAAACATGATAATGATCTTAGAGCTTTCTCGTCATTTTTTATGTCAACACATAAATTGAAATTTTCCGTCACCAAAAAAATTGATTATATAATTCGTAGCGCTCCCTTCATTATTTAAGTGTTGTTTGATTCAATGATTGGCTCACGTACTCTGAGGGCCAAACAAATTCGATGTTGACCACATATTTGAGCCAAATGATAGTATTCGCTGAACCGGCGTCCCGGGGGTGTCTGCTTAGCGCGTGACTACGAAGCGTGTATAAAGTGTGACAACATGGATTGTAATTAACCTATACCCTTACTACGTGTTCTTTGCTTGAACTTAAAAAAACAGTAAGTTGTTATTATATAACTTACTGTTATTATAACAAGATTGTGACTTATTCCTTGAAATTTGAATTTCGAATATATATTCATGGAGTCAGGTCCATGCGCTAGTAATCGTCCTAAAAGTGGTTTAATACCAAAAACCGGTCAAGTGTGAAAAAGACTCCGTTCCGACTTCACTTTAATAGACCTATCAATAGATACCCTACACGAAACCACTACACAAAAGTTTTTTTTTTAAGATTTTAATGTATTGGAGCCCTAAAATATCTGTTTTTTTGGTATGATAATCGTAAAGCCGTTAACAGGATACATCGACCTACTAAGTTTCAACTGTAATACTAATAGTTTCAGAAGAAAGTGACTGCGGCATACGGACAGACAGACAGACAGAAAGACTTGACGAAACTATAAGGGTTCCGTTTTCTGCTATTTGGCTATGGAATTTTTTACTTAAACATGACTTAGAAATCTCTTGTCGTCTTAATATCTGAACATGATGTAGTTATTATCGTAAAAGTGCTCACCAGAGTATTCCCAGATATGTTGTTCACTGAATAACTGCTCGATTAGTCTGTGGATCACATCTTTCTTCTTATTTTCTTCTTCATAGGTACAAGAAAAGCCACTAATTCTGTGTCTCAAGACGTTTACAACATCGTTTCACAGATAATAAATTCAAGATCCGTGCGTGATTCGAGAACCCGAGGTACATTACTGGACATGAGGCTGTTAATTGAGATGAAATGTGGTCCCAAGAGCCACAGGTAAGCCGGTTAGCGATCAAACTTGTGTGAAACTGGTAACTAATGACAACTTTAAATGCGAAACATTATGTGGGAGTTATCAAAAGCTATTTTCGACGTTTCATTTCACATGATTCTGAACACCTGACTTCTGTTGGGGTTGGTGTGTAATTAAGTGATCAGGCCTTTTGATCAGCAAGAATAATTGAAGAGTCAAGAAATAATTGTTCCGTGATGTTCTGATAAAAAACCTAATTATTGTATGATACACTTTTGAGCAACACTTATGAGTAGGTACACAATGTGTGACTGGTAGAGGAAGCTATCGCATTACATCTACCTTTTGTACAAACGGGTTTCTTGGTTGTGCACTAAAGTTAAAATATAAATAGGTACATATCCATTCATATTTTCAAAATCGACACACGTTCACCATCGATGAAAGCATATTGGCGTCGAGTTTTAAGGGTTCCGTAGCCAAATGGCAAAAAACGGAACCCTGACGTCCTGTCCGTCTATTTTTGTTTATTCTGAAACTATTAGTATTACACAGTTGAAACTTAGTAGGTAGATGGATCTTGTTAACGGCTTTACCATTCTCATACAAAAAATTAAAAATAATGATATTTAAGGGTTTTTATTAAGGACTCCCATACATATGCATAACTAAGACCTAAATATATGTTTTTGTCAAACCTATGCGTGTTCTATGGATAGGTCTTTTAAAATGACATCGAGGTACATAAATCAAAAAAATCATTTAACTATAAATCTAACTTTTGCGAGATCGACGCTTCTAATCTGGAAAAATGGGCGCCCCCCCCCCCCCCCCCACATCGAAATGCATAATGTAGATCTTGACAAAGATTTTCAACGAAAATTGATTGTACGAGATCAAACTAGTAGTTTTTGAGATAAAGCACATTTTCAATAACAGCAAACATAACTTTGCTATTTATACAAATACTATGAAAAACAAAATTAAATTTGCTGTCAACAAAATACTTTGGTATAGATACATAAAGTGTGGTAAGTTGGCACGAAGCCCTTAGCGTGCGAGTCAGACTCGCACTTGGCCGATTTTTTATGCTGTTGTCCTAGGGTTTATCTCATTCAGGGTCGATTCAACCAAATGAGAATAAATGTTACCTTAGAAGAAATCGCTGGTTATCCGAGAGTATATGAATCACTTAACCATTTTAACATCTATTGTTCTAGAATAGAATGGCGTGTATACGGAAGTAACTCTTAGCATTTATGTAAACGACATTTTAAAATCGGTCGTTTTATACTTATTCCGACGGATAAGATTTATCTTATCTGACGTTGGTAAGCCCGATTATTGAAATTCTTATATAAAACTATCTTTCAAAAGACGAATAAAATATCAAGTTTTCATACCCTTCTAACATTAGAACGGAGTCTTCCATTTAATTAATACCTGATATAAAACTGTCATCCGAGTTGAATGGAACTTTTACTGAGCGAAGCACAGCTCGGCTGGAGTTTTAAGAACTGAATAGACTGAAAAAATTCCTCGCACGTCTTGTGCTAGACCTACGTTGAATCTAAACCGTATTAGCCGGTCTAGAAGTTAACGGGTAATTCGATGGCATTACGGAAAATGTTGTGATAACGATGCGGATTTAGAAGAGATTTTATCGAAAAAAGATGCTGTGGATGTAAACCGTATTTAATTAATGGTATGTTTGCAAAGAAATATAGAAATTGGGAGCAGGTACTATGCGGCTAGGTGTTGTAACAAGCGAAGGAGAATAAATTAAATATTATGCTTAGGTTTACAATTATTGGGCAAGCATGCAAGGTGGCAAATCTCACGTCATTTGATCCTTTTTCGTGCGGTTATTCTATTACGAGTTAAACCTAAAAATCAAGTAATAGATCCAAACGTTAAAAACTACCGTACGGAAAAAACTGAAATGCAATAGTGATAATCTTAATATTTTTTTCTTTGATAAAGAATGTTCGATTGGTGAACTTTTTTCGTATACGTACTGCAGGAAAATTGGCGCCCTGCCTCCTGGGCAAGTAAAAGTTTTCAAATTATTATAGCTACTAGTGAAACGTATTGCAAAACCGTGTTCTTTCTAATGCAACTGAACATAGTAACAATGAGTTCTTGGAATGCTGAAAAGCCATTGCTCTAAATTAAGCGAATGAATCGAATCTCCTTTCATTATGTAGCTACACTGGTACCACTATTGATAAAGCAAATCGTCGTACAACGTAACGGATTTCCCAGCGCTTGTAAATTTCACTTTGAATAGACCGTCGTACTAAGTTTGAATACTAAATACACACAGCGTACCGGCGGTAACTCCGCCGGTACGCTGTGCTTCAGACATCCAACAGTATCAAATTTAACTTAATGATAAGTTTATCAGTGTTTCGTATTATGAAGCGAATGAAATAGAGCGTGTTTTGCATTGAAAAAAACATCACTAAAACAGCAATTGGAATAAGATCCAATTTCTTTTAAGATCATCTTTATTTTACCTACGATTTACCTTTAAAATATCGTAGTGTATACATAAAACTGTATGTAGTATATACATCGTGTGTGTATAGTGGCCAGCACATCAGGTTACCCACTTTCGTTGCAAACTAGCCCTTATTACAATTGAATAAGATACCACAGTGTTTACCTTGACGAGCTGTTGATCGTTCATAAAAAGACTCATAATTGGAAAAGAAGATCATATTTTGTTATTAATTTCAACCTTGCTTTGTGCTGTTTTCTTTAATTCCAATAAACTTTACGCCCGAGTGTGTCAGTGAGCGGATTAAAGTAATCTAATCGATGTGAGCTTCCATACCCTAATAAATCCAAACGGAGCTCTCTCAACAGTAAATTATAGGTACAGAGTAACTAAGTCTACTGAGGCCTGATTTTTCTAATGTCAGATAAGGAATATTTGTCGAATCAAAAACAATACACTAAATTTGAAAACATCACCTATTTGTTGAGGTGCTCGTAGCGCAGTGGTAGCAGCGCTTTGGTAGTGATACCAAAGTGAAGCAACCTACGGCGCGGTCGTGTTTGGATGGGTGACCATTCCGACCATATAAGTGACGTACATCACGAGCATTTCCGTGCTTTGGAAGGCACGTTAAGCCGTTGGTCCCGGCTAATATCGGTTGATATTAGTCGTTAAGCCCAGTCAGAGGCCTTATGGGGGGCTTGATAACATCTGACAGCAGGGTTAGTCGCTTGCCTTGCAAACCATCTCCACCGACCCGAACTGAGCCCGCGTGGTGGAGTATGGCTCAAACTACCTCATAGTTGAGGTAAGGCCTTTGCCCAAAAGTGGGATGTTACAGGCTAACTTTACTTACCTATTTGTTAGCAATCATTTAGGTAAATGTTACGTTAAAATCAGTCGTTTCCTACTTATTCAGTCTGATGAGTCTTATGTGACGTTCGAAAAACGACCCTAAGTCATGTACTTATGGACTATGTTATCAATAACACTATTTTACGTGTTTTAAACAGAAATAATTTGTGACTGATTACTGTAACTGAGTAGTACCTCGTGACCGACCTCAAAAAGGAGGAGGTTCACAATTCGACTGTGAGTTTTTAAACGGTTTTGATTTTTACTGACCTGCGCTTATAAACCTTTCACTCCTATCCATCCCCTGATGCCATGAGCTCTAAGATCTGTTTTCGGAATGCCGATAGCCTGTCGGCATGTTTATATTTTCGCCCATAAAACCCAATTTGAACAGATGTATATTATACATACATTGACCATGGCGCGTATACCTATGCATATTTACTAAAAAAAAAAAGATTTGATAGTTACTAATTGCTAATATGATAATAGTTTTATTATCATATTAGAAATTCGTATTGCGATTTCGCATAACATTTAGAATATTGTTATAATAAAACAACATAAATATAGACGAATATTATAAATATAATGATACTATAATATATTAATGATGTACATATTGTAGTATTATTATAATATTACTAGCGGTCCCCCGCGACTTCGTCCGCGCGTATTGAGTTTGCTCCCTCCCCTCCCGTCGCAGCGTCATGTTTTATATCCTTAAGCCTTTCTCGATAAATAAGCTATCCAACACAGAAATATTTTTTCAAATCGGTCCAGCAGTTCCTGAGATAAGCGCGTTCAAACAAACAAACTCTTCAGCTTTATAATATATTAGCGCAAGCGCACGTTGTACTTAAGCTGCGAACATTTTTTTGGTGCGGAGTTATGTTAAAACTGTGATAGCTCCTAAGATATTTATTGAAATCAAATGATATGAAGGGCAACTTGGTTCTAAATGAAATGCTCGTGATGATGAATGTATTTATTTTGATAAGAATAAATACCTGTGTGTATAATAACAAAGGTGTTTGATAGTGTGCTGAGCTTAAGATTGGATTCCAAATTAAATATACATGACCTACAATTTGGGTTCAGGTCACATCTCTCCACTGAAAGTGCAATTCTGGGATTAAAGCATGCGGTCAAGTACTATACGGACAGGAATACTCCCGTGTATGCCTGTTTCCTGGACCTGTCGAGGGCATTCGACCTGGTCGCGTACAGCATCCTGTGGAAAAAGCTTGAGCAAGTGGGTATGCCACCGGAAATAATATTCTTGTTCAAGTTTTGGTATAGCAACCAATTGAATACCGTAAGGTGGGCAAATGTGTATTCGGAAGCGTATAGGTTGGAATGCGGGGTAAGGCAGGGGGGCTTAAGCTCGCCAAAGCTTTTCAACCTCTACGTAAATGCATTGATAGAGGGGCTTAGTAGCCTTAAAATAGGATGCCACATAGGTGGCGTGTGCGTTAATAATATCAGCTACGCGGACGATATGGTGCTACTGGCCCCCTCTGTCAATGCCATTAGAAGGATGTTAGCTTTTTGTGTAGAGTATGCTGACGCTCATGGTCTGGTGTAGAATAGCAAGAAGAGTGAAATTGTTATTTTCAAGTCGCGTAACAGACTTCCTGAGTACGTTCCCCCAATCAGGCTGTATGGTTCGCCGCTTGCTAGAGTACGTCAATTTAGGTACTTGGGTCACATTGTAACAGAGGATCTAAAAGACGATGCTGATATGGAGAGAGAGCGCAGGGCGCTATCGATTAGGGCGAACATGTTGGCTCGCAGATTTTATCGCTGCTCACCCTCGGTAAAGATAACGCTTTTCAAAGCTTACTGCACTTCTATGTACACGGGAGGTCTGTGGGTCAACTATACCCAGAGGTCGTATGGCGCGCTGCGCGTACAGTATAATAATGCCTACAGGGCACTGTTGGGGCTGCCGCGTTACTGTAGTGCCTCGAGTATGTTCGCGTGCGCTGGAGTCGACAGTTTCCCGGCCATACTGCGCAAAAAAGCCAGCTCTCTTTTGCGGCGAGTACGCGGCAGCCGCAACAGTTTCCTAAAGGTCATCGCCGACAGTGAGGACTGTCCACTGGTCAAGCATTGGTGTAAAATCACTCAATCGCTTTTAGAGATAAGATATTAAATAGATACTAACACTAGTTAATAAGTTTTCTGTAATTCTCTTACTAATACTAAATGGATTCACGTTGTCCGATAAATAAAGATTTATTTATTTTATTATAATACACCTCTTAAAATAATGCATTATTTTTTTACAAATTTATCAACATAAAAAAGGTTGTAGTAAGTCAACCATAAAAGATAGACATATGCTGTCGCGGACTTTATTATAGAACTCTTAATGTTGAACAATCCTGTCATACATGATTTTTGTGTAACTTAAGCGGTTTCCGCAGCGTATGCAGCGAAAGCTCTCAAAAGGAATATCTTTCTCCCGTTTTCGCAACATTTTTCATTTCTGCTGTGGTCTTATGAGTTGTATCTTTATGTTATATAGCCTAAAGCCTTCCTCGATAAATGGACTATCCAACGTAAAAAAAAAAATTCCAAATCGGGCCAGTAGTTTTTGAGATTAGCGCGTTCAAACAAACAAACTCTTCAGCTTTATAATATTAGTATAGATTGTATTGATAATTTTCGTTTAGACTGAGTCGGAATTAAGCTGCCTGGAAATTGAATGGCTAAAATTGGATCGCAATACGCCCCCAGGCCACTGTTGCTTAGCCACCTTGTGAGCCGAAGTAGATTGCACCTCGCATCGTCTTGTGTTTGGAGTAACTCCCGTTGTTTTAAGAGTTTTTCGTTTGAAAGTGTTCAGGTGCCAGAGACCTTGATCTTACCTAGTGCGTCATCTGGATCAAAATAAAACAATGTTTATATTATGAAGTCAGACAGGGCCAATATGAGAGCCTGGACTGGCCTCGATCTTCATTAATTTCCTTCTGTCAAGTGCGTTCAGAAATGGTTGATGTTTTGCGCACGTTTGGGCCTACAATTTATTGTGCCAATAATTCGTAGACCAAAGTTGGGCGCTCGTTTGTGTGATTAATATAATGTTAGATATAAAAGTTATATAACGTTGATAAGCTTGGGTATTTGATGGTGAAGTTGAAAAGTTCCTCGTGCTGGTTTTGTTGGTCCGTTAGTTAACTAAGCCAATATAAAAACCTTTTTTAAAGAGAATTTTATAAAAAAAACATTGTAGCAAAAGGCGTTGGATTGTAATTCCCGCAAACAATGAAAGTTTAGCTTAATAATTTATAGGACAGCAAATTATTTTTATTACTGAAGGCAGATAAATCACATTGAAATTATATACCTTTTCAGAAAAGGTGTTAAGTGTTGATAAGTTTGACTATAATTCACATCGTATTGAATTAGTTTCAATACTCAGAATCAATCAGAATTTTAAAAATATTAAGGTCCGAGTTGTAATAACATAACTTTCGTAAAGAAAAAAACCCAATAAGTTGAAAACCTTTTACAAAAATTCTATTCGTTTGAATGATTGATGCAAAACTAAGTTCGTGTATACCTCACAGATAAATTAGGCTACAGTCGCCGGAAATTAAACGCTGCACTTTTTTGCTTCACTTGCTCAGAAAGTACACGTCACGTAGTGTTGACTTATAATGATTCATATCCGCTCACAAGCTGACATATTGTATGAAAATTCATTCATTCACCCATGAGGTGTAATGAGATTTGAATTTGAAAGACCGGCATGCAGTGTGCGCGAGGTTTGGCAAAAACCAAAGACGTCATAATTCGAAATTCAAGATGGCCATGCTTTGCCTTTAAGAAAAACATTTTTTTTTGTAAATACCATAAAATTAATATTCCTATCGGAATAGAAGGACAAGTAAAAGCTGTCAAACGAAACCGATTTAAGATGTCAGTAACTAGTATAAGTAAGTAAAATTTGTAGCTTTAAATGAGATAACCTTTCGATCAGGTGATTTATAACAATATTCCTAAGTTCAATATAGTAGTTTACTGCATGATAAACAGTCGACACAAAATATTGAACATGCAGCTCTAGTGTAAAACTAAATATTATTTCATTATACAAAATATTCGTCGATATACATTGCCTGTGTTATTCTGTCTTTATTTTTTACGTAAATTAACGTTGGTAGAATAGAATAATTAAACTGCGTACTTTAAATTTGAAGCGCATTGGTAAATATAAGTCGTATATTAAGCGGCTTCGATTTGGACTAATCTACCTGTTAAATGATTATTTGTTTGCCGGGTTTAATGGGGTTATGACGCTGTAATGCATAACAATCAATCACCGATCATGTCACCATGTTTCAGACGCATTATTTCTCCAAAATATACACAATGTCACTTTTAAATATAAAAAATCAAATGCACGTAATTTTCAGCGAGCTTCTGCGGGGCGGTCAACTGTTTGACATCTGCCAAAAATGGTTCTGCTACTTCGTATCTCCCATCTCTTTTTATCATACAGTTTGCTGATAGTGACATCTCGCTTTTGTCGTTCTATTCCAAAGGGATAATAATTTTATGGTAGATACTTAGTGATTTGCCTGTATGACCCAGTATGGATATGTTGATAATTCATTACCTTGTTTTTTGAAGTAAATTAAAAAGTAAATTGCTTTTATTGTGAAAATTTGTAAAACAGGAGTGTGTAAATAGTGTGTAAAACATGTTTTATTAATTAATCTCATTAACAAAATAAATGTTTTTTCTTCGTTAATGTCACCCCTATATGTCCAGTGGGTTCTTTTGGTCCTGTTAAACAGTTTTTGTAAAATGAATAATTTTGGGAATTGAAACACTTATTTACTACGCTAAGTGCCATTGATCGTCAAAGTACTGTTCACAAACAAATAAGTAACTTTTGATTAGCCGATAGTTTTGTTTCTAGTGTTGATAGTTTTTGTCATGACTTGGTTGAAAAAAAGTACGGTTTTGCTGAGAAAATTGTAAGTAATATATTTTCCTACATTCAAACATCTGTTTTGTAGTTTTCATTATAGAAATAGATAAATTATCTATATTAAAACATTAGTGGGCCGATAACGATCCCTTGGAAGAATTGTGTTTAGTTTTTGGGTTTGGAAAAGCGCATGAAACGAGAGATATCATATTGTGTGATTCCGGATATGAAGGTGATATATTTTTCCATCATTCACCACGTCAGTTGCTCGTCAAGCAAGTCTAAGATTTAGGACGTCTGTTTGTCGAGGAAACCGCGTTCCAGCGAGGATGAGAAACCCACTGAAACACCACCCTGGTCACGAGAACAAAAAAATCGCTGAAGAGCACGTTGAAAAAGCACGCCGAGAAGGGAAACGCAGATACTCAACGCCGAGCGGGTAAAGTTTGGACTTGGGTGAAGAGATATCTTCTCTTCTTCTTTGAGATGTTTTTTCGATAAACGGACGCCTCAAAGTTGGACTTGCGGGTGCGGGTAACTGTCGACGTGATTAATGATAGAATCATCGTCGAATACCATACCATTGTCGGGATAGTCAAGAAAGATATCAGCACCAAGTATTGCATAGTCAGAGATAAGATTTTCTGATTTTTTAAAAATTCCATCCCTGAGGGGGTGAAACAGGGGTTGAAAGTTTGTATGAAACTTCTTATTATTATTTATATTGTAATAATATACAGCTGAAGAGATTTCTGTTTGTTTGAACTCGCTAAACAGAAACTACTCCTGGTTCAATTAGAAAAACCATGTTTGTGTTAGATAGCGTATTTATCAAGACAATTTATAATTATTATCCTTTCGTTTCGCTCGTCATCCAAGATGGGCAACGAGCGATACGACACCCGGCACCCGTGCCATTAGAAATTTATTTATACCATAAGTGAATACGAGTATTTCAATTTATTAATATTTGGTCAGGGGAGTGATACATTAAATTTATTAATTAAATAAATAACACATTTCTATCACATTAATTAAATCACATATTTATTATATTTCAGTTTTCAGAGAAATCCAATCATTTTGTTTTGTTACAGAGTCAGGTCACAAGTCCTGTCAAAACTTTTGAATTTAGAATGCTTTTCTGGCCACAGAAAAGTTTATTGAATTCGAATTTCAAATGTTTCATGAAAATAAAAATGTGTACCAATTTCAATTTTCGACTTACTGAAAAAGTTAAATTTAACCAAAGACAAAAACAATGGCCCCGAGTCCCCAGCGGATCCATGATTCCCAACAACGGCAGTAGAATGGACTCATGTGGAACCAGGGGTGCGAAGAATCCCTGGGGGAAAACCTGTCGAATACACAACTCGTTATCTACAACGAAACTCAAAATAGGGTCATACAACGCAAAAACACTAAGATCCGACGATCGGCTTGAAGAACTTTTACACGGATTACACAAAATAATCTGGGATGTGATAGGATTGTCAGAAGTTGGAAGACCGGGTGAAGAATGTCTTAAATTAAATTCTGGCCATACATTCTACTATAGAGGAAAAGCCAACAGCCACGAACATGGAGTTGGACTACTCATTCACAAGCGGCTCAATAGTAACATCATGACAATAGATTCAGTCTCCGATAGAGTCCTATACCTTATACTATCAATAACCAAAAAGGTAACTCTAAAAGTTATTCAGGTATATGCCCCGACCTCTAAAGCCCCTGACGAGGATATTGAACAGGTTTACGAAGATGTCAGTAAGTGTATACATGAAAACAAAACTACATATACAATCGTAACTGGCGATTTTAATGCCAAGATAGGCACAAGAGCAGGTGACTCGGAAACCATTATGGGTCACTTTGGTTACGGGGATAGGAACTCCAGAGCTCCTAAGCTGGAAGAACGTCGTTCTTTACCTAAACAAGGTTTGGGCTGCACAGACGTATTTAAGCTCTTATGTAAAGAAACTCGCAAGCTCGTTGAGGTGGATATAGAGGAGTACAGGGAAGAAACTGTGAAGAAGGTCATAGAGAACCACAAAAGCCCTAAAGTATTCAAAAAGGCACTTTTACCAGGAACACAACATATCACCAAACTCTAAGACGAAAATCAGAATCTTGTCAACAATAGAAACCATCTACAAGAAATAATTGCTAAGTATTACTTACAATTTTATAAATCAACTAAAACTAAACCTGATACCATGGTTAGCAGTAGAGTTACCAATGTTGGCTCGCAAGACGTGCTTGAGATTACAGACTCCGAAATAGAAACCGCCTTAAGTAGAATGAAAAATGGTAAAGCAGCCGGAAGTGATTATATATTAGTGGAAATGGTTAAGGCAGGAGGTGAAACTGTGATTAAGACCCTGAATTCACTTTTCAATAAATGCCTCGAGGAAGGAAAAATACCTAAAGAATGGCAATGCGCTAGTGTGATCTTGCTGTACAAAAAGGGTAATAAGGCTGATCTTAACAACTACCGTCCAATCAGTTTGCTGTCCCAGCTATACAAAATCTTAACCAAAATCCTTACTATTCGGCTCACAAGTAAACTAGATTTCTATCAACCCAAAGAGCAGGCCGGGTTTAGAAGTGGATACGGCATCAAACCAGGGCAATAAATATCGATAAAGATGAAATAAGAAATCAAAAATTTGCGCACGGGCGGGACTTGAACCAGCGACCTTTTGGCAGACCGTGCCAAAAGCCAGCGATCTTTTGGTCTGCCAAAAGGTTGCTGTTCAAGTCCCGCCCGTGCGCAAATTTTTGGTTTCTTATTTCATCTTTATGAATATAAAATATGACACTGAGTGTTAAGAACATTCTAAAGCAATAAATATCGAGAAAGGAGTAAGTCAGGGAGATACCCTCTCACCAAAATTATTCACCCTCGTCCTGGAGGATGTATTCAAAAACCTTCGATGGGAAAACCTTTATCTAGAGATAGAAGGTAAAAGATTGAATAATTTACGGTTCGCGGATGATATTGTTCTGCTCACTGATAGTCCTACCGATCTTCAGACCATGGTCCAAGATTTAAGTGATGCTTCACTACAAGTGGGTTTGGAAATGAATTTAGGCAAAACCAAGATCATGACTAATTGCACTGACACGACTTCAAACATCACAGTAAACCAAACCACTATTGAAAGAGTGGAGAAGTATGTTTATCTTGGTCAGGAGATTAAGATGGGCAAAGAAAACCAGGTCAACGAAATCAGTATACGCACACGTCTAGCATGGGCCGCCTACTCCAAGATCAACTTTGCTCTTAGGATGAACATCACCGCGGAACAAAAGGCTCGCATATTTGACGCATGTGTCTTGCCAGTGCTCACGTATGGTGCTGAAACTTGGGTTTTTACCAAAGATTACATTAAAAAATTAACTTTAAAAAAAGTAAAAACCGACTTCAAAACCAAAATGCACTAAATAGTCTTAAATAAACTCTTGACTATTGAAAGGTAAGGTAGGTTCTAGGCAAACATTTTCTTTTTGGAGTCGGTGCTGTGATAGTTGATGCTTGATGGTCAAAGTGGTGGCACCGACTCCAAAAAGAAATTGTTTGCCTAGAACCCACCTTTCCTTTCAATAGTCAAGAGTTTATTTAAGACTTTTTAGTGTATTTTGGTTTTGAAGTCGGTTTTAACTTTTTTTTAATTCTAAGCGTTAAGGAGTTCCACCATCAGTTCAGCCCCACAAGATGTTGACTATCAGACGTAGCAACACGTCAACATTAAGACTCTAGTAAAGAAACACTATACGTGCCTTTAAAATTTGAAGGTTTCCCTCGATTACACCAAGTTCCCATCATCAGATCCCAAGTTGGAAAAAATGGGACCAACTAGAAGGTATTCCCTCTAAGTAGGCGAAAAAACATTTCGAATCGGTCGACAAACGACTGAGATATGAGGTAACAAACATACAAAAAAAAAACTGTGAAAGCACTCCGGGAGTGCCGGCAGAAGTGAAAACTTGAATATCAACGTTGTGCATTTTTGATTTTTTGGAATAGTTATTATCAATATAAAAGTACTATCTTTTTTGTGATAGAATACAATAATAATAATAATAATAATATATATTACCAGAAATACATCATGAAAGTACCCAATTTACAGAATGACACTTGTAGACGATGCAATAGTTCCCCAGAGACAATACAACACATTACAGGAGCATGTAAAGCAATAGTCCAGACAGATTACAAACACAGACACGATCAAGTAGCTAATATAATTCACCAGGCTAAAGCACTAAAATATAAACTTCTTAAACAAACACCAGTTCCATATTACAAATATAATCCTGAAACAGTACTCGAAAACTCAACACATAAACTGTATTTTGATCGCGCTATCCTGACAGATAAAACAATTCACTACAATAGACCGGACATCACTTTACTAGACAAAACTAATAGGATCGCACATATAATCGACATTGCTATACCAAACACACATAACCTACAAAAAACCATAGCCGAGAAACTATTTAAATACCAGGAGCTGAAAGATGAAATAACCCGCATGTGGAAGTTAAGCAAGGTAATAGTATCACCAATAGTTATTTCTACTACAGGAGTCATCCCAGCACAATTAATTCCAGCGATTAGACGCTTAGATCTGCCAGAGTTCATATACGCAATTCTACAGAAAGCCAGCATTCTCAATACTTGCAGAATCGACAGAAAGTTTCTGCAATCACCACCAAATTCGTAAATATAATTAAACTGTTTAGAACTGGTATCCACTTGGTCCTGACCCGTGGATATCATAGAAACACCGATGTTCCTTTAACATCGAGATGAAAAATATAAAGAAAAAAAATATATAATAATAATAATAATAAAACAATAATATAATATTTTTATAGAATACAATATTTATTTATTGCGCTATCGTACACAAACATTAAAATTTATATTATATTAAATTACATTAAAAAGTTTATCTCTCAGAAAAATCAACTTACATCCATAATTTCGCCAACCGTCTTACGGTTTTTCGATCAGGTCACGTGTCCTGACGCGAGTTTCACATTTTTCCCCCATCCCACAAAAGTGCTCAACGCCGCTAAAGAAGTTTTCACTTCAAAAACATACAGTCGAATTGATAACCTCCTCCATTTTTGAAGTCGGTTAAAAACTGCGAGTGGCCCAAAGAGCGATAGAGAGAAAACTGGTAGGAGTTACACTGCGAGACCGCAAGACAAATAAGTGGCCAAGAGAGCAAAGTAAAGTTACCAATTTTGTCCAGCGAGTGGCGAAGCTTAAGTGGGAATGGGCAGGCCAACTGCAAACATGACTTTTGGTGTAGGACGGTTGTTGAGTGGAGACCATGGGTAGAGAAACGCTCGGTGGGAAGACCCCAAATGCGATGGAGTGATGACATCAAGAGAGAAGCCGGATCGCTCAAGATAGAAGAGACTGGCGTAAAAGAAAGGAGGCCTACACCAAGAGAATGGTAGAAGAAGGCTAAGAAGAAGAAGAAGAACCAAAAGATTCGTTTATCGTACCATAAAACGATACAATAAAGACTCTAGTGTAGATGACATGTCAAAAAGTGGTCGCCCTGGCTCTGTTAGGACTACAGCAGTGATAAAAGCTGTGAAGGCGCGAATTCAAAGAAATCACATACGTAAGTAGAAACTGTTGGCCCTTTAGATGGGGTTAAACAGGACCACGGAGAAAAGGGTGTTAAATGAAGACTTAGGGCTTAGGGCATATCAAAGAAAAACAGGACATCGTTTGGACGCTCGTTTAATGGACCTGAGACTAAAGAGATGCCGCGCTTTGTTGAAGCGGTACGTGGGAAAAAATCATCGGGAAAAGCATTCTTTTTTCGGATGAAAAAATTTTCACCGTGGAAAAAGCTACAACACACAAAATGATGAGGTGTACGCACACAGCAGTGAACAAGCAAGCAACCGTATTCCGCGTGTCCAACGAGGTCATTTTTCATCCCCGCTCATGGATTGGTTGGGAGCCTTTTATTGCGGCTTATCTGAGGTACATTTTTGTGAGAAAGGCGTAAAAACGAATGCAGTTGTGTATCAAAATACAATCCTCAAGAACCTTGTGGAACCTGTTTCTCATACCATCTTTAATAACAGGCACTGGGTATTCCAACAAGATTCTGCGCCAGCTCATAGAGCGAAAAGCACACAAGACTGGCTTTCGGCGCGTAAAATCGACTGCATCCGGTACGAAGACTGACCTTCGATTTGATTAGATTGCAAGATATTGTGAGATTAGAACACTTGGAGGAAAAGGCCTGCTCAAAGCCTCATCCTGATTTGGAGTCACTCAAGGCATCCCTGATTAAGGCAGCCGCTGATATTGACATGGACCTCGTTCGTGCTGCGATAGACGATTGGCCACGCAGATTGAAGCCTGTATTCAAAATCGCAGGGGTCATTTTGAATAAACTTTATTACCATATGAATCTATGTTTTATTAAGTTCATTTTGCTATATAAATGGTTACATAAATAATAAACATGTCTAAATTATTTCATATTACACATGTGACATAACTTATTACCTAACTAGGTATAAATACCTTAAAACTTGTCGAATGCTTACAGCCTGTTTAACAATGTCCTCAAACTTCTGGTTAGCGTGAGCTGACCAACACATCATACGAAATCACGTTCTAAATTTGAATTATTCGTTCGTTAGCGCTTATTTGCGGATAGCAAATCCGGCCCATAAACTGTAAGTGCGGGACGTCTATGCAGAAATATAATAATTCTCTTAACAGCTCTCAACAAGGTGTCTATTTGGTAAATTAGTCTACATTACTCTAGAGAACCGGAGTATTGTTACTGAAATCAGAGAGAATCTTCAAATTCATCGCCGGATCTCCTCGGATATAATAACAAACGCAATAAAAACTTTTCGGGCAAAAAATATTAGTGTTAGGAGCACTCCACTTTACAGAGGACAGAAAAGACAACAAGGAATGTTTCCTTTACGCTTTTAAAGTTTAATAGCTTTGCCATTTAGGGCCAATCTTTTTTAGAGTTGCGTTCCTTTTTACGGGGAAATATAAACGTGGTGTTTCTTTATCATCAGAATGCTAATTAGGTTGGTTTCATTTTCCCCGTTGCTTGTTAGCGCATAACGGTTCTGTCATAGTCGGTGTATCCAGCTAGACAGGGTTTTAAAAGGATTACCAAGTACCATGACTTACCTTATTGATAGAAGCAGATATTATCAATTACGAAAATGAATAACGCATTTTCTTATAAGGCTGAGCAAAAAGATACAAGTTAAGAATTCTAAGGTAAATATTTTTAGCGTTAGTCTTCAAGATGGTTTCGAATTTGTTTTTATTTGTTGATTAGGACTTAGATTATACATATACAGCGTTATGCCTGTCATAGGAGCAAACAATTTAATCGATGACTTCTTGGCTGACCGGGCCAAACGCACTACAAATTAAGCTACCGTGCTGTCATTCCGACCTTCCGAAATTTGTGGTCTCTTATGAATACGTCATTCATTGCGTGACGCTTTTGAAATTTTTGGTTTCTTATTTCATCTTTATGTATATAAAATATGACACTTTGGGTGTTTAAAGCATTCTGAACCATCATTTAGAATTATTTACTGATTTACTTAAAGGGCCTGCATTTTAAATTTTTGCTCTTATTACAGGCCACAGGTCATATTCAGGATATGATACTGCAACCATGCAGGTCAACGAGTTTGCTGGTTAGAACGAAGGAATGAGTTACTTATGAATAAGTATCGTTTTATTATAAAGACATCCTTTTTATCCATTCATTCCTACTGTTACATCTTGGCCACAAGTAGTCCCTACGTATTTCACTGCCAGGGTCACACAATTTGCTAGTCTTTTGAAGTTAAAAGGGCACGCGACCGAATGGTTGGTATATCGAAAACCCATTTTAGTAATTTGAGGTGAACCGAAACGACATTGTCGCTTAAGCGATTCAATCTAATACGACCGCGACGGGTCCACGGACGATTTGAGTTTAAGCGACTTTATGGGCACTGGAGTTGAAATACCAACTCTCATAGTAGCTCTATTGGGGTGTGTATACGAACGGATTTTTTGTATCTATTACTATTATTATCGAGTTGCTTATTGAGCATTTTTCATCATGACCGGGCATTGTGTAGAATGATTATCGTTTGGTTCACAACGTATCTACATAAAAGGTGGTATTTGTACAGATACTGCAAATTTTTCAAAATACCTAGGTGCTCTTTATTAGGAAGTGAATCATTATATCTTTATTGGATCGAATATTCTTCTTCCCTTTATTGTGGAGGGCAGAAGTATTTAGTTATTGATGCTAGATACCATTGTAAACTGACAGCTGACGAGATATTGTCCCAACACACATCGCCTCATTAGCAACATATTTTCAAGTCCCAAGACAATAAATAGGTATTGGGGCGTTTCGCACCACACATTTTTAGGACTGCGGGACAAATTGCCCAAGTGCTGTCTCAGGATGTGGTAATTCGCTCTGCCAGTAGTTCGGTGGGTCCATCCAGTGTCTTTTGAAATGTGACCCAATTCTAGCACCGCTGTAACACAGTCCGAAAACCTTGTGGAGCGAAATGCCCCAATACCTCAATACCAAAACCGTCAGGTTGAGGCATAACAGGCTGAACAGAATGCTTAAATTTTAATTCTACATCTATAACCCTTAACACACTGCGATATTTAGCAGCGATGCAGTCGCGCGTTAGTATTGATGCACTCGCGAAAATTCAGTACATAATTTGACAATTTCCAGCTTCTGCATCGTGACTGTATCGATGCTATCGCGCGTTAGCATCGCGATTGCAGCCGCAGTGTGTAAAGAGTCTATATTAGCTAATAATTAAAACATCTGACAGTTAACGAAGTATTACCGAAGTATATTCTATTTATATTGATGTGATCTGTCGTTTTGTGAAGGTTACAGTTGTTGCCGTCATGCGGAAAAATTCTAAAAATTAAATGAGTCACATTCCAAAGTAAAAAATTCAAAGCCCTTATTATGGTATTTTTGATAAGCTAAATAACCTAACCAGTTTGTCGACTTACAATAATTGATATATCAGTACCTATTACCTCCCCTGTAACGGCATCGTTTGCAGCCAGACTTAGCGTTGGATTAATGTCGCACACTACGTGTTATATGGCATGAATTAATTAATAAAATACCCTGAGCTTTATTCATTAACGGATTTCGTCGTGAACTTTAAGCGAATAAGATTTTTTAATTGCACAGGAGAAAAAAAAAACATTTATAAAACCAAGCGTATAATAATGTCTGTAGTTTAGACATTATTTAACGCTTGGTTTTATAAATGAGCTACTATTTATATGATTAAGAGGTATGAAAAATATGTTCAGGCTTAGTAGGTACGTTACGGCTCCCCACCTAAACAACTTTTTGGTATTTGCTGCAATCGGGTAGTTGAAACTTAACATTAGGATGTTTAAGGTCTCCTCGTTTTAAGTGATGGTAGCTGATTCAGCACAATCAATTAATTTTTTTTTTGTAGAAAACACTTTGGGTTTTTTTACGCTAGTTTTTGAGAAAATAACAGATTAGGGTAATAATTTGCAGATATTGTTTTTTTTTGCACAGGTTCAATGCTATGACACTAAATTTAATTCAAAAAATAGTTATTGGGGCTATTAGATAAATACATATATCAGCGCGAGCTATTTTGTAGACATTTTTAAGGTGTACAATACTGTGGTACATTATTTTGATCCATCTCGAAGAGTTAAGCCAGCGTTTGCAATGTAACAGCAAAAAAAGAATTTATTTACGACGCCACTTAAAAACCTCAAAAATTATCAGCGGTCCACTACTATATTATGCATATAAACCTTCATCCTGATAAACTCTATCTATAGAAAAAATCTTTAACTAACTTAGGGAATCCACTTAATTAAAATACCACAATATTTTGGCGACAGCAAATATAACTTTGTTTTTCATAGTGTTTGTATGAAGAAAGAACAAAGTTATGTTTGCAGTTGTTGAAAATGTGCTATATCATAAACTTCTCGTTCGATCCCGTCCAAACCAATTTTTGTTGAAAGTATTAGTTAAGATCTACATTACATTTTTTTTTCAAAATTTACATTCGCTTAGTTTAGAAGTTAGATTGGGGGGGGGGGGATTGTTAGTAATAAAATAAAATAAAAATCAATTTAAAAGTTAGTAAAATCTTAAAATACTTTATTAAAAGTTAGACCTTTATTTTGTTTAAAAGAATCGTAAAGCGGTTAACAGGATACATCTTAGATATAGGAAAAAAATATTTGGGTACAACTTGTAGATAATTTTATGGCCTTTCAACTTTTCCTTGAAAGTTTTTATCTAACATGCACCGTTTTTGAGATTTAAGCGAAAAATGAAAAAATGGACCCTTTCCCCTTCTCCCCCCACTCCTGGGCTCCTCCTAGTGTCCCGGGGTTTTAGTATGTTTTTATTCTTAATTGCACTGACAAAACTAAAGTACAAATGGCGGACTTAATGCTTACAGCATTCTCTACCAGTGAACCATTGGGTGAAACAGAAACGATTGAGGCGGCGTAAAATTACACATAAAAGCAACAAATTAAATTTAAACTACTAATATACTTACATAAATAATAATAAATAAACCTACTTAAACATACTTGAATACATACAATTATCCATACATAGGCTAACAGAGATTAATAAAGGGGAAACAGAGAAGGACAAACCTTATCAAGCATCACGTGGTATTCTCACTGAGAAAAAGCTCACGAATAGACTTTTTGAACGAATATTTAGACGATGAAGTCTTGATGGTATCAGGGAGGGAGTTCCAGAGTCTTATAGCACTGAGGGTGAAGGAGTAAGAGACATAGCAGTCTTGTGAAAAGGTTTGTATAGCTGGAGGGCATTGTTAGGACGGAGGGTTCGAGAACTTATGTCTCTCATAAATTTGAAATTACATTTGAGATAGTCGGGAGAATTCGGGTTATCGAGAATACTGAAAAGAGTACAAAGGACTCGAAAATTTCTGCGCTGACGAATAGTGAGCCAATTAAGTTGAGAACGGAATGGAGAAATATGGTCATACTTTCGTAAGCCAAAAATAAATAGAAGGCAGTTATAAAGGAGACGCTCAAGCTTGTTTAAATGGTTTTGGGACAAGTTGGTACAGCACACATCGGCGTAATTGATTACAGGCAGTACCAGTGCCTGGACCAGCAGAATTTTGATACTTATCGGTAGAAAGTTCCGAAATCGATAGAGTGTTCGAAGCGAGTAAGTTACTTTTCTGCTGATCTCGGCGATCTGGTTAGCCCAACTGAGTGAGCTATCTATTACCAAACCTAGATTCTTAACATGACTGCTATATGGTATTATGCAGTCGTTATAACGCAACACAGCAATAGGTTGACCGATTTTACCCAATTGATATGGATTACCAGTAAGTAAGGCTTGGCAATTGTTAGGATTAACTGAAATACCATATCTAGTGGACCAATCAGAAATACACTGGAGATTATTGTTAATGGCCTCAATCGTCAAAGTGAAGTTGTCGGCATCAGTCTGGGAGTAAATCTGCAGGTCGTCAGCATAGAGATGATAAGAGCAGTCAAGGAGATCATGAGTAATGAAATTAATAAAAAGAGAAAAAAGTAAAGGCAAGAGTATGCCACCCTGGGGTACCCCTGCTACAAGGTCGCACCACAGGGAGATACTTTGATCCAATCGGATAGCCTGTTTACGATCGCGGATATAAGAGAAGAACCATTCCAGTGCCGGTGTCGAGATACGCAAGTAGGAAAGGATAGCCAGGAGGATGTCATGATCAACGACATTAAATGCGTTGGAAAAATCAATGAGTACTAGCACAGTTATTTGACGACCCGTCTGGTGTAGTGGTCGAGAAATCGCCTACTACGCAGCGGGTGCGGGTTCGATCCCCGCACAATACACACATTTGTGTGCATGAACATGTCTGTTTGTATTGGTCTGGGTGTTTTCTATGTATATCATGTATGTATTTACAAAAAAAAGTATTTAAGTATTATATCCGTTGTCGGGCACCCATAACATAAGCTATGAGTAGCTTACTTTGGGGCTAGATGCCGATGTGTGGGAATGTCCAAAGGGTATTTTTTTATTTATTTTGGAGTCTTCTAGCCCAGCTCGAATATCTTCAGTGACTTTTAAAAGAGCTGTGGTAGTGCTATGAGCCGGTCGGAAGCCAGATAGGTACTTACTGATAAGATTATTAGAAAATACGAAATACGAAAACTGTTTATACACGATGGCTTCTAAAACTTTAGAAAGAAATGGAAGAATTGAGATGGGGCGGAAGTGACTGAGAAGGGTGGGATTAGTGGTTTTGGGTAATGGCCGAACAAAAGCTTTACGCCACACGTACGGAAACACTCCAGAATCTAGGGAAAAGTTTAATATATGTGTGATAATGGGAACCAAGTGATCGAGGATCGGAACAAGCATGCCTCTGCTTACGTCGTCACACCCAACCGCCTTAGATTTTATAGACAGAATAGTCTTGCGTACCTCGTCACCGGTGATGGGAGAAAAGTGAAAAGAATCAATGGATGGAGGATCTTTTGAAAGAATAGAAGATATGGTGGAGGATTTGATAGTTGCACAGAGTTTAGGTACGGAGGAGAAATGAGAATTAAGATCGTCAAGGGAATGAGAAATATTAATATGAGAAGAAGCAGACTTACCGATCCCCTGAGAATTGAGGAATTTCCAAATATTGTTAGAAGGAATTTGGACGAGATTTTGATGAAAATGACGTCTTTTGGCTGCCCTTACCATCTAATTACACCTGTTCCTTGCCCTCTTGAATAAAATCCAGTGCTCCTCACTACGAGAGCGCTTATAGATCCTGAATGCACGATCACGCTTTGTCATTGCAACGCGAACAGTATCAGTGAGCCAAGGAGCAGGAGGACGCCGCAGCCTAACCGGTCGCAATGGGGCATGAGCATCGTACAGTTTAAGCAGCAGGTTGTTAAATAATGAGATTTTCTCATCAACCGTAGCTGCTGCAAGAACCACCGACCAGTCAGTAGATGCAGCATCACCCCGAAACGAGTCGAGGTCAATATTGGAGAAATTGCGTAAGATAACGGTTTTAGGACGCACTTTAGGTGGTTTAATCCTATATGACAAGAAAATTAGGTCATGATGGGAAAAACCAGCCCTGCGCCTGGTTGCTATTGCCCATGCTTAACAACGTGATCCACTGAGGAGGTTATTATCAAATCAATCCAAGTATCTTCGGTTTCAGTGTTGTGATGAGTGGCGTCCAGGGGTAAAATAGAAAGGTTAGCTGAGTCAACTATGGAACGCAACTTAAATGATTGTGTGTTGTCTTTCAAAAGGTTAATATTAAAGTCGCCCATAATAACCAGATGTTCATACTCAAGGGAATGGGCTTCAATAAGAGTTTCAAAGTCATCCAAAAAAGTGATTCCCGGAGGACTGTATACAACCCCTAAAAGTGCCTTAACCCCCCTAATGATCGTTTCGCACCAGAATGAATCCGGGCAAGCTATAGCTGGTAGACAAAAGAGTCGGCTTTAAAAATGATTCAGACACTAGCACTGCATGAACGTTACTGTCCGAAAATGCTTCAAGTAGATCGCTATAGTGACTAGGAATGCTCTGTGCATTTATATGACAGACATTTAGGTTGAAATTGTCAGGAAAGAGGACTTTAATGTGGTCCCGAATTGTATAGGCTTGAGCAAAGGAGTCATCAAGAGAATAAAAAGAGATGCTTGATTCATAGGCAGAGAAAAAATGTTCATAATCATCATTAGACATGGAAGAAAAATAAGTGAAAAATATGGATAATATGTTTATTACCTAGGGACTCTTGACATGTTTCCGAAGAAACATCTTACGTTACTAACTCACGCACTCTAGAACTTTTTATTCAATGGACTATATATTCTTTGTAAATTTAAAAAAGAATCAATTTTCCAAAAAACAATAATAGTTGTGTTTCAATGATGTATACAAGGACGGTTAAAATGTTATCTCGTAAAACGATTTGACCTTATACGAAGGGCCATAAAGGAAACAAATAATACCTTTGGCACTTATTTTAAAGTTTATTTAATAGGTCCTAACCACGGACGAGTAAAAAAGAAAGGACTCCGCACCGCGATATTAGCAAGTGAAGCCACTTTTATGCTGTATGTGTGTGCGTTACTGGGATACCAGTTGACACAAATATTTTTCCTTTTATTGTGTAGGTGTAAATTTTACAAAAAAAGTTATGTTTATGAAGTAGAATACTTAAAGCAGTCTTTAACACAGCTTTTTGTATGGGACCAACAGCGAAACCTCATTTTTAGGGTTCCGTAGTCGAATGACAAATAACGGAACCCTTATGGTTTCATTGTCTGGCTGTCGGTCTGTCCGTCCGTATATCACAGTCAATTTATTCCGCAACTATTAGCATTACACAGTTGAAACTTGGTAGGTAAATGTATCCTGTTAACCGCTTTACGGCTTCCCACACAAGAAACTGATACCATTTTTTTTTTGTCTAACCTCATAAGCCTTTTAAAATGACAGTAAGGTTCCTTAACCAAAAGACGCTTCCAAAGTGGTAAAATGGGCGTCCCCCCATCCCCCTTTAATCTTTAAACATAGCAAGTGTACATTTTGAAAAAAAAAACATGATGTAGAACTTGACAAAAACTTATAATGAAAATTGGTTTGAACGATATCCAAGTTGTAGTTTTTCAGTGCGCGAGTCCGACTCGCACTTAACCCTTTTTTTCGGGTAAAGTCCCTATTTATTTCCCGGCCACACTGGCTGTTACTGTCACTGGCAAATCACGTGGAGTTGAGGTTTTGTGTTCCAAATAAATAATTTTTGTATTTTATAAAGAACAGAAATTAATCTAATAGGTACTGGGTAGCCTGTGAAAGGTAATTCCTTGGCAGTTTTTCTGTAGAAATGTAATATTTTTACACTGTTTAACGACACACGACGGCATTTTTTTCAATTTTTTATACGCGAAGGTTTGCACTGTCACAGAGAGCAGAGAGGCAGAGAGGGTAATGGCGGCCGATCGGCTTACTTTTTCGTCAGTGTGTGCGTGGAGGTTCGTATTTACACGTATGCTGGCTTACTTTGGGTGCTTCACTTTTTATGTAGGTGACGCGGAGTCCTTACTTTTTTTACTCGTCCGTGGTCCTAACATATGAAATTAGCGTTTTGTCTTACTGACAACTTCAATCTGAAATATCTCCTCTTTGGTTAAGAATTCCAAATTCAAATTTATAAATTCATTTAGCTGGTACGTTTGAGTTTTTAAAACAATCATTCATTTGTTTTTTCCTAATTATTTTTTTCTTTGGGGTCGCTTGTTACCGCACATTGGAAAACCTGAAATATCGGTATATTTACCTACGAGTTCCACCGTGCTACCAGTGCTGCAGAAACAGCTTGAAGGATTAATGATGTGTACGGCAATGGTATCACAAAAGAAACCAAAGGCATTTTGGTTTCGACGTTTTCGTTCTGGAAATTTCGACCTTCAGAACCAACCCTGTGTACGGCCGGAGACTAAAGTGGAAAATGAAGAATTAAAGGCTATTGTGGAAGCGGATCCGTCACAAAGCACTCCAGAGATAGCTGCAGGCTTCGGAGTAAGTGATAAAACTATTTTAATCCACTTGAAGCAAATCGGGAACATAAAAAACTTGAACGACCGTACCTCATGAATTGAGTGAATCGAACTTGCAAACACGCGTCGACTGCTGTGTTACTTTGCTCAACCGACACAATAATTCAATTCAATTCAAGTTATTTATTTCAGATTAAAATCCATATAGTCCATATAATGAAGGGATTTTAAATCGAATCATTACTTGTGATGAAAAGTGGATACTGTACGATAATCGGAAACGCTTGTCGCAATGGCTGAACCCTGGAGACCCAGCCAAACCCTGCCCCAAACGAAAATTGACTCAGAAAAGTTGCTTGTCAGTGTTTGGTGGACCAGCGATGGTGTCGTTCACTACAGCTTTCTAAAATCTGGTCAAACGATTACGGCAAATATCTATTGTCAGTAACTGCAAACCATGAAGGAAGAACTAGCTGCTAAACAACCGAGATTGGTCAATCGCTCTAGGCCACTTCAGCATCACGACAACGCAAAGCACACACTGCACAAAAAAACAACTACTAAGTTAGATAAGCTACAAATGAAATGTCTGCGATATCCACCGCACTCCCCGGACCTTGCTCTAACAGATTACCATTTTTTCCGGAATTTGGACAACTTCTTACAAGGAAAAAAATTAAACTCCGATGCGGCGGTAGTCCAAACCGACTTCAAAGAGTTTATTGATTCTCGTACCCACGGTTTCTTTAGTAAAGGAATCAACTATGAGGAACTACCTATGAGATGGCAAAAGTGCATAGATAACAACGGAGCATACTTTGATTAATTAAATATATTTTACAAAGAAAAAAGACTTTATATTCCTCCTTTACAAAACGCCAATTTCATATGTAATATAGACTTTACTCGTACGACGTACTCGCAGATACTCGTATGAGTATCTTTGCCAGTCGAATATTGTAATCAATCTACACATTCCTTTTAAACGATATGACTCATTTCAAAAGAATATACCATAAAACTGACAATCTACATACACACATCAAAAAAGTGTGTGATTACTAGCATATAAGCTAATTTAATTATATAAATGTAAGTGATTATTTACAAGAAAACATATTTGTTGGTGTGTTTTCTTTAAAATATACACATCCTGCGATAGAATTACAATAACAATAGTATTTAATAATATCAATTACCGTAGTAAAAAGGATTTCGATTTGACGAAAATATGATCGCAAGCTTTTGTAGGTAATTCATCGTTGAGCACTGAGATCTTTTAAATTAAATAGAAAATTATTTCTATTCATCGATATTATTTTTAAAGTAATGAAAATATTGGTTATTATGTTTGACAAGTAAAGAAAAACAGAATTTACTATTTAGTTAAACATACCTATTTGCTTACTAATAAAAAAAAGTTAGGTGTGAAATGTACTCACCTAGGTCACACATATCGTATGAACATCTCGTAAATCTCATATCTTTTAATCTTGTATCCAATTTCTTTTGCAGAAGCGTATACACGTAGGTACAAATGTGATTCTAACTTTAGTGAGATATGTAATTTATTTTTGCGTGATAAATTATATAGAACCCGAGTCGAAAATACTTTTTCTAGCGATTATTACCTACTTAAGATAGCCGAAATGTTCATGAAAAACGTATTTCGTGAAATGATCTGATATAGGACTTTATATTTTTTTGTGAATTATTCGCAATTATATTATTTTTTTAGGGTAAGTGTTTCGATTGCGATTTTTATGGACATTTAAGAAAATAATTAAAAAAATAACCAACAACAATCCAAAAAATCTTTGTTTGAATAAATAGGTAAAAAGGGAGAC
Organism: Pyrausta purpuralis; assembly: GCA_963924145.1. Classification (NCBI taxonomy): domain Eukaryota; kingdom Metazoa; phylum Arthropoda; class Insecta; order Lepidoptera; family Crambidae; genus Pyrausta; species Pyrausta purpuralis. Next base: position 13,786,050 of record OZ001651.1, on the reverse strand, counting down.
GTTTCCTGTAAATTTAAAATTCTGACTATTAAATAAAGTAAACTGCCAGGTTTTTCCAAGACATATCACTAATAACCACATTAATTAGTACCGGCATTAAATTCCTGACTGATATTTTCTTAAAATTAATCTTTAAAAATATATTTAGCAATGTATTCGTCTCTATTATCAGCGGCATGAATTATTCTATAACAGGGGCTTTCATTGCTAAAGGGACGCTGCAAAGTCGAAAGGCCAATGGTCGTAAGGGCAAAATGGAATAACGATGAGATTTGACAGAATAATATCACCATTTCATATAGTTTCGGGCTCGTCTTGGTCATAAGAGTAACTTAACAAGCTTTCTGAATTATTATGATAAGAACTTTTGTATTATTTGATAAGTTGCGAGGCAATCGTCCTTTTGGAAAATTATAATAGCTTTCAGTGAGTGATTACTATTGAAAAATAGAGCGGGTAGAAATGTAGAATTATGTAAGGTAATGATTTACAAGCTCATTGTCTTGTATCTTATACCCGATTTCGAAAGATATGATTCTTCATTTGTATCGCAGAAGCAAAAATTCGTACAGATTTTGGACTGACATTTCATATCTAAATGTACCTACATATTGAAGCTACTCTGATATTGGAATTGATATCACTAAAAGTTTCGACACCTGAATCAATTTTAACAACATAAAGAAATCGTTGCTCTTCAAACTCCATCCCCGGTGGGCGAATTGAATAACGTGAATTCCACCTTCTTGCCGATGAAAAATGACATTGCAAAGATGAACGATTTGTCATTTTAATGTTTTGGTGTCTGTCAGCAGCAATAGGAACTATGGAAGGACGATTTATATGGTGCGTCATGGCATTATGTGAGGCGAAATATCCCGGCGGGAATGCAATTTGCAACATTTCACATACCATGGTGCTTTGAGGGTGGATAATCAAAATGACGGTGCTGTGGAAATTAACATTTCCCTTATTGTGTCACGCCTAGTCAAGCACGACTTTACTGAACACATAGAAGGTTTAGTTTTTTTTAATTGCCACGAAATCTATATATACTATTATTATAAAGTCGGCATGTTTACGACATCCTCACAGGTGATGAGTCCTTGATTTATCAATACTATTAACAAACCAAGCGCATGTCGACAGTTTGGGTGTTTCAAAAGGAACCAATGCCTACCTGGCTGTTGTGAGCAGCAAGCGACCAATCACTGGGCTCCGCAGACTACTGCTCCACCACGACAATGCGCCTGCACACACCACGCTCAAAACGATGGACTTCCTAGACAGCATGCCAGTCAAACTGTGCACCGTGTGACTTCTTTAAAAACAGCTTAAGTTTTTACTTAAAACAGCTTAAAGGGATATAATTTTGGTCGCCGCAAGATGCGCTGGCTGCGTTCGCCATAGAAAAAATGAATAAGGTTTCGCGCAGGCTGTAAAAAAGGTGTGCGGCAGGTCGAAGAGGATAGGAGGCTGGTGGAGAGTACTTTGAAAATATTTAATAAAAATATATGTACACGCAGAGTATTTTTTTTTGGGTCGCAAAAATTTTTGAGTGTCTCACGTAAATGACTGTTTTCTAAGTGTGTGCATGCGCTGCTGTCGATCTAAAGTGAAAGCGCACTTAAAAGGTAAAAAGTATTTGGGTTTGAATTATATAATATACTTTTATCAATGATCGAGTACTTTAACCTACTATCCAATATTTTATACAATGAAAAATGGGCTATATTTTTATGTCAGAGCACATTTTATCAAAAGGCTGCTAATCCATTATTCGAATTAAAAGAAAATAAATGTTTCTCAATGCTAGTTAAACGAATTATACGTAAAGAAACAAGGATATGGCCGTATAAAATATCAAATGACAAGAAAAAGAGACTACAAAAGTGAGGTACATCGTTTACGAATATTCGATATTATTCTAGCGAGTATCCAATTTATTGTGTTTGAGTAGAAAACGTCGTCTGGTAAGCTGTAGAGATAAGAGTAATAATATTCTATGAGCCCACCGAAATTCCCACATCATAAAAATGGGCCCGCTATAAAAGTGATCATTTATTTTTACGACTCAGATCCTTAGGTTAATAATTGTGTCACCATAATTTCTTTCGAATTCCGATACACTTAGGACGTAAAAAGTTCGGACACTTCGTTTTATGACTTCTTTGGGAAAGCCATGGCCAGAGAATTATCTTTGGCTTTTATGGCGAGGGCGGAGTGCTTTCTTTTCTTCAGTGTTATTACCCCGGACAGTGTGATTGCTTATACATGATTAAATTTTGGTCTTTGAGTAATGTAGGGGTATGCAATTTAATTCATTTTTTCCACATTGAAAAAAGGGTCGAAGAACCTAAACTATATTGAAGTTGTGACCACGTACCACCGATTTTAAATCTGGTATATAAACAGTTCGTTCCTTTGCTTGTCGAATAATGTAAACAATGTTTTATTACTCTTAAAATAGTATTTATTTAACAAAATATTTGATTTTAAAAGATCAGCTATAAGATTATCTTATTTTTGAAGATTGTTTACTATATTTCGCTAGCAAATAAAAACAGACAAATGATATTTCTTTATTTGTATCCGATAACAAGCAACGTAAACTGACTAACTATGGGTCAATTTTACCAATGTCAGGTATGAATTATCCGACTGATTAAGTATAATACGACCGCTTTTAAAAAAACAATTTTATAAATGATTGCTGAAAAATAGGTGACGTTTTCAAAATAGGCGTATTGCACATCATTCGACGAATACTCCTTATCTGAAATTAAAGAAATCAGGTCACAATCAAAAATATGTTGATAGTGTAAACAAAACATCTGCAGTCTTGAGAAAGCCAGTAAATTTCTGAATAATAAAATTCGTTTTCATACTAGGTACTAAAGAAAGAATTGTAGGCTAGCTTGTAAATTTATGCTCGAAACCTTCGTAGTTAGCGCATTCCGTATTTTATTAAAATGATTCTGCACGCAGAAACTTTTTCATTTTAACAATAAAAACACAAGTGCACACTCACTATTCGTATTGTCTGGGAGAATGACGTAGGCGTATTCATTTAGGTCTTTGTGTAATGTCACGTAATTGACGTAAGTCCTTCTTGACTGACGTACTGACGTCTACTTGATACTCTAATTAAACTGTCGTCCCGTACGTAAGTCGTAACAAACTCGCCACGGTTATATCGTGAGCACTCTGCCTAACGTAGGGATGGGGTGGCGTCATCACAGTGACGGTTTGAAAACAACAGACGGTTTCGCTCAAAGCCTTAGCTTATTCTAAGATTTTTACAAAATTTTCAAATTACTGTGTCATCGTTATGTCAGAAATATCAACCTGTTCAAGAATTTTCTCCGCGAAAAAAGGCACCGCTACATTCTGCCTACATAATGTATTTTATTTTCTTTGGAAAACAATACAGGTAACATCCAAAACATTTTAACAAAAGCGAAAAACTAATCAAACAAGAATGATACCCTAAAATAGTTAGCATAACATTATTTACATCAAGAAGTGTTTTTAGCAAGAAAAACAGACTAAGTGTGAGTCGGACTCGCCCACTAATGGTTCCGTGACAACTTAAACTGAAGGGGTCCACTTACTTCCACTAAGCAAAAATACCATAATATTTCGATGACAGCAAATACAATTTTGTTTTTAAAAGTATTTGTATGAAGAGCAAAGTTATGTTTGCGGATGTTCAAAATGTGCTATATCTCAAAAACTACTAGCTTATAGTTACAGAATAAATTGTCTGTGACATACGGACGGATAGACAGACAGACTTCACGAAATTAAAAAATGAAGTAAGAAAACATGACACCTTAAATATGAAACTGCTATTCACCTCCTTTTTTGGATTAGCATTTCATGAAATTACGCTGTGAGCCTGTAATATTGTGCGTTTTTAAACAAAAGTTATTTTTAAAACAGAGTGGTACGGGTGGGTGTCTTCGATTCTTTTTTTTATTTATTTACTGAAAGACTTTTTTTCAATTATTGACCCCATTTAGTTTGATTTAATATTAGTTTTGAACCCGTGGCTGTCAGTTGACTATGTAGAGACACTGTAAAAAAATGAGACAAAAAATCTTCTGTAAACATAAACGATTTAGATCTTGAAGAATACATTTCAATGAACTTTATCGGTAGGTAAAGTTAAATATTTATGTTTATCATTACATACATGTGGAATCGTCACATCACTACTTTAACCGTTAATTAAGGTTATTAATCCGAAGGCACGACCACGCTGTTTCCCTTAATTGGTCGCAATTTTATTTCAGCGTCGGAAGCCAGGCTTCAGCTTTCATAATTAAATTTATATATCAAAAATATCTTGCATTCCTAATTAGATGAGGAATTCTTGTTGCAAACACCTTTTTGTTTTACGATGATATTAAACAGGCGTTTTAAGACGGTGTTTTGGGGAATGCTTCTAGACTATAACATGGTAGGTACCTATTAATGCTTTATTGCTTGCATTAGAGATAAAATTTTTTCGCGCCTTCATCCTAATTGAGATCTGTTATAAAATATATGCTTTAATAATTACGTCATTCAGGGTGGATTCGTCCAAACGAGAATAAATGTTGACCTTTGAATAGATCCCTAGTTATATGAGTGTATATTAATTTTGCATTTTACCATCTACTGTTCATGAATATTGCGTTTATATGCGTGTTGCGTGAAATAGGAGCTAATGAAAGTATAACGTAATGACGTCTGCTTTCCATATGATTTATGTCATTATGTTAGAATGTTTTGTCAAATTTTAAACTTTTGGCAGCCCGATACTTTACCACGTTATAATACGACATTATTAATTTGACCTCGATCGCAACCGATGCCAGCTCTGGATGAGGTCTAGGGTGGTGTATATCTGCTTAGTAGCAGCCTTTTTACTATTGCCTTAAAGTTTCCTAAACTATATTTTTATCTTGCAAATCTGTTGCACCAAAGCATTACGGTGTGAAAGTAAAAACCTTGTCAACTAAACAATGTTGTTTTATACCGTGGGAAAGTATCGGGCTGTCATAAGTTTTGAATTCGACAAAACATTCTTTGTAGGCTTTTTATAGCAGATTTCTTTAGATTTTATTTTTTACAGCATGCTATGGCTACGGACTACGATGTGGCCACGTTTTTATGCAATGCTACGATCGTCGCTACGAATGTGACTGTCAGTGAATGATCGTAACTTGCAGAGTCTTATTTACACACACCTGTGTTAGCAGAGATGGCCATAGATCAAGTCTCTATAATCAACTGAACTTATACTACTATAGGCATTGTTAGTATTTAGGCTACGAGCTACGGTATCGGTATATGAATCTAATTACTACGAACTAAGTACTTTAAAAATATCTACAGATATAGCATTTTTTCAGGTATACCGTTCATATCTGCGTGGCGTAATGAATAATGTAATTATTTTTCCCAACATCGGCAAACCAGCATCCCTGTTATTCAATTATGGGAGTAAAAATACGACGAGATGTTTACCTGAAGCCGGGGGCGATCTACCGAATCTCCTGATAATTACCTATCTGCGTTTAAATTTAAGGGTCGGTACCGAACATTCATATAATTTAAGGTAATTTAGCTGAAAATTGGAATGTCAAATGTATTCTCAGCCTCTTATCTTTCTCTTCTCAGTATTTCAAATATCTGTAGATTAGTCGTAAATCATTTTGCAACTAAAAACTATTCTGTCAAAATAATAACTATTTATAAATATAAAGATAAAGAATTTTAATATGTCGGACATGAGTGATTTTCATGCAGGTGTTATAAAATTATTTTTGGTTCTGCATGTCTTGCCATTTGGTTCTACATGTTAAGTTATTACCTGGGGCCATATTTTTAAATCACTCGCGTCAAGATGGCGTGTAATTTTCATTAATTAAAGTCTAGTTTTGGAATGAAAATCCGTTAAAATCTCACAAAAGGCATTTGAATAAAAATTGTTCAATTTTGTGAGTACTCACGCACGTCTATATTGCACGTGATTTTCGTTGTTTTTTTTTTCGTCTTCCAACGAAAAACACACGCCATGTCCAATCGAGTGATTAAAAAATAGGGCCCTTGGCTAGTTACACAACCGTCAAACAAATTATTATTGTATGTCAATTTAAAGACAAAACATTATGTAGCTTTAATTTTATATGTCTTGTAATGAGGATATCCCAACAGGGCATACCCTGCCTTTGTCATGCCTGGCTTAGACTAAAACAAGAGAAAGTCCAGTTAAAAATGAATAGTAAAAGGTATAACTCGTTGCATTCGCATTCTAATAATTGCATCGCCATTTTCTGAATTCTTCGCTCAAACACGAATAAATCGAGCGCTACAAATCCCATCTATGGTATTCCGGTACGGGAAGAATTTTTGCCATTTATACGCAATAATCCAATATCGAAACGCGAGCGTGATCTCATTGACACTAAGCCGTGGAGGTGGCCATCCATTATTCATCGAGTCCCCTGTACGATGATGCCGGGACGTAAAGCTACTGTTACACATGATGATTACTAGCACGAAAGCATGGCAATATTGAGCAATTGCTACTTATTTAGTCGTTCCCCTAGCCGATTACGACTACGGTGGCCAGTCACAACGACCAACCGACTGCGCGGGACATATTATATTGCACAAGTGTGTGCGCAAACACAGGTGCACTCTCTATTCCTTTCACTCTCATAGCCCGATGGGATAGCAATCTGACACGACCGGAGAGAGTTCGGGAGCAGGACCAACGGCTTATCGTGCTTTTCCGAGGCACGGGGGTGAAAAACAGCCAACTTCCAAACTCCGGGCTACCCTAAGAATTTCTGAACAGAAAAACACAGGTTCATATTTTTGGCCCGACCCGGGATCCAACCCGGGACCTCTGGCGCAACCGTCGCTTTAAAGTTCGACCTTCTTACCGCTGCGCCAACGGGGCAGTTAACTACTAATAACGAAGCATTGCTAATTAAGAGTATGCTGACTTCGAGTTTGCTCACAAATCTACGCTCGTGCGATTTTTAAGCATGCTACTTGTAACGCGGGTAGGAACCCGCGTGCTTTTAGCGCGCGTGAACAGATTTGCTTATTGAGCATGCTAGTGTCGATCAGTCGTTTTCAACAGGTGCGCGTGCACGATTCCCGGACCCAAATTTTCCTATTCCTTTTTCAAGCTGAGAGCAGTTCTTGCATGCATTGCATCGCCAGCACAAGCATAACTTTATTCAGCTTTACATAGCTGCTTGATATTCCATGATTTTTTTAAACGGGCAGAGAGCACGCTATCAAATGGCAAGTGTGAATGGAGGGCTTCCTTTGAGCATGCGTATTCAGGAGCATACTTAAAACTAGCATACTTATTGCTAGCAAATGTAAACTGCTTACAAGCATGCTCGTAGTGAGCATACTCAATATGTCGCGTTTTAGCATTCTATTTTAGAGCATGTGTAACAGTACCTTAACGTTAGCGTTACGCTTGCAGCGTTTAACAGCGTTAGTAAACCCACGCATTTGCATACGGCAGCAACTATTTCGAATTTGGAATTTTTATTGAACGTTATTACAACGTATTTATCTTATTATCTACTTTGAAACTGGTGTGATGACCACTCTGCATTTACTTGCGGAACGATACCGACTATGATGCAACTATCACAATATGTACTAAGTTACAGCGAGACAGCAAATGCGAATTTTGCATGCCGCATGCGAATGCGTTGGTGTACTAACAGCGGTAGAAATGTAACTTTTGCAGCGTTTAACAGACGTTATGAGGTGACATTGATTTTTTTGGTTCCCCCATCACCACAAACCACATAGTTGTAAGTCTTTTTGAGTGATATGATTATTTTTATTGTGATTAGAGTGGGCTAGTTTTGACATCTAAATGGTATGCTGCAAAGCGGAATACGAAAATCTAAAATAATCTACAGGCTTGGTTGCATACACTATTATTTTTTTTTCTTATTACCTAGTAATGTTTTTACCTGACTGCAGCAGTTGGAGGAAGGTTTTTGTTAACTGCATGGGTTTATAATTAGTATAATAAAAAATATATGATTTTGCTGCAAATCTATTGCGAGCGCTAAAATCACTAAGAACGAATTGGAACTTGCTCTTAAAATATTACAGGTTTTTCATTTTTTTGTGATGCCTGAAGATCGTAGGTTTCTCGTTTTCTTGTATTTATTTTGTTGGTTCGGTGTGTGACGCGTGTCCAGGGGCAACTCATTTTAGATAAGCCTTCTGTGCGCCGCACAGTGGGACTCAGTCGGGTACGTGGAAACACTTTTTGTGTCTGATTTTTGCTAAGAATCTATAATAATATTATGTTTGTTAGAACGCGTTAATAATTAAAAAAAGTTGTGTTAGATAGCTTATTTATCGAGGAAAACTTTAGGCTATAAAACATCACGCTGCGACGGGAGGGGAGAGAACAAAGTCTAAACGCGCGGACGCAGTCGCAGGGAATGCTAGTTTGAGATAAAACGCTATATTTTCAAAATCATAGGTGGCAGAAGGGATTCTGACTTACATGTCAAAATTTGCGATTATGTTTTTATTTTACGCAAGGACTAATTTAATAATAATAATAATATCCTTTCCTTTGGACATTCACACACATCGCCATCTAATCCCAAAGTAAGCTACTCAATGCTTGTGTTATGGGTGCCAGACAACGGATATAATACTTAAATACTTTTTGTTTGTAAATACATACATGATATACATAGAAAACACCCAGACCAATACAAACAGACATGTTCATGCACACAAATGTTTGTATTGCGCGGGGATCGAACCCGCAACCCGCTGCGTAGTAGGCGATTTCTCGACCACTACACCAGACGAGTCGTCAATTTATACACGTGGTGAATTGTTTTAAAGAACCTCAAAATGTATGAATATGTGGCACCTACTTTTCTAAATATTTGAACAATATCAATACGGGGAAAACAAGTCTGTTTCTTAATCGATTCCCTTCGTTACTTCGAGTACCATTTTACTGCTTCGTATCTGCCAGTCACTTCGTATAAAATGATGTTTAATATTTGACTTATTAGTTGGTTAGTAACTTTGTAGATTATGCAATTTTATGGTGTAATTGCAAAGGCCACTCATGGTTTAGAATGTTCTTAAGACCAACAGTGCCATATTTAATATTCTTCAAGATAAAATAAGAACTCAAAATTTGCGCACCGGCCGGACCCGAACCAGCAACTACTTGGCTAACCGGGCCTCTATCAATCGAGCGACCGTGCTGTCGGTGGGACCGAACGATATTTTTGGTTTCTTATTTCATCTTTAAGGCCACTCATGTTCATAGCTGATAAGTCTCAACACACTGTGCTACGCTTGTTGACTCAGCCATATCAGTCGCTCCTCAGAACCAGTTGTTTCTTATACACATTTCATTGTTTTATCACTCACACATATGAATGCTTTACTATGCTGCTAAAGGCCAAAAAGCCTTTGATATGTTTTTCACATACTGACCCAAAATCATATATATAAAACCAGTATCAAATAGCAATATAGAAAGTTCAAAAAACTATAACCCGTCCCACGACTAATCATTGGGACAACAATTATTATTTTGTTTTTTCCTTTGATACCCAATTATTTTCCTGGCTTGGTAATAATTAAATAAACTGTGGTAAGTGTCAAATATTCAATAAACTATGCGATATATTTATATTCAAAGTGCCTCATTAAAGTTCTTAAGTTTGCCATGTTATTTATTTCTTACCAAAAGGTAGCCAATGTTACCTGGACTATAGTAAGATAATAATAAGTACCTCATGCTCCAGAATTGGCTCAGTAGTTTAGCCACAAATGCGAAACACACATACATAGACAGATTAAATCATGACTCTTCCGCAGTCGAGTAAAATGAAGATTTAATTAACTTATGAAGGCATAGTTACACTTCAACTGGTTCACTTAATTTAAGGCGTATAGTAGAGAAAGACTGAATTGTATGTACACGAATTCGATAGTCCTAGGTCTCCAGTCCGACAGTGAATGTGGTATGGTAATCTTCCGTAATAGGTCAAGCCGTGTGCCTATTCCATGCCACATTCTCTGCGCTGAATAGAGGACTGATGAGAAAACATTACCTATCTGGGATAAAAATAAATAAGACTCTAAAGAACCTTTAATTTTGTATTTGCAGCGAAGTGTAATTTATGTTGGTCCTGCATAAGTCTTTAAGAAATATAGGTTTTGATATAATTTTATTTGTTGTAATTTTTCAGACTGACTAATTTCGTTACTCTTTGATGTACCATACTCCTAAATATAGATTTTGATGAAACTTACAATGGACCCTAATTTTGAATTTACCTGATTAAACTAAAAATCATCGTTTCTCGTTTTTGAGAAATCCTTGCAAATATACATACAAACACACACCTCTTATGTCGGTATCATGAAAAGTTTTATTATATAATTAATCAATTATTTCAGAATGTGTCACAATCAGTCTTTACTTCGATTTAGATCCAAAATTAAACAGAATTGCTTCTTTTTACACAATCGCTGCCTTTATACGCTGTAAACCGCGCGATCAATGGCGAAGCTATTCCAAAACAAGACATTTAAACTAGGGTTATTTATTACCCAGCTGACGGCGATAAGCCTAAACCGTGATCGTGTTCGTGCATAATAATTAATCATTTGTTCCTCACACAATTACCCGCATAAAAGAAGCAACGCCTACTGTAATGGAGCCACATTGTCCTGCCCGATACATGATTTATATTAGGTAAGTGGAAACAATAGTGGACGTTATTAACACAATTATGCTGGATAGCTAATTATTAGTGGAATGTGGTCGGTTTAAAATATCATAATATAGTGTTAGGTACCTATAAAATCTTCTTAGGGAAAAATACTTTTTGTTGTTAATAAATAGCTGACTATAAAGATTAAAATAACGCATTTGCCTTCTATTAAGGAGAAACAAATTCATTTTGAGTCGGTATATGATCACTCTTACGTACACCAACAGTCTTCGCACATCATGCATCGAATCCAATGAATGATAGTTAAGAAATTATTTTTAGCTATTTCAAAAAAATCAGGTCAGATTTAATGATTACTCACTTAATAAAATCATCTCGTTTTCGAGAAATATACAAACATACCAACATACTTACAGAGTTTTATTTTTATTACCTTTATGTTTTAAGGAAACGTAAGTAATTTTGATTAAATTTGTTTATTTATTGAGTAGTAATGATACCTGGTAGAAATAATTACAACTTATGTAGATACATAATGAGTAAAAACTTAAATACCTTTAAAATCATTCAAATATCACCTCATATGTTATCTTCTAACACACACACACACACAGAGGAGCTTATCTGAAACTCTGTTTACTTTATTACCATCGTTTGCAACATCCCTTCAATTTGGAAAATCGGTAAGCTCTCCAATCACGGTTTTTCAGCCGAAGGTCTAAACGTAAATTGGGGTCCGTAAGTCAATTGCTTCTCCAGCATGAGCATGGATTAACTTAGTCCTGCTGCCAGTACAAAAGCCAGGCATGACAATGACAGTTAGCTCTACTTGTTTGCACCTACCACTATACAACACCATCTTCTTACTACAATTGCTAGTGTATTGCCTACCTTATAATTACTGTCATAAGGCTGTTGACGCCTGGAAATGCGACTCAAAGAGGTGCATGGATAAGTTGGTAAACCGTATTAAGCCAAGTTTCAACCGCCCTCGAGTAGTGACTAGCTTTGTAGTTTTGAAGTGAACTTGTATTAATTTCCACTTAATATCTTTTGTTAATTGCGACTTAAGAACAACGTTCAACGTTAATTTGATTTGAATGTGTCTATTGCTTTGTGTGAGCCTATTAGGGTGCTTAGTGAATTCGTGAGAAACGTTAAGCGTTGTTTACTCATTTTATGACTTTAACCCAGTTTGAGGGTGTTTAATTGAATTCGTACGACGTTCCGCTTAGTTATGTGGTTCGCGATGTTCTTATTTGGCGTATTCGTAGAACAATTATAACTACTTGAACTTTGTATTAATTAAGTCATAATAGAAATGTTTTTCATTTGGTATTGATAAAAATATTTTGAGTTTACTACGGAATCTGATCGAGACTGGTATTTTTTTTTAGTCACTTTCGTCTTGATGGCGTGTGATAAATGTCAGATTTTTCAATGTAAATTAGTATTATTCCATAACGGAGAAAAAAAATATTGTTTTTATTTATTGACGTCTATATTTCGCGTGATTTCCATTGGAGTTTTATTCGTTTTCGAACGAAAATTGCACGCCATATTCAAGCAAGTGTTACAAAATAGGGCCCCTGGTTACAGCGTGTTTTTAAAACAAAATATCAATTAAAACGATGAAGGCTTTTGACTCTAAAGTATTACTGCTGCCCAAAATAAGTTAACAACGCTTATAATAAAACCTAGAATAGTCATGTTCTCAGTCAATCAAAAATCAAAGCGCTAGCGAACAAATGCGAAAAAAATGTGTACGAACGACGCTCATCAAAACAAGAACTTGATAAAAATTAATGCGAAATTAGTACGTACTCGTATTTGAGTATCACGCACTTTGTAAATCGTGATTGATTTGGGTTGTGGGCATGCTGATGCTTACAGAGCCTGCAATGTGCCTGTATGTAGACGACCTCAGTGGTGTAGTGGCTAAGCACGCTGGTTTCAATGCCTCGCCGCTCCGAGGTCCCGGGTTCGATTACAGGTCGGGTCAATGTACAAATCATAATTTTCTATATTGTCTCGGATCTGGGTGTTGTGGTACCACCGTTGTGTCTGATTTACATAACACAAGTGCAATTGGCTACTTACTTTGGGATCAGAGCAATGTATTTGATTGATGTCCAATATTTATTAAAAACAGGTACTAAAGAAGTGGCAGAAAATACCTCAGCCTGATTCCTAAAAACAATAAAACACCTCATGTATCCGCGCCTGATTGTATGCTACGAGTACTGTTGCATTTTGTGCCATACCTACTACTTAAATTTATTAATACATAGGTACCTACGCTACTTGTCTACTTACTTTGCGATCAGAGCAATGTATGTGATTAAAGTAAAAGTAAAGTTATTCTGTAACGTCCCACTGCTGGGCAAAGGCCTAACCTCAACTATGAGGTAGTTCGAGACATACTTCACCATGCGGGCTCAGTGCGGATTCGTGGAGGGGTGTTTGCAAGGCAAGCGACTAACCCTGCTCTCAGATATTATCAAGCCGCCCATAAGGCCTTTGACTAGGCTTAACGACTAATATCAACCAATATTAGCCGGACCCAACAGCTTAACGTGCCTTCCGAAGCACGGAGATGCTCGTGATATACGTCACTTAAAAGGTCGGAATGGTCACCCATCCAAACAAGACCGCACTGTAGGTTGCTTCACTTCGAATATCACTACCAAAGTGCTGATACCACTGCGCTTCAAGCACCTCGAGCGAAAATGTAGTATGATTGGTGTCCAATATTTATATTTATTATATATAGAGTGCAGAACCAAGTTATTGTTGATAAGACAAAGCTTTGTTCCGCTGGAATCGGATATTGAACTTGCAATACTGTGCAGACTACCCAAACAAGTTACTACACTCAATGAACTTGTGTTGGTACACAGGCGGTACTTGGGCATTTGCGATTTATTATAGACTTTGTATAAAATATTATTAATAAAAACAAAAAACCCGACTGCTTACAAAAAAGGCACTGAAAAGGAAAACACAAGGCAAAGGTTGGTAAAAAGGTAATCTTATGAAATCAGGTACCTACGTTGTTACATATTATTATGAAATACTGTATGAGAAAAGTAGGTATGTATTCAAATGATTAAACTTAATACTTTTAAGGTGCCGCATGATGTGATAAACGTAGTTTTGGTAAAAGTCAAAGTCTAAGTCAAATATTTTATTTGCAAGAATGCAGTAAATACAACAGTTGTTAATGATATAATGAGTCCAGTGCATTCAAAATGCAAAATTGGTAGATCTTCAAGTATTGTTTGTTCCCCCGCCTGCAGCACCTTCAAAGTATTTCGTTTAATAATTTGAGTACATACTTTTCTTTATTCTCTATTATACTATTAGCATATACATTTTGAAAATGGTGACCAATAATGAAGAAAAGGACCCCCCTTTTCTTCATTATTGGCCAACAAAGGGGGGATGGATAAATACATATATTATATTTGCATAATATAACACAAAGTTTTAAAAGCAAAATAATAAACCCAAGTCTCACTGATTATGAGCGTTACATTTCAAAGCTTTGCAGCAGTCACTTAGCCCAAACTTGACTCTTTGTAAAACTAAAAAAACCTTAAATAAAATATTATTAGTAAAAACCAAAAACCCGACTTTTGGACCCAAAATTTGGTCAGTGATTAAAATTTCACCCTGTATGTAACAATTCGTTTAGCCATTTAGGCTTCTTGGCGTGCCAAAAATGGACATACAGACACATACATACGCTCGAAAATTTAGTTAGCGGTAGACGAAAATGACTACGATCCGGGTCTGCACCTGCAAATTTGACTGGAACGCGTTCCATTAGGGCTGAATTATGTTTATAGATATAAGGTCCGTTAAAATCTTTAAAAAACGCAGAATATGTGCGTGAACTCTGATAATATATAAAAAGCGCTCGAACGTCCTAAGCAAACGAGGCACTGGCCAACAGCTACTAAATAAAGTGTTTCCTCGAAGCTTACAAGTTTCCCAAACTGATTTTCATATCTAGTGAAATTAGAGGGGAAACATCGACCACGAAAAGGGTTCGCAATATTTATACAGGGCGCATTAAATAATGGCAGCAGTGGAATAACAAATGCCCACCGCTGGGAACAATAGCCCGAATATATCACACGGGAACAGGGAACCTACTTTGAAAGACGACAGTCGTTTTTAAGAGTTTCGTACTTGCATAAGAAAATGCCGGCCAAGTGCGAGCTAGACTCGCGCATTGAGGGCTCCATACAAAGTTATCGGAGTGTGAAAGTACCTAATAGGAATTTCAGTAGTTTTGATTTACATATTCATCAATACTTTGCTTCTACGACGGGAGTACTAATAACAGGATTTGATTTAGCTTTCTAACATGCTATATGTAGTGATACAAAATCAACAATTTGCATTTACTTACAAGCTTTATTTTCTAACAGTTTTACATTACGTATTAATGACTTCTACAAAGAGTATTTAATTTTAGTTTTTAAATATATCTACCTATCGCATCTCTGGACATACTAAAGTATTCCAGAGGAAAAGAGTCTTGTGCTAAAGTTGTACTGTATATAGCAATTCCCAGTCAGTAAGGTAATAATATATTATATATATTGGACACCAATCACATACATTGCTCTGATCCCAACGTAAGTAGCTAATGCACTTGTGTTATAGAAATCAGACACAACGGTGGTACCACAACACCCGACAATATAGAAAACTTTGATAACTATGTTGACCCGACCGGAAATCTAACCCGGGACCGCGGAGTGGCGACGCCTTGAAACCAGCGTGCTTAGCCACTACACCACGGAGGTCGTCAAAATAATAGGATAGCACGATTTGTAAATGCAGACTTGTTGGAGTAGAAACCCTTGGCTAGACTAAGGAAAGAAGGGAAGAAAGAAGTGTTTTGACTTACGCATAATTATAGGTGCGTATAACCTCTTTTGCCGTAAATACATTTTATGTAAGCCCTTATTTCATTGTTTTTTTGGTTTTGAAGTCAGTTTTAACTTTTTATTAAAGTTAGTTTTAAGTTTTAAGTCAGGAGGGGGGGGAAGGGCACGTTATGACTCTGTTCTTTAAGAAGCTACAAATTACCTTTCATATGTTATTATAACTACTGAACTCCTAAGCGTTAAGGAGTTCCACCATCAGCTTAGTTACGCAAGATGTGACTGTCAGAAGTAACAACACGTCAACATGAAGACTCTAGTAAATAAAACATTATATTTGGCTTTAAAATTGTAGGGTTTCCCTCGATTACACCAAGATCCCATCATCAGATCCCGAAATTGGCAAAAATGGGACCAACTATAAGGTATACCCTCTAAGTAGGCGAAAAAAAACCAAACCGGTCGACAAATGACTGAGATATGAGGTAACATAGATTCAAAAAAACATACAGTCGAATTGATAACCTCCTCCTTTTTTGAAGTCGATTAAAAAATATGAATATTTGGTTTACAAATGAATAGAAATAAGTTATACAGTATTTTATTAAACGAAGAACATTACTTTCATAGGCAGTGGCTACAGTTTTGAATTATTCGAAACTGATGTATGTACAAAGATATTTGTCATTGTAAATATAATTGAAACTAAAAGGTGCTATAACGTTAACATAATGTCCTTTACTGCGTGAAATGGGCCAGTCGGTTTGCGTAAATATTATTCGTATTATTTATGCGAGCACATCAAACTGCGAACTTTAATGAATTGAAAATACCCATTAACACGCTTGGTGAATAATGTTAATTTGGATACAGCGTTGGAGCAAATCGATTTATCGTCGTATAACCTAGCTAAAGGACGCAAGCTCTATCAGAAACTTGCGCAATTTTTTGAACACAGCGCTAAATTAAAAAAAAAAACATATTTTTTGGTATAATCTCAAATTATTGATCTAAAATTCAGATTCAACTTGGTCACATGCGATCGTACAAAATTATTATTTTATATTTTTTTTTTACACATCGCCATCTAGCCCCTAAGTAAACTACTCAAAGCTTGTGTTATGGGTGCCAGAAACGGATCTTCTTCTTCTTATTTAAGAGCTATGCTCTTGTCGGTGGAGTTTTTTCCAATTTAACGGATATAATACTTAAATACTTTTTTTTTGTAAATACATACATGATATACATAGAAAACACCCAGACCAATACAAACAGACATGTTCATGCACACAAATGTTAGTACCGCTGCGTAGTAGGCGATTTCTCGACCACTACACCAGACGGGTCGTCAATAATATCAATATGAATTTGTAATTTGGCGTGAGTTTAGGTTTCATGTGCGATGCTAACGCGCGTGAGCATCCATGCTTAATTCAGTCTGTTCATTGCTGAAACGCGTTTACTATATCGATGCTAAAAGTCGCAGTGAGTAAGGGGTCTTACGATCACTGCGTGACTGGAACTTGGCCGGTTGTTAACCTTTATTAGTAAAAATACTGGATTGGTTGAAAGTAACATTTGTAATTCTAAGTAGGACAATCTGTAACTATGATTACTGTTCACTGGCGATCCGCTATATTATGTCACCAACAGTTTCATTGACTGGGTAGAAAGTTGGCAGATAAACGGAACTTTTTCATTCAGCCGACTGAACTTGATTTTATATGAGGGCGGAAGTTTCTTTTTAAGCAGCCGTTTCAACAAAGTCAGTATTAACAAAGACGAGTAAATCCCGCGCGTCTACTCGTTAAAATTTTAATCCGTTTCCATATAAATCTGATTGAAAATTCGCCGGCGCACGGATCGTTACGCTCAGACAGAGGACCGAAAAAATATGCCCAGGGACAAATTGAGGGGAACGCGAGAAAAGACTGATTGTATAGGTACTTGAAAATCATAATAAAGTAATTATTAAGGTAATTAGGTGCGAAAAATTCCAATAAATATCGTAAAATTAGAAATTGGAAAATAAAACTTTATTTACCTAACGATGTTGTGACACAAACTATACCTTTTATTATTTTTTGTTTTTATAGTGTTTTGTCACTTTACAAACTTAATCATATAAATTGTCTTATAATAAGCAACTGTGTCAGACAAGAAAGAAGATATAAAAAGCACGTTCCACTCTGTCCTTTAATATTCGCATGTTATAAGTACATAAGGAATTACATAGTAAGAACAGGAAGCTATTTATAGAAATTTAAATGTGTTCCATTAAATTTGTCTCATGGTATATTTAGTGTTACGTAAAACAATCGTGGATATTTTTGATGTTTAAAACGTTTGTTTTGCGAATGTATCATGTTCCGAATAGTTTGTGTATTCATTGTATCTATACAGGAATGCGAAAAAAGAGGTTTTCAATTTGGTCTGTAAAGATATTTTGTCCAATTTCGCTGCAAAATCTGCAATGGTATGCTTTTTAAATTTTTCAGTGTAACTCTACAAAGATAAAATAAATTTATTAAATTAAATGTTTATAACAGCCAAAAAGTACAACACAAAATTTTATATCTAAGCTTGTACAATATAAATAAGCTATTAATTACAATTCATATTGTACACTCATTACCAGTAGTGTTATAATTGTATCAATTCGCACTAATACACTTCCGACCAAAAAAACTTCGCAAGAAAAAGAACGTGTATTTAACCCTTTCTATCCGACCACTACACTACATCTTACAGATACCGATACAACGCTAATAGGGTACGTTTGGTCCTAAAAAGGCAATTTGGGTGTATCACCCAGCTCCCGACAAATTTATGGAGCCGCTCGAAAAACTACATTAGCTCATTCACGAAATTACATTACTGTGTTGTAGCGTTCTGCAAAAAGTTTGAAAAAGATGTGCTATTGAATACTTTTTATACGACACAAATGGAGAAAAAGAAATTGAATAAAACTATTATGTAAGTAAACGCAAACGTTATTTTATGGTTACTGCGTATTACTTATTGTGAGTAGTTACTTTGAGTAAATACTATGTTAAAAGCTTGGTCTAACGCTTAGAACGCTTTCACATTTAGGCGACTAGCAGCGCCGCTGCAGCGTAACAGTCGCGCTGACGTTGATTTCATACTATACACGGCAGCGCGGCAGCAGCGCGGCAGCAGCGCCGCAGCGGCGCGTAAGTCGCGCGGGTCCGTCCCACTATACCCATTACCCATTGCAGTGGTAATACTATCCCCGTATTAGCGATATGATATCACCCATTAGCACTGAAATGGGTAATGGGTGTAGTGGGACCGACCCAGTCGCGCGACCGTAGCGCTGCTAATATAAAGGCATCCGCTGCTGCCGCGCTGCTGACGCTCTAATGTGAAGGCACACTTAAGGTTGAAGCATATTTACCCACTTGTGATGGGAACAGCGCCAACCTGCAGTTGAGTCTGAAGCAAAATTTTTGACATTACGCATCGACAATTACAATTTCGAATTGATTTTCTGTTTCATCATAATAATAAATCTTTTTTTTAAAACATTTTATTTTATAAGCTTCATTGAAAACACATTTTCAGGCAAAGAACAATAATTTTGTCTGAGCGTTGTCTTAATGTTGTTTCAGACTACACCCGCTGGGTCACCATTTTTAACTGACTTGGAATAAAAGGAGATTCTCAGTTCGACCTGTATGTTTGTATGTTTGTCCACGAATTTTTCGCGTTTGGTTAGACCGAGTTTGATGCGGTTTTCACTAACGTATTTGTTACACAGAGGAGGAAGTTTTAGTATTTTAGTTCAATCAAGAACATTGTAACTTAAACAATGACTAAAAAAGATGAAAAAGCCGCCTTAAAAAAACACTATAAGGACTATGCATGCATGATGTCAACCTTAACGGACAGCAGCAGTCTACATATGCACATCATGCACCGCCTTCAAATGAGTTTGTTTCTCCTCTTAGCGTTATTCTCCTATTAGTGTTTATTTGAAGGCGGTTAATTTTGAATCACTCGGGTTAAGATGGCGTGTGATATCAATTGATTTATGTTCGCTTTTCCAATAAGAATTAGTAAATTCAACACGCGAGTGTTTAAAAAACAGGATTTTGTGAGTACTACCGTCTAAATTTCGGGTGATGTCTATTGATATTTAATTCGTTTTAGAATGAAAATCATATTCAAGCGAGTGTTTAAAAATAGGGCCCCAGGCGTCAACCTTGCTGAAATAAGTTACGTAAAGGGATCAGTAACGCCACGGCATGGAATCGGTACCGGATAACTCGGACGCCTCTCCTCGGATCGCGTTTGCTACAACTGATGACACTTCTTCTTGTGCATGACAGGCTGTTTGAAAGGGAGGCCGGATAGTTGATCACTATCTAGCGACTCGCCGTAACCGCGTTACAACGCATGCACCGTTGGTCAAAAGTGGGTCCCGAGTTAATGGCGATCCGAGGTGGTGACGTTACGAAGTTGATAGATATGCGTTGAATAAAGTATGGAGTTTCATATAAAGAATACTGAACGCCTCGAGTTGTAACGGTGTTTTTCCCGTTACAGGTGGATGTGCTTTAACCTTTTTTTTCACACGTCGTTGTCTCGTTTCCCGAAAATACAGTATTATTTACTGGATATGTCAATGACCTGTGTCCCTATAGGTAAAAATATCTACGCAAAATAATGCTTCAATCTCACGAAAGATACTCTTATACCTACCTATCTGTCTGCAAAGATTGCAAAAGAAAAAAGTATCCTCCCTACCATCAATAAAAGCCACCAAGAAACGCTCAAAGCAACTCTCGTTTTCTCCATTTCTTTTCATTGCATCGTTATACAGTCTGTCTGGCCGATGCATTTTCACAAAAGGTTAACCCTTGATGGTTTGATCGTCAAATTGTGCATGAGATCCAATGAGTCCCGAGGGCTGCTATCTGAGACTGTTTGCCGCGTTCTCGCCATCTCAGTTACTAAGTATCTGATGTTAAGAGTCTATTAGTATCTCTGCGACAGCGATTTCGAGTGAGTAGACACGAATACACGATTGCTTTTTGTAATTAGTGTAGCTGAAAGAGGTTGTAAGTGGAACATAACAATGCGAAAATCCGGTCAAGTGCGAGTCGGACTCGCGCAAGAAGGGCTCCGTACCATTGACTAGATAAATAAGCAAACAAATTGCGTTTTTACCCTTTGGGTGCGAAACCTTTAAAAACACGCAAACATGCTTACACGCGTATTAAATACTTAAGACAATTTTAATTGTTTTTTTAGATACTTTACGTTAATATAACTACGGTACGTTCGTCATCTGAATTATCTTATTATATGTGCTGTATCCAACAACAATGCAAAATAGCGATTATTCCATTAAATTTTAATTGCATTTCCCCAAAACAGTCGTTTCATTTTAAACTTCCATTAAACGTTACGAGATGCGGTGTCATAAAACTAACTCCCAAATAACATCGCGAATGTAGCCATGACAAAGATCTCAATTAAAGTTCAGGAATTAAATGTTCGTGATTTCATGGTATAATTAACTTGAAATGAGTCACTTAAACATGTATGTAAGTGCATAGACACGGAGAAGTTGAAATTAAAAAATATCATCATTATGACCTTTGCACACTGCGACTTTTAGCAGTAATGCAGTCTCAAAATGTCAACCCTTACACACTTGCGCTACTTTTTGTATCGATACAGTCACGATGCTAACGCGCGTAAGTATATCGATGCAGAAGCTGGACATTGACAAATTATGTACTGTATATTGGCGACTGCATCGATACTGACGCGCGGTAGCATCGATACAGTCGCGCATCGATGGCAAATTAAATTTGTTCATAGCGTGATACGCGACTCCCAAAACGCGCGATGCATCGATGCTAAAAGCTGCAGTCTGTTAGTGATCTAAAGCTCCTAAATTTAACGTATACATTTATACGTATTACGTTATTAACGTATATATAAAATTAATATTTACTAACAAAAAATACTGTCTTATTTTTATATTGAAAATATATCTTTATTTTACTTTCATTCTTTTACTCTATTAGAAACTTGCACAATTTTTTGACAACAGTGCTAAATAGAAAAAATCATTAGTTTTTGGTATAATCTCAAATTATTGACCTAAAATTCAGATTCAACTTGGTCACATAATGCGATCGTACAATTTTTTTTTTTACACATCGCCATCTAGCCCCTAAGTAAGCTACTCAAAGCTTGTTTTATGGGTGCCGGGAACGGATATAATACTTAAATACTTTTTTTTGTAAATACATACATGATATACATAGAAAACACCCAGACCAATACAAACAGACATGTTCATGCACACAAATGTTAGTACCGCTGCGTAGTAGGCGATTTCTCGACCACTACACCAGACGGGTCGTCAATAATATCAATATGAATTTGTAATTTGGCGTGAGTTTAGGTTTCATGTGCGATGCTAACGCGCGTGAGCATCCATGCTTAATTCAGTCTGTTCATTGCGTGAGTCGCCATGCTAAAGCGCGTTTACTATATCGATGCTAAAAGTCGCAGTGTGTAAGGGGTCTTACGATCACTGCGTGACTGGAACTTGGCCGGTTGTTAACCTTTATTGGTAAAAATACTGGATTTGTTGAAAGTAACATTTGTAATTCTAAGTAGGACAATCTGTAACTATGATTACTGTTCACTGGCGATCCGCTATGTTATGTCACCAACAGTTTCATTGACTGGGTAGAAAGTTGTCAGATAAACGGAACTTTTCATTCAGCCGACTGAACTTGATTTTATATTTTAAGCAGCCGTTTCAACAAAGTCAGTATTAACAAAGACGGGTAAATCCCGCGCGTCTACTCGTTAAAATTTTAATCCGTTTCCATATAAATATGATTGAAAATTCGCCGGCGCATGGATCGTTACGCTCAGACAGAGGACCGGAAAAATATACCCAGGGACAAATTGAGGGGAACGCCAGAAAAGGCTGATTGTATAGGTACTTGAAAATCATAATAAAGTAATTATTAAGGTAATTAGGTGCGAAAAATTCCAATAAATATCGTAAAATTAGAAATTGGAAAATAAAACTTTATTTACCTAACGATGTTGTGACACAAACTATACCTTTTATCATTTTTTTGTTTTATAGTGTTTTGTCACTTTACGAACTTAATAACATGAATTGCACTTGTAATAAGCATCTGCGTTAGACAAGAAAAAGATATAAAAAGCACGTACGACTCTGTCCTTAAATATTCGCATGTTATAAGTACATAAGCAATTACATAGTAAGAAAAGGGAGTTGTTTAAAAAAAAAAATGTGTTCCATTAAATTTGTCTCGGGGTATATTTAGTGTTATGTAACACGATCGGGGATTTTTTTATGTTTAAAACGTTTGTTTTGTAAATGTTTCATGTTCCGAATAGTTTGTGCGTTCATTGTTTCCCTACATAAATGCGAAAAATGAGGTTTTCAATTCGGTCTGTAAAAATATTTTGTCAAAATTTTCTGCAAAATCTGCAATGGTATGCTTTAAAAAAAAAACAGTGTTACTCTACAAATATAAAAAAAACATTTAAATGTTTATAATAACAAAAAGTATAACACAAAATATTTTTTCTAAGCTTGTGCAATACGAATAAAATCATTACCTACCTACTTATTAGTAGTGTTATAATTGTATCAATTCGCACAAATACACTTCCGACCAAAAGAACTTCACAAGAAAAACAGCGTGTATTTAACCCTTTCTATCCGACCGCTACACTACATCTTACAGATACCGATACAACGCTAATAGGGTACGTTTGGTCCTAAAAAGGCAATTTGGGTGTATCACCCAGCTTCCGACAAATTTATGGACCCGCTCGAAAAACTACATTAGCTCATTCACGAAATAACATTACTGTGTTGTAGCGTTCTGCAAAAAGTTTGAAAAAGATGTGCTATTGAATACTTTTTTATACGACACAAATGGAGAAAAAGAAATTGAATAAAACTATTAAGTAAGTAAACGCAAAATGTTATTTTATGGTTACTGCGTATTACTTATTGTGAGTAGTTACTTTGAGTAAATACTATGTTAAAGGCTTGGTCTAACGCTTAGAACGCTTTCACATTTAGGCGACTTTAGCAGCGCCGCTGCAGCGTAACAGTCGCGCTGACGTTGATTTCATACTATACACGGCAGCGCGGCAGCAGCGCCGCAGCGGCGCGTAAGTCGCGCGGGTCCGTCCCACTATACCTATTACCCATTGCAGAGGTAATACTATCCCCGTATTAGCACTGAAATGGGTAATGGGTGTAGTGGGACCGACCCAGTCGCGCGACCGTCGCGCTGCTAATATAAAGGCATCAGCTGCTGCGGCGCTGCTGACGCTCTAATGTGAAGGCACACTTAGGGTTGAAGTATATTTACCCACTTGTTATGGGAACAGCGCCAACCTGCGGTTGAGTCTGAAGCAAAATTTTTGACATTACGCGTCGACAATTACAATTTCGAATTGATTTTCTGTTTCATCATAATAATATATCTTTTTTTTAAAACATTTTATTTTATAAGCTTCATTGAAAACATATTTTCAGGCAAAGAACAATAATTTTGTCTGAGCGTTGTCTTAATGTTGTTTCAGACTACACCCGCTGGGTCACCATTTTTAACTGACTTGGAATAAAAGGAGATTCTCAGTTCGACCTGTATGTTTGTCCACGAATTTTTCGCGTTTGGTTAGACCGAGTTTGATGCGGTTTTCACTAACGTATTTGTTACACAGAGGAGGAAGTTTTAGTATTTTAGTTCAATCAAGAACATTGTAACTTAACAATGACTAAAAAAGATGAAAAAGCCGCCTTAAAAAAACACTATAAGGACTATGCATGCATGATGTCAACCTTAACGGACAGCAGCAGTCTACATATGCACATCATGCACCGCCTTCAAATGAGTTTGTTTCCCCCTTTTAGCGTTATTCTCCTATTAGTGTTTATTTGAAGGCGGTTAATTTTGAATCACTCGGGTTAAGATGGCGTGTGATATCAATTGATTTATGTTCGCTTTTCCAATAAGAATTAGTAAATTCAACACGCGAGTGTTTAAAAAACAGGATTTTGTGAGTACTACCGTCTAAATTTCGGGTGATGTCTATTGATATTTAATTCGTTTTAGAATGAAAATCATATTCAAGCGAGTGTTTAAAAATAGGGCCCCAGGCGTCAACCTTGCTGAAATAAGTTACGTAAAGGGATCAGTAACGCCACGGCATGGAATCGGTACCGGATAACTGACGCCTCTCCTCGGATCGCGTTTGCTACAACTGATGACACTTCTTCTTGTGCATGACAGGCTGTTTGAAAGGGAGGCCGGATAGTTGATCACTATCTAGCGACTCGCCGTAACCGCGTTACAACGCATGCACCGTTGGTCAAAAGTGGGTCCCGAGTTAATGGCGATCCGAGGTGGTGACGTTACGAAGTTGATAGATATGCGTTGAATAAAGTATGGAGTTTCATATAAAGAATACTGAACGCCTCGAGTTGTAACGGTGTTTTTCCCGTTACAGGTGGATGTGCTTTAACCTTTTTTTTCACACGTCGTTGTCTCGTTTCCCGAAAATACAGTATTATTTACTGGATATGTCAATGACCTGTGTCCCTATAGGTAAAAATATCTACGCAAAATAATGCTTCAATCTCACGAAAGATACTCTTATACCTACCTATCTGTCTGCAAAGATTGCAAAAGAAAAAAGTATCCTCCCTACCATCAATAAAAGCCACCAAGAAACGCTCAAAGCAACTCTCGTTTTCTCCATTTCTTTTCATTGCATCGTTATACAGTCTGTCTGGCCGATGCATTTTCACAAAAGGTTAACCCTTGATGGTTTGATCGTCAAATTGTGCATGAGATCCAATGAGTCCCGAGGGCTGCTATCTGAGACTGTTTGCCGCGTTCTCGCCATCTCAGTTACTAAGTATCTGATGTTAAGAGTCTATTAGTATCTCTGCGACAGCGATTTCGAGTGAGTAGACACGAATACACGATTGCTTTTTGTAATTAGTGTAGCTGAAAGAGGTTGCAAGTGGAACATAACAATGCGAAAATCCGGTCAAGTGCGAGTCGGACTCGCGCAAGAAGGGCTCCGTACCATTGACTAGATAAATAAGCAAACAAATTGCGTTTTTACCCTTTGGGTGCGAAACCTTTAAAAACACGCAAACATGCTTACACGCGTATTAAATACTTAAGACAATTTTAATTGTTTTTTTAGATACTTTACGTTAATATAACTACGGTACGTTCGTCATCTGAATTATCTTATTATATGTGCTGTATCCAACAACAATGCAAAATAGCGATTATTCCATTAAATTTTAATTGCATTTCCCCAAAACAGTCGTTTCATTTTAAACTTCCATTAAACGTTACGAGATGCGGTGTCATAAAACTAACTCCCAAATAACATCGCGAATGTAGCCATGACAAAGATCTCAATTAAAGTTCAGGAATTAAATGTTCGTGATTTCATGGTATAATTAACTTGAAATGAGTCACTTAAACATGAATGTAAGTGCATAGACACGGAGAAGTTGAAATTAAAAAATATCATCATTATGACCCTTTGCACACTGCGACTTTTAGCAGTAATGCAGTCACAAAATGTCAACCCTTACACACTTGCGCTACTTTTTGTATCGATACAGTCACGATGCTAACGCGCGTAAGTATATCGATGCAGAAGCTGGACATTGACAAATTATGTACTGTATATTGGCGACTGCATCGATACTGACGCGCGGTAGCATCGATACAGTCGCGCATCGATGGCAAATTAAATTTGTTCATAGCGTGATACGCGACTCCCAAAACGCGCGATGCATCGATGCTAAAAGCTGCAGTCTATTAGTGATCTAAAGCTCCTAAATTAAACGTATACATTTATACGTATTACGTTATTAACGTATATATAAAATTAATATTTACTAACAAAAAATACTGTCTTATTTTTATATTGAAAATATATCTTTATTTTACTTTCATTCTTTTACTCTATTAGAAACTTGCACAATTTTTTGACAACAGTGCTAAATAGAAAAAATCATTAGTTTTTGGTATAATCTCAAATTATTGACCTAAAATTCAGATTCAACTTGGTCACATAATGCGATCGTACAATTTTTTTTTTTACACATCGCCATCTAGCCCCTAAGTAAGCTACTCAAAGCTTGTTTTATGGGTGCCGGGAACGGATATAATACTTAAATACTTTTTTTTGTAAATACATACATGATATACATAGAAAACACCCAGACCAATACAAACAGACATGTTCATGCACACAAATGTTAGTACCGCTGCGTAGTAGGCGATTTCTCGACCACTACACCAGACGGGTCGTCAATAATATCAATATGAATTTGTAATTTGGCGTGAGTTTAGGTTTCATGTGCGATGCTAACGCGCGTGAGCATCCATGCTTAATTCAGTCTGTTCATTGCGTGAGTCGCCATGCTAAAGCGCGTTTACTATATCGATGCTAAAAGTCGCAGTGTGTAAGGGGTCTTACGATCACTGCGTGACTGGAACTTGGCCGGTTGTTAACCTTTATTGGTAAAAATACTGGATTTGTTGAAAGTAACATTTGTAATTCTAAGTAGGACAATCTGTAACTATGATTACTGTTCACTGGCGATCCGCTATGTTATGTCACCAACAGTTTCATTGACTGGGTAGAAAGTTGTCAGATAAACGGAACTTTTCATTCAGCCGACTGAACTTGATTTTATATTTTAAGCAGCCGTTTCAACAAAGTCAGTATTAACAAAGACGGGTAAATCCCGCGCGTCTACTCGTTAAAATTTTAATCCGTTTCCATATAAATATGATTGAAAATTCGCCGGCGCATGGATCGTTACGCTCAGACAGAGGACCGGAAAAATATACCCAGGGACAAATTGAGGGGAACGCCAGAAAAGGCTGATTGTATAGGTACTTGAAAATCATAATAAAGTAATTATTAAGGTAATTAGGTGCGAAAAATTCCAATAAATATCGTAAAATTAGAAATTGGAAAATAAAACTTTATTTACCTAACGATGTTGTGACACAAACTATACCTTTTATCATTTTTTTGTTTTATAGTGTTTTGTCACTTTACGAACTTAATAACATGAATTGCACTTGTAATAAGCATCTGCGTTAGACAAGAAAAAGATATAAAAAGCACGTACGACTCTGTCCTTAAATATTCGCATGTTATAAGTACATAAGCAATTACATAGTAAGAAAAGGGAGTTGTTTAAAAAAAAAAATGTGTTCCATTAAATTTGTCTCGGGGTATATTTAGTGTTATGTAACACGATCGGGGATTTTTTTATGTTTAAAACGTTTGTTTTGTAAATGTTTCATGTTCCGAATAGTTTGTGCGTTCATTGTTTCCCTACATAAATGCGAAAAATGAGGTTTTCAATTCGGTCTGTAAAAATATTTTGTCAAAATTTTCTGCAAAATCTGCAATGGTATGCTTTAAAAAAAAACAGTGTTACTCTACAAATATAAAAAAACATTTAAATGTTTATAATAACAAAAAGTATAACACAAAATATTTTTTCTAAGCTTGTGCAATACGAATAAAATCATTACCTACCTACTTATTAGTAGTGTTATAATTGTATCAATTCGCACAAATACACTTCCGACCAAAAGAACTTCACAAGAAAAACAGCGTGTATTTAACCCTTTCTATCCGACCGCTACACTACATCTTACAGATACCGATACAACGCTAATAGGGTACGTTTGGTCCTAAAAAGGCAATTTGGGTGTATCACCCAGTTTCCGACAAAATTATGGACCCGCTCGAAAAACTACATTAGCTCATTCACGAAATAACATTACTGTGTTGTAGCGTTCTGCAAAAAGTTTGAAAAAGATGTGCTATTTGAATACTTTTTTATACGACACAAATGGAGAAAAGAAATTGAATAAAACTATTAAGTATTTTATCGTTATTTTATCGTTACTGCGTATTACTTATTGTGAGTAGTTACTTTGAGTAAATACTATGTTAAACGAATTTTTCGCGTTTGGCTAGACCGAGTTTGATGCGGTTTTCACTACGTATTTGTTACACAACTTAGTTTTTGGTTACGTTGGTTTTAGTATTTTAGTTCAATTATGAACATTTTAACTTAAACAATAACTAAAAAATATGAAAAAGACGCCTTAAGGACTATGCATGCATGATCTCAACCTTTTAACGGACAGCAGCAGTCAACGTACGCACATCATGCACCGACTTCAAATGAGTATTTTTGTCCTATTTGCGATACTTCAGTCCTATTTGTGTTTATTTGAAGGCGGTTCAATTTTGATTAACTCGGCTTAAGATGGCGTGTGATATCACTTGATTTATGTTTGCTTTTCCAATGAAAATTACACACGCGAGTGATTTAAAAATATTTAATTAGTTTTTGAATGAAATTTATATTCAAGCGAGTGATTCAAAAATACTTTTATTAACAATTTGGGGGGCTTCCATACATGAATCTAAAAACGAAATTATTTTTTTAATCAAACCTATGCATGTGGGATGTCTATTGTTAGGTCTTTTAAAATGGTATAGGGGTTACTAAACCATTTTTTGAAGTTTTTTAAAGTCAAAGACTAGACGCTTCCAAAGTGGTAAAAGGGGCGTCCTCTAACTTCTAAACTAAGCGAGTGTAATTTTTTCAAAAAAGATGTAGATCTTAACAAATAATTTCAATAAAAATTGGTTTGGACGGGATGGAACTAGTAGTTTTTGAGATATAGCACATTTCCAACAACGGCAAACATAACTTTGATCTTTATACAAACACTATGAAAAACAAAGTCATGTTTGCTGCCAACAAAATATTGTGGTATTTTAGCTAAGTGGAAGTAACTGGTTTCTATAATTCAGTTAAAGTTGGCACGGAACCCTCAGTCTGACTTGCACTTGGCCGGTTTTTTAACTTTTCGTCGTTGTCTCGTTTTCCAAAAATACAGTGTTATTGACTGGACCTGTGTCAATGACATGTGTCCTTAAAGTAAAAATATCTACGCAAAATAATGCTTCAATCTCAAGCAAGATACTCTAATACCTACCTATCTGTCTGCAAAGATTGCAAAAGAAAAAAGTATCCTCCCTACCATCAATAAAAGCCACCAAGAAACGCTCAAAGCAACTCTCGTTTTCTCCATTTCTTTTCATTGCATCGTTATACAGTCTGTCTGGCCGATGCATTTTCACAAAAGGTTAACCCTTGATGGTTTGATCGTCAAATTGTGCATGAGATCCAATGAGTCCCGAGGGCTGCTATCTGAGACTGTTTGCCGCGTTCTCGCCATCTCAGTTACTAAAGTATCTGATGTTAAGAGACTATTAGTATCTCGACGACAGCGATTTCGAGTGAGTAGACACAAATACACGATTGCTTTTTGTAATCAGTGTAGCTGAAAGAGGTTTCAAGTGGAACATAACAATGCAAAACACCAGTCAAGTGCGAGTCGGACTCGCGCACGAAGGGTTCCGTACCATCGACTAGATAATTAAGCAAAAAAATTGCGTTTTTTGGGTTCCGTAGACGAATGGCAATAATAAAAAGTAAAAAACCTAAACCTAACCTAACCTAACCTAACCCAACTACGACAAAAAACAACGCTGGAGAAGTATAAAAAAAGATTTTCAGAATACTGAACTGAACAAAGTTGGTAATGTAGTTGCAAGTAAATGGACACAGTAGACTCTACCAAGATGCCTTCGTTGTAAATTGACAATAATGTCATACAATACTATTCTGAAGTATGCAATATTCACTATGTAGAGATAAATTTTCATGTTTGGAAAACCGCAGTCACACGTTGTTAAAGTGCTACGGTTAGTTTTTTTACTTTGTGAATTATATTCAATCAGCCCATGAATACAGGTAAATTTACAAGCAAAAGCTATATATATTTATATATAAGCGCTATATATGTATATATACGACGCTTCTAATGATATGTCATTTGTCGAATTCTGATAAGTACCTAGTTTACGAGGGAACTGATGAACATACATACATACATAGCCTATCAAAATCATAACCCTCCTTTTGCTTTGCGGTAGTCGGGTAAAAATCGGAACCCTTATAGTTTCGTAAAGTCTGTCTGTCTGTCTTTCCGTCTGTCTCCTGTCAACAAAATACTGTGGTATTTGAGCTAATTGCAAGGTATTGGATTCCCTAATTCAGTTTAAATTTGCAAGTAACCCTCCGTGCGCGAGTCCGACTCGCACTTGGCCGGTTTTACCCTTTGGTTGCGGAACCCTTAAAACACGCAAATTTGGTTTCGCATTTTAAATACAGGACCTATTTAATTGGTTTTTAGATACTTAACGTTAATACACTACACACCACACTTAGTACTTATTTACACTAGGGTACGTTCGTCTTATCTTCTATTTATCTTATTATATGTGCTGGTATCCAACAACAATGCAAAATAGCGATTATTCCATTAAATTTTAATTGTGTTTCCTCAAAACAGTGTATCATTTTAAACGTCCATTAAACGT
The DNA here is from genome assembly GCA_963924145.1 of Pyrausta purpuralis. NCBI lineage: Eukaryota > Metazoa > Arthropoda > Insecta > Lepidoptera > Crambidae > Pyrausta > Pyrausta purpuralis. The sequence goes on along the minus strand of OZ001651.1, from coordinate 13,754,810 downwards.
TACGAGATGCGGTGTCATAAAACTAACTCCCAAATAACTTCGCGAATGTAGCCATGACAAAGATCTCAATTAAAGTTCAGGAATTGAATGTTCGTGATTTCATGGTATAATTAACTTGAAATGAGTCACTTAAACATGTATGTAAGTGCATAGACACGGAGAAGTTGAAATTAAAAAATATCATCATTATGACCCTTTGCACACTGCGACTTTTAGCAGCAATGCAGTCGCAAAATGTCAACCTTTACACGCTTGCACTACTTTTTTCATCGATACAGTCACGATGCTAACGCGCGTAAGTATATCGATGCAGTCGCGATGCAGAAGCTGGACATTGACAAATTATGTACTGTATATTGGCGACTGCATCGATACTGACGCGCGGTAGCATCGATACAGTCGCGCATCGATGGCAAATTAAATTTGTTCATAGCGTGATACGCGACTCCCAAAACGCGCGATGCATCGATGCTAAAAGCTGCAGTCTGTTAGTGATCTAAAGCTTCTAAATTTAACGTATACATTTATACGTATTACGTTATTAACGTATATATAAAATTAATATTTATTAACAAAAAATACTGTCTTATTTTTATATTGAAAATATATCTTTATTTTACTTTCATTTGACTTGAATAATAAGGCTTCGGCTTGACCGAACTTAAGAAATATATTTCCAATATATCTTTGTTGTTAATAAAACATGGCTACTTTCATCATCTTTGCAACAGGCCTCGAGGGTTACATGCGGTATTTCTTTGGATATAATAATTAGATACTTTATACATTTTCAGTTGCTGTCAGAGAATACAATATTTGTACAGTTTTTTTTAAAAGATAGCTCTATTATTTTATATTTGAAGCTTTCGTTGGGACGATAATTTGCTTTTTTCATAATCCTTTTTTAATCGAACTGACGCTACCAAGTAATCCTATTACGAAGAATATTTATGTAAACTTTTCTGATTAATGTATTTTACGTATCGTTAATTTTGACTTGCACAAGTATTCATTACATAAAAAAAACATTTTTTAAGTGAAATTCTCTTAGAAAAACTTATCTACGATTAACTCATTTCTTTGACACAAATTCAGTAATTTGTGGTCAGATATTTATCATTCGCGAGTAGCCACATGCACAAAAGACAGATTCCACAAATGAGGTATTTCATTAGGTAGAAAACACACGATAAAATATCAGTTGTTGCCAACTATCAATTACTTGCATACAAAAAGCGTGCATTAAGCGATTCCTTTTATTATCTCAAGGGGTAAGCAGCTTAAAACTTCGCACTTAAAAAACGCCGACGCGCCATTTTTCTCCCCCGTCTACTTTACCGCGAAAAATTACTCTGAAAGATTACCGTCTTTTCAATTCACACCAATTAGTGAAACCACGTGGCTTATTATCATAAGATTAACACTAATTAAGACCCTACGAAACGGCCGTGCCTCAAAGTAAGTGTTTCCTTTGAAGACATTGCTACTTAATTAGAACTCATGCCAGCTCCCTTCAAATTATATTCATAAAACTGTTTATTTAAGAAATTACTACGCGCGTTTTCACTTTGAGTTTGTAGGTTTAATCTGAGGCTGTACGGGATGCATTACCTTGTTCTCTGCAAAAGTGCAGCGTAATTGAATTCTCAAATTAAAAAACATAGTGTTAATTTAGAGGTGTTAAAAATCTTGCTTGCAAAGCTTTTCCTATATCAATGAAACATTAAATTCACGCAATATCATTTCAAACCCAAACCCTATATTTGACCCAAAACGCTAAAATGAATTAGATAATACAAATTAAACCGTTAGACATCGACACAAACACATCGGGCTAACATCGAATCACGGACCGTGAAATCGAAAATACCAATCACAATTGAACTGTCGCTCGTGAAATGAGTGGCTCCTCGTTTCACTTGTCAGCATTTGCTATAATAATCTGATTACAGATGTAATTTCCCGCCAGTGTCCTGCGGTCCATTTACGATGTTCGCGGTGACGCGCCGTGAATTCGCGATGTGATTGTGTCACGCTGCCGAAGTGCTTCGGATTTTGATGATACTTAACTGGGCAGTGTCCTTTTTAGGAATTTATGTATTTTTTAAGTATCTATATAAGAATAACCACACTGGTTTAAATAATGTCTTCATTAACTACTTAACATAACGTAACTTGAAATAGTTTTACGAACACTAAAAAAAAATATACACTGCTACGACTCACGAGTCTAATTTCACCAGATATTTTTTTGGTGGTCAAAAAGTTTTCTTTCTTCTTCTGTCTTCTCTTTTTGACTATCTACTCGTTGCCTTTATCATGTTTCATGAGTACTTATCATTCAATATAAGTGATATTTTGAAAGATGTGAACTAGTTAGATTTGGTGTGTTCTGTGATCAATATTGTCATTTCAATGTATAGACGAAATCATTAGGCTTTCGTTTATGTATTGAAAATAACATAAATATGAAGAAAAAATAAAATAAGAATATTAAAAAGAAATAACATGAATATTAACATAAAATAAATATATATTGAAAATAACATAATATAAAATAACTTAAAGCTTAAAATTGATAAAAAAGGGGAGAAAAGTAGTTTGATAGGAATAGGCACCATCTTACTTTGACTATAACTGTCAGTTGAATACTTTCGTCTTCAATTGAAAGTTGAAAGCTTTGACCACTTAAATATACCTAACTAGCATATTTAAGTGGAACCAAGCCTTTATACTTGTACATATCCACTTCAAATAAATTCATAGTCACTACGTTACGGAAACGCGGAAGTTATGCGATAACAGTCACAGATTACCGTCACCTATTTGTTATAAAGGTGAGTATCACATACAAAGAGACCCTTGCGGTCAGTCCCTTTCAATTATTCGCTCACATGTGAACGGCTAATGATGCCATTCCGTGACTATTTCAGTTTACACTTGAGCTGTAGGGATGTGACACTTCGGATACAGGAGGCCTACTACAAAAAACGGAATCCATCAATACGATTAACGTTTCGCCGATTCGAAGCTTTTCGTAGTAAGGATCGTATACTAAAATTGCTTTGGATCTGCAAAACGATGATAGTATTAACAGATTTAGTTTTTCATAGTAGACCCTCTCACGTTGAATCACTACGAATTTCGTCATATATTAGAACGGATTTAGAGGCTGAGTTAGAATATAACGAAGTTCATATAATGACGTTAAGTTTTGGACCTGGTAGGGTGTAGGTTTGATGTCTATTAATTTATTAGTTAGATACGGTTTTGAAATTCCTTGCCTTTAATTGAAGTAATATATGATAAGATAATAATGATAAGGATTCCATCAGGCAGTAAACAGATGGCATTTTTTATCTTTTGTATACGTTAAAACTTTATGCAGCACTGAGCCTAAAGAAGAGTTAAAAATTCAAGGAAATTTTCATTTTTCGCTATTTAGTTTTGATGAATTGTTGTGCCTTAAATGTGACAGGTTGTACATTCACTTCGTTCGGATATTGATTGAGTTTCGGTCACGATAACCAAGTGTTCGTAGTTTACACTGACGTCCGTTTCCTCGTGTTAAATGGAACTTTCATGTTCACCACAGTCCACACGTGATATCACCGTATTTGGGATTGCCGCGTGAAATTCACCGCAAAAGTAATCGATGTGTGATATTGCTAGGTTGTTTTGGATAGGCGCTGTGACATGTATTGTCACTGCGTCTACCCAAAGCGCTTTTGGAGTCTGCTCTCTATTGATATTATGTGAACTAGTGCGTAACTATGTAATCGTACTTATATTTAATTGTTTTGGTACTATGATGATAAAGGCATAATTTAATGTCGTTTGTTAACACTGATATAAATATGAAATACCTATTAATTGGACACCAATCACTTTCATTGCGCTGACCCCAAAGTAAGCAGCTAATGCACTTGTGTTATGGAAGACAGAAACAACGGTGGAAGCACAACACCCAGACCCGAGACAACATAGAAAATTTCGATTTCTATATTGTCCCGACCAGGAATCGAACCTGGGACCTCGGAGCGGCGACGCCTAAACCTTGCGTGCTTAGCCACTACACCACGAAGGTCGGTCACGGAGGTAATAAAAGCACAAATTTCAATACTTAAAAGTCACTTTGTGAAAAATGTTTATTGCCACCCCTCCCGTCGCAGCGCGATGTTTTACCTAAAGCCTTCTTCGATAAATAAGCTATCAAACAAATAAATTTTTTTAAATCGGATCAGTAGTTTCGGAGATTAGCACGTTCAAACGAATAAAACTCTCAAGCTTTATAGTATTAGGATAGATGTCTGTATCTAGTCATTTAGGTAATAAAGTATTATTACACTTTGAAGTTAAAAAATTCTTCAAAAGTAAATAATATGTGTAGAGTTTAAATGTTTATGAACGTAGCTGTCAATGTCATCCTTGACATCCCGCCAATTCATGTGTCATCTTGTGTGAGGATCTATGGTTTGTAATGGATACGTATCAGCAATAAAAGCAAGATTTGATTAAATTCGATGGTGTTATTATTCTACAAACTACATTTTGGCGACGAGAATTGCGTACGACGCGTGTAAGTGCAAAAATGGACAGGGGAGAGTATTCCCTCGGCGCTGCCGGCCCGCACTTCAACCCGTTTTGTGAGCCGTCGATGCTTGCCGACAATTGGAAAGTTTGGGTGAGAAATTTCCAGTATTACATAGATGGGCAAATAGGGCTCAGCGACAAACAGAAAGTTAGTAGATTGTTGCATCAAGCAGGGTCTGATGTGCAAGAGATTTACGAAGTTTTGAAAACGATGAGGCTGAAGGTGCCAATGAGTATGAAAGGTGTCTTAACAGACTTCGGTGCTACTTCGAACCAGAAAAGAATACTGTTTACGAGAGGCAGAAATTTCGTAACATAACAATGATTAATGGCGAAAGTTTAGATCAGTTTTCAATAAGATTAAGGAAACAAGCTAGTTACTGTGACTTTAGTAACGTGGATGAGGTTATAAGAGACCAAATTGTAGAAAAAGTTGAAAATATAGATTTGAAGAGAAAGTTCATAAAGAAAGGAAAGGATCTTACTTTAAAAGTGTTATTAGAGATTGGCAGATTGCATCAGCTGGAAAATTTTGCAGTCAAGGAGCCTACAACTAGTAATAATAGTACACGTGAAGAGGTAAACCACCTGTCAATGAAATGTTACAGATGTGGTAGGTCTGGCCACATAGCTAAAAGTAGTATGTGCCCAGCGCAGAACGAGAAATGCTCTAAATGCGGAATTAAAGGACACTTCAAGAATGTATGTAAAACACAAATGAGGAAAGAAAGAATCTATGAGTCAGGTAAGAAAACAGAAAGAAAGAAGAAGAAGAAAATAGTGAGATATGTTGTTGAAGAAGGTTCGAGCAGCGAGTCAGAGTATGAAGGAAATTTAGATTGTGAAGAAGATGCTTCTTCAGAGGGTGAAAATGTGAATTCAGTCTTTAGTGTTGTGAGAAAGAATAGTTCATATAAAATTGTCATAAATGGCAAACCATTTGATTTTATTGTGGACTCGGGTGCTTCAGTGAACATAATTGATAAAAATACTTACTCCAATTTATGTAGAGACATTAAGCTTAACAAGTGTACTGAAAAATATTTTACTTATGGAGGTAAGGAGTTGCCAACTTTAGGTATGTTTTATACAAACTTATTCTGTCCAGAAACAAATATAAATGCTTTTGTAAAAATTTCTGTATTTGATGGTACTGGTCCATGTTTGTTAAGTAGAGATACATCTGAAAAACTTAATTTGTTAAGAGTAGGACCAGAATGCGTCATGAATATTGAAAATTTTGACAAATCTAAAATTTTGACATTGTATCCAGAATTGTTTACTGGTATTGGTAAATTGAAAAACTTTAAGTTAAAAATTCATTTAGATCCGAACATACCGTTAGTAGCTCAACCTGCCAGACGACTTCCATTTAACATGAGGGACATTGAAAAAGACTTAATTACTGAATTACTTGACAGTGACATCATAGAGCCTGTTTCAGGCCCAACTCCTTGTGTGTCTCCTACACATATTGTAAGGAAGAAGGAACCAGGAAAATATAGGCTTGTGGTGGACATGAGACGCGCTAATGAAGCAGTTCTTAGGGAACATGTACCACTACCTACCTTTGAAGAGCTGTTAGCCGACCTGAATGGATGTAAATACTTCTCTGCAATTGACATCAAATGGGGCTTCCATCAAGTCGAGCTTGATGAAGAGTCAAGAAATATAACTGTGTTCAATTGCAGCCTCGGACTTTACAGATACAAAAGATTATTCTTTGGTATCAGATGTGCTCCTGAAATCTTCCAACGCATAGTGTCACAGTTGCTGCAAGGTATAGAAGGTGTTGCCAACTCACAAGACGATATCAGGATTGGAGGAAGGACCAAAGAAGAACATGACAGAAGACTAAAACAAGTACTGCACAGACTTCAAGAAAATGGCATTACTTTGAATAAAGACAAATGTGTATTTGGTGTTACTGAAATGAATTTCTTGGGGCACAGATTATCAGCAGACGGCATTAAACCAACAAGAGCCAGTAAGGAGGTAATCCAAGAATTCAGAGCTCCACGTACCAAAGAAGAAGTAAGAAGCTTCTTGGGACTTGTGAATTTTTCAGCCAGATTTATTCCCAATTTTAGCACCATAACAGAACCATTAAGAAAATTAACTAAAAAGGACGCAGATTTTGTTTGGAACCGAGAACAACAAGAGGCATTTCAGCATCTAAAAGATATTATATCTAGAGCACCTGCATTAGGATTCTATGATAAGGATGCTGAAACATATTTGATTACAGATGCCAGTCCAGTTGGTGTAGCTGCAGTGTTATTACAGAAGCAAAACCTTAATAATCAGAACCAACCTGTCATTATTAAATATGCCAGCAGAGCACTTACTGATACTGAAAGGAGATACTCACAGACTGAAAAAGAGGCTTTGGCCATTGTATGGGCATGTGAAAATCTATACATGTACTTACTTGGTAAAAAGTTCCACATTATTTCTGATCATAAACCACTTGAGACTATTTATTCCAAAAGATCAACTATGCCTAGTGCACGGATACAGCGATGGGTGCTACGCTTACAACCTTACACATTTAGTGTAATATACAAACCAGGCAAGAACAATATTGCTGATTCCTTATCTAGGCTATTGGACACTAACAATAAATCTTCAGATAAGGAAGACATTGAAGACAGTAATTTGTTAGCAACAATTAGTGAGAACACCCCTGCTGCGGTGACTGTTGAGGAGGTAAGAAAAGAAACATTGAAAGATGAGCAATTAGAAAGTTTAAAGAAAGCTGTAAGGAATGATGTATGGCCAAAAGATTTGAAAAGGTATGAAATAATGAAATCTGAATTATGTGAAGTTGATGACATTCTACTTAGAGGTACGAGGCTCATTATACCTAAGTCATTAATTGACAAAATACTTGATATTGGACATGAAGGACATTTATCCGCTAATAGCATGAAAGCAAAATTACGTCGCAGTGTATGGTGGCAAACGATGGACAAAGACATAGAACATTGGGCAGAAACATGTACAGGATGCAGACTTGTTCGAAAAACAACACCACCAGAACCAATAGTTTCTACGGAATTACCATCAAGAGTATGGGAGCTGGTAGCAATAGATTACTTAGGACCACTACCCTCAGGTCACTACCTGCTCGTAATAATTGATTACTACAGTAGATATTATGAAGTAGAAGTCACAAAAGGGCCAACAGCAGAAAATACAACTAGAATTTTAAAACCTATAATTGCTCGTGAAGGTGTCATGGATACCCTAGTTTGCGATAACGGTCCAGCTTTTCGTGATGAAGGATTTAGAAAGTTTTTAGAGTCATATGGAATCAATTTGAGGCATACCACACCACTTTGGCCTCAAGCTAATGGAGAAGTAGAAAGACAAAACAGAAGCATACTTCGGAGGCTTAGAATAGCACAAGCTTTAAAACTAAATTGGAGAGATGAACTATTAGCTTATCTATCTGCTTACCGTACTACCCCACATACCACCACTGGTGTTCCTCCAGGAGAACTATTTAGAGGAAGAGTAATAAAAACTAAGTTACCAGATTTGAAGCTCAAGATTCAGTATGAAGATGAAGAAGTAAGGGATAAAGATAGATACCAAAAACAACAAAAGAAGGAATATGCAGATAAAAGGAGGCAGGCTACAGAATCGGATTTATGCCAAGGAGATAGAGTGCTGATCAGACAGCAAAGAGAGAATAAACTGTCTACACCATTTTCCCCAATAGAACATACAGTATTGTGGAAGAAAGGGAACTCAGTTGCAGTAGAATCTCCAGATGGGAAAGTTATAAGAAGAAATTCATCCTATTTTCAACGCATTAAAGAAAGAGACTTAAGCAGATTTGGCACTGACAAAGATAAACAATTTACAGAGAAAAATGAAGAATCATTCAGAGAAGAAGAAAATGGGGGTACAAGGAAGTTAATACAAGGAAAGGAAAGTTCGTGGAAAAAACAAGAAGGAGAAGCTGAAAATAGAAGACACACAACAACGGATTTGACTTTAACTCCAACTGCGGATGTTACTTTACCGGCCACAGACATAACTGAAACTGACGTTGACTTAGCTCGGACTAGACAACTTGAAACAAGGACCAAAAGGCAGATTAGAGCTCCAGCTCAGTACAAGGACTTTATAATGACACTAATTTTGGATTGTTTAAGTTTTAATAACTAAATTGTATGTTGTATGTATATTTGATTTTTGAAAAAGAATGTTATTACTTTATTGAAATAAGCTCTATTGTTTCAAAGTACATGTTTGTATTATTTTAAGTTTATTGTTTTTCAATGGGTTTATGTAGAAGCATTGTAATGTTGATTTGTTTTTCATTTAAATAAGGGGAATGAGATGTAGAGTTTAAATGTTTATGAACGTAGCTGTCAATGTCATCCTTGACATCCCGCCAATTCATGTGTCATCTTGTGTGAGGATCTATGGTTTGTAATGGATACGTATCAGCAATAAAAGCAAGATTTGATTAAATTCGATGGTGTTATTATTCTACAAACTACAATATGCAATCAGTTTAATATGTGATTACATATCAGTGAACATGGTTTATTAATCATACGGCCTATTTCACAATATCTGAATAAGTTTAAATTTGTTGTTTAGTGCTTATTGTCACTAGTAAAACAGGATCTTATTGTTTTCTGAAACAATTACGTACAAATTCACTATGCTATTCTAGCACAGCAATCAGTAAATTACTATATTACCATATTAAGATTGACAAAGAAGCTTAATTGAGTCAGCATATTGGCTAATGACTGTACGCACTTGTATTTACTATATCGATCCGTGGTTGATTGTCAAATACGAACAGACATGCCGTATGTACTATTTGATACTGTATCGGTATGCCATTATGCCGTGGTATTGAGTAACTATCTAATTTGAGTATTAGTAGCGTTACAACATATATTTTTAATAATTAACAACAAATTTCTTAGTGCAAGACCAACTGCGCGATCGAGGTAGATGCGCAGTCATATAATATAATAATAATAATATGTAATATATTGGACACCAATCACATACATTGCTCTGATCCCAAAGTAAGTAGCTATTTGCACTTGTGTTATTGAAATCAGACACAATGGTGGTACCACAACACTCAGACCCGAGACAATATAGAAATTTTTGATTTCTATATTCACTCGACCGGGAATCGAACCTGGGACCTTGAAGCGGCGACGCCTTGAAACCAGCGTGCTTAGCCACTACACCACGGAGGTCTTCAAATCAGTCATTTTAAGAATGAGTCTCCTTACTTAACTTACCGTAAATGCTGCTGTGGGCTGTGGTTTTTCATCTGCTCCGGATCTTTTACATAATAAGTAATACCTGTTACATTTGCATTGGCAGTGCGTATCTTTCAAATCATAAGCGTGATTTTATTATTTTATTTTTGTTTATTAAGAAACTCTACAGCTATTTTACAATTTGCTTAACACATATAGGTACAATAAATAAATCACTTAAGCCAATAACAGAGTTCCATAACATGGTTACCGTCAGATGTTGCAGATGTAGTACCAGATCGATGACTTGAATCCCTCTAGAAAAACAATAATAATAATACGCAGTCTTCGAACAACTATCAATCACGGCTTTCGAAAGAATCGGCTTCGTAATAATTAAGTATATACATGACTTCCGAATAAAGGATAAATTACATGACCATTATTGGTGAAAAATAGAAAGATATTAGAAATAAACGATATGTAACTAATTAAATAAAAGACACATTATTCTTAGGTGAACAATTTCTGCTGTTTTTATTGTTACGTAGCCGCATGAAAAATAACGGAACCGTTATAGTTTCGTCCAGTCTGTCTGTGTATCTGTCTCTATTATCTATTAGCATTACACATTTGAAACTTGGTAGGTAGATGTACCCTGTTAAGGGCTTTATGCAAAAAAAAAATATTTCAGGGGTGCTCTCGGGTGGTATGTTGTACAATTGACGGAATTGATGCCTTATGGCATTTTCTACCAGTCAACCGTTCGGGGAATGCAGTGAGTTAAATCAATGGCGGAATATTTAAAAGTACTGAGAGGGACTAAAAATAAATTTTAAAATGCAGTCACATAACATCAGATAATATAAAATATATATATTATGTATAAGCTGGGTACTAATGAACTTACACATAATACATATATTTAATAAAACTAACTAAAACGTTTACACACATATGAAACTAAAACTTAAAAAAAAAAGCCAAACTTATGTGTGTTGTGTTTATGGATAAGTCTTTTAAATTGACATGGAGGTTTCTATAAAAGTCTAACGCTTCATTTTCAGTTTGAGAGAAAGACGCTTCCAAAGTGGTAAAATGAGTTTTTGAAATGTGGCAAAATAATGAATTGCCAAGTTTCAACGCTTCGTCCACAAATGAAAACTCATTTAAGGGTGCACTTCACTCCTTATAAACAAACACAGCGGCGAATTATATCGTGGGGATCACTCAAAGAAATGAAATTCATTTTATTGCGGAGACTGAGGCTTTCATTCAAATACAATTTGGCTAATGTAATTGCTAGAGGTGATTCCATTTCAGGAGTATCGCCGAGTTTTGAAAAGAAACACCCAACCACTGGTTGGAATTTCACACAAAAATATGGGACGCTGGCTCGGGCAGTGAGAATCTATGGCGATGTTGATGGAAAAAATAAAAAACATTACCTGAGCACTCATTTCTTAGGGCAACATAATATAAAAATGTGTAAAAGATCGTGTAAGAGCAAAAATATTTAATTATTATTTTTCATTCACATCAAGTTGGTAGTCAAGTTAGTTGTGGGGGACATATTACTTCTTGTAAATAGCTATGGAATAGAATCTATACTAATATTATAAAGCTAAGAGTTTCATGGTTTAGCATGTTTTTAACATTCACAGTGTCATATTTTATATTCATAAAGATGACAGCACGGTAGCTCAATTGGTTGAGGGTTTGACCCGGTAAGCCAGAAAGTGCTGGTTCAAGTCCCGCCCGTATGCTAATTTTTGTTTTCTTATTTCATCTTTGCCGAAGAGTTTGTTCGTTTTAATGCGCTTATCCAGTAACTACTGGACCATTTTTTTTGTGTTGTATATCAATCAATTTTTATGTTGGATAGATAAACAAGGAAGGCTTCAGGCTATATAACATCACGCTGCGACGGGAGGGCAGAGATCAAACTCAAACCGCGCGGCCGCGCTAGTCAAATCTCTAAAACTTTTTACTTAAATTAACAAAGCAATTTGTTCTTAATTAAATAGTTTATCTCTTTTCTCTCATGAATACCGAATAGTCGCCGCTACACAACTGAATTACAAGCTGAAAACCTCTGTACCTTAATGTGTTTACGAGTCCAATTCTAAAACTGAACGCCAAATTTCTAAATTCTCACCGTAACATTTCGGAGCTACAGTCAAATTCCACACTGAGTCAAAGCAGTTAGCGGGGAAGGATATTGTGTTCCTCTATTGCATAAAATAATTACATTAAGCAGCGAGCTCGCTACAATTTAGACGTACTATTCCAGAGTTCTATCTAAAATTGTAATGAAGACATGAAGAAGCACTATTAATTGCGCCTGTAAAGCCTTAAACCAACGGGAGCAGAGGTGAAAATGGCAGAACGCAATAGAGACCGCGAGACCGCCCATTTTACGCAAGGGTGTGTAACATTCTGGGTACGTACATTAATTTTCATAGACAAGTGCATGACTGTATTATTCAATTATTGCTGCAGTGCTTTAGAATGTTTTTAACACTCACAGTGTCAAATTTTATATTCATAAAGATGAATTAAGAAACCAAAAATTTGCGCACGGGCGGGACTTGAACCAGCAACCTTTTGGCAAACCGGGCCAAACGCTCTTACCAATTGAGCTACCGTGCTGTTAGTCCGACCCTGCGAAATTTGTGGTTTCTTATGAAAACGTCAATTGCGTGACGCTTAGCGCCATCTAGCCGTCTGTTTATGAAACAGATGGCCCAAGCAGTTATTCTTTACAGAATAAATTCAACTTGGAAATTGATGTCGCTTCGCTATCTAATGCTTTAGAATGTTTTTAACACTCACAGTGTCAAATTTTATATTCATAAAGATGAATTAAGAAACCAAAAATTTGCGCACGGGCGGGACTTGAACCAGCAACCTTTTGGCAAACCGGGCCAAACGCTCTTGCCAATTGGGCTACCGTGCTGTTAGTCCGACCCTGCGAAATTTGTGGTTTCTTATGAAAACGTCAATTGCGTGACGCTTAGCGCCATCTAGCCGTCTGTTTATGAAACAGATGGCCCAAGCAGTTATTCTTTACAGAATAAATTCAACTTGGAAATTGATGTCGCTTCGCTATCTAATACTTTAGAATGTTTTTAACACTCACAGTGTCAAATTTTATATTCATAAAGATGAATTAAGAAACCAAAAATTTGCGCACGGGCGGGACTTGAACCAGCAACCTTTTGGCAAATCGGGCCAAACGCTCTTACCAATTGAGCTACCGTGCTGTTAGTCCGACCCTGCGAAATTTGTGGTTTCTTATGAAAACGTCAATTGCGTGACGCTTAGCGCCATCTAGCCGTCTGTTTATGAAACAGATGGCCCAAGCAGTTATTCTTTACAGAATAAATTCAACTTGGAAATTGATGTCGCTTCGCTATCTAATGCTTTAGAATGTTTTTAACATTCACAGTGTCAAATTTTATATTCATAAATATGAATTAAGAAACCAAAAATTTGCGCACGGGTGGGACTTGAACCAGTAACCTTTTGGCAAACCGGGCCAAACGCTCTTACCAATTGAGCTACCGTGCTGTTAGTCCGACCCTGCGAAATTTGTGGTTTCTTATGAAAACGTCAATTGCGTGACGCTTAGCGCCATCTAGCCGTCTAAACATTCTAAAGCATTAGATAGCGAAGCGACATCAATTTCCAAGTTGAATTTATTCTGTAAAGAATAACTGCTTGGGCCATTTGTTTCATAAACAGACGGCTAGATGGCGCTAAGCGTCACGCAATTGACGTTTTCATAAGAAACTACAAATTTCGCAGGGTCGGACTAACAGCACGGTAGCTCAATTGGTAAGGGCGTTTGGCCCGGTTTGCCAAAAGGTTGCTGTTTCAAGTCCCGCCCGTGCGCAAATTTTTTGGTTTCTTAATTCATCTTTATGAATTTTGCTGCAGTGCCAAATCAAGTGTATACAGCTTGCGGCCTGTTAAAGTAGCAAACATCAATACTAATATTATAAAGCTGAAGAGTTTGTTTGTCAATTTAAACGCGCTCATCTCAGGAACTACTGGACCGATTTGAAAAATCTTTTTGTGCTATACATATAGCTTAGTTATCAAGAAAGGCCTAAGGGGCTCCCCAAATTTTTAACGCGCACTCTAGCGCCCCATTTCAGTAGAAAAATCATAATTCGTTAATATATCATAAAAGACCAATCATAAATCTGATTGATGCTATTGTAGCTCTGGTTATGTGGTTTAGATACAATGTTTAAGTTCAATAAAACAGAGTTATCTGCAGTTACAGATAGAAAAATTGACAAAAATGGCCATATTTAGCAGTTTTTCTATCTCTAACTCCAGTAAACTTCTCTTGAAACAATTTAAACGTACCTACTAAATAAACTATAGAACCTGTACTACAATCGTGTCTTCCAGATTTTTGATTGTTTTCGTATTTAAGGAGAAATCATTATTTTAAATAGAGTGGCGCTAGTGTGCGCGTCAAAAATTCGGGAAGCCCCTTAGGGCTTCAGGCTATTAAACATCACGCTTCGATAGGAGAAGGACAAACTCCAAACGCGCGGAAAAAGTCGCGGGGGACCGCTAGTCTTAAATACGGTTTTTATTTATTACTAGCTGTGCCCGCAACTTCGTCCGCGTGGAATAGTGACTTTGGGTAGATTTTTTAATTACTTAGGCTAATTATTTAACAAATAAGATATACCGCGAATATGTTGCAGCAATATTCTCAAATAATAGCATTCAGTTTGAGACAGATGGACGTTGTAGACGTGGCAGACTGCCGAGAAAGCTGAGTCCTTTTTCTAGGCATTCTACTAATTAATTCAGTAGGTACTTTTTTATTAAAAAATATAATTTGGTAGGTAATTTAACAATGGTGAGAAAATAAACAAAACTTAACAATTTTGACATAAAAATGTCCAAAACGTAGAGATACAACAAAACAATACCCAATTACAATGAAATCAAATTTTGCATTAAGATTGGTAAATATAAATTAAGTCAACCAACCTATTAATTAAGCATTAACCTAATGTAATCAATCACTTTACAGAGAATAAGAAGAACAATATCAAATCAAATTACCTACTACAAAATCAAATTATAAATGCACATTTAGATTTAATACCTATCTCGGAGACCTACTTTAAATGGTACTTATTACTAAGTCAAGTTTTTTTTTTTATTACATGCTGAGATGAGCTATCGCAGTTACTTATACCTGCATAAATCAGAAGAAAGAATAACAAAAGTAATTACCTACTTAATCTATTAAACTTAATAATTAATAGATGCATTCAAAATTAAAACCTACTCAGTGGTAAAAAGAAAACTTTAACCTGCATAAATCTGAAGCATGAATTTTAACCAAAAGTATTACTGAATCTGCTTAATAGAAAATATCTGCAATCAAAATAATGAGCTCAAGTCCTTTACTACTCAGTAGCGAAAGGAAAACTATGTATTACGCGCTGAAATCACTTAAAGTATCGCAAAAAAAGCAGTTGCGCGGGATAACCGTATGTATAAGGAAAATATTTCAACGCAAAACACATATTTTAATGTAAGTGAGAAGCCACCAACCATACTTAGCGCCAGCTCGCGTTGTAAGTACTTAAGCTGCGAGTATTATTTTGATTTGGAGTTATTTCAAAACTGTGATAGCTTTTAAGATATTTATTGCAATCAAATGATGTGAACTTTGTTCAAAATGAAATGCTCATGATGATGAATGTATTTATTTTGATAAGTATTAATACCCGTGTGTATAAAACAACTTCAAAAATAATGTTCAAATAAAAATAGTAAAATATTTTAACGCAAAACATACGCAGTTTTATTGTAACTAAGAAGCCAGCAACCATAGCAATTAGCGCAAGCGCACGTTGTACTTAAGCTGCGAACATTATTTTGGTGCGAAGTTATGTTAAAACTGTGATAGCTCCTAAGATATTTATTGAAATGAAATGATATAAAGGGCAACTTTGTTCTAAATGAAATGCTCGTGATGATGAATCTATTTATTTTGATAAGAATAAATACCTGTGTGTATAATACACCTCTAAAAATAATGCATTATTTTTTTACAAATTTATTAACATAAAAAAGGTTGTAGTAAGGCAACCATAAAAGATAGACATATGCTGTCGCGGACTTTATTATAGAACTCTTGATGCTGAACAATCCTGTCATACATGATTTTTGTGTAACTTAAGCGGTTTCCGCAGCGTACGCAGCGGAAGCTCTCAAAAGGAATATCTTTCTCCCGTTTTCGCAACATTTTTCATTGCTGCTGTGGTCTTATGAGTCGTATCATTATGTTATATAGTCTAAAGCCTTCCTCGATAAATGGACTATCCAACGTAAAAATATTTTTTCAAATTGGGCCAGTAGTTTCTGAGATTAGCAGGTTCAAACAAACAAACAATCAATCGAACAAACAAACAAACTCTTCAGCTTTATAATATTATATATAGTAATATAGTATATAGTATAGATAATGAAAAAAAAAAGTTGTTTTCTAACAAAATAAATCGAACCAGCAATGTATTGCAAATAAATGTGTCCATTAATAGAACTTGAAATTGCCATATACTAAAACGAGTTAGCATTTTTGACATTCGTTGATTAGGGATTATAACTTTGAATTACTACCTATATCGCTAAGCATTTTAGAGCACTATGACCAGGTCTAGATATATGTGTATATTCTGTAGAATCATTGATTTAAATATTTGCTCCTTATACAGTCCACACGCTTTATAAATAATATAGTAATAATTTTAGCTAGTTTCATTCAGAAGATCAGGGCCCCAATTTTCAAATCACTCGCATCAAGATAGCGTGTGATATTAATTGATTATTGTCCGATTTTCGAATGACAATGATTACAATTAAAGGGAATGATTAAAAAAAAATGTGAGTACTGACGTCTATAATTAGCGTGATTTTCATTGATATTTAATTCGATTTCGACCAAAAAAATCACACGCCATATTCAAGCAAGTAAATCCAAAATAGATCCCTGGTTAGTGTTATCCATAAAATTATTATCCCTTTGGAATAGAAAGACAAGAGTGAGATATCACTAGCAGCAAACTGTATGATAACAAGAGATGCGAGACGCGATGTAGCAGAACCGTTTTTGGCGGCTGTCAGTCAGTTTGGAAGCCTAAAAAGGCTTGCTGAAAATTTCTTACATTTGTTTTATTTTAAATTTAAAAGAAATAGTGACTTGATCGGTGATTGATTGTTGTTCATTTCAGCAAAATAACCCCAAAAAATAATCATTCAACAGGTAAATTAGTCCAAATCGAAGCTTCTTAATATTCGATTTATATTTACCAATGCGCTTCAAATTTAAAGTAAACGTTTTGATTATTCTATTCTATAAACGTTAATTTGCATAAAAAGTAAAGTATAACCTGAGATAAAGACATAACACACAGGCAATTCATATCTTCGAATATTTTGTATAAAGAAATATTATTGAGTTTTACAATATAGCTGCATGTTAGATATTTTGTGTCGACTTTTTATCATGCGGTTAACTAATATGTTAAACTAAGGAAGATTGGTATCAATCACCTGAAAGAAAGGTAATCTCATTTTAAGCTACAAATGTTACCTACTTCATTACTACAACATTTGTTACTGACAGTACCTCCTTTACTTAAAGGAGGTACTGTCAGTAACTCCTTTAAGTAAAGGAGTTACTGACATCTTTAATCGGTTTTGTTTGACAGCTTTTACTTGTCCTTCTCTTCCGATAGTAATATCAATTTTATGGTGTTATCTGATACTTCATGAAATGATGTTCCATATTAAAATCAATTGCTTATTTTCCGTTGGCCAAACAGGCACTTCATATAGCTTTATTAATAAGGCACAATTTATTACTGGACCTCTGTCATAATAACTGTAGCTTGATATTTGTGTATGTTGTACGTTTTATTTATTTTTATTCACATCTTAACTCATTCCACAGTCGGTGCTGTATAATTTATTTACCAACGACAACATTATTACACCTGTCCCATACGAATTAACCGGATAGAAGCGAGAAGCAGACCGTAAAATCTTTTTACGGGCAAGCCAACGCGGCAGAATTAGCTTTAAACTGATTTAGACGGCGAATAATAGACTAGCCAAGCCCACCTAGACGTCCCCGAACCAATAAATTACAGATTTAGTAAGACTGGAGCGATTTTATTAACTCGCACAAACGGTTTCGCAAAGTCGAGCTCGGCGTATTTTTGTTTTATTTACAGACTAGCGACCCCCCCCCCCCCCCCCCCCGCAACTTCGTTTTGAGCTTTCTCCCTCCCCTTCCGTCGCAGCATGATGTTTTATAGCCTTAAACCTTCCTCGATTAATAAGCTATCCAATACAATATTTTTTGAAATCGGTTCAGTAGTTCCTGTGATTAGCGCGTTCAAACAAACTGTTCAGCTTAAAGTTAGTATAGATATTATATTTACAGATACAAATGGTACGGTGGAAGTCTCTGCCTCCTTCACCACTTTTAAAAGAAAAACGTTAAAATCGTCTGCACACATGACACAAAAATGGTCTTAGCAAAAGATAACGTGTGGTGAAAGCGATTTTGGCTCTCAAAGTGGTAAGGCAGCGGTGACCTTAACATTATCATCGGTTTTCATTTATCGGGGTAATCTAAATGTTTGAAATTACTACTCATTAAATTAAAATTTAGCTGTGATATTTAAATTAATTGGTCTCAAATTTAAATATCACAGCTAAATTTTAATTTAATGAGTAGTACCCGTCGTACCACCATATATGATTTTTATCCGCTAAAAAAGTATTTTTATACGAACCCATACTTACATCCAATTGTCATCTATACTAATATTATAAAGCTGAAGAGTTTGTTTGTTTGTTTGTTTGTTTGTTTGAACGCGCTAATCTCAAAAACTACTAGCCCGATTTGAAAAATTATTTTTACGTTGGATAGTCCATTTATCGAGGAAGGCTTTAGGCTATATAACATAAAGTTACGACTCATAAGACCACAGCAGAAATGAAAAATGTTGCGAAAACGGGAGAAAGATATTCCTTTTGAGAGCTTCCGCTGCATACGCTGCGGAAACCACTTAAGTTACACAAAAATCATGTATGACAGGATTGTTCAGCATTAAAAGTTCTATAATAAAGTCCGCGACAGCATATGTCTATCTTTTATGGTTGACTTACTACAACCTTTTTTATGTTAATAAATTTGTAAAAAAATAATGCATTATTTTTAGAGGTGTATTATACACACAGGTATTTATTCTTATCAAAATAAATACATTCATCATCACGAACATTTCATTCAGAACCAAGTTGCCCTTTATATCATTTGATTTCAATAAATATCTTAGAAGCTATCACAGTTTTAACATAACTCCGCACCAAAATAATGTTCGCAGCTTAAGTACAACGTGCGCTTGCGCTAATATATTATAAAGCTAAAGAGTTTGTCTGTTTGAACGCGCTTATCTTAGGAACTGCTGGACCGATTTGAAAAAATATTTCTGTGTTGGATAGCTTATTTATCGAGAAAGGCTTTAGGATATAAAACATGACGCTGCGACGGGAGGGGAGGGAGCAAACTCAAAACGCGCGGACGAAGTCGCGGGGGACCGCTAGTAATTATAATAATCCGTTGTTGTGGCATTCACATGTGAAAATTAAAATTTCCATTTCCTAAAATCAAATAGACTTTATTATGGTTTCCAAGAACCAGAATCTTGTCAATTGATTCAATACATTTTAAAAATACTCTTTTTTCCCCCGAATCTTTATAAAGATACTTTCGTCATTTTGCAAGTTGAACATGGAGGTTATCGGTAAGAACCTTACATATTTTATTTTAGAATTTTGTTTTACATTTCCCTTCGTCCTCGCAGGGCCTTTATCTCTTCCACTACATGCTCCGAAGTTGTTTGTTTTCCCTTTGATACGTATTAGGTGCCACGCGCCCGATACGGAAGAAATCAAGAAAAATATCTTTTGTTTTAAGCAGCTCTTTTAAACTGAAGATAACAAAAAAGAATTGATATTTTTTAGGACTAGAATTCCCTTTTGAACTCAACCAAACTATCATTATAAATATGCTTGCCATGTCATGGCATACTTGGATGTTCAGGTGGGGATTTTCGTGGTAACTGATTTGTCCTGTGACATCGGTTTCACTCCACAAGACATGTCCCATATCTTGTCTTGTTCTTCGTGCCCTGATTCCTGCTTTCTAGAAGTCCTTGTGCGTGCTAACGACAAGGCAACCCACGTCAACAAATACTGGGCTCAAGAAATTTAAATCGCTCTGCCTTCATTGCATTAAAAAAAGAAGGTTACATGCTGAAAACACATAATTCCATACTATGGATTGTAACATACATAACATCATAGGCACCTAAACGTTATTCAGTTGCATTATGTTTGGTTCAGCACTTTATTTTATTCACCCTTTCAACATAAAACCTACACAAACTAGTTGCGACAGAAATGAGTTTATGGCACTAATATTTCCATCCGTCACCACACAATAAAAATAACATAAACAACCTTACAAGGAAATATGGTCGTCATCAATCATGAGCACAATTTCTAGGCGGCTACCACAACTCTTTTCTCATTGGTTATTTTAATCCGGCTCTCGGAAAGGATATTTATCATGGCTGTATTAAATAAAGGTAATAATAGGGTAACAAATGTGCAGACAGGACACAGAGTATGTGCAACCCACCTTGAGAAATAAAAGTTGTTGTGAAGCAGTAAGATTGAAACGAACAGGTTGTAAGCATCTATTGTGCTGTTGTTAATTAGTTTGGATAAATATCAATTATTATTTGCAGCGTCATTGTAAAAATGAATGTTGCTAACGGTACTCGTACGTATTTTTTAACTATTTATAGAATAAAATAACTTTATTTTTTATTCTATGATCAGGGGTAGAATTATGTAAAGCAATCGCATATTCATTCGACAGTTCAAAACGTACGGTATGTTCTGTCAAACGGCAAAGAACAAA
Source organism: Pyrausta purpuralis (assembly GCA_963924145.1). Taxonomy (NCBI): domain Eukaryota; kingdom Metazoa; phylum Arthropoda; class Insecta; order Lepidoptera; family Crambidae; genus Pyrausta; species Pyrausta purpuralis. Next base: position 13,733,921 of record OZ001651.1, on the reverse strand, counting down.
GCGTTTGACAGATCGTACGTTTTGAAATGTCAAATGAATACGATTGCTTTACACAACTCCAGCTCTGGAGTGGACGTAGATTAATTTTTTTGAGTACCTACGTATGAAGATTTTAATATGACGACGACTATGACGATTCAGATATTCTTAACAGAAGCTGCCCTGAGCTTCGGAAACCAGATCAGGACTTTGCTGAAATGAAAAAAACCTTGTCTGACCTGCAATTGAGACTGGATGTAGCTGACAACGAGATTAGCAACCTATTGCAAGAAAACTCTTTTCTCAAAAAGCAAATAGGGGATTACAAGAACACTATTAAAAACCTGACGCAAATCTGCAAATCAGTTCCTAAAAAAACCCCAAGCAAAAGAGAAAGCACATCCGATCGCGAGCGTTCAGCTACTCCTTATCGGGCCGAGTCTCAAATGAACTTTTCTCTTGTAGCCGTGAATAATTCGAATTTGAGGAAGGAGACTGGCAACAATAAGATAAATAATGACCTGGAAATTCCAAAATCGAAAAAATTGACAACACCTAGTTTAAGAAATAAAAATGTTAGAGAACCATCAAATCAAAAGAAGATTTTCATTCTCGGCGACGAACAACTGCGAGGTTTACCAACCAAAATAAATAATTCAAGATCAGGAAAATGGAACGACGTTTATAAGGCTTCAGGTGTCGTAAAACCCTTTGCACCGTCATCTCATTTGTTAAATAATTTAAATACCTTGAAAAACTCAATAAATGACGATGACATATTAGTTATATCAACAGGCAGCCATGACAAAAATCCACACAGTCTGTACTCAAATTTGTGTAACTTTTTGTTTCAATTTAAACATTGTAAAAAAAAATTACTTATAAGTGTGCCGTTTAATGAATTCCTTGATGTAAGAACACTTAACTCAGACTTGCAACAACTGTCGACTAATTATTCAAATTGTAATTTTATTGATTTGGAAATGATGCATGATTGTTTTAATATCAAAAATAAATTAAATATTATTGCATATAAAATAAATCTAGAAATTGACTCTATCAGATATGAGCACGACTATATTAAAAATATATTACGACCAAAGAAATCAATAGAAAATTTAAAAAACTCTTATTCTACAAAATTAGCAAGTAAAAGCAACTTAAAGGAGTTTTTTCGTTCGCAACGTTTCATTTAAAAATAATAATAATCATGAGGCTGTTTGTTCAGATAGTTTAATTATTTTTAATCAAAACATAGGAGGACTCTGTAACAAATTAGATCTTCTTGATATAACCTTACAAGATTTATATGAAAGTGGTAAGGAGGTTGATATAATTTGTCTAAGTGAAACTTTCGTACAACGGGGATCAGAAGCAAACATTCGTCTCAAAAACTTTAATTTGGCATCTTCATACTGCAGGAAGACATCTAGGGGTGGTACATGCATATTGGTGAGAAAACCTTTCAAATACAGACAACTGCCTTTTGTTGCAAAAATTGCTACTAAGGACTATTTCGAGTGTTGTGGTCTGGAGGTAGAGGGTATTGGACTTATTGTGATTAATATTTACAGAAACCCAGTACAAACTAAATCACATACTGGTATTTTCTTATACAAACTTGACAAACTTCTAAGTTACCTCTCTTCTAATTTTAAGCGCAAGAAAATAGTAATATGCGGCGATTGGAATATTGATATTTTAAAAAAGATACCAGCAGCGAAAAAACTGATAGGAATCTTAGAAAACTATGATATGAGACCGCACATTACTAAGCCCACAAGAAAAAAATCTTGTATAGACCAAATTGCCAGCAATGTCAAACCTGTTTTCCCTATGATTCACGGTCTGGGGATTTCAGATCATGAAACTGGCCAGTCCATTAAAATAAAAGTTAATAATAAGCCATCTGCTTATTCTACATGGTTCGAAAATAAACGTGACTATAATAAAAACAATGTTCAAAAATTCTGCGAGTGTATTGCAGCAATGTCGTTTGCACAAGTTTATGACTGTAACAATTTATCAAATGCATTTGATAACTTTTATGACTTATTATGTCTTTTTTACAATTTATGTTTTCCGGTACTGAGAGTCAAAGTAAACAACCGTCCTAAAAGGATTAAATGGCTCACAAAAGGTATAAAAAAGTCTTGTAAAACAAAGCGATTGTTATATCTTAAGTACAGACAAGACAATTCAAAGAAGCAAATCAATAAAGAATTTTACAAAAATTATAGCAGAATTTTGAAAAAATGTATGAGCAAAGCTCAGAGGGCTACCAGCTTTAAATATATATGTTCCAATGAAAACAAATGTAGAGCCACTTGGAATATGATCTCATCATCTATCTCAGATACTAGTTTTAAAACTGACATTTCTAAAATCAAATTTAATGACCAAATTTATTTTAATCCACATGACATTGCTGAGATTTTAAACAATTTTTTTATAAATTTGACGGAAAAAAACCACTTTTGATAGTAAAATTACAACACAGATATATGACAAACTTAATATGCACACAATATTTCTAAGACCTGTTAATGATTTGGAAATATACAAGATTATAATTTCACTTAAAAACAGTAATAGTTGTGGTCTTGACAATATCACCACGAAAATCCTAAAAATGATTGCTCCATATGTAAGTCATGTACTAGCGCATATCATAAATCTTTCTTTTACAGAGGGCAAATTTCCTGATAAGCTTAAATTGTCCATAGTTAAACCTATATACAAAAAAGGTGATAAGCATGACCCAAACAATTACAGACCCATAACATTAGTGCCAATACTATCGAAAATTTTCGAGAAAGCCTTTCTCACTCGAGTTATTGACTTTCTGACTAAACATGATGTCCTGCACCCTAGGCAATATGGTTTCCGGAAAGGCAGTTCGACAAGCCTTGCTTGTTTTGAGTTAGTAAGGATCATAACAGATAGCTTAAATAACACAACTCCTGTCTTATCAATTTTTTTGGACATGAGCAAAGCGTTTGATTTCGTTAATCACATCCTGCTAAAAATAAATTAAGTTTTTATGGAATTAGGGGCAAGGCTCTGGATTGGGTAGACAGCTTTTACAAAATAGAAGTCAATGCACCGAAGTTTCAAAAATTATTGAGTCTCGTCACATTCCCTTGAAACAAATATTTCGATCTGAATTTAAAGTAAATGGTAGTGGTGTTCCTCAAGGTAGCGTTCTTGGACCTCTCCTTTTCTTAATCTACATTAACGACCTTCCTAAAGCTCTTAGTCAAGAACCTATTCTGTTTGCAGATGACACTACCATAATTGTTAAGTGTAAATCAAAAGACTCATTTCAGACAGACGCCAACAAGGCCCTCAATGATGCAATTAAGTGGCTAAATGACAATTGCTTAAAAATAAATATAAACAAAACAAAAATAATTCAATTTACATCATATAATTCCCCACCTGTACCACTTCAAATAACTCATGACAATAACATCATTGATAACGTTGATAGTCTCAAATTTCTCGGCTTTACTGTAGATAAACATCTCAATTGGAAAGAACATATAGACCAAGTTTTCTCTCGATTAAATAGATTCGTCTTTGCTCTGAGAAAACTCAGACAAACGATTTCTGTGGAAGCTGCCTTGGCGGCGTATCATGGCTATGTCTCGTCAGTTCTTAGTTACGGGCTGATACTTTGGGGGAATTCTGTCGATTTAAACAAGGCATTTAAAATCCAAAAAAAATGCATACGCGCAATCGGCAATGCAAGGTTTGATGCCAGCTGTAAGCCACTTTTTAAAAAAAAACTGATACTTCCTTTGCCATCTATGTATATAAGGGACTTGTGTGTGTTTGTGTTCTCCCATCCGGAATATTGGAAAAAACGATCTGACGTTAATCCGCGACCGACTCGTGCGAGAGTCATGAACCGCTTATACCATCCTTCTTGCCACAAACAAATTTATGAGAAAAATGTATTTAATATGGGCATTGTGTTGTACAATAGTCTTCCAGATGATATTAAATTGATTGACAACCAAAAATCGTTTAAACGCAAATTGACTAACTGGCTTTTACAACATTGTTTCTATAGTATTAAGGATTTTTTTGACTCTAATATAAATTGTTTAAAATAATATATAATGACATGCTATATCATAATTATGTAATTGTAATTGAGACAAATGTAGAATAATTATTTTAACTTAGTTTTGACTGTGCTTTATTAATATTTGCATGCTATTATTTTTGGCTGAATGCACTGAACGTATTTTATGTTTAAACACCTTAACATGTACTGTGTTCTTGCAAATAAATGATGATTATGATTATTATTATTATTATTAATAAGTTAGCGTTAGCGTTACCTGTCCGAGACTAAAAAAAATGATGTTTCATATTTGTACTATTCGTTGTTAGTCCCTTTTTTATGTCTAAATGTACTCGTAACTTATCGTAAAATTAAAAATATTAACGAATATTATTTTTAATTTTCAAATAAAGGGTTTTGAATAGTGCATCAGATAATGGAACATCTGCTAGATATCAAGCTAAAAATTCCAAGACTACAGTTAGTCTTTTGCAAAGTTCGCTCATGACGTCACACGATAAACCAAGTGACAGTCACGGCAGACGTTAAGGCGCCTCTACACGTTATCGCCACGTATTTATCAGGCGTACGGCGCACCGATAGCAACGCTAAGCCGGCGATAAGTCGCCGTCGTGACACGCAGTCCCTTGCACGGAGATCTAGGATAAACTTGTCCGCTTACTAAAACATATTTCGTGAATTTACCTGAACGTATTTTACCATAAAAAAAAAACAGAATCCGTAAAGGTCTATCAGACAACTAAGACACTTTTCTGAAAACCACGACTTACTTGACTTAGCACTTTAGTGGACAATAATCCAGGCACAACAGAAATTAAATTGATATCACGCTTATAAGCGATCTCATTCCACTAAAGTGTGAAGGCCCTGTGACCCCTAGATGGTATAGATGGCGTCCACAGTGTGCCACCATTCCGTTCGGACCGAGCTTCGCACTTTATTTCACTCCAAGTTTTCTCTATATTCTTCGCCTCTGCGATGATTATCTACCGCCAGGTCTGGATTAGGTGGCAACGTTTTCGCTTTCCATGGGGATTCCAGTTTAGGGCTGCCTCGAAATGTGTTAAGGGTCCTTCGAAGAGAGTGGCCGATTTTGCTCCATTTGCAGAAACCCATGAACTGACATTTTTACCTGAAGATGATAAAGCTGTAGAAGAGATACTCGTTATGATTAAATCAATGCAATGAAACTTCATCAAATACCTGTCCTTTATTTAAATCTGTCTAAGAGATAGAAATATCGACATTGTGGAATTCATAAAACGAACATAAAAAGTACGGTTATGTTAGATAGATAACAATACCGTGTTAAAAGTTTCCAACGAACACATTTGAAAAAATCTATTTTTAAAAACTATAAAAAGAAAATATGAAGACCTACACACTATTGCGGACTTTTAAGGTCGAAGCCCACTAATCAACCCGTCACACCGTAACACCGTATCAACTCCAGGTGTTTAGTATTTTTTGTATGAAACTCCATACTTCAACGCACATCTATCAACTTCGTAACGGCACCATCTCGGATCGAGACCAACTCGGGACCCACTCTCGACCAGTGGCGCATACGTTGTAAGGCGCTTACGGCGCGTCGCCCGCTGGTTGTTGACTATCCTTACACCCTGTCAGACGGGCTGTCATTCACAAGAAGAACTGTCATAGGTTGTAGCAAACAAGATCCGAGGCGAGGCGTTCGCTATCCGGTGCCGATCCCATCCGATTATATAATGTTTCCTTTACGTAACGTGCATCCATATGGTTGACGCCTGGTTGGTGCAGTTCCCGTGCCGGATAGGTAGATTTGCTTCAACCTTTATCCGTAGAACTGATAGCGGACTAAGCTGACGATAAGTCGCCGTGACACGGCGTCTCTCGCACGTAGGGATCTTAGGATGAAGGTGTTTACTTTAATGCGTTTGGGACCAGTTTTTTTTTGTCACACTGGGTTGTTTTATTCTGTGCTCTGGGTTTTCTCCTCTTCGGTAACGCTAAAGGCAAGAAAGGCTACAGTTTGGATATTTTATAGATTTATGAATCTCATTATACTTTTGTGTTTACTTGATTTCAAATAACCAATAAAAAATCATTCAAGTAATATTATGCCAGTGTTACGTTTTGTGAAATTCACTCAATTATTTAATTACTTAGCGCTTTTCTCAAATAAGCTAAGAATTCTTATAAATTTCATTAGCCAGATCCAAGATTAGAATCAATTTAAATAGTAATTTTGTAATTCAATAGATTCCAATTTGGTATCCTATCAGACTAGAATTTATTTAGATATAATAGAGTTAGCAGAACGGCTGCATTGTATCATTTATAAAGCGCCATTGTAACGTTTTGTATCTATGTACCGATACCGACTCTGTAATTTGCCAAAACATTTTGTTATTGCGCTGAAATCGTACAATTTTGAAAGCGATGGAACAAAAGCCGAACGCGAATACCTACAAAGCTCGTATCAGTCGGTTGGGAACAACGTTTCTATTCAATTTGTGATCTTCTATCGGGGCACACAAAATTTTTCATCGGTTTGTAATCCCGGTTGTAGGCTATGTAAGTCAGAAAGGCCGTTACTAAGAATACACTCGGACTGTTTCATTTTAGGCAAACAATTTCTTTTTGGAGTCGTTGCTATGATAGTTGATGCTTGATATGGTCATGGTGATGGCATCGACTCCAAAAAGAAAATGTTCACCTAAAATGGATGCTTTTCCTTATAGGGCCAATAGTTTATTTAACACTTTTTAGTTTATTCTGGTTTTGAAGTCGATTTTTACTTTTTTAAAGTTAATTTTCTTTGTTTATTTTTAGTGATCACGGGGAAGAGGGGAGGGGTGTGAGGTGCACCTTATTACTCCGTTTTTTAAGAAGCTTCAAATTTCTATTTCATCCTAAGTTTAAGAACCTATCATGAGTTCTGTCATTATCATCATTGAACTCCTAAGCGGTAAGGAGTTCCACTATCAGCTCAGCTCTACACAATGTTGACTACCAGACGTAACAACACGTCAAAATTAAGATTCTAGTAAAAAACACTATACGTGCCTTTCAAATTTGAGGGTTTTCTCTCGAATGCACCAAGAGCCCATCATCAGATGCAGGCTTGGCAACAATGGGACCAACAAAAAATATTTAATTAAAATAAAAGTATTAAAATTCACCTCTAGGTTAGCGAAAGAAAAAATCCAATCGGTCTACGAATGACTGTGATGTGAAGTAAAAAAAAAACATACAGTCGAATTGATAACCTCCTCCTTTTTTGAAGTCGGTTAAAAATTAATCCTTAACCAGGACCTGGAGACCCGCTGGAAAAAGTTAATTTGCATTTATCGTATAAGACTATACTCATCAACAGCACATTATTTGTATTTATTATTTTTTTCATTTTCTTTATTGCTGTTCAAAATACTATTGCCTGCCTGTATCTAATTAAATATTAGACCAATAGTATTTTTTAAAAGTTTGTAATGACTTTAGAATGTTTTTAACACTCACAGTGCCATATTTTATATTCATAAAGATGAAAGAAGAAACCAAAAATTTGCGCACGGGCGGGACTTGAACCAACTTGGCCCGGTCAGCCAAAAGGTTGCTGGTTCAAGTCCCGCAGTCAACTTATTTTTTCCTCCGACTTTTATTAAGAAATAACTAATTAAAGTCTTTCAATCAAAATTACGATTAAAACAGATGACTGGAGTAACAAAATTGAGTTCTCTTTTTAAACTACTGCCATGTGAATTCTTAACTTTTTTTAATCAAAACATCAAACATCAATCAAAGGAAAATCACAGCTAATATTGATGTGAAGCATTATAAATAGGGCCTCGGGCTTTTTGCCATTTTTAATCTATGCCAAATTGTGTCCTGTAGTGAGTCACCTAGTTCTAGCTCTTCTATAGCTATCTTCTTTTTTCAGTAGTCTGGCTGTTCTTCTCTGCACTATGTATCTATGTCCAGGCGCTGAGCCAGTCTGTCTGGATGGACTCACAAAAGGTTTACAAGCAAATGAACACTTTTTGGTCAAGTTTGGACGAGGTAAGCTGCGTACTGCTGTGTTGACAGGAGTGCTTTTATATGATTGGATAGGCTGAAGTTAAACTATCAAATCAAATAGTTCTTTGCAACAAACATTTTCCAAGTTTAAGAGTTACCTTTTAGGTGTCTGTTAAATACAATGCTAATAATGTGACCCTTTAGTTTAAAGAACCCTAAAGTTAAGCCAATGTTGGGTACTTTTATAATAGGACTATGTTCTATCATAGTGCATAAAAAATAAAGGTTTATAAAAATACTTTTAAATAATTTTATGGTTTTCTTGTTGAGTATAAATATTTTGAGAGAAGAATTTAAAAAAAAAACCCTTGCCAAATAATAACGGAGTAATCGTAAAGTAAACGTAGACTTAAACTGGGTAATGTAAGTATAGCCTGTAAAACATTTTATGACTAAAGGCAGATTGCATAATTAAAAGGCATTTGAAGACTTGATGAAAAGTGTAGAGAGCCCTTAAGGCCTCTTGGTCTACTTACCTTTTTTATTAAATAGAGTATAAAAATTATAGTAATGCTTTTAAAAACTGCTTTTTAACAAAATAAAAGGGTTTATTCCAAAGAAGAAGTTCTTGTTCTTTAATCAAATAGTAAATAGTTACTTACTGTCAGTCATCAAACTTCTATCTGAAGTATTAATAACTTTTGTTTATATTACCCTAAGTTACTATTAATTTAACTGTATTATAACCTTCTATAATTCAGGAACACCTGTTTTCTTTAAATGGATACAGAGCAATTACATCCATTAATTGCTAAAAAATAATACGACTAATATAAGATCTACAAGAGATTACTCCTTGTAAGATCTAAAATTATAAACGAGCAGGTAGCTCCAAAGTCCCAGAAGATACAAGGCGATTGAATAAAAATGACAGCAATACAGATTTGGTAGATGTTAATCTAATCTAATTTAAAATTAATCTGCAAGATGAAAAGCTCGCCCGAGGGCCCGGCCCTTAGAAATTGAGATGTTTGGGCCGTGAACGTAAATTTCATCAGGGACTACGTTACCGCTCCGAATATTTAAGGAAAAGTATGTTTTTGAGACTATTTTGTATCTCAGGTCTAATTAACATAAAAAAATATTATTGTAGGTAAGTTTCAGATCTCTCGCACCTAACTTCCGTAAGATCTAAAATCGTGTGCATCTCACGTCATCTTTTGTTTGAAATAACGCTCGTTTTTGTGTCGTTTGTGCAAGTGATTAACATTGAAAATGATAATGCGCTAGAGAACTTAACTGTACGTAGACTGATTGAGATTTTCTTGATTTCGCATAAGGACTCATTGTTTCCTTTTTAGTAATAATAGCTTTTAGCTCATTTTTTATGTTATAAAAGCAAGAGCTTTTGTGTGCTTATTTCACACTTTTCAAATAAATATGACATGTCAATCTAAAAGCAAATTAGTTAGAATTTATAATATTTTACAAAAAGGTGAAAGATAAGATAAAATAGAGGTAGTTTAAAAAATATATCTTGCTTGATTAAACTTGTATTTTATTCGTATTCGCGGTAACAAATTAAATGGCAGACGTCTCATCTATCGATCCGCCATTGGTTATAGTCTAACCTCCTTATTCCTATTAACTCAAACAGTCTAATAAACCCACTATAGCTATTACACTGTTTTGTCACTTTCTGTCAAATGATGATAGCGCCAAGAAAGAACGAGGCAAAACAGAGTTATAGTTTGAAATAGGTTTATTGACTGACTGATAGACTGTTTGCGTTATCATGAATAAGGGAATCATTTTTTTTGAATTTTAAGCAATGATAATTGATATTGGTTTCAAAATGTTGACAGGTATTGGTTTCTCAGACACTTCGACAGTACTTAAATAATTGTAGAAGTTGATACGAAAATTAACCAGTTATATCTAGAAAATGGTAAGAGTTTTACTTGAAACATAATTGGCATAAATTTATGTCCCGATTTATGTAATTTATTTATTTATACCTTATTGCATAACCAGCATTTGTATAAAAGAGTGAACTTAGCGCCATATGGCATTCTCTTTCAGTCGTACCTTTTGGGCTAAGCAGAAATGATTGTGAGCTAAATCAAATGCTAAGTGAAATAAGTAATAGTATAGTTATATTGAACACCAATCACATACATTGCTCTGATCCCAAAGTAAGTAGCTAATGCACTTGTGTAATGGAAATCAGACACAACGGTGGTACCACAACACCCAGACCCGAGACAATATAGAAAAATTTGATTTCCATATTGATTATTATTGAAATTATAAAAACAAACGGCCGTGCAAGTCAGACCTGTAAAACATGATTAAGATTGGCTTTCATTTAATAAGCATTTGATTCCCTTTGAATAACACAATATTCGAAATTTTGAGACATAACCAGTTTATCTTTTGACATAAATATGTCTCACAATGATTTTTTTACAGCTTAAAAAGACTATTAAAACTAATATTTTACTACAGTTTAAGTTCGTATCATAACGTGTTTTGGGGATAAAAATATTAAACGAAAAATTACAAGAAAATTTAATTTTTAGTCTATGGACTACTACTCTGTCATTTGTTTACTTATCATAGCCGTGATAGTTTACCATAGTTTACCTTCTACATTACCGTATATGCCAGTGCAGAGATTTTTTTCACGTATTTACCTACCACTGTTTAGCTGGGACATTGGACTCGAACAAAAATGAGCCTATCGAAACAATGTTACGAAAAATAAACTTTAAAATAAAGGTAAAAACCGACTTCAAAACCAAAATGCACTAAAAAGTATTAAATAAACTCTTCACCATTAAAAGGAAAGGAATCAGTTTTAGGCAAACAATTTCTTTTTGGAGTCCTGTGATAGTTGATGCTTGATGGTCAAAGTGATGGCACCGACTCCAAAAAGAAATTGTTTGCCTAAAACTGATTCCTCTCCTTTTAATGGTGAAGAGTTTATTTAATACTTTTTAGTGCATTTTGGTTTTGAAGTCGGTTTTTACTTTTTTTAAAGTTTATTTTATTTCTTCATTTTTAGTGATTACATAAGAGGGGGGGGGGGGGGGGGGGAGTTGCACCTTATGATTCTATTTTTTAAGAAGCTACAAATTACCTTTCATAAGTTCCGTCATTATAATTACTGAACTCCTAAGCGTTAAGGAGTTCCACCATCAGCTCAGCCACACAAGATGTTGACTATCAGACGTAACAACACGTCAACATTAAGATTCTAGTACAAAAACACTATTCGTGCCTTTAAAATTTGAGGGTTTCCCTCAATTACACCAAGATCCCATCATCAGATCCCAAAATGGGAAAAATGGGACTAACTAGAAGGTCCACCCTTTAAGTAGGCGAAAAAAAATTTCGATTCGGTCGACAAACGACTGAGATATGAGGTAACATACATACAAAAAAAAATGAAAAAAAAAACATACAGTCGAATTGATAACCTCCTCCTTTTTTGAAGTCGGTTAAAAACAGGCGACTTTATCGAAAAATTATGTAAGCAAACTTACAATAATATGAAAAGAACTAATCAATGATACCCCACATACACACGATGGTTTTGGCAACAGAAAAAAAAAACCAAGTTACTTGTTTGAGTGGTACCCCAAAAAAATAATAAATTTTTTTTCACCACTTTTGCACGGAGATTAGAATAAATATTTATGCCAAATTAAATTTTTCAAGCACTTCTGGTTTCAGGTTATAAGTGGTATTTTTACTGGCACTTCTGGAGGCCGATTCTCGCATGATCGAAAAAAGTTCACACACGTAAAAAAGTTCACCACTCGAATTTTTTTCGAAGGAAACGAGGCTTGTGTATTCTCAGACCTTCACAATCGAAATAATTCGATGGAACGTCACACGAACATTTCGATTGCTGGAGACCAATAGATTTCAAAATTCGTATACGAACAATTGAGGTTCTAATCGGGCAAAATGATTACATAACCTAAAATTGAGAAAATTTATATTGACTTGAATGATTTTTAGTCGACTTCATATAAAGAAGGTTTTCTATGTGTCCAATATTTAATGTTTTTTCGCCCTCTATTATATCATGTTTGGCTAAACCGATTTTGATGCGGTATTCAAAAGAGTACTTCTGCGTTTTAGAGAAAATTCGAGTATATGAATTGACTTACAAAAAACCGTGGTAACTCCCGACTTACCACTTTCAAAGGAAAATCGCTTGCACACAAGACACAAAACAGGCGTCGGTTCCAACAAAAGGTGCAAGCGATTTCAGCTCTTAAGATGGTAAGGCAGCGGTGACCTCGATAAGACTTAATATTATAGTAAGAGCTATCCACCCCTGGATACTCTAGAGACAAAGTAAGTAGTTTACAAGTCGAATCTTACGAGCCCAACTCGATTAGGTTTTGTTGCCTTATTACGGAGTACCTTTGGTCACCTTCAGCTTAATTCTCAGACCCTGGTTTTATATGGTGACTCTGTTTCAAGCTCATGAACATGGATTGCCCCTATATATTGAAAACAATCCTGAATTTAAATTTCCTAATGTCAATGACTAAGGAAGATTAAACAGTATACTTAATTAAATAAATATTAAATAACATACAAATAAAAAATACCAATTTAGCAAGTGGTTTTATTTTCTTCATACATCAGTCAAAACACAAAACATTTAAGAAGCAATAATGTTATTGTTAAAAAAAAACAATTTAAAGCCATTGGTCATATCAGGAAAGTTTCCATCTTTTAATCCAGCGCGGTTACATTTCTAACTAATCATTTATTTTGTTGTGAAATGAATGCGGTTGTGTTCCCAGGAGTATTTAAAATCCCTTATTTTGCGCTCCTTCCTTTTTGATTATTATAATTTGTTCTACTGCTCACTTCTGTAAAAAACAATAACCAACATAAATATCACAGAAAGTTACCTACTCCTACACACAAAATAAAAACAAAACTTGAACACCATCATTTTTTAGCTTAGTATCTCTTTTCTGGGATAATAATTATTATTGTAGATACTTGTAGGTGGAATTAATAAACTATGTTTGAACACATTCAAGCACGCATAGAACAGATTACTAATGTACTATTTGTTTATAATAAGGTAACATAACTATAGGCAATACTATAACACACATAGATTTAGGTTATAAATGTAAAATCTGATGGTCTGATTTATAAATTATGAAAATAAAACTATCATTATGTATGTGACTAGTTAATTAGGTACTTACCTAGATACCAGAGAATTAAGGTATTCAAGTATTCCCATGTATTTTAACCAGTATTTTATCGCATTAGATTGGCAACTAAATATTCTCTCTGCTACGACATAATCCAGACCATCTGTAAATAAAAATAGTTTGTTTTGTAAAAACACTACATATCTACAAAGGATATTAAAAATTATATCCAGGCTACACATTAAGAAGGTGCACTAATATCTGTGATGTTAGATAACTGCACTTATTACTACTAAAGAATAATTAAATGCCTCTTTCTTGTAGTTAAGTAAATAAAAAAGCATATTATTAAACAAACAGCGTCATACCAACCTTAGAAAATATCTAGATTTTGTTTGTATTTAGCATTGTAATTCTTTCTTATAGATTTCAATTTATTTGAGAAAACAAATAAATTTTCTCAGTCACTGAAAAATCGATATTTGGAACAATTTTGACACACACACATTGACATTTAGGGCCATAGAGTAAGGTAATATGGCGCGTCGCTGCGTTTCATTTCATGCTATGCATGTATAATGAAATTTCAATAATTGATTTACCGTTATTATATTTTTAACAATTTGTATATGTTTTGTAAATATATACACCAAATTAAACAAACAAATAGATTTATTGTCTAATTTCACCAAATTTTTTTTTTTTTTAGATAGACTTAAATATACTTTATTTCGGCGTTTTTAAAAACGCCCGTACGATCTCTGCAATGGAACGTTGTAATGAAATTCGAACGTGAAATGTTCTATCGGTGCATGAGAATAGCAGTTTTATGTATCACTCGAACTTCTACAATAGAATTGTGAACTTCGTATACGAATTACCACACGGAAAAAGTACTACTTCACGAGAATTGGCCCCCTGATTATTTTTGCGTCTGCGGACGACGCTCTGTCGAGAGAGGAGTCGGTAGTTAGGTATCACCGGGCCGCTACGCCGCGCTGACATTATTAATACCTATTACTATCTACGACTATTGTTTGTTTACCTATTTTAGCGGGTTTCCGCACGTGATGGCTTGCATTATTAATAAATAGACAGGGCACCAATTAATTGATGATTTTTTGGAGAAAAAAAAACCATAATAATTTAATTGCACTTGTAAAAAGCAACTTTGGCTGTGTGACAGATGAGAAATAATTATTATTATTAATTATAAAAACATATTCAAAAGTGGTCCAATGGATTCTGCTCGTTATTAAAATCCAATATAATTATTTTTAGGTTTTGCGCATTTAACGTTACACGTTATTTTATTTTATAGAAACGATGTATAAAACAGGTTACAAACAATATTTAAAAATCCAAATGTGAAACATGCTTAGTTACAAGTTTACAACCCTTAGTGTGTACATATTATTATACATATTACATACTATTATATTACAAACTAAACGCTAACTAAATATAACACAATACAAAAAGTTAAACTAAAAATACAATAGTTTGAACAAAAATCTAGTCGTAACAGTTAAAAAGAAAATAAGTCAATAAAAAAAACAATAATATATTTCTTAATGCACTATCTCTAATCTATAACCCTGGCAATATCTCTCTTAAATTTATATCGACTTCTATAAAAAAAATCAATGTTCGGAAAATCATCAATCAGCTCGTTGAGTTGACGGCATATTCTAGTTATAGGGTTAAAATAAGAGGTGTTATTGACATATACATTCAGAGTGAACAATTTTGGCTTCCAAACCCGACAGTAGGTCCTTAAATTTATCAGGTACAGTAAATTAGGGTAGATTCGTTGTATATTATAATAGGAAAAAGTTAAAGGATTACCTATTTCTTATTTACTTGACATCCAGAACACGGTTATGTGTACACATACGAGTATAGTTGGACATCGTTGCACATTATCATTAATCTCAAGCTGTCAGTCCGTATAAATTGGTTCGCGCTAAGTCATCTGACTTGAATGCAGTTTGACGATATCATTAGGGGACACTAAAGGCTGCGATACACATGCCTGTGGAACATACCAGTAGATTGTATGTAAGTTACTGGCATGTGCTAGTTTAGAAAGAAAGATAGAAAGAAAATACATTTATTCGACTCACAGACATATACAAAACGACTTGCACGTAAACACCTAAACAATAAACAGACACACACACTTAATATACATTTAACATCGAGTATGAGTCGAAAAGGCACCCTCTCAGCATTAATCGTTGCCGCAAAATGCATGCCACGACACTGATTTTCAGAGGGTGGCTTGTGGGTATAGAAATAACACAAAAACAATACAATATAAAACATGAGAAAATTACAAAAAACGAACGTAATAATAACAATTAACTAAGAATAAAAAAAAAAAACAAACGCAAGCGCTTACTTAGCTGCAAGCGGCCACGGCAGCCAAAGCGAAGCGGAACGCACCGGTGAGTACGCAAAAAAAAATTGACGGAATGGTAAACGTCAAGTGAGACGTCATTTGCGTCCCATCTGGTCCGACCGCCCCACGCCCCGTCCTCGTCCGTCGTCCTTTAGCAATTTTCTTGTATTGATACTTTTGTTATTCACACGCGCCATTTTTGGAGCCCCCCATGTCTCCTCCACATTGCATGCCAGTATCACATACAAGTAGATGGAACGTGCAAGTAGCTGGCATAAAGTATGCCAGCTACAGCATGTGTATCGTAGTTAGACCCCTTACACACTGCGACTTTTAGCAGTGATGCAGTAGCGCGTTTTGAAAGCGCGCTTCAGTATCGCGACTCACGCAATGAACAGATTTAATTTAGCATCGATGCAGTCGCGCGGTAGCATCGACGCAGAAGAGCGCCTGACGCGCGTTAGTATAGATGCATTGGCTAAAAATTCAGTACACAATTTGACAATTTACAGCTTCTGCATCGCGACTGTACCAATGCTAACGCGCGTTAGCATCGCGACTGTATCGATGCTAACTTGCTGTAGCATCGCGATTGCATCGCTGCTTAAAGTCGCAGTGTGTAAAGGGTCTTAGACCCTTTGTATACAACAGTGTTGACAGGTGGCTAATTGTTTGATAGGGTAAGGCACTACAGGAGCAGCTTAAGATTATTTGAATAACTTATCTAAGTGAAAATTAAACTTTAAGTCAATGAAATTTTAATAAATAAAAAATTAAAAGTCTCTGTAAGGTTATTTATTGTACTTGGCTATATCGGAACTGATTTCGCAAAAAATATACTCCGCAAAATATTCCCAAAAAGTTTACGTTTGGGATGTAATTTGTTTTTTGTAAGAACGACACACGGTCAGCAAAACATATTGAACTTAAGAATTATTCATAAGTCATGACATTGAATAAAATTTATTTGATCATTAATTTGTCAACTTGATTTATGTATCCAAATGTTTTTATTCCCTTAAATTTGGACGTGCATGCATTCACAGATTTATTAAATTTATTCCCAATATATTGACTTTGACTACATTTGTCGAACAAAAAGAGAGAAAGTTTCAAAGCTTTTACTTTTCTAGGGAACAAATTCTGTCTGTGAATATAAATTATGGCAAGTGATAGTAGTCGGAGGATTAGATCGTAAATTTTCTAACACTGTAAGCCAGTAATAATAACCTTGTTGATTTAACTCCATCATAAAAGCCGATGGAAAACTTACCGAATATTCACGTACGATATACGAGGAGTGGTGATAAAGATTTATGACTCAATAATACTTTGATTATTTCTCAGATTCAGGCAAGTTGAATTTTACGAGCCATACGGCTTCCTATTCGGGTAATAATGTCTGTCATCACCATCGCTCGCTGTAAAAGTTTCATCAATATGTATGAGAACTGCTTAGGAGGTCTTTCTTTCGGTAAGTGTTTTGAGTTTTTATTTTATCCATATTCTGGCGAAGATCGTACGCGTAGTTAAAAGTTTTTGGTAAAGTTAGATGTTAAGAACTCGAGTCTTTTGAGTCCTAAATTTTGAGCTCGACTGACAAATTGCACGACTCGACTAGTAACAATAAGACACCTAAGACTAGAGAACTAAAGTCTATATGAGCTCTTGAGCGCAACATGGGACTCGAGTCTTTTTAAGCGCTCGAGTCGTTTTTACGGGGCGAGTCGAGCTTGAGTTCTTTTCCGTTTGAAGTTCCTTTTTAAATCAGGTAATCCGCAGAAGAAAATACATAAGTCAAATAAAATCACAAGCATTCAAAATTCATTTGATGACGCACATATAGGTATGTAAAAAAGCCAGAATAATTTGCAACTATTAACATTATTAAACCTTAATACGCTCAGGAGTCCTTCACCCCTTTGCTTACAATAAGTTAGTCCACCGTCGCATTCGCATGCGATGTGTGACATTTCAATGCGGTATTTGCCATGGCCATTGGCTATGTCTCGCTCTAACATAGCTAGATGTATATTTGCATCCTTCAGTATCGTTCAGCTGCAAGCAAATGCGTTGATGTATTAACGACGTAAACGTAGACGTTTTCGTACCATCAATCAATAACGTCACATTACATATTCATGAAAGGACGTTATAGAAAAGATTCCGTCTACTATTTACAGGAAGAATGTGATAAAGCTTTCAGACCGAGTTTAGTACAAAGACCCACGACAGCGTGAGCGATGGCTTGTGCCACTGTGCGATGGACGACCACTTATCGGTAAAACTATGATGCAATCTATGTTTATACTTCAAAGATTATTTTCATATCTCCTGTTCGGAAAATTGAACTTTAATGTGAAGATAGCCGGGTGAAAAATAGGTTTTCCAACCTTAGGGTGGAAAGTTATTTAATTTTAATTATAACGATTAGACATGGAGTCAGAGATAATTGACACATGATTATTATTAAAATAAAAATAAAATAAGTTTTACCTTTATTATCAAATTAAAATTACCATAACCCATATTATTGGCGTGGCTAAAATCAAAAAAAGTTTTTATGATCGTTGGATTTGAAAATTAACAATCGGTCTAATTTTTAACAATTATTTGGACACCAATCACATACATTGATCTGATCCCAAAATAAGTAGCTAATGCACTTGTGCTACGGAAATCAGACACAACGGTGATACCACAACACTCAGACCCGAGACCTGAAGGGCGATTCAGAACGTTCGATAACTCATTCGGTTTGGGTTTCGGCTAGATTACCTATTCATTTTTAAATTAATGTCGCATTTTGATCGGATGTCGATATGTCAGTTCGGTTACAAATATAATAAAAGATCATAATAGCATCTGCAGCTACAGCATGTGTATCGTAGTTAGACCCCTTACACACTGCGACTTTTAGCAGTGATGCAGTAGCGCGTTTTGAAAGCGCGCTTCAGTATCGCGACTCACGCAATGAACAGATTTAATTTAGCATCGATGCAGTCGCGCGGTAGCATCGATGCAGAAGAGCGCCTGACGCGCGTTAGTATAGATGCATTGGCTAAAAATTCAGTACACAATTTGACAATTTACAGCTTCTGCATCGCGACTGTACCAATGCTAACGCGCGTTAGCATCGCGACTGTATCGATGCTAACTTGCTGTAGCATCGCGATTGCATCGCTGCTTAAAGTCGCAGTGTGTAAAGGGTCTTAGACCCTTTGTATACAACAGTGTTGACAGGTGGCTAATTGTTTGATAGGGTAAGGCACTACAGGAGCAGCTTAAGATTATTTGAATAACTTATATAAGTGAAAATTAAACTTTAAGTCAATGAAATTTTAATAAATAAAAAATTAAAAGTCTCTGTTAGGTTATTTATTGTACTTGGCTATATCGGAACTGATTTCGCAAAAAATATACTCCGCAAAATATTCCCAAAAAGTTTACGTTTGGGATGTAATTTGTTTTTTGTAAGAACGACACACGGTCAGCAAAACATATTGAACTTAAGTATTATTCATAAGTCATGACATTGAATAAAATTTATTTGATCATTAATTTGTCAACTTGATTTATGTATCCAAATGTTTTTATTCCCTTAAATTTGGACGTGCATGCATTCACAGATTTATTAAATTTATTCCCAATATATTGACTTTGACTACATTTGTCGAACAAAAAGAGAGAAAGTTTCAAAGCTTTTACTTTTCTAGGGAACAAATTCTGTCTGTGAATATAAATTATGGCAAGTGATAGTAGTCGGAGGATTAGATCGTAAATTTTCTAACACTGTAAGCCAGTAATAATAACCTTGTTGATTTAACTCCATCATAAAAGCCGATGGAAAACTTACCGAATATTCACGTACGATATACGAGGAGTGGTGATAAAGATTTATGACTCAATAATACTTTGATTATTTCTCAGATTCAGGCAAGTTGAATTTTACGAGCCATACGGCTTCCTATTCGGGTAATAATGTCTGTCATCACCATCGCTCGCTGTAAAAGTTTCATCAATATGTATGAGAACTGCTTAGGAGGACTTTCTTTCGGTAAGTGTTTTGAGTTTTTATTTTATCCATATTCTGGCGAAGATCGTACGCGTAGTTAAAAGTTTTTGGTAAAGTTAGATGTTAAGAACTCGAGTCTTTTGAGTCCTAAATTTTGAGCTCGACTGACAAATTGCACGACTCGACTAGTAACAATAAGACACCTAAGACTAGAGAACTAAAGTCTATATGAGCTCTTGAGCGCAACATGGGACTCGAGTCTTTTTAAGCGCTCGAGTCGTTTTTACGGGGCGAGTCGAGCTTGAGTTCTTTTCCGTTTGAAGTTCCTTTTTAAATCAGGTAATCCGCAGAAGAAAATACATAAGTCAAATAAAATCACAAGCATTCAAAATTCATTTGATGACGCACATATAGGTATGTAAAAAGGCCAGAATAATTTGCAACTATTAACATTATTAAACCTTAATACGCTCAGGAGTCCTTCACCCCTTTGCTTACAATAAGTTAGTCCACCGTCGCATTCGCATGCGATGTGTGACATTTCAATGCGGTATTTGCCATGGCCATTGGCTATGTCTCGCTCTAACATAGCTAGATGTATATTTGCATCCTTCAGTATCGTTCAGCTGCAAGCAAATGCGTTGATGTATTAACGACGTAAACGACACTTATTAGCTTCCTAGTTACACCTTAGTCGGTATCAAACACAGAAGTCTTACGTGGTATCAAACACATATTTCTGTATGAAAGATGTGTTGATAGTAGACAGTAGCACATTAAACAACATAATATAGAAGAAACATTCGTCAAAAAAAAAAAAACGCCTATTTTGAATAATTTATGTAAATGTTACTTCAAAATAGATCGTTTTATACTTATTCAGTTTGATAAGTCTTATCTGATCTTTGATTTCATAAATTCAGACTTGAGTGATTTGAAGAGTCTATTATAGGCTTATGATTAATGAACAGAACATAAGTGTCTGATATTATAGCGAATGCATAATTAGTTACAATAAGATACGCTCACTACTTAATTTACAGTAAGTTTAGTCACATAATTGTTTAGGCATGTGACATTTGCATCACCTAATCCTGCCATTGAAAGTGATTGTGTGCATACGTTGCATTGTGTGTGATAACGTGTGACACTGTCTGTCTGTTACTCGCTTATATCGCTGTTAACGGAAATATTGTAATACTCAAGCTTAGCTTGACAACGGGGAAATCTAAGATTGACAAATTTAAACATCGCTAAATTCTAAGCAGATAATACTTCAAGAAGCTGAGACACGTATACTTACTGTTATTTTAAGTAGGTGAAAAGTTTTTATTGATTTTTTCTGCAACCTCTCTGGTGAATGATTTTTCTAGAGCTTTATTTGGTTTGGTTAGAACTTAAAGCTTTATTTAACCTTTAGCCTAATTTTCTTGAGAGCTTTGTAATCGCGGAAGATGATAGAACCATTTTTTTAAACTGTATCACATCAACGGACGGTGCACCATACTCATATCTCAGTAGGAAACATTGAAAATTTTCCAAACCATTTTTCGTACCATCAATCAATAACGTCACATTACATATTCATGAAAGGACGTTATAGAAAAGATTCCGTCTACTATTTACAGGAAGAATGTGATAAAGCTTTCAGACCGAGTTTAGTACAAAGACCCACGACAGCGTGAGCGATGGCTTGTGCCACTGTGCGATGGACGACCACTTATCGGTAAAACTATGATGCAATCTATGTTTATACTTCAAAGATTATTTTCATATCTCCTGTTCGGAAAATTGAACTTTAATGTGAAGATAGCCGGGTGAAAAATAGGTTTTCCAACCTTAGGGTGGAAAGTTATTTAATTTTAATTATAACGATTAGACATGGAGTCAGAGATAATTGACACATGATTATTATTAAAATAAAAATAAAATAAGTTTTACCTTTATTATCAAATTAAAATTACCATAACCCATATTATTGGCGTGGCTAAAATCAAAAAAAGTTTTTATGATCGTTGGATTTGAAAATTAACAATCGGTCTAATTTTTAACAATTATTTGGACACCAATCACATACATTGATCTGATCCCAAAATAAGTAGCTAATGCACTTGTGCTACGGAAATCAGACACAACGGTGATACCACAACACTCAGACCCGAGACCTGAAGGGCGATTCAGAACGTTCGATAAGTCATTCGGTTTGGGTTTCGGCTAGATTACCTATTCATTTTTAAATTAATGTCGCATTTTGATCGGATGTCGATATGTCAGTTCGGTTACAAATATAATAAAAGATCATAATAAAATAGTTTCATCGGATAAATCCGGATAAAGTTAGGGACGTAAGGGAGCTTAACCAAGACCCAAAGCTCCAAGCCAACCTCACCTTCACGCGGTGCGTCCTGTTTCAACAGACGAGGCTCTGGCGACCGACCGATGGCGGGATAACCATCCAACAAAAGGCGCAGTAAAATGTTGAGCTGTGACGGGCAGCAGCGTCACAGCTGCAAGGGGCTGCGCCTCTGCGCTCGCCAACCCGCCTGCCAAGCGTGGCGAGTACTGGCAAATACCCCCCTCATATGTTAGTACACAAAAAAACCAGGCCCCCAGTCTCCGGCAGCCCCGCTATTCCTGATTCCGGTAGCGGTCACGGTAACGGCGGGGCAGGGGGTGCTAAGAATCCCCGGAGGCGATCTCGCTACCACCCCCAACGACAACTGGCCCTGGTAACTTATAACGCGTGCACACTGAGGACAGACGAGAAGTTGCTCGAGCTGGAGGAAGAATTGAGCAGGTTACATTGGGACATTGTGGGTTTATCAGAAGTCCGTAGAGAGGGCGAGGACACGATAACTCTGAAGTCTGGCAACCTGCTCTTCTACCGGGAGGGTGACCAAAAGTCCCAAGGTGGTGTTGGGTTTCTTGTCCACAGGTCCCTCGTAAACAACATCGTAACCATCGAGAGTGTGTCGAACAGGGTGATATACCTTATACTCAGAATAACCGAAAGGTATTCGCTGAAGGTCATACAGGTATATGCACCGACCTCGAAACACCCGGATGAAGAGGTGGAGGAAATGTATGAGGACGTAAGTAGAGCCATACACACTTCCAAAACCTATTTCACTGTTGTTATGGGGGACTTCAACGCAAAACTCGGCAAGCGAGGCGAGGATGAGTTGAAAGTGGGACCTTTTGGATATGGTCAAAGGAACGCCAGGGGAAATAGGCTGGCCGACTTTCTGGAGAAGGAGGGACTCTTTGCGATGAACTCTTTCTTCCAGAAGCCGCCTCAAAGGAAATGGACCTGGCTGAGTCCGGATGGCAAGACGAGAAATGAGATAGACTTCATCATGACCACCAAGAGACGGTTATTCAATGATGTCTCCGTGATCAACAGGGTAAAAACCGGTAGTGATCACCGTATGGTCCGAGGCATATTGAATATAAATGTCAAATTGGAAAGGTCTCGCTTGATGAAGTCCACGCTCCGACCTACTCGTGCCCATATCCAAAATCCCGAGAGCTTTCAACTCGAGTTGTCAAACCGCTTTGATTGCCTAGAGAATTGCGTATCAGTGGACGAAATAAACAACGGGTTTGTGGAAACTGTCCAAACGGTCGGATCTAAGTTTTTTAGACCTGGCCGTAAAAATAGACCTCAAAAACTCTCGGTCCACACTCTCGACCTTATGGCAGAACGTCGATCTATGGCACTGCAGACCTCCGTTAATGCTCAAACCTACAGGCAGCTTAATAGACGAATAATGAAATCTCTGCGACATGACATTCGTTCCTTTAACACGACTAGTGTTAAAGAAACAATAGAGCGAAACCAAGGCTCCGAAGTGTTTGCAAGGGACATGTCTATTGGGCAAAGCCTGTTGACGAAGCTTAAGACGGAGGACGGCAGTGTAGCGTCGACGAAAGCAGAGGTTTTGAGGGAGATCGAAAGGTTTTATGGACAGTTGTACACCTCAGTAGCCAAACCCGTTGATAGCTCGACCGGAGACCCACGAGCTATCCTGACCCGACACTACACTGAAGACATCCCGGACATCAGCCTCTACGAGATTAGGATGGCCCTGAAACAGCTTAAAAACAATAAGGCACCTGGCGAGGACGGAATCACAGCAGAGCTCCTGAAAGCGGGTGGAACACCGGTACTTAAAGTCCTTCAGAGACTCTTTAATTCCGTTCTGCTAGAGGGCATCACGCCTGAGGCATGGAACAGGAGTGTGGTGGTGTTGTTTTTCAAAAAAGGAGACAAAACCTTATTGAAGAACTATAGACCCATCTCACTCCTGAGCCATGTCTACAAGCTGTTCTCAAGGGTCATCACGAATCGTCTCGCACGTAGGTTTGATGACTTCCAGCCTCCCGAACAAGCCGGATTCCGAAAAGGCTACAGTACCATAGACCACATTCATACGCTAAGGCAAATTATACAGAAGTCCGAGGAGTATAATATGCCTCTATGTTTAGCTTTTGTGGACTATGAGAAGGCCTTTGATTCGATCGAAACTTGGGCGGTGCTTCGGTCTCTTCAGCGGTGTCACATAGACTATAGGTATATAGAGGTGTTAAAGTGTCTATATAACAACGCCACCATGTCGGTCCGAGTACAGGAACAGAATACGAGGGCGATTCCATTGCGAAGAGGTGTAAGACAGGGCGATGTTATATCTCCGAAACTGTTTACAGCGGCATTGGAAGACGCCTTCAAGCTCCTGGAATGGGAAGGATTCGGCATCTCCGTCAATGGCGAATACATAACACACCTTCGGTTTGCCGATGATATAGTCGTTGTGGCAAAGACGCTGGATGATCTAGGC
Source organism: Pyrausta purpuralis (assembly GCA_963924145.1). NCBI lineage: Eukaryota > Metazoa > Arthropoda > Insecta > Lepidoptera > Crambidae > Pyrausta > Pyrausta purpuralis. Next base: position 13,709,395 of record OZ001651.1, on the reverse strand, counting down.
ACTATGCTCGAAGACCTCGACCGAGTATCCCAACAAGTGGGTCTTAAAATGAACATGGAGAAGACGAAAATTATGTCGAGTTCCCTTGTTGTACCCACTCCAGTATCCATTGGGAACTCAACTCTCGAAGTTGTCGACGAGTACGTCTACCTGGGACAAGTGATCCAATTGGGTAGGTCCAACTTCGAGAAAGAGGTCAATCGACGAATCCAACTCGGCTGGGCAGCGTTCGGGAAACTGCGCAAGAGCGTCTTCTCGTCTCAATTACCTCAGTGTCTGAAGACGAAAGTCTTCAATCAGTGTGTGTTACCAGTGATGACATACGGATCCGAAACGTGGTCTCTTACTATGGGCCTTATAATGAAGCTCAAAATTACACAACGAGCGATGGAGCGGGCTATGCTCGGTGTTTCTCTACGAGATCGAATCAGAAACGAAGAGATACGTAGAAGAACCAAGGTAACGGACATAGCCTTGAGAATCAGTAAGCTTAAGTGGCAGTGGGCAGGGCACATAGCGCGAAGAACTGATGGCCGTTGGGGCAGGAAAGTTCTAGATTGGAGACCCTTCGACCAAAGACGCAGCGTAGGACGTCCACCAACAAGATGGACAGACGACCTTAAAAAGATCGCAGGATCAAACTGGATGCAGACCGCTAGTGATCGGTCGCTGTGGAAAGCCGTGGGGGAGGCCTATGTTCAGCAGTGGACGTCCTTTGGCTGATTATGATGATGATGATGATGATCGGATAAATCCACGTAGTTATAATTCAATTAATTTGTAAAAGTTATCGAATCGTAACCCAATCCGTAACCGAATGGTTCTGAATCGGGGGGCTGGTATCGAATCCGGGATCTCAAAGCGGCGACGCCTTAGAACCAGCATGCTTAGCCACTAAACCACGGAGGTCTTCAAATTATACAGTCAACAATAAAAAAAATCGGTTGCCCGCCGTAACATAGTATCATCATGTCATTTTTTTCATTTAATAATGTAATTTTATCGTGTCATGCCTATAATTGCACAGATAAGTAAGTAGGCGGAGGCAACTTACCGGAATTGTGGTTATTATTTCATAAAATCTTCTTACTCACTCCTACCCAATACTTACTCCCACTTTTAGCTGTCACTCATAGCGCCATCTCATAATAAAATTGAGTCTGAATTTGACATAACCTTGAGTAGTATTCGTAATAAGGTTATGTGTTCTTTCACAATTTTTCTATCTGTAAGAAAAAAACAATCGATATTTTTGACAAGGATTTGAAGTAGATATTTGGTATTATCCACGTTTTAATGTATTCTGTTCTCTTTCGAGCCGTTACTAGTCCTTCTAATCGTTTGTTGTATGTATAACGACTGTAAATAAACTGTTATGTTGTGCAAAAACTTGAGGTTTCATCTCTCGCCAAAAAACATCATACCTTCACAGCACAGTTGTTTAACTACAATTTATACAACTTTTTTTTTCCTCACAGGCGAAATGAAAAATAGTATGATTAACTGTGGTAAAAGCATCCATTTGCATTACAATATACTATTAAACCTTCTTATACTGATTATCTATTTTAATAAAAACACCCACCACCGATAACCTAACAAAACGAGCTCTAAGGAAATTAGGAGTAAAAGTGATGTATAGGTCGGTATTTTTGAAACAGGTTAACCTGATTTCCACAATAATTGAATGTTTAGTTTGAAAGCAATTTCCAAATTTATTTTATGATGTCAACTTTAGACAAAGGATTCGCGTGCTACGAAACCATGCACGCTCGGGAAAATTGGCACCCGTTTGCGATTTTCACTTTCGCTCGGAACTAATCGGGTATCTTCGATTCGGTTCGCATTTTAGTCGGCGTCGTGACGTTCGCGAACGATGCGTTTATTTTTTCATTTGTTTCTTTATTATTTGCGATACTGCAATGATGTGTGCATTTCATCAGTGTTAATGTGTTATATCCTCTCCGATATTTTCAGTTCTATTTTTCTGACATTATTAAGTTGAAGAAGTAACACGATACATACCGACGTAGGTACTTTGTGTTTTTGTAACCACTTACAATGAACATAATTAATTAAACTCATTTAATGTTTATACAGTCTGAGTTTAAGAGACACAAATTAATTTGAGGGGAATGTTTTACTTGTGATATAGGCTATAAGAATACTATATTTTCAGAAAATTGCTAAAGACTTATGGATGAATCAGTTATATGCGATTTGAATCACACGATTCAATACTAAATCATGCACCGATTTTTTTTATATTCGTTCAGCAAAATACGAGCAAAAGTTGCCAGTTAATGGACAAAGCGCTAATTTTAAGCGCTCGGCTTATCTCAGCCGGGCTGCTCTACCTACTAGGGTTACCGAATATTATTTAATCAAAATGTAGAGGTTTAATATTCGAAACTGATACCTCTTTAAAAAGAGTGAAAATATGCAAAAAAAATACTTTTCGAGGACTAACGTGCTTTGTAGAGTGGAGAGGGCTTTAAAAAATCATTAAAACTGCATTGGACTTCCGCATATAAAAATTGGTTTGTTGGTCAAGTACGTATGTAGTAATATAAGTATGCAGGTTTTTATAAAATTTAAATTAAATTTAATCTTATTAAATTCGCTTTCAGTAAGTATATTAAACCAAATCGTTTATGTTCAACATGTTCATTAAAGTGAAATAATGTTTAGAAATGAAGATTATCATGCAAAATCTTTAAACAAAAACACTTTGACCGTTGATATCTCAGTAATGCGTAAACATTAGAATGGTAGAATACGTGAAGTTTTCAGAAAGAGATCAAAATATTTAAATTCTACATTAAAAAATATGTTACACTTTTTATTGTTAAGAACTATAATGTTTGATTTTGTTTAGTGTATATTAGTAAAATTGGTAACCCTACCCACGAGGCTGTAATTAGCCGGCTGCTCTAGTCAATTTATTGCTGAAATTATCTTTGTTGACCCACGTGCCTTTGGTAAGGTGCTTTTTCACTCTTTTCGTTGCTATTTTTAAAGACTCTAATTGAGCGAAGCAGTAGGATATTCTGAAGGTAACATGTGGAATGTTGTGGTTATGAAACAGTCCTTGGAAAACGGTAGGAAAGTCTGTTTTTTCTCTTTTGTTCAAAATACTTTGATCAAGTCATGTACTAATTAAAATTAAATGAAATCTCTGTATCTCAACTATCAAAGATAAAGTAAAAAGTATTGTAAGAAAAGAAAATTGCGATTACTTAATAAACTAGGTTAGTAGTACATTTTTTTAATTATCAATTATATGATTTTTATTTATTTACATACAGGTTGACTTTTTATCAGTACCGAAATTTTGTGTAAAGACTTCACTTATGAATATGAACAACTTTTACTATGGGGGCAATAGTGAAATCGAGAAAAAAAATCAACTGTTCCATACATTTTGACCGCGCGCCAATTGAACTTTATATGGAACAGCTGATTTCTCGATTTCACTTTTCCCCCCATAGTAAAAGTTGTTCATATTCATCAGTGGAGTCTTTGCACAAAAAATCGGTGATGATAAAAAAGTCACCCTGTATATTCTTATTATTCAGCACATGAATCATTGAGCAATATATTAGGTACCGACCGTCGTCGAAGCAAACATGCTTAGGACGCTATTTGGAGCAAACTCAAACCCTGAGCACCAGGGTTGTGCATCGCTTGCGCATTGTTGTGTAAAAACAATCTAAACGCGCTTCCGCAAACATCCCCGATTAGTCATACGTCTTATGGCGAAAGTTTGTCGAAAAGCTGCACTTTGTAATTAAAGCACGCCACTTTGCACAGTGATAGTAAGGAACAAAATAAGCGATTTCACCCGCAGCAGCGTCAGTTTCACCCCTTAGAAACAGAGATGGCGCCACTTTTCTAAAAAACAATTAAAAAATCTACAAGTCAAACCACGTTACCGATTTTGATGAAAATGGTATCAAATAAAAGATAATTATGTTGTCTATTATGGAAAAAAAACATTGTTAAGATAGTATAGGTATATTTTTTCTTAGTTTGTATAATTGCCTAGTAAATATGGTATTTGGTAAAGAAAATCGCACTTCAATATCCTTAATAGTTATTGAGATACATATATTTTAATATTGGCAGATTTTTTTCGGGCGCACCAATATCAATGATTATTATGTAGCAAATGTTTTGTTTTATCATTATTTAGGAATATGTATATTGAAAAGAGCGATTAGCGACAAAATAATTTAGATTTAATTTAATTTCATCTTAAGTAGCAAAATTTTCATCTCAAAGGAACATAGATGGCGCCACTTTCTTTGAAAATATCAAAAAAATCTACAAGCCAAACCACAGAACCAATTTTGATGAAAAGGGTATCAAAAGAAAGATACTCGTGAATACAGAAAGAAATGATTTTAACCTCGAGACATTTAAAATGCCCATTAATTTTTTTATTACAGAAAAAATAGGTTCAGCTAATTTTTACTTTATTTTATTAAACATAATAATCGTTGGGTATTTAAAGAGTATTTTCTATTATAGCCCATTAGGTACAGTATTATACAAAGAAACCCGCATGTCAATATTTTCAATAATTACTGAGATATAAAATTATTAACGAGGGCATTATTTTCTCGGGCGCATAGATTTACAATGATAAATGTTATATCTCAATAATTGTTAAGGGTATTGACATGCGGTTTTCTTTATATATTACTTTACTTAATTGGCAATAATATGAATTACACTGAAAATACCCCACGTTCATTATTTTCAATAAAATAATATAAAAGCAGCTAAACATACTATTTTTGGAATTCAAAAAAATAAACGGGCAATTTATAAGATCGTAAAGTTGAAATCATTTCTTTATATGACCACTTTATGCATTTATATTTCATTTGGCCCCCTTTTTAATCAAAATCGGTGCGGTGGTTTGGATTGTAGATTTTTTTGTTATTTTCAAAGAAAGTGGCGCCATCTATGTTCTTTTGGGATAAAAAATTCGCTACTGCAAATGAAATTAAATTAAATTTAACAAAATTTGGTCAACTATTTCAATAAACATATTGATTAAAAATAACAAAACAAAATATTTGGTACATACTAATCATTGATATTGTTGCGCCTAATAAATTAATTCCCACATTAAAAAATATAAGAACTACTAATAAGAACCATGGTAACGGACATAGCCTTGAGAATCAGTAAGCTTAAGTGGCAGTGGGCAGGGCACATAGCGCGAAGAACTGATGGCCGTTGGGGCAGGAAGGTTCTAGATTGGAGACCCTTCGACCAAAACGCAGCGTAGGACGTCCACCAACAAGATGGACAGACGACCTTAAAAAGATCGCAGGATCAAACTGGATGCAGACCGCTGGTGATCGGTCGCTGTGGAAAGCCGTGGGGGAGGCCTATGTTCAGCAGTGGACGTCCTTTGGCTGATTATGATGATGATGATGATTAAAAAATATATCTCAATAACTGTAAAGATATTGAAGTGCGATTTTCTTTACTAAATACCGTATTTACTAGGCAATTATACGAACTAACAAAAAACATACCGAACCATATACATTTTTTAGAAAATAAAGTAAAAAGTGTCGAAAACTATTTTTTCTAAACTAAAATAATTTAATTGTGCATGTTAAGAAGTTAATATCTTGTTAATCCTTTTTTCTTTGATAGAAATTATAATAACCTTTTATTTGACACCTGTTTTATAAAAATCGGTGAAAAAGCTTGGCTTGTAGAAATTTCTATTTGTTACTAGTGGTCCCCCGCGACTTCGTCCGCGCGTTTTTCGATTTTTCTCGCCTTTTAAACTTTCCCTAGACCTCCACGAACATTTCAAGACTAAGATAAGATAAATCCGTTCAGCCGTTCTCGAGTTTTAGTGAGACTAACGAACAGCAACTCATTTATATATATATAGATTTAAAAAAGTGGCGCCATCTCTGTTCCTAAGGGTTGAAACTGTCGCTGCTGCGGGTGAAATCGTTTATTTCGGTCCTAACTATCACTGTGCAAAGTGGCTTGCTTAAATCACAAAGTGCAGCTTTTAAGTCATAAGACGTATGACTAGATGCACTACAGAATCGATGCAGCTCCATCAACGTCATGTACGCATAAACTGAACGCTCAGAGCGCTGTTCTGTCTTTGCATGTAGCTGATCCAAAGGCTTTCTTGTGTAGAACGAGAAGCAATAAGCCCTACATATTAAACCTCCATCAAAAACTATAAATATAAATAGCTTCAAAAAACGCATTTGCCCTCTACTATGGAGAAACAAATTCATTTGGAGTCGGTGCATGATGAGTGTAGACTCTTGGTGTAGGTAAGCTTGATTGCTGGCCAATATAGATTTACTAACACACTAAACGAACTTAAAAGATAGGAGGAGAACTTAAAAGAAGAAACGCACATATGGGTGCGCTACGGCATTGCACTTTGGGGAAACAGTACTGACGCGCCACAGCTCCTAACACAAAATAAATGTATCAGAATACTCGCTCATATAGATCCTATAGAAAGCTGTAAACCTCACTTTAAAAATTCTAAATACTTACAGTTCCGTCTCTATATATATTTGAAATTTGCAAACTAGTCAGGCAAAATATGGAAATGTTTGTGGATGCCAATAAAAATTGCATAACATCAATGGTATTGACAGAAAGAAAGAAATTCGTATTGCTAAAGACCAGATCAGTGTTGCACGCCTCAAGACCGTGCTTAATGGCAGTAAGAATTTATAACGCTCTTCCCAAATCGATACGAGAACAAGACAATTACTACAAAAAAAATGAGACATCCTTAGGCAAATATTTATGAGATAAATGTTATTATAACGTAAATGAGTACCATAAGATTGTGCAATAACTGAAAATATGAAAATATAGATATTAAATTATATTTTGTCTAAAAATGTATAAATAATTATAAGCTCCTATTAATGAATTTAGTTTTTAGTGCTCCATAACTTTAGCTTATAAGTATGTTGTAGCTATATCCTTGCAGGGTGCATGTGTATTACTTTATTCCTTATTACCATTTATATCTATATATACATCCAAAAACACATGTAATGCTAGTAAATAAATTTGAATTTGACATGTATTAGACATCGGAACTTATATATAGGTAAGTACTTTCCTATGAACCTTCTTTCTCTACTTTCTTTTATAAACTGTTAATGTTAGTTTGACAAAGACATCTAGTTAGTTTTAGATGCTTACCTCAAAAAGCATTTAGTAAGATAAACCAGCGCACTCGATTTTTTCTACTTTGTCTTACTGTAAGCAGCTAAGCGCAGCGTAAAATTATTTTAAAATCTTTATTATGCTTTCGGCTTATCGCTATCACGGGTGCCAGGTTAATAATTAGTCCCTGCTTTTCTCGATTTATTGCTGAAATTATCTCTGTTGGTCCACGCGGTAAGGTAGCTGTTTTTTCCCCTCTTTGTTAGCATTTCGGAGTACCTTGTGTTTATTAATTAAGCAGTGCTGGGTAAATGTGGCAAATTATAGGTACTGTGGGCGACCGGTGAGCTTCGTGACTGTGCATTTTCCTTGAGCTTTTCTTAAAAATTCAAAATATATTTTCGGTAAATATCAAAATATTTATGCGATTATTTGGGGGTATTATGTACCATTTTGGTGTCGATTTTTTAATATTTAGTATGGTAAAAGTGTTAAGGGGCTACCCGGATTTTTAACGCGCACACTAGCGCCACTTTACCAGAAAAATCATAACTCGTTAAATAAAAGACCAATCAAAAAGCTGGTAGACGAGATTGTAGTACAGGTTCTATAGTTTATTTAGTACGTTTAAATTGTTTCTAAAGTAGTTAACTGTAGTTAGAGTTAGAAAAACTGCTAAATATGGCCACTTTTGGCAATTTTTCTAATTGTAACTGCAGATAACTCTGTTTTATTGAACTTAAAATTGGATCTAAACTACATAACCAGAGCTACAATCTTGTCTACCAGATTTTTGATTGGTCTTTTATTTAACGAGTTATGATTTTTTTGGTAAAGTGGCGCTAGTGTGCGCGTTAAAAATCCGGGTAGCGCCTTAAGTTTACTATTGTGTGACTCGGTTCCTTACATAGCAGCCTTGTTAGTACACCAACGCTTTCGCATGCGGCAGCGATGCGGCTGAACGATACCGACAAGGATGCAACTATCACATCTAGCTATGGAAGAGCGAGACATGTGATATGCCAATGTTACATGCCTTATTCAAGTCAAATGTCACATACCGCAAGCGAATGTGGCGGCGGACTACGGCGTAAAAATGTATGGATATATTAACATGTAAACCTCATCTATCTAATTGCGACGTAATTTTTTGATTATTTTAGTTCATGTTTTGTATTTATTTAGTATATGTATTCTATGTATGTTTATTAGTCTTTTGCTTATGTATCCTATTATATATTTGTGTAATAGCAGTATGTATGTTAATGTTAGTGCATTTTGCTTATTTTTTTACCACTCTTCTCACATATTATTTATAGTCCGCCACTGATTAAACTCTCTGCATTACCAGGTGGTTGACTGGTAGAATGCCATTAGGCATTAAGTCCGCCAATTGTTAACTGACAGTGCAATAAAGTTTAAATAAATATTTTTATACAGTGCCAAACTTGATGTTTTAATTTTTTTAAATAAAGGCACTTAAGTCTAATAGGATACCTTTAATACTATTACATATTTGCATATAGCTAGACTTGATTATCTTTTGCCGAATGTTCAACTTTAGTATCTAAAGTTTGTAGCCATAAAACAGAGTAGTTTATCAATAGTTTCTAATCGTCATCCATATTTGATAACTCATATCCGTAGTTCCCGTGTCACGCTCAGCAGCTCGTGAGCTAGATGCGCTGTCAGCGGCCACCAGAGACCCTTGACGTGAATTAAAAATGCGCCGCATTACCCCTTAAATGGCGTCTAGATGCGAGACTGCTGCAGCCGCTTTTAAGCCGAATGCTCCACTTTAGCGTCAGACAAAGTTAGTAGCGGAGATAGGCTCGGTATACCTGACAGATAACATTACCAAACAGAACCAAGTCATTTGATCAATAAACAGGGGACTTTAATTATGCGTAAGGCATTTTCCAGAGAAACCAAATAAAAGGTGTAATTGATTTAAAAAAAAGAGTAGTTTATCAATAGGTTGTTATCGCCATCCATATTGGCTCATATCCGTAGTTTCCGTGTCACGCTCAGCAGCTCGTGAGCTATACGCGCTCTTAGCGGCCATAGGGGACCCTTGACATGAATTAAAAATGCGCCGCATTAGTGCTCAAATGGCGTCCAGATGCAAGACTGCTGCAGCCGCTTTTTAGCCAAATGCTCTACTTTAGTATCTGAATTTAGTGCAGGTGTATTGGTTTAAAAAAACAGAGTAGTTTATCAATAGGTTTTTATCGCCATCCATATTTGATAGATAGTAAATAAATAGTACTAATAATAAATAATAAATTTATTCAGAAAAAAGAAAGAACAACATTAGTTAAGTACACTGGTTCCCACTCTAGGATTCCCTGTGTCGTTGGGACCAGTCTTTTACGTCTAGCTAGTTGTCGTACATTTGTTGCTTAAATAATTAAAAGTGGGCTTAGAAAATAACGAATATTAAGGAGAGTTTAAGTAGACTGAAAATAATTACAAGGCTAGACAAAAAAGTACATAGTTGTCTCTCTCTGTGTGTGTAGTTATCGTCATACATATTTGATAGTAACTCATATCCGTAGTTTCCGAGTCACGCTCAGCAGCCCGTGAGCTAGACGCGCTGTCAGCGGCCTCCAGAGACCCTTGACATGAATTAAAAATACGCTGCATTAGTGCTTAAATGGCATCAAGATGCGAGACTGCTGCAGCCGCTTTTTAGCCGAATGCACCACTTTAGTATCTGAAGTACGTGCAGGTGTATTTGGTTTAAAAATCAGAGTAGTTTATCAATAGGTTGATATCGCAATCCATATTTGATAGATAATAAATAAATAATAATAAATAATACATTTATTCAGAAATAAAGAAAGAACAACTAATACTAAGCAGAGTTAAAGTAGACAGAAAATAATTACAAGGCAAGACAAAAAAGTACATAGTTGTATCTCTCTCTCTCTCTCTCCCTCTCTCTCTCTCTCTCTCTCTCTCTCTCTCTCTCTCTCTATGTGTGTGTGTTTGTGTGTGTGTGTGTATGTCAGCCAGACGCACTCACAGTGGCCGCTAGAGACCCTTGACATGAATTAAAAATGAGCAACATTAGTGCAGCCAGAGTGGCAGCCAGATGCGGAACTGCTGCAGCCGCTTTTAAGCCGAATGTTCCACTTTAGCGTCAGCTAAAGTTAGAAGCGGAGATGGGATCGGTATTCCTGAGAGATAACAGTACCAAACGGAACCGAGTCATTTGATCAATGTACAGGGGACTTTAAAAACATTGGCAGTATTTGAAACTGAGAATATACTCATGATTTATAGTCCCTTCCATATATTAATATTAAAATTAAAATCAATTGATTTGATGAAACCTGTAAAAAAAATATAAAACACTTTAAAATTGATCTTTGCTTCAAATTAAAGTAATTAATTACAGTTTGATTTTCTAAAATTTACGAATATAATTATAGTATATAAAAAAATTACTCCGCCTAAGCGGATCTCGGAAATCAAAATGATATTTTATGATTTTTCTAGGTTTTTTAAATAAGTTTTTGCACGACACGTTTGGTGTAGTGTTTAGGGCTCCTGACTATGAAACTAGCGATCGCGGTTTTCGAATCTTGCAAGTGGCGAAGTTTGATTTTTACCTCTAATGGATGCTAATGTATACAGGGTGGTTTGTGGAACGACGCATATATCTGGAGTTGATAGAGGGCACCTATTCCATCATTTTAAGTCCTGTATGTTATGGTGAAATGTGATCATTTTTAGATTATTGAGTTAAGTTTGATAATAACTTATACCATCATAACATACGTAGCTTAATAATATGATAGCATAGATGTCCTCTATCGGTTTCAGAAATATATCTACCTCGTTCCGCCAAACAATCTGTATCACGTATCGTATAACAAGGAAGAAAACTGGGCGTATATTTTTTTTGGTATGGCCAACATCACGTCAAAGTTCAGCATTACACTGCGGTATCAGCAGTTGTAATAAGGCTAGTTTGCAACAAAGTGGGTAGCCTGATGTGCAGTCGAATGCACCTATGTTTTTCATAAATTTAAATAAATCTAATTATTCAAAACAATCTGCATGTTCCATAACCACACTATAACCTTCGTATTTCTTATCATTTTGGAATTCAGAATAGCTTTGAAAATCCTGTGTAGCCTAGTTCCAGGAAAAAATGCGCAACACTTTTTCATCTCAACTGTCGAATAAAACTTGTGCGAGTATCATCTCTACACAGTTGCGTATTGGCGTGACAAAAAACAGATAAAACTCTATTGCTTTCCGTTCTTTTAAAAGAATATCTCTCACTTGAAATGGCAGTCGTCCAATTTATTCAAGAATTATCTCAACAGAGGTTTTGCCGCAGTACGTTACATGTTGCAACTAAATTCGCGTTCACTAGATGTTACACATTTTTCACGTGCGCGTTGCCTTAAAATATTGTCCATGAAAGACAGTGAAATAGTTGAGAGTGGTGTGTGAACGGATAGGTGTGAAATATACCAGAATTCTGGACACTGGTGTTTATAGTATAAAGATATGCATATGTTAGAAGATAAACCAGTTACTTTCTTGCAAAGCTTTAATGTAGGTAATTAGTGCCTTAAAACATACTTTGTTTTTTTATTTAACAAAATATGATTTGGACTTAAATAATTACTCACATCTCAAATCTAAATTGCAGACGCAATATTTCATGTCTAACAGAGATGGCTATCTCAAGTCTAAACTACCACAACTAGTTGTATCAGATTACTGATGCGCCTGAGTGTATTAATAATAATTTTAGATCTTAAATGCGTGATAAAGATGACCCAGTTTCTGTTTATACTGTAGAATTAGGACCGATCAGCTGGGTGATAGTAACTTAAAGTAAAGCGATGCGCGTAGTTTTCTACACTTAAAAGAAATCTATTTACTATAACTGAGGAGACACTTGCGTGGATTATAAGTTTCACTATTTTTGTGTGCGTCTTATAAATGCTGATAAAAAATATTTGTTTCATCACACCTATTGGAATATCAACACGGTATGGGGACAAAGCTAGAAAAATAAGCTTATGACGCGCATCTAAATAAACAAAAGTAGCTATCTCAAGTGTAACTGTAGCTAATTTATTTTAGATCTCGATGAATTTGACCCAGTTTCTGTTGGTGCAAACAGTAGGAACAAGACCGATCGGCCAAGCGATCGCGTGGAGCGGCAGCATACTGTGCAAATGTCAACACCACACCTCGCTGGGTTTTGAGTAACAGTGTGGACACACTGGTTAGCAGAATGTGTTTTTTCTTCGGAGCTATTAAAAACGGAAAATGGCAATTATTTGCAAACTATGGAAATCACTTGTTGTAACAAACCAAGCCCATCGAGGACGGCGTACGATGGCAATATTTTTTCATCGATTTGTTATTTTTATTACGACAATACGATAAAATGTCAGTCAAAGAAACTGATAACAACAATGAAAGAAAACACTTTTATTCGACCGAAAATGGAATCATTGAAAAAATTCAAGATACATACATAACATTGATAATGATGATTTAACCAAGAGGAAAGTCAATTCAAGCCATGTAATTGTCCCTTACTTTGTTAAAAGACAATAATTACTAAACATATTTTTGCCCAAGGACTTAAATGTGACCCATTATAACATAATTCTTGTATCTCATAAGTTATTGTTCTAGCAAAGAATTCTCGAGTATACGATTATATAAGGTCAAATTGTTTTAAAGTGATAATATTTTAACTGTGTCTTTGTACTTGTAATTACAGAAACAGAGCACTACCATATTATTTTGGGAAATCGAGATTTTCTGTTTTTTCTTTTCTCTAAGAGAGAAAATATCGTTTTTAAAACATCAGCCTGACAATTTTAAAATATCGACGTCATCAGTTTCTCCTCTCTCATTTCAATGTCCAATTCTTTTTTTCTAATCTTAACCTTAATTTAACGTGTGACACTATTCTCTGTCTGTTGCTCGCAAATATCGCTGTTATCGGGAATATTGTAATACTCAAGCTTAGCTTGACAACGGGGACATCTAAGATTGACAAATTTAAACATCGCTAAATTCTAAGCAGATAATACTTCAAGAAGCTGAGACACGTATACTTACTGTTATTTTAAGTAGGTGGAAAGTTTTATTGATTTTTTATGCAACCTCTCCGGTAAATGATTTTTCTAGAGCTTTATTTGGTTTGGTTAGAACTTAAAGCTTTATTTAACCTTTAGCCTAATTTTCTTGAGAGCTTTATAATAAAGGGAGATGATGGAACCATTTTTTAAAATTGTGTCACAACAAGAGACGTTGCACCATACTCACATCTCAGTGGGTGGAAACATTGAAAATTTTCCATACCATTTTTCATACCATCAATCAATAACGTCACATTACATATTCATGAAAGGACGTTATAGAAAAGATTCCGTCTACTATTTACAGGAAGAATGTGATAAAGCTTTCAGACCGGGTTTAGTACAAAGACCCACGACAGCGTGAGCGATGGCTTGTGCCACTGTGCGATGGACGACCACTTATCGGTAAAACTAGGATGCAATCTATGTTTATACTTCAAAGATTATTTTAATATCTCCTGTTCTGAAAATTGAACTTTAATGTGAAGATAGCCGGGTGGAAAATAGGTTTTCCAACCTTAGGGTGGAAATTTATTTAATTTTAATTATAACGATTAGACATGGAGTCAGAGATAATTGACACATCATTATTATTAAAATAAAATAAGTTTTATCTTTATTATCAAATTAAAATTACCATAACCCATATTATTTGCGTGGCTTAAATCAAAAAAAGTTTTTATGATCGTTGATTTGAAAATTAACAATCGGTCTAATTTTTAACAATTATTTGGACACCAATCACATACATTGATCTGATCCCAAAATAAGTAGCTAATGCACTTGTGCTACGGAAATCAGACACAACGGTGATACCACAACACTCAGACCCGAGACCTGGTATCGAATCCGGGATCTCGAAGCGGCGACGCCTTAGAACCAGCATGCTTAGCCACTAAACCACGGAGGTCTTCAAATTATACAGTCAAAAAAAAAAAAAAACGGTTGCCCGCCGTAACATAGTATCATCATGACATTTTTTTCATTTAATAATGTAATTTTATCGTGTCATGCCTATAATTGCACAGATAAGTAAGTAGGCGGAGGCAACTTACCGGAATTGTGGTTATTATTTCATAATATCTTCTTACTCACTCCTACCCAATACTTACTCCCACTTTTAGCTGTCACTCATAGCGCCATCTCATAATAAAATTGAGTCTGAATTTGACATAACCTTGAGTAGTATTCGTAATAAGGTTAAGTGTTCTTTCACAATTTTTCTGTCTGTAAGAAAAAAACAATCGATATTTTTGACAAGGATTTGAAGTAGATATTTGGTATTATCCACGTTTTAATGTATTCTGTTCTCTTTCGAGCCGTTACTAGTCCTTCTAATCGTTTGTTGTATGTATAACGACTGTAAATAAACTGTTATGTTGTGCAAAAACTTGAGGTTTCATCTCTCGCCAAACAACATCATACCTTCACAGCACAGTTGTTTAACTACAATTTATACAACTTTTTTTTTCCTCACAGGCGAAATGAAAAATAGTATGATTAACTGGGGTAAAAGCACCCATTTGCATTACAATATACTATTATACCTTCTTACTGATTATATATTTTAATGAAAACACCCACCACCGATAACCTAACAAAACGAGCTCTAAGGAAATTAGGAGTAAAAGTGATTTATAGGTCGGTATTTTTGAAACAGGTTAACCTGATTTCCACAATAATTGAATGTTTAGTTTGAAAGCAATTTCCAAATTTATTTTATGATGTCAACTTTAGACAAAGGATTCGCGTGCTACGAAACCATGCACGCTCGGGAAAATTGGCACCCGTTTGTAATTTTCACTTTCGCTCGGAACTAATCAGGTATCTTCGATTCGGTTCGCATTTTAGTCGGCGTCGTGACGTTCGCGAACGATGCGTTTATTTTTTCATTTGTTTCTTTATTATTTGCGATACTGCAATGATGTGTGCATTGCATCAGTGCTAATGTGTTATATCCTCTCCGATATTTTCAGTTCTATTTTTCTGACATTATTAAGTTGAAGAAGTAACACGATACATACCGACGTAGGTACTTTGTGTTTTTGTAACCACTTAAAATGAACATAATTAATTAAACTCATTAAATTTTTATACAGTCTGAGTTTGAGAGACACAAATTATTTTGAGGGGAATGTTTTACTTGTGATATAGGCTATAAGAATACTATTGTGATGATTTTTGTACTTAGATTCAATCAGTAGCTCTTGTAATCTTAACTCCTCATAATAACAGTTAACGTTATTTATATTTATATAAAATCGAGTATTGTTACTTTATCGAATAACGTTATCGCTATTTAATAATGGCAACACTGGCTGCCCCTTCTTATTTTCTGACTTGCGAAGTGCACTGGAAAGGCGAGGCAGTCTAGTGCTGACCGCCGAAGCGAAAGGTTAAGGGAAGGAACCTATGTTAAAATATAGTTATAATTATTGATGTGGCTAGAGATAGTGATTTGTATCAAAGATAAGTGTGTTGATCGAATAAAGAACTTTATAAACTCAACCGAGTTTGATTCACGACAGTTCAGAAGCGAGAAGAAATCTACAGCCCACAAAAGGTATGTACTATTATTTTCAAATGATAAGAGCAAGTAATATTATTTAAGAAAATTTTCTTGAAGATAACGCCATAAATACCACGATTGGATAGCATTGGTTGGGATAATATTCTGCTGCGGTTGAACTGTAGCAATATTATCCTGATTTAATCGTTTTAAGTTTCCAACTGATCGTTTGGTCAAGGCTACTCCTTGATAATGATCTGTGGTGACTAATACGAGTATGATCATAAGCAAAGTAGGTAGGTAACAATTTATCGGGCTAGCCCTAGGTTGTTCTTAATATGAACTGGGCCTATGCTAACTCGACGCAGTCGTGCTAAGCTATCATCAAATCATTTGGGCAAGGCTACCCTTTGCTAATGGTATGTGAAAGCTAAATACGCGATTTATTAAATTGGGTCAACTACGTAGGCATGTTTAACAAAATATTATAAATTTTTTTCTCATGATTATCGGGGTAGTGTTAGGTTGCATTGGTTGGGATAATATTTTGCTGCGGTTAATCTGTTGCACTATTATCCTGACTAAATTGTTACGTTTCTAACTGACCATTTGGTCAAGGCTACTCCTTGATAATGTTCAGTGGATACGAGACACGAGTACGTGCAACTAAATAGCTAAATATAATAAATGACCTCAGTAGTTCCTTCATCCTAATAGGAAATACGAAAAGAAATAGGTATTAAATATTATCATGTCACTGCCTATTGTAGGTAACTATGTTTAGTTGATTGAGAATAACCGTTCAACCTGCAACTGTTCTAGGGCTAATATTTTTGTGTTCATAAATAATTATACAGTAAAAAAATCTTTATTTCAGACTTTGCATTCATAATTTGTTAACAGACTTATAAACTATGTTAGTGAGTTCAACAATTGTGTGTTTTAATCAATTGTGTTAAATTTCAACCAATTCAATTCAATTTAATTATTAATATTTATTCATATTAAGGTTAAGCTGTTGCACTATTATCCTGACTAAATTGTGTTACGTTTCTAACTGACCATTTGGTCAAGGCTACTCCTTGGTAATGTTCAGTGGATACGAGACACGAGTACGTGCAACTAAATAGCTAAATATAATAAATGACCTCAGTAGTTCCTTCATCCTAATAGGAAATACGAAAAGAAATACGTATTAAATATTATCATGTCACTGCCTATTGTAGGTAGCTATGTTTAGTTGATTGAGAATAACCGTTCAACCTGCAACTGTTCTAGGGCTAATATTTTTGTGTTCATAAATAATTATACAGTAAAAAATCTTTATTTCAGACTTTGCATTCATAATTTGTTAACAGACTTATAAACTATGTTAGTGAGTTCAACAATTGTGTGTTTTAATCAATTGTGTTAAATTTCAACCAATTCAATCCAATTTAATTATTAATATTCGAATCATTTCTTATTTCAATTCAATTTCGTTATATGGCATGAATTGAGTGCCCTTTAGGGTATTTACACCCATTGATTATGTAAGTGAGTTAAACAATACTGAGTTTTTTTTATTTATTTAACTGAGTTCAATTTAAGCTAACTCAAGTAAATTAAATTAGAATAATTTTTCTTTCACTTCATTTGATATGACTGGATATAAAGGCATTTTAAGGTAAATGCCTTATTGCCAATTCAATCCAATTTGAATTCATATACATTTTAATTTTAAATTAATATACATTCGTACTCATTCAATATATAACTTGAAATAAAGGCCATAGTGTCAGATTTTACAAAGAAGTTTTAGCGGCCAGGTGTGTCGCGTGGGCCAAGTGCGTCCTTAAGTAGCGGCCAGGTGTGTCGCGTGGACCAAGTGTGTCCTTAAGTAGCGGCCAGGTGTGTCGCATGGATCAAGTGTGTCCTCAAATAGCGGCCAGGTGTGTCGCGTGGGCCAAGTGTGTCCTCAAATAGCGGCCAGGTGTATCGCGTGGACCAAGTGTGTCCATATTTCTGTACATTTTTTTTATTCAAAAGCAGTAGTAGTGGCCAAGTCAGTCAATCAATCAATCAATTAAATTCATGTATTTTGGAATACATGTACATCAGTTATGTATACTAGCTATGTATTTTTCTCGATTAGATCGGGCCATTTGTGCCATGAAGAAGCTATATATGATTTACAAAAAGTCAAGTCTAACTGTGAATTCTTTTACTAGAATTTTTCTTTAGCAACGGTCATGTGAGCCATAAAGGCGCACTTACTTGCGTTCAGGATTATTTGCAACATTGTTCCTTTACTAAAATTATGCTCTAATAAATGAAAATATGGCTCCATAGTAATTAGGTTTAAAGACATTGTCATAAATACATACAGTTCATTTACAAAGATAATTATTTAAACCATAACTTAGTAAATAATTACCATATCCAAAGTATGATTTTGTTGATAACAACACTAATGCTGGTATTCTTTTTCTTCCGAGGTGATGAGACTGAAGAGCACGAGACCAAACCAGGCTGGTTGGGCATCAAAAGACGAAAGAGCTCGCGATCGAGGTTGAGGACATCGACATCTTCTAAAGGAAGTCACAAATCAAAAAGTACTATTTCGGCGTCACCAACGCTCGAAGCCGTCGAGTCACCTGAAATTACCGTTTCACACAATCCGAAGTAACTGTTTGGCTCCGATCACAAAGAGGAAAAAATAACAACTACTATGTTTTAACTGTAGTATATTCATTCACTGGGTTAGTCCTTGTACACACAATTCTGATATTTTTCGCGGAGGTTTATCTTGATTCCCGACGTTTTAACCATTGCAGCGTTCGTGGTCGCGAGTAGGCTAGGATGTTATTTATCATTTACAAAAGAAAAAAAATATCATCACTTCTTCTTAGTAGAATGGGTTATTTTGTTACGATTGAGTACAGAATTTTGAATATATGTACAGTCGACAGCACATCAAATTACCCACTTTTGTTGCAAACTTAACCTAAGATACTGCAGTTTTTACCTTGACGTGCTGTTTTCCGTACAACTGATAATTTTGGTAAATGCATAAACATCAGAAGCCCTTTTCACCGTCTTGTATGAGATCACTGTCAATGCTTTAATAAAAAATAAATTAGTGTAATATACATTTTTTAATCGCTCCCACAGACCTAATCTTATACTAAGTTGACTTTGCGAAAAATACCGCGCATTTACCACGATCATGAGAAAAATATACCTATTAGCATACGATGTCAGTAAATTCTTACTTGAATTAACGTCGTGACTTATTTTAAAACAAAGATTTAATTAATTCATTGACGCGGTAATTTTAATGTCGGGTTACTTAAACGCCATTAAAGTCGCGTAACGCGTTACAATGCAGTTCGTTTATACAACATTCATAGAAAATACCCTTACTTCCTTTATATAAATTGTTCTGTCGTTTTAACCATACTAGAACTGTAAAGAGTAGCAGATTCCGTTGCAATTTTGACAGCGCAGTTAACCGCCAAACTTGTAAGACATAAAATGTATATAAAAAGTTTATCAATTATCATTTATTTGATGAAAGAAATACACAGTAGATAAATAATTAATTATAAACTTAACATCGCTCGCTACATGTGCACACCCGGTAGGGTACAGCAAAGTAAAGCAATTTTATAGGTGAGTTTTACCTGTTAATAAATTGTGGAGTAATTATATTAATTTTGGAACAGATGGTCCTATACCTATACATATTAATATTTATTTATGACTACTATAAACATTAAGGAACCAAATAACTTACTACACAATATTTCTGTAATACTGCACAAACAATAGAAAAATAAATAATTGAAATTATACATCAAGAATGAGCTTCGGTAGCTATACTTTACTTTTACTTATACAGAAAGAGAAATAACCTTCCTATAAGTACTCCTGACTAGTAGACAGTCAGTTAAATTAATGTATCCTCAATGTCTATATAAATTTGTTTTAAATGACATTGTTTATCTATAAATCATTACTCCGACGATTTGTAAAAACATTTGTTTTGTGATATTATTTTTATACTTATTGTCTCTTAGCACTTTTATTATATACGTCTGTCTAGTTTTCGCTCAATTTAGTACTTATGTAAGAGACGAAAGGCATTGTCGCGGGTCAGGGTGCCCTTAAAGAATAATATTTTTTTTGTTAGGAAAAATAAAATCGTATGCAGGCCAGTTTTCAAAAAAAAGGGTCTTCTTTCTATTTTATTGTTTGATGCTCTGTTAAAATATTATCACTTATAACGAGGTGACCTTACATAATGTACTAAGCATTGACTTGAAAAGAAATATATTTTCATTTATGAATATTATATTGACGCCAAACACGACGTTTGCTCTGCAATATGCTTGGCTTTGGAATAACTAAAGACGCATCGCAATACATTTAAATGGGGACTAGGGACGTCTACACGCCAAAACGTCAGCTTAAATAGGAGACCGTGATCTCATAGGTCAATTAATAGATAATTATGCACAAAGGCTTTATTTCAAAACTAGTTTTTATTCTAGTTCCCCACTTTGATATTTTTCTGTATTCTTGGCAATATCATGCAGTTTATTCTTTTTTACATGTAACAGCATATCGTTGAGTTTACTTTGCTGAGTAAATTGTATTCGTGGTAGGGTTTAATTATTAATGTCATTTGACTATTAAATCTAATCTCAATTCTATTTATATTAATTGTATAATGATTAATAAAGTGAAGTAGGTACTTGTTCCTACTACTAAATTAAGACCACACCTTCATGTACTGTTCGTTAATAATTAACAAATATGATTAATATGGGCCCTGAAATATTGATTTTTTCTCATCCGAACACACATAATATTAGGGAAAGTTAAACTACAAAGTAATATTTTATGTGAACAATAAATTGTAAGATCATAAGAGATTCTATAAATAATAATAATGATCCCTTAAATGTCTGTATCTCCGTAAACAGTATTTATAAGGCATTGAGAACAGACATTAAGGTAACTATTCAATTCCAATAAAAAAAAAAACACATAATAGCTTAATTCTTCTCGTATGACTTTAAGTGCTAAGACTCATAACTTTCATTGATATGCGCCACGCAAATTACGAAATTTAACTTTTTTTAAAGTTATCTAAGTAGCTTCAATAATTCTTGATTATGTTCTCCACGATTAATAAGTGACATTTATTTTGGATGCTTTAGTGACTTTCTAATATCTATCTCAATACATAGTTTTATACATGACTCAATATGAAAAATTCAAATCATGAGACTGTGTTTCAGAAAGGAACTTTTGTTTTAACCTGATTATTTTATTTACCTTATACATATCATGATACAAATTGTGAACTATTATCATATTGCTGGATATGTGATTGGTGTCCAATTAATTTGTCTTTTACTTGACTTGACTAATTTATTACTTTTTAAAGGAACTGTTTATGTAGATAAAGTATCTTTTAAGTTAGGATCGTTTATATGTCACACACTTAAAACTACAATAGGTTACCTATACATTTTCATTCATTCATCAATTTAAAAGTCAATTTAGTTAGATTCTTGCCATATTGTTATCTTAAAATCAGATGGTTTTTTTTAAATCTTGTTAAGTATATTAGAAGATAATACTGTAATAAAATCTATACTAATATTATAAAGCTGAAGAGTTTGTTTGTTTGTTTGTTTGTTTGTTTGTTTGAACGCGCTAATCTCAAAAACTACTGGCCCGATTTGAAAAATTATTTTTACGTTTGATAGTCCATTTATCGAGGAAGGCTTTAGGCTATATAACATAAAGATACGACTCATAAGACCACAGCAGAAATGAAAAATGTTGCGAAAACGGGAGAAAGATATTCCTTTTGAGAGCTTCCGCTGCATACGCTGCGGAAACCGCTTAAGTTACACAAAAATCATGTATGACAGGATTGTTCAGCATTAAGAGTTCTATAATAAAGTCCGCGACAGCATATGTCTATCTTTTATGGTTGACTTACTACAACCTTTTTTATGTTAATAAATTTGTAAAAAAATAATGCATTATTTCAAGAGGTGTATTATACACACAGGTATTTATTCTTATCAAAATAAATACATTCATCATCACGAGCATTTCATTTAGAACCAAGTTGCCCTTTATATCATTTAAATTCAATAAATATCATAGGAGCTATCACAGTTTTAACATAACTCCGCACCAAAATAATGTTCGCAGCTAAAGTACGACGTGCGCTTGCGCTAATCTATACTAATATTATAAAGCTGAAGAGTTTGTTTGTTTGAACGCGCTTCTCTCAGGAACTGCTGGACCGATTTGAAAAAATATTTCTGTTTTGAATAGCTTATTTATAGAGAAAGGCTTTAGGGTATAAAACATCACGTTGTGACGGGAGGGGGGCAAACTCAAAACGCGCGGACGAAGTCGCGGGGGACCGCTAGTAAAATAAATATGGCTTCGATAAATGACTTTTTGTCATTCATAGACAGGAGTAAAAAAAAAGATTAGTCAAATTAATAGTTACGATTGTTATCATAAGTATAATAACAAAACCATTCTTAACTTATTAGCCTGTAGAACGAAGTAACTATGAAACTATAGGTACATAATAGATTATGAACCCGGTTACATAAAATGTATAAAATGTTCGTTGCCACAAGTCTTATAAGGCAGGTAAGCAGGCAAAGTATAATCAATATAAAGATTCAATAGATCAATCTATATTGGTCAAAGCTACAGCAACTCAAGTCAACCAAAAATAGGTTATAATTATTAAAAGAACTAGAAATGTGATAATTGTAATTAATTAAACTTAAATGCCGAATGTGATGATTTTCTAATGTGTACGCTAAAGTAAACTTAGAATTACTAAGTTAGCCCAACAGCTTAATTTTTATTGCTTGTAATATGATAAATGTAGTATGCTGTAGTAGTATTAATATAAATGCGCCATTGTAAATATTTTTAAAAATGCACCAGGAGGTGCATTAGGTCGGATGGCCGAATGTGATGATTTTTGTACTTAGATTCAATCAGTAGCTCTTGTAATCTTAACTCCTCATAATAACAGTTAACGTTATTTATATTTATATAAAATCGAGTATTGTTACTTTATCGAATAACGTTATCGCTATTTAATAATGGCAACACTGGCTGCCCCTTCTTATTTTCTGACTTATGAAGTGCACTGGAAAGGCGAGGCAGTCTAGTGCTGACCGCCGAAGCGAAAGGTTAAGGGAAGGAACCTATGTTAAAATATAGTTATAATTATTGATGTGGCTAGAGATAGTGATTTGTATCAAAGATAAGTGTGTTGATCGAATAAAGAACTTTATAAACTCAACCGAGTTTGATTCACGACACTATATTTTCAGAAAATTGCTAAAGACTTATGGATGAATCAGTTATATGCGATTTGAATCACACGATTCAATACTAAATCATGCACCGAATTTTTTTATATTCGTTCAGCAAAATACGAGCAAAAGTTGCCAGTTAATGGACAAAGCGCTAATTTTAAGCGCTCGGCTTATCTCAGCCGGGCTGCTCTACCTACTAGGGTTACCGAATATAATTTAATCAAAATATAGAGGTTTATTGTCCGAAACTGTTACTTCTTAAAAAAAGATAGAAAATATGCAAAAAACTACTTTTCGAGGACGATCTAACGTGCTTTGTAGATTGGAGAGGGCTTTAAACAAAAACATTAAAACTGCATTCCACTTTCGCATAAAATGGTGGTTTGCTGATCAGCAGTACGTATGTAGTAATACAAGCATACAAGTTTTCATAAAAGGCTTAACGAAGCCTTAAATTCGCATTCAGTATATTAAACCAAATCGTTTATGTTCAACATGTTCATTAAAGTGAAATAATGTTTACAAATGAAGATTATCATGCAAAATCTTTAAACAAAAACACTTTGACCGTTGATATCTCAGTAATGCGTAAACATTAGAATGGTGGAATACGTGAAGTTTTCAGAAAGAGATCAAAATATTTAAATTCTACATTAAAAAATATGTTACACTTTTTATTGTTAAGAACTATAATGTCTGATTTTGTTTAGTGTATACTAGTAAAATTGGTAACCCTACCCACGAGGCTGTAATTAGCCGGCTGCTCTAGTCAATTTATTGCTGAAATTATCTTTGTTGACCAACGTGCCTTTGGTAAGGTGCTTTTTCACTCTTTTCGTTGCTATTTTTAAACTCTAATTGAGCGAAGCAGAAGGTGATTGTGAAGGTATTATGTGGGATGTTGTGCTTGTGAAACAGGCCTTTGAAATGACTGAAGGAAAGTTTGGTTTTTCGTTTTGTTCAAGATACTTCGTTTGCTCGATATTTGTTAAGAAAATTGAGATAACTTAATTAACTAGATAAGTAATAAATTGTTTGAGTTATCCATTACAAGATATATTATTATGACACATGAATCATTATGAGCAATGATTCAGGTACCAACCGTCCAACCTCGAAGCAAACATGCTTAGGACGCTATTTGGAGCAAGCTCAAACCCTGAGCACTAGGGTTGTGCATCGCTTGCGTATTGTTGTGTAAAAACAATCTAAACGCGCTTCCGCAAATATCCCCGATGCACTACAGAATCGAAGCAGCCCGATCAACGCCTTGTACGCATTATTAAAGAATGTCTGCTGCATTATTAAAACGTGTGTTTTTGCTAGTCGGGCAATGTAAACAATCGTTTAATAACTTTTAAAATATTATCAATAGAATTATTAAACTATTTGATTTGGAAACATCTAAGTACAGTCTCAACTATGATTATATAAGTAGGTTGAGAGTTTTATATTAATGTTATTTTAAAATACTAATTTCATAAAATGGAATTGTCAAGATTGTTTACAATATTCGACTATCAAAGACAAATTAACCTAAAAATGGATCTAGGCGTTCAGTTTCAAGTTCAAAGACAGTACAGCTACTGTCGTACAGCTACTGTCTTTGCGTGTAGCTGATCCAAAGGCTGCTTGTATAGAACGAGGAGCAATAAGCCCTATTTGAAGTCGATGCATGATGTCAAGCTTACCTACACCAATAATTACACTCATTATGCACTGACTCCAAATGAACTTTTTTATTCTAAGTTGGGCAAATGCGTTATTTTAAAGATTTTAGTCAGATTTTAAGGTAGTTTAATTTTAAAAATATATTTTGTGTTTCATAATTTTTAGTAATTTACCTATAACTCAAAAAGTACAGGGCCGATTTTTAATGAAATACTGTGCCCGAAGTTGAAATATACATAATCGCAATATCTCTATGACTTCTTGTTTTCGAAAAATCCGTGGTGAAACAAACAAATACACAGTCTGGCCATAAATACTGTTACAATTAAAAATAAGAAAGATATTACATTTGAATATGGAATCTGTCATTTTTATACGATTGCTCATTGTGTTTTCTAATTTTGGCGTCAATACATTTTATAATATTTTGTGATATTGAAATGGAGTGGGGTGATAAAGAGAACCGAATCGCTGTGATTGCATTACACAAAGTTGGTATGGAGCCAAATGCAATTTTTAAAACTCTCAATACGCTTGGTATTAGTCAAATGCTTGTGTACCGGGCTATCAATAGGTACAATGAGTCCTCCTCTGTTTGTGACAGAAAAAGATCTGGCCGTCCACGTAGTGTTCGTACGAAAAAAGTGGTCAAAGCAGTAATGGAAATAATTCGCAGAAATTCTGTCCGAAAGCAAAAGATTTTATCTCGGGAGACGAAGATAGCACCCAGAACCATGTCACATATTTTAAAAGATGATTTAGGACTTGCAGCCTATAGGGTGGTAAAATCGAAAAAAAAAACTACTGAAGCGGTACGTAAAGGGAGGTCACAGAAAAATATTGTTTACGGATGAGAAAATCTTTAAAATTAAGCAACGTTTTAACAAACAAAATGACCGCATTTATGCTCAAACCTCTAAGGAACCATGCTAATTAGTCGGCAAAGTGCAACGTGGGCATTTCCCGACTTCAGTGATGGTTTGTTAGGGTGTTAGCTATGAAGGAGTGACTGAGCCATATTTTTGTGAAAAAGGTATCAAAACATCGGCACAAGTGTATCAAGATACTATTCTTGAGAAGGTATAAAGATGAAATAAGAATCTTTATGAATTTAAAGTATGACACTGTGAGTGTTAAAACATTCTAAAGCATAGATAGCGAAGCGACATCAATTTCCAAGTTGAATTTATTCTGTAAAGAATAACTGCTTGGGCCATCTGTTTCATTAACAGACGGCTAGATGGCGCTAAGCGTCACGCAATTGACGTTTTCATAAGAAACCACAAATTTCGCAGGGTCGTACTAACAGCACGGTAGCTCAATTGGTAAGAGCGTTTGGCCCGGTTTGCCAAAAGGTTGCTGGTTCAAGCCCCGCCCGTGCGCAAATTTTTGGTTTCTTATTTCATCTTTATGAATTTAAAATATGACACTGTGAGTGTTAAAAACATTCTAAAGCATAGATAGCGAAGCGATATCAATTTCCAAGTTGAATTTATTCTGTAAAGAATAACTGCTTGAGCCATCTGTTTCATAAACAGACGGCTAGGTGGCGCTAAGCGTCACGCAATTGACGTTTTCATAAGAAACCAAAAATTTCGCAGGGTCGGACTAACAGCACGGTAGCTCAATTGGTAAGAGCGTTTGGCCCGGTTTGCCAAAAGGTTGCTGGTTTAAGTCCCGCCCGTGCGCAAATTTTTGGTTACTTATTTCATCTTTATGAATATAAAATATGACACTGTAAGTGTTAAAAACATTCTAAAAAAAAGCATTAGATAGCGAAGCGACATCAATGAGTGATTAAAAATAGCAATGTATGTTATAGTGGCCAATATAGATATTTATAATAGTATTGTAACTGAAATAAGTAGTTTTCTATGAACCTGATTCGTTTACTTTCCTTTAGAAACTGTTAATGACAAATTAACAAAAACATCTAGTTAGTTTTAGATGCTTACCTCAAAAAACATTTAGTAAGATAAACCAGCGCACTCGAATATTTATATTTGGTCTTACTGTAAGCAGCTAAGCGCAGCGTAAAATTATTTTAAAATCTTTATTATGCTTTCGGCTTATCGCTATCACGGGTGCCAGGTTAATAATTAGTCCCTGCTTTTCTCGATTTATTGCTGAAATTATCTCTGTTGGTCCACGCGGTAAGGTAGCTGTTTTTTCCCCTCTTTGTTAGCATTTCGGAGTACCTTGTGTTTATTAATTTAGCAGTGCTGGGTAAATGTGGCAAATTATATAGGTACTGTGGGCGACCGGTGAGCTTCGTGACTGTGCATTTTCCTTGAGCTTTTCTGGAATTTTCAAAATATATTTTCGGTAAATATCAAAATATTTATGCGATTATTTGGGGGTGTTATGTACCATCCTGTTGTCGATTTTTCAATACTTAGTATGGTAAAAGTTGTAAGTTTACTATTTTGTGACTCGGTTCCTTACATAGCAGCCTAGTTAGTACACCAACGCTTTCGCATGCGGCTGCGATGCGGCTGAACGATACCGACGAGAATGCAACTATCAAATCTGGCTATGTAAGAGCGAGACATATGATATGCCAATGTTATATGCCTCATTCAAATGTTACATACCGCATGCGAATGCGGCGATGGACTACGGCGTTATAAATGTGTTAAAATATTAACTTGTATTCCTTATTGAGACGTTATTTTTTAATTTTTTTGGTTCATATTTTTGTACCACACTCGATGTTTTTTTTAAATAAAGGCATTTAAGTCTATGAGAATACCTTTAATAATATTATGTATTTGATAGCTAGCATTAATTAGTTTTTTGCCGTATGTTCAACTTTAGTATCTAAAGTTTGTAGCCATAAAACAGAGTAGTTTATCAATAGTTTCAAATCGTCATCCATATTTGATAACTCATATCCGTAGATCCCGTGTCACGCTCAGCAGCCCGTGAGCTAGATGCGCTGTCAGCGGCCACCAGAGACCCTTGACGTGAATTAAAAATGCGCCGTATTAGCCCTCAAATGGCGTCTAGATGCGAGACTGCTGCAGCCGCTTGTAAGCCGAATGCTCCACTTTAGCGTCAGCCAAAGTTAGTAGCGGAGATAGGCTCGGTATACCTGACAGATAACATTACCAAACAGAACCAAGTCATTTGATCAATAAACAGGGGACTTTAATTATGCGTAAGGCATTTTCCAGCGAAACCAAATAAAAGGTGTAATTGGTTTAAAAAAAGAGTAGTTTATCAATAGGTTGTTATCGCCATCCATATTGGATAGTAACTCATATCCGTAGTTTCCGTGTCACGCTCAGCAGCTCGTGAGCTATACGCGCTCTTAGCGGCCATAAGGGACCCTTGACATGAATTAAAAATGCGCCGCATTAGTGCTCAAATGGCGTCCAGATGCAAGACTGCTGCAGCCGCTTTTTAGCCAAATGCTCTACTTTAGTATCTGAATTAAGTGCAGGTGTATTTGGTTTAAAAAAACAGAGTAGTTCATCAATAGGTTTTTATCGCCATCCATATTTGATAGATAGTAAATAAATAGTACTAATAATAAATAACAAATTTATTCAGAAAAAAAAAGAACAACATTAGTTAATTATTATTAATTTATTTATGTCAACAAGTGGACCAATTACAAATTTGAATTACAAAATAAATTTAAAACATGTCAAAATTGAAAGTTAACATCGTCCCGTGCATGTACCATGTTACAGTGATACATATACAGGCAGTCAAAACGCTCGGCGAAAACGCGCAGGATCCTGTTCGGGCTGGCCCGCACCCTGCGCACCAGGGATGTGCACCGCTTGCGCATGATTGTATAAAAACAATCCACGCGCGCTTCTGCGAACATCCCTGAGGCGCTACAGGAACGAGGCAGCCCCAACAACACCCTGAATGCGTTATTGTATTGGACTCGTAGGGCGCTGTACTGCTTCTGCGTATAGCTCACCCACAGACTGCTCGTGTAGAAGGACGTGCAAAATGCCCTGAACAGGGTAATTTTGACGCCTATTGAACATCTCGCAAATCTGCGGGCTATCATATTCGCACGAACGGACAACGCCCTACGCTCCCTTTCTATGTCCGCATTGTCTTTCAAGTCTGGGGTTAGAATGTGCCCAAGGTATTTAAATTGTTCTACTCTATTAAGGGGGCAACCATTCAGTCTAAGTTTCGGTGTTTGACTTAGGGACCTCGCCCGGGCCTGAAAGATCATCCACTCACTTTTCTTTACATTATAAAGCAAACCGTGTTGCTTCGCATATTTTTCACAAATGTCAAGCAGCTGCGACAGTCCGCCCACAGAGGCACTCAGCAGCACCATGTCGTCCGCGTAACTAATATTATTAAGGCAGACTCCATCGATATGACAGCCGACATGCGTGCTGCTGAGCTCCTCCACAAGTGCGTTCACATAAAGATTGAAGAGTTTTGGAGATGTCAGCCCCCCCTGCCTCACGCCACATTCCAACCGATATGGTGTTGAATACGCCCCCGACCACCGAACAACATTGATCTGGTTCCCATACCAATATTTGAAAGTAGAGATTAATTCCACTGGCATCGATGTTTTATATAGTTTTTGCCACAGAATATCGTAAGAAACCAGATCAAACGCCTTCGATAAATCAAGAAAACACGCAAAAATGGGCGTGTTTTTATCCGTATAGTACTTGACAGTTTGCTTCAGACACATTATAGCCGTTTCAGTAGAGAGACCTGACTTAAAACCAAATTGGTTGTCGTGTATATGTAGGTGTTTATCAAGCTGAGTGTTAAGCAAACTGTCAAGCACCTTCGCGATAATAGTAGCCAGAGAAATCGGTCGGTAATTACATTTGTCACTAATATCACCAGTTTTGTTTTTAACAATTGGTACCACCACAGTCTTCATCATCGGCGCAGGTAAGTACGAGTGAACCACACACAGCGAGTAGAACATCGCCAGCACTCTGGGCAGATGATATCCCGCGTACCTTAAGTGTTCAATGCTCAAGTCATCGTGGCCAGGAGACTTGCCCCGTGCTATAGATTTTATGGCTTGCCTGACGTCTCTGGCCGTAAAGCGGACGCTGACCTCCCGGCCACTACAACCATCATCGCTCGCCGACTGTGTTGGTTCCAATGGTGACTTTACAGTAAAATGCTCCCTAAATACGTCCGCTATTCCGTGCAGGTCACAGACACCGTCGACACTCACAGGTTGACCTGGCCTACTATTGAGTTTGTTTGTAGACCTCCAGAAACTGCGGAAGTCGCTCCCGTAATGATGCGACGATATGATATCCATTTTAATTTGGTCAGTATGATTCTGACACCAGCGTAAACGCGATTTAAAAATCTTACGACTAGTCCTCATGTCATCCCACACGCGTCCTTCCGCCGGCCTACCGTACAACACCCACAACTCAAACTTTTGCCTGGCCGCCCTGTGCGCATCACGGACGTACCTGTTCCAACCGAGGACCGGCTTCCTGTGCCTGGAAACATTTAACGAATGACTATCGCAAGCTGCTCGACTTAATATGTCAATTATTTTATCATACATATTGTCAATAACATGATAGTGGTCAACATTTTTACATACAGAATTACAACATTCAGTCATTTCAATCGGAAAGTCAATTAATTTTAAATTGTTATTACATAAATTACTATACATGTCACATTGTTTAGAGTTTCTATCACCCCAGCGCACTCCGGTATATTGCATACGATTGTTATGAGACTTAGGTACAATACTATCTAACAAAATTTCAATCTCTAGTGGAAAGTGATCGGACCACAACACGTCTTCCTTGACCTTTACATTCATAATAGTCTCTCGAGCAGATTTAGTGATTATACAATGATCAAGCCAGCGCTTCGACCCGTTCGCTTCGCTTATAAATGTATAAGTTCCAGAATCCAACCCAAGTAGCTCAATGTCCGCGCATAACCATTGTGCTTCTACGCAAAAACTCTCTAATTCTGAATAAAATAGTTCACGTGGATGTGCGTTAAAATCCCCTAGTATATATACCGATTCTACACTACTATTGTTTATGATAGCGCTCACCAGACTGAGACAATCCGTAAACTCCGTCAGATTCACATCTTTATCCGTTGGCATGTACACACTGAACACTAAGAACGACCTTTCACCAGCATTTACCTTAACGGCACACACTCGCGGGTTATCGCACAGCACAACCGACACGTTGGTAAACACACTTTTCCGCCACAGTAGCGCGACACCGCCGTAAGGGCGGCCGCGCAACATGCCGGCGCCCGTGTCCACCGCCGACGTCCCGGTGCAGCCCCACTCCGCGTCGATCTCGCTCAGGAACGGAATATCTCCCGGCAGCAGCCATGTTTCCTGTAAGGCTATTATGTCAGATGTGAGACATAACTGCCTTACACACTCCACTGATCGTCTCACGCTCTTGCAGTTATAACTAACAAATTTATAAATAGACTTTACATCCATTATGATACTTATTAAGTGCCGGTCACGGTGCCTATGTTTACACCGTTCGCATTTGAACTTCTGGGTTTAAAATTCATAAATCGCCTGAAAATAATTCCTTCAGGCCATAGTTCGCTATTCAGAAATAAAGATAATTTAGATTCTGGCACAAGGAATTTAAATGCGTTATAGGCTTTTGGATATTTAAACATTATTCGTTCTAGAGCTATAACTTCTTCGGTTTTTTGACTGACGTAGTCGACTATATCATTCTCAGTTAAGTACACTGGTTCCCACTCTAGGATTCCCTGTGTCGTTGGGACCAGTCTTTTACGTCTAGCTAGTTGTCGTACATTTGTTGCTTAAATAATTAAAAGTGGGCTTAGAAAATAACGAACATTAAGGAGAGTTTAAGTAGACTGAAAATAATTACAAGGCTAGACAAAAAAGTACATAGTTGTCTCTCTGTGTGTGTGTAGTTATCGTCATACATATTTGATAGTAACTCATATCCGTAGTTTCCGAGTCACGCTCAGCAGCCCGTGAGCTAGACAACAACAACTAATACTAAGCAGAGTTAAAGTAGACAGAAAATAATTACGAGGCAAGACAAAAAAGTACGTGTGTGTGTGTGTGTGTGTGTGTGTGTGTGTGACAGTGGCCAGTGGCCGCTAGAGACCCTTGACATGAATTAAAAATGAGCAGCATTAGTGCAGCAGAATGGCAGCCAGATGCGGAACTGCTGCAGCCGCTTTTAAGCCGAATGTTCCACTTTAGCGTCAGCTAAAGTTAGAAGCGGAGATGGGATCGGTATACCTGAGACATAACAGTACCAAACGGAACTCAGTCATTTGATCAATGTACAGGGGACTTTAAAAACATTGGCAGTATTTGAAACTGAGAATATACTCATTTATAGTCCCTTCCATATATTAAAATTAAAATCAACTGATTTGATGAAACCTGTAAAAAAATATAAAACACTTTAAAATTTATCTTTGCTTCAAATTAAAGTAATTAATTACAGTTTGATTTTCTAAAATTTACGAATATAATTATAGTATATAAAAAAATTACTCCGCCTAAGCGGATCTCGGAAATCAAAATGATATTTTATGATTTTTCTAGGTTTTTTTTAATAAGTTTCTGCACGACACGTTTGGTGTAGTGTTTAGGGCTCCTGACTACGAAACTAGCGATCGCGGTTTTCGAATCTTGCAAGTGGCGAAGTTTGATTTTTACCTCTAATGGATGCTAATGTATACATGATGTTTTGTGGAACGACGCAGACATATCTGGGGTTGATAGAGGGCACCTATTCCATCATTTTAAGTCCTGTATGTTATGGTGAAATGTGATCATTTTTAGATTATTGAGTTAAGTTTGATAATAACTTATACCACCATAACATACGTAGCTTAATAATATGATAGCATAGATGTCCTATATCGGCTTCAGAAATATATCTACATCGTTCCGCCAAACAATCTGTGTCATGTATCGTATAACAAGGAAGAAAACTGGGCGTATTTTTTTTTTTAGGTATGGCCAACAGCACGTCAAAGTTCAGCATTACACTGCGGTATCAGCAGTTGTAATAAGGCTAGTTTGCAACAAAGTGGGTAGCCTGATGTGCAGTCGAATGCACCTACGTTTTTCATAAATTTAAATAAATCTAATTATTCAAAACAATCTGCATGTTCCATTACCACACTATAACCTTCGTATTTCTTATCATTTTGGAATTCAGAATAGCTTTGAAAATTCTGTGTAGCCTAGTTCCAGGAAAAAATGCGCAACACTTTTTCATCTCAACTGTCGAATAAAACTTGTGCGAGTATCATCTCTACACAGTTGCGTATTGGCGTGACAAAAAAC
The DNA here is from genome assembly GCA_963924145.1 of Pyrausta purpuralis. Classification (NCBI taxonomy): domain Eukaryota; kingdom Metazoa; phylum Arthropoda; class Insecta; order Lepidoptera; family Crambidae; genus Pyrausta; species Pyrausta purpuralis. The sequence goes on along the minus strand of OZ001651.1, from coordinate 13,676,221 downwards.
AGATAAAACTCTATTGCTTTCCGTTCTTTTAAAAGAATATCTCTCACTTAAAATGGCAGTCGTCCAATTTATTCTTTTCAAGAATTATTTCAACAGAGGTTTTGCCGCAGTACGTTATATGTTACAACTAAATTCGCGTTCACTAGATGTTACACATTTTTCACGTGCGCGTTGCTTTAAAATATTGACCATGAAAGACAGTGAAATAGTTGAGAGTGGTGTGTGAACGGATAGGTGTGAAATATACCAGAATTCTGGACACTGGTGTTTATAGTATAAAGATATGCATATGTTAGAAGATAAACCAGTTACTTTCTTGCAAAGCTTTAATGTAGGTAATTAGTGCCTTAAAACATACTTTGTTTTTTTATTTAACAAAATATGATTTGGACTTAAATAATTACTCACATCTCAAATCTAAATTGCAGACGCAATATTTCATGTCTAACAGAGATGGCTATCTCAAGTCTAAACTACCACAACTAGTTGTATCAGATTACTGATGCGCCTGAGTGTATTAATAATAATTTTAGATCTTAAATGCGTGATAAAGATGACCCAGTTTCTGTTTATACTGTAGAATTAGGACCGATCAGCTGGGTGATAGTAACTTAAAGTAAAGCGATGCGCGTAGTTTTCTACACTTAAAAGAAATCTATTTACTATAACTGAGGAAACACTGTCGCGGATTATGAGTTTCACTATTTTGGTGCGTCTTATAAATGCTGATAAAAAATCTTTGTTTCATCACACCTATTGGAATATCAACACGGTATGGGTAGTACCCTCTGTACGTTTAGACGTCTGATGGTAGAACAAAGCTAGAAAAATAAGTTCATGACGCGCACCTAAATAAACAAAAGTAACTATCTCAAGTGTAACTGTAGCTAATTTATTTTAGATCTCGATGAAGTTGACCCAGTTTCTGTTGGTGCAAACAGTAGGAACAAGACCGATCGGCCAAGCGATCGCGTGGAGCGGCAGCATACTGTGCAAACGTCAACACCACACCTCGCTGGGTTTTGAGTAACAGTGTGGACACACTGGTTGGCAGAATGTGTTGTTTTCTTCGGAGCTATTAAAAAGAAAATTAAAATTATTTTCAAACTATGGAAATCACTCGTTGTAACAAACCGAACCCATCGAGGATGGCTAACGATGGCAATATTTTTGATGCATATTGCCATCGTTGGCCATCCTCAATAAAAAATATTACGACAATACGGTAAAATGTCAACGTCAAAGAAACTGATAACGACATAATGATATTCGACCGAAAATGGAATCATTGAAAAATTTTAAGATACATACATAACATTGATAAACGTCATCAGTTTCTCCTCTCTCATTTCAATGTCCAATTCTTTTTTCTTATCTTAACCTTAATTTAATAAAAAATAAATATCTGCAAACAATAAATACCTTAATTTCCAATTAGCTCAAAAACTAGTGTATAAAGACCCAAAGTGATTTCTACAATAAATGATTAATTTATTGTGCTGAATCGGCCCTTTCAATATTATCACGCCCTTAAAACGAGATGACCTTGTCTATATTAAAAATTACTCACAATAACAAACAAGTAATCTACTTTGTTACCATTTTATAATGCACATTACATCACACATAATTTGACGCAATGATCGTTTCATCCAAAATGAAATGATAAACGTAAGCAATAAATAACGAGACACACCGATTTGAGAATGTCACCACATAACAGAGATCATCCTTCGTAGCACAGGTGACCCGTCTAATACTATTAAAATAAAAGTCGGCGGTTGCGATTGTGTTCGGTCCGTTACAATGCATCATCCAGGGCGGACCGGCCATATTAGTCTAGGAGTTAGAACGCTAGATCTTTGTTGTTATGTACTCGTATAAGCTTTTTCAGTGAATACGTTTGCAACATTTTTAGAACATTTGGATTGTAAAATTAGCAGATTACTTGTTACCAAGGCGTAATAAAAAAAAACTATATTTTATGAGGAAACAGGATATAATTTAATTCTATGATTTTTGCAAGCACAAGTAAGCTCGAACAATTTTATAATAAAAAACATAAAAGAATATACCATGGCATTTGCCGGCCAGTATTGACTAAATAGGTCCGATGCGTTACGTGAACAGTGTCTATAACAAATAAGTAACTTGCGTTTGTATTCTTTTATTTCTTGTATAATATTGTACATGTTTGCATGTGTTTCTGCAAAATTCGCAAAAAAATATTTAAATATCAATATTTCGAATAACTACTTTTACGTATAGCACCGCGGTCTCTTGTCCTACATCGCAGCGCGAAGAGCGTGAGACTCCACACAAACGATGAATTATTGCGTGTCATCAATTACCGGACGGACACGATGTTCGTCCACGAGGACATAAAAGGACTGAATGAGATTGATAATGGAATAGATCTTGCATTAGATTAGACATTTGGTGGCGTTGAGCTCCATGCAACATAACGCGTCCCCTTTGGGCAGGCTCAAGGTTGTAGCACATCTATGACATTTTAACACCCGTTACGGGAACAGCGCCGTATCAACTCGAGGCGTTCAGTATTCTTTGTATGAAATTCCATACTTCAACGCACATCTATCAACTTCGTAACGTCCACCACTTCGGATCGAAATCAACTCGGGACTTACTCTCGACCGGCGGCGCATGCGTTGAAACGCGCTTTCGGCGAGGCGCCCAATGTTTTTCAACTATCCCCCCACCCTGTCAAACGGACTGTCATTCACAAGAAGAACTGTCATAAGTTGCAGCAAACACGAACTGAGGCGAGGCGTTCGCTATCCGGTGCCGATCCGATGCCGAGGCTTTGCTGTTCCCTTTACGTAACGTGCTTCCGGGTGCTGTTCTCTTGCCGGTGGGTAGATTTGCTACAACCTTTAAACTAGATTAGATTAGCATTAGCGATAAATAAAAAGGTATCCTATACAGTTGCCTAATTTCGTTTTAATTCATAGTGTTATTGTTATTTTTATTGCCGAGTACATCTACAATGTAGTGGTACAAATTAAGGCACACAACAGTCCGAATTCATGGTCGTTAATGCAGCAAAACATGTAGTAAAAATACCATTCGATAACATGCATAGAAAAAGGACGTCACACAGGAGGACGCATTTAACTTGTAGAGAGCTCAGAATTGAGATATACAGACTTCTTGCAACTGCTGGTCTCTTTGAGAATCAATGCAGGCGGCTGATGTTTAGCAGAAACAATGAATATTTTACCCTGAGCTGGATATATCGCTTAGTTATGCCAATTGTTTTGCAAAAATATAGGGACATTTCCAGTTATTATGATATCGTTGTCCATATTCTAAGGAACGGATCGTACACGGTCTCCGGTCTGCTCTTGTCGGGTACGACACGCAAACAAATCCACACATCTACCATTGTATTGGATAAATGGCCTAGAAACATCATGTTATCAGATGGCGAATCAAGGCAAATAGTTTGTTATGTTAACTGAGCTGAAATCCAAAGTTATTGGACATCTCTGATAAGAGAAAAATATGATCGACAAAACTTCTTAAGTATGACCTCCTAATTTTTAGCTATCCGTGTTTTCCGACTAAAATGGTGTAAACATATAGGTATATGTTGTCAATCATACTCATACATTTACAAGACTAATTAATTCCCTTTTTATACAATCTTTGCACAAGTTTTAAGACATTAATGAAAAGAAAATTCTCGTAAAATAACAATTCATTTCCATTTTAAGGAATATTACATAATTCTGTGAATCGATACAAATTAAACTTTATTCCAACTTGATAATCGCGGAAATCCTATACAAAACATGAAAATAAACGGCAGACTCGAATTAAGAGTGTTTTCGAGAGCTTACATTTTGGAGGGAAATGTCACTGGCAAAATTACAGTTGCGAAGAGCCACGATGAAATAATGATTAATGTTGATGTCGCAAACACTTTGCGAAATCATTGAATAATTAATCGAAAAAATTACAATTTAATTATGCACTCAAGTCATTGTCTTTTGTATTTAAATTATTCATTGACTGATTTAATAAAACAATGTTTGATAAGTGTAACTTATGTCTTCCTTCATATTTAAGCGCTGTAGGTACCAGATGGAATTTAATCATTTACTTATTTAGGCAATATGCTATTATAATAATACAGCCAAGCAATGGTGGAGTTTAAAAAAGTCATTAAAAAAATGTGGGTTTTATAGATCAAGAAGGTACTTGAAATTGCAAAATTACTTGTTTTATATAACTTCTTGATTATCTATATTTTTTACAGGCGTACAGCGAACGACAGTCACAAATCCACCTCATCTCGTCAAAAGGTAACAATATGTAATTAATTCCTTTCACTTTTACATTCCACGTGCCAATTTGTTTTGTAACCAGCGAATAGGCTTAATTAAACTTTTAATTGAAATCGTAACAAAGACTCCCTTGTTCATCCTACGGCTTAAGTGGGCCGCCATTTCAGCACATAACAATATGTTAATAGCTCATTAAAATCTAGACGAAACTCGAGATACCAGTATGTTAGAGATTGTTTGGGTTGTTTTAAGTCAGACCCAACCTTGAGTATTTTTAATGAGGGATCTCCAACGTGCCGATAACATGATATAATAACCCAGATTCAAATGAAAAACACTGTATTATAACTGTACATAACTGTAGTGAAATAAGCTGAAAATAAATATTTTATGTGTTGGTAAAATGTGAGATCCTTCCCTATAATTACTTCCCAGAATCTGCTAACATGGGTGTTCTAAATAGTTCAAGTTTTCTGAGCTTGTCATTTTAGACTTCAAAGTACCATAATTTATATTCTATTTGAAAAAAAAGTAACTTAAGTAATAAAGTTTGTAAATGTCGCAGCAATCTGGTTAAATAAGCCAGATAATTGGATGCCTAGATGCCTAGCCATCCAACTAAGTAACTTTTAGTCAGGTGGCGCATTGTCATGTAGTCATTTAGTTAAATTAGACAGTGATGTTTCGTTAGTGATTTAGAGTTCATAAAAAAGTTGTTCGATTACTGAAATCTAATTATTTTTTTGTGAGTGACACCTCCTAGCCATCATTGCAGTCTCGGTTCTATTTCAAAATATTGAAATGCGTGATTGTAGTGTTTTCACGCTTTTCGCCCGTTAGTAGTTCTGTTTTATGTTACATAAATAAATATGAACATATTATGTTCCAATTTAATTCTTTTTTTCGGGTGTTTGAGGATGTGAGTATATTAAAAGTTAGTAGACTACCTAACTAGATGACACATATTTTGACATCGGTCTCCTAGTTCACACGGTGAGTGCGATCGTTGGAAGCACCAATTTAAATTTATTTCGTGCTGCTCCCGTCGTTAACTCGAGGGCGTGTACCTTCCAGTGCCCATTAGTGTAAAATGTGGGTATGTTATGAACCACTTTTTGTCGCTCCGACTCAAAAGTTACTCGTTCTTAATTATGACGGCTTAACTGCTATCGATTTGCGAGTCCCATTTGCATAATTATGTGTAATTATAAGTTAAGCTTTCACGTTTTGTTGCACGATCGTCTAATGGTTCGTTTCTGAGTTGAATGGGCACCATTTTTTGTTGTTGTACACAGATAGAAGACGTACGTACCGGAGAATGTACACTGAAGAGTTAAATGGAATGAGACATACTGTAATACTAAACCAGTAGCCAGACTTTCGACAAACGAATCATTTTAATCATGTTAGGCATGAGCTTCTTAATTACTTAGGTATTTTAAAAATAAGTGACAAATAATTGAAGTTATATATTTTTGATCGAATTCAAAACAAGAAAGTAATCAATTCAATGTGTATGTATGTGATATCGTTAGAATTTGATAATCTTTGAGTAAATTGATCTATTAAGGCTTCCAAATACGTGTGCGAAATCTCGAAAGTGTATATTTGTTCACGGCTTTCTCAAAAAAAGTTATAGCGAGATGCTTCTTTTTTAATTAAATCAGGTATTTTTCAACTTTGGGTACAGTGTAAGTTTCATCAAAATCGGTACAGTAGTTCTTGAGATATGGGTAAAAACTAAAATCATGTAATGAAAAAAAATCAACGGCCTTCAAAAACCTGAAGCTCAGCTGAACTGAGCTCAAAGAACACATTTGCCCTCTATTTAGGACAAACAAATTTATTTGGAGTCGGTGCTTGATCTCAAGCTTACGGTTATCCTTCGTTTACTACGCACATCATGCACCGACTCCAAATGTATTTGTTTCTCCTAAATAGAGAGCAAATGTGTTATGTATTTGAGCTTTTTAGTCAGTTTTTTGTATTTCATTTGTAAAACACCAATATTTGAACAGCTCATATTTATGTGCAGCTATTGTCATAAACATTTACTAATTAATTGACTCTGACTCGATACTTTTACACGCTCTAGTGATCTTAGTATTTTAAAATGTGCCAACGTGCGGCAATTAAAACATTTTGTTTATTTTTAACTTGAACGCAAACATGGAGGACAGTGGTTCTGTTTGCTATAGGTTGATTGCCTCCGCGGGTTCTGCACCTATTTTCGAACATATGTAAATTTACAACAAGCCTTTTCGATCCGGCGAATACGTCCAATTCGCTGTTGGAATCAAACTGAAATTGGAAAAATCGCATCAAGCGATGCGTAGATTTCTTTTAGTGCTGATGACAGCCTGAAATAACGTTTGCGTCGACTTTTTTCGCTCGCTGCAAAAAGTGGGATTTACTCGTTTCAAATGTATAGGGTATGTGTAAATACGACCATTCTCAATACGCCAGTTCTGAAAATTTTTCAGAAATTGAAGATAAAAAAAATGGTCACCAATCACATACATTGATCTGATCCCAAAGTAAGTAGTATGGAAATCAGACACAACGGTGGTACCACAACACCCAGATCCAAGACAATTTAGAAAATTTTGATTTCTATATTGACCTGACCGGGAATAGAACTCGGGACCTCGGAGCGGCGACGCCTTGAAACCAGCGTGCTTAGCTACACAACGGAGGTAGTGAAGATGTTGAATGAAATTGCAAAAAGCATCACAGGTAAATTCTTACATTACAACAAAATTTTTACTCTAATATAGAGCTCCGACTGCAATATGTTATATTTTTAATATTATTTACCAGAGACAAAAGAATGTCCAATTTAAGAGACACTAGTTAGTATTACGGCAATAAAAGTGAAAGACATTTCGAGCATTCTGCGCAGGAACTACACAGTAATGAAACAGACGGCGCTTTATAAAATACGATCTCGGCTCTGGCAGTTATGATATCTTTTTCTAAAGCAATTTGACTTATTTACCAAACATGCCGAACAAAAATACGATTAAAGATGAAATAACCAATAAAACTTACTTCTAATTTCATCTTTATGAATGTAAAATATGACACTGTGAGTGTTAAAACTTTCTAAAACATTGGATAGCAAAGCCTTATAAATTTCCAAGTTGAATTTATTCTGTAATGAATAACTACGTGACCCATTGCTTGGGGTAGATAACGCAAACGTCACGCGTAATGACGTAGGTATTCATAAGAGACCAGAAATTTCGCCCGGTCGGACCGACTGCACGGTAGCTCAATTGGGAGAGCGTTGACCAGGTTAGCCAGAAAGTTTCTGGTTCGAGTCCCGCCCGTGCGCAATTTTGAGTCACTGATTTCATCATTATGAATATAAAAGTGGTTTAAAAAATTACCATTATCTTGTGAGTACTCGTGTCAAAATTACACTTGATTTTCGATGATTATTAATTAAAACCACTTGTATTATTGACCGGAGTGATTAAAAAATAGAGCTCCTGTTCATTACAAATCATAAAATTATTATCCCTTTGGAATAGAACTACAAAAGCGAGATGTCACTAGCAGCAAATTGTGTGATAAAAAGAGATGGGTAGCAGAACTATTTTTCGCAGATGTCAAACAGTTGACCGCCCCGCAGAAGCTCGCTGAAAATTACGTGCATTTGATTTTTTATATTTAAAAGTGAAAATTTGTATATTTTGGAGAAATAATGCATCTGAAACATGGTGACTTGATCGGTGATTGATTGTTATGCATTACAACGGCATAACCCCAACAAATAATCATTAAACAGGTAGATTAGTCCAAATCGAAGCCTCTTAATATACGACTTATATTTACCAATGCGCTTCAAATTTAAAGTACGCAGTTTGATTATTCTATTCTACAACCGTTAATTTACGTAAAAAATAAAGACAGAAGAACACAGAGAATTTATATCGACGAATATTTTGTATAATGAAATAATATTTAGTTTTACACTAGAGCTGCATGTTCAATATTTTGTGTCGACTGTTTATCATGCAGTAAACTACTATATTTAACTTAGGAACATTGTTATAAATCACCTGATCGAAAGGTTATCTCATTTAAAGCTACAAATGTTACTTACTTATGTTAGTTACTGACATCTGAAATCGGTTTCGTTTGACAGCTTTTACTTGTCCTTCTATTCCGATAGGAATATTAATTTTATGTTACAAAGTAACTTACTTATAGCTAGCGTTATGAATTGACTTTATAATAACTATGTAGAATATGAGCGCAATGAATTATTTCAATACTCATGGATCACTAAATTGGATAATCACATTAATTGCAAATGTAGCAATTATATTGTTTGTACATATTATGTTGAGGAATCCTTTGTGGTAATCAATTTTCCCGAATTCTATTTGCGGCAACTCTTTTGTCTACGGTTTTAACAGACATTTGTGTTTGAAAGGTTTCTGAAGGTCTATTAACTAACTCGATAATTTTATATTGTAACTAGTGGTCCTCGCGACTGACTTATGAGTTTACTACCTCCCCTTTCGTCGCAGCGTGTTTTTTTATAGCCTAAAGCCTTCCTCGATTAATAAACTTACCATCACAAAATATTTTTGTATATCGGTCCATTTGTTCCAGAGATGAGCGCGTGCAAACAAACAAACAAACTCTTCAGCTATATAATATTAGTAAAGATAGTCTATGGATAGCCAAAAGCACATCGAGTAAACACTGCGGTACCCTATAAAGTAGTAATGAGGAATACTGTGTTTTCAAAAAAAAAGTCTCTTATAGCCTGATGAGCTGGCGTCGATACTTGAATGCTCTAGAAATGATTTGTCTTTTTCCGCTCCGTTACCGATTATGTTGCCAGTAGTAACGTACTTATACCCTTAAGACAAGCCAAATACTTTTAATATTGCCAGTACCTACACAACGTTTATTGTTATACTTATATTTGTTATATAATATGTGTAAATCACTGTATAAATAATTTTTAAATAAATTTAGCCCTTGTAACATCAAAATACAATATACATTATGCAAAAAGCAAAAAATAAAAAAAAAACACGTATGTAATTTTTTAAAATTGTAGTTGGTAACTTTGGTCAAGAGAGACTGAGATTTAATACTTCTTATTTTCGAACTATAAATTATACTTGTATACATTTTAAATTTTAATTTTATAAATTTAAAATTTTATAACATGGAAATGTCAGTATAAGTCCGTTTATCTTATAACGGCATTTTGAAGGCTGGAATAGGTGCTTGACTAGATCTGGGTCCCAATTTTGAATCACTCGCGTCAAGATGGCGAATGATATTTATTGATTAATGTCCGTTTTCCTATTTAAATAAGTGTTATACTAACGATGCCTGATTTTTGTGAGTACTTACGTCTATTTCGCAGGATTTTCATTGATTTTTAGTTTGTTATTAAACGAAATTTATACGCCATATTCAAGCGAGTGATTCAAAATTGAGCCTCTGGGGCCCTATTTTTTAATCACTCGCTTCGAAATGGCGAGTGATTTTCGTTCGAAGATGAATTAAAAGTCATAGAAATGAACTCTTTGTCGAACGAAAAATAAAAATAGGGCCCCTGATCGTGCTGAAATGAATGACATAAAAATTACTATCGCAAATGCTATCACTCGCTACGTAATACCTCTGCGGGCTTTATGAGCTACGGGTACGTAATAATACGTACATAGAATCCTTACAGAGCATATGACCGAAAATATATATGCAAATTATTTTTTACATCAACTTTTATACAGCATTTTAGTTTGTTAGGTTTCTGTGGTGAAATGTCAGAGAAGTACCTACATATTTGTTTGATAGTAAAATAAATAATCTTCACCAACATAATAAAAGAGAGTAAAGCTAGCCATTTGTGCGCCATCTATGTTCGCCGGGGCTGCTATAGGTTTTATACAATAAAAAAGTCCTCCACGGTATCCATTTGTGTCTACGCGATAAAATTAAAAATCAAACAATGGAGCGATAACCCCAACATAACTGTGCAGCAGCCGACTAGTGTTGTTGTGAAGTGTAGTCATGTAAGTGAATGTAAGTGTGGTCTCTTAGTAAGGCACCGGCTGACTACACTTGACAATTATACTGTAAGAGATAGAGTTAGAGCTTCCTATTCAAACCTTATAAGCCTAAGAGTCCCTAAGTACCTGAGTCTCTAAAGCCCTATCCTACAGTATAAATGTGTAATAAATAAATATTGAGATAAGTACAGGAAGTCTGCACCATGAGATCTAAGGTGGCAGACGGAAGGTGGTGAGAAACAAGGTGAAGGGTTGGATTTCTCACTGCCAGTTCAGTAGACACACCAGACAGATCAAGGTTGATGGCTAAAGGTGTCTTGGCCACAGTGACAAATACGTTACCAGGGAGCAATAATAAATCAATGCTGTCAGAGTCAAAAAGCCCTTTATTAACGAATTTACAATCTATTTGTACTGTTTTTACTTAACACACACATTAATGATTCCTAACTAGTGTTTCGTCGCAAGATGCATAACATTGCACTTTCTTGCAGTTGCTTCATGTAGGTCGCTGACGAAGAGTTCAATGTTCATCTGAACAAAACTTTGTCAACTCACAAATTCAAACCATTTCAAGTAGCCGACAAACCATTTGCCGGGCCCTTCCGTCGTCACGTGCTGAACTAAATCCCCAAAACCATTGTCTAAATGAAAGCTTGTTTTAAATTAATGCGCACTGTTAATCATATCACATGATCGCGGGTGGTCGACCGTTTCACATTGTATGTTATTAATTTGGGCTCATGAGTGCTATATAGCTGCTCCGAAAATAAACTATAATACCCGCCATGTGGACATAATTTCAACTGAAATATTGTGACTAAACGACGGGCTTTTACGTAATGAATCCGTGACTCTTTGTTTGGGAAATGTTTTACGTGACAACACCAATCTCGGTCTCGAGAATTGGATCTGAGATTTTTATAAAAAAAAAGTTTAAATTTAGGTATGGAGATCAGAAAATTGTATCTTTATCAGATTTGATAAGTTTTCATGTGAAATAATTAAAAAAGAATAAATACCTTTGTTACATTGATTGCCAGTTCTTATTACTCAAATTAGTCAGTTAAAACCCGTTTTATTACGTATTTTTTTGTTAAACTCTCAGAATTTTATTATAGTATCTTGATGAGACATACTAACCCACTCAAATAATCAAGGTGGACTATGTATTGTAATTAATTCGAAAAACTGGTGTGCCAACATTGGATCTTTTACATTACAGCAGTAAATCAGAACTGTTTTTATGAAACACGAGGATCAATCTACTAAATTATTTACAGATTTAATGAAGTAGATTTTGCCAGTGCCGAGTTGAAATATCAATACTGATGGCTTTGAAATTGTGATCAAAGCGTCGTCCATTTTATTAATTTCAATTGATATTTAACTGCTCTAAAGTTTCCAGTTTGTGTGTAATTCAATTTACATTTCAAGTATTTGATTTGATTTTGTCGTGTTTCTGTAAGCAGGAATTCAGCTTTTGAAAACATTTGATTTTTACTGCAGTTTTGCAACTATGTGTCTTTAACCTTGCTTGTTTACCGTTCGGAGTAGGCTATTCGTAAGTAAAATATGTATGTGTATATTCGTATTTAGTAACCTACCCTATTCCATCATGAATATGTAACCAATATCTTAATACCCAGTTACCTAGACAGGCCAAATTGCTTAATCACCCATACAAAATTACGCCGTTCAATCACACACAGTTCAAACTAGCTCGATTTATCTAGTACACGGCCATCAGTCATCTATTTTCTATACCAGCACTTCTACTGGGTGGTATACTAAACATCACTTCGACCTATCACAAAATTACAAACACTCCCAATCAGTTATCATCTTTATTCACGGCAAGATAGAGTTCAGATTTTATTGGCAAGATTTTTGCTATTTGTAGTATGTTGATGTGCTCGAGAACTCGCTAATTTCCCGCGGTAATAAGGCGCGAAGAGATAGCCCTCCCCGGATGCGCGCACGCAATATATCAGCTGTCGTGTGGAGTTTGTCTCTTTTCACATCTCCGTTAAACAGATTAGAGGACTAGCTGCGGATGTAGAATTTAGGAAAACATGAGCAAAACAAAATAATATGATCTTGTGTTGTTAGATGAGTAGGCTCTGGAATAATAAAATTCGTGATAGAGCAGATAAAAACGACATGCATATGTACCGTTACTATGAGTTTACGACGGTTTTACTCGCTAGCGACGACGTAAAAAAAGTTTATGGAAAATTTCACAGCGCCTCTAGCGGTCACTGACAAAACTAAAATTTTCTATACAAAAAGTTATAGTTAGTATAATCGTCGTCGTTATCGAGTAAACTCATGGTAACACCATGGTAACATGGTACAGTATTGTTCACTATCTGGTTGAAAATGTGATTTGTTGTCAGGATAATAAAATGCGTGTGTTGGCAGTTTCAAATGTAAGTTGATTAGGTAACAAAATTGAGCATACAAAACAGTAAAGTTTGTTTTATATGCTTGTCCAGTTTAGTAATCAATCATTTCATGAATTTTAATTTAATATCAATGAATAAAGAATATAGCTATTTGATTTATTAAAATGTCAGTTCTCGACAATCACCTGTTTATCTATGCAGTTTTGTGTTTATCTTATTTAAAAAAAACTATTTTTAGTAAAATTTAAATAATGTTAAGATTGTTTACAATTTTCGACTAGCAGAGGAAAACGTACTTTATAGTTTACCTTTGTACAACAATATATGAGCAATAAAGTCTTTAAATACATGAATTAAATTCAAAACGTTTTGTTCGTAAATTTGAAAGGTTCTAAAAAAGTTTAATATTTGTAACTGCTTATAACATTGAAACAGGTTGTATTATTCGTCATATCGGTAAATTCCATTCGCGGGAACTCGAAGTATATATATATTGTGTGGTTGTGTGCAATTAAACAAGTGTAGGATATATTTATTTATTTAAAATCTTTATTGTAAAAATAACATTGTACAAAAGGTGGACTTAATTCTAAAATCATTCTCTCCCAGTCGTACCTTTAGGTCATGCAGAAAGATTTTTTTGGAGGGTGCAGGAGAACGTAGAAAGATAGAACTTATAAAAAATAAAAACGCAACAATATAATATTATGATGTATGATATACAATAACATTATATACATACCATTATTAAAATTGAGGATTATGAACCTAATAAACATAAATATAATATATATTATATCCATAACAATCAAGTACATAAATAACTTTAAAATATACATACTTATATACAGGGTGTTAATTTAGTCAGTGACGAGCGACTCAGGGTTGGCTATACAATCGATATTGATCACAAAAAAAATATATAAAAAAAATATTTTTTTGAAATGGAAAAAACCCACAAAATCCTTTTTTTATTCGGTACAGTGATCGAATCAAAACCACCAACACCAGGTAGCCTCTTCGTAGCTTACTAGCTACGGCGTAGTATTTCGTAGATAAGCGCTAGCTAAGCGCTAGGGTACGAGTTTTCCCATTCGTTTTTTTTTTAATGTTGTGAAGAGGTTTTCTTGTATACAACTTGCTAATTTTTTTTTGAATAAGCATAACTCATACTATCATCCCTGAGTTGGATGTCCCTGACCAAAACAACACCCGGTATACATACTTATATATTTTACAAGTTCCACAATTATGCAGCCAGAAACTTATATATCAGTCTCTTTACTATGCTGTTTAAAATAGTAATGTCAATGGTGCGTGTGCGCAGCGCTGGGCGGGCGGCCACCCGCCGCCTCCGCACTCGACTGGGCGGCCCATTTATATCGCGGCTCCGACTGATGCTGAGACACGTGCGATTTACAGTGAATTATGAATACTTTGAATGGACTGTTTTAATTGCGGCTACTGTGATTTAGAGTCGATTTTACCACCGTCAGACAAGGAATATTCGTCGAATACAATACAAAAAGCTGAACCGTCACCTATTTGTCAGCAATCATTAATGGAAGTGCGCCTTACATGTGAAGAGCTTATGCTGTCATTTATGTATGAAATTATCAGCATCGCGGATGTCGCGCGACCGTCGTGCTGCTTAAGTCACCTAAGTGTGAAAGCGCTCTAGATGTCATTTAAAAATCATCATCTTCATCATCATTATTGCCCATTGCCACTTGAGCTTACTAATTCTCAAGGCTATGTCCGTTACCTTAGTTCTTCTACGTATCTCCTCATTTCTGATTGGATCCCTTAGAGAAACACCCATCATAGCCCTTTCCATCGCTCGTTGTGTGATTTTTAGCTTCATTATAAGGCCCATTGTAAGAGACCATGTTTCGGATCCGTATGTCATTACTGGTAACACACATTGGTTGAAGACTTTCGTCTTCAGACACTGAGGTAGATGAGATGAGAAGACACTCTTGCGCAATTTCCCGAACGCTGCCCAGCCGAGTTGGATTCGTCGATTGACCTCATTCTCGAAGTTGGACCTACCCAATTGGATCACTTGTCCCAGGTAGACGTACTCGTCGACAACTTCGAGAGTTGAGTTCCCAATGGATACTGGAGTGGGTACAACAAGGGAAATCGACATAATTTTCGTCTTCTCCATGTTCATTTTAAGACCCACATGTTGGGAAACTCGGTCAAGGTCTTCGAGCATAGTGCCAAGACTATATCATCGGCAAATTGGAGGTGTGTGATGTATTCGCCATAAACATTGATGCCGATTCCTTCCCATTCCAGAGGCTTGAAAGCGTCTTCCAATGCCGCCGTGAACAGTTTCGGAGATATCACATCTCCCTGTCTCACACCTCTCCGCAGTGGAATCGCCCTCGTGTTCTACTTCTGTACTCGGATCGACTTGGTGGCATTATTGTAAAGGCACTTTAACACCTCTTTATACCTTTAGAGGTGTTAAAGTGCCTTATTTTGTGCCCTTTTTGCGCCTTATTTTAAAATCGGTTGTTTTATATTTATTCGGACGGATAAGTCCTATCTGACTTTGGTAAAATCGACTCTTAGTTCTACCTAGTATGTAATACTATCTAATCGAATCTAGGACGTAATACTATCTGAGGAGACTGAAGGCGAAGCTCTGACTTTTGTAAGTACAACGTGACAAACATATTTTTTTACCCAGGAACAGTATTAATTTCTATTAGTAACGGTTAACTACCTAAAATCCGAAAGATGTTCGTAGCTAGATTAAGGATTTCTTAATAACTTGAAGGAAAATTGCCATAAATCCAAATAAAAATTATGACATACTCAAAATTCGGTCATTGATCTTTTGACACCCGCAAATTCGGATGCATCAAGAGCGTGCGCCGTGTGTCATGTCACCGTGTGTCGAAAAGAGAGCGTCAACGCGCGCCGTTCGACAGAACGAGGGCAGCGCGACGCGGTAATTTTGTTTACCTTTCTCAACACCAGGCTTTCAGTTTTACAGGGAAAAGTTTTTAAAATTAGCTTAGGAAATAGTTATTATAAAGGATTGAGATGTGGTTGTTACATTCAAAGAATTGGTTATGCGAGAAAATATAATATTATTATTTTCCAAATATACAAGTAAAATGATTTTTATACAATGAATTATTTAATTAAGAATATTAACCAAAAACATATTTAGTTAGTTTATTTACAATACTATAATAATTATTGGAAAGTATTGATCACTTCAGAGACATTTAATGGATAAAGTAATATAAGTAAGTAATATTGGACACCAATCACATACATTGCTCTGATCACAAAGTAAGTAGCTGATGCACTTGTGTAATAGAAATCAGACACAACGGTGGTAAAACAACATCCAGACCCGAGACGATATAGAAAATTTTGATTTCTATATAGACCCGACTGGGAATCGAACCCGGGACCTCGAAGCGGTGACGGCTTGGAACCAGATTGCTTAGCCACTACACCGAGGTGGTCGTCAATTAGTCGTCATAAGTTTGAAGGCTATGTACATGCCTGTGGCTTGCACATTTTATCTATACTAATATTATAAAGCTAAAGAGTTTGTTTGTTTGTTTGTTTGAACGCGCTAATCTCAAAAACTACTGGCCCAATTTGAATTTTTTTTTTACGTTGGATAGTCCATTTATCGAGGAAGGCTTTAGGCTATATAACATAAAGATACAACTCATAAGACCACAGCAGAAATGAAAAATGTTGCGAAAACGGGAGAAAGATATTCCTTTTGAGAGCTTCCGCTGCATACGCTGCGGGAACCGCTTAAGTTACACAAAAATCATGTATGACAGGATTGTTCAGCATTAAGAGTTCTATAATAAAGTCCGCGACAGCATATGTCTATCTTTTATGGTTGACTTACTACAACCTTTTTTATGTTAATAAATTTGTCAAAAAATGATGCATTATTTTTAGAGGTGTATTATACACACAGGTATTTATTCTTATCAAAATAAATACATTCATCATAACGAGCATTTCATTTAGAACCAAGTTGCCCTTTATATCATTTGATTTCAATAAATATCTTAGGAGCTATCACAGTTTTAACATAACTCCGCACCAAAATAATGTTCGCAGCTTAAGTACAACGTGCGCTTGCGCTAATCTATACTACGAGTAATATTATAAAGCTGAAGAGTTTGTTTGTTTGTTTGTTTGAACGCGCTAATCACAGAAACTACTGGCCCGATTTGAAAAAATATTTTTACGTTGGATAGTCCATTTATCGAGGAAGGCTTTAGGCTATAGAACATAAAGATACGACTCATAAGACCACAGCAGAAATGAAAAAGGTTGCGAAAACGGGAGAAAGATATTCCTTTTGAGAGCTTCCGCTGCATACGCTGCGGAAACCGCTTAAGTTACACAAAAATCATGTATGACAGGATTGTTCAGCATAAAAAGTTCTATAATAAAGTCCGCGACAGCATATGTCTATCTTTTATGGTTGACTTACTACAACCTTTTTTATGTTAATAAATTTGTAAAAAATAATGCATTATTTTTAGAGGTGTATTATACACACAGGTATTTATTCTTATCAAAATAAATAGATTCATCATCACGAGCATTTCATTTAGAACAAAGTTGCCCTTTATATCATTTGATTTCAATAAATATCTTAGGAGCTATCACAGTTTTAACATAACTCCGCACCAAAATAATGTTCGCAGCTTAAGTACAACGTGCGCTTGCGCTAATCTATACTACGAGTAATATTATAAAGCTGAAGAGTTTGTTTGTTTGTTTGTTTGAACGCGCTAATCACAGAAACTACTGGCCCGATTTGAAAAAATATTTTTACGTTGGATAGTCCATTTATCGAGGAAGGCTTTAGGCTATAGAACATAAAGATACGACTCATAAGACCACAGCAGAAATGAAAAAGGTTGCGAAAACGGGAGAAAGATATTCCTTTTGAGAGCTTCCGCTGCATACGCTGCGGAAACCGCTTAAGTTACACAAAAATCATGTATGACAGGATTGTTCAGCATAAAAAGTTCTATAATAAAGTCCGCAACAGCATATGTCTATCTTTTATGGTTGACTTACTACAACCTTTTTTATGTTAATAAATTTGTAAAAAATAATGCATTATTTTTAGAGGTGTATTATACACACATGTATTTATTCTTATCAAAATAAATAGATTCATCATCACGAGCATTTCATTTAGAACAAAGTTGCCCTTTATATCATTTGATTTCAATAAATATCTTAGGAGCTATCACAGTTTTAACATAACTCCGCACCAAAATAATGTTCGCAGCTTAAGTACAACGTGCGCTTGCGCTAATATATTATAAAGCTGAAGAGTTTGTTTGTTTGAACGCGCTTATCTCAGGAACTGCTGGAGCAATTTGAAAAAATATTTCTGTGTTGGATAGCTTATTTATCGAGAAAGGCTTTAGGATATAAAACATGACGCTGCAACGGGAGGGGAGGTAGCAAACTAATGTCATATAAATGCACGAGCCATCTACTTACATGTGTAGGGAGGCGCTTACTGGCAGGAAAGCTCCTGGTCCGTTTTACAGGCACGTGTATCGCGCTGCTATAAGCCATTGTCGCCCGACCTACAGGCATTTTCGTGCTGACCGTCGAACAAAACACTGCTCCAAAGTAGTCAGAAAACTGCGGCTGAATTTATGAAAGGTATCGTAATTGAACGCCTTGATTATATATAGCTCTTGAGTTTCAAATACATACAACCAATGTTTTTTATTGAGCATTTTTTTTCTCAAGATAAATCCGTAATGATTTTCTTTTTTGTCCTTCACAGTGAACTCATGAAGACACCCTCCATTTAACCCGCAATGAGGTCGCCGTAACACACGACCTGCGGCGTCCGACACATCACCCCCTGAGTGAACTCAGACTGCATTTACTTTGTAGAACAAATTCGATTAGATATCTTTTTCGTGTGTCTTCTGTTCAGGGTATAATATTTTGGACTTTGAGTTGGACGCAGCTTTTTACCGACTTGCAAAAAGGAGGTACTCAATTTAATGCGTATGTATGTGAAATCGTTGAAATTGTATAATATTTGAGTATGTTGTTCTTGTAAGGCTTTCAAACACGTTTGCTGAATTTCGTAAGATACACTTACAAATTTAGAGAGTTTGTCTTAAGATTTATTATAAACGAGAAGTTAGATGATCATTAATTAAGGTACATTCAAATTGAGGGTAAAGTGTGTTTCATCAACATCAATAGTTTTTAAGATATGGGTAATAACTAAAATGCATTAATAAAATATAAAAAAAAAATTAAGTTAAACCGCCTTCAAAATAATTATTAAAATTACGCATTAAGATAACAAGCTTACGTAGAACAACAGTATATATATGTAAATCATGTACCGACTCCAAAAAAAATGATTATCCTGAATATGGAGAAGTCAGTTGTTGATGGCAGTTTTTTTAATTTTTTTGTATATTTTGATTGACATGATGAAAGCCACGCTTATGTTACTTAGTTAAATTCTTCCTAATATGGCCTGATTAATACTAACTGAGCCCTTCATAAAAATCTCAGTTCGTTATTTTAGGGATCTGTTGGACCCGTAATATCCTATTAAATAAGATTTATACTTAAACTTGACTATAAAATATAACTGTTCTCCAAACTTGGGAAGTTCTCTGAAATATAAATAAAACAGTTGAAGGCGTAACAAAAACTGATTTACTTTGGCCTCAGCTGTCGGCTGAACTTGGTCATCGGAATCGAAGGCTAAGTTGCGAGCTGTTGTTCGAGTTTGTTATTGCTTTCTCTTGGCAATAGTGCTGGCAATTGATTACTATCGATAACATCACATCCGAACAAAAGTGATAATTTATCTAACTCATCATCACATCAGCTAAGTCTAATTCGAATAAATTTTATGTCGTTACATAAATATTTTTAATGAAAAAGTATCAAAAATTGGTATAAGGATTCCAATATTACAAAGTCAGACGTCGCGGGTTCAAATCCCTCTGGGAACAAATGACAAGGGGCACGAGCAAACTGAACTTAAACAATATTCTGTTTAAAAATATGTGAGTATAAAGGGTCTATCAAAATTAACTGCATTCCTTCTTGGGGCTAATGCTGATGCTCAATACAACGATTTTTGTATGGAAGCAACATCATAATCTCAAAAAAAAAACTTTCCTATACTAGAGTGCCGATGAGCTGATGCGAGTTTGTATGGAGAAGTCAACTTTTTTTTAGGGATTTCAATTTTGGTCCTGTACAAATGGTGGTTGTATTTTAGCAACAGAATTACCACCGGGAAGGAATGCAGTTAATTTTGTTGAACCCTGTATAAACCTATCTTAAATAGCAAACTTTTTAGCTCGAACTTATTTTCATCATCATTATTAGCCATTTACTTTCAAAAAAGTAAAAACCGACTTCAAATCCAAAATACATTAAAAAGTCATAAAAATAAATTCTTGACCATTGAAAGGAAAGGAAACCATTTTAGGCAAAAAAAAAACTTTATGGAGTCGGTGCTGTGATAGTTGATGCTTGATGGTCAAAGTGATAGACTTTTTAGTGCATTTTGTTTTTAAGTCGGTTTTCACTTTTTTTAGTTAATTTAATTTATTCATTTTAAGAGATTGCAGGAGGGGGGGGGGGGGGGAAGTTGCACCTTATGACTCTGTTCTTTATGAAACTACAAACTACCTGTCATAAGTTCTGCCATTATAATTACTGAAATCCGAAGCGTTAAGGAGTTCCCATCAATAGATCCCTAATTGGCAACAATGGGACCAACTAGAAGGTATACCCTCTAGGTAAGCGAAAAATTTTTAGAATCGGTTGACAAACGACTGAGATATGAGGTAACACAGATACAAAAAAAACATACGGTTGAATTGATAACCTCCTCTTTTGAAGTCGGTTAAAAAAGACATCCACAGCTTAACATAGGCTTCCACTATTTATCAGGGACAAGTTGCAAAATTATTTAATAACGTCAAATAAGAGTTCTTCGCAAATGTATGCCCTTTTCGTGGTCATTATCGATAGTCAAACCCTCGATGATCCTGCAACTCTACATGGAAAAGTTGAATTTACAAATAGATGGAGCAAACTATTCAATCATAATGTTATTTTGTAGTTGAGACTAACTAAATGTCTGTATTTTAATCAAAAACTATTGTAGATAGCAGATACAGAGGAAATTAGATGTCTATATTCGATTATCGTGTTAACGTCTCGTGATACCATTATTAATTGGCACTGAAATGCACTACAGGATAGATCTGACAAAACACATTTCCAATCGTGAATACTTACTTCGGGTACGTATTATAATACCGAAAGTTCATAATACAAATGAAACGTCGAAAATCAAAATACCAAACGAATGAAATACCTATACCCGATATACCGAAGCTCAATATGCCGAATTTCAAATAACCGAAATATCAAAATCCTGAAAGTTCGAATTCCCGAAAGTTTGAAATACCGAAGGTTCATATCCCGAATGTTTAAAATTCCGAAGATTAATATAATTTGAC
Source organism: Pyrausta purpuralis (assembly GCA_963924145.1). Classification (NCBI taxonomy): domain Eukaryota; kingdom Metazoa; phylum Arthropoda; class Insecta; order Lepidoptera; family Crambidae; genus Pyrausta; species Pyrausta purpuralis. The sequence goes on along the minus strand of OZ001651.1, from coordinate 13,654,904 downwards.
GACCCGTCTGGTGTAGTGGTCGAGAAATCGCCGACTACGCAGCGGGTGCGGGTTCGATCCCCGCACAATACAAACATTTGTGTGCATGAACATGTCTGTTTGTATTGGTCTGGGTGTTTTCTATGTATATCATGTATGTATTTACAAAAAAAAAAGTATTTAAGTATTATATCCGTTGTCTGGCACCCATAACACAAGCTTTGAGTAGCTTACTTTGGGGCTAGATGGCGATGTGTGGGAATGTCTAAAGGATATTTATTTATTTATTTATATACCTACAGTTAGTATACCGAAGTTCAAAATCCCAAAAGTAAGATTAATTGCGGTAGGTGTTTTGTTTTTTTTTACAATGTGGGTGGGTAGTGGTACCTATTGAATTGTAAGATGACTTCTTTTTTTCATTTTTTCAAGCAAGCAGGCATGCATGCATGTAGCAAGCAGGTATGCAGCATGCAAGCAATCAAACAGGCATGCATGTAGCAGCATGCATAGGTTTTGCTTTTTTCCGTCGCTGCGGGAATTGCAGCCCTTTCGCCCTAGCGTAGCGAATCTCAGGCACACACGCTCGCGTCTGCAGCTTCAGTTTGCTGGTCGTCTTAGGCGACCAGCCTCAGCCGCTCCAGCTCGCACGGGAGCCTGAGATTCGCTACAGCGGGCGAGGGCTGCTCTCCCTCCGCGCCTCCGGCTTTTGAATTACTCTCTAGTATCGGGCAGACTAGTACCACGGCGCGACGAAGGACCATGTTGAGTCGGGGTCAATCAAAATTTGTTTTTCTTAATGAACCTCAATCTCAATGGTATACAATTTGTTTGGCGTTTCGTTCGTAGGTCTTGTAAAATTCGGTATTTTTATTCATCGGGTTTTAATTTTTTCGGTATATTAAACTTTCGGTCATATAAACAGTCGGTATACTGAACTTTTGGTCATATAAACATAACGGTTTTTTAAAATTCGGCATCCAATTAAAGGTCTTATAAGATTCGCTATTTTGAATTTTCGGGATTTCAAACTTTCGGTGTTTAGAACTTTCGATCATGTAAACATTCGGCATTCTAAAATTCGGCCTTCCGCTCGTAGGGCTTATAAAATTCATGTCATTGACTATGACCACTGTAACATTCAATGCAGTAAATGCATGTGTCAACATTTTCAGTTTACAGAAGCGCGGTGCCTTACATTGCGAATCCAATGAGCAGTTTTCTCTAATCACTTTATAGCTTTCACTAGATAGCGTTAGGATAGCTTTAGGAACATGGAGTTTTTCACGATGTCCAAAATCCATAAACAAAAAAACGGCGCGTAAGTAAATACTGTAAAGATCGTTATTGACGTTTAGATTAATTAAAATATTTATTTCTATAATTATGAAGTCCTATAAATACTAAAGATATACATTAATATTGTTTAACTGTTTATTATTTACTTTTGAAAAGTTAATTCCTAAAGTGATGGTAGCGCCATCTCTCAATCTAATGACAAAAAAACTGCTCATTGTCAAATAGAGCTATTTTACTCCGCTCAAAAATCCCTTACGGCGATCGTAATACAAACTAGACAGACAAGCCAGGCGGTGGCTCAACAACTTCATTTTGGTCACATCGAAAAAACGCTTCGAGCGATTACAGCCTTTATCGTTTAGGGAATAAGCGGATTTTGTGACTGTTGACGTTACAAAAAAGCAAAACAGTGTTGTTTGTTGTAACAGCCACCACTATTATGGGGGGTCAATAGCAGTATCCGTTGTCGATCGATAGCGGAAGCCTATGGGAAGTACGGGCCGAATTTAGTTTTGACTGGGAATGTTTTATTTGACCGGTCTGAGTAAATGCTGCACGGTGCAGTGCTTTGTGGAGGGTTAAGTTCACTGTAAAAAGGGCGTTGGAAAATGCAGCACGCAAATATTTGTAGCGTTATAAAACTGACTCGCACAAAATGCCGTTATGTTAAGATTGAGCGAAGTATATGTACGATTGTACATGTAATTTTAATTAAATCTAGAATAAGATCTGCTAAGCTATCTCTTAACTTAGCCGATCTCGATCAATTATTTTTCAGCAGCGAGTTATTTCATTTGCGCTAATGTATGTAGGTGTCTGTGAATAATTTATAGCAAGAGTTAAAAATTCATTATTTAACATCTGCTAACCTTGTAGCATTAAATGCGAATTGAAGATCAAATATAATCCAGAAAAAAAACACTTCTTCATGATAACTCACCCAAACATCATTTTATTCACCAACATTCAAACAGCACTAGATAAATTACTATCGCAGTACTTAATCACTAAATAAATCACAGCTAGTATGTATCACGTGACTGTAGCAATATCGCAGCAGGCGTATTTGCGAAGGGACATCGTCGCGTTCTGTCTCCATTAGCGAGTGTTTTCTTAGAGGATCTCTAGACGCTTTGAGCAAACGTTGGCCATGACTTTAGATAGTTCGTATTTGGCCAAGCTCCTTCTGACAGAGTTCTGAATTGAATATGGACCGGGAAGTTCATTTAACTTGATGTAAAAGTAACTTGTGTGGGGTCTTATCGATTTCTCGGTTTCATGAAACGGCTTCTTTGATGCACAGTTTAGACCCTTTGCACACTACGACTTTTATCAGCGATGCAGTCGCGATGCTAACGCGCGTTAGCATAGATACAGTCCCGATGCAGAAGCTGAAAATTGACAAATTTTGTACTGAATTTTGCCGACTATATCGATATTAACGCGCGTTAGCATCGATGAAGAAGCGCTACTGCATCGATGCTAAATAAGATCTGTTCAATTGGTAAGTCACGATGCTGAAGCGTGTTTTTAAAACGCGCGACTGCATCGATGCCAAAAGTCGCAGTGTGTAAGGGGTCTTAAGGGGTTACAACTTAAGGTTTAACATTTATTATAAAGTCAGTTAAACGGTAGGCGACAAAAACAAAAAAGTTACAAATTATGATTATGCTAATGGACTTTACTTTAATTATGAGTAACTGTGAAACAAAAAGTATAATTTAGACATAATTTAGAAGAAAAGAAAACTTTTCAACAGTTCTGATAAAATAGCTGTCAATAGCATCGACATTTTCCATTATAAACCAAACACAAAACGCTTGCCAGTAATGTACCACTTCACATTGCTCATTCTTCGAAAATCATTTTAGAATTTCTGTTCGCATCAATCCGATAGGAAATCGACTTGAGTGGAAAATTCCCACGTCCTTCCATTGCATCACAAGCAGAGACTCAAAGTGTGTAAGTACGCCTTTTGAATATTAAAACCTTTGTAACTTTTTCCATACGTATTAAAGACTCTTAAAAACATAGCTCTTTGCTGCTACTCATCAAAACTGGGCTTTCAAAGAGATATTTTCGGATCTGAAACGTCACATCACTAGCGTCACCCACGCTTAAAAATAGTTGTACCGACTTTAATCTTTAGGTGTATTTTTGCGTGATAGACGTTAGCGTGATATGATTGATGTAATAAAAACCAATGTGGGGCTAAGTGGGGGAAAATGAGGTGCGACATTTAAGAGCAAGCGGTTTGACGATACAAGACCAACGCTTGACACGAATTTTGGCACCCTCGCTCCACTTTAGGTTATGAAACCTAATTTACTCGCGTCTTTTGTGGCAAGTCTCGGCCACTGATGGTGGCCATGTTATTAAATTCTTGATCATAAGACGCTCTTTGTAATATGTACCTAATGGTTGGTGGTGTGTGGACCATTCCGTTTTATGAAATTGTGAGACGTGAGAGTTCTGAATGTGTTTTTTTTCCTGTATTCATGAAAGTGATTCTTATTTTAGAAACTTTGTTTTAGAGGTAGTATAATTACCAATTCGTCATTAGCCATTTGATAAAATAATTTTAATCCTTACACCTCTAGCCTTTAAGTACCTACGGTGAGAATAAAAGTTGTAAGAATATAATCCTCTTAACCTACACAACATTTAATACGAAAAATAAACGATACTTCCTACACCCTGCCCGACCCACTGTCCAACGGAGGAATTTTCCATTTTATTGTAAAAATACTTTCTGTTATTCTACCCTTGTATGATAAAATATCAGCTCCATTCACTTTGTTTTTAGAACAAGCTTGCTCCTTGTGTTATCTTAGTGTGTGAATTGAAATTAATGGCGCCGAACCTTACGTAAGAAGTACAGAAGCAGCTTGAAGAGCCTATTTTATTTGAGGTAACGATTTAGTTACAGCGATCTATTAGTAGTTGGTTGCATTGCATGCGCCTGGTGATCTTTTTTGACTTTTCTCGTTGTTATTTCTTTCTTTAACTTGATTTGCATGTTACTTAATACCTAGTTATCGTAAAAATGAGCCCGTCAATGTCACTGCGCCATGAGAAAAGTGTGCCAAAATGAACTGTATTGACACAAAATGGACAAATGCGGGTGAGCGGGGAAGCGGGAGGAATTCGACATGTTGTACAGTCCCATTCATTATAATAGCCTGGTAATAAATTTAACGTATCACTCAATATAAAAAAAATAACTAATTAATATTTGGGATGATTCTTTTTGGTTGCGATCTTACCTTTACATATGGTATAAACCACCACTTCTATACCCTTTTCGTTTGCTGCCCGAGTCCACGAAAATAATATCACATTCTTGTCTTCAGAATTGTTCTCCGAGAGTGGCTATGAATTTAGCTAACAAGATTCTAAGTTATCTCATAACTAAGTTCTGTAATCTGTATTAACATATTTGCTCTGGTTTTTAACCGACTTCAAAAAAGGAGGAGGTTATCAATTCGACTGTATGTTTTTTTTTATCATTTTTTTTTGTATGTATGTTACCTCATATCTCAGTCGTTTGTCGACCGAATCGAAAAAATTTTTCGCCTACTTAGAGGGTGTACTTTCTAGTTGGTCTCATTTTTTCCATTTTGGGATCTGATGATGGGAACTTGGTGGAATTGAGGGAAACCCTCAAATTTTAAAGGCACGTACAGTGTTTCTTTACTAGAATCTTAATGTTGACGTGTTGTTACGTCTGATAGTCAACATCTTGTGGGGCTGAGCTGATGGTGGAACTCCTTAACGCTTAGGAGTTCAGTAATTATAATGACGGAACTTATGATAGGTAATTTGTAGCTTTTTAAAAAATAGAATCACAACACCCCCCCCCCCCTCTTGTGTAATCACTAAAAATGAAGAAATAAAATAAACTTTTAAAAAAAGTAAAAACCGACTTCAATACCAAAATGCACTAAAAAGTCTGAAATAAACTCTTCACCATTGAAAGGAAAGGAATCCGTTTTAGGCAAACAATTTCTTTTTGGAGTCGGTGCCATCACTTTGACCATCAAGCATCAACTATCACAGCAACGACTCCAAAAAGAAATTGTTTGCCTAAAACGGATTCCTTTCCTTTTAATGGTGAAGAGTTTATTTCAGACTTTTTAGTGCATTTTGGTTTTGAAGTCGGTTTTTTACTTTATACGTAACATCAAATATGTTATATGTTTAACTCGGGTGAAAACACCCATTTCACTCTCGAATTATTGGCGCTCTCACTCCGTTCGAGCGCCAGAAACATCTCGAGTGAAGTGGGTCACTTTCTCCCCTTGTATAACAATCTACTATTTCATTTTAATTAATGCATTCTTCTACTTCATGTCAAAATTATGTACGTAGTTACGTTGAGATTAAATACGTGCTAGACTGAAACTCGTATTTTACTATTTCAAAATACTTTTAACTTCGTTACATCAAGTAAAAGCTGCAAATGTTTTGTGTAAGAGTTGGCATTTGATTTGATTAGTGCAATCATTGATAAAGGATACATATATATACAATTATTGAATGCAATACCTACGAGTTATCACTTTTTGCTTCATCTGGGGCCACGGCAGTGACCCGCCGAAGCCGAGTCAAGCGAAGCGCGAAGGCAGTAGAAGCTTGTCTAAGCTGAAATGACGCGCCCCACTACTTAATTAGTGTATTTCGATGTGTGAGTGCAAATAACGAAACTTCATCTGTGTTGGAGCGTTGAGTGCTCCGCGAATTAAGATCTGTATGCCTACGTCACGGTCGACTAGTCTCGCGATAAATTCGACAACGCTTTCCTTAGGGAACGGCGCTGGCACATTGTATGAAACAAAACGTCCGCTCTCTCGCGCGTTACAATTATGACAAGTTGGAAAACTAATCGTTTCGAGTCTCTCCGGCAACTGAATGACCCATTACAACGGCATTAGTATTGCGTTCATATTTTAAATTTACTTGCGTGTGTTAATGCGATAGTGGGGCGCGTCATTTCAGCTTAGACGAGCTCTATCTACCATTTCACGACGTGTTTCGACGGTTTTTAACGCTTGTAACTTCAGTCCAAATTGTATTAGACAAACAACATTTTATGCATATAATGTATGTAGTGGACTTATTAAACATGCAAAGTTTCAATTGCAAAGCATTTATACTTCAGGTTTTATTGATATCAAAAATTCCTAGTTTTCGTCACTGACTGATAATCATCAAAAGTCTAAGCGACTTCCTAAAGTCCGAGAAAAATGACATTTGGCATTTAAGCTAGTTGAGGTACACAGACAACTAACTTGGAATATCACCCCTACAACCCTTTACACTGGTCATCAGGGGATGTTAAATTTATTGTGTGACTTTTGCAAACTACTGCTACATTACTATTTGAATTACCTAGTCAGATAAATGACTCCTTGTCAACTATATTGCACCAATAACAGTGTAAAAAGGTGGACTTAATGCTTAAAGCATTCTCTCTCTATGTTTGACACAAAAATCTCAGCTTTTGGCATTATTTTACATGAAAATGTTTTTGGTAGGATCTTTTTAGGGTTCGGTAATTTAACAAGGAACCCTTATTTATTGTTTGTCCATGTCTGTCTGACCATTTATCCGCAGTTCAGAACAGGGACCTGAGGTGCTAAAAACTGTTACTTGGTATGGTTATGTATTTGTATACCAGAATTATGAAAAATATCTTTTTTGGATTCCTCTCATACAAATATAAACGAGGAGATGTTTTTTACTCTTGCCAAAATTATCATGTGGGGTATCGTGGAATAGGTATTTTAAAATGACTATGAGTTTGTTTACATTACTTTTTGATAAAATGACCGGTGTCTGTATCATTCAGTTTTAAATGGAAATTTTGTAGAGTCCAGTGTCCACACCCTTTTAAAATTAAGCGGTAGTAGGTGGATACGTGAAAAAATCACAGCTGTATCACATATGATGAATTAAAAAGAAAAACTATTACGGCTATGATAACTAAACAAATTACAGAGCTGTAGTAAATATTTATTTTGATTGTCTATTTGAGCTTTCTAAACTGTAAGTCAGCGCAATCAAAAAATAAAACCGGTCTTTTATCATAATTTTGGATATTTTAAGGGAATCAAAACCTTATATACAAGGCAGTCTTAACCATGTTTTAAAGGACGTAATAGAGCAAGAAAAGCGCTTACATACATATAATAGTAGATACAGAACCATGCATGAGTCCGACTTGCACTTGGCCGGTGTTTGCCGTAAGGAAAGGAATATTTGACAATGCCAGGAAGGCAATATTTGACAATGTCCATCTACTCACTTTACCATAATGTTACTGCTATAATGTAGTAATACAATCGTAAGGTGAAATTCTCTTAAATAAAACATTATACCCAAGCATTTCCATTATTCATGCACATACCCCGCATTCTATGAAGGTCTCACAGCCTTATAAGACCTAAAGGGATGTATTATACGGAAGATGGACTTAATGAGAATAAGACATGGGTTCTAGTGTTCCGCATAAAATCACAACTATATAAACTAGGCTTGGCATTTATTGAATTTACTGCACAGTAAGTTAGACAGGGTGACTTTTTTTAACAGAAGACTCCACTGATAAATTTGACCAACTTCCATTATGGGAGCAATAGTGAAAATGAGAGAAAAAAACAGCTGTTCCATACATTTTGGCCACGCGTCAATTGAATTTTTGTATGGAACTACTATTTATAGGGGTAAAAAATTGAACCCTGTAAAAAATACATGATGTACCTAGATCTTGACAAAGACTTTCAACGAAAATTGGTTTGAACGAGATCGAACTAGTAGTTTTTGAGATAGAGCACATTTTCAATAACCGCAAATATAACTCTGTTATTCATTCAATATTGTCTGTATACTGTCAACAAAATATTGTGGTATTTTGGCTAAGTAGAAGTAAGTGGATCTCTAATTCAGTTAAAGTTGGCACGGAACCCTTAGTGTGAGTCCGAGACTTGCACTTGGCCGGTTTTTTCCTCGATTTGACTATTGCTCTCATAGATAAATTTGTAACTGATAAAAATGAAATTCTGTATAATAATCATTTGACTACAGACGTGTTAACTCAACCTATATGAGGAAATATTTATTCGGATTCAGACATCTCAAAAATTTTACTCTACTGCGAAGGCGTCCGTCTGAATTAACGAAAACTTTGTGTGTATCCAAATCCGAAAAGTTTTAAAGTCCTATGCACACTGACTTTTTTGCACAATGCAGCATCGATGCAGTCGCAAAATGTCAAACATCGTTACAGTCGCGCTTCTGCATCAATGCTAACACGTGACTGCATGGGCGCTTGATTAAATATGTTCATTGCGTCAGTCACGATGCTAAAGCGCATTTTCAAAACGCGTGTCTGCATCGATGCTAAAAGTCGCAGTGTGTAAGGGGTCTTAGGCCCACTTGCGCATGATGATTTAACCTAGGATTACGCTAATCCTGGACTAAATCATCATTCTGTCTTGGTTAGTTTATTTGACGTTGTCAGAGACGGAATAAAGATTTAATCCTGGGTACGTGTAATCCTACCTTATAGTCCTATGCACGCTACGACTTATAGTAGCGACGCAGTCGCGATGCTGAAACGCGTTAGCATCGATGCAATCACGATGCAGAAGCTGGACATTGACAAATTATGTACTGTATATTGGCGACTGCATGGATATTAACGCGCGTTAGCATCGATGCAGTAGCGCTTCTGCATCTATGCGAACACGCTTTAGCATGAATGCACTTATACGCTTCTACATCTATACTAACGCGCGACTGCATACCAAATAAAATGTTTACATTGCGTGAGTCGCGCTGCTGAATGGCCAAGGTAGCGTATACTATGTAGAATCATAGATTAAAAATTTTGCTCTTATCACAGGCCACACGCTGTATAAGAAAGGCACTCAGAATCGTTCTCGATATCGCTATAATTTCCATGATTACAAATTTAATTTCATTTATTTGATGCACGTGTGATATGTCTGTTACATATTGACATTATGAACAAATTAATCAGAAACAAACATCACTTGACCCGATTGTATGGGTTGGTAGTTGGTACTAACCTAAATACGCATCGGTGTATTCGATTAATTAGCCAATTAGATAGCGACATAATTGCTTTACCATCAGTCTATTGTGAATGTCTATACCAGCCTGATTATCGATCATCATTGTGGTGTATTTAATTTATTTCTTGTATAATAATTATACACAGAATAATAATAATTGTAACACGTAACTTTATCTTACGATGCAAATACCTGCACATGCAAATACTGTTTGTTTATGGGCAAAGTATGGTGAAATAATATAATTATTATGATGATTCACCATACATAAACAATTAGTTTCGTGTAAAATTTCAGTGCTAGGTATTTGCATCGTAAGATAAAGTTACGTGTTACAAAATTACTATTTATAACCATGACCTACAAAAATTCATATTGCTTTAATAAACATAAAATCAATGTCAATAATGTTAAGATTACTTTGATGAAACTATGGATAGAGAAATATTGCCTGTACTGTCTTTATTTGTAGTAGTATTATTATTGGTTGTTGGGTCATATTGTTGCCAGTCCGACGGTATGATCTAATGTGGCAACCCTTATATTTGTAGTATGCCAAAGTAGCAATTTTTTATCCATACGTATCATAATTAAAAAACCGTTTCGAATACTTTCTTCACAAAACACAAACGTAGCCATTCTTCGCAAAAAACGTGGAACAGCAAAATATTTATCCGGACTTATCTAGGTTGTAAAAATTCGATGGCTAGATGGGTGGCTTGTTCGCTCGCCTAGGCATTGCTGGCTGACTGCCAGATCAAATAGTAGGTCTCTGATGCTGGAACGTGGTACGACACTTAAATTTTAGATCACTATACTTGTATGTGACGAGCTGCTTTAAAATTTCACGTTAGTATTTTTGAGGTGAATCACGATATTTGTGCTCGTGATCGTGACTGATTGGATGCACTAATGGGTCTATATTTTTTGGGTATATAAACATCTTTCAATAAGTAGCCGCCTTTGAGTTAATGTAACATGGTGATACCTCAACTAAGACATTTCTCTTTTCTTTTCGTTTTGATTTTATACAACCGGTGCTAGGTAGCCTTAAGAAATACACGTGAGAGCTCATGGTCGCTTAGTATCATGTTTATGTTTCTAAGTAGATAAACATTCGAGTTTTTGTAATAAAAATGTTATAAAACATTCTGTTTTAATTACTAATTCGAAACCCTTTTAGTGCTATCTCAATCTTGATATTTAAGACTACTAAACGTAAAACTTAATCTTGATAGTAATCGAATAATTTACCACTTTTCCTGGAATGAATCTGATTCATCTTCTTAGTTAAGTTACTCGTGAAACGCAATAAAAGGTTTAAATTGAGAAATATTTTTCATTGTCGATTCAAAGAAAATTATATCAGTGATTTATAATATCGTTTGAAGTCGGTTTAAAAATATTTTCATAGAAATCCGTCGCGTCGCATTCTCGCAATAAAATTTGGGCCCCTGTTTACACTTAGTGGCAACTATCTCCCCACTTCCCTAGGGTGGGGGCTAGACAGATAATTTACTGGATACCGATTCGTTTTTGCTTTTAGAATAGTCGCGTCTATTGCAGTTTGTTTGCTGTTTTTAGTAAACATTTCATGAACCGTTAGGAAAACCATGGGTTTAAGAATCCGAATTTTTTTGGTTAACAAATGTCAAATACAAAAGTTATTTATAACATACTTGTAATATTGTTCTTCCATTAGCTTTCTCTACTACAAATTATTCATACTCGTACATATCAATACAAGTAATCTCACATGAGCCATGCATAATGGATGGCATAGGAAACATGCAATTTTAGCCAAAGATAAAACGATATCGTGTAAATATTCAATCGCTTGGACATGGTTTGCATGCATCATTTTGCACATCAACTAACATATTTATCATAAGTACTTAACATTATTTTGTTCCAGACATAGATTTGTTATTAACTTCGCTCCTCTGAACCTTAATTTCTTCACAATTGCTTGGTCGGTGGATTTACTTAAGCATAAGCGTAATTTATTAAATCATAAAGGCACTGCTCCTGTACTTGCATCACTTGCATGTAATTAGTACGGAATTAAGGTTAATCCGCTGGGCTGGGCTATCGATTATAGGGGCAGATGGTATGGCTCATTGCCTAAGTGAATGTTATAAATGATTGACCACTTTAATGGAGATAGATCGAAGTCATGACGCTGTCGAATTATTCAAATTATCATCGACGAGATAAGATATTGTAGTCTATAGATACTTTAACTGTAATAAAATCAAAATTTTGTCAATTGCTTTCCATTGACTTTAGGTAAAATACTTAATTTAAATCGAAAAAAGAAATATTATCTATCGTACCACGCGGTTTAGATACTACAATCTATTTATTCGTAGAACATTAATTGTGATCGTTCTGTGATAATTCGAAATAAACTTGCAAAATGTATAATTTTAGCCGCTAGTCAAGATTTCTATAAGCCTTTTTTGGGCTTTATTGCACCTAATATTTACCTATTTGTACATTTTTGATAAGTTGCTGTGGTGAACACAGTTTTTTTGGAAGTTTAAAGGATATAGAGATTTCTCTGAGAGAACCTTATGCCTCGGTAATGGTTTAAAGTTATTGCCAAGAGTACCAATATCCGGGTGTAAGATTTATGTGACCAATACTCATATCGCCTACTTCCAAATGAGGGACCAAAGTTATTATAAATTTATGTAGTACTCTGTGGCATAGTAATCTGGAGGTCGGCGATTATTGCCTAGGTCATAAGTTGTGAAACCTGCTGTTGGATAGTGATGTGGTAACAGTTGGTAAGCCGGGGCTGTAGGTAGGTGTCGATAGTCGTGATGGCATTTTGTCTAGTACTAACAATAATAGGTACTGTTAGACAGATAATCGATACTGGCTCTACTATGGTAGACAACACTAGCACACTTGGATAGTTCTAAGCCTACCAGATAGATGGTGTTTGACATTAGATCAATATTGATGATTATTGTATTTAATTGTCCCGCGCATATGTTCCTTACAGCGTGGAATATTGTGTTATAATTGTTATCGAATAAGATCATCTTCAACACACCGATTTACCTTTACTATCATTTAGTTATATTTTTAGCTATTAAACAAGTATTTGAGATTTTCTTGATTGTGAAGATGAAATGATATGATATGATTATACCTATAGAAGAGAAAAAAAATCTTCGTCTCCGTATCCTAGGTATGAGAAGCTGGCTAAGCAAATACAAGTTCATTAGATCATCACTACACTAATACAAAAATACATTTACGTGTTTTTTACGATCTAGAATGATTAATACTATTACTTGAAACAATTTTTACGGTGAACGGTGACAGTGAATTATCGACATTGTTTATCGATATCACATTTGTCGATACGATTCCCACACCACTCTAGAGGTTTAGATTATGCCTGTAGCATGCGGTCATAATTACGACGCTGTGAAATTATTACATGAATACTTCATAAATTGACGACGTATTATTAAAGAGTTCTTGGTAAAAGTTACTGAAACTTGTAACTTAGAGCCTTATAATGGGGCTTAGGTAGTAATATAGCCCGTTACGTTGAAAATTCCAGACTATTAGTGTGAATCTGAATCGATATCCTTCATTTAATGATTAAAATGTAAGTAAGTAATTTCAAAGGAAAAAATAAGTCAGGAGCAAAGTACTGTGCCGATCAACATTAAATTTAGTGAAAGATTCTGTTTAAGCACCTTACTCATTTTATTTAACAATTAAGAGATTACTACATAAATTTCAAGACTAAATCCATCATTACATAACAAGAAATGAAGTTCAACTTAATTGTAGTGAGATTTATATAAGTTGAAAATACCATGAAACTTTCTTATTTCAGAACTTTTCACGAATACTAATCAGTCATTAAGGCTATCTTTACAACGGAAAGGAATACGATGGCCACTTCACTTACTCACAAAACTAAATATAAAGTTTCCGTGAATTTTCCCGGCAATCGATGTCATAAGCAAGCCTTCTAAGAGTGGCTAATGCGAGTACTTACATTAAAAGGCTATTGATACCGCACCACTTACTTAACTGAAAGTGTGACACTTATCAAAGCGTGTCTGTGTCGGGTAACTTGGCTTGCTGCCTTACTGTGCATTGATATGGTCAGTTGTATCGTCAATACTGTCATAGTGCCAAATTTCATGCCGCGTTTTATTTGGCCAAACCAAATAAAAGTTATTGGAAAGCGAGAGAAACCCCTACTATTTGCCAATCGTCGAATTATATTGTCAATAAAAAAAAAACGCATTGAACCTTCTGAGGCTGTAGAAAAGCGACATCAACATGAACTGGAGATGGGTCTGTGCTTGGATTGGTGTACTGAATATATGTATGAATACCTAATATATGCATACTTATCTACTAACTGTCTCGGTGGCGCAGCGGTAGAAGGGTCGCACTTAAAAGCGACGGCTGCGCCAGACCCGGGTTCGATCCCCGGGTCGGGCCAAAAATATGTACCTGGGTTTTTCTATATAGAGATTCTTAGGGCAGCCCGGAGTTTGGAAGTTGGCGGTGTTTCACCCCCGTGCGTCGGGAAGCACATAAAGCCGTTGGTCCTGAGCCTTATCTCTCTCCGGTCGTGTCATATTGCTGTCCCATCGGGCTATGAGAGTGAAAGGAATAGAAAGTGCATCTTTGTTTGCGCACACACTTGTGCACTATAATATGTCCCGCGCAGTCGGTTAGTCTTTGTCACTGGCCACCGTAGTCGAAATCGGCTAGGGTGACTATTATATGCATACTTACCGAATCAGAGAGGTATCTCGTGACCAACCACTTTTCAACGAAAATAACTTGCAAACACGACACAAAATCTCACTTCAAACAAAATACGCGTGAGATGAAAGAGATGTTGACTTTGATGGTTAAGCGCAAGAAACCGAGCGTGACTGTACCTTAATAAATTATTATATTAGATATTGTTTTGGACATTGAAGTACCTTAAGCAAAGACTACGTCGAGTGTAAAAATAAAAATATTTTAAGGTTAGATAGATAACTCAATGCAATTCAGGAAAATGCACTGCAGTATTTGCTTGGCACTAAGGGTCACGGCTTCAATTCCCCATGGGGTCAATTTAGGAATCGAATGGACGCAGAGGGGGCTCATCTAAAATATGTCTTATTTCAATAATTAAATTAATGTAAAATGAGATTACCGATATAACTGTTTGAGAGATAAATTTTCATTTATTTATTTTAACTTTATTGCATTGTAGGTTGTAAGATCGGACCAAATGCCTTTTGGTATTCTCAACCAGTCAAGTGCTTGTGAATGCAGAGAGCTTATTAAACATTAAATATAATTCGTTCGACTATGTCGATATTATAGCTCTTATTATACTCCCATCACGCAATATTACAATAACATTAGGTAACATACTGAAGAACCACACGTACCTCACATAACACCGTTTCACACAAAACCCCAGAGCGACGTATTCGAATTTTTGTGGACAAAGCTGCGCATCTTGTCGCCTGTTTAAATTATTGTCGAAATTCAAAATGCGCGACGGGACGCCCCAGAATGTGGCTTGGCGCGGCTGACGAGCGTTCTTTGTGGTGCAATTAAATTTTCATACGAGGGCTTTTCAGATTTGCTGTGATCATTACGGCACAGTAATAGGATTCTGTCCACTGTGCATCAGGTGCCAACTAACGTGTTGTGCGTGGTTTGAGGTGGAAAATTAGATTTACGTTTTTTTGCTATCTGGTAGGTACTTTTGCTCCCGCAGTCACAGCACAGATAATATATATAATATTATATATATTACATATCATTATATTAAATTATTATTATATTGGACACCAATCACATACATTGCTCTGATCCCAAAGTAAGTAGCCAATGCACTTATGTTATGGAAATCAGGCACAACTGTGGTACCACAACACCCAGACCCGAGACAATATAGAAAAGATCGTTTTCTACATTGACCCGACCGGGAATCGAACCTGGAACCTCACGAGATGGCGTCGCTTGAATAGTATAAATATTGATTTATTTTCTCTCCACAATAAATTTAGTTTTACAAACTTTCATAGTAAATTAACAGTACAAAGAAGTTGAATACAATTTACTGTTGGAGACTTATGTGATGTCCAATCTAAGCTCAGGGCTTGTATTTCAGATCATCAGTTCCCCCTCTTGTATATTTTTTATTTAGGTCATCTTATCCTCTAACATGTTATATATTTTAAACCGAATGTTGTTTCTTATGCAAATCCTTCAGCTAATGAAATTAATTGCAGTCATAGTTAATTCGGCCCAGGCCGGTTCTGTTTTGACAGTGGCCGTAACTCACCGACCCATCTGACGCCTGCATAATAGCCAACCAATCACGGTGCTAATTACCCACGTAACTTACCAATCATTGATTAACTAGTTGCCCACTGAAGCGATTGTTAGCTATCGAAAGTCATTTTGGTTTTAAATTGCTTGCCATGGTCACCTTATGTGCTATATCAACATATAAGTTCGATTGCAGATGTGCTCATATTTCAATTTGTTTTTATTCAAATACTTTATTGCATAAAGATTGGAGCAAATCCACCCACCCGGCACGGGAACAGTACTATCCTGGCGTCCACCATACGGAAGCACGTTACGTAAAAAGAACAGCAACACCTCGGCATGGGATCTGCACTGGATAGCCAACGCCTCGCCTCAGATCGTGTTTGCTACAATTTATTGAAATTGAAATTGTTATTTATTCGTCATCATAGGTATGACAGTTCTTCTTGTGAATGACAGCCCGTTTGGCAGGGTGGGCGGATAGTTGACGGCCATCGGGCGACTCGCCGTATGCGCGTTACAACGCATGCGCCGCTGGTCGAGAGTGGGTTCCGAGTTGGTCTCGATGCGAAGTGGTAACGCTACGAAGTATAGAGTTTCATACAAAGAATACTAAACGCCTCGAGTTGACTGTATCAACCGCTGTCACCGTGACGGTTGTACAGATGTGGTACAACCTTAAACAGTAGTGTTTAGGAGAGCTCAATGCTAAAACACTCAGGCAGTCAAACCATGCTAAAAATCACTTTATTGACAACTTCTTTGATCATTTAGATATGTTATCCACATTACTGTAATGCTTGGGATAAGATGTAATTCGTGATCGGTTGTTAGCTCATCCAATGGTTAAAAGTGGTTACCAGCGGATATAATCACGACTGTGCATGCTTCAAACAAATAATACCTACATTAATTGACAGAATGGCTATTTGTATGACCATTGGTAAATATATTATTTGTTTAGAGAACTCACAAACGTAAAACATCACTCACTCACACGTAGAATAACTAAGGTAACGGAAAGAGCTCTAAGAATTAGTAAGCTCAAATTGCAATGGGAAGGGCACATACCCTCGTGGTAACTGGACCCTTATTTGAATCACTCGCGTCAAAATGGCATTTGGTGTTATATGATTAATGTCAAATTTTCGAATGAAATTAGTGTAATTCCACACAGGAGTGATTCGAAAAAGACAACTGACATTTGTTAGTATGTCTAACATCTATATTTAGCGTAATTTTCATTGATTTTAAATTCGTTTTGAAATGAAAATCACACGCCATGTTCAAGCGAGTGCTTGAAAAATAGGGCCCCAATTGCCGTTGCGGCAGAAAAGTTTTAGATTGGAGAACCTTCGACCAAAGGCGCAACGTAGGACGTACATCAACAAAACGGACTGATGACCTTGTAAATATCGCAGGATCACACTGGATGCAGACTGCTTGTAATCGGTTGATGTGTAAAAACTGTGGGAGGGAGACGACCTTCGGCTGATAATGATGGCTATCGTAATAATTCAACCAATGGCAACGACTTTTAACAATTATTTGAGTTAACTATCTATCATGAAACCGACCCTAAGAAGGCCATTTTGATAGTATCTAAGAAATTCACGGCACTAATTTAAATTCATATTTAATACTAAAAATAAATTCAGCTCACTAATATTGTAAATCATTGTTAACGGATTATCCATGAGTACTTCAGCATCCAATATCGTACGTAGCCGGCTTAAAATCGAAAAAGGTCGGCTGTACGCGAACGACGAAGTATTTGCCTTATGCAAATAGGATTAGAGACCAAAGTAGGCTTCTTTTACTGCTTGTACCTAACACGAAGTGAAACCGCCCAGAATTTAGTCGTCACGAAACAATTTTCATTAGCGAGCATTACGTGACTGCATTATTAAGGGCGCCCCCCCCCCCCCTTTCCCCCTTAAAAACTTTTCTATTATGTTCCCGAAGATTGCGTATTCATGCCGACGCCATACGATTTTTGAGTGACGTATTTTCGAACGCTTTTAGCCGTTCGGAACATCGGAATGAGAATGGAATACTCTTGTTGTTACTAAGCCACGTATTTAAATTCAGCTTTTTAGGTATTTTTGGTAAGCTAACCTTGTCGGTTTTTGATTTGTGTTACACACATACCGACTATAAGACTTGTACATACTGTGTGCACTCGGCTGAATGTTCTGTATTCCAGTGTACTAATTTTATGAATATGATAGTAACTTACATCTTATGACACTCCTACATATTCAGAGATCAAGCTTTAGTCAACTACTGATGAGTCACTCATAGAATTTCGAAGCAGGGTGCGTATTACGATCTTGCTTTGACAGTTCAGCTGCTCCGCTTTTGATTTTTAGTCGGTCAACACTAAACTTATTAGTTCTCTTAGCCGTTTCTCTTATTCAACATTCTTCTCCAACAGAACATTTCGAAAGCAATAGTTCTTTGCCTGTCTTTTCGCATAATCGTCCAGGACTCAGAGGCATAAAGTAACCCAGGAAAAACTAGAGTTCTCCAGTCTTAGTTTGGTAGTATTGGAGACGTTCCTGTTCTTCTAGATCTTTCCGAGCTTGCTTATTGCATGTTCAGCCATTTGGATTCCTATGCGTATGTCTTTATCGCTACCCTTCATTATCATGGATCCCAGATGGACAAAATCCGTTACGACGTGCACATCCGACAAAAGCCCTTTTTTTGATAGCTGATCAGTTCTGTCTGAGCATTTGGTCTTTCTGAAGCAGCAAATAATGTGGTGTCATCCGCATATCTGAGGTTGCTGATCTTTTTGCCACCAATTGTGATTCCCCTCCCAGCCTTTCAACGCCTTTCGCATGATGTACTCTCCATAAATATTAAACAGTAGTGGAGATCAGATGCATCCCTGACGCGCTCCGATTTCGAGTTTGAATGGTCCTGAGATTACAGCATGAATCCTGATCATTGACTTACCGTCTTCGTAGGTTTGAGATCAATGCTATTAAATGCGTTGGAAAACCCATTTTTTGCAGGATACGCCATTCATAGTCCTAACGCACGCAGACGAAATCCATTACATAATCAACGAAGCACTTGATCGTCGGCACATTTACAAAACCTACTTGTTTACTCGGTATTTGCCATTGCAGATATAGTTGTAGGCGTTCTTTGATTAAGTAAAGCATTATCTTGCTGGCGTGTGAGATAAAGGGTACGTATTATAATACTGAAAGTTCATAATACCTATAAATGAAATACCAACGCTTGAAACGTCAAAAATCAAAATACCGAACGAATGAAATACCTATACTCGATATACCGAAGCTCAATATGCCGAATTTCAAATAACCGAAAGTTCAAAATCCCGAAAGTTCGAAATCCCGAAAGTTTGAAATACCGAAGGTTCATATCCCGAATGTTTAAAATCCCGAAGATTAATATACCTACAGTTAGTATACCGAAGTTCAAAATCCCGAAAGTAAGATTAACTTTGCGGTAGCGATTTAAGTTTGGTCATAAATGACATATTTTTTCACTATCTACTCGTACTTAAGAAAATAAGTAACAAGGTGCATTTTTTGTTAATTCACTATGCCAAATAAATATTTGTCTTCTTATCAAACATTTGTTTTTCTTAATGGAATTTCTCAATGTATGCAGGAAGCAGGCATGCAGCATGCAAGCAATCAAACAGGCATGCATGTAGCAAGCAGTCATGCAGAATGCAAGCAGTCATGCAGAATGCAAGCAATCAAGCAAGCAGGCATGTAGCATGCAAGCAATCAAACAGGCATGCATGTAGCAGCATGCATAGGTTTTGCTCTTCTCCGGCGCTGCGGGAAGTGCAGCCCTTTCGCTACAGCGGGCGAGGGCTGCTCTCCCTCCGCGCCTCCGGCTTTTGAATTACACTCTAGTATCGGGCAGACTATTATTCCGATCAATTTCCATGTCCTAATTTCGATTATATGAGTGAGTGAGAAAGATTTATATTATTTTTTTCTTAAGTTGGATCGAAACACCAATTTAGCGATTCTGCAAGATGAGTGGGAATTGAACTACCTGGAACTTGAAAGAATTAAAGCAAGATCGCGATACGCGCCCAGCAAGAGCTATTGCGATGAGTGATGCTGTGGCCTACGTGTAGACATTTCTTTTTTTCGTATAGGTTCCCATAGGTAGGGAAATCTATACTAATATTATAAAGCTGAAGAGTTTGTTTGTTTGTTTGTTTGTTTGTTTGTTTGTTTGTTTGTTTGTTTGTTTGTTTGTTTGTTTGTTTGTTTGAACGCGCTAATCTCAGAAACTACTGGCCTGATTTGAAAAAATATTTTTATGTTAGATAGTCCATTTATCGAGGAAGGCTTTAAGCTATATAACATAAATATACGACTCACAAGACCACAGCAGCAATGAAAAATGTTGCGAAAACGGGAGTAAGATATTCATTTTAAGAGCTTCCGCTGCGTACGCTGCGGAATCCGCTAAAGTTACACAAGAATTATGTATGACAGGATTGTTCAGCATTAAGAGTTCTATAATAAAGTCCGCGACAGCATAAGTCTATCTTTTATGGTTGACTTACTACAACCTTTTTATGTTAATAAATTTGTAAAAAAAATAATGCATCATTTTTAGAGGTGTATTATACACACAGGTATTTATTCTTATCAAAATAAATACATTCATCATCACAAGCATTTCATTTAGAACAAAGTTGCCCTTTATATCATTTGATTCCAATAAATATCTTAGGAGCTATCACAGTTTTAACATAACTCCGCACCAAAATAATGTTCGCAGCTTAAGTACAACGTGCGCTTGCGCTAATCTATACTAATATTATAAAGCTGAAGAGTTTGTTTGTTTGTTTGTTTGTTTGTTTGTTTGTTTGTTTGAACGCGCTAATCTCAGAAACTACTGGCCCGATTTGAAAAATTCTTTTTATGTTAGATAGTCCATTTATCGAGGAAGGCTTTAAGCTATATAACATAAAGATACGACTCACAAAACCACAGCAGCAATGAAAAATGTTGCGAAAACGGGAGAAAGATATTCCTTTTGAGAGCTTCCGCTGCGTACGCTGCGGAAACCGCTAAAGTTACACAAAAATCATGTATGACAAGATTGTTCAGCATTAAGAGTTCTATAATAAAGTCCGCGACAGCATAAACCTATCTTTTATGGTTGACTTACTACAACCTTTTTTATGTTAATAAATTTGTAAAAAAATAATGCATCATTTTTAGAGGTGTATTATACACACAGGTATTTATTCTTATCAAAATAAATACATTCATCATCACGAGCATTTCATTTAGAACAAAATTGCCCTTTATATCATTTGATTCCAATAAATATCTTAGGAGCTATCACAGTTTTAACATAACTCCGCACCAAAATAATGTTCGCAGCTTAAGTACAACGTGCGCTTGCGCTAATTATATTGTAAAGCTGAAGAGTTTGTTGGTTTGAACGCGCTTATCTCAGGAACTGCTGAACCGATTTGAAAAAATATTTCTGTGTCAGATAGCTTATTTATTGAGAAGGGCTTTAGGAAATAAAACATCACGCTGCGACGGGAGGGGAGGGAGCAAACTCAAAACGCGCGGACGAAGTCGCGGGGGACCGCTAGTTATATTATAAAGCTGAAGAGTTTGTTGGTTTGAACGCGCTTATCTCAGGAACTGCTGAACCGATTTGAAAAAATATTTCTGTGTTAGATAGTTTATTTATTGAGAAAGGCTTTAGGATATTAAACATCACGCTGCGACGGGATGGGAAGGGGGCGAACTCAAAACGCGCGGACGAAGTCGCGGGGGACCGCTAGGATACTATATACTACTTATGTTGAAATCGATCTTCAAATAATGAACTCGCAACTTTATCCAAAACAAAGAACAAAGCTAGTGAATAAATAACAGGAACGGAATTAGAACAACGCTCAACAAGTTAGGACGCGGTCGGAGTCGTGCCTCCGAACAGTCTGAATTCGTACATTACCGGGCAGGGCCTCTGTAGCAATTAAACCAATTATCAGAGGGTGAGATACCGGATCTATTTCAACGACGCAAGAATTAAATTGACGATTTTTTAGGCAAATACGAGTTTACTGCGTGTACAATCGCCAGCACATCAGGCAGCCTACTTTTGTTGCAAACGAACCTTTGGTAAAACGGCTTAAGACACCACAGTATTTACCTTAGCGTGATGTTGTTCGTACATGCATTTTCCGAGACGAGTAGATAAAGAAAAAAAATATTTAGATTTGTCTGGTGACTCAGGATAGGTCACTTTTTTGCTTTTGTAATATTAAGTATTCTTTATAGGTTATGGTTTGCTCTAAATGAAATGTGATGTTAGTCCGAAGAAACTTAAGTTTATTTTATCCAAAATTATCCCAAATATTCATACTTTACCTAAGTATATTATATATTATTATTATTATTATAGTTTACTATACCTAAGTAGTAAATAAAATATTTCCGTTAAGAAAAGGAACTTTGATTCTCAAAAGATTTATCAATGATGTGAGAAGCTAATTTATTCATATTTTTAGGCGACTTTAAAAAGCAGGAGGATATCAATTCGACTGTATGATTTTATTTTATCTATGTTACCTCATATCTGAGTCACTTGTAGCTAGATTTAAAAAAAAAACCCACTTAGAGGTTATACCTTCTTGTTGATCTAATTGTGGCTAAATCGAGATCTTATTGATAATGGTATCTTGGTGCAATCGAGGGAAACCCTCAAAATTGGAAGGCACGTATAGAGTTTTTGTACTAGTACCTTAATGTTGACATGTTGTTACGTCTGATAGTCAACATAGTGAGGAACTGTGCTGATGGTGGTACACCTGAATGTTTCGGAGTACAGCGATTATAATAACATATAATTTATGATAGGAACTTAACAAAAAAAAAAAACTTCAAAAACAAAAGGTATTAAATGTCTTATTTAATCGCTTGACTCCTTAAAGGAAGGGACTTCATTTTAGGCGAACTATTTTTTTGGTTGGGATGGCCACGATGTAAGAATTTTTCTTCCTTGTGTTACGTAGGTATACCAGACAACAATTAGGACGGGGGAAGCTCCCAAAAATACTTAAATATATATAAACATCCATGACTTAGATACAAATGTTCGTGCTCATCACACAAACATTTCCGCTGTGCGGGATTCGAACACGCGACCCCACCGGCGTAAATGTCAGGAGCTTTGCCCTCCTGATTACACCAAACGCGTCGTTAACTCATATTGGGACACAGTAAATTATTTAATAATCGTTGATGGTGAAGGGTTTTTGATTATTGTTTATCTCATCATCAGTATCAAATTTAAGAGCTAGTCTCTTGTCGGTGAAGTGTGGTGGTTTACCCCTTGTCTTCCGCATCGCAGTTTAAGAACCGGTGGTTTCCCGCCTTATAATGCCCAGTGAAAAGCCTTTTTTGAGGTACGATATCTACAGCCTTCTGCCCGTACTGATGATAATGAGTCATTTTTACAGCAGGAGAATAATAATAATATAAAAAATGCAACCACCTCCAAAAAACTGACTTAAAAGCTTCAAATAACGCAATATAATATTTTTTTATTGTTTCATGTTTTTTTTTGTTATCACTCATATCTCACTGGACCGATTTTGATGAAACTTACATTGTACCCTAAGTTCATCTCGCTATGACTTCTTGTTTTCGAGAAATACTGAGACAAACATACGAACACACAAACATACAAATATACACACCTACACTTACGAAATTGTACACACGTGTTAGGAAGCCCTTAATAGATCAACATACTAAAATTTTATCTAATGCTGACGATATCACATACATACAGGTCGAACTACCTCCTTTTTTTGAAGTCGGTTAAAACGTATTGCTACTACATATTTATCTTCTTCTCTTCAATAATAAACAAGGATCTTTATAATTACAATCGGCTTTCACATAATTGCTTCCCAGTTTTCCCTATCGCTTATGTAACCTTTCATAGTTTAACGACTTCTGTTATTATCTTTGATTTATACACGTTAATTACTTGGCCGGGTTCATGTTAACAACTAATTTGGCCCGGGAGCATGCCAAGGTCGCTCAAAGGTTTTAACATAAGGCTTACGTGCCGGTCATTATTTAGAAGTAAAATGCGAGTTATGATGAGAAAGTTTAAAGTTTTTGCTTTCTAATTAGAAAAAGCTAAATTCGACAAAGGTTTTTGGCTTGAGTAAATAAGAGAAATGCATGTGAATATTATACGTACGTTAATAAGCATATGATAAATAGAGAGATATTTTTCTAAATTGGAAAAAAAAGCTATTTAAATACATCTTCTTCTTAAATTAAGAGCTTCGCTCTTTTTTGGTGGAGTAATCGCGCGCCATTCTTTTCTTTTATTTGCCTTTTCCTTGACCTCCTGGTACGACATGACATTTACTTTTTCCTTCACTTGGTCGAAATAACTTCTCCTAGGTCTTCCTCTTCCCCTCTTTCCTTCTACTTTGCCTTCCATTTTATTAACTAAGAACTTGTCATGTCGCATCAGGTGTCGTATCATGTTGCCTCGTCTATTTTCTATTACTTTTAAGATCTTCTTTCCTCATCCACAATCTTCAACACTTCTTCATTTCTTTTTTTCTCTGTCCAACTAATTCTTTCCATTCTCTTCCAACTCCACATCTCAAATGCTTCCAACCTTTCTCGATCTCTTTGGGTCAGTGTCCACGTCTCGCTTCCGTATAAGGTTATAATCCAGATGTAAGTTTTAATAAGGCGTTTCCTGATTTTTTTTGGAGATGTGAGCTCTAAGTAAATGCTTTTTGCTATTTAAAGTTCTCTTGGCCATAGCAATTCTATATACTACATCTGGAGTACACCTGGAATCCTGTGTTATTAAACTGCCAAGGTATTTAAAAGTTTGTACTTGTTCTAAATATGAGTCCCCGAGTTTTATATTTATGCTAGATGGGTTGGTTTTTGATGCACACATAGTTTTTGTTTTATTGTAGTTAATGCTTAAACCAAATTCTCTGAATACTGAATCAATTTCTTCTATTAATTTTTGTAACTGATCTTGACTTTCTGCTACGGCTGCAATATCATCTGCAAACCTGATAAACTGAACTCTATTTCCGTTAATTTTTATTCCACCTTTCTCTGACTCTGCTATTTTTCTTATCGTGCGTTCTATAAATGATTTGAAACTCTCGCCATTGATTTTCAATATGAAAATCATTGGCGAGAGTGGACATCCCTGCCTGGCTCCTTGTCTAATCTTTGCTCTTGCTTCTTCATCTTCAATTTCTATCACTGTTTCTTGTTCCTTATATAGTTGGTGTATAATTCTCCTATCTCTGTAATCTAATCCTGTTTCTTTCAATGCGTTCATCATCTTTTCTCAGTCTATTTTGTCGAACGCTTTTTCTAGGTCGACAAACACAATAAATGTGTCTAAACCTACATCCATGCGTCTATTTATTAACAACCGTAGTGCCAGAATTGCTTCTCTTGTTCCTTTCTTCTCCCGGAATCCATATTGATCGTCTCCTAATACGCTTTCTGAGACATGTTTGAATCTATTTTGTAGAATTTTCAGTAGTATTTAAAAACATGTAATTGTAAAAAAAACTAAGTATGTTACTCCATGATTTTAGTTTATTCCAGTCTGATCCTCCTAGTGGTGATGCACCAGGGGGATCACTATTATTTTTAATTATTTTTTATTCTGGACTGATTCCCCTTGTTGTGACGCATAAGGGGGATCACATATTTTGAATTATTTTCTATTCCGGTCTGATCCACCTTCTTGTTAAAAGCATAATTTTCGTACAGTCGGCAACGGCGATGGCATCGATACGTCATAGTTATTTAAAAATAAAGTAACATTTAATTGAGTTATAAATTATTTCTGTGATGATTTTAAGACGTTTAGGTAAACCCATTTAAAAACTTAACTATTTCGATTTAGGTATATACATAGTAAAAAATATAAGAGCTAATATGTAAAGTTCTAAATACTTATTTTTTATTATTGTTAGAATTAGGGCTGATTTGAACTTAATCGTTATTATTTTTTTGTTAAAATTTCAATGTGAAATGATTTCTGTGATGATTTCTTGCATATCTGTGATAATTATGATAAATAAATGAGTGTTGATTTTTAACATAGTAGTTTTTTTCCTGACTGTACCTACACGCTTTGCAAAAAATGTAGGTGGATCAGTTAGGACGAACAAAATATAAGGGAGATCAGTCCAGAAATTATTAATTATAATCATGAGAGGTGGATCACAACAAGGGGGATCAGACCGCAATAAACCAGTTTTTCAACCACTATCATGTCCGTGGCAAAATAACCTAAAAAAATAAATAAATAAATCTACCCAGTACAGTGAACATTGTTCAATTTTTCGCAATGAATCTTTCTTTCGCCATCAGTCTTCAACTAATAACATATTTTCGGCAGTCCTATTTTGGCATATTCGTAGCGAAAGAGAACGTTTTACAAACTTTATTTTCGTCATCCCGCCCGTCTGTCCGCACGTCACGGCTTTACCTCTATTTTCCATTTTCCGAACATTCTTTGCATGCAGATCATTTTAGTTTAGCTTGGATGGACGGACACTTTTTTAATATCATTTGTGGTTATAAATAGTCTCATATTGAAAGCGGTCGTCACTGTTACAACATGGATCTATAAAGTAAGGTGATATTTTACTACATAATCTTTCGAGTGAGTAATAAATAACTTTTAAGTTTTTATTCGCGTTAAGACCTGTCATTTTTTAAACTTGCTGTTTCTTTTTTAAATGGCAATGATATGTCATTATGATATCTATGAGATATTATGATATCTCATAAGAAGTATGCAGTTAAATTTGCCCTCGTCAAATATGCACTAACCAACGAATGATTCAAATATGGAAGTCCATTTCTTAAGAAGTACATATCTTTTTAAAAAAATAAGAATTCTTGCATTGCCATCTTTGTATATTTTTGAAATATTGCTATTTACGAAGAAAAATCATTATCTCTTTTCAAAAACACAAGACAATTTAGTCGAGGTGGTTCAAGGAGGTATCCGTGGAAGTTATTTGTACCTGTATCAGCAACAACATGTGTTGCCAGAAACAGTCACAGTATGTGCGTTCGACTATATAATCTGCTACCAAACCACATTCAAAATTTGCCATTCAATATTTATAAAAGAATAATTTTAAGAGTGCTGGTTGAGAACTGTTTCTATAGCGTAGACGAGTTTACAAGATTTTGCCGTGACGGACACTTTAAGCGAATTGTAATTGATAACTGACATCTTTTTATTTATGAATTTTCAACGTGACAAAGGAATCACGTAATTTGTACTATATTATTATTAATATTATAATTTTAATGACTCTTAAATTTATATAGTAATTTCAATGTTGACATGATTGTATCAATAAATTTAAAATTTTACTTTCGAATTGTATGACAGATAGTTTTGCATGACGACGAAATGTTTGCATATCGATAAATCGATGTAACATGCATGTTCACTTTTAATTTTTAAGAACCTGACAAATGTACCGTGTTTTATGCAAATAAATAATTATTCTATTCTATTCTATATAACGCTAATGGGATTTTTATCAGATATTGTAAAATCTGTTTCATCTGTTTTTTACGGCCTGCCGTAAGAATGCCAGTAGTGTCCACTGTTCTGCCGAGCCTTCTTTCAAGTCAGCTCCAACGCTATCATACTTCTACAGTAATGGCAATTACTTTAAATTGACACTACTCTCTACAAATATTGGAATGTCACTTGACTTTGAATTTGATTCCAATAAAACAGCTACAACCAATCCCTACAAAACACCATTGAGCCGGAATGTTCAATCAGTGCACAGGGTATTGATATTAATTGGAAGGACACAAACTGACTGAAGCCAGAGCCATTTTCAATGGAACGAATTCCTTTTGAGATTTCGTGAGATACTACGAGAGACTAATAAATCCAAATCAAGAACCCACATACTGTCTCTCAATAGATTCTTTCTTTGTTACCTTTCAAAGGAATTCAGCCTGACAAAGTATTTGGAGTGGCAGTCCTAATGAAATTTTTAGACTTCGGTGTCTATTCTCGGTACCAATTTCTTTAAATTAAGCCTTTTATATCGCTTCTTATTGCATCGAGCTAAGCCTGTCTCTAATTTATTTTAAGTCCAGCTAAAATAATTGTTCATTAAATGTTTAGTTGTAGTTACTAATGTCTACGATTTGCTGTTTCATTAACTCAATGCAAGTTATTCTATGCTCTATGTTACACCTTGTTTTATTCATTACTGTGTTATTGATACAATAAATATTTTATTAGCGGACAAAATATGGATTTATACTCTCCAACTACCTTTGTTTAAGAAATGACATACAATTTATAGCTGTTCCCTTATATAAAAAAAACGAAAGCTTTTGCTAAGTAGAACATTAAACTAATAATCGGTGTATATCCCTAACATCCTGAACGAATGTGTAATTTTTAAAGCAGATAAATTCTTTTGATTTCAACGACAGCTGTATGGTTGTCGAGGGCACTCCAACAATGAATGCTCTGTTTTTATTTTTATTGGCAATTAAACAATTAACCCTTTGAGGCACTGAGAGGTACAAAAGACCCAATTTCTGTACTCCCCTCGGTTTAAGCGAAATTTTATACTCATCGCAGGAGCATTGTGGTGAATTTTAGAGCAATTGTTCCTTGCGCGAAGTGAAAGGTTTTGGCTTGGTAAATGCTTACCCATTTACAAAATGAGGAAGTTTCACAGCTGGGTACCGAACGATAAATAGGTATAGGTTCTGAATGCTATTTTATGCGTTTAATGCGCATAAATATATTTTGTTGATTAGGCTATATCTTTCACGATTTATTTAAAAATTTCGTAACGTGGTGGTAATTTTTAACCCCTAACATAACAATATGAGTGTTACAAGTTTAACTGCTAGTGTGTGAATCTATCTGTGGCACCGTAGCTTATAAATGGGTGCATTTTGAATACGGATTTATTTAATGATTGTGTTGATTTCAGATACTTTGTAAATATGCGAATTTGAGATAGTTGGATTAGTAATCCTTTATCTCGGTAAACGAGACCTATAAAAATATGTTTGAGAGATAAATGAAAAAAATAAAAATATTTTTGTCGTTTATTTAATAAAAATCTCTTTTGACTTGAACACGATCACTAAATTACAGACAGATAAAGAAATATTGTATTTTATAACACTGAGATTAATACGCTGTAATATCAGTCGGCCAGTTTAGAGTTAGTTATAAAACCAAAGTGACTGATTGGAAATAGAAATTGTACATTAATTAAATTTATTTACAATATTTTCATTTGGGTCATTTCGCTGGTACATAAATAAAATATCAAAAGTTTCTGGTACATTAAATGCGCTTTCACATTTTGGCGACTTTAGTAGCGCGACAGTTGCGCTGCTGATAATTTCATACATAAATGGCAGCAGCGGCGCGCGGCAGTCGTACGGATGCAACGTTGCCTTTTTTAATGTATGGGCATCAGATTTCACATTTAGGCGACTTTAGCAGCGCGGCAGAAATGCGACTTACGCGCGACAGTCGCGCTGCCGATGATTTCATACTATACACGGAAGCGCGGCAGCAGCGCTGCAGCGGTGCGTAAAACGCGCGGGTCCATCCTACTATACACATTGCCCATTGCAATTGCATTACTAACCCCGTATTAGCACTTAAATGGGTAATAGTGTAGTGGGACCGACCCAGTCGCGCGACCGTCGCGCTGCTAATGTAAAGGCATCCGCTGCTGCCGCGCTGCTGACGCTCTAATGTGAAGGCGCACATAAGGTTAAAAATGTTACAGTAAAAATTGATACATGTGATTTTTCATCTTGTATATCAGCAACTAGGATTATTTAATTAATAGTGCGAGAATTTTTTACTATATATTTTTGTTAAACAATATCACATTAAACACAAGTGAATAGAGAATACGTTGGTACTGATAGCAATTTCAAGATATTGTTCCCAGCTTACATTGCCACCATACATAGATAAAAAATCACACAAGTATAAATTTCCGCTGATTTTTATCACACAATATTTCAATAGGTCACTAACTATACAAATTCAGTACAATGATATAATTCTAAAGCAAATGTGAAAGTGACTATACATGTACAAATGTACACAAATGATAACAGCAGATAGTGCACCATGTTTTTTAAAGGTATTTACACAATTTACATCTATGTACTAAAAACTATTAACAATTACGTTATCTCAAAGGAATAACATTTTTAATTTATAAAACAAATTACCTATACATGTTTACAATAATAATTAGGTTGGACCATTCAGATGGCGTCTACAATTGAATATTCGGAATAAAGGATGTGGTGGGTAAATAATTTATAAACAAAATAAATTACCAGTATTAGCTCCATCCCATAGATTTGTTTGGTTTATCAATTATAATGCCACATTATGCAGACATTCCCTGTCATCTTAATTAATGGGATGTACACATTTGATTTCATTTGCAGATGGAGTCATGCAATGAAAGCATAAATTATAATAATTATTATCCAATTTGACCAAAAAAATGACACTGACAAATGCGAATTATGTTTTCAATGCCTATACATAACACATCAGTTATAGAAAAAGTCGAAAAAGTCAATATTGAACATCAAAAAAGTAGTAGGTAAGTTTACAACGGACATTTACAAGCTAAAATGGCAGCATCATTAGTTATACAAAATCTGATTCAACTGTTTCAGCCTTTTCATGTACCTATTACCTACTAAAAATTGATTAGTAACAACAACGTAGTTATTACGTTTCTATGAAACGATTGTCATAACAATACAAATAATTAGGCTTTTCTATCACTTCGCTCTCCGTATACCGTCTCGTTCAAAAAAAATTATCCATGGTACTTCATTTCACTCAATGTACACAATCGCTTACATCTTTAAGATGTTAACGATTCGTCTGTTAAAGTTTTGGAATGTTTCGAAAATGTACCTCGATATGCCTATAAGCACATTTAAGACACGCGGTCAGACACTTTTACGTTTATCTTTGTCCTTTTGCGTTGAGGAGTCCCTCTGAGGAGTTGGAAGCGGGGATGGAGAGGGGGCATTCCCCCTCAGCTCTGTGCTAAGGAATCCAACGGCACCACCAGTTTTCCGTTGGAGTAGCTGAAACAAAAGAAAAACGAAAGTTAGACACACGTCTCTGAATCATGCACGAATCAGTTTTTAAAAAAAATAATTAGTACGTTAGTAAATGCAACAGCCATAATTTATACATAAATTTAAGATAAATGCGGATATTAACCTGTATGGTATAGTGGTCGTTCTGGATTTAGCTCTGCTTGGCCTACAGGCTTCATCTGCAACCAAGACATTTCAACTTAAACCATTTATGAGACTATCTCTTACAAGTAAATGTTTGTCTTGGCGGATTAATCGAAAAGTTTCCGCTCATATCGCATCGGGGAGGCTTAATTAAGTGGTAGCGCATGCTATTGTCTCGACTCTTGCGGAACAATACTTATCGCAAACTTTGCAGAAGTAATATCTGCAATACCTTAATGAGAGAACTTTGTATCGACTTTCTTAATCGCTCCTGACCCGACCGCGTCGCGCTGCTTGTTATCAACTCACCTACTTTCGTTTCCCCCTTTTAACAATCAACAGTTGTATTTTGTTGCAATGGTGTGTTATGAATTCATGACATAAAACAAAACACAAAAGGGAATTGAAATTATAGGATGGACAATATATCCTCTTAAAGGTGACAATTTGTATGGACGCGCAATGCCAATTTTGGAGAGTTGTAATAAAAATAATCAATGGAAGAAAAATCATAAATGAATATGTATTCTAAATATGTACAGTTTTTGCAATTCAATTTTGTGGACTTGTATTTGTAGATAAACGTTACTATGGTTGGATTACTCAGAGTTCTATCGCAAAATATCTTGTGTGCGTCTAACAATAACTAAAGTCTGTTCGTGAATTTCAAGAACTGTACTCGATGGTGTATGGTGGGTCCCTTACCATAGGCGGCTAACACCGTTGCGAGAGGCACGCATCGCATTTCACGGGCTCTGCGCGCCGCTTGCCCTGAGAGCCCTGCGAACCGGACTTACGCCGGAAAGTGTACCTAACGAGCAGACCTGCAATGCAAAACGCCGCACCGTTAACAAAACAAACGAACAAACTAAAAAAAAAACAACAAACATAGAGCCACGCGCGCGCGTCCATCTGAAAATCGCCTATGGGCGGACGAAAGCGGGCGAAAATAAAAAGGGGTAATACTCTCAGGGTTTTCACGACTTGATACTGCTCGAAGTCATCGAGATTTTATGTGAGAATGGAACTTTACACCATGAAATTTTGCATTGGGCAACGCCCTTTGTTGACTGTGTAATGGTAGTATGAATGTTGAGTAGTTTTTAGTTTAAATTGCTTGAGCTAAATACAGAAGTTCAGAAGTAAGTTTCTGTAGAAGCAGCGTTTGTACTTGTACTACGTTCTAGTATTAATGGCTATGAATAAAACATGCTATTAATCAATTTACTAATTATTGCTTAAATGAAAGAAAAAAAAATGTAATAGACTTACCAGTTAAACCAGCTTTGTTGATACTATTTGAACTGGAGAAGCCAGATATTTTCTTCCACGCCTTCTTATTCCAAAACCCCGTGGTTTTAGCGTCCCCACAACTTGAACTCCTAGGTGACGGAACGTCCCTGGGACACCGTATGCCACATTCTTCTGCCCCTAGTATGCGGACACCGGCCCCTCGCGTGCCGTACGCCACTGCTGGCAAATGTGGCACGGAACCTGTGGGTTTTCGTCGCAAACTACCAACATAACTCGCCCCACTACTGCTACCGCTGAAACCGCTATCTAAATCTGGAGGATTACAGCTAGCCGGCGATAGTAACTCATCCGTCGGTCCCACTCGGAGCAACTCCTCTATATTATCTCTATCTTCCGCTCGCTCCGAATCTGGGGATTCACATTCAGGCATTAACATAGCTTCAACGCTTAAATTTAGTTCACCCAAAATTCGTTTATGTCTCGATTCGACTCGACGGACCTCCTCTTCAACTACACTGCGGTCGAGCGAGACGAGAGACTGTCGGGGGGCGTATCGATGTTTTGGACAAGTCCTCGAGCCATCTGTAATTTCTTCGTAAATGTTCTCTTCGGTTCCGTACCTCGTCACATAATTATGTCTCATAGTTCTGTCTCTTGGAATCCCACCTCGACCGCGCTGTCGATTTGCTTTTCTTGATGAAGATGGCATTGATAGATGATGATCATAATAAGCGTAAGAGTAATCTACAGGCTCAAAACGTTCCATGGTAGCGGCAATGTTGCTTCTGTTCCACGTTTGGGGCGGTGGTTCTCTCGATAAATTGACAGCAGCCAACCTGGCCGGTAGGATCTCGTCCAAGTCTCGGGCACACCTTTCGTCGAGAGACTGGGCTCCATCATCTTCTTCTCGTCTGTGTTTTCTGTGTGGCCGCCGAGATGTTTGCGACCGGGGATGTGGATGGTCACAATCTGATGCACGGCTGTGGTTGAAGTCAGGCGTGTGACTTCGATTATAGTCAATCGGCCGGTGCTTACAGTCAAGTGTGTGGTGATAATCTGGCGTACGCCTCAGGCTATAGCTGGAGTTGCCTTCATAGTCCGAGCGGTCGTATGAGGGGCTATCGTCAGCGTTGCTGGTGTTGGGATGCGGGCAATCGGCGGCGATGCCTGACTCTGATGAGGGGTAGTCGTGGACTTCGGCTGTCGTAAGGACGCGGTCGTCGGGCCGAGCTGGCTCTGAGGCCGCATGCCGGTGGTGAGGTCGGGGTCGACTCGTCTCTCTGCAGCTGGCGAAGGTCCTCTGCAGAGCGGACACTGGGTAGCGTCCACAACGGGAGTCGAACACCGCCTCCCCCGGCTCGTCGGGGCTTGGCGGCGCGCTGCGTGATTCCATGGCTCATCCTCTCATATCCAATGTGAGCCTGCAAAGAAAAAAAATACTGTTAACGTTTTCGCATTCAATAATCCTCTTATCTAAATTGTAGTGGTCTTACACTATTATTACGCTTTCGCTTATTACGTCGGAGAGATGATATCGAAAATAATTATTTCCCCGCTAACGGATAAGTAGATCTTCATTATTAATAATTGTGTGCGAGATATTTGCGAAGTATATGAAATATTTTACATTTAATAAAGGTCCCCGTCGCTCGGAGCCGAGGGCAATGAATTCGAAATTACATGCTCCGTGATAAGGGTAGGGTAAGTGGCGATCAACACAGCAGCCGCGACGTCGATATATCATAATCAGTCGCTCGGTAATATATCGGGCGACGGGACTTCACATCGTGTTTACATTACAGTCACACAAACGCCGAGCCGACCTTACGGCGACGAAATCTTTTATTTCGATAAATAAACGGAAGCGAATGATTGATTGTTTTTTTTTTGTAACGCTATGGGATAATCGGTCTTGATTAAAAAGATGATCAACTTTTTTACTTTCTCCCACTTCTTACAAGATACGTTAGCAACTTTCATATAGGTACATCATTGTCCTTTGGATATTTAATTCATTATTTTTATATGTACTTACTAAATCTATACCAGTGTAAATCTAGTAAAATATAAATCAAACGCAATCGATCGATTTTTCTACGTGAAAGAAAAAATACATATTGTTTTCTGAGCGTCACAATTACTGTGCATTTTGATTTCGTTCGTGCGATACCTAGTTTTTAATGTATATTTATTTTACTTCATTTTTAAGGTAAATCGGGTAAACTCACAATCCAATAGCCTTACGATAAAATTTCGTTTGCCGCGAGAATCACCATCCTGTATACGCAGAACGTTGGCTACTTATCTTAATTGATGCAATAAGAAAATGAAATACGTTGTGTCACTTTATTTACTATAAATTAAATGATATTGTAATTTAACGATTGTAAGCAGTAAGTAATTTTAGGGACATTTGCTATTTCTGTTGCATTTATCACTACGTAAAAAATATTTGACAGATCAGCATTCTAAATATCCTATGTTATAATTTAACGATACAATTTACGGTTTAGGTAAACCTACCACAGACTACTTTATGATTTTATTATCATATTTTCAAAATAAAATACATCCATACATCATCCAAACATCAGCATAACGTAGCCTATAACACATATATATATTCAACTTATCATATAAATTTGCGATGAAACGAACATTTGTCTCTTAGTCAGAATTTCCACTATTATTCTGATTCCCCTTGAAGTTATAGCACGAATTCCAGACCAATTTATTACGATAACGATAAGTGTCCGTGAACTAGGTTGTCGCAAGGGCGGCGGGTATAGACAACCTATTGAAATGGATTCATTTAATACACGTGTAAAAAATACAAACGACACACAAATTGACTTTGTTAATAAGTAAGAAATATCTTATAGCGAAGCGACATCAATTTCCAAGTTGAATTTATTCTGTAAAGAATAACTGCTTGGGCCATCTGTTTCATAAACAGACGGCTAGATGGCGCTAAGCGTCACGCAATTGACGTTTTCATAAGAAACCACAAATATCGCGGGGTCGGACTAACAGCACGGTAGCTCAATTGGTAAGAGCGTTTGGCCCGGTATGCCAAAAGGTTGCTGGTTCAAGTCCCGCCCGTGCGCAAATTTTTGGTTTCTTATTTCATCTTTATGAATAAGAAATATCTTTCTTTTTCCGAGGCCGATTCTCGCGGCAGTCTAACTTTTTTCGTGTGGTAATTCGATTGCGAGTTTAACCGTTTTACTTTAAAAAACCAGTCAAATATTTAAACCTAAAAAACTCTCGCACAAACAAAATCTAAATACATGAACATCGTGATCCTGAGAAATCAAAAACTATTTTTTCTTGGACAAAGAAAATTCGATCGGTGAACTTTTTTCGTATACGAATCGTACGAGAGTTGTCCACCTGACAACGATTATGACGAGGGTGACGTTATATTTTCTCTGCAAATATAATTAGTTTTTTTGTTATGTTCGAAGTTGATCGTATCCATCACTAATGAAACACTCCTTAATAATATTTTTTATTAGTTTTGGATAAAAATCTAGACTGTGGCATCTGTGCGAGCGAGTTTTCTTTAGCAGTAGGACTCCCATCGTTGCCTTGGCAACGGGGATCCCTTATCGCTGCGCTTCCTTGCATCTAAATCATCATCTGTGTCGGTGTTAGGGTATAACGTAAACCGTTGACCGTCCAGCGCTCAATTTGTTGCGATCGTTCTGTCGCTTTGAGGCAACGATTGGTTTGATAGGGTTGGTAAACAGAAATAGCTTCTATGTGGAAAGCTATAGCGCTTTAATTTTATGGACTCTGTCTCGTCAGTGCAAAATCGCGGGTCAAAGGTTTGTAAAAACAAATAATTGTTATCATGATTTCATTATTAACTGTGTGTGTGTGGAAACACAAGTAAAAGAATAAAGATATATTTCATTTATTTCACTGGTCGGTAATATCTTAATAGATGTCACTTCCCTATCTGTATTTTTTACAATTAAATATATGTATTCTATGTTCGTTCATTAATTCCTTGCTTATAAAATGATATTTCTTTTATCTATTAAATATGTATGTATATTTAGTATGTATGTTTATGTTACTGCATTTTAATTTATTTTGGTCCCTCTCAGTACTTTTAAATATTCCGCCACTGGTTTAACTCTCTGCATTTCCCAAGCGGTTGACTTGCAGAGAATGCCATTAAGCATTAAGTCCGTAAATTGTACC
The DNA here is from genome assembly GCA_963924145.1 of Pyrausta purpuralis. Taxonomy (NCBI): domain Eukaryota; kingdom Metazoa; phylum Arthropoda; class Insecta; order Lepidoptera; family Crambidae; genus Pyrausta; species Pyrausta purpuralis. The sequence continues at coordinate 13,618,357 of OZ001651.1, read as the reverse complement.
ATTAACAGTGCAAAGAAGTTTAAATAAAATAAATATTTTTTTCATTAATAGTATGTCAATCTACCGAGTTGAAAGTCGAAGCTGTTGTTTGTGTGACAGTAAATATTTTACTATTGAAGTTGTCTGCGAAATATCCCCAGTCGTCTGAGGTTTATACAGAACAAAACGTAGGGGCGGGTCAGCTTATCCCAGAAGATCTATACTATCATCCTTATTAATGCTGAGCCTCACCATTATCGCTATATCGTGTTCTATGTCGGAGTTCATAAATATCGCCGTTCCAGCCACGGTACCCTAATTTGTCACGCTCGTAACCGCTCGCTGCGTTTCTATAGTTTCGCTTTTTGCTGGAGCCTTATCACGATATCGCAAAGTTAGTTTTTGACCCGCTTTTTGACACTTTGTAACAGTTAAAAGGGTATAATGATAACGCACTTACCGAGTTTCGCATCGTAGAGATTGGTCAAACATAAAAATGTACAGTCGACAGCACATCAGGTTACCCACTTTTGTTGCAAACTAGCCCTTATTACAAATGCATTAGATACCGCAGTGCTTACCTTGACGTGCTGTTGTCCGTACATGAAACATTGTAACCACACGTTCCTATGGCAATCTTAATATACAATTGCAGCTATTGAACACATAATATAATTGGTTGCAGCCTTTGTGTCTAAAGAGAAGACAGTTTACGTGTGATTCTACCGGATCGGAGAACGCAGAACGCCCGCTGTCTGTCACCTCCTCAACTCTGAGATTCCCTAGGTAGACCAATCTATGAAGGTAATTCAAATGAAAAGGATTTTGTCAGACAAATCGATATTGAAGATTTTTGCTAAAATTTATTAAACTGAACAAGATTTCCACTTTCCCCTAAATCTATGGAGTGATTTTTCCGGTTTTCGGCGTCCTTATTACATACGAGACGGTGTTCTATCGTTGCTCGCTTAGCAATTTGCGCCCTACCGACTCTCTCGACTACGTAAGGTCGCTCGTTTGTTCTTGACAAACGTCTTTATACGTTCGTATTGCGGTATTATCATAAAAGTCCCTAAGTAATAACGGCTTTCCTCAGGTCAAGTTTGGGTCTTGGAAGGATTACGACACTAAATCCGCTTTATAAATAGCCGCTTTCTTTGTTTGTGCACAAAGACAGCGTTTATTGAAAGTTAAATGGAAGCAAATATAATAAGACTGAGGTTTATGGTTTTCATGGGAAGTGGAAAAAGAAAAATATTAACTGGGCCAATAAAATATGGTAGGTATCATATTACTTTTATATAAAACGAAATGAGCTTTTTTTCACAAACGTCGGCAACTCTCATTGTATCTTGAAGATAATCTCTGTAATATCGTAATATTTTCCGTTCCCAAGATAATCTGAACAACGCTTGTCAAAACATTATTGAAAATTACGTAGCGAATGTGCGACAAGTGTTGAAAAGCAAAAATGCCGCAGAACAAATGCACAAATTGTCTTATAAAAAATGTAATTTCTGATCTGCAGTCTCATACGGCACGTGATATAAGCACAATTTAGCTCCCCTTTTCACTTCCCCCCGGCTTATAGCTAACGAATGCCTCTATAATATTGTTATACTGTTCCAAATTCGTGTCATGGATTTCCACACAGCTCAATAGATCGTATTCCGTTTGCGTAAAGCTTATTTTTAACAATAAAGCTTTAATCGTATCTAAAGGACGTCATATTTGGATAACCGTAGGGCTGAAATCGTGCAAGTTTTGTAATAGCAACATAATTGCGTCGACATTTATTATTATTTAACCATTCCGTGACTTGTAATTTTGGGGTGTCGAAAGAATCGGAACCAGCTGTTAAGAGAACATTGTTGTAATTAGTCACATTTAATGATTTTGAAAAATTTGCATATTTAACGTAGGCAGGTGTAAGCATGCCTAAGCTAATATGAGAATCGTGTTTGGTTATTGATTTTTATATTCAAATGTTTTGAGTTGCATGTCTAGTGTACTAACAAATCGTACAATTATTAATTATTATTAAAATATATTAGTTATTTTTATTGCTGCTGTTCGAAAATCTCAAATCGATTTGTACAAAGTTAGGGCCTGTTCAATGTTCCTATTTTAAGTTAATCCACAACAAACCTGCTTTCGTCCGTGTTTCCCATTAGTAAAATTAAATTCCCTTAAGTACCATTGTGAATATTACAAGAAAATTAATTTCACGCGACCGTAACTCGAAGAATGTCCTCAGGGCGATTATGTAACTTGCGTAATGGCAATTTTTGCGTAGTTGTTATTGACGACCTTCACGGTTAAGAGGTTTACACGCTAATTTTTCTCCACTATCTTTAAGGTCTAATAAGTAAAATTTGACAACCCGTACTCGAGTTATATGTGGTGTGACTAACAAAACTTTACATAGAAGAAGATATAATTTCTATGTGTCTCGGGATTGTGTGGGAAATGAAATAGCACCGTTGTAGCAGGCTTTCATCGCACTTGTGTTTTAGCTACTCACCTTGGTTGAGACCAGAGAAATCATCATTAACATAGAAATCCAATGTATTCGAGCAGTTTTTTCAAGTGCTAAAGAACGCATACACTACAGATTCCTTAAAATACTGGAGTCTTTACCAAATGCTATAACCATCGAGTTACGTAGTACCATACCGACTATCATAGGCGATCCATCAAGAGGCGATAAAATTATTTAACTGTTTCCATTTTCTATGCACCCTCAGTCCATTCATTATGAATAATAGGTATTTTTTCGTGGGGAAGCATTATGTGGTTTGTCACGTGTATTGTGGAGGGATATAAATCGTCTGTCATTTTTAACAGACTTCAAAAAAGAAGGAGGTTATCAATTCGACTGAACTCTTTTATTCGTATTATGTTACCTTATATTTCAGTCATTTGTGGTACGTAAATACTGTATACTTAAATTACGCACATTATGGGTTCTATAAATGAACGTTTCAACTACCTCTAGCAATTCTTATCGGATTTAGTACAATATGTTTTTATAGCTGAAGACGTATTTTAGTGTGTGGCCTATATCTGCTGAGTCATTACGTAACTAGTAAGTTCTCGCAATGCGATTTTTAATCGTGTGTTCCATGACCGTAGAAATTATTCTTGGAAATAAGTTGCAATAAAATGTTATATTTAGTGGCCGAAGACAATAGCAATCGATTAGATACAACGCGTCTTAAAATCATTATATCAAATGATATTTCATTGCGTTTGTATTTGTTCATACATATCTCTTGATATTTCTTTTGCTAGATTTGGCTACCGTAAATGACTAAAAATGCAACGTTTGTATTTGTTCATACATATCTATTGATATTTCTTTTGCTAGATTTGGCTACCGTAAATGACAAAAAATGTAACATGGCGCTTGTCGTAGTATCAGCCTATTTACTCCTTTTTTTACCTCAGGGCTTTCAAATTATTGCCAGAAAGTTGCACTTTTATACTAGTTTTAACTCGATACAAATTGCATAGCAATGGACACGATTGAGTAAATATCTAATATCTCTGTTGGGTACTCGACGCTGAAACGCATTAAATGGCCTTAAGAACATCTTACGTTTTACTACCGGGACAGTAATCCTGAAAATAGCGCAATAATTAATTTATTTATGACTCAGTCCTGAGTGTTTAGGGCTTTATGCCATATGGTTATGTTACGTAACGCTGTGATATCTTTTACTGGCCCGAATAGCTAGCATTAAAGCTAGCGTAGAAGAACTAAGGTAACGGACATAGCCTTGAGAATCAGTAAGCTCAAGTGGCAGTGGGCAGGGCACATAGCGCGAAGAACTGATGGCCGTTGGGGCAGAAAAGTTCTAGATTGGAGACCTTTTGACCAAAAGCGCAGCGTGGGACGTCTACCTACAAGATGGACGGACCACCTTGTTAAGATCGCGGGGTCACACTGGATGCAGACCGCTTGTGATCGGTCGCTGTGGAAAGCCGTGGGGAGGTCTATGTTCAGCAGTGGACGTTCTTTGGATGATAATGATGATAATGAATAGCTAGCATTATATGAAAAATGACAACTACTACCTAAAGTAGGCAAAGAAAACTATTGTTGGACAAAACTAAACTAATATTCTCTTTACTTTAACCAATTGACGACCTCCGTGGTGTAGTGGCTAAGCACGCTGGGTTTCAAGACGTCGCCGCTCCGAGGTCCCGGGCTCGATTCCTGGTCGGGTCAAAGTAGAAATCATAGTTTTTATAATGTCTCGGGTCGGGGTGTTGTGATACCACCGTTGTGTCTGATTTAAATAACACAACGCCAAAAAATGTTTTTATTTCCTTCCTTATATGCATAATCTTCCAGTTTCTTGCACTTTAATCGATCATACACAGTATGTTTAAAAAGTATCGTGATTATGAATTTGCGAGGGCTACTCAAATAGATTTTAAAACTGTTTATGGTAATAAGAAGATTCACAAACTACACATGTTCTTCATGTCCACTTAAATAACATGCAAATAAAATAAGCTAAAAATTTTGATTGGTTGTAGAAAGAAAATGTTGATGCAAAATACCTAATTATAATAAGTAGTTACGTGAAGATATTAGTCTAGCGGTCCCCCGTGATTGCGTCCGCGCCTTTTGAGTTTTTTCCCTCCATTCCCGATGTTTCTCCATTTCTTCATTGCCGAAAACCTTCCTCGATAAATAAAATATCCAACACAAAAATATTTTTTCAAATCGGTCCTGTAGTTTCTGATATTAGCACGTTCAAACCAACAAATTTCTTCATCTATATAATATTAGTATAGATATAAATAATAAGTTGTTAATCGAAATAGCGAACAACTTACTTAAGATAAAACTTCCTAATTCCTGGTCTTACACCGAATAAATGAGGTTCATCCGGGTTGAATACCGCAAGTTGTTCAAAATTCCGAGCGTGTCAAAAGTTCTGACATTGCTTTACCTTCCTGTTACATGAACATCAAATTTTGTAATTAGCCGACAGATTCTTAGAACTCGTATAATGTAACGGGAACTCAACCAATGGTAGTCGCTATTTAAAATTGTTTTGATTACATTTGCAGAAAAAACCGGCAAAGTGCGAGACCGACTCGCGCACTGAGGGTTCCGTGCCAATTTTAACTGAATTGGGGAATCCACTTACATCCATTTAGCTAAAATACCACAATATTTTGTTGACAGCAAATATAACATTGTTTTTCATAGTGTATGTATGAAGAACAAAGTTATGTTTGCGGTTGTTGAAAATGTGCTATATGTCAAAAACTACTAGTTCGATCCCATCTGTTAGCAACTCAAAGTTATTTAACTGATAGCTCAGCGATTTAGGATTTTTGATGCGCCAGCATACGCGGCGCGCGGCGGAAACGGAGTCCAAGACGGGCATTCGAACGTTAGCTTTCAGTGAGATCTCTTGTGGTCGTAGTTTATATGATTCAAACACCTTATTACTGTTCCATGTAAACCGATTAAGCGAATGACGCAATAACTAGACTGTAATGAGAATTTACTAAGTATAAAGAAAATTAATATACTGTGATTGCCGAACAAGAAGACTATTTTATTGAGAGCCTTATATATCCTCGTTTAACAGTTCAGAAGTGAGTATCGGTATCGACGCGCCTACTCTGGTATGTATCCTACGATATATTTTCATAAAAATGTATTCAATTCAGTTCAATTCTTGATACGTAACAATCTCAATTTATGGATTAAGTGCTCTCAGATTAATAATTGATTATTATATTATAAACTACTCACATATTATGGAAGACCCTATAAATAACTCCATTTAAGAACTTGTCAAGTTTTGTGTGATTGAAATTATATAAATGTTATTGTAATTAATGATATTGAAATTACACGTGAATCATTATCAAGTAAATTTAAACTACAGCAAGATGTGACATCAAAAAAAATATATACAACAATACATATAATAAATTATGACTCGACGAAGTGATGTTAACCCAATACCTAAGTGCAGGTTTCAAGTGTTTTAACCTCGTGTACCACAAACCTAATGGATTCACGCAATGGTGGTGAGGCAGTGGTTTGACCCAACTAAGTACTGAGCAGCATAAGCAGGTATCATAAACATTATTGGGTTCATGACAACAAAACATGGTAAGTTTTCTTAATTAATATTTTCACCGATTTGTTGTTCTCTTATTTGATCGCATGATTTAAGTTTTAAGTTCACTGCGCAATGGTATTACTTAAAGTAACATTTGAAACAAGTTCCAATACAATAATAAATTCATTCAGGCACTAGAGCCTACGAAATAATTTTGATTGTAACAATACCCAAAGGAACCCGAACCCTTACCAAGGTCAGACAATGGTGTTTACATTAACATCATTAAGCTAGGTACTTACTCGCAGTCAGAGATATCTCTGCTCGCAGTGTACAGTCGCTGACTACAATGCTTGCTCGTATGGATTATAATCAGACCAAATCACAAAAACTTGCTGTTAAAGAATCACCAACTTCCTAGTAAATAAGTCAGTTTTAACATTACAACTTACTTACTCCCTCACTATATCATCTTTACCCGACAACGTCGGAAGAAGAGTAATGTTTTCACATTATATATTTATTCTAATGATGCACTGAGATACCTTAAACATACTATAAAAAGTATATTGGAAAAATACGTCTTATTAACGTTATGGTTTATTGCAATTCTTCTTCTCTTTTAAAATCGGTCAAAGATATTATTACTATTATAATCTTAAACACTAATAAAATAATTTTTAATTTTTATAACATGATGTATGTAAAAACATGATATGAAATTACGGGCAGGTCCTATTGATGAACGTAAACCATGTTCCTCTGTTTATGTTACATTGTCCGATAAACCTACTTAGTCAGGAGTTTATTCAAGTTTTGTGAGAAGGATAAAAGGTAAACGAGGTTTATTTTTTATGTTTAGTAGCATTTATTTGTATATTTTATACTTGTATTAATACTATGTGTAAAACTTAAGGCCCGTAGTAAATATTATACAAGCCATTATTACTGATAATAGTTAGATATGTACTCTAGTAGCTCAATATTACTGTGCACAAATTGTTTGTTGTGTAATGTCTTATTTAAATCAAAACTAAATCAAATAATTTGTAATAAGTTATATTGAGAAATGAAAGGGTAACAAAATAAACCATTTGTAAGTTAAAAAAAAAAACTTTAGAACTTCATCAATTTAAGCGATATTGAATACAAATAAGTCAATACGAGTTAACATGAAATGTGGTTACATTAAATGATCTTGTATTCTGTAAGACATCATAATTAAGTAATTAATTATTGTCTTAAAATGTCGTAACTAACAGGCCCTTAATTTAAAAAAAAACGACTTTGACTGAGTAAATCTAGCATTAATTTGATAAAATAAAGTTGGTTGAACACAACCAGATAAAAAAAAAACTGACTTTAAATATATTGATTTCCAAATTAAATTAACGACATAAGAAATTATTCGAAAAAGAAGAAGCGAGAAATTTATACTCATATCCCAAATAAAACGAAAGCAAAGACTCATTCAATTACATGTAGATGATTATTATTGATTGTGGTGAGTAAACTGATGCTGTTCACAATACAAAAATGCAACTATGAACTTAACAGAAAATATATACATATATAAGGGTCTCTTCTTTCCCAATAATAAATTTACCAGTGGTAAGTACCACACAACAGTCAAGTTTCTGTTCAGCAAATTATTTTTCAGTAATAATTAAGACTGACTAAGTAATCGGGCTTTTATAGGATTTGACTTAGAAAAAAAAACAGCATTAGCAATCAAAAGACAAATGTACTAATCTTTTTAGCAAAAAAAAAACCTATTATATTAGTTATCTTCGTTCCATCACAAAACGCTTTAGTTCCTTAAGTACATGTATCCACAAAAACTAAGCGTGACCAGCGATTCTGAAATAAGAAGGCACACCACTTTGGTTCTTTTCAATTAATATAAATAATGATTGGCCTATTTTTTTAAATTTAATATGTACCACATCTGCCTTAATGACGATGGCATGTACCTGACGAATCTCGTATCGGTTTTAATCGCCTGTAAATGGTAGTCATTGGATTTGTTTATTTTATTCTCATAAATGAATAATTGCACTTTTGTTCAAAGATTGTAGTAACATAATATTCTAAATATTAAAATATGTAATGAATATGACATAACTTTACTCTTTTACTTCAGTTATCTCTTTTGACTCCTTGTGTTGCCGTTACTCAGTAATTTGATCAGTAGTTACTGAAGAGATAATATTTTAAATATTAAAATATGTAGTGAGTATGGCATAGGACGATAAGCTAATGATATGAACCACAGATTTAAGCCTACTTCAGTTATCTCTTTTGACTTCGTGTGCTGTCGTTACCCAGTTATTTGATCAGTAGTTACTGAAGAGCTATGCACTCAGTATACATTGTATAATGTATGGCTGGTCTCAGGTTTTGGATCCCAAGTAAACATGACCATAAATCGAGAACGTATGGAATATATTAGATAATTAACATATTTCTGTTTTCTGGTAATACATACTACATTTTATATCTATTTTTCTAATAATAATCAAAAATAAGTATGAGAAAAAAAAGTGTCGAAAGATGGATGGACAGATGGATATCACGACTGGTTTTTGAATATGGACTTAGCAGTAATAATCGCCATTACGCTCTTTTGGTGGTTATGGTGAGTTTGAAATCAGAGCATATTTTTTAGGCTAGTAAGTAGTTAATGTTTAATTAACTATTGGTTCTAAATCGAATTTAAAATTAAATAAATCTAAGTAAGAAACCGCTATAGTTTATCCGAAGTATAGTCCACTCCATAAATCATCGAGGTAACTGCATCATTATCCATTTCTACACTTTAAGTAGTAGAAAGTATGAAATTGAATATTCTTACAACGATCTAAATTACGGCGTAAATCTGACTTGATAAAAAGGGTGACCTTGGACATAAATCAGACTAACAAACCAAACAATCGAGAGCTCTGTCAGCTACTCGGCTGTTCACAGATCTAAGCGCATTATACCAACTTAATAATAATAAGTAATACTTTTATAAACTTCTTTATTATGTTGAAGTTGTAAACACTAATTTCCTACCAACAAACACGGGATAAATATCCATTAGCTTAAACGATCAGTTGATAAAGTATACAAACATGTGCGCAGGAAAACATCTTCATAATACATAACCGAAAACACTGATATTTAGGGATCACTGATGGTGTCTATATTACACCTACTTCCATTCAAAATGTTATTAGGACCTATCTAAAATGCTTGTTTTATCCGATTCTTAATACTATACAATATCGGGCAACATCACTGTTGATCCGGATTGGTCACGGAGATCGTGACATTGGTACCATTAATGAGACTGCATCATCATTATCAATCCAATATTGCTTATACATAAGTATACCTATTATATTTATATTGTAGATCAGGATTTGTTTTACGTTGATTCACTATTTTATTTTTTATTTACGAGTATATGACATCGTTAGATCGTCTGAACACATTGAGGATTAAATAATTTGAACCTTTTTGACTTATCGGAATATGCATTCACTCACCTTGATAATAAAATGGATTAAGGTATGACTGTGGTCGTATATCTGTGTAGTAATAGAAACTTTACGTAAACTTAAATTATATATTAAGCATTAATGAATATGCTTATTTCATTTAAAATAAGGGCTGTAGCAGCGCACATCCGATTCTGAACATCATCATCATCAATTTAGTATTGCTTATACATTAGTATACCTACTATACTTATATTGTAGGTGAGGATTTGTTTCACGTTGTTTCACTAATTTACATTTTATTTATATGACATCGCTAGTTTGTAAGAACACATCGCGAATTAAATAATAATGTAAACTCGAACTCTTTTTGACTTCTCGAAATGAGCATTAATAATGAAAAGGAATAACGTATGATTGTGGTTTAATATCTGTTTAGTAATAGAAACTTTACGCGCTTAAATTTACTTAAATATTAAGCATTAATAAATATGCTTATTTCATTTTGTAATCCTTTAACAATAAAAATTGTAGGGCTGATTGGCGCACATCCGATCCTGAATAGATATGGTGATATGGTATGATATATCCCAAAATCCATTTATTTGCACTTGTACTTATTTTGAGAAAACTTTTAGATGTAGTATGCAGAAGTACCTAGTGGTGACGAATTCGTATTATGAAAACGTTAGTTTTACTTTGTTTTCTATAAAACAAATCATGACGAGTTAGATGTGCATTGACATACAAGAAGGAGAAATGATATGCGATATTAAAATTAATATGCTTAGAGCAAGTATTGTTAATAAAATCAATTATGGATGATTATTACATTATTGCTGAAGCTCAAACTTATATTGCTAACATATAACTTTTGTGTACCTCCTCCTATCAACCTATATTGTTGTCATAACTGAATTATATTGTAAAGGATTCGTTTATTTAATCTTGCAGATGTGCCGCAGTGCAAACGGTGCTTACATGGATTAGACATTAAGGCCGAAGCGCATGAAGCGGATGTCAATCTGTTGCTTAATGATGCCGGATTACAAGAAAGAAAATTTTATATGAAGGGAGAGGAGGCCGACGTGCAAACGGTACCCACTCACGTCAGTGGCTGGGAGGCCGTGTCACGGACGTGTACTTGCCCAGTTTTTATATGAAGGGAGAGGAGGCCGACGTGCAAACGGTACCCACTCACGTCAGTGGCTGGGAGGCCGTGACACGGACGTGTACTTACCCAGTTTTTATATGAAGGGAGAGGAGGCCGACGTGCAAACGGTACCCACTCACGTCAGTGGCTGGGAGGCCGTGACACGGACGTGTACTTGCCCAGTTTTTATATGAAGGGAGAGGAGGCCGACGTGCAAACGGTACCCACTCACGTCAGTGGCTGGGAGGCCGTGTCACGGACGTGTACTTGCCCAGTTTTTATATGAAGGGAGAGGAGGCCGACGTGCAAACGGTACCCACTCACGTCAGTGGCTGGGAGGCCGTGACACGGACGTGTACTTGCCCAGTTTTTATATGAAGGGAGAGGAGGCCGACGTGCAAACGGTACCCACTCACGTCAGTGGCTGGGAGGCCGTGACACGGACGTGTACTTGCCCAGTTTTTATATGAAGGGAGAGGAGGCCGACGTGCAAACGGTACCCACTCACGTCAGTGGCTGGGAGGCCGTGACACGGACGTGTACTTGCCCAGTTTTTATATGAAGGGAGAGGAGGCCGACGTGCAAACGGTACCCACTCACGTCAGTGGCTGGGAGGCCGTGACACGGACGTGTACTTGCCCAGTTTTTATATGAAGGGAGAGGAGGCCGACGTGCAAACGGTACCCACTCACGTCAGTGGCTGGGAGGCCGTGACACGGACGTGTACTTGCCCAGTTTTTATATGAAGGGAGAGGAGGCCGACGTGCAAACGGTACCCACTCACGTCAGTGGCTGGGAGGCCGTGACACGGACGTGTACTTACCCAGTTTTTATATGAAGGGAGAGGAGGCCGACGTGCAAACGGTACCCACTCACGTCAGTGGCTGGGAGGCCGTGACACGGACGTGTACTTACCCAGTTTTTATATGAAGGGAGAGGAGGCCGACGTGCAAACGGTACCCACTCACGTCAGTGGCTGGGAGGCCGTGACACGGACGTGTACTTGCCCAGTTTTTATATGAAGGGAGAGGAGGCCGACGTGCAAACGGTACCCACTCACGTCAGTGGCTGGGAGGCCGTGACACGGACGTGTACTTACCCAGTTTTTATATGAAGGGAGAGGAGGCCGACGTGCAAACGGTACCCACTCACGTCAGTGGCTGGGAGGCCGTGACACGGACGTGTACTTACCCAATTACACTATGATTATTTTATGAAGGTAGAGTAATCCGACGTGCATACGGTACCCACTCACTTAAGGTGGCTGGGAGGTCGTGTCACGAGCGATACTTGCCAATATTATCAATTATGAACAATTATTACATAAAATGCTTATAAATGGTAACAGGTAGACCGAAGTGCAAATGCCACGGTACCTTGTAATACCTTTTAATTGATCTATGAGTTACTGAGATAGTTGAAAATCAATTTTGTGGGCTTCTAAATGTCAGCTATTATGTTTTATCAGCTCATTTACACGAACCTTAAAGGAGTTAATAATTTTGTTTTGCTTTGCTGATCATGATTTAATTAATGAAATTAATTTGTAAAATATAGTATTTGCAAATTATTATTATTATATAGTATTCCCATTAAAAAATACGAAAATTAAAACAGCACATATTATGACAAAAGTCTAAAATCTACAATATATTAAATAATCATCGTTTGTTTTGTTTCTCACAGACTACTACCTGAAGATATGCATAAACAGTCGCAGTATTCCAATAGGATACTCGATGGAATGCCTTCCCGGCGGTACCGCGCGGTAGAGCAAACGCTTGACCAGGCGCATCGCATCTGCCCGGTTGAGTGGCGATTTTCAAGACAATGGACTCACCAAATTGGAGCTTCAGGGAGACCAAGAATTGGCGTTGAATCACCGATGAAACTATTCTCTCGCACTTATGTAACCGAGAAGGTACTTTGGCTCAACGTGAAAATCCGAGTTACATTTTTAAAGCAACGAATAAGATCTAAATGTATTTAACTTAGCTTTTATAATAGTTTACAGAAGCATTATAAGTTTGACCGGCAAAATAGTAAGCCTCATGAATATATATAGAACTCATAATTAAATTATGTGTAATGATAGAAAAAACATTTATAATTTAAGGACTTGACGTTCTAACAAGAATAATGTACCTTCGTATTGCTAGTGTAGTTATAAGTAAAATGCTGTTATAATATAGTCATAGTATAAGTTGCAGATTAGTTTTCTTTATTTAGAAGTTTGGTTAAAAAAAATTATCGAAGTAACATAATAACTGCAATTTATGATGATCTATAACATTGAGATACATATATTAATTAGGTACTAAAATCATTTTGATGTCTAGCATAATTATCTTCCATCATATTCATAGTCTTTTGTTAGTTTATTGGGAAAAGATTCAATATTGATTGAAATTAAGGTATTTATGTACATTAATGTTTATGAATTTCCCATAATATGTTATGTTGTTAACATTCTCACTTGCACGTCTTGTTTGGAACAAATTTTCTCTAAATGTTGATCTAAGAAGTTGTTTGAATACTGTTCTAAACTCCTGTAATACTGATTGTCAGGCCTATTTTGAACTTCCATCGGGATACCTATTCAAAGTGTTTAATTATGGTAGAAATAATAATAATATGTAACTGAAATAGTGAACCTTTGTAGCTTTTATAGCTATAAGCCAGTAGCCATACATGTATTAGTATTCTAAATAAGTGCACAGGACACTGTTACCAAAAAGTAAAAACTGGTAGTTTCCTTGATCTCAAGTGTTTCAAATCCAGTATTGTAATTTGTTTTAACTTCAGTAAATCTTGTGTATGTATGCAGTTAGTAATGTAACATACACTCAGATACCCACTCCATTTGCTGAAAAATTCTTGAAGTCTTATGCAAAACTATCTTTATATCGGAATTGCTTTCTTACTAGGTTATTTTCTTAAATTATAGACCTCATGTCCTGTTATGTACAAACAGTAGCCATCACATCAGGTTACCCACTTTTGTTGCAAACTAGCCCATAATACAATACCGTTGTGTTTTCCTTGCCGTGCTGTGGGCCACACTACATTTCTTAGGGTTTTGTTAATAACCATGTTCATTTACCATGTAAAATTTCATGAATGTATGAGGACATACAATTAACGTTCGAATGGCCGAAACGGAATAGGGACATTCCGTAATCAGGACGGCCGTCTGTTAGCAACTCAAAGTTATTTAACTGATAGCTCAGCGATTTAGGATTTTTGATGCGCCAGCATACGCGGCGCGCGGCGGAAACGGAGTCCATCCAAGACGGGCATTCGAACGTTAGCTTTCAGTGAGATCTCTTGTGGTCGTAGTTTATATGATTCAAACACCTTATTACTGTTCCATGTAAACCGATTAAGCGAATGACGCAATAACTAGACTGTAATGAGAATTTACTAAGTATAAAGAAAATTAATATACTGTGATTGCCGAACAAGAAGACTATTTTATTGAGAGCCTTATATATCCTCGTTTAACACATCTAAACCATTTCGTTGAAAGTGTTTGTTAAGATCTACATTAAACATATTTTTCAAAATGTATACTTTCTTAGTTTAGAAGTAAGAGGAGGGGGACGCCCATTTTCCCACTTTGGAAGTGTCTATCTATCAAACTTTTGACCTTGAAAGAAAATGGTTTTAGGAATCTCGATGTCATTAAAAAACACCTATCCATATACACCCCACACGCATAGGTCAGAAAATTTTTTTTCGGGTTTAGTGTCACATGTATGGGAGTCCCGCCTTAAATATTATTATTATTTATTATAGTAAAGCGGTTAACAGACACATCTTCGTAACAAATTTCAACAGTGCGGTGCTTATAGTTACAAAATGAAGTGGCTGTGACATACGGACGGACGGACGGACAGACAGACAGACAGACAGATAGACAGACTTGACGAAACTATAAGGGTTCCGTTTTCTGCCATTCGGCTACGGTATAAACACTTTACGGATTTGATTCTTTCGACAAATCTTTTGTTATTTTTCTGACATTTTATTTAAGTCCGTAAAAGAGTCAAGAATAACTTTAATTTAAGTCTAAATCTATAAGAACTATAAAGTAATCTACGAATGAATAGAGGGCTAACCCAAAATAAAGAGAGCAGGCAAGAAAAAGCAGCAGAAGAATGTTCCTTAAATTGCCATTAAGGTATAAAAACAAAAACTTATTCGATATTTGAAAATTATGTTCCTGCCTACGTATATTTTGATTTAAGTTTTAAGCTGAATTTTATTTGAGTTATTTAGCAGAATGCTATTAACATGTTACTTAATTAGTCCCTCGTAAGGCAGTGAAGATCGTTAAAATTCATGTAGCTTAAATCATGTTATTAGAAGGAATACTCTAGTAGTAAAGAGTAGAGTCTGATCTCAGGATATAAAATAGGTATTGGGAATTGTATTTATTTTAATACTAGCAGTCCCCCGCAGTTGCGGTATATATCGGTCCAGTAGTTCCTAAGATTGGTGCGTTCAAACAAACCAACTCTTAAGCTTTATAATATTAGTATAAATTTATTTCATTGGTAGGTTAATACCTACCAATCAATAAGAAAAAATGTATGAAGGCATATGCTTCGTATATTTATTACAAAATATATTTTGGCACGTTCGAATTAATGTTTATAATTTAGATCATGGTGTAGAACAGTAGACTTTAAATTACTTACTAAACTATAGTTCATAGTACTTTTTGACTAATATTGTAAAGCTTAAAAACTTTTTTTGTGATAAAATACCTACTGATTTATACCGTATAAAACCAAAATCAAACAGAGGGCTATATTTTATCATAATAATGTGGTTAAATTTAAACTGCTTCGAGTCTGAAGATAATATTATTTGCTCTCATGTGTTAGCTGAAATTGAGCAAGTAATGTTTGTAGAAACTCCACATTCACATATGTTTATAAATGTCTGATGTTTGTACAAGATCATGTTATTCGTACAAACTCCGACTCGTATGAATATAAAATGGGGCGAAAGTTTGCTTAATGTGAATAAATTAGCATACAAAAAGTTTTTTTGGTTGCACGAAAACTTTGTCTACTGATATGTGGTTAGGTTTGTAGACAAGTTTAAAGAGTTTACGCATGATTGAGCTGGCGTCAATACTTTATTATTATTTGTTAGAACGGACAACAAAAGAAAGCTGTTGAAATAACAGAAAGTAAATTCATTTCATTGCTCACAGTAACCAAAACGAAATGGAACAGTTTGGTAAAAGAACATTTTCTTCTGATCAAAAACAGCATCTAGTCTCTAATTTCTTTTTGTAATAGATGGCTAGTTTATTTATTTAAGTCGCTAATCCTCGATTTGATTGAGTTTTTATTTAATGTTTTATGTTGCGTAGGTTTACGATTGTGATTTGTTAAAGAGTGTGAGCTCGTACTCAAAATAACCCCACTTCTACTGATCCTCAATGGCACATTTTTAAGGTACCGAGATCATTTTCTACGAAAGGGAAAATATTTTCGTAGGTGAACGGCAGAATTAGGCTTTACGGCCCTGCCTTTCATCTTTAGCTACAAATATGTCCCCGGGAAATTACCGTCATTTTTTCCCAACACGCTTACCGAGTAACGTATGTGGAACGTTTTAGCGTATATTTTCCAAATAATAATAATAAATGAAAGTTATTACGGCCTTATCAACGTGTTATGTTACGCGTTATCTTTATAGATTTTAATCAACTAGGCCTTCATTATTATAATTGTAAAATTATAAATCTTTCGGTTCTTGTCTATTTCAAATTGAGTTTTACTTGTGAAGCCCAACGCTTGCCCAAAATAAATTATTTTAAGAACATTTCTAATGAAGATTTTTGCTTTATAAAATAACAGAGGGTAAAATATTTTATCAACAGAAAATGTGCACCGGCCCAATTCATATTGAGACACGCAATATCATTTTCACCAACATTCAGACCTCAATTCGATTTGCTTGCAAATTGAGACGGAGCATTTAAGGTCTGTGTAAACATCTCGTTATTATGTTTAAATGTGTATCCAATAAAACACCACTAAAATCCAGGGTGTTTCTAAGTGAAAATTTGCCGTCAACCCGGGAGGAAACGAGCCAGCGAATTGGCTACCAGCCTATAAAACGTAATGTCACATTCATTTGCAATTCAAGAGTCCTCAGGCTATATTAAGCCTAATAAAATTTACATATTTAAATTAAACGACAAAATAACAAGACACTGAAACCATCGCATAGATTACCCGGACATCGTATAATCATTTCGTTACATAATATAGATAATAATTATTAATTAACAGAAGAAACGGACACATCTGTCCACATTGGACGCGTAATGAAAAGCAACATGTGAGGTAAATTAAAGTTATCAATGTGTAATGAAAGTAGCGAAGTAATAATGTCTAAGCTTTACCGTTATACGGCTTTCTTTAATTAAACCGGTATATTTCCACAGAAAGACGATCGCACAATATATACAGGAATTAATAAATATATTTACTGTATTCGGTAGCTACTTGAAGAAAGAGTAAGAAAATCAGTTGTATTTATTGTTAAAGGACGACTCTTATTATTAATAGATAATATGTCAAGAGCTAGAGCTTGTGCTTGTGCATGATTTCAAGCGTACGTACACCAACATTCTATTATGCACTAAAATAAAAGATGAATGCGTTATTTAAAGCTTTTCAAAGCGCGTATTTTTTTCAAGATTTTTAGGTATTATTACTCATATCTCAAAAACTACTAAATCGATTTGGATTAAACTCACTCTGTAAACCATACCTGATTGAAATAAAAAAGAATCATCTCGCTATGATTTCTCGTTTTTGAGAAATTCTAAGACAAAGATACATACACTCATGTGTGTGTGGATGTTTTCTATGTATATCATGTATGTATTTACAAACAAAAAGTATTTAAGTATGGCGATGTGTGGTAATGTCCAAATGATATATTATATTATATTACTCACAAAATTTTGCACATGTGTTAGAAAGTCTCACAAGATCCACATAATAAAATTTTATCCAATTCTGAAGATACCACAAACATACAAGTCGAATTGATTACCTTTTTTTAAAGTTTGTAAAAAATACTTAGATTGCGCAAACACAGGATATGAAAATAATATACATTAAGTAAACAAGTTACACTGGCTCTTGTAAAGTTCTAAAGTATTGTGAGTGTTTTCATTACATAGAGTTCCGTTTATGTGGAATAATTGCCACATGGGCTTAATAGTTGTTCAGTGGAGCGAGCTCAGTAATTAAATAAAAGAGCCACTCCGGATTTCGGCGTATCGACTTTCATAGGAGTCGGAAAAGGTCCGATTAAATGGTACAGACAACATAGAAGACTTGAAATATGTAGGTATACCTATTAAACAAATAGTTAATCGCACATTTACCTACACTAAAATAATGAAATAATTATTTTGAATATTTACTGTAAAAAACAAGATAACCAAATCTTATTTCAAGTCAAATCAATATACTTATCAGTATTAGATATTTGCAGTTACGGTGAACCACATTTTCCTTCCACTTATACATATACAATGGCCGGCACATGAGTTTACCCACTTATGTTGCAAACTAGCCCTTATTACAACAGCATAAGATACCGCAGGGTTTAGCTTGACGTGCTGTTGTCCGTACTGTTCAAGCGGCGACGAATTCATCAAAGTAAAAATCATGAAAATCGGCCCTCCTTTTCTCGAGTTTCTTATATGTTTATCAAGAAGATATGATGAAAGGATAAGATAATAAGTAACTAAAACTAAAAATCTAAAAAAATATTTCACTTTACATTTAAAGTGTAACATTAAAGGAGCCAAAGCATTATTATAACAATCTCAAGCTCACTGTACATTTTTAAATCGGGAATCATTCACGAAAAATGGGAGCACAAAAACGGGAATAATTTATTCGTTGGATCTGATACGTCTGTGGATAAAGGAAATATCGCGATACAGATGACGGGCTGTATGTAACAAACGACCTTTGACGCGATTCGGCCGTGCAATATGATAATGTTGGCAGACATGACGAGAGATATCAATGTTTCACGCATTCGCATGCGGTATTCGACGGTCGGTCACACCGAAGCGAAATAGTGTTTTTTAGGGTCGTAGAAAACGACTGTTTGTATTGTATTGCTTTTCCTATATGACCTGTATATCTGCAGTAGATCTCTCTGATTGGCAAAATTCCGTGATTAAGTTTTATTTGTAAGAAGTATACTGTGTGATTAAAAAGCTGGGTGCTGAAGTTGGGTGTCTTTAAATCTATACTAATATTAAAAATCTGAAAAGTTTGTTTGTTTGAACGCGCTAATCTCAGAAACTGCTGGACCGATTTGAAAAACATATCGAGGCTATAGCTTATTTATCGAGGAAGGCTTTAGGGTACATAAAACATTACGCTGCGACAGGAGGGGAGGGAGCAAACTCAAACCGCTAGGACGAAGTCGCGGGGATCGCTAGTAAAAAAAAAACCGACTTCAAAACCAAAATGCACTAAAAAGTCTTAAATAAACTCTTCACCATTGAAAGGAAAGGAATCCGTTTTAGGCAAACTATTTCTTTTTGGAGTCGGTGCTGTGATAGTTGATGCTTGATGGTCAAAGTGATGGCACCGACTCCAAAAAGAAATTATTTGCCTAAAACGGATTCCTTTCCTTTCAATGGTGAAGAGTTTATTTAAGACTTTTTAGTGCATTTTGGGTTTGAAGTCGGTTTTTACTTTTTTTAAAGTTTATTTTATTTTTTTATTTTTAGTGATTACATAAGAGGGGGGGGGGAGTTGCACCTTATGGTTCTATTTTTTAAGAAGCTACGAATTACCTATCATAAGTTGTGTCATTATAATTACTGAACTCCTAGGCGTTAAGGAGTTCCACCATCAGCTCAGCCCCACAAAATGTTGACTATCAGATGTAACAACACGTCAACATTAAGATTCTAGTAAAGAAACACTATACGTGCCTTTAAAATTTGAGGGTTTCCCTCGAATACACCAAGATCCCATCATCAGATCCCAAAATGAAAAAAATGGGACCAACTAGAAGGTATACCCTCTAAGTAGGTGAAAAAATTTTTCGATTCGGTCGACAAACGACTGAGATATGAGGTAACATACATACAAAAAAAAATGATGATAAAAAAAAAAATACAGTCGAATTGATAACCTCCTCCTTTTTTGAAGTCGGTTAAAAATGTGAATGAAATGAACGTCTCTTGTGATAAAACATGTGGATAGTTGTTAGATACGAGTTTCTATTTCACACCAGCTACTAGCTATTTTTGACCTTTGCTGAGACAGCTAGCTACCAGAAATGATCCATGAAATGATGAATCGCCGCAACTTCGTGAACAAAATACAAATTTTATCAGCAAAAATGTTACTTACACTTTCTTATTTTTACAGTTACGAGCGTAATATCATACCAATATATTTGGTTCTTGTCCAATTACATAAAGTTGCTCCACCGAGCTGTAAAATAAACCATTTTAAATGATTCTCAAGTAAAACGATAGTATACAATTTACGAGCTAATTTGTGTTAAAATACACAGCAGGGAAGACACATTTTACAAAGAGGTTGTACGTTTACTACTCAATTACGGAACGGTGTGAGATGAGTTTATCTTTCATTGATAACTTTGGTATATTTGTGGTTGGGTAATAATTTTAAAGTAACTACTTATTGCTTAATATATTAAATGTTGTAACTTTCATGTGATATTTAATGTATTTAATAACCATGTAGGCGAAGATCCAATATTTGTAAATCGTGCTTGGTAATTTGAAATAATACTTTCAATTGTACCTCTGTATTTTATTAAACAGATTACTGTTTTTATTAACAACGCACAACTTTTAGGTTACAAAAAACTTATTGTATGGCTACCAGTTTAAAAACGCAGTTTTAATGATCATGATGATGCATAGATAAACAGATCCCACGAAGCTAAAATAAAAATAACTTTCATTGTTCATTTACGATGTTATTAATTAGTCAAGTTTTTTTTATATCGATATACAGCCGCGGAACATTTATAGCTTTACCGTTTTAGCCAATTTAGCAGCCATATCATTTTATAATAGTCGTAAATTCCTAAAAACAAACAGAATAAACATGAGCGTTCTAATTTCGAAATGTAATTAGTCTAATGCACTGAATCTGTTTCTGGTTTTAAAAGGCAGGCAGAGGCGTTAACCACTTACAGCCAGGGTTGTCTCAAATAAGAACAACTCCGTAAAATGTGTTTTATTTCGTAATGTCAAAGAGACATCGCATGAAAAAGTTAGCACGAAATTGGGTCGGATCCAAGTTTCTCGTCGAACTCGAACGTCGTTATCTAATATGGGCTTATCAGCTTCTGACCTGGGCACAGTTCGCTTGATTACATCTTTTGAATTATCGGTTGGAACTTTCTTTGTGTAAAAAGGTCGGGTCGAAATGTTAATAAATAATAGACCAATAGGCACATTGGAAATATGTAAAGAGCTTTGCTCGTATCTGTGAAAACTTCTGAATACATCGCCGAGTATCATTAGTATTTCGTGTTAAGATTGACACATAAATATTTTATTGTTAGGATTAATTTTATTTAAAATTGACATATAGATATTTTATTGTTAGGACCAATCACATATATTGCTCTGATCCCAAAGTAAGAAGCTAATGCTCTTGTGTCATGGAAATCAGACACAACGGTGCACGGTGGATTCTGTAGTATGAAGCGTTTGGCCAAAAATATTTTTTTTTATTTGAGGGTAGATGACTATTGTTCTTTGATTTAAAAAATTGAAGGTATATTTCATTACTTTTTCATAAACAAATTGGTTTAAGTCGTTTAGTATTGCTTCTGTGACTCGTCAAACATCCACCTATTTTGTTTTCCTTGTTGATTTATTGCGGATAGCCAAATTTAGTTCCGACTTTAAAACACTATATCTTTAAAAGTTGAAATACGAAGTTTATTTAAAAAATCATGAGTGGTGATGAAGGTATGTAGTATTTAAATCAAATAAATTTCACCCATAAAAGTGACTATTCACTTGGCAAAAAAATATATATGAAAATAACACAGTTTTGAAAAATCTATTTTGTTTATGTTATTTTTACACTTGTGGGGGATTTGGCACGAAATATTCAACTCATATCTGTATACTACAATACTATAAGAGTAACCAGAAACCAACAACTATTGTTGCCAAATCCCCCACAAGTGTAAAAATAACATAAACAAAATAGATTTTTCAAAACTGTGTTATTTTCATATATATATTTTTTCCAAGTGAATAGTCACTTTTATGGGTGAAATTTATTTGATTTAAATACTACATACCTTCATCACCACTCATGATTTTTTAAATAAACTTCGTATTTCAACTTTTAAAGATATAGTGTTTTAAAGTCGGAACTAAATTTGGCTCAACCGTCAACATTCACAAAATCTACCAGTACATGTTCAAATTACTTTTTATGTTTTCAACTCAAATTTTTCAATCGACAGCCCTATTTATAAACTCTACGGGAGTGACCATCAGACGGATTTACAGTGCAAGTCACCTGTACTAATGAATCGTGGGCATGGGCGCCGACCTTTGTAAATAATTTAATCAATCCATTAATTCCGACGCTTTACAAATTCAGCTTTAAAGTGCTCCAAAGTTGCCTATCGACAGTCAAACAAACACACGAGCGTTATAATTAGGGAACAAAAGGCAGAAAGATTTTAAATAATTAAACGTATATCAAATTAGGCAAGGGAAAATTGTCGCGACACGTTTGCTTATTATCAAGGATGTTTGTTGTTTGAATATTGTAGCACTTTATTAAGAAGACTTTTCTGCTTCAATTTCAGACACGTAATTTGTTACATTAAACAACATAAATTTAGGTTTAAATAGCATATTTCGTGAGAATAGCTTTAATTAATACACGTTATTTTGATGGATAAGTTACTGCAATGGATTCCAGCCTTTATAGCTAGACTTTTATGTGTCAAACAGTTTTTTAGTAAGTTCCGTCCTTTTCACATGGGTAAAGATTCGGAAACGGAACCGGAAGGTAATCCTTTATACTTCCCAGTGGGCATAAGTCGACGATCGCCCCAATATCCGTAAAAGGGATAACCATTCCCAGGCCTACGATCTGCAATGGATGCAAGTCATGAAAACAATCAAATAAGGCTTTAAAAGGCAAACATATGAAGCCCGACGGAATCAACACGATAAAATCGCCTAAGAGATTAACATGGATACACTTAATCTATTTATCTTTTAACCTTTTGCTCCATTAGGAAGGGTCAAGGGTTATTTTACCTGTAAACATTATACGTCAGTGGAAAATATTTGAGCTTTTTACATAATTTAATCTAATAGAATGTGTAAACAAGACATGTTGTCGATAGAATATGTTTAATAGTTTCTGTATATAATTAAACTGTTAATACATTTTAGTAACGACCGACATGTTATATTACTTTTTTTAATAAATCATCTACGAGGGAACGGATTCCAAAATTATTTACTTAATAAAACGAACTATTAAATGGAAAATGTATAGTTGTTAGACAGAAATAAATAATAATGTCGACCTCCGTGGTGTAGTCGCTAAGCACGCTGGTTTCAAGGCGTCGCCGCTCCGAGGTCCCGGGTTTGATTCCCGGTCGGGTCAATATAGAAATCATAATTTTCTACATTGTCTTGAGTCTGGCTGTTGTGGTAACACCGTTATGTCTGATTTCCATAACACAAGTGCAATTAGCTACTTACTTTGGAATCAGAGCAATGAATGTGATTGGTGTCCAATATTTATTTATTTATTTGGGGACCATTTCGCGTCTGTTATTAATCACATGTAGTGTAGTGTAGTGTATTATCCACAGTCATAAAAAGCTTAGCTTGGATCATGTAATATCCATTAACTTGACGTATATCGTCATTTCTACCACAGCTCAAAACGGACGGCTAACCATCGCAAATACAGGCATAATATTAAATAAAACATACATTATAGGCCTGTTTCACAACGTCTGAACTAGTTTCCACCAACTACCAACTATCTCTCTCTCTCTATCTATCCATACGAAATGACGTTTCATATTTACATATTTTGTTGGTTATAGTGCTTATTTGTCAATGAGGAAACAAGTCTAGGTAGGTGTTTACTGTCAGTAAAATTGACAACATTAGACCTAAATTCAGAGTTTTGCAGATGTTTGAGAATGTAGATGGTTAAAATCCAATAATTATTCCATGCAATAATACACATAATGGGTAGCTTATAATAAAGCTCAACTTAATTTTCAAACTATTTGATAGGCGTTATCGAATCCATTCCTCCACATCGAAATATTTGCAAGCCGTTTCAAACGAGCTGCGTCAGACCATAAGGTTGCAAGTCACCAAACTAATGAACGTTAGTTTTTGGGATACCAGGGCAAGTGTAATGAACCATCGAAACGCTGTTTAACGGTTATTCTTCTGTTCATTATTAACGACAGCCTATCGCAAAATTACAAAGGTTGTTAGCTTCATGTAATTAAAAAGAGATTAATGGTACCTTTCGTTATTTTCTTCTCTCGTTACCCAGTCTGCAACGAAACGAATATGTTGTTTGTAATTTGAGCGGTGGATATATACATTTCATAAATCCCACTTATTTAACTAACGCCTCGATTTGGTGGGCATGTAGTAATCTTTAAAAAAAAACTTAATGAGATCAACTTAACTATGTAGTTGTTAAATTCACAGTCAGCTTACTGTAAATACTGTTTCGTTTTTCGCTTGCTATTTCGACATTGGTAAACAAAATTGCATTCAGCCAGTTTTTCATTCGTTTCTATTTTAATTTCCAGCTAACAAGACAAAGCCGGCTTTGGTCCTTTTACGTGACTGCGTCAACGTAACAAAGTTATGTCCCGGTGACAGACAGACGGACGGACAGATGGAGAGACAAACGATCGTTTAAAATAGCCGCAGATATTGTTAAGTTGTAATTCAAATATTTTTCTTAAATGCTCGCTACGTGATTGTTTCATTGAATAATCAAAACAAAAGCGAAAACGCGGCTTTGTAAGAACTATACCTTTTAATTTATTTTCAAATGACACCTGAATTACACTTTCACCTACTTTAATTTAAAATAAGCTTATTATTGAAATTGGAGAAAATGGAAAATCTGATTTTTAACTACCTTCAAATGGTTAAAATCTTTTAAATATTTACAAGTTTCGATTTAAACGTGGGTTGTAAAGCTCATTTAAAAAATGTAAAGTAACCGTTATACTTAATACCTACTTTACATAAGAATCTACCTACTACATAATTCCATTTTAGAATCGATCTCCAAGCAAGTTCAAATCCTTATTTCTAACTTAAAATATTTTTTTATTTTTATATCAATTACTGAGTTCATAGAAAAAATAAAACAAACATCAACTGGTTAAAAACCCGTAGACAACAAAGACTATTCCGCTCAATCAATATCATTAAACGACAATTATGCTGGGCGGCGATTCTCACGGCAATCCAACTTTATTTGTTTGGTAATTTAATTGCGAGTTTACAATTCACCTATAAAAAAACAACATGTAAAAAAAAAACTATCGCACTTACGCAATAGAAATGCATAGAAATTGTGACCCTGGGAAATCAAAAAATATATTTTCTACGCGTAAGAAAATTCTATCGGTGAACTTTTTTCTTATTCGAACTGCATGAGAATATGAAAAAAGGTGGGCTGCTGGGGCGTATTGCGATGCAGATTTGATAGGTTAGCGGCTCAGCTTACTGTCAAATTAGCAATTTGTATTGCGATTTCACATGAATTTATAATATTATTATAATAAAACAATATAATATCAATATTCGTACTATGGTTGTATTATTGTAATATTATTATATTAATAATATCCGTTTACACTGAGTCGGAATTGAGCTGCCTGGAAATTGAACGGCTAAAGTTGGATCGCAATACGCCCCCAGTAAGAAACTGGTACCTACGCTATTGATACACATGGCAAATTAAAGAGAATGCATTACTGCGTGGGAATAGAACTATCTATACAAACGTATACGAAATACCGAAGCGTAATGCCTTGTCCACACTCAACTTGAAAGTTCTAAATTCAAATAAATCAGAAATTTTAGGCTTTGCTGTACAAAGTTTTAATGAGCAAGTGTCTTAATGTCTTTAAGACTATATAGGTATAGAAGAGGCGCAAGAGTTCTATTTTTGATTCACTCGTGTCAATATTCTGAGTGATTTCTATTTGAAAATCAATTGGATGTCAACGAAAATCACACTAAATATGAAAGAAAAAAGTGACAAAATCAAGTAATCTTTTTTTGTATCACTTCCATGTGGATTTAAAATAATTTCCATTCGAAAATTAAACATTAATCAGCGTTAATCACACGCCATATTGATGCTAGTGCTGATGTTACGGAGGGGTTTTTCAAATATTATGTAGTTTTCACGAATATAATAAAGCAATGAAATAAATGAGAACGCACCTTTATACTCACAAGTAGCTGTAATTGAAAAGTTAATTTATATTACAAGCAGCTCCTACATTGCCTCGGTCTTATTACTACGGATTTAATCAATTATTGCTTTAGTTTCGGTCAGCCAATGGTTATGAGAAGTAGACGCAGCAATCAATCATTCTCTCATCCACTTTATGTCAACTTCAAATTTTGATACTAGGATGATGGATGACCGTTTCCACGATGTCGTTGGTGCCCTTAAGGCCCTT
Organism: Pyrausta purpuralis; assembly: GCA_963924145.1. Taxonomy (NCBI): domain Eukaryota; kingdom Metazoa; phylum Arthropoda; class Insecta; order Lepidoptera; family Crambidae; genus Pyrausta; species Pyrausta purpuralis. The sequence goes on along the minus strand of OZ001651.1, from coordinate 13,591,847 downwards.
TACACACTGCGACTTTTAGCATTGATACAGATGCGCGTTTTTGAAACGTGCGACACAATCGCGACACTAGCAATTAACAGAATCTTGCATCGTTTCTCTCGCGCGTTATTGGTAAAGTAAAGTAAAGTGAAGTTAGCCTGTAACGTCCCACTGCTGGGCAAATGCCTTACCTCATCTATGAGGTAGTTTGAGCCATACTCAACCACGCGGGCTTAGTGCGGGTTGGTTGAGGAGTGTATGCAAGGCAAGCGACTAACCCTGCTGACAGATGTTATCAAGCCGCCCATAAGGCCTCTGACTAGGCTTAACGACTAATATCAACCGACATTAGCCGGGACCAACGGCTTAACATGCCTTCCGAAGTACGGAAATGCTCGTTATATACGTCACTTATATGGTCGAAATGGTCACCCATCCAAACACGAGCGCGCCGTAGGTTGCTTCACTTCGGTATTACCACCAAAGCGCTGCTATCACTGCTCTACGATCACCTTCACGTCGATACAGTGGTCATATATATAGATATAGTCGTCAACAGCCAGCATCCGCAACCCGACTGCATTTATTGCAGCGCAAGTGTGCAAAGGTGGACCATTTGCGACTGATGCTGCATCGCGACTGTATCCCTGTTAAAAGTCGCAGTGTGTAAAGGGTCTGAGGTATATGTGCTTAAGATTTGGTGGGAGAATAAATGAATTTCTTCGAAATATGCTGGGCCATTAACATTTAAATCAAAGCTGGTAAGTAAAAGTCTTTGGTTTATGATTTAAAAAAGAATGTGGCGACGTTTGCCGCCTTCTCCAGAGTAACGGCGTCGGCAAAACGACAAAACAAGATTTCAACGCCGCAACTGGAAATACTTAAAGCGGAATTGTTTGAGAATTGCGCATTGTTGCCGTTTCTATAAATAAATTATGGAACTTTTGAAATTCAGTGCAATTACACTTGTTTGTGAGTAAGTCGCGACCGCGAGAGAGTAGACGAGTCGTAACAAGGAAATATGGATTAAATACTTTGTTTATGGTCAAATAAAAGTTTATATATTTTCCTAGGTAAACCTTCCTAGATGATTTAAAATAAAACATCTTGCATCAATAAACACGTTTAATTCGGCATCGATGCTGTCGCGCGTTGAAATCGATGCACTCGCCAATATACAGTACTTAATTTGTGAATTTCCATTTTCTGCATCACGACTACATCGATATTAGCGCGCGTTAGCATCGTGACTGTATCGATGCTGAAAGTAGTGCAAAGGTGTAAAGGTTGACATTCTGCGAAAACTCGCTGCTAAAAACTGCAGTGTGCAAAGGGTACATATGGTACTATTATGTAGCACATACAAGATTACAAGATCCATGGTAGCACAGTGACTTTAATAATATTTTCAATAAATATGCCATTATTTTTCCTCATACCAAGTACTTATGCATAAACATATTGATAATACGTTTTCTCTATTTGTGCAATATGAGTTTTCCGCAAATAAAATCCACTACTGTGGGATATCATATTATTTCCTCCGTATCAATGTTATTGGAAATTGCAATACCAATTTTTATTATAGAGTTTTGTATTTTCTGACATGTTGTTTTTAACCGACTTCAAAAAAGGAGGAGGTTATCAATTCGACTGTATGTTTTTTTTGTATGTTTGTTACCTCATATCTCAGTCGTTAGTCGACCGATTTGAAAATTTTTTTCGCCTACTTAGAGGGTGTACCTTCTAGTTGGTCCCATTATTGCCGATTTGGGATCTGAAGATGGGATCTTGGTGTAATCGAAGGAAACCCTCAAATTTTAAAGGCTTATATAGTGTTGTTTTACTAATATCTTAATGTTGACGTATTGTTACGTCTGATAGTCCACATCTTGTGGGGCTGAGCTGATGGTGGAACTCCTTAACGCTTAGGAGTTCAGTAATTATAATGACAGAACATATGATAGGTTGTTTGTAGCTTCTTAAAGAACAGAGTCAAAATGTGCAACTTCCCCCCCCCCCCTCTCTTGTAATCTCTAAAAATGGAGAAATAAAATTAACTTTAAAAAAGTAAAAACCGACTTCAAAACCAAAATGCACTAAAAAGTCTTAAATAAACTCTTGAACATTGAAAGGAAAGGAATCCATTTTAGGGAAACAATTTCTTTTTGGATGGGATTCCTTTCCTTTCAATGTCCAAGAGTTTATTTAAGACTTTTTAGTGCATTGTGGTTTTGAAGTCGATTTTTACTTTTTTAAAGTTATATATTTTCAATTGCACATGCCAATCAAATTCATTTATTCATATCCTATTGCCCTACATTATATATCTGTTGCATTTAAAAAAAGGTGATAGTCATTTTATTGTTTAAAAAATGTAATTCAGCTGAGTGACTCATTTATTTTGGGTGTAAATTAGACAGAGACTTTTTAAATTGTGGTCAACCTATTTATAAAGTGTGGAGCAAAAACAACTGAGGTACCATACGTTATTATTAAATAGACACTTTTAGAATAAAATACGGGTAGTGCTTTTAGAGAATTATCAATCAACACGAAGCATTTGACCTGTTATTTGATAGCTTATCTTCATCATCAACATTCATTAATCATCGAAGTCCACTGCTGAACAAAGGCCTCCATTACGGTTTTCTACAAGGAACGGTTGCTAGCGGTCAGCATTCAGTTACTGCGATCTTTACAAGGTCGTCTGTGTATCTTATCCGTGGTCGTCCTACGCTGCGTCTTTGTTTGTTCTAATACCCTTAGATCATACAAAGAATTTATAAAATCTGCCCTAACTGTTATCATTTCTTCGCGCCATGTGCCCTGCTAATTGTCACTTAAGTTTACTGAGTCGCAGGGCTATGTCCGTTACCTAAGTTCTTCCATTGGATTGTTACAATGTGATATTTTTTCCTAAAGCACAGCCGGTTTGAGCCTCAGTTATAAGCTACTCTGCATCGACTAATTTTCAATAACACAGCTAAATGTCTTCAACGAACAGCTCCGTCAACCAGTTAACAATAGGTTATTATTAGAATAGGTGATTATTAAAATAGCCATTGTGTATTATCGCCGCCCATCAGCCACGTCTCGAACCATTGTCAGTTAATGAATTCTTCAAGTTGTATGGTTGTAAAACGTACGCCGCTATAAAATGTATTACTTCACTACATATTGAAATGACTTTTATGTGGATATGTGTGTGTGTTCTTGCAGCCATATAATGGATTTGTTACGGAGTGTGTAGCGCCAGTTTTCAAATATTACGTTTTTTGTTAATTGGATTTCGATCGGAAATCGATTCCTTTAAACAGATTGGTACGTAGTTGACACTTTCCACTTTAACATTTGGTATTTATTTTTAAGCAATGGAAATTAAGTGTACATTTTATTAAGGACTTTATTAAAGATAAGATAACAAGACCCAGTGTCTTTACATGCCAAACTTTATTTTCGACTTTCTTGTTATGTATCCCAAACATACATATTACATTTCAGGTATTCAGTCTGTTAATGTTGTTCAAATTAAAAAGTCGTGTATATGTAAAAAATATATAAAAACCCTTCACTAAATAACATAAGAGATTTTGATTGCACATAAATATGTGATACATAAGATATTTCAACAACAAGATCTATGAGAATTGAAATTGAAATTTTAAATGATAGATCAATCTTTAATAACATATAATTGTATTTCAATGTCTTATTATCACACCCATAAAATCATAACATAACATAACTTTTTCCATAGCACAGTCCAAAAATTTACAACTTTCGATGAGCAAACCATTCAAACCAGCTCTTATGAGATGTTAATTTTGTGCATAACTTGCGTTTAATAAACCAAATCTACATAAGCGTTTTTGCATTCGATAGTACTTCAAAATTGGTATCGAAAGGGTACAAAAACTCGTTATCATAAAAAGTGACACTCAAGAGGTCTTGAGGTTGCAACGAAGATGTACTCGTATGTATTAAATTAAATCGAAGTTACTAGTAGGTACTCTGTTTACGGAAATACGATAATTATACCCATGTAAAAGCCCTCATGCTCCTTTGATTATTTGTTTTATCTACAAAGTGTAATTAACTAAAGTTTCATGAACACATTAGTGAAGTTTAAACTGTTTAGAGTTGATAACTATTTACACGAAGCCGGTGATTAGGAAGGAGAGTCTTCAATTAAAAGTTATAAAAATACTTGAGTAACTGAAAACAAAATAGTTGCTTCCAAGTCTTAATAGGTTTTCAAGTTAGTTTGTAGTTGTTAAACTAAACTCGTTCGAATGGACTGTACTTACAATCTTTGTTATTATTAATTTTCACATTACATTGCTTTTTATTAAATAAGTAATAGCAGAGGAGGCACCTAAGCATTGGGGCAGATTTGGAACATGCTAATAGTTAATCTTTACCGCAACTCCATTCTTATAATGGGAACACTGGCTGTGACAAACGTCAAATAAAAAAAACGCGTGTATTCTGTAGTCAAAAAAAGCTACAATCGGTTGTCGTATTTGTACCGTTGAAGTGAAAAAAATGGAAGGGGTTACACGTGAGTAAAGGTTTCCAACTATTTTATTCTCAAAATTGGGAACAAGTCATTACTTTTCAATCAAACTTGTTCTTACTAGCTAGTTATTTCATATTCTTTTTTTTGTAAATTGTATCTTCTAAGTGACTATGGCGCAGATTTGATCGAAGCAAACGGGACAGATTTAAACAGGTGGCCGATTCTCGCGGCAATCAAACTTTTTTGTGTGTTACATTTCCAAGTTTTACCTTAAAAATCAAGTAAAATATTTACCCGTAAAACACTACCGCAGGAACAAAATCTAAATACATGGAAATAGTGACCCTGAGATATCAAAAACTATTTTTTTCTTTGACAAAGTTTCGAAGTAAGGAATCTTGTTTGTGTACGAACTGGAATCCGTAATATTACGAATTGTCTGGTGACAACGTTTATGAGGAGGTGGTCTCCTATAAATACTTAAACACAAAAACATCCATGACTTTGGTAAATAATTTCGTGATTATCTCACAAACGCTTGCGGGTTTGGAACCCGCGGCAACGGCATAGTGGTCAGTACCGTTATTATGAGTTTAATCGCTAGCGACGACGGTTTTACTCGCTAGCGACAACGTCACTTTTTGTATGGAAAATTTTAGTTCCACCAGTGACCACTAGAGGCGCTGTGCAATTTCCCATAGAATTTTTTTACGTCGTCGCTAGCGAGTAAAGCCGTCGTAAACTCATGGTAACAGTACAGGAGCGCTAACCGCTACAACAAACGCGTCTTCAAATGTGGTATCTATAGTCGTCCTTTTCTCACATTATACATTTATATGGTAGATTAATACTATATTATTACACTACATAAAAGAAAAGTTTACATCGATATAACGCATGGTAGCGCATCGCTATTTCATCCTCAGAAAAAATACAAGAGAGTTGCCAACTATCTTCTCTTATTTACTCGTACGAACGTTAACACATTAATCAACATGATTGTTTTATAATGATGCTATTTTGCAATGATTTCATGAGGTAGGTCTGGTGACTCTATCTACATATTAAAGGTGTCCAAACGGGCAAAATCAGTAAAGCTTTATACTTTTAAAACTGCTGAAAGAAATTTAGTGTGACATATGGAAGTAGATTTTGGGTAATGCCCTGTCTGATACCTTATCAACAGATTCCTGAAAAAATACTAAAATAACCCTTAAAAAATAAATGTGGGAAACCTTAAAGAAAAAACTAAAAAATATCCATATCAAATACCGTATCAACAGATTCCTGAAAAAATACTATAATAACCCAAAATAAATGTGGGAAGCCTTAAAGAAAAAAACTAAAAAATATGCATATGAAATAGAAATTATCATCCAAGAAGTAAGACCCAATGATCAATTAGGTGATGAAAAATGTGTGTGTGTGTGGCAACCTATACGCAAGGGCCGACGGAAAAATGAACCTCTCATGAAATTTTATGTAGAAACGTCTTGAAACTACGCCAAGGTAGTGGTAGCAAAAGATCTATATTTTCCATCGATAGCTTACTTATGACATCTTTATTGTGGAGGTGTTTGAAGGTGGTAAGATATTTTTCTACTAACTGTGTAATTACTAGGTAAATTTTTAAGCAGATAATTTTAAATTTATAATCCTCAAAAGCGGTTAGATCAATATTTTTTTGACGACCTCCGTGGTGTAGGGGCTAAGCACGCTGTCGCCGCTCCAAGGTCCCGGGTTCGTATAGAAAGGTCGGGTCAATATAGAAATCAAAATTTCTATATTGTCTCTGGTCTGGGTGTTGCGGTACCACCGTTGTGTCTGATTTCCATAACACAAGTGATTTGTTGGTGGCCAATATTTATTATTATTTATTTATTTATTTTGCTACAAAAAAAAATGTTAATTAAAACGCTCAGAATAAACTAGACGTATAATATCTTGTCGCTATTTTTATAAGATAATTCCCATGTCTTTTCTGAGCCATAATTTTAATATTCCTTGCGAGGGACATCACTACTCCAAACCCAAGCCTGAATTATTTATGATCCGCTATTTTAATGGCGTGCCGTCCCAGTTCGTTCATTACAGTAAGAGTGTTTCTTAATTTCGAATGCAAACTCTAACTCCTATTATTGCGGAATACGTTGCCCGTGAAGATTAAAATGATTTATGCTGTTTTGCAAACTGCATTTGGAATACATTTGCTGTGCGACGGTATAAAATTAGGCGATGTTTTGGTTTGTGTTTTGAGCGATTAATGGATTAGTGAGTACTTGAAGTCGTAACCTCTGGTACTGTGAGGGTTTCCAAAATTAAGTTTAAGCCTTGAAAACATAATTATGTGAATATAATTTTTACTAAATTGTATTGATTTATTCTCGTGCAATTCGTATACAAAAAAAGTTCACCGATCGAAATTTCTGGGTCAAAAAAAAAGTTTTTGATTTCTCAGGGTCACGATTTCTATGTATTTAGATTTTGTTTGTGCGATAGTTTTTTTAACGTGTAGATATTTTACTTGTTTTTTAGGTTAAACGGTTAAACTCGCAATCGAAATACCACACGAAAAAAGTAGGTTGCCGCGAGAATCGGCCACCAGGTTCCATTTTTGATCAAAAAGTCGCGAGGTCAAAATAGACAACTATATGCTAAAAAATTAAAACTATATGCTATTTAGCTAGATAGCATGCATAAATAGTGACTTAAATCGTATTTTGTTTTGAAGTTTAATATCAATAATAACAATACGCCCCATTTACGGACATAAAAACATGTTCCATTTATAACAACTATGCAAGCGTGAAATTGCAAAGATGTAAATCATATTGATCATGCAAGTTGAACCATAAAGTTAAGAATCTCGATCAGCCGAAGGCTACGTAGGCATTCTTTTATGGGCTATGGTACTGGATCGTCCTGTTATGGCGTAGGATGGTTGCTATGTTGCAGCTTTAATGCGCTCTCAGTTGTTTGCGAAAACGTTGATTTTTTTTAAAAGCAAATTAATTTTAAAATAATAAATAAATATATATAATTTTTAAATCCGGACGATTTCATCTGAACTACTCATAATGATTGAGATTTAAGTTAGATGTGAGTTGATCAATTCCAAAAGCACACGAGCAAAAAAAAAACTGAACGCTAAAAACACCAATGAAAATCGAATTCACAACTCTTTATTCCGTTTTTTTTTGTGGCATTCATATAAAAATGCATGCAGAATCTATGTTGGGAGAACAAAAATATCCTGCAACATCTATATGTGGAGTTGTGGCTGTAAATCAATCGCCTACGCCTGCCCGCGGCTGTTCCTATCATGACGGTCTGCCACCACTCGTAAACATCTTTCGATGGCCGACACACATTGTGAGGGCGTCAAACGCAATAAAATAGATTACGGTTGCGTTCGTGCTATGTTTGCACTGACGGTGCACTGGTTTGGAATGTTTTTGAAATATCATATATTTTGCGATGCTTCACCCCAGACTTGTTTGCCCACAATTTCGATGTAATACTTGTTCGTTTTACTTGCTGATCGTATATTGATAGTATATTTGATTGGATTGGTGGAACATAAGTTTTGTTTGGAGATGCTGGCTAAAACCTATCAAAATACGTATTCACTCAATATTCATTTCCTTAGTAATAGACATCTGAAAATTGGTAGAGTATCTTAAATGTATTCTACAATACACGGTGTTAACTCGTATCAAAAGGACATATTAATAGCAAGTATATCAATTTAGAAGCACAGTATTGTAGTTTTGTTATTGTTGACCAAGAAAACCGACTGAGCGCCCATTAATTTCACCCGAAACAAATAGCATTGCCAATAGAGAAACTAGAAACATCCAACTTGTAGACTAAGAAAACAGAGACGGCGGACAACGAAAAACACAACTAACATTAATGTGTTCTCTCAAAATAAATACAGCTAATAAATTCAGTTAGGTTCGTGGAAATATCGGCAAGTCGGCGGGTACAGTGGCACGAAAATGTTATGTAAACACCAGAAGTATCTTTCCCCGGCTTGCCCTGGGGTCGTCCTTTTGAATAAATAACGCAGTAGGAAGGCAAACTCAAACAAAAGTAAATTTATTCACCAAATACGACGATTAATACACGATCTCACGACAGATTTATATTTGCGAATGTCGGCGTAGATCTTGCACGCTTTGGGCCGCCCCTCCATTTTACTATTCCGGTAAGTGAGTCGCTATGTGTGTAATAAGGTATGTTGACTTAAAAACAAACGTGAGTCAATAATTTTTCAGTCTAATTGGGTTTTATTACATGGGAAGACATGTAATAAAATTATTAGATTTTTTAAAAATGCCATAATTGCTTATTTTAGCCGTGCAATGTGTTCAAATGAGTTTTTTTCCCCCGAAACAATGTTATGACGGTAATTTATTAATCGCTGTAAAAAGCAAAGTAAAAGATTTTCATAAAGTATGACAAACCAAACCACCTTATAGAGGCCAATCAAAAATCGTTGTGAAAACATTTTGTCCCTCGGCAACGCAAAAAGACAAAACATCTTTTTACGATAGCCCCAACTGGCTTTCTGGTTGTTTTTATGCTAGCCCGTTTTACGACTTCCACCACAACTGTTCAACCCTATTTTTAACCGGTTTCTAAAGATCGGTATTTGGCCATCGAAACAGTTAAGTCTTGCCTATTTTATATAATAGAGTTAACTGTCACAATGTTGTAAAATAAAGTTGTAGAGCAATTTTTGTTGTGATTTGAAATAAGAACGCAAGATTATTTTTTGTTAATATTACATCACAACATCTATGTTTTATACCAAATAACAAAATAGCATGTAATCAAAATGCAAGCTTTGATTAAATATGGTTGCAAAATACACAAACTTTGAGCGATAAATCAAATATTAACAAGTAAAATGAATACAAAGTCACAGTCTGGCAGGAATAACCAACGAATTTGCACTAGACGACTGCACAGTCGAGGGTAGTACATAATTAAATAAGCACACTAGCTTGTATATGTAAATGTACGACTACATGTCTGAGCTCAGCAAATGCAACCGATATAATAGCAACAGATTTTGTATTTAACACTTATGTAATCTGCTGGCTGAATCAAATAAATCATTAAACATAGGTATGAACCAATATAAAACATTTCGCTTCATGAAAAAAAATCTCGATTACTTGAATTCTAGTAACTACGAGTATCGCACTGATTTTCATTATTACATCTTCTAAAATATTCATGTATTATTTTTTCTAAAATTGTAGAGTAGAAGATTTTTATTATTAATATGTTTTACAAATTGCAACTTTTTTTCTTCAAGTGTCTGTAGAAAGCCTATTTTTTTAATTAAGTCATCAATTTAACTGTTACTCAAAACACAATAACAATTGGTGTCCTGACGTGTTTGATCAACAAATTTTAAGGGTAACTCCACAACACACCTCACTGAATTTGCTCCCCCACTGACATTTAATTTTGAGCTCATCAACGTCAACCTAATCGATATGCATCCTTATTTGGAAAAAAGAGTAGCGGAGTTGCTGTCAAAAAGGGAAAAATCAGCTTTAGGACGGAAATTGAAGTTCCGTGGCCGTGGGCGCGGGCGCAACCGGAAGTACCTCCATTACAACCACTTCCAGCCGTTACGCAGTTACGGTTATTATCTGCACGGTGATATTGAAAACAAATTGGGAATGATTGATGGCGGGTTATTTTATGCTAAATCGATTAGCGAGAGTGCCCCGAAAATTGTTTCGATAGTGCGTGCTGTTTTTTTTGTTATTCTATCTTTTTCCACTTTATTGGTTTTGCATTAAAATATACTGGTTTTAGTGTGCTTTTGTGTAAGTTTTTTTTTAATTAACGATGATATTTGTGGAAAAAGAGAACCAATATTTATATTTTTGTAGATATGCTTTTCAATTAATAAAGTATTAGTACATAAGCGATTAATCAAAACTACATTATGTATGCTGACAAGCCATTTAAATTAAACATTACCTTAAAATAAAGATTTTAGAAGTTATCTTTCATATTAGGGCAAAATAAATAAATTCATGATAATCACTCATACTTGTAGTTTTTGAATGAAAATGACCAAAATGCATAAAAAAAATAAAGTGACTTAAGCAACTCAAACGTTTTATTGAAAATGAAACACCATTCGGCTTTATTAAAAAAGATTGATGGGCCGGATAGGCTAGAACGATTTATTTACGTTAACGCTAACCGTGTTTCGACGAAAAACAATATGGTTTCAGTTGTTCTAAATAATACAATTTCTCACAGTGCCAGTGGCAAGTCTAGTGTTGTGATTCAGCGAGAGATAACAAGATTATGAACTAGTTGAAGTCTAGTACGTATCAGTTCTGGAAATGAGCAAAATTGAGTTTTTCCCCGAAAAATATTGGATTTCCTCGATTGCAACATTTTCCAAATAGGGGTTTATTAGTTTTTAGATACATAATTTGAAAGGAATGTCTTGATTACTGTAGCTAGGACACTAGGTAGAGAATCTATTCTCAATATCATCAATGTTAATTCAAGGTAATTTGATCAGTCAAACATAAGGTAAGTTTAAAAACATTGTTTGCTCACTAGATCTATCTCAATTACAAAAACAACGGCTCATCACTACCTCGGGGTTCGGTTGTTATCACAGCGGCTTAAGCAAACAAATTTTAGGATCTTTCCCCGTACACGTGGTGTTGTTTTTATTTGTTGTTTTAACAAACAAAGTAAACCTTCCTTGAACACCACGTGTGACTAAAAGGTAATGGAGACGGTTTAAGTGTAAGTTGTAAAGGAACACGGTATTATGGGCTTGTAGAAACAAGTATTACGAGCAATTTGTGTGCTGAATGTTGGAGTTTGAAATATAGAAATACGGGATGAAAGATGTTCTAAAAATATTACGTTTATGTGTGTGTTAAACATGAAGGTTGTTAAATGTGTAAGTATACAAAATGTTTCATAAATTACTCCTTAAGATTGTTTACGCTACTTTTATAGCAGTGAATTCTGAATAGATAGACGTTGATTAGTTTATATATTATTATAGTAAAACTGATTTACAGTAGTTTAAATAATCAAAATATATTGCTTCAAGCAAAGCCATATAAGCTTTTCGTTGCATCTCCGTTTCGTTTCGTTGGTCCATATCACTCCTATCAAAAAGACGAGTGTCCTGAAAACGCTACGTGACACACCTTGTGGCATGCTGTTCAGATTTGTTTGTAAAACATCGATGCGTCAACGCAACGGAGACGCAGCACAACGCCTATGTGGCTTCACTCTTAAGATTCACGTACTGAAAATAATCACAATAAAAATCAGCTAAGCCCTACTTAGCGATGAGAGACAAATTAATCACTTTACTGCAAGACTCGTCAAAGCGTTCGCCCAAGCAAACTCAAACTCGACTTCAAAACAAGATCCAGTGGCATAAATCGCAATTGATTCGGAGCGGCGTCCCTGCTTAGTCGAAGTACCAAGTGACTTAGGCAAAAAGAAGTGGGATTATTCGTTAATCTTACCCCGAGACGATGGGACACGCGTCTCCCGGCCACATTATACCCACATTAGCTCTCCATCGATTACCACTTGCGACATTTTGTTCTTCAAGGATGTCTCGACGAAAGTTCTCGCTACGAGTGAAATTGGGAACGTATTATTTTTGCTGGATAATGATGGATGGGCGGGCAGAAATTAGTACGGTTGGTATTTGGGTAGCGAAATTACTTTCTCGTCATTTTTCCTTTTGGTGGGAATTGTTGGATTTGTTCGACGTTATCTTCTAGCTTAGTACGTACTAACAATAAATTCTTTTATTTTTCCGCAGCTGTCATGGATGACTCAATATTAATATTGACTGAAGAATATTTAAGTTAAGTAAATGTTGTGTTACGGATGGTATTAATAACACCACACAGATAGTCATGATTTTAAAGTTAAAACTCAAGATTATTAAGTTATGTTCCAAAATGATGTGTAAAGAAACCGATTTCAACCGAGCGCTGGATTACAACTTAATGCTAAATTGTAGAGCTTGGGTTCACAATATTTGAATTCTGCGTCCACATTAGCAAAATAAAGAACAGCAACATCATTATAATTTCAAGCACCAAACGTTCACGTGCGTTGTCCAACGAAAACAGATTTAGGGCGCACTTGACGGGCATCGAAACAGCCTCAGCACAAAGCTATGAAAGCGGCTTATTTCACAGAAAGGGGATTAGGTATAATCTGCAGCGCAGCGGTTGACATACGCCCCAGGCGCTGGCCGACTCGCTAGCAGTATGCCGAGAGTAAATACAGTTACCGTCCCCTAGTGTAGTGATGTGCTGAACTGACCGGACCCGGATCGGACGTACGACTTGAACTTGCACTTGAAAAGCGCTTTGAAGTTATTGTGCGTATTTTTGACTATACTTTACCGGTTACGCACTCATAGTAGCAAGACTGTGTGCAAGCAAACGTGACGGATAGAGCCAAAAATTTAAACATAGTCATATTACTGCTTTAATGAAATAAAGTGAGACCGCTTCTAGTGTAGTGTTGTGCTAACTAACCCATTTGATGTATTTCACTGCTATATTTGAACGGATAGCTATCTTAATCTAGAATGAAGTCCTGTAATATTCTTACAATAAAATGGGTATTGGGTATGGTGACTGGTTGTTATCAATGTATTTTTTTATGTTTTAATTTCGTAAAACCTTACATACAATATAATGACCTCACTAGCATACTCCAGTAACAGAGTCGACCGTATAGCACTAAACCGCAAAGTACGGTTGGACGATGAATGAAAATGTTTACGGGCTCAAAATTATTTTAGTCATTGTTAAGTCTAGCAGATTCAACGGCCTTTATTTTACTATGGCACATGTGTTTTGATCGTGGTGGTTCGAAATGTAGTTGTTTAGCCTTCATTACACTTTTAGTGCTGCAGGCTATGGAAAAGATTTTCTAAGAAGGTTTCGCTTTACAGCGCTCTCCAAAGAAATGTAGCATATTAAATATCGTTTCATTCCATACAGAAAATCTCATTATCATTAATGCAAAGCATCTACTGCGATTTAAAAAAGAGACATCAGTTAAGACGGTTTCACATATCTATTTTCTTCCGAAAAAAGTTTGTAAGCTTTGTGATTCATTGTTTGTGGAAACACGTCTGAGAGACATTAATCTGAGACGTGTTTATAGCTTCTACGTTATTGGAACTACTGTAATTAATTTCGAGATAGGCTTATTTTGAAATTCATTTGTTTTAACTTGAGGGTTTTATCGTATCGGCACCATCGTTAATCTACGGACGGCAAGTACAGCAGCGTATTTGCGAACCCTACTTCAAGTAGATACGAGTATTGTTCCCGTTGACATATCGCAGCCGCGGTGAAGACCATTACGCATTCAGGGGAGTCACCGCAGGCTCGTCCTTGTTATAGAATGCAAAGATGTCACAGATAGACTCCCATATATTAAGATAAAACTACGATGTAAGTACAAGAACGGAGGTCATAAAGTATCAGGATTTGTGCACTTATACTTACAGAGTTTAATTGGGATCTTATTCAAAAATAGTTGACAATATGTAATAATAGAACCTAGGCCTCAGTCCTAATTTATATATTTAAGTGATTCTAGGGGCCTAATGTGTGATAATAATTATTGGTTAATTCATAATTATATTTAACCAATTATGTTGTTCTCATAACTGTCTGTTTACGTACTCAAAAACTCCCATGCATGATCATAAATTTAACGACAAATTACTTTTAAATCTATTAACAGATGGTTGTTTATTTACCTTATGACATGTTTAGGCTCCAGATGTTCACCAATTCTGAAAAAGGAAACGCAAAGGTCAAAGATCGTATTGTTAAGGATAAATTGAGGCGGTTATAAAACATGAATAGAGGCGATAAAAAATAGATAAAAATAACGAGTGCATTCCGTCGATTGTGACGAGGAAGGCATGTGTCAAGTCATAATCTAGTGAGTCACCAGTGGTTGCATGAGACCAAGGGCTAAGGTGCAATGTTTTACACAATGCAGTGGTAGGTGACGTGCATTTTCATTTGTTTTTTTACGTGAGACGAGCACAAAGTGCCTCATTAAATGAATTCAATGCAATTTATATAAGTATTCATTGTTCTCTTTGGAAAACAAATATATTTAGAGGCGCATGGCATACATCATTTTTGATTACGAACCAATATGTGATAGTTTATATATAAGGTATCAAGATTCATAAACATAAAGTATGTAAACGATTTGGTCGAACTATAAAAATCTAACTTCATACTTTTAATATACAGTAGGGAGCGTATAGTACAAACTAAATCGGTAAAGGTTTAAAACAATACGTAAAGTTATTTATCAATTCACATTGACTAAAAATAAATAAAAAAATAAAGATAAGACACTGTACCCAGAACTATAAAAGCTTGACCACCGGTCAGTTCTAGAATTGGCCGATAAACGGGACACCCACATGCGGGAGTATTGACTTACAATAAATGTCACATATTTCTTAATAGACCAGTATTCGAATGGGCCGACTTACGAGTCAATTTGAGTACTGCTTACGACACGAAAGGCGGTATCGGTAAGGTTTTAAAAATAAAGTTAAGGCGGAAGAGGAACCGAGTACTTGCTTTTCATACGTCATGTAGTCATGTAGTATGAAAGAAAAACCTGTAATTTCATTTTTTTTGTAGAGAAAGTTGAATATTGTCCATACTCGTTTTTTTTTAAGGTTAGATTCTGAGTTTTGCTAACACAGAAGGGATATTTTTAGTGATAAGACGACCAACACGTATCAATTGTAAAATATAAGTAAATTATAACTTTGAATGTTATAAATTTTTAAAAGTTTTTTTTATTTCCAACAGTAAATTACTGAATTAAATATTTGACATAAATATTGGACACCGATCACATACATTGCTCTGATTCCAAAGAAAGTAGATGCACTTATATTATGGAAATCAGAAACATCGGTGGTACCACAACACCCAGACCTGAGACAATGTATAATGTTCTGATTTCTACATTGACCAGCAAGAGAATCTAACCCGAGACCTCGAAGCGGCAACGCCTTGAAACTCAGCGTCCTTAGCCACTACACCACGGAGGTCGTCGAAACAATTACTTACTGTAAAACAAACACTAACTAAAATTGTTTGAAATCAAAGCTAAATTACACACTTCCCGCTATAATCTTGTGTTTGAATCCTAAAAAGGAAGGTGGTAACTGTTTTATTATCGAGTCATTACTGTTACGGGCTGACACAGGCGTCGTAAATGTTATGAATTGGAGAGAACCTATTCAATAATATTATGCTTGGAGCTATAGAGGCATGAGAATCACAGAGCGAATACATCCTTTTCACTTTGATAACCAGCCTTATTTTGAAAATACGAAAGCAACAAATGTGGTAGCTTCTTTTTGTTGTTCCGTGTGTATTTCTTTCCAGCATTAACGTATTTCTATCGAAAGGGATTATAGTACTTCATTTGGAAGTATTTCTTTTCACACCATGAAAAGAAATACGCTGAAAAAGTATGTTTGTACATACATACTAAGCTATTTATGAGTATGCCTGTTTACCTAATTAAACATCCTTGTATTCGGCACTGTATACAAGTTTTTTTTTAAATTTATATACTGCCATAAGTACAGTCAACAGCACATCAGGTTACCACTTTTGTTGCAAACTAGCCCTTATAACAGCTGCATTAGATACCGCAGTGTTTACCTTGGCGTGCTTTTAACCGTACTATTTGAATTTGAAGGTTTATTTGTGACTGACTAAATAAGTGCCCAATTGAATTTACTATTGCCACTTTTAAGAATACACGTTCATAAAACAGCGGGTTTTGGATTTTTGAAAGCATTATTTATTTCGTTTTCAATTCATGTCAGTCTATGCACTTAAATTTAATGCCACTCTACCAAAAACGCACATTCCAAGGGCCACTTAGTCGCCAAACACTTCAATCACAGCTTGAATACTGGATTGGTATCGGCAGATTCATTATTCATCTCCGCTGTACCTCCCAGACGCGTATTAGCATTTTAAATTACGTAATGAATTTACAAGGAGGGATCGGCGAGCCTAAGCCCAACATATAACGGAATGGAAAAATTAAGCGTTACAAGATTTGGTTAAACGAACATGCATATTTACTCTCATAGCTTCCAGAGGCTGATGGGACCATGCTCTTTTTTTAACTGACTTCAAAAAAGGAGGAGGTTATCAATTCGACTGTATGTTTTTTTTTATCATTTTTTTTTTGTATGTATGTTACCTCATATCTCAGTCGTTTGTCGACCGAATCGAAAATTTACCTACTTAGAAGGTATACCTTCTAGTTGGTCCCATTTTTTCCCTTTTGGGATCTGATGATGGGATCTTGGTGTATTCGAGGGAATAGTATAGTGTTTTTGTACTAGAATCTTAATGTTGACGTGTTGTTACGTCTGATAGTCAACATTATGTGGAGCTGAGCTGGTGGAAGGTGATGGTGGAACTCCTTAACACTTAGAGGTTTAGTCATTATAATGACAGAATTTCGAATAAGTAATTTGTACCTACTTAAATAACAGAGTCATAAGGTGCAAGAAACAAAATTAAAAAAAATATATAAACCGACTTCAAAACCGAAATGCACTAAGTCCTATATGAACGATGAAAGAACTCCATTTTAGGTGAACACTTAATTTTTGGAGTCGGTGCCATCACTTTGACCATCTCAAGCATAAACTATCAGAGTATCGATTCCGAAAAGAAATTGGTTGCATAAAATGCATTTCTTTCCTTTAAAAGGTCAAAAGTTTATTTTAGACTTTTTTGTGAAAAATGTCGTTTTAACTTTTTTATAAAGTTATTTTTTTAAGTAGAACTCTAAATGCTATGAGTATGTTATCGCATAACTGTAGTATGATGTTATCTTATTTTTACTGAAAGCTTTTATGCTTCTTTGACTGGAAATCATCATTCAAGCCGGATTAGTAAAGTAATTAGTCATATAATCTAACGCAACAATGTCAAAATTTAATTAAAGCAGTTTTTTTGCACATGCCAATCAAATTTAATATTAGCATAACAATAGCAAAACGATAAAGATCTATCTTTTGGTATAATCTTCATCTTCAAAATGTTTCATCGTCAATAGCGTTGCTACTTGATAACCCATTATCGATAATCTGTCGATTCTTAAGCAAAAACTCAATATAGAATAGATTGTCGATACTGTTATCGAATATATTGCTGCTAAATATTGAAAGAATACTATTGACAGTTTTGTTCTATTGATAGAGCAGATATCACTATGAAATCGATTGTAGACAACAAATGTAGACGATACAAGAACATATTGTTTCTTCTAGCTATAGACAGCTTAAATACTAGTGAGCTATTGCAGTATGTCGTTTTTAAGTATTTGTATCAAATATGGCATTCGATTCTCATGGTAGTGTTGATGGGCTTATTGATATTCTGCATGGTTTCGAGGTTAACTATCGGTAGTTCGGCAACACTATTCGTCAACTCAGATGTATGTTAAAAGTTACTTTGCCCGTCAATACCCGCCCACAAGAGCCTTCGGAGGTTAAAAGTACAGTCATGAAGAATAAAATAAGCTAATACCGTATGAAATACGCAAAATATTTTTAGGGATTTTTTTAAAAAAAATTCGTCACTTTAATAGCGAATACGATTGATTTTAGGGGTTAAAATGTTATTTATAAGTGCTTTTACTTTTATTACTTAATTTTATTACTTTTCTATATTCAAATGAGAATAATAATAAAAGTAATAAACACATCAAATATAAAAAAAATATAGAAAAGTCGAATATTTTTCCATTTGGTGGTGGAACACGGATCACAATCAGACATTGATGTCTTGCAATATTCACAATCCGCAAATGTTTCTTTCTTTCATAATAAATAAATTAAATATAAATGCAGGTCATTGTTTTGCTTTAAAGCTTAAACTATACTATAAATTGCTAATTTGATTTCTTAAATTGATAAATAGGTAAGTTTTGTAAAGTACCTTAATAACCTGTTATTTAACAAAAAGTTATGCAATTTGTAAACATAAACACATAAAAAATAATAATAATAAACACATAAAAAAACTATGCGATCACTTTGAAAGCAAAATCTTTTTTGTTACGGTAAATATCATTCGTAACATATAAATCTTAAATAATATTATGACAGGGTTTTCAGATTTTAAGAAAAAATATAACAAATATGTTTAAGTTAAAAACACATTAAAAAATCAGCTTATTCTAGTGACTACTTTTATTTGGATGTGTGTAGGTACATTTATCATTATTGGAACTTATAGTACACCAGTAAGTTAGGCTAGTCTAATCAGAATCCATTTTTGTTTTGGCTCACTCATTGTTTCTTATTAGACTGTACCTTTCGATAAAATGCTTAAAGCCTTGTCTCATCTAAGTCCATGAACTTGATTCCACCATAGCATAGTACGGTAAAGTAGACGATAACCATCAATGAAATGTTTGCTTAGCGACCTAATTCGCTGCCAAAAGCACGTCAGCCGACTGACGGCACTATAATTACGTAGCGGGGTTCCGTAGCAGAATGGTAAAAAACGAAAGGTCAAGTCTGTCTGTCTGTCCGTCCGTATGTCACATCCACTGTAAACTATTAGCATCACACAGTCGAAACTTGGTAGTTTTCTTAAAGGGAATACATGGAACGACAAAAAAACATTTTTTACTCAAACCTATTCGTGTAAAGTATGTCAATGGATTGGTCTCTTAAAGTGACGTATATAGAGAGAAGTTCCTAAAACATTTTTTTCCAAAAGTATAACGTTTGCAAGATAGATGCTTCCAAAGTTGTAAAATGGGCGTCACCCGAAGCCAGTAAAAAAAATAAAAATAAAAACGTGATGCTGATCTTAATAAAAATTTCACCGATTTTTTTAAATGTAGCACATTTTCAACATACGCAAATATAAGTTTGTCCTTTTTACAAACACTATGAAAAAAAAATATTTTTGCAGTCAACAAAATATCGTGGTGTTTTGGCTATGTGGAAGTAGGTGGACTCCTTATTTAGTTAAAATTACCCAGAACATGAGGTATGGAACCCCCAGTGCGCGAGTCCGACTCGTAATTGGCCGTTTTTTTTTATTTCAACCAGTGAGATTTAGAACGGCCATAGGCGGAGTGAAACATAAAATTATGAGATGACATGACAAAAAGTGCAGATTTTTGTGTACAGTAATGAAAACATAAAACCATAACTATCTAAAGGTAATCTAACTTAACAACCTGGCATCTGAATTCAATACAAAATAAAAAGGAAGCTACCATTAAAATTGTAACGCAAAGTCTGAAGCAAAATAATAATTCAGGCTTCGAGGTGTGTATTATTTTTCTATTGACGTTTAGGTACAACGTTACAAGTAAAGTGAACTCACTAACTAAGATAACATTGTGTATCCTTGCTTAAGCAAATTGACTTTTGATCCGAATTGAGTGGGCGGAAGATACGGATACCTTTGCCTATTTCCACGAGCAAACTCTCAAACGAGTAATTAAAAACACGTTTAGCTGTTCCTGTCTCGGTGTATGGCGTATGCCTCGTGTAAATTCAAAGCCAAGTTAATCCACGCCTACGCACAGTCAGTCTAATCATTCATTAGGCTTAGTATTACTCGGACGAATATGCATGAACTGAACTTTATCGCTCCATTGCTTCGGATGGGATTAGCTGACGAAAGGCACAATGATGTGGTCTACGATACTATAAGGAGGGACAGAATGGTCGCTTTGAGCGAAATCTGTTCTGACTAGTCGCTTATTTACTGACAAAAACACAAGTCATTTGATCCTAGTGCTCCTACATAGCCACAATGAATGAGACATTTTAAATATAAGGTAAATTTAAATAAGATAAATATCTTGGTATCTACTGCTAACAGCATTTTTTCATTTATTAGTGGTTTTTAAAGCTACATGAATGAACTTTTGTAATGATTTTCTAAATAAATAGAAATCAACCGAATTCGTAATAAAATGGTATTATTGAAATGAAATCTTTGTTGGACATATTTATTTCAAAAAGTAAAAACTAAAACGTGTAAAAGTAGCAGGTTTATTACGTAATAAATTAAAAGCAATATAAATATGAAATAGGGATGCTGAAATGGATTCTTTTACTTAAGAGTACAGTCTTTTTTCATTTTTATAATTCGATGATAAGCGAGCTTTCTGACCCTTCTTTTTTATCTAACGTCTTATATTAGATATGTATGTCATCGAGCCGACTAAACTGTCCCTATAGTTCGTAAATCGGAACGTCAAAAAGTTATTCATAAGCCGGGATTATATAAATAAAATTGGCTTAGAACAGGAGAGAGATTTCAATTTCTCATGCGGATAACATTTTAGTTGTAACATTATTTATTTATAAGATGTTAGTTGAGCTATGTGAGCTGTCAGTATATAAGAATAAATGATGATTGTCTCGAATAAATAAATGTTCGAAGACCAAACGTTACTTCATACGTGCTTATTACAATTGAAAAGTAACTTTAGATTCAATATGAAATAGATTCAATTTCATCATGTCATATCTCATTAGATTTCTAGTAACTCTTTCTAAGTAGGTCTTAGAAAGAAGAAGTTTCTATAGGTAAAAATTGGCGATTCGCCAGATCAATTAAAGCACCGGCACTTTGATTACGTAAAAGACGTTTTGAATATAAAAACACTTTTATCATTAAATCATCTGAAATGCATTTATAAATACTAAGCCATAAATCGCTCCATCCATTTAGGTAATACTAACAAAGGTTCTGTCAAGGTGAGGTACATAAAAACATCCCTCCTAGTCAAAGTTACAAGGTTAGACCATAGTTATTATTTCTAGGGAAGTAACCTAACAGCCTCGTGTTAACTTGAAAAACCCAATATTGTTGTTCCAATAGAACTATTAATATCCCGTCAGATTCCGAGACGACGAAATAATAGGAGTCATGTTCCCTCAGAATTGAATTGTTACCACTCATTTATCACAAAAGGACGTCACGGACAGATCTTCCTACAAAAGCCTAGCTTCATCACACCCAAGATTATATACAGTATAGTAAAATTGTAGTAAGTAGCAAATCTTTAATATTGTTAGGACTGAGCAAAAATAGAAATGAACAGTTATAATACTAGAGCCCAATACGCATTCTTACCTGTTTATTTAAAGCAAGATTATATTAATTTAATTATTTTATAATATATTAATATTTTAGCTATTCTGCAACTCTGTCTTGCATTATTGCATTTTATTTGTATTTGTGACACATCCATATAGCCTTTCCATTCTATCTATATTAGATCTTTAGATATTTTTCTTCTAAATCTTTGCCATAAGGTGACCAGCCTTTTATCAAATCAGCCCAATGATCATTTCTGTGGATTCTAAGAATATCTAATATAACTAATTGCATCTTTTAAGCTGCATTAAATGCGACCAAAACAAATAGTCATAAATTTACCATCATATTATTTAACAATAATCAAGAAAATATCGAATTTTGACTTAGTACACTATTGCTTGTGCAGTGTGCCGAAGAGGTTGACAATAGGTCGGATTAACAATGTGAGGTGAATTTCACAGTTTCCTTCTGAGACATCGGGGCATCACAAAGGGATTAATTACCACTAAGCTGTTCGTTTTACTTCAGTGACCTTTATACACGAGTAGCCAAGGGTGCGTATCATTTTGTTTGTAAGGAAATTGCTTTCTTAAGATCAAATATATGCTTATTTGATTAGGACATAATGAAATTGAACACACTAGTACATAATATTATCGCCCTTATGTTTATTTCTTTGGAATGAAAAACGTTGGAGACAATAGTAATAATGACAGAAGTTCTACAAAGCTACTTACCTTATTTTTCCAGTGTCTTTTACCAAAAATATCTTATGTTTAGCATGTTTTTAACACTCACATTGTACCTAATATTTTATATCCATAAAGATGAAATAAGAAACCAATTTTTGTCCCGCCCCCACAAATGTTTGGTTTCTTATTTCATCTTTACAAAAATATCTTAAAAAAACAAAACATTAACTATTAACCACTGAACAATCCACTTCTGTAATAATACCTAATACTCTCCAATTAAAATTTCTACGGGTGCTTACGAAATTCCGGAATAATAGCGGTAATACCACTATCAGAGGTAATTTACATTAACTATGACGACATTAGTCACCTAAGTCCTATTTGGGGGAACGGCAGTGGCCAGCGGTCACGTAACTGGCCAGCTTACCTGAATTTGGGCAGTAATTGAAACAAACCTAAGGGCTTACTCTAAAAAGCATCTCCATTTTCAACACCTGTCGTTTTAATTACTGACATTACAACGAGAGTAGAGGACACAGATAAGAAAAAACTTCTTAGTATTACAAAAATGCAGCAATACATCGTTATTTATCCGACGATATTTATAGACAAACCACATCAAATTGGTCAATTCGTTTAGGAGACACGAGGTTCAGAAAATTAGACGTATATCAATCTATTTTGTTTCGGGGTAAAACTAAGGATATAGATTTTCGGAGTGGACCCCCAGTGACGTTTAGTATCCTGGGTCACGCACTCATCATTGCCGGGATTACGTCGTTCGCACGTCATTTCTTTATAGTCTGATACGTGACAGTATGAAAAATTTCATTATACTTTTAATTGAAGGAGGCATAAAGACGAATGGTTTCTCATTAGACTGTAAATGAGCAGTTACTTTTTCCGAGTAACAAATTCCGCATCTTTTATGCGTCGATATTAATTAGATAACTAACTATGCCACATGTTTCTAAAATAATATGTTTCTTTCATTGCATTTATCTTTAGTATAAATAAGTAATCACTTCATGAAAAATGCTAGACGTTTCACGGTAAAACAATTTTATGCCTGCGAATCCCTCGCACACAATAATTAATCATTGTAATCTTATGCGTCAAATTGCTCGCACAGACAAAGGTACTTAAAACGTTAAGATACACAACCTATAAAACAAAGCTCCATTTTTGGTAACTAAAACATCTCGTGTACGAAATATAAAGGCCCTTTAATCTTGAAAGCATAGCGTGACAGAAAAGTAAATGTCACTCCTTTTATTTCAATTATTACAGTCAAAAATATGGAAATTGTTATGTTTTTGCGTTTCCTTTGGCGAGATTCAGTCACTTTATTACTTTAGGGGCTTTGTAAAGCTTATTTATTTTAATGCTATGCTAAAAAAAAGTGCTTAGACGAGACCATCAAATTTGACGGTATTTTGGACAAACAGCATGTATCGAGTATACATACTTGAAGCCAAATACCAAGAGCCAATACGATATGACCTCATTTTATATCCCTACTGCGGAGCTAGAACGAGCCAATAATAAAGTCTGAGCCGAAACTCTCCACTTCGATGGCCCTTCAGCCTTTGAGCGGCCTTGCTACCGTGATGACGAAACAAAATGAAAAGCGAATTATTTTTATTCCACTACGCAGACACGGAGATCTCATCGCCCCAGGTTAGACCCGCTTTTGTCGCGGGAAAAAACAAACAATTTGCAGGAATCACCTTTGTTTATTAACCTTTGAAGATTTGCACGCAATTTTGACGTGAATGGGAATAATAAGACTATAACGACGGATACCGGTATCTTATTCTTGTTTGCTTTATCATTGCCTGCTGTTAAATTCAAAAGACAAATGCTAAGTAAGCCGACGAGTTCAAATAAAAGTAGCCTATTAATATTTGGTGGACTACGTTTGAGTACGGCTGTTCGAATACCGAATAGGTTTTTTGAAGTGTGAATGGTTCCCGGTAGTCATTGACTATGCATGCCTAGAGGGCATTTCATTTGGGTATAAATAGACAGTCGTGTTGTAATAGAAAAAATATTTAGATTTTCATGCTGGCAAATACCGTATTTCTATTAATGGCTCTTTAAAACATTTTATAAGCGCAATTATTCAAATTAAATTTATATTCTAATAAAATAAATTGATTCAATATCGAGATACCGGATTAAAAAATAATTTATTCGTGATTAAATCACAAAATGTATGTTAAATTTATGCAATGATATGCGAAAACGTTACCGAATGAGTAAAACGTACCGAACGCTCTCACGACATGGGGACTTTTAAAATATTCTGTAAGCTATCGGTTCTCAAGGAAAAATGTGTCCCCAATTTGTCTCCAACTCACGTTCCGTACAATTTGGGGAATGTTAGGGACACGTAATGCGCTGGTTTCGTTCATACGTATATTGACATGCCACCCTTTTCCCAAATAAATCCTTCTTAACCGGGAAAGAAATCTGCAAAGTTAAATAGCGGTTATATATAAGTAATTGTGAGTTTGTTTCTGGTTTTTGCAGTGTCTAGAAATAATTACAATTTATATTCTCCGCATCACAAGGGACTGGCGAGCCGTGCCTAAATCAGACAAGAAGGGTCAACTTCTTACTTCGTTAAGGGGATTGGGGGCCTGTAAAATTCGGTAAAAGAAAAAGGGCTCGGAAACAAAGCGTGCTCTCCAATTTAAATGAAATGAGGCTGACATTACTATTGTTTTGGTCAGTTGATTCATTAGATACTCCAAATTTAGTCTAGTCTCTGCGTAAAACATTTGTGATACATGTATTATATACGTTGTTTTTTTTTATTGTATAGCTCTTTGTAAAATGAATATAAATGACTTGTTTTTATGTCTGACGCTACACCTTTACAACAAAAAGCTCGAACGTCCAGTTCCCATTTTATTAGATCTATCAGACCCGCCTAAAAAGGTTTCCGAAACTTCGCTCCGGAGTCGAGTAGTTTAGGGTGCCCTTACACTATCGTCCGACTCGATCGATGTTGTGATACGTAACGCTTCCTGGGACGACCCACTGCACAAGTTAATTACGACCCTCATATTAGATTGAAGGCAGATTAGTTATGATTAACTGCTTCTATGCTAGCTTTAGTGGTGCAAAACTGATACAAAATACCGGTAATTTGTTACCGGTCCATTGCAACACGTTGGGGACATTGTTAATTCTTCTTCATTATGCCAGTAGCTGACAGGTTTCTTTAGAGAGGCCATTGAAGTAGCTGTCGGTGTCTTTTATCACGTTAACAAATGTGGTTGGTGGGTCCAATGTTTCATTCTTATGTAGGACTGTGGCGCAAACGATACGAAATAATGGATATGAAATTTCTTTTGTTTCCTCAATAGAAGTGTGGATCTTCATCGTTTGAAAATAAGAGAACCTGTAAGTTACATATTTACTTATAAGATCTGTTGTCAATTGAATCACGTTTAGTATTATGAGTGTCAAAACTATTAGTATTCCGCAGATATTTACACAAAATTGAGTTTCAAAACTGTGACGGAAAATTTTATAAAGATTTATTCTTGGATATCGGAATATTTTATACACGTGCCTAGAGGCTACATCTAATCTTTTTATGTATTAAAATGCTTTTTCAAGTTCTTCAAGGGAGCAAAAAATTATTACGTATTACTTCGACAGCTTTCTAGCTGTAATATGTAACATAAATATATTATGCCATCATACAAAAGTAAGACTAAGTGCAAACCATCAGGTCCCATGACATAAATCTTTTCTGGTATTACAGCAATTGCCCCCCTTACCTAAACTAACTAATCTCACAGGAAGCATAAAGCAGGCAATTGGACAAATCCGTTGCATTACACCCCAAAATTTATTGCCGGGCTTTGACATACAAGAAAGTTTACCTTGGCATGTGTCGTGAAATTTATTTCGTCCTCACATTCTTTACCGGGATTATGCCTTAATGTCAGTTGCCTTCTCAGCCGTCCGTCACAGGCACAATAGAACGGTAAATCAACTTGAGCTTGGCCTCGAGAAGTTTTTGACTAGTATTCCTTTTCTTGGCAAGCAAAAGATATTTTTGGACACCAATCACATACATTGCTCTGATTCCAAAAAAAAAGTAGCCAATGCACTTGTGCTATGGCAATCAGACTCAGCGGTGATACCACAACACCCAAACCCGAGATAATATAGAAAATTATGATCTCGACGTTGACCCGACCGGGAATCAAATCCGGGATCACGGAGCAGCGACGTCTGGAAACCCAGCGTGCTAAGCCACTACACCACCACTATACATAGTTGCGCCGTCGTAATATTTTTAGTTTGGTTGTGCGATGGGCTTGTATCATATTGGTAATTTGTTTTCGATTGTTTAAATACTTAACCGGGCTATATTAATACAGACTTATCAGTTAGAAAAGTAAGGAGTTTAGTGAAAATGTATTTATTGACTTCACAAAAAGCAATTATTAAACTACTAAAAACTTATCAACATATTGCTGGTTAGCATAATAAAAGCAATTAAAAATGCAAAATCAACAACAAAACTTATGTTGCTACCCTTCAACCTAAAACATACTTTTCTGTCTCCACTACATGTTACTTCACGAATTTGTACCCCTCAGCATTAGGGTGATGATTAATGAAGCATTCCCCGTTGCTTCGTCTGCCCCCCTTTTTCGTGCATAAATAAACAGCTAAAATTACACCCCGGCTATAACTCGATATAGGCTTAATCGAATAACTTCCATTGATCGGGGTAAATCGTTTTAGTTGTAAAGCCAATACGATGTGTTATTGATTTGTCTTTGTCTCTTACCTTCCACTTTAGCTGTGGTGTTTGTGTAAGTTTTGCTAAGATTACCAGCTATAATTTTTATATGATTAATTTTTTGTTTAAGTTGCGTTCATTAATGAACAGTTTTCTCCCATCACTGTATAGCTCTCACTAGATGGCGTTGGAATAGATTCAGGAACATTTCTTGTTACGTTGGCGGGAAACCATAGACAAAGAAAAAAATAGTGCATAAGTCAATAATTTTAAATTAATTTATATTATACAGATTCTTATTTTTGACATTCTAAGTACTTTGCTAACGAAAGGTAAATTTATTGTTTAACTGTATATTATTTAGTTAGCGAAAAGCATTTACCTTCTACAATAAAGTTTAAAAAGTTATTTCCTGAAGTGACTCTAGCGCCATCTCTCGATGATATAAATATCTAAACACAAGAAAACTGCTCATAGATAACAAATTAGACCCCAAACACACTTCGCAGTGTTTTAGCATCGATGCAGTCGCGCGTATCAAAAACGCGCGAACAGATTATAACTAAAAGTCGCAATGTGTAGGTAAAGCGTTTCAAAAATGGTTGCGTTTTAATTTTTTAATCGAGATGTTTTTTTTAAAATATTTTTTATACCGTTTATGTAACATCAAAGTTTTCAAACATACTTCAGAAGGCTTTAACGGTAGCATATCACGTGAGAAAATCCTACCCGATCAGGTGATCCGTCAAGTAGTAGCAGTCCACCTTAGCATACATCAGAGCGTTGAACTCTGTATTGCATGATAAATTGTATTCTATTTGCCGGCTGACAACCACTGAGGAAAGCATTTGGGTTACAAATGCTTATGCTTACGATACACGCGATGTAAATACGACGGATATATCGCGCTAAAGAATTGTGGACGGTTTATCAAGTGGATGTACGGGATGTATGCGATTGATAACGGACGACTGCGCTTTTTTACGGTCCATTTTTGTTTATTCGAGTACGATTTGTTGTATTTAAGTAGCCAGAAGTAACGTAAAATGTTTGCTATGTCTCAAACTAAGCGAAGTGCAAATGCGAATGACAAACACAGCTAGTACAGACGCTAGCACACCAAGCTAGCTTTAATTAGACCAATTAAAACTGTATAAGGAATCATGTTAGGTTTTTTTTGTTATTTTACGCCGCCTTAACTGTTTCTGCCTCACCCAATGCTTGACTGGTAGAGAATGCTTTGAAGCATTAAGTCCGCCATTTGTAATTCATTTTGTTTGTGCAATAAAGAATATATAAATATAAGAAACCGTAGAATTTACCTTGACGCGATGTTGTCCCTACATAGGTTAATATAAATAATATTGGACATCAATCACAAACATTGCTCAGATCCCAAAGTAAGTAGCTTATGCACTTGTGTTATAATCAGATACAACTGTGGTAACACAACACCTAGACCCAAGACAATGTAGAAAGTTCTGATTTATACATTGACCGGATCGGGAATCGAACTCAAGACCTCGGACTGGCAACGCCTTGAAACCAAACGTGCTTAGCCACTACACCACGAAGGTCGTCATATGTACTTTTTCAATAGATACATGCAAAGAACATATAAAAATTACCTATAGGTATCTGATTTGTCTATGTTTTCGTCTTTCGAGGATGGCCAAATGAATAAGCCATTTACACAATTCGTAGTTTTATTTACTTATTGTAACAAAAATCCGCAAAAATGAGCTTAAAGATTTTGCTCCATTTAAAATTGCTTAGGCAGAGAAAATTATAGAGTTTGCAAATGTTCATAAGTACAGCAATTTATAAAAAGGAAACAATTTTTCTCCTCGGTACATTTTGAATATATCATGCGATATGAACACTGCCTAATTTATGACGACGCTTAAGGGTTTATTACAAATTTGAAATACAGGCCTAGTGGATTCGGTCAATTTGAACTCAAGATATCTTTAATTTTTATAATCGAGGCGTAATATTGGGATTTCAGTTTTAGATTTGGTAGCACGAACTTACAGACATACCTATTAACCATCATATTTTATTCGTTTTAAAAACAAAATATTTATTAGAAAATATAAAATATTTTTCATATAAATATAACATAAAGTCCAATGTATCACGGAAATAACAATAAATATACACGAATTAATAGTTATACAAAATCTAGTTGTAAGTTTAACTTTAACCGTACAACAAACAACACGAAGATATCATCAGAATGTACGTTGCAGTATACAGAGATATATTTCACTAGAAAGCACATTACATTGTCTGCAGCAAAACGAAACTTACAGCTTGTCTGCTCGAAATTAAGCTCAAGTTTTAGCTGTAACTTGTTTAACGCTAAAAGGCGCAGTTTAAAACGATTTCAAACGTTTCACTTGTTTTGCTGGAGCTAAAAAGAGGTCGCAAGTTTAATGACTAATTTGATTTAAAAAAATGTTAAGACCAATACTAATAATAATAAAAAAAAAATCAAGGTTTTTGCAAGTTTTTTTTTATAAAAAGACATGCAACTAACACGAAAAAGACATATCTATTACTGTTCAAAACAATTACAACAATAAAGGGAAGATATCAATAACTATTATGACGTCATAATCATTTTCGCCCAATTCAAGATTCATCAACCAATTACACAGAAATACATAATACGTAATTGATAATAATAGATATTGACAGTTTTCGTGGCAATATCAAATACTAATACGAGGTTTAATTGGACGAAAGTGTTTTATGGAATAGGGTCCAACAATAAGGAATCATCAGACACTAGGGAGTCACTTAACGGACCATTAAATGGGCTCACAAATTAAACTTAATCATGACTAATTGGGCTGACATAACATAAACACGTTAACTCTCAAAGTAACCGATTACCCGGGTGGTCCCGTATATCCCATAAACGTATCCCAAACGCATACTAAGATAGACGCTAAAAGCTTAAAAACATAAAAATTAAGATAATGTAAGAATTCACAAAGAGGGATAAAAAGAAATGTTGTAAAACGTATTAAACCTACGCATTAATGCAGGCTTCATCGTAAAATTAGAGATAATATTTTTTTATCATAATAATAGTTCTAAGAATATCGACGGCTGTATAAATGTTCCTTTATTTACAAAATAGATATCGATACAGTTTTAGGAAAATGTTAATAGAAAAGCTTTTAATAAAAGGAAATAATAATTCCAAAGGTCTTCGCTGCTTGTGGAAATTTTAGTTACATGGAAAAGAAAAGTAAGGATACAATGACGTTCAAAAAATATCTTAATAAGGAGAGGAGAAAGTAATCTTACTTAAGGCCGATTTTACCAACGACAGATAAGACTTATCCGACTGCAGTAGTATAAAGCATATTATATAAATGATTCCTGGGACATTAAACGTTCTGAAATTTGGCATTTGTATTTATTCGACGAATATACCTTATTTGACGTTGGTTAAATAGGGCCTTAGAGATTTGATACTACACACAGACAAAACAACTTTCAAAAATTTAGATACAATTGCATAACGATGAATTAAGTTATAGATAACGTGTATGGGCAATAAACAAGGGCTCAATATTATTTTGATAAATTAATTTGAATACACCATTTTTGTAACTCAACTGTTTTCGAATGTTTTTATTATTTCGTCTATGTACAAGTTTTTTGTAAATATCTAAGCTAGTTATTTAGCAAAACAATGCTTTATTAAAAGAGATAACTATCAAGAAAAAAAAACCTTAAAATAATTAACTAAATAAACAAACTGAATGAATAAGCAAACTCTTTTCAATTGGAATAGAACCACCAATCAAGTTGATTCGACTAAAAGGTTCTCAATCACAGCGAGATCCTTCATTAAACTTATCAGGATCGGATCTAAGCCTGGATTCGTGTAGTATAATCGATTTCGTAAAGAGGAGCCGCTAAGGACAAACGCGGTCACAAATTAACATATAAATTCGGGATTATTTTAATTTAAAACGCATTTGGAAAGTTTATTTGCATATATATGAGGGACCATTACCGTTTCTTTGTCGCCGCGGTTAATATAGCAGTTCAGTGGTTCACAACTGTGGGGTAGACTTGTAATGGTAAACAAACATTGTAAAGTATACTCATAGTAGAGTTGGAAAGCAGCAGTCTCTGTTACAATTAAAGCATACTTTAAACACTTATCCGGCTTCCTTTAAGAATTGTTGAGCGCATAAGCACAGTATGTAACTGTGACACAAGATACCCTAGAATACATGGAACAGTATGTAACAACAAAAGGTACGGACAACAGTGCATCAAGGTAAACATTGCGGTATCTTATTCAGTTGTAATAAGGACTAGTTTGCAACAAAAGTGGGTAACTTGATATGCTGGCCACTGTACATTAATAGGTACGTAGCAAATATAAGTTCGATATAATGTGACTATATTTCGATGGCATGACGTAGTTACGAACAACAGCACGTCAAGGTAAACACTGCGTTCTTATGCAGTTGAAATAAAGACTAGTTTGCATCACAATAGTGTAACTTAATGTGCTGTCAACTGTAAAAGGAGAATACAGAGTCATATAAACTCATTCAACACTATACTAACAAAGACTGTCTATTGCCAAGACACTAAACCTTCTGGAGCCATTACAGTTGTGGTAAATGTGTGCACTTAATGAAATTAAGTAATCTATCAAGTGCACTGCGCCCATACTTGTCCAGCCAGGGTGGGGCGCCGTTAAATTCGGTCATTAAAACGATTCTATGATGAAATTGAATGATGGACGTTATTGGTAGGTAATGCTAGTCGTAAATTGACAAGCTTGCTTGATTATCGGAAGTGTTTATCAGTTTAATCGAGTAATGGTGACAAACACCATTGAAAGGTACCAAATTCACTTCTTCTTCCAAATTCACTGATGAAAACTTTTAATAAAATATGTGTTTGTTATCACAAATACCTATTAAATGTGACAAATTGTAAACAGTCTACCAAAAATATGCGACCTAAACACCCATAAAATTTATGTACGGAAGTTCACAACACCAAGGAAGTACACGCCATTAAGAGTATTAAAACACTTTGTATTCTTATTATATCTGAGTTATGAACGCGTTTTAATGCATCCTGAATAACGAGACGAGCTCATGCAACTTCAAAAGGCACTGAAATATCGGTTTGACGTTAATTGCCGGGTTTAATCCAGCGTGGTATTAAATCAGTCATTTGCTAACCCTGATCCGAGGTTGATATTTGTTCTTGTTGTCCTAATAGCTCGTAAATATTTCAGCGCGCCACACAGACACATGTGCCTCGAGACAGATGGTTCAGTATAAAATATACGTACGCCGTCACTTTAAGCACGCCCATTCGTTACAAGGACTGAAATAACAATACGGAGTTTTAAAACTTGGGCGGATGAACGGACATGGATCACTTTTTGGCCACTCGACGAAAAAAAAGAGGTGTATCTACACTAGTGTGTTTAATTATTCACAACAAAAAATGAGTAGGTATTAAACGTTAATTTATTAAATTATAACTATAGCTCGATACAATCATTCTACAGACATACAGATAAAGTATGTTTATCTTTGCTTGTCAAATTTTGTAAATAATATTGTCATTCCTTTTTGGAATGACTAAAATATTAGATAAAGACAAAATTTGAGATGAATAGGTTGTGAACCTATATTAATAATTCATCGTTAAACACTGAGATCTTCTTAAATTAAGTAGTTGATTAATTTAATTTACTAATATTATTTTAACAGTTACATAAAGTTTGTTTACAATATTTTACTAGTAAAGATAAACGGACTCTATACGAGTATGCTGTTTATAGTTTACAAAAATTTACGTCCATTATTAATTAGTTAAGCGATATCATGTTACAAAACATTTTGGTACGACTCAAAACTAAATCAACCCTCTGAGTCACCTCCTCCGGGTATTCGCTAAAACAGACGTCAACAGAGCAAGATAATGTGACACCTACACAATACGAATAACGGTCCCAATATTTTCACGCGATTCCCAAATGGGAATAAGCGCTCAACAGATTTCATAGAGCTCTGCTAGCTTGAGTCACATCGCATGCTACGTTACACAAACAGTCGTAGACAATTGTACATGCGATATCGTACCATGAAAAATTGCCGTGAATCGACAAAAACGACGCGAACAGACACCGACAGGGCTATTACTTAACAGAATCGCGTTAGAAAACTTGTGTGAAACTATGTTAGAGAAATATCGACCGCTTGTGATCGGTCGCTGTGGAAATAATGATGATAATGATCATCATCGTTTGAAAATTTCATCTCTAATGATGACGGTCCCACCTGCACCCGGCACCTCTTTGCTAACACCGCAATTACTAACTGTTGGTAATATCTTTTAAATTAAATTAAATGAGTGTTTTCTGGCCTATTCAACAACGCTGACAAATAAACTAGTGCTAGCGCTAGTGCGTTTGCCAGTGTCTGTATAACGTTTGATTTAGACGTATTTATTTTTATTTAAAAGCTAGTTTTAACTTGTAAGTGTTAACTTGAGCCATGCTACATACGAATTGCAATTGCTTTTGCTATACCTAATACCCCTTCGGTGAATTGCAGGTGAATTCTGATCCTTTGTAAAGCTTTTTTATTATTTTTGGAGGTCTGCATTGCAATTAATGCAGTGCGATTTAGTGTTGGTTTTATTTTATCTGTTTGGTTGTTCTGTGAATGGCTGCTAAATAGACTGATGACAAAATAATGCATATAGCAGATATGAGAATGTAAAGATGGATGTGTAGGGTTGCAAGAATGGATAAGATAAGGAATGAGTACATACGAGGAAGTCTGAAAGTGGCACCGGTAACCGAGAAAATGGTAGTAGATCGTCTGTCTGTCTTGGTACGGTCATGTAATGAGGAGGGAAGAAAGTCATGTAACTAAAAGAGTGATGAGTATGAATGTGGATGGCTATAAGGGAAGAGGCCGACCGAGAAAGAGTTGAATGGATTGTGTGAAGCAAGATATGAACAGAGTGGATGATTCCGTAACAAGTGATAGTGTGGAAGATAAAAACATGCCGACCCCAGACAAACTGGGAAAAGGGTGAAAGGATGATGATGATGATGATGACAATGTTCTGTTGATAGATAGGTCATTGAGGAAAATTAATGTAGGTACACTATGCAGATACGTTCTTCGATACAAAAAAAACACCTACAATTAAAAAAAATACCTAATTTGGTGAAAAGTATTCATAATGAAAACACGATACAAAAGATTAAAGAACAATAGGTACAAGTTTGTTAACAAAATATAATTGCTCCCACGTCTACAAAGGCGGTGTAAATCTTGATTCAAATCAGACCTCTCCTATTAAACAAGATCGCTCAAAACATTCATTATTCAACATTAAGGGAACTATAGAGCTACTACGAAAGGGTTCCATTTATTTTAAATTATCCCAATTAAGTAAAGGTTACTGTGCGTTTTATACGGGCTCTTTGATACTGCAATTAAGCAACATGAGAGCCTCTGATAAAAGACGAATAAAATCTTCTTTTACTGGTGAAGTTCGTTGAGTTTTTAGTTTTATGTTTCAACTTATCAGCTTATCCTGCTTCGATAAAGCTGAACTATATCTAGCTAAATTAACAAACCCGCCAAATGCGAGTCGGACTCGCGCACAAAGGGTTCCGTGCCAATTTTAACTGGATTAACGAATTCACTTACTTCCACTTACCTTAAATACCACTATATTTTGTGGACAGCCAATATAAATTTTGTTTTTCTATAAATATCTCGTAAACTAAACAATTCTTTCTGACGACTCTTTAAGGGATTTGTTTAAAGAAGTCAAGATACTTACAGTGTATTCACAGTTTATTTATGAAAATTTGATTAATGTTCGTAAAAACTTGCACTTATTTCCTAAAAGAAGTGATTTATATGATTTCAATACTAGAAACAAGAATAACCTTTTTTTTATCTACGTTGAAAGTGTTTGTTATGATCAACAATATACATATATTTTTTTCAAAATTTACATGCGTATTTGCGTAGTTTAAAAGTTAGAGGGAGGGGGGACGCCCATTTTAACACTTTGGAAGCATCTATCTATCAAACGTTAGACTTTAAAAGAAAATTAGGATACCTCCATGTCATTTTAAAAGACATATCCATAGACGAATAGGTTTGACTACAAATTTTTTTTTGGTTTTAGTTTCATGTATGGGAGCCGCCCTTCAATATCA
This sequence comes from Pyrausta purpuralis, assembly GCA_963924145.1. Lineage (NCBI taxonomy): Eukaryota > Metazoa > Arthropoda > Insecta > Lepidoptera > Crambidae > Pyrausta > Pyrausta purpuralis. The sequence continues at coordinate 13,556,404 of OZ001651.1, read as the reverse complement.
TTATTTTTATTTCTTTTGTATAAGAATCGTAAAGCAGTAACAGGATACATCCTCCTACTAAACTTCAACAGTGTGATGCTTATAGTTACATAATAAAGTGGCTGTGACATACGGACGGACAGAAAGATAGACAGACACAGACGGACTTGACGAAACTATAAGGGTTCCTTTTTTTGCTATTCGGCTACGGAATCCTAAAAAGATAATTATTTTTCCATAATGACTGCCCATTAAAAATAGTTCGCAAAATAAACTGGGTATGTACCTAGTTATAATTCCATTTAGTCTGAATGTACTTTATTATATGTAAAAGTAGGCATATCCACGGAATGTATTAGCGAATGAAGTTTATCCCTTAAACTTATTTCATACTTTTTTAAGGTTTTAGTAAAGTCATTCGTGACCTTATTGATTTAAAAACGCGCAAAAAGGGTTCCGTACCATTGATTAGGTAGACAACATAAGTGAATTTCATTTTTGTTTTTTTGTGTTTTGTCACTGTACAAACTTAATTATATAAATTGCACTTGTAAAATGCAACTTTGGCTGTGACAGACGAGGAAACTTCCCCGTCTGTCGCAGCCAAAGTTGCTTTTACAAGTGCATTTATGACGTAAATGAATACTTCAAGTATGTACTTTATTGCTTTTATTGATATTGACCAAAAATGTTCAAAAAATATTTTTGTTGTTTATGAGCCTTCATTAAATATTTATTTTATTTTAATTTAAAGATTTCCTGTTGTTAACAAAATTATGCAAATAATTCGTAAAAATAACAACTATCTAGATATCGCGGTTCTTGAAATACAGCCTGGTGACAGACAGAGAAGTTTTAAAAATTTAAAATTAATAATTTTATGTCTAATGTCCTAATTAATTTCGTGGCCTGAAAAGTTTTTTAACAAAAACTATCAACATATGCCACATCGCTCACATAACTACGCCTAGCTTTAACCGCTCCATAGATATAAAACACATTCAGAGGTGGCCAAACTCGGCCGGATCACGTCTCGCTGCGTCGACTATGAGAAAAGTTGCAGTTCGGGATTTATTTGTCAACTTCGTTCCGATAAAACTTTGTTTGACGTGATTGTGAGGTCATGCCTGGAGATAAGTTCCGACCGTCTCTTTTGCCAGATTAATTCTATGGCAAAAATGGCGAGGTTTCTTATCATGAAAAAGTATCTTAATGTCTGTAGCTAAAGGGATATGATAACCACGACTGTTTAATTTCTGGTTTCAAAAGTTGCTTTGAAAATTGAAAATATAAAGTTAAATAGCAACACTAGAAATTATATACAGTCCTAGAAATCTTATTAGAAACACTATAAAAAAAGCAAGGCATTAAACATTTTAAACCAATAAATATTTTGAACGATAAAGCTTTGAAGTTTATCTGTATAAACAAGTATAATTGGTCTAAAAAAAAATCCTCTTTGCTACAATCATTTTTTCCCTTGAAGACTACAATGCTACTTTCTCATACTGTTTGAGAGTTGGACACATTACAAAATGGCGATACGAGAGTGAGGAGACATTTATGGAACGACGAATAGAAGAAAGATACAACTTAATATACGGGCACTCAAACTCAACTACGAGAGATTTATAGTGGTTTATTATAAAATTAAAAGCATGCAATAATTTAATAACATTAGTGCATCGCCGCTGTCAAATAGTTGAACTAACAATGGTACCCACCTCGGTTATTAAAAATGTGCTATATATTATCCAACCATAAAAAGCACTACTTGCGTTATTTAAAGTTATATTTTTCTCGATTTGTTTTAATTATTAACAAGATTATCTCTTGTCCCTAATTAGTTGTCCAGCCATTAAACAGTATGAGAAAGTAAAAGTGAAAAAAAAGACATGGGAAAAGCTATTTGCAGCAAGTAGGAGTTTCTTTACTTGACCAATAATGTTAATTCACCTTTTTATAAAGATAAAACTTCAAAGTCTCGTGCTTTAATATATTTATCGGTGTTGAGTGAATCTTTTGCTTATTTTTTGATAGTGTATTACGTGACCGCGACTGTATATTTACAAGTATTAAATAAACAACAAAACAAGAGTAAACTTTATGTAAAACAGGTGAAGTATTGACTTAAAACAACAAACCCACAAGCCGATAGCACGAAAGTTAAAGTAAAAGTACACAACGCAGGCCCAACTTTAGTAATTAGAAGATATTTATTATCTTTCCAAATACTGGAGTTATTCTCTGTTTACAAAGTCATCCAAGCTTAAACTTATCAACAAAGAAAGCCTATACAAACAATTTCTCGCAAAGCTTTGCTTAAATAAAATCTCTGTCTAAAAGTTCGGTTCAACTTCTTCAATCACATTAACAAGTTAAGTGAAAGTTTGCAGACAAAAATTAAAATTGTGAAAAAGTGCCGTGAGACCACCCGAAAGTTGAACGATATTTCACAGTCGGTTAACGATCTTTTTACAAGCGAGATCAGGGGACATGTCAACTGTTGGAATCTCAAAGGAATGCTATAAAAGCTCGGAAGTTGACAAATATCCCTCGGTTATTTCTGTACCTACTAATTACGCGTAAGGCGTGGGCTGTGTCACTCCTAGCGAGTAAGGCTTGTCGTCTACTGAAGCAATGCGACGGAATCAGGCTGTCTGACTGTCAGCATTAACTAAACTCCGTCATGATTTATTCCTCTTAAACCTTTGTATTTGATTGTAATAGTCGTGAACATAATTTGTAATACAGTCTTGAATTATTTGGACAATTTCTGACTTGATGACTAGATACATACATAGGGGGTGTAGGTAGAGGAATATACATATTAGGCATTGGATACCATTTTATATTGCTTCGATTTAACTTGTTTATGGCCTTACCTAAAACGATTACACTAAGCTTGTTACACTGTTTAAAGATAAGACGGCTTGTTTTAGAATTAATGTCAAACAAGTCACATAATATAAGAATGGACATGGCATTTAAATAATTATGGTAAGCCAGTTTTAATGGGTTAGTATAATACATCTAATTGTAGGTATACAAAACATATCAATTGATAAACATTTTGGGCTACAAAAGCTATTCGATCGCCTCAAAATTCCAGTAGACGGTTACCTTAAAGTCTCCAAAAGATAAATTCATTTGTTGATGCCCGAGTACTATTAATAAAAACAAGTTCCGATAAACGCCATCATTTGTATCGTGTGTCAGGCAGAGAGTGAATTTATGGTGTATTGGAAAATACGTATTGTGCCATGATCGTTTAATTAAAATCGACTCACACACTACTGTTTTGTGGCGGCAGTCATGATTCGTGTATAATGACCTGAAACAAAAAATAACTTCAATTATTAATTGGTTGACATTATCATCACAAGTTGTAGTAAAAAACTGATACAGGGCACAAAAATAGCTTTGCAAATTTGTACAATTTGATTTTAGTCGACCTCCGTGGTGTAGTGGCTAAGCACACTGGTTTCAAGGCATCACCCCTCCGAGATCCTGGGTTCGATTCCCGATCGGGACAATATAGAAATAAAAATATCTATATTGTCTCGAGTCTAAGTGTTTTGGTACCACCGTTGTGTCTAATTACCATAACACAAGTACAATTAGCTACGTACTTTGGGATCAGAGCAATGTATGTGATTGGTGTCCAATATTTATTATTATTTATTTATTTTATAGGCAAACATTTTCCACCTAGTCTTTGTCAATGACAGCATTTTATTCAAACTTGTTTATTTGGCCGATTCATACATATGAATGAGAATCGCTTTTTCTTCGTATCCCGGTAAAGACGGATAGCAGCACAAAACACTTCAATAAGACTAACCGATTCGCAATATTCTGAGAAAAGATCTATCTGCGACCGCTATATCATTATCCTCATACTTCCCCATCCGTCAGTAGTGTTGTTAATATTTTGAGTCGTGTCGACAAGTGTTTGAAATGTTAAGCATCGATTCGCAGAGCTAGTTAATTGCCAGGTTCACAATCCTTACGACGATTTAGAATATTAATTGAGTTTAGAATAGACTTTGAATTCACTCCATTTTTAACCGACTTCAAAAAAATAGGAGGTTATCTATTCAACTATGTTTTTTGTGGCTCTGTTACCTCATATCACAGTCGTTTGTAGACCGAAATGCTTTTTTTTTCGCCTACCTAGAGGTTATGCCTTCTAGTTGGTCTCATTATTGCCAAGTCGGAATCTTGGTGCCATCAAGGGAAACTCTTAAATTTTAAAGGTACGGCTAATGTCGACGTGTTGTTACGTCTGACAGTCAACATTTTGTGGAGCTGGTGATAGTGGAACTCCTCAACGCTTAAGAATTCAGTGATTATAATAATGACGTAACTTATTATAGGTAATTTGTAGCTATTTAAAGAACAGAGTCATAAATTACAACACCCCCTCCCCTTCCTCCTTCTTCTGTAAGTAAATCTGTCTTCTAAAAATATTCATTTTTTAGTTCGATTTTTCAATTAATTATTTGCGGACATGCGACACGCGATAGCTCTATCTTTCTTACTCCCTTACAGAGGATCCACGAAAGAATTTATTAATCCTGGCGGTCCTTATAAGGATATTGAGAAACTGTTATTAAATTATTGCATTGTCATCGGTCTTTGATACGTATGCAAAGTTTCAAATTAATCAAACTTCTGGAAATCGGTCAAATTTAATACAACCCAAGCTAATAAAAGTGTGGTAAAAATTAAGAAATAAAATTAACTTTAAAAAAACCGTCTTCAAAACAAAAATGCACTAAAATGTATTTGATAAACTCTCTGCGCTCTGATAGTAGTATGCTTGGATTCTCAAAGTGATGGCACCGACTCCAATAAGAAATTGTTCACCTAAAATGGATTCCTTTCCTTTAGAGGTTCAAGAGTTTATTTAAGGGCATTTTTGTTGTACAGTCGGTTTATTGTATGTTTTATTTGAATTATATTTGCAAAACCAAGCCTCTAGTTGTTACGTTTGTATTGAAAGATTTTAAAAAAGTTAACATACACACTAATGAGATATACATATATAAATATTGTCACAAATGACACATTCGATTCGGTATTTTTTACAAGCTCTCGTACCGATCGGATCGATATAGTTAAAGAGTTCTACTGGCTTATACGGATATCAATCGCTAAGCAACGTAATAAATAGTAATAAAATTTAAATATTCTATCGATAGGACCGTCGATCTTTCGCCATCACTACAAAGCTCCTCGACAAATGTCCATTGCGCTTGTCGTATCCGACATCGTTACTACGAGTTGGATAACCAGATTAATTTGGGTTGTAATAGATAGCTATTTGACAACCATCCGAGAAGATTCTTGTCCTGAAGGTAAGTCTTTATGTTCTGTCGTTTTCAAAGCTTTTTCGAGCCAATTACATCGTTCCTGATTAGGAATTGATCTGATGATAATGTTTTAGAGGTCAAAAGTCACGCTAGTATTACCAACCTAATATTTAAACCTTAAGTGTAGAAGACTGACAAATTTACTGTCTCATTCCCTATGTAATTTTTGGTAGGTATTATATTAAGTTTTTTTTTCTTATTTGATTGATGGTAGAAGTCAACCAGCTCTTGAGTTGCAGCACTTTGACCACTGTACAATTCCGTGACTTATGATGTAAATACACGACTAATCTGTGTGCTTAAATCCACACTCATTGCGTAAATAATACGTTGATTAACCAAGCAAAATCTACGTTCAAATAAAGGGGTTTCACTTCATTACACGCCAGGCCTATTCCAAAGGACTTTGCGTTTTAACTTCCATCCCACTAGTTCATAAATCATGATTTTGTTGTTCCAAAGTTCACCGTAACGCAACACAGGTAACTTCGAGACAAAAGGGTAATTGCGGTTATTACAAAGGATTATGTTATGATACGGACACTCAGTTTCGTCTTTGTTTCTGTATCTAGCCTATTACAGTAACAAGGTGCTTATTAGATGGCCATTAAACTTGTTATTAACGAAAGCACAGCGATAATTATCTTCCCAGTAATAATTGTAGAGCGCCTATCTTTACAATTTATAGCATTAACTTTTCCTATAGCGAATAAAATCTGTTTTGTATTGCTCGGTTCGCCGCAATTTTCTTTATTGCGAATAGGTTTCTTGGATAGAACTAAACAGATAACTCATGAACTTTGAGATTGTAAGCTTTTAAAACCACTTTACTTGAAAGTAATAGAATAAAGCAAAATAATGGCTGCTATTTTCTTGATATAAAACGTTTATGTTATACACTTTAAATGTTATTTGTTTGCATTTTTCTTTAACCGCAACTACATCTGATGTACCTACTACGAGTTTTTGATTTATAAATACACCTGAAATTAAGTAAATCTACTAAAATTTGCAGACAGTATCAAATGAATAGATAGAATCATCTTCCAATCACGATTCTAGAAAAATGATTGCATATACTTTGTTCTTAATTTACAATAGTACACAATGTTTTATTATGCATCTATTACAATGCGAAAGAAATTTTAACTACGATAAAAAAGATTTGTTAAAATATAAGGATTCTTAACAAAATAATTATCTTGAAACTTCTGAAGCACTCTGCATGCCTACTCGGCATTCAAGTCTAAAGAAAAAATACGGCACTGTGTAATAAGGGCACCATTAAAAACATAATGAGAGTCTCAAATTAAAAGTCTTCAATATATTAAACGAAGAAGTACAAAAGATACTGAAAGAATAATTAATTTCATCTATGAGCGCTCGAGGTACTTCAAGTTTTAATTAAATTCTTCGAATCCACTTCTAAAACATATGTATACTTACGTAACGTCTCCATTCTCAAGTTTCTGTTCTTCGTTACTATCGTATAAATTAAAGTATTAAAATAATAGGTCTGTATAACTACTTTAATCAATCAAAGAGCACTTGGTGTAAGTGACTTGCCATCATACCAGGTATGTACTCAAGTCGATTTGTTTAGACACATTCCTCGTTGTTGGAGATGTTAATAAATGACAATTGCTGGTTTAATTATTAAATAAAACTAACTTATTCATGTCTACTAGCGTTTACGGCGAACTTTGATTCTCTTCCTATGTCCTATTCGAAGCGGCAACGAATACAACAAAGTATATAAGCATGAAAATCAGTCTATCCCTTCTCGAGTTAAAGTGCTGTAACTAACGATCCATGTCGGATTTTGTCCTTTATTTGTGTTAATTAAAAATCTTTGAAATCAATGCCAAAAGAAGCTTACTTTAATCTACATATAATCCTTAATTTTTAATTTTTATTTTCGTTTTGTGGCAAACAAGGATGATCGAAAAACACTTAAGCTCGAGTTATGTATAAATAAGCTATATTCTTTCCCCTCGATAAATAAGCTATATTTCACAAATTGGTCTAGTAGTTCCTCAGATTAGTGCGTTTGAAAGAAACTCTTCAGCTTTATAATATTAGTATGGATTTGCGCAACAGTACTGTCTAATACTGTGTCTGATGATGCTTTCTTGAACTCATTCCGTTACTCTACTCTCAAGAAATTTTACCACATCATCACTTACCATCAGGTGAGATTCCCGCCAATAATAAAATGTCCAACCTATTCACGAAAAAAAATCATAAAAAATTTACCATCAAAAAACACTAAAATGACTAAAATAACGCAAATATGAGAAACAAACTCATTTGAAGTCGGTGCGTGATGTCAACTTTATCGGATAGTAGCAGTCTACGTAGGTAAGGTGGCGGTTCATTATTTGTGAAAAAATATTATTCGTCGTTTTAAGTTATTGTTTAAGCTAAAATGTACCTCATTTTACAAAAATAGTTACTAACAACTTCTCCTCAATGAAACAAATACTTTACTGAAAACCGCATCAAAATCGGTCCAGCCAAACGCGAGATGTTCGCGACAAATATTCATACACACAAACATACAGGTCGAACTGAGAACCTCCTTTTTTAATTCGGTAAAAACACACGGATTTCAATCACATCGCTATCGTTTGCCATTAACCTACGTAAACCTTGCCGGTTATCCGGTCCATAATGGCTTATTAACCGAATGCCCGGCCCGGCTTATTTTGTAGGTCAATTATACTAACGATTGTTACATTAGTTGAAAGTCGTTCATATTTTCATTTAGAAACTGGAGCGAGCTTTTGCTGTGAGTTACTGTTGTGACTCCAAATATCTTTGGTCTTCGGCTATATGCCTCAAAGTTATGGCCGTAGCGAATTGTAAGAATTTGCTCAAAGTAACAGAATGGGCATTCGTTTCGAGATTTCAAGGCAATTAAAATAAAATAAAAATTAATAATACCGCTTTGAAGTGGATATGGTAAGTGATTCTTTTTAGTTATTTTGATGTAGTCACAAAGGTGAGTTCTTTTTATCTTTTTCTTTTCTGGCTTACACAATGTGTTGCCGTTTTAAAGTGAGATTTAGACCCCATACACACACACTGCTACTTTTGGCTCAAAGTAGCGCAAGTGTATAAAACCCCTTACGCACGGAGTTTTTAAGCATCGATGCCGTTTCAAAACGCGCGATAGCATCGCGACTCACGCAATGGACAGATGCAATTTCGTATCGATGCAGTCGTTATTATACAGTACATCATGTCAATGTACAACTTCTGCAGTGCGACTGCATCGATGCGAACACGCGTAAGCTTTGCGATTGTGTCGATGCTAAAGTAGTGCAAGTGTAAAAAGATTAATATTTCGCGACTGCATCGATGCTCCATCGCGACTGCATCTCTGCTAAAAGTAACAGAGTGCAAAAGGTCTTCGACTAGAAGGGTGACTTTCAAAGTCATACTTATTTAGTTAAAATTTCGACACTCATTTGGATGTATTAATGTTACATTTTGAAGCTTAGTTATTTGATTCTACTTCGCTACATAGAAAACTGAAAAATTGCCGAACTTAGTGCCTTAGAGCATCATCTATCAGATCTTTATATCAAGAGATGCAAAATTTATCATGCAGCTAAAACTTCAAGCAATGAGTATCAAATACCGAATAATAGTCAGCATTTTAATTTTCTTTTCTGATATTCTCTCTACTAAATTCACCACGCTTACCGCTGGTCTAACTAAACCACGTAATTGGTCAGATAATACGGTGTCTCCAGGTATGAGCCGCTCAATTACAATCACATTACGCTCGCAGTTTACCGCTAACTGGCCAGCGCTGCTCGATCAAAAACAAAATGGCCGGACGCTTAGATAGGATTATAAGGCAATTAGACATGGCAGGGGAATAAAAAAAACGCTTAATCAGACTAGCGAGTTTATAGTGATTTAAAAAAATAACTTATATAAAGAAGTTTTTTTGGTTAGAATTGCAATTGCAATTAATTGAAATGATATAATTTTTAATTAATTGTATAGTTAAGAAATAGCTAAATAAATATATCTAAAATAGAAATGATTTCAAATAACCAGTTTACATTTCGTGGTTTGTGCAAATCAACAATATATTATCTTTTATGATGAATTCACAATGAAATATGAATTGTTGTCTTGACAACAGAACAATAGCTTAAATACCATCACGTTGTCACCCTGTATATTTCTATTCGTCCCTAAATGAGGGTTTTCCGGAAAAGGGCCAGACTGACAGACAGGAACAAAGCTTTGTGAAAGAGGATGAAATTACAAGCATGGTGCGGTTAACTTATTAACAAAGATATTACATCACAGCTACGAAGATCAAACGAAACAATATATTTGACAGTATCATGTGACTATAAAAAAGGAGTGTGACACAAATTTATAATTATATATGTTTGTGATCTATTAGGGGATCAAAAGGACATATAAATACTCGTAAGGGAATTATTAACTGTTAAGTGTTAGCCGATTGTTTTTATAAAGTCAATCCAATCATTTGATGCAAGCAAATTTAGGAATAAATTAATATATCAATAAATCATTTATTTCACTTAAAACAGCCACAGTTACTTTTTGACCAAAACTTCCTTTTAGGAAAGAAATATTCCTGTGCCAAGAAGTATGGCTCTTCGTAAGCTTAAAAAGTAACCATTTGATTTACATAAAAAATAAACAAATTAAATAATTTAGAACAAACGACGAAACTGTAGTACAATATTACATGCAAACTTTGAATCTTTAACAAAACAAGAAAGTAATACGCTTGATCTCTCATAGGTAATCAAAAGGAGTGCTCTTTCTCTCTCATTTTTATTATAATTTTATTTTTGAAATAGAAATCGGTTGGCTTTGTAATAGAAATAGGTATTAAAACATCCGTTAAAACATAAAAAGCTCTTCATACCGCTCGCAGTGCACCGTTCCGTGCCATCGTGCACAGCACCGAAAAGTCCAACAAAAACGTATCGATAACAAAAGTAACACGATTTCATAGCTCTATGGCACAATCAGTGGAACTTATTGGTGAACATCGTCCCGAAATCGTGATCGGACCACCCACTGGCGACGCAAATAAAATAAAACAACGATAAATAACCTCTCGCGCATAATTGATCACAAATTAAAACTCGCGCCGCGTCCGAATGTTAAGCGCCGACGTCGCTTCGAGCAAAATTAGTACGTGTCCGCACACGAGCTTACGCACACACACACGTAAAACAGGGGTGTCAAAATTCTATATCACTTGTATGCAGTGTTCAAGTTGAATGAAAATAACGTCTTTTTTTAATAATAATAATAATAATAATGAACGTTTATTTCAGACCAATCAAGGTACCATATTTACAGATAGTTGTTAGTAACATATAACTTAAAATTATTGTTAGTACTACCTATTTACTACTACTAAAAACAACCACATACAAAATAAAACTAAAGTGCTCAGTGAAAAAACCGGTTCCTGGATCCCTGCACATGTATTTTTGTCCAGTGCCTAAAGATGGAACATGATGGCCTATCTCTGGTAACCATCAGAATGCTGTTGGGGCTCCGCCGTATCCTAGCAAGCATCGACGACGTCCGCTTCCGAATGATAGCGTAGAAGTCATCCACATGAGCCACAGCGAACATCGACGACGCACTGCAGAACCTAGGTAGCCCCATCAGCATCCTGAAGGCATTATTGTACTGGACACGGAGAGCGTTATAGGTCCTCTGCGTGTAAGTACACCACAGGCTGCAGGTGTAAAATGTCTGGCAGAATGCCTTAAAGAGAGTAATCTTGACATCTGTTGTACACCTGGCAAACATGCGAGCGAGCATGTTACATCGGACCGCTAACGCCCTCCTCTCACGTTCTATGTCACAGTCATCAGATAGATTTTCAGTAACAACATGTCCCAGGTATTTAAATTGACTAACTCTCTTCAGTTCAGTATTAAGGAGTTTTACTGGAGGTGCAGGAATCGGCTTCTTAGTACCTGAGCGAAAAACCATTAGCTCACTTTTTTTAACATTATAGAGAAGACCATGTTTGGAAACATACTTCTCACACACTGACAGCAAATTACACAGACCATTCGCCGTGGGGCACAGCAACACCATATCGTCTGCGTAACTAATGCTGTTGACCATGAGACCATCTATTGAGCATCCGACCCTGGTGTTGCTGAGCTCCACGATAAGGTCATTAACATAAAGGCTGAAGAGAGCGGGAGACGACAAACCACCCTGTCTTACCCCACATTCGAGGACATACTCGTCAGACAAGGCTCCCGACCACCTGACCTGGTTAATTTGATTATCATACCAGTACTGAAAAGTTGCAATTAGTTCAGGTGGTAACGCTATGTCAGATAGTTTCGACCATAATAACTTATAATTAACCATTTTTTGGAGTCGGTAAAAAATTAAGAAAATAGTTGATGACTTAAATGCAAAAATACCTTTTGTTAGGTTAAGTTACAAAAAAAAACTCATCAAAAGCGATATACATATTTGGTTCAACAGGCAAACGTAAACGCGTTGCGTTCCTCATAAAACATTAAAAAGAATCATTCGTATTGCGTTGACATAGCCCTGTGCACACATGAATGACCAATTTAATATAATTGATGCTGATCCTACAGTTAAAGTCAACGCCAGTTGTGATTATAAAATCACAGTGCTATTATACTTCGTAAAGAAAAGGGCTTTTAATTATGAAAACATTTAGGTACCTACTTAATACGCATAAAGAAAAGTTAATAATTTGACCCCTGTAAATAGTTTACAAAAAAATAGATAACGTTATGTTATAGACAAGATTTTATGAATAAAAATAAAACTAAGACATGCAAAATAAAATCAACTAGAAATCTACCTATTCAAAAACCCAACCAATTTTCTTGCGGCAAGGAGGCTCTGATGCTGGCTTCGTTTATGAATTAAATCTACTAAAAAGCTTATCTTGATGACGGCATCCCTTGCAAATCCCTCAAGTAATACAATTAGAGGTCATTGTGTCAAAATGTTTACTGTGATTACGATTAACATTAAATCTGGTTCACACACCCATACAAGGAGGCAGGGATGACTCTGGGGACTTAATTTGATTTCCAGTCTAATAATTTTGTTTTCGTTTGATTATATTATGTGACCCTTATTTTATGACTACCAACTATATTTGCATTTCATAATTCGTTAATAATTATTGCTACTGTTTCACATATTTTCGAGTATATGTTGTAATACGTTATAAAATATTATATTTATATTTTTTTGTTCTTTATATATTGACTCTTGAATGGTCTTAGGCATAATTATAAATCAAGTATAATAACAAACATTACAAGATTTTAATTTGTGTTTTTATGGATGGTGGATGACAAATAAAAGTTGGCAGCCCCAGGCTGTGACCATTCGTTTTGTTTACCTTTTTTTTCCTTTTCAGTGCTTTTCGATATTGAGCTCTGATACAATATACGTAAGGAAAAAATCCTCGTTTAAATTTTAAAACTTATTGTTGTTTCATGTGAACTCTACTGGTTTAACATCTTTCTGTTTGTGGGTCTAAACAATGGGACGTATTCAGTCCAATATGCCACAACATAAGTAACACACTGTTTTTGTCAAAAGTCGTGGCATATTAGTTTTGGTCCACTCATAGATTCTCGCAATACAATATTTAATGGTCGAGTATCCATAAAGAGAGTCGCCAGTTAATTACAAAATTATGCAGTAAGCAACATCTCGGTTTTATTTCTGTCATGACATGACTTGCCTCTGACAAATTGCAAAAGTAGACATCTCCATAATCTTGCACGTTACCAGAAAAGGTAACACACCCCATCGTCTAGTTAGTCAAATTGAATTCTGCTACCGTTATAATTTATACCTGATAGGAAATTCAGCTTTATGCTCTACCGTATAAGTGGATTGAAATATCAAAGTACTTAATCCGCGTCATATTAGAATCAGCGTTCCAAGAAAATCCTGCTAAGTCAGTCATACAATGCAGGGCTGGGCAACCTTCGGAATGCACTGTGCACTACGTATTGAAATGCTCGATTGCCGTCGCGATAAGCAGTTCAAACTAGCTCCTTTTAATGGCGAGAGATATTGCATGATAACTTGTAGAATAAGGTTTTGTAGTTCGCGAAACCATATTTGTTTTCAGCTTGTTGGATATCTGTTATTATTAAGTAGGTATTCTGGATATGGCGCAATCCAATTCATAATTTATCAAATTCGCGATCGGTCTCCTGAAATCGGACATAAATTAGGATGTCTGTTGCTGACGAAATATTAATGATATCGTGAAATGGGAGATCATTGAGTTACACAATAAATCGACCTCGTAAATAATGGTAGGAGAGAAAGCTTGATAAAATGATACCACTGTGGATTTGGTCATTTGCAAAATTAGGCAAATTTTTGTGTATGACGAAACATCAAAATTATTTTTTATAACATATGTGTGTAATTATTTATTTATTACACCCGTCTGTCTTCGAATTAAATTATATAAAATGTTATTGGTTTATCAGCCACTAAGGCCTAATTTTACAAAAGTCAAATAAGGAATATTTATCGAATAAAGAACAACACGCCTGATTTGAAAATGTCACATATTTGTCAGCAATCAGGTAAGTAAATGTATTTTTAAAATCGGTCATTTTATACATTTTTCGTCGGATAAGTCTTATCTGACGTTGTTAAAATCGATTCTTAGAACTTTGAGGGTCGTTTTCAATTAAGACGTTAAAGAAATCGGCTCTTAATAAGTTATTTGTAAAGTTATTTTATTTAAATATCAAAACCAATACAAATACCTACATTTAAACCTTCATTACAATCTTAAGAGGAGTAAGTAGGTACGTAAGTACTAAGTGAGAGATACTGTTGAGTAGACCTATCAGATATCTTTTAATGTTTTAAGATAATAAAATACTAATCGAAGTATTGAAAGAGTTTCTTTGATGTTGTCTTTATGAAAAATAATTTAATTAAAAAATTTGTTTGTACAAATTAAATTTTAACTTTGATTCTTTGCTAAGTAATAAAATCAATAAGCTTCGTTTAATTAAGTATTTGGGTAGACATTTGCATGAAATTGTTTGATCACTTTAAGTATTATTAGCAGTCCCCCGCGACTTCGTCTGTGCGTCTAGTTTGATCCCTCTCCTCCCGTTGTTTTGTGCCTTCCTCAATAAATAAGCAACACAAAAATAATTTTTCAAATCGGCTTAGTAGTGCCTGAGATTTGCGCGTTCAAACAAACAAACTGTTCAGCTTTATAATATTACCTTTAGTATAGATTTCATAACAGCGCTTGGTTTATTCCGTTTTTGCACAACATTGAATGCCATTAATAATTTCAACACCAGCAAGTGAAGCAGTGTTTGCCTCATAAATAAACCCTTAATGGCAAAGTCTGTAATATTTCTGCGCTCATCTACATTACTCCTGCAAAAATAACAAAATAGTATTCGCATAAGATTGCCGCGTGAAGATAAGTCGCTGCATTATACTAGTGATGCAAAACTTCTTGGTTTTTGGAATCGATTTGGGAAATATTTAGTCTTTAAAAAAAAGGTTACTTATCAATTGGGCTGTTTTTTTTTTGTGGCTAAGCTTTCTCAAAACTCCGTCATTTGTGGACTGATATTATTATTTTTACTTAGTGAGAAGATACCTTCTAGTTGGTCCCATTGTTACTAAATCGGGATCTAGTGATGGGATCTTGGTGTAATCGAGGGAAAACCTCAAATATTAAAGACAAATATAGTGTAGTTTTTGAACTTGTTTTTTTTTTCATTTCAAGGGTCATCATTGAATTGTTAAAAAGAGATGCTAATTTAGTCTCAAATGTATGTAACGTCGTCGTAAAAAAACAAAGAGTAGGTAGGTAGGTAGTGAGTTATATATTATTCATATTTTTAATTCTTTAGAGTAAATCTAATTAAAGTTGTCATTAAGAAAACAAACACAAGTATAAACATTTAAAAATCGTTTCTTATTTTACAAAAACAAGTAAGTAATACAATTTTATCTGGAACTAATGGCAACCATTAGTCGAAAACGAAACGCTTCACTCCAGCTCGACTTACCGATTCCAGTTAACTTAAAATCGAGTAACCGACTACTTAAGAATCGAGTATTCCAGTAAAACGATACTCGGCACATTTCTAAACGGGCCATTCCAAGCAGACTGTACCTTTGGAGGAATTATTAAACAAAAAGCATTCGTAGGCGGTCGGTTTAAGATTGCTTTTGAGTTTAGTTGTCTTTATCTGGTAGTTCCGCAGAGGTTCTGATTTGTGGCGTAGATAGCGCGCGAATGATGCTTTCGGTTGCCGCAAGGACAAAACTAAAATAAAACTACATTATTTCGTGAAGATAAGCGGCGTCCGGCCCTAGGGCTAGGGGTGGCAATTGTCTGATTGCCATCTGAAATGACAGATTCGATAATTTGAACGGAAACAACGAAATCGGCCATAAATTATCCGAGTTTTGGTCGTAATAAATCTGAGGGGAGCAAAACTACAAATTTACGTCCATTTTAAGTTCCATTTATGACAATAGCTAAAACAGTACTTAGCTAGCCAAGTTATTCTTCGAATTTCAAGTGAATGTCTGATTAAGCCACTGAACTTTGCGAAACTAATTTGAATTAAGACGCAAGTCGCACCACTTTGATAAGTACATCAAGTATTTAGACTACTCAGACTTTGTTAACAATGTACATATTTTCTCAATCAATAAAACTAAGTATTTTCATATCTCTAGTTAAATCATTCTGATTGGTAACATTGCAACCCTACACCAGTGCAGTTATTTCGATAACTCTACTATCTGGCCATTTCTCGTTACTTTTTGTTTTTTACAGCTGTTTAATGCGTTCGTGGAACCGATAATAGCCCACTTAATGCACTTTGGGGCGTGGGCGTTGTTTTATCGTCAACACTAAAGATTTCTATGCAGAAATAAATAAAATTATCTCATATTAGTGTAAGCCAAACTGTTTGACTTTAAGGGCATGTTATACCATTGACAGTTATGCACTAACCAACGAACGAATTCGAGCATGGAACGCCAGTTTGCGTAAAGTATTGGACAGATAACCCTAACCAGAACATCTTAAGAGATTATGATACAGGCCGTAAGTTTATTTTTAAACTTCGTAAATTATACTGAATATTGAAAAGACATAAAGAGGACATTCAGTATGACAAATGACACGATCGCTTTAAAACTGGCTCTGCGCATTAAGACATTACTTAGTAATTTAATACGCTATTGTTTTCGTAAGTGCATCACGTCAAAAGTGCAGTGGCCGAGGTTTCTTGCTCCTCCATTTCAGACATTACATATTTATAAGTCCGTATATAGAGTTAAATCGATGTAGGATTTTCGTATTCCGAGTCTGAAGGGCGATAGCACTAGTCCTGTCACGTACTGCCATATTAGACAAGTTTTCAATGAATTTTAATGCGAGCGTTATTGAATGTGATACCACAATAAACGTAGATTCAGAGAGATTGAGAATTTTATAATTGTAGTCAACTCAGTTTGTATACTAATATCTCACAGGACACATATGTCTATTTTTTCCCGGCCGGGAATCGAACCCGGGACCTCAGAGCGGCGACGCCGCGACGCATTGAAACCTAGCGAGCTTAGCCACTACACCACAGAGGTCGTCAATATAGAAATACTTTACTGTACATCTAAAATATCGCATATTTGTTTTCTGTTTTTATTTTAAATTAAAATCAATCAGATATCTGCTATACGTAGATCGTACGGGAAATGCTTTTTTGCAATATTTTCGTGCATAATGCCAAGCGGAAGGACAGCAACAGTCCAAATAAATTAGTTTCTCCTATACAGACGACAAAAGTGATGTTTTAGTCATTGAGTTTTTTGAAGGCTGTTAAAAACTTTGAACTTTTTTTATGTGTATAGCACAACTAGAATGCTTTTATTAATAAACAATCAAGATAAAATAAAACTAAGACATGCAACATAAAAAAATACTTAAAATCTACCTATTTAAAAACGAAACCATTTCCATTTATTTTTTTTATGCCATAGTATTTGTTTTGCCCATATCTCAAAAACTACTGAACCAATTTTGATGAAACTTAAACTAGTCCCTAAGTTGGAATATACTTAAAAAGCGTCACCATAAAAAGCTTAGGGATTTCTTTCTTGCGAGGGAGACCTTCAATTCTTTACTTCAAAATTCCGTCTTGGCAGTTTCCTGCAAATTACGATTCTGGTCACTGGCTTCAAATCAAATCAAATTTAGTCAAAGCCTTTGTTGCCAGCAAAGCGCTGGGCGTATCGCCCGTCACGCTACCCTTAATTATATCATCAGAAGAGCTCTTGCCACAGCTGATGATGACAAGAGACCCGATAGCCTCACGCTTATTCCCTGGGAACGGAGTCGAGCCTTAGTTTGGGATGCAACTTGGGTCGATTCTTTGGCCCCCTCCCATTTTAGAGAATCAGTCCTTAAAGCTGGATCAGCAGCGGAGTTGGCTGAAAACGCCAAACGGCGCAAGTACGTCTGACTTGCAAGTTATTATGTGTTTGTGCCGTTTGGCGTTAAAACATTTGGGCCGTAAGGACCCTTTGCTAAATTGCTGTTTAGAAAAATTGCGCCAAAATAAAATATTGTAACAGTCTATAAAGCTGGCTGGTTTTTAGTTCAAAGGAGTAGCATAGCCATCCAATGTGCTAACGCAGCCAGCATCATAGCCTCCTCGCTGCAAGGAAATAGTTTCGTTTTTAAATATGTAGATTTTAGGATTATTTTTTATGTTGCATGTTTTAATTTTTTTTTCTTGTTTGTTATTTATATTCAATTATTATATTTTCTATTCAAAAAAAATACCGTTTTTGCGTTATCAAGATCACAACTTCTGAGTATTTTGATTCCTTTTGTGCGCTAGTTTTTTTACGTGCGAATATATCTTAACTTGTGATCGAATCACCACACGAAGTAAGTTTCATTGACGTGAGAATTTGGGCCTTAATTGTTAAAATAATACGGAAAAACTTGTGGAAAAAGTAGGTATCAGTCGAAGGAAATCTAAGAAACTATTCTTATCGGTGTGTCGGTGTTATATTTTATTTAAAAAAGTAAAGGTCTCTACTGCACGTAAGTACACTTTTATTGATCGTGCAGTTCAATAGCATCCTATGTAGAGTCGATTTGTGACAACTTTGTTTTATTAGTTCGTAGAAGTGTTAGTGGGAGGAGATAAACTATGAAATGAATTGGTTAGTTTTAGTATTCCAAGTACTATGATTTTACTTGAAAACATATTGCAACTATACTCTGATTTTTTAATAGATAGAACAAAATGAGATTTGGTGGGATGCCACTTTTTCAAAATTTAAAAATAGTGTTGTTCCTAAATAATCAACGAGTTCGATTGGTATTCAATCGTTGCTTTGAAATTATTTTGAATAAATAAAGTTTCTTTTTGTTTTTCGGAAAATTATGGATATATATAAGACTACTTAAATTAAGTTCGTGTATATAGATTGTATATATGAAGAAAATGCGTTCTAGTACGGCCAGCAAAAAAATATTTTGAGTCTTAAGTTATGGCTAACTTCTGACAGTTACTTAACCAAAAAAAGTTATTGCGATGGTAGTGATGGCTAGGTTCGTGAAGGTTTTGGCTTTTGCTTTTCGTCAACGTAGATTATAAAAAGTGAATGCTAATAATGCGTACCTAAAGTTAAATATAACCTTTAAAATAACTTAAATAAGAATTAATAATTACTTAAATTAATTTCAAAGCATTTTTTTTACCTTAATGCACATTAAAAAACGTACATTTTAAAAAAAATCCTATTTTTTTTTAACGCCATTTAATGACAGTAAACGGTTTATGTAAACTGCTCTGTAAGGAAACAAAAAACTAAACCAAAAAACAGGAACAAAATAGGTGATAACAGTATGTTCGTTTGTGTTCTTTTTTGCTGACCATTCGCAGTTGTAGTAAAGTTGACAATGTCACTAAAAACACTAAGTGCATATAATAACGCAATAATTTAAAAAAAAAACTTACTCAAGCATTATACTTCTATTAGAATAAATTCTTTCGGCAAAATATTACACATACATTGTAGAATTATAGGTAACATTTTCCGTAAAATAAAAAGAACACGTTGTATAATTAATATCTGTGTT
Organism: Pyrausta purpuralis; assembly: GCA_963924145.1. Classification (NCBI taxonomy): domain Eukaryota; kingdom Metazoa; phylum Arthropoda; class Insecta; order Lepidoptera; family Crambidae; genus Pyrausta; species Pyrausta purpuralis. The sequence goes on along the minus strand of OZ001651.1, from coordinate 13,536,832 downwards.
TTGCAGAAGTTTAACATGAAATAAAACAGTGTTATTAAAATATACGTTTTATAATCATGTTTCCTACAAATACTACCATACGCTTTAGAAATATGTTTATATAAAGTAGTTAAATGACAGACTAGGTTAAAATCATACAATAATTTTGCTTTTGTAGTAAGTATTTATGTTTATATCTGTATTCAACGTTTAATGTAGTATTGTTAAATCAAATAAGTTGAATCACATTATTAAAAAATCGTATCAGGAATCAAATTAAGCGCCCAAAATTGAATTATTACAACACTATTGCACTACGCCCACAATTTTTTTTTAAAAAAGGTATTAAAGCTCTCGTCCTGGTCTATCTTCCTAAAAATTAGACTGTAGATGTTTATATTTTTCACGTGTTGGAAACCCAAACCACTCACTATTTACTTACTTCATTTTGCACAAAAATTATCTCGTACAATCTAATCAAATCACGCAAGAAACACTCAAAGTAATTTAAGTATATGAATTTCACTATCTAATTTCCTAAGCTAATAAAACACGCAACTGACATGTCTGCTGTGTCCACCATAACACAAAATCAGCCAGCGCAAAAAGCCGAAGATCCTGTTGGCTGGCGGACCTGAATTATGGAGATTGGATAGTACGAATCTAAGTCCAGGTCTACGCTACCAATGTAAACTGACCTCTTGTTGCACCAAGTATGAATGCTACAGGGGTTCAGGTAAACATGGTGTAGTGTAGGTTGATGTATGTCGTGTGTACAAGCAAAAATCAGTTTTCCGCTTCATTTCGCCGCCGTATGCATGTTAAGCGTGTTTGTCCATTAGGGTGCCGCTCACATTTCAGGGTTTTAGACGTGGTTAAGTATTTACCCACTCGACTTTTTTATTTTATGACTTATTTTAGCGAAAGTTATTTAGTAAAGGTAAAGGCCTATGCCGCGTTACCTCTTTCAAACCAAAAATGCTTGCACACGCGACATAAAAAAACGCGACATTTCAATCAAAAGACGTCGCGAAGCGCAAGGGATTTTTACTCTATGCTGGTAAGATGGCGATGACATATCGAGCTAGTTATAAAGTGCTACGTTAGGATTTCCTGCTTAATATTGGTAGAACTTGTCGTTTGATGGAGCCTTACAACCTATGGTAATACTACTTTGAAACCATGAGCGGCAACAAGTAGGTATCGGTCTTTCGATTGCGACCCAAAATTATTTTTGTAAATGACTCCTTACAATTTCGTAAATGGTGTATCGCAAAATTAATTTATTTAAATTGTATGACTTACTGGAATTCGGGTGCTACGTGTTGCAAAAAAACGGCAAGGCTTATATAATTTGATACAACCACGTAATAAGTGTTGGATAAGGACGTGGTACCACAAAATACGGATAGTAACTGTCTATATTTTGTGTGACGGAACTCAAGTTAAGTAAGATATGCCAGACGAGAGATAGTTAGGAAGGAGAAGAACGTTTGAATTTGCATAAGGAACGTGGAAGTTGATGTTATTACTGTCATGTTTGTATCAATTAAGATTATTAATCAGAGGAAGACGTATGCTTAGTCTTGGAGTGCTGTAGAGGGAATTAAGAGTCTGCTGTATGAAACAAAGTATCAGACTAAGTATGACGAGTTTACCCTAGTTACTACATAAGGTGTAATGTGTCGAATGTTTTAAAAAGTTTTTAAAAGTAAACTTTGCTTTTACTACCAATTTAATACTGGGTAAAATTTAATTCTTGATTTTAAATAAGAAAACAACCCAAACTGTATATCAGTCACTCATTTCGCTCCATTCAAGCTTCTTACACTTGATTAAACCGTAGCATTCCATAGAGAGCATAGTAATAGTAATAAAGTGAGATCTCATCTGAGGTCTGAATGCAGAAATTGAGTGACCCAGATGCACAGAACTAGATGCGGGGAGTTGTTTGGTCGCAATGCACCGCCTAGTCTGTAAATCATTGTTATGATCTAAGATAGAGCAACAAATTTGTGAGAATTGTTGTACCTAGTTACAGTTAATAGAATAGTAAAGCTGGAATTGCGTTTGTTGTATAAGCTGAATATATCTGTTCATACTGCTTTGTATGTCGTTTTATAGTATCTTTCCAAATGAGCTTTTGTTTTAGAGTTTATATAGCGCATAGAAAAAAAAACGTACATAAATAAATCCATCAGACTCCATACTATGCAGGAATTTAATGTTAAAAAACGATTTCATAACCAGATCGTGTTTATTCATTTGTGTATCCAAAAATAAACGTAAAACACCAAGGACAGAAACCGTACTAATTAACGTTGTACGCAACAAGAAACCGTACAACCGATATAACCAATCCATTTTTTCAATAACACTCCTGCTGAACAGCCGATATTCCCATCGGGTTCGTTACAACATCCTTTGTTCGGTTACCACACTATTAGTTTTTGTCTTGAGCCCGAACAAAAACACGAACAAAGCCCCCGAGATGCCGGCGTGGAACATGTTTAGTAACATATAGTACCTATCAAAATATTAGCTATACAACCAAACGGTAACCTCTCGACCCGACCAAGCTGATACGGCGCGTCGGCGCCCGCGGCCTCTCAACGATTTATTTTATTATGTTAATAGAATCAAATTTAAAATTAATTCAGAAGATGAAAAAAATTACTGCCGCGCTTGTAATGATTAAATACGCCTCACTTCCTGTGTTCTTTTTAGGGTCCCGTGCCTTGAGTGGACTATGTTTTTTTTCGTCAAGATTGATTCTTACCAAAAAACAACGAGCAAGTGTAATACTGGAGCTTGTAAAACCAAAACCCATGGTAAGCTTACGTTTTCTCTACCCCTTTTAATAGTAGGTACGGGACCCTCTAATAGTCGTGCTCTATGCATTAGATCGGCTTTTTCATATAAGTAAAAAAACGATTCGAAACTTTCATTGAGAGTCGCCTGGCGAGTGATTTTAACGAGCTTTTATTCGCCGAGTTTTTATTTCAAGGGGGAGGCATTTTTATGAAACTAATGAATGTCAAAGAGACGTTGATTTACTTTTCGCGAATGATGGCTTGTGTTTTGACGGGTCTTCATAGTGGGCGGGACCCATCGCACTATGTTGTGTTGAAAAAGGATTTAAATAGCATGTCAACACATACACTAACAAGAAATAGAAGAATGGCCTTCGTGGTTAAAACTTTACCTCGTTTGATAGTTCGAAAATTAATCTTTGGCGAACGGGCAAAGCTGTTACAGCGCACGGGGTATGTTTGTACCTGAAACAATATAGCAGATATAAATAACTTCACCGATTTAAAGCCACCTTGCACATTCAAACAAATGGTATTTTATTAAATTCTCCGAGCACGTTTCATAAATTGCTCTGGGTCAAACAAATCTAAAATTGATCAAAACTCAATTATAATCACATTACACCGGAGTCCTCGTGAAACGTGCGTTAAATTTAATTAAAACGACTACCGAAAGAAATCTTCGGCACAGAACGAGGAATGGGACTGCGTTTAAAATGCGGAGTCAGTCGGAGCTTTGTGGGACTAGAAAGTTTTAATCTTTATTTCATCGACGCAAAGATTACTCTCGAATAAATATTGCGACGCTAGCGCCGCCGCTCAATGGCATCTCGAGTTTCTGGAGGCACCATAAGTTATAATGCGCGTGGGCATATTTAGTCACGGCCCTCTGGACCATCCCGTCGTAGCCATACTTAATAAACCTATAGTTGCGCAGTTTATCGAACACTGATGTTATCGATGCGTTAATGTCATCAATAAAGGTTATTGCATCGATATAAATCGGTTAACTACTGAAATATTCATCGATAAGGTTAACGAGATACGCTTTTTGTGGTAATTATGAGTATGTTAAAATAATCAGCGATCGTAATTGGCGTGAAAACGAGACTTTTGATTTCACTGCGTCAATATTATGGCACCGACTATTCAAAGAGTTTTTTTTTTTATATGTGTATGAAGTTTTAAGGTCATTGTACAAACATTTCTTTCATTTCATAAGTTCAACTTAGTTTTAACCTGACATGTATATGGTTCAAAACACTTATACATCAGTTGCTACCTATATTAATAATATTATTATTAATATTGGTTGGACACCAATCACATTCATTGCTCTAATACCAAAGGAAGTACCTATACAAATTGTGGTATGGACATCAGACACAAAAGGTGATACCACAACACCCACACCAGAGACAATATAGAAAGTTATGATTTCTACATTGACCCGACCGGGAATCGAACCCGCTACAAAATGAAAGCTGATAAAATTTGCTACTATATTAACGTATTCAAGTTTTAGACCGACCCCAAAAAATGAAGTTATGAATTCGACATAAACTTCTGTGATGGCTTTCGAAATGGGTCAAGTTTTTGACTATATTGATCTTTTGAAGCTTCCAAGCACTTGTACTAAATTCTGTTAATATTATATGATTGTTTGTTTGTTCGTTTATTTGTTAAAAAATATTGTTTGTTACGGATATAACAGATACGACCTTGCGATTTTGGATTTCTCTTTTTTCACCGACGACCAAAATGTTACTACTGCCTTTTTTTCGAGACTTAAAGGCAGTTATAAAGTTTGAACATTTAAAAAAAAAAAACTAGTATTTCTTTCTAGGGCGCATAGTGTCCGATATTATAGTATATGAGAGGTCCCGGCAAAAGAGGTACGGCCTGGAACTTCTGATTTGTTTACCTTCTAGTCTTCTCTAGTCTAAACAAAGTTATGAAGTCAAAAATCGTTTCCTTGAAATTCCCGCTACAATCTTTCATTGGCTGGACTATTAGGAAAATCTATAGTATAATTCAGAACTTGAAATCTATTTTACCTTAAATCTTGATTACCGTAGGTATAAGTACTTACAATGATGATTCTTACGTCACGGACGAAGCAAACCGACTCGACTTACAAAATATCGATACTCGACTGACACCTCACTAGCCGGTTCTGGCTCAGAGCTATTCCTCTTGTAACCGGTTATGATGCACTGAGCGAACCACTTAAGAGCTGGTCATTTAGTAGAAATACACCTTTCTTTGTTACAGCGCAATATTCTTTTAGATAAAGAGATGTCACTTAAAGCAGAGCTTTATTGTTGAGCTTTCCACACTTTCTCAGCTGACATTTTACTAAGTGTGTCGCAATTCTGTTGTGTCACTTTAAAAGTACGCATGTCGCATTGCTAGAGATGGAGAAATCTTCGAAACAGGGTTACCTAAGACTTTTACTCTTCGTGATGTGGAAAACAATAGTAGCGCAATGGAAGGGTCTCATTATCCACCCAGTGCCCGTACTGTGAACTCCGGAAAGTAAAATACATATAACTTTAGCAGTTATTAAGTCTCATCCTGCATAAAATGATCAAGCGATATCAGCTGGTTCTAAAGAAGTAGAATTGGAGAGTGTTTTGCCCTTAAGTGATGAAGTTATGTAATTTCTTTATTTTATTGAACACAAAACATAATTTTGTTTATTATTGCGAATGTAACAAATGCTTCAATAAAAATGTCGATGTTGATTAAAAAATAATTTTTAATATTTAAAAATGCTTGTCGGAAATGGCAGTATTTCTTAATCAAATTAAGATGAATTAACGTTTTTAGATAATGAAACACAATAAACAGTTTAATGTTATATCATCAGGATATATCTGGTCGGGATATACTGCAAAATTCTACACGGATTTTTATTTGGGTTTTTACTCGTACGTAGAAGATAGAGTAATTCGTGAAGAAGATTTAGGTCATATAAGTTATATAAATAACCTTTATTATTCTTGCAATAGGCGAAGACCCAGGGGTGTAAATGAAACGTGATGATTGGTCGAACGTCCGTTTATTACTGGCTAAACTTACACTAAAGCCTAATATATTAACCTAACCTAACAGAGATGCGTCATACACTATACCCTAACTAAATAAAATAATGAAATTAAGATTCTGATAATGCCAAAATTTTAGGTCATTCGTATTATGAACTCAGTCAGTTGAAACTCACAAGTACAATTCGTGACAAAAACATTTTATAATAAAACAGCCTTCGCGGTTTAACATCCTTCTGTCATCCCAAGTCACAACTTTGAGTCCTTGCGTGAGGCAAAAACGAACGATTCGTTCTCAATATAAAACGTTTCCTTTGAAAGACAGACTGCCAAAATATGAGAATGGTTTTTTGAAGGACAAAAAGTTATCGCAGCTTTTAAGAGAACACACGATACAGAATATTGTTTCGTTCTGTATGATGTTTTATTTAAGGTAACTTGTTAAAGATTTTATCGAAATGTTTAGACTCTATTTACAATCAACATAATATGACGTGATTAAGTGCATCGGTAAATAAATCGACAACTGGCCTCATAATTAAAATAAAAGCAGAGTATGATTCCGATAATGACATTCAATGCAAGTTATTTGAATGCGAATATCAAAATACAATTCCAGATCTAACAGATGTTTCACTCAAAGCATATGTAAAATATGGGATACATTGTGGGAATCAATTACAAATATCAAAAACATCGCGTCCATCTTTCCCTCTTTTGGCAGGCGTTTTTTGCCCGATGTTTTTTGAAGCACAGGTGAAGAGAGAACCCATACTTAGGCGGCGTTAACCTGTAATCTAAATTCATTTCTCGATCCGACCCACCGAGCCCATATCTCTGTTTTTATTATAGCGTTAAGGCCCATTTACAGGTTTTTTTATTCGAAACAAATTACCCATTATTCTCGTGATGGCCCGATCTTATTATCCGACGACAAACGAGTCCTTTTTTGGAGTGGTCTTACTACGGGAATATTGTATGGAGGCGATTTTAAAACGACAATCGGCAGGATCGTAAAGCATCGATTGAATCGATTTGTGTTCATTGAGTCGAGTAATTGCAATGATTCCTTCGAGGAGACTGAATTTATTTCGCTGCCGCGAGAGCGCTTCATTGTCCCTATTATCGTACGGCGAAGGTTCATCAAATACTAGCGGTCCGTGAGAATGTCATTTCGTCCCGGCCCCGTCCTGCCCTAGCCCCGGCCCTGTCGAACGGGACAAAAATATATACGTTCTCTTGGTTTTAGGCTACCACTTCACCAATTTTCAGCCAAATCGGTCCAGCCGTTCTTGAGTTATAAATACCTAGTGTAACCAACACGACTTTCTTTTATATTTTTTCATATATATATATATATATATATATATATATATATATATATATATATATATATATATATATATATATATATATATCGAAGCAGTAAAAATTTGCTTATTGTTTTAACCATTTAAAATATGGCATACATGAGTATATTTCTTTGAAGGTTATAGAAGTATATTTCTTTGAAGGTTATAGAAGTAATTAAAAATTGTTTCAGCATATCTATCGATACAATATTTACCTACTACTTTTGGTGTGGCTAATAGATGAAATGGAGCTCATATTTGAGGACCGTTGGTAATTAAATACATATATAATACTGTATATAATTACCAACGGTCCTCAAATATGAGCTCCATTTCATCTATTAGCCACACCAAAAGTAGTAGGTAAATATTGTATCGATAGATATGCTGAAACAATTTTTAATTACTTCTATAACCTTCAAAGAAATATACTTCTATAACCTTCAAAGAAATATACTCATGTATGCCATATTTTAAATGGTTAAAACAATAAGCAAATTTTTACTGCTTCGATAAAATAAATTACCTACATAAAATACATCACTTTAAAATCAATGGTTACGTTTTAATATTATGGTCATGTCATAATGCGTTATTCACAAGTTAAAACAGATAAAATCGGTCGAGGGTATCGGATTGTAATTCGATCTGTTTATAGAACAGTGAATGATAATAAATAATGAAAACAAAAGAGAGTCGTTAAAGTGACCTCTGAAAATTGACACTCTAATAAAAAGAGGAATTTTTGAAGATAAAACAAAAACAAATAAAGGCCTATTCTAAAATGGTAAAGTACGAATTATGTTTATTTTATATATTTAAAATAATAATGAAAATAACAATTCAGTCATCATTGGTTTAACATACTTACGAGTACTAAGACAATTAATACAGTATTAATCATCCTGCTTCACAATGCCTTGATAAGTTCTGATTAGCGTTATATGTCCAATAATGTTTTATTATTATGTCCAATGCATACGAAATTACGTTCTACATATTTTTACTGACTTCAAAAAAGAAGGTAATAAATTCGACCTGTATGAGCGCGATATCGTCAGAATTGGATAAAGTTTTAGAACGTTGATCTATTGAGGCTTCCTAACACTAGTGCAATATTTCGTAAATGTATGATGTCTCAAGTTTATTAAAAAATGAGCAGTCATAGCGAAATGATTCTATTTTTTTCAAACAGATACAGTTTAACTTACAGTACAGTGTAAGTTTCATCAAAATCAGTCCAATAGTTTTTCAGTTATGAGTGATAACTCATAACTCAAAAAAAATCGCCTTCAAAATACTGGCTAAAAAGCATAAACTAACGCATTCTACTTCTTTTTAGGAGAAACTAATTATTTTGGAGTCGGTGCATGATGTGTGTACTTAGACTGTTAGTAAGCTTGACATTATGCACCGACTTCAAAAGAATACGTTTCCTCTTAACAGAAGACGAATGGGTAATTTTTAGTATTTTAGTCAGTTTTTTTTATGTTATTAGTTGCTTTGTGCTTACTTATCGAAAGTGAAACACGCCTTTATTATACCTAAATACTCTCAAATATTCTTCGAAGCAAAGTACCAGCTTTATTGTGGCAAAAAGCAAAATGGCGGACCAAAATTGGATTAACGAACAAAAAGTCGTTGCTCACAGAAGTTTTTAGAGGCATCAAAGCCGGTAAACGCAGCAGACGATGCGTGTCGGAGCTCGGAGACACCCATTAAGGTGCATTAGAAAAACATTTGGAGCCGTGAACGAAACTACAGAAACTACTAAAATTACTCCGGTCGTTTGGCATTTGTTTAAGGCGCAACGACCCAAGGTTCATCTTTATGGAAATACTTAATGATACGGAAAAGGTGCAAAAGAGGTAAAAGACAGCATTCAACATATTATTTGAGAAAAAAAAAAACTGAAATATGATATTACACCATTGCAGAATTTTAAAATGATGAAACTTTAAAATCAATGAAATAAATAAAAAAAATGTAATAATTTAATTTAATAAATAATAAGTTTCTCATTTCATTTTGACATTTTAAATAATAATCTCATATTTGGCATGTACTTTACTTTATCTATATTCTATATTCTATACTAATATTATAAAGCTGAAGAGTTTGTTTGTTTTTTTGTTTGTTTGTTTGTTTGAACGCGCTTATCTCAGAAACTACTGGCCCGATTTGAAAAATTTTTTTACGTTGGATAGTCCATTTATCGAGGAAGGCTTTAGGCTATATAACATAAAGATACGACTCATAAGACCACAGCAGCAATGAAAAATGTTGCGAAAACGGGAGAAAGATATTCCTTTTGAGAGCTTCCGCTGCGTACGCTGCGAAAACCGCTTAAGTTACACAAAAATCATGTATGACAGGATTGTTAAACATTAAGAGTTCTATAATAAAGTCCGCGACAGCATATGTCTATCTTTTATGGTTGACTTACTACAACCTATTTCATGTTAATAAATTTGTAAAAAAATAATGCATTATTTTTAGAGGTGTATTAAAAACACAGGTATTTATTCTTATCAAAATAAATACATTCATCATCACGAGCATTTCATTTAGAACAAAGTGGCCCTTATATCATTTAAATTCAATAAATATCTTAGGAGCTATCACAGTTTTAACATAACTCCGCACCAAAATAATGTTCGCAGCTAAAGTACGAGTTGCGCTTGCGCTAATAATATTATAAAGCTGAAGAGTTTGTTTGTTTGAACGCGCTTCTCTCAGGAACTGCTGGACCGATTTGAAAAAATATTTCTGTTTTAGATAGCTTATTTATCGAGAAAGGCTTTAGGTAGAACATCACGCTGCGACGGGAGGGGAGGGGGCAAACTCAAAACGCGCGGACGAAGTCGCGGGGGACCGCTAGTTTAATTCATATGATGTTGACATAGTATTATTATGCTCTATGTCGAATCTGCACGTCTCACTTAGACAAAACATGCTGAACTTAATGTTAGATTGTTTGAAGGAGCCATTCTCTAGAACTACTGGACCGATTTAAAAAATAAAAATTGTGTTGGATTGCTTATTAATCCATGAAGGCTTGAGGCTATAAAATATTACACTGCGAAGGGAGGGGAGCAAACCCAATACGCTCGGACGAAGGCGCGGGGGATCACTATTGTGTGTAAATAAAGATTCCCCTTAACACAATAATAGCTGGTAAAACTATTATCCACATTAAAACGGGAAATGGCCTGCGACAGTTTTTTCCACGTGTCGAAAGTACCGACTTTATTTAATCAACTTTAATGTCCTATGACAGATGATGTGCTACGACGATTTAGTTTTTGTGATCATAAGTGCACTGACCGCTGAGATTCTGTTACTTATTCCTTCCTATTGTATTTTAGTAAGATAAATGTGCCTAAATGGACATACACTCATGTTATGTACCTACTGAACAAATTCAATAAATGATCACAGAATTGACACCTAAAGTCCGTTTTTTTAGCTAGTCAAATATTGTAAACAGTCTTTTTTAACTTTTAAAACAATGTCACTGGATTAAACAAATGTACTATCTAATGAAAAAAGATCTCAGTGTTTAACGATTAATTAACTCTATAAGATTTGAGTTGTGTGTTTATCTTATTTAAAAATAAATCATTTCGTTAAAAAGGAATGTCAAGATTGTTTATAATATTCGAATAGCAAAGAAAAACGGACTTTATACCACATACGAGCTCCTAAAATTCTTGTTTTTTAACTCCCAAAGCCGATAAAAGAAACTGGACTAGCTTTTCTTTCATTAAGAGACCTTCAATTTGAAGTGGAATAGTGTTTAATCAATTAAAGGTCACAATGCGTGTGGCACGTCACCGGACACCCACGCTATAACTGCACTAAACAGCTTAAACGATGCCGCTTCTGTACAAATTTGTATGAGAAACGCTCTCTTCACACAATTAAGAGTTATGTGCCTCGGTACATGAACCCATAATTTGGTGCTACAGTTACTCGTATCTTTGAGTTTTTGTGGGTAATGCCCGTGATACAATGTTGTTTGGAGAACACCTCACCTGTTGTTAGAAGAAACGTTTATTGATACCAGCTTGAGTTGGAAAACTTAAATCGATGGATTATAACATTTTGTGTGCCTTGGCTAGTGACTTTTGTGAATAGGTATAGATAGAGATTCAGTTTATTTTTTCTAATTCGCATTGTTATAAATAGTAAAAGTGACGCCCTTGCAAGGGCACTAGGGCAAAAATGTGAAACTCTTTAGTCTCTACCCACATCAGTTTTGCCAAGGGATCATAACCGTATAATTTTCAAACCCTTGTGAACAGGCTTCTTCTAGGTGCGCTTGCTCCATCGCAGTCTCTAGTCTAGTGACAAGAGGGAACCCATTTCAAATAATGAATTAATACTATAAAATAGCGATTAAATTTAGTTCATATAGTGTTCCATAATACAAACAAAACCCTATTTTTTAATATAATTCATTACATAAATTCTCAGTACCATCATAAACAATGTGAGTAAAGTAATCCGAAACAATAACCGAAATCCCCGACTTGTTCCACATTTTTTCTTCTTAGAATTTTTACCCGCTAATTTGAGCAAGCGCTTGGGCAAAGATATTGCGGTTTGAAACAAAGAAACCGTTGAACCAATCAGGAACCAGCATTAGTGATAGGCGTGGCCTAAAGCACGATAAAGTTTGCACGCCGAAACAAAGCCACGCACAACCACATTACTTTCAAGAGAAAAATAATTAACGCATTCAATGCTGGCCTGTAATTACACCGTGTTATGGTCAAAGAGATTCATAAACATGCAAAGGAGACCGGATTTCATACATGTGTAATTAGGACTTGCTAGCTTTTTGTCAAGCCTATTTCGTGACTTGTAATTGCGTTTCTGTATAATAAATCTTACTTTCATCAAATAGCCAGTTCATTTTACTACGACTACAAATCTTGATCCTTGGCGAAATGAGAATGCATAACGCATACAGTGAAACTTTTTAATTTTGATACACCATGACTCATATTTTATACCGCCTTAAGCTATAAAACTAAGAGCGCCACTTAAAAATGGATGGAGATAAAAAGGTAGACATTAAATTGTGGTTAAAAAAGTATCAATTACGTTTATTTGTCTAACATGCCTCGTTCAACGATTTACTAGACAGAATGTTAAATAAGTACAAATTAAGAGAATTAAAAAGTAATCTTGTCTGAGCTATGTAGGAAGAGGAAGAAATAAAAAATATACAAAAGGCGTCTCTCCTTTCCGGAATGTTTATAAAAGGTATCTCTCATGTATTTCTCGTCATCAAGGTAAACATCCCCATTTTCCGCCAGGGGGCGCCACTTCGATCGGGCAAACGATACGATCACATGATAGTAGATGGGTTTCTATTGCTCATTACATGACGTAAGTACTTACTAGGGGAATTCGTTTTTCGTTTGTCGCTGATAAGGGGAACAGTATTTTGCTTATCGAAATGCGTACTACCATTACATTTTGTTATTTGTATATTTCAGACATTAGGTACGATATAATCCATATCAGGCACAGCTGGATTCACAGACAACCCAGGTACTGAAGTCCTAGTTAGAATGCATAGTTCCATGTAAAACCACCAGGTAGCGCTAGAAAAACACTGAGACAAAATTGATATTTTCGTGTATTTATTGATTGAGTGTATTTATTTGAGAAGAATGCAGCAGAAAAATCCAAATATTGAAATTGTCTACGCGAAATGTAAAAAATTTTGCTTCAAACTTGGACTGCAAGAGAGAATGTCCTGGCGCTATTGAACAAGGATGGCCGACCCCAAGTAAATGAAACAGGCAAAGATAAGAAGCAGTCACACGATTTCAGGGCACCAAATTATCACTCTAAGTTTTTGTGGTCTTCATAAAAGAGGACACCTAGGTAGGGTAAAATTTGTAGGGTAAGTATCTAAAGATATATTAAGTTGGTATATATCTATAGTAAAGAAGACTTTTTTTAGTCTTTAGCATGCAAATCGTCCCTGATCCGTCTGTTTATTACTTTAATAGCTACTTTGCGTTGTAATTACCACTCCCATGCACTTTAAATTAATTTCCAAGAGCAGTGAACCGACTGACAACCCACCATTATCTTTGATATTACTCTCTGATATAATATCTAAAGCACCTTTCGTACTAAGTGCGATCATAATATCGCTGAATAGTTAATTGTTATCTTGCTTTTTAAACTTTAAAAGTATGAAGAAAGAAAAATATGATTTCTATATTGACCCGACCGGGAATCGAACCCGGGACCTCGGAGCGGCGACGCCGTGAAACCCAGCGTGCATAGCCACTAGGTCACCAATATTAAAATGGCGTGAGGAAACGGCATGGCAAAGATATATAAACATTTAAAAATATATATTCCAATTTACAATAATGTGATGTTACATATTTCATGGCTCAAATATATCCAATCCAAACCAAAAATATTTGTTTAGACAATAAATGTATTTGCTTGTATTGGTACACATTGTTGTAAATTAAAATATAAGTTTTTAATATTAAATTTAGGACGTGAAAAATAAGCTGCTTTTTGGCCACTAAAAATATGGTTTTTGGTCACTACAGATTCCTACTTATAGTATTATTCAAAAGTTTTCCCGATTTAAAAGACAATCATCTAGTTACAAATAGCTAGAAAATGAATATCACACTTATTAAAATTACTCCCATAATTCTGCTACACTCGTGTTTTGTTTTAATTTTCAACACACGACAGTTTGATTACACTGCTGCAAAGTGGTTAAACTCGCATAAGTAAAGCGTACGTTGTTATGTTTTCATATTCATAAAAGTAAAGTTGTTCCGTCGCATGTATCTGCTGACAAATTTTATAATAAAACGTGTCGTCAAATATTTTGTCGTGACGCGATATAGTGCAGAGAAAGATTATAAATTAATTCGTTTTTTACGAGCTCGCCTACGCAAGTGAGGCGCGAGGCAATAGTGGCGTGTAACTTATAATAATTTAATGCAGAGTGAGCCCATTAAAATCCATTCAACCGTTTCTATATTGGAGCCGAGTGCATTAACGGGCTGAAAATATAAACACGAATAAAATAAATGTGTTTTAATACTGTCGGTCGCGTTACGGAAGGATAATAAAGAACAGACCCTTTGTTGAGTTATCTTTGAAAAGTTTATTGTAATGGTGGTGTAAGTGGTGTTTATTGTCATGCGATGTTATATGTCAATTCTCTGTCAGATACTATGGAAGAAGACGCTGCGGCATGAGCGGCATGGCCGCCGGTTCATGTCGCTTGGCGGTGTGGATACACCATTAGGAATCACGGCGATTTCACTTAAAATTTCAAGACGAAAATTCAAATAAATAAAATAAAATAAATAAATATCCTTTATAAATATCCTTTGGACATTCCCACACATCGCCATCTAGTCCCAAAGTAAGCTACTCAAAGCTTGTGTCATGGGTGCCAGACAACGGATATAATATTTAAATACTTTTTGTTTGTAAATACATACATGATATACATAGAAAACACCCAGACCAATACAAACAGACATGTTCATGCACACAAATGTTTGTATTGTGCGGGGATCGAACCCGCACCCGCTGCGTAGTAGGCGATTTCTCGACCACTACACCAGACGGGTCGTCAAATATATTGTTAACGAATTTTAGATAAATTTGATTGGTTTCCTAGACTCTACATATTATTATGATTTGTATTTACAACAAAATTGTTAAAAGTTTCTTATTAAACAGCCATAATCCATCCTGTACCGCACTTTCATATGACATAACAAAACACGCTGGTTGAGTCCCCAAAAAAAAATATGGCATTACAACGTACGGACGACAGCACGTCAAGGTAAACACTATCTTATACAATTGTGATAAGGGTCAGTTTTCAACAAAATATTTAACCTGATGTGCTGGGGACTGTACCAACGTGACAATCCAATTTAATGTATACTACATTAGCTGTGTAAGTGGGTTGTATCTTGAATGGTACTCTACACTAAAAATCCAATTAGTAATAAAACCTACAAACCACAAAGCTTTATATCTATAATTCCACATTGAAAATCGTTAAGCGGTTGGCATTTAGCGCGCTCAGTTTTCCAAAAAACGGTTTTACGATGTCATGAATTCGATTTAGTTGGAATATGATTACAGTTAATAGTAGTTCGTGTGGTGAGACTGGCCACAAAATTAAATACCACCTGTAGCTTAGTGTTCTCTCGGCCGATAATTATGTTACTTCCACTGGTGATTGTAACTAAAACTACTTCGGTTTTATTTATTTAAATTTCAAAACTAAATTTGAATGAAGTTTTAGTCGCCGTTGGACATCAAATTCTTGTTTTAATTCTTTAATTGAAATGCATTTAAATGGTTTCAAAAATTCAGAGACACACTACTTATCATGGCACTAACGCAAAAATACCATTAACCCTAATGGAACCAATATGTGGTAACACAAATTTCAATTTATTTACAAGGCCCATTAAGCAAACGATAAATTAAAACATAACATATCCGTTGTTTAACTAGAATAGGAGAAAACCGAACTAAAACTTGTAGTGAATGTACAGATCTGCTTACTAGTCATTAAAAAAATAGTCTTAAGGTATGATTCCGAACTCGGCAGCAAGCAGCAGTGCTGTCGCTGCAGTGCTGCCACTAAGGTGCTGCCCAGCAGTGTTGCCCAGCATTGCTGCCGCGACACTACTGGTCCCCATACACTGATCTGCCGCGGCAGCAGGGCGACACTGTTGCGCAGCAGTGCTGCCGCTACATTGCTGCCGCGACATTGCTGCCTAGCTCGGAACGTAATCTTATTATAGAAATTGTATGGGGACCAGTAGTGTCGCGGCAGCACTGCAGCGACAGCACGGCTGCTTGCTGCCGAGTTCGGAATCATACCTTAAAGCTCCGTTTTGACCTGCATTCGATCTGTTTATTGTAAAATAAAGATTAATCATTTAGTTTGAAATAAAACGCCTTATACATCGCCTCACACGCATTTGATCTCAATTAGAATGCCATACATAGGTTTCATTTTTTCAACTTTTGGATATGTGTTAAATCTTCAAATCAATTTATTTTCTGTAACACCATAGTACAGACACATAGTAAAGTACCAGTAGGCAAAGTATATAAAAAAAGAATTGGAACCTTCATCTTGTTTTTGTTTTTTTTTAATTTGATGAGTCCGCTGAATTTCGTTACAATGAGAGCGAGGACGTAAACAGCCGAACTCAAATAAATGGATTCCCCATTTCGACTTGACGGGCTATTGTCGGAATGTTAACGCATCATTGTCATGTCACAGTTTTAAAAAGGTTTTTAGATGGTCGGTAACTGTATGTTAATATCGTAGGGCGGTTCCGGCCGGCGGAACACATGTCGTCGGTGCGGCCATTGTAAAAAACCAGAAAGTGACAAGCAACATGAATATTTTGGAGTGAACATCACGCGAGTGTTCGATGCGATATGGAAATGCGATCGGCGAGCGTAGCACGGATTGACAGAGTTTATTTACGTTTGGGAAACGTCCCATGTCGGGATTCCTTGGCAATCGTAATGCCACTGTAGTAACAAGGTCTTTTTGTTCGTTGAATCTCGATTCTCATTTGTTTCTGACACTTGACTGTGGGAATCACTATTGAAACCCAAAACTATCGAGTGCTTTTTAACTTATATGTCATTTTTTTAACCTACGATAATGGCCCGATTAGGTTGGTTCTAATAAAGAAAGGTTCATTTTATTTGGCTTCCAAATACCAATATAAATAATCCAAACACATTTCGTTTTGTGTTACAACAAAAAAATGTTAAACATGATCTATAAAAAGCGGCACGACAAATTTTATTGAACTGGCAGGGCCATAACATTGCATTAGCTGTGATAAAATCATAACGAATGAAATTCTCGGTAGAGAACGTTGAATAGCGGAGATGCTTGTGGCGAAAACTTTGAAGCCAAAATTAATTATAAACCAAAACAAACTGCTTCCAAGCTTCTGTCGGCTTTAGGGGACGACACTTTGATATAAGAGGAAAAACTTGCAGCCAAGGCGTTTCGAATGAAAACTACGGAATGGTCGGGTATTTTAGTTTCGAGGATTAAGGGCTTAGCGTGATTACATCTCCTATCGACTGCAATTTGCTTTAAAAGTTTGTGCATTTAGATTGAATGCATACGCTCACTGAGTGGAGTGTCTTAATCATTTTAAAAGTCTGCAGACTCTTGAGTACCTATCTAATTGAAAAACCGGCCAAGTGCGAGTCGGACTCGCGCACTGAGGGTTCCGTGCCAACTTTAAATGAATTAGGGAAACCACTTACTTCTACTTAGTAAAATACCACAATATTTTGTTGACTACAAATATAACTGTGTTTTTCATAGTGTTTGTATGAAGTACAAAGTTATGTTTGCGGTTGTTGAAAACATGCTATATCTCAAAAACTACTCGTTCAATCTCGTCCAAACCAATTTTCGTTGAAAGTGTTTGTTACGATCTATATTATATATATTTTTCAAAATTTACACTCTCTTGGTTTAGAAGTTAGATGGGGGGGGGGGACGCCCATTTTACCACTTTGGAAGCGGATAGCTATGAAACGTTAGACTTTATAAGAAAATGGTTTTACAAACCTCAATATCATTTTAAAAGACCTTTCTATAGACACCCCACACGCATAGGTTTGACAAAAAATATTTTTTTTGGTTATAGTTTCATGTATGGGAGCCCCCCCTTAAATGACATTATTTTTCATTTTTTGTATGAGAATCGGTAAGCGGTTTACAGGATACATCTTCCTACCAAATTTCAACAGTGTAATGCTTATAGTTACAGAATAAAATGGCTGTGACATACGGACGGACAGACAGACAGACAGACTTGACGAAACTATAAGGGTTCCGTTTTTCCCATTCGGCTACGGAACCCTAAAAATTCAAGTGGAAGATTTCGAAATGTTGAAATAGTTACTGTTCAAGCTTTTAACTTGGTATGTATGATATTAGTTAGTATTCCAGCTAGTTATAAATCAAGAATCACGTTATGAATTGAATAGTATTAGAATTTTAAAGTAGTCCGTATGAACCGTAAAACATTTGCGCTCAATTTTTTTGGACGCCCGCGTTGTAACAGACTATGCAATTGAATTCCCCAGTGACAGTTGCTTTGAAAAGCCGAGTGCGCACAGACAGAGTTAGATCACGCCCGCTCTCCGGCACTTTTAACTAAATTGAAGTTGCAGCAAAGAGTGGTGCACGGCACGTGACGCATCAGTCCATCTGGCCGCCGCCTTACGTGAGCTGGGAGCGGGAGTGGAGATGAACTTTGCGATTTGTCCATTCGATCTTTGCAAAGGATTTATTTGCAACGATTTGTAGTGCAAGTTTAGGTTCTAAACTGTCTTTTTGGCTGTACACAGAAATCAGACTCAAAGATTTTGAATCCAAATTTATGAATCTGATTATTGAAATGCACTTACGAAAGTCTACTGGATCATATGGTAACTCAAGTTAAATGTAAGATAAAGTGGCTCTAAGGTTCTTAATGCTTCAAATAGTAGAAAACTGGATATAATGTCAAGGGACACACTAACGTGAGCAGTACATACCGTACTTTCTGTTTGAACATGAGTCCAGTTACCATCACCGAGTGCATTTTTCCAATTTAGTAGATATTTTTAGCTCACAAGAAAGTATATGACATTTTTGTTACATCAATACAAAGCGACTTCTTACAACCAAGTGATATCGCATCAGATGTGTGTAACATAACAGCCTTCTTACACAAATGTAGGATTGTTTCCATTTTTAAGGGGCTGGTCTGATCAGAATGTTAAGTGGCTGTTAGTCATAGTGCTTGGAACTCAATGCGGTTTTGTGTAAATCGCTTCTTAGAAGTGACGATATTGGCAGCGGTGCCAATTTTTCTTTGTATTTTTTATATCTACATGTTCAATTTGATTTTTTATGTTATTTGTTTTGAGTATTTCACTTGGTCATGTCAAAACTCAATCTATGACATGT
Source organism: Pyrausta purpuralis (assembly GCA_963924145.1). Taxonomy (NCBI): domain Eukaryota; kingdom Metazoa; phylum Arthropoda; class Insecta; order Lepidoptera; family Crambidae; genus Pyrausta; species Pyrausta purpuralis. Next base: position 13,517,595 of record OZ001651.1, on the reverse strand, counting down.
AATAATCATTTGTAACCAAATTTGATTAAAATTGGCTAAAATCAATCTACTCAATATTTTTTGTACTTCACAGGTGTACCGCATTAGAATAAAATATTGAATGTTGAACAAGATGTGAATTTCTCATGGTTATTGAGATTTTCTACTGAAGTGTCAATTTTAGTTCTCCGTGACCTTTGTTGCATACAAATTACCTCTTTGACCTGTAAATGATACCTTTCATTATTATCATCACCGATGGATTGATATTGGAGAAAATCTAACAGATTTTGTTGCAGCAATGATAATTTAAGTCTGCTTTGTGACGGTTTCAGAATATACGAGATTCTTTGAATAATGGGCAATTTTCGTATATCACAATAATATTCTTTCATATTTTTTTCAATTTGCTTCATTTAGCCGCAATAAGGTATTTCCAAAAAATAATCGAAGAAAATATTTTTATGAAAATAAAAAATATCTCATCCAATTGAGAATTTCGATTTTAGCGACAGCCACTAGAGAAAGGTTTAAAACCTACATTGATGCAACCACATTGAATAATATTCCCAGTCAAATCGAAATAGGTTCGTGAAGCATCTATTATTCAATTCCAAATTAGCCAATTTCCAGTGCAGGTAGCCTAAATCTACATTTACTAAGTGAATAGAATTGGGCGCTAACAGCACGGCCAATGGCTACCGGTATAATAAATTAATGGACAAAAGGCTCAGTCCCCTACAGATCATGTTGTTTGTTGAATAGATAATGACTGATGACATAGTAAGGTTACCTAAAGTCTACTAGACAAAATATTGCTTTTATCTTGGAAGTCAAAAATATTGCTAATACTGCTATAATTTTACTATTTCTAACGAAAAATAAAAATAAATGGATGAGACACTTTAACTGTCCATTAATTTTGGAACTACCAGCGAAAATTGAAACATCCATGAGACGATCGCCATGAGTAGATGATCTTATTAAGGTATTTAATGTACTCGTATATTCTTTTCGGTCTAACTTTAAAGACCCACTGTACACCAAATTTTCAGCGCAATGATCCTAGATAATATTCCTAGATTTTGTGTATCTGTAGATTGTAGAGTTAATGAAGAAGACCTACTGAATCATACTAAGTAACGTCCACGGTCCGCTGAAACACGGTGGCTGGATATTTTCGTAGTAATTTGGCCGCAAAACAAATAAGTTGAGTGTTTGTGCAAATAAATCGGCTTTGCTGGCCTATTGCTAATTTGCACTAATTTGTTACGTGCTTTGTGTAGATACAAACACATTACCATTGGGCAAATTCATTTGTCAGATTAACCACGTAATAGGATTTTTGATGGCAATGCCGCGAGTAATGTTAATTAGAAATACAACAATGCATGCAGCATTGCAAATAAAACATGTGCGTCCTAATTAGATATGTAATATCATTAACAGAAATAGTATCGAATGGAGGAAGGGAGAAAGAACGCGACGCGTTACAAACTTTGTAAAAACCATAAAGTTTACAAGATACTATACTCATACAATACATACGTGTAGATAGAGGAAGTGAACGTGTAATTTTAGTTATTTCTACAGTTATTTGAAAAACATTTAGCTTTTTGCATCATCCATTAAGCCTCCATTTAAGTCGCTACAAATTGGCAGTATCAACAAATCGCAACACGTCACGCAAACAATTATCTAATCCGTGTTTAACATCGCAACACAGCGAGATGTTACAACAAATTTCAGCATAAATTTGTTATTCGCACAAAAGGCCATAATCCGTTCAGTAAGACGGGATTGTGGCAACAGGCAGGCAAATGCACGGATCCCGGCCCATGAGACTGCGAAATTAGTAGAGGCTTGTAACGTGCCACCCGCCTCGGGGTGAGGCCGACACGTGAGCCACCCTGGAGGAACCATCCACAACTGACGGGGTTAAAAATAAAAGCAATCGCCAAACGTGAGGGATATGTTAAAAATAAACATAAAATTAGGTCCGCGAGTTGGTTTGGCAATTGTTATTTGTGGTGCTTGATTTGATTTACATTCTCGTGACGTAATATTGCTGCCGTCATCGCTTTGATACAAAAATTAACAGCCGCGATAAGTTTTCCGAAAGCTTTTGTCTTCCATTTCATAACGAGGCAGAAAAACCATTGTTGGTAAGTATTGTCATTTCTTTTCAGTGCCATTATCAAATTGATAAAAGTTCGGTGATTATGACAATTTTGGGTCAATTGATGACGCACAACTTCAAAAAGTGTTTTATTGCGCTCAATGGCTGCGTTGCTGAAGAAGTGTACTAAAACATAATATTATTTCATGATGACAAAATTTAAATAGCTTCAATTCAAAAATGCATGTACCTTTCATGTGAATCATGGCCGTACTTATAATAATTTTGTATTTGACATCATGTAATACCTATGTTTATGAATTAATTAATGATTGATTGATATTTCTTTTGTCACAAAAATATTTAGCCTAAGCAAAAAACTAACTAGCAACTACCACTCTGCTGAAAACTTGAGATGTGAATCGTCCTTTACATGTCTGCAAAGGAACTGCCATGTTCACGTACAGTTACGTAGCTCAAAACTCGACGAAAGCATTGTTACGTATGCAAATATGTGTCGTGGATGATATCCCTGGAATTTTATCTTTGAACCTAACTTTGACAATGCATCTCAGGGTGCAGATTTGAGAGAAGAAAATTCATATATATAAGAAGTAACAATAGCAATTCAAATAAGACACTGATTTTCGTGTTTGTGAGCTATTTTTCAATGCATGGGATTTCAAGTCGTAAGTAAAAAAAATGTTATGTCAATAATTTTATACAGCAACGTAACCGAGGTTACAAGTTTTTGAACTTTTATATAATTGATAGACATTGAATGTGTAGAGCCATATAAGTGATGAAGATGGAAGCTTTATCTTCTATCAAAACGTTAGTAGTTGTCATTACCTCCTATCTCTATACTATTACTATCAATTCACAATTAAACGAAGATATTAGTAAAAAAAAATAAGAAATAAAGACAAAGATTTGTGACGAAAATGTCAGGGCTAATGAGAAAGCTATAGAGTCAGTTCTACATGAGATCTCGTTACTTTTTATGGGCAAAGGGTCATGCCGGCTGGCCCCATTTTCACATGAAGTGTTTTAGATGGGATAAATGTTATTGAATCTCGGATTGTACGTTTTACAACCATTCCGGAGATGATGGCGAGCTTTATGTGTTGGATCATCAAAATTAATCTTGTGAATTCAGGCACATGTAACTTAAAGAAGATTAGCGATGTAAATTGCAGAGATAAAAGGAGAATTTTGATGCATACCATTTCATATTTGCATGACATTTGGTAGATTTTCAGGCGAAATCTAGGAAAAAAAAGTATAGATAGAACAAAAAACAAATTGATGGAAATTACTGGGACACTTATATTTTCTGTTCACTTAGCGTGGGCAAACTCAAACAATTACCTCTGTTGGCGCTGCCAATAACAATAACATTTATCAAATTACCCGCCTGATCGGCTGCGATATAAAGGGCTGACGTTTAAGATATTACTTTTCTAGGTAAAACGATGCGGAAGAATATTTACTCGAAGTAAGTTAGTAAATACCACTTTGATGAGACCTATGTACTTTTCACTCTCAGGTTCTTGGTACATAGTATAATTTGATAGTGTTTTCTCTATTGGTATGTTGTTCAGATGTACAATCCAGTAAATGAGAATTATAAAGCAACGTGAAACTATTTAGACGACCTCCGTGGTCGAGTAGCTAGCACACTGGTTTCAAGCGTCGCCATCTCGTGAGGTTCCGGGTTCGATTCCCGGTCGGGTCAATGTAGAAAATAATATTTTCTATATTGTCTCGGATCTGGATGTTGTGGTACCACCGTTGTTTCCGATTTCCATAACACAAGTGCAATAAATAATAATAAAAAAAACACAACATCACGTACATTGCTCCGTAAGTAGCTAGTTACGGAGCAATGTACGTGATGTTGTGTTTTTTTTTATTATTTATTTATTTATTTATTTGTGTGTGACAGACATTTAAAGCGTCATTGCTCTTTATTATCATAAAAACTTACTGAGTCTGATTTCGTGGCAACTTTTTGCATAATAACTAAAGTTAGCAGGAGAATATATTAGCACATATTAGAGACAGCTTAGAATATTTTTTTAGATAACTATCTTGCAAAGAGTCAATTCGTGATCAAGAAATCTAACACCCTCATCATCTAGCCACGCGTTGCTTGGTACCAAGCTCAAAAGCGATTTGTTTGACATCAGAAAAAAATAAAAAAGCTACTAGCACTGACAAAGCCAGCTCTCAAGTCAAGGCTGGCTCGCGTGCTGGCCCATGTTTGCATTCGTAATTTGTTTGTTGGCGGCGCGCTGTGGATACATTAATGGATCTGCGCCCCGCACGCGACATTGCACTGAAAACAGTTTATCAGTAACGTCTTGCTTTCCAGAAGTTTTGTGTTTCAAATATTGTTGTACAGTTGGGACATGTTAACGTATTGTTAGAGATAGCGCCGTGTCTGTGGACCGCGGAACGACCAGATAGAACAACAAAGCAGGTTACTTTTCCTGAAAATAAATGTGGTGCCAATTTTTGAATAACTATACAAGATGTTGTTTTGGACAGACGGCAACTTGGAGGTGGTTGTACAAATGATACTGATGCAATTTTTTTTTTTTTTAAATGGAAACAACCCACAAAATCACTTTATTATTGCGATCCGAGCAAGCGAGTCAAAACTATCATAACACCATTATCGCCAATTCGTAGCTTACTAGCTACGGCGTAGTATTTCGGAGAAACCCGCGAGCTACGCGAGAGGGTGCGAGTTTTCCCATTCGTTAGAATGTTGTGAAGAGGTTTTATTTTAAAAAACTTTCATATATTTTATAGATTTTTCGTTTTTAAAATAAGTATAACTCAAATTATCCCTGAGTTGGATGTCACTGACCAAAACAACAGCCTGTATACACACTTCTATTTCGAAGATAAGATACTAACATTATAATACCTTACTTGATCATGATGTGTGTGTATCTAGACTTAATTTCAAAATTCCTAGGCTTCCAAACTAGTAAAATTTTTACTATCGGAAAACGTTACGACGATGCCTTCGATGTGACAAGCGGACGACTCTAGACCTTTCATAACCGTTTTATTTTATGTTAGGTTTACGCTCATACTTCTTTTCGTAACTTTTATCGAGGTCGCTACATTTTTTACCTCACAAGGGTATCATTACTGCCGGAACGCGACGTAAGCAGGTGGTTAACTTATACCCTAACCAGACCGAAACATTTTGTCCCAACTCAAGGAGGGTTGTATTGATTTATGTTGTTTTATAAGTAATGCAGAATTACCACGAGCAGCTGTCCTGATGAATAATAAATGAGATCATATGGGGTAGAGCAATTTAAGCCCGTGGCATTACTAGGCGGTGCCAAAATGAGGATAGATGTAGGTCGGTGTGTCTTCCACCCTTCATGGCAATAGTGTAGTGGTCGATAGTGTCAATCACAGAGTTCGGATTTGTTCTTCCAGTTTTATCGGAGCAAGTCTTGATTACTCGCTCGGCTTCGCATTTATTGTTTTTTTTTTCTTTACTTTTTAGGTTTTTTTACTTAATCTGTGACAGTCAGGTACTATCATCTTTTTTAAGTCTTAATTTTTTTCATTCATTTCTCAAACATGCAGATCTATTGATTTTATGTTTCGAACAAAAGTTCAAAGTTGATATGTATGTTTTTGGATTTAAGACTCATCACAGTTTGCTTAGATATAATGTGCCAAAAATAATATTATTTAAAGAGCAAAGTTAACTGAATAAATGTTGTTGTTAATTGCCTCTGTGCGGTTTGAAATCTAACCGACGACAAAGTTAAACAAGCCGCAAATAAAGCGGTGGCTCGAAGGTAAGGTTCCCGGTACTCGTGTGCATAGGGCTTTATGTCGTTAAGCATTTTGTGGAAAATATGAGTTAGAACATAAACCTTGACAATGTAATATGTTTTTCATTTCATAATTATATGATACTTTTAGTTCTTTTATATTTAACTCAAGTACTCCTGAAACTATTTCAATGTAATAGTATTATATTTATATTTAACTTCTTTTATATTTAACTCAAGTACTCCTGAAACTATTTCAATGGTATAGCTAACTTAAGGAAGTAGCTTTAAGTTAAACTTTGTGAGTACCTATATTTAAAAAACTCCCAAAACTCTCCAGAAATGTCCCATATAATTTGATTAAAAACGCGAATAAAAATCCAAACTAGAGGTAATAACACGACACGATGACACCCTAACAATAGGGTTGTATCCAATTAAAAGTTGTTTTTATTTATATATGACGTTCTTAAATAAAATTTCAGCTTTCATTCTATTGCAGTCCAAATACTCAGTTTCAGTGACTTAGTTTCGCTTTTAACTTTATTGAGTCTGATTCAAACCTATGCAAATTGCAATTATTCAGTCCCCGCCAACTATTACTATTTCGCTCAAATTATCTCTCCAAAATTGTTACCTGTCTTTTCACATCCCCGTCTGAGCTAAAATGCTTGCCTGAATTTCTGAAACTTCAGTTATGGAATTGCATTTCGAGCTTTTGTTAATTGTGAGACGAGGTTAGGTGAAATATTATTATTTGCCAATGCTAAAATTAAAGTGGAGTCTCAGGTAAAATGAGTAACCTGTAGAGAATAGATTTAAAAGTTTTGAAAATACACAATAGTCGGCAATACGTAAGAATTCAAAATTATTAATAAAATCAAATTATGAAGCGTTTGAAAAATAGATAGTTATAAATCTCAGATAGCTGACTAACTAGACTTACGGTCTATTTCACATTACCTTAATGAGGTCTTGTTAGCGTCATTCATCTGCCAGGTACCTGATACGAATCTTTATTTGAATTATTCGCTGGTTAGTTCTTATTTAACGATGGTGAAGTATGCCCTTATTGTCCAAAAAAAATTTAAAGTACTCTACGTAGCAAAGTTCAACAGCGAGGCTACAAAATTAGCCGTGTTCGCAGTGTTGTTTAACAAACTTAATAAAACAATGTCAAAAATGTGAAAGTCAAGCAGTTTCATCGCGAAGTTCATTATGTGAACCTAATAAAGTGGGTGCCTCAAGTTATACCATGTATAGCTGTTACTTAGCGCGTTATCTGCCACCCCAGCCGACAGCGTGGCGTGACTTGCCAATTAAACCGACTTACCTCGAACAGAAAGTCCCTATACTGTAAAGCTGCGAGTACACAACCGGATTTCCACGAGTTAAAAGCTAAACTGAACCCAGTTTTGCGTTTCCAGCACTATAATTTTATGTGTTTTTAAGTAAAGACACCCGAATACGGGAAGCTCGCCTTGATTGTCTTGAACCTGAAAATTTACAGCTCATCCGCCAATAAAACCCAAACTACGAGGTTGGGTTGACCCAGGAGAACGCTCCATTGTATACTTCGGTACCACAACGAATTTAATCGGAAGAAAGTAGGATACTTTCAGAGTCAAGTATCGATTTCCCTTTAGTAAACACGGGGTAGTAAAACTAGTCTGCAATAAAATAGAACTTTGATATACTCACGGACAAACAGTAGGCGTGAATGCACGGACATGATTGAATAATAGGATGGAATGACTGTGGAATGATGTTTGAAATATACCATCCTCCATACCTCGATTTTTCAACGTCCGATAAGACTAATCAGACTTAATTTGTGTAAAACGACCGATTTTAAAATGTCATTTTATTTATTTTATTAGGTCTACGTACAGTTTTATGCATCCATACAAGTCATAAACTACAAATATATTATTTCTTAAAAAAAACTAAATACAGAAACTATTTACAGGTAAACAGCACATGCAAAATCAAACAGGTTAACATATTTAATTATATTATTAAGTTCATTTAAGTTAAGCGTGCGTTTACTTATTCTACATTTCTGAGCACTTTTTTTGCAATTTTTCTAATCAAAACATTTACATAAATGACTGCTGACCTATGGGTGACGTTTGCAATTTATGCGTATTGTATTTTAGTCGACGGCTATTCCTTATATAAATTTGAAAAAATCAGGCCTTCATAACTCATGGTCGAAGAGTGAATATACACCCACAAGAAGCTTAAACCACCACGTTTTAATTAATAAAGCACTAAGTGGGATCCCAGCCTAATAAGTATAGGTGCTTTGTTCCAGTCTCACACCACGATACAAATCTAAACGTTCAATGCACTAGGACAATGTGGAACAAAATTTACAATGTACAAATTAACAAGCAGATCGCAATCGATCATGATTGAAAAAGTGAGCGTTAATGGTCCTTCGAGCCGGATCAGCTAATAAAAAGTCTGACAGATGTGAATAAGAATAACTATTGTTGAATTTTATTTTAACATCGAACTAATATAATGATATAAAATCTGGTAAGATGATGATATCGATATACTTGACTATTGATAAAACCTAGTTCATTTTATTTTGATTTTAGTTGAGTAAAGTTTCTGAAATGCCACTTTGAAAGATACTGTCTGTAAGTTTGTGTTAGTATGTTATTGAAACATCAAGTGTTGAATCAATTAAGTGAGCTAAGTCATTGCAAGTCCCTTCGAGTAAGCATGCTCGCGAATAAATCCCACAAATCAACTAACACTTGACACTAAGTGCCGCTGGCTGAAGCACGAATGGCTTGAAATTTTACTAATGATAAAATATGCCGCGCACTTTGTGAGTAGAGACATAAATGTGAACTAGAAATGAATTATTTGGTGATATCCATGAACATAACCTTAACAATGGGTGCTCAAATGGTATGGTATTATCTGTGTTATGAACACCAACGTTGGTGAAATGAATAATGATTTCACAGATCTTAAACGGAGAGTATTTTAGATGAAAGTAATGCTGACCAGTATTAGCTTTATGTAAATCAATTGGTGGAAATGTTTTTAAAAATCCTAGAATACAAGTAGAAATTTATTTTGGTTTTTGCTGAGTTGCCAAACTTTTGAAAATTGTTATTTTCTATACGCAAGACGAATTACCTTTTTGCTTACTCTTACAAATTTTGGAACGAAAACATAACATTCTCATTATATACACATACTAATGTGTATATAATGAGAATTTCTTTGTTTGTTTGAACGCGTTGATCTCAGGAACTACTGGACCGATTTTAAAATTATTTTTGTGTTAGATAGCTTATTAATCGAGAAACGCTTAAGGTTATAACACATCACGCTACGACGGGAGGGAAGGAAACAAACTCAAAACGTGCGGACGTAGTCGCGTGAGACCGCTATGGTATAATAATATACCAAGTGTTGACTAGTGGCCAAAGAGCCTTAGGAGTCGAGTGGCGTTATTTATTCACGTTCCAACCTTACTGCAGATTCATGCCTTGACTGGCTGAGTGAAACTTCACACCATGATTTAATAAGTGGAATGTATCGGCACTTAAACCGTTTTATGACCACTTCCATCGCCCGGCCTTAATAACGATGACGAATATCGCATCCCGATGCCGGTATAAATCGATTTTTAACTTTCGTGCATTATCGATAAAATGACATGTCAATTGTATCTGAGTGTTGCGTGGGACGATAAGATATTCTCACAGTGAGTTCCATAAACACTGTCACATCGATAAAATATGACTATCAATAAAAAGTATAATCTCAGACAGCCCTTAGACAAGTCTATTCGATTGCGATCCGAGACCGCAGGTGTAAACTCCCGGTGATATTTTTATATTTGTATTTGAGTGGATATTTTAATATTTAATGTGTATTTACGTCCAGGTGAAAGTTCGTCGTTCACAACACATAGTTTCGGGTCTCCTAAAGGTACTCGTAGACTCGCCGCTCTCTGTGACTGAATACACAACAGTTAACTTAAATAGCACTAAAGTCCATTTTTCTTTGCTAATCGGATATTGAAAACAATTATGACAATCTTTTTTTAAGAAATAATTCATTAAAAAAAGTTAAGTCGTAGTTTAACACTGAGATCTTTTCAAATCAATTAGTTTATTATTTTTTTTCACTGATATTATTTTAAAAGTTATTAAAATATTGTTTACATTGTTCGACTAGCAAAAAGAAAAGGATTATACGTGTTACATTTTAACCAGAGTGAAGTGTTGTGCAAGCGCCACAAAAATATTATTCAGGTATCTCGTTCACAAGTTCGCATTTTTTTAAGCTTGGTAACAATGTCTACCTCTGCTTAGATTTTGTTGTAACTTTTCCAAAAGTGTACTCATAGTAGTTTCTTTTTACGTTTTTTCTTTAGCGTAGTGACGTAATTTGCTAAATATTTTGTAGGGTCAAACTCTTTTATTAAATCAGTTTAAATCTGAAGTCGATTTAGTCAAATATTTTGTCTGAACATTATGTTGCGTGAATTAACAACTTTTTGCTAGATAGTATTTATTATTTGGACCTCCGTATTAAATAAATAAATAGCAGTTATTTATTGTTAATGATTTTAAAACTTTGACGCACAGTTGAAAATATTTCCGTTATACATTTCAAACCATAAATGCCAACCTACCAGCATTCACATGGCAAGTCAGAAATAAAATATGAGCGCTCGCGGTGCAAAAGTTTCGTTCTCGCCCTAAATACTCCATTGTGGTGAAGTGGGAATGGCATGGCATAAATCTGGGTCTAAATCGTGACGATTACTTAGCGGGATGTTGCTGCCATACTTGTATCCTCAAGGTAGGTTAAGTAATGTAAATTAATAGGACACGGGGTTCACCAAACAGGTTGAGGGGTTTAAAAAAAAAATTAACAGGAGTAGGATTCCAAAAAAATGCCTTTTAGAGCACCCAATACAGTCAAACGTGGTTACACCAAAACTCGAATCTCTCATGACAAAGTAACTGAGGCGCTAAAAATCATTGTACTCTTTAATTTGTGCTTACTGTTTAAACAATGAGTTAGGTGCTGATTCATTAAAAATAAACACATCAATCAATGTATTGAAAAGACAAATCGCAAATCCAAACAATTGATCTAGAATGTGAACCATACGAGTAAAACGCCACTATTTGTCACGGGTTGCACCAAACAATGCTTTTTAGTTTCTTTCAAGTTAAATACTCCATTGTGACGCAACCCAGGTCACTAAATCCGTGGACTTAAATACGGCAATTATTCAGACAAGCACAGAGGTATTATTTGAAAGGCCATGTCTGTACTTTCGATTTCTGCCGTCCTGCTCACTCAAACGTGCACCTTAGCTGGAGCAAGAAAGACGCCTTGAACCAATCTTATCGACTTCATACTGAGTAGAGGCTGTTTCATTGTGCGTGCTTGGTACGCTCTCCGACATAATGCTCACTAAATTTGGATTTTCATGCCTTGTCATCCAGCACGAACATTTTTATGTGGTCACTGTTATTTATGTTTAATAACATGTCATAATTTAATGACACACATATTTTAATAATCGAGGGCAGCCCGCAGCTAGTTTCTTAAATTATGTGGCCAATGTTACGGCTTACGCTTCAAGTATTTAGTTAAAGTATGATTGATTCATCTAAACCACGGTATTTAAATGACTCAAGCTCATTGTTTAGAGCCACTCGTGCGATCATATTCAAATTAAAATTGATTTACTTTTACAAAGAACGAATGTTGTTCCTCGAAATGAAATCATGGCATTTTATCAAGAAAACCAAATTGTATGATTATGAAAAAATATTGACGAGATCGAACGAAGCTCTAAAATTACGGATCCAATTGCGGTTACATATCTTTTGTGTGGCAAGCAAGGAGAAATATTAAACGGGCAAATTCGAAAGATTCTGTTAATAGAATTAGATACTTCCCCTCTGATCTGAGCAAGAGATATTATCATCGTAACCAGAGAAAACGGTACCCCTGATATTACTGTGTTCATGCCAATATTAAACTGAGATAATTCACAAAAAAAGCACAGACATCTTCCCGGAGATGTTTATCGCATTAATATAATACAGCATTAAGATTACAATGGGTCGGCTACAGAGAGGTCCAATATAAGGAGCTCAGAGGCTCCGCATGCTTTGTTGTGAAAATAACTTTATGCCTCAGAAGGCGGGGACAGTATAAAGCAGAAACGGCTTTCAATAAAGCCAATGGCCCTTCTATAATATACATAGGCTTTTGTACTTCATATCCTTTGTGCAATAACGTTGTGTTTGATATAATCCACGTTTGTTTCTTGAATCTAGGAGAATCTAATCATGTTTATATTCAAATGGAGGTACGAGAACAAATATCCATGGGTTTTGAGTAAGTGAATGCGTTCGCTCCATTATATCGAAGCCTAAAATGGTAGCACGCAAGCACTTGCAAATAGCGTACTCGAAAGCGGTGCCTTGCACAAATCAGATAGGCATCAAGATCAACAGTGCCGACCCTACACCACCACAGAATCGCCGCACTGCAATTACAAATGGGATATTTACAGCCAGTCCATTAGAAGATATTTTAAGCTTATTCCGATCTTCGATCTATTGATTCAGGCACGCAACTGCTTGCCTTTGTTATCCGCTTGGATTCCTGCATTGTTTATTGGCGCTGTCTTTTACTTTTTATCATCCCTGCTTTTTTCTTCGTATTCCTTTGCTTTGCTCGCGAACGTAAATTCGTATTTTTATTACGGCCAGCTAATTTTGATCACGGGCTAAAGATCACGACCGTTCCTTTGTAATTTGCCGTTGTCCTCTATCTGTGCAAATAGTATCAGTAAATACATTTTAATAACAAAGGTTCACAGATCATCAGAAGTCCCAAAGAGTACCGAGTGTTTGTTTATTCTGATATCGAATTCCGTTTGAGTTGAATATCCAAATATTACCTTTGGTTGTGTTTATTTATTGATAGCAGAAAGTTAATCGTAGTGTATTTACTCTGAAAGCTCGCACGGTTGAAGTTGTGGCGCGATCGGTATGAGAAGACCGAATTTATTACTTCATAAGTCATGAGGGTTAAGTAATAATCGTTGACAATGGACAATAAAGAGTTTATAGGCAGTAAAGTTCGATCGGCGCGCACATTGGGCTCGGAAGTCAACTGCACGATCTCGAATTATAACTCCTTGTACACACCTCGTCAAATAGCGCTTTCCTACCTTAATGGCTTTTTGATGTTCCAGAATCGATCTTAATTCAATTCAAACACGAATTGATTTCTTCATATCAGGATTATCAAAGTAAATATTGAGAACTTATCTAAATTAAACACTTAGAAAGTGTCAATATCTGTAAATGACGACATATTTATCTAACTTTTCAACGCTAACGGTAATCTCGCTTCGATATTTATACGGTAGATATAACATTCTCAACTGAATGGTATCCCATTTTAAATCTAAATTACCGAATCTTTTGCTTACCACACCGTTTTCTAATGCTACCAGTCAGAAATAACTTTAAACCAGTTGTGGATCAATTTGGTTAACAAGAAGATTACTTACAGTAATCACTGAGCATTTACTTATTTAATGACAAGCCTTCATTGGCTCAATCGCCTCATATTAATTAATATAAATATTTTTATGGATTTGTAATAACCAAAACAGACTTGAAATATAAATTATACATTACATATAAGTTATTCTTATACCTCTCAAAACATTTCTGTTCCAGGTGTTTAATGTTGAGAATGCGTCATGGCTTACGATGAAAATAAATTATACTGGGAAGATATTAACCACGCTTATTTCACGATACTAAGACAGGCGCGTATTGCAATGCAGTTTTGATAGGTAATCGGCTCAGCTTTACTGACAAATTAGCAATACGTATTGCGATGTCGCATGATATTTATAATATTATTATAATAAATCAACATAATTATTAATATTCGTATCATTGTATTATTATTATTATATTGATAATATTCGTTTACACTGAGTCGGTTAAAAACTAAATGGCTACATTCATAAATTCATAATTCCTGCCCGTGCGCAAATTTTTGGTTTCTTAATTCATCTTTATGAATATAAAATATGACACTGTGAGTGTTAAAACATTCTAAACCATTGAATGGCTAAAGTTGGATCGCAATACGCTCGTTGATCTAACATTGAAGTTCTGATAGGATCAATTAGTCGGGTCTAATGATATGTAGGAACTGAAGTTAATTTGAAACAATGGGTTCTGTGCTTACCAATTTGTTTGCTCTAATTTCTGTAAACAGTCGGTTGGCATGGAACGGTTCGGTGGTATGAGGTTAAGCATACAGCTTGCGGCGAAAGCATTACAAGGAAGATAATCTTACTGTCGGTGAATGTTTAAAATAAACAGACCCGCGACCGCTGCTTCCTATCATAACATTATTGTTTTGATTGTTCGACCGTCGCTAGCCTCGGCGTAGCCAACCAAGCGACCATTATCCATATACTTATAGCTCGAATAAATTGAGAGTCTGATTTAATTTTAAATTGTTTAGATCAGGCGCATGATGAACCTCTTTCAACGCAAATAGCCGGCAAGATTAGCTGTAGAAAACTAAAAGCTCATTATTTTCTCATCACTGTCCGCTCCAGGATGGGTTAACAGAAAACAACGTGTTTTTATAAATTTCTTTAGAGTAAGACAGGAGCCGCTTAAAATAATTGAAGGCATCATGCTTCTATCAACATGTGCTGGAAATGGATAAGATAATAAACATATTCATAATATTGTATTAGATCGGAGCATATTGCAATTTGATCAAAAATATTGTTTACTTAATATTTAAGGATTAAATTCATTAGTGCTACAAACTACTACATTTTTAAACTCAGGGGTAATGCAAAAAATAAAAGTAGGATTTTGAGATAGCTTATGAGAATCAAAATTTCTGTAACATCATGATGAATGACTGATAATAAAACAGCATTATAAGAAACGCAAAGCTAGATAGTTGATAGTAATTATATGGTAGTATTAGTAGAATAACCGAGGCATTTTTTAAAACATATTTCGTGACAAGTCACGGTCATAACCGGAAAATTCCCACAACAGGTCATGTACAAGACCGTTGGTCGTTATAACATTGATTTTATCTTTGACCACAGAAATGACACATGCTCACATAAAAGTATATTTGTCATGGTTAGGATTTTCACACTTAATGCAATGGCAACAAAAAAATTTGAATATTAAAAAAGTAAAGTTAGCCTGTAAACATCACACTATTGGGTAAAGACCTTACCTCAACTATGAGGTAGTATGAGCCATACTCCACGACGCGCGATCAGAGTGGATTGAGAAAGGGGTGTTTGCAAGGCAAGTGACGAACCCTGGAGGCCGAGTCTCGCTCGCGGCAATCGAACTTTTTTGTTTAGTTAATAGATTGCGAGTTTAACCGTTTTACCTAAAAATCAAGTACAATACCAACACGTAAATAAACTATAGCACGGACAAAATCTGAATACATAGAAATTGTGTCCCTGAGAAATTAAAAACAATTTTTCTTCCACAAAGAAAATTCGATCGGTGAACTTTTTTCGTATACGAATTGCACGAGGATTCCACCCTGGTCCCAGCTAGCGAGTTGCAGTTGCAGTTGTTTAACGTGCGTTCCTAAGTACTGAGATGCTCGTGATACGTCACTTACATGGTCGGAATGATCATCCAAACACAACCGCGCTGTAAGTTGCCTAACTTTGGTATCACTACCAAAGCGTTGCCATCACTGCGCTACGAGCAAGGAGAATAAAAATTAAAAAACCTTGTGTGTACCGAGAATTAAAAAAAATCACTTGCTTTGTTAATATTTATTTCATGAGTAAAAAGTAAAGATGTGGTCTTTAGGATAGGATGGTAGGATGTGGGTAGCACAATGGCATTTCAATTATTAAATGTGATGTAGATATTACATACGACCTATGTATATGTATCCACTAACTTAGGATACATATACATAGGTCGCCGAACAGTTCACCTTTTTTTTTAAGTCGGTAAAAACATCTCACAATCTGGAGAAAAAAAAAAAAAACTAGTAAATAATTTTCAAATTGAATTCACATTGTTTTACTAGTGATATTGTTTCTGGATGTTGACCATCAAAGTCGCGTCATTTCTCCGTGTTATTTGTTTGCCGCGTTGACACTTCGCTCGTATGAGACCGCCGATTCAGATGTTTACCCAGACACCCTACCCTTTTACCCTAACCACTTCCACCGTCTTTATCTTTCACATTGGTATGAAAGTTGGAGTGAAAGAGACAGTCTGACAAAGGTTTCCAAAGTAGAGACTCAGGCCTAACAGTCTGTGGAATTTTAGGAGTCCATCGATAATGATCAGCAAATACTAGAGGATAACGAGACAAGCCGGATCGTGTGAAGAGTCCGGAACAACAATGGCATGTCAACAGCCCTCAAGTTGCCACTAAAATACGGACTAACACTGCATAAATATGAATGACACGCTTTAAATACAGGTCATCAATATGTAACGGTAAGTTCTTTTACATAGGTACAAAGTTTTTATTTAATTATTAGAACTTGTCTAGCATTTTAAATTATCAACCGCATGATATGCTTTTTTGAGATTTTAATATCACTGACAATTAAAGCTGAAGTTTTGAATATAATCCATCTGGTCCACTGTCTGCTCTTTTAATATTTTGTATAACGAAATCTAATAGTGAGCTTTCTACTTTTGTAGTTTCAGTAAAGTATGAAATAGCAGGCTAGGGTTTTATAACTTAAGTACTCAGCACATAATAAATATATATTTTTTTAATCGGAGAAACATAAATTCAAGAGCAATTTACATAAAAAAATATTGTAACTTTTATAAATAAAAGATTTTAAAACAGACCCTCCCTAACACATTGACTGCTATAATGTGATCATAACAGTGCGTTAACGACGCATCCAGGAAGTAAATCATATAAGGCAAAGCAGTACGTGGTTGTGAAGCTATAAACTTAGGACAACCGAAAAGGTCGCAACAAAATTAAATCTAACTTTTCTCTCAAGGGAATAATAGCTATATTTGTTCGACCTTAGGAAAGAAAACAAAGTTTTTATTCTTCCAAAATATTGTGAGAGGCCTGTGAATTTATATTTCTATCGACTTATTCTTTACTCAACTGTAATAAGATGTAAAATCCCTCGTCGGATTGCACATATTTAATTTAGTAGGGATCGTAAAGATTCGCTTACCTGCTTGTTTGTTGTGAAGGAAAGGGGCCGTCGGGCATAGAACCTTTTTTTACATTCAATTTTATGTGTGGGAATTTTAATGTGGACCAAAAATGGCACGTTCTTTTCTCCACAGATGGGCCACATTTGGAACCGATACTTGGCAAACACGTGTCGCGTTCGCTCATAAAATCTTTACTAAAGCCCGACCTTGTGTTGGAACATTTCTGTATGATTGTAACGGAATGGGCATTGTTTTCGTGTTTTGTTTTGCTATTCATTTGTTTTGTCATAAAGCTGCAGCTGTGCTTTCAATTACGGACACGGGACAAATGATTGATGTGTAAAACAGTTTCTTTCTACACTCGAAACGAGTTTATCGCCGCAATCGATATAGCGAGGTTACTATTAATTTTATCGTGGACGCGGCATGATGCTAGAGCACGGTACTGCAAGTCATCCATCTCACATTCGGCCGCACTCTTGAGCCGATCCCATGGAATTACTTCAATCATTTAAAATAAACATCGCTTCTCCGAAGTCGTGGAGAGGTAGCTATTGGATCTACTGCGTGCCAACCAACATAAAATCCACTTTGATTTATGATACCGTTCGCGAGCCTTTATGCATCTGCCGCTTTTTTTACGTGTTGCACCTTTCAAAACACATTAACCACCTTTATTGGTTTGCGCTTCTTTTCAGCAGTAGTTCAATTAATTAAAAACAATTATGGAAATCTGATTTATATCTTTTAGAATATGGAAAAAGATAGATGATAATATTTCTATAGATAAACGTGTTCAGAATCTGGTAAGTTTGCAATTAAAATGAAGCACTTACAAATAGGTAGAACTTTTGATATTTTACTGTGTATTATAATAAATACTTTTCATTCGGCGATTCATTTCTTTTCGTAATGTACTAATAAGAATTAACTAATGCTCAAAGCAGCTGGAATTCTAGCAAGAACCCGACGGTCGAATCGCGCCGCGGGACGCCCTGACAATGGCAACCAAATTAAAAGCAACCATAAACGTTTCGGCTTGAGCCTTGCTAAATTTATTACACCCAGCTTTTTTCTCTTGTTTCATCCGCTAATGAGATTCGAATGCTGCAGCTGTATTTGAGATGTCGGGCGAAGATTAAAAAAATTCGCTTACCGTGGAGATATCTCACCGCAATTGAAATCGTTTTTGTTTTTGCAGCCGATTCCGAGTTTGCCAAGACGAACGAGAACCAATAATATACCTTATGCACGTATCGAGACTCGCGGGTAGCAGCTAGATTGCAGAACGCCTTATTGCAAACGATAGGTGCGATGGGAATAACTATATTGCTCGATTTGGAATTCTGCCTCGTTGGAATAAAGTTGGTATTTGTTCGATAGTTGCAGGCATCGCGGGTGGTCTGCGCTATGTTGACTGTGTTGATGTGAAGCGGGAATGCAAATTTCACTAGTGTTTCTGGTCTCCGTGCTCTTGAACTCTGTAGCGACTAGATTGAGACTATTAACCGTAAAGATGGCAGAGGAAATTAATCGAGGAACTTATTAGTGTACGTGCAATGAATCGTTCGAGCTACTTACTAAGTTGACGTAGTTTGTCTCGCAAATCACTTCGAAATTGTTTTGTTTATCAAGGACTGCTACTGCAACTGGGGTTTAATTATACTGTTTGGAATGTAACTGAGGACTGGTAGTAGATAATACAACATTTAATTAATGTTCATTTATTTTAACTACTGATTGGTTTATTGATTACCGTACACGGGTTGCTTCTTTTGCACGAATGTGTGCTTTATTTGATTTATGTAAGAAACTTCACAATATTTACACTTTATATATCCATTAGCAGTAAATTCCAATTAATCAATGGTGTGTCTGATTTTTTATTGCTAACGCGTGAGGCTTAGGGGACCACCAAGCGCTGGATCAGGCGCAAAAAAAAGGAAAATGGTGCGGAACGAATGATGCAATAAGAATCAAGCATAGCTAACTAGGCCCATGGAGTGAGGAGAGGGCTTTTGACGTCCTACGGACAGGGTGATGCTAGATACGAAACTGAAAGGTGATGGCGATACAATGACAGTTGCTATGTGACATGGCTGGAGCATATTTATTTTATCAGCTTGATGCCTTGTTGCTAATGGAGATTAGGTATTCTAAGCTTAGACCATTCCACAATTTTGAGGTCATTACCTTACCTCAGGAGCAAGCTTATAATGATCGTAATAAGCGTGGCCAAAGCACTAGCAACAGTGTTAGAGCAGATTCATTATCTGTTTGTCAAAATTCATGTCCATGTCGTCACCATCAATAGCAATGCGATAGCGATCTAGTTACGCAATAGCCCTTCCCTACGACAATAGCTGACGAGTACTGGAGCGTGGCCATCCAGAGCACGCTTCCGGGAACGTGGGAATTAGAAACTGGCCACTTTTGGTGATGCCCAGCAATAGGAGACCGATTACTTGCAGATAACTAATTTTGTCGGGACGTATGAGAAAAAGGCTCCAAGTAATTATATCTGTTGGAAAGATGAAGAGAAATTTTCGTAGGAGAGAGTACTATACATACTATACAAAAGAATCATAATTTATTTGAATCGAACAAATTGAAAAAATATGCTATTGCTTCAGAACAAATATTTCATCCTTGTTAAAAATATAATATCTAAATATATCTATACAGATGAAAAAGGGTTAGCCTAGTATTAAGATTATATGAGAATTTCGATTGGACAAAGATCTAGGACAAATAATAGGATATATACAAAGAGTGCAAAGAAGACATTAGGAGACAAGGTATTCTGACTGACATCAAGTACAGCTTATATACCTCAAGGGCCTAAGTTTTTACACACTAATGAACTTGTTACAAAAACTACATAAGCGAAGACTAAGTATAAATAAATAAATTATATACTGCAGAACATTCAATTAAGATTCACAGGAATATATAATAATGACTAAATAAGGTCTTAAATTGTCATCCGATATTTAGGACAACTATTGATAGCGTAGGTACTTAAGAATAACGGCACCAACAATCGCCATTACTATAATTTATTATGGGCATAATTTTCTTCTAAGACCGCTTGAGCTCAGTTAATTATGATCCTGTTTTGTCGTTCAAGCAAATAAAACTATATCAAAGCAAATTTATTACAGGCAAGAGTGCTTGAAACAATATCATAACTCAATCGTTAATAAACCTTCTACATAATTTAATAGCAAAAATGTAGATGCTGTCCCGATTTAAATTATTCAGACTGTCTCTGACGATTCGAATAGATACAAAAAGGATGAAATTATTGTCACGCAATTCGTAGTATAAATAATTGAGTGTGCGACGTCGGTGCCACTTCTAAACCTATTATTGGCCCGGGTTTTATATGGGCGTCCACACAAATACTTAGGTACCTACCTATACGAACTTTTTAATATTATTTTTTTAAATTAGTTTTTAAATTCGAATATGTCTCTTGTAAATCCACTTTTTATTAAGAATTAGCTGTTACTGCTGACAAAATTCCAAAATGTACAGGGAAATACACAAGATTGAAAGCGACTGGCTGAATTGTATATGTAGCATTTAATAAAAGACGTAGATTTTCGAGTGGACATCAAATAACTCAAGCAGATCGAGGTGTCGATTCCCGTAGAGTTCGCATTCGAAAAAGTTCATCGATCGAATATACTTTTTCAAATATAAAATTGCTCTATTTGGGTAACGAATGTATTTCGATTCGTTTCGTGCGGTAGTTTTTGCTACGTTTGGATACATTACTTGATTTTTTAGTTAAAACGATGAAACTCTTAATCAAATAAGGAAAAAGTTCGATTGACGCGAGTACTGCCCCCTCGTGTCCATTATGTGTGCTCATAGTAACCGAGTAAACAATAGTTCATCAAATGGTTCCGGCGCGTCATTTCACGGCTGGACGGTTGTTCGTCTATTTAGCACGTCTATTTTCTTGACGAGTTGCCGACGAGCACAAACTGTTCAATTGATCGCCTCTTTGCAGCACTTTAGCGGGATTAAACGGTTGCTGTATCAATAACGACTATATCGGCCAGTTTGCTCTTTTTCTGGTGTGCTTGGTATTTCAAAGGAGTCATTTTTTGTGCTTTAATTTGAAATAAAACAAAATGTTACATACATGGGTAAATATAAAATAACATACTTGGAATAAATAAACGGCGTATGGCATTAAAATACTTGTATTTATTTTTGGTACCAAAATCATTGAAAGTAATAAAAATATCATACAATGAAATTTATTTCCAAATCGCTATAACATTCACCACACTCACAGATATTTTTATTTGAGGTGACTTTTACTATAATGAAAGTACGAGTATGTACTAAATATACGTATCCATAAACTATAACATTGATTCCGAATTGAGAACATAAGTCAAAAACATCTAAGACCCTTTACACACTGCGACTTTTAGCAGCGATGTAGTCGCAGTTTCGCGATGCCAACGCGCGTTAGCGTCTATGCAAGCGCCAAAATTCAACCCTTACCCACTGCGCAACTTTAGGCATCGATACAGTCGCGATGCAGAAGCTTTAAATTGACAAATTATGTACTGGATTTTGGCGACTGCATCGATACTAACACAAGTTAGCATCGATGCAGTCGCGCTTCTGCATGCTAACGCGCGACTGCATCGATGGCAAATTAAATCTGTTCATTGCGTAAATCGTGATGCTGAAAGGCGTTTTCAAAACGCGCGACTGCATCGAAAAGTCGCAGTGTGTAAGGTGTTCTAAGTTGAACAAACTCGGATTCAAATAAAACAAATGACTATCGTACAACGGGACGATACTACAAAACTCTAACTAGGATCAAGTATGACAACCGCAGAGTCCGGACAATGAAGCGAAGAAGCTCCCAGAGGAAACTTAAACTGTCTTAAAACCCGCAACCAACTTAATCAGAAGTGAAAACAGGACTTCGCGAAACATCTGCACTAATATAATAAGAATCAAGCTCTTCGCTGGTTGTTTGGTTGAACTTAACTAAATTGAAAACAAGGATTTAGAGGACTCTATTTTTGTAGTGAGTATCATGAAAGGAAATCAAAATGATGTATTTTAAGAGCATCCGCTGACGCATGTATTGTGACTAGATAGATCTCCCGAAATATTAAAGTGTATCAATCTACATAAGAAATTTAATTTTTAATCACAAGAAAATAAGCAACAAACTAAAACACATAAAATGAAACTTACACAATATCCAAATGCAATGGTTGGACCCAGACACCGAAAGCAGAACAAATAATAGATAATAGAACTTACAATTTCGTAGGGAGAATAAACAAATGTCAAAAGTTTCCGCGAGAATGCGTCTTATATCATCCGTGCTGATTCTAGATAGTGTATCAGAAAAACTGCCAATGGGGGAGTTCTATCGAACTTGCAGTCCCCAATCGGAATCTCCTCACAGTGAGGGAAAGACTGATTTATAGGCAAAACTTGCCCCATAATTCATCTCACCATTCGTTATTCCAATAAAAAGAACGTCTCCCGATAATTTATTAGTTGTAGTATAGATTTTATTACGGTTGTCTATTTTAGAGTGCAGTTCAGTTATTAGATCGTAAATAAAAAGTTTGATTTAATGTATCCTTGCACCAAGTTCTGGTAATGGAAAGGTGGAGGCCGTCGCTCCATCCTTTATGGAGTCTTAGATAAGAGTTATCTTAATTGATGCACTTTGAATGTCTTATTTGGAAATTGATACTCGAAGCCGGTCTGAGTGCGACAGCTGATAGAACCAGGTGAAAAAGTTTGGAGCGTTACAAGTATTTATCAAGTGGAATGTCAAATGTTGGGACATGTGAGCAACGCTCGCTTTATAGCAACAAAAGGTCTGCGACAAGAATTCCACTCTTTTCACGTGGCAAAGAATCGATGCTTGACAATTAGAAAGAAAAAAAGTAAAAAATAATAATATATTAACGTCAATATTTCTCGAATTTTCATATGCGTTGAAATTTTATTTATCATTTTGACATTTTTGATGACATATTTCAAAAAATAAACTAATTTATGTACAAAATTAAATGTAATGTCCAAAACAAAATTATCAATGAGCTTTACATCTATGTGCGTATCTTCTCTCTTTTGCTTCTATTTATTCATGATAATGTCATCCTATTTATTGTATTTTTTGTAGATGTGAAACTTTCTCGAAACTTTAATAGTTATTTAAAAAAAAAAAGGTATAAAATGTAAACAGTACCTGTTAAGTTGTTGACATGCGCTGTATGTCTTCCGATGGCCCCCTTTTGCAAAGTAACTAAAAGTTACAACTTTACAAAAAAATCTTGGCAAGTCTCGACCGAGACTCCGACAAATGGAAAAGTAGCGTATGCGTCACTAGGAGTCGATTCCTTACATCCCAGTCACTTCGGAACAACACAAGAAAAACTTTTTCGGAACAACACTTCACTGAGAGTATAAGCACTGGGTAGAGTTGCGCTCTTGGTTGTAAAGTTGTTCTTATAACACTGCACAATTATTATGGTCACACAACGAATAGTCTGGTGTACCGGGCTAACCGGTTGTCGATGTATATCGTCGCGACGGAGAGTAGCACGTTCGCTCGTAGGGACCGCGCGAGGCTCTCTGAGACCGACAGCCCTGCTGAGTGGCGGAGGGGACGGATAGACGAAAATGGCTTCACAAGTTAATTTTTTTCTCTTTCCTCCTTTAATATTCCGCATATGCCGTGCGCGCGCATGCGTCCTAACCGCATGTAGGGTTGTAATGTAACCCGATGCACCCGCACTTTACACAACTTATTGGGCCGTTTATCGAAGCCACTGTTTAATACCCTTTCCATGTAGGCATTGTGCGATGCTTCCTCGTACAAAGCGTGAATATTAATTCTGGCTGGGAGTCTTTCATCTAACCGAAACTACGCCATTAATCTCAATGTAACCTCAGTGTTGGTCGTTAACTTCGGTTAAATGGTTATGATGTATCATGTTTACTTTCCATACAATTCAACCCATTAATTTTACTAATAGCGCTCTTACTCTAGCAGCAGTAATAGATGAATTGCATATCACAACGTGTCATATTTTTAATTAGGTACTCGATTACAGATCGGGTCAGTATAGAAATCATATTTTTTTATATTGCCTCAGGTGGTACCACTGTTGTTACTTCTTTCCATAACACAAGTGCATAAGCTATTTATTTTGAAATCAGATCAATGTATATGTATGTCATTTTTGTCCAATGTTTTATTGTCACTAGAATGAAAAATAAATATATATGACAAATAAAATTTAAAGCTTGTAACCAAATAATATGACACAGTTAAATCTTAACGCAACACAATATACATATATTTTTTTCAGTGCCGCAAGTATTTTTAACTACTGTTTGGACACAAAAGTGTATACTATACCTTTTATATTATTTGTATTAACAACAAAGTGTTTAACTTTTAATAAGAAACTAAATAACTAAAATTCCTCTTCACTCCATTACACAAGAAATACCAAAGAGCTTTCAAAATTAAATTAATGAAAGTTTCCGTACAAAACTTTTACAATACATCAATTAACGGGACAACTTCAATTTTATTGGCCTATTTCGGTAGAGCTTTTAGTACTTAAATAAAAAATGAATCCGAGAATTCCGGAATAAATAATTTATTGCTTAGCACTTAGCATAGCTATATATTTATTTAGAGCACACCGTTGAAAGCTCTTTCACTCACAACTTTGTGTTTATGAAGTTTTGTACCACGGGCGAAGTCTGATGCATTATTTTTGACATTTCGCGTCGACAATTTCAATTTTATGATTTTCTAATTCATCAAATATCATTTTAACTTACGTAGCTATAACTTTAATAAATCTTCAAAAAAAATTGTAGTTTTTTAAGCATCATTCAAAAATTCTTCTCAATCAATAAATATACGAAAACACCAATTTTGTCTCAGCATTTTTCGAGCGCCACCTGGTGGTTTTACACGAAACTATGTCGAGACTTCCGACACTGATTATATACTTGTATATTTTTTTACTATTTGACGTTTTTTTAAGACTTCTGATAATTTTATGTTGTATTATAAAGAAATTATTTTGGTGGAAATTGTATTCATTAGTCCTAAACACCTACAGGATGTCATTGCGCCAAATTTCGAGACCGTGAATAAATATTTTATATTTTTTTACTATGGGTTCATGGGCGGAAAATAAAATTTTAGACTTGGTAAACAACAGTAATCTACTTTGACGATAGTGTATACATAGAGTCAGTTTTTTAAGATTCAAATTATAGCCCTTTTTATAGTAAAAGTTGTAATTCTTGACTGTCTCATGTAAGACACCATTGTTGAATTATTGTTGCAATATTGAATAATATACAGGGTGTTGTTTTGGTCAGCAAAGAGCGACTCTGGGATGACTGTACAAACGATACTTATTCCAAAAAAAGAAACTTATTTTTTAATGGAAATAGTCCAAAAAAACAATTTATTATACAGCCTGCGAGTCAAAACTACCAACACCAGCTAGTCTCTTCGTAGCTTACGCGTAGATACGCGTAGGTAGTAGATACGCGATAGCTAAGCGTGAAGGTGCGTGTTTCCCCATTCGATTCATTTTTTTAAAAATGTTGTGAAGAGGTTTCATTTATAAAACTTGCACATAATTTCTAGAAATCATTTTTTCAGAATAAGCATACTCATATCCCTGAGTTGGATGTAACTCACCAAACACCCCGTATGTTGTCCTTATTTCCATTACAGCCAATCAAACTGACTAAACTATAAATTGAGATTTAAACAAAAAACACATATTTCTTGTTACGTGTGCCATTTTGTGGAATAGGTAGGAGTACATATACTTCTCTCTGCATTTCTCCTTGAGCATACTAAGAAGGTCTGTTAGAGACCTGAACTGAAACTAATTCTGTATGCTGCTGTGGTCCTAGTAATACGACATTTAATTACAACTTCAGAATGGGAGAGAGGAACAAATGTAATTACTTAGTAACAAAACTTTTCTTTCAGAATAATTCGCAACGAACAATTTCGTCTTGAGAATCCTGTTTACTTTATGAAGACGAAATTAGTTTTGGACATTGCAACTTTCTTTAACAAGTAAGTAAAAGTGAAGTTATAAACATGAATATTTGATAGTAAGAACAAACTTTGAGTAAGCTGGGAAGAAACAAAGCTAATAATGAGTGCAATTGTGCATGTCGCATGTCTGCACTGCGTCGGTCAAAAAAACTTAATGCGTGTTTATTAATAGGCAAAGTAACGAAGTGACTTCCACTGTTAAAAAGTCACATAAAAGTGCGGAAGGAGTTAAATTAGCGTATTATCGAGGTGTTAAAGCAAAGCTTCGATATGCATTCAGTGATGGTAGTATTGCGTGCGCGGCTGATAACACTCGGGCAGAAACTTCGATAGTGTGGATACGCCCTTATCGAGCCTGTTTATGATAAATAAAATAAACCCGATGTTTGTTTTAGTTGTAAACAGGACTGTTTAGTGTTCTGCCGGATAAGTGCAATAAAAACAAGTTAACATTTAGTATGTGAATTTATAGTTGATAAGAATTCCACAATCTTACTAAGTTGCAGTGAAAAGAGAGTGTGAAATGAATATTGATACGTTATTATATTTTTGTTTTTATTTATTTGAACCTTATTGCACTGTAAGGTGTACAATTGGCGGACTTAATGCCTAATGGCATTCTTTACTAGTCAACCACCTGGTAATGCAGAGAGTTTGATCAGTGGCGGAATATTATAATAAGTGAGAAGAGTGGTACAAAAAAAGAAGTCAAATGCACTAAAATAAACATACATACTAATATTACACAAATTTATAATATTTTAAGAATTGCTTTAAGAACGGATGTTTATTAAAGTTGTATTATTTTAGTAAGGGTCAATAAAGGAATTTACAGCTATATCGTCATTTTTTGTTGAAATATTTATTAAGAATTTCTATATAGATCCAATTAAACGGATTCGACCTACATATATAGAATTTCAACTAACATCAAAATCTGTTCCAAAATATCTTATAATCTTAATTGATTAAATAGTAAGATTATTTTTAACGAAATAATTCGTTTTCTAGTTAGACACAGTCCAGTCTACCAGTATTGGTAATAGTTCCGTGCCAACCGTAACTAAATAAGGGTTCCACTTACTTCCAATTAGCCAAAAAAACACAATATGTTGTTGATAGCAAAACTAACTTTGCTATTCGTAGTATTTGTATGAAAGGCAAAGTTAGAATTGCGGTTGTTGAAATTGTGCTTTATCTAAAAAAACTACTATTTAATCGTGTTTAAACCAATTTTCATTGAAAGAATTTGTAAAGCACTTTGGAAGCGTCTACCTCCCAATTGGTATATTTTCATAAAAAATCGAGGTTTAAACAAAACCTCAATTTTATTTTAAAGACCTACCCATAGACACCACACATGCATAGGTTTGAGTTTTTTTTTTGTATTAGTTCCATGTATGGAAGCCCCCTAAAATGTAGTTATTTTTTATTTTTGTATAGGCATCGTAAAACAATTAACGGGATACCTATCTACTAGGCCACTAAGTTTCATCTGCGTAATGCTAAAAGTTTCAGAATAAAGTGACTGTGACATTCGGACGGACAGACAGACAGACAGACAGAATTGACTAAACTATAAAGGTTCCCTTTTTGCTTTTCGGCTACGGAACCCTACAAATGTAATTTTTGCATCCGCGGTAAAAGTTTAATTTCAATATAATTGCCAATCCGAGATATAAATTTATTTTCATTTCATTCCAAATAAATATAATACGAAAATTTATTAGACTGAGAAAAACCACTCAGGCTGGCACTAAGGATCACTCACAACATTTATCGGTTAAATGAACAAAAGAAGAACAAAGCGCGAGGCTTGCAGCCCCTTAGAGACATGCCACACTGGCGGATTACAAGCGTTTTTAAAGCGGAGCGGGCACGCAGCGAACACGTTGCGGACGCGGAGCGTGCAAGTCGCGGATTCGCAACATTTCGCCTTGAGTGAGTGGCGAACGACACACTCAGTAGCAGAATGGATACCGACGAGGAAACACTGCAGTTAGCTTTGTTACATCGACGACACGTTTTTGGCGTCGGCGAAGTTACTACGAAACCAATACTTCGAAGATATTGGGACGATTCAATAACAATCAATCGACTGAATGTAAGCGACTACTACTATGTGTTGTTTTGCAAAATAATAAAAAAACATCCAAGACAATTTTATTCTTACCTGCGTACGTCAAGACCTACATTTTCTATGTTGTTACACTTGTTATTTCTGATTCAAAGTGACATGAAACAAATATAAACACTTAAGATTATCGGTATTCGGTTACGGCTACGTCCGCTTACATTCGTCACTTTGTAACAACTAGTAGCGCGGGAGCGGGAGTTTCAGTATGCGAGTGTACAAAATGGCGGCCACGGTTCTCTCCGCTGCGAAATTGTTGCGCGTCCGCAACGTATTCGCTGCGCAGCCGCAACGTTTTCATCGCACACACACAGCGTGTTCGCTGTGTGGCCACACACGATCCGCTTTGAAAACGCTTATAAACCGCCAGTGTGGCATGGCTCTCACGTATCGTGTTTCTCATAGGATAGTATATATTTAATACTATTAAAGGAGTAGTTAGTCCATCATATTCTTTCGCGGAATTTCCCAAGGATTTTAATTCGTCAGCGCTGCCGGCACGTAAACACAAAATGCCATTAACAGCTGAATGGAAGAGCATTCATTGTTGGATTGCTTTTCCTCTTTCATTCCTATACCATTAAAATACAAAACGCAACAATATGGAGGAATGGCTGCTTACGTGGCGCAGTCATTTATTCAAGAAGAAATCGTAGTGTTGTCTTTTATCTGATTTGTATAGTGTTACTTCTTGACAAGACCCAAAAACGTTATTTTTTTAAATATTCAATTGAATCCAACAAACATATTTACTGTAATGCGTATTAAATAGTTATGACGCGAAAGCAGACAGTGACTGATGTTAAGAGAAACAAATTAACAACTCTAAAAAGGTCTGCTAGTAATTGAAATCGTACTCAATATTATTTATCCGCATGTCTCAATCGACTACCCACTTCATCACGACAGCTATCGGGTTTCTGAAGTGGGTTTAATTCAGTGTTAACAAGTGCAATATTTCATGCAATTTTATTAATGGAATGGCGTGAATGTTTCTATAACAAGTAGATAAATTAACATCCCTAGGCTAGGCATACACGTGACTAAGCTGAGTCAAAAGAAAGTTTAAAAAATATGTATATTCTGAAGTAATTATAACCTTAGTCAGCTCTTAAACTTTATTATTTATAGTTAATTTCAGTTGATCATACTTGTAGTAATCATCATAGGTAAACTCCACTCACTCCGTTTTTTGTTGTTAGTCGAATTATATAAGCAATATTTTTATACCTTTTAAAATAATATCTGTGAATATATTTACTATTTGATTTAAAAAAATATCAATGCAACACGCTGAATTACCTATGCATTTGGTGGGTTTTGTGTTTATCCTATTTTAAAATGAATTATTTCGTTAAAAAGGAATTTCAAGATTGTTTACAATATTCGACAAGCAAAAAGAAACCGACTTTACACTGCAACATTTGAAACGAGATATTTAAGTTGTTAACCAAAAATCGTACAGAATAAGCCTTAACATGTGATATTGTTAAATTCTAGATATATCTGATATTTTATGCATTAGCAATCTAGACTCTAATTTAAATTAAAAGATGGCTCATAAATATTATGATTAAATATTTTTTATTCGTTTAAGCTGCCAGCTAGATGTATATATTAGTTAAAGCAAAAATAGTACAGTTTATGCAGGGAATGTTTCATGAAAACCCATTTCACGGTGCGTGAAAGTCCAGCCTTAAGCATAAATAACCTCTTAGTTTATATTCACATAAAACCATAACTGAACTAGCTCTGTGAGGTGTCGGAATTAATTGCTTCATTTGATATTCTAGCAGATTGCAAGCCCTAAGTACTAATAATAGACTTGCCAGGTCTACTGTAATATTAAAAAGCAATTGAGCGACAGTAATTCCTTTATTTTCCCTTCTATGCGACTTATTTTTAGATCAACGAATCGAAAATTCTTTAACTACCAGTTAACTTGCCTGTCTGAAGAATGAATTGTTATAATGTCATTTGCAACTTTGACTATTTAATAGATGGTTTTGAAATCAATTAGGTTTAATATTCAAAATGTTATGAAATGTCATTTTTGGTTTGGTTTGAAATATCAGTATAATAACCATATACATACTTATTTTGACCTCAAAATATACCTCAACGTTGTAAAAATTTGTTTGAAGACAATATGCAACTACACCTCACCTATACAATACAAATCATCTGAATACTTTTGATTACCTTACAATATGCTGCAGTACTCTACCGTCATAGATTTTATAAGGGAACACTAGTTATGTGTGACGTTATTAGTAACTGTAGTAAATAAATAAGCTAATTAAATTTATTATTTATTATTCTCTTCCCGTGGATATAAAGAGGACCGATGCAATGTTGTCTTTCAAGAATAAAGTTCGTACATTTCTGAAAGAGTGAATAATTGCATAATATTATTATTATATGTATGTATTTTTGCTTTATTTATGTTTCTGTATATACTTATATATATTTTGTAGTTTATTTAATTCAATAATATATTTATTAGATTCTTGTTACTATTTTCATATTTTAATTTGTGTTTTTTTCACTGCACCCGTTGCTATCTTTCTGCATGACCTAAAGGTTTGACTGGCAGAGAATGCTTTTAGCATTAAGTCCACCTGAGTACACTAAATTTGTGCAATAAAGTCTTTAAATAAAAAATAAAAATATTTGAAATTACTTGTGAAAGTAGCAGGACGATGACAAACATCTACAAACACTCAATAGAGCATCAAAAGGCTTCTTATCGACCAAGGTACCGGGCAGACGTCTTACGTCGCTCATATTTACCTATCGTTGGCGGCAATAAAGCAATTGAGCTGACGCAGCGGCTAAGCTAAGGCGAGGGCCGCGGAGCTTGCGTCATGAATATCAACAAGGAAGGGCGCGCGGCCCTTTATGAGCGAAACTTGGCGTTGGCCGCCCTAAGCCGCTCGTGTGGCCTAAGTGACAAGATTTTTATAGAATAGGATAGAATACGGATCATGGTTTCCTACCAGATATTGTCAAAATAAAGACAAATGTGTGCTTAGCCATTTTTATACAACAAACTAAAGGAAATAAAAATAGACTTAAGATCATAATACCGACTTCAAAACGTATTTATATTTGAAAAAAAAAACAGGTAAATTAATTTGATTACCTATTGTTTCCACTCAAAGTCACATTAAATAGCTACTCATATGTGATAAATAGGTATATTAAATAACTAATCTGATCGTACTAAACCATTACTGAAATATAATTTTAGTCAATGCTATCAATCGCTTGTAACTTACACCTAAATACAAAGTTGTCCTAACGTAATCTATTAAAAATTCAATAAAGACACCAATTTTCTGTGTAAATTTGATGTAGTTTATTCAATTGGGAAAAGTTCAGCAATCAGCCGAATTGGAAATCAAATTACTGTAACGATCACTATTGTAAGGTCGTTATCCTTGTTCCATGAAACATTTATTCTTATAATATAGAATGTAAAAGGTACAAACTGTTCCTTTTGTAATTCTGCAATTCGAGGAAGTAAATAAATATAACAAACCATTTCATTTTAAAGTAAGTTTTATTTAAACATCGTTGGTTATCCAATTCATGTACTGAAAACACTTGTACGTAATACAGTTGTTTCTTGAGCCCAGAAACACACTTTCGAAATTATTTTCATGAAGTAATTCATAACTTTATTCAAATAATTGATATCATTTTATGTTGGTAGACCTGAGAATTTTACAACGTACATGTCATGGATTCTGAAGATTATTTAATTTTAGATGTCAAAAAGGTAATTTACTACCTTTAGTTAGATTTTATCTTCTTTCATCTCCAAAACACACCTTATAGTAAAATCACAGCGTCAAAACACGCGATTACAACGCGCCGAAGCGCTATTTGGAAAGACAAAAAAGTTTTCCGCCCCACAATAGAAACATGGGAAGTTGTGTACAAGTTTAAAATGTATTTTTCTATTTTCTCTACGGCACACGTTGGATTGTCTTTACAATGGGGCCCGTACGGACACCTCGAGGGCTGAACGTAGGGTGACCATGAGTCGCTATCGTTTATAGAATATAATCTTTTGTAAAATAAACTTAGTAATCTCTACGATTGAAATAACTTATAAAATAAGGAAATACCGACTTCAAATTAACATTAAATTAATTCCTATCTTTTAAAAAGTCAGAGTTTATTTAAGGTTTTTTAGTACATTTTGTTTCTTTAAGTCGTTTTTTACTTAATTTTATGTTTATTTGTATTTTTAGTGATTTTCTCACAATCAGATCACAAGTTGGCTACAATAGGACCAACTAGAAGGTAAACCCTCTCAGTAAGTGGTTTTTTTTCGAATCGGTCCATAAATGACTGAAATATGAGTAAAATTAAATTATTAACGTTATTATACTATACCAAAAAAAAACGTATTGTTGAATTGATAACCTCCTCCTTTAGAAGTCTGTTATTAAATGGATCAATTTAAGCTTGTGAACTAATCCATAATTAATTACTTACAAAATAATAAGTTGACACTGTAAACGAAAAAGTAATTAGTTAAACCAATTTATATTTAGGTTTATAATTCTGTTAGTTGTTGTGTGTTTCATTGAAATTATCACATGCTCTTCGTGTGATTTCTGTGTAAAATTATAACTTAATAATAGTCCCCCTAGCCGATTTCGACTACGGTGGCCAGTCACAACGACTAACTGCGCGGGAAAAGTTATGCACAAGTGTGTGCGCAAACACAGGTGCACTCTCTATTCCTTTCACTCGATTATAGCCCGATGGGTCAGCAATCTGACACGACCGGAGAGAGATCAGGCACATGACCAACGGCTTTACGTGCTTTCCGAGGCACGGGGGTAAAGCACCGCCAACTTCCAAAGAATGCCTTCCTGCCCTAAGAATTTCTAAATAGAAAAACCCAGGTACACATATTTGGCCCGACCCGGGGATCGAACCCGGGACCTCTGGCGCAGCCGTCGCTTTAAAGTGCGACCCTCCTACCGCTGCGCCACCGAGGCAGTATTTAATATAGATGTTTTGTTCATAAAACAGCTTCGAAACGCATTCTTATCAACACAATGAAATGTTCCACATAATTTAGTTACTTTGTATCTCTATTTAAATTTTGAACTTAGTCTCACACGTCCTTAATTCACACAAACGCTGGAATTCCTACTCAGAACTCTTAACGAGGAAATAGTGGCCTTAAATCACGGGAAATTCGCTCTTATTGAATTTCCTTCAGCCCGCGAAAGGAAACGCTTTTTGTTCCACGCGGACGCAGCGGGTTGTAAGTTTTTGTTCCGCCCGGGCCTACATGATAACTGATTATGGATTTTGGAAACTCAAATATAAGGTCGAAGTTCATTATTAAATGTTAAATTTGAGTAGATTAGTAGAACAAGCTTGCAAAAAATGTAATAAAGTTGATATTTTCATGAACTTAAATATGTAATATGATTTATAATTTGGGAAAGTCTGGTATTTGTAACGCAAGGAAGAAAATGTTTTAATTTACTTCGACAACCAAGTCAATCGGTGCTGTTTGGCGCATATTTGTTTTATTATTTAATGATATGAAGTAACCGTTTGTAATATTTGACCAAGAGAAAGCACAAAGTGATTTGATTACATTAAGCGTGAAAGTGAAGAGAAGATAACTTTTACAAAAAACGGAAAAACCGACTACAAAATCAACATGCACTAAAAAGTCTTACATAATCCCTAAATTTTAATGAATTGTTCACCTAAAATTGATGCCTTTCCCTTAAAGAGTCAAAAGATTTAAACTTTTTATTAGTGCATTTTGTTTTTAAAGCAGGTTATTACTTTTTTGTAATAGCTTTTTTTATTGATTATATATGGAGAGTTGCACCATTTGATCCTGTCCTTTAATAAGCTACAAATTTCTTATTATAGGTTATGTCATTAAAATCACTGAACTCCTAAGCGTTAAGGAATTCCACAATCAGATTCATATCAGATCCTGATTTGGTAACAATGGGACTAAATACAAGCTATAACCTCAAAGTAAGCGTTTTTTTTAATCGGTCCATAATTTCCTAAAATATGAGGTAACATATATATTTTCAACACACTTGCTCAAAACGACGTTTTTATTCCACCGATTTTTGGCTCATAATCATAGATATTAAACACGCGTGCTTTTTCAGTATATTATTGCACTAGTACCTTTACTTTAATAACCCGACCAATTTACATTTGTACCTTAGTACCAAGTCGTAAGTAAGAAGAAGAAACGATATAATTTAGTCGGGTTATACAATACTTTTATTTTAGCAACAAACAGTATTTATGCGAAAAATAACAGTATGTACATATTTATTTCAATAAATGGTAAATCCAGATTTATTACTAAAAGAAATCGACTTCAAAACCAAAATGCACTAAAAAGTCTTAAATAAACTCTTCATCATTGAAAGGAAAGGAATCCGTTTTAGGCAAACAATATCTTTTTGGAGTCGGTGCTGGGATAGTTGATGCTTGATGGTCAAAGTGATGTCACCGACTCCAAAAAGAAATTGTTTGCCTAAAACGGATTCCTTTCCTTTCAATGATGAAGAGTTTATTTAAGACTTTTTAGTGCAGTTTGGTTTTGAAGTCGGTTTTTAGTTTTTTTTTTAAGTTTATTTTATTTCTTCATTTTTAGTGATTACTTAAGAAGGGGGGGGGGAATTGCACCTTATGATTCTATTTTTTAAGAAGCTACAAATTACCTATCATAAGTTCCGTCAAAATTAAGATTCTAGTAAAGAAACACTATACGTGCCATTAAAATTTGAGGGTTTCCCTCGATTACAGCAAGATCCCATCATCAGATCCTAAAATGGAGAAAATGGGACCAACTAGAAGGTACACCCTCTAAGTAGGTAAAAAAAATATTTGATTCGGTCGACAAACGACTGAGATATGAGGTAACATACATACAAAAAAAAACATACAGTAGAATTGATAACCTCCTCCTTTTTTGAAGTCGGTTAAAAACAGCTCAAATTCATTTAACATTTTCTGTGCTTTGTGTTCTAAACACGAATTATTACATTTTTAATCTTGGCTTTTGGCCGATCTAGTTCGCGCCATAACCTTGCACACGCATCGGTATTGCGGCAAGAAAAAAAAAACAACGCGCCATTTTTCGCAAATAATTGTCGGCTGTGACGAAGTTTCGATTAATTATGAAGTTTAATATTATTGAAAATGTCTACTTCAAGTGAAGAAAATGAAGAAAACCTATTATTAACTCCGCCGGACATACGTAACGAGGCGAAAAACGCGTGCGATAGTCTTTTGCCGTCCAAATCGAGTGAAATGTATTTTTACTAACTGTGTTAATAATTAAAAACTTGTTGTTTTTTCCTCGCAAGTGTGTTGAAAAACGTCGTATGAAACACGTGTGCCTGTGACCATAATATACGCGGCTTTCTTATGGCGCACTCGCTTTCGCTCGTGCGCACACAATATCGCCTTCTATATAATGGTCAACTTAGCACACTTGTATCATAATGTACTATTTAAAAAAAAACATACAACCCAGTCGAATTCAAAATTCAAAAATCTGATAAGTATTTGTTCAGGCGAAGTCATACAGATAATTGTATCCATGTAAATTTAATTATAATCTTCACCCTCCCCTTTTATTTACCAACTGAAAAATTCAACACGTTCTTGCTGCTTTTTTGTTTTATACGCTTCAGTTAGGTACGTCTGCTTTAAAAGTTTCAAACTGGCTAAATTCAGACCAAAAATGTGTGAAAAAGTTAGCGAAGTCACCAGACTCTGTCCACATAACGTTGCTTAGCATTAATTCAGCGAAACTTCTGTTGAAACTAGCTTTAACTTTTGAACTTTGCATTGTTTCAGTTATACATTAAATATGGCGAGTGGGATGCTGAAGTGAGTATTCTTGTCTCTTTAAATTTCAAGTTTCTCAGACAGGGGAGATAAAAGTTTTTATACAAACTAGCTTTTTAATATTTTTTCAGGGGATTTTTCAGTGAAGTATCTTTGCACGATTGGCTAATAGCAAATAACACAAGAGACAAGTTACATTAAAATAAATATGTGCTTTTTGCTGCAACTGTGAATAGTAACCAGTTTTAGCTCAGACTGTTATTTTGAATAAAATTATACCAAACGCTCGTTAAATAATCAGCGGGCCTAGATGCGCGCCTATTTTTTATTAATTGCGGCCCAAAAAAAAAGCCAAGATTAAAAATGTAATAATTCGTGTTTAAAACACAAATCACAGAAAATGTTAAATGAACTTGGGCTATTTTTTAAGTAATAAATCTAGATTTACCATTTATTGAAATAAATATGTAGATACTGTTATTTTTTGCATAAATACTGTTTGTTGCTAAAATAAAAGTATTGTATAACCCGACTAAATTATATCGCTTCTTCTTCTTACTTACGACTTGGTACTAGGGTACGAATGTAAATTGGTCGGGTTAATAAACTAAAAGCACTAGTGCAATAATATAATGAAAAAGCACGCGTGTTTAATATCTATGATTATGAGACAAAAATCGGTGGAATAAAAACGTCGTTTTGAGCAAGTGTGTTGAAAATTATATTTCTACAGGTTTTTCCTTACTTTAATGTATTCGTTTGTTTTTTAAAGCAATAAGAAATGCCTTGAAAGTTAAATAAAAGGTAGAAAAACATGTTGCTTGGGAAATAATAGTACATTATGATACAAGTGTGCTAAGTTGACCAATATATTACAAGGCGATATTGTGTGCGCACGAGCGAAAGCGAGTGAGAAGCCGCGTTTATTATGGTCACAGGCACACGTGTTTCATATGACGTTTTTCAACACACTTGCCGTTAATCCAAACTTCGTCACAGCCGACAATTATTTACGAAAATGGGCGCGTTGTTTTTCTTCCTGCCACGATACCGACGCGCGCTCAAGGTTAAGGCGCGAACTAGATCGGCCAACAGCCAAGATTAAAAATGTAATATTTCTTGTTTAAAACACAAATTACACAAAAAAACTGGATTTGCCATTTATTGAAATAAATATGTAGATACTGTTATTTTTCACATAAATACTGTTTGTTGCTAAAATAAAAGTTATAACCCGACTAAATTATATCGCTTCTTCTTACTTACGACTTGGTACTAGGGTACAAATGTAAAATGGGCGGGTTGATAAACTAAAGGCGCTAGCGCAATAATATACTGAAAAATCAGGAGTGTTTAATACCTAGGATTATGTGCCAAAAATCGGTGGAATAAAAACGTCGTTTTGAGTAAGTGTGTTAAAAAAATATTTTATTGACGCGATTAACGGTATCGGGGTGAGCATGTTAGGCAAACTGAAAAAGTATTACTGTTTAACGCTTGCCATTTTTATAATTGCTCATCGTGTTATTTTGAGCTGAAACCAATATTAGCTGTTAATATTTTGCGCATTATTAACGAGTACCCAATAATTTATGTGGACCAATAAGGTCAGAGAACTGATTGCCCGGAAATGAGATCAACATATCCAAAATGTTTAATTCAATATAATGTATTGAACATCAGCTGTCGTAAAAAGGTACGAAATAATATCTTGGTTGATACATCAGAAGCGGTTGTAATCTCTAACTAAAATATACATAGAACTAGCGGTCCCCCGCGACTTCGTCCGCGCGTTTTGAGTTTGCTCCCTCCCCTCCCGTCGTAGCGTCATGTTTTATATCCTAAAGCCTTTCTCATTAAATAAGCTATCTAACACAGAAATATTTTTTCAAATCGGTTCTGCAGTTCCTGAGATAAGCGCGTTCAAACCAACAAACTCTTCAGCTTTATAATATAACTAGCGGTCCCCCGCGACTTCGTCCGCGCGTTTTGAGTTTGCTCCCTCCCTTCCCGTCGCAGCGAGATGTTTTATACCCTAAAGCCTTTCTCGATAATAAGCTATCCAACACAGCAATATTTTTTCAAATCGGTCCAGCAGTTCCTGAAATAAGCACGTTAAAACGAACAAACTCTTCAGCTTTATAATATATTAGCGCAAGTGCACGTTGTACTTAAACTGCGAACATTATTTTGGTGCGGAGTTGTGTTAAAACTGTGATAGCTCCTAAGATATATATTGAATTCAAATGATATAAAGGACAACTTTGTTCTAAATGAAATGTTCGTGATGATGAATGTATTTATTTTGATAAGAATAAATACCTGTGTGTATAATACACCTCTAAAAATGATGCATTATTATTTTACAAATTTATTAACATAAAAAAGGTTGTAGTAAGTCAACCATAAAAGATAGAATTATGCTGTCGCGGACTTTATTATAGAAATCTTAATGCTGAACAATCTTGCCATACATGATTTTTGTGTAACTTTAGCGGTTTCCGCAGCGTACGCAGCGGAAGGTCTCAAAAGGAATATCTTTCTCCCGTTTTCGCAACATTTTTCATTGCTGCTGTGGTCTTGTGAGTCGTATCTTTATGTTATATAGCTTAAAGCCTTCCTCGATAAATGGACTATCTAACATAAAAATATTTTTTCAAATCGGGCCAGTAGTTTCTGAGATTAGCGCTTTCAAACAAACAAACAAACAAACAAACTCTTCAGCTTTATAATATTAGTATAGATTAGCGCAAGCGCACGTTGTACTTAAACTGCGAACATTATTTTGGTGCGGAGTTATATTAAAACTGTGATAGCTCCTAAGATATTTATTGGAATCAAATGATATAAAGGGAAACTTTGTTCTAAATGAAATGTTCGTGATGATGAATGTATTTATTTTGATAATAATAAATACCTGTGTGTACAATACACCTCTAAAAATGATGCATTATTTTTTTACAAATTTATTAACATAAAAAAGGTTGTAGTAAGTCAACCATAAAAGATAGACTTATGCTGTTGCGGACTTTATTATAGAACTTTCAATTTTGAACAATCTTGTCATACATGATTTTTGTGTAACTTTAGCGGTTTCCGCAGCGTACGCAGCGGAAGCTCTCAAAAGGAATATCTTTCTCCCGTTTTCGCAACATTTTTCATTGCTGCTGTGGTCTTGTGAGTCGTATCCTTATGTTATATAGCTTAAAGCCTTCCTCGATAAATGGACTATCCAACATAAAAATAATTTTTCAAATCGGGCCAGTAGTTTCTGAGATTAGCGCGTTCAAACAAACAAACAAACAAACAATCTCTTCAGCTTTATAATATTAGTATAGATTGATTTTGATGTGTGACTCATACACCTTAATGATTGGGAAGTTGGGAACGTAAACCTTACACCCCTTACATACTGCGATTGTTAGCAGCGATACAGTCGCGATGCAGCATCGATGCAGTCACAGACTGTCAAACTTTACACACTGTGCTACTTTTAGCATCGAAGCAGTCGCGATGCAGAAGCTGGAAATTGTCAAATGTGCTGTATTTTGACGACTGCATCGATACTAACGCGCGAAAGCATCGATGCTACATTAAATCTCTTCATTGCGTGAGTTGCTACGCTGAAACGTGTTTTCAAAACCCGCGACTGCATGGATGCTAAAAGTCGCAGTGTGTGAGGGGTCGTCAAAATATAGTCAAGCAGTGGCGTGTGAATAGTAAGGCTGCATCTTTTTTGTAGTTGCGTTGTGTTTCTGTCATTGTCAGATGTCAGAAACACGGTCGTCATGTCGGTTTGGTTCTCGATTGTTTCTCGGCCACTAGTTCTCAGTGTCGCTGGTAGTTGTATTGTGGTTGCGGTGTTTTCGGTATCACACAAGCGGTCAATAACGACTGCAAAATGTGGTACTTGTGAATAGGTAGTCATATTGATTTTCTATACAAAATATACGCCTGACCACGTGGTGTGGTTGTGGTTCCTACGTGTAAAAACTTTATACTAGTTTTTTTGTTAATAATAGGCATAAAATTATTAACAATAAATATCTTTTGGACATTCGGTATCTAGTCCCAAAGTAAGCTACTCAAAGCTTGTGTTATGGGTGCCAGATAACGGATATAATACTTAAATACTTTTTTGTTTGTAAAAACATACATGATATACATAGAAAACACCCAGACCAATACAAACAGACAAGTTCATGCAAACAAATGTTTGTATTGTGCGGGGATCGAACCCGCAATTAAGGTACTTGTCGAATAATATTTTCAGATATGGCCTCGATATTAAGATATGTATTTTTTTAAATAACCACATGTTATTAGGTTTAGGGATTCATAATGATATAAAAGATCATCATCATCATCATTATCAGCCAAAGGACGTCCACTGCTGAACATAGGCCTCCCCCATGGCTTTCCATAGCGACCGATCACTAGCGGTCTGCATCCAGTTTGATCCTGCGATATTTTTAAGGTCGTCTGTCCATCTTGTTGGTGGACGTCCTACGCTGCGTCTTTGGTCGAAGGGTCTCCAATCTAGAACTTTCCTGTCCCAACGGCCATCAGTTCTTCGCGCTATGTGCCCTGCCCACTGCCACTTAAGCTTACTGATTCTCAAGGCTATGTCCGTTACCTTAGTTCTTCTACGTATCTCCTCGTTTCTGATTCGATCTCGTAGAGAAACACCGAGCACAGCCCTCTTCATTGCTCGTTGTGTAATTTTGAGCTTCTTTATGAGGCCCACGTTAGAGACCACGTTTCGGATCCGTATGTCATCACTGGTAACACACACTGGTTGAAGACTTTCCTCTTCAGACACTGAGGTAATTGAGACGAGAAGACGCTCTTGCGCAGTTTCCCGAACGCTGCCCAGCCGAGTTGGATTAGTCGATTGACCTCTTTCTCAAAGTTGGACCTACCCAATTGAATCACTTGTCCCAGGTAGACGTACTCGTCGACAACGTCGAGAGCTGAGTTCCCAACAGATACTGGAGTGGGTACAACAAGGGAGCTCGACATAATTTTCGTCTTTTTCATGTTCATTTGAAGACCCACTTGTTGGGATACTCGGTCGAGGTCTTCGAGCATAGTGCCAAGATCGTCCAGCGTCTTTGCCACAACGACTATATCATCGGCAAACCGAAGGTGTGTTATGTATTCGCCATTGACGGAGATGCCGAATCCTTCCCATTCCAGGAGCTTGAAGGCGTCTTCCAATGCCGCTGTAAACAGTTTCGGAGATATAACATCGCCCTGTCTTACACCTCTTCGCAATGGAATCGCTCTCGTATTCTGTTCCTGTACTCGGACCGACATGGTGGCGTTGTTATATAGACACTTTAACACCTCTTTATACCTATAGTCTATGTGACACCGCTGAAGAAACCGAAGCATCGCCCAAGTTTCGATCGAATCAAAGGCCTTCTCATAGTCCACAAAAGCTAAACATAGAGGCATATTATACTCCTCGGACTTCTGTATAATTTGCCTTAGCGTATGAATGTGGTCTATGGTACTGTAGCCTTTTCGGAATCCGGCTTTTTCGGGACGCTGGAAGTTATCAAACCTACGTTCGAGACGATTCGTGATGACCCTTGAGAACAGCTTGTAGACATGGCTCAGGAGTGAGATGGGTCTATAGTTCTTCAATAAGGTTTTGTCTTCTTTTTTGAAAAACAACACCACCACACTTCTGTTACATGCGTCAGGCGTGATGCCCTCATGATATAAAAGCCTGATGATATAAAAGATATCATTCTAAATTTAAATTTAAAAGAACTCTTTCAAAATTAAAAAAATAAGTTTAATAACGTACAATCCTGAAATAGATTTTTACGCCTCGTTTCTACAGATTAGATTGTGAAATTGACTCATTTTAATGTGAGGTAGATTCAAGGGCACTAACTATAAACTTTTTTAATCCATTTAAGCCCTAACGTTTATATATTTTCTCTCAGGAAAACAAGACTTTTCCACCGATCAACTAAACTCGAACATTTCTATGCCAACGTAATTCGGTAAACTTGGCCCGTTATGAAAATCTAAAGGTTTTCAGGTGGAGGCTCCTAATTACGATTCTAGAAAGTTCTTACCCCAATCAAGCTCTTTGGAAGTTATTTCTACGGCACTTACAAAATTATATTCAATTATTTTTACTCTCACTAAAATAGCAAATTTTAACATCAGAAGCGTTGCCACTCGAAAGGACGACAGCTGAGCAAAAGCAAAAGGATTGGTAGACGTGTGCTTTGATATGGCTATTAATATTGTTAAGGATTTTTAAGGTTATCTATCGATAGCTCCGCGACGCTTAATATCAGTCAGAAACTTATAATTAAATATCAACAACTTCAATCTCAAAAAAAGTAATTTTTGGAAGAATAATCTGAAGCATAAGAATGAAATTCCTTGTTAGACATCATTAATCATGCTACGAATCTCTTACAACCAAATATAAATGCGATTAAAAACTTCTTAACTACTAAAAACGTGAAAAAAAGCGTAAAAAAAGCGTTTCGTAAAGCGTCGTGAAAATTCTAATTGAAGTGTAGAGCCTACGCTTAACCTTTAAAAATATTACTTTTACATTTTAATAACATTTATTCGGTACGAAGGAAGCCGACTCGAAGTAAAATAATGAGACTGGTGGATTTACCGAGTTACCGAGCGAACTAACGTGGCCCGGGATGTGCAAGCGTGTCGTTATAATCACATGACGTATCGCATGATTTGAGCTTTTTGAAACCATTGAATTGAATTAGGCACCTAATTGCACCAATGTAGGTCGGTTACCCTTAAAGTACTCGTGAGTGCTCATTTATGTGCTTTGCATGACTATTCACGAAATTATTATCATCTATTGGCTTCCGATAACCATTATTTCAGCATTAAGTGACAGCTAAAGCAATTATGGTCTCTTTTGATTAGATTTATTTTCTTTAATTACTATGTAACTGAACGTACAGGCATAGTGACTA
Organism: Pyrausta purpuralis; assembly: GCA_963924145.1. Classification (NCBI taxonomy): domain Eukaryota; kingdom Metazoa; phylum Arthropoda; class Insecta; order Lepidoptera; family Crambidae; genus Pyrausta; species Pyrausta purpuralis. The sequence goes on along the minus strand of OZ001651.1, from coordinate 13,474,323 downwards.
AATACTGATAGTAAGTGAGTTTTTCTGCTCTGTTTCTTCTCAGTTCCAACAATTGTCCCATAGCAGTGGTAGAGATCGTATGAGGCATGTATAAGTGCCTTAGCAGTGGGTCAGAAAATCAGGTCCAATTTGCTCCTTATGAGTGAAATATAAGAGCGGCCCACATAATCCCAGAGTAGGTTTTAAATCTTACGGACTTGTTAAAAATACTAGGTTTCACACATACCTAATACAAATCACTATGTATGCAGCAACGCGTTTGCGCCAAGCCTTTTGTACCCACTCGACCGTGCAATGTGTTGCTGGGCTTAAGTGAAAAACGTCACCTTTCTACAAAGTGCGTAACTTAACTTTAACCATTTGGAGATTAAACTGGATTTAAATTGTAGCACAACGTGAAAAAGAATTATACATATTTAGTTTTTCCAGCGAGAAAAATTACGAGCTGTGTAAAATTTGCAACGATTGAAATGTTTTCATTTTATTTTGTTTTTGTCTTGCAGTGATTATCGTAAAGAAGAACTTTCTACTTGTGAAAATAAAATGTTTAAAGGTTAAAAATTATTCTTATGCTTCTGTGATGTCAATTTCATTTTGATACTCTTTGTTAGCATTATGAAGAAAATATTTGGTGATAATATTAAACATTGTATCTAAAATTAGTGAATCGTCGATCGTAATAACTCAATTGAAATAACATTTGAGTTTGAAAAGTTAGGAAATGATTTGTGTCGTAAACAAAATATCTTCAGGTTTCAAAGCGGAACTCATAACTGGATATTTGCAACGGATTCCGTTACCGAGTCAATAAATATTTAAACATAACATGAAGAATTCTTATTCTATAAATCCCGGAGTACAGTCGCAACCGACCAGCATTTGGCGGGCTCTTGCTCTTTAAAAATTTCAAAAATAAATCAGGCAACTTTCGGAAAGCGCTGTGAATACTAGTTTGTTCGTATTTGGCGAGTCGGAGGCGAGTGTGACAGTATTTCAGTAGTAAATCTCTGGCATAGCACAAAAAGATAAGACGAACTGATAACAATGTAATAGGCCGATTCTGTAGGTCACGATATAGGCAGATTTTAAACATGATGTTCGGTGTATGAAACGTGTTTATTTAAAACACCGGTAGACTTTAGATAGCTACTTTGGAGCGCTTTCACACTAAAGCTCGACAGTCGCGTGACAGCCGCGCTGCTAATAATTTCATACACAATTGACACCACTAAGCCTTCACATAGAGCGACAGCGCCTCTCTCGCGCTGATGTCACTCTAATGTGTAGGCGCACTTATGCTTGCAATTCACAAACTACTCGTAGGTCTCACATAACTGAAAAACGTAAAGGTACCTTCAATATACTATATATATATGCGTGTCAGGCGTGCAGAAATATGTTTTTTAAAGCGATTGTTTGATCAAAGCAGCATACGATTTACTTCTACAACATTCAGGGCAATAAAATTTAAATCAAAATATTTAATTATTAAATTTATTAAGATGAAGCTAGATATACCAATCGAAATATCTTGCCTAAAAGCTGACGAGCGTAAATGGATACTACTTAGTAATTAGACGGCAGCTATCCTGACATATAAAAAAAATCATTACATTGCAATATTTTCACGATAGTTAACATTTCATACCATGGCTATGGCGATTCTGATAATGGTCTATCTCTACGGAATAGCTTAACTCATCTATTTGAGCTGTGCCTCCAGATCGTACTGCTATCTGTTGCGACATATTTGGCAAGAACGCAGCAATGCCAGCCAACTGTGACAATGCCGCGTATGTTTTGCGGATCCTTGGCTAGATTAGGAGTTGCTTACAGAGGCATTAAGAATGTAACACAGATTATGTACGTTAATCTTGCCAAAATAACGTTTTAAGTTATACTTGTGAATAATTTATTGCTCAAATCGTTTGAGCAATTCGTACTTTTCTTAGATAGCATGTCATCGTCAGTGTGTGACGGTTACCTCGCATTTTCGATTGGAAAACATAATGGAATCTAAGACATCTTACACACTCTGATTTTTAGCATCGATGCAGGCGCGCGTTTTGAAAACGCGCTTCATCATCGCGACTCACGCAACGAACAGATTTAATTTAGCGTCGATGCAGTCGCGCGTTAAAGTAGCACAATGTGTAAAGGTTGACAGTTGGCGACTGCATTAATTTTGCATCGCGACTGCATTGATACTAAAAGTCGCAGTGTGTAAGAGGTCTAAGGCCAATTTCTTGATCTTGATAGTGATGAAAACATGTTGTTATCAGCAGTTGAATATTTACGGTTTTGTGTGTTCACAAGAAATTTTACCTTTAACAAATGTCAGAACGGCTATTTTAGTGACCAATTGTTTAAGTATTTTTTCTTCAAAACACATCATCATCATCCCGGCGTTAATCCCAGTTGCGTGCGGTGACGCCCGGGGTCCGCCTTCCTACTTTTCCGTCTCCACTTTGCACGGTCTTGGGCACCCTCTGTGGACAGTTGATTGGTACGCATATCGTCTTTCACGACATCAAGCCAGCACTTTTTGGGTCTGCCCCTTCTGTCGGGGCCTAGCGGAGGCAGCATGGCTAGACATTTGTTACCCACGTAGCTCGCCGTACCGTCGACCGTACCAGCGAAGGCGACTCTCCTGCAACTTGTCCGCTATGTCACGAACATGCAGGCTGCCGCGGATGCGGGAGTTTCTTTCTTCAAAACACACTCAACCGTAAATATTCAAGAATTTGTAACGACATCTACACACATACAATAACAGGTCTTATGCTAGACAATTGCACTTATGACTTAGTAACCCTTTCAGTTTGGGTATTGCAAAATTATTTGAGGGCTATATTAAATAATTTAATAATTGTTTTATAATAATAATAATAACACTTAATAGTATTACATATTGGACTTACTATTAAAATAATTGGAAAAAGAACTGATAAGCCGCGTCCTGTCATTTAATAACATTTACGACACTTGGAACAAAAATTAGTATCCTCAAATAAAAACAAGCTCTCAACAACACTGCGTACTACATCAAAGAGGATTACCCAAAGCAAGAATTAGAAAAAAGGAATTAACTGAAGACACAAGTAAAAATCGAAAGGAAAAAGGAAATAAAGAAGACATAAAATAATGGAACGAGTAACAAAAAGGGCTCTTTCAGCATCTCCTGGAAACCAGTCTTATTCTCAGACAGCCCATGGAACCCAAACAAGCAAAAAAAACAAGATTCAGGCAGTTGACACCAGTCAGCGGTCTTCAAGTGTCTCTGAGGGAGTTGTCAAACCCTGAATATTGAATTTCCTAATAAACAAAAACTCTACTGCCTAAGAAAGCTATTGCGACAAAAATAAAAAGCCCAAAGGCCTCTCTCAAAAATAATAACGAGAAAACAGCAAACAAAAGGAATATACGAACAAAAATCCCCAAGCCGGTTGGTCACCGTGGGAGATTGCGACCAAAACCCTCCAAAGAAAACAAAACCAAAACCAAAGAAGCAAAAGTAAAAACCAAGAATTGTACATAGCAACATATAATGTAAAGACTCTATCATCTTATTATCGTTTAATAGTATGAACAAGTCATAAAAGATACTAAATATTATGTAATAGGGATTTCAGAAGTGTAAAGATGCGGCAAAAAGATCGAAGAATATGATAAATTTATATTATGCCATATAGGTCAAACTCCAGGGCATTATGGAGTCGGCTTCATAATAAATAAAAGGCTAAGCATATTGAAAGCTTTACAGATAGTGGCAACACTAAACGTAAACCTAAAAGGTTACAAGTTATCCCTCATTCAAGTCTACGCGCCAACGAAAGTGGCAAAGGCAGACGAGATAAAAAGTTTTTATAATACAATGAATGGCGCAATAAATACATCGTACGAAAACTTAATTCTAATGGGAGATTGCAACGCAAAAATTGGATTCTTCAAAAATTTAACACCTACCAAATGAATCCACTTAAAAAGTCAAGAAGAGATATCAAAATACAAAGAGAACCTAGCATCCAAGCTGTCAGCCATTGCGCGCGGAAAACGCAGTGCAAACTTATTATGACCATACAATGAATACCATAAACGAAAGTTTAAATCAAGCCCGATGCAAAACCCAGGCTCAAAAACCACACAAAATTATTGTCAGCTACTATTTTAAAATTACTTCAAAGAAGAAGAGAACTATAGAAAATTAAAACCAAATCTAGAAGGATTACAAACGAACTATTCGCTCATTACAAACTCGTAAACAAATATATTAAAAGCGACTACGAATAATACAGACTAAACACTATAGAGAAACACCTACACCAAACGAGAATCACAAAAAAAGCCTACAAGGAACTCTTGACAAATAAAACCTGGACAGAAGTATTAAAAATGTCAAACAAAGAGCCACTGCATATAAAACATATTATTACCACAGCAACCGAATTCTACACTTATTTGTTTAGTGACAAGAACAAACTTACTACTGAACTTAAAAACTAGGGAGCTGTTTGTGAGTCAAATATAGAACCAATCGAGGAGACAGAGATTGTGCAAGCGATAAACAAATTAAAGCTAAACAGATGTCCGAGCTCGGACAAGTTAACAAATGAAGTAATTAAAACAGCACAGACAGTTTTGACCATACCACTAGCTAATCTGTTTAATTTAATACTGGCAAATGGCGAAACACCAGCACAACGGTTAAAATCAGAAATAATACTTATTTATACAAAAGGTGATCCGAAGAATATCAGAAACTATAGACCTATAAGCTTGCTACCTGGCCTCTACAAGCTCTTTTCCACTATTCTTAACCAGAGAATAAGTAAAACATTAGAGACAAAACAACCAATCGAACAGGCAGGCTTTAGGAGGGGATTTTCCATTATTGATCACATCCACACACTGGATCTAATAATAGAAAAATACCAGGACCTCGGAAATCAAAGACCATTATACATCGCTTTCATTGACTACCAAAAAGCTTTTGTAACTGTATCACATACTAGTATATGGAAAAGTTTGAGAGAACAGGGAGTAGAAGATACATATATAAATACGATCAAAAATATATATATAACAACAATACGAGCAAAGTTAGAATATTGGCCCAAACATCCCTTTTAGAAGGGGAGTAAAACAAGGTGACCCACTATCACCAAAAATATTTATTGCTATTCTGGAGTCCATCATTGGCAAGTTGGATTGGAAATATAAAGGGCTATATGTACAAGACACGTTCTAGAAGCCACGTAAGATTCGCAGATGATCTCGTGTTGCTTTCAGAAACAGGCTACCAACTACAACAAATGATCGAAACACTACACTCAGCTAGTGCTGATAGTGTGCTCGGAAATTAACCTTACAAAAACAATGTTAATGACGAACTAAATAACAACCCACTAATATATACAGAAAGCTTCGTATACTTAGGAAAGAGAATCAGCTTTGATAAAAATAACAACGAAACGGAAATCGAAAGAAGAATACAAAATACATGGAACAAATACTGGAACTTAAAAGAAATATTTAAAAGCAGCTTACCAACAAGTATCAAAACCAAAGTTATAAACTCAAACCTACTGCCTTGCGTAACGCATGGGTGGCAGACTAGGAAATTTACATTTGCAGCAAAACACAAAATCAACACCTGCCAACGAGGTTTAGAGCGCAGCATGTTAAATATAAAAAAAATGATAAAATAAGAAGCACAAATATAAGAAAAATAACTAAAGCAACTGACGCTCTTAATTATGCTCTAAAACTTAAGTGGTAGTGGGCAGGACATGTGGCACGATTAACAGACCAGAAATGGACTGTAAGAGTCACAACCTGGAGCGGCCCACGCGGCAGGCGGAGGAGAGGCAGACCCATGACACGCTGGGATGACGATCTTAGAAAATAGGAGGCCCTGACTGGGTTGAATCAGCACAGGATAGAGATTCTTGGAATTCTTTGGAGGAGGCCTTTACCCAACAAGGGTTCGCGCAGAATGCAAAAAAATGTACTTAACAATTAGCCAATGCTAATTGTTAAGTACAATTTTTTGCATTACTAACAAAAAAAAACTAACAAATGAAAATTTATATTTAAGAACTTCTATGTACTGTAGATTTTAACTGTAAGAAATAAACAGCTTTCTTATCTTATCTTATAGATGAAGGAATTGGGCCTAAGTTTAATAAGGAATGATGAGGAGGAGGAGTGATTGCAATTTTGTCAGTGTGCGGCTGCGGTTTCTTGTATTTGTTACAAATGTCACCAAAATCATGAACTTTACGTGTCAGTTTGTTTGTACCAAATACAGACAACCAGCGTTCTATCTTAGTAGTAGGTATCAGGAATACCCGGTAAAAATACGGACATGAAAAGCTTTTAATTTTTAATCATCATTCATTATTTGTACAAAACATTGATAGATAGTAATTTAAATCGCTATTGTCTCATTCCTAATGTCCCTAATGACAAACGCGATAGATGCATCTTTTTGTTTTGACATCTCTTTGTCTAATTCGAAAGGTCTCCATACATCATCAGTTTAAAGCCGAGCGACAGACAAACCAGTCACGAATGCCATCATTAAATATCTCAAGCGTCGATTAACTTATACAGAGGATACTGCATCAAGCTGACAGAATAGAATGACAAATCTCCACCAACATTATATTTTAGTGCACTATGGATTGAATGACACACATGCACTTAAGCTAAAATACATTATAAGAAAGAAAGAAAAAGCATTTATTGATCAAAAAAAAGCAAGGAGAAGTTTAAATAACATTCAAAATTCAGATATAGTTCAAAGTAGAAATAGAAAACACAAATATGAATACAAACAAAAAATACTTTTAAAAAATATAATAGACGTCCGAATCATTCAACAGCAGTTGAAAGAAAGACTTCCAGTGGAAGCGTATGCCCATGATAACACTGGTTTGGTCTCGCATGCTATATCTTCAAGAGTAGAACAGTAAATCATATAATATATTGTAAGCATTACATCGCCGAAGCATTATTTATCGTGGCAATCGTTCACTATACTCAGAAGTAGATAACTAGAGTAGTTTTTCTGAGCACAAAACTATCAAGCGGCTCACGCAAACTGGCAATCATGCTATTCACAAGGTTCGGCCTGTATGCACCAAATCGAAATAGTTAAAAAATATATACGAAATGTGCGATAGGGAATCTTTTCATTTATTCCGTGAATGTGCTTTTTGCTTTTCCTGCAAACTTTTCCCTTTTGAGGCTAAAGGTGTGATCACACCAGAGCGTTATAGTGTATAAGAAAGCATATTCACATATGTTTTAGGCCCGGTTCATGATGGAAAGATAACTAATATGTGGGTAAAATCGTTACCAGAGCGATTGATTGTTTTCGATATTTAAGATAAATATCTTATGACAAATGATTATTATAATGTGAATTATCTAGCAATCACGCAACTGGGCCTTAACTATATGTCATAAAAAAGTGGTCCGATTTGCGTAAAAGCAAATAGTTAGGAACTTTGACTATGAGTTGTACTCTCTAGGTTAAACCAAAGGAATCGCAAGGGTTCATTACAAATAGTCATAACAAAATTGAGATCATTATGGTGTCGTCAAAGTTGAAAAACATCCTTATTTTTTATAAATAATAAGCATTGAAACAGCAATAAGCAATCTTTCTTGTTTAATTTTAATTTGGATCACAAAAAAATCAAAATGCTTTTACATGAATAATCCACTATTATTATGAATCCAATTACACGTCCTTGAACACGTCTTAATATCAAAAAATTTATAAGTGGATCCTGTCGAGACCTAAAAATTAAACGTGAGAACTAAAAAAATGGTATAACTGTTAGGTAAAAATATATATCATAATAAACTTTATTGCATACTCACACTGCACCTTGGGTGTGCATTCACCCTTAGGATTAATTACAGCCAAACAATAAATTTGTTTTGCGTCAAATTTTCCTATTCTAATCCACTGGTTTCGAGGTCAAACGGAACAGTTGAAAACTTTTCCTATTTCTTTGTTGTTTATTAAAACAGTGAGCCAAAGCACTAAAGTTTGGATAACTTGCCGTTCTCGTTTATTTGCGATTTCATTTATGACGGATTCGACCAAACGAGATTAAATCAGAAACTTAGAATAAATCGCTGGTTATCCGAGAGCAAATAAATTTCCATTTTACCATCTATTTTTCTATAATATCGCGTTTATACGGAAGTAATTCTTATACCTGCCGTTTGCGTAGAATGAGAGCTAATCAAAGTAAAATTGAATGATGTCTGCTTACCTTATTATGATTTATGTCATTATATCAGAAAATTATGTCTTATTTTAAACTTTTGACAATTTCATATTTTCCCAAGACATAATGCGACAATGTTTAGTTGACAGGATTTTAATGTTTACACTATACTGCTTTGATGCAGCATGGATTTGCCGGACAGCAGAATACAGTTAAGTCATTCGTTCAGCTACACGAGTTTATTTATATATTATTTTACATAAGAATGCGTCGATAACGACTTTGAGGTAATAGAGTATACAATCGAGGAATAAAATTATCTTTCGTCTAGTAACGCACTTCTATGTTTGGTCGAATCCACCCTTTAGTGAAATATCCTTTTCTTTGTTTACGTTTCGTGTCTGTTGTGACTTTGATGATGAGATTTACCCGACATGTTTGTTTAGTAACGGTAGAAAAGTGAAGTCATTTTCTTCCTCACAACATTAGTGTTATGTAAGTTCCAAAAAGTAATACTACTTTTCCAATAAAATTTTAAGTGCTAAGAACATTCGTTATAACTAATTTCACTAAGGAGGAAAATCCCTTTGAAAATTATAGGAGTTTTTTTTACGAACGAGAGAGCAAAGTAGAGAATTAAAAGAGCCGTTCGGAAATCGCTTCGAAGTGCTTAATTTTGGACGAGACCCGAGGGCTCTGAACTTGTCAATAAATAACATGAGCCTTATATTTTATCGGGAAAGCCGGACGGCCCAGAAAAACCGTTAGCCTACTTATTAAAATACAATTTTGGTGGAAAATATTTGTCGTTTCGGCCTTGGTGTTGCCTTTTACGGTTTGAGATAATTGTTGGATCAAAATAATTTATAGTGGCCTCCAGTTTTAATACCTCTATATATTTTAAAAATATGGCTTAGTTACGGATTGTTTTATATGCACCTTTGACTCTTAAAATTACTTGAAGAAAGCTACTTTTTTATGTTAACTATATATCTGGTTTATGCGTCCCTTTTAACCATATTATAACTGGGTATGTGAAGGTATATCGTTTGTTATAAATTATGCACATTTGTTTAGTTATTTAACTAGTAAGACTTTCAACAATTTGAAAAAAAAAACACGGCCATTCACTACTTCCTAATTAGTGTTAGGTAGAGTTATCTGTAAAATACTTCCACGAAATGAAGTTCGAAAATTGAATTTTTCTTCAATTAGTGTTTAGGATTGTACAACAGGCTCTTAAAAATCTTTTGTCAAACTTGACACTAATTTGACTTTTGCTTTCAAAAGAATGCTCTTTTGTTACGAGGAACGTGAATATTCTTTCATCACAAAAGTTTACAAGCACTAGCATTCCTTCAGAAGTTCGTTTTAAAACCACTCCTGATTTCCCTTGCGGTATACACACCCAGACAAAAGTTTATTATTATTTACAATATTTGCAACAGTTTCATAACAATACAATAGAAGTAGAATTCGAGATTCAACCTACTTAGACGAGAATAACTAAAATTGTGTAACCTTTTTTATTCTTGTAATTCCTCGGCATTATGACTGATGTTATTTAAACAGTATATTTTTTTTTTCTTTTTTTTTAAGTATTTACCTCAATAATAACTGGGATATTTTGGGTTAGGTTCTCAAGTTTTGATAAGCTTCGATAATTTAAATAGTAAATCAGGCACATAATGTTGTTTTCAACAAATAAAAGAAAAGAATCAAAGAACCCTCACACACACTGTCCTTTAAACACACTGTGACTTGTGACTGCAGTGTGCAAAGGGTCTAAAATGCCCTTGAATAAAACATCTGGTAGTAATGTATACAGCCTCAGCTACATGACGTAGGCCGGTCATAACCCTCAACCTTCTTTGATCTGAGCGATTGTATCCAAAGGTCCCAAAGACAAATTATGACGCTCTCAAACCATTGTAAAAACGTACGCAAGGGAAACTTCACCGAGACCAAATAATGGCGGATAAGAACGTATGTGACGTAATTTATGTGTAAAATTTCCCCGTAAAAACTTCGTCCGTCTCGTGTTGCCCTAAGGCTACGACTACACCGTTGATATACATGATACGTCGTGATGATGACGAACATCCTGAATAGTTTGTCTACCTGTTGGTCTTCAACAGGCTTCATGAGATCAGTTTACCAGCCTAAGTCCTTATTTCAAATCTTAGGACTGAAAAGACATTTCTGGGGTATTCCGCCTTGAAATAACCATAAAATTATTATCCCATTTTAGCCAGATGTCACTAGCAGCAAACTGTGTGATAAAAAGAAATGCAAGAGCGATGTAGCAGAACCGTTTTTGGCGGCTGTCAGTCAGTTTGGGCTCGCTGAAAATTTCTTTCATTTGGTTATAGTAATAAATTAAGAAATAGTTCTCGTGAAACATGGTGATTTGATTGGTGATTGATTGTTATTCATTACAGCAAAATAACCCCAACAAATAATCATTCAACAGGTAAATTGGTCCAAATCGAAGCCTCTTAATATAAGACTTATATTTATCAATGTAAAGTGCGCAGTTTGATTAGTCTATTGTATAAACGTTAATTTACGTAAAAAGTAAAGACAGAATAACATAGGTAATGCATATCTACGAATATTTTGCATGAAGAAATAATATTTAGTTTTACACTAGAGCTGCATGTTCAATATTTTGTGTCAACTGTTTATCATGCGGTAAACTAATATATTTAACTTAGGAAGATTGGTATAAATCTCCTGAACGAAAGGAAATCTCATTTTAAGCCGCAAATGTTACTTACCTAAGTTAGTTACTGCCATCTGAAATCGGTTTCGTTTGACAGCTTTTACTTGTCCTTCTCTTCCGATAGGAATTTTAATTTTATGGAAATAACCAAGAAAAAGCTAAGCCAAGGACTAACCTATCACCGTGCCTCAAAAATCTACGTCGATGCAAGTTAGTTCTTTACCTGGCCTTTCTAGGGCAAGGCAGTCGTACCCGAAAACCGTATGATTAAGAAAAGATAAGATTATTCAAGATTTATCTTGTGGAAATTTGCTGCCTTGACAAAATTGTTAAGATTGGAAAATAGAATTTACGTAGCGAAAACAAACGGATTAACAATAGAACTAACAGTTTCTGCTTTTTTATAATACTTAACTTCCATTAAACTGTTATCCAAAAATAATAGTATATCATTCATAATTTATCTTATCATTTGGCCCTTAATCGATATCTGAATAACCTGAAAACTTGAACTCGAGGAAACCCCATGCATACGGTGTGACTTTACCCTTACAGCTTTTCAAGTGGCGCCCTCTGTCTGATGTCGCTGTATCATTACGGCGAGATTTTAAAACGATCGACCCTTACTTTTTTGTTTTTGCGTTTTATTTCTTAAGTGCTCTTGGGAGAAAACCTTTGACGGCATGAAACTGAGCCTGTGAAGATGTGAGTGAGGAAGTAATGAGGTATGTGGATTGGAACGAGGCAATAACATGTTTACCTACTCCATTTGAAAGTTTTCCTTTGGCTTTTATATTGGTAATAGAATTTTTAACTTTGCATTCAATCCGCTCGGCAAAAACATTAAGACCCATAACACACTGCAACTTATGGCATCGATGCAGTCGCGCGTTTTGAAAACGCGCTTCAGCATCGTGACTCACGCAATAAACAGATTTAATTTAGCATCGATGCAGTCGTGCGTTAACATCGATGCAGGAGCGCAACTGCGTCGATGCTAACACGCATAAGTATCTATGCAATCGCCAAAATTCAGGACATAATTTGACAATTCCCAGCTATGCGACTGTATCGATGTAAAAAGTAGCGCATGTGTGTAAAGGTTGATATTTTGCTTTGCTACTGCGTTGATGCTAACGCGCATTAGCATTGCGACTGTATCGCAGTGTGTAAAGGGTCCAATAGTTACATAACTTATACACTTTTATTTTTCTTTATTGAGGAAAACAACATATACATAACCATAGGTACATGTAAAACATGAACATGTACATATGATACTTATATCTTTGAAAATTATAAACAAAGTTCTAATAAATATTATTTTTACATTTTGAGTGCATCTATCTAATCTACCATGCGTCAAAAAGTCGACACTGATGTCAGGAATATCCTCGATGGTAAGTGAAATAGACGTTTATTATATGATGGCTTAGGTGGTACCTATGTAATAATTTTTTACAATAGTGAGTATTGACTACAGGCAGGCTGAGTCAATTTTCCGACGATCTTTCCTTCGATGTGTAGACTGTAGATTCCAAATAAAACTCTTCTTTTTGAGATCGGTGACCGTGAGAGCGCGTACGATCTGGCCCGCTCACGGCCCTTTATTTAACCAAAAATACATGTCTGACTTATCGACTAATACAGATTAGTTACAAACAAGGACGGACACATAACATCATCTGCGTATTCCTTCTAACGTTTTTGTAACCTACCTACATTAATCGTGATAAAATTCCCATTCGCAACAATCCACTCTATGGGTTTCCTACCTACCCTCAGAAAGCGCGATATGGGGGACAGGAAATTCGAAGGCTTTACCGGCCTCGCTCCACCTGAGCGAGACAGCCTACTAGGGTCTCCCTCGCCCCTGTACCAAACTACCTACATATTTCTTAATATTTCCTAGCTAGTTAATTGTTACCCTACCTGCCTACCTAATTTGCAAATGGGAATTCCTAACTAACAGGTTTCTTATTATTGAAATAAAACGAGCCCTAAGCTATAATTAGCTAATTATTAATTAATTATTATATATATAATAGCGAGTAAGCATTGTAATTGCTTACTCGCTATGGCCCTAACAGAAAATTATATTTATTATCATCAAAAATCCTTACAAATAAATATAACTAAACTTATTACTAAACATGATTGGGTGTCCGTAACAGTCTCCCCCCGGTGAAGCGCTGCGAAGTGCGAACCTCTTCTTATTCCACCGGCAGGACAGCTAATCTCAACGCCGGTCGACGAAACACGCCGCCCTTGGTCCGAATCTCGACGTTCCTCACTGCTCCGTCAGGTCCAGGATGTACTTCTGTGACGACGCCTCGTGGCCACACGTTTCTAGGCAGTGTGTGGTCCACCACGACGACTAGATCACCGGGCTTGATAGCAACCTCGGCGACATCTCGGGCTCCTCTTCTCGGCACCAGGTCCGGTAGGTATTCTTTAAGCCAGCGGCGCCAATACTCGTCGGCTAGCGCTTGCGCCGCCCTCCACGTCTTCCTCGACGCTGGTTCGCACGGCCCGATGATGGGTAGGCCGCGCGGTCCCCCTAGTAGGAAGTGGTTTGGGGTGAGCGCCTCCGGGTCGTCAGCGCTGACCGGCACGTGTGTTAGCGGTCGCGCGTTCATGGTGTGCTCGACCTCCGCCAGTAGAGTTTGCAGTACCTCTTCTCTCGGTGCCTTATGTCTTCTCGAAATGAGTCTGCCTGCGCTCGCCTCATCAGCCATCTTTCCGCTCTATCTATGTGTTCCTTGGTAAAAACAGTTGCGCGCTTGCGACATTTATCTATAAATAGAAGCACATACGCCATCGCCCTCACTAAGCGCTCGTAGTTCGAGAAGCGCCCGGCGTCTGGCACGCTCCATTTGTCCTCTGTCGCGACGCTATATACAGTCTCCTCGCTGCTCTCTGTGCAGCCTGCTTGAGACGGCCATGTATTCTCCGGTTCGTATAAAAACGATGGCCCAGTAAACCATCTGTCTTCATTTGATTTCATCTCTGTGACGACTCTAGTCGCGTCGTCCGCTACGTTGTCTTGCGTCGGCACCCACCGCCACTGATCGGGTCTTGAAAACTCACATATCTCTCTCAAGCGGTGCGCTACGTATGGCGTGTAACGCACTCTATCGTTCCCAATCCAGTGCAGAACGGTCGTAGAGTCTGTCCAATACGTAACTCTATCGGGCTGCCATCTGTGCTCCTCCATTACTGTCGACGCAAGTCTCGTTCCGATAAGACACGCTTGTAACTCTAGACGTGGTATCGTCTGCGTCTTCATCGGGGCTACTCTTGCCTTTGCTGCCGCTAATACCACACGACGTGATCCATCCTCGTACTCTACAAGCCAATAGACTGCTGTCGCGTAAGCAGACTCGCTAGCGTCGCAGAACACGTGCAGCTGCTTTCCAGTCACTCCCCCCGTCAAAGTGTAGAGGCGGGGTAGACGCAGACTGCTAAGTGTCTCTACGTTCCGCAGCCAAACGCTGAATTCCTTCGCTATTTCTTCAGGTAGAATCTCGTCCCAGCCGGTTTGTAGGCGCCACACTTCTTGCATAAGAATCTTCGCTCTTATCGTGTAGTAACTGAGCAGTCCCAGCGGATCAAATATTGACATAACCGCGCTCAACGCCTCTCGCTTGGTCGGCGCTTGCTCTAGCGTTTTCACTTTACGCGGCACTCTAACTAAGTCAGTGTTAAAACCCAATTCATCTGTACTGGCATTCCACACGAGGCCTAGGGTACGCCCCTGCTGTTCTCCACTTGAGCAGAGCTGTTTCGATGCGTCCGCAGCACGGCATTCTAGTGGCAGCTTACGCATGACTTGCGCTCCATTGGAGTTGAACGCTGCGAGCGTAAATCCCGCCTGCGCGTGTACGTGCGTGACGTCTCTGACGGCGTCGCTTGCTTCTTCTTGTGTATCGAAACAATCTACCCAATCGTCCATGTAGTGGTTCTTCGTGATAGCTTCGTATGCCTTAGGGTACTCTGCTGCATGTTGCTTCGCGTTGTGGTCTCTAACACTGTGTGCCAGAAACGGTGAGCTCTTTGCGCCAAAAATCATTGATGTCATCTTATACTTTTAAGGCTGCGCTGCTCTGTCCTCGCCTCTCCATAAAAACATTTGCGCCGGTTGGTCCTCTTGAGCAATCTTAATTTGCAGAAACATCTCCCTGATGTCCGCTGTTACGGCGATAGCTCGCTCTCGAAATCTAAACAGGATTCCAGCCAAGTCCCTCAGCAGATCGGGGCCTTCTAGTAGCGCGTCGTTTAAGCACACTCCGTTGCTTTTGGCCGCGGCGTCAAAAACTAGTCTAATCTTCTGTGGCTTGTTAACATTTACCACGGCAAAGTGTGGTAAATACCAGAGACGCGGGTTCTGTGTGTCGGCTTCTCGTCATTCCTCTGCGTAGCCTTTTCTAAACATACTCTCGATCTGGGCTGTGTACTTTGCTTTGAAGTCTTCAGATGCGTCCATCTTCCTTTCTATTGACGTGAGCCTCCGCCTCGCAGCCTCGTAGCTCGGCGGCATAACTGTGTTAACCTTGCGCCACGGCAATCCAACTTCATATCGCTGTTTGACACATCTCACTGTTGACTCAAAGGCTTCTAAGGCGCGCACATCATCAGGGTTCTCGCGTTCCTTTTTCTGAATGCCCAGCGAATCGATGTCGAAGTATGACTTCACCATGTTGTGTAATTCTTCGTCAGGTTGCGTAGACCGAGCTCTCCCATGGTCGTCGACGAACAACACCGTATCTCTCTCCCTTATGACTCGGGACGGCGCTCGACCATGTATCACCCACCCCAGTCTGGTGAGCGATGCTGCTGGCTCGTGGCGTTTGCCTGTCAACAGCTTCCTGCTTACTATCAGATGCCAATTGTCCACGCCTATGAGGACACGCGGCTTGGCGTTCACATAACACACGTCACTCTCGTTCAGGTTACGCATGTGTCCATACTCTAAACAGCTCCGACCCACCGTTTGAGTATTCAAGCGGAGATTCTTCATTGTTCTCGCTTTCACCAAATGTTTCTCGTTGTTACTGGCGATCATTTGAAGCTCCACCTCTCTGCTCGTGTGTGGTACGCTCTGTGTATTCACACTGCATATGTGTAAGTCTCGAAGCGGGCCTTCTGCACCGACGTATTCCGCCACGTCCTGATCGATCAACGTAACCGTAGACCCTTCGTCAAGTAGAGCGTGTGTGTTTACTCTACCCCGTGGCCCCTCAATGACGATCGGACATACCTTCAACAACACCTTGGATGCCCCCACAGTATGGCTAACTGAGGCTACCACTTCTTGGTTGTGTTGACTTTCGCTGTTTTCACGCTCTGTGTGTAACAGCCTGTGATGACGTCGGTTACAGCCATTCTCATTACACATCGGTGCTTTACATTTGATTCGCCTGTGCTTATTGTTCAAGCATAGAAAGCATATCTTTTCTTCTTTCAACCAATCCCATCTTTGCTTTACTGTCATGGTTTTAAACTTTGTGCACTTCGACACTTCGTGGTCCCCGCCGCAACATAAACACGTCTTATCTTGTGCCGTCGTAGCCTTTTCCTCGGCTGTGGCGTACACACCAGTGTTTCGCTTCTTTGAGTTAGCCTTCTGCTTAGCTTGCACTTCTTTCTTCGCTGCACTGTTGCTAGGTTGCGACACGTATGCGAATCGAATCGCCTTATTCGCTTCCTCCATCAAAAACTGCGATAATGTCACGATCTCTGGCTCCGAGTAGCTTGCGTACCGCGCTGCGTAGTCGCACCATCTTGTTTTCAAGTGTGGGCTCAGCTTATCGACCACCTCTCGGGTCATCATCGGATTTCTGAGGTAGCTTTTATTATCTATGGAGTCCAGTGTATACGCGATGTTCTGTACCTTAATCGCGAACGAATTCAGTTCACTGCCTGTCGTTCCAACTCGCGGCAGGTTCTTGAGGTCGTCCAGTGCCCGATCAATGATCACTTCTGGCCTTCCATAGCATTGTTCTAGCGTTCGCATGATCTTGTCCGGATCGGTGGCACGGTATAACAACGCCGCTACTGCCTCCTTGGCTTCTCCTTTTAGACAATTCCTATATCTAGCCAGGTTCTCGGATTTACTCTAGTTGCATGATCGCGTTGAATCTTCCATTGCAGCTTTAAATGGTAACCAGTCGTTCGTGTTTCCATTAAAAATCGGTAACTCAATAGCTTGACGTGGGGCCGGTCGCTTCGACATAATCCTCTCCAATGTGTAAGCAAGTCGTTCCGCCCCGTCCGTATACTCTTGGGGTCTCGCTGTACAATCATTGTTTGACTCGACCTGTCGCTGCACATCTTGTTGAATGTTGTTTACATCTTCATTTAATTCTATGCTCGGCGAATTCAAATGTCGGTTTCTATCCACTTCTATATTACGCGCATCTTTTTCCTTGCGTCGCGTAAACAAATGTCTATTTCTTTCATTCCTCTCTTCACGGAGGGTAGGAACGCTACAAGACATCTCGGTTGTGGGTAGTTGCGTGTTTACATCTTGACGCCGGGACTGGGCTTGATCCAACCAGTCATCCACCCTCGCTAGGGTCTCACGGTCATCTTCATCTGTTGTATCCATTATCGTAGCGATCTCAAATTCTAATCTCTTCTGAATTAGATTATTTTCAATAGCCGCCAACTGCTCGGCTGCTCTCAACTCGGCTTGCTTTAAACGAGCGGCGACGCTTGACCTAGTTGACGACGGCGGCGGCCTTATCCTAGGCGCGTCGGCGTTAGCGTCGTGACGTCTCTCTGCTGCCGTTTCCATTCGTCCGCCTTCTGCGGGTAGTTCAGTCTGTCGTAACGTACTCGCGGTGGCTTGCACAGACGGTGATGCGGGTGGCTCTTCAAAGTTGCGTAGTCTTGAGTCTTCGGCTTCCATTTTCCCAGCTTGGCTGCGCGTAGTCGGCATCTTCTTACTTGCTGCCCCTACTCCTATCAATCCCAAACAGGTACACTACCAAGGGGAGCCTGTCTGGGGATGGATGGTCGTGCAGGATCGGAAGGGAGGTACCGCCCGGCAGAGAGTGTACGCATCCGTGGGGTGCTCAGTTCTGGCTGGAATGTCCAGAACCCTCCGCAGTGCCTACAGTCCGGCCCCCACGCTTACGCACACCGTACCGGCGCCGGTCGGACTTGTTCACAATCGCTGGCGCGATATGTGGCAGCTCGCCCGAAAACTGCACCGCCTGGGAATCGGCGTTAAACCCGAGACAGACACCGTTTGGCACCGTTAGGTGGTGAATGCCCTTGCCACGGAACACCCGTGTAAATGTGATCGTCTCTCCACAGGAGTATAGGCCGATTCGCGGCTCCTGGTTACACTGTGCTTCGGCGTAGATCCCTCGGCGTATGTGCTAACCAAAGCACAAGTCGATGCCGCGTTGCTGATTTCTTCTTATATCCGGATCGCAACGGACCAGACGATATTGACTACAGGCAGGCTGAGTCAATTTTCCGACGATCTTTCCTTCGATGTGTAGACTGTAGATTCCAAATAAAACTCTTCTTTTTGAGATCGGTGACTGTGAGAGCGCGTACGATCTGGCCCGCTCACGGCCCTTTATTTAACCAAAAATACATGTCTGACTTATCGACTAATACAGATTAGTTACAAACAAGGACGGACACATAACATCATCTGCGTATTCCTTCTAACGTTTTTGTAACCTACCTACATTAATCGTGATAAAATTCCCATTCGCAACAATCCACTCTATGGGTTTCCTACCTACCCTCAGAAAGCGCGATATGGGGGACAGGAAACTCGAAGGCTTTACCGGCCTCGCTCCACCTGAGCGAGACAGCCTACTAGGGTCTCCCTCGCCCCTGTACCAAACTACCTACATATTTCTTAATATTTCCTAGTTAGTTAATTGTTACCCTACCTGCCTACCTAATTTGCAAATGGGAATTCCTAACTAACAGGTTTCTTATTATTGAAATAAAACGAGCCCTAAGCTAATTACAATGCTTACTCGCTATGGCCCTAACAGAAAATTATATTTATTATCATCAAAAATCCTTACAAATAAATATAACTAAACTTATTACTAAACATGATTGGGTGTCCGTAACAGTGAGTAAATTCGGATCTCAACGAGTACTATTTATTGAGTTAAGAAAGTTAAACTAACCGTGTGCACTGCGGTTCTTATTTATCTTCCCAGATCGTAGTTCAACGTGTTCTGCTTGAAACAAAGACGAAGGAAATGAATATTATTCTAAGATAGCACAAACATGTAGTAAGTTTATTGTTTGCAATATAAATAACTTGATAAATTTCATACGAAGAAAGTTCAGTCAAAAGAAACATTTTATAAAACAGCACCCAGTCAATTTTAAAATTTATATACGTCGTCGGCTTCTCCTCGCTCATTTCAATGCCCAATTCTTTCTTATGTCTTATCTTAACTTTTTATAATAAAAATAACAATATCTGCAAAAAAACCTCAAAAACTAGCGTATAAAAACCCAAAGTCCAATTTTTTTTGTTTATTTGTTGTGCTAAATCAGCCTTTTTAAAATGATCACTTAAAACTTCCTAAAAATAGTTTTATTGGAATAACGAGTAGAATTATTTAAAACACTTTATAATATGGGTATTATTTTCAAAAAAAAATGTTGCCCTGTCTTTTTATCAATATGATAAGCCTTACGTGCGCAAACTCGCCATAATACGTGAAGCAAATGGTTAGTTGTTTATGAGCGTAGAAAGTAATAATAATAGTGTCAACACGGCAAAATTCCGGTGATATAACTACCTACCGACACCTATCTTGACAGAGCGTCGACCGCAGGGCAAGAAATGATCAGAAGTGCCAGTAAAACCAAACCACAACTTATAACCTTAAACTATTTTAAAATTATTATTTTTTTCTATCAGGATTAGGTCAAGTGAATTCAAAATCATTTAGGGTGTCTGAGGTTTTGCGCATAACATTACACGTTGTATACAATTAACAACAATGATTACAAAATCCGTTATTTTCGTTCTGATAATAGACGCCTATACCTATTAACAAGGCGCAGCTTAGTACCGCTGTATTGTAACTAATGTTTGATACGCACTGTCAATAGATGATTGCGAAAATTGCGTCGTGAACCGCGCTAATTAAGTTTTTGGTCTCAATAAGTACATATTTTTAAATTTATTAGATTCGGTTGTACTTGCTTCGACAGTACATTTGCGTTATATTTCAAGCAGTTCTTTGTTGGTTAAATATTTACATCTTCGTAGTATTTTTTTAAATTCCCTCGTTTATTTTTTATACCAAATCAAATAATTGGTTTCTTGAATTCCTAATGAATTCGGTATCATCATCATCATTATCCGCCTGAGGACGTCCACTTGTGCACATAGGCCTCAGGCCCCACGGTTTTCCACAGCGACCGGTTGTGAGCCGTCTGCATCCTGTGATCTTGCCAAAGTCATCTGTCCATCTTGTCAGTGGAAGTCTTACGGTAAATGCTGTATGCTAAACTAGATTTTAGTGAATATTTCTTTTGTAACTTTGTTTCTGAGTATGGAACTTACTTCGATACTATTTAGGTAATCTGTGATTCACATTTATTTTTAGGCTTGACACGCTATCTGACAGTCTAGATCTGGATTTATCCAGTGGCCGAACTACAAAATCATTTTTTTATTCTGTGAGAATGGTTTAATTGAATCGAGCTACATTCTGTGTGTAGTGTAGTGTGTGTGTAAAATGTAAATTTAATAAAATAAGCCATATTAAAAGCAAACAGACTAATCTTAGAGGCTTCTTAGAACCACGGATTCAGTAGGTATACACCAATGTAAAAAAATAAGCAAGTCAATTCAGAATGTTTTTTTTTCACCGAAAGTCAATAAACTCCCATAGAGTTAAGAATAAATCAATCACGGCCAGCTAATATATCAAAAGTTGTTAGTTTTTATAGGCGATGAATAGTGGCGCGGGAAGTTTCACCCCTTGCTGCAACACTTGTTCGTAGGGTTACCAAGTAATTTATATTTTTTATAAACCTCTTTGTCTACACACATAAAAGGTATGGGTTAAGTACCGATGATTATAAATTATGTTACCAAAGCGTTAACGACGTCAGCACACCAACGCATTTACTTAAGGCAGCGATGCGACTAAACTATACCGACAGTGGTGCAACTATCACATCTACTAGAGCGAGATATAGCATATTATGCGAATTTCATATGTCACTTGCGACTATGGCCCTAGCGCGGGTTACAGTGTGGCCACAATCTCAAGCATTCAAAATGTCAAATCTATACATTTCACCTCGATAAGTCTGTTAATTGATCTGATTTACGGCTGCCTCAAAGATCCTTTTGACTTTATTTACCTAGCCTATCTTTGATAAATTAAATAAAAGGTTTTTCAAATAATCATAAAAAACTCAATCGATAAACACATTAAAATACGAATTATGTCCCGAGGTACAGAAAACATTTTGAGGGTTACTATAAAAACCTTCTGCTCCGTACATTATAGTTTGGTCACCCTACTTACTGAATCGACAACGACTTCGTTATTGCCACAGTCTCAACATTATATGAAACTGTATTCAGAATTCTGAAACTTTTATTTATTACTTTGAGAAAAATCTAACTTCGATTTCGAATTCAAAAGTGAATCTCCTCTTTTACTGTTATTGTTTCTCGTATTACTTCCATGCGTTCACTATCCTTTCGTATATTTGCATCTTCGACGTAAAGTTTGAATGTATCTTAGCGTTTTATTTTTGTTTTGATATATTGGTACCGTGTATTGTATAGAATATATACAATTCAAGTAACTTCTAACATAGTAGTTATTCGTGATGTATTTTTCATATTATCCACGTACGATTTATGTCTTGAGGGATATACCTTATACTTTTTATCTCTTGGCCCTTTCCTCTTTAACAAAACAAATAAAGAACACGTAGTTTTTCAGGCTTAATAGTTTATTTGTGCAAATAGAGAACAACTTTTTGATAACAATATGGTATCAGTAAGTAGAAGAGAAGAATTGTCCCTACCTAAACCTATGTAGTATCGTAATGTGTTGTTAGATGTTGTTACAAACACGTTAAATGCTATGCAACAGACTATTAGGTTAAGCACATGCCCGTCTCCAGACTGATGATAATTATCTCCATGACAATCAAAGCCACGATTTCCATAGCTTAGTATGCTGTCATAGTTATGGAGATTAATCATAGTGAATACGTTGGTCGTTACATGGATTCGCATGTGTAATATTCAAGCTTTGAAACCCGAATTGGGCGTGATGGAAAATGGCTTCACTTCCGTATGCGCTCAGTATTAACCCATTGGATGGTTGGTTTATTTATTACTACTCGTTAATCCTAGGTCTAGTTATCTTTATCGACTAGGTTTAACCTTTAATGAAAATGTTAGCTATATGTAAATGGTTCGCATTATTATTTTTTGTGGGATGCTTTACTACGTCAAAATGACTACCTACGTAAATCCAATATATAAAATTCTCGTGTCACAGTTTTAGTTGCCAAACTCCTCCGAAACGGCTTGACCAATTTTATATGCGTATTCAGTAGGTCTGAGAATCAGCCAACATCTATTTTTCATCCCCCTAAATGTTAGGGGTAGTCCACCCCTAAATTTATTTTTTAATTTTTTTGGAAAAAAAATTTAATTTCTATTTTTTTATGATACAACATACAAAAATACATACAACCTTCAATTTTCACCCTTCTTCGATCAACCCTTATTTTTTAATAGCCATTTTAGTAATTTAAGGGTGAAACAAAATTCGCTGGGAATGCTTAACTTTTAAAATTACGGGGCTCGGCGGACGGGGATGGGGCGGGACGGGGCTGGGGGCGAAACAAAGTTCGCTGGGTCCGCTAGTCTAATATATAAAATTCTCGTGTCACAGTTTTAGTTGCTAAACTCCTCCGAAACGGCTTGACCGATTTTGATGAAATTTTGTATGCGTATTCGGTAGGTCTGAGAATCGGGCAACATCTATTTTTTATCCCCCTAAATGTTAGGGGTAGTCCAACCCATTTTTTTTTGTCAAAATTTTTAATTTCAATTTTTTTATGATACAACATACAAAAATACATACAACCCTCAATTTTCACCCTTCTACGATCAACCCTTATTTTTTAATAGCCATTTTAGTAATTTAAGGGTGAAACACAATTCGCTGGGAATGCTTAACTTTTAAATTACGGGACTCGGCGGGACGGGGCTGGGGGCGAAACAAAGTTCGCTGGGTCCACTAGTCCTCTCTATAAATTTGCTCTGCTAAACTTATTAATATGTTTGAGTTACAAAGATAATGTTATAATTTTAATAAGATATAAATGTTCTTTATTATACAATGTGTTAATTTTACACTTGATCTAACTTTTAGGGAGTGCCCTTATGATGGTTTTGAACAACTTTTGCTTTAGAACCAACTTCGTAATCGAGAAAAAAAAAACAGCTGTTCCATACAAAAACTTATTTGATCTCGGAGAAAATGTATGGAATAGCTGATTATTTTTTCTGGATTTCGAATTTGGTCCCATAGTAAAAGTTGTTCAAAACCGGGAGTAGAGCCAAACTTCCTGAAAGTTTGATCAAGTGTAAAATTAACACATTTTATAAGTAAGGACAAGGATGAGAACAAATAACAAAGACAGCCAAATCACAAGTGCAATATTGGCGGTATTATCGCTGTAAACAATGAATTACGTGTAAAAAAAATGTACATAGGCTATTGCTAGAACTTATACACGTCCCAAAATTGGCCCTACCACAGCTTCGGGATAATTGTGGGCTAGTACTGATAGTACCTATTAGTATCTTTATAATTTTTGCCACCACTTATTACTGCCTTTACTCGTACCGATTAAAACACATATTCTCATTTTAGTAGATATTTTATGGACCAAAAACTTGTGTGAAAGTATCCCGCTGGTAAAGGTTGTTAAATTAAGGAAGCTTTGTACTGAGATTTCCCCTTTCTTTCAGACGTCCCTCAGGAGTCGAAATAAACAACGTCGTGAAATCCTTGGTAAATCCAACCGCGTGATATACTGAATTATATTATCTTTTGCAGTCACGTGATGGGTTTAGGCGTTTGTTTTAAGCAGCTTAGCGTTTTGGGCTTGAGGTTTCGAAGTGTAATTTATGGATCGAAATCGAAGAAAAAATAATGTAGTTTTAGGACTCGTTGAATTCATAATAATGGTTGGGTAGTACCAAATTACTTTTGTTTTCTTTTTCTACCCAACAGCTTTAGAGCTGTTTTTTTGAAAATTATTTAGCTTTATTTTACCGTCAAGCGACGCCATCGCAGGTTTTCGCGGTATTTTGCACGTTATTTTACAATTGCACTAGCTGTGCCGAATGCTTATTGAGGTAGGGCATGCATTCTGCATTTGCCAGGACTAACACTCAACGCGGTAACAGATCGAGCGGTTGAGTGCATGCGCCGGCGTCGCTTAGTAGAAATTTAACGCATGCTAATAAATAAATAAAAACTTTATGATGGGTTTCCGCAAAGTAACGCCTGATTAAATTAATTATGTTCAAAAATGTAACAATAATATGGTGTATGATAAGCTCCATAGCTTAGCTCATCGCCGCAAGGTTGCCAGCTTAGCTGTATTTTACAGGCTTTACTTTGGCGAGTGTGCGAAGGAGATCCATGAGCTCATCCCACCAGCCTCCTTTTTCCATCGTACGTCTAGGCGTACCGCGGGATACCATCCCTACCTTGTCGATGTGCCGCTGTTTTAAACTAAGCGCTTCTCGTTAACATTTATAATGCGCACGGCAGAGGAGTGGAACTCGCTGCCCGCGTCGTTGTTTCCTAGGGATTACAATAAGAATCTTTTCAAAGTTTGAGTGAACAGGCTTCTTCTGGGTGAGCTTGTTTCATCTTCGACTTCGTCTTAGTCGCACTAGGGTTGGTCTGGAGTCAAGAGCAAACCCAAAGTAAATAAATAAATAAATCAATAATGACCCTAAAATTACACATGGGGACAGAAAATATACCTCTACATACGTATAACATTTACAACTCGCTCGCCCTAGATACAGACATGTACCGAGTATGGAGAACTCAGATCTGTAAAAATGTATCCGGTAGCAATCTCGTATCTAATCATTCTATTGTTAGGAATAATTAAATTCTAAAATAATGCAATTTTATTTCACTACACCTACTTGACCTTTACCAAAAATTTTTGGCACTCCACGCCATTTTAACCGGACAAAACGTGACAAATGTGGCACGGAGTGACGTGGATCCCTCCGGACCGCGATAAAAACTTTTGCCCCTCCTCCGTATGATTAATGCACTTTTCGCGTGTCACCCGTATGCTCCAATCAGATTTGAGTATGTGGACACACTAACTATTTTTTTACAAAACATCCTGCTGAATTACCGGTTTGTAAATCTTCATAATCTGTTAACACGAATTCTTGAAGTGTCTAGAATAAAGTGCGAAGTATAAATAGATAAATTAATTAACACATAAATGTTATGACGATAATGATATCAAATCATAATCTAAATCACTTAGAGTCCACTTTATCAACGTCATATAAGACTTATCCGACTGAATAAGTATTAAACGACTGTTTTTAAAATGTCATTTACAATGATCGCTGGTCACATAAGGCGTATTGGGTTTTTAAGTTCATTTCTCTTCGCTAGTCAATTATTGTAAACAATCTTGACAATCCTTTTTACCGATTTTTAAAAATAAATAAACATGAAACTCACCAACTACATAGGTAAAACCTTCAACTGCACAGAGATCTTTTTAAATCAAATTATGAATTATTTTTATTTGCTGATATTACCTAAAGAGCGCTTTCACGTTTAGGCGACTTTAGCAGCGCGGTAGCAGCGCGACTTACGCGCGACAGTCGCGCTACCGATCATTTCATACTATACGCGGAAGCAGCGCCTCAGCGGCGCGTAAGTCGCGCGGGCCCGTCCCACTATACCCATCAGCCATTGCAGTGATACTATCCCCGTATTAGCACTGAAATGGTAAAGGGTGCAGTGGGACCGACCCAGTCGCGCGATTTTCGCGCCTCTAATGTATAGGCATCCGCTGCTGCCGCGCTGCTGACGCTCTTATGTAAAAGCGCACTAAAAGTTGTAGAAAAATTGTTTAGATTATTCGACTAGCAAAGAAACGCGGACGATATTCGACGAATATTCCATATTCTAAAGTTTGTAAATTCAACACTTAGTATCGATTTAACCATTGTATATGTATAAAACAGCCGATTTTAAAATGACATTAACATAAATTACTACTGTAAAGTAAACGTTCCTAATTTGAAATGTGCCGCCAACAGGCTGGTGGCGGACGATTCATTCATTCGCTCAAACAATAACAAAGGCCCAACCTTAGGGCATATCGGCGGGAGTCGATTTATGATTGGCCACCACGAGAGTGTGAGGTCCGTCTCCACCGCGAGCTACTAACAAAACTCGTCAGCTGCAAATCCATTAATATTTTGAAAGTCAGACATTATTTATGTGAACTACAAGTGTAAGTGTGTGCGCGGTGTTTGTGTCCTATAGTGAGCATAAGAATTTCAATTCATCCATATTGACATCGGCGCCACGACTATCGCGTGGCCACCTGATCTTCACGCCTTCACCAGCTACGAACAAGCATCATCAGCCATCCTGTTCCACTCGTACGTGGAAAAGCCTCCTCCCACTGGTAAGTGCTTTGTTATTCGGTGGTGGCGAGTGAACCGCGAATTGTTCTTAATTGTTGGCAGAGTCCATCTAAGGCTCTGACCCAGAGTGTCACAATCAGCCCGTTCCGGCAAGGCAATTGTGCACACGTCTACAACTACTGACAAAATAGGTGAAGTTTTCAAATTGGACGTTTTGTATTATATTTAATTGGATGATTTGTTTGCTTAAACACTACCTACTTATTTTATACTCAAATCTCTCCAAAATAATTTAATTTACGTAACGATATTTAATTATATATTACAGGTATTAGGTCCGTATTTAAAAAGCAAGTTTGAATACAAATATACTTATTAGGATGTGTATTTTGTGTATTTAGTGAAATACTACTGAATTTATTCTTACATTTATTTTTCATTGGACGCCCCTTGGTTTTGAAAATCTATAATCTTTCTAGTCTTTTGCAATGCAATGAAAATAGTTAATTTAACATAAAACATATTTTTCTATGTTCATCATACGCATATTCATACCCCAGATAATATAATACTAGCCATACCTACCTGAAGATTGCTGTTATATAAAATATATGTAAATTTTTTGCTGTCATTAATTTACGAAATCGCACACACTCATTGATAAATGAACTAAAATCTGAGAATCTCTAAACTGTCAAAGCAGCCTTAAGTACAACATTCATACATACCTAATAATAATCAAAGTATATCTTAAGATTGGAGCAGTGTTATTCCAAAAACGCCTTACACACTGCGACTTTTAGCATCAATGCAGTCGCGCGTTTAAAAAAAAAAAACGTTGCAGTAGCCAAAATCAGTACATAATTTTTCAATTTTCAGCTTCTGCATCGCGGCTGTATCGATGCTAACGTGCGTTAGCATCGCTGCTAAAAGTCGCAGTGTGTAAACATCAGTCAAGCCACAAAACTGCTATTGCAATACAAATAGACTTAGCAAGTAGATACTTAAATTAACCCACCGTACATACAACAAAGTACAAGGAGACCTCGAGACCACTCCGACTCCGTTTCTAAAGTCATCCAGATCAAAGGGCTGAGTCCTTTAAGCCTAGCAATTACTGCTTTTGAACTCATTAAGTGAGGATTATCATTGACTGTGAGCGATCGCAGTCGTTGTGTTAAGCTATAAATTCGACGATTCGTATGCTTATCTTTCATTTAAGCCGTTATTAATAACGGTTTTCGATTCGAATCTGCTTAATTGCCTTAAGAATATTGGAGACCTATAAATACTTATTTTGGAGAAGCTTAAAAATATTGCCTGTAGTTAATTTAAACACCTTTTTAGGGATTCCATATCAGAGGTGGAATTGTGTAAAGCAATCGTATTCATTTTGACAGTTCAAAACGTACGGTATGATTTGTCAAACGCTTTGTTCTTTGCCGTTTGACAGATCATACCGTATGTTTGGAACTGTCAAATGAATACGATTGCTTTACACAATTCCACCTCTGAATGACAAAATACCTTCATGATTTCATTAAAGTCTGACTATCTGCCAGTCGCAACCATATGTCACATCCACTTTATTCTGAAACTATGAGATTGAAACTTCGTAAGTTCTAGTAAATGTGTCCTGTTAACTACTTCACAATTACCGTACAAAAATAAAATATATTATTTTCGAGGGTGTGGCTCCCATACATTAAACTCATAATTTATAAATTTCGCTATTTCGCTTGCGTGTTGGATGCTTATCACTAGGTCTTTTAAAATGACACATAGGTCCTAAAATCATTATTTCTAAAGGTAGTATAGACGCTTGAAAATTAGTAAAATGGGTCTCCCCCTCTTACTTTTAAACTAAGCAAATACAAATGTAAAGATCTAACTGGTAGTTTTGAGAAAAAGCAAATTTTCAACAACCGCAAATATAACTTTGTCCTTCATACAAACACTTCGAAAAACAAAAATATTTTTGCTCTCAATAAAAATATAAATTTTAGACCAGTTTAGCTACGTACTAGTTGCTTACAAAAATATAATACCTAGGTATTTAACTTTTATCTTCAGACATTTATCTTTTACATTTTAAATTGAACGTAGGTGTTGTTCAAACAAATCGTATTTTCCAATGATCTTATTTCATCACAAAAGCAATGATAACAAATTATAATACACAAAGCAGGCGTACATACCAAAGAAACATTTTCGTAAAATATCTTTGAGATCTAAAGCTTTAAAGACAGCAAAGATATTGAAAACCGCAGGGAGCAAATCTGCGGAGAGCTCGAATTAGTAATGAACATCGCGATTCCACGATAGAAACACCGCACAAAGAAATATGTACCTATGTACTAGGTACAAATTTACTTTCCAACGGGTAGAATGGTTTTAGTATCTCTTGGAATGGGAGTTATAAATTCTTACACCAAAGAATACATACGTAAGGGACACTTTCAAAGTTTTCAGTAGTGATTAGTTAGAGTGTGCCCAATTAATTAAGCTCGCTAGTGCAGACCAGATTTCAGCACAGAAACAGACAGCAATAGAATAATAATAGCATGCGTCTTCGCATTTTTTAACCTCACTGAAAAGCATTGGCACCGGCCTTTTAAATGTTGTAGCAGATCTAACCCCCTTTCAAGGGATCAACAAATTTCAGGTATCAATTCGCGGCGTCCAGTATTAATTGTATGAAACTCCATATTGCAATGCATTCCTATCTTTGTAGCGGAACCACATCGGATCGAGACCAACTCTGGACCCACTCTTAACCAGCGGCGCATGCGGTGTCTTATTACGCACTAATGGCTTTTTACCCGATGTTCCTCAACTATACGTCCACCCTGTCAGACGTGCTGCCATTGACAAGAAGAACTGTCATAAGTTGTAGCAAATGCAATCCATCGAGGCGTCTGCTCTCCCTAGTCGATCCAACTCGGGAGACAGCGTTGCTGATGGAGATCATGCAACCATACGGCAACACGTTTTGCAAAGTGTTACATAACGTGCTGCCGTATGATTGATGTCAATACGGTGCTACTCCATTTACGAGTGGATAGATACGCTTCGACATTTATTCCGCACAAAACAAAATCAGCACATACATCTGGAAGACCCATATTATATGTATACAGTATCTAACAGACTCAACAATACACACAAGCATTTATTGAACGCAACAAAATATGTGTTTATTCATATCGAAAAAATAAATTTCACTTTTAGGTTTAACCCAGACCCTTTCAGGGCGAATATTGTAGGACCCAAGTTATGTATGAAAAGCCTTCCTTCGACAAACTGGTTTGAAATTACGTACGAATTCCGATGGGTCCTGCGTGTTTGCAAAATCTGGCTACAAAATCAGACCCAAAGTTAGAGCAAACGCTTGGGAATAACCTATATACGTCAGAGATTTCCAACATTATATTGACAACGTATCCACTTTTTTAACTACTTGATATTATGAACGCAATTCATTAACTCTCTAAACGCATGCTTTTGTAACGATTATTACGTAGCGTCATTGTAGGTATCACAGTTTTTGAGTCTAGTTTTTTAACCTAGCTAGGAGATTTTGCCCACTGTTTTGGAAAAGTTCTAGATTTTTTAATACCAGCAGACGTCTAGATCCATTGGGAACCACTGGCTAGGTGCAAGCTCGATCAATGTCAATATTGAATCAGCTCAGCTCTTGTTTGTGAGCGGAATAAATTGAGGCCGAATGTAATAGTGTTGGCGGCGGACAAATCATTTTCTTTTCCGGCAAACCAATTATTGATAGGATGATATAGCAAGAAAGTAACAACAAAAATGTGTAAATCTTGTTTAAAACTTTTCAGAACGACGGTCATGTTTTTATTTTTATTACTAAAATTTAGTAAACTTAAATTTTAATACACTTATAGGACTAATGAAAGCTTTTTATTTTAAAATTAAATAATTGTAATACTATAAAATAAAAAGTGCGCATTATTTCGCTAGGTCTAACAAGGTCGCAAAAATAATACAAACTGCGTCTGGCTCTTTATAAAAGTTATAAGAAACATAAAATATGAAAAAGAGTTTAAGGCAAGTTGTCGCACCTCAATTAAAAGGTAGAATATAGGAAATACAAAACATCAGATTTTAATTTCACATACTTTGTAAGTATTAAACTACTTGTGAAAGATTAATTAACTTTTCAAACTGACCTTGTTTGGTAGCTTTTTTGACTGAATCGATATTTTTTCTCCGAAATCGCGATAAAACCGGTGCGTTATTTTAATTTTCGCAGTTGTAAATTAGGGATGTCAAACCTCTTAAATTCATCTAAAGAGAGCGAGAAAATCGCAATTATAAATGAATTACGCTTGAATTTGCTTCGCCTTCTCAGTCGACACGATATATCAAGTCATCTAATAGTAATTTTAGTGATATGACTACGCCGATGTATTTATTTATGCATGCATGCATGTAAAACTGATAGTTGAGTAGGTATATTCCTGGGGTTCTTTTTTAAGCTAGAAATTTAAACACAAAGCCATATAAGAGATATAATCACAATATTTGCAATCTGACAACCCTGAGAAAGGTAGGCGTTTCAATAAATAGGGTAAATATGATTATGTTTTGCCATTTTACTGAATCCAATTTATTATCTGCCACCTGGTGAGCTTTAAATGAGAAAAAAAAAATCTTTACTGAAATTGAAAATTAAAAAAGTATTTGATATTTTTTTACCCACCTTTCCATAAACCTACGCCACGTTCTTACATTTACAAGTTTGAGTTTATGTACATAAATAATGTTTCATATAAAATACTGTTTAATACTGTAAACTGTTTTGACTTAAAAATACATCGTAAATCACACGACTGTTTATTTCGGTACACATAGCTAAACAGTCTTTTAATCAGTCTTCTATATTTACTGCGCATAATAATTCATCATTAATCGCGTTAAAAGATTATTTACTAAAAAAATACCACTACAAAACATTTTACTCCCCCTTTTATTACTAAAGGAGGTAAATAAATAGCTATGTATGCAGTTGTAAACGTTTTATCTGACACATAAAGGCGGCGACGGTCTGGGCCCGTTTATAGAGCTATAGCAGATCAAATGCCCTGGAAATGATTCAGTCGGTGATGCTCCTGTTATTTATTGCTATTTTCATACAGATAGACAGTTTTATTACTAGCCGATTGGCTGGTACGGGTTTAGATTAGATTTTAAAATATCAGTGTTCGAGGCGGATTGTTTATCTAGTTTTGAAATAACCATCACATTTAATGATTGTTTCTTTCTTGTTTCGAATTTATTTAATTCTTTAGAAAGCATATACACTTACAAGTATCACGAGTCTATTCTAGATTTTTTTTGTCAAATAATATATTCACCTACAGCATACACAGACAATAATAGTAACATACATATACTTAAGGTTCTATTCTTCTACATATGCCAATTAGAGGTGTATCACTAATGTATCACTTCAGTAGTACCTACTTACATATCGACTTCCTATTTGTTTTCCTCAACTCAGAACTTCTTCCAATCTCATGTCTCATCTTCGAATCTACTTTTTTATACACGTTGCTTGTATCATTTCTGTGGGGAACACGCTTTGAAATTTATGCAATAAAGGTTGAAGCATATCTATCCACTCGTAAAGGGAATACCGTATTGACATCAAACATACAACAACCATACGGAAACACGTTACGTTAAGGGATCAAAAGGTCGACTACGAAGACGAAACAAGGTAATCATTTTTCGGATCCAAAAGATTTTTAGTAAGGAGCATTTCGTAGTAAGGATTCCATAAAACAATTATTGTAGGCCTTCTTCAACGCCGCGGCATTGGATCGGCTATGGAGAGCAGACGTCTCGACCTCGGATTGCGTTTGCTACAACTTATGACAGTTTTTCGTATAAAGTTAGCACGTTTGATAGGTTGGAGAGTTAGTCAACGAACTTCAGACGACTAGCCGTGAGCAAGTGACGACAACACATACGTCACTGGTCGAGAGTGAATCCCAAGTTGATCTCGATCCGATGTGGATACGCTACAAAGTTGATAGATGTGCGTTGTAGTATGGAGTTTCATACAAAGAATACTGAACGCCAAGAGTTTTGAGACGCGTAAGATTCAGTGCTGTTCCCTTTACGAGTGATCAGAAATACGAGTTTACATGACGTGATAATTTGTCATTTTCCCGCCTTAAGTTGTTCAGTCCTGCAATAACCCTTACAATGTTCTTAGAAACACTGCAAAATAATACCAAGAAACAAGAAAACTTCGCAGCGTTGACACCTCGTTACTGGCTACGATGGGGGTGCGTCGTCGACACAATGTCCGTGTTATGGCCGTTACATTGCAACAGTTGTCGTGATGGGGCCGTAGTTTCCACTACGCCTCACTTTATGCCTGTACACAGTTCGATGCCGGCTTAAAGCGATAAAATGAAAATAATATAAAGTACATAGATTCACTTGAATGCTAAGTTAAATATTCGCAAGTCCGTTTACTTTGCTTTGCGACTACTGTCAACAATTTTGATATTCTTTTCTGGGCCGATTATTCAATGGTCTGATAAAACTTAAGAAACTGATAAAATCTAAAGCGAGAGATTTAAAAAAAATGACAGGTACCTATGATTGCTGACAATTAGGTGACGCATTCAAATTAGCCTTATTGTATTTTATTCGACGAATATTTCTTATCTGACTATTGAAAAATCAGCCCTTTAACGAAATTAGGCATTTTAAATAAGATGCGTATCTTGCGATAAGCAAAACTCTTAACCTGCATATTCTCAATTAAATGCCTCAAATTTACTGTCGTTGCATCGTTGAACACTGAGATGTCTTTAAATCCAATGATTCAATAATAGATTTTTGACTGATGTCATTTTAAAAGTTATAACAATATTCGACAAGCAAAAAAACGGTCTTTAAAAGTTCTTAGTGCACGGATTAACTAGACGACAAATGAATGGCGACAAGTGACGTGTGTATACAGTATGTTTTGTATTATACCTCCGATGCTTGATCTACATCCTTTAATGCAAATTTTATCAGTAAAATACTAGACAAAGGAGGGTCGCTTACCCCTCTGAGGAAGCGGCATTTAAAAAAATAAGTGAGCGAAACTTTCGGTGCTCATTCAAACTCGTTTATTATTATTTTCTGTAGCCCACACACACAAATGATATTTCATTTTAAAGCTGATAAAATTTGCTCTTATTTAATTTATATAAATAACCAGTCTCGGACAAATTTATGTCCTTAGGTTATACGATATATTCCATATAGCACCGCGCATGTATTCAAAATTCATAAAAATTCTACAAAATACGACTGAAATTTCAGTTTTCCCCGCAGCTATAGGTAATCGGTTTAGTGATTATTGGACGCGAACTGAAAAGTGCGCACCGATATTTTCCCTATTTTTTAGAGCGAGAGAAATTAAGTACCAGCCTTCCGGGCGGAAGTTTTTCTTTTTTTAATTAACTTATTTTTACCGGGTTGTGCTCGTTCGATCTCTATCTTGGTGGGTAGGTAAGTTTCAAACGAAATTACGAGAATTCAGACTTGAAAATTCCTTTCTATTGGGTTTATGGTGATAGTTTTTGGAGATACGAAAGTTTTTCTCGATTTCAGGTCTTTAACTGGATGATAACCTTCATCTTCTTAATTGTATTAGGTCAAATATCAAATGTTTATAGCGAGAACATTCACAAAAAGCGATTCATCGGCCACAAATTCTAATAATCCATATCAAGGCGTTAAGTCTTGTACAGACGCTAAACGATACGCCTCTGAAAGCAAATTCGATGGAGCTGTTTTTGAACAAACTTATGTTAATACCCATGACGCGTTAGTCTATTTAGTGTGCTAAATAAATGGTCAGTGGCTAGCTCAGGTGCCGAAGCGTTCAAACCAATCAGAGGCCTGACATTTTAACCATTTAGAAACTTGGTGATTTTGGAAAATGTTCTAAGCATTTAATTCATTCAATATGTACCTACACCTATTGTTACGCACCCTTGTAACGCAGCGCCATATTTCATTTTTCAACTCGCATTCAAACATAAAATTGCAACAACTCGCGTTAACATACCCCATTCATCATTTGGCTTAAACACAAAACGAGCTAACACAGAAGGGACGCTTAAATTAATTATAAATACACTTATTAAATAAGCCCGGAATCAGAATCACTTGAATGAAGGTGGCGGGCAAAATATGGAATCGGCTATGGAATTTTACTCTTACATGTAGTTGTGTAAATAATATACCTCTGTTAGTAAACAAAATTAATTAAAAGATTATTTATGAGGCATAATGATTATACATAAGCATGTATACCGCAATAAGTTATGGGTACCATTTGTCTGATGAATTCTGAAAGCCTATTAATTGGTAAGTTGTGTTGTGTCAAGATGTCAAGATCTATTGTGATAAACCCGAAAATGAATGCATAGTAAACGAAAAAGTTAAATAAAATATGTCTTCTTAGACACAAGTGAGTAATGCTCAATTTTTGTTCATGGCAAACATTTAAGTTTAGTGTGATAGCGAACCTACTGACTCAATTCAAATGTAGTTTCAACGCTAAAACGCAATCGCGCCCGAACAACTTTTAATTTATAAAACGGTCTTACAAATTGTGAAACAGACCAAAGATAACAATGTAACTCGGTGCTTCAATAAAGATGTGCGCTAGAAAGTTTTACGGAGAAAAATACTTGGAATACGAGTAGATGTTCCCTGCAGTAATTGATGATCTAAGTGAGTCAGTACGAAAGCAATTAGATCACGAAAGCTGTAGCTTGTAAAAAAAAAGTAAAAAATGAGTTTCAAAAAAAAAAACATATGACATTAATTTTGATCCTCAAGCACAAATGCACATTTAAGTATCTTAAAAAGTGACGACAGTTGTTACTATAACTGATGAGACAAACAGTATAAGGCGTAAAAAGATAAGTACCTAAGAAGACTTTTCTACCTACATTTAAAGCTAAAGCGTTCTATTTTACTTAAACTGTAGGTAGTCGCTTATATACGAATTAACCAATTATAAAATACATTTTTTTAATGTAGTAAACAGATAAGCTTCTGGCCAATCAAACTAAATCTTTTAATCCTGGATCAGTCATCCCACTCAGTATCGTAATATTAAACCCCGACAAAAATCTATTACATAATTCCGTCCGCTGTTTTTCTTGATTCAGTTTGTTTAAAAGAAACTGCGAATTAATTTCCCCATAGGATTCTCTTGTTCAATTATTCAAGACGTACACAAAATACACAAGTTTGCTTAGTACCTACGCGGCTTATACTAGAGATAAAGGCGCTGCAGTAGAATCCGCCTAAATCTGTTTTGTGTTTTGCCTTTCCCTAGAATCAAATGTGAGTTTTCGTCAAAGTTTATTGGCTCATGTATTTGAGTGCTTTAAATCGGATATGGTCTAATTATGTCATATCGATTGTTCATGAAGCCCGGTGGCTTTCATTAGATTCTTTAGTTTCGTGAACTGCGATACAAAGCCATTTGTTTTTTTTTTCATCTCACTAATGTATTGCGGTCATAAGTAAGCCTTCTAAGTAGTGCTAGACTGTGGTACACAGTTTGTAATACTGTTTGCATACTATTAAGCGTTTGTATTTAAACTTTGGATAGTTTTTATTATAAAAGTTAAAAGAGGCATTAGCGTAAATGTGTTTCACTTATGGTACTTCACGATTTCAATAAAAGTAAGACGATAGGACACTTGAGATTTAACCTAGTTTTGTAACTTTTAGACTATTAGATATTTCTGAATGGTCATGGTTTTAACTTCATTTGTGCAACTTTTCATTTGATTAAGACACTGCAAACTAATTTTATAATTTTCAGCAAACAATATCATTTGCATTTTTTTCGACACAATAAAATGGATCCTTACGCATTTAGGTTACAAACAAAAATAACATGGCAAAAGTGTTTTTTTCAACCACCGTAACCTACTAGAATCTACATGTTGGCCTAACTGAAAACACAATCGTCGAAAGCTGGGAAGTCTCCGAAGAAAGCATTACTGGTAAACCAACTTAAATAACATTTTCAAAATTGCTCTACTTATTTTTATCTCAATACTAAATAACCGATTTTTTATAGTTTTTTTTTTACATTAAAACATTTTGGCACACATTCATACAACTTCACATAAATATTAGTCGTTGCTCATTCGTTAAGCGGGCATATATCACACAGTTTTTATGTAACACGCAATTAGCGCCGTGCACCGTGTGATGCAATATTTGCTATCTTTTAACTGCTGTGACCTAATTTCCAATGACCTTGTTATGATATGAAAAAAAACATTTCACATTTAACTGGAAACTTTCCGATTTTCCGTTGAAACTTGTTTTGGTGGAATCAGCTTATTTTAACAGATAATATCGTATGTGTTTTAATATAGAGAATTACAAAGTTCCTTTATTATCGTTTTTAACATAAGAAAGCAAGAAAAAAAAGTATTTATTGGAATGACATCACAAACATACACATACACAATATTACACATAAATTATAAAGATAGAAAAAAAACTACATAAAATAGAGGGAAAAATTACTCTATGATAAATAACAGTATCATTGTCAGCTAATCAATGCCGCAGTGTGTGTGTGTGTGTGTGTGTGTGTGTGTGTGTGTGTGTGTGTGTGTGTGTGTGTGTGTGTGTGTGTGTGTATGTGTGTGTGTGTGTGTGTGTGTGTGTGTGTGTGTGTGTGTGTGTAATAATCATGTCAGCTCTAGTAAAACTGACTATCGCACCATGGCAGTTTTTTTGCGCACGTCCAAAGTAAGTGGGTTATAGCAGATTAAAAATTTGATTACACCCGTACTGACTGTAACACGTTCAATTGTGATTGAAATTGGTATTGCCAAGTTCAGAGTTATAACATAACACCTCCTGTTCTTATTTCAATTCCTATACAGTCTCACTAATCGAATAAGAATTCAATTAAAACTCTATCAATCGAATAAGGGCTGAATAAAACTACGTGCATGAATTTAAATAGCTTTTAAAGATATTCATAATTTAGAGTCCAAGTTTTACCTGAAAAATAACCCGTTTATTACAAATTTGAGCCGCCAACCGATAAAAATTGGTCGCTAAAAATGTCAAGTGCTATTTTCGGCTATTGGATTATATCCGCGCTATCTAGCCAGTTTAATTCACTTGCCATGTAATATGCAGATCATAGGAGCTGCACTGTAACTTGGCAAGCCCTGATTGACGAGGTAAATTAAGTCGACAAACTAGAAAATTAAGTTCGATAACTAACACCAAGCTACGGCACCCCCATTAGTTTCACGCCGGGAGGATGCGTTAAATATCTATTTTGTGAGTCTACGTGCTCATATATCGTTCCAGTCATTTGCCACCAACTTTAGTGCTTCGTTCATTATTTCTAGACTGCAGTTTGCAGGTAAGTTACGTCTTTGCTGTTTATAATGGTGCATAATTTTACTTAGAAGAAGAACAAATAAGGCTCATAACGTTTAAATACAAAAATATTTAAGTAAGGTGTTCTTTTGTGCCCGTTTTTAGCGTCTAAATTAGCTTACTTGATTTGCTTACAGGATGTAAAAAATACGAGCCAAATCAAGGCGGTGTGGTTGTCAATCGATTTTAGAATATAAGAAAAAATTATGACAATATATTTTTAAGTTTTTTTTTAAAAAATAATGCCAATAAATGAGTTTATTGTTAACAGCAGCCATAAATTGATTATTTTGTATGACAACGTAACTCCAATTAAAAGCAGTCGCTGTTCTGGTTTCGAATTGTAATAGCAATGTTATGTTTCTCCTCCTATGAAAATGACGAATCGCTGAATTACATTGTTTCGTTAAATCAACCGTGTGTGATGTGGTACTTACTATAGAGCGAGGCGCGCTTCCAGAAGTGCAAATTGATGATTTTGATAGGGTTTCGACAGATGGGCACTTTTTTTTTGTTTAACATATAAACGCAAATAAATATAGTTTGCAACAAAATTAAAATTAGTACTCTTTATACAACCTGTATATGTAATCTTATAAGATGAAATAAGAAACCAAATTTTTCGCTCGGGTGGGACTCGAACCTACACCTATCTGGCTAACCGGCTGTCGGTCCAATCACTGAAATTACTGGTATCTTATTTAAACAGCGCGGTGGCTCCATTGGAAAGAGCGTTGGCCGGTTAGCCAGAAAGATGTAGGTTAAAGTAGCGCCCGTGCACATTTTTTGGTTCCTTATTTCATATTTTATAAAATACCTACAAAAATAACACTATGAGTTACATTCTACACCTGTGAATGTGTGAAAATAAGTGCTAATACTGCAATAAAATAAGAGCGCTAAACACCTAAAGCGAATATCAACAAGCTAGTGCCACTTAGCTCCACTGTTTGCCCTAACTGCTTCTCGATTGTTCTCGATAGGCGTAAAACGCGAAATCGATGGCATGAAGCTCGCTCAGAGCCGGCTCCAGTAAATCTAGCATAAATGTCAGGAGCCGGCAGCTTCACCGTAAACCCCGCCGCGTGTTACCTCGATTCACGCTTATTGAAATTGGTGTAAAGCTTAAAATTGATGGCATCAGTATCGGACCGACAGCCAACTTAAGTGTACCATCCATTTAGTGCCAGTAACGGATGCTTTCATCGTCCA
Source organism: Pyrausta purpuralis (assembly GCA_963924145.1). Classification (NCBI taxonomy): domain Eukaryota; kingdom Metazoa; phylum Arthropoda; class Insecta; order Lepidoptera; family Crambidae; genus Pyrausta; species Pyrausta purpuralis. The sequence goes on along the minus strand of OZ001651.1, from coordinate 13,434,950 downwards.
ACAGATAAATGTGTGCTTGTGCAATACGCTTTTGAAGTCTGCACGGACACGGTAATGCACTAAAGCACTCGCAGTACTAATAATTTAGTCAATTAAATTGCCTATCGGACGTGCATTAAAGCAGCAGCGCAGTTTCAATCTATAATAACAATGTGGGTTCAGTAAACTAACGAATCATTTTGTTATTTATTTGTGCAGGAAGTCTGTCCGTCTTGCTTTTATCATCAACAACATCTTTATGGCAACCAAGCAACTTTAACAGCGCAGCGTGTACCTACACGTAGCGAACAAACGCCGATCAAGATTTTGAGGGCCTATTACGAAAACTAAATCCGTCAATACCATTATAGTTTTACGAATCCGATTCTTGTAGTACGCCTCCTGGCGCATTTCTATCGCTGTATTTGTAATTATTTAATCATAATATTTTTTTTTCCTTTGAATATGGTAATTTTTAGACCATACATAATATTGCCATAAAGTTCATACACATTCAGCCATAAAATTAAAGGATGCAAATATAACAAAATCAAAGTATTAAATTATTAACAAAATAAATTTCCACGAAATTAATGTCATCATTATTGATCAAATGTCAAACTTAGAGGATGGATCGTATGTAGATGGCAATAAAACAACTAGTCTGAATTTCAAATGGAATTAAAAATGATTGAGATGTCGCAGAATATCAATAGTTGATTTTAAAAATAGTAACGGAATTCAGAAAAACTTACCACCTCACTTTTGGATAGTTGATGGAGTATTTCTTTTGAAATACGAGCACTTAACTTCCTAAAAAAAATGATCTTAATTCAACTACTTCTTATGTTCCTATTTTGTACATCATAACATTCCTTATTCTCTTGTGACCAGGCAACCAGAGAGCGTTAAGTCCACCGTTTGTACAAATTTTGCATGTGCAATAAATTATAAATATAAAGTGATTTTCAAATATATTTTAATTTCTTATAACTATGCAAATAATATGCCACCACACTTTTTAAATAAGTGCTCGTTTCACATCTTACGTGTGTACTAGACTAAACATGATCATGTTAACTTTATATCACATTGCATATTCAAGTTTACTTTAGCAATTACGTGTATAATATTCTAGCGAAGCAGTCTAAGTACTTTCAGGGAAAATAAGGTTTCCCGTTTACAGAGGAATTCTTCAAATACTTAGCTCATCTACAATATTTTTACTTGAGAAGACAAGGCGTAATAAATAAAACCAAGTAGATGTTTAATGAAATAACCTGCTAATAATTAGTATGCGTTAAATATCGGTCAATCTCTTATTATGTTTTTCTTATATTTTATAATAATATGCCATAATTGTGGCAAAACATGTTCAACTATCGTTATTTAAATATTCAAACAAATGTAAGTTTGTAATAATGTATCTGATTTGGAATCTTCCTTAAAGATGAATTTTATCTTACGCTTCATCAGAGCGTTAACAGCAAAATATTTCGAACGGAGATTCTGTTTTATGGCGCAGGTGAGACATCGAATTAGCCTCGATCCTCGATGTTTAAAAATAAACATCATTATTACTCATAGAAAAGAAATTCATATTCATAAAGATGTAATAAGAAACCAAAAATTGTGCACGGGCGGGACTCGAACCAGCAACTTTCTAGCTAACTGGGCCGGTCTTTTAATTAAGCTACCGTACCGTCGGTCCGACAGTGCGAAATTTCTGGTCTCTTTATGAATACCTACGTCATTACTCGTGACGTTTGCGCTATTTATACCCCAACTGTTTTACAACAGCAGTGGGTTAAGTAGTAATTCATTAAAGAAAAAAAATAACTTGGAAATTGATAACGCTTCGCTAAGTTTTCATATATGAGAGACTGGCCGGTGACAATCTTTTTCGAAAATATGATTTTATATAGGTAGAGTAAAAATAGGTGAGTTCCATTTTCAAAATTTCCCTCCACATATTTTGCGAGCCAATTCAAAGAATCGTGTCTGACTAATAAAATATCTGCGCCGGGAACATTTAAGAGCTATGATTTTTTACGATTTAAGTGTCGCCTAAAACCGGAAAAATCGTTCGATAGACGTCAAATGGCATTTTTGGATGAAAGCCCCTCCAATGCCACCGTGTATCGTTGTTATAACAAAATTTTTTGGTATAACAAATTGTTGGTACAACAACTAACGAAGAAAACGTGCTAGCAGTGAAAATTTTAATCCTAGATATAATAGGCGAATTACATATCAGGAGATTGGGGACATATTGAAGATTGGATCGGGAAGCGTCTATAAGATTCTACACGGTCATCTTCACATGAGGAGGATAGTATCACTTGATTATATGACTTTCTAAACAGCACGCCAGACAAACTCCTGGGTCACCCTCCTTACAGCCCTGATCTAGCACCGTGTGAATTCATTTTATTTCCAAAAATAATAAATCAGTTTAAAGGGATACAATTTTCGTCGCCGGAAGATGCGCTGGCTGCGTTCAAGTAGGCGGTCAGGTCAGGTGTCTGCAGCGGACTGGAAAAAGTGTTTTGAGAACTTGTTCAGGCGCATTAATCTTTGTATAGAGGCTGGCGGAGAGTAATTTGGTAAGATTTAATAAAAATGTATGTATATAAGTACCTGTCCCACGTATGCTTACCTCCCTACTCAGTCATTTTTCCGTACCTACGGTAAACCACTGATTACGAGATAGGAAATTTAAATCACAGAAGTTACTCGTAACAACCATGGGAAGTATAACCATGACTAACATGAGACCAAGTATTAATTCAAAATGTTTTCGTAAATACGAACGATGAACCTAACAAAGGTGCAAGTATTCTGAATAACATCACTCCGGCAAACTCCCAAATTATTACGTTTGAATTTTACATGCACCATAAGTCAACCGGTTGCGTCCGATCGGTCGTTAGGTCCGAACGGTCACGTATCTAAAATAGGTGCAATACAGTGTGCTAGGATAGTGTTGTTGCTCAAGCGATAGTTTTGATATCGATAAATTACCTAGGTAACCAAATTTACTCTTTCATCGATCAATATCGTCATCCTGATCACCATAGCAAAGCCGCAGAATGTCCTCTGCTGAAATAATTGTAACTTTAAACCAAGTGTAATGTTAGAGTCACAATATAGAAGAACGTTCGCTTTAGAGTTGAATGAGCAATGCAGAAGTTCTGGTAATGTTGGAGGAAGGATGTCTCCTTCTTATGTGGAAGTCGTGAGTAAAGTGTAGTCGGAGATCTGCTGTAATTTAATAAACGGATTAGTTCCACGTTTATAGTAATTTAGTCTTTTCCTACAAAGCATAAGACTGTCGATAAAATAAGACTGATTATCGATAACCATAGCTTATTTAGGCACAACACTAGCTTCGGTTCCAAAGGAATAAATTCCCAGCGACGTTAGCGCCTCGCGTGACACTCCCGCTGTTAGTTAACCGGGAAATATTTCGCCTCCAAGGTGCAAAGCGACTTCGTAAGGCTCAACACTTGGCTACAAAAGAATGCATGGATTGAAATACGAAACAAATATTTAAGTTGAAATACAGATCCATATACATGATGTTGTTTTAGTCAGCGACGAGCAACTAAAGGATGGCTGTACAAACGATACTGATGCCAAAATAAAAATAAAATGGAAAAAACCCACAAAATCAATAAACTGATGCGATATAGCTATCGAGAATGTTGTGAAGAGGTTTGCTTATATAAAACTAGCATATATTTTAAAGTTTTTTTTTTTAATAAGCATAACTCATATTCAGCTCTGAGTTAGATGTCACCGACCAAAACAACACCTTGTATATCATTAAAGGACATGTTATAGGTTAAATTATTTCCCCTTTTGCACATGAATCTAAAAATATTTATATATATTAACACATAAAAGATCATGTGCAAGTTGATATTGCTTGTAAGTAAATCGATTTAAAGCTGTATTCACATTTGACTACATTATTAATTTGCCTAGTAAACTAGATCATCATCAATAATCTAGATCACTGTAATACTATGAGCGATAAAAATATCCTAACCATATATTCGCTCTAACCCAATAGCTCTTTACGTTAGATACTACCTAACCAATCTTTTAACTAATTGTAGATAAATACTACGCCTCCAGCCTCATCCGCTTACCAAGAAACTTAAAAGCAACGAAGATTCTCTTTGAACGTCATCGGAAACTTGTCTGATATTTGTATAGCCGCCAAGTTTATTTTCCTGGCATCAAGATTGCACTACGTCGGGTGCATTGCAGTACATTTGCGCGTTAAGGAGACAATTCTGTTCTTTCCGACTCGCGTGTTAAGAGTGACGCCGGTGATATGTGACGCCGAAGCAAGAATGGTTAAGGAACCTCGCTCGTTATGCCGCAAATGGTTAGCTACAGAAGAAATACATACTTTTAATATATACTTTTTTTATACTATTATGTTTACGCAAAACACTTTGTAGCCGCATTATTTGGTAGAATTTCAAAGAAACAAAAGTTAGCTATATGAGGAACTCTCATTATTTTTTAACAGACCCCACGTGAGTAGGTATGTGTCAAATTTCATACATTAACGAGCCTACGTATGACTGACATGTTAAAGAATTTTGATCACTAAATGACATGGCATAGGACCAAATTTTTAGGTATTTTCCAGGGCGGTGAACCCACAAATGTGAGCTGGGCCTAATCCAAAGTGATTCGGTCTACGGTTCTTGGCGTTCACAAAACATCCCGATAGTGTAATCCCAGCCGAGTGGGGCACTCGCGGCGGCAATCAGCACAAGTGTGCCGTCTCCTGGCTTTAAAACATTACAGTGTACACCAGACTTAGGCATGGGGGGACCATTGAATGGAATTGAAAGGGTGAGGACCTCTCGAAGATTGGTAACACCAGACACAGGCTTGATAAGATTAAGGTTTTTTAAATATTGCAGCTCGTTTATGATATGTTCTGTTTCAGTTTATTTCACATTGAAGGTATTCAGGAGGCAAATGTAGAGTCCATAATCAACCTTATAACTGTCAATTTTTAAGTATACTATTCACAAGTCAAGGGCCTGTTTCACGATTAACATACAAGCACTAAAATTAATAATTCGAATGTGGAATGTCATTTTAAAGGTAATACGGACAGATTAAGTTAATAGAAACTTATTTGGACATTGTGAAACAGGCCGTAAGTCTATTTCCATTTAAGTAAAATAATTTCCGTGTATTGTTAGTTTCCGGTTGTGATTATTTTACTGAACCAATTTGTACTGCGAGCCTCAGTAAATATGTTTGTCAGCTTACCTAGATCTAGAAGTAGAAAGCTTATGTTTAATATATTTTTGTTGATGTCAATAAATCTTAACTAAGACTAATTTATTTGTCATCATCATCATTACCAGCCAACTTTGTGATCACAAGCGGTCTGCATCCATTTTGATGCTGCGATCTTTCAAAGGTGGTCTGTCCATCTTGTTGATGGACGTCCTACGCTGCGTCTTTGGTCGAAGGGCCTTCAATCTAGAACTTTCTGCCCCAACATCCATCAGTTTTTTGCGCTGTGTGCCCCCCTTACCATGTCCATTTGAGCTTACTGATTCTCAGGACCATGTACATTACCTTAGTTTTTCTACGTATTTCCTCATTTTTGATTCGATCTCGTAGAGCTTCTTTATAAGGTCCATAGTTAGCTACCATACTTCGGCTCCGTGTGCCATCACTGGTACAGTGTAATTTATTAGTAACAAAACTCAAATGAAATAAAATAAAAGGTTATTGTCAAATAAAGTTCAACGTTCGGTGGTGACGTATGAAAAGGATCAGAACATTGAAAGAAGGAGAGAAAGTGAATTTTCTCGGAAAACAAGCTGAATTGCCGGAAGCGACAGGCACTACTGGTTCCGATTTAGAAAACAATATAAAGCTGACGATGGTTTCCCCTTCCAATATTTTTCCGATAATGATGTTTATATAACTTTGCAGAGGCGATAACTCGTTTTCTTAAGCCGTTGTTTTGTGAGATACAATGCGCAAGGCAACGGCTCATTAAAAGTAAGTTAAAAGATTACATTTTACACAAAGGCTCCGTTTTATAAAGTGATTTAAACAGAAATCAACGAAGATTTGCACTATTGTTAGACTATTTGTCTACAGTAGAAGATGCAAGGGAGTATGCTCTATATATACCATATTTAAAGACACCTAGCTATTTACAAGTTAAAGCAATTTTACTGTAACTAGAAGTATTTAAAATTCTAATCATAACGCTTTTTTCGTTTTAAAAGGCAACCAGATCATAATAAAATCTTGTTAACATGTAAAGGACAGTCTGTCGGCCATTGTCTTAAATCTACTTGAGTAGATTGATTTGACGCTTTGCCTTGCTTATTACAAGTCTGCATTGCTAAAGTAAAGATGCAAAACTGTTCTGTATTGTATCTTGTTAGAGGCTAAAAACGCGCGCTAAAACTCGGAAAGTTGCATTGGTAGTTCACTTGAACCGGGGGTTGTATTAAAGTGGAGTGCCTAATTAAATTTGTTGGGTGTCAACATAAAGTTTCGTTTCGTCCGCGCCGCCAACATTTGAATCGGCGCGTTGTGCAGTCGGCTCACGTGCAGCACTGAATCAATTTCGCGTCAGCCCCGGCTCGGTCCGACAGTGCGCTTGGAAGTCACATTACGGTAGCTGTGTTTAAGCCATAGTTATATATATAGTTACATAATTGTAGATACCTACAAGTTTGAGCAGATTTAGTAAAAATGTTTTTTAAATACCTGCATGTATTTTGCAAGCATACTACTGTCTCTTCGAAACAAGTCAATTTCTTCATTAAAAAAATTGTTTGTGACTTAATACATAATACAAAAAACATCTTCTTTCTTTATAATTTTATAATAAGGCCTGATTTTACTAACGTCAGGAATATTCGTCGAATAAAATACAATACGCCTATTTTGAAAACGTCACCTATTTGCCCGCTATCATTTAAGTAAATGTCCTTTAAATAAATGTTATAAAATAAGTCATTTTATACTTATTCATGCGGATAAGCTTTATCTGACGTTGGTTAAATCGGCCCGAAGTGGTATTAATTTTATTTTATTTTATTAAGTTAATATTTAAATTAAATATATAACCGTCGTTCGCCTTTTATGAAAACTGCTACGTAATATGTGTTAACTAATTTCATTAATTGACTTGAGCTCCGGGTTATTGTTTTTTTAAACCAATACTATTTTTTTGCTACTACCTGTTTTAGATATTGTATCTAACTTGCTGAATTAAAAGAAAGAAGCATATTTTATTGTAATAAATTAAATGTTCAGTTATTTGGGATATTTAATAATGAATTTACTAGAGATTTTCAAATAAAAGGTTCGAATGCATAGACCTTTACGGGAGTGCCAACCGAGAGATAGCTAGGATGCACCATAACGGGGCAATAAATTCCCAATAGCGCTGCTATCTCGTCTAATGTAAACGGTCTCTATTTAATCGGAAAATATTCGCAACTCCTTCTCTCCTCCACATGTTGCAGTTGTTCCCAAGTTATCCTTTTAAACTTTAACGAATTTCGGCAGAGAAATATGAGCGCTATAAGTTAGGTGGAAGGGTTGTAGAGTGGTTGCGAGATGAAGGCCAGTGAAATAATGCCTTACAAGGTTCCTGTGCTTTAAGTTTTGAGTTTAGGATGCACTTAGGTATACAGGGTGTTTCAAGAAGGTACAGTGAAAATTTAAGAGAGCATAGAGTCACTTTCGTTTTCAAGATATATTAGGTTAATTTTAGATACACTACTTTGTTGTCTCTGAATCGAATTGAAACTGCATTTATTTTGTTTTTTTTTAAGAAAGATAATTTTGAGAAAATTATTGATAAATCTCTGTTTGCAACATAAATTTAAACTATTAAGCTCTACAAAAGGAACTTGACAGTGTTTATTGTTTTATTCCATTTACAAGTGCTTGACTACAATATTAATGTTCCAGCATAAGAAAATACTTGGAAATATTAACAACGGACAAATTAGAGAACGTTCTTGTAAGGAACAAAGGGGCTGAGATAGAACAATTGTTTAAAAAATTACCTGGAGCGAACACAACTAGGAATTACGAAAAATATTAATGCGTCCGTATTACACCGGGCTAGAGGGTGTGTAATATGTATACGTGTATATATAACTTAAGCTGTTATCGCTGGCACAGTACAATAAAACCTCCCCTAGGAAATTCATAAGTATTGCACACGCGAACAAAGAGTACATGCGTGCTTACTTATAAACAATGCACGTCATCACTGCCAGCTCAAGTGTTAAAGCAGCTAAAATGTTGCTCTGTCACTAGACTTAGAGATTCATATAAAATTTCAAGATTTCGGGAGATGAGGTTTTGTTGGAAACTATTCACATACATAAAGAAAAATATTTTTTATAAGCATCAGTGTTAAAGCAAATCTAACTCGAGGCGTTCAGTCTTCGTTCAGAATCATTTGTATGAAGCTCCATACTGTAACGCGTACCTATTGCAAACACCTCGGATCAAGATCAACTCTGGAGCCCACTCTCGACAAGCGGCGCATCTGCGCTTTTACGGCTAGTCTTCCGATGTTCGTCGACTATCCGTTCACCCTGTCAAACGTACGGTCATTCAAAAGAAGAACTGCATATTAAGTTATAGCCAATGCGATCAGTCGAGGGGTCTGCTGATCCGTAGCCGATCCGATGCCGCGCCAATGCTGATCCCTTAACGTAACGTGCTTCAGTATTATGATGCCTGTTTGATGTCAATACGGTGTCCCCTTTATGAGTAGGCGTGGCTTTCCTTGGCTTGGCTTGGCTTGCTTATTAGAGAACGGATAGGTATGCTTTAGCTTTAAGCAATAAGCCAAGGAACTCAAATCAAATAAGATACACTTTTCTAGAATATATGAAGATGACTTACAGATTCGTTCTGTGATTAGATTCGTTATTATTTTCCACAGCGTAACGACCACCGATTACTATCGATAACAAGTAATTAATATCTATTATAAACATAAGTACTACTTTTAGTAGTACGTTAATCTAAATTGGGAGTTGGGTCGGCAAAGTAATGGGGGTTGTAGACTAAGTTATGATGAACTAACCGCTGAGAGATGTAACTTTGAAGCACAAATAATGACCATTTGACACCGAGCACACAATTAGTGCCACGATGTTTCACCCATTTTGGCCGTAATCTACAATTTTATTACGAGTATGATTCCAGCAGTCTTTGTGATCCTGTCTTTGTTTTTGGAGGAATTTTAGTAAGTTAAGGACTATTGTCTCATAAGGTATTAAAGTATTGGACACCAATCACGTCACGTACATTGCTCTGATCCCAAAGTAAATAGCTAATGCACTTGAGTTATGGAAATCAGACACAACGGTGGTACCACAACACCCAAACCCGAGACAATATAGAAAATTTTGATTTCTACATTGACCCGACCGGGAATCGAACCCGGGACCTCGGAGTGGCGACGCCTTGAAACCAGCGTGCTTAGCCACTACACCACGAAGGTCATCACTCATAGATTTTGGAACTAAGTTGTTAGAAGTAACAATAAGTACAATCCGAATACCTTAATATCTAATGAGCTACTATTGGCTTTTTTGTCCTTTTAGAGAGCGAAAAATATTTCTTCGGTATTATCACAAAACCTATCTTGCTCTTACTTTTTAAATAACCTGTAATATTGAGGAGGTGACACCTCGTATATTGCAATATCACTGTGCTAAGGAAGGCACATTCCTAAGCATTAATAAACTAAACAAAGCGCAATCTTACCACCGTTTCGCAATCAAACACGTACAGGGACTATGCCCCTACACGCGCAGCAGTAGCCCACTTAAGCAAAATTAGCTTCTTCTGTAAGCGCAAAGAACACTATCGGATGTTTTGTGGAGACGATACGCCCCCATTTGACGAGCGAGATGAAAGGAGGGTGCCTTCCCTGTTCCCAATAGGCACGCCTGTATGCCTATGTTTTTGGCTGAGCACTGGATTTTGAAATGAGTTGGCAGATGGATTTTTAGTAAAAGCGTAAATTTTACTTACCTTCCCGTGAATAAGAACTTGCGTAGTCGATATGTTTAAGAAGCTTTCTTCTTAGGTATCTTATCTAAACAAAAATGCCTCTTGGTTACTAATAACCTAGACGCATTCTTATTTTGATCCGAGGGCATTTCTATTATACTTATATAATTTACTTTATTTCAGTTCTATGGTGTCCAAGCTGTCAAAATATTGCACTGCAATTTACAGGCATAGGTAGAAACTACCTTAGGCGAAATTAACGTACTCCTCATTCATTACTAGGTTATATTTAATTGTACCATAAAAATAAGAAAAAGGATGAGTTTTCTTAGCGTGTCGATGGAACCCGAGGAATTAAATCGTTGCAGCCCAGAATTCAGCCACTTGTATTGCGGATCGACTACAGTTCATTAAATCCGCTGGCGTGCAGGTGTTGGGGCACGCCGGGCACGATGTAAAGTGTGCCATAGTTTGCACTGCACCGCAAACACAGTATACATCGGAGCTTGCCGAAAATCTCCACCTGGCCATGTTCTCCTTACTTTGGCCAACGTGAGTCCGAAGCCTGTTTAAGGACTTCCAGATCGGCCATGGTAGATCATGTCCAGGAGGGAGATTCTCGGCAAGTGGGACAAAGGGAGAAGGCAGAAAAGCTTTTACGCGCCAAAGATCACGTCTGGCCTGTACGGGATCGGTAGAAAGTGGGGCGACACACCTAATAAAACTGCGACGACTTTTTAGCCTTTGTGGCACTGAGACGTAGCCGTGCATAGGGTGCCGTGAGTCGCGATCTGCCTTGGCCGTTTCAGAAGAGCTCATTACAGCCCTGCGGACTTCCGGAGGTGCTATACCAGCCAGTGGATATATCATTGACACTGGGGTAGGTTTTCGATAACCAGTGATGACCCGTAAAGATTGACCCGACTTGTAAAGATTGCAGGATCAAACTGGATGCAGACCGCTAGTAATCGGTCGCTGTGGAAAGCCATGGGGGAGGCCTATGTTCAGCATTGGACGTCCTTTGGCTGATAATGATGATGATGATGATGATGATGATGAGTGATGACCCGGCAGGTGTCATTCAGGGCTACATCCACTGACTTGGCATGAGCGGAGCGGCTCCAAAGACAGGATGCGTACTCACCAGCTGAGAAAGCGAGCGCTAGCCCTGTCGTCCGCAGCACGTGCAGCGTAGGTCCATCGATGGATGGAATGGGTGAGTGAAATTCTATGTAAATAGGTACTCTGACCAACGAATACTCAAATTCAAAACTTCAATGTTTTTGAGGTCCGGTAACGTAAACCATCCCCGTGGTGTTACAAAATATTGTGATGGAAAAATCTAAAGCGAATTCTTATATTTCCCTATTTTTAAGGAGAGCTATCGAAGGTGGGAGAGTTAATAGCCTATCAACTCGTCTAGTGTCTGTCTGACTAAGGATTACTGGTTTTTATGCTTTGAAGTAATTTTTCAAGAACCCATCACTTAAACCTAGCATAGTGGAGACGGAAATACGAAAAGGAATACAAGATGAATGAATTGTAAAGGCACTCGAATCACGTAGGCAACTGGGATTATAGTTCTTTAATTTGCATACTTTCTTTTTTATACACGATGGAATATCATCGTATGCTAAGGCCTAGTTGCGTGATCGATAGTTTACTCAATTAATGGTTAAAGTACCGGCGGTTAAAAATTGACGTTTGTGCAAGTTTTGAACAAAAAATAATATACCCACACAACCACAATGTTTTTACTTTAGGTAGCATTGGATAAGTTTATTACATTAACTAGCGCCTAACCACCCCAAGAGTCAAAATCGCTTGCACCTCAGAAGCGCGACTGCATCGATGCTAACGCGCGTTAGTATCGATGCAGTCTCCAAAATTCAGTACATAATTTGACAATTTCCAGCATCTGCATCAGACTGTATCGATGCTAACGCGCGTGAGCATCATGACTGCAGCGATGCTTAAAGTAGTGCAGTGTGTTAAGGTTAACATTTTGCGACTGTATCGATACTAACGACAGGATCGACCGCTGTCACTACATATCATTGTAACATGCTGACTCGGCTTGACTCGACTAGATGGCGTTTTTGTCGAAGTATGGAGACAGAACCACGATATGTAAGATTTAAAACGGACTTAACTACATAATATAATAAACCAAGACGGTGAAAATTACACCTTAGTCCCCGGCCATAACACCCGGTAAGAAGCACTTCCCTTTGCCTCTCTAATACAGTTGCGCCAAAAGATCAACAGAGATCCTTTTCCAAGATATTGGCTAGGACAAATACAATACAATAAGGCGTCCTCATAAAAATATTAATTTCTGCAGAATTGAAACAAAGCCTACGCCTTGTCAAATATTAGATAATTTTTTGGGTAAACACGATTCTCGTATTATCATGGAGGGCAAGTCGACCTGTCTCTTTGTTCAAACAGGCAATATTTACTCGAGTATTTTTTATACCGCGCCAAGTTTGTTCTGTATAAACCAACATTGATTTTATTGATCCCTTTAGATAAGAAATTCAAAAGGAATATAGGGATGCCCTACTTTTAGATGTTATCAGATGCTTTGTTCGTTCATTTGGGGAATAAATAAAAAGAACCTCTCTAGCCGAATTTTATAAATCGAATCGAAAATAATTAAGGAAGTAGGCACGTTGCTTTACCTATGCTGGTAATACAACACTTAAAAGTATTAGATACCTATATTAGAGAAAAACAGCATAAATAAACTAGCATGAAAGTAGGTACAAGTGGGTTTCCCCTGAGTTTTGCTGTCAGGGCAATATTAAGAGTAGATAGGTACTTCCCCTGAAGATAACGCTTGAAAATGGACCCATAATACTTTGAATTGAATATAGCAAACTCTTTCTTTAAGAAACTAGACAAAGAAAGTAGGTATAGCCCCAATACTTTGTTAGATCGCGTGATGTCGCTGCAGCAAATCCACGTTTACTGTAAGCGCCTGCGATTCAATTACCAGCAAAGTGCGGCCGTGGTGCGTATTGCATCGTAAACTACCGGCTATAAGGCGTTATGACTCCACCCCGAGAAATAAAACCCGCTGTAGCCTTGCAACTACCTGTAACATTTGTTCTGATTTAGTTTCAGCCATAGAATGTCTGGCTTTTGTTTAAAGGCTTAATCAGTATTTGAAACAAGCATTTTTTTTATATATTGTGATTCATTGGGAGCGATTCTGATAACTACCTACCTACTAGGATTACTAGTAATGAAGAAGCCTCGCTATTAGCTAATAAGCTTTGTCAAATCACAAAATATACTTAGAACCTCTTATGTAACTGTGAAGAATTATCCCTGAAATCTAGTTGATATTTCCATTTATTTATTAGATTATTTGTTTCAATAAGATATAGTTTTTATAGTTTATTATACGAGCATACGACAAACATGGTCGCCAGGTACCGAAGTCTCGACATACATAGTTTCCCTGTAGAACAACCGGGTGGCACCCGAAAAACGTTGAGAAAAATTTGTGTTTTTGTATATTTATTGATAAAGAAGATTTCTTGAATTAAGCTTAAAAAAATACAAATATATTCTTCAACATTTATTCAAAAGGGGTTCGTTAGTTTAAATTATATTTGATGCAGCGGAAAATCGGAAAATAGAAATTATCTATACTCTGATTTTTAATGAGATAGACCAGAATGGCAGCTTCAATCGAACTTTTTATTTTTTAATGTTGTAAAAGTGGCACCAATGGTGTTGTAACTATTTAATTGTATGCGATTAATTTAACTTGAGATCCGACTATTCAATAATGTGGTTTTACTCATTAGAATTATAATATAAGTATGCAAAACGTAAAAGGTTTGTATAAAAGTTATACATAAAACATTTTTTTGTAAAAGTAATAGAAATCAATTTTCTCGTATGATGTTACCTACTTTGTCTTTTTAATACTTACCTGAAATAATTTATTAGAAATAATGATGATCATTGTGGAACTTGTTTTTTTTTCAGATTTTTGTGAAGAATCAATAATCGATTAAAAACAACAATTGATGAAGCTGAAATTTTCATTTTTTTAGGAACCTCACTATTTTTTTAAATTTCGAAAAAGTGGCCCCCTACTAATTTTCATTTTGGTTTATCTAATTAGAACATCAGAGCATACTTAAAATGTCAATGATTTTGCTTCAGACTTTGACCAAAGGTACATTAGCGATTGCGTCTTAATGCTATTTCTAAAAGTAAACTAAGTCACGTTTAGAAATAAGATAATATCCCTGCACATAGAATTTATACATGGGTTTGTAGCGTACACGTCCGTCACACTGATTGAATCGGGTCGAATCGAAGTGATCTTTGATGTAAACGTAGCTATACAATTTGTAGCAAAGTGCGGTTAAACAACGTAGCGTAGTAGGTCGTAAACTGTAAACTACAGAGCTAACCCACACAGATAGCCGTCTCAGCCACTCTTGAAGAATTTAGGTGCGAATGACAGTGATGGCTAGAGACAATAAAACATCTTACTCAGTAGAACCCTGGGTTGGACTAAGATTGAAGCCTTTAAAGTACAACTGAGGAAGTTTTGATTCTACGGATAAATCCGCTCCATCTACGAGTAAGACCCCTTACACACTGCGACTTTTAGCATCATGCATGCTAAAAATCGCAGTGTGTAAGGGGTCTAAGATGTAAGTAAAGCTGTTTCTGGCTTATAGTTTATATTCTTCATATTTTTTTTATTTTTTTATGTTGATTAGCGCCTTTAATATACGTTCGTGCCACGTGCCTGTTACTCGTTGCTTTGAATAATATTATTATCAAAAAATAAATGGTTTATTGTTAAATTATGTTAATTATCATAACCTGAGAAATAAAAGTACGTGCTGTGAAAAAAAATACTTTATTACGTATACGTAGGTACTTATCTCTTAGAAATATTTATAATTCTTATATATCAGGAGCTCTATTTTTAAATACTCGCTTTGGCTCGAGTGATTGAAAAATAGAGCGAGCGATTAAAAGAAGAATATAAATATATATAGCGTATAATTTTTGTGCGAACTTAAACTCAACGAAATTCGAGTAAAATGTACACGTAAATACTCACTTTTTTAAATCAAATCTGTCTGGAATTGAACTTTTTCATTCGATAATAGGACTTTAATCAATGAATACCGATCGCAATCATGACGCGGGTGATTCAAAAATAGGGGCCCAAGTATCTTCGTTACCTTGTTATTATCCTTATTACACCACACTTTCTTTTTTCATGTTTTAATAAAATGTGCGACCCTGAAAATTGGTAATCACATAGTTGTTTTAAAAAGCACAGCCTTAGAGCTGTGTGTGAATGTAGTTTTATATTTACTAGCAAAAAATTAGTTATTTTATCCTTAGTCTCGAGTACTTTTTTTACAGAAGCGAAACTAAATTTAAACGCACATGACTTAAGCACCCTTTTGGTAGTTTACCGCGACAATAAATTGCAATCAAATGGTCGTCCGGATTTTGTGAAACTTTCTGGGTGTGGCAAAGTGAAAATCCCATTTATATTTTGATCGCTGCGCCTGTCCTGGTGCTCCCTGTAGAGTTAAGCTATAAACTCGCTCTAGCCCTTGGGCACACGAGGGTTAAGGCTCAATTGCGCCATCTTACTTTAACCTTACTATAACCGTCAGCCATATTTGTTAATGTACTTTTACACCCTTTTGACGCTGTGTTATACATAAACAAAGATAGGTCGTATTTTATAAATCGACGACCTTCGTGGCGAATGGCTAGCACGCTGGTTGCGTGCTAGCCATCGTCAAGCGTCGCCATCTCTTGAGGTCCCGGGTTCGATTCCCGGTCGTGTCAATGTAAAAAAGAAGTTTTCTATGGTGTCTCGGGTCTGGGTGTTGTGGTACCACCGCTGTCTGATTTCCATAACACAAGTGCATTGGCTACTTACTTTGGGATCAGAGCAATGTATACGATTGGTGTCCAATATTTATATAAAAAAAAACACCTATTAATAGTGCTAAGAGTTAAGAACTGGAACTGTTTCTTGGCTTCTTTGACCATCACATGCGGACATATTTATTGTTCATTCATTTTCATTTCTTGGTTGCGTTCCTATTTGGTTATACAACCCCTTTGATTATGAATGACAGTATGTTTCTATGTATAGCTTTTTTCTCTTGAGTTTAGTCTGATTTCTTCAATGTAAGTTGCCCGCAGTCTAAACTAATCGTGCTTATGTGTTAATTATATCCTATTAAAAAATCTTAAGGATTCAAATACCTATATACGTTCTTCGCAAATGCATACATACTCCTTATTGCTCCATGAAAAACAATTCCTCAAAAAGTTTTCCATGTTGTCTGAGTAGGTACTGGGTAGTGTATCCGAGGGCTTATCTTGTTCCGCAACAAACTCTGCGCCTCTAAGGTCCACCGTTCAAACTTCAAACATTTACCAGAGTACAACAATTCGCATTAATTTAGAAGCCTCCAAAATGAAATTTAATTCTTGCAGTCTTAACGCGCAGTGGTAAACTTGAAGCCACCATCAAAGATGCGTTAAGGCCTTAAGCAGTAAAACATCTTTGGTTTTTGAAAGACATGAAAAAAAACTTATCACGACTAACTTACGACTCTATTTCAGCGAGTATGCATTCAACTAATCCGTTTCGTTTCTTCTTTGAACTAGCAAATAGAGACCAAAAAACCAGTTAAGCTTTTACTGCATAAATCCTATTTCGAACACATTCCACATTACAAATTAAACTGAGTAATTTATCTATGGACAAAGCGTTTCAATTTTCGTAAATCGAATCAAACATATTCAATTCACTTAATATTTTATAATAAAAATATAAGTCGAAAGTCTTAGGGCCGATTTTACCAGCGTCAAATAAGACTTTCAAACTTAATAAGTATAATATGACCGATTTTAAAATAACGTTTACATAAACGATTGCTGAATTAACTTTAAAAGAAGTAAAAACCGACTTCAAAACCAAAATGCACTAAAAAGTCTTAAATAAACTCTTGACTATTGAAAGAAAAGGTGAGGTCTAGGTCTAGGCAAAAAAAATCTTTTTGGAGTCGGTACCATCACTTTGACCATCAAGCATTAACTATCACAGCACCGACTTTTGAGTGCATTTTGGTTTTGAAGTCGGTTTTTACTTTTTTAAAAGTTCATTTGATTTCTTCATTTTTAGAGATTATAGGAGAAGGGGGGAGGGGGGAGTTGCACCTTATGACTCTGTTCTTTAAGAAGCTACAAACTACGTATTATAAGTTATTTCATTAAAATTACTGAACTCCTAAAAGGTTTCCACCATCAGCTCGGCCCCACAAAATGTTGACTATCAGACGTAACAACACGTCAACATAAAGACTCTAGTAAAGAAACACTATACGTGCCTTTAAAATTAGAGGGTTTTCCTCGATTACACCAAGATCTCATCATCAGATCCCGAAATGGAAAAAATGGGACCAACTAGAAGGTACACCCTCTAAGTAGGCGAAAAAATTTTCGAATTGGTCGACAAACGACTTAGATATGAGGTATCATAGATACAAAAAAAAACATACAGTCGAATTGATCACGTCCTCCTTTTTTGAAGTCGGTTAATAATAGGTAACGACAAATCAGGCGTATTGTATTTAAAATATTCCTTATCTGGCTTGGTAAAAATCAGGCCTTATTCAATGACGTAAAACTGTCTGAAATTACTTAAGTTCTTCAAGTTTATCGACAATCTACCACCAAAGTAGTACAATCATTTAAAAGGTCTATTTTTACCTATTTACTTTAAGTAAATTTGAAACGGAATCAAAGATCAAGATATTAATTCAATAATTTAGATTTAAAAGCTACGTAATAAGGAGCGTAAATAGTAGTCTTATCAACATTTTTAACATCAGACTACCTATTGCGGTAAACCATACAAATAACTTTCTTACTATAAGACTAGGTTTCCATTTCAATGAAGGCATGCTACCCACTCGATCAATAAAGCAACTAACACAAAGCGTGCAGATATAAAACACGCAACATCAGTTCAGCTGCAGACTGGCTCAACTCGCGTAATCCACCAACAAATTGTCCGGTCAGTGGAAGTTTTAAATCGATTCAATAGTTATCTACACGTGAAGTGGTAGCAATTCGTCAACGTCCTGATATAATCCCCCCTCAATGAGTTCTAAGCCGGGCCGGAGGGATGTCGCACCATCCATCACGGTCCCGACGACTCATCCTATACGAACTGGCCGCTTAAAAACAAGATTAAAATGAAATGGTAAGACGTTACTTTGCGTTTCGATGACATTAGTTCTGGTAGGGTGGGATTCGTCCCGCCTGAGAGTGATGCTTTACTTTTATTTGCGAACGGCTTTTGTTTTTTGGTAGAAAAAGATGGGTACCGTATCATTCGGTAGATGGGGATCAAGGGAAAGAGAGTACTACTTGTAATATGCGTAGTCTACTGAGATGCAGTCACACTTTGAATGCCTTAAAAATACAAAGAATTTCTCAGGAAACCGCAATTTACACGTAATAAAGTAAAATAATGTTTTAAAATAATTGCAATATTATTATTTAAAAAAAAACATGCACAGGTCTGCCGATACCGAGGTCCGCGTGCGTTATATAAAATGACATCAGAAAAAGACATCGCCGTAATATTTCGGGCTAGTAGGCGGCACTGGACGAATTGAGTAGTTTCATAGAAACCCCTTTGCATGTGTGGACCAGGTTGTCCAATGTGCACTTTTTATAAAGTTTTAAATGTAGGTTTCAAGCGAATTTTTTGATTTAGCAATAAAAAAAAGGAGATTTTCAACAATAGCTCTTTATGTACCTTACATAGTCGTCTTTTGTTTGAAAGCTATTGCCTACCTCTAAATATGAAGTTGCTTTACCACTTTTGTTCCCTCACGCTAGCTCCAGTCTCAATAGATACACAATATCAGCGGAATAATAATGTCAAAAAAGAGAATGCTATCGGAATATTTGGTCATGTCGGTCCGCGCATCTGGTGCCGAATCAATTTATCGGTGAAACGTGACGCTAGAAAGGGAACGTGTAGTGTTCTCAAACGTATTACATATTTGAGTTTACGAATTAGGTTGCTTTGACGTTTAATAAAACGTGCCTACTCGTACTTATGTATTAACATCACAAGTAGTAAAGAGGTGAAAGAAACGATCCTTTGCTTCTAAATGGATTTCCATGATATAAACGAAAACAATATACCTTCAATTTTGAAGAGAGTTATTTATGAATCCCGTATTAAACGAAAAACTTGGGAATATTTCAACACAAACTTTTACATGAACTTTACTTTGACGTTTACTTATATTTTGACGTTTAATAAAACGTGCCTACTCGTACTTATGTATTAACATCACAAGTAGTAAAGAGGTGAAAGAAACGATCCTTTGCTTCTAAATGGATTTCCATGATATAAACGAAAACAATATACCTTTAATTTTGAAGAGAGTTATTTATGAATCCCGTATTAAACGAAAAACTTGGGAATATTTCAACACAAACTTTTAAATGAAATGGGGACATAATCACACATACCCTTTTACATTGGTCCATAGCTCGATGACGATATCGTCAGACTATTACACATTTCATGTCGTCTGTCAGTGCTCTCGGGATGTTTTTTAGTGAAAATATCTAATGCGCAATTTTTTCAGTGGCCTGCTCGATGTCCAATTCGTGTCCTATACTGCTTATTGTTTTCAGTAATGTAATAGAGATCCTGAACTTGTTCTTCACAAAAGGACACAAAACCTTATTGAAGAACTATAGACCCATCTCACTCACTCCAGAGCCATGTCTTCAATCTGTTCTCAAGGGTCATCACGAATCGTATCACACGTAGATTTGATGACTTTCAGCCTTCCGAACAAGCCGGATTCCGAAAAGGCTACAGTAACAATTATACCACATTCATACATTTAGGCTTATTATACCTATAATTAGCCCCTACTAATCAGTTAGCTCAAGTGGCAGTGGGCAGGGTACATAGCGCGAAGAACTGATGGCCGTTGGGGCAGAAAGTTCTAGATTGGAGATCCTTTGACCAAAAGCGCAGCGTAGGACGTCCACCGACAAGATTTACAGACGACCTTGTGAAGATCGTATGATCACACTGGATGCAGACCGATCACAACCGGTCACTATGGAAAACCGTGGAGGAGGCCTATGATCAGCAGTGGACGTCCTTTGGCTGATAATGATGATGATGAATAGAGAACTGAATAAATATACTTAGATGCTTAACTCTTTGTTAGCTGTCCAATATCATGTTTACTAGCTATAGCACTTTCATATCATACCGCTATCAATTCGAATGTTTCCCAAGAGTGCAGATCCCAGGAACTAGGTTATGCGTTATTCTGCAACAACGTTGTTAAGTGCGTACTGCGGATGCCGATACAGCAATACATTTGAAATAAATTCCCAACGCACTGACATAACTAGCTAGATGGAAATAGCGCGAATTGAGTGAACAATGTTTCCTAGAATCGGAATTAGTAATAAAAATAGAAATAAAAGGTTTTTCTTTAACAATGATCATAGTAAAACCGAAAATAAAATGGAAAATGCTACGTGATGTTTTATTGGAGACTGAAAAAAACTTTCTGTGCACTCTATAATAGGATCCATTTAACATTCATAATACACAAAAACTTACCAGCAGGGTTCGAAACGAGATGATATTTATTTTCTTCACCCCTTACAAAATAATTGTAACTTCGATAAGTATACAATAAAGATTTATCGTGTTTACTCCTCCACTTCGGAAGCAGGTGAATTTATGTAATCTGCTGTAATGCTTACCTAAGATGGTAAAGCCTTAATCCCCCTTAAATTCAACACAAACAAATACGCCCAGCATTGCAAAACATGTGAATATAAAGCAGCGTATACAAAATAGCTTCTTTATTATGATAATATATTTAAATTCATACAGATTGTAATGTAATAAGCATTCGTAAAAGCCAAAAACAATATCAAAAACAAATTCTGCCACTTTAAAACAATAGTTCAAGCTTAAGGCATTCAACTGCTTTTTTAGATTAAGTTGCTTGTCAAAAATAAACGCTGCCATGAATGTCTTTTCCTTTCAGTCTCATGAATGAGGTAGCGACTTTGATAGTTTTAAAAGCTTTCGCTATTTCAAGATCTGTAAGAAAATCTGTGAAGCCCCCTGTCAAGTAGGTTTCAAGGAAAAAACTATCTACAATTGCAGGTACTTAACCTACAATTAGAAATACCACCTCCGTCACGCCATGTGTATTGCCCTTTACTGAGATAAGGAGGTAGCAAACAAGCTGACATCCGGGCGCACTCGCTCCGTCAGTTTCCGGAGCAGCCGGCAGCGGAAATCTGCCGCTGGCATTACTCGTACATAAGCAGCGGAAAGAAATTGCCGACCTTATAAACGTCATGTGGGATACAGCCTCTTAACTCTTGACCCGTTTCATTTGATAGCGAGAAGGCGTGAGCTGTTTTATATTTATAGATGCCTTCGCAATGCCTTGTGCGTTCTAAAAGCTGTCTCGGTATTTAACTATATATATTAAGTCTCTATGATGAGTCATTGTCTAAAAAAAATAATGAATTAAATTAAATTGAAACACATGTAAAAATAATTAATAGTCAGCTCTCAAAATAAAACTAATACCATGGTATTTCTAATGACTGCGTGTCTTTTACGAAACTAAAGCAACCTCTGGGATAGAAATAAAGCGAAATTTAAATAAGGAACTTAATTCAAACTTGTACACTTAAATAAATAAGAGTTATTGGAGCAGCGCTATTATGAACTATGTCAACTACTCTTTGCGACTCGATGCCATCGTAAAAAGATAACAATAAATCAATATAGGAACGCTAAGATTTTGTGAACTATTTGTAAAGTAAAGCCATAATGGGATATCGTAATATCTCACCGAGTGATTATTCGAGGTGATAAAACCACGACAAGGCGAGCGCATAACGGGGCTGCGATGGCCTATAAAACGGGCCCGAACTCTGCTTTATGTAGGAACACAATGTTACTGGGGCCTTTGTTAGAGCACCGTACCTATAGTCAGACCGTTAGACCTCAGATAATGTAACAATCATTGTCACTTTCCGAAATTCCAAGCGACAAATCCAATACCAATCGTACCTCCTTTCAATTGTACCAATAAAACTCACCTCCAAGATGGCATCTAAACACGCAGATTAAGTTAAGGGCCTACTAAAAAAGCAATCTCTCGCACATTTCAAGTCACATCTAAACAAATTACAGCCTCCAGCAACTGTACTCGTAAATATTGGCGGCTACAAATTCCGTTTCCGTCAAAATGTGTAGGAACGCAATTTGTGATTGATTTCCGGAGCGCACAACATACATACAAAAGAATATAAGATAGCAGACACGAAAAGAACAATTAAAGAATTAAAGAAAAAGCTATTATTGACACGGACAGAACGCCACAAACAACGCATACAGCTTTATAATTATAAAAGTATACTATTTGAAAAAACTGTTTGTTAATGTTTTTATAAATAAATATATTGGACACCAATGCTTTAGAATGTTTTTAACACTCACAGTGTCAAATTTTATATTCATAAAGATGAAATAAGAAACCAAAAATTTGCGCACCGACGGGACTTGAACCAGCAACCTTTTGGCAGACCGGGCCAAACGCTCTTACCAATTGAGCTACCGTGCTGTCAGTCCAACCCTGCGAATATTTGTGGTTTCTTATGAAAACGTCAATTGCGTGACGCTTAGCGCCATCTAGCCGTCTGTTTATGAAACAGATGGCACAAGCAGTTATTCTTTCCAAGTTGAATTTATTCTGCAAAGTTGAATTTATTCTTCTTTACAGAATAAATTCAACTTGGAAATTAATGTCGCTTCGCTATCTAATGCTTTAGAATGTTTTTAACACTCACAGTGTCAAATTTTATATTCATAAAGATGAAATAAGAAACCAAAAATTTGCGCACGGGCGGGACTTGAACCAGCAACCTTTTGGCAGACCGGGCCAAACGCTCTTACCAATTGAGCTACCGTGCTGTCAGTCCGACCCTGCGAAATTTGTGGTTTCTTATGAAAACTCATCTTTATTTTAATATTTGAAAAATTTCATCTTTATGAATATTAAATTTGACACTGTGAGTGTTAAAAACATTCTAAAGCATTAGATAGCGAAGCGACATTAATTTCCAAGTTGAATTTATTCTGCAAAGAATAACTGCTTGGGCCATCTGTTTCATAAACAGACGGCTAGATGGCGCTAAGCGTCACGCAATTGACGTTTTCATAAGAAACCACAAATTTCGCAGGATCTGACTGACAGCACGGTAGCTCAATTGGTGAGAGCGTTTGGCCCGGTCTGCCAAAAGGTTGCTGGTTCAAGTCCTGCCCGTGCGCAAATTTTCGGTTTCTTATTTCATCTTTATGAATATTGGACACCAATCATATACATTGTTCTGATCCCAAAGTAAGTACCTAACCTGAGACAATATAGAAAATTTAGATTTCTGCATTGACCTGACCGGGAATCGAACCCAGGACCTCGGAGCGGCGACGCCTTGAAACCTGCGTGTCCATGGTGTAGTGGCATACGGAGGTCGTATGAAGGTAGGGTACTGTTCGATGTAATGCTAGTACCACGTATACTTTTCTGCCTCCTATCTTTTCATTAAGCGAAGTGCTTAATCAATGAGCAAGCCATAAGTGGACAGCTAAAATGGTCAGAGTCGTTAGACCGCAGCAAGCTATAGCTGAATGACAGCTACAATCAGCAATTTTGGAGCGCAGTGAGCTAAAGACAGACAACAGCTACACGGGCTAAAATTGAGATAACTCAGCGAGCTAAAGGTGGATAAAAGCTATAGTGATCAATGTTGGAGCGCAGTGAGTTAAAGACAGACGACAGCTTCAATGGGCAACGTTGAGCGAGCGAAGGGAGCTATAAGTGGATGACAGCCGTAATGATCACTGTTGGAGAACAGTCAACTAAAGACAGGCAACAGATACAATGGCCAACGCTGAGCGAGCGCAGCGAGCAATAAGCGCATGACAGCTATAATGATCACTGTTGGAGCGCAATGAGCTAAATACAGACGACAGCTAGAATGAGGAACGACAGAAAATCACATCAAGTTATAAGCATATGATATCCACGCACAATGACCACTGACAAAGGAGCACAGCGAGCAAAAAAAAAAGTTTAAACGTTTAACTTTGATAGAGCGCACCAAACTTCAAAAGGACGTCAGCCAAAATATTGAAGTCAGTGGAATACAGCATTCTAAACATCGGACGCCAGTGCATACCAAATAGACCGAAGCAGTGTATCGCCCGAATCAATTGGACCAAATTAGATCTTTATGAACTCCTACATGTATCCACCAGACCGCCCATCTCATCAGCGCTCAGTCCCATAATAATGCCCGTCTACCTATATTCCTAGACTAAACTCGATGCATTTCTTGTTGGTTGTTGTCGATGGGCCGGCTAATCGATCTGCTCTCCCATCCTGGAGGGTGTCCCTCCTTTTAAAAATGGTGCTTTTTTGTGCTGGCTGAATAGTACTTCGTATCGTATCGTACTAACCATTCGATAAGCATGTAAGTATGACGATAGCTTACTGATCCTATTTACACTGTGGCGTGTACTGCTTCTAAGGTGTAAAATATGTTTCAAGTCGCAAGTTGTTTCCATCTGAATCGAACGTTGATGTATTGTTAAATGCATATGTAACTTTGTACATAAAAGAATATGCGGGCTTCGAGTTACGATGTAGCCTAACGCCTACGACAATAAATTTGATACCGATGCGTTGTAAGAAAATGCATTTAACAAAAAAAAACATTTTTAAATCATTGTAATTAGATTTGACTCATAAACCAAAAAATATTGGAGGGTAATATCGTTCTTCGTAATAAATCTCAGGCATAAACGATAAATCCTGTATTTTTGTTAATATAAATATCGAAGCTGTGGCTGAAAATAAGCACAGAAGTTTATTTAAACTGCGCCGTTTGTCTCTGCCAAATGCATTCTGCAGGTGTCGGTGCTATTGAACGTATCACCAAACAAAAAACGCAATAACTTCAGCCGCTTGCCGCTGCACATCAATTGGTTGTCTGTTCGTTCAACGGTGTATTCCTAAAATCTGGCAAAAAAGTATATCATTCACTAAATTGACAATGTTTTTTTTAAATAGTAAAAATATTCATATTAAACTATTATAAATATACTAGCGGACCCAGCGAACTTTGTTTCGCCCCCTGCCCCGTCCCGCTCCAGCCCCGTCCCGCCGAGTCCCGTAATTTTAAAAGTTAAGCATTCCCAGCGAATTTTGTTCTCGCCCTCAAATTACTAAAATGGCTATTAAAAAATAAGGGTTGATCGTAGAAGGGTGAAAATTGAGGATTGTATGTATTTTTGTATGTTCATAAAAAAGTAGAAATTAAAAGTTTTGTCTAAAAAAAAAATTAGGGGTGGACCCCTAACATTTAGGGGGATGAAAAATAGATGTTGGCCGATTCTCAAAGATACCGGAGAAGCACATTTTTTTTTATCAAAATCGGTCAAGCCGTTTCGGAGGAGTATGGCAACGAAAACTGTGACATGAGAATTTTATATATTAGATTAGCTTAAAACTTTTTGCACAAAAAGTAATTACTAAGATGTTGTTATTTTACATACGGCGAACTTAATACCACACATTATGAAATAAAAACTTCCAAATCATCTGACTGGTTAATCTCCCTTTGATTATCACTACATAGTATAAAACAAAGTCGCTTCCTGCTGTCTGTATATATGTATGCATCTTTATAATTACGCAACGGATTTTGATTCGGTTTTTAATAGATAAAGTGATTCAAGAGAAAGGCTTATATGTATAATACATTGCACCCGTGCGAAGCCGAGGCGGGTCGCTAGTGTAAAATGTAGGCAAAATTGTAGCACTTTTTTGTTCATCTTTAGATTATCAGTGCTATTTGTATAGTAACATTAGAAAATTCTTTTTTCTATGCATCCTATCATATCAAATGTGTCCACATGACACTCAATTGTGTTCAAATTCCATCAGTTATTAAACATGAGAACGTACAGTTGCCAGCACATCAGGTTACCAACTTTTGTCGCAAACTAGTCTTTATTACAACGGCATAAGATACCGCAGTGTTAACCTTGACGTGCTGTCGTCCGTACCTACTCCGTATAAGTAAAAGTTTTATTATTAAGCCAGGGAGTAGCCTAAAATATCGTTTACATCAACTAAGTAGGTCGTAAAGTATTGTTCCTAAGAACTAAAGTTAACGAGCTCTCTTAATAAAGGTTTAAATTCTCATTACGTTAATGGAACAACACAATTTCTTGGTAGAAGCAGCATAGCGTTCAAACTTGAAGTACTTTTCTATAAACATTTACGTTCTCATAATATTCCGGAAATATACATTTAACGAGAAATACCTAACCTTTACGTCATGGATATATTCCTACTAAAATGCTTTTTTTTGAGTATGGCTCGGAGTTCGGACGTTACAGGCTAACTTTACGTCTCGTTTTACTACGTTATTTTAAAACATTGCTGTTAAATCCTTTACATTGCTACTGAAGCAGTTAACTATGTAAATTCATAAACAAAATAAAGTATGTATCAGCTTCATTTTAACAAGGGAAAACTACCTACCAATCAGAGTAAGAGATTTAAATATTTGCCATCAAGAACGAAAATGAAAGAAACCTTCCCAATAGTTCCTAATAGGTATTTTTAATTAAATTAACCTCTCTTACCCGCGTTCAAACTCTTTAAAGTGATTCAGAAGTAACATTTCTTACAAACTGAAACAATACTTAACTATTTGCATTGAAAAGGTCTTATTTCATTGCATTGGAAATAACTTACTTCGCAAAAAGTAACTAAGAATTCTAAGTCTTATATCAAATTCTACCTAAGTTTACAAGAATTCACAATACTGCAATCCACGTCTTAGTTGTAAATAATGTTAAATAGACTAGGGATGTTAGGAGGATTCGTAACCATAACCGAATCCAAAATAAAAGTTTCGGACGGTATCGGATAAGGGCGGAGCCTAACTGAGACACGTTATGACAAGATGTTTTTACACAAGCCGCACGCATTGTTTGTTTTCTTCTGTTGTCGTCATAGCATAACTAACTTGTGAGCAATTTCACATACATAGCTGTAGACATTCTCACAAAATAATTGTAATTAGCTATTTCTGATAATCCGAAATAATTTTATATCCGTATCTATGTTCGGTATAGTAATCATTTCTATATCCGTAACCAATCCGTATCCGAAATTTAATATCCATAACATCCGTCGAATAGACCATGATTTTGCGATTCAAACACCAATGAATTATATAATGTGTGTATTGTTGTGAAATATTATTATTGTGTACATATTTATTTATGGCGTCACTATTTGAGGAACTTCATACATAAAAACTATTGTTAAATTCATCAAGTCAAAACAAAAGTTAACAATCATATGAAACGAAACGGAACTAACAATCATTACAACACAGAAAATGAGTTGTTGGTCCCTCTGCTGTGTGTAAACAATTTCGTCTAGCCTTTATCTTTGCTTGTTATCTTGATTTGTAGTACACTCGGGGCGGCTTGTAAAAATAACTGGATCCCTTACAATATGTTACATTCGAAGCAAGCTCAAATGGGATACACTACGCTTTATAACAGTCAAAGAAGATGTAGGAGGGGAAAAAGGACGGTATCACAGTGAGCTGATAGATTTAATCAGAATCAGACTGTGTTTTTCCTCAAGGCCAACCCACACGTAAGTACCACAACCAAACCACATCGTAACGTCAAGATGTGGTCAAACAGTGGTACGCATGAATAGTGTCGCTGTTTTTTGTAGTTGCGTTGTATTTCTGACAATGTTGATGTGGTTCTCGTTTCTTCCTCGGCCACTAGTTCTCAGTGTCGCTGGTGATCGCATTGTGGTTGCAATGTCGTTGGTATCACACAAGAAGTCAAAAACGACTGCTAAATGTTTGGTACGTATGAATGGCCCTATTCTTTTTCAATACAAAATATACGCCCGACCACGTGGTATGGTTGTGGTCCGTGTGGGAAGGCCATGTATTATTTATCAAAAAATAACTTTTTTCTGACTAAGAACCTTTAAAACTTTAAGATGGCTGATTTTATAAGGCGTTTTAAATTGACATTTTGATAATCATCATTTTCCATGAAATCTTTTTTTACTTCTTATATATATCTTCTTTTTCTCTTATGTATCTTCGATCTCTATCTTTTTAATTCGTATAAGAAAGTAGTGTTAGTTACACTACATAGGACTCGAGAATGTGTAAACCGATTTTCATGAGTTTTAGTTTGTTGGATTTGTCGCCGCCCCGAATTATGCGTAGAAGTGAACAAAGTTCTCCGGGACTTCTATGTTTTTGTATTAAAAACTACTTTATACAGCGTTATTCAAATAGCACTTAAACCTGTAGTCAATAAAAATAGTGGTTATCATTAAACTAGTTTGGCGGACGATAAAACCAACTAAGTTAGTGCTAAACTGTTGTCGTTTATGTAGCCGTAAGTGTTATCAGGAAGCTTAGGAATTTATTGCCTCAGTTGAATATGTTACCGGAGGCTGTAGTGGTTGGAATATGCTACACAATATACAGAGACGTTAGGACTAGAGGTAAATTGTGTATTCATATTTATCGTTGTGTCGAACGTTTAATGAACTGGAATCAGTTCCTAGTGATAGCTAGTTGATATAACACTTAATATCGTTACCGTACGGAAAAACTTCTGAGCTCTTCCGACTTAACGAGTTTTTGAAACGATGTTTATGGTTAAATCTGAATTTGCGAGCTGTTGTTATTTCACATGATCTACTCGTGCTATGTAGAATAAGAAATAGGAAATAAAAATCTTTATTTACAATATCTTGGTTACCTACAATATTTTTGCAGAGTCTTCCCGGTAAGTAGTCTTAATGACACTTGTATTGGGAATGGCTCGCAAATATTGCTTAGCTAATTAGGATTGAAGTTAGCATCGTAGCCTGCCCTCTTTTATCATAGTTAATTTTACATGTGATATTGAAGAGTTAGTTCAACTCCAGTTAGATCTAATGACGAAGACATTCGTTACGTTTCATTTGCTGTCCGTAGGTACATTATGAAACACGATTCTCATAAGTCAGCAAATGAGAAACGTTTCATCAATAAAGCACGATCCGCGCAGACTGCATTCCTCTGTCTCTCTTAAAAAACATTCTTATTATGTTAGACATCTCGCATGTCTGACAATAACGCGAAATTATGTTCTGTTGCGGTAGTTTCATTGTGAGACTGCAATTCTTGTTTATTTCATAACATGAAGATATTCTGCACTATACTATCACTCTGTTCTAGTTACTGTTGAGCCAAGTTATAAAGTATACTTTTAATAACTTTTATACTACTTTCCTTATACACTTAAAACAATCGTGACGAAAAAAATTCAACATGTAGGACGGTTCGGAAAATAAAGGGGCGAATTTACTTGGTTAATAATATTTCATTCTGCTGAAACCAAAAATGGGGTAAAAAACATTGGATAGCCATTATTTTTGTTGATGTGGATACTTTAAGATATTTTTCTGGGGTTTGAGATGAACAAGACAAGCTATATTGATTTAACTCACCGGTAGTAATAATTATCAGTTTGTGCTATCAAACTAATTGATCCTACGAGAACATGCGATAACAATGCATATCGTAAAGCAATATGATATTGAGCTTGCCACTTCAGCCGGTGCATCAATCAAATCAGCATATCATCCGCACTAGACATTAAAACACTGACACCCATGCACTAGCGGAGAATATTCCCTTTACAATGTTAGATATTAAGGAGAGTGCTTAAAAGATTAGACCTCGGACAAAGGACGAACCATTACAAGCAAATGGTCGATAAAAAGGCACCGTTAAAGTTTTTGCGGTCACCGCGGCTTGCGACAATGTTGTACCGTTTTTACAACCCGACACTTTTTGTTTCAGTAATGCCGGTTTTTATTATTGCTACTTCGATGAACTACACCTACGGATAAAACATTTGCTGAAAGAATTAACACAACTTTATTAATAGCAATTTTTCTCCGAATTCCCTGAATTTTTCGGTTAGGTTAAAGTACCCAGATTCTTGGGGATCAAATGGGAAATTGCAACCAGTTAGAGCATTTTTATGGTTTTACAGCATATAAGCTTTGCTGTCGCTGTTAAATAAAATGGCATACAACTAAGTACTACTGGTGTCAATTTGATTAATATTCGCCTACAAATTGAATAGTAAACTGGAGGATTTAAATAGCGCATATTCAGCTTGATCACACTGACAACAACCACCTATCAACAATAACTTTCGTTTCTTTTAAATGTGTTGACGATTTAGTATTGAGCTAGCGTCGTCAAATCAACGATACGATGCGTTGGTACCTTCAGCTATCCAATTACATAATGGATGCCAAACTGTCACTGTCATTCCAAACCAATATTGGTTTGGTTACATGATCATAACATACAGCTATATATTTTATGGTACATGAGCAACGTAGTACAAGCAGGACCCATATATCCTATCGCTCTTTGTGAAAGTCTGGAATGTGGGCTGATACCGTAATTGGAAGAGATCTTGGAGATGCGGTTGTAAGAGTGGACATATAATCAATTGTAGTTTTTCTAGAATAATCTATTGCTTTGATATTTTTAATATTGATGCGCATTGAACATCACCAAGAATGTGGCTTTCTAAAGTAACGAACGATTCTTGTGATATATAATTATTTTTCTTAAGAATTTGTGTTTTATAGCACAGATATCATAAAGTTATGATGGCAATTATCTTTATTCCTTCATTAATAGAGTTGACATGATTATGAGGCAAACACTAGCCAAGTTATTCACATCAAAACGAGTTACGCTATATTTTTATAAGAGCCCCTTCCATTTTAGCAAGGAAAACAATGTAAAGGCAATGGTTGCTTTCCCCTAAGTTTTGACAGACAAGTGTAGCACTTACCCTCTATTTATCAAGAGTTAAAAACAAAATAGCGGAGTCGATGCGACAATTCGAATGGATAATTGTGATGATGACACAGCAGCATTGACTTAAATTAAGGAATCTGCACACTATTATTGGCACGATATAGTGACACTTAATAATGAGACTCTTGCCTTATTTCAAAAACTTTAACCTTTACTAAAATTAACCGATCAATTTGAAAATAATGTTACGATGATAATGTTTAATAATGGAGGTTTACTTTGCCATTTCCTTAGTCTTGGTTTAAACCTAGTATTTTTGTAATGAGGACGTTAAAGCTTTACAGGCAAAATTGATGCATCAAAGTATGTGATTTTTGCAATCAAATTAGGAAAATCTACTTCTTAGTCTATATTCCACGTAATAATTTTCAGAGCTGACTGATCCCAGTGTGTCTTGTTACTCGTGTCTCGGAATCAGAAATAGCTTTAATACGAACAACTTAGGCCATTCCTCAAATACGGCCGGGCCAACTTGCGCTCACTTTTCCATGATTAACTTCGGAATAAAGCAATTCATCGAAAGAACAAGTTTATTACTTTCAAGTTTCCCTGAACCCGGTCCCTCAGTATTCAGAGTACAATGGGCCCAATTATAGAAATCGTAAAGATTGGCAAATTTCGACGGTTTCCATCGGTTCCAGAAGCTTAATCTTAACAACTTTCAAGGGTAACATGCAATTGTTTTGCGAACTATTATGTTTTCAGCTAACGAAGCAAATGCAGACTTGCTTGTTACTTATCAATCATCTTATTACGTCAACGATATAGTAGATAGATAGTTTTTTTTTTGCACATTACATAAATTGATTTACAAATTCGTTTAAGGAAATGTACAATTTAGGCGGTCTTATCGCTATAAGCGATCTTTCCAGACAACCTTTGGGTAAAGAAATTATGAGTTTTAAAGTTATTATCAGTTTGTAATTGTTTCGATGTTTATAGTCAATAAGATCGACAACTCAGACTCCGACAGTACTTCAGATAATTTTGTATAAATTAACTCATAAGAATAGTGTCGTTATTATATCTTTAGTCATGCAATCTTGTAATCATGATTTGTCATAATTATTACGTAAGTAATGTCAATGTTTATTTACATTTTGACATCACCCTTACAACATGACTTATTTTGGGCTTGTATCATTAATGAGATGTTACCTCATCTGCCTGAAAAACCAACGAATCTTGCAGACTGTAGACACGCCTACGTTTCGCTGAAGAGGTTTATCACAGCATGTAGCGTTTCGTAGATTACGTCATGAATGTAAAATGTAATGTAATGCTCGTATGAACATAAACGCAAGATGATAATCGCTTCCACACTGCAAGCATTCCCGCGTGCCGCATACAGCCGAATGTCTAACAAATTCGTCTTCCACGGCATTACCGCGCTCGTTAACTTGACGATTGCTTAGTGATGGAGATGGGTCACGTCACAACCTACCATCAGATGATAGGTAAGTATTATATATAACTAGCGGACCCAGCGAACTTTGTTTCGCCCCCAGCCTCATCCCGCCCCGGCCCCGTCCCGCCCAACCCCGTAATTTTAAATGTTAAGCGGTCCCAGCGAACATTGTTTCACCCCGGACGGGGCCGGACGCCCCATCGAATGGGATAAAAATAGTTTTATATCCTTCTTTCTAAGCTACCTTACAACCGCTTCGCCCCAGCCCCGTCCCGCCCCAGCCCTGCTGCCGGCCCCGTCAAACGGGATAAAAAGTTTCATATGTCCTTTTTCTAGTTAAGCTAAGCTACCTCCTTACCAATTTACAGCCAAATCGGTTGAGCCGTTCCTGAATTATAAATAGTGTAACTAACACGACTTTCTTTTATAAAAAAAATGAACCTCTAACATATTGCTCTGATTTCAAAGAAAATGGGTATATAACTTGTGTTATGATAATGGCGGCTGGTACTGTCATGCATGCCAGCATCACTTTAGTAAAAGACTAGACGGCTAGAGGCGAAAAATCTATTTGGTCACTGAGAAGAGATGTAAGGCTTTTGTCGACAACTTGATCCATGGTTATCTAGGTATTACGATCTCGTTAATCCATGTTCGAGTCGATAGAGAAAACAGATATCAACATCTTTTCAAGTCTGGATGTTAAATATAACTGGAGAGAATAAAAATACTTTTGGTAAAGTGATGCATGTCGAGTTGTGTTGGATTTTACTTTTTTGCCGTTCTGCCTCTGAACTCTGACTGATTTCTCGCCACTCATTTCGGAGTGCCGTGCCGCTCGATTATTAATGTGCATTAGGGTTTTATGTGCGCAATATATAAATTTAATAGGTCTGCCTGTAACTACGGATGCTGTAAAGCATTTGACACCTCAGACGTTTCATTTCAAAAAAATGTATGCAAAATAAGTCCGGTAAGTGTTTTAACGAATGAGTATCGCGTAAACTACAAACCTAAATGTAAGTCGATAAAACTTATCATCCTAAAATAGGGTTTGGGCACATCACTACTACACCGTTAACAGTTCTATGAGGCTTTGTTATGCTAACAACGTACCATAGCTGGCAATTAAACTTATATTTTTTATATATTTACTACACATTTCATAAAAATAGTATACAGGTACCTCGGCAGGTAAATCTTCTTCTTTCTCTAATATATAAAACTAGCGGTCCCCCGCGACTTCGTCCGCGCGTTTTGATTTTGCTCCCTCCCCTCCCGTCGTAGCGTGATGTTTTATATTCTCAAGCCTTTCTCGATAAATAAGCTATCCAACAGAGAAATATTTTTCAAATCGGTCCATCAGTTCCTGAGATAAGCACGTTCAAACAAACAAACTCTTTAGCTTTATAATATATTAGCGCAAGCGCACGTTGTACTTAAGCTGCGAACATTATTTTGGTGCGGAGTTATGTTAAAACTGTGATAGCTCCTAAGATATTTATTGAAATCAAATGATATAAAGTACAACTTTGTTCTAAATGAAATGCTCGTGATGATGAATGTATTCATTTTGATAAGAATAAATACCTGTGTGTATAATACACCTCTAAAAATAATGCATTATTTTTTTACAAATTTATTAACATAAAAAAGGTTGTAGTAAGTCAACCATAAAAGATAGACATATGCTGTCGCGGACTTTATTATAGAACTTTTAATACTGAACAATCCTGTCATACATGTTTTTTGTGTAACTTAAGCGGTTTCCGCAGCGTACGCAGCGGAAGCTCTCAAAAGGAATATCTTTCTCCCGTTTTCGCAACATTTTTCATTGCTGCTGTGGTCTTATGAGTTCTATCTTTATGTTATATAGCCTAAAGCCTTCCTCGATAAATGGACTATCCAACGTAAAAATATTTTTCAAATCGGGCCAGTAGTTTCTGAGATTAGCGTGTTCAAACAAACAAACAAACAAACTCTTCAGCTTTATAATATTAGTATAGATTCACGTGTCACAGTTTTCGTTGCCATACTCCTCCGAAACGACTTGACCAATTTTGATGAAATTTTTTGTGCTTATCCGGTATCTATGAGAATCGGCC
This sequence comes from Pyrausta purpuralis, assembly GCA_963924145.1. Classification (NCBI taxonomy): domain Eukaryota; kingdom Metazoa; phylum Arthropoda; class Insecta; order Lepidoptera; family Crambidae; genus Pyrausta; species Pyrausta purpuralis. Next base: position 13,400,267 of record OZ001651.1, on the reverse strand, counting down.
AACATCTATTTTTCATCCCCCTAAATGTTAGGGGTAGTCCACCCCTAAATTTTTTTTTATTTTTTTGTCAAAATTTTTAATTTCATTTTTTTTATAGTCATTTTAGTAATTTGATCATTTTTCTTTCCACTCTATAACTGATCAATTATAGTGTTTTTTTAACTTTTTAAATTACGAGGCTGGGCGAGACGGGGACGGGGCGGGACGGTGCTAGGGGCGAAGCAAAGTTCGCTGGGTCCGCTAGTATAGCATAACTGCCTCGGTGGCGCTGCGGTAGGAGGGTCGCACTGTAAAGCGACGGCTACGCCAGTGGTCCCGGGTTTGATCGTATTGAAAGTATTTAAGTATTATATCCGTTGTCTGGCACCCATAACACAAGCTTTGAGTAGCTTACTTTGGGGCTAGATGGCGATGTGTGGGAATGTCCAAAGGATATTTATTTAAAGGATATTTATTAAAAAGGGATCCCCAGGTCGGCCCAAAAATATGTACCTGGGTTTTACTATCTAGAAATTCTTAGGGCAGCCCGGAGTTTGGATGTTGGCGGGGTTTCACCCCCATGCCTCGGAAAGCACGTAAAGCCGTTGGTCCTGCGCCTGATCTCCCTCCGGTCGTGTCAGATTGCTGTCCCATCGGGCTATGAGAGTGAAAGGAATAGAGAGTTTACCTGAGTTTGCGCACACACTTGTACACTATAATATGTCCCGCACCGACGGTTAGTTGTTGTGACTGGCCACCGTAGTCGAAATCGGCTAGGGGGACTATTATTATTATAAAGGTACATTGCCCTCATAGTAGTGTCTCACGTTTTGCATTGCGCGCCCATTTGTCAAGCAGTCCAAAATTTTTTCCTGATAACTTTATTCGGAGCGCACGCCCGCGGTTTGTTATCAGACCGTTTGAGGACGTCGTAACAAGAAGCAAAGACAATGTGCCCCCTTTGTATTCCACTCGACATGCACTCCAAATAACAAGGGCTCTATTTTCAATTCCTCGGTAGCATTCTGCGGTTTATAAGCATAGGGTGGGTCCCCCGACGTAGTTCGTGCATACACAAGCAGTTTTCTTTTTTAACTGGTAATGACGCTTTAGTTTGTGCGTTTAATGAGAGGCAATGATTGTGGTCGGAAGAAAGGGAATCGAATAAGAAATATTTACTTATTGGCAATGAATCTATACTAATGTTATAAAACTAAAAAGTTTGTTTATTTGAACGCGCTTATCTGAGGAACTACTGAACCAATTCGAAAAAAAAACTGTGTTGGATAGTTTACATATTGAAGTAAGCTTGAGGTTATAAACAACTCGCTGCGACGGAAGAAAAGGGGGCACACTCAAAAAACGCGGACAAAGTTGCAGGGGTTCGCTAGTTATGATTCTACATATAGCGGGATGAATTGAATTGGTAAACCTGGAAGTATTCAGTTTAGGTGCCGAATGAGGTTTTTCCGCCTTCAGTTCTTAATATAAAACGCTACGTGACGTATCGTCACGAAGCGTTTTATGATGCTTAATTTAAAACAAGATAATTTAAAAATAAGTACTTATTTATTGCCACACCATAATATTGCCACTCTCCACAAAAATTTACTTATAATATTTCTTATAATACTGTTACATTCCTATAAGCCTAACATGCACGCCTCGATACCGTTTATCACGTCGATAAAATAATTTTATTTCCTAAACAGCATATTTTCTCACATTATTTTCAATTGTAAAAAAATACATTAAAGTTAATAAAAACCTGTTTAAATATGGTTAAAATTAAGTGTAAAATTTATCGATTGCCGCAATAAATGATAAATAGGCACGCATCTTAGGCCCGCAGATCAGGTTTAAGGTAGCCACAACATTTATCTATACTAATATTATAAAGCTGAAGAGTTTGTTTCTACGCGCTAATCTCAGGAACTACTGGACTGATGTGGAAATAAAGTTATTTTTGTTGTATAAACAGATGGGTAGATTTCGCTAAACGTCACGCGTAATGACGTATCCGTAAGAGACCACAAATTTCGCAAGGTCGGACAGTCAGCACGGTATCTCAATTGGTAGAGCGTTTGGCCCGGTTAGCCAAGAAGTTGCTGGTTCAAGTCCCGCCAGTGCGCAAATTTTAATTTTTTTGTTTCTTATTTTATCTTTATGAATATAAAATATGACACTGTGAGTGTTAAAAACACTCTTAACTATAAGTTATTTTTGTTTTGAATACCTTATACATCGAGGAAGGCTTTAAGCTATAAAACATCACGCTGTGATGGGATTGGAAGGAAGCAATCGCAAAACGCACGGACAAAGTCATGGGACACATGAACCGCTTGTTCATTATATGTGTGTGTAGGTAGAAATTGCGCACACAGATGGTGTAATTAGAAACAGGATATTATAGTAATAGCGTAGCGCAGTGGCAATCAAAGCGGCTTCGAGACAAGCAACGCCGTGAACGTCACACATGTAATACGAGGATTATCACCGCAGAAACCCTCTCTTTGTTATGTCGGTTAAGACAGACGATAACGAAACTGTTTTTAGTCTATTCATAAGTAGGTTAAAAACAAAGAAAAGTATCTTTATTAGCAAACGATTAGTAAAAGTCTCATGGTATAAGGCATTGCAGTATAATTTTCTTTCCATACACATTTTTCGTCCTTAGATCAATCATAAAAACCGGCCAATTACGAGTCAGATTCGTACATTAGTGTTCCGTGCCAATTTTAACTAATACAGTATTTTGTTGACAGCAAATAAAAATTTGTTTTCATAGTATTTGTATGAATATCCAAGTAATGATTGCGTTTATTGAAAATGTGCTCTATCTCAAAAACTGCTAGTTCAGTCTCGTTCAAACCAATTTTCGTTGAAAGTCTTTCTAAACGTTTACATCATGTATTTTTTTCAAAATTTACAGTCGTAGCTTTGTTTAAAAGTTATAGGGGGAGGGGGGGCAGGGGCCGCTTTTTTTAACACTTTGGAAGCGTCTATCGCTCAAAAGTTAGACTTTTAGAGAAAATGGTTTTGGAAACCTCGATGTCATTTTAAAAAACCTATCCACACCACGAAAAAAATATTAGGTTTTAGTTTCATGTAGTCAGTCGGTCGCTAGTCGGCATAGCAAGCGCACGCATTTATCGCTACTTGTTTCCAAAAAACCAACGGTTCTCAAACTAAATTTTAATCATGCCGGTGTGTGCTCGTTGTGAAGCTGAGGTCAATGATGGTGCTAGTTGCAGCATTTGTCGCAACTTCTTGGATTTTCCCTGTGCGGGCATAACGGAGGTGGGATATCGGAAGCTTGGTGATCGAAAGAACAACTGGAAGTGTGCTTCATGCAAGAACAACCTCAATAGCCCCGCCCGCGGTATTGTTACCGCTGATAATTCCCTCTCATCAACCTTTGACCTTAACAACATATTAGAGGAACTTAGGAGATTATCACTGCAGATGGCAGCTTTAGCAACGCTTAAGGAGGACACAAAGATAATCAAAGAAGAACTTGCTGACCTGAAATCAGGTAACGAAATAATTCACAGTACTCTTCAAGCAATGCAGGAGCGATTAACCGGACTCGAGGACAGAGTGCAGGACTTAGAAAAGACCAAATCCGACATATCAGCACTTCACCAGCGGGTGCAGAACATTGAGAGCGCAATGGGTGAGAGCGAACAGAGATCCAGAGCTAACAACATCGAGATTAAAGGCATACCCGTATGTAACAATGAAAACCTGTTCGAGTTAATACATAGAGTTGGTGCCGAGATTGGTCAAAGTGTCTCAAAAGACCAAATTAACTACATTGCCAGGGTACCCATGAGAAATAGCAAAGTTAATAAAACCATTGTTGCATCATTCCACAATCGCTATATTAAAGAGAACTTCGTGGCGGCCGCTCGAGCACATAAGAAACTGACATGCTCAGATATTGGCTTCAACTGTGCAGGCAATGTATATGTCAATGACCACTTGACGGTGGAGAACAAAATCCTATTAAACAAAACGAAGTCACTGGCGAAGGACCGCGGTTTTTTGTTTGTGTGGGTGAAGGGATGCAAGATTTTTATAAGAAAAAACACCACCTCACCAATTCATACTATACGAGCGGAGGCGGACTTAAGGAAATTAAGTGTGTAACATTACTAACTCAATTGCTTATATTGCTTAAACTGATATATTTTTTGACACATTCATTTACTGCTAGTTGCCAGGCGAAAGGTTTGGGAACCTTAGGCTTGTCCTTGCTCACTAATGACTTCAAGGTCAGCGTAGCCGGTTTGTGTGCCGGCCGAGCGGCGCTCGCAGCGAGCATTCGCCTCGATGTTACGACTTGTTTTGAATTATTACGTTGGATCGGTGAGTTGGACTGCTGCTATCTTATATGCGTTTTGAGTGAATGTTGGGCTTCCTACTTGCATAGAATTATTTTTATATTTTGTTGTCGGCTTTCTGCTAACTGCTTTTACGACGAATTATTAATATTAATGTTTTTGTCATTACTTATAGGTTTATTAGAACTGATGCAATTGTCTGCTTGCAAGCACTTATATCATTATTCTTTCTTTACTTACTATAGGATTAGATGCTCCGTTAATTCTAGAACACTTCTTATTTGTTGTTATTACTCATTTTTTTATTTTTTATTAGCAAACCATACAGATTCTACCTACTTTCCAGATCATGAACTCAGTTAGTATTTACTACCAGAATGTTAGGGGACTGCGTACAAAGACTTCTTGTTTTATTAGAAATGTTCTTGTAAATTCTTACGATATCGTTTGCATAACCGAGACTTGGCTGATTGATAGTATACATAATAGCGAGATTTTTGACGATCGTTACATAGTGTGGAGGAGCGATAGAAATTATGAACGGACTGCGCAAACTAAAGGGGGCGGCGTACTTATAGCTGTGCGGCGCGAGCTCGCTTCTACCAGCCCCACTGAATGGCGTTCCTCCGCAGAGGACTTATGGGTGACTGTCACATTGCGGAGTAAAAAACCAAGGACTACATGTCGGTTACATATTGGCATAGCGTACATATGTGCAGAGAATCTAGGAAACACATTGCGCACCCAACTAGAAAATTTCTCGGATAAGGTTGCGGAAATAGCGCTTTTGCACTCTACCGATAAATTTATTGTATTGGGTGATTTCAATATGCCAAATCTAATATGGAAGCAATCAATAGGACAGACGGCTCTTTCTTTAGATTCTGTTTCGATTTCGGGCAACTCCCAAAGAACCCTCTTTAATAATTTTGACAGTTGCAACTTTAACCAATATAACTATGTCCGTAATCATAACAACAGGTTGCTTGATTTGTTATTTTCCAATGATGAGGTCTCAGTCTCACCGTGCGATGACCCTCTTGTGCTGGAGGACCCCAATCATAGAGCCTTATCAATATCGGTGGACTTTGGAGTGCCTCATACATTGCCAACTCAACCACGCTTAGTATATCTTTATGAAAAAGGAGATTATGAACAAATACGTATCAAAATCGAAGAAATCAATTGGCCCGATAAACTTCTTAAAAATTCACTTGAAGAAGCCGTGACGTTCTTTTATAACGTCCTTTACAAACTTCGCGACATGTTTATACCTTCTAAAAAGAAAATATTCAACTCAAAATATCCCCCATGGTACAAAACGCCCTTGATAAAGATATTAAAAGAAAAATTTAAGTATCATCGGAAATATAAAAAATATAATAACTTATCAGACTTTAACACTTTCTGCCTGTTACGAAAGCGCGCTCGAGAGTTAGAGAGTCAGTTGTATAAGGATTACATGGTAAATATCGAAAAAGATATAACAAAAGATCCCAAGGCTTTTTGGTCATTTGTTAAAAGTAAAAAGCAGTCTATCAGTCTTCCATCTGTTATGTCATATGGTCAACGATCTTCTTCCTCGCCACATGAAGTGTGCCAGTTGTTCAGTGAATATTTTTATTCTACATTTCAATCTAGTACTATTTGTCCCCAACCCAACACTAATACAAGCACCCATCATTCAATGGTAGATATAAGTTCAATTGAGGTGCAGGAATCGCACGTATTAACATTGTTAAAAAGTCTTGATTTAAACAAATCAGCAGGACCTGATCTTATACCGCCTACATTTATAACGCAGTGTGCAAAGAGTCTTGTTGTCCCACTTACTCTTTTATTTAAGCGCTCGCTTAGCCTTGGGGAGCTACCCGTTATTTGGAAACAAGCTTTTATTAGTCCCATACATAAGAAAGGTCCTAAGAATGTTATTGAAAATTACCGTCCTATCTCGAAACTGTGTATCTTTTCCAAAATATTAGAGAAAATAGTTTATACTCAACTCTACACTTCATTAAAGCATACCTTCGATGATAACCAACATGGTTTTCTAAAGGGTAAATCAACGACCTCAAACCTCATTTTATGTAGTGATTTTATATCAGAACACATCTCAAGACCTTCGCAGGTAGATGTTGTGTACACCGACTACAGTAAAGCCTTCGATCGAATTAACCATGAACTACTTCTTAAAAAGCTCGCATTGATTGGCGTGCACGGTAACTTGTTTCGGTGGTTCTCGGCCTACGTGCGAGACAGATGTCAGGCAGTCGTTCTCAATGGTTACACGTCGTCTATGGTTCCAATACCATCAGGAGTGCCACAGGGTTCTCTACTTGGACCTCTCCTATTCATTATCTTCATCAACGATATTTCAGCCTGTTTCGTTCATTCTAAAATCCTTCTTTACGCAGACGATATGAAAATTCTTTATCCCATTAACCAAATAGAAGACGCATCTAACTTACAAGAGGACTTGAACAGATTTCAGGAGTATTGTATGGGGAACATGTTGGATCTTAATGTATCTAAATGTCAGGTTTGCTCTTTTACTAGAAAATTAGTTCCAATACATTTTAATTACCTTTTAAAAGACACTACAATCACAAGAGTGACAAGCATAAGAGATCTTGGGGTCACCTTCGACAGTAAACTGTTATTTGATGAGCATATTGACTCAATAATTAAAAAGGCCTCCAAGGCACTGGGCTTTGTACTTCGGCTTTCTGCAGAGTTTACTAACGTGAAAACTTTTAAAATTCTTTATTGTGCATTTGTACGCAGTCACCTTGAGTACGCATCACAAGTCTGGAACCCTAACTATAACATTTATATTTCGAGATTGGAAAGCATTCAAAAGCGTTTTCTCAGATTCATTCAATATAGAACAGGCAAACACGACATCGACTACTTGTCGCGATGCAGGAGACATCACATGCTACCTTTATACAAGCGCAGAGAGATAGCAGATTTGTCTTATATTCACAAGATCGCTGGTGGTTTGATAGACTGTCCAGAGCTGTTAAGCAAGCTGTGCATTTGCACACCAAGGAAACCTCTGAGGAATCCCAACCTTTTACACGTCCCTATAGTTAACACAAATTACAGGCGGAATTCTTATTTACTTAGAGCAGCTAATTTATTTAACGAATGTCAGAACGTTTACGGCTTTGATTTGTTTTGTACAAGTGTAAATCAGGTTAAGAAACAATTATCTAACGACTTTTTTTCTGAATGTTGAACTTGCCTTTGCTTTTGTGAATTAGTTTTTATTAATTTAAGCGACAAATTGTTGATTTGCTAGCGTTTCTTACTTTAACATTTTTGTTCTATCAGTGGAGACATGTAAATGGCCTTCTTTTTATTTATAGTTTTTAAGCAATCTTGTTCTAGCTGTAAGTCTTCCAAAAATTGTAAAATAAAAATAAAATAAAATAAATAAAAATAAATAAAATAAAATAGTATTGTATGGTAGCCCCGGTGCCCTTAAATATCATTATTTATTATTTTTTGTATGAGAATCGTAAGCGGTTAACAGGATACATCTACTTACTATGTTTCAACTGTGTAATACTAATAGTTTAGGAATAAGGTGGCTGTGACATACGGACGGACAGACATACAGACAGACTTGACTATCTTATCTATTTTTTTTAAAATAGTATTATGTAGCTGAAAATCGTAACGTATTGAGTATTAGTTGTTTTGTTCGGATTTTATTTAAAATTAGCACTATTAATAAACTTTTTATTTTTATGGCGCCTTACCACAGCCAAAACTATAATAAGACAAAAATAAACTATGGGAATAGAAGCAGTAATACGTTTTAAGCTCACACTATTATACCTCTTCTTAACTTTTGTTATACGAATATACAGTCCATATAAAATCACCTCACCATTAGACCACGAAAATACGGAATTGCTAAACTTTGAAACAAAAATATTTGAGACACATTTCTGATCTGTACGATATTTTTCAGCAAACTGCTACATCATAATGTACACAGTTGTATTTGATTGTGCAATTAAATTTACTTCTAACGGATAACGACTTTCAACTGTTACTATTTTTTATATATATATTTTTATGGACTTATAAGTCAGGAAAGGAAAGATACTAGAAGGAATCGCTTGGAATACAATTTTTGAATACGTAACTTTGTTTGGACTCGTTAAAAGGTTAACACACCAATAGTCCCAGCCGGTAATCCTTGGGCCGAAAGGAGAGGGGGAGGGTTTGAAGGTAAAATTTTTCTACGAAATTAAAACCAATAAGATATGCTGCATGATTAACTTAGTCTAGTATTGAACCGACTTAAAAAATACTATGGAATAAAAAACATTAGTTCAAACTCCAAAACCACATTTAAAAACCTAATAAAAAGACTTTGTGACACTTTGATCTTCTGTTTAGGAAAAAAAAAGTTTTAAGTCTTTTAAGCTATTTTATGGAGTTTATTGAAAGCGGTTTCAAAATTAAAACATTTTTTTATTCCATAGTATTTTATTTTGCCCATGTCTCAAAACTGCTAAATTTTGATGAAACTTACACTGTTGCCTGAATTGGAATATATCCTGATGAAATAAAAAAAAATATCCTTATTCATATACATATCCTTATATATATACAAATATACGAAACCAAATAAATACACTGACGAAATTTAGCACACGTGTTCGGAAGCCATAATAGATCATCATTTTATATATATTATGAACTATCTCTCATACATCTCTATACTACTTATATAATCTAATTCCAAAGACTTCACATAAATACATTTAGAATTTATAACCTTAAATACCTACCTAACTACCTAACTTGTGGCAAATTATATCAACTCTCATTTTGTATAAGGTCACATTTCGCTTAAACGTGACTGGGACTGGAACTTTTGATATGTTGACCCCCCTAATAATCCAAACAAAGTTACGAAGTATAAAATCATTTTCCTTGAATTTCCCTTACAAGGTTTAACGGCACTTATTTGACTAGCATATTAATTCATTTAAATTATTAACTGTTCTTAAAGTATAACAAAATCTTAGTCTAGCTTGACACATTGATGCCAACGTCTAGTAGACTGCATACTATTCACGGAAACGAGCATAAATCAAAACTCCTATCCCGGATACCGTCGGTATTAACTTTTAAACGAAGTACTTACGTACCACGTGCTCACCGAAATTCCTAATAATTGTGTTATTATTTTATAAGTAACGTTTGTTCCATTTTTATTTTTTGTTGCTCAGCGACACTTTCTCATGAAAATGATAAATTGATAACATTCAATACTGCACATGTCAGAATTATAACCGCGCGTAATATCATTAATCGGCATATGTGTGTTATTAAACTAATAATGTGCAAATTACGTAGTAATTAATTCGATCCTTTGTATTATACTTTGCATTTTGGAGCTTTCATTCATGAAATTATTTTGTCATATGATTGTCAATTAACTACCAGAAAATGTAGATTGAATGGGACATACAAAATCGCTGGAATGCTTTGCCGTCAAAGTGAAATTTAATAACGACAGACCTTTTCACTCAATATGTGAGGTAGGCACGTATATTATTTTCCCGCAAATACCAAACCATTTAAGGTTTCTCTTTTGTTTGGAAATCCAATAAATTAAAGGTTTCAACTCGAATACTCCTATAATTCATATTTTTAGGTACCTTGCAGGTATAAAAGTTTATAAGTTACATGTACGTATGAAAATTACATACAAGGTTAAAATGTACTGCATATTTTTTGTGTTCAAAAAAAAGCAGTTCTAATGTCACAACTATATTATCTCCTAGAAATACGTATTCTTACACTTAAAACTTTTACCATTTTAATAATGACACTAAAATATTATTATGCTGTGAAGAAATAACTTTTATATTTTCATAAAAGCAAATTGTTCACAAGGTTATTTCTGCAGCCTTTGTGTTAACCAGAGCTCGATAACTAACGGAAATTGCATCCTTGCCCTGACGTGGATAATTTATTAATTTTTCCAAGCCACGCCATGGACGCTTTGAGAATTGGATAATAAATTGATAAGCTGTAGACAAGTATTTTGTTATTGTTAGTACCTAACTGGAGAAAGATATAAAGACTGATTGTGAGACTTTACTGATTTAATAAATATAAATTGTAGTTTTCTTATCTTTTTACCATGTAAGTAAGCATTATCTACCTAGTGACTTCCGCATTACAAAACTTTTGACCTTAAAATAATACCAATTTTTATAAAGATTATATAAAATATATTGGACACATCACATACATTGCCCTGATCCCAAAGTAAGTAGCTAATGCACTTGTATTATGGAAATCAGACACAACGCTGGTACCACAACACCCAGACCCGAGACAATATAGATAATGTTGATTTCTATATTGACCCGACCGGAAATCGAACCCGTGACCTCGGAGCGGCGACGCCTTGAAACTAGCGTGCTTAGCCACTACACCATGGAGGTCGTCGAATTAAAATAAAGGACATATTAACGGAATTTCACAATATCTGGCTAATCTCTCCCAAAGTAATACTTACTTCCACATCCATATAGAAAGAAAAAAGATTCGTTTTAAGACTTGTAAAATTCTATAGGATTTGACAGCAAAAAACCGTTTGACAGCGAGACGAATTTTCGTACGCAAAGGATTTTGTGGAAACGCCAAATTACAGTCGCCGGGATTAAAAAAAAGTAATGAATCTACGAATAATAAAGGTTATTAAACAAGTTTCCAATAAAATGTCTCACTAACCTAGTATTGGCTTACTATTTATTAATACATTGTAATTTAGTATAAGTAATTTAGGCTGTTACTTTTCTTAAATCAATAAAAAAAAGTAATTGTGAAGTGCGCCGTGTTTGATTACCCTGAAACACGTTTTACCGCTATCTGTGAATACTCTTCGGAAATTTGAGTTTCGTATTATATACATTTTGTGAGTAAAACCATCGTTTAAAAATAAACATTTTCCAACAACATAATTAAATTTCCTTTGACGATTTCGGCATATTTTGTAGTTTCAAATATAATTTGCAGATATTTTCAATAAAATACGAAACACAGGTCACACCAGTGCTCGATTAAGTACTAGCGTCACGACTATCGATATAACGTCGATAAATACTTGTGTTAGTTAAACTATATTGGGAAAATTTGCAAGAATGTTTTAAATTTGTAAGCGTACGTCAATAACTTATTCAATTTATTTGATTTTTAAAATTTTACCACGTATAATATATTTTTACCTCAATATTTATATTTATATTTAGACTGCTATATCAGCTTCTTATCATGTAGATCTCTTTACATCTTTCTTTACAAATTTAAAAAATGAGGTTAGGAATGTTGATACATAAAGACAGACAGATCCAAACATATATTTTTTTAATTGTCAATCAATTAAATATTTGGTAAAAGTGGAGTTTTCTTCAATTATTTATTATAGTTTTATCGATAAAATTTGACCTAACTTCAATACATCACTATTGACATAACACATTTAACATAACTTTTTGGTTTCGCTGAAAATCCGCTTTTGACTTCATACGAATAACATTTAATATTTAAATTAAATTATTGCTTAGTTAAGTTTAACGCACCAATAAGTGTCATTACCAACCAAAAGCACATTTTCGTGATCCAACAATGCGTTTTTCAGAACGACTGTAATTATTTCAGTGAATTTCGTGCAAAGCGGCAGACAAAGAGCATGGCCGATCTATTTATTACATTACGCCGCTCGCTTTTACAGTATGCCGCTCGTAGCGACTACGGAAATGGGAGCCAGAAAGTGCAATCATTGCAATTTGAGTTTTTGTTAAAATGTTTAGCCAACTTGCGAGGTGTACATAAATATGCACAAAGCGTATAAGGTGACTTTTTAACAGTGTATTTTAATATAAATAAAAAAAAATCGTTGCTTTTATTCATTCATAATGCGTTAAATGTTATGTGCTTGATAGTAAACAAACCCTAACAACAATAACCTCGACTTTGGGTCTTAATGCAGACATGTGAGAACTTCGATAGAAACTAAAGACAGTTTCCAAGTACTCAGATATCTCTCTGAGATTTATGGAAGGAATACTAAGTACTCTATATAAGGTTACCTCGTTTTAAGTGATAATATTTTAACAGAGCATCAAACAATAACATAGAAAGAGGACCCAATAATTATTTTTTTTGAAAACTGGCCCGTTTACGTTTTTATTTTTCCTAACAAAAAAAATATTATTTTTTAAGAGCACCCTGTTCCGCGACATCGCCTTTCGTCTCTTACATAAGTAGGTACTACATTGAGCGAAAACTAGACAGACGTATGGGCCTGAGTGTGACGGAAGATGGACTAGCTAAGCGAGAACGAGACAGACGCGTGGGCGTGAGCGTGACAGAAGATGCCTATCTCATTCATGCGGCGTGCCGATGCGCGGTACTAGGGCGGTAGGGGGCGCCGCTGCGCGCCTATTTATTTGGTCCTACATAATAATAATAATAAAGGTAACTACCTACTGCATTCGATTACCTATTATAACGAAACACTAATATGAAAAAAACATTATCAACGTGTATCAGTACCTAATAAATCAAACAGATAGATCAGTTAGATACGATCTAGGGTCCTCCCCACCACTTCCCCGATATCGGGTCTGATTTTAGGGTCGTGTGTAGCCCACTTTACTAAATTTAACTTAAGTGGGCTACACACGACCCTAAAATCAGACCCGATATCGGGACAATGAAAGTTGGAACGATTTACAAATAATAAAATTAGGCTTCCGATTTGCCAATACACGAGGCGATTTAGGGTACGATCTAGGGTCCTCCCCACCACTTCCCCGATATCGGGTCTGATTTTAGGGTCGTGTGTAGCCCACTTAAGACAGATGTTGTAGTTACCTACCTACCTACCTAATGAGTACCTATTGATTCCTTTTGATTCAGAAGATGGATATGCACTTAAAATTGCGTGAGTAAAATTAACACAGTTTTGTTTTAAATTTCGTTTATTAGGTACCGTAAATTAACATAACACATAAAACGCGAACACATCTTTGAAAATTACGTACATTTTTATTATTTTTTACTTTTAATTATCACACTTGCTCAGTTTTTGTACAGATATGTGGATACAAGTCTTATTTCACAATAAAATAAATTAAAACTAGGATTTCTGCATTGGTTTACAAATACGTTTTCTTTATTAGCAGCGATAAGTTAACATTTAAAAACAATGACGTCAAAGATTTGAAGTAAAACAGGTTACTATTTTTACGGTAACATCTTATTTTACAATTGCCAATTGAGGCGATACCTCCTAACCTTATTATTATGCAAACTGGGCCTCTATTTTTGAATCACTCGCTTGAACATGGCGTGTGAGTTTTGTTTGAAAACAAATTAAAAATCAATAAAAATCACGCAAAATATTCGCGTTGGTACTCACAAAATTCATTAATCATTTTTGCAAATCACTTCCACGTGAGATTATACTAATTTTCATAGGAAAATCGGACATTAAACAATGAATATCACACACCATCTTGACGCGAGTGATTCAAAAATAAGGGCCCTGAAGCGAGCACTAGACAATCTAGCTATCACGAGCACTGCTTTTTTTTCACTAGTCATCACGGCATTCACTGTTCATTCACACACGTATGCACTGAACCTTTGCTGGAATTGGTGGCGAATAACTGCAGCATTGTGTTGTGCATGCACGTTATCCCAACAACGTGCAATTGCGCAGTAGTCAACGGGAGGACTCGAGCTCGTGCTGTTCGATCTTCGTCGCATAGTCCGCACCAGCAGCAAAACTTGGACCCTCAAGTGATAAAGGCGTAATCCCCGCCAACAGCAAATCTTGGACCCTCAAGTGATAAAGGTGGAGGGCTTCGTTGTGCAGAAACCGCCATAGCAAGCGTCTGCGGTGTTTGGCAGTCGGTGCCGTACCAGGTCAAGGCGCGGCGGGAAACTATGTGATGCTGGTCACACGACCCAGGCTTCGGAAAACGCACCGCAGGTCCGCGACGCGCGCGCACACGACATACAAACGCGAATTTTTTTGGCAGACTGACTCGCGTCGCGCGCGCGGCCGCGGCTATCCGGTGGGGCCCCCGTCCCCGCTCCCCAGCGGCCGCGAGCGCGACACGTGTAGGCAGGCAGGCAACACGGCGGCGATGGGCGGCGCGTATGACAATACCTACAAAGAAAGACCGAGAGCTCCGCTCAGCAACACGCGGCACGGGGTGTTTTATTTTACTCTTTTTTCTACATGTTTAGAGGCGATTTTCTCGAAAACTAGCGTATAAAAAAAATTTTTTTTCGTACAAAATATATTTCATTTATTTTTCTGAATCTGCCTTTAAAATATTATCACTTAAAACGAGGTAGCCTTATATAAACTCATAAGCACAACTTGGCTCTACAGTTCCTTGCTGCGATCAAAGTTGTGGTAAAAATTTATTGTGTCAGCTTTTCGCAAGGCTTAAAGTACCTAGTAAATTGTAGGGACATTCCCGCGCAATGAAGGCATGAGTATTGTGTTTGATTCGAGGAATCTCAGATTGGATTCGAATGTTGTCTAAAATGGCCTAAGTATTAACATAACCCCTGTAATTGTTTTTTGTTTTTATAGTGTTTTGTCACTATACAAACTTGCACTTGTAAATCTCGCAACATTGATGACGTCAAGCAGCCTACGCGTTAAAGAAAGCGCTTGCAAAATTCAACAGGCTTGCTAATGTGACGGTGGCCGAGTCAGGCGCGGTCGCAGCCTGAAATTTTGGAGGGGGTCACTCACTCACTATACTAATAAAAAAAACCGGCTAAGTGCGAGTCCGACTCGCGCACTGAGGGTTCCGTGCCAACATTAACTGAATTAGGGAATCCACTTACTTCCAATTAGCTAAAATACCACAATATTTTGTTGACAGCTAATATAACTTAGTTAAACTTACCACTTTGGAAGCGTATATCTCGCAAACGTTACACTTTTCGAGAAAATGGTTTTAAGAACCTCTATTTCATTTTTCAACCACATTTTTTTTTGTTTTAGTTTCATGTATGAATTATCGCAAAGCGGTTAACAGGATACATCTTCCTACTTAATTTCAACAGTGTAAGGCTTATAGTTACAGAATATATTTAATATATATCTGAATAATATGTAGTACTCAGACATATTGTATAACTGTTTTTTGTCCCAAATAAATAGAAAAAAAAATGGCTGTGACATACGGACGGACAGACAGACAGACTTGACGAAACTATAAGGGTTCCGTTTTTTTCCATTCGGCTACGGAACCCTAAAAACCGGCCAAGTGCGAGTCGGACTCGCGCACTGAGGCTTTCGTGACAACTTTAACTAAATTAAGGCATGTTGGCAGCAAATCTAAGTTTGTTTTTCATAGTATGTGTATGCAAGACAAAGTTATATTTGCGGTTGTTGAAAATGTGCTATATCTCAAAAAGTACTAGTTCGATCTCGTTCAAACTAAAGTTCATTTAAAGTGATTGTTAGTTAAGCACTACATTGTCCTATTTTTAATTTTTCTAGTTTAGTTCAAAAGTTAGAGGGGGGGGACCCATTTTACCGCTTTGGAAGCGTCTACCTTATAAACGTTTGACTTTCAGATAAAATGGTTTCAGAAACATCAATGTAATTTTGAGACACCTATCAATAGACACATTTTTTGCTCAACCACATGCATAGGTTTGAGCAAATTCCAGTCATTAATTTTTGTATAGCATTTGTAAAGCGGTAACCAAGTTACATAATGCTAATATTTTTGGAATAAAGTGGCTGTGACATGCGGACGGACAGTCAGATAGACTTGACGAGACTATAAGGGTTTCCGTGTATTGCCATTCGGCAACCCTAAAAAAGGTATCTGGAATAAAATAATAAGAAGACAGCCTTTATTTTGAATCTTTATCATAGAACAATCTTTATCATAATAATGCATATCGATTTTGCTAGGATTAACAAAACAACGTAGTTTGGTTCCTTGTTTCTAAACTAGAGGTCATTTTCAAGTTTTTTTGGACATCGTCCATAGTTCATAAAAACAATACTAGACGTCAGAAAACTAAAAATTTATTACTGTTCCCCTAACAGTAGCTAAAAATTTTCTTTTGTTGTTTGGAAAATTTCTGAGACCTTAGATTTTGGGGGGGGGTCATGTCCCCTGTGACCCCCCCCCCCCCTTCGGACCGCGCCTGGGCCGAGTGGTATATGCATACGCCCGGATTGCGTTAGACACGGGGTTCGATTCCTCGTCTGTCACACAGCCAAAGTTGCTTTTTACAAGTGCAATTTGCCATTTATATTATTAAGTTTGTATAGTGACAAAACACTATAAAAACAAAAATTTTATTATAAATTGGCTTCGTTCATCTTAGCCGATTGTTAAATATTTGTAAAAATATTTCCTTCGGATATTGTGAGAGAAATCTCGCAACATTGATGACGTCACGCAGTCTACGCGTTAAAGAAAGCGCTTGCAAAATTCAACAGGCTTGCTAATGTGACGGTGGCCGAGGGGTATAGGCATACGCCCTGATTACGTAAGACACGGGGTTCGATTCCTCGTCTGTCACACAGCCAAAGTTGCTTTTTACAAGTGCAATTTTCCATTTATATAACCCCTGTATTTTACTGAAATGAGACTAACTTCAAGCGCAGAAATATAGTTCGCAAATATTTTGAAAAGTTTGACGTCTTGTTGTACCTTTTGCCTTCGATACAAGATTCGTGGTCTTTTTCGCAATACTCTTGCAATACTGAAAAAAGAAAATTCTGGCACTATGGCAAGTACTGTTAGTATCAAATATTTTTAAACGACTTCAAAAAAGGAGGAGGTTATCAATTCGACTGTATGTTTTTTTTTTTGTATGTTTGTTACCTCATATCTCAGTCGTTTGTCGACCGATTTAAAAAAAATTTTCGCCTACTTAGAGGGTATACCTTCTAGTTGGTCCCATTTTTTTCAATTTGAGATCTGATGATGGGATCATGGTGTAATCGAGGAAAACCCTCAAATTTTAAAGGCACGTATAGTGTTTCTTTACTTGAATCTTAATGTTGACATGTTGGTACGTCTAATAGTCAACATCTTGTGGGGCTGAGCTGATGGTGGAACTCCTCAACGCTTAGGAGTTCAGAAATTATAATGAAAGAACTTCTAATAGGTAGTTTGTAGCTTCTTAAAAAGCAGAGTCATAAGGTGTCCCCCCCCCTCATTCTCCTGTAATCTCTAAAAATGAAGAAATAAAATTAACTTTAAAAAAAGTAAAAACCGACTTCAAAACCAAAATGCACTAAAAAGTTTTAAATAAACTCTTGAATATTGAAAGGAAAGGAACCCATATTAGGCAAACAATTTCTTTTTGGAGCCGGTGCCATCACTTTGACCATCAAGCATCAACTATCACAGCACCGACTCCAAAAAGAAATTGTTTGCCTAATATGGGTTCCTTTCCTTTCAATAGTCAAGAGTTTATTTAAAACTTTTTAGTGCATTTTGGTTTTGAAGTCGGTTTTTACATTTTTTATTGCTTGACAACTTACAGAGTAGGATTATATTAGCAATACCTTAATTACAGTACTAGAGGACAGAGCCTAATAACCTAATTGCAGATCATGTAATGGAACCTTACCATGAGTGGCTGTTAAAGCAATAGGATTAACATTAGCTTAGTTTATCGATTTATTGTGTTTATTTAGCTTAGAGTGATGGGTATCACAATGTTTATTCGACACAAAAAAATATATAACATCAGTCAACACATTTTTGAATTTTATATGAGAGTACGATACTTCGAAAAGATAAAAGCTTGATCAAAAGATAAATATTATACTTGTTTCTGGTTTACGCGAATATTACTCATCGAAATGAAACACTATTTACAGATCGCGCGGCGAGAGTTTGGCTTTGACCGTTATTGCGCAGAAATCAGAAATTGGGTATCAACGGGCAATTAGCGGGGTGTGGGGCGGGGAAAAGTATTGTGTGCGTGACAGTACCCATGCGCAGTAATCCCCTCCACCCGAAGGTCAAAGCCAAACTCTCGCCGCGCGATCTGTACGGCTTTACTTTTCGCCAATTTTTTAAATTTTTCGCGGTCACGGCTAGACTAAACTGTTATTTGTCAATGTAAAATATGTATAATGTACATATAATGTAAAATTAATTAACGTTCCTATCCACATAAATATATGTTTATATACATATATTTATTTCTGCTCAAAATAGCTGCAACTGCGCCTGTCGTTAAGTATCATAATACGAATTAGCGCAACGATTTTCGGAAACATGTAGCTGACAAGAATCGGCACTAGGCACTTATCTATTTGAAGTAATCATTTGACATTGACATTATAAGACTGTCCAGACGATATTGACTACAGGCAGGCTGAGTCAATTTTTCCGACGATCTTTCCTTCGATGTGTAGACTGTAGATTCCAAATAAAACTCTTCTTTTTGAGATTGGTGACCGTGAGAGCGCGTACGATCTGGCCCACCCACGGCCCTTTATTTATACAAGAATACACGTCTGACTTATCGACTAATACAGATTAGTTACCTTAATGTCATCAGTGTCTATGCTCCAACGCTAGATAAGTCTGATGACATAAAGGATCATTTCTACGAGGAAATATCTCGATGCCTAGATAGCATTAATGCCAAAGAGCAAGTGCTACTACCGGGCGATTTCAATGCCAGAGTTGGACGGGACTATGAGGCATGGCCTGGAGTTTTGGGTAGACACGGAGTCGGCAACATAAACAGTAACGGTCAGTTGCTACTCAGTCTTTGTGCTCAATATGAGCTGGCAATATCAAACACGATGTTCAGGCTTGCCGCTAAGCACAAAACTACGTGGATGCAGCAAGTTCCAAACACTGGCATCTGATTGACTACGCTATCGTACGGCAAAAAGACTTCAGTCAGGTGCAAATCACGCGAGTAATGCGTGGAGCACACTGTTGGACTGACCACCGGCTTATTGCTACGAAGCTGCGACTCCGCCTCCGACGACCACGTAGATCCAAAATAAAAAAGCCTGCGTCTCTTAACGTGGAAAGGCTAAAAGATCGCGAGGTTACAAAGGAGTATGCTGAAGTCTTGTCCGACAATCTGCCGCCAGCTAACGACGGGGAAGATGTCGTTGAGGCCTGGAAGGCTTCGTCTACTCGCATTTTGGAAACCGCTTTAATTACTTTGGGCGTAAAGAGTCGACGTAACGAAGATTGGTTTGACGAGAATGACGGCATACTCAGGGCAGCATTCGATAAACATCGAGACCTCTTGCCGCAACACAGACAACGAGGTGGACGTGATGACGTAGTCAAAGCGAGTGACCTTGAAATGCGCAGGTTGTCTCGGCAAATTAAAGATAAGTGGTGGCGCGATAAGGCTTGTCGCATGCAGTGGCTCGCTGACACTAACCAGCTCGGGGAGTTCTACTGTGAGCTGCGTAATCTGACAGATACGTGTAGTCGAGCGAAGGTGCCTCTGCGATCAGCAGATAGCGGAAGGCTGCTGACGAGCAAAGAAGACGTACTGACACGTTGGGCAGAACATTTTAACTCTTTGCTCAACGTAGATCGTTCAGCTGATCTACAACACGTCAGGTTATTGCCCCAACTCCCACTAGCTAATGAGCTGGATGAGCCCCTGTCACGTGATGAGGTTGTCACGGCCATCAGACAGCAGAAAAACCAGTTGGCATTGACCTTATACCCGAGGAGCTGATAAAATACGGCGGTAACGAGTTGCATGTTCATATGTGGAACCTCTTTGTTCGCATGTGGGAGGAAGAGCGAGTCCCGGATGATTTAAAAGTATCTCGCATCCAAGCTCTTTACAAGAACAAGGGTGACCGTTCTGACAGTGGCTCTTACCGTGGTATTTCGCTCTTGTCAGCACCTGGGAAGGCTTTTGCTAGGATACTGCTAAACCGCTTAAAGGGTTTGTCTGAAAGTATCTTGCCTGAGTCCCAATTCGGCTTCCGATCTGCCCGAGGAACCTGTGAAGCTATTTTTTCAGTGCGTCAATTGCAAGAAAAAGCAGAGAACAAGGTCGTCATTTATATCTCTGCTTTATCGACCTGGAAAAGGCATTTGATAGTGTTCCTCGTGATGCCTTATGGTTAGTGCTAAGTAAGCTGGGATGCACGGAGAAGTTTGTGAGGCTTCTAAGACTCCTACACGACGACATGCAGTGCTGCGTCGCCGTAGACGGCGAACAGTTAGATTTCTTTCCCGTTACCTGTGGGGTGAAACAAGGATGCGTCTTAGCACCTACACTGTTCGCCTTATACTTTGCGGTGGTGGTCCGAGAAGTCTTACAGACAGTTTTCGAGTCCGCATCCGCTTCCGCACAGATGGCGGTCTCTTCAATTTGGCCAGACTTAAGGCTCGCACTAAGGTATCGCATGCACTGATAACAGATATCATATATGCTGATGACTTATGTTTCTTAGCGGAATCCCCAGATGGCTTGCAACAGCTAATATCAGTATTTCACCAAGCCTGCTGCAAGTTCGGCTTGAAAATCAGTGTCAAAAAGACGGAGGTGATGTCTTTAGACTCACATGGTCACGAGACACTGGCCGTACAGCTTGGTGAAGACGTGCTGAAGCAGGTCGACAAGTTTCGCTACCTGGGGAGCACTTTAACATCCAATTGCGACCTTGAGGCTGACATCAACAGCAGGATCAGTGCTGCAGCTGCAACATTTGGGAGGCTGTGTTCCAAGGTCTTCTGCTCGCACGACCTTAAGTTGGCTACTAAGATTTCTGTGTACATAGCGATTGTGCTGCCAACTCTTCTTTACTCTTCCGAGACGTGGTGCGTGTACCGTCACCACATTCGTACTTTAGACCGTTTCCACCTTAAATGCCTACGTATGATATTGAACATCAAATGGTCTGATCGAGTTCGAAATACCGAAGCTTTGCGACGAGCCAAAGTTGGTGGGATTGAGGCTTATTTAATGCGTCGCCAGCTTCGGTGGTGCGGTCACGTATCGCGTATGGCGGAGGAGAAAGTAGTGAAGCGCATCTATTATTCTGAACTGGAGGACGGCAAGCGGAAGCATGGCGGCCAACTCCTTTTTTTTTTTTTGGTCCCTGGTGATTGGACAGAGGTTTCCCCACACCGTCTGTCCGAGACCCTCCCGACGAGGCGAGCCACGCCCGACGGCAAATGCACGCCGAGCTCGCCCAGAGGACCTAAGTCCTCAGGACATCCCCTGACTCCTCTGATAAACCAGAGGGGTGCCGGGAGTCCAACGACTGTTAGTGAACCGCCGCTCGATGCGAGACAGACGCGACTCACTATGGCCACTGCCGCCCGATACGGGAACAGACGCAGCGGCACTCTCCACGGAGCATCTTGGCTTCACCTGCCGCTGGATTGCGACAGGCTACTGAGCCCCCTCGCCACGACAAGGCGTGCTCCATTCGAGGGGGATGGCGGCCAACTCCTCAGATTTAAGGATGTTCAGAAACGGCATATGAAGAGATGTAATATCGAGCCCTCAGAGTGGGAGGGTTTGGCAGCACAACGTCCCGAATGGCGCAGGCTGGTACAGAAGCGAGTCAGCGATTTCGAGGAGCAACGTAAAGTTGACCTCGACATTAAGCGCGACGAGCTGAAGTCCCGCCAACCTGCTGCCATTCAATACCATTATGAACAAGGTGTACTCACGTGCCCTAAGTGCGCACGTAAGTTCACTGCGAAAATTGGCTACATCAGCCATTTTCGGGCGCACGAGCGCCGTACCGACTAGGAGTCGAAGTGGTCGCCATGGCCGAAATCGGTCGGAAGGATCATCATCATCATAAGACTGTCAATGACAACTTCACCTAATTATGACTACATCATCACCATCATCATCATTATCAGCCACTGCTGAACGTAGGCCTTCCCCACGGTTTTCCACAGCAACCGATCACAAGCGGTCTGCATCTAGTGTGATCCCGCAACCTTAACAAGGTCGTCCGTCCACTTTGTCGGTGGATGTTCCACACTGCGCTTTTGGTCGAAAGGTCTCCAATCTAGAACTTTTCTGCCCCAACGGCCATCAGTTCTTCGCGCTATGTGCCCAGGCCACTGCCACTTGAGCTTACTCACTCGTTCGATTCGTAGGGATATGTCCGTTTCCTTAGTTCTTCTACGTATCTCCTCAATTATGACTACACTGGAATGTAATCTGAAAGTGAGTATTCACTTACACGGCAGTATGTCTGTAGTAGGTGCTTAAAACAAAATCTATTGAAGCCTCAAAGACATTCAAATTGGATTTGATTCTATCGCATTTGATGAAACGTAACTCTCCTAGCTTCAAAGGGAATAGGTACGGTACAAAAATGTTACATAGTTTCTGAGAAATACATTCGGAATTATAATACTGCGCTTCAGAGAAACCCAAAAAAAAGACCAAAGTGTACAAAAAGTTTGTTAAAATAAATACCTTTTAAGTAACCAGCAATCAATTCTTAATGATTTATGTTTATTTAAGATGAAAAAAAACAATAAATTTTTATTTTCTAACAAAATAAATCGAACCAGCAACGTATTGCAAGCAAATATGTATAGAACTTGACAGTGTCATTTACCACAAGGAGTTAGCGATTTTAATATATTGATTACGGATTATAACTTTGGATTAAAATATTTCTGAGTTTTAGAACAAAATGAACAGGTCAAAGTTAAAAACGTATAGTCTGTAGACCACACGTTGTGTATGTATAACTAATGAATGATATTAAATTGTTTCAAAATTTGATTCAATTAATTGGGTCAATAAAGTCTTTTTCTTTATTTCTTTCCTTAAAATTCTCAATTATGATCGCTATATTTATTATTAATCAGTTTCATATTTTAAAAGTGCGGTAATTCCACAAATATATAAATAAGGTTTGAACTACTGTTTAATGTTACGCGGCTGAAGTGAAATGTATACTACCTATATGTCATTGGACTTGATTGCCGTTTATTTTAAATAAGCCATATCATATTGAAATAGTTTTGTATCATATTTAAATGTATGTAATGTATGAGGTTGCAATTGTACTTTCAATTATTAAAGTAACTGAAATTTTAATTCTTTGACGACCTCGCTGGTTTTCTTTTTTTGAAGTGAAAACTTCTTTAGCGGCGTTGAGCACTTTTGTGGGATGGGGGAAAAATGTGAAACTCGCGTCAGGACACGTGGGCTGATCGAAAAACCGTAAGACGGTTGGCGAAATTATGGATGTAAGTTGATTTTTCTGAGAGATAAACTTTTAATGTAATTTAATATAATATAAATTGTAATGTTTGTGTACGATAGCGCAATAAATAAATATTGTATTCCATAAAAATATTATATTATTATTATTATTATTATTATTATTGTATTATTGAAGTGAAATCTTCTTTAGCGGCGTTGAGCATTTTTGTGGGATGGGGGAACAATGTGAAACTCGCGTCAGGACACGTGACCTGATCGAAAAACCGTAAGACGGTTGGCGAAATTATGGATGTAAGTTGATTTTTCTGAGAGATAAACTTTTTAATGTAATTTAATATAATATAAATTGTAATATTTGTGTACGATAGCGCAATAAATAAATATTGTATTCTATAAAAATATTATATTATTATTGTTATTATTATTGTATTATTATTATTATTATTATTATTGTATTCTATCACAAAAATGATAGTACTTTTATATTGATAATAACTATTCCAAAAAAACAAAAATGCACAACGTTGATATTCAAGTTTTCACTTCTGCCGGCACTCCCGGAGTGCTTTCACAGTTTTTTATTATTATTATTATTATTATTATTATTATTGTATTATTATTATTATTATTATTGTATTCTATCACAAAAATGATAGTACTTTTATATTGATAATAACTATTCCAAAAAATCAAAAATGCACAACGTTGATATTCAAGTTTTCACTTCTGCCGGCACTCCCGGAGTGCTTTTTTTTTATTTAATTATCGAATTTGGACACTACTTTAAACAAGTAATGAATCTTCAATCAATGAATGGCTCGAGAAAGTCCGGCTGAAATGAAGGATGGAATTAGGAATCAATTTATAACGCGAGATCGGCGGTGTCCGGCCCGACGACGCGGAGTGGCGGCAATCCGTCACTGTCCGAGGAAAGCCCTCAAACGTTCTTAAACACGCCACGCTGACCGCTTGTGTGGAAATAGTACGAGCTGACGCGAGAGCGAAAGTACCTACATGTTTACGTTTCTAAGAGGAAAATTCCAACAACTTATACATGACAAAAAATAGATTATGTAAAGCTTAATCGCTTTTAGAATGATTTTAGTCCGTAAAATAATATTTTTTTAGGTAATATGTAGTTAAAATAAAATGAAGCAGTATTTTATGACTTCTAATAATAATAAATCTTAAAAGTACCTGTCAGACAATCAGCTGTTTAAAAGATTGAAATAGGAGAGTAAATTGACATTTGACATTTACAGATTTAATTTTTGCACGTTTTGACATAATTTTGGAGTTAGAATAAACAGATTGAGTTGCCAATTTTTTTTTAAAATTATCCTAATAATTAAAATGAATTTAATTTATGTGAATTTAATTAAAATTACACATAGTCCGTCTGATTCCCTGTATTTTATCATTTTTTAAAGATACCGTACTTTGTCTTGGCATTTTTATCAACATCTCCTTTCTCTCTTTTAAGACGGCGACGAAGTGATGAGCTACGATGCACACGTGGCAGGTTTCAGACAAAAATAAACATATTTTTTTTAGATCCGGCATTATTTTTCGGCATTAGATAGATGCTTTACCTTAGACACCGGCTGATGCTTATTTAAAGCCGATTTCAAAACCATTTTAAAATAGTGTCGCTAATAAAAACCATCAATAACTGTCACATAATGCTACAGTTCTCAAAAATCGCTTTCACTCCATCAGTGTGACCTAGGCTGATGTTGGCTGTCAGTAGCGGCCGCTGTCCACTTGGATGCTTCGAGATCGATAACGTCGCTACGTATAAAAGAAACGAGAAAAACGTTCATGGAAAAAATATTTTCTAAATGTCGTAATTACGGTGAAGTAGGCGAACTGGCACACGAGTCCCTCGTTAATCTTTTTTCGTTTTCTACGTTATGAAGACTTGGAAAGTACTAGTAGAATTACTAAAATAATTTACGGTTTCACAATTCACAAAAAAACTTTCAGTTAACGATATCTGTCCGCTACATACGTAATGAAATTCCATATTTGATTTATTCGTTGGTTAGTGTTCTTTTGTCTATGGTAAAATGGTTAAACAGGCAACAGAATCGTGAACAATTTCAGCAAAGATTTGACATCAGTTTCAAAGAAAGTCCGCGATCACTGAAGATGGGTTTGTATGTGCAAGAAATGAGCAAATAAATCAATTACACACCGCCAGGCGGCGCTACAGGCAATAATTGGATTTGTACGAAGCACCCTTGGGGGCCGATAGCCGGTTTATTGTTTAGATAGAGTTTAAGGGAAACTGAAGGCGCGAACGTAGCATTGATTCAGGAATGCTGATTTCTTAGCAAACAAAAGGTTTTTATGTTTGCTTTATTTCTAGTCTGAAGTATTACTAGCAAACCTAAATAATTTACTCCTTTCATATGTTTTCGTTCCCAAGAACAACTTTTAACTAAACGTATTATGTAATGTGAGTAACTAGGTATTTTATAGCAAGTGTGCGCGTAACTTTCAAAAGATTTGCCAATACTTTAGACACTTTTGGGTTGATTACTTATCTCGCGAGTTTGATTAACTGAAATTGTTTTATCTCGTTATCTGGGGCGATTTAATCAAACTAGGACGAACGTAAAACTAAGCCCCAAAATCTTTGTCACCAAAGTTTACAAAACGTGGAACTTATGCAACTTATTCCTCAATTCTTAGGTAAGTTGGGAAGTTTTAACTGTACTTCACACAATTACAATTGGCGTTATACTCTTACAATATCCAGAGTTGTGAACGTTCAGAACGAAACGTCCGGAGTTTGTTCATTCAATCGTACCTGAATCAATTTGTAAAACAATAAAATAGAGAGTCCACAGGAGGAATTTCAATGAATTGGTACCATTTGTGTCAAAAAAAGGTAAACATAAGTTGAGCTAAACATTAAGTTTGAAACATATATAACTAAAAATTGGGTGATGCCCATGAAGAGAGAAACTAAGGAGCAAACAATTTAACGTCTACATAAACATGATGATAGGTCTACTTCTGTCAGTATGTACCATTTTTAGGTTAGGAAAAGAGCATTGAACTGCATATCTTCCGCTTAGCCAGGCGTAGGGTTATGGGGCTCTCCTCTCAAGAAGGGAGAGGTCTACCCACTAAAACATCCCGTCTCTCTGTGTATGTCAAACCTAGTGTATCCAGGTCTTCTCCAATCGTTCACCGCATACAGTTAATGCTCGCGATGGGAGCCCATCTCGGTTCACATAACACCATGATATCAGGTCTACTTAAGAAGCAACCTTCCTTCTATTTTATTTATAACTACACTGTTCCTGCGCCCCCGTGCCCGTCATTTTCTGGTATTCGTAGCATAAGGATTAAAATTGCGTAGTTTGAAACCAAGACATGTGTTGTCTGGCACATAGGCATTTTTATAGTTGCGGATATGGTGAACTTGATGCATAATGGCATTCTCTACCAGTCAGTCCGCTTGGGAATGCAGAAAAGTTTAATAAATGTTTCAAACAAATATTTTTTACACCACTTGGTGTATGTGTACCCATTAGAAGTCAGTTCCGGACTAGGTATATGTTTTCCAGGTATATTAAGCATGGTAATTAAGCCCACGTTGCATTATCAGACTAGGTAGAATCGACCAAAGGAGAATAAATATAAACCTTAGAATAAAGTTATCCAACAGAACATCAATTTTGTATTTTACCATCTACTGGCCTTGGCCTTGCTTACTTGGCCTGGTTTACTTTAAAACAATGCCATATAAAAAATTATTTGAGTGAAAAATCGAGGAACAAAATTATGCTTCGTATAGTTAAACGCATGTAAGCTTATGTGTGGTCGAATCCAATCAAAACTAAGTGCAGCAGTCGTCGTAGGTTCAATAATTGACACAGTGAACCAAGAATGAAGTGACCTGGAAACATAGGAATTCTTAGTAGTGTTATAATGACCTGAATTTAACCATCCACGCCTGTGCAACCAAAGCTTGGTTGGAACTTTTTAATTCGAAAAGCATAATATTTTAACTCAAACAGTTACTAACGATTAACAATATGTTTATTGTATAGATACGATTCAAAAGATTTCGTTAAATGAAGAGAGAGCGAGAGAGGGTTTAAGGTCCAAATGCATCTTTGCAACTTTTTTAACGCAAAGCAACCTTAGTATAACATATTTGAACAGAAGTAAAAGATATTGAACAGATAAATATCCGAGATATTTAACAAATGAGATAGATCTAATTTGACACTGAACTTAAATTAGGCAGTAACACAATCAATCAAACAATCAATCCATGTATTAAAATGGAAGGTCTCGTAATTTCTGTACAATAAAAGAAAATGCTAAAAACCGAGTCATGGGGTTGTTGAAGTCTAGCACTACCTATGAAGCACCCTTTTTAAATAGAACTAGCAAATTGATTAGATTCCAATGAGGCAGCAGTCGTGCCATAGCTAAAGCTAAATCTGCCATAGCCACTGACTCAAATGCTGTCCTAAGTACGGTAAATCTTCTTTTCGTAGACTAACAAATTGGGTCATAAATAATTACTAAACGATGAACTATCACAAATCAATACAGGCATTCAATTTCAACAGACAGCAAGTGGTCATCTCTATTCCCTCTACGCTTTCATGAATACTTTGAGTCGGCAATCTGGCATGCTAATGAAAGATCAGATGCAGTACCAACAGGTTAATTTTTGAAGCACGTAGATGTCGTCGCCACCAGATTTCTGACTTCGAGCCGTTTTTGAGTACCAATGTTCAGGACCGAAACCTTCCCAGAGCCCGGGATTTTAACCTCGAAGTCCTGGCACATCTTGGGTACCCAACGACAAAATAGACCAACGAGGCAGTAAAATAAACCTACCGTAGTGTAATCAAGATCTTTATTTAGTGAGTAACAAATCAATAAAAAAAATAGAGTCATTAAAACAACTGAAAGTTTTAATTGTTTTAGGTATCCATCAAGTCCGCGCGAACGAAGTCGCGGGCAACAGCATAGATCATACGCTCATTTTAAGTTGAATTTGTCCTTTGTGCGTTAAATAAAATTATTTTAACAGAAATAATATATTTTTTCTATTCCATAGCTCTACGCATATAACGATAACCGCTTATAACGCGTTTTTGGCTGGGTCCCGATAGAATTGTATCAAGGTTTTACTGTAGGTACGTGTTTTGCGATGAAACATTTTACTGGAAATCCGAAATGTACAAGGGAATCGCCGCAGGGGACCGCTAGTCATTATAAAAATAACCTGTCTGAAATCCTACAGAACATCTCCAAGTTTTGGCTACGGATCCGAGCAATCGCTTCGAATGTTACCTACCGCGCTTTAAATGCAAATTGTTTCAAAGTGCAATCTCAAATTGGGTGAATCTGATCTTTATGTAAATAGAACAAGAAGAGCTTTTAAGCTACTTTTTACATTTGGAATTTTCTTGTATTTTGGTAATGTCAAGTAGTCATCAAACGATTGTGACTCATAAATAATTTGAGATTGATGTTATAATTGGTTTGCTTTCGGGCTGTTTTTAAGTCACCTTAAATTTCTATCTCAGGGGATCTTAAAACAAAACATCCTATAGACATTGTGAGCCCTTAAATGCTGAAACTAAGCGCTAAAAGAAAAGTTTGTTTTATAAATTTTTCAGTAGATATGCCTCTTCAAATGTAATTTATTTTTATTTACGAGTACGTCGCAGTAGATAGACTATTCATTAGGAACTTTTCTTACAGCCAAGGGACACTTTTCTTTAAGCAATGGGTTGAAATGGACCATTACGTGGTCTGGATCAGATAAAATCCCCCTTGTAGCCAGTTAGTAACTCGTAATGCATATTATAAATATTCTTTACTGAGACTTCATAACTGAGATGTCACTCTTGGGTATTTTCCGGCCTTCTTTTTAGTTCTGTTGTTAGTGTTCTTGCTTATATTCTGAAAATGCGGTGCTATGACGGTGAAAGAAACAATGAAATTCTAAAGGGTGTACTAAGAAACTATTTATTTTCGCTTCTATGTTAAAAAAATGACAATTGACAACATTTATTTTTATATAGTATGAAAATTCGAAAACCATTTCGGGATTTACTTATGCTTAATTCGTAAAATATTTTTTCAGATTTTTATGCGCTTTCATTTTACAAAAATATTTGATGTTAGCTTGCTAGCACTTTGAAATTTAGTTTTGCTGATTCCGTTTTTTTATTGGCAAGAACAAGAAGTACATTGAAGATTGCTAAAAAATATATTATGCGATCAAAAGTTTAAGTAGTTCAGTCAGATAGAAAATAACCATCATAATTCATTTTTAAAAAGAAATATTATATTACTATTTTTTCTACTTTACTACAAGTTATGCCAATTCATATTGTGAATGACAACCCGTCATACAGGGTGGGTGAATAGTTGACTAACAACTAATAGACCTATCTCATTTGTTTATACGGTGCTTTTCCCGTTGCGGGTGGATAGATGTGCTTCAATACAATTGCAATTATTGATGCATAATTATATACATAATTTTCATAATAATTGTCACAGTCACTCTCGGCCAGTGTGGACAAAGGGTGTTTAAAAGGTACTAATATTCGAATGAAATAAAGAAATCCGGGTATAGCATTTGGCAACAAAAGTTTATTCATATTTGCTATTTCACAATTACCTTTTAACACCTTCAAATACAAAACTTAATAGCTCAGAATTCAGTAGAGACTAGGTTAGGTTCTAATTTAGTTATCTATATCTATACTATTACAAATCTTTATGTTCACAAATTTCTAATAAAGATAAACCACCAATTTAAGTTTTTAATTTCCTAATTGATTCCAAAATTTATCCTCAAAGGGAGTCCTAAGTTATGCTTAAATTAATAGCTATATTATCCCACTTTTCACTAGAGTTAAAGTAAATACAAGAAAACCAACCTTGGATTTCCACGGAGGTTACTATTTCAAATCTTTGTTGCATCAAACTACAAACAACTCTGCAACGTTACCCCAAAATTTCACCGATACCGATCCATCCTCAAAACAGCAGACAAGAAGCAAATCAATCCATCAGGAAAATCTGACTTCAAAAATAATCCAAATGAGGTCTAAGTAAGGTCACTGAAAAGAATTTACAAAATGTTAGTTCAACGCACAAACCAAAGTAAAAGTTAAAAAAAACACTACCTTTTCATAATAAATATTTATCTGAGGTTACAACATGATCACCAAATTGTGACTGTACAACTTACAGACACATATCAAAAGCGAAACCTAGAAATAAAAGAAAGTTCTAGTTAACCACAACTTTTTTTTTCCAAGTGAGGGTGGGTATACTTTTCATCACCCTATTTATGAAATCTTTAATAAACCAATTTAATACCTGCAACAGCTGGCTCGCCATATAAATTTTGAATTAATTACTAAACATTTATACTAATTATTCTATTTGAGACCTGAAATGATAAAAATTACAACTCTCAATACAATATGCCCAGATGTAGGTAGGCTACATTTTCTTTACAAGGATTTCCAATGGAGTTTCCCAAAGTACTTACCATTTTCCAGTCATTTATATCAAATCATTTTTGAAATTAATTCATCCAAATTGACATGTTGGCGGCATCTGAAACGATAAAAAGAACCATGTGCTCAGACTCTAAGAAATGTCTTGCAACAAACAAAAATCAACGCCAACCTTTCTGCAGATACTTACCAGGAATAACTATCAAACTACAAAATAATTGGGGCGTACCCCGTAATCAAATTTTTTTCTTTTTTACATTTTAACACACGTTCCACTCCGACGCACGACCAACAGTGCGGAACCGGAAAAACAGCAGCTGTCACACTTGACAAATGTCAGTGTCAGCATCCATCGTATCTATTTATGCCACAATTTCACGACTATAGACTGGAGTCCTACATCCATTTAGCTTTTCGTTTCACGCGAACTTTGACAAAAATATACAACGTTACATAATGTTATGGCCACTGGCACTAGGCCTAGTTGTTATTTATATTTATTAATAAAAAGTGTTTGGTACATCGTGTGCTGAATGAAAAAGGCTTAAATGAAAACGGAGTAATTTGAATGTTTTCATGAAATGCGGCATAATTTTACCTTAAGCACAGTTTAGAGAGGTTTTCATAAATTCTGACGAGCCCAGTAATTTTTTGTTTATTTTTTAGTCATATAAAGGTTTAGGTAAAATTTGAGAAAATGGTTTTCCGCAAGTTTGCAAGTATGTTAGAAAATCATTAGGTGGCTTGTGTATATATATTTTGTGCACAACACTTTACGTATGATTCGAATTTTAAATATGGGATATTTTTCTTAAAAATCATGAAAAATCGATTCTAAAAGCCACCGCGCTAATTAATATCATCTGAAAATGATAACAATAAAAAACACTTTCATATAGCAGACGATGTACCAAAAACCCTGTATAATAATGTATTGTTTTTGTTTTTTGGTTGAAAGAGCAAATTTCAGGAAAAACTGATTCGAATAAAAATATATTTTGTGTTGAGTCCATTTCTGGAAGATGGCTAATGGAATGTATGTCATCATACATATACCTATATTCCTGCAGAAAGGTAGGTTGTCAATATGACTTCAAAATTGCCAGTCCAATTAATTCGCAGTAAGGCAAAAACCGTGAGTACTAATAGTACGGACAACAGCACGTCAAAGTTGACACTGCGGTATCTTATGCAGTTGTAATAAGGGTTAGTTTTTTATACAAAAATGTGAATCCTGAAGTGCTGGCGATTGTACATTAGCGAGCAAGGACAGGAGTCAGCCGACTAACTGAAAATTGCTGCGACCACGCGCCAAACGAACTGTGAAAATAATGGCGCCCGTGGTAGCTCGTCTTAAATCGACTAATGCGTTCGGCGGATCGGTACGATGCAGTATTTTGAGTCGTTTAACCGATTAGGTAAGTACCTACTTACATAATGTACTTTGAGTAATGAGGCGTATTAATAATCATGCATAATGATACTAAGTTATATTATTTTAGGTACAGTTTGCCACGGATTATGGTGGCATTCATTTTGCGTAGCAAAACAGCAAAGTAAGTGACAAGAAAGTTATAGAGTCGTTCGAATATTAAAATGGAATCCGTTAGTGCCTTTTAAAATTATGGTCTAGGTTTAGTTAACATTTATAATTCAAGCTTTTTATTACTTTTTCAACTAAAGCCTGCTTGCTGTCTGTGTGTAAAATAAACGCAAACTGTGTACTGTGCTATTGTTGACAAGGATTTTTACAGGTAAGTTTTTTTTTAAAGTATTGGACACCAATCACATACATTTCTCTGATTCCAAAGTAAGTAGCTAATGCACTTGTGTTATGGAAATCAGACACAATGGTGGTACCAAAACACCCGGACCCGAGACAATATAGAAAATATCGTTTTCTACATTGACCCGACCGGGAATCGAATCCGGAACCCCACGAGATGGCGACGCTTGAAACCAGCGTGCTATCCACTCGACCACGGAGGTCGTCAAGTTCCAATTATACCTAATAATGTCCCTTTTGTAGCTTACTTTTTTTATCTGACGTCACAAATACTTAGAGATCTTGGTATTTTTGTGATGATCCCTAAATAGCATTTTTAAATGGAGCGGTTATCCAAGTGTGCCGTACTCTGGCCTTCAGCCTTGTACCTGTTTATTTAAATATTACCATAACATAATAATGTAAAAACATATGCGAAATAAGCCTGTAACCGATGCCGAGTTCCGCTGACAGATAGAGAGTGGTAACCCAACAAACTATTTCCTCACTGAAAACAGTCCGGAAATTAAAGCCAGAGAAAAGTCTCCCGGGACATTAACTCCGAGAGAAAGGGATTTAATTTAAAATTTGTTTCGTGGCTTATATTTGTTTGGGGATGAATAAGTGCTGACACTTTCCGGGTGCAACCCGCACTAACTGCTTCGTTATTTAAATTAGACATCGGTTCTTTGGGCGAACGCATTCTTTTAAGTTAAAACCAGACTCGACTCGAATTAAGAGGTACTTGGGTTGAGGAAAATGTTGGGATAATGAAATTAGTCGTATTATTCTTGGTGTATTTTTTGTCACATAATAATCATTCGTTTCTTCTTTTCAGTTCTATGAAATAGGAATCTTAACCGTTACTTTAACGTAAAAGTAAATTGAACTGTATTAAGAACCACACATAGTGCTCACTGCCGTTGATGAAGCTATAAACTTAATGTTTTTAGACTGTAAATTTGTGTGTTTTTAACCGACTTCAAAATGGAGGAGGTAATATTTTCGTCTGTATGTATTTTTTGTATGTATTTTACGTCATATTTTAGTTGGTCCCATTCTTGCCAAGTCGGGATCTAATGATGGGATCTTGGTGTAATCGACGGAAATTCTCAATTTTTTTAGGCACTTAATGTAGATATGTCTTTACATCTGATAGTGACCGTTTCATGCAGCTGAGCTAATGGTGGAACTCCTTAATGCTAAGGAATTCTGTGATTATGACACTAGGACTTAGGTAATTTGTAGCTTATTATAATTTTAAAAAACGGAGTCTTAAGGTGCAGACGAAAATTATCTTTTACAAAAAAAACAGTGAGAACCGACTACTAAACTCTAGACTTGTTAAAACAAAGGACTCCGTTTTAGGCCAACAATTTAGTTTTGGTGTCGTGCCACCGCATTGGACATCTCAATCATCGTCCATCAGAAGATCTATTTTTAAATCACTCGCGTTAATATTACGACTAATTTTCATTAGAAAATTAGTCGTAATATTGACGTCGGTTAATTAGGAGATTATAAAAGTAATACAAAACATGACCCTTTAAAACATGTTGCTCAGCAAATCACACCAGGAAGACATAAAAATGCAAACAAACTTTTGACTACTAATAGCCAGCTAAAGCCTCTTGGTTTAATCTGACAGGCAAAGCGGACTAGCTAGCCCCTTAATAGCATTAGAGTGACTTAGCGAAGTATCGACTCTCCCTTACAAGAATTAATTACGATAATAGTGACTTAAAACCATTTAAATTTTAAAGTGTAGTGTCTGATAAAATTTTCAAGAGCGCAAGGCTTAAAAAAACTGTTATTGGATGTCCATTTTGATATTTAATAAAATACTCCAAAAAATAAAGGAGTTACCCTTCAATAGATTTAAGCGTGCTCTCTACAGTTGGTTTTATACAGTCTGACACTGCACTGCTTTTATACAGTCAATGAGTATTTAATTTTTTAATAGATGTCTAATTGGCATTGTGATTTATTTTAGTTAAATTAGTTGATTATGTGATTTTAATATACTAGACTTATGATAATATTGATTAACCTGTCATACCATGATTTTAATATGTACTTGACTTGAATAATATAACTTAATTTCATTATTGTTAGTAAAAGGTTTATTATCTTCTGTTCGGTCATTCTTGCATATATGAATTTTAATCTAATAATTGTGTTATTAATTTATTAATTTATACAGTCTCTACTTAAGCGACTTTCTGTCTTAATACGTCCAATCTCTAAGACCACGATCGTGGTCCATAACAATTGAAAATCAATTGTGTCTGGAATCTCCGTACTCGATGCATTAAGTTGTTACGTAATAATTAACAGCATCTTGTTGTGACGCATATCAATATTAAAATTATTTAATGCATCTTCACGTCATGTATTAATGTCACGTATTAATCATCGTAACAACTTAATGCATCGAGTACGGAGATTCCAGACATAATTGATTTTCAATTGTTATGGACCACGACCGTGGTCTTAGAGACTGGACGTATTAAGACAGAAAGTCGCTTAAGTAGAGACTGTATAAATTAATAACTGACTTGGTATTACATGGATCTCACAACTTTTTGCCGCAGAACAACTGAGTTGCGAGACTTGGTTTTTTTGACATGTATTGTTTTTGATGGGATCTCATTTCTTTTTGTATTTTGTAGACAGTTCTACTTTTTTCCTTTTCGGTACCTTCTACTTATTGTATATGTGTTTATCTACCAGCAACGAATTTTCTTAAAGCCCTCTCTCTGACTTATGAACTTTTCTTATTTTTGTAGGTAGCCTTCCGTTTTCAATCGAAATTATCAATGAAAATCGCAAACTTATAGGTAAGAATTGTGGGCACATCCGAACAGCATTAGGTCGTTCGCGCGTATCAGCGCGGCTGCTGCTCGCTCGGCGACATTCACCTTTCTGCGCGCCCCGCCACTGTCCTCGCCCCGCGCCCTCGCGCTAGCACCGCGCAGCGCGTAGTAACGGCCCGCGCTCACTCGCTAGCATCGCAACGCGTGGTATAATAATTAATTTACAACCTTACGCACTCGTAATAAGTAGGAATACGCACGTAGGTACGTTTTTTGCATTAAATCATTTAATTTACACGTGGTTTCATGACGGGAATACCCATTTTTTGCTCGATTTGGCAGGGGCACCATGCGCCTATATTTATATGTGACTAGCTTAAAAGCACGGCTTCGCACGCAATAATAATAACTGCCGTAAAACATCGTTCCGAATAAAGCCAATATTGAAAAAAATAACTGAAGACTTGGGTATGGGCTTAATTTTCTTTGCGGTTTTTTCTAAATTTTTTAGTTTTTCCTTGATTCATACACCAAACACTACTTATATTCCAAATTTGAAGCTTCTAGATCTGCTAGAAGTGCCTTAGAATTTTGATGATCGGTGAGTCAGTGAGTGACAAAATTAAGAAATTTGACCCGTTATAATTCTTAAAATAATGGTTCAAATTGAATGAAATTTGAAATATACCGTGTCTTTACAATGCCTGCATGGTTGCTGAAAATTTCAGTCTTCTAGTTTTATCCACAACGAAGTTACAAGGGGTCGAAAATGGTCTGAATTGCTTCGAGAAAAGGATGGTACGGCCGTGACGCTTTTTTGCTCGACTTGGTGGGGGCACTGCCGTGCCCCCAGATATTGACACAAAATGGACGTAAGCGGGTGGGTGAGTGGGGAAGCGGGAGGTACGAGGTTCGATACGTTTGACAGGTCCATTCTTACGATAACCGGGTAGTAATGATCATTATTTACTTATTATTTATTATTATTAAGAATATAGGTACTCGAATGTCTCTCGAAGGCCGAACTCAGAAAAAGATGTTTGTAATTTTTTGACATGCCACTTTTAAACGACGCCTCGTTCAAGTCCAAGAAACTTTTCTATCTGCAGATTATGAGTAAAAACTGCAAAGTTCCTGAACTAAAAAGGCTGCGAAGTTCAGCAGAAAAACTATTTGATTGCCCAAGAAGTACTTACTGGGACACGGGAAACCGAACAATTTAATTACATCTTCTGTCTCTTTCGACCGTGACTTGTCTTTTCGTTGTAGGGGTAGCACTTGACTTCAATCGTTTAGGGTCAGCGGTTAGTGGCAGGTCTTACTTAGTTTCTGCTTTTCTTTTATAAATTAACCTTTTTGACCCTTAAAAGTATTAGGGAGTTTCTTTTATATTGAAAAAGGCCCCTTCTAAACTATACTACGAATAGGTAATAATGCTATTGTTTATTTTAATTGATTAGCTTCTATTTCGGATTATGTACGAACATAATTAACATTTATCCCTTATTAAAGTTACAGGGTGCATTAAAAAGCATACTCAAACTGGCTGCCTTATTATATAACCGCGCTAAACCTTTGTATGTATATTTAACTATAGACTACTTTTTTATAATTAGCATACAACTTTTGAAATCTTAACTAAGATCTTATCAGAGTAAAATATGCCACTATGCGGATCGGAATCGTTAGCCTTTTATTTATTTCAATATTCATAAAGATGAAATAAGAAACCAAAAATTTGCGCACGGGCGGGACTTGAACCAGCAACCTTTTGGCAAACCGGGCCAAACGCTCTTACCAATTGAGCTACCGTGCTGTTAGTCCGACCCTGCGAAATTTGTGGCTTCTTATGAAAACGTCAATTGCGTGACGCTTAGCGCCATCTAGCCGTCTGTTTATGAAACAGATGGCCCAAGCAGTTATAGTTAGCGCCATCTAGCCGTCTGTTTATGAAACTGCTGTTTCATAAACAGACGGCTAGATAGCGCTAAGCGTCACGCAATTGACGTTTTCATAAGAAGCCACAAATTTCGCAGGGTCGGACTAACAGCACGGTAGCTCAATTGGTAAGAGCGTTTGGCCCGGTTTGCCAAAAGGTTGCTGGTTCAAGTCCCGCCCGTGCGCAAATTTTTGGTTTCTTATTTCATCTTTATGAATATAAAATATGACACTGTGAGTGTTAAAAACATTCCAAAGCATTAGATAGCGAAGCGACATCAATTTCCAAGTTGAATTTATTCTGTAAAGAATAACTGCTTGGGCCATCTGTTTCATAAACAGACGGCTAGATGGCGCTAAGCGTCACGCAATTGACGTTTTCATAAGAAGCCACAAATTTCGCAGGGTCGGACTTACAGCACGGTAGCTCAATTGGTAGAGCGTTTGGCCCGGTTTGCCAAAAGGTTGCTGGTTCAAGTCCCGCCCGTGCGCAAATTTTTGGTTTCTTATTTCATCTTTATGAATATAAAATATGACACTGTGAGTGTTAAAAACATTCCAAAGCATTAGATAGCGAAGCGACATCAATTTCCAAGTTGAATTTATTCTGTAAAGAATAACTGCTTGGGCCATCTGTTTCATAAACAGACGGCTAGATGGCGCTAAGCGTCACGCAATTGACGTTTTCATAAGAAGCCACAAATTTCGCAGGGTCGGACTAACAGCACGGTAGCTCAATTGGTAAGAGCGTTTGGCCCGGTTTGCCAAAAGGTTGCTGGTTCAAGTCCCGCCCGTGCGCAAATTTTTGGTTTCTTATTTCATCTTTATGAATATAAAATATGACACTGTGAGTGTTAAAAACATTCCAAAGCATTATTTCAATATTTTAATGTAATCAAATTCTCTGCACAACCCTGTTTCATGAAGGTTTCGAGAACCTGGGTTAGTTGGGAAGTCTTTTAATTGCATCCTGTGAAGGCTGCAATGAATTGCATACTCAACAAAATACCAGATTTAAAAGTTAAAAGTTTTCACGTGCATATCAGCACTACTTTTCACCAAAGCTACTAAACGAAACAGTAAATTGTTTTTGCAATGATTAAATGTTTATGTTTCGTGACGTTTCGCACTTGCTATAAAATAAAATGTCATCGTTACTTTGCAATTATTTTGACCATATCGCTTGGACCAAAGACCAATGTAGAGAAGGTAATGAAAACATGGCTATGAACACATAGATATGCCCTTTGCAGTTACTTTGGTATGTGATAAGAATTTTACAAGAATCCTTACTTTTGCTCAATGCATGGCATGATATTTTTTAATGTTGAATGTTATGGAAGGTGAATCTAGTCAGCCTAAATAGATTTATAACGTTAAAACAAGTTTGATGTTATTTAAGTTCTTTAAAGATCTTCAAAATCTATCGCATTCAAAAAAGTTTTTCATAGAAGAAGTGACAGAGGACATAAGCTGATCGTCATCATCATTATCAGCCAAAGGACGTTCACTATTGAACAGAGACCTCCCCGATGACTTTCCACAGTCTGTATCCAGTTTGATCCTGTAATATTTACAAGGATGTCTGTCTATCTTCTCGGTAGACGTCACGTCTTTGATCGAAGGGTCTCCAATCTATTCTGCCCCAACGGCATTCAGTTTTTCGCGCTATTTGCCCATTGCGACTTGAACTTACTGATTCTCAAGGCTATGTCCATTACCTTAGTTCTTCTACGTATCTCCTCATTTCTGATTCGATTTCGTAGAGAAACACCAAGCATAGCCCCCTCTATTGATCCCTGAGTGATTTAGAGCTTTCATAAGGTCCAAGTAAGAGACCATGTTTCGGATGCGTTAGTCATCACTGGTAACCCACAGTGTTTTAAGACTTTTGTCTTTCAGATACTGTGGTAATTAAAACGTACTGGTGAAAATTAATAACCTAGTACGATTTGCTTGTTCCGCTTTGGCACAATCATAAACAAAATAAAATCGTGAAATTCATACAACTTAGCAAACACAGCGTGTGGCCTTCTATTAAGGAGCAAAAAAATGTATCAACGAATTTCCACCGTTTACTTAGTTACCTTCACCTGGTCATAGTGCTCTTAAGTGCTTTAACTTAGATTTATAGTAATCCAAAGTTATAATCCTTAATCAAAGTATATAAAATGGTCAACTCGTTGTAGTAAATGACTATGTCAAGTTCATATGACTGGCCACATTTGTTTGCAATACATTGCTGGTTCGATTTATTTTGTTAGAATATATGTAATTTATTTTTCATTATTATAAATTAAAACCGTTTAGAATTGATTACTGGTTACATAAAGGGCCTCTGTTTTAAATGTTTGTTCCTATTACAGGCCATATTCTGTATAAATTTCATCCCTAAATTTCGCGCGCCTGTACAGTACTGCTCTCATTAATCACTTGGATCGTAATATTTTTATTCGACTTCACTAAAATCTAATTGTTCTAAAGGCACATAATGTACAAGCATGACCTATGTATATTATATATACATAGTAGTATACTTAGTCTATGGACATACAAGTCTTGTTATCTCCATTTCTCCATAACTGCGCGGCGTGCCGGTGTCAGACCGATAAACCTTTACGTCATCAAAAGTTCACATAAATATTACTCTGATATCACTATGAGACCAGTATAAGAACACAGTTAGTCTTAACTGTACGCTGTTTTCATCTTTCTATTAAAATAAATTGCACAAAATATTAACTAAGTGATCAGTAGCAAAAAGGCGAGTACGCCAAAGTGAAGTGGTGTTGAAAAATCATTTTACAGTCGTTAATATCTAAGTGCCTATTGTATTAAGTAAGTATCAATAATATTTATCACCAATTATTTGATTAACATGGTTATCAGTTTCTTTAAGATTCATAATAATTATCAAAAATCATCATTAAGCTTATATGTAAGGAACTTTTCCACATATCCACTCATTGCCTTAAGTTACATGAATAATTAATAAAAGCTAAGATGTTTTGTTGGAAAGCGTATACTGATAAATATTTATAGGTTCTTTTCACACTTGATCTACGTCCATCAATTCATGGTGGCTGATTTTCTAGTACGATTTACTGAACACAACTAAAGTTAATAAATACTTTATATCGATGATAACTAACAATAACATAACATCATCCACATAAGGCGAGTTACCGTAACTGCTTAAGAGATAAAATCTTAATACCTGACTCCTTATTGATATCATATAAAATATGGGTGTAATGCTAAGAATGAGAAACACCTTTAAAAAGCTCCTCAATCTTAATCCGGATTATTCGATATTCCACCTTTTACAAAATGAGGGAAGCGTATGGAGTTAAGCCGATCGTTACTCTTTTATAAGCACTCACCATGTCGAAGAGTCAGGGTGACCTCAATTCACCGTGTAATTGAGAAAGGTATCAGTTTACCAAAAAATAACCCTCCGAAAGTCACCAAAAAATATGCATCCAAGCCTGCGCTAACTTAATACGTGAATAGGCCGCCTCGACGATTTCTAATGTGACTTGTTTTATGCCGTCCGTAACCATAATACAAGGCTTGTTTAATATAAAAAAAGTCTGTCTATCGGTCTGTTTGTCCGTCCTTATGTCACAGCCATTCTGTAACTATAAGCATCACACTGTTGAAATTTGGTAGAAAGATGTATTCTGTTAACCGCTTTACGATTCTTATACGAAAAATAAAAATAATGTTATTTAAGGGGAGACCTTCCAATAATGATATTTAAGGCTAAATTGGGCGTCGTCCCCCCATCTAACTTTTAAACTAAGCAAGTGTAAATTTGAAAAAAATATGTACATCTTAACAAATACTTTTAACGAAAATTGGCTTGGACGGGATCGAACGAGCAGTTTTTGAGATATAGCACATTTTCAACAACCGCAAACATAACTTTGTTCTTAATATAAACAGTATGAAAAACAAAGTTATATTTGCTGTCAACAAAATATTGTGGTAAATTAACTAAGTAAATTCCCTTATTCAGTCAAAGTTAGCACAAAAGCCTCAGTGCATGAGTC
Source organism: Pyrausta purpuralis (assembly GCA_963924145.1). Taxonomy (NCBI): domain Eukaryota; kingdom Metazoa; phylum Arthropoda; class Insecta; order Lepidoptera; family Crambidae; genus Pyrausta; species Pyrausta purpuralis. The sequence continues at coordinate 13,358,582 of OZ001651.1, read as the reverse complement.
CGACTCGCGCTTGGCCGGTTTTTATAAATCCACATTACACAATCACATCAGATTGCAGTGCAGCATGGAAAAAGTCCAAAGAAACTATCGAAACGGAATCAGTGAGCGCTTCATTATAAAATCCTAGCAGAGAAATATTTTCAATCAACGCGAGTGTTATTCCCGTTGGCAACACTGCGTCGGGTAAGTCCTCCGGGACTGGGATAGCATCGACAGTCGCGCAGGGAATCGAATCAATTTGTCGTAGCAACATCGCGCTTGCTCGCGTCCCACGTCTCAATCTTATACAAGTGCTATGGTTCCCAACATTTGGGGAGTTTACCCCGAACTTTAGTAGAACGATTTATCGCAATAAAGCTAGGATAGGGCACAGGACATCTAGAAATAGGCTAGGTCTAAGAATTTTTTATAGGTGATGATAACGTAAACAGCACTTATGAAAACTTATCTATTAATAATCAGTAAATCTTAAAATGTCACCTTTCCATTTTTCAGATTAGAAACATGACTTCCCACAAGGTTACCGTAGAGCCTCCCATGATAGTCGACCGCCCTATCAAACCAACTCTGTTTTGTGGTCCAGGGCCTTCTGACATGTGGCCATCTGTCAATGAAGCCTTAACGAGACACCTAATTTGTAACATGTGTGATGAATTTTTCAACGTAAGTGACACCATCCTCTAAAATCAAATCCTTTAAACCTATCAATGGTATATTCATCTGATTTATATATTATAGGTAATGGATGATATACGAGCTGGAATCCAGTACCTTTTCCAAACTAAGAGCAAGCTGGTCCTAGCGATAAGTGGTGCAGGACATTCAGGAATGGAGACAGTTATTTGCAACCTGGTAGCTCCTGGTGAAACCCTTCTCGTTGCCAAAAGAGGCATGTGGGACATCCGAGCAGACATCCTCGCTAGGAGATATGGTAAGCCATGTAATATATAATAAATAAAACATTTTTGTGTCTCGTCTATTTTCCATTTGTTTTATACCTACTCATTTATTTATTTTTATTTTCTAGGTATCAAAACAGTGATTACAGAAGTATCATTAACGGAAACGTTTGCATTGAACGATTTGGAGACAGTGATCAAGAAAGTGCGACCAACGGCTTTGTTCATTACTCATGGCGATTCATCCACTGGCTCAGTCCAGAAACTCGAAGGACTAGGCAAAATATGTCACAAGTATGTGAAATTATTACTTTGCAATTAATAATTTAACTGATCCTTATGATCTATTTTAACTGATTAAAGTGAAGTAGAAATGTACGTCACAAAACATGAACAGTGGCCAGCACATCAGGTTACCTACTTTTGTTGCAAAATAGTCCATATTACAACTGTTAAGATACCGCAGTGTTTACCTTGACATGATATTATCCGTACATAGAACATGAAGGTACTAATAACGGGTATTTAGGATTCGGTAAACAGCTAATGAAATAAGAATATTTATTATTCTACTTCGATGGCTTATTTATAATATTCAATTTGGTTCGTCCTAGGTATGGAGTCCTCTTGCTAGTGGACACAGTGGTATCTATAGCTGCAGAACCTTTCCTGATGGATGAGTGGGAAATTGACGCGGTATACACCGGTGCTCAGAAGGCTATGAGTGGCCCAGCTGGTATAGCTCCAGTTGCCTTTAGCGCGTTGGCAGAGTATGATCAAATACATTTTTATTTTACTTATTTACAACCTATGCTATGTACACATATTATTATATTAAAAGATTTGAAAAAAGATTTTTACCACCGTTAACAAGTAAATATTATTTACCTTGTTCTATTTTTTCAGGGACAAAATTAAAAACAGAAAACACCAACCACCATTTTATTTTGACATCCAAGAGTTAGCACTCCAGTGGAACTGCTACGGAAACACGAGAAAGTAAATAACCTCAATATTTTGATAAATCATTGTAGTCAAATATGTATTGGTCTTTGGTAAATGGTTAAACTTGATATGTGTATTCCAGGTATCATCACACAGTCAGCACACCAATGCTGTGGGCTCTAAGATGTTGTCTCCAAGAAATTGCTAAAGAGACTCTGCAGAAATCCTGGGAGCGTCACACTGCCGTTAATAACTATTTCCACAAACGTCTTCAAGAACTGCCAGTTCAGTTCTTCATTCCTAAACCTGAGGACCGATTGTCAACTGTCAGTACTATAGTACTGCCTAAAGGCTATGATTATATACAGTTCATAAAATATATGAGGGAAAAGTGAGTAATACTAAATCTACACAGTAACTTGTTAAGACCCTTTACACACTGCGACTTTTAGCAGCGATTCAGTCGCGATGCCAACACGTGTTAGCCTCGATGCAGTCGCAAAATGTACCTTTACAGTAAGCACGTAAGTGTCTACCTTTACAGAAAGCGCTAAAAGTAAGCAGTAAAGTAGCACAGTTACTTTTAGGATCGATGCAGTCGCGTGTTAGTTTCGATGCGCAAATGCATCGATGCTTAAAGTCGAAGTGTGTAGGAGGTCTCAGATAAAGCACTTCATATAATACTGTCTGCAGATCTTGACATTGGTTAACAGTGTCTTAAATTCACGAGAAATAAAAATATTACATTGATTGAATACTGGCAACTAATAAGTAATAATTATCTTTAACTTGCTATGTAACTTAAAATGAACGTTTAAGTTACGAGTATTTCATTGTAACTTAATGAAATAAGTGCCTAATGTAGTCCTAGATGCAAAATAATGAATTAATGTGAGATCTTGTCCTTTTTTTATAGGCATAGTATCTTGATCTTCGGGGGAATGGGTCCAACAGTGGGCAAGACCCTTCGCATTGGTCTAATGGGTGTCAACTCCAGCTTTCAAACGGCTGACAGAGTAGCTGATGCCATGGCTGATACTTTACGAGCATTAAAGAAGTCATCATTGTAGAATTTAAGTAATCTTTGTAGGATGCGTCGTTAACTATTTTCATATTATGGTGGTTGTCAACCAAACTATCTTGTTTTACAACTGTAGACGGGAATAAAATGTAAACAATAAATGATTTTTTTGATAAAGTGAGTCTCCAAATTCTTATTTCGTTTGGAATTATAAATATCTGATGCGATGTATTATTGTTACCTGGGTGATGAGGTCATCAGACTCTACCAGAACTTTTCTATCTCTTTATTCCGTTGAATCATCTTTAATAAAATCCTGTTAGCGTACATTTATTTACGACTGTCAATAATTTATTAATTACCTACTTTAATACTTTAGGTTAAAGAAAAAAACTACTATATAGTTATAAATTGTATATAGCATTCATATTATATATAGTGTTAATTTTAAATGGTTTGAACAACTTATGCAATAGGATCAACTTCGAAGTCGAAAAAAAACAGCTGTTCCATACATAAACTCATTTCATCCCGGAGAAAAAGTATGGAACAGCTGATATTTTTCTTGATTTCGAAGTTGGTCCCATAGTAAAAGTTGTTCAAAACCGTGAGTAGAGCACTTCCTGAAAGTTTGATCACGTGTAAAATTAACACATTTTATAATGTTAAACAAGCAAAAAATAATAATAAAATAACATTTAAAAAATAGGCATACGATACCTAGACAGTTAGACACAAATTTTACAGTGTAACAAAATAGATGTTGTAGTGCAAGTACCGCCTTCTACTGTTAAAACTTTTTTCATTAATTAAAATAAAAATGTAAGTCACAAATAACAATATCTGCTCCAATTATTCCATATTTAATTAGGTCTTTTATAGTAATTGTTAGTATAAAAACATATTTTTTAGATTAAGTGACCTGTTTCCGTTTGTTTTAGATTTAAACGTTTTTTTCTGATACAGTCCCATGTCCCCACCCTTTTCCAACTAAATGGTAAGTTGGCGGTATACCAACGGTAATGGTAATTTAGAATGACAACTATTATGGCTATGATATGTAAACAAAATACAGAGTTGTAATCCATATACTTAAACAGAAAAATAATTTTACCAAAACGCGTTAAGTTACTAAAAGTATAGTCTATAGTAGGTTTCAATTTTCTTTTTTATTTGTAAAAAAATAATCTGTGAGTCATCGTCATCAAATGATACGACCGGTTTGTCTTATAATTTCGAATCTTCTGTTATTTAAAGGGAATTAAATCATGTTTTAAGGTAATTTTTAGAGCAATGCAAATGCTTACATACGTAGTAGATACGGAACCCTTCGTACGCGTGTCCCACTTGCACTTGGCTGGTAATGTGTTCTTAACAGCGTGCTAGTTCTAGTATCAAATCCATATGAGCATCTTGATCTTCGGAGGTGTGGGCGCAACAGAAGGCAAAACCCTTCGCATTGGTCTCATAGGTTTCAATTCCAACGTCCAAACGGCTCACAGACATGCTTATGCAATGGCTAACAGCCTTCAGGCACTAAAAAAAACATCGTTGTAGAATATAATTATCGTTGTGCGATTAAGTAATCATTTCAGAACACATGTACTACGATAGTTTATTTTTCCAATATTTAAGCCTACAGCTTGTGTAGTTTTACGGTTTAATGACCACTACGAATGAAGACTTACATGTTTGTAAACAACTTATAAATTTTTAATGCTATAATTTTACAGAAAAGCAAAGTCATTATAAAAATATATTTAATGGGAAACCCGGAAAAGTTTGTCATAAATAGAAAATAAAATTAATAATGTGGATAAAAATATTTTTTAATTTCTGTGGTGCTTACATAAACACATGTAGTCGAATTTAGAACCTCTTCCTTCCTTTCTAAAGTCTTTGTTTACAGATTTTAATTAAGAGGTATTTTCGAGTACCTACTTAGTTATTGCATATTCGTACGATCTACACAAAAATTCTACACAACTATATAAACTATGGATGTCCATATCTTTTTACGAATAGTTAAGAAAACAGTTTGAGAGTCATTGGTGTGTAGAATATATTCTCAATACAGTCTTATCTCAAACAGGAGCTCATCACGATGAAGGAAATGCACTACTATAGACCTCTTTTACATCTATCGGTTTTTATCGGTGTGTCATATTAATACTATAGGGTAATAGCAATACCTACGAGTACATCATTCTAATTGAATTTCTACTATTACATATTTACTTAGACTAATTCTTTTTGTCAACATCCACTTGTAGGTAAATATTACCTACCTACCTACTAATCTTGTTTAATTCCTTATTCCTATCCTAATTATTCCTTATCCGAATAAGTGTTCCCAACTCTCAAAAATATTTACCCCTAACCCTAAGTCGAAACCCCCTAAAATTGCTTGAATTATTTGAGAACCCCCCTAAAATATTATTTGTTAATAAAATTTCTTTATAAATTATCTAAAACATTAAAAATTCAGAATTTATAAATCAATCATTTTGACGTTTAAACTAAATGCCAATGCCACCAAGTCAGGAGGAGTCATTAACTAGGTGTAAAAATACCTAAGTTTAATTGACTATTATTGGATTGGATAGTTTTGTTATAGTTAGAATACTGTATATTCAGAAAAACCCAAAAAATACCCCTCCCCTAAACATATTAAACCCCTAAAAAGATCCCATCCCGCTTATTTACCACCTAAATCGGGAGGGAAAACCCCTAAGTTGGGAACCGCTAATTTTAGATTATTAAAACTTGTCATCATGATTATCGTGATGTTTGAAATTGTCACCAATATCGTTCATATAAAATGTAAAACCAGGAAAAGATTATCAGTAAAAAAAATCTGAGAATACTGGCATGGGCCTGAAGTAATCTGTAATAAGTGTCGTTTAAATTTGTATTTAATCGCTGTACTTTTAAAATAGGTCTTGGACGCCCAGTTTAACCCCGATCCGCCACTTAAACTACGGATATGTTGCAGTGCAAATGGTAAAAAATGTGGATACATTCACAAGAAAGATAACGTGCATTTGTTACTACTTTTTTGCGTCAGGTTTTTATGTTTTACGTTTATTCCTTAGTCATATATAATATCTAATATCATGGTCATTTCGATTATTTGATGTTCATCTTTGTAACATTTTATGTACCTATGTGGCATTAAGTATGATACCAGAAAACAATTTGAAATAAAAACTATAATGCAGTAATTATACCTACTCGATAATATGACTAGATCAGCGTGCGTATTGCGATGTTGCTTTGACTGTTAAGCAACTCTCTTTTATACGAATTGGATAATATTATTAAAATATAATTACACAAATATTAATATCATTGTAGTATTATTGTGTAGGTAATATACGTTTACATTGAGTGAGAATAGAACGAATTTTCGCAAAACGCCACGTGTTTGAATGAAAAGAACATCTAGTATATTATTGTAGGAAGACTAACACGATTAAAAATAAAATGGCTCGTCTTTAGCCTTTTAACTAAATTGCCCATTTTCACATCCTCCCCGCGACAATATTAAAACAATTGCTAAACCGCGAGCTGCTTGCAACGATAGTGGAGCAAATATGAGGCTGGCAAGCGCCTCTCGCCTCGAGGCTGCGCTCTTGCCAAATGTTTCGATAGCACAACCAGAACATTGGGGTGAATTTACAGCCACCCTATTAGCACTAAATCTAAACATTAACCCGATTCCGGTTACCGAATGTCGGTCACGGAGGCGGTAATTTCACACGATCCGCACTTTTGGCCGATACTCCCGCTCGCATAAACGGTAAACGGTAATTATGAATTAGCACAGTTGTAATATGAGCCGAACGTTGGTTAATTTAGCTTATTTGGTAAGCTACATACAGAGAAACTGTCACAGAGATAAAGGTGTTTTTGGTGTCTATAACAAATCGTGCGATTTTCTATGGATTGGGTAAATTAAAATTGTTAAGTTCTTTCATAAAATTAAACACGTTGGGTTTTTGTATACATTACCAATGTAGTCATAGAAATCGTGGATCACGGGTCACTTGCATTAATGACCGTGGATTAGTTTTGCAAGCAAGATTTATAAATGCTATAAACTTTAACCAGATACATTGTTGATACTCGTTAGTAATGAATAGGTTAAGTCTCAAGAGTCTCTAACGTCAAGCTCTAATTCAATATGAGTTTGTACTTGTACTAACTGCGAGGTTCTAATCATTTATTGGGCCTGTTTCTTACCATTTAATAACAATTTATTAATAGATAAACAATGCAATAATTTGTTGACACCATAATTTTTCCGATTAGCCTATCTAAAACTTTGAAGTATTATCTCAATTATACTGGTAACAACCTCAAAATTTTACTCATGATTCTCGGTTTAAAAAATATTTTTCATTTTGTGCTTTACATTATTTTGATAGTTATTTAACAATTGATTAACATGTAATACTAACTTGTTCATAATCTTTCAAACCCGACTTGACAGCAGTTCACGATTCAATTCTCTGTGTAACCGACCTCTCCGTAAAATATTCGTGTTGGCAACCTGTGTCGGAAGTCTCGACATAGTTCTGTGTAAAACCACCAGGTGGCGCTCGAAAAAGGCTGAGACAAAATTGGTGTTTTCGTGTATTTATTGATTGAGAAGACTTTTTGAATGATTCTTAAAAAACTACAAATATTTTTTAAGATTTATTAAAGATATAGCTACGTAAGTTAAAATGATATTTGATGAATTAGAAAATCATAAAATTGAAATTGTCGACGCGAAATGTCAAAAATGATGCATCAGACTACGCCCGCTGGTAGGCTCAATGCGCACAACGTGTCCGCACCAGCAAAGTTGACCTTTTCATCTCAGCATCAGCATCTCAGAGTATGGCACACGGTCTGGATCTGTCATTTAATTTGTTTTAAACTACACTTTTTGTTGGTCATAGTTTTGAGTCCTGAGCGATTTTTACAATGGAAAATATTGGTGAACAAAGAGTGTGCCTTAAATTTTGTATTTCGAATGATATTTCATGTGGTGAATCACTAAAAATGTTGCCAAATACCTACGGCGAATCGTGTATATCGAAAACAAGGGCTTATGAATGGTATAAGGTTTTTAAAGAAGGCCGAGAAGTAGTAGTAGACTTGCCTCCATCTGGTAGACCTTCAACCGCTACGACCAAAGATAACATCGACAGAATCAAGAAGCTAGTGATCGAAAATCGACGTATGAGTCTGAGCGAGTTGGTTAGTGAGGTGAACATTTCTTTTAAGTCCGTCCACAACATTCTCATTGACATTTTAGGCATGAAACGCGTCGCCGCTCGACTAGTTTCAAAAGAGCTTAATTTTGTTCAAAAAGCGCAGCGAAAGCATGTCGCTGAAGTCATGGTTTCCTGAGCTTCTACGGAGCCGACCTTTATGAAACGTATAATAACTAGCGACGAGACATGCGTTTGTGAGTACGACATGCAAACAAGCCAACAGTTTTCAGAATGGCGTCTCGAAAACGAGCCGAAACCCAAAAAAACGCGGAAGAGTCGCTCCAAAATCAATGTGATGCTGACAGTTTTTTTTTACTACCGTGGTGTGGTTCTAACCGAATTCCTTCCAGAGGGAGACACTGTTAAAGAATATTATTTAGGCGTCATGAAGCGTTTGCGTGAGAGTATCCGCCTAAAACGTCCAGATTTGTGGCAACACAACTCATGGACGCTGCACCATCACACACAGCCATTAACGTGAAAGAGTTTACCAAAAAAAGGCCATACCAAAAATAGCCTATGAAAAATGTATGGAAGACTGGGTGAAGCGGTGGAGATGTTGTATTGCAAGCGATGGGGCCTACTTTGAAGGCGATAAAATAAATTTAGATAAATAATTTGTATTTTTGATTTATTGACAAATTCCCGATACTTAGTATACAGAATGTACTTGATGTAACCCTAGAATAAGATAATAAGTTTAAAATGTGTATTCTTTATTAATAAGAATAATAACTACTTATTAATAAGCATAATAGATAGTAAAAATAGTCCCCCCTAGCCGATTTCGACTACTGTGGCCAGTCACAACTACTAACCGACTGCGCGGGACATAGTATAGTGCACAAGTGTGTGCGCAAACACAGGTGCACTCTCTATTCCTTTCACTCTCATAGCCCAATGGGACAGTAAGTATTTCTGATAAGACTAAGTATTTCTGAACAGAAAAACTCAGGTATATATTTTTGGCCCGACCTTTAGCGTGACCGCTGGCGCAGCCGTCGCTTTAAATTGCGACCCTCTTACCACTGCTCCACCGAGGCAGTTATAATGAGAGTACGTTAAGCATAATAAGAGTACCTACCATAAAAACACAAGTAGTTATCGACGGTGGCGGCATAGTAAAATGACCAGAGAGGTGTGTTTTAGTGGAATCCCAGGGTTTCGCGGAACACACTTTCAGTATCGCTGGTTTAGAGTGATACCTTTAAATATGTACATTTACTGAAAATAATAGGTTTGATTAAGTAATTGCATGATAAACATAATAACTGATTACGTCCAGCAGAACGTTCGGTAAGCTATTCGGCTTGGGTTTCGGATAGATTTTCTATTCATTTTTTTAATAAATGTCACAGTTTGATCGGATGTCCATATGTCGGTTCGGTTTAATAGTTGTATTGGATTAATCCACGTTATTTTATTTATATGTGAAAGTTATCGAATCGTAACCGAATGGTTCTGCTTCGGGAGGCAGATTTGCTTGTCAAAACTATTTATTCATTTAAACTTTATTGCACTGTAAAATGTACAATTGGCGGACTTAATGCCTTATGGCATTCTCTACCAGTCAACCACCTGGTAATGCAGAGAGTTTAATTAGTGGCGGAATATTAATAATAAGTGAGAGGAGTGGTACAAAAAAAGAAGTAAAATACACTAACATAAACATACATACTAATATTACATAAATATATAATAGCATACATAAGCAAAAGCCTAATAAACATACATAGAATACTTATACTTAATAAATACAAAGATATGAATGATAAAAGTGATAACATTGATGACATCCAAAAAAACACAAATAAAAGAAAATGGTTTTTAATTCACTAAAAACTATTGCTCAGTTAGAGGGTAGAAACTAAGGTAGGGTGAAGTAATAAAGAAATATTTGAGTTGTCACGAGATGCACATCTGTTTGGAGCTGGGCTCCACGTTTTTCTGTAAAAATATCTAGGTTTCGGGATTTTCGGTGTAAACGGTATAAAAATGGTAAAATTGGGTGGGGAACAAAAATATTATGTATATTATTTGCTACGAACGGCGGACTTAAGAAAGTGTGTAGTGTTGGAACAATTTCGTGGCGCCCCGTCCAAGTGCTCCTGAAGAAGCCACCACCAGTTACCTAGTGTACCTATCTTATATCCATGTCATTTAAATTGGTTAGGTAGCTTCAATAAGGAACAATAACAAATAAATATAACTTAGTCCATCTTGTCCATGAACATCCAACGCTGCGCTTTTGGTCGAAGGGTCTACATTCCCCGGTCTAGAACTTTTCAGTCCCCACGGTCGCTGTGGATTACCGTAGAGCAGGCCTATGTTTAGCCGTGGACGTCTTTTACCTTTCCCTAGTGTTGGGTAGCAGCAACATTAGTACTGGCAGAAGACTGAAGATATGATTCTCCACCCAACGATGTTGTTGGTTGCGGACTGCGGTTCAAATATTCATCCGTTTGTTATCACAATTACAGTGCACACTTATTATGTTTGTGTATTATTTATGTATATGATCATCTTATTTGTATTTATAATTTCGTTTAACTATTGTATTTATGTTTATCATTCAGTGTGGCTGGACGTGATGTTGGCGCCATTTTCCATGTACCTCACTCAGCAAGGGTCCACTGAAAACCAGCGCCGGGGCCTCCCGGGTACCTGGCTTATGCTGAGTGAGGTCCTCTTGATTCGGACATCACCGACACACGGCACACTATGGCACGCACTGCAGGGTTAAAATATTTTTTCTACTTACTTTTGTTGTATTTGTCTGTTTTGTAATTTGTAAATTCGTTGTGTGATTGTGTATGTTATTGTTTTGTAAACTCGTTTAAATGTGTGTGTGTTTGTGATGTCCTAAATTAATAAACTCATTTTATTTCTTTCTTTCTTCCTTATTATATCAGGTAGCTCATAATCCAACACTATTTCATGTTTATTCATATCATATTACTATTCACCTACTGTCTGACACTGGCATCTTTTTCAAGGGGATTTTAAAAAAATACAGATTAAAAAAAAACAATTCTCTAGTCTTGCGCACAGACATAGTAGATTGGTGGAACGGGTGAATGCGTGGTTAAAGTCGCTGGAAAACGGCGGCCTAAAACTAAACGTGGCGATGACCGAGTACTTGGCATGCACAGACCCCACGTCCGTCTGCAAAGGCGGAGACATAGTTGAGCGCACGGGCCAGTTTAAATACTTGGGATCTGTACTTTACGCGTCTAGTGCCATCGCCGCGATTACGACGTCAAGACAAGCATCGCTGCTGCGTGGGCCAAGTGGCGTGAGGAAACTGGTGTTAGTTGTGACCCCAAAATGCCGGTAAAGTTGAAGGGACTGGTCTATAAGACCATCATTAGACCTGTCCTTTGTTCGGTAGTGAAGCGTGGCCGGTGTTTGAGCGACACAAACAGGAACTGCGTGTCATGGAGATAATCATGCTGCGGTGGATGTACGAAGTCAAATGAAAATATCGCATTAGAAACTCCTGCATCCACGGCAGCCAGCTCCACGTTCGTGACATAGCGGACAAGCTTCAGGAAAGCCGCCTTGTACGGTCACGTTTTGCGGAAACCGGCGAGCTACGTAGTTAACAAATGTCTAGCCATGCTGCTTCCAGCGGGCCCCAGCAGAAAGAGTAGCCCCAAAAAGTAATGGTTTGACGTCGTGGAAGATGATATGCGTGCCAATCAACTGTCCACAGAGGATGCCCAAGACCGTGCAAAGTGGACACGTAAAATAAGAAAGGCGGACCAACTATTAGAGCGCTTTCACATTTGTGCGACTTTAGCAGCGCGGCAGCAGCGCGACTTACGCGCGACAGTCACGTTGCCGATGATTTGCCGTAGCAGCGCGTAAGTCGCGCGAGTCCGTCCCACTATACCCATTACCCATTGCAGTAGTAATATAATCTCCGCTTATGCACTGAAATAGGTAATGGGTGTAGTGGGACCGACCCAGTCGCGCGACCGTCGCGTTGCTAATGTATAGGCATCCGCTGCTGCGGCACTGCTGACGCTCTAATGTGAAGGCGCACTTAGGATTTTAACGTCGGGATGACGATGATGACTACCTGTTTAACTATGAGGCTTACCTTAGTTGTATGAAAGTCATACCCACCCATGATTTCACTAAAGATATTAATTAAAAGACAGGATATGTTCACAGGTAATTTTATTTCTTAATAGAACTGTTCGAAAGATTACAAACTATTGACTGGATGCACCTATCCAACTTAAATTGGAAATAATTTCAATACCAAACTTGTAGATAATTGATAAATTTACATTAAAAACAGATAAAATAGTTTATTATCATCTCCAAAGTCCATATAACGGGAGTATATAACTCTAATATTATTAAATAGAAAAACAATGCAATACAAGCGATTTCATCATAGTTCCTTTATGGCTATTAGTTATGTTATTTGCAAGCCATAGGTGTCTACTTTTCTATTGTTAGATTATACAAAAAAAAAATATCAAGATAACTCTTGGCTTAATCGAGTGATTCTCATAATGTTAAAAAAAACTTGATATAGCCAATATAACACTATAATACAATTTGTTCACAATTTTGATGGACTAGAACCCACAACGAAACGAAATTTTTATTTTACAAAGTTAAAAAGTAAATTTTTTGGCTAATATCAGAAATACTTAAAATCTTGACACAAACTATATCGCAGAGGTAAAAGACAAAGGCAAGGCCCTGATTATGGAATTTCTATCAATAATGGAATCACGATATAGAGAAAAGTTGTATTTATTTTTCGATTGAAGCATTTAAAGTATACACGTGCATGAGTAGTAGAGGCCAGTTATACATGTATATTCAATTTCATGACAAACATTTCTATCTAAATGGCATTCATTTCCATCACATCAACACATTATTTGGACTAGCTTCCTTAATTACGAAACTAATAGTTAACCTAGTAATTAAACAAAACTAGTCACGAAATTCACATAACACTACGCTTATTTATTTATATCCATTTTAATCAAAGACTTGTATTTTATACTAGACAGGCCGTTCAGAACACATTTTGTTTCTCATTTTTTAAAATCACAAATTATGCAACACGGCAATAGCCATCTGGCCTCAATTTTTCGTTCAAAAAAAGTTTGATTTGAACAGTCTGTCTAGTTCAACATAAAGGCCGTTGATTTAAGTCGGTATGATATTATTTGTTAAAAGTATAAAATAGTATACATGTTAAAAATATGACATCTAGACCAAATATAACGTAGTATTTACAGACTTTATTTATATTGATTGAATAATTATTATCTAAGATGTACAGAATAACCACAAAATTCATGAACGTGTTTTAATCACCAATTGTGGATAAGTACTGAGAACGCAACAGGTTTAAAGTTTCCACAATAACTAGAAATTATAGGTCAATCGCTTTAAGTAGATTTTAATATAATTTTGTGGTTAACTTGTAGGTTACCTACATAACATTATCAACTCTCTATTTCGACACAGGTGAACTAATTATGTAGGTAATAAAATAATTAATTTCAAGTGTTCATAACACAATCGTGTGTTTAATAGATTATTACAAAACTAAAAGCAAATGCACAAACAAGACGACCTAATAACACAAGTTTGTGATGGTTCAAACACAAATACCTACACGCGCCGTGTTCCCGTATCGTTTACATTAGAAAAGTAAATAAATATGCACATAAGTAATAATTAAAGTAATAATTTATATTTACATTAAGAAAATATGGCACATCTTTATCGACCGCGCTCGCACCATACAACTGATCATTCCGAGCGATCGAGCCGTTCGACTTAACACTACAATCGTTTCAGTATCGGAAATAACGTTAATGCGCCTTAAAAATTTTGGGACGTCTCATAATACCAATTAAAATAACGGTGGGTAAGTAAATTTTCACTCCGTGTATCGCTACACTGTAAAGCTACCGCTTCGTCGACCGACTCACATGATTCTGTAACCAACGAATTCTAGAGTATCTACGATACTTTAGTTACTCCTTATCTCTTTAAATACATATATAACTCTGTACAGAACTTTAAGCCTGACACCAACTAAAGGTTAAAAAATCCTGTCAGAGTTTTTGCAACAGAAAAATTAAGGGGTAAATACCAAATCGTAGAAGCAAGACGTACAGGTAACATGTGATGAGAAGTCGAATAAAGCTAATCTAGTTTACTTCAATCATAGGGTGATTATGAGATATGATCATTGTGATATGGAGTTCGGTGATATTGGCTATCTATCTCATGTTGCCTGCACGAGTTGTGAAATCTTCGTTAGTTACAGATAAGGCATCAAAGAGGTCGCGCGGCCGAACGCCGCACTCCACCTTGTCATAGAATCATAAAACAGTGCCGCACTGCCACTGAGCGTCACTGTTATTTCTTAACCCAATCATGTTTGGCCGTCTATATAATTCGACTTTGGAAACAAAGGAAGACGTTCTGTTATGTGTGCTTAAATAGGACTATCCAAACAGTTGGTTTAAAGGTACCTCATGATGGGTTATAGAAGCGTTTATTTCTAGAGTGGAGAGATGAAAAGGGTTTTTTTGATCTCCAAAGCCTCATCATGTTTATTAGTTCAAAATCCAAGCCATTTAATGATGTACCATAAGCTTTTTCACAGGTCTCAGAAACATGACACAAATTGTTAGGTTTTATTTCTAGTTTCCAATAACTTCAGAAGCGTGCAACGCTTACGTATAGACAGCTGCAAGCTACAAATTTAGTAGCAACTATCTTATCAGTGGGTGAAGTCAGTCAAGCGATATCGCCGCCTCTACTCAGTGGCAAGTGGCAACACAGTTAGGACGCCTACAACTAGACACATTCGAATCGCAGTACATAAAAATATATCAGTCTATAGAGCGTGTCACTCACTTAGCCTACGCTGAGCTCAGCTGGGGCGCGGGGGCGCGCGCTGGCGACGGTTCCGCGCGCACACGCAGCACGCGTCGCCGCGCCGCCGCCGCGCGCACGCTGCGCGGCTGCAGCGCTTGCGCACGCAGGTCAGCTCGCCGTCCTGCAACAGTGGAAAATTGAGGTTACTTTTCTACTGACCGTTAAAAACAAAGCCACTCTTCAGCTGATAAAGTTTATTGTTGCTGAATCTCTCACGAAATAATCAAAAGCAGACTCCAGATATACGAGATTCAATACTGTATGTATTCTGTAAAAGTATGTACCTATTAAAGCTGCAACCTAAACCGTAAGTTTTCAATACTACATAATATTTTTTACTGTATTTTGGCTGTAACCTGTTTTGTACATCTGATCAAATAAAATAAAATAATAGGTCAAACAACGCTCTTCTTTTCCGATTTCGGGTTTGAGTATTTCATAGTTAGGGGATTGCTTATGTAAAAAGATGATCGTATTGACGAATTTCGGGGTTCACTGTTCCTAGCAGCCCAATTTCCCATAAAGTTGAATTAAGTGTACATTCTAATAAAAAACTAACAGACTTACGAGACGCGACAAAATGCGCGTCAGCTGCTACTGATGTAAATACTCGTAGTAGTATTTATTTTTATTTTTATTTAAAACACTTCATGCACAAACAAAAAGGTACATATGGCGGACTTAATGCTAAAAGCATTCTCTACCAGTCAACCATAGGTCTATACAGAGTAAATGCTGGCGGCGCGAAGTAAGTATTAGAAGGGCAAAAGTGAGAGCTAGACTACTATTCGAAAGGGTTAAAACTACAATAGGTATTTAAAACAAAAAATAAACATACATACTACTTATTACATAAATACCGTATACATTAATACATAATTATGGAATAATAAACATACAGATAATAATAATACTAATGGTACACATGTAAGAGAAAAAAAAATAAGAGGTCAGTGAGACAAGATCGATATCTCTTCCTTGTGAATTGCCCGGAGGGCCTTCTTGAATGAGATTTTGGAGGTGGATGCTTGTACTGTCTTTGGGAGGCCATTCCAAAGTCGAATGGTTGTGAGGGTAAATGAATTACATAAAGCCAGATGAGTGAACGTGGAGTGAACAGTTGGAGAGAGCTACTGGAGCGAAGGGACCGGTCATGTAAAGTATGGAGAGATACGAGAATTTGTCTCTTAGGTACGACAGAGAATTGGGATTGAAAAGAATGGACTACAATATGTAAAGTGTTTGAAAGTGTCTACGCTGCCGGATGGAAAGCCAACCAACCTGGGTGCGAAATTAGGAGATGTGATAATATTTGCGAAGACCAAACACAAATCTGATGCAGTTGTTAAGGAGCCGGTCCATCTTATTAAGGAATATGTACTGACTAGTTAGTATATATGTACTGACCTTGCACCGACACGTAACGCATCTCTGTTCCCCGTGCGAGTGGATGGAGGGGTGCACCTCCTTGCCATTCGGCAGCGGTCCGTCGGGGAACTTGCATCCGCCCTCCGCCAAGATCTCCTCGGCGGTGCGCGGCGCGGCCTGGTCTTTAGGAGTCTCATCTTCTGGTTTCTTCGCTTTCACCTGAAACGTGAAAAAAAGTTGAGGTTTTTGTTTTATGTTGTAAACGGAGCCCATGACAACGTTGTGAGTCGTAAGAAAGACGCTGCAATCATTTCTCAAAACCTACACTGCGTATGTTTGTAGCGTCACCATCACGAATAGTCTCGCTTGCTGCAGTATCCATACAGTAGCTTCTAACGGCTATCAAGCGCTTACAATAACTCGCCGTTGAAGTATACACGCCTCTGCTTCTTTTACATCAAAAAAATAATGTACGAGCATTATTTACATGGATGTAATGGATGCAACTTTTAATCCAAAAAGCCGGGTTGCGACGCAAGTCAACGCCAACGTGGCTTCATTCTCAGGTACATAGTCACATAAATAACAATCAAGCTATCATAAAAAATAAAACCTCATTTGTTTAAGAAGGCAAAAATCAAATATCACACACCTCTGGACAAACACGGCAGCAAGCCTTCTTATCAGGTCGGTACGCTTCCCTCTCGGAGCACCTCAGCGGGGGGCATCTGACTCTTGGACAGCGAACCTGCCTCGTTGAAAACTCGCATGTACAGACGGCGCAGGTGTCGTAACCTTCGGGCACTAGGTACGGGTGCCAGGAGGATCCGGGAGCGTGGTATTGCCCGGCCAAGTGACACCCATGAGACTCGTTCCATACTGCTGTTGTTGAATCTGGAATCAAAATAACTTGGATTTCACAAATGCTCCCAGTTACAACGGCAAGTAAAAATTTAACCTGTTTGGAGAACCAGTACACTGAAGGTATATAAATTAACACCTAGTATGAATGAATAAATGACTAACTTTATCTTCTCTGGTCTTTAAAACTTGACTTAAATCAAATCAACTTACTCGTGCAGATAGGGCAACATTGTCCAGGGGGTTGGATGGTAGGCACGCTGCAGTTAACTGGAGGACATCTCACAGGGTCGCAACGAAGAGCTCCGTGCACACAGCCGCACATGTGACACGACTGTAAACAGAAAATATTCATTGTAAAAAACCGCCTTCAAAAATCTTACTAAAAGACGAATGCGTTATTATAGTTATTTTTTCGGTTTGACTTTTTAATGTTTAGTTATTAGCCATGTTTCAACCCTAAATTCGAATAAGTAAATAAATATTTGACACCAATCACATACATTTCTCTGATCCCAAAGTAAGTAGCTAATACAATTATGTTATGGAAATCAGTCACAACGGTGGTACCACAACACCCAGACCCGAGACAATATAGAAAACCCGAACGGGAATCGAACCCGGGACCTCGGAGCGGCGACGTCAGTGTGGTTAGCCAATGAATGTCCCTAATTGAACTAAAAACGAATCTTCTTGCTATGACTTCTCGTTTTCGAGAAATCCGTGGACAAAAGAACAAATACACAAACATACATACACTTACGAAATTTATCACACGTTTAGAAAGCCTTACTAAATCAATGTACTAAAATATTAGGTAGGTATAAATTTCCAACGACTTCACATACATACACATTGAATTGAGTACCTCCTTTTTTGAAGTCGGTAAAAATAATCATATTTTAAAAACGGTGTGGTACGTAATAACAAAATGGTGGAAAATAAATAACCTCGTCTTCTCACAAACAAGTTGTCCGGGGAGTTGCTTGACGTGTTGACGTAGTTCGGAGTGCATGTGGGGCTCAGTCCATTGACGCAGTCCAGGAGCAGGAGCAGTCCAGGATGACGACGGCAGACAAGATAAAGGCACGTCTATCTCGAAACTTACTTACATCATATATCCATTGTGCGCCGTCTTCGTAATACTTATCCATAGAGGACGTGTTGACGTGGTTTTGCGTACACATCTGATACCCTGTCCAATATGACATCGGCAGACAAGATAGGGGCATATTATTGTAGAAAACTTACATCAACAGCCATCCATTGCGCGCCGTCCTCGTAGAACCGTCCAGCGTAGTAGCAAGACGCGGTGTTGGACAGTGAATTGTCAGGAGGTGACGTGTTGACATGATTCGGCGTGTAGGTTGGGCTCAGCTCGTTCCCGCCTGTCCAAGACGATGTCGGTAGACAAGCTGGAGGCACGCTTATCTAGAAACCCAAAAGGTCGTTATGTTATACGTATTAACTAAAAAGTTATTTGGTCAAAAAGTTATCAGCATAATAAAACTGGTGCAAAGTAAGCTAGTGTTGGTCTAAAATCTGAAGATAGACCTGCCTTCATCTGAAAACAGAACTGTTTTTGGCTCTAGGCTTTTACTCTGGTACTATCATGTGTCTTACCTATATAACTAATTGATGGTAAGATAGATCAGTGCACTTACCATATTACTTGCCAGTTCTAAGCAGCAAAAACAAAATAAATATCAAATTAATTAGATCTTAACATTGTTATAACATGCTCGCAAATCGTAAACAGCGTAACCATAATCGTCGAAAAAGATACGTCAGATACCTAGATACTCGTAACACGAGTAAGTTCATATGTTATCTTGTACTTTTTACCTGAGTTAGTCGCGCGCGAAGTATCGCCGTGTCGTTATCAGCTGCCCTAATATCTAGGCTGGCCACTCCTTCGTGCAGCGCCGTCAGTTCTGCCGCGGTGGGCTCCAACACGCAACCCTCAATGCTGGTGAGAGCACGCGCCTCGCTGCCTGGAGTCTCCAGCCAAGCAGACCATGGGCTTACGCTGCCGGTTACTGTGACCTGGAACAATGAAATAAAATGCATTATATAAATTCTTACTTTGGGACATATTAATGGTTCCATACAACATGGCAACTTGTACTGCACTTTAAGGGGATCCTGGATCATATGCTTCACCCGATTGCTTATTAGTCTTCATCTCACCTCATAATGTATCCCGCACAACGCGTCAACAGACAGCCAAGCCAGGCCAGCAACAGGGTTCGCAGTGACTGGCTGGCGGGCGTCAGTCCTTTTGAGCAGAGCTGGGCCTCCACCTGCGGCGTCTGGTAGCGGCCTCGATATCAGCCTTCCTCGAAGAACTGGAGGTCCTGGAATTTGCAGATAAAGAACTTTTTTATAAGAATTTCTCAAATAGAAAATATGGTAACTTTAGCGCGTTGATATCGTGAACCATACTCGCACGGAGCAAAAGTCCTCAAGACGAGGTGATTGAGGAAATTCGTTATGTTTAGGTTTAAAGACATTTATTCTTATAACGAATTTTCATAATTCACTTATACGAGAATACAAAATTTAAGACAACAAACAAGTTAACATTATAAGTAAGACTAAAAATATGCGTCGAAGTGGGTAATCAACGAACAAAATAGTCATTCGCGTTCGGCCAAAGATGTTCAGTAAGTCAATTAAGTAGATTGCAAGCTAGTTCGCTCTTATACCATATCCATAAGATTCATGGATTCAAAAGGTTATGTATTTCTTATTTTTCCTAAATACAGTTTAATTTCAACCTACTTTTGAATGTAAATGACTATCTCAATTTACAACATTTCATTTTTAAAAGGTATGAAAATTCGAAAACCATTTCAAGACTTAGCGATTCTAAACACGTTAAACATTTTTTCAGATTTTTTGCGCTTTATTTTTTAAGTTAAATGAAAAAGACTAAAAAGAACATGGAAATTGGCAGTTCACAGGTTACGCCTTCGCAACGACATTTCATGCAGAAAAAAAATGTTTTTGAACTTAGAGCTTGCTGTCAGCTGTCACTTTAACATATGGTGTTATTGTTGTTTCCGGTGTTGTATTGGACATTATCGATAAATTACGATATGGTATATTGAAGATTATTTAAAAAAAAAACATTTTGCATCAAAATTATATTTTAGTTCAGATACAAAATAATCATTATAATTCCTCGTTCGAAATATGATTGATATTTTTAGTTATGAAAAATATTTGAGTAATTTTCAGACATCATAATAATATTAAAGAAAGGACGCTACGTTAGCTTTGTTTAGTTACTGTTTGCATATCTTAAATCAAGTAATGTTACATAATAAAGTGAAAATAAAATACTTAATGGAATTAAATACTTTTCCTACAATATTTTGGTTTTTGGTTGGATTTGTATTTAAACAAAGCGCTTAACATTTTTAAGCTGTAAGTTATTTGTCCCTTAATGGATGTACCATTGATATCACATTAAGTAGGTCACATTGTCAACAAACAATTAAGCAATTGCAGGTCGACATTTCTAGGTTGCAGGAGTCCTTACATTCTATGACTTGTAAATATAACTCTGCCCAGGAACAAATAGCAGAACACATCCTGGCTGCAAATAATCTATTAAAGTTGAGTTCTTCCGACTCAACTTTTAACTCACTGTCTAATATAACTTACAATTTATTACCTGACTCTCAGCAGCAAGAAATTGTGGATTTGCAGTTGCATTCGCCAAACGAAAATAGCTTTAGTACATCTGAGAAATGTCCTAATACACCAAATAATAACATAAACAAATGTAGAAACGTTTTTGTTTTTTCAGACAAAATAGGAGTAGGTTATGGTTCCTTACTGAATAAAAACCTTAACTGTAATGTTATTAACCATTGTATGCCAGATGCATCTTTGGATCAAATAGTTAATTATATAATAAATTGTAATTTAAATTCTAATTCTACATTAGTAATTATGCTAGGAAATAGACAAAATCTTAATAAAAAAATACTTATCAAAAATTACGAAATATTGTCGAATTTAGATGTACACAAAATAATCTTTAGTGCCATACCATTTTCGAAAAACCACACGACGCAAGAAAATAACTGTATTCATGTATTGAATACTATATTATTTAATTTAACCCAACGTCATAGTGACAAATTTGTGTTTTTTGACACAAATAAATTTACTAACAATTCATTTTTACTGACTGGCGGCTCTTTACACCTGCCTTATAGAATTAAAAAACGAATTGCTAATTTGTTAGCATATAACATTAATAGTTTAATGAATCAAACCATATCTCATGGTTATCAACATGTATTTAATAATAGTAATATTGATGTAATCAACCAGACAACCTCTGACGCTTTAAACTAAGAGGGCAGACAAAGGCCAGGTCTAGTTTTAATGTTGTTCACCAAAATATACAAGGCCTGGCTGGCAAAGAGCTTGAACTTTCATTAGTTTTACATGATTTAAGTGTTCATGTAATGTGTGTGACAGAGCATTGGTATAGAAATTGGGAAATAATGATTAATATTGAAAATTATACAGTCGGTAGTTCGTTTTCAAGAGAGACCACTACTAGAGGGGGTTCGCTCATACTTGTAAATAATGAATTCAACTTTAGAGATCGCAGGGACATTGTGTCGCTCTCTTTAGAACGTACTGTCGAACTAGCGTGTACCGAGCTAGAACAATATATCATTCTATGTGTGTATAGCCCTCCCGACGCTAGTTACCAACTTTTTGAACCAATTATGGAAGAAGCACTAAATAGGGTTTCGAAATCGAATAAGAAGATAGTTGTTTGTGGAGATTTTAACTTTGATATTTTAAAAGAACGAAAAATTGCCAATCAATTTCTTAGTCTGTTTAAATCGTTTAATTTAAAGAATCTCTTTAGGGAACCGACAAGGGTGACCCCTAGTACGGCCACCTGCTTAGATAATATTTTTTGTGATGGCAATGCTAGTGTTGTTGACAAAGGTATCTTAATTGGTCTCAGTTCTGACCATAGAGGTCAAAAGGTCTTTTTTGAACACAATCATACCGCAATAACACCTGTTGAGACTATATATAGGCCTGTTACAGTAAATAGGTTGGATAGATTTAGGGATACAATAAGCGATAGTGTATATGCAACTAAACCAAATACTAGTGATAGTGTAGATAAGCAATATGAAGATCTGTTTCATTTAATTAAAAACGATTTTTATAAAATATTTCCCTTAAGGAAGAATAAATCAAACAAGCCCAAATGTCAATTTAATAATTGGGCCACGGCAGGGATTCATAAAAGTAGGAATAAACTATATGAATTGTATAGTCTTCGAGAAAGCTCGCAAGACCCAAAGTTTATTGATTACGTCAAAAATTATTCAAAAATATTTAAAAAAGTATGTGCTACGGCTAAATCACACCATCTTCGTAAAATAGTATCTAGCTCCAAAAATAAAGCAAAAGCTACATGGAGCATCATTAATAAAGAAACCTGTAAAAATAAATTAAGAGATAATAAATTTACATTAAAAATCAATGATAAAACACTAAATTCAAATCAAGAAGTTGCAACTGCTTTTGAATCGTTTTTTTCACGTATTGCGCCCACTACAACTAAAGAACTTGCCTCTTCTTCAGTAATAGCCGAATCTATTCTAAAACTTTATGTCAACGAATGTAATTCTCAATTTCACTTCATGCATGTAGGACCTGAAGTAATAATAAAAACATTTCTTGAGTTGAATATGAAAAAAACTGAGGATCTGTGGGGACTATCCGTGCATATTATAAAATCAATTATCGACACAATAGCTCCTCAACTAGCAATAATTTTTAATAAGTGTATTGATGATGGCCAATTTCCTAGTTTAATGAAGATTAGTAAAATAATACCGCTTTTCAAATCGGGTGACAAAAGCGACCCCTCAAACTTCAGGCCAATATCGATTTTGCCAGTCTTGAGTAAAGTATATGAAAAGATTATATTTAACCAAATTTTAGCTCACTTTTCATCAAATAAGTTACTACATAAAAAACAATTCGGTTTTACTAAAGGTAGAAGCACTACGGATGCAGGAGTTGCTCTTTTAACACATGTTTTTGATGCCTATGATAATAGGCATGATGCTTTAGGAATTTTCTGTGATCTATCCAAAGCGTTTGATTGTGTGGACCATGAAACATTGCTCAAAAAAATACGTCATTATGGGGTATCATTAAACTCATTAAACTTAATTAATTCTTATCTATCAGGTAGAACGCAAAAAGTATATGTAAACGGAATTGAGTCTTCTGGAGCGCCTCTAACAATGGGTGTGCCCCAGGGATCTATATTGGGACCACTTTTATTTTTGATATATATAAATGACCTCCCGTATTTTGTAGGAAATCTTTGTGATATAGTATTGTTTGCAGATGATACTTCACTTATATTTAGAATTCCAAGAGGTGAAGAAAATTTTGACGATGTAAATAATACTCTTTCACAAGTGTTACATTGGTTTACGATTAACAATCTCCTTCTTAATGGAAGTAAAACTAAATGTGTAAAGTTCACGATGCCTAATGTCCGACAGGCATCAACTCAGGTTAAGATAAAAGACAAATCGCTTGATATTATCGACTCCACAACATTCTTGGGAATCACTTTAGACTCCAAACTACAATGGGGTCCTCAAATAGAGGCCTTGTCACGGAAACTAAGCTCAGCTGCTTTTGCTGTAAGAAAGATTAGACGTTTGACTGATATAGAAACAGCTAGGTTAGTTTATTTTAGTTATTTCCATAGCTTGATGTCCTACGGTATTTTACTGTGGGGCTCGGCTGCTGATATAGAATCAATTTTTGTATTACAAAAAAGAGCCGTGCGAGCTATTTATAATCTAAAACCTCAAGATTCCCTACGAGAGGTGTTTAAAGAAATTAGAATATTAACTGTAGCCTCTCAGTATATTTATGAAAATTTAATGTATGTCCGCAAAAATTTACATTCATTCAGGAAAAAAAGTGATATACACAATTATAATACTAGGAATAAAAATAAGCTTGCTATTCCACAATTAAGGCTTCGAAAGGTTGGTAATTCTTTCATAGGGAAATGTATTAAATTTTTTAATAAACTACCAGAACACATTGTAAACTTACCGATCAATAAATATAAAACTGTCATTAAAGAAACCCTTATGACGAAAGGGTATTATAAAGTAGATGATTATTTGAAAGATAATAATGTATGGACTTGCATGAATACTACAAACATTGTAAACCTTTTGAAAAGAGGCATTGACAATAGTGACTGAGTTTGTTGCGCAGCTTCTTCTCAGCACTAGCCCAAAATTGTCCCGAAGCTGTGGTAGGGTTTATATTGGGACGTGTAAAAGTGTCCTCAATGGGCCTATTTGCATAAATAAATGACTTTTATGACTTTTATGACTTTATCGACATCTTAATTCTAGAATTGAAATACGGACCACATTAGTTAAACGTATTTTTTTAAATCGAATATAGCAAAGACGTGACCTCGTAACATCCAACCTTATGTACTTACGCACTTTTACAATGGAGAGTTTTTAAACAATTATTATTAGAGAAAGTACTGAAAAGAAATGAAAATGAAAAAATAGGTGCCTTCATTTTTGAAGACCTTTAGAAAAGAAAAAGGTTCATATAAAAATTTTGAAATGTTTTCAATTAAGATAATATTACAATTATACTTACCAACATCAGCACCAATGTGCACCGCAAGCTGGTCATCATACAAAGGAGGGAATATTCTTGCACTAGGCCTAGCCAACACGCCCATACGCGTGTCCAAGATCTCAACTTGGGAATGTCGCTTCCCCTGCTCTTCAACTAGTGTTATCTTCGGATCTGTTAGCGCCATGTTGTCCACCTGCAATTTATGATGGCCCATTAACAACTCGTTAAAGTGACACTCACACCTCATTATCAGTCACTGAACCATAATTAGCGGCTTGATATTTTAAGTGAAAGGAATCTTTTCTACAAAGTATCGTTTTAACTATTTTAAGAATGTTATTTACTAGTAAATAGGTCAAGTATATTACCTGTATATCATAGACAAGCGAGCCTTCTTTGTCGATGTAAAGCAAAGCGAGGCCCTCAGGAGCGGGGGATGCTGGTGGTCTCTCCGCTATCAAGGAAGCGTGGAACACTTCACAAGCAGCTCTTTGCCTCACACTTCCACTAATTCTTCTATCCGGGTTTCCCATGGATTCGACGGTAAGAAGCAGCCGACCTCGGGCAAGTGATCTTAGTTCCGCTGCTGACACTGGAGTCGAAACTTCGAGAATGTTTATTTCGTAGCTAGGCTTCGGAACTTTTTGCACCTGAAAAATTAGTATTTAAGTTACAAACAGATTCTCCAGAAATATGAAATGCGTTTATTTAGTTTTATTTACTCACTTCGTCGATGATTGTTTGGTTCTTATCGGGTAGAGTAAGCAACACTCTTACAGCCTGATCTCTTGAGGCTGGAGTGAAGACTCCATTGTAGAGGAGAGCTAGATGAAGACTTGGGGCCGCACCAGCTGCTCCAGTTACCACCGCAGTTCCACCCCACCATCCTTCGTCCTGGCCTAAGGTCCTGTAGTCATCACAAGGACCATTTCCCAGCGTAGCCGGTGGATGCTCAGGTTCCAGCAAGGACGTAAACATCTCTGATGACAATGCAGGATACCTAAAATGATGTCACAAATTTAATTTAAATTTCATCAACAATATTGTATGATAACAAACCGTGCCTTAACTGCAGAAAGATTCCTTAATTTAATCCAAACGAAGCCTCTACACAACGGACTCAATGCAATTTACCGTGTGTCGTCATTCAGCATGAATATTCAATTATTGCACACCAACTTTAGTAGAGTTGAATCTATAGTCTTTAAGTATTCAAGTCATGACTGCTAGATGAATTAGTACAACGTTGCCTTTTCGGTAGCGATCATCAATAAAAAACGTTGGCGAGAGACGACTGCAAGACGAAAACGAATGATCATAAGTGTTCAGACATGTCGGTATTTTCCTAGATCGATTACTAAGAAAGCCGGGGGACTTTCCGTAAGCAATCACACGGCTAATTTAATTTGCAATCTGTGCTGAACAATACGACTTCTATATCTTGGAATTGTTCAAGGGTAAATCAGCGCATCGCGCATTTATAAAGCAGACGGATTGCTGCTATAAATCCGCGGTCATGAAACATAGTTCCGCTATAAAATTGCTATGAAGTTTATCAAGCGTGCCGTACCTACCTATTGATTCGGCCGCTCAGGGCGCTCTCCATAGTATTGTTCTTTTCGTCACCCCATACTAGGGCTACGTAGAGAGATCCTTCTCTCAGCAATCGCTTGTATTCTCGAGGAACTCGACGCCAAACTCCACATAACTGAAATAAGATTTATAAAAAGTAAAATAAGATATTCCACATTGTAAATGGTGGTCATTTTGCAAAGCTAATCCTCTTTATCTCTAATAACAAATTATAAACTGTCGTATGTATTTGTTACAAAATTGTAATCACAAGGCTTGAGATCATGAATTTTATAAACATTTATCTTGGGCACGCGAAGTTTACATTAACCTATCGGTTATAAAGGTGTTTATCAATCGAGGTTATAATTAGTATTTTTATAACCTGTATAAGAAAGAAAAAGAATCTCCACGAATCCCTAAAATTCCATACAGGTTATAAAAAAGTACAAGCCAAATTCAAGGGGGTGGTTAAGGGTCGAGTCTAATACAGGATTTTTTAAATAATTTTGTTAATTATTTTTATTTTATTCAAAAATTCCTATACAATAAAAGTTTACCGATTGGAGAATAGTTTTTGATTTCTCAGTGTCACGATTTATATGTATTTAGATTTTGTTTGTGCGATAGGTTTTTTACGTGTAGATATTTTACTTGATTTTTTAGGTAAAACGATCAGACTCGCAATCGAATTACCACACGAAAAAAGTTCGATTGCCGCGAGAATCGGCCTCCTGTATACTACTTTCTATTTTAACGCTTACTTTGTCAGTTTTATCTTCATACGTGGCATGGATGCCGGGGGCTTTCTTTAGCGGATGCTCAAGCAGGAGTCGTCCACCTCTATCCAGGAATAGTAGTGCACGAGGCTGTTGAGCCGTTGTTGGGCCTAGTAGCACGGACCAGTAGAGGTGTCTTCTCTTGAATGTGAACCGGGCAGTGGCGACCCCTGCCGCCACTGGCACACCTGTCATGTCATCTCTTCTTATGCAGAGAGGAGATCGGCCCGTGAGCAGTGCGCCGAAGTCTGAAGAGCAATTAAAATCATTTTTCAGTATTGCATAACGATAAAGGATAATATCAATATAGATAAACCGCAAAACTAAGACGTTTCTGGCGTCACTTTTGTTTTAATTTCCCTCCCAATTTATTTACTTCATTTTACTATTGTAAATTAAATGTTCTCCTTTAAGGTGAAACAAAGATCATTTTATACAAAAGGATGATACGAAGTACATTCATTAGGAGAATAATGAAAACGAAGGCAACAAAAGTGACGTCAGATTTGTCTCGGTTTTGCGGTCGACCAGTACATTAAAGTTTATTACATAAAACAATGTAATTATGGAATTCTGTACTTTTCATATCGCAACTTACGTTTCATGCTTAGTTCATCATCGTCCGTTGCAATCACCACCGTTGGGCTGTCCTCTTGAATTATATCAGGTGCTGAAACAATGAAAAGCAAATATTAAGACGTGTATTTATGTCCCTTTGGATACTCGTTATTGAGGTTTATTTGGGTTCGCTTAGCATAATTGAGTTCAGCGTCCAATTTATGTCACTTTTCATTAAATTTGTCATTGCTTGGTGATGAAATTATCATATTATTGGAATCTAGACAAACCTTAACTCATGAAGTTGCATAATTGTGTGATTTATGTTTAATGAAGAATTAAGTGGTTTGTCTTCAACAAATAATATAGCTAATTGTCTGCACACTCTGACAGGCGTGATTGATAATCCGGTGCTTTGTTTGTGGAATAAAGATGTGATGATTAGAAATCTACGTCCTGTAAATGCATTACCCACGTATTTATATTAAATACGATTTCGCACTTTCTCTATTGAAGGCGAGTGGCTCGTAAAAACATGTCGTACGATCAATTAATTGCAAATGACGTTCGTTGCTTCTGGATTCCTAATGCGCTTACGTTTAGCGAGCGTTCTCGCGTTCTTATGTGCTGCGACGTAAGGACTAGAATTTAACGATAAGGGATAACCATGATCGGAGTTGACCATACCGGCTGATCGGTTCGCAAGACCTCCCCGACCCTTCTATTCGGCTTGATTGGATCAAATGTTATTCAATCGTAACAGGACCGGCGGCGTCTAGACGGCGACGGCAGAATTTGCGCTTTGCATAGCTTTCTTGTTTGGTCTGCTCCGTACAGAAATAGAGGGAGCACTGACATTTCGCGCGACACTTTGATTGTACCCGATTTGTGGACACGCTCGTTAAACTCTCGAAAACCCTAATAAATCCTTATATCAATTTTATTAAATTTCCGCAATTGAATAATAGCACCATAAACATGGATCCTTTACGGAATTTGCATGTAAGTTATTTAAACTAATTGTTACACGATCGAGTTAATTACTACCTAATGGCATTCTTATTCAAATGTCTACATAAAATGACCCTAAGTAGACAAACACTAAATACCATAAATAATATAGCTATACAAGTGTACGTAGTAACGTACTCCGTAAATTGATGTTATCTGATTATTCGCAGTAGGCAGAAATGAGTTGATAAACAAGCTCAGCCTAAGCCCAGTAAACATAGTAGTAGTGATGAGCGCCTGTTTACAGGTTTAGATATATCCGAACGTAGATTGCGATCACTACAGTCCGGCGCCAACATTCATATTTCACTCCGTAAATTCATTTAATAAGCGAGACAGCCCTAATTTATTGGCAAATGGCGCCGATGCGGCGATGATTTGATCTAGGAAACTTGAAATAACAACAAAGAGTAGAATGAGCAAACGATTCGGTATGAGAGGGGCAGTATGGCAAAAGGGATCACGACTTAAGCTGAGAGAGGCATCTTTATTGTCCGCAATTCCTAACAAATCTTTAGAACACTGTCAGGAGCTTGTTTTAGAATTGAGTGTGTTTGCTATTTTCTCCGAAGCAATATTTTGCGCGATCATAATGTTGTTTCGTTTATAAATGTGTTTGGTTAATTATTTTGGAATGCTGTTCGTAGTTCGGAAAGTAAATGGGTTCTATAGATCACTTTCAATATATTTTTTAATAGCATTGCTCAGTCTTGCGGAATGTCCACCCTAAATAGAGCGAAAGCGAGCGCAGCGCGGCGCAGGGGCACCTTTGACTCGAGCATAACGCAAACGGAGTGCGCCTGCACACGTGTGAGTGTACTTAGTGCTGCCATAATTATGTACTGATATCTATTAATAACATTAAAATACCTTAAGATTTGAAGATATTAAATAGTTTTAAATATTCGATGAGGGTCTGGAGGGATTTTAAGCAAATTAATCTGTTTTTACGATAATAATGCAAAATAAGCTATCTTTTATGCAGAATTATAGTAGTGTCGATTTATTAGAGTTCTCAAGCTCATGCAGACTTGCCTTATCCGTATTGACAAAACATGCGCACACGCAGCTCACGCAATCTGTCACCGGCGCCCCATCGGCCGGTGCCACTCATTAATGTCATTTAGCCAACCTCTGAAAGCCTCGAGAGCGAACGTGATAAGACTACGACTCATTCCTTAGTCGAGACGCGAACGCGTTTTCGCGCACCGACGTTTTCCTACCGAGTGATGTAACTCAGGCGCCGCATAGACGATCGTAGTTGCCATGAACAGATACGGCTTGCTGTGAAATTTTACTGCGGATATGTCCTGTGCAGGTTAATACAACAGGATAGCCCCTTGATCTCATTCAAATACCTGCATCAATTTCAAGAATGGGGAAGTGGGTGTAATTTTAAAAACTCCAGTGGGTATCATCATTACCTACTTAACTTTTGGAAATAAGTTTGTTTATACGGATGACTTAATTTCCATTGAGTAGAAACTAACTTTGTTGAACAATCGAGTGGCCAAGAAAGAAGAAAAGTAACGCACAAGAACATAATTTTAGTTCATACAATTAGTGTCTTATATTTAAGTGTTATCAAACATAGATTTTTTTGAATTCAAAGAGTAGCAACAGAATTATGAATAGAACAAGTAATAAAAGTCGCGAATTAGTGAATGTCAAGACAGCTCAACGGTCACCAGTCATAGCGGCATTTATGAAAATTCTGCAACGGCTGCAATAACATACAATTACACATCACTAGGAAGAATAACTTTCAGCGAAAAAGTAAAAGCTCAGCGACTTCGTCATACAAAGTCTACAGATCTTCTCAGCGACGACTTTAAATAAAACAAAGAAAACCTCATAAATTACGCATTAATTAGGCTACTAGGGACTCCTCCCTAACTGCAACTTGTGCATCGCTTGCTAAGATACCGACTTCCGGCTAAGCTATATTCAAAGCCCCGTCAAACCTTAAAAATAAATATTTGAAAGATTAAAAACTGTCTTTGGTCTCGCAACTAGGCTAATCGGAATGTATAATGTGTTAATTTTACACTTGATCAAACTTTTAGGCAGTTTTGAACAAGTTTTGCTATGGGATCAACTTCGAAATCGAGAAAAAAAAACAGCTGTTCCATACAAAAACTAATTTCATCTCGGAGAAAATGTATGGAACAGCTGATATTTTTTTCTCGATTTCGAAGTTGGTCCCATAGTAAAAGTTGTTAAAAACCGTGAGTAGAGCACTAGTTGAAAGTTTGATCAAGGGTAAAATTAACACATTGTATAGTTAGAATTTCAATCCTTATTATGAATGTGTATCTTATATATTTTTTTTATGATTCTCTCAAATATTTTGGTTGTGCCATCCTTCAAAGCTAGCGAACAGCAAACATGACCAAATGGTTCCAATATTAGAAGTGTATGCGGCTCATTGCGCAATCAATCGACGCTGAATATACGACTTCTAAAAGACAACTCGGTATTTTAGTACTTCCTATGAAGGCGCTCGCATATTTATGAAGCATTTCAGTGGTTTGGATAAGTGATATTAATGCTAAAGTATGCTTTATATTTAAGCATTTGTTAGTCCACAACCGTGGACTTGTATTAACTTCCTTAGTACATAAAGTTATTAAAAATATAAATAAGTGAGTACAAAATCCTCCATTAACATAAAAAATCAGATTTTCTTTCCTAGTCAAATAATGTTTACAATCTTTTCATAACTTTAAAAATAGTATCACTGAATAAATTCATTTTCTATTCGATTTAAAAGATCTTAATGTGAAACGATGATTTATCTATGTAGTCGGTGATTTTTGTATTTATCTTATTTTGAAATGAATTATTTCGTAAAAAAGGAATATCAATCAAGGATTGTTTACAATATTTGACAAGCAAAAAGGAATGGACTTTAATAGGTACCGTTTAAGCCGCTATTGATCTCATGTTAGTACAGTATAAAGTTAAAAATAATAGGAAATCATTTTACTCGTATTGTAAACCATATTCATAAGATATTATTGCAAATTCTGTAAATGCATTGTCTGATAAATCTATCATGCTCCATTCCACAATGAAACTTGATTTCGATAAACAAAATCTACTCTACGCTTTATTTACTACGCGAAGACTACAATGAAGTAATGCAACGCCTTGACCTCGAGCCGCTGAAAAATGTGTATTTCAGCTAGTAGCCGGTTTCTAAACTTGTGGCAGACATGACGTAACACGTGTCTACAGTGACAGAATATAATTACGTGCAGAAACTCTACTGCAAACAAATTACGATTCGCGTAAACTAAGCAAGTTTTAGTTGTTTTCGTTGATTTATTAAACTCTCCTACTAGACACCACATTCTAAAGAAGATTGTATTGTATGGTTCTTAGGAGAAAGAACCTTTATTTATTTTACAAACATAAATACTTAGTGAACAAAGAAATCATCAAATCACAATTTCAATCGCGTTTCAAGATTTGACTACGCGTTTGGTGTATTGGTTAGAGTTTCTGGACTATTACGCCTTCCGTCGCGGGTTCAAACCCGCAAGGGGCAAATGTGTATGTGATGAGCACGAATATTTGTACCTAAATCATGGATGATGCACCCCCGTTATAATCGTTGTCGGGTATTCGTAACACATGGGAGAAAATTCCTTACTTCGAAATCACGACAATTGGTGTGTTATCTGGCGTATTAAAAAAACCGTGAAAGATAAATGCAAGGAGCTGATAGTCAACCTTCATTGGAGGGGTACTTATCAAGAAAGTTAAGTATTAGGTACTTGAATTAACTGATTGGATGAATATTTGGTTTTGAAGATTACGCGAATACTACTTATTAAAATGAAAGACTTTACGGATTTATTTCACGCTTATTTTATTCAAATATAAACAGAGAAGATGGTTGAAGAGTTCCACCAGCTTGGGATACTACTCTTTCGAAGACCCGAGCAACATCACATACTGCAAGATTTCAAGACATCGTAAGCACTTTCTGCGTGGATAGCAATGTCAATTAATATCAATGAATGATGGTAGTTTTAATTTTTCATTACTATGTAATGACAAATAACACTTTAGTCTTGCCTGTGACCACGAAAGCATTTGAAACGTCAGGCGTATAGTTTTAATATAATTTTCGCGAAATAAATCCGTAAAGTCTTTCATTTCAATGATTGGATGATTTTTTTTGACATAAGCAAGTACCTACAAGTTATTCACCTGAGGAAAACAAAACTTCAGTAAGGAGTTTATAAAATCTATGGTAAGCCCTTCTGTAACTATTTTAATGTCACATTAAGATCACTACAACCGTACCTGTCACCAGTGAACTCTTGTAACCATGCCAGATAACTTCTCTGTTATAAAATTGAAATGGAACCACGAAACTAACCGTGTCTATCGATCATGCTGTTTAATTTTGTGGCAGGAAGACGAATGGCTCATCTTAGTCATCAGAGTTACACGATTATGATTTAGGACGGAACACTCAAAACTGCTTAGTTTGCTGCGTAAATAGTTATCAAAGAACAAACAAATAAAACCCGAAAAATAACTTGTTTATCCTCCAGAATCACCCCTGTCTCTTTGAGAAACTATATGATTCCTCATCTTTGAATTCTAATATCAGAACTACTATGATAATATCAGAAGCAAAAAAATGAAAATTCTAACTGGCTTGTTATACAGGGTGTCCCAAAAAGAGCGTGCAAAACTGACACTGGAGAAAGCTTAGTCATAGACTTTTCTGATGTATTGTACGGACAACAGCACGTCAAGGTAAACACTGCGGTGTCTTATGCCGTTGTAATAAGGGCTAGTTTGCAACAAAAGTGGGTAACCTGATGTGCTGGCGACTGTACAATGTTTTTTATTTAATTATGCCACTTTTTATAAATGGCACGACAGACCGACAGTGCAGATGGCTTAGAATACATGCAATACATTACATGAATCTTATGAAAAAGTAATGGTTTGGAAGATAATGCCAATTTCTTGTTTTCTTCATACAAGAAAAATACAAAAAAGTGGCATTATCACCCGAACTGAGATTTTTATAAGTAAAGTAAAAAAAAGTTAAGTTAGCATGTAACATCCCACTGCTGGGCAAAGGCCTTACCTCAACTTTGAGGTAGTTTGAGCCATACTCCACCACGCGGGCTCAGTGCGGGTTGGTGGAGGGGTGTTTGCAAGGCAAGCAACTAACCCTGCTGTCAGATTTCATCAAGCCGCCTATAAAGCCTCTGACTAAGCTTAACGACTAATATCAACCGATATTAGCCGAGACCAGCGGCTTAACGTGCATTCCGAAGCACGGAGATGCTCGTGATGTACGTCACTTATATGGTCGGAATGGTCACCCATCCAAACACGACCGCGCCATAGGTTGCTTCACTACGGTATCACTACCAAAGCGCGCTGCTACCACTGTGCTACGAGCACTTCTAACTTAGATTTTTATAAGAGTCATCTTATTTTTATTTGAAAGGTCTATGGCTAAGCTATCTCCAGTTTCAGTTTGGCACGCTCTTTTTGGAACAACCAGTATATGTATTAGTTAAAAATATATTCAAGGAAAGGCTTGCTAAAAGCAAAGGCTTCATTTCTACTCTATGTAGATATTGTTATCTTTCTACAATCAATATAACAATCTTCGCGTCAAGAGTTCGACCCCATTTTCTATTAACCTACATGCTGGTCACACAAACTCGAAGATAACCGATATCTACCTATTGTTTTACTACGTGTAATATACTTATCAGTGCTATAAAAACTCATATTACTAACTTGAATGAAGTATAGGCACATAAATCATTACTTGAAAAGTAGGTACCTATTTTATAAATCATTTCACATGTTATGTGAGTCACTGTGACGTCATAATGAGTAACGTATGCAGCGGGAGATGATAGTAGCTAACTCATTTTTATTAATGCAATCGTCAAAAGCGGAACCTAGAAATTATCTTTGCACGTTGTCACTTTAGGTCTATTAAGGAAGAAACTTGCCAGGTTTAATAAATAACATCAGATGAAATTGAATATTAAGGCATTTCAGTCTCAAATATAAAAAGAAAATAATATATGTTACCATGACTATGTATATTTTGTAACAGTGTATAAAAATTTAACCGATTCCTGAAGGAGAAAAGGGTAATGTCGACAATGATGGGCATAAGAATCGCGGGCCCAGCGGGCCGAGCAGCAACAGGGCCTCATTGCGCATTCCCTCGACGGTGTGCAGCTTGTTCGCAGTCGGCTCTGCGCTAATTTATAGGTTATATTCGTAATGATTGTGGCAAAGAATGTTTATGGCACAAGGCGCGGTCTTATTGTTGTCGATAGGCATGCCGAACGCCGCTCGGCGCGGTTCGTGCCCGCACACACGCCCGCATAACTGTCGCCCTCCGAGAATGCAACGAGCGTTGGCTTCGATTCAACGTCCATTTCCATAAAATATAATATCAATTCGATGCATCCCGATGTGAATGTTTCATCACGATCGCACATACGCATTATGTACTCGATTGCGAAAGTTATTGCCGTATGACGTAAATGGCTCGATATAGATATGGAGAAATAAAATTTGTTCCTCCCACGCAACATCCACGTATAATGCCAAAAGTTGGGATTTTGAAGCCACCGAAATGGGTATAGGTAATTGTACAAGTGAGAATCGGTGTGTTTACGCCCGTGGAGTCCATGTATGGGTGTGCCGAACGAGGCATTGTACCGCCCGCGGTATTTCTGCGGCGGCCTATGCACCTCCGTTTACGGGCAACCGTTTATCCAAAAAAGTAGAACAACAAACCACGTCTGCGCTGTTTACACGGCGCGCAACACTCGCCGCATTGTCCTGGTGCGCCCGCGCGGCCGCGGTGAAACGCCGCGATTTGCATTTTACGCCTACAGCACCACCGCTGTCGCCTCGGGCCGCCTTATGTTTTGCATTTCTCTTTTAACTAACTACCCATACACATAAGCGCGTATAATTTTAACAAATTACGACCAATTATCTAGTACATATTATGTATTTACCTGTACTTCACTTTGCCGCCTTTACTTCGTCGCAATAAGTGTTCCCACCCGTTAAATTACCACTTAATTCGGTATCATCAAGGAGGAATATTTTTATCAGTTTCTTTGAAAGTTATCGGCGAAGAACAAACGGAGGACTATGCGAATAAAAAGTCTGTTTCTTATTGCGCGTCAATAACTTCCTGCTCGTGTTAATCGCTCATTAGCGGATGGCGAGAGATAATAAGGTGTAAACAAATATTCCAAACAGACACCTCTTAGGTTTTCTCCGTCACGTTTGGAGTGGCTAACCGAGCGAGCATGAAATTGTATTTGCTCTTTTAGCCGAGCAAACATCGTGATGAGCCGGGTAACCTGAGAGCCGCCATGCACCTTTATTTACGCTTAAGTGTTTAAATTTAGCTCTAAGCCAATATGTAATTGGTATCCGCAATTACATTTCAAATAGGACAGTTTTAGTAGTAATTTCATACTTTATATTTTACGCAACGGTTTTTCAAATTAGCTATGAAAGCATAAGAGTCATGTTATCTTAGTAAAGACAGCTAGTCACGGTCTTCCTTTTGTGTAAAATGATGATAAGCAAACAGCTGAGTCGAGGATCAAAGATCGTCAACGTACGAATCAATTGATTCGCGTCAGAAGGCAGTTCACATATTTTGGAGCTTAACAAATGTGTACTACATTTGCGATACGAGAGATAACTACTAACCCAAATCGTAATTGAAATATGTATCGTGAAATTTTCTTTAACGTACGGTCGAAGCATAAATCTATATTCTCGTGCGCACATTATGATGAGAGGCTGGCCTCGTTGATGGAATTTAATTAGAAGTGAACGAACGTTGCCGATTTGCAAACGAGTGAATGACTGGCGTGGTGTTTTGATTTAGCTATTTGGAGAGCCTATATTTAAATATATAGGTCAGTATTTAACCTGCACAGAGACGACGAGTACCATCCAAAAATTTTACACACTAGGTGCGTATTGCAATGTTACTTTGACAGTAAAGGTTGAAGTAAATCTCCAACGGCATCAACCATACGAAAGCAGATTACGTCTTTACGTAATCTGCTTTCGTTCGAATCGAAGTTCCCTTTGGAACAGCAACGCCCCGGATGAGATCGGCACCGGGTAGCGAACGCCTCGCCTCGGATCGTGTTTGTTACAATATAAGCCAGTTCTTCTTGTGAATGACAGCCCGTTTGACAGGGTGGACGGATAGTCGTCAACCAGCGGGCGACGCGCCGTCAGCGCGTTACAACGCATGCGCCGCTAGTCGAAAGGGGGTCCCAAGATGGTCTCAATCCGAGGTGGTGTCGTTACGAAGTTGATAGATGTGCGCTGAAGTATGGAGTTTCATACAAATAATACTGAACGCCTCAAGTGTATACTGTGTTGTTCCCGTGACGGGTGGAAAGGTTTGCATATTGCGTTTTCGTATAATCCACTCATCAGATTAGCGTGGGACAGAACTACACAATACTCGAACGATACCTACGTAAAAGAACTAAGGTAACGGACATAGCCCCGAGAATCAGTAAGCTCAAGTGGCAATGGGCAGGGCACATAGCGCGAAGAACTGATGGCCGTTGATGTAGTAAAGTTCTAGATTGAAGCCTCTTTGACCAAAGCCGCGGCGTAGGACGTCCACCGACAAGATGGACAAAGGACCTTGTAGAGATTGCAGGACCAAACTGGATACAGACCGCCTGTCATTAGTCGCACGACCTATGTTTAGCAGTCGATGTATTTAAGCTGATAATGATTATGATGAGGATGATGATGAGAACTACACGAGTGAGTTAAAATAAATACTTTTAGTATTTCTTCAGGTGCATCGCAATGCCAATTTGGCGATTTAAATAGGTATGTTGGAATTAAACTGCTTTGAACTTGAACGGATCAAAGCAAGATTGCAATACGCACCCTGCTCAGATTATTGATGTGAGATAAGCATTAATTGCAAATATCATAAGTTATGTTACTAATACATCGTTTAGATAAAAAAAATACTTTAAAAAAGTAAAAACCGACTTCAAAACCAAAATGCACTAAAAAGTCTTAAATAAACTCTTGAACATTGAAAGGAAAGGAATCCATTTTAGGGAAACAATTTCCTTTTGGAGTCGGTGCTGCGACAGGTGAGGCTGAATTTTCAAAGTGATGGCAGGTTTTCGGTGTTTACTGCTAAAGTTAATTTCATTTCTCCTTGAAATTAACTTTAGCAGTAAAGTTTGAGTTGCACCTTATGACTCTGTTCTTTAAGAAGCTACAAACTACCTATCATATGTTCTGTCATTATAATTACTGAATTCCGAAGCGTTAAGGAGTTCCACCATCAGCTCAGCCCCACAAGATGTGGACTATCAGACGTAACAATACGTCAACATTAAGATTTTAGTAAAACAACACTATACGTGCCTTTAAAATTTGAGGGTTTCCCTCGATTACACCAAGATCCCATCTTCAGATCCCAAATCGGCAACAATGGGACCAACTAGAAGGTACACTCTCTAAGTAGGCGAAAAAAAAATTCGAATCGGTTGACTAACGACTGAGATATGTGGTAACAAATATACAAAAAAAACATACAGTCGAATTGATAACCTCCTCCTTTTTTGAAGTCGGTTAAAAAGGAATAACAAAGAAACAAATAGTAAATAATTTTATTTCCGAGCCAATTTCACGTCTGACCTTATACGACGCCGCGTTGTAGAACGATCCGTCTCTCTTCGTATCACAAGATTCATCAAATTGCGAGGCCTCTACGCGCCCGCCCTGAATAAACAAACGAACAGCGAACAACGCATATGAATACTTATGCGAATTACTAATTACGAGTGCACAATAACACCGGCTGTTTAACCGCTGTGAAATTTGCACAAATAGCCCAAATGTGTGTCGGATTCGGCATGCCTGTTGCGCTGTCACGGCTATCGGCGTAAGTGGTGTGTTTGGAATTCCTGAATATTTCTTAGAATTTTGCGGTGTTCACTGTAACTAAACTTTCCTCAAAAATAGAGAAACGAGGTACTGATAGTAATTTTACATTCAAATTTACTGTACATTTTAATTTTCAGTAATTTGTTTTTTTTCTTTGATATTACTTTACAATATGGTAGAGTTTTATAAGATCTCTCACACCATTAAAAACAAGGCCCATCAATATTTTTAAAAAACTGTGGCATTAGTAACTTGATCACGAATTAACATCTATAATACCCAACTGACATACTGAACACTTAATGACAGGACAATTAATTATTAATCAGGAATCAAAGCAGCAATTAAAATAGTCAATTTATCACTGGCATCAGCGACATGTCATCACGGTGCCGACGTCCTGCCGTCACTGGGTAATAAACGTAAACTAATTAATTTTATGATGAACTGCACAAATCGAACGCTAATATTATTATAATCACGCTATTAGCAAGCCCACCGGAACGACAATCAATTTCAATAATTCTAGCCAGTTTTTCTGCATGATAATATAAAATACAATGTAACATCAATCGTAGACAAAGTTAGATTAGCTGTGCCCGCGACTTCGTACGCATGAAATAGTGAATTTGGGTTGAATTTTTAATTAGTTGGCTAATGATTTCACAAATAAGATACATTAAACTCATGAAAATTACTCATTGCAAATGTTCCTAAATCTATTCTACGTAATGATTTTTTTGATATCAATAAAGTAATGATTTAAATATTTTACAGAATTATAAGCCCTGTCAATATTTTTTTTAAATATTTTTTCTACATTATAATCTTTTATCAAAACGACATATGGGACACAAAGCAATCGTAAACACTGGAGGAATTCAAATAAGGTTATTTGTTATTAGCACTAGCGATTTAATAAGCGGTTTGTTTGTTTATAATCGAATTTAACTGAAACCGGTTTAGGTGCAAACCACAGACTAAAATAAGAGTTAATGACCACCCGTGATGTCCAGGTATCCGTCTTCATTAGTGGAGGAATTTTAGTGTTCGCCAAAAAATATAACGTCTGCCACATTCTGCCCTAATTAGCAACATATGATTCCAAAAGCCCTTAATGATAACCTGGCGTCTCAAGCTTCATTGATATAATAATTTAAATTATCAAAAGAATCAAAAAGCGCGGAACATACATATCATTCGTATAATCTTATAGTTGTAGATGCTCTACTTTTGGTTTTCGGCTTGACACTATTTTTTGTGCATCCTCTATATGAATTACTAACAAAAAATTACTGCGCCAGTATTTTCATTGTTAAAATTGAACCCTAGGTCTAGCTAGTGGACCGCTTTTATAACACCCTGGAAAAAAAATTGACAATGATAAAACGAACTATACTTAACCTTCAGAACTATATAACACATACTGTCCCTATCCTAATAAAACGGTTTTTCATTTTTGCAATACACGAACTTTCGCACTATAAAACTTTCAATGAAACAAATGACAATCGAAAAAGAAGTGATTAGTACGTCCATCTAAGACTCCTTAACCCATTACACACTGCGCTACTTTTCATCATCCAGCAGAACCAGTCTCTGCATCGATAAAATCGCGATGCAGAAGCTGGATCGTGTTAAATTATGTACTGAAGTCTGCATCGATGCTAACGCGTGTTAGTATCGATGCAGTCGCCAAAATTTAGTACATAATTTGTCAATTTCCATAGAAATAAGTCCTTTCCAGAATAAGGTGTTATGCGAATATGTCCTTATCACAATAAGCCATTTCGAGAATAAGTATTTTTTTGGTGTGAGCCATTTTGCGAGTAGGTTCTATATCTTCTTCTCCATTTCAATATGCATTGAATATTTCAAAAAATATGGAAATAAATTATGTAAACCTACTAGTATTTTATAACATAATTGCATTCAATTGATTAATTAACTTGTCTAAGCCGTGTTTACTCCTAACCTTTATAAGTCAGAAGCTTGGTATTTATGGCACACTTACAGCTTTATGCTTATCCTAAAATATTTATTTATATGGCCTCAAGATGTAGGCACGCCACAGTGTTGATAGCCGAAAGAAACAATGCAAGCAAAGGTCGCACGAGATACGGCCGGGCCAAATTCATACAACACTTTCCTTACAAAGAATTCACAAGCTTGTGTATGACTTTTATTTAAGTCCTACGGAAGTATATTACTCTGTCACACGGATTGCAATCGCATCGCTATCGCAACTAGTTACTTGAATCTACAAGAGAGATTGTACAATTTAGATTTTAAATCATTTAAAGCAATAATTTAAACCGCCTTCAAAACACTCCCTAAAAAGTTTACAACAATTTGTCTTCTATTATGAT
Organism: Pyrausta purpuralis; assembly: GCA_963924145.1. Taxonomy (NCBI): domain Eukaryota; kingdom Metazoa; phylum Arthropoda; class Insecta; order Lepidoptera; family Crambidae; genus Pyrausta; species Pyrausta purpuralis. The sequence goes on along the minus strand of OZ001651.1, from coordinate 13,317,317 downwards.
TTGTCTTCTATGTTATTCTATTGCACTAGACACACCGGCCTCATCCTTGTTTCATACACCACTTTCATGGACCAACTATGCACGTAACTCTGTAGTATCCCGAACTCTTAATACGTATAATAAGCTTTTCTCCTCGGTGGACGTGTTCCACCTATCGAAGGCAGCGTTCAAAACAAGTGTAATAAGAGTACTTGAGACACTCTCTCGTTGTGAAAAATAAATTAGAATTCTTGTTTTTATAAATCTATTAGTTTTAACAGTTGTATTTAACTTTAAATATAATTCATATATAAACAATAAATAAATATAAACACATATCTCTATTTAATATAAAAATTGATTTTTGTAAGTATTATTGGCGTGTCACATTATATCACTTGTAGTTTGTGTCAAGTCAAACCGTGTCAACTTTGATAATTTCTTGCAATTTGTATATAAAGTAAATTCATTATTGGCTGTAAGTTTAGAACGTAAGATTAGCTAAGTTTTTGGAATAAGAGCTATGAATTTCATAACAATAAAAAATACGTTCCAACAACCACCAATAACCAATGCGTTATTTTAAGCTTTTAGTGTGTTTTTTTGAAGGCGATTTGTTTTTAGTTTTTGATTTTAGTTTTTTATCCATATCTCAAAAACTTCTAAATCGATTTTGATGAAACTCATTCTTTTTCCTAAGTTTTAATATACCAGGCTGAGCTGAAAAGAAACATCTCGATATGATTGTGTGTTTTCAAAAAATCCGAGGACAAACATACATATCCTTACAAAACTTAGCATACGTGTATGGAAGCTTAACTAGATCATCATATTTAAATATTTCCAATATTATAAACATACAAGTCGAATCAAAAGCCTTCCTTTTTTTGAAGACGGAATTTAATATTGTGTTGAGAGCAGTAAATATAATAGAAACCATCTTGTTTACAATACAAGTATGTTTGTTTACCTATTTACTTCGTAATTGGAAAATTTAACCGATATTATAGAAGTTTTCCGCGTAGTTTCCTCGTAATTCGTGATTTATAGGGGCTTTTAAATGCGCGTGTTCTGACAATACTTGTTTATCCAGTAGCTGTCGTTCGTTGCGGTGGAAAATCAGATAGTTAAACGGTCTTGAATACGTGGGTCCAGTCACATAGCACTGATTTGTGATTAGTTCGCGAAAGACGTGATGGACGTCACGCATGAGGCGTAGCTGCTTCAAGTACCTACTTCGATAACATAATAATATTAGGAGGAGCAGTCATCAGATAAGCAATTACAAACGGAAGTTAGCTATTAACTGCCTATTAATCATATAATAGAACTATCCTAGACAAAATCTACAAATGATTTTGTCTAGAACATTTTTTTTTTCTTTATCTACGTTTTTTTTACGACCGTAACGTGTATGGCACATACTACTCGTATAGTTCCTTTAGCAAGCACTAAAACGTCATTTATTCAAACAAAATACTGAGATTTATACAAGAGAAATCTCGATGAATCACTCTGATATCAATCAATCCGTTGTTTTGCATATAACATTCTAACGAGTGTTTAACTATTTTTGACGACCTCCGTGGTGTAGTGGCTACGCACGCTGGTTTCAAGGCGTCGCCACTCCGAGATCCCAGGTTCGATTCCCAGTCGGGTCAATATTGAAATCAAAATTTTCTATATTGTCTCGGGTCTGGTTGTTGTGGTACCACTATTATGTCTGATTTCCATAACACAAATGCATTAGCTAATTACTTTGGAATCAGAGCAATATATGTGATTGGTGTCCAATACTATACAAAATTTCAACACAACCTTTGTTTCCAAATCGTGGGAAATATCTAACAATGATAAGTATACCTTGATCATGATCTTTACACCGTGATACACGTCGAGATTAGATCGTGCCCCGTTTCCACAATGCACAGTGGGTCGCTTTGTGCGGAAGTGGCATATGGCGCCTGCGCCGGCGCCACAGTGGCCATGAAACGAGAGGGTCAAAGTTCCCGCTCCGTGACCTCCATACTAATGCGCTACTATTCCTAGATGTGGGTGGGAACTACTGGGCTACGCGAAATGCGTCAGCTGATTGATGTGAATGTAAGCTTTATGGTCCTTCGACTTTCCACATGGTTTAAGTGAGTGTTGCTTACAAGCATAATGTTATGGCTTAGATGTCTCTACTTTTTGTGTATGTCTCTACTTTCACTCACGAACTTTATAGTTGTACCTTTGTGTGCTTTAACAAGCTAATATTTTTTGTTTTTAATAACGTAATGGTAATTATTGTTTGGTACTAAAATATTTATTAGGCACGTATCAATATCGATATCTAAATAACTTTTAATATATTTAAATATTGGAAACCAATCACATACATTGCTCTGATCCGAAAGGAAGTAGCTAATGCACTTTTTTTATGGAAATCAGACACGACGGTGGTACCACAGCACCCAGACCCGAGACAATATAGAAAATTATAATTTCTACATTGACCCGATCGAGAATCGAACCTGGGACCTCGGAGCGGCAACGCCTTGAAACCCAGCGTGCTTAGCCATTACACCATGGAGGTCGTCAATATCATAGTATTACGTTGATGAGCTGATGCAGCCTACGCCTTATAGAAAAAATAAATAAATAAATATTGGACACCAATCACTTACATTGCTCTGATCCCAAAGTAAGTAGCCAATGCACTTGTGTTATGGAAATCAGACACAACGGTGGTACCACAACACCCAGACCCGAGCCAATATAGAAAAGATCGTTTTCTACTTTGAACCGACCGGGAATCGAACCCGGAACCTCACGAGATGGCGACGCTTGAAACTAGCGTGCTAGCCACTCGACCACGGAGGTCGTCAATTAAAGTCAATATAAATCTTAATAACTCATCGTAATTTTTTAAATCTCTTTTCTTTCTCATAATATGACCTAAATGATCTTGAATGTTGTCAAGATCCAAGGCGGCGCAAACAACAAGGACATTGCATCATCGTGATGCGCATTTGAGTATCAGAATACATAACTTATTGGATGTTTTCAACTTATTTATTATTTCACAAGTTGATATGTTGCAAAAGTAGTTCATTGTGTTTTCTTTCTCGTATCTTGAGTTAATATTTTCTTTGACAAGAGGTTGTAAAAACAATATAAAATATAAACATGTCCTCAATTCTCGGTGTTGATTGCGAAAACGATCAGCAATTATCATTATCGGCGTCGAACTATCACAGCTATAAATAACTCCCTTGGTACCTTCATAAATCTGCGTTTAGTGTATTTAATAATACCCCAGTAGGGAAAATTAAAATTAACATTCAAAATAAGTAGGCACTAAAACTCATTAATTAGGCAGTCTGGGTATTACATAAAATATTCCTAACGGTTTAAACCATAGTTATTATTATGTTAAACATCATTAACATATTTGTAATAAACATGTAGAAGGTACCCAATCAGAATTATTGGTTAGAGCCGTATTTAAAATATTGCTAATAAATTAATGGCGTTAGATTGTGTGTTGCAGTTGTTTGACAAGGGTCATTAAATGTAATATCTCTATAGAGCCCAACCTCAGAATCTTTCATATATGCAATAATGAATTCACATAAATGATTTGTCTTCTTCCTGCGCTAAAGCCAGAGACGCTTGTATTTGTTTCAAAGAGGTCGCAGGCCAAGCCTGTAATTGCACGAATCAATTGATTAGTATGGAAATTGATTGTACATATAACTTAGTTATTACAAAGCGAGGTGCTAAATTTATCGCTTCGATTAGATTTGCTCAGTAATAAAGCTAGCGGGTTAAATGTGAAGGGGACAAAGAATATCAATATAAACTCGATTCTTTAATGGCGACTTTAAGAAGTAATTACCAATAAGCTGTAACGTATTATTTTATGAATTTTACGTTAACTATTAGCTATAAACAAGAATAGAAAACTGATTGCAGGTACCGTTGCACCGTTATGTTAACGAAAATATTACATTCATAAAATGACAGGTTAGTTTAATACTAAAATCTAACAGGAAAATTATATATCATCTTAACTACAATAATGATCTGTAAACTTTGTCACTCTCGTGCCATATATTGTAGAGGTAATATGTACTCCTTCCCAAACTAAGAACTTCACTTATAATAGTAACGGATCGGAGATTTAGATTTACAAGTTACATTCTTAGTTTATCTATAACTTAAGAAGCTATTAGCCTGCTCAAACCTCAAATAACGCTTCCTTAGTAAATGCCCAGTGGTTTCGAGTTCTTGGTTCGAAATACTTTATGGATCCGACTGCGCAGGGATTAAAGTCGTCCGTATCTATTATGTTACATTTAATGTCATAAAGTAATCCTATTATAGCCGTTATCTTTGGAAATGTGACCGTAAAATAGTTCAATACGAATTACACAGCGCTTAGCTTCAGGAGCGAGTAACTGCTTAAGTTAGAGGCGATTACGAACCAAATATCTCTAACTATATGTCACAAATCGTTCCAGTGGAAGAATTTAGATGGATTAAAAATAAAACAACTCATTGTGAGTATGAAAAAGACCAGAAAAAAACTGGTTACGTATCGTTTTCTATGAATTAAATTGATAGTTAAGGTATCTTAAGAAAGGTAAACGGTTTACACGATAATGATGTTTATTACCAACTACAAATAAGTAAATGGAGCTATTATACAGCTTCAGTAAGGATAAATCTCTCAGCAGTGGCGTTGTATTAAAACAGCACTAGCGGCTTGTATAAACAATCCTCTCATCGGCTTTTCGTACTAACGCACTTCAGTAAACACACGTGTCATCGATTTTATTGCACTCATCGACTGATTCCAGTTTATTTCAAAACAATGACCAATCGCTTGGGAATTGACCACAACTTTGTATTGGAATTTGATTATGCATTTCAAGTAAGTATGTATCATAAAACTAATTTTATCTTGAGCTGAAGTGCTGCACATTAAAAAATCTTTTGAGGACTCTTACGAAAATCTCGATGCGACCTAATTCCCATTTAAAAACGGCGCGTGAGTCACGGGTTTCCTGATCGGATGGTGCACTTAGCTGAGAACTCGATTAAGTAAAACGATGTTTATTGACTCTGTCGATACGTCCGCTGGTAATGAGATCACAGGAATGTCGTGACGCCAAACACGATCGATTCCATACGCGTAAACAGGCAAGAAAATTTTAAAATTCTAAAGATGCGTTGCCGAGATGCCTCCTCGCGCGTCGTAACCACTGCTAAGGATACAGCAAAAACACAATTTGCATGCGTTTGATCATAAAATTACATATGAACGAGTTACCGGCCGGCGCCACATTTCTATGAACAATGAAATGGTATGGAAATGGCGCCAAACGGCGATCATAAGCTGCGCACGCGCGGCCCATAAAACCGCACGTATTAACGTCCAGAGCAGCGTTTACGACGCGCCGATTGTGTCACGTCCTTGCTTAATGACCGTGATTCTCTTTCTTTTATACTCGACGATTTATTTAATAATCCGCTCGTATTCTGTATGATCGATTGCTTCGAACGTCGCTGTAATTCATGGAGTTTGTGTGAGAATTTTAACATAAAAAGGTTCATTGCTCAAATGTCAACCAGTTATTTATTGTACACACGAAATTCTATCTCGTAAAACACATTCGTCGTAAAGATCATTCATGTATCGCAGAATAATTGTGCTGCGAATTAACAAATGGCTAATGCGGATATAAATCATTTGCCATGGAGCCAAATAAGTTTAACGATCGGACTTTACTTCACAGATTAGTAAGAGTATGTGCTTTACTTCTTTCGATTTCAAATAGCAACAATATACCTTAATAATGCTATTTTAATGAGTTCTGCAGTTCATACCGAACCAAAATTATATGCATTATTATTATGAGAATACAATATTGAGCATAATATTATGAGTATTTTGCAACAATAACCATCGATCACTTGAACAACATGGTGGAATTCCAAAATGCAACGTGTTCGTTGAAATGATCGTTGAAAGGTTGGTTACTCAACTATGCGTATTGTTGTAAACTTGAATAATGACGCAGGACTAGCTACTGGTACTGTTGGACTTATACCTACGAAATATTTACTTACTTTTTCACTAATACATATCCTCCTCCGGAAGACCAATCCTCTTAGCAATTAGTAGGAACCAAAAACTTAGTCTGCAACAATGCGTTTTTTCTCATTGACATCTCAGGAAAATCGCGAATAGTTATTATAAGACAATAACGGTGATCTCCTTAGAGGCCCCAGACTCGATTGATACCTGCTGCGCATATCGAGATTATTGCTACCGAATTTTAATAGCAAATTAGTGCTTGTTATACATTTATTATCTGATCATTATCTGACATTTAACTAGACCATATGAGTTTGTGGGATAACACCCTCTCTCCCAATTGTCAACCATTTTCTTTTATTTGTGTTTTTTGGATGTCGTCATTATCATCACCTTTATCATTCATAATTTTGTATTTATTAAGTATCTGTATTCTATGTATGTTTAATAATCTTTTGCTTAAGTATACTATTATATATTTGTGTAATATTAGTATGTATATTTATGATAGTGCATTTTTCTTCTTATTTTTTACCACTCTTCTCACATATGATCAATATTCCGCCACTGATTAAACTCTGCATTACCAGGTGGTTGACTGGTAGAGAATGCCATTAGGCATTATGGCCGTACAATTTACAGTGCAATAAAGTTTAAATGAAATAAATAAATAACACCCTTGGGTTGATTTAGACACTTGAAAACAACTTTGATTAGACTTTCCGAATCATGTCAAACTGGAGCTATTCGTAAGTTAATCATAAGTCATAACCCATCCTTCTGGCTTCGCCGTAGTAGATTAAAAAGCCAGTGATTTGTGCTTTAAATTTCGTCAAAGCGCGTTCGACAATTTTACATCCAGCCTTCATTTACAATCTCTACGTAACAACGAAGAAAGACTCACTGTAGCTTCGTATCACTGAACACTTCTTTACATACCAGAACACACTAAACACATGCGAGTACCAACCTATTCATTTATATATTTGCGTCAAGATAAATATATCAAATTTTAAAGCAATATAATTTGCAGTTGATGGAAACTGCGCAAACGCACCCCACCAAATTTGCTTAGAGCGGGCCGCGCCGGCGCCAGACTACTTTCCAAATAGCCTTCGTGTCTCGCCTGTGACCTTTTACGCACGCGCCTTACCGCAGTCTAGCTTCACACTTATCGTTAATTAATACAAATATCTAATCCGTAATGCTTTTTTAAAGACTCTGAGTTTTGTGACTTACGTTTGAATTCCGATAGAAAGAGATAGATCGCTACTAAAAGTGGAGCGACCTCTCTTTCGGAGATATGTATGTTTTCACACCGACTTCAAAAAAAGGAGGTTATACATTCAATGTGTGTGTATGTGATATCGTTAGAATTTTATAAAATTTGAGTATGTTGATCTAGTAAGGCTTCCAAACATGTGTAATTTCCTAAGTGTATTTATATGTTTGTCCACGGATTTCTCGAAAACGTGAAATCATACCGAGATGATTATTTTTTAGTTCAATCAGGAATATTTACTATTATGGGATAATATCAGTTTTATCAAAAGCAGGTCAGTAGTTTTTGAGATATGGGTAAATAAGTAAAAAAATATGAACTAAATACTTAATTAACAAAATAACAGCCTTCAAAAAATTGTGCACAAAATAAATTTACCGCCTTTTGGAGTCGATGCATGATGCCAAGCTTACGTAAACCAACAGTCTACGCAGATCATGCACCGACTACAAAAAAATAGTTGCACCTAAATAGAAAACAAATGCGTGACTCTAATATCATGCAGAAAAAAATATTCCTCACATATGTATTCTTAAGACTTATTGTCACCAATTGAAGATCGACTGAATAATAAAATAAAATAAATTTAAAACATGTTGCAAAACGTTTTAAATCAAATTGCATCAATTACAACCATTCAAGTAATGAATTAATGCGATCATTTTGATTGTAATGTCATACACGTATTTTCAAATATTTTTATGAACGTGTTAATTAATACAATGATCTAGCAGACGCCAATCTAAACATATCAACGTTAGATTTATTTTAAGAACGAGATACGCACAGTATCAAATGTAATTTACTCAAACAGATAACGATAAAGGTTCGTCGACACGAGCAACATTAAAGAGTAACAACTATCTTGAAGGGCTTTTAACATTTCTAAGTATAATCTCGAGTTGAAATCGTCTAAAGTTACTTGGTCAAGAGAATACAAAAGTTCATTTTGACAATAAAAGCTAAAACTAATTTGAAAACCAATTTAAAAGCTTGTAGCTCCTTCAGTTCAGTCAGATTGAAGTGACATAAATATTTGTAGGTAAGCTTTTAAGCTCTAACAGAAACCATTTAAGCAATAAATTTATATTTTGAGATAATCAATTTACTATTATGGTGCCGATTAGAGGGAAATTCTCGTGCAATTCGTATACGAAAAAAGTTCACCAATTTTATTTGTCTTTGATTTCTCAGGGTCACGATTTTTATGTATTGACGATTTCCTTCGTGCGATAGTTTTTTTACGTGTAGATATTTTACTTAATTTTTCAATCGAATTTACCACATGAAATAAGTTCGATTGTCGCGAGAATCGGCCTCCAGGTAAGCTAGATGAATACGTAAGATGTTATTGCAACTTACCCGTATTTTCCATAATCAGTCAATACTTGATCACATTGTAAGATAGTGAGCTAATTCATTGTAGACGTAGCAATTAGGCTATTAAGTATTTAGTACTTACCTACGCCAACATATAATTAATCCGTTAGGTGTGTTTACAATAACATGTTTTATTAAAATAGTTAAACATTTATAACTCACTTTTCATAATTTATAGCTTAATAGGAAATCGATACTGTCTGGTTGATTTTATGGATTGATTTTAATTATTGTTTGTATTGGCAAGAGTTTGTAGCTTTTCAAAAAGATATTATGAGATTAAAGAAAAAGTAGTAACTTAATAAATTATGCCAGCTTTATGCTCTACGTCTATTTTATTACAACCACTATATTTGTACTCAAAACAACTAAACTGAGTAAGGTTGGTAGTAAATTGCATTTTATTTAACTACCTACCCACTCATTATTAAAGCTCGTCCAATTGTCATACATGATAGCTACTTCTATTTTTAACTGGGAACTTTATTACAAACATCGTATTAATTATACCAAGCCCCAATTGATTAGGACTGAATTGCGCAACACACCTATTATTTTCTTGCAGATCCCTCGAGAAAATACCACACTCAATAATTTTATGCGTTATTTGCCAGAGTAATCGTTTAAGTTAATAATTTCTTGATACGAGTTTCAGATATATTTTTCTAGTTACAAGTTAGAATACAGTGGATGTTTTGCGGAAGTTTGGAGGAATAAAATATTGTGATAAATACACAAAAAATATATTTTATTTTCATCTACTTTGCCGACTAGGGATAATGACATGAATTAAAGGAGACAAAGAAAGAAGTGACTGAGAGAAATAGAGTGTGTATGAATGAATACGAGTATGAGTAGGTATATTGATAACTGCAGATTACTACAAAGAGAGCTAATCACCTTAGCAATTTATCTTCTGTAACTTTTCAACTTTAAATTCATAAATATTTTTGCCTATTTACGTTAGCCATCTTAGCGTAACAGGAACTTGGACAAACCCACTCTTGTAATGTACAGCATGGTTTACCCAGATCTATGCAGAAATGCCGAAGATGTGTAAACCAACCCGTGGCAAACGACACTACCCTCATTCCTAAAGCTTCGCGTATCGCGTTCGCACTGATAATGAAAACGCTAGCGTGCGTAATACTCACTGATAAATAACGACTACGCATTGTTTGAAACAGTGAAAACACACCCTAGGGCTGCCTGCTCATAATTGGTATTAATCTTCTCAGTCGTTCACCTATGACTGGCAGTCGTGATCGTTATGAGAAATGCAGCACAGCGAGTCAGTGACTCTCTTGACAATTTAGTCATGTAATTTGCCATTACCTTTTAGACTTTGCACACGAGTAATTAATTATCCAATTGTTTTTCACGACAGTGGTGTCACCACAAGGCAAGGAAATCAACTGTACTAAGGTTTTTCACCAATTCTGTGGCAAAGGATATTAGAATAATACGTCTTAATGGTGCGAAGTTAAATTAGCAGCATTAGCGAGGGGGCGAGTCGCGGGACATACGAACTTTTTTCGTGTGGTTATTCGATTCCGAGTTTTACCTTCAAACAAAATGTACTAAAATATCTGCACGTATAAAACTATCGCATGAACAAAATGGAAATGCATCAAAAACTACCTTATTTTCTCTTCGTCAAAGAAAAAAAGATCGGTGAAAGTGCGCGATAATTTGCCCCCAGGAACTTTTGGGTTAAATAAATAAGGTATAATGTGATAAAAAAAGTACTTCATAAGCTCAATCCTTTTTTGCTATATGCAATCCTTGCTCATTATTTTTATATCATTTGAGGTCCAAAGCCTTACCAAATGCGAATGTATTTAAGAAGTGTCTAGCGCTTTGCGATTTTTTTTTAAACGTATCATTTGGGTGCAATAGCACTCGTTTTGCACTAACTCACTTCGTGCTCGATCAAAGATAACCCTATCTACAATTATTATTTAACGAATCCCTAGTCTATTCATATCAAAAGCGAAGTCTGTAATTAATAAAAGTGAGCGTTCGCGTAGCTACTATTTTAATTTTAATAAAATTCGATGTCTTTAAGTGGATCAAGAGGATTAAAGTATTACAATTGAAAATATTAAAAAGTGACTAAAGAGCAATGGCAACGACTCACACATTCTGTAACCAGTAATAAACGTGTCACGTTCATGATTGGAATATTTATACTCGTAGTATAATTTAATTGCTTAGATGCAAACATCAATGATGTATTCAAAAAATAATTATTATGCCGTGATACAAAGAAATCTTCACTTATATGTACCAATTTAGGTTATGTTTTATAATGTATCTGTTGCTTAGAAGCAACTCTGAAAGCTGTCGTATGGCAATCACTCGTTCCGTTTGATTTTTTGTGTCATGTAAAATAAAAACTTTCAACATAATCAGTTAAGAAATTGTATAACGCCGTTAAGAATTTATAAAGCAATATTTACTACGTATAATGCAACAATTCCTATGGATAGACCACAGATGATGTTATAGGTGCGTTCAAAACTAACAAAAAATAAAAGAACTAAACACTTTTTCAATATTTTTTTACTATTTTCAATATTTTCTTCGGCCTTAAATATAATAACAAAGACTTGTAATTAAATACTCTTTAAAACAGGTATTTTTAAAGTTTACTCATTAATGGTCTTTTAAGGTTTTTACCACGTCATATTTTGCCGTTGTTATTTCTCCTTAAAATATCAAACTCCATTCCTTAACCACATGGCACCGACGGAGACAGTGCAGCTTCTTCTGTCGTTAACATAAACGCACTTACACATTTTATTGCAAATGCTAGACGAAAAATAAAGCATTTTGAAAGTGCATAGAGAGCAGCCCTAAGTACACTTAACCGCGTTAACATTTGTCCACATTAACCCGTATATTCGTGGCGCCAGGCGTCGGCGCACTATCGTTAATAACAACATTTATACACTTGCACATTACGCTAACGTAATATTCAGCTGCACTAAACTAAAGCTTAACTCCTGACTGCTTTATTGAATATCATTCATTTTAAAATGTCGAGAAATTTAACCTAAAACGTTGGAGGAGAGTGCTCGAAATTAACGCGAGCATTTGACGTAAACACTTAGCTCAAATAACTCTAAACTTACGCATATAATATTTTGATATAAAATAGAATTCACAATAAGTAAGTATGGTGGAAATTAATTTGCACAGGTGGGGCTTTTGATGTCAGAAACATTCTAGCCATGTAGGAGAGGAGTACCGTGTTGTTACACATTTTAAAACAAATAGTGCGTAAACAATTCAATGATCCGAATATATAAGAAATCTTAATGAAGTGTTGTTTGTTGCACAAATGCTGATTTAAAGACCAAACAAAAAGTTTAAAACAAATACTCATGAAACACATTAAAAAGCATTTTACTACGTTTTGACTAGATAAAGTTCCATCGCCCCATATGATATGATAATAGTTCAGTTCAGTTTAGATATATTTACTATTTCACATATTTACTATTTATTTAATTCGCGAGGACCAAAATCATTTCTGAAGCGTTACAAAGACAGCACGTGAATTTAAGATTATTCTTGCGTATGTTTATGATAATTAGTGATCATGTGTCGCGGGCTATCACTTATGCTAGTCCTGATTTGTTTGCGCAAATCGTAACTTTATGTACATAGTAATAGAGGCGTTGCGGTGAAGCGGCGCCTGCGCACCGTCCTCGAAGCGGCGCCAGCAACGTCGCGACGCGTCGCTGTTTGTTCTTCGCGTACGTTCTCTATACGCAAATACCTACGTTTCACATTATTTCAACAAACACAAAATTACGAAAATATAGCTACACGTCAGCCTCAAATGGAAGTATCACGTTACATGTTATTCATTCCATCTCAAACATTTCCTTCCTTTTACGAAGCACGTAGATAAATATTGAGAACGCAAATTTCAGGCTATTTATCACCATGAATACATGCTATTTAAAATGAGAAAATGTTTTTTCTCATAAACGTTCGAGTGCAAAATTGGGATAAAAATTACACTGTAAAATATTAAGCTTTATTTTAGTGCTCAAAATTTTGAGACGAATTTAGTTTGCACAGTCGGCCAATTTCAACGAGCCAAAGCAAGCAAGGAAGCTCAATATATTGCTTATTTAATATCGTTTTTCACTCAGTCTGCTCTTTGCTACAGAAAAACATCGAGGATTTTAAGCACAGGCGAAAATTTAAAGCTACTTGGCAATGATCACTTGAACATGATCTCTGAAATCCGGATCTTGATATAATACACACCGATTGCATACCTTCACGTCTGATAAATCAATTCACTAGGTACAGTGTGATCTATCTACCGATATTGTTGTCACCTTTACATAACCGTACTTAACATAAATTCGAAATCGTGGCTACTCGAGAGTCAAAGATTAATGTTTATGGCAAATCAAAAAGGGTTGGGTCGTTGGCGCCAATCGCCAGGGCCGTATAAAGGGTGATAATAAATATTTATTGTAAGTACCTTTGAGAAAGTGAAATTATTTTATTTGAGCAACTAGTGTAGTGAATTGAAGGTGCATAAAATCACAATAACTTTTACACGATCTCTTTAATTTTATTGCTAGAAGTAGTCTTTCATGGAGAAAATCTGCTAACAGGAAGATCTACTACCTGTACCGGTCTTATTTCTAGTGAATTAAAACTTTATTGTACTAATTTATTATTTTACTTATGTATTAATTTGTACGCTTAATGCCTAGAGGCATGCTCTATCAATCAACTGCTTGTGAATGCCAAGAGTCTAATCAATGGCGGAACATTAAGAATCTTTGGGAGTGTTACAAAAAAACAATATCATAAACATACATACTAATATTACACAAACATAATTAAATATATATCATACAAAGAAAACACATATGTAATGAATATGTAATTATAAATAAATAATTTAAGATATTCACGGCACAAAGCTACACAAATGGATTTCAGTTGTTACGTCTATTGATAATTTGTCACCAACTACCGATTTTTATGTTCAAATATGAGACATAAACTAAACTAAAATTACAAATTAACAGAAAAAATACTCATAAAGATGAAATAAGAAACCAAAAATATGCGCACGGGCGGGCCAAACGCTCTACCAAATGAGCTACCGTGCCATGCTGTCTGTCGGACCCTGCGAAATTTGTGGTCTCTTACGGATACGTCATTATGCATGACGTTTAGCGCCATCTACCCGTCTGTTTACGCAACAGTTTCTTATTTCTTAATAAAATAATAATTTCATCTTTAGGAATATAAAATATGACACTGAGTGTTAAAAACATTCTAAACCATAAGCCGAAATACTTCCAACGTCGAAAGCTCCTTTCGCCGTCCTCGGTCCTGCCCTGTCGGCTAGCAGGCCTGCAAGTCACGCATTCACACCACAAACCACCACACTATTACTCACGATAGGCTTGCTCACTAACCGCATTCACCTAACGCTCCCATTAGCCAACATAAAAATAATAACGACCACCTCATTCGTGGTCTTCTACACCCCCATTCAGATACGTTAGCCTGTTGTCTCGAAAGTAATCATATCTCATTAAGCCCATTGAGCTCGCTAGTCGGAATCATTGCCTTTCAGGTTTCAATCGGCTTCGGCGGCATGGGCACCGTACGTAATCGAAACATGTGTGGAAATTGCAATTTTGTACGACACATTATCGTGTAATAAAAATTTAATTTGTAATTTTACGAGACACCAGGCTTGTTTTGTATAGGAGCGATATTTTTTAGTATTTTAGTATGTGTGAAAAAAATACCGTTGTATATTGCTTTCTAAGTATTGAATTACAAAATAATTTTAAGAATAGTATCGTAGGTAGCCTCGAAAAGAAATAGCGTTTCAAGTGGTAGAGGTAACAAGATCACGCAAACTAGGCTTTCACATACACATAAAACGGTCATCCAGAGGGGCAATTCACATGCAATTCGTATACGAAAAAAGTTCACCGATCGAATTTTCTTCGTCGAAGAATAAATAGTTTTTGATTTTTCAGGGTCACGAATTCTATGTATTTAGATTGTGTTCGTGCGGTAGCTGTTTTAGATATTTTACTTGTTTTTTTTAAATAAAACAGTTAAACTCGCAATCGAATTACCACACGAAAAAAGTTCGATTGCCGCGAGCATCAGCCTCCAGCAACCAACATCAAAGAGGTTTGGTTTAAAACAGCGCAAACGAAATAATGCAGCGGAATGCGTTTCGTTGTGAACGAAGAGACACCGATCCGGGAAAATAAAACACGATTGTGTGTGCCCTCGGTACATTCCTGTGGTGCGCAGCGCTCTGAATTAGACTTCGTGATCGACGGGACCTGGTGAAGTGTGAACACGCCAGAACAATGTGCTGTGTAATTATGTTGAGCAACCTCATGAGCACTAGGCAACAACAATTTTTGTGAAAGTATATACTTGAAACACGTTACCAGAGATCATCCACAAATGTGAGTCAAAAAAGATGTCAAGTTTCCAAAAGGCATATACCAAATATCGGTCAGATTACTTACCTAATAGTTTTCCTAAATGAATAGTGTAGGTTTTTAAATATGATAGACCACATAAAGCTCACTATTGATTGCAACTTCACATAATCCAATGGTTACTAAAAATGAAGCTCAAACATCATAGGAGAAAGCGATGGACTAATAGAGAATGCCAGCCATTAAGTCCACCAACAGTACAACTTACAGTGAAATTAAGTTTAAAATAATAAATAAATAAACTTTTGACGTTATTAATGGATTGAAATAAATAACTAATAGACGAATATAAATCTGGTGATGCAATCGTGCCTTATTTTAGAACCACTAGAAATAAACTTACAGCAGACCTAACACGATGCAGCTTTAATAGTTTGAAATCTAATGTAACAACTGCAATTCCTTTTTTAACCCCTATCTTATTTTGCTGAAATTACAGCCCACTTCCCGTGTACAGGCATGAAATTAATTTTATTTTATTGCGACTACACCTGGCGGGGGATTCAATTAAAAATTATTCCTTTTACAGGCACAGAGGATTTATTAAAAGCACGATAAACTATATTATTACAGCAAGCGGCCAACTGGAGTTCTCACAAAGGCAACAGTGAATCAGATTTGATGCGTTTTATAGTTACGAGCCTCAGATAGACTTTACGGCTGCTTCAGAGCTTCGTGCCAGAATTCTGAGCTATTATACGCCATATCTGTATAACAAAAACATTATCCAGTGATGCCGCACCGCAACAAAACCTTGACAATCCTTACAAATTAATTAAGTCACGGGAGAGTCATAAACAGTGATAAGTCTCTTGTTTAGTGGATTTTATTGCAAAGATAGCGGCGTAAAGTGGTGAATTGATGAGTTTATAACAAAGTGCGATTCGAGTCGTTACCCGGGCCGATTCGCCGTCTCCAGAAAATGAGTTAAGAAATGAAAAAAGAGCGCGTACATTGACATCGTCGATATTCGTTCGCAAAAAAAATGTGTGTTGTAAGTTGTGTTCGCTGAAAAGGCGCGCAGACGGCGTCGCGGCGGCGGGTCGACGGCCGCGCCCGGAATAACCAGCACCAGCAGCTATATTTGCAGCAGCGCGGGCGCAGGGGGGCGCACCAGCGCGTGCCATTTCTGCACCACCGCCCGGTGCATCTGAGTAATGCCATTGTAATGCTCTCGATATAGGCCTAATGACTGAACGCGGGCAGGCAGACGCGATGTCGCGGTCGGCGACGCTGCAGCCGCCGCGCCGTGCACGCAGCTCAACAACCGCCTGGTTCGTCGTCGATCGACGTTCCTAAGGAAAACTCGACAGACACTCGCGTCTGCACAGATAACTATTTAATGAGCTTGGTTCAAAGATGAACCGGAGTGGGTGCAAACGACGGACCTCCGTGCGCTGTTGCTATACCTAATGTATATTGATGAGAGTGAATCGTGGGAGCGCCGCTTCGCCAGCTCAACTGTCATTTGTCATCGGCGAGTTCCTGTCACATCGCATACGCATACTTTCTTACACTCCGCAATTACCTTTTAAAGTCGGCAAATGTGCCGATTCCGCAAGAAACGGGCACTTACTTAATGGAATGATGAATGGTGATAATCAAAAAGTTAACGCGACAGTTTTTTTATATTATAGTGTGCTATGCTTATAATGCGTATGGTTATTAATTTTCTGTTCGAAAAGTTAATTTATTCTAGAGGTTATAATTAATTCCTATAACGCGTTTAGTGATCCATACATAGTTTTAATTGACAAAACCGAGGAAGTGTCATGTTACACAAGTGGGACGGGTAGCCCGAAAATGGTATATTAATGGCGATGATCAAAGAGCATTCGAACAAAATGTATATAAAGTGATGTCGGTCGGTCGATTTCCACACGCGCGGATAGTTTTCGCGACAGATGGCCCGTGAGTCACCAACCTGTCGCGGCGCGTTTCCAATGTAATCGAGACGACAATATCTTATAAATCATCTGCAAAATCAATAAAACAGTAAAAACGCAACCAAAACGTCTGTTAGCGCTAAATGAGCAAGTTTATTATCTCATAATAAATCGTTCCATTTGAAACGGCCGAATATCAGATATCGTGCCGAAAAAGGCATGACATCAGGCGGTTCCCTAAAAACATGAGTGATATCATTCATTTAGAAAATTAAAAGTCATGGAAGCTGTAATGTCGATGTTCAGTCGACAATTGCTATGTTTATGCCGCAATGACTTCGCTGTAACGAGGTTCTCATAGCGAAGATTTGTCGATTGAAGACTGATCAATCGACTAAAAGTGTGAGTAGGTAACAGCGCCATTTTGGGTGTTGATTCATCATTAGGTACTAAAACAATAAAACAAAATTGAAAGAAACCAGAAGACCACATTGTTCCAGTAGCATGAACATTCGTGTTGTTGTTATGTCATTTGAAGAATTGATGTTCCTACTGGGCTATTTGAAAGTAAGTTTATTTAGATATTTTACTGTCATTTATGGATGTAAAATATAAGTCGCTGTCAGGAAAAATAAATAATTACTATAATGCATTTCGCGGTACTTTGGCACGGCATTGAGTAATTAAGGCAAGGTCATCAACAATATTATCTGACGTTGATTGTTATCTTATAAAACACGTTTAAAAAATATATGTATTGTTATGTTTCACAACTATACTGTACCTATTTGGTATTTACGCTGTCCGAAGCATATTTTGTTTTATTTTCAATAGTTTTACCTATAGCCCACATTTTATTTTATTTATAAAGGGGCAAAAACTGATTATCGTATTAGAACCGCGTCAAAATCGGTTATGCCGACATACAGGTCAAATTACATACCCAAACAAGTCAATCTAAGAACTTCCTTTTTAAATCGGTAAAAAAATTACTAAATAGGTACTTACTACTTTATGAAAAGGAGTATAAGCTACATATGTTTCGTTGAACATTTAGTTCTGAAGGAAAAAGTCCTGACGTAAAGTATTGCATTCCGCTATGACAAGCAATCAAATGTTGGCCGCGTCGCGTCCATCATTAATATCGGCCAGTCCACGTCCACTCCAATCGCGATGCTCTTTCACTATTGTTAGGCCACACACTCCCATCTTGAGATACGCAGTCCCTTTTACGAAAGTTGCAAGTCGCTCACGTGAACATGAAAACATAGTTAATACTTGTTACTTAATAATATTGCCCAACGATAAGGTAGACCTTTTTTGCAGTAAGGTAATATAAGTCGTCAATTAAATATTCATGTAAAAAAACTGAAAAATTCACCTTGCAATTTCGTAACTGTGAGACCGATTCTCGCGGCAATCGAACTTTTTTCGTGTGGTAATTCGATTGCGAGTTTAACCGTTTTACCTTAAAAAATCAAGTCAAATATCTACACGTAAAAAAACTATCGCACGAACAACATTTTTTTTAAAAAACCTTCAGAAAAATATATTATATCATAGTATTTAGAAAAGAAAATTGATTTCTTAGGGTCACAATCCTAGTCACGACCCTATATATATACTTAAAATACTTTTAGTATGTGTTTTAATTTACCCCCGACCCTGATAAAGCTGTTATAAGTTAAACGTGACTGTCTGTGGTTTCGTAGCTTCCAAACCGATAAACTGATTTTCGTTTCGTTTTTTCTCGTGACATAGATAATTTTGTAGCCAAGTTTCATGAAAGTCTGATCATCCATTTTCATTTAAGACGGAGTTTTCTTTTAATTTAAAATGTAATACATAGTTAAAAATAATATTGAACTTTATACACAACAAAAAAGTTTGCGATCACTAGCGTAACCTATTTTTATTAAATGTAACCGTATCAAGACGAAATATTTGTCGTGTGTTTTCTTAAAACATAAAAGCCCTTTAAAAATATATAATAACGATATATGTAATGATATCATGTACTTTAACGAAAAAGATTGTGATTTTTCAAAGTGATCGCTTTTTTTTTATGCGTGATACGCGATAAAGTATACTTACAGTTAACATCACCAGGGCAGGTCTTGCAGCACCGCCCCGGCAGCAGCACAGGGGTGTCACAGGAAGGCTCCGGACACTCATTCTTGATGTTTCTACACCGAACTTTAGCCACCACTCGCCGCTTTTTTTGCACCTGTGACAGAAAATTTTGAGTTTACTACCCCGAATGAACATCCAAGGACCTTTCACCTAGTTAGCTAGGGCTATAGGCTTAGGGCTTATAAAGCTGAAGAGTTTATTTGTTTGAACGCGCTAATCTCAGGAACTGCTGGACCGATTTGAAAAAATATTTTTGTGTTGGATTGCTTATTTATCGAGGAAGGGTAAAGACTAAAAAACATCACGCTGCAACGGAAGGGGAGGAAGCAAACTCAAAACGCGCGGTCGAAGTAGCGGGGGACCACTAGTATTGATATGAGTTAAAACTCCTGTAACAAATGTTTATACCTAGCAAAATCCAAGACGCTGCTCAGTTACTATTAAATAGAAAGTAACTCAATGAAAATAGTTTTGTAAAATTCCTTATCTTTGAAAGTTTTCTCGTGAACCTGAGTGCATCAATGAAGTGCAACAGCCATATAAAATAAATCTCTATATTTTTTTTTATATCGCTGATATTTTAGACACGTTTGTATCTACGTAAGAATGTAAGTTAAATATTACTAAAATTTGCATGAAAATAAGGGAGAGTTAATACTTATAACAATATTTTAGCATTTGCCGCCTACGTGGCATGCGCTAAGATTGCAAAGTGTCATCGCATGCAAGTTTTATTTACATGTTATTTATCGCTTACTTACTCAATACTACTCGTTCTCGTAGACGCTAACATGATACGGTATTACATTATCATTTTGTTAAGCAGGGATATATCACAACAAAATATACCTATATGATGCCATATCTACACTAAACGCACCCTTTTAGGGTTTCGTAGCCGAATGGCAAAAACGGAACCCTTATTGTTTCGTCAAGTCTGTCTGACTGTCAGTCTATCTTTCTGTCCGTCCGTATGTCACAACCACTTTATTCTGCTATAAGCATCACACTGTTAAAATATGGTAGGAAGGTGTATCCTGTTAACCGCTTTACGATTCTTATACAAAAAATAAAAAAATATGATATTTAAGGGGGGCTCCAATACATAAAATCGAATTTTTTTTTAGTCAAACCTATGCGTGTGGGATGTCTATGGGTAGGTCTTGCCATAGAGGTTCCTAAAACTGTTTTTTTAAAAGTGTGATGTTTGATAGATAGACGCTCAAAATTTGAAATGTTGATCTTAACAAATTCTTTAAACAAAAATTGGTTTGGACGGGATCGAAGTAGTTTTTGAGATATAGCACATTTTCAACAAACATAACTTTGTTCTTCATACAAACACTATGAACAACAATGTTATATTTGCTGTCAACAAAATATTGTGGTATTTGAGCTAAGTTAAAGTAAGTGGATTCCCTAATTCAGTTAAACTTGGCACGGAACCCTCAGTGCGCGAGTCCGACTCGCACTCAGCCGGTTTTTAAACAAGAGTGATCCTTTTGAAGATTAAGAGTTAAAGCACAATGAATGAATACCAAGTTCTGTATTAAGTTTTGCTTTTTACTACTAAAGTGTAAACAACCTTCGTAGTAATCTCAACATGTTTATTTAAAATATCTTATCGAGACAACATTTCACATGTCTTTTTAAGTATGATATCGATTTGTTTATCATGAACTGTTATACAATCAAATAAAATTTATTTACTTAACTTATTAAACTACTATAGGTATAAAACTGAACTGAAAACGACCCATTCACATTCATGAACAAATGAAAACAATAGCCCATTAATTTTAAGAATTTCGACATTATAGGTATTGTCTGTCTGCCTACACCCAGACAATAGACGAAATTGATTAATGATGTAATCTATTAAAATAAACAATCATTAAGCTTTACATTAGCGCATTCAAGATATCTCATGTTCATTAAACGTTTAATAATGATACTACAAGCACTAGATTCTTCAGCAAAATTTAAAGTTACCATAGCTTTTTAGGGTTATAATAAGTTAACTCTTTGACTTCGTAAAGAATAATTTTCAATAACTTTTCAGTCAACCGAAGACGAACACTTCCGTGCCCACAGCTCTTATGAACTAAAATATGAGAGGCAATAAAGTACCCAGATTAAGAAAAAAACTGACCAAGTGCGAGTCAGACTAGCGCACTGAGGGTTCCGTGCCATTTTAACTGAATTAGGGAATTCACTTACTTCCACTTAGCTAAAATACCACAATATTTTGCTGACAGCAAATATTTTTTTCTTTTCATAGTGTTTGTATAAAGAAGTTAGAGGGGTGGGGGGGCATTTTACCATTTGGAAGTGTCGTCTTCCTACCAAATTTTAATTCTTATAGTTACAGAATAAAGTGGATGTGACACACCGGCGGTCAGACAGACTTGACGAAACTATAAGGGTTCCGTTTTTTGCCCTTCGGCTGCGGAACCCTAAAAAACCCGTCACGTAAAACTTTATCTCCTTTATTATTATTCTTCTGTTATTCTTTCCTGTCATCTTCAGAACAGACTTATTTACATACGTACACATCTACTTCCCATGACTATAGCCTACCGACTCGCTCAGCGGTGAAGCCTGAACAAATGCGTTTAATACGTACCGGTAAACACTCACATTTGAAGCAGTACATCACGCCGAAGGGAGGGCCCAGGTCCGCAAACCACGTGGAACCCAGCTCTCGTGCCTGCTTGTCGAACTGGCACTCTGGAACAAAGAAAAAGTTTTTATTTAAAACTAACATAAACAATAAAGGAATAAAAAATCAAGCAAATAACAACTCCAGCTAGTTCCTAGTTAAAAGGATTAGCATTGCGCCATCCGACATCCAACGCGTCAACGCAGCCAGTGTCATCGCCTTCTTGCTGCAAGGACACGGCTTCGTTTTTACCGCCTTAAAAAAGGAAGTAATTAATTTAGGATAAAAAAATAGTATGATGATATATGAAGGCTTCCTAACAACATTTCATAAATGTTTGTATGTTTGTATTTTTGTCTCAAGACTTCTCGAAAACCAGAAGTCATAGCGAGATGTTTTTTTTTTTATTTTGATCAGGTATTGTTCAACTTAGGGTACAGTGTACGTTTCATCGGTTAATTAGTGTTTAAATATAGTAATAACTCAAATCATAAAATAGAAAAATATTTTAAAAAGAAACCCACCTTCAAAAATCTGACTTAAAAGTTTAAAGTAACGCTCATCTATTTAGGAGAAACAATTTATTGACTACAGTCGGTGCATGATTCAAGATTACGTATACTAACAGTCTACACACATCATGCACCGGTTTACGACTACGAGTACTGGTACAAGTAGGTTTTAAGTTTATTTTTATGATATTATTATTCATGTTTTAGTTTTAACTTAATTTATTAAAATCATAAAAATAAAGCACATTGGCAAATGCATCGCGTTCAAAAAAATAAGAAAGTATTGCTTTAGAATGTTTTTAACACTCACAGTGTCATATTTTATATTCATAAATGCCATCTGTTTCATAAACAGACGGCTAGATGGCGCTAAGCGTAACGCAATTGACGTTTTCATAAGAAACCACAAATTTCGCAGGGTCGGACTAACAGCACGGTAGCTCAATTGGTAAGAGCGTTTGGCCCGGTTTGCCAAAAGGTTGCTGGTTCAAGTCCCGCCCGTGTGCAAATTTTTGGTTTCTTATTTCATCTTTATGAAAATAAGAAAGTATTTCAATCAAAAGTATAAAATATTAGCTGCTTAACTCTAATAGTATACAGCTCATAACTCTATCTACAACTAGGAGAGCTACAGTTATTTGTTACTTTATCATTGTTGATTTATCGGATATTCAAAACTTTGAATTGCTACTTTACAGGCCGTTTAAATTATCACTTCAATTGCATCCTCAATGTCAATCTTCTTATTAAAAATATGGCGCCTCTTCAGTCAGACACATGAAAATTGTAGTAAGTAAAAATAGATATAAAAATATTCTGGCGCTAATCTTAAGGTCTCTACCTCACCGAGAAGCCGTGGCGACGTCTCCAGCTACGTATCCGATACTATTCAATTGCATGGTAAGTAACCTACTTTGCCACTTTTTGGCTACCTTACATATCTATATTATCTGCTTCGACGTGGCCGGCGACGTTGCCATGGCGACTCTGTGAGGTACGGCCCTTAATTATTCGTTTACTATGTTGCAACATGGTGACGATGAGGTCTAAGTAACATCTTACTGTGCATTAATTAAAATGCTACGTAACCTACCACAACATATTTCTATTGTCTCGTTGAAACTCAACACTAATAGCAATGAAAGTAGAGTTTAAAATAGAGTTGACGTTTATGAGTCGATCATGTGGGATAGACTCTCTTAAGTTCTATTTAGGTATTATATGCAAAACCTTTTAACTACGTAACTAAGAACTGCTGTTACGCTTACTATTAAACACTCCAGAGACTGCCCATTCTGTGTTCAATAGTATCGATTTCATGGCATAATTAAGTAGTTTCAACCGTCTTTTTATGCAATGAGTTGCATTATTAAATTTTCCAGCAAGCTTAGAACAGATTCAAAATACCAGAACATTGCCCACGGCACAGGGAATCCTAGAGTGGGAATCAATGTACTTTTGACCCAATATAATATGTCTTTGTCAAATATTATTACTGTTTTCGTGAACAGTTATAGCTCTATCGTTTTTTTTTCTTAAAACATAAGAGTTACATCTATGTTTTATTTAAGTACCGTACCCTACGTTTACTACAACTGGATCCAAAGCATTTTTTAAATATTTTAATCCTCATATACTTTCAATTTTAATAGTGAGCGAGTTATTTAAAGTTTTGACACATTGAAAAAGTGTGCATCGTAAAATTTCATTTAAGCAAATTAAAATCGAATGCTCGCATGATTCATACATAGTTAAGTTGGCGCTCAACGCGAGTTAACAAGGCGCATTTACATACCGTACTGGAACGGACATCTAAAAATAAAAGTTGCAGTTGTAGTGTTAAAATGTACAAAACAAGTGGGTGACTTTAAAAGTAAAAACTCGTCTCATCAGGTGACCGGCTAGCCGTTCTTTGTTGCATTGATATAGAGTTGTGTTGTATGGCGCCAAACGGTTTACTCTTTAGATAAATAACCAAGTACTTAAAGTTTCATTTACATTTCAACGATATAACTCTATCAAACTGTCAATTCATCATTTCCCCATAACAAAATGGTATATATGGTAACAAAAAGGTGAACCGGTTCGGTTAAGAATGTTTATGGACTGTCTGTAAGACACGTGTAAATTTATATTGTGATAGTTAATTTTGTTAAATCGTGAATAAAAGTTCTCCAGTGGGAACGAAATTAAATATTATTTATGTTCCCAGCACTAGTTCGAGATTCCTCAGTCCCAAGGTGATACTGCCCGAACAAAACCGTCAGCAAATAGGCTTATAAGTAATTCCTGTGGAGATAATCTTTGATTTATGAAAGCCTTTTCACTGCCATAAACTTTAGATAACTACTAGTGCATGAATTAATGTAATCGAATATTTTTAAACCTTCATCGGGCTACAAATAAAGTAGTCAAAATAAATATGCAAATTTATGAGATTTCTGATTTCAAGGACTTAACTTACTTTTAACACAGCAAAGGTGTGCTTTTTGGGGTTCTTATTTACGAACACTCGAATAAAAGTATGTATTTTACCTTATTTTTAAAGTAGAAGAGATTGCAAGGTGACTCCAAGTTTTAGGGAGAAATTTAAATAATTGCTTCTGTTATACCTACAAATTTTACAATGGATCTATACTATCGTCAACGTAGTTAACTGATTTGTATGAGTCTGACATCTTATTCAAGCTTCGACCATGACCCCATACTAAAAGTTATGTGTATTGATGGTCTCATTCACCTCTTAAAATTTGGCAACACCTTGCAAAGTCACCCAGTATGTCACAACTCTACAAAAAATTGGTTGATAGCTAAGGACGAAAAGGCGCCAGGTAAAAATGCATGTAGTCATCAATTGAATGAAAAGACAGACGATTAGGTGTCGAAGATACGCTCCGCTATCTGATGCATCGTCCGATAAGGTGGCGGGGTTCTATAAATACATAAATAGGCGTCACTGTTATCTCCTCTCGTAACTATTTAATTAACCCCACTCAGAGTGCATTGATAAGGACATGTTGCGTGAGAAATTATTGATCTTTATGTCAATCAAACGGAATGAACGAAACTGAGTATATCTCGCACGGACTACTACATACATATTCATATTTGTCTATAACTGCCTACGTAAAACACTTTTTTGAACTGTATAATTTAACGGCTACATTTAAGTAAAAATTATTTGTGACGATGCTGTGATTATGTATACTTAATGTCGTTTAAAGTTTCTAGCTCCGGAAGTTTCATTGGCTTACTGGGGTGACAGTAATAATTTGATTATTCCGGTAGTAAGACAATTTAAAGGCATTATTGGCGGAATGGTCGCGCGTCGCGTAATAAGGAAGGAGGGTGGCTGCGCCGGCGCCGACGCGACAATCACGCGCATAGTGCAACTACGAACCCGTTTAGCCGCTTATCTCAGTAATTTTCTCCACCCAAAACCAAACACAAATCACACAAGAACACCCAAGCAGATATTACGCGTTACCTTCTTGCCTTAACAGTCTACAGTGCCAAGAAGCCGTCAAACGTGCCACTCCCGCTCGTTTTAAATCCGCTGCCAGACCACACTTCACACCTTTCTCGAATGGCAATCTTATACACATTTTTCTAACAACAAAATACACGTTAAAAGTTATCTTTGACACGATTTAGGAATATAATATAAGGCGAGACATCTCGTAACCTTCTCTCGTTTTTCTCGGAAACGTTGGCTACGGGCCAGAAACTCTTCGCCAGGGAAATGAAGTATAGGCGACGCACGTCTTATACTTCTTTAATACTTTTACTATCTGTTTATGTGATGCGTACTGCGTGTTCAATAGTGAATAGATGTCTAGAAAGAGCAGTTGATGGTAAACTGTCAAGTAGCACTTAACCACCGCATGGTAGATACAATTTGCAGTCTGTGAAGCATGGCGAGTTCGTTCACGGTTACGGCATTGTCATAGATCACGATAAGTATGAGTTACATGCCAAATGGCCAGAAGTATACGGGCTCAATGAAGCGTGCGCAAGTCGCTTCAATAAATCCACCACATAAAAGGGTTGTAAGGAGAGTGCCGTATTTCAACGGGCGTGGGCTGCGCATAAATTGTTCGCTCCGAATTAGCCTTAAGGAGGATATTTTGACATTCGTTTGCCGACGCGCGGCTAGTTTACACTCGTTACTTGAAACACTCGAACCGCGTCATGACGCAGAACCGAACAGATTATCTCGGTGATATAGTGAAGGCATGCTTCTTTTCATCTGCCCACCAGAAACTTAACGATATCTGTGTCCTCGGTGTGTTCTGTCAAGCGAGCGGTGCCGTGACTCACCGACTGTCGGTAATGCGGTAGCAGCTTGTTTACCTCACATCGACTATATCAATGAACATTCACAAGTGTAATTAAAAATATTCATTCACTGGATACGAAAATACTACGAAACGCACTTTACATTCATGCAAGGGAAATACACCCCTGAGTCAGTAAGCTTACTAATTGAAACATCCTTCGGGCACGTAATAAATTAGATAGTGTTGAACGGTAGTATACATCAATGCTATTAACAGGATTGTAAACATTTGCAACATTAGCTAAGCGGACAGGTCTATTTATTTGCATGATGCTCTTAAGGTCATGCATGGGAAGAAACCACGAATATGGTAATGAATAAACTTGAATTCTTATTATAGAATCACACATTTATATTTAAGACCACAATACAAATGAGTTTTCTATTCTTAAGTTTGCAGAGTCAATCAGTTGTTTAAAAGTCTATTGTTATGATGATGGAAAAGTTTTATTTCCCTATCTTACTTCTACCTAAATGCCCGTTTTGTTCTTTTTAGGTCAACTTTCTTTTATATTTATTCCCTGGAGTTCATTTGAGTCTAGTTAATATTAATTAAATGCCCTGATAAGCGTTTACAGTCACTTTAGACCCTTCCTATACACTGCGACTTTTAGCAGCGATGCAGTCACGGTGCTAACGTGCGTTAGCATCAATGCAGTCGCAAAATGTCAACCTTTACACACTGCGCTACTTTAAGCATCGATACAGTCGCATACAGTCGCGCTTTGCATCGATGCTAACGCACGACTGCATCGATGCCAAATTAAATATGTTCATTGCGTGAGTCGCGATGCTGAAGCGCGTTTTCAAAACGCGCGACTACATCGATGCTTAAAGTCTTAATGTGTAAGAGGTCTTAAAGCCCGATCAAGTATCCCGATCAATATGGGTAACAAATGTAATTATAGCGGCAGCAGTAATACATAATTTGGGAAAAAATAAACATTCTTAAAGATGAAATATGAAACCAAAAATTTCGCACGGGCGGGACTCGAACCAGCAACTTCTTGGCTAACCGGGTCAAACGCTCTACCAATTGAGCTTCCGTGCTGTTGGTTTGACCCTGCGAATTTTCTGGTCTCTTATGGATACGTCACGCATAATGACGTATCCATAAAAAAAACTGTCTATCTCTCGCGGATCTTGAGACAAAGGGTGACAGATAGACGAACGGACGGACAGACACCGAAGTCTCATGATAGGGTCCCGTTTTTACCCTTTGGGTACGAAACCTTTAAACCGATTGGGCCAAAAACACGTCATTTGAGTACAGCCGCTGCAACGCCGGACAGACACCGAAGTCTCATGATAGGGTCCCGTTTTTACCCTTTGGGTACGAAACCTTTGAAAACGATGGGGCCAAAAACACGTCATATTAGTACAGCCGCTGCAACGCTGGTGTTAAAGGACCATTGTTTTGCATTTGACATCTACTGATAACTGCAAAAAAAGGTCTTAGATAAGCTTGTGCTTGGTGATAATGGTAATTAATATGGAAAATTATGATTTAGACAGTCGTGATCACGCGGTGGCCGTAGAGCCAGGTCCTTGGCTTCTCACCAGGTGCGCGGTCGGATTATGTAAAGCGCGAGGTATCGGGTGACACGACAGGTGTCTAGTTGTCTACCGAGGTAATAAGAATTATTGTTGCCTCCATTCTAGCATTGTGGATCTGGCGAGGTTAACATTATTGTATGCATTTTCTCTTAAAACGCTAAGAATGATGACTTATCTCCATTTTGGCTTGAATTTTTTCCGGCGTTTCTTCTCAGCACTTGCCAGATTGTCTGTGTCTTGTCTCGAGCGCTAGTAGGGCCCAAAAGATAAGGAGACATATTCTAGCACCATACGTGTCATATTTTTTTTGATATTTACTAATTGTTGAAGTTCAAAAGCGGCATATTGTGTTCTAAATTGAATAAATTATTTTTGACTTTGAGTTTGACTTCGAAGCGCGCTGCAAGGTTTTCGATTCCATCTTTTTATCCGTATCTTTGTCTAATTTTTAAATCCATAACTTTTATCTTAATAAAAGAGTAAAAAACGCTTAGATCATCGCAAGTATGTTTTGGAGTCTCGAAGCATATTGTCGCTAGAATACTTTCAAAGTTTATATTAATATTACAACAATATTCGCATTTCTATGCGCATTGAAGATGTGAAGTCGCCAATATAACGTCCATTTATAAGCTAAACAATATTTTGTTGTAAATATTCAAATATTCCACAGCAAATTGTTGAGTTTCAACTTACACGCCTACGCGCTTGTATCTAATACAATAATTTGCTTCATACATGTGCATAATAGAACCTTCACCAGTGACAATAATGACAACTCTTAAGCACGAGAACTGAAATTCTGCATAACCGCTATTCGTTGGTCTAAAGCGATTGCAATATCTATTCCAAACTCCGTTATATTATCGTAGTATAGTATGATATTTAGTTACAAATGCGCAGGAAGCTGAAAGTATGCCAGTAAATTTAGTCATCTAGTAACTTCCTCCAGATAATTTTCTACGCAATAAAACTTAATTAGGTAGTCTAAGAATTTATTAATCAATAACACTTATTTGTTTCTGCTAATCAGCAGTCAGTCGAAGAGTGGTTTGATGTGTTTTATTAATATTCATTCTATTGCGGAGGTTATAGTCAAAACTCTCTTCCACCACCTGCCACTGGGAGTATCAGATATGTGTTGACTATAACTTGACAATGCGTTCAATACATGAAGAGTATTCAGTACATACATTTAATACTAATCATTTTACAGACAGTACTGGTTTCGTATTTTTAACAATATAATTTCAATGGCCTTGAGAAGTCGTATTGTTTCGGCGAAATAAAAAATAAAAAATAATTTTGTAATGGATTTAAAATCACGGGAGTAAAGGTTTCCAACTAACTCTTTCTCAAAATTGTGTAGTAGGTACTCATTAGACCACCAGTTATTTTGTACTTTTTCTCCCAAGTGACCATGAGGCAGATTTGATCAAAACAGACGGGATGTTTGATATTAAGTTTAAATTATTAGCAAGTTTTAGAGAAGAAAACGTCTTCAAAATATTCTAAAAATATTAAAATGACTACACTACGAAAAACTATGCCATGACTAGAAAGCTACCAAGAGGTGACGTGGTGTTGGTAGTTTCGACTCATTCTTTTGTACGACTATTGCAATAATAAATTGATTTTGTGAATTTTTTCATCAATTTTTTTGTGCATCAGTATTGTTTGTACAACCACCCCTGAATCGCTCGTCGCTGACCAAAACGACACCCTTAATTTAAAAAGTTATGTATGTTTATAAATATCTTTATAATAAAGAACACGAATATCTATCCTCTTTTTTCTTGTTTTTCAAGCTATTTTTTAAAGCAGCCCCATGGCGATTAGAGTACCAATATAAATGATTTTTGAGTATAATAAACAAATTTTCTGTTTCATGTTTCCAACAAATTTAAACATTTCATAACTTTTATGTTAAACAAAGAAGTAAGTATGGAAAAAATATGTGCATTAAATTTCTCTATACAGTTTATTTTTAATAAGTTAGAGTCTAAATATAAAAAGTGCTAATGCCCCTCCTCCTTTACTCTACAAGTGAGCGTCGTCATTTATATGCTTTGCACACTATACTTAGGTACGTGTACACGACATATCGTACTGTTCATTCGTATATTACTGCATGATCACACCCAGGCTTCTCCGATTTCAAATACATAATAATGCGCAAATAATTTCATAAATTCTATAAACCAAAGAAATATAACTGACCAAGTGCGAGTCGGACTCGCACACTAAGGATTCCGTGCCAACTTAAGCTGAATTAGAGATTCACTTACTTCCACTTAGTCAAAATATCACAATATTTTGTTAACACCAAATATTGCTTTGTTTTCAGAGTATTTGTATGAATAACGAAGTTATGTTAGCAGTTATTAAAAATGTGCTCTATCTCAAAAACTACTTGTTCGATCAATTTTCGTTGAAAGTCTTCGTCAAGATCTACATCATGTATTTTTCAAAATTTACCCTCGATTAGTTTAAAATTTAGATGGGAGGGGACGCCCATTTTACCACTTTGGAAGCGTCTATCTCTCAAACGTTAGACTTTTAGAGGAAATGGTTTTAGAAACCTCGATCGAGAATCGTAAAGCGGTTTACAGGATACATCTACCTATTAAATTTCAACTGTGTCATACTAATAGTTTCAGAATGAAGTGGCTGTGATATACGGACGGACAGACAGACTTAACGAAACTATAAGGGTTCCGGTTTTTTGCCATTCCGCTACGGAGCCCTAAAAAAGTTGTTGGTATTTTCAGTTGTAGTTTGTATAGGTCCATAGTAAAATATCTACCGGACCCCTTGAAATGCAACGGATTGATAAAAGCCAAGATGTATTTACTCGTCTCTAAATAATTTTATCGTTAATTTCGTAGTCAGTTATGATAAAATTACTCAAGTGGTGGCATCATTAGTGGCAATGAATCCAAAATCTATTCACAACTCTTTTTAAAACCAGAATTGCATAATGACGAATTCGTCGTGTGAACCACATTAATTAAAACTAGGTAAACCAGTGTAAACGGCATAATTAACTTGTCAAGATATGTATAAATCTTAATGTGATCTCTAATAATCAGCACGTCGTTTACCTAAACGAATAGATATTTTTAACAAAATATGACAGTTTTAAATCCGTAGTTGAGACATATCACCTTATTTTTCAATCTTTCAAATTCCGTCGCCACTTTTATTCAGTACCAATCATCTTCTTAAGGCTGACTTTTCAATAGTCAGATAAGAAATATTCGTCGAACAAAATACAATATGGCTAATTTGAAAACGTAACCAAATTGTCAGCAATCATACGTAACTGTATTTTTTTTAAATCTGTCGCTTTATATTTTATATATCAGTCAGTCTGTTAAAATCTATCTGACATAAATAAATATACAGGGTTTAAATAAAAGTACTAGCCAAATTTAATGGGGTGGTAGTCAATCGAGTTTAGAACTCCGTTTTTTTTTTAAATCAAATTTAAGAAAGGTATTGCAAGATTTTTTAATTTTTTTCGTATATCTTACCCGACGATTAACAACCCCTTTAAGGGATCCGTGAACATTTTATCTTATATCTACTCTTTTTCTAATACAGAATATAAAAAGCAAACAAGCTTAATTCAAGGAGGTGGTTAAGAGAAGAATCAAGTCTTGAATACAGCTTTTTTTTTTCATTTTTGCTTGTATTTCAAACTGGATTGACCACCACCCCCTTGAATTCGTCTCTAACATATTTTACACCCTGTACATTTAGTCAATGAAACTTGATCTTCGAGGTTTATTATTTATCGACGTTCATGTTACATTTGCCTATCTTATAGTATTAACTTTCCTTCGCTAAGTGCACTACTAGTACTATTACGCGGTTAATTGAAAACTGCTCTGTTAACCATATCAGGAGCGGTTGTCTAGGTTGTTTGCATACTTCTATGGGTACTTGTTTTACAAAAACCGGTGAAAGGTTGGTTAGATATTAAATAAAAACAAGGAAAGCCATGTGTTATGTGAAACACCAAAACTATTTTAACTCTTAAGTTTGAAGCAATTCTACCCACCCGGCACGGGAATAGCACCAACCAGGGGGCCAATTCTCGTGCAATTCGTATACGAAAAAAGTTCATCGATCGAATTTTCTTTGTCGAAGAAAAAATAGTTTTTGATTTCTCAGGGTCATTTCTATGTATTTAGATTTTGTTCGTACGGTAGTTTTTTACGTGTAGATATTTTACTTGATTTTTCAGGTAAAATGGATACACTCGCAATCGAATCACCACAAGAAAAAAGTTCGATTGCCGCGAGAATCGGCCTCCTGGCGTCAACCACACGGAAGCACGTCACGAAAAGGCAACAGCAATGCTTTGGATGTGATCGGCACAGGATAGAGAACGCCTCGCTGCGGATCATGTTTGCTTCAACTTATGACAGTGTTCCGTGTGAATGACAGCCCATTTGATAGGGTGGACGGATAGTCGTCAACCAGCGGGCAACGCCGTAAGCGCGTTTCATCGCATGCGCCTCTGGTCGAGAACGGGTCTCGAGTTGGTCGAACCGAGGTGGTGTCGTTTCGAAGTTGATAGATGTGCTTTGAAGTATGGAGTTTCATACAAAAAATACTGAATGCCTCGAGTTGATACGGTGCTGTCACCGTGACGGATTGATTAGTGGGCCGACCTTTTATCGTAACGGCACGTGTGTATTTAGTATATCCCACCCATTGTTGTACCCACGAGGTCACCTTATCACTTTCAAATTAAAACGAAAACGGGCGACGTGACGCGAGATGCAAGCGATTTTGGGTCAGAAGGTGGTTGGCAGTGACTTAGTCTCAAATCATTTTCCCAAAAATTGTGCCGTTAGAGAGCCGAATTTTACACCATCGGAACACTCTCGCTCTAGCTAGATGTATTTCTTGCACATTATACATATCTCAGAAATAACGTACATAATTATGGCGGCGATCCAATACATTTTTTAGTTTTGTGACTCAATGCTTGATGTGAATTTTACGCGAAACATGTCTCAAACCACAAACTGCTTAAAAAGCTATTTCTTTTTTTAATTTCGTTGATATTTATACTGTATGCTTGTATTATTATACTGCCACATCATACGACAAATTGTAAAAATATGTCGAACTTAGAATGTAGATACCAATGTTATTGAAATTAATTACTTATTTTTATCATTCCTACTCTGTAATTATTTATTAATCGTAATTTTGATTATTTTTATTGTTTGTTTTATGAGATGAATATTATTGTCCGAAATAAAGATTCATTCATTTATTTATACACTAGCGGTCCCCCGCGACTTCGTCCGCGCATTTTGAGTTTACTCCCTCCCCTCCCGTCGCAGCGTCATGTTTTATATCCTAAAGCCTTTCTCGATAAATAAGCTATCCAACACAGAAATATTTTTTAAATCGGTCCAGCAGTTCCTGAGATAAGCGCGTTCAAACAAACAAACTCTTCAGCTTTATAATATTAGTATAGACTAGCGGTCCCCCGCGACTTCGTCCGCGCGTTTTGAGTTTGCTCCCTCCCCTCCCGTTGCAGCGTCATGTCAAATAAGCTATCCAACACAGAAATATTTTTTCAAATCGGTCCAGCAGTTCCTGAGATAAGCGCGTTCAAACAAACAAACTCTTCAGCTTTATAATATATTAGCGCAAGCGCACGTTGTACTTAAGCTGCGATCATTATTTTGGTGCGGAGTTATGTTAAAACTGTGATAGCTCCTAAGATATTTATTGAAATCAAATGATATAAAGGGCAACTTGGTTCTCAATGAAATGCTCGTGATGATGAATGTATTTATTTTGATAAGAATAAATACCTGTGTGTATAATACACCTCTAAAAATAATGCATTATTTTTTTACAAATTTATTAACATAAAAAAGGTTGTAGTAGGTCAACCATAAAAGATAGACATATGCTGTTGCGGACTTTATTATAGAACTATTAATGCTGAACAATCCTGTCATACATGATTTTTGTGTAACTTTAGCGGTTTCCGCAGCGTATGCAGCGGAAGCTCTCAATAGGAATATCTTTCTCCCGTTTTCGCAACATTTTTCATTTCTGCTGTGGTCTTATGAGTCGGATCTTTATGTTATATAGCTTAAAGCCTTCCTCGATAAATGGACTATCCAACGTAAAAATATTTTTTCAAATCGGGCCAGTAGTTTTTGAGATTAGCGCGTTCAAACAAACAAACAAACAAACAAACTCTTCAGCTTTATAATATTAGTATAGATTAGCGCAAGCGCATTAAGCTGCGAACATTATTTTGGTGCGGAGTTATGTTAAAACTGTGATAGCTCCTAAGTTATTTATTGAAATCAAATGATATAAAGGGCAACTTGGTTCTAAATGAAATGCTCGTGATGATGAATGTATTTATTTTGATAAGAATAAATACCTGTGTGTGTAATACACCTCTAAAAATAATGCATATTTTTTTTACAAATAATTTATGAACATAAAAAAGGTTGTAGTAAGTCAACCATAAAAGATAGACATATGCTGTTGCGGACTTTATTATAGAACTCTTAATAATGAACAATCCTGTCATACATAATTTTTGTGTAACTTAAGCGGTTTCCGCAGCGTATGCAGCGGAAGCTCTCAAAAGGAATACCTTTCTCCCGTTTTCGCAACATTTTTCATTTCTGCTGTGGTCTTATGAGTCGTATCTTTATGTTAAATAGCCTAAAGCCTTTTTCGATAAATGGACTATCCAACGTAAAAAAAAATTTCAAATCGGGCCAGTAGTTTTTGAGATTAGCGCGTTCAAACAAACAAACAAACAAACTCTTCAGCTTTATAATATTAGTATTGATTCATTATGTTTTAAATAAACTATGTACAAAAAAGGACGCTTACAAATCGATGATAAAGTAAATACTGAGTCTATTAACTCGGCTTAAAAAATATGTTGTGAATATTTCATGTGTACACGATTACACAGCTAAGTGGCATTGCAAATGGTATAAGCGGTTTGCTAATTCTGTAGTGAATACGACTCAATCCATAGTTCAGCCGGTTTGCGTATAAGTAGGCGACAGATAGATATAACTCAATATCAGAATTGTGTAAGTACTTACTGAGTGTTAAAAAGTATTCTACATTTCTTGTCTTACGATACGAGTATTAACGGTGGTTCATCTATTTAGCATAGCTATTCATAAAAATAAAAAAACCGTACAAATAAGCAATTCATAGAATAGATAGCAGAGCCGAACCGAAATAATATCAAATCAGATCAGGATGTCAGAAATATTTTGAAATAAATTGTTTAATAGCGCCATAAAGATGATAAAAGCTTACCTCCTGACTTATTTACTTACCATACATTCATAACATTTTAGTGTTGCAGTAAATTATAACGCGTTTCCAAAACACAGGTGTCAAGACAAAAGTTTCAGATGATTTACAACTCATTAAATGTAAATTTAAACTTAAACCAGCCAATAAAACATTCCGTGCCAAAACAGCTCCATACAGAACCTATTTTGATTAGCGTTGACATAAAACACACTGTTTTAATCTCCATATAATTATGAATTCATAGCAAAGTAGTTAATAGAGGCAAAATCAACGCATAAAATTAGGCTTTCGACTAACTGGCGACACTTGCGAGACAAACCAGCGATTCTATTGGTTCCTTTGGCCGTTTTTTGAGCCGTTGTAATTTTTTTAAAACAAAACATATTGATTTTATTTTATAGTGCCCGGGGTCATGGTTGAAAAAAATGACCTAAATACCTAATGTATGAACAACATTCACGCCAAGGACTCATTAAACGTTAAAGATTACTTTTATGTTTAATTTATAAAAATCTTGTTTAATATCTGAGTGCTAAAGCATGTTCATCAATTTTAAACCACTTTGATCGTTTGCTTCTGAAATAGAAATGCAACTATAATATTTCAGCGTTACTTCATTTTCCGTAAACCTGATTTATGAAGATGCTTGTTTTCAAAACTGTGAGCTAAAACCACTGATATACTATTTCTAGCGTATGAAACTGACACCACTACCAAATTTCGTGCGCCATGAATGGACGCCAGTGGTCATTAACTCATCCAAACTCATCAATATTCTATATTCAAATTTCAAGGAATACATCTTCTTATAGTATTTGCCACACATTTTTTGCTTAGCATAGCTTCCCTATACGTAGAAATTATAACTCACTGGCTAAAATCCGAACTTATTTCTTGCGCACTTTAGATTTAGGATGAAGCAACACCTATCTTTTTGTGAACGTCTGTTGCAGTCGCAAACTGCATTGGCGTCTGTTGCAGTCCATAAAAAGCAAAAATTGATATGTTTGACCTTATTTGGAATGAAAATACTCACTTTGCCTTAATTTGAACCCGAAGCCGAAAGCAAATATTTGAAGCAATTAAATTAAACTAAAACACCTTGACAGTCCATAAATTAAAGTAGGCAAGTCGACAGTTGCCGACACTTCGGATATTACAGCGACACGGAATACTCGATGCAAGGTTAGGGCTACCACCACTAAATATAAACCTATACATAATATACAATGACTCCCTCTCTGACTATCCTCAAAGACATAGATTTCATGTCAATAACCAAGTTTTGACTTAGTGTAATTCAAGTAGAAGGTAAAGAGAGAAAAATTTGGTTTCAAGAAAATCACTACATAAAATAAAACTATGGCCCAATCGAGAGGCTAAGTGCGAAAAACACCCCAGCCGAACTAACTAACTACTAGTATATAACAAAGTCGCTTCCCGCTTTCTGTATGCATGTGTGCTTAAATCTTTAAAACTACGCAACGGATTTTGATGCGGGTTTTTTAAATAGATAGAATAATTCAAGAGGACGGTTTATATGTATAATACATTGCACCCGTGCGAAGCCGGGGCGGGTCGCTAGTTCCTTATAACGTCACTTTGAAAAGTCTTAAGTATTAAAGATTTTATATCATGAATCATAACAAAATTCATAAAAGTTTACGCCAGTGTGTGAGCGAAACGAGCGCTGAATATGACAACTAGTGACAAAATAAACGATACCTACTAGTACGAATAAATGAAAGTCCCACAGTTAGCACTTATAAATATATATTTTACATGAAATGTTAGTCATTTATACCTACTAGACCCTTTACGTACTGCGACTTTTAGCACCGATGCAGTTGCAAACCGTCAACCTTTACACACTGCTCTACTTTAAGCATTGATGCAGTCGCGAAGCTAACGCATGTTAGCATCGATGCTGTCGCGATGCAGAAGCTGGATATTGACAAATTATGTACTATATATTGGCGACTGCATCAATACTAACGTGCGACTGCATCAATCCTAAATTAAATCTGTTCATTGCATGAGTCGCAATGCAGCCGCGCGTTTTTAGCAGTGTGTAAGTTGTCTTAGAGACAACCCTAGGCAAGGTTGGTAGTTGGCGCCATCACACCTTCCTGCTCCTTACACAAAGATTTCCATAGCGTTTATAGACTCATCTCGCCGATGGCCATTTTTTAAATTCCGATGCACTTTGTCCTTACGACTATATTATGGAAACCTGACCTTCATGCAGTCTTAAGTTTAAAAAACGTAATTTTTTTGGGCCACTGTGTTGAGGAATGCTTATTTATTATTTTAATTAATGAATTGACGTCTTCCAATCATATTATTTCAAGGTGTCCAAACATAGGAATTTCGTTTTGTTTGCCTCCAATATTTATCAAATTTTAAAGGATTTTAGGCACGAGTCAACTTAGCAGTAAGGTTTCATTCAAGGTCATTTATTTAGACTGTACTTTTACTACTGATTTTTTTATCCCTCGCGTTATTCTTTAACGAACTAATTTGGCATCGCTGTTGTCGCGCGTTAGTATCGATGCCGTTAGACGGTTAGAACTCCGCCGTTGACGGTCCCAAGCCCGTATGCGAAAGGAGGAGGGTTGGCTGAGAGGAGACCAAACCAGCTGTAAAAGGTCAACGTCGAGTATTGGGCGACGGTTAATTAACCCGACAACGATAGCCTAACCAGCCTGATCAGATGAGGGTAGGAAATGACCTTCTCAACCCGCAATTCCATGGTCATGTCTTATGGAACCGGGGGTCTTGGCTTAACCGCCCGGACCGCGAGGTAGAAAACCTCTCTAAAAAGTTACCCAAATCCTAAGGTGGGACACGCGCCGAAAGGATGTATGGCTTGCTGGAGGCAAGTTGCTAGCGCTAACCTCGTCGGACCCGGCTAACGACGTTGTATGCGAGCCTTCACTGGGGAATGGGCGTCACCCCCAGTGCGACAATATTGATTCGACCCTTCTCGTGGGAACCATATGAGTGAATTTGAAAACAACAAACTACCCAAAAACCCAATAAATCAAAAAAACATGATACAACAGACTTTCCACTTAAATATGTTTAACAGACCTAGAAGTGATTCCACAACTTCATTGCCAGCGAAGCTGAATAGCGAAGAGATAGCCCTGAATGAGCTCAACCCTGAACAAAAAAGCGCCTTAATGGAGACAGAATCGGATTCACACCGAAAAATAGAAGAAAAACACGACTGGCAAAGAGACAAAGCTAGAAGAACTAAAAGGAAAAAAACAAGTCCAATACACAACGAAACAAACAAAAAGCAGAAAAACTCTTCTTTTGCAATACCTACACAAAATAGCTTTGAGATACTCGAGGAAGATTCCACCAACAGTATGGACAAAAAAGATAAGGAATATGTTCCAAAACCAGAGCCAATTTTTGTCACGGGTGTTCTTAATATTGCGTCTTTAAAGGAAGTACTTAGTAAACTTGTAGATAATGATTCGTTAACAATGACGACCCTACGGTCTGGACACATTATTAAAGTAAAACCTAAAGACATCCAAACTTATAAAACTATTCGAGAACATTTTATTACAAAAAATATCGCACACTACACCTATAAACTTAAATGTGAAAGAGCATACAGAGTGGTCTTGCGTGGACTTCATGCATCAGAAGACACTGCGCAGATAGCCAAAGAGCTAGGAGGACAAGGACACGAAGTCAGACAGGTTGTAAATGTAAGGCATCGGACTACAAAGGAACCCCTACCAGTCTTTTATGTTGACCTGGAGCCTAAAAATAACAACAAAGATATATTTCAAGTAAAATATCTAAACAACATGAAAATAACATTTGAAGCACCGTACAAAAAGAAGGAAATACTACAATGTAAAAGATGTCAGAGATTCGGCCATTCGAAAAACCAATGTTGCAGACCATTCCGCTGCGTTAAATGCGGGAACGATCACCCTACTTCAACTTATACAAAAAAACCGGACACAGAAGCTACCTGCGCAAACTGTGAAGAAAAACACCCAGCAAGCTACAAAGGCTGTAAAATATACAAACAATATAAGGAACGAATCCTAAAGACCGCACCAAAGCCCAAGATAAGCCCACCTACACAGAACGCAGCAAACATAAATAGACAACAACATTTCCAAAACACCACGCATACTTCGGTCCCCAAAACACATCCAACATACGCAGATGCTACTAAGACAAAAATAACAACTACACACTTTGATAGAACTAATGACCTTAATGACATGATGAAATTAATGGAAACAGTGCTTGACAACTTACAGCACACCATAATGAAAATGTTTGAAACTATGGTAGACAAAATGATGGATCGCATGGTCCAATTAGTTAGCAGCCTTGTGAAGAAATGACCCGAAATCTCCGAGTGGTAACTTGGAACGCCAACGGCTTGACGGAAAGACGTCAAGAACTTGAAAGTTTCCTGAAAACTGAAAAGATCGATATAGCGCTCATATCGGAAACTAGATTCACTGCAAGATCGCACATCGCTATTGAAAACTACAAAATATATAAAACTAATCATCCTTCTGGAAATAGCCATGGGGGAAGCGCGGTTATAATTAAAAGCAACATAAAACACTACCTGATTGAGGCCTACTCCACAGAGAAAATCCAAGCTACTTCCATTGTACTTGAAGATAAAAAAATTGAAACTATACTCTCAGCTGTTTATTTAACACACAATTAACACACAATCACTGAAGAAGACTTCAACAATTACTTCTCTACCTTGAATAATAGGTTTATCTGTGGAGGGGACTGGAACTCTGAACATCCTCACTGGGGCTCGAGAGTCTACAACCCAAGAGGAAGGCAGCTCATGAAAGTCATTGAAAGAATGAAGCTAGAATACCACTCTGGTGGGAAGCCTACTTATTGGCCAAATGACAGAAACAGAGTGCCTGATCTTTTAGATTTCTTTGTGACAAAAAACATAGATAAAAATCACGTTATGATAGAATCGCCAATTGACCTTACATCGGACCACACACCTGTGATTCTTAGCTTAAGCTCAAACATTACGCTAGTGCAGCCACCACCCCGGTTGTACAACCTTAAAAACACCAACTGGGAAACATACCGAGAGGAAATTACTGCTGAGATAGACCTTAACTGCAGACTTAAAACCACTGAGGAAGTTGAGAACGAAATAGAGAAACTGAACATGATTATTCATAGAGCAGCCAACAATGCTACTTCCAAAAAGAAAGGTCAGCCTCCGAAACATAATACCTACCCAAAATACATCAAGGAGAAAATTCAGGAACGTCGCAGGCTACGAAAAACTTGGCATAGGACCGGATATCCTTGTGATAAACAAGCCTTCAATAAGTACTCAGAGGACCTAAAGGCTTATATAAAGAATATTCAAAACTATAATTTCCAAACTCACCTCTCGAACCTTAGCCCAAACGCCGACACAAATTACTCTCTTTGGAAGGTAACAAAAAACCTTGATCGCCCTAAAAGCCATGCGGCACCAATCAACAATGGCACAGGAGGATGGGCTAGATCGGACGCGGAAAAGGCTGAAACATTCGCAAAGCACCTGAGCACGGTTTTTCAACCACATCCTGAGTGCAGCCCTGACCAAACCACAGAGGTCAATGAGTACCTAGAGTCGGCAAACCAAATGTGCCTACCTCTAAAATGTACAAGCCCGAAGGAAGTTATTAGAGAAATAAAAAACCTGAAGGAAGGCAAAGCACCCGGATATGACCTGATTGACGCAACATTGTTGAAACAACTACCATCCAAAGGAATAATGAAAGTGGTCAATATTTTCAACGCACTTCTTAGACTTGAGCATTTTCCTGGACAATGGAAGATAGCGCAAATAGTGATGGTACCCAAACCAGGGAAATCACCGAATGACGCGACCTCATATAGACCTATCAGCTTGCTCCCAGTAATTGGAAAATTATTTGAAAGAATTTTGTTTAATAGAATGAAGGAACACCTGCTCAATGTGCTGCCAAATCATCAATTTGGCTTTCGAGAGAAACACGGAACGATCGAACAAGTACATCGAATTGTAGACATCATCAGTAAAGGTCTTGAAAATAAACTGTATTGCTCCGCTGTTTTCCTAGATATCAGTCAGGCATTTGATAGAGTATGGCACGAGGGTCTATTGTTTAAAATAAAAAAAAGCTTCCGCATTCGTTTTATCAAAGTTTGAAATCTTACCTCTCGAGGAGAAGTTTTCAGGTGAAATGTAATGAAGATCTCTCTCAACTCTATGAGATTAAATCAGGTGTCCCACAGGGCAGCATATTGGGGCCAGTTTTATATCTCATTTTCACAGCTGATATCCCTACTAACTGCAAAACAACAACTGCAACATATGCTGATGATACTGCTTTACTGTCCATCCATGATGACCCAGATACTGCTTCACTCATGTTGCAAGAGCACCTCTCAGAAATTGAAACGTGGCTAAAAAAATGGAGGATAAAAGCAAATGAGAGTAAGTCAGCACACGTAACTTTTACTTTAAGAACAAAGACGTGCCCTCCAGTCAACCTGAACAATAAAGATATTCCTCAAGAGAACAGTGCTAGATACTTGGGTATGCACTTGGATAGAAGATTGACCTGGCAGACACATATATGGAACAAGCGAAAGCAGCTGGATGGGAAATTGCGAAATCTAAACTGGCTAATAGGTCGCCATTCAAATCTAAATGATAACAATAAAATTCTTATTTACAAAGCCATCCTAAAACCAATTTGGACTTATGGCATACAGCTGTGGGGTTCCGCCAGCAAAAGCAATTTTGAGATCCTGGAGAGATTCCAGAGCAAAGCCCTCAGGCCTATACTTGGTATTCCCAATTGCATTGCCAATAAATATATGTACCTCGATCTCGGTATAGCCACAGTCAAAAAAGAAATTGTCGAAAGCAGCCTAAGATATCAGGAAAGACTCGCAGCACATACAAACGTTCTTGCCCACTGCTACTTGCTGCCCACTTGCCCTTGAGTGGAGACGGCGGCCAACAATACGTTAGATTAAAGAGACATGACATTTTCAACCTTATTAAGAGATTTTAAAAAATCTTCAACCGCAGAGACAAGGGAGGAGTCAATGGACAAGCCCCTTATGACTCAATCGTTAAACCGGAGAATCCCTCAGTCAAAAAGCTGGCTTATTGTTTTAAAACAGATTGCCAGGAAGCAGAAATACAAAGGAAAAAAAAAAAGTATCGATGCAGAAGCGCGACTGCATTGATGCTAACGCGCTTTAATATCGATGCAGTCGCTACTAAAAGTCGCAGTATGCATAGGGTCTGATGACGACTCTAACTGTGGAGTTTATTTAACGTAACCGTTTTAAACCCTAAAAATAAAGCAATCTTTGTCAAATATCTACTTATAATGAAATAATAATTGTGTTTATCAAATTATATATAAATATCAAAAATTATCATAAATAGGAGATAAAAACTGTGACTTCTAACTCTAGTCATTCATTCATAAAGTTGTCCCTTAGTAACATTTCAGGCGGTAGCTTCAAGATCAGTTCATAAATACAGGTGGCTAATTCTCGCAATTGA
Organism: Pyrausta purpuralis; assembly: GCA_963924145.1. Classification (NCBI taxonomy): domain Eukaryota; kingdom Metazoa; phylum Arthropoda; class Insecta; order Lepidoptera; family Crambidae; genus Pyrausta; species Pyrausta purpuralis. Next base: position 13,274,040 of record OZ001651.1, on the reverse strand, counting down.
CCTTTTTTCGTGTGGTAATTCGATTGCGAGTTTAATCGTTTTACCTTAAAAAATCAAGTAAAATATCTACACGTAAAAATATAAATTTTGATCGGTAACTTTTTTCGTATACGAATTGCACGAGAATTGCCCCCTGATCTAGCTCTAGCATTTGAGCACATGGAAGTGAGGCTCACAATAGAACTAGTCTTACTAGTTGTGCCACACACTCTACCAATAAATCTGCTTGTTGTAGTTTTTTTTTCTTTAGTCAATTTGTCATTATCACAGCTGAGAACTATTCAATTCATAAAACATATTATGCGTCGCGATTTTATAGTGAATTGAATCGTCATTCGAATAATTGACACTCCGATTACGATTAGATTTGCTGATACCGTGTGACAGTAGGTTCTCGTAAAGTGGCAAACTTGTTATATTGGCTTTGATATCTTTACAATTTTAATTTTCTTATCGAAGATAAACATTACTATTACTGGGTTATTATGTCACCGTTTTCGAATAAAATCTTCTAGACGCTTGTATTTTATTATAGGAATTTTCGCATTAAAGTATCTCCTATATATGGCAGATGAGTCATTTAAAAACAAACTATTGCGATTGTAAACGTCCATCAACGTATCTGCAGCGTATAAGCGCTCGTTTCCCTCAACTTTTTATTTATTATTGTTGACTTCATTGACTGCGCCGGCGCCTGCTTGTCGCAATTGTGACTGGTTCTTCTCGTTCTATATGCCCATAATTCAACTTAGGTATATATGTTTATTTCCAGTATATCCTGATTAAAATGCAATAAGGCGGCGTTAAGGCCGAACCAATTAGTAGGAACCATAAAAATCACACAAATCATTATGTTTCCTTATCGAGTGTCGCCGCGCGCGGTGTGATCTTTATTCGGTTATAATTTTCGGAAGACTTAAACTGAGACAATTTTACGAGGTGTAGACAGTTAAGTGGAACAAGGCTCGGAGCTGGCGACCATATCGGGACTTACTCGGCAGACATTGTAGGCTTTCTAGAGCGACACTCGCAGCGACGCCGATGCTTATTAGCATATTATTGGGTCTGATTACGGAATATCCAGGAGCCAGTGGCCGTGAGCCAACTAACTCAACAAAAATATCGCATATAATTTATTGAGTATAATTCTACGAATGCCTGAGGAGTGAGAGTATCGTACAGTTGCACCTCATAAAAACAAACTCAAAAAATATTTTCGCGAACATGTGTCGTGTCGAGACCCAGATTTAGACTGCATGTTATGTTGCTCAAGGAAAATAGCGTATTTTTCATTTCGAAATAGTATTCCTTGAAGAACTAATGGCGGTGTATTACTCTCCGTCGGAATTTGAGTGTCCTTTGAACGACACAAGGTTGTGATGAAAAACAAAACTGAATCTCTCTATAGCCCCGGTAAATAGGTACTGTTGCTGCACAAAATAGGTTAACAATGTACTTATTGAATTTTACTCATTAATATAATACATACAACATAATAATGTAGAGCATATTGCGCACCAGACAAGAATCGTAAAGTCAATATCCAGCCGGCGCATCCTTCCTCCTACGTCTAGGCATTATAATGCGTGCACGGGACCGCCTACACTCATTGAATGCCGCCTCACCTACCCAACAAAGTTATCAATCAGATGACAAGAATGCAAATTTTAATTGTAGCCGCGGCCGAGTCGATGTCGCACGATATTATGTTCGCAATTTATTTGCAGGAGCGCGACGCATGCGCGGGGCGGGGCGTCGCACGCACTGCACAGGGTGGGAGACCGCCAATTATGAATAAACTAGCTCTACTACTATGTTAATAAGGCTTGAGATTTTTCCTTGGCGATTTCACCAGCTCGTACGCTTATTAATGGTTTGGTGGGTCCGTTATCACGCGTAGAAAGCCTCTATCGGGCGTCAATGAGCGCGTGCGGTGACGCTCGACAATTTATGCGAACACGGGTTGCAGATTGCATTCGGGTGGTGCAGTGCGCATTAATTATTTCCGTGGTTAAATGAATATTTTATTGGCTTATTAAAAATTCAAGGAAACATCATCGAGAAGATATGCGCTGGCAGAGAGGATCCGTCTTTTTATCCATCTTATTAAACTTGATTGTAACGAGTTGTGAAGCGGTGGAAGTGTCTTTCAATTTTATTAACCACTTATATCAACTGCGGAACAATGTTAATGTTTATACAAAAAAAAAAAAAAAAAATTGTATTGTGAATCAAAATTAGATTAAGAACAGAATATTTAAAAGGCTTGTAAATAACAGAGTAAATTCAGACGCGCCGCTGAATACAAAGTGCGCGTGCGCAAGTTCCCAGGCGACGTTGGTGGCGCGAGTTCCAGGATTACGTTACACATTTTATTGCTTACACAATAACATCATGCACAAGACAATTACTATATTTATTTATCTATACTTACTAATATTATAAAGCTGAAGAGTTCGTTTGTTTGTTTTTTGAACGCGCTAATCTCAGGATTTTCTGGACCGATATGAAAAAATATTTTTGTGTTGGAAAGCTTATTTATAAAACATCACGCTGCGACGGAAGGGGAGGAAGCAAACTCAAAATGCGCGGACGCAGTTGCGGGGGACCGCTTGTTTCAGAATAGACGTTTTTTAATCTGGAAGACATTGAGATAAGAGTTGCTGACTCTCGCTCGATACATATTTTTGACGGTTAATTCAAAAATATCTCAGAAAAATTAATTAATCAGAAATTTACAATAATTTACAATTACAGGCGCTACGTAGTATACTTACAATCATACTCTTAGGTTAGGTGTGAATTCTTTTACTAAAAAGCTTTTGACTAAAAGTTGCAAGCATTCCTTAATAATACTTATACCGACAATCATATTTTCAAGAGACTATTAGCACGTAAGACCACAGCCAAGATGCACTAAAGCACCTGAAACTTGAACTTTCATCTCCAGCGAGGCCGGGGACGCGACGCCGTCCTCATTTCCTGGGCTAAATATAATTTTACTTGATCATTTAATTATATGGAGATTAATGGCGGGCGGGGATGCCAACATTCACGTTAATAAACTACAATATGGCGCGAAACGTTTACTATGGTTGTGCCGCCGCGTGTTGACAGTGTTGCGCAGGCGGTTGAGATGCTACGGAAAAGAGAGAAATGACAAACCTCTCACACAATCAAGATTAACAGACAAACCAATAAACATAGACAAAATTGGTCAAATACGTGCTACAAAACTACGAGTGACGTCTACGAAGATTTAGTGCTACGAAAACGTTGATTGATAGATTTGATGACTTCCGTGGAGTTGTGGCTAAGATCGCTGGGTTTCAAGGCGTTACCTCTGCGAAATCCCGTCGATCCTCAGACAGGTCAATGTAGGAATCAGAACTTTCTACATTGTATCGAGTCTGGTTGTTATGGTACTACCGTTGCTTCTGATTTCTATAATGCACACAAGTGCATTAGTTTCTTACTTTGGGATTAGATTTGAGCTATGTATGTGATCGGTGTTTAATATTTATTTATTTATATATAGATAAATTAAGATATTTTGACTGAAAGGTGATTCTGATAGAAGCACAGTTCATGAAAATTATGAACGTGAAATACTTACGTCTGTCGAAATATTTACTTATTCACATTCATTTTAAAGTATGAAACATGCGTTTTATATTTTTGTGGCTGTGACACAAATGCCACACGCATCAACGCGATATACCTACATAGTACGTATATATCTAAAATTATGTGAGAGGTCATTGACTTCACCGTGTTGATTTAACATAAACATTATACACTAATAGTAAATTATAAAAGCTGTAGCAAAACGCTACGAAGCTGGTGAAAATAAACCGTCAAACCCAAACAAGATTATATTTGAGTCGATTGTTATTTTTTTTTCGGTTTGGAGAACGGAGAAGCAATTAATTTATATTTAACATCCATTGCACACCTTTTATTCTTAACATCAACATTATTACGCTATAAATATACGAATAGTTATAGAAACAAGTGCAAATAAGATTAACATTTAGCCAGGGCCAGTCAGGTGTGCTTCGCTAGAGCTGCGTTAAAAGGAATAGAAATTACTGCTTATGCACAATTTACATTTAAACTCGATAATAAGGTTAGCTGACTTTCCCTCGGGTCATCGGAACTAGCTTGAGTAGCTTTTGTTGTATGCTCTTGCAAACTAGATACGAGGGTCAAACTGAAAGTTCTTAGAACTGGCCACTTATAAACAATATAATAAAAAAAAAATCTAAAATTTGAAAATAGAACTCTTTGCCAATATTACTGAGTATATATTTCATTCATTTGTCATTTGTTTTACGATTTGGCGGCAAATTGAAAATTGTCTGTGTCACGTCAACATGAATTTAACACGAGAAAATTTTCGTGCAATGATTTTTTATGACTTTCGATGTCATTTAAGTCAACAAGAAAGTTATGATAGACTACGATTGGCCTTTCACGATGAAGCCCCATCTCGTGCGACTGTTTACAACTGGTTTAATGAGTTTAAACGTGGTCGCACTAATCTCACTGATGATGTACGTGAGGGACGGCCTTCTACGGCGACGACTTAAAATAACATCTGTGTTGTGCGGCGTATGATAGAGACTGACAAAAGAGTGACCTATCAGCAGATTCGGACAAGCTTAGGCATCGGTATGAGTCAAGTGCACAAAATCCTCCACGAACATTTAGCGGTCATGAAGCTTTGCGCCCGGTGGATACCTCATAATTTGACTAAGGCTCAAAAACTCCATCGTGTGGATTGGTGCTGTAAAATGATTGAAAGATTTAACGGAGGTGACTCAAATGCTGTGTTCGACATACTAACAGGTGATGAAAGCTGGATTTACTGTTATGATGCTGAAACCAAAAGACAATCTGCTCAGTGGGTGTTTCCTTTCGAGGAGTTGCCAACTAAAGTGAAGAGAGATCGAAGTGCGGGAAAAAAAATGGTGGCCTCGTTCTTTGGAAGGATAGGTCATTTCGCAACAATTGTGTTAGAGGATCAAAAAACAGTTTCTGCAGAATGGTACACTACCAATTGTTTGCCACTTGTCTTGGAAAAAGTTCGAGAGAAACGACCTCGCAGTAGGATCCTCCTTCACCACGACAACGCCTCGTCGCACACCGCCAAGCGAACGATCGACTATTTGGCGACATCAAACGTTGAATTACTGGGTGACCCGCCGTATAGCCCCGACCTCGCGCCTTGTGATTTTTATTTATTTCCAAAAATTAAAGAAAAACTTAAAGGAAAGCGGTTTATGAATGGTGAAGAAGCGGTGGCTGCGTATCGCGATGCCATTGAAGAGACCCCTAAGGACGAGTGGGCAAAGTGCTTTTCCCAGTGGTTCCATCGCATGCAGCGGTGTATTGACGTCAATGGACAATATTTTGAAAAGATATAATAAAACTAATAACTGGCTAATGTAATCAGTTTTTGATTTTCTAAGAACTTTCAGTTTGACCCTCGTATACAGCTCTAAATAGCGTACCATCTCGAATATTACTTTGTATTTACACATTTGTAGAGTGTGTAGAGTGTCTGAGGAGAGCCCAAAAAACTGGTCAAGGGAGAGTCGGACTCGCTCACCTAGGGATCCGTATTTCGATTTTTTTACTTTATATATTACAATATATTCCAATTCGTAGTCTGATGACTCCCTGCGAACAGTTGCGAGTTTGAAAATATGCAGTTTAAATTACTGTTTCTTTCGATATCGTTGACACAGACGTTTGATGTATTACAGCTTTCATGTATTATAGACCTGGGTATTTGATATGAATTTCAAATAAATACCTCTGAACTTTCATGAGGAAATTTGCGATACAAACGACTACAGTTTATCTTTTAATTGCGTTGGTGTAGAAGTTAGATTTTTTAACAGCTTCAATGGACTGTAGACTTAAGTATTTGATATAAATTTCAGCTTGATACCTTCACGCGTTCCTAAGAAGAAATCAATGCACAGACGACCGACGGACAACAAAGTGATCCTATAAGGGATCGTAAGAATTTGATTGATTAATATTTGAGTATGTTGAGCTATTAAGGCTTCCATACACGTGTACAAAATTTCGTTAGTGAATGTATGTCTATATATTTGTATGATTGTACACCGATTTCTCAAAAACGAGGAGTCATAGCGTGAAGATTTCTTTTAGTTCAATCAGGTACATTTCAACTTACAAGTACAGTGTAAGTTTCATTAAAATCGGTCCAGTAGTTTTTGAACCGACTGACTCCAAAAAGAAATTTGTCGCCCTAATTGGAGTCCTTCCTCCTAACGAGTCAAAAGTTCATTATGACTTATTTAGTGCATTTTGTTTTTTAAGTACAAAGTAGGATGTCATAAAGTTGCGATTATTTTACTTCAATCCCATTCCTTTCCGACAAATTTATTGCCATTGTTTTGATACTGAATTATTTTAAATAATCAGTCCTATTATAGGTTGATTGAATTCACATGTCATTTTTTCTCAATATTATAAATGTTTATCTATAGCAAGTTAGTTAGTTAGTTAGTTAGTTTGGCCGGGGTTTTATCCGCACTTAGCCACACGATCGGGCCATTGTACGTATGTCCCTCTTTTTTATTCTAACCACCCTAAACTTTCCCAGAAGGCTAGCAATCTGCCTAGATTGCTAATGGCGTCCGGGAAAGTGGCTGGGGATTTGAGAATATTTGCCCGTTGTTGCATCACTCCTGTGCACTCCATTAGCACGTGGTGTGGTGTTTCTTCTGCCTCCATGCACCCTCTGCATAGGGGGCTGTCTGTGACACCTATTGTGAATAGGTGCTTGTTTAAAAGAGTGTGGCCAGTTATAGTGCCTATAACTATGCGTAGTTTGTCTCTAGGTAAGCGGATGAGGTTGCGGGCGAACCTTTTCGAAGCTACCGGGACTGCGTTCTTTGTTTGCCTGCAGCCTTCACCATTTCTCCACTCTGCTTGATGTGCTGCTTCGGTTTCTGCACGTAGCCAAATTCTTATTTGGGCCTGCGGTATGGGCAGTATAGGTTCCGGTCCATATACTGTTGTTGCTGAGCCTCGCTTGGCTAGTTCGTCAGCTGCGTCGTTACCTAAGGAATTGCTATGTCCTTTGATCCATTGCAAGGTAACCTTATTTGTGCTTGCTATGTATTGGAGTGCTTTGTGGCACTCCAAAATAAGGACGGATGTTATACTATTATTTTGTAGGGCCTGGAGCACCGACGCACTGTCCGAGACGATTTTAATATGCAGGTCTTTGACGTCTCTGGCTGCGACTACCTGTGCTGCCCTAGTTATGCCGACACACTCTGCTTGAAAGATTGTATTAAGTTTGTCTAAAGTGGTTGATATTTTTATATTAAGATCATTTGAGAATACTCCAGCTCCAGTACCCTGTGGGGTTTTGGAGCCGTCTGTGTATATCCGAACCTCCTTTATGCCTGAGCTGTCTTTAGGCTCTTCAGTGAGTTGGATATTGTACCTCCTGTCAAAGACATGTTGGCATGGTGTCCTGTCCATGGGTGCGTCCAGAAGTGGTTTTTCTTTCAGGATCGCATTTAGGATTTTTGAATGAGTGGTCACTGTGTTTTGCTTCCATAGTCCGTTCGCTCTAAGTCTGAGGGCAGCTGCCTTTGCTTCCTCCTGAATTACCAGATGTAGCGGTCTTAGATTCAGGAGAAACTCTAGTGCGGCTGATGGAGTGGTTCTAATACATCCTGTGGCTGCGATGCTTGCTAATCGTTGTAGGCTTTGAAGTTTTGATTTGATCGTGGTCAGTTGCGTTCTGGGCCACCATACAACTGATCCGTAGGTAAGAGAAGGCCTGATAACTGATGTATATAGCCATAGTGTGATCTTAGGGTTGAGGCCCCATTTCTTGCCAATAAGTCGCTTACATTGATAAAAAGCTATGCAGGCCTTCTGCAATTTGTCATCGATATGACTCCCCCAGTTCAGTTTACTGTCTAGAGTGATGCCCAGATATTTCACTTGTGATGAGAGAGCTAATTCGGTGTTAAACAGTTTTGGTAGCTGTAGTACAGGTAACTTCCTTTTGTTTGTGAAAAGGATGAGTTCTGTCTTTTTCGGGTTTACTGACAGTTGGTGCTCATCACACCAGTTTTCTACTATCTGAAAGGCGGAACGCATTATGCCACATAGGAGGTTTTCCGCGTTTCCGTTTATCAGTATAGTTAGATCGTCTGCATACCCGATGGTAGTGTATCCTCTTTCATTTAGTTTACTCAGGAGGCTGTCTACTACTATGTTCCATAGAAGTGGAGAAAGGATGCCACCCTGTGGGCATCCTCTGACCACCATTGCCCGCATGGTGGTGTGTGTAGTAATTTGGACCGCTCTTTTACTGACTAGCTCGTTTATCCATTTCGTTATCACTGGTTCTACCCTTAGTTTTCTTAGGGCAAGGTTAATGCTGTTGTGCATGGTTTTATCAAAAGCCCCTTCTATGTCTATGAAAGCGGCTAGGGTTGATGCTTTGTTGTTTATGGCAGACTCTATTTTATGCACTACCATGTGTAGGGCTGATTCAGTTGATCTGCCTTTCCTGTATGCGTGTTGTTGTGGATGAAGTGTTTTGTTGATCAGAACCTCATCTCTTAGGTATATGTCTATTAGTCTTTCTAGCGTTTTCAGGAGAAAAGAAGTCAGACTGATTGGCCTGAAGGATTTGGCTAAAGTATAGTCTCCCTTTCCGGGCTTAGGTAAAAATACTATCTTTGCCTCTCTCCATGGCTTAGGTATGTACTTGAATGCTATACATGCTCTATATATTGGTAGTAGGTAGGTGATAACTTCCTTCACGTTCCATTGCAGAAGGGCTGGGAAAATCCCATCTAGGCCCGCAGATTTGAATGGTTGGAAGCTTTTTAGGGCCCAGCTTATTTTATCCCTTGTCACGATTTTGGTTGCAACTTCCCATTCCTGTGATGCTGGTATCTCCTGGTGTTCGGGTGGCCATTCCAGATTTGGCGCAATTTTACAGCCCGGGAAGTGGGTTTCTAGTAGAACCTTGCAGGTTTCTTGGTCTGAGTTTGTAAATGTACCGTCTCCTTTTTTAAGGGATCCCAGAAGATTGAGATCACCTTTCGACAGTATTTTCTTTACCCTTGCGGCTTGGTTCGTTGAGTCTATACTGCTACAGAAGTTGTGCCAGGCTTCCGTTCTTCGGAACCTGATTCGTTTCTTGTAGTGTCGTTGTGCGGTTTTGTACTTTTCCCAGTCCTCAGCTGTTCGGCTGTTTTTTGCTCGATTAAATAGTGTTCTTAGAGCCTTCCTTAGCCTCTCTAGTTCTGGCCCCCACCATTGACTTTTGCCTGAGTTTTTTGGTAGAACGGTGGGACAGGCTTGCTCGTAGCTATTCAGTAGGGTTGCTGTTAAGGATTGCACGGTAGATTCTATGTTAGTCGTGTTACAGGTTACATCTGCTGGTTTGAAGCTATTTAGTGTTTTTGTTAGTATTTTGCTATATTTTTCCACGTCTGTCTTCCGTGGATTACGGTATGGGACGGGGTCCGTTAGTTTAAAATTTAATTGGAAGCATACACGCCTATGGTCTGCGAATGATGGCTCTTTGGACACGTGCCATCCTTCAATGAGATCCGTAGCTTTGTGTGTTGCTAGGGTAATGTCTATAGTGGTCTGGCACCTTGAAGTCACAAACGTTGGTTCCGTGCCTCTGTTTATGATGTTAAGGTTAGTTTGTAATAAGTATTCTGTTAGAAGCTCACCCCTCTTGTTGGTATCCTTACTTCCCCACAGAGGATGATGTGCGTTGCAGTCTGCAGCGATGACCAAGTCCCAGTCCATGGCCTCACAGTGTAGTACGAGCTCGGCTAGTTCCTTAGCTGGAATGTCACCTTCGCTCGGCATATACACAGAGGCAAGAACCAGGGTAGCTTGATTATCTGCGAGTACTTTTACTGCGGTAAGATCTCTGGAACAGAATTGGTTAAGCAAAGTGGTATTTGTGGTTTTAGGTATTATAATGCAGGTTCTCGGTTTTTCTACAGGTGTTTTGAGTAAAGTCTTACCACTGATGTTGCTGAGACCGCATATGGCATTGTTTCTGATCCAGGGTTCCTGGATCAGCGCGACGATCTTGTTGTCTCCCTCCAGCACTTTGCGTAGTGTGGCCGTCGCGATCTGTTTGTGCTGGAGGTTGGTTTGCAGGATTTTGAGACTAGGGGGTGGGGATACGCAGGACGCCATCTTCGTCACTCGTATCCCCCGCACTCTCCGTTGGCGAACTCATCATGTCCAGCCAGCTCGGACCCGGCTGGGGAGCTGCTGTAGATGGTCCCGGTGTCTCACTTGGTCTTGCTATACTGGGTTCGACCGATGCGGTTGCCTCTTCATGAGCGAAGAAGCGGATATATCCGCTCCCCGACATGTGGGCAATGCGACGTTCACGGTCCATGATGGTTTGCCGCTGGTCTTCCGGGATTCCCAGTATGAGGTGGACTACCCTCTCGCTGGACCCTGGTTCGCCAGGTTTATCATCGTCCGTCATGTCATACAGCAGCCAGGAGTCAACTCTGTACCATGGGTTCTGGGCACTGAGGACTCTCTGAAGCGTGCTGGAGTCGGTGATGCGTGTGTGCAGTAGAAGCCCTGCCTTGAGCCTCTTCTTCATGTCTGACTGTCTTATGACAGTCAGAGTGGTTTGTGGAATGGGTGAGGCGATATTTCTGACCTCCCTTTCTAGCCAATTCAGGGCATTTGCATTCTCGCACCACATCTCCAGCACCCCGTCCAGAAGGAAGGGGCGTCCGCGGAATGATGGAGCCTGCGCGCCCGGAGACGGCGGAGACAGAACAGCTTGAAGGATTCTATCGTCGATAGCCTCCCTAAGCTGCACTGCCTGTTCCTGCGAAAGGTCGCGCGGCGGGACGGTGATGACCGCTACCCTCAGGTGCGATTGACTCGCATCTGCGTAGCTCTCCGCCCGCCTTTGCCTGCCATCGGTTTTTGGACGTTTGGCTTCCCCCCTGGGGGACCGAGTATCGTCCAGGCGAGCTCGCTTCGTAGAAGCGCGGTCGTCCGGACCATTCCCGGCCCCAGGTTGCTCGCTTGTGGGAGCAGCGGGAGCCTCCGCCTCCAACCTTTGGCCGCGGCTACCCTTCGGCTTCCGTTTCCGCTGGCGTAGTTTGGGTGGCCTGGTTGGTTTTGTGTTTGCGGGTGGAGGTGGTGATGCCGTTCCATGCCGTCCCGCCCCCGCGGGAGTCACCCCCGCGGATGAGGAGGGCACGGGCTCGCTGGGCGTTGTAGCCGCAGCGGCCGGCGTTTGCGTATGGTTGGTAATAGGCTGGTCAGCTTCACTTCCTGCGTGCCCCCGAGGGGGAACGCGTTCCGATCGGCTTTCCAACCCTTGGTTAGTGTGTCGGTCTGTGGGCCGCGACTCTGCAGGCTGGTGGGTCACCCCCGACGCACACGCGGTGGGGTGAACACGTTTGGGCTGCCCCACCATCCCTCGGTTTGTCGTTGCAGCTTTGGGCTTTCGGGTTTCCTCTGTAGAACGGCCGGTGTGGCGGTTGCGATCGGGTCGGCCTTCTCGCCCTCTGCTGCTGGTCGTTGTCGCCGGTTTGGCGGTCCCTTTGCAGGGGCGCTTCCGAGCGACAACAGTCCATTCCGACACCGTTGCAGTGTCGGCGGTGGTTGGTATGGCCTCCGCCAGACCTGAAAGGTCTAAGCTCGGGCCGTGTTCGGTGGACGGGGTACTCCCCGTCGGTGTGTCTCGACCAGTAATATTTACCGAAGGAGGGGCCTGGGTCTCCACCCGTCCTTGGTCATCGGTAGCATTACATCTCCCAGACCCGGGTATCTGGGAGAGCCGGGCGCTAGCCGGATCGCATGGCAAAAACATCTCATCGTTGTTACTCATTTTCATAAAAAAAAGGTTTGGGAAATAGCTACAGGGGTTCCCCATGTCCCTGCACCCAGACTTTTTGAGGTTATTTAGGCCTCATGGTTCCTGGTAACCAAATTTTTTTTTGATTGGGTTATTTACTGCCGCCCAATATTCGGCATTGACAACTCTTTACGACTGGACGGTGTGCGGATGGAGTTGCACACCGAAGGCGTTGTCCGTCAGCCAACCCTCCTCTTTTCGCATCTGGGCTTGGGACCAGCAAAGGCAGAGTTCTATAGCAAATTCGAAATGATAATGATTTATCGTTTACACTGTAGTAATTTACGCAGAATTAGTATCGTACAGATACACTATCTTATCTGAATCTGATGGTCAACTGAATAGATTCATAAGGTAAAGATTGTACTTTCAAAACATGAATTAAGAGTCATAAACTTTAATGAGCAATTCATAATAAGGATATTATGATTTCCTTAAAATTGTTACGTTAGTATTATGTAAATTGCAAACAAAGTCTCTCCTTACGTTGTGTAACGTTATAGCATACTTAGATATACATTAGAAAACATTATTGTGAGCTCCTGCGCGATGGAACCTGTATCTTCTGCATGTAATGTCAGTAGTAAAACGACTGCTAGGTAGATCATCCAATGCATAATAAGTGGTCCTATCGTGCATAGGTTTATTCGACCGCTTTCTTTCGGATCCATATCCTATTACGGCGTCATATTGCAGGCTTGATGCGTCAGCAGCCGTTAGGCGCAGCAGGCCAGCGGCGCCCGCGCACGCACTACACACAAACTGACACTTCTCTCACAGACCCAAGCACCGCCAATCTTGCGGTTTTAGCCACCCGTACGCTGAAACCGCGCTGTTACGAAAATTTGCAATAAGCATGCCCACTAGTTAATAGGGCCTAATATAACATGACGATAAGTAGACCTTCAATTGCATAATGCATACTCGTATAAGCTACGCTGTTTGTTATTAGGGTGGTTACCATCAGTCTGATATTAATGAATGCAGAAGTACAACAAAGGGATCAATGAAAAGTGATATTTCTTTTAGCTACCCAATCAGTTTTTGCCTTGAAGTAGTATCACTATCAAATTGATCGAAGTGACTCAATGCAAATAGTACTATATTGACAACATCTGGAGCGTTATCATATTTTTTCCGTAATCTGGATAAGTAACAAATGAAAAACAACAATGCCCGTGAAGGCCGGAGGGCGGCGCGCAAGTTTGAGTAATGGCCGGCGCAGGCGCAGGCGCTGTCGCGTCGCCTGCGCCCCCTGGTGACGCTCTATTTGAATACAATGCCGCGATAGCTCAGGGCCGCCCGCGTACACGCAAGCATAATCCTCACCCATCTATTTAAAATCCCCATATGACTGATCGATACCTCTATGTATCCCACCCGACGCTTTTCATACCAATTGGCCTTCAATTGCAATTAATAATCTGTCGACTGTCGAGTGCAACTCGAAGTTATTGACTCCGCGCGTATTTCTTCCATTAAGGCTTAACGATCAATGTCCAAGGCTACATTCCCGCCACGGGCTGCACGCCGGCCGGCCGGTCGTGGCAGGCCGCATATCACAATAAAGTTTCTGTAACTGTAGTAACTAGCTAACAGAAACGTCAGCATAAACATGTCTAGAATGAAGATAAACTCGCTGTTGAATAGTTTGAAATATTATCACGCCCGGAGTGGTGACGGTGGGTGTCGTGGCGCCCACTCGCGGCAATGTCTGCATGGATGACTGCTATCGTCCGCGCCTTTTAATGAAAGCGACGGAGACATTGCCTACAAGCTAAGTGATACGCGTGAGAAGTGTATTCCGCTCTGTTATTACATAAGTCTGACTTTCAATAGCATATCAGAACAATAATGTGAAATGTAACTGTTTCCTTTTGTCATCAAACAAGCGACTACAAAAGCAGAGAATCCTCCAAGAGTAAAATAAGGCTGTGTCGGAATCGACTTATAATCTGCAAATGCGACAAAAACGAGTTCCATCCATCGTGAGACCGAGCACCATAGGTCATTATCATGCGTGATTGAACATGATGGGCGCACTACTAGAGCGGCGTATGAGCATCGTTTCGGATCAGTGGACGTCCTCGGCGCGGTACAATATCATATCTAGAGGCAAAAAAGACGTAGACAATGCAAAGAGGCGAGCGGGTCGATGTTGCGTCCTCAATAGTGAGCGCTGAGCGCAACAGACCAATGCCTATTTGGGAGCTGAAGCCTATATTTGGAAGGCTGCGTTTCGAGTCGCGATCCGTATCGGCGCGGCTGCGATGAGACGCGCCGTCAGCGACCATCACTCTCAGGGTTTTTTTATGGATATTTTATAGTCCAGCGTCATTACTCTTTATTTGTAGAGTTATTTACTCTAATAACTCTACAAATAAAGGATTTACATCCAATATAAAATAATGATGAAATCTAGGTATTACTAGGTGATATGTTTAAAACCCCTTACATACTAAGACTTTTAGTATCGATGCAGTTGCGCGTTTTCAAAACGCGCTTCAGCGAGTCGAAATTCGTTGCGAAATGAACAGATTTAATTTAGCATCAATACTAACGCGCGTTAACATCTATGCAGTCGCCAAAATTCAGTACATAATTTGTCAATTTCCAGCTTTTACATCGCGACTGCATCGATGCTAAAAGTAGTGCAGTGTTTAAAGGTTCTAAACTGTACAGTTATTTAATAAAAAAAGAGGTAGATTGATATCAAATTACAGAGTAAGAAATAAATCGAAACAACATTTAAAAACGTGAACCTACGATTAGTTCTCATGAGAAGGAGACCAGATTATACACACATGCGATTTCACAATGTTGGTAAGCTTCAGTCCTGCCCTTGCAGCATAAAGGACTCACTCGCATTGATATTAAGCTAGGTAACAACAACCTAGTGAAAACATCAATAAATAACAAAGAATAGACACAGTAATACATGTCGTAAATTGTTACCTTACGTCAGCGCACATACTCTAAGCATTTGCGTCAGTACTCACGAATGCACGTTGAATGATCTCAGGAGGCTGTAACCTCACCACTATGAATATTGTGTTTTTATAACTTACTCGGAACCGGCTAAATGCCTGCACAGTGGAAAAACAGTTTTATCAATCTGTAGACCGCAATTCTCTACAACCCCTACAACTAACTGTTTGCTTTGCTAAAATATGGGTTTATTCCTATGAGTGCTATATAAAACTGTCTCGTATTAATGTTTGTAAGACACTAATTTGTAAAGTATGAAGTAAAATGCTAAATATACAAAATGTGTGTGTGCATATTACATTAAAATGTTCGAAATCAGCTCGTCCACACCAAGTTTACTTCAATTATAGTATATTTTATTCTACGAAACATAGTTGACGTCGAATCTGTGATCTTACTTTAGAATCATATGCAATTATTCCATCACCTTCAAACTATTTCTGAATTGTATAGTATATTAAAATTTATAATTTACTAATGCCATCAATTAGTCTGGGCCAAAGAAACATAAACATATCAGCGAATGAGGTGGCGCTCTTGTTTACTACGTTAAGTCATCGTGATGTAAGAAAAGCAACGTAGTTGCCAAAAACGAAAGTAATAAATTGCTGGCTATCATATGGATATCACGGTCCAGAGTTTAAATACGGGGTTTTACTTTCAAGTTTTTTGTAAATCTCATTTTTAATAGCTACTTTCTTTACTAAAACAAACCTATCAATGATTTTAGCAACAATTTCAAATAAATAAATGCTATTCATGCTCTTTCGTAGTCGTGCATGTAGTGATAAATTTTCTAAACCAAAATGTTCTTGTAGTTAAGCAGCTGAAATTATGTTTGTTACCTTTTGATAGAGGCTCGTAAAAGTACAAAGAACGCACTGGTGATGCCCGTACGTCACCAGTTAATATTTTGTTGTGACCAAATTACCCGTCTCCACTGTTTTCAACGCATTCCGTTCTAATACCAAATACCTCGTAAAACGTCTGGGCATCCGCGTAAAATGTGCTAGTAAATTTATGTACCAACATATATGAAGTCGTTAAAAATCGCACAAATTTCATGTCAAATTTCGCCAACGGAAATCTCGCGCTAAAGTTGGAATCTGTATTTTCTTCGTAGGCACGAGCTTACTCTAAATACAATGAATCGCATTTCAATGAAAAAAAATGGGTTTCCGAAAATGGCACTCGAAAAACATAACTTAGAATTACATCTTAAAAGATATATTAGAAGTAGCTAACGTTCACATCGACTCTTAAGAATTAGCAATTCGCATAAAAATAAATCAACATTAATTGCTCCAAATGAGATTATCTAGTCCACAAATTGAGATTAAAGATCTCTTAACGAAAACGGTTTTTAAATAACTCTATTTACTAGAGAACAGCGAGGTCATAATCGACAATAGACCTACATACTATAACGACTAAAACGTGATATTCGTTCAGACGGCAATTTTAAATATGGACGATATCCCTACGTTAAATATGTCCATAGGTACTAACCATCTCATTAAAGGGACAACACTACTATTAGGAAAGATCCCATCTTTTACTAAAAGACACTCGAAGTTTTTAAATATGTAACATTTTAGAATTATCTGGGCCCTTTAACTGAGCACTCATATGGAGTATGTGTCATACGGTGATGCTCTGCTTAGGGTCTGTGGACGAGACGACTGAGATGTGCAGGCACATGCCATTGCGTTGAATTGCTCGTTAAAAAGCGGCCCGACGTGTCATTAGCGGGCAACACAGATAATAGACCTGGGGACAATCCTCATTTAGACGAACATCTTTGCTGTGCATGGGGAAAATAAGAACAGTAAACGTCATGGGCCTTGGCGTATGTGCCACCACCAGTATTGATTTATGCTGAAATTTTCTTCATATACCTGTCTTATATAAATAACAGCAGCAGGGAGCGTAGAGATTACACGAAAAACAAAAATTTAAGAGTGATAATACCATCGTACTTTAAGGTTTTATTTAAAATGTGAATTTGTAAAACTGACGCATGCGTCCCACCCCTAGAGTAGAAAGTGAATAAAACAAAATCTCATGTCGCATTCACATGCCCCTGGCGCCTCGTGACTCCTCTCGCAGAGTCATCACGAAATCTTACACTCATACGCACTTACTGCATCTTATTAAACGTTATGAAAGCACGCCGTAAATGGCGCCCCTTTTAGGGACATTTTGATACATAGCGTATAATTACAGACTACATAATGCACTTAAATGCCTTCAGTTTAATATCAGCCTATCGCAAGTAACATGTAAATTAACTGCGGATTATCCTTGTTACATGCATGCTAGCTGTCGAGAACCAGTCTTAACTTATAGGCCAATCATTATCTAAATGCATTTTACTCTTTAAATTGTATCGGTTTATTAATTGAAAATTTATTTACTTCTAATCAAGTTTGTAATAAGTCACACATAAACTATGTTGGACTTTATATATAACCACCTAAAGTCGTTCAAACTTTTTTCCGAACAACGTCATCGACAATGCTTTTTAAGTGTTTTATCGGACGTTTCAATTTTACGAACGCTGCAGCAAGGCGCGAGGCGCGGTAACTGAGTATCCGCTGAATCAGAAGATTAATCAGCAGCAATCAACTCCGTTGAATCGATGAGACATAAATAGGAAAACGCAGTCGGGCAGGACCCCTTATTATCACGTCAGAGAGCTTTATCTCTCAATTCAGTGATAATTTCATAAAGACAAGGAGGCGGCGCCGCGCGGCCGACGCGGTAGGTCCGCCTGCGCCCGCGACGCTTAAGGTTCCACTAATTGCAAACCGCTTAAGGACTCTGATCGATAACATGATAATGTATTTTTCAACACACTTGCTCATAACGACGTCTTTATTCCACCGATTTTTGGCTCATAATCATAGATATTAAACACGCGTGCTTTTTTATTATATTATTGCACTAGTGCCTTTAGTTTATTAACCCGACCAATTTAGGTTTGTACCCTAGTACCAAGTCGTAAGTAAGAAGAAGAAGCGATATAATTTAGTCGGGTTATACAATACTTTTATTTTAGCAACAAACAGTATTTATGCGAAAAATAACAGTATCTACATATTTATTTCAATAAATGGTAAATCCAGATTTATTACTAAAAAATAGCTCAAACTCGTTTAACATTTTCTGTGATTTGTGTTTTAAACACGAATTATTACATTTTTAATCTTGGCTTTTGGCCAATCTAGTTCGCGCCTAAGCCTTGCGCGAGCATCGGTATCGCGGCAAGAAAAAAAAACAATGCGCCATTTTTCGTAAATAATAATTTTCGGCTGTGACGAAGTTTGCATTATTTAAGAAGTTTAATATTAATGAAAATGCCTAATTCAAGTGAAGAAAATGAAGAAAACCTATTATTTACTCCGCCGGACATACGTAACGAGGCAAAGAACGCGTGCGAAAGTCTTTGCCATCAAAATCGAGTGAAATGTTTTTTTACTACATGTTTTAATAATTAAAAACTTGGTAAATAAAGAGTCTTGTTTTTTCCGCGCAAGTGTGTTGAAAAACGTCGTATGATACGCGTGTGCTTGTGACCATTATATACGCGGCTTTCTTATGGCGCACTCGCTTTCGCTCGTGCGCACACAATATCGCCTTGTATATAATGGTCAACTTAGCACACTTGTATCATAATGTACTATAATGCCAGGCCTGTGGCGGCACGTATGTACTCGCAACGTTTCATTTTGTCTCGTCGACTCACCAAAATAATGATGGTTTCGCATCAACATGACTGATTGAGATAGATTAAAAATACTGAGCCGCTTAATTCTGTTGCCTTAATGCGTACGTGCACACGCAAACCTATCCTGTATCGCGGAGCTCTAGGGCATTCCGCCGTACTACAGGCCGTAATCGCTGGGAAATTGATAGACATAGGTTTAAAATGTACAGGGAATTTTCCGGCATCACACGAGCATGTCTTGTAATATCTGATATCGATGGACTCTATAAATCATAGACAACTAACTGCCAAAGGGCACCAGCCTACAGCGCTTATATAAGTTATCCCTAAATTGGCACCTTAACGCCACTACCTAAGAAGTTATAAGTTTTGTGTTTATAAGTTTAACAATAAATGCATCGCATCAGTTGTGCAGGCTATAAGCCAGTGCCTGATTGGGTATGCGGTGAGGCGCCCGTTTAAGATCGCGATACAGAGGCGCGATGGCCGCGTGCCTTCACGCCCTTGGTCCGGCCCTGTGATCGGACACGGTCTTTTAAATCCTGCTTATCAGGAGGTGCAAAAAGAAGGGATTTTGGAAAGCTTTTGATTTGCGATTTGGTCACCTTTAGTTTAAATAGTATTTCATGCAACATTTTCATATCTTAACTCATTTGATGACTATTGAAAGCAACCTTTATAGGATAAACAATACATGCTTAACGCATTTTTGTTCAGAACTAAAGCGCTTTTCAGCGTTCATAAAAATACTACCTAGTCTATGATTGAAACATATGCTGGAGTTTTTCGTGGACATAATATCCATAGGAATTTCCAGCGAAGATTTTAGTAATGCTACCTTACACAAACCTCAATACATTTATCAGACTTTATATACGGTAAACTATGTAGTTTTGGGTCAATTTTGTTCCAAGGCAACTATTTATTTTCATTACATCATTAAGACAGAACGGACTCGATTCCTTTCCTCAAACCTAAAGGCGGTTACTTCACATCTCCCCAGCATATTTCTAGGTATGCGCACAATTAGGGCAATGCTTCCAACATAAAACGATGCATTCCGCTGCGCGCGCGCACCCAGAGTTTAGCGCGCAAGGACACAAAATTGCAACCAGTTGCATAACATACATTATTAAAGCCAACAACCTTATAAGAAAGGTTTTTGGGTGAAGTCACTTTGTCGCCGAAAACGACTGCAACTTTGTAGCGGTTACGATCACGCGTAAATGGCTTATTATCAAGTAACCATTCTTGAGTCATACTCATGGTTATATATTTGTATTTGGACTCAAAAGTCTTCCTAGTTATGAGAAGCGTCATCAACATCAAATCGACTCATGCGTGGTCACCGTTCTTTTAATAGCAATTTTGGACTAGTATAACTTATTTATTTAATGTGTTTATTTGTTAGACCACCAAGTTAAATACAAGCATTGACAATAAAAAAATAAAATTAAAGGTGCATCTAGTATGCAACCCAATTATAGGTGAACACAACATTGGTTAAAATAGGACAGACTTAGATAATTAGTTAAAAGCTTTAAATCAGTTTGGTAACATAAAATTAATAGTAAAAAAAGAAAAAACTAACAATTTATACTAAATGTGTTGCTAATAAAATAACTCAACTCTCTCTTTAAATTTTGATCCAGACTCATGGCAAATATCGAGATCAAATTCGCCATTTATGCTATTGTAAGAATTTAAAATTCTTGGTAAAGGTGCATTTTTTACAAAGTTAGTGTTGGATCGAGGCATAGCAAAGGTGTTTGTGAGCTTCCTCCGGTAAGTTTGGCTTTGGTACAGCATATTTAATGTTATGCAGAATATTTTAAGAATCTATTGCGCTATTGATGACTTTATACAAAAATATAAGATCCATCATAACGCGGCGATCAGCAAGAGCAACTTAATGTAAAGGATATACATTTTTGTTTCATAACGTTATCTCTTAACTCATTTAGCTGCTGAGCAAAGTATTAACGTAGAGTTTAAGGAATTCATGGATTTTCTTCATTGTCACAATGCGTTTAGATATATGTTATGTGGTCTTTCATTTGAGCTACAACACGAATTTCACCATGTACATGTTTAACTATGATCACAACGCGTTGTGAGCTATTTTTGTGCTCAATGAGCGTTTAGGGTCTTTTTAGCGTAACATCTATAATATGCTCTACAAGTGCGATTCCAAACTGAAGTATCGTACATCAAAAAGCTTTTCCCACACAATATAAACAGTTGACAAAGACTGCAGCTACCATGAGATGCGGTGTGGCAACCTAATAAGAAAGTAATAATGTGATAGAGTACGTGTGTCGCGGAGTGAGTCAGGGCGCAATGACCCGCTCCGCCTACTATTCCTGTACCGCCAATGTTGCACTGTTCTACAATACATTCAAATTGCCTAAACGAAGCTACAAGCTACAACTTATCACGATTATAGGTAAAACGCGTAACTGAGACGTTTCTGGACGTCAGTTTTGTCGTCTTCGCCTCCCAATTTATGTACTTCATATGATTACTATGAATTAAATGTTCTCCTTTTAGGTGCAAGGAAAAGAAATCGTTTAATATTTAAGAATGAAAGGAGTCTATTAAACGGGAGAATAACGAAGGCGACAAAAGTGACCTCAGAAATGTCCCAGTTTTGCGGTCGACCTAAAGAAGTTCTCGTCCCTATCTTGATTGACGAATTCGTTATAAACAGATGACTATCGTAGCTTGTATTATCATTCCACTGACCAAACTGATACAAATCAGTCAAAATTGCTGATTAATTGCGTAACTTTGAAGTTTCTATAAGTAAATACAAATACAATTTCATTTAAGTTATTATTTCTCTGTTTTCTGTTATTTTACTTTTAGGTGCGGGTGTAAAAATGTGCGATATTACAACTATGGTAATACGTATTTTCTCTTTTATCACAGCTGTAAAGCAGAAAAAACAATTCTTCATTGTCATAATACAAATTCTTATAAAGTTTTTCACTTTTGCTTGCTTTTGCCTTATGTATGAAATTTTGTAAGTACCTACCTAAGTACTTTTCACAATCTTCTCAATTCACAATATTACGTAAACTGTTTACATAGAAGCTCGTTATCGTGAAAGAATCGCTTCATTAACGTAATAAAACCAACGAAACATCGAATGAAAGAAGCAATTTGTAAAGCTTGTGTTATGCCGCTTTCAAATCTCAAATCTACAAATAAACATCAATGAGAATAGCTTCATCGGTCCGCCCACCGGTTCATTTATTTAGTTCCGTTCGTTCGTTCGTTCCTTGCAGCTCGGAGTGGGATCATTCATCAGTGCAGCGAATTTGCATGCGACCGCGGGCGTCGACTGAGCTGAAGAGAGGCCGATCCCATGTCGATACTGTCACATGACTAATGGAGCAGGCGCCGATCGCAGATATCGCAAATAAAAATATGCGAGCAGACGTATTACATTTAATACTAAACAAGAGTTAAAATTTTGCAACACAGTCGCAAATCAATTGCTGTGTGACGGTTAAATACAAACAATGACAGTTTTGTCTCTATTAAACAATAGACGAACTATAAAATATACTCAGCTAGAGCTCCCCCGCGACTTCATTCACAAGTTTTAATTTTACTCCCTTCCCTCCCATCGTAGCGTGATGTTTTATAATCTAAAGTCCTCCTCGATAAATAAGCTAACCAACACAAAAATATTTTTTCAAATCTGTCCAGTTGTTTCTGAGATTAGCGCGTTCAAACAAACAAACTCTTCAGATTTATAATATTAATATAGATTTCTTTCTCATTTGTCTTTGATGATGTATATCATGGCACAGCACAATATTCGTATTTCTGATGTCTTCAATTCAGTGTCATCATCATCTTTGGCAATTTCTGCGCAATTATTGCTATTTGCAAATTCCTACATGCGTCGCCGAGACAGAAGCGGGTTTCAGCATAGGTAATCACTGGCTATTTTAGTGGCAACTGGTAGCTTATAAAAATGTACTCACAATTTTCAATGTTGCACCACATAATAGAATTTAGATATAAACCGTCGAGACAGGGTGATATAAAGCTTCCGTTAAAGAACAATTTTTACTTGGCAAAAGAACAATATTGATATCTCTTGAAAATTATTCAGTATTTACTTAAAGGTCAGTGCTTTTTTAAATCTTTTGATGTACCCAGTCAATCAATCTCAGATCATGATCAAATTACTTACAAATCGAATGCATCGTAGAGTAATGTAATAATTTAATTCGTTGACTACGTAATTACGGACCATTAAGGATTGAATATTTATGATGACTTTTTGGCACTCACATATGCACATTGACGAATGGTCAAGTGACAGTCGCTTCAACTACTTCGGAATGCCATGAAGCATCGCGATTATTCATCAGATCATGTGAATGGGAGGCAGGCGGTCTTAGAAGAAATATTTGGGCCTTGTCGTTTATCAGGTCCATTAATCCCGTAGATCAGCCCTCCTTACGTTGTTGTATCGTCCCATAACTTGCTTTATATAACACTCTTCTATGATGATATGCAAAAAATACTACATGTAAGTGTGGTGGGAGAATATAACGACTTATTTAGAGAGATTTGAGAAATGAAAATCATTATACAGGTTTTCTGGCTTTAGCTGCAAATTGAATAAATCCAAAGTTTCAACTTTATCGGCGGCTAGATAAAGCACCATGATTTAGAGCAAAGTGTACCAACAATTTCAATATAGTGCCACCTAATCTGAGCCGGTGACTTAATAGATCGTACTTATAAAATAAACTTTGCTCAGATAACGGTTTATTGCTGGCTTAGCCCGGAATGCAGCGACCACGTTTACTCTTAATTACTCGAGAGTTTCAAAATGTAGACCTTATCAAAGTCCCAAAGTTCTAGTATTATTTGTAAAAACATTTGCAAACAGGCCTAGTACCAGCTAAAAACACAGTTCACTAAATAGTGTCACTCCATTGAACATTAAATTTAACTGATTTTTTTTCAACTTTTGCTTTGAATGTGGTCACCTCTCTGAAAGATTGAAACATTTAAGCTAATTGAATTGTATTTGAACATAAAACTATTGTATTATCGCATCTGTTCCTTAGTTTCTTTTAATGAGTATATCGGTTAACTATTAAAAATAATATTATTGCAAATAGTTAACCAATATGTATTTATTAATAATCAGTAGTATCAATGAGAGTTGTAGCAGCATCAACACAAAACTCAGTGGTTTAATCGTGCTGTTTTTGTATTGTATCCATTTGTTTTCTGTTTATATAGTAATAAATGAAAAAAAAACAACAATGTTTTATGCCCACTAACTGAAAATAAAACAGGCGCCTAGTATTCAACAATGTAATACGGTCGACAGTAGTGGATGGTAGTGGCACGATTTATATCGGGGGCGGTACGCGGCGTCCTTCCACTGAGCGTCTGCTAGATGGTCCAGAGTTCAATAACTTTATTATGACTAATATATTTAGATATTCCCACGAACTAGAAAATTTCCTACGCATGATTTATGCTTTCGTGACATACTTTGGCAAATCTTTTACTAGTTTTAAATGTGGAGGCGACTGAAAGCTTAATAGCAGCTCATTCGTGGTTTGCTACTGAAGCTTGATATTCACTAACCTCCTGAAGGACGTTAGCAATAAAACTATTATCGTATGATGTCTTCTTCAATACTCATAATAGGTACCTCTTTTAAGATAAGATAATCAATCAATGATAAAACCTTCACAACCATTAAATACCTACATCATGAACGGTTTACCTCAAGTATCGTTATATCGTATCGTATTAGCCAAATAACTATCGTTAAACCTTGTAGAGTAATTTTGAGGGAACACGATTTTTGACTTCGTTACTTTGTTTGGACTTGTAATGAGGTCAACACAACATATCAGAGTCACAGCCCGTACTGTGTCGGGAAGAGAGAGAGGGCTCAAAAGTATTTTTTTTAGGTTTTTGGCTTAAATATCGGAAACTATGCGTTTTAGCAACATGAATAGAAGGTATCCAACTAAATAAAATCTGATAAAATTACCTACAATTTAAACTTATTAGACTTATTCATTGATAAAACCTGCACAACCATTTCTACCAACATCATGAATGGTTTACCCCAAGTATCGTTTATTTAGATATTTGCTAAGCTAAAGTACTTCTTTGATAAGTTGCTTCACAACAATAACTTTCCTGTATAAATCTGTACTTTAACATTTTGGATTCAGGTGTTAACCTCTAACCTGTACCCCTATCACGAATAATTTGCGTCAAAGTATTCGTATAGTAACGTAATCATTTGTATGGGAATCTGAAAGCGCCTCTAGCGGACGTAAACAAACTAAATTTGGCAGCTCAAATACTTGACATTTATTGTGCGCGAACATTTTCTATGGAGTTAAACTGGATTTGCGATCACGAACCTTTCTTTGACGTATAGTATCGTGAGTTGCAACAAGATTACTTGAGATTCTGAGTGTCAACAATGAGCGAAGAGAAACTAGGTAACTTTACGGATAAGAACGCCTAAATTGTTTTTTTCTAAAATTATCATACAGCTGCATTTGAAGACGGATTTAAGCTCCTGGTATGGGAAAGATTCGGCATTAACGTCAATTGCAAATACATCTCTCACCTCCGGTTTACTGATAATATACTATTCGTGCAGCCGAAGATGATATTATGGAACTACAGTCGAAAGCCTTGACCGAGCCTTACAACAAGTGGTTCTAAGAAAGAGGTCTATCACCGAATCCAACGCGGCCGGCTAGGCAGAGGTCGGGCACCTGCGCAAGAGCGTCTTCTCGTCTCATTAACCTGTGTTTAAACGAAAGTTCTCAACAGGTGTGTGTGTATGTGTGAGAACATACGGATCCGACACATAGTTTCTTACTATATGTGCTCAAAATCTCACATATAACAACAGGCAGAGCTTTGGCTTTTGGCGAGAAATAAAGAAACATGTGAAATAAAGAATACATTTGTAGTCATATTTATGATTCCGAAATTAAGACATTGCAGTAGAAATGTGAAATTTATTACAAAAGTTTTTATCTTCTACGTTTAATTCTTAACTTGAAAAGAAATCAGGAACAGGGACACTTTTAACCGGTGTATCGATTTTGATCTTGTTGGGTTCATCTTTGCTCTGATTACGACATAAGGTAGTAACGAAGACCGCCGGAACTGCTAGACTCACTTTAATTCTTCTGGCTAGGCAGGCGTATTTCTATACATTGTATTTTGGTCGGTCTTCATTCTGAAAAATTAATGAAATATTTTATATTCACATTAATGCTTTTCATTCCATTTGTTAGAAACAGCGTCCTCTCGGTGAGCTGAGGGCTTGGATAAATCACAATATCTTGAGAAATAAGATCTAGCTAGAGTTTATCTCGCTTAAATAGCCAATGAATAAAAACACTTTAATCACAAATCCTTGTATTACTTTTACGTACTTACTTTTTCAAAAACTCAAATATTGTTACGTTCTACTGCAAACGACTTGTCCTCGTTATTTTAAATATTTTTCATTATTTTTAACTAAATCTTTCGTAAAACTTTTGAATTTGTCACAATATGATGGCATAACGTCAATCTGTCAATTGACAGTCTAGCAAACAGTTCAAAAATCTAAACACTACAGAAAAACATATATCTTCATATTTTAATAGACCAAAATTTTACATTCACAAACCCTGCCAAACACATTGTTCGTAATTTTGTTCCGTTATTGATTTGTCTTAGATTTTACTGGAATATCATAATATATTTCGATAATATTTATAAAAAAGATAGCTTAACTTGTTTCTGGACGTGTCATTCAACGGCCATATTTACGTTAGTATGACGTCATCTTCGTCAATGCTATCGAGCTTACTACACGACACGAGAGTGCTTCGTGATGCCGACTAACGTTGTACTGCGTAAACTCGCTACGCTAACGTGACGAATACGTCAAAAGTTCGTGATTAGGGTACTGAAAACAAAGTCGGTGCAGATTGTATGAGTTCCTCTATGAAGCCAAATACCACATGTCAGGATTTGATGACGGACGGCGTCGGTATAAGTCGTCTCGCGACTCATTATCCGGTAGAACGCTCGTAAACGTTTTACGTGCACAATACGCTTCCTCGGGACGACGAAAGCGTGTAAGATGTATTGCAAAAGCGTATATAAAACGCGTACAGTCCATAGCACAAATGAACAGCTACCTTCCAACCTTATATTGATGTGGCACGACATAAAACCAGCAACACGTTCGCGCTCATACCTGCACTGTACTCGTAAAGTGTGAACGAATCCGTTTCTTTGACTTTGTCACCGAGCTCTATGTATTATTTATACGTACGGGAACCGCAAACGGCAAACGCCACTTCGAGAGAATCGCTGCATACTTATGCGAGTTTAAAGGGCTGGTATTTTGATGACTAGGTTTATGGACAGAATAAATACAATCAAATGAAGAGAAGGGAGAGAAAGACATACTTCCCTGATTCCAGACATGAACTCATGATTTATACTGGCGCAATAAACTTTATCGCCGTCATTGATTCTCAATGGAAACGCTAGCAATTGACTATTAGTTACAGCGTAAATTATCCTTGACTTATGTCTCTTGCACTTCTAATGCCAAACTATTCTGGTCATAACGTATCTCAAAGCATAATAATTGCAGTTTAGTAGCAGACATGTAATTAAATCAGCCTTGTTGCAACATTTAGTCTTCTTACTATCAGTCTGTCCGTATCAGCTAACCTAAATCCTAAATTAGGGATGACATAACTTTTAAATCCCAACCAAAATAGCGATTCGACACACCCATCCCTAATATAGAAGTGGGTCGAGCCAAAAGCACGTGATTGACAATTGCATTGTCGATTGACTACGGTGACGTGACGTCATCTCACGTTAGGTGGCTTGACGTAAGCGTGGCGTGGTACACGAGTGTTCTCCGGTGGGGCTAGGTCCACCGGAAACGAATCACTCACAAACTGAGAAAGCATGCCAAATTACAGAACGCACATTGTTACAGTCACGGAGACATGAAAGAAAATCTTCACATCCAGAGTCTAGTCAGGTACGATCTAGCTCGTCTTGTGTCAGAACTGAAGTCGTCAATTATTTTAACTCCTTAATCCATGCAACTTGGAGATAATCTCTGCCAATACATACAACAATACATAAAATTTTTAATGGAGTGTCACTCTTCCAACCGGCTATTTACACAAAAACCGGCCAAGTGCGAGTCGGACTAGCACACTGAGGGTTCTTTGCCAACTTTAACGGAATTAGTGATCCACTTTCTCCCTCTTAGCCAAAATACCAAAATATTTTGTTGACATCAAAAATATCACTTTGTTTTCGATAAAATTTGTATGAATAGCAAAAATATGTTTACGGTTATTGAGAATGTGCTCTGTATCAATAAAAACTAGTTTGATCTTGTTCAAAACAATTTTCGTTGAAATTTTAGGTTTTAGTTTCATATATGGGATCAACAAGTACTAGTTTGATCTTGTTCAAAACAATTTTCGTTGAAATTTTAGGTTTTAGTCCTCCTAAATATCATTATTTTTTATTTTTGGTATGAGGATCGTAAAGCGGTTAACAGGATACATCTACCTACTAAGTTTCAACTGCGTAATTCTCATAGTTTTAGAATAAAGTGGCTGTGACTTTCGGGCGGACAGACATACAGACTTTACGAAACTATAAGGGTTCCGTTTTTTGCCATTTGGCTACGGAACCCAAACTACATAAAATCTCAACCAGCTTTCTTAATGTTGCTCAATAGACGCATGGTGATGTAACTTTCCATGAAAGTCAGAGAAAGCTAGAATTAGTCCACAGGTCATACTCAGCCAAGGTCTTGGTCTTGCAATTTTCCGTGAAAACGGCGCCGGCGACGACAGACGCTTCCGCGGCGTCGCGCGTCACCACTAAATATACCCGCGCCGGGAGACGCGCCGCCGCCAGCTCCTCACCAGCCCATCGCTTAGAAAACACTACAACAATAACGCAAACCCTTCAGCCACCAAACAGACAGCACAATCCACTCGTCCGCCTTTGTCAACCTTAATAAAAGGAGGTTCAACAACCTAACGCGAACGAGATGACGCTCCGCCCAGATATATGCGGCAAGCGCTTTAATATCTAGTGAGATCGAAATAAATCGCTAGGATTATTGCCAAGGAAATCATTATAATATATTGGACGCGCGGAATTCACTTTGACAATATTTTGACAGTGTGCGGTCGGGGGGATTTAGAGCGGCCGCATCGGAGCACTCTTGAGATTTTTTTGATCATTTTTATTTTCAACACGCTTGTAAGCGCGCTATATTTACGGTGTGCTCCATAAGGGTTTATTTTGATGATATTTAAATAAATGGGCCAGTGAGTATTGAGGGTTATTTTCGTATATGAATCTATTTCGTTTGGAGTCGATTCCTGCGTGACGGAGTCGCGTGCGAGCGCGGGCGCAGGGCGCCAGCCAGCGTAAGAGAAACGGGCGCCCGCGCCGCCGGTGGCCATCTAAGGAGTGCAACTGTACAACCGGACCGACAGCCCCCCTATTTAGATATGTTCAACCCGTATTTTTGATTCGACACCTCAACTTCGCGCTGTCTCCTGTCCTCTAGTGCGGGCGAGCTGGACGGAGAGCAATATCGCGGTGCAACCGTCAATCAGAGCTATTAGAATAGGGGAGCGGAATTGCGCCGCTTTACTTTTACACTTCATTATGTACGTAGCCTCTCGATACATTGGCAACTTGTCAATAGAACTACCATTAAACATAAGCGAGACGCGCTAATAAAACACTGCAAAGTTATCATCACGGCTGATAATGAAATAGAGCAGCCATACGACCTATTCTGTGGACTACATCTCAAACAAATTTCTGGAAGATAAAACACGTTTTAGTTTTTAAAAATTAAAGACACATAAAACGTAGTTTATAATAACGCACGCTTGTTTCTCGCGAGGTCATCGCTCCGTCATTCAGCTCAATCGTTTCAATCGCACTAGACTACAAACGGCCTAGTTTTTCCGAGCCGTTGTCCCGAGCAAGCTAGAAGAAGTCAAACAAATGGGCCCGAAGAGGATATATCTAAGAAAACGTTAATCTATTACGTTTTTATTACACATATTCACATATATTAAGGAAATGAAGAGCATACTATCTACAGCAGAATTACACCAAACCCTGACAGATTCAACGTCGCTCATACTTAAAGTTGAAACTAAAGACTGCTAGAAACTACGTATAGTCCAACACATGTCGGTTGATATAGGTGTATGAATCAACATGTTCCAATACACACACATGGTAGCATAATTTGTTATCCTGCAATCACATTTAAACCTTATCTGAACAAAACAAAGCTGATTATAAAATTTATTAAATTAATATTTGCTCAACATCAATAAGCCATGTGTGATCACACAGTAATACTAATATACTCAGCAAATACGTTGAGTGCATTGCAGCATGTGCAGATAACAAAGGCAAATCCTCCTCTTGAATAGTAACTATAAGGTATTACAAATTAATTACCAGCCATGGAACTATTTATTCTTTATTTTGAGCCTTGACCCATTACACACTGTGAATTTTACCATCGATGCATGCAAAAGCGCGACTACATCGATGCTGACGCGCGTATCGATGCCAATAGTAGTGCAAGTTTGTAAAAATTACATTTTGCGACTGCATCGATGCATCGTTGCTGTTTCGCAACTGCATCGCTGCTAAAAGTCGCAGAGAGCAAAGGATCTGTATCTACATATGTACGACGACTTTATATTACCTACTAATAAATTATGGCAAATTCCATTGCAGAAAAATTGATAAAAATAGATAACTCGCCTACTTTGACTTAATCTTATCTTGTTTATGATTCTCTCTATTTCACGTTAGGTCAACCTAGATTACTGATATTAATGACTCTACACTTCATACTACATTTCAGATTTTCAAGCTAAATTAAGCATATCAAGAATATTTCACTAAGAGGCATAAATCTTGTATCTTTAACGAAACCGTATATACTTTTGAAGTTGATAAATCAAATCATACTAAACAAATTCATTCTTCTTCTGTAACAATAGTATACGAGTATTACCACGTCTAAACATAAATCAGGATCTGTCAATGTATGTTCTGATAATTTACAGAATATAAAATGTAGGTAGGTACTATTTTGTAAGGTTGACCTAACCATCACGTCAATTACCAAAGTTACTCAAAATCTTTTGCCTTTGAACATGGGCGCATTCAAGATTGAAGGAGTAGTAATAAAACTAAGAAATTTACAGAATGACAAATAAATTATTGTGTATTTTATATATTTTTTTATAAAACACAAAATAACTGACACTTAGTTTACAAAGTTCTTCTCATAATGCAACACACACACATAATGGAATCCTCTTTAAACATCCATAAGAAGTCTCAGTGCCCGATTGCAATTTCACAAAGTGAGTCTCGAACTCTCGACTCAACACTCAACGAGCGTCGGTATCACGGCCCCTGGTTTTATTTGCATGCGTTTTGATTTTGAAGAGTCCGATTCCATTAGGTGATGCATAAACATCTCGTCGACTTCACCAAGCCATTATCGCTCAGAATGCGAAGTGCAGGGTTTCTTGGCGCCACATAAGCTACGCTTAAAACTGAGATCCGCAAATAGGAAGCAAAACAAAACATTTAACGCCGCAACATTTGTCGGATGATGAAATCTAGTTTAACTAATAGAAAAATCGATTGAAGTGATTGTGGCTAATCTGTTCCATTTTGTACTCGTTAAGGCCATCATGAATCGCATTAAGGATATCACTCGGACGATTTGTGATCGAAGACTTTAAGAATCTGACATCTTATGGCATTTTTTAGGGTTCCGTAGAGGAATGACAAAAACCGCAACGATTTGGCACTGGCAATGGCAAAAACCGTAACGGTTTTTGCCATTGCCAGTGTTTCGTTAAATCTATCTGTCTATCCCGTACTATTATATCTTCTGTGTTCTTGGTCCACAGCAACTTTATTAAAAGATATAGAACTAGTAGTTCTTGAGATATAGCATATTTTAACAACTGGAAAAAAAGTATTCAAACAAGCACCATGAAAACAAAGTTTTTTTCTGACAATAATATATTGTGGTATTTTCATTGGGTATTTTAGCTAAGTGAAAGTAAGTGGACCTGTTTTTTATTTCATTTTTATTTAGTAGCTAATATAAGCCTGTAATGAAAACATATTTTAAGATAAAAGACTTTGCAGTGAGCCTTATGATTAAGAGACTCAACCTTTGAAATGTGATCATGTTATATGCACATTTACAGCAATATAATTTATAACTTATATCTTTGATGCATTAAAAGGTTATATCCATTAACCTAACATAATTGCTCGTAGATTGACTAATGTTTATTTATATGAAAAGAATGTCACAAACGATAAGCATTTTATAATATGAAAATTTAATTGATTAGCGTAACAATTATGTAGTACATTAATTGCTACGTGTTTATTGCATTCGTCTACTACTTGACAGCATCCTACATGAAATGCTATTTTATGTACAAGCATATAAATAAAAAATCCTCTATATTTACGCTATCAATAACCTAGGTATTTTGAATTTATTGAAAGAGTGGAGGAATCTAATAGTCTATCTATAGAAATAACTTGACGCGTACGTCACCGGTCTAATAAGTGTGTATTTATTGTTAATGAATACTTAAGACGATAAACAATCGTGAGGGTTGCACCTGCAATGCCGCTCGTATCATCATATTGCAATCACACCACAATCCGTGGCCAAGGTGACTCATGGCATTGAGATGGGCATTAATACAAATAGTGTTATCTAGTCTAGGGATATAATGTATATCTCTACTCAAAGAAGTACTTCAACATCAGATAGACAGTGACTTTTTTCGAGCTAAACATTACCATACAGGGTGTATCCTGTAATAGTGGCAACATTCTTAAATATACACCCTCTGAGTAACCAGTAATCAATACTTAATGGTTTTAATTTATTATACTGAAAAATATATTTATTAATATTTCTTACAAAATAAATCGAACGTAGAATAGCAATATATTGCAAACAAATGTGTCCAGTCATAGAACTTGACATTATCATTTACTACAACATGTTAGCGATTTTGATTTACATTGATTAGGGATTATAACTCTGGATTACTATATCTCAGAGTAAAAGCATTAAAGAGCACTATGACCAGGGTCAAGATAACTACGTAGACTCTATAGAATCATTAATTAAAAATTTGCTCCTATTACAAATCAACGCCTGTTTAATTTATAACAAAAGGAGTTAAACATGGTGAACCGTTTATAGTCGTCACATCGGGCAGCAATTAACCACCAAATATTTCAATTATTATTTTTGAAAGAATTCTACTTCAATATGCTCTCTTTATTCCGTTGGGTAAAATAACTGCTTTTTTGTATCAGTATAATATCATTCAATCCGCAATGGAAAGCCTGTACATTACGAACTTTTGCATTTAGGAATATGCCTCAAGGCAGAAGTATTTAGATAAATAATTAATTACAATATTGATTCATATTGGATTTGTTTCTCACTATAATGGCCGGTTCGATTTCAATTTCAAATCAATAAGATGTCAAGAAAAAAGCCCGTAAAGCTATAAACACACGGTAGTGTGAGTCATCCGGCGTGTGAATATAAAAATATTGCGTAGTTAATTCTAATATTTACGATACAATGCAAATGACTACACGAGTGGCATTTGTGTAGACTTAATTATTATTGTAAGGCTTATCGGGGAACGATGAAATTTTATACCCTTGTCGCCTTCGCCGCGACGCGCCCGTCAAGTTGTTGGAAGTTTGTAAACTGGTAACTGATAACTTGGAATTTTCTTCTTGTTGGAACTTGAGCGGAAAAGTCTAGGAGTGGAATTATTTAGGACTGTGAAACCAACTCGTAATTCAATCTTTTTGGTGTGACCTTGTAAGTCTTTGTTTGCTCTTGTCATCTACATGACTCGACTGGTCTGCCGCATCTCACGCGACAAAGGGTTCCAAATATGGCATCGTTCTCTTTAGGATAATCAGGTCAAAACCAAGCAATAGTAGTGTCGTAAAATGATATCATTTTTATTGACAAGAATAAGTATAACAACAATATTAACGCGTGCTGAATATGAGACAGTGTTTACAATGAGCCCGGTCAATAATAGTGCAGTGACATAGAGCAGAGGGAGCCGGGCGGATGCACGTGCGCGCGCGCAGAAGCATCGCTGCACTTCCGACTGCGCTCACCTTTCAAACTTATGTACAATACTCACAACTCATTCATTCATTCAAGTTCATAACGCACCACGTACCACCGCCTTCACGCCCAATGCACCCCCACCAAACTTTTGGCACCGATAAAGATAAACAAGGCCGTCCCGGTCGGCCCCACGATTCGGTCCCAGTGTCCATAAAATAAATCGGATCGCTCAACTCTAAACTGCGTTTATCGGTTCTCGGTATTCACTTGAGCGCTTTAAATTCTTTAAGGCGCGCTATATTTCACGGGACCTTAAATGTAAACTTCTAATTAAATGCGGGCGGACGCATCTCCGACACCGGACGCTCTTTGAGAACGCGGACAGTTACAAAATGGTCGAATTTAATGGAGACGAGGTGTAGGTGCCACGGTGACGCCGCCGCCGGCGCCGAGATGGTATCGCCCGCGGCGGGCTCCGGGCCGGACACACTTTTCTAACTTTTTGGTATCGCGGGTCGCGCGAGGGCGTATTGTGTGCAATTGTAGCACGCGAGGCAAGCGGGCGACGACCCACCCGCGCCCCGCGCATACATAATCCGACAGCGTTACGGTCGGCCCGGCGCCTTTGTTGGCTACCGGCTAAATGAGGGCCGTGGGTGGCTTATGACACGTCAGGATCTGATCATAAAGGTGCCAAAAATTCTACCTGCCCGAGGTTGCGCCAGCGACATTCCTATCTTGCCTTTGAAAATTAATGCCTATTGTCCGCAGGAGGCGTTAGGGATTACGAATGACACGGTGATTCCGAGGAATTATGATTAGACCGATCTCAGGCGGCGTTTATAAAAAACAGATCGAAATACCTCGGTGCGATGATGACTCCTCGCGTGGAGTCGGATTAAATTGAAATGTGTGCACTCAAATTCTTTGACCCCAATTAGTTTCGTTGAAGTGAGTTCGTTGGGAGTTAATTAAGTGTGCTAATATTTACTGCGGCCACTCTATCTCATCTCTCACAGCACAATGCAATTGCTGTTATTGCAGTACTTGTTCTTTCATAATTCGTTCATTGGTGTAAAGTTAGGGACTATTTTATTCATTCAAAGCTCCTCTTTTGTATGATTTGTAAAAAACAAGATAACATAAGTATGCATATCTAATTAAGAAGCTCTGTATCCAACTTAGTCTCAAAGTAATGGTTACAAGTACATGTTTGGAGTCATTGTTTTTTAAGGATTGTGATTTTGTATGCAAACAACATGCAATAAACGAACGCTCGGAGCTCACACCTTAGCATTAACGTCGTGGAGTGCCTTAAACTGAATTTTATAGCGATATGGTTTCGGCGTTCAATTGTTTGTTGGTACGCATGAATTCCCTTTCAGCAATAAATTGCGCGACACACCTGGTTCAGTGACAGCGGGCGATGCGCTGTGACACTGCAGCGCACACGCACTGGCGTGACGTCACTCCGCGGATCGTTCGTTACGGACTTATGGCCAGCCTCCAGGGCAATGAACCAGCGACTGAATTGGACATAAGTGTCCTGCGTCGCTCCTCGCAGATATACGCAGCGTAACCGCAATTTATGTTATTACGCTTAACGCTATACAACATCATTGTCGCACGCGCAATCAGCTCTATCTTGCCTCATTCAAGCTGTTAACAGCCCAGACTCTTAGTGTAATTACCCGATTCATCGTTTACCTCTTGTAAAGGAGTGAATATAGTGACATCCAGAAGTGACGAATGGCTCAACTACAATTTAATAGCAGGCAGAGTTTTGTTTCATCAACGTAAATATTTAATACGTCGTCTGTCTGCAGACACAACAATCTAGAAATATGTGCCAGAGAATGAAACGTTATATTAGTTGAGAGCTAAATTAAATAAACTATCATCTCGCACAAAATACAAATGTAGCCACTCAAGAAATGACGTAATCCGGCAAAATAGATTTTGTATGTGATTTTATCGCTCTGCAATATCAGTTTCATCAATGTAACAATTCCTTGAAAATATGATAAATGAATTGGATGGAAATAAAGCGCAGGCATGACAGGTATTTGACTCTATTTAAATAAGATACTTTCTACTCAATGGCTTTTCCTACACATGCAACAATTTGACAAACTCAGAATATTACGTAATAAAGTTTTAACTACAAAACAAATGTGTTTGTTTTGCGCACAGACTGAATTAACCTAATGAAGCTTTGGTTGCATGCGCGGGGTCCAAACACATCTCAACTTGTGCACACGCATGTAAATCTCACTTTTTATCGCGCTCCCACCGCAAACTGAGAACTTACGCATATGAATGTGGAAACATTAAAATAATCACACAAAACTGCATAAACGTATGACAATATCTGTACGCCACAATGTATGCGCATCATCGCCGCATTCATATTACATGAACGTTGACACAAACAATCTTATATAACACTACCTTTATTGACAAGTAAACACTATTAATGTTAAAATCTATGGATTTGTATGTTTGTCAGTCAGACACTTTCAGATGGGTCGTTTATAAATGCATACAAGCTAAATCCTTGACTTCACAACTCACACAGTATTATCTCACCAGCACAGTACATTTCGCAGTAATATTTTGTGTTTTTTTTTGGAACATCAGACGGGTCTAGCTCTAGACTGCAATTAAAAACAATTTACAGTCAGAGAACGGAAGAAGAGCTTATAAAATATGAATGTAAAGTAGAAATATTTCAATTTCATAACTTTGGTGGTAACAAATTGCCGTTAAGAGAACTCAACTACTCTAGAATGAAATTAAAGGTTTCAAAACCCACCAACACAATATGTTATTTCTGCCCTCCTAAGCCAAAAAGCGGTATCTCATAAAAGTGACATTCGAGAAAATTTATGTTAAAGTTTTTTGATTTCATAACTTGTAAAATATTTTTTTTATAACTGAGCATCATATTAGATACTAATACCTATATTTTTATTGATGTCTTTAGGAAATTAAACAAGTACATTTTCTTACACTAATTTTGAGATAGCGCTACTGAGCTTCAATAAATTTCTTTCATTTCATAATCACAGAAAATTCCAAAAAAAGTATTTTCTATACGTTTTTGCTAAAAATGCTTATCAAACAAAAAAAACACGATAAATTAGTATTTTATCGAAAATAGGCATATGTGCTAAAAATCACTTAAAGTTTCGGAGGTCCTACTATAAAGTCGGTGTTTCTTATTTAGATTTTGAGATAATTTAGAATCTTTTTTCCATTTTTATGCTTACTTATGAACTCTTTTTACTTTTATTTAATCTGGTTTCGTTTAATTCTTTACCATAGTAGTGTTCAATAAATCACTAAATAACAGTATAAAACAAAATGCCGCTCTCTGTATGTCTGTAGGTTTAAATCTTTGAAACTACGCAACGAATTTTGATGCGTGAAAGAGTTAAATGAATTAGGGAATCCAATTTACTTCTACTTAGTAAAATACCACAATATTTTGTTGACTACAAATATAACTTTGTTATTCATAGTGTTTGTATGAAGTACAAAGTTATGTTTGCGGTTGTTGAAAATGTGCTATATCTCAAAAATTACTTGTTCGATCCCGTCCGAACCATTTTTCGTTGAAAATATTTATTAAGATCTACATCATATATTTTTTTCAAAATTTACACTTGCTTGGTTTAGAAATTAGATGGGGTGGACGCCCATTTTACCATTTTGGAAGCGTCTAGCTATGAAACGTTAGACTTTAAAAGAAAATGGTTTTAGAAACCTCTATGTTATTTTAAAAGACCTATCCATAGACACCCCACACGCATAGGTTTGACAAAATTTTTTTTTTGGTTTTAGTTTCATGTATGAGACCCCCCCTTAACTGTCATTATGTTTTATTTTTTGTATAAGAATCAGTAAGCGGTTAACAAGATACATCTTCCTACCAAATTTCAATTATGTAATGCTTATAGTTACAGAATAAAATGGGTGTGACATACGGACGGACAGACAGACAGACAGACAGACTTGACGAAACTATAAGGGTTCCGTTTTATGCCATTCGGCTACGGAACCCTAAAAATGTGAATCACATTCCTATATATTTAACACTACTGCGGTGTATTGATAAAACGAAACTCTATTCTAAGTCAAATAAAAGATGATTTGAGTAACTTCATTATTAGGTATGAAAATTAATTAATATTCTGACACACTACTTGTTACCCAGGTAATAAAATCAGAAATAATAAGTAAATGTTGATATAAATTTATAGCGGTGTTAAGTGTTATGTGTCATATTTGGTGTTCAGATGATTTTTGTGATGTAATTTAACGTTTTTATTCTAATTCAGAGACAATACAGAACATTAATCCATTTTCATGCCTACTAATTAAGTCTCTCAACTTTTATTTGACGTAATAAATCGTTATTTACTTCTACTTCAAGCAAAATATACAAAATCTGGCAAGAATAATCGTAACAATTCGATTGATCTATAGATTTTGAATTTAAACATTAATATAGTTATGGTCTTTATTAACGTGCTTATAACGTAGCTTTGTACAAAAAACGGTGTAGTTTCGCGCAATAGCCGTATTCTAAAGATACCGTCAATTTTTCTGGAAATTTTGACCAACATTAAAAAGAGGATCCACCGTCAGTATATGTACGGTCATTGTAATTAAAAATAATGAATACTGGGAGGTATCTCATTATTTTTAGCTGCTTACCAAAACCGTGTAAATTTGAGATACGCAATATTTTCTGAGAGATTTGAAGGTGACTTCTGGGTGACATAGAGCTTTTTAGCTTCGTGTAATCTGAACAGAGTTTGTTAACACTTTTCATGGCAGTATCCCAGACACAATAGAACTTTAATGAACTTTAACAGAAATATGACTTTTGAGATACCGCCAGATGGCCGATTTATTAAGCTGCAATATCAGAATATAGTGCATCAGCAGTCTAAATGGTTGTTGCTTAATCATTTTGGGTATTGTTTGAGTAAGTGTGCACTTGATATTAAACAGTTTTTCCAAATAATTTGTACTTTAATTATCATTTACATTTTTAATAATTTCACAGTTTCAATATACTGGCATCTTGAAAATTAACTTAAATCCATTAATAAATATACTTTGAAACATTTTCATAATCCATAGGTGGACTCATAAAGTGGTGTAACCGTCTCATTATGTGAATGTGCAATCAAAAAAAACCTCGTAATGATCTTATTACCGCCTTGTGTAATAAATTATGATAAGCGCCGTTGATAAGTGCGCTAAAAATATAATAAGAGCTGATTTTGCACGCAGTCATAATTAATAATAGAAATTATTACGTAGCTCTATTGATATGAACAGGAGTTCGATCGTAACATTATGTGCGCGTTTTAAAGCACGTTTGGTCAATTGCTGTTGTCTTTTTTAACATACCTGTGACGTTATTTACAATTGTTAACGTCACAGTTGCTCAGTAAAGCAATTAGCTTAAGTCAATATCCGGTTTTCATTGCTTGATTGTTTTTGTATACATATTTGCATTTTATTACACTTTAGCTCTCATAATATTGACTAACATAGGTAAACATTTACCCTCATGAATTATTGCATAGAACAAGATACAATTTATTAAAAACAAATACAAGATCCAAATGCTACAAACAAACATGGATATAGATATCTATCTACCCAATAAATGCATTTCTCCAAGCTATTAAGAACGTTAAAAAATCTTTCATTAAATAGTATAATATTATTACTAGATTGACTTTTAATATATTCTTAAGGTTTGACAATTAATATTCATAGTTACATTCCTTATAAAAAGGTAAAACGTAAGTGCTGTATTTTCTAATATTTTTAACACCATCTGCCATATTAACAGTTGTTAGCAAATAAACAATTTGCTTTTGCATTTTTCAGAAAGACTAATCACACAGTGATTATTATTTAATAATATGTCACACCTAATCTCAATGAATAGATAACCTCAGCAAAACAAGTTAATCAGAAACGTGTTGTTCCGCGTTTTAGCTACGTACTACAACATGCGTTTACGCAAGCCACTGCTGAAATAACGCGCCCTTTCCGCCCACCACCTTTACACGTCACGAGGCCTCATCAGTCGGTCAGTGAGCACTTTTACTACTATTAACCAGCCCATTACTCACTATTGTAATACCTACTAAACCTTAGCCAGTTTTAAAACAAATTAGTTCGGAAATCTAACTTTTCTGGTACTTACTCGTAAGAGACCTATGATCAGCAGCAGTTATTAGGAGCCTTTTACTACTAAAAGAAGAATAAGGCTAACATAGGCCTCCCCCATGGTCTTCGACAGTGACAGATTGTGTGTGGTTTGCATCCAGTGTGATCCTGTGATCGTTAGATACGAGGTCTGTTTATCTTGTCGGTGGACCTCTTACGCTGCGCCTTTGGCCGAAGGGTATCCAATCTAGATCTTTTCTTCCCCAACTATTATTAATATTTAATACTAATAGTAATACTTGTTGATAAGAAATACAAAAGTACTACACCAAGAAGAGTATGACAGTCATTTGAAAAGTAACAACTTATGTTCTACCTACTCGAACTAATTGATAGGCCTTGCTCTACATTTGTCAGATATTAAACTCGAGAGCTACGTACATTATTATACGATTCCTGATTAATCACAACAGCCATGCCATCTTAGGTCAACGAATAGTTCCATATCGCTCGATACGGTCGACGACAGCATAAATCAGTATCGATTAACGGGAAATTCGTACTACAAACAAAACAAATGACGACACAAGAACCAACATTATTATGTATCTACTTCAATGGCTTAATACAGTTCTAGGAAAAATGTCTGTTCAATTCAACACGTCCACAAAAACGAATGTATCTAAGTTTTCCATGTCACGTCTTGTCTCGGTCGCCTGTCTAGACATCACAGGAGAACGCAACTTTTTTTCTTTTCTCGGTAATACACACGATTTTTGGCAGACTCGTTAATATAAACTTGGCAACCGTTACCAGCTTTCATCCGGATAATGAATGAAAGCCGTCTGAGGGTGCTTACTCATACGAGCCTACATAGAGAAGTCTTCACTCTCAAATTTTCAATCACCAGCTTATCTATACTAATATTAAATAAAATACTTTTATTTTTGACAGTTTCCATATATTAATAATCTAAATACAATTATTACTTATATTAGATAGTATTACCTATATGAGAAAGCTGTAGAAATACCGGTCAGATTTAACAAATATATTTTAGCGTTAGAAAGCATGTTTATAGAAGGCTGTAAAACAACACGCTATGACGGGAGGGAAAGGTTAAAATCGAAACACGCGGAAATAGTCGCGAGGGCGCTTAAAAAGATATAGTTAAATGTTCCTGAGCACTCTCCAAACTTATGTAACGTAAATAACGATGACTAATAAAAACGATATCAATATCAAACGCTAAAGAAACAGATATAATTCGTCAAGATACTGTAAAGGCAATAAAGGCCTAAGCAAAAAATCTAAGAGTTAACCAATCATTCATAATAACACATCCAGAGATAAGATTGCAAAATCGTACGATATGCAGATAGGCATATTAACTTTTCGGTAGCAGTGAGTAGGTAGATATTTTTGTGCCTATATGTGGAAGAATACGTATCAAAGCATATCTTTGTTATTTAACGTAATTAATGAATTTACGCTAACTTTTTCCGTACCTATATTTTTAACACTTTCGTTAAGATTTTTACCGATTTAGAATCTATAATAATATTATAAAACTGAAAAGTTTGTTTGTTTGTTTGAACGCACTTATCTCAATAACTAATGGTTTTAAATAAAACCGGCCAAGTGCGAGTCGGACTCGCGCACTGAGGGTTCCGTGCCAACTTTAACTGAATTAGGGAATCCACTTACATCAACTTAGTAAAATACCACAATATTTAGTTGACTGCAAATTTAACTTTGTTTTTCATAGTGATTGTATGAAGTACAAAGTTATGTTTGCAGGTGTTGAAAATGTGCTATATCTCAAAAACTCGTTCTCGTTCGATCCCGTCCGAACCAATTTTCGTTGAAAGTATTTGTTAAGGTCTACATTATATATTTTTCTCAAAATTTACATTTGCTTGGTTTAGAAGTTAGATGGGGGGGGGACGCCCATTTTACCACTTTGGAAGCGTCTAGCTATGAAACGTTAGACTTTAAAAGAAAATGGTTTTAGAAACCTCGATGTCATTTTAAAAGACCTATCCATAGACACCCCACACGCATAGGTTTGATTAAAAAAAAATTTTTTGGTTTTAGTTTCATGTAAGGGAGCCCCCCCTTAAATGTCATTATTTTCTATTTCTTGTATGGGAATTGGTAAGCGGTTAACAGGATACATCTTCCTACCAAATTTCAACAGTGTAATGCGTATAGTTACAGAATAAAATGGCTGTGATATACGGACGGACAGACAGACAGACAGACAGACAGACAGACTTGACGAAACTATAAGGGTTCCGTTTTTTGCCATTCGGCTACGGAACCCTAAAAATTGATGTGTTTGATCGCTTATTAATCTAGGAAGGCCTTACTTAGGCATCACGTTGCGACAGGAGTCCCCTCAAAAAATAAATTGCAGGGGACCGTTATGTATTATTGTTATAAAATGTATTAGTATTAGTTATTATGAAGGTAAAGTTAGATGATGCGAGTTAAAGATTCTAAGTCCTAACTATATCTAAATATTATCTTTCAAAATAAAGAATATAGGTTTTTCCAAGTGGATACATTTCTCATCGTCTTAAGTTGACTTGTCGCTCCGCGCAAAGGTTGTAACTGGTAGAGAATGTCATGTTCTGACTTTATGTGCAAATTTAGTACAATAATGTCCAATAAATATTTCCCTTATACATTAATTTCACAATCTTTTTTTTTTCATATTATTATGTCAAACCTGGTTTTCCCAGGTTTAGGTCACAACGAAATGTTATCGTTAATTTCCTTAT
Organism: Pyrausta purpuralis; assembly: GCA_963924145.1. Taxonomy (NCBI): domain Eukaryota; kingdom Metazoa; phylum Arthropoda; class Insecta; order Lepidoptera; family Crambidae; genus Pyrausta; species Pyrausta purpuralis. The sequence continues at coordinate 13,231,114 of OZ001651.1, read as the reverse complement.
TAGAAACCTACAAATGTGTTTTCTAGGTACTTGAAAAACCCCAATATATATTTCTATGATAGCAAAAACAGTATGCTAGGTAAGTGTATAATTGAATAGAAAGGTAGTATTTTTCATTAAGAAGCATTTAGAGCTATTTCAGTGCAGCCTACTGTTTACTGTTTCAGTGAACCTAATTTATTTAATTGAGTTCAGAAAAATAGTAAAATTGAGAAGAAACAAAATAATGATAACAAACCATTGCACGTGTAATATAAAACATCCCGCGGCTATATTTTTATTTTATGGATGTCGGCTCGTTATATTATTTTTCATAGTTGTAGAGTCGGTCGGTGGTCAAATGTAGTTTTACATTTAACATCTCTTATGAGAGCAAACCAAATATGCTAACCAAGGAAAAAATGTATGGATTTTCCTAAAACAGATAAAATCTTATCAGAAAAAATACTTTACCCAGTTTCATTGTAGTGTTTTTTTTCTTCAATTCAAATTATAAATATTAACAACTCATGTAGAGTTGTCCAGAAATACATTATTACCGAGTTTTAAACAAATCATAATTATTTAGGTTTATTAAATACAATGTCGTTATTGTATAAAGTGGTTCAAAGTTAACAAATATCAACAAGAGCATTAACTATTTGTATTGCAAAAAGTGTTAATGTATTTAAACAATCCATTAAAACCAGAATTTATACCTATTACAAATGTTTATATAATTATGCTGTAATTAATTACATTTAATTGTATGTTTCCGCTGACCTTCTTGAAAACACTGGTTCTGTGTGTTGTCTAGTTGATAGATGGACTGATAAATAAAAACCGTAATCTAACATGCTCGGAGTGTATCTGTCATGGATTACCTCAGACGAGGTGTCTTTGGCCGATAACAGAGATTATTGGATCACCGTACAAAAATATTACACCTCTTGACTTTCCTCTCCGTCAATGTTGATATTGATGTCGAAGGCGGTCTCACGTGGTATTGTTTTTATTATCCCGTCGTTCCGCGCCGGTATCAGCACTGATAACGATACTACAATTTACATCGATAAAATTTTAAAAGCAGTGTAACTCGCTGCGTGCGTTAATTAATCCAGTCAATAGAGCGGCGCAGATACATCGGAATGCAATTATTTACATAAACACACGTGCCCTGCCCGTCAGCTATGCGCTATGCGTTCTAAATCGCGGCGGCATCAGACAAAATATAGACGCGGATGCGGCGAGCGTCAGCAGATGCGGCAGATCGATGTGCATTTAATTGCGGTGGGAGTGTCGAATGATATCGTTGGCACTCACCGGCGGGACGCGTGGTGCGGCGAGCGGGCTCGTCCTCGCGCAGGGCGGGAGCGTGCCGGCGCGCGGCCGCGGGGCCCGGCGCCGCCAGCGCCAGCGCCAGCAGGAGCAGCACCCGCAACATCGCCACCGCAACACTAAACTCGCGGTTCGTCTCCCGGCCACGAGCTCACTATTTTCGCCGCGCGCGCTCGTGTGTGTTGGCGAGCGTTTCGGAAACGTCGTCGTAGCGCGACGGCCGAGTCGGACTGAGCGAGCGGCGCGCGATTTCCCGGCTGCGATCGAGGCGGCCGAGGGGGCCGGCGTGGAAAACGCGACGCGCGCGCGGCCCACCGCGGTGCGGGCGGGGAAAACTGTCGCGGAACCGCCCGCCCGCCTCACCGCCCGCAGCGCGCCCGCCGCCGTCAACCGACCCGATGCATTTCTTAACCTAACTTCGGTAAAAACAACATTTTTCGCTGTAGGTACTTGTTGCTTTTTTTATGGACGCGACCAGTTAAATATACAACCAATGAACGCATATTTAATGTTAATAAGTATTGAAAGTGTTTCTTTAATATTTTGAGTTTTGTGCTTAACTATACCAACCTACATAACGTAAAAGTTACTAGCACCTAAATTCGATATTTTTTCCAGTGTGATTCTTTTTACCATTATTCTGATTTGGCTACTTGACAGCGTTTGGAAAAGTATTCAAATATGTGCGCAAGATTATAATGTATACCTACTCTACAATTTGAATTTGCTGCAAATAATACATTTCTCTTTTTATATGTATGTTACAGGAAATTTATGATATCTGTCTGTTGTAAAATTCCTAGGAATAGTATGTAGATAATTCACAAAATCACCCGGAATATTTCCTAGGAAATTTATACATATCCGAAACAGCAATCGGCGACGTAATATATTAATTCATTGTAACTTGTTAGCTTAATGAAAGCCGAAAAAAAATCTCTATTCCCTAAATTATCAAGAAGTAAGATGTTATTATTCATAAACTGTATGATTGTTACTTGACTGTCTTAATAAGAGCTTTTTAATAAAACTCTGATTCTTGAAGTAATAAGAATTCAAGACTTTTTATACTGTATGATTACATTATAAAATTGTGTCAAGAAGATCCTTTTAAAAAACTCAGATGCTCTTAAAAACGTGTTAACATAGCGTTCGTTCTATACGATATTCGAATTCTACAAAATTCCTAAGAAATATATACATATCCTTTATGTGCATATTTAATAATGTCTGAATCAATATTTAATACATTATCTCAAAAGCTTTGGATTGTATACCTTTTCCAGGAGTTGTATACAATTAAAGTAAATGGTCGCGTATTGGTTGTAAAAGTTTTAGATAAAAAAGACAAAATTTTAAAATTTAATTTCCAACACTTTTCATCTAAGATGATGATGGCTTAACGTCATCACGGGAAGCCTTAATGTAGTGTCTCGTTGGCCTATAGCTAAAACCCAATATATTTTTCGGCTAAGACAAAACATATGCTCTAATAAGTGTGTGAGTGTAGGAACTATTTTTTTCTCAGTAGCATTAAGAGCTATTTCAGGGCACCTTACTGTAACCTTACAAGCATGATGGCTAAACGGTATATGTCGAGGCTATAAAGAAGCGTCTGGTTTGCTAAAGCTTTATATTATTAGCTATGAAAGTTTGAAATGTAACCAAAGGTTTCGATTAAGGGTTTTAAAGACATAATATTTATCTAGCGTATAAACGAAATATACATACCCTTAAAAACGGCCACCTTAACTTTTTGTCACCACAGAAATATTTAAGTTTGTTTATGAAAGAACTAAGTATCGGTAGGTGTATTGAACACATTCATAAAATTAATCGAATTATATCTGGTGCAGAACTCGATTTGGCAGAGGGCCGAACCAGTGTTATTCGCATATTTCATATCTTAGCGAGAAAATAAACAGAAATATACCTACACTTCACCATCCATACTGCTGACGATATGTGTAATATGCAAAATAATAAATTCATGCCCATCAATTGTGGCTCCTATGAGCCTCACACGTATGCGGCCTTAAGACCGCACAAGAATACTTCCGCTCCGTGCGGAAAACAAAACCCGCTTTCTCCCTCCAGTGTGGAGCTCATATCTTACAAAATACTTCGTGTATGAAAGAGACATTAATACAGTTGTGTTTTAGTACTAAAACTATGAGGCAGTAATAAGACCCCATTCCGCATAGACATGTCGTTTACTTTTTCTGTGCGAAAGTAAGCTATTACTGCCTATTCGCGCAGAGGAGTCGTACTCGCAACTTTGCCGCACTGTATGCAAGCGCAATCGCAACAAATCAAGTTAGTGATGGGGGACTGTCGCCCGCGCAAGGCGTATGTATGATGGGAGACCGGTCGATATTTTTTCATAAATATGTTTCCTGTTGTCACTGAAGAGTAAGTAACAATGCAGGAGGATGTTATAATTAGCTTCTATGCAAGATATGCGGTTAATAAATAAATAAAAAATCTGTTTTATTGAAAATAATATTGAAATGTTTATTTTCTTTTTAATTTTCATATGTAATTTTATGAAATAAAAGAAAACATCGTCTTAACCTTTAACTATATATTATTTTTTCGATACATTGTTTTGACAACCCTAGTTTTAATCGATATGTACACTCTCTTCAGGGCGGTATAAGGTTTTCCGATCGTACAATAATTTTCTTGATTTCCTTGGATCTGAACCCGGCGCAGAGCTAAAGGTAAATACCTAATGTCGGCCTTTAGTAATAAAATGGCTTTTTTGCAGAAATACGTGTATTTGGCATAAATATAGACATTTAAGTGAGTTATATATAATGAGGTCGAAACATCTCAAACCGCTCAGAAAGGTGCAGAGTGCAGATGTTCTGCCCTAAACCACAACTTTCGTCAGGTATCAACATTTTGGATCCGCAGTTAACGTGTTAAGATATGAGTTTCTGGATAAATCCATCTCAGGTCTTTTCCAGGGTCTTCACTACTTCTCTGTCTCATAAAATATTAGGTAGTTATTTTTTTTAAAGTACTGCTGAGCCTTCAGGTAGGTACCAATTTGTCAAGTTGGGAGCTGATGATGGGATCTTGGTGTAATCGAGGGAAACCCTGGAATTTTAAAGACACGGCAAGTATTTTTGTACTAGTATCTTAATATTGATATGTCTTTACGTCTGATAGTCACAATTTTGTGGAGATAAACTGATGATGGAACTCCTTAACACTTAGGAGTTCAATTATTGTGATGCCAGAACTTATGTTAGGTACTTGGTAGCTTATTAAGGATCAGAGTCAAAAGGTGCCTAAATAAACTCTTGAAAATACATTTATTTATAGAGTCCGTGCCCCGATGGATGATGCTCGAGATGACCAATGCAATTGAATGAAATGGTTTGCCTTAAATGGAGTCCTTTCATGAGTTACGGTTTTTTGGGTTGTGTAGCCGACATCCTCCCATCAGGGCTCCATACATGGAACTAAATAAATAAAATAAAATTTGGTCAAACCTATGCATAGGTTATTATAGTGGGGTGTCTATGGTTGGATTGTACGTCTAGGTATAGGGGTGTCTATGGTAGTGCTAGCTAGTGGTATCTATAGGTCTCTTCAACGAGTTTTCAAATACCATTTCTTCTGAAAGTGTAACATTTGGGAGATAGACGCTTCCAAAGTGGTAAAATGGGCGTCCCCCCCCCCCTCTCCCCCCCTCGCCTTCTATCTTTCAAACTAAGCGAGTGTAAATTTTGAAAAAAATACACGATGTACATTTTTATAAAAATTTCAACGAAAATTGGTTTGAACGAGATAGAACTATTAGTTTTTGAGATATAACGCATTTCAGCCGCAAAAATAACTTTGATCTTTATACAAACACTATAAAAAACAAAGAAATGTTTGCTGTCGACAAAATATTGTGGTATTTTGGCTTATGGAAGTAAGTGGATTAATTCAGTTCAAGTTGGCACGGAACCCCCATTGGGCGAGTCCGACTCGCACTTAGCCGGTTTTACGTTTTTCTAAAAGTTTTAGGAAAATGGTTTTCCTACCCGGTTATCCTAAAAATGGACCTGTCAAACGTGTCACGTACCTCCCGCTTTTCGGCTCACCCAGGCGCGGATACACCGTTGTGGGCTTTTACAAAGTGCATGGAAGGAACTTTTTTTAATTTTACTTCATTATGAAGCAACTAATATCTCGTTTTCACTTTCCCGCCCACTAATTCGTAGCATTGTCTTGCATAATTTTCATCGGTTTCTTGGTTTGATATGCGTCGAAAATGAAATTGTTGGGCGCTCGCTTCGCTCGCGCTTTAATTTTTGTCATGGTCATGATTTGATAGGCGTCGGAAACTCAAAAGGATGCGCGCTCGCTTCGCTCGCGCTGTACCTACCTTTTATTATGATGGTTTAGGATATTATTGACAGTCACGCTGTTATTTTTTTTTATAAGATGAATTAGAAAACATAAAATTGGGCAAGGGCACCCGAACTCGAAACCTCTGGCTTACCGGGATAACACTCTTACCAATCGACCTACCGTTCTGTCGGTTTTTATTATGTTATGATTTAATATGCGTCGGATACTCTAAATAGTTTTAAAATGCTCATGGCTTGATATCGTATTTAACCGTTTTTTTAGCGCTCGCTGCGCTCGAGCTTTGTTCCGTTTATTTTTCTTGGTTAGGTCACAGAATAATAACTAGTAACTAGCGTGTTTGGTAAGCAGCGTAAACCACTTGTTGACGCTAGAAAAATGTTTTTTTTTTCTAAGTTTGCGTCAGAAATAAAACTTTAGTGCCTTCGTTAATTTTGGTAAAGTGCAAATCATAGAAAAAATCACGTAGCATTAGCGTGCCCACAAGCTTTTTGGAGAGCTGAATCCGCGTCTAGGCTCACCCAACCCCGTTTGTCCATTTCTTTAGTCAGGCATCTGGCCCAGCCCTCCAAAAAGGTTGTGGGCATGCCATGTTTTGTACAAAGAACAAAAAAATATGTTTGATGCAACATAACATAAATTAAAGCGCGAGCGCGCTAAAATTGGTTTAACAAACCAAAAACATGATAACATTTAAAACTTGAGCGAAGCGAGCGCGCTTAAATTTGGTTCACGACGCTGATGAAAAGAAAATGAAAATAATTAAGAGCGAGTGTAGTATAAACGAGATCTTTGTTTAGACGACTTTCCTATTGACGCTTGCTTCCTCTTACAGTAAAATGAAAAACAGTTTCTTTATTTCCACCATGCACTTTATGCCGATGACATAGTCGTTGTGGCAAAGACGCTGGATGATCTAGGCACTATGCTCGAAGACCTCGACCGAGTATCCCAACAAGTGGGTCTTAAAATGAACATGGAGAAGACGAAAATTATGTCGAGTTCCCTTGTTGTACCCACTCCAGTATCCATTGGGAACTCAACTCTCGAAGTTGTCGACGTCTACCTGGGACAAGTGATCCAATTGGGTAGGTCCAACTTCGAGAAAGAGGTCAATCGACGAATCCAACTCGGCTGGGCAGCGTTCGGGAAACTGCGCAAGAGCGTCTTCTCGTCTCAATTACCTCAGTGTCTGAAGACGAAAGTCTTCAATCAGTGTGTGTTACCAGTGATGACATACGGATCCGAAACGTGGTCTCTTACTATGGGCCTTATAATGAAGCTCAAAATTACACAACGAGCGATGGAGCGGGCTATGCTCGGTGTTTCTCTACGAGATCGAATCAGAAACGAAGAGATACGTAGAAGAACCAAGGTAACGGACATAGCCTTGAGAATCAGTAAGCTTAAGTGGCAGTGGGCAGGGCACATAGCGCGAAGAACTGATGGCCGTTGGGGCAGGAAAGTTCTAGATTGGAGACCCTTCGACCAAAGACGCAGCGTAGGACGTCCACCAACAAGATGGACAGACGACCTTAAAAAGATCGCAGGATCAAACTGGATGCAGACCGCTAGTTATCGGTCGCTGTGGAAAGCCGTGGGGGAGGCCTATGTTCAGCAGTGGACGTCCTTTGGCTGATTATGATGATGATGATGATGATGATGCACTTTATAAATTGAGATTAGGGTGTATCTGCGCATGTCGTACAGTTCATATTTGCACACTTTTCTTGACGCGCAGTGCGCAATAAAATTATATCGAATGTTATTATATCAAGTTATCATCTGGTAACTTTTTCCGATTATGACAGTAATTTATTTTCGATTTAAACTTTGTTTTATTTTGTGAATATGGTCAGTCTACAATGTAAGTAGTAGTACGATGCGGCTAAACGTGGCCCGCCTTATTGAAGAACGAATCGTAATGAAAATGCGGCTAATCGTTGAACCGCTGCATTTTAAAACAGCCCTGTTTTTGACAACGGCTAACCGTAATGTAATATGGGGGATTATACAATACGACTGCGACAGATATACAAGCACCTGCGTGAGGTATAATATATATGTATGTGCCGAGAATCTTCAGATAATAGGGTCAATAGGTTAGTCAATGGTTTGTTTACATTTATGGACTAAGGCTGGTGAATAGGGTATAGAGATGCGTATTGTGGAGACACGTTTCCGTATGAAAATTACTGCCATGACTTGGCAACATCCCTAAAGCACAGTTCATCCAAGAGGCATGAAGACTGGGAGAACTCCAGTAATCACAAAGGTAGATTATTTTTCAAAATACAACCAAAGATTCCGGTCAAGCCGTGGTTCTTTAAATTGAATGCGTTTAGGCCATACTAGCACTCGCGCCCATCTTGCCAAACTGAAAATTGTGGATGATGAAGTACTTATATAGGTGTGGTGTGGTTTTCTTGCCCACGGTATGGCCGAATCTTGTTCCTTGCAGAATTATTACCGTTACGCATACCATTTCCTACCTCTACCATATCCTTATTACATACTAATAGTAGTGATGTGTATAAATGTATAGTATCTCTTTTCTTCTAACAATATTAAAAAAAAATGACATTCATATATATAAATGTAAATATGTTTTATTCTTTTCCTGATCCTATCTGCTGTAATTCCGCATTTTCCGCAAATGTTTCCTTTATTCCACGTTTCCCCGTTTCATACTCGACTCTGGCAAAGCGAAAAAGAGATGCATATTACTTCTAGCACCTCTTCCTCTACAGACATTATTTTGGTATTGGAATGAGGCAATTTTGGCATGTAAAAACAACTGACTTAAGTAGCGGGAAACCCACACGCGGGATTCTTAAACTGCGGTATGGAAGGCAAGAGGGAACCACCACACTATTTTCCTTAATTTGGAGTTCTTATGGAAAAAACTTTACCGACAAGAGCTTAGCTAGCTCTTAAATTTGATGATTATAAAATATAAACAGTCAAATACTTGTCTCAGAGGGTCGCGGTTTTCAGTTGAGAGTACCTACTAATAACTTCCACAAATTTCCTTGTACTGGATTGAGTACTACCTACCTACCTACTCAATTTTCCCGCAGTAATGAATACACATTTGTGACCGTCTATACATCATGGAATAAGAAACGCAGGAAACGTAAGAAAGAACGCAAATAATAGGTGAATAATATAGGTATATGTTTAAGACCTTAATTATAAATTTTCTTTCTTTTTTGCTCGTTATTAAATAAGATTGCATAATGTAATTGTTTGCTGTCCTTAATAAAGTAAAGGTGTATGGGTACCTACCTATAACGGGTCTATCAAAATTAGGTACATACTGCATTCCTTCTTAGGGCTAATTCTGATGCTCAAATACAACAACTTTTTGCATGGGACCAACATCGTTATCCCAATAAAATATTTCACTTTCCCATACAAATGTCCTGTTACCGATCAGCTGATGCTAGTTTGTATGGAGAAGTCAAATTTTTTTTGGGATTTCGATGTTGGTCCCATACAAAAAGTTGTTAGAGTTTAGCAATAGAATCACTACGGAAAAGGAATGCAGTCAACTTTGTCAAACCCTGTATACACTCACAACTCTCATTTCATTTCTGCTTAGTCAGATTCAGTACACATACTCCATTGCGTTTACTTTTATTGTACGGTTCGTTATATTACAACATAACATATAACAACTTCAGTCTATTTTAACTGTTTATACATACCCATAAACATAGTATAATCTTTCTGCATGATCGAAAGGTATGACTGGGAGATAATGCTTTTAGCATTAAGTTTACGTTGCACTTTTATACATGCAATAGTTTTTTACCGACTGCCAAAAAAAAGTAATCAATTCAATGTGATATCTTTGCAATTTGAAAACATTTGAGTTTGTTGATCTGTTAATGCAAACACTAACACGTGTGCCAATTTTGAAAGTGTACATGTATGTTCGACCACGGAATTCTCGAAAACGAGAGTCAAAATCGGTCCAGGGGCCCTATTTTTGAATCACTCGCTTCGAAATGGCGAGTGATTTTCGTTCGACGAGTTTTTTTCTATGACTTTTAATTCATCTTCGAACGAAAATCACTCGCTATCTTGAAGCGAGTGATTCAAAAATAGAGCTCCAGTAGTTATTGTCAAGTGGGTAATAACTAAAAATACATAATTAAAAAACTAAACTGCCTTTAAAAAGTGTCTGAAAAGCTTAATATATATAGGGTGACTTTTTTATCAGTACCGATATTTTGTGTAAAGACTCCACTGATGAATATGAACAACTTTTGCTATGGGGGCAATAGCGAAATCGAGAAATAAAAATCAGCTGTTCCATACAAAAGTTCAATTGGCGCGCGGTCAAAATGTATGGAACAGCTGATTTTTTTTTCTCGATTTCGCTATTGCCCCCATAGTAAAAGTTGTTCATATTCGTCAGTGGAGTCTTTACACAAAATATCGGTACTGATAAAAAAGTCACCCTGTATATATAATATGTTAGGGTTTCAGTCAGTTTTTTTATTAAATCTATCATTAAAAATAGGTCCTTCTTGTGCTATGAATGATTGACCACATACCTCTACCATTCTCCGTACAAAATTTAATGAGCCTATACACCTTATGTTATGATCCACGGATCCGTTATAGATACGCAAAGAATAAGGATTTTTCATTAAATTGACTCCACTTCCAGGAATGCATCATCATGACCGGTGCTTGGTCAGCTACCAGAGCCAGAGCTCCATCGAGCTCTGATAAATGATAATAAAGTATGGTAAATATAAGCATTCTAAGCTCTACTGCTGCACAAACTATGAGCCCTTATTTCAAAAACTTAGTAGGTAAACCTACCAGCCTATCAGGCTAAGATCCGTAGGTACTAAGATACTAAACGACCAATTTAACAATGTCTTTATTACAGCATCCAATAACAAAAGTTACTGTTTAAACATGTTACTCTATGTTATTAATAAGGGCGTTTAAGTCTCATATTTAATGCTGGTTTAACATAGGTGTAGCTTTTGACTTTATCAATAGGTTTATAAACTACAGCGAATTTGATTTTGTTAATTCTATGTTCTTCTTATTCAATACTAGCGGACCTGGGAAATTTTGTTTCGCCCAGACCCGTCCTGCCCCAGCCCCGGCCCTGTCAAACGGGATAAAAAGTAGGTATCCTAAGTCCTTCTCCTGGTACTCAGCAACCTTCCCACCAATTGACAGCCAAATCGGTTCAGCCGTTCTTGGGTTATAAATCGAGTAACTAACACGACTTTCTTTTATATATTATATGTAGATTTCTAACAGCTACTAAATCAAATCAGAAAGAAAATAATTGAAATACTCCAAATAATTATTTGTTTAGATAAACTAAAAATAAGGATTAAATTTCAAAGCAAAAATCAAACTTCGGTGAGGATATTTTATTCCATAATACAGCATTAAGACAAACCGGAATGTCACATTTCGCATTTTATAATTTTCGATTTCAATAAAAATAAAAAAAAGAACTATCCACCACACTTGCCACATCTGTATCCTTGAAATGTGTTTTAACAATTTCTTCTAAATTATTATAAAAATGCTAAGTTATAATTAATTGTGTAAGAGCAAAGTACCGCTGAATGTCCTGAGCACTGTTCCCCTATGAGCGGAAACACTTCTCAAAATGACACCATGTTATCTAATACATATTTATACCTAAATTACAAGTTAATCTCGGATCGCCGTGAGAAGTCGACTGTAAATGCAGGTTCATCACAACGAGCCATTTCACTGAACGGGACCGTCTAAGAACTGTTTCCTGAATGTAAAATACATAACAGCTTATTCTACCTAGTTAACTTCCATAAAAAATAAACTATCATCATACAATAAGTCGTTCAAAGTATTAGTGGAATATGCACAAAAATCGGTGACAGTAAGAGAATATTAGATCCGTCGAGTCCACCACAGAGCGATGTGAATAGGCCTCCGCCGGCCCCGCAGGTCACTACAGGCACCACTATCAAATCAAAGTCACAAGAAGAGAATTTAATTTAAATACTTTATTACGACAACTTATTCCACATTATAGTATACATATAAAACATGTTATGCTGTGATCCACTTTATCACGTGTCAGCTACATACCTATCCACATCACAATGCGCGTTCACTCAATATTGTGTACACCGTTTTGTTTTTACTGATAATTATAAACAAAATTGAAATTTTGCATTTAATTTACACACTATATTTTGTTCAACGTCATCGGGGATCGAACGAACGGCGCATCCGAAACATGGACCCTATGAGCGCTGCGCCGGCGCGAGCCCGTCGGCTGCGGCGGAGGCTCGGTCGCCGGGTGACGCATCGGTAATACATTTATGATTCCGCACATAATACATTGTATTTTATAGCAAATAAAGTTAACATATCTTAAACCATAGTCTCTTTCCGTAATCAGATTTGTCTGTGAGATGATAGCGCACATGCGGTTAGCGGTTTGCGTTCTTCAGTTGGTTGGAGAGCCAGTCGAGCCCCTCGTACAGGCCGTCGCCCGAGGTGGCGCACGTCGCCTGGATGTACCAGTTGCGGTTGCGCAACGAGTGCAGGCCCAGCTTGTCCGTTATCTCCGCTGCGTTCATTGCGTTTGGCAGATCCTGATGACAAACACCATGCTCAATACTTGACCACAAAAAACTGTCTAGTTACATATTCTTCACTTACTAGAATTACGAATTATATGAGTCAAATCCATAGGCTCATATTGGCATTCCACATATAAGAAAAAAAACTAAATGCTTCTCACTAACATTTATAATGCGCACTGCTTGTGTCAGTTTAGAGATTACAACCCAAAATTATTCAAAGTCAAGACTGAACATGTTCCTTCTGAGTCAGCTTGTTCCAACTCCAAATGTGTCTTAGTCACACTTGGCCTGGTCAGGAGTGAAGAACTAACCCATTTTAAATCTATACTAATATTATAAAGCTGAAGAGTTTGTTTGTTTGTTTGTTTGTTTGTTTGTTTGTTTGTTTGTTTGAACGCGCTAATCTCAAAAACTACTGGCCCGATTTGAAAATTTTTTTTTGCGTTGGATAGTCCATTTATCGAGGAAGGCTTTAAGCTATATAACATAAAGATACGACTCATAAGACCACAGCAGAAATGAAAAATGTTGCGAAAACGGGAGAAAGATATTCCTTTTGAGAGCTTCCGCTGCATACGCTTCGGAAACCGCTTAAGTTACACAAAAATAATGTATGACAGGATTGTTCAGCATTAAGAGTTCTATAATAAAGTCCGCGACAGCATATGTCTATCTTTTATGGTTGACCTACTACAAGCTTTTTTAAGTTAATAAATTTGTAAAAAAATAATGCATTATTTTTAGAGGTGTATTATACACACAGGTATTTATTCTTATCAAAATAAATACATTCATCATCACGAGCATTTCATTTAGAACCAAGTTGCCCTTTATATCATTTGATTTCAATAAATATCTTAGGAGCTATCACAGTTTTAACACTCCGCACCAAAATAATGTTCGCAGCTTAAGTACAACGTGCGCTTGCGCTAATACATATATTATAAAGCTGAAGAGTTTGTTTGTTTGAACGCGCTTATCTCAGGAACTGCTAGACCGATTTGAAAAAATATTTTTGTGTTGGATAGCTTATTTATCGAGAAAGGCTTTAGGATATAAAACATGACGCTGCGACGGGAGGGGAGGGAGCAAACTCAAAACGCGCGGACGAAGTCGCGGGGGACCGCTAGTAATTTATAAAAAAATATTAAAGCATACCTGTTTGTTTGCAAAAATCAAAAGTACTGCATCTCGTAACTCGTCTTCACTTAACATTCGCATGAGCTCCTCGCGCGCCTCTCCGATACGCTCTCGGTCATTACTGTCTACTACGAAAATGAGACCCTGAAAATCAAAGCATTTTAATATTTTTACCAGTTTCTAATAAAGATTAACACACACCCGCTATACCAACTGGAGTGAATACTGCAAAATACGAGTTCCTGTTTGTAAGTGCGATCAATCTCCCCGCCTAACCACCTTAAGACCAATAATTATTTGCACCTTGCAACAGCTTTGTTTGTGACACCCGTTTTTGCATGCGATTGTTGTTGAAAAGTGGTATCGTGCCATAGATGTTGACCGTACATACTACATATTATGAAAATATATAAATGTTTATGATTGATGTCTTTTTTGCTAGGCGATGCTGTCCCACTGTTGAGGCAAAGTCCTCCCCCAAACTCCAGTCAGGTGATGCTGCCTCTCTGCCTGCTGTCTGCCTTTTGGTCATAGGAGACATCTTTTTTTTTCAATTGATGTATATAAAAATAAATAAATCAGTTATAAATTATATTCCCAGGATGTCATGTGGAATGAATTAGTTAAGCCACTGATTGGTGGAAAATATTTATGACAAAAAATTATACAGCTTAGTAACAGTGCAATAATATTGATTGATAATAATTGATAGTACTTTGACGTGGGATTGTCAAATCGCTTCACTTATCTCACGAGTTCGAAAACTAATATTTGTCTTTAAGTGCCTTCGTGTATCTGCCGATTTCAGCATACTAAAAACTGTATATTACGCGCTGGCTCACTCTATCCTAACGTATTGTATCTCTGCGTGGGGAGGTGCTGGTAAATCTATTTTTCTTCGCCTTGAAAGAACTCAAAGAGCCGTTCTGAAAATTATGCTACAAAAATCTGTGCAATTTCCAACAGATGAATTATATTCGCTATGTGGGTTGCCCAGAGTAAGGCATTCCTTTGTACTGAGTTCTGTTCTTCGTAAGCACTCGGAAATATCTTTTGATGCTAATTTTGAAAAGAGAAAGCGAAGAAAAGATAAAGTATGTAACACAGAGACGGTGTTTCTTGCTGTGGCTGGTCAGCAATATCAGTTTCTAAGTCCAAGGCTCTACAACAAAATTAATAAGGTACTACAAATTTACAAAATGAACTATCACGAGTGTAAATCAGTTCTTAACCGATGGCTATATACACTTAGCTACAATGATATCGAAAACCTTATCAATCTCACTTAGTTTTATGGCATCCTTCATTCATAACTTATATCACACATACAAACTTTTCTAAGCGCTCTTACACATGCACATTTGCCTACAAGCATGCAGGCTTGCACACACACGCACGCACGCACACACTCACACACACACACATTCATACACTCTCTCTCTCTCTCCCTCACACACACACCCACACCCACAAACACACACACACACACACACACACACACACACACACACACACACACACACGATGATTTTTGTTTACTTGTAATTATAGGAAACTAATTACTTAGATTTAGCTTGTACCTGTAATTAGTGGAATAATACTGCATATTAATGTTACTGGAGGTGGGCGTCAATAATTGCAACACAGTTTTTCAAAACTATAGCAGTTATTTTCGTGCACATTTTGCATTGTACAATTGTTTTTTTATTCCCAATAAACTTTTATTTATTATTTATTTATTTATTAATAATCACAATAGTAACTTTTTATTTGTAAATATTAACACCAGAAACAAATTCATTGATATATTTATTTATTTTGGAGGTAATTACTACTCATGCAAGAAGTAATGCTGCTAGACCCTTTGATTTGACCCTTGAAAGACTTTTGATTCTCATCCAATCATGCCCCGGTCTCGAAATGTTGACAAATCCAAAAAGTAAGCCATGAAAATCAGTCCACCTGTTCAATTGTCGTTTGTTTTACCTTCATAAGAACCACTTACTAAAAGTAACAAATACAAAAAAAACAAATTAGCGAAAATGGTCCAGCTATTCACGTGTGATGTTGTGACCAAAGAAAATATGATCAAATTTTTAAATATAAAGATTACTGCCTTACTATTTATATTTTTGGTAACAAGAGATAATATCATCTGCTTGACCCACTAACACACTTCCAAATTACTCTGCCTCATATTGTTTGAAGCAAAATTCATATTTGGAAGCAGTAATCAATAATATGGATGATATAAAATAAAGAATATAATAGTAATAAAAATAGAAAATACTGTTTAAACTTTAAACCATAATTAATTATGCATCATGCAAGGAGAGTAAATGAGTTTGATTATATTAGTTGTTGCATTTTACGTCTAATTGAACATGATGCAACATATGGGAACTATAAGCAACTAACAGACCTGTGTATTCTGGAAGTAATGCCTCCACAGTGGTCTGATTTTGTCTTGGCCGCCCACATCCCACACGGTGAAACTGATGTTTTTGTATTCTACAGTTTCCACATTAAACCCTGAAAATTAAAACAATTACAGTTAGGTACATTCACATGATTGAGTGATGACAAATTCATATTCAAAGAATTTAAAATACATAAAAATTTGTAACATTTTTTATCAATGTTATCATTTTGTAGATAATCACAATAAAGATATATTTACAGTAGGTGAAAGAAGATGGAATATGTGTAGGTAGGAAAAAAGACTTCACTATTATTTACTCAAATAAAGTAACACAACACAATAAGCACTTACCAATTGTGGGAATTGTTGTAACAATTTCACCTAATTTAAGTTTGTATAGAATTGTGGTTTTACCAGCTGCATCCAAACCAACCATCAATATTCTCATTTCTTTTTTGCCAAATAGGCCTTTAAATAAATTTGCAAACATATTCCCCATTTTGTAGTTTTTGGGATGATCTGAAATAAACATAAATTAGGATATTCAGTCTGACTCATCCGTCAGAATACACGTTACTTCAATCAATGATAATGACATGGCAAGTCCTAGCTGGCAATACGTAGATGTTCACTGAGAACAAGTAGGTATGTTGTCGGTGAAATTAGTTCACTTAAAACATAGGAAGTTATTGTAACAAATTCATATATTCCAATAGTATTTCAGCCCGGAGTATTTTACTACAACAAAGCTTATCCAACCCGACACTGCTGTTGGTCTTGGCTGCGGTCACCACCCTCACTCGTAATTCGAATATTATCCTAACTACACAAGATCAGTAAACATTTACGCACTTAAAATTAAATAATCATAAATACGACGCAAAAATACTCACATTCTCAAGAACAAATTACTATTTTATCAAGAAAAACGCTACACTCCACTGAATTCTTTACAATTCGCTGGATGTCAAAATGGCGGCGAACGTGGAAGTTGTTCGTGCCTATGCCACGTATCGGGAGAAAAGTGGCCAGTAATAAAATAAAATAAGTTTTCAAATTTTAAATTAATAATCCTGCAAATTCTGTGCTCTTCTATTCTCCAGCGGTTGATAAATATGCGTCAAATGCTAAATAGTCTATGCAAGGCAGAAGTATACATTGGATTTTTGGCAAAAATATCTGGCTCAGACGAAAAAATCTAAAAAAAAACAAATGCAGAGAATGAGGCCAGGTCAAACGCGATCCACTGATGTTGAGGATTTGTTTATCTCCCTGCTCTAAGGCCACGGAGCATGTAATCTTTTTTGACGCGAGAGCCCCGAAATAGCTTATAGTAGGTAACAACGAAGGGAAAAATATACCCGGAATGGGAACAGAGTAAACGAGAAAAATGCTCGACGAGCAGCACTACTACGGTCTTGCTTGTCTATGAAGAACGAATGAGTGAACTAATATTAAAATTAATTATTGATCATTCACCATTCATTTCGTTACCACTCATTCAATTTAATGTCAAAAAAGCTGATCCCTGTTCTGTCATCTGTCAAAAAGTTTATGTTGATGAACCACAAAGAGGTTATGTTTAAATATTAATTTGAAAACAAAGAAATAATATATTAGTATCCTTTAGACACTTACAGGACGTTGCCAGTGCCACCCATTCACCACAACACTTACATTGTGTCACCGATACTTACTACGATATACTTACGAAAATAAATAAACATCCTGTGCCGCAATAGTTTTCTATTGTACCGCTAGGATTAGCCCAAGTCGATGAAAAGGAAGTTCCCTTTTTCTCTTTAACAAACAAGAGAAATAAAAACTAAGTGATGCAACATAAAAATTAATTTTAAACCACCTATTCAAATTACTGAAACCTTTTTCTTGAGGCAAGAATGATGCTGTCTGCTCAAGTTCCTTTCAGTGAAAAATTGCCCAATATGCAAGAGTGGCTTTCACAACCTCCAAAGTATACTACATTTAGGATTAACAAACTAAAGGAATTCGATATTACAACTTTAAAAACTTTTCTCCTGAAAGTGAGTTTTTTTAACTTTTCGATTAATTTTCTTTGAAAAGTATGTTCAATGAAACATTTCAAATTGTAATATAATAATAATCAATCAATCAATATAATAATCAAAATCAATCATTCGCAGAAAGCTCAAGAACTCAAAACAGACGTGTTACCAAGAGTTTACTTTGTGCAACCAGATTGCTTAGTGGTAGAGCAGTGGCCTGATGCTGTGGACATAGAGAAAAGTGCCAAAGAAGTTGTTGTTGATGCATTATGTGCTGCTGCAGTATTGAGAGGAGCACATGTTTTTGCTCCTGGCGTCATGGGGATGCCCATGAGTAATTAAATCACCTATAACAATGATTTAAAAAAGAATAGATACATTATACACTCACAAAACAATCAAAAAATCGTTGCCTGGTTGAGAGCAACAGCACACATGCAAATTTTTCTTAACCACATTCCTAGATGATGTGTGAAAGAGATAGCATAATTTTAGCAGTAAGGAAAAAAGAGATAGTAAGTGATTCTCTGTTACCCTCCAGTGTATATAAAATGACACTTATTGACCAATCACTCGTCTCCACTGCACACTTTAATTACTAAACAACCAATCTATGATCAACTTGGTGTCGAGGACATTGCATCCTTTTCAGAATTTATTGTAAAAATAACAATTTACTTTCTCTTTTACCTTTGTAAATCAAAAAATATTGAAAATTTAATGATTTATGCGTAATTCTAGTTTACCTACATGTCATATGAGATCCCTTGAGCTTATTTTACTTTCTTATCATAATTTGTACACTTTTGAAACACACACAATGGCATTTTATAGGTTTTAAATTCCCTATCAGAGACGTCGCACTTGTTGTATAGCTATTTGCAGACTAAGGGTAAGGATCCTAATTAGGATTTTTTTGTGTCTTCACATTGCGCATTCGGGTAACAGATCTATTCTTTTTAAAATCATTAACCTGTAACTATACTGCTTCCAAGTGCCACAGTCATTGCAAGAGTTATTTAATTGTAATACTTTTGAAGACTGATAGTTACAAAATAAGTTTTCATTCTGTGTGTGTGCTTCTTACTAACCTAATCTCAATACTTACATATTATATTTTCAGACTGTAAACTGGGTGAAAAGGTGAACATTTATGGAGACATTGAAGGTCAGTGTAAAAGAGGTCTAAAAATAACATTTGAAGGTAAAAAGTTATTTGTGGGGATGGGAGTCTTGAGAATGTTACGCCATGACTTATTTGATGCAGGTGTGCAGCCAAGGTAATTATTATTGTATTACCTGTTTATTGTAGCCTTTTTAACTACATATTATCTCAGGATTTGCAGCTTGATAACCACTCGGGCCAGTAACGCCTGGGGAAGTGCCGAAAATAATCAATAAGCTAGACGGAACATACAATCTGCAGTATGTGAACTTGCTTTAGTCAAAACCAACCACATCATATGTTTTGACCAGCCCAAAGTACTTTCAAAAGAATGTCGGTTTTTGTTTCGCGTGTGCTACGCGAAGCTTTAGAAATGAGAAAACGTCCAAATTTCCACAGAGAAGATAGTTGGAAAATTCCACCAGCATGGGATCCAGTGCTACTAGCGAGGACCCAAGCTAGACCACTCACTACAAGGTCACAAGACAGAGCTGTTTCTGCGTGGATAGGAACGTTAACTGATATTTTTGAGTGGCAGTAGTTTAATTTTTTCAAAACTGTAAATGATAAATAACTTAGTCTACCCCGTGCGTGACCATGATGAAACATCGGGATTTTTAAAAATAAATTCGTGAAAATCAAATCCGTAAAATAGAGTTTTATTTCATGAGGAATATTTGCATGAACTTCAGAAACAAGTAAATAGCAGTCCTTGAGGAATTATCCAAAAAAAAGCAGTAGCTTTCCTAACAACTCTCTTCAATTGTGCCCCCAGAATTGGATGCTTTCCTGCGCTGTGGAGTCTCCCAAAATATTATGATAGGTACCTAAAGTTGGGAAGCCCCCTCATTAGATTTCGTCGTATAGGCGAATTAGTCTGTCTGCTACTAATCACTTCCAAGGTCCTGGAGAAGGTCCTCACAAAAAGATAACTTCACTGAAGAATAGATACATAATTCCTGATCACCAATTCGGGATTAGGCAAAGAACATGAAACAATTGAACAAATCCATAGAGTCTGTGCAGCCGTAAGTACAGCCCTGGAGAAAAAGGAGTATTGCTCGGCATTTCTGGACGTGTAGCAAGCGTTTGATAGAGTTTGGCACAAATAAATGAGTCTTGTTCAAGGTCAAGCAATTCCTGCCACATACATTCTTTCGTATGCGGGTGTACCACAAGGCTCGGTCCTGGGGCGCATCTTGTACCCTATCTTCACATCTGACTGTGGTTGTTGCGACTTTCGCAGACGATACCGCTATTTTGGCCTCGCATGAAGAACACATAAATAAAGAAGCGACAAAACTGCTCCAGGAAAGCTTAAATGCTCTCGACGTGGCAAATACATGCTATTGCCTCAAAATCTATCTAAGTCACATTCACACTCATATGAAGGAACTGCCCACCAGTGAAACTGGGTTATAGCGAACTTTCACATCACGATTCAGTGAAGTTCCTTGGAATCCACCTAGATCGGAAGCTCAAGTGGAAAGAACACCTACAAAAGAAGCGAGACAGCCTTAACTTTCGATACAGAGAGCTATATTGGCTTCTCAGACGAAACACGAAGCTGTCTCTGGACAACAACAACAACAAACTCCTCGTCTACAACACAGTTCTTAAACCCATATGGCTATATGAAATTCAGCTGTGGGGCTCAGCTTGTGACTCCAACATCAATATAGTGCAAGAAGCGACTCCCAAATCACTCTAACCAACTAGCAAATAGACTCATTAGCGTGTGAGCTAATTAAAAATGCGCAGTATTCTGACATAGCATAGGCACTGATAAGGAGCTTCTTCAACTGTAAAACTTGCTCTGCACCCAAAATAAATCGCATCGCATCTGCTTATGGTCGAAAGACTAATCGCACGATTTAAGACAAAAAAAAACTGTTTCTTGGTGTAAAACTGCACGCGTTATAAAATAATATCTTGATTTTAGTGGGATAGCAATAGAAACACTACTGCCAGCATCAAGACTGCCTGTTGTTAATGAAACTATATGTGCACCTGGAGTTATATTATTACAAAATCTACCTTCAATTGTGTGTGGATGGGTATTGGACGCACGGCCAGGTGAAAATATTTTGGATATGTGTGCCGCTCCTGGCAATAAGACCACACATTTAGGAGAAATGTCCAATAATCAAGTAAGTTTGTAATTTTTAAGTTGTCAGTAAATGTTATAAGGGTGGTCTTTATTTCTTTTAACAAATTCTGTTCCAGGCAATAATCACAGCATTAGATAAAACGCCACAAAAAATTGAAAAGATAAAGGAAAATTGTATCAGACATGGAATTACTTGTGTCAAAGCTTATGCATTTGATTCCACAAAAAGTTGTTCACTTAGTGAAAATATAGATGGTGGTCCTCCATTTCCACCTAACAGTTTTGATAAAGTGCTTTTAGATGCCCCTTGTAGTGGACTAGGCCAAAGACCTCAATTGAACATTAGAATGACGCCAAAAATGTTAGAGTCTTATAAGTTTGTTCAACGAAAGTTAATGAAAGCAGTAAGTACTATGTTTGTCTCTTCAGTCGGTGTGTTTTTTATTTATTAATACTACAAATATCATATTTCAGGCAATCGAGTTACTCAAAGTTGGTGGTAGATTAGTATACAGTACTTGTACAGTTACTGTTGATGAGAATGAGGGCTTGGTGAAGTGGGCTCTTGATAAGTTCCCTTGCTTACAACTCGTCCCTGCTGATCCCCTCCTTGGAGGGCCAGGTTTACAAGGACACCTCAGTGATGAAGAAAGGTAAGAACGGGAGATAATATTTTTATAACATTTATTACAATAAAATTTTTATAATCAGGCAAGGTAAGCATATATTTGTATGGTTCCTAAATTTACAAAGAAATTGTGATTTAAGGTATTTCCCTACTGCGCCATACCATGCCAGCTAAGAACGTGTCAGGTAAGAAAAGCATCAAGATACCTTGCCCACTGAACGGATTGACAGCATTCTGTCTTACCGTTATATGGAGTGAGAGCGAGAACGTATTTTGCCGGTGATGACACGCGACGGTGTTCGTCGGTAACGGAACGGTCTAGTGGGCAAAGTGTCATAATACAATGTTTTTTTTTTCGACGTTCCTAGCACGGTCATGGTATGTTACGGTGTAGTGGGCGATAACCTTTATTAAACTTGCATTTAATGAGCAGCTTTCTGACTCTCCGATCATTTTATACTAGATGGCGTTAGGAGGCGATAGTCTAAAGGAATAGGAATTATTTTCTTGAATTTACTTGTTGGATAATAAAGTGAAATATTTTATGCACAGTAATAACCATAAGATACTAATTATTTTTTGTAATTTCAAAGTCCATAGTTTACTTTAGGTACCTAGGTTTTACTTTTTATTATAAATATTTGCGCTAAAGCAATTTTACCGGCTATGTACCTAAATTAAATTCCAAAAAATATTAAAGTTGCGAGCCATCTCTTGATGATAAAAAAACACTTGACAAGAAAACTGCTCATGCAATGCAATTATTGATAAATGAGCGTGAATATACTATAAATACCTTAAGAGGTATCATAACATAACATAAAGAACAAAAATCACAGTATTCAAAATCACACAAATTGCAATCATTTTCGTAAGGCTGGACTGGATTCACAGCGAAGCCGCAGCTTCGAGATCGAGACGCGCCGATGCCGTTATTAAACAGCGCGCGCTTGATGTACCGACCGCTGTAAAACGTGTTTTAGTTTTGAGCGCTTTGTCGTCGTTTATCAGACTAGATAGTAAAGTAGTAGTAAAGTCAGCCTGTAACATCCCACTGCTGGGCAAATCCCTTACCTAAACTATGAGGTAGTTTGAGCCATACTCCACCACGCGGGCTCAGTGCGGATTGGTGGAGGGGTGTTTGCAAGGCAAGCGACTAACCCTGTTGTCAGATGCTACCAAGCCACCCATAAGGCCTCTGACTAGGCTTAACGACTAATATTAACCGGGACCAACGGCTTAACGTGCCTTCCGAAGCACGGAGATGCTCATGATGTACGTCACTTATATGGTCGGAATGGTCACCCATCCAAACACGACCGCGCAGTAGGTTGCTTCACTTCGGTATCACTACCAAAGCGCTGCTACCACTGCGCTACGAGCACCTCTAGACACTAGATATGTCGGTGAAATGGTTAACGCGACAGTGCGTCCTGCCGGCGTCACTCTGAAACGCTTACGCGCGTTTAGTTACTACACGGCAACACCCGCGCCGTATTAACATTTCGCATACGAAATACAGAACTGATAAATTTCAAATTGAATGGCACGTTCTTGTTACGTTGAAATTAGCTATGCCATTCCCACCAAATAAAAAAGAAAAATAAGTATAACTGCAAAATATCATCAAGAGTCACACAGTTAAAACTGTTAGCGTTTCAACTGTGTGACTTTTTTTAAACTAAAACTTTACATCTAGTGTAATTGGTAGCGCGCGCGTCTGAACGCGCTGCTAAAATGCGTCGCTGTGAAACCAGCCAAAATAATAAGCTATTTCATTGCATGTCTACAAATTCTTTTAAAAAATCAGAACTAAAACTAAAACTTTCCAACACCCTAATACTTATTAATATTATGTGTACAGTATTATTGCATTAGTATTAAATTAAATCTCATAAATTAATCTGTTAGGATTTTGTGTTGTTTGATAAATAATGTACTGGCACTTATAATATCACATTAAAAGTATTTGATCACATTTGTTTCAGAGCAATGGTTCAAAGATTTAGCCCAGAAAACGACCCATTGAGATTCGTAGAACCAATATATCGGGATTCAATAGGTTTTTTCATAGCATCGTTTACAAAACTTCATTAAATATGAATTTTACGTTTGTGCAGACGCCAGCACATCAAACTTATAACAACTGCAAGAGATACGGCAGTGTTTAGCTTGATAATCTGTTGTCTTGTAAGTTAATGTATTTTTTATACTATTGTATGACTTATGTATGTATAAATATTATTTGTGTATAAACTTAATTACGTTGTACTTATTTCTTATACAATATTTTTTGTACCTTTCCAACTAGCTACAATGCTTCCAAATGAACCCACAATCCTTTTTCCGCTTTCAACAATAACGACCCTCTATCGAACTTGATGGGATCCTCCGTTTTATCACATACAGAAAATTTAAAATTCTTCAAAAGTGTCACCATTGCCAACTTTGCTGAGAACATAGCAAATCTGAGACCTGAAATTTTAAAAAGGCGAATTGATATTTTCGTTGATATGCCGTCTAAATTATTTTACTTATAAAGTCATCAAATTATGTACCAATGCAGTTTCGTGGCCCGGCCCCAAAAGCCAAAAACAAATGCGCTGGTCTATTTTTCTTTTCATCGCCCATAAATCGCTCCGGCCGGAATTCTTCCGGTTCTGGATAATAATCAGGGTCCATATGAATGCCGTAGATCGGTACAGCAACCACCTCGCCCTCGCGTACTTGTACCGATGTACCAGGCAAAGTATAATTTTTCGTGCAAACTCTGTCGACTCGAGACACCGGCGGGTATATTCTTAACGTTTCTAGAAATAAATATGCGATACAATTATTAAAACAGTGTAAGAAAAACCTGTCCGACTCATTATTATTAGGTATCGAGATTGGGTTCTATTTGTGTAGCAATTTTCATGAAATATTAGAAAAAAAAATACCCAAGGAAAGGAAATCACTACATTAAAAAAGCATACTTGGCAACCCGAAGGGAGGTTGTCGGTGCGCGCGGGAGGCGCGGAGTTGCGCCGGCACTTGCAGATAGTTTTTTTTTTAATAATTGGTTTAACGGCTCTGGGTTCTAGCCCTTTTAAGCCACTCGTTGATTGTCTTGTAGATAGCGCGACGGGAGTGATATCGCATTTTGAAATTTTCCCCGTTTTAGGGTATAAGGTGCTAAACTTGTTGACTTTAAAACTTGATAAAAAATATTCATGAATTACGTAATTTTTATACTTATTTTTGTTGTAATTAAAGCAAGTTTTTGACCCTATCGGGTCTGACAGTTTTTTTTACATATTGTATTTTAACATAATTCTTTCCCGTTAATTATAATAATGCAGAGTCTAATAAACCTTTTTAACTATTACACTGTTTTGTCTCATTTGCCAAAAAGTGACAAAACAGTGTAATAGTTAAAAAAAGGTTTGTTAGATTCTTTGCATTATTATGAATAACGGGGAAGAATTATGGTAAAATGTAACAAAAACCTGTCCGACCCGAAAGGGTCATAAAGTTGCTTTATAACATACTAAATAGGTTTATTATAATGTTTGAGTTATTATGAATAAAGGGGTTAGATGTTACATACCTCTACTATACTTATCACATCCTGAGGTAGGTACAAGAGTACAAACAAACAATATAATCTTATCTAATCAGAAAACATTTAAGCGAGTCAGACAACAATAGTAGTATTTACATTACCTATTTACCCACCTAATAAAAATCCATCAAGATAATGCAACTGACTGAGGAGCTCGTAGCTCATATCTTTGCCTTCGGTCAATTCTTCTATATGTCGTCGCAACTTAGTTTGGAGGTCGGGTTTAGTTGCAAGCACGTGGATGGCAAAAGAAAGAAGCGTGCTTGATGTTTCGTAGCCAGCAATCAAAAAGAGCAGTGATTGGGCATCAATGGTATCATCGTCTAAATCTGAAAGCACATGATCTCCATGTTTATAAACCAAAAAAGACTTAGATTTCACACAGACCACACATCGACATTATGCTATAATTTATCTTTCTTAATTTAAACTGAAACATTGATGCCAGATTGCCAGATTCAGCCAACTGATGGCAATAATCTCTCAAAACCAATTCTGCAACTTACGCGTTTTAGAATTTTCGGAGTCGTTTTTTTCATTTTCAGCTGCATCAATTAATAACTGAAGAAAGTCATTCTTTCTGAAACAGTTGTATAATTTGAAATGTAGACTATATCTTCTGTGGCGATATTTCGTTACCTACTAAAAATATTGTTTATTTTCCCTATACGATTATCGGTTGAGCTCTGTAACTGACCTTACTTAGGTACGTTTAGGTACTTAATAGAAACATAAGGGCCTGTTTCACTTTCGACAAGTAATACCTTACCATCAAAACCTACTTATAAATGCAAAAGTTTGTGAGAATGTATGAATTATTGTTATTCCTTCACGCTAAAATGAAAAAAAATAAGCGGATAGAGTGAAACTGTTAGAAACTGCTAGTAATTCAAATACGGAACGTCATTTTGTATGAAGTAATAAGATAGAAATTGTGGAACAGAACGTAAAATTACAGAAACATTCTGTTTTCTTTATAATATTTATAAACCAATTGCTGACCTATCTGATCGTCTTGACGTTTATGATTTACTAGGGGTTCCCCGCGGCTTCACCCTCGTAATTGTCGGATCTACAAAAAATATCCTAATAAATGATAGATATACTATTCGGATGTATGAGCTATATTAATGTAAAGTTTCATAACAATTTATCGCATAGTTTTTGCGTGAAAAAGAAACAAACAAGCACTTATAATGTAAAGTGTGGTAGTATGATATATTTTTTTATTAAAGTTTTAAAACTGTAAAGACTGCTCTAAACTGTTTAAAAATCGTATATGGTTTGCAAGTAACTTACTTTATCCCTGATGATTTCCTTTCTGCTTTAGCTGCTTTCAACATTCTTAATAATTCATCTATGCTCTTGGAGTAAAGAAATGATATTTTTAGATACCTTAGCATCTTTGGCATGAATATTAATATAAAAAATATGAATATTCGCTTGGCTCGGGGCATGTAATTAAACTTTTCTGCTACCTGTGAATATTGTACAATAGAAATATAAGTATTATTTAACAAATATGCTCCTGCTGAATGAATCTAATAAAAAAAGTTTTTTCGACCAAATAAATAAATACATACTTTGACAAAATGTGCATTTTCATCTGTCAAAGCATCACATTTTATACCAAATGCACAGGCTCCTATTACTTCTAGTGTAAAATGTCCCATGGTATCTTTCATTTCAACATCTTTTTGATCTGGAAGTTTAAAGTTGTAATTTAAAAGATGTACAATTTTCATAAAGATGAAATAAAAAAACAAAAATTTGCGCACGGGCGGGACTTGAACCAGCACTTTCTAGCTAACCAGGCCAAACGCTCTACCAATTGAGCTACCATGCTGTCTGTCGGACCCTGCGAAATTTGTGGTCTCTTACGGATAAGTCATTATATATGCGTGACGTTTAGCGCCATCTACCCGTCTGTTTAACAGTGGGCCAAGTAGTTATTCCTTAGAGAATAAATTCAACTTTGAAATTGATGACGCTTCGCTATCTAATGGTTTATAATGTTTTTAACACTCACAGTGTCATATTTTTATATTCATAAAGATGCGTTTGGCCCGGTTAGGTATCTATCATAACACAGATTTTTTTGATATCGAATTTCATTTCATAGAAAACTATTCATTGAATGTTAATATCTTTTTTTCTTGATTAATCGAATAGTTAATAATCGTCGTTTCATAACATCGGATAACAGTTCACCAAAAAAACTGTTTTCTTAAGCTCTGCTTAATACTACCAATATATCAAACTAATGTTTCATAGAATTATTAAGTTATCGATATAACCTTTCATAAAAACTTGTTTTAATGTGTACCGGTTCCCATTTTTTTTTCATATGCATACGCATGCAAGTAAAAAAGAAGGCATGCGCATGCAAGTAAGAAGGCATACATGCATGCATTAATGCATGCAAGTAAGCAAGCAGGCATGCATGCATACTAGCTTACACGCATGCATGCAGCAAGCAAGCAGGCATGCAAACAAGCAGCATGCATTAGGATTTCCTCGTCTCCGGCGCTGCGGGAATAGCAGCCTCGAGGCTGCTCTCCCTCTGCGCCTCCGGCTTTTGAATAACACTCTAGTATCGGGCAGACTAGTACTACGGCTAGGAGACCACGGCGAGTCGGGATTAACGCAGTTTATTTATTAAATCAATAAAGTTTGCAATATAATATTAGTAACAAATTCGTTTGAACATACGGACTTTAGTGAAGTAAAATTCGATGTTTCAAGAATTCTGCATATTGAAACTTACGTGGAAATAAAATTATGGGTAATAAAATAGAAGGCTAACGTTACTTCGATAAAATACGTAATTTATGAAAAGAAGTAACGATGAAGTAAGTTTGTAGATAATAAGCATTCAACCAAATGAAATTGTGATGTAACAAGATTCTAGAATTTGTTTAATATTATTTTGAAACATATGCGAATCGTTTTATGGGGAATGAAAATCGATGCAGAAAATTACATTAAGTGATGGGTTCCCGGCCCGGTTATAGCCAGAAAGTGCTGGTTCAAGTCCCGCCTGTGCGCAAATTTTTGGTTTCTTATTTCATCTTTATGAATATAAAATATGACACTGAGTGTTAAAAACATTCTAAACCATTAGATGTACAATTTATTTCTTTTGATATCCCATAACTCTAGGGCAGTGTTTCCCATTTTTTGGGTTATGTCCCGGTACCGGTCCATTAAATAAAAATTCAGAAACTGGAATGGCCTATCTCTGCAATAAAGACTATTCATACTTGTATGCAATAAAGACTATTCAATTCGTACTTGTGACAATCTTTTCAATTTAGTAATATTTACGAAAATATAAATTTTGGAAAATATGTTGTTTTGTTAGGGCATTTTGGATTTTTTATGCATAATAATCTTATAAAATACTACCTTTTGTTATGGGTTATCAAAAGGAACACATAGTTGGTAGAAAAAACTTTATAACAATTTTAATTTTATTTAGTGCTTAGTTACCATACTGTTTCAAAAATGCAACCATTTGTTGAGTACAGTGCTGGATCAGGGGGAGCATGTTTCTTAACCGCAATGAACTGAATGCTGGAGTCAGAGTACTTCTTACACCTTTCCATTCTGAACCCTTTGAAAAGAAATATCATTGTTAGTCTAGGTCAGTTTTTGATCTGTTAATTATTTTTCACATGGGTTAAACAACTTATTCAGAAGATTAACAGAGTTGCTTCAATATTGCATTTTGGCTGATATTTGCTAGATTTTGAGACAGTTTAAGTGCTCTCTTATTTATCTTTAACTCATTTTTACTACTTACTCACCTTCAAATTAATTAATGACTGCTTTAAGTGTCTTGGTCCATCGCTAAGGGTATTTCTGTCGACAAAATTTTCAAAATCACGTATTGTGATTGCTTTAATGAGTTCAGGATCGAGGACATATAATACAGGGCGTCTGCCTTCAAAAATGCCTGTAAAAAAAACATGATGATATTTTTCTACAATTATCATCTAAAAAACGGAATGCCATGTATTCAACAATGATGTATAAATGCTTTCATTTTAGTTGACTTGCATGATATTGTATGTTACATTATGTAAACATTGGACTTTTGTGCTGCTTTATTATGATGCACTGATAATATTTAATTAGAACACTCACCACCATAAGGATTTCCCTTGAAATAGCTATAAACGTCATATTGAAAAGAATGAAAAGATTTTCTAGCTGTAATCCTAGGACCCAGATTTCCCAAAAATATTGTAGGTTTCATAAATTTTACACCTTTTCTTTCAAAATGATCAAAAGTTTTTGTATAATAGAAGTATGCCAAAAATATTAGTGTTAATATTAGTAATAGTTTCCAATCTTTTGCAATAAAGTCAAGTAATTTTTTTGAACCACTAAAATAATCCATACTTGGTTTATAAAATTCATTCACTTGTCAGAAGTTCAGGTTCAACCCAGTTCAACCAGTGCGTTATTTGTAGGTACGTATGTATTAGAATAGAAGCTATGAGAAACAAAAAATGTGTAGCAAATAAGTACTGCGTGGTATTACTCTTACTAATCTGTGGTATTTTCTTTGTACGGCGGGCGATCGAGCGACGAAGTACCTACGAACTCTTACTAATCTGTGGCGACGAACGTAAGTGATACCTACCTATGTCTTTTTTTATGGCTAATCAGTCAGTGAAGGCAGCGTTCCGTTTTGCGCCAATATCACTGTTAGCACTGTGAGCGTCAAAAGCCGTTCCGATTTGATTAGCGTGCTAACAGCGCTGTTGACGCGATTTCATTTCGGAACGGCTTTAGATTACATTTGCTGTTCTTTGAAGCAAAAAGACGTCAAATGCGTCAATGTGACAGTCCGCTCACAGACGCTCACGGTGCTAACGCAGCAAAACGATTGCACTGTGAACGCAAGATGACGGTGATAGTGACGTCAGCCGTGACGTCACTACAGCTATCGTTGACTCGCTAACGCCAAATCGGAACGGTTTGTAAGCGCGATATCAGTGATATTTTCGCTGTCAGCGCAATACGGAACGCAGCCGAAGTGTGCGCATTTGCGCAATACTGCGCAATTTGGGCTGCGTTCCGATTTGCGCCAATATCACTGTTAGCACTGTGAGCGTCAAAAGCCGTTCCGATTTGATTAGCGTGCTGACAGCGCTGTTGACGCGATTTCATTTCGGAACGGCTTTAGATCACATTTGCTGTTCTTTGAAGCAAAAAGACGTCAAATGCGTCAATGTGACAGTCCGCTCACAGACGCTCACGGTGCTAACGCAGCAAAACGATTGCACTGTGAACGCAAGATGGCGGTGATAGTGACGTCAGCCGTGACGTCACTACAGCTATCGTTGACTTGCTAACGCCAAATCGGAACGGTTTGTAAGCGCGATATCAGTGATATTTTCGCTGTCAGCGCAATACGGAACGCAGCCTTGATTTCAAGATTTTGACGTGAACTGTCAAAAGACTGACGTATTCAGAACTCAACTCAAACTGCAGAAGTGACACAGGCTTTTGTGCCTATTATACCTGACTGTATTGCTCTGTGCTGTATTGAATGGATATTTATAATTTTATTAAAATAAATTTTAATAGATACTTACATGGATAAATATCTTAATATGTACTTATATTATAAAGCTGAAAAGTTTGATTGTTTGAACGCACTAATCTCAAAAACTACTGGACCGATTAAAAACATTTTTTGGTTAGATAGCCCGTTTATCGAGAAAAGCTATAAGCTATTTAGCATCAATATACAAGCTATATAGTATTAAGATACAACGTATAAGGCCAGCGCCGCAACGAAAAATATTTCGAAAACGGAGAAAAATATTCCTCATGAAAACTTTCGCTGCGTACGCTGCTTAAACCATTTAAGTTACACAAAAACCATGGTGTACGTCGAGATAATCTGCATTACTAGTTCTATATTAAAGTCCGCGACAGCATATGTCTATGTGATATGCTTTACTCACTACAACCTTTTTAGGGTTCCGTAGCCGAATGGCAAAAAAACTTCTTGTTTATTTTATTTATTTATTTAAAAAACCAACAACTTTACAGATCTTCAAACTAAAAGTACGTATTTGATAGCATCGCCAACAATAGGTTTCCCTGAAATTAACACATGGCACACTGTAATTATCTGTTCTGTGAGTGCTTAAAATATTATCTCAGAAATCACATCATTACGCTTATGAAAAATATGGTAAGTATACTATTTAAGTGGAGTTCATGAATGCCACCTGAAAATATTAACCCAGAAAGAAAGAACCTACTTTAATTATTATCTATATATATAAAAATGAATTGCTGTTCGCTAGTCTCACTAAAACTCGAGAACGGCTGAACAGATTTATCTTATCTTAGTCTTGAAATGTTCTTGGAGGTCTAGGGAAGATTAAAAGGCGAAAAAAAAATGAAAAACGCGCGGTCGAAGTCGCGGGGGACCACTAGTATAAAATAAAAACGCTATTAATTAAAAATACCTACTTACCTAGAACGCATGGGCTATAGCTTGCATACCTACCTAACTTTCGATACACATAGTAGTGCGCGCGCCTATGTACAGTAAGTATACGTTCCTACAGGTGCCTGTAAGCCCTACGGAATACAAAAGTCTTTGGGATCGAAACAACAATTACCCACGTACTGGCACCCTTTAGGTAAGGCCGATCTAGTGAGCCTTTCAGCGTCACACAACATTAAAAGATCAGTCATTACAATGTGAGTTTTTTGATTATATCCGTTACTGTCTTTTTGAAAGTTAGCTTCCTAAAAATGAAATAAGTCAACTTCTACAAATATGTCGTTATAAAGTTGGGGCAATCTGGCCATAACAGAATTAGTACCATAGTTTGTACCAGGGATGTTGCGAACATTCGCATCTGCATCCGCAAATGCGGAACATCCAGTAATATAATACAGTCAGGCATAATAGGCACAAAAGCCTGTGACACTTCTGCAGTTTCAGTTTCATATTCTTGTCATCAAATTGCGCACACTTTTTGCTTGGCATAGCGTCCTCTATACGTACCTAGTAGTAATACCTCGATGGCGCTAAGCTTCTTTGTTGAGCATGAAAAAGAGTTAGGTTAAGATCATAGAAGTACTATCCCCTATCAGGTTAAGATAGGCTAGCTTAGTGTTAGTTTTAGCTAAATAATAAAAATTACTAAAGAATACTCTGTATGGCGTAGAGCCGAAGATCTATACTTGTTTTAAAAAAAACAGTTTTATGACAGATGACAGATGTGACAGCTTGTAGTCACTTTATGCTGCTTTGTTTCGTTCATGTTTTACTTTACCTACTTACTTTTCTTTCCGTTCTTGCTTTCTGACTAAAGTATTAGTTGATCATTAATTAATCCCTGGGAGTTCTTAAACAATGGGGAAAACTTCTAAGGACAAACGCGATATATATTATAGGTTAGCTAAAGAAGAGGGCTGGCGTGCCAGGAGTGCTTTTAAATTATTGCAAATAAATGAAGAATATAATATATTTGATGGTGTTCTACGAGCAGTTGACCTCTGCGCAGCCCCTGGTAGTTGGAGTCAAGTATTAACAAAGAAATTGAGGCAAAATGCCGAAAACGAAAAAGACGTCAAAATTGTCGCAGTGGATTTACAGGCAATGGCAGCCTTGCCGGGAGTAATTCAAATTCAAGGCGATATAACCAAGATTTCTACAGCTAATGAGATAATTAAGGAGTTTGAAGGCAAGGAAGCTGACTTAGTTGTTTGTGATGGTGCTCCTGATGTGACAGGATTACATGATATTGATGAATATGTACAGTCCCAACTTTTACTTGCTGCCCTAAACATTACTACACATTTGCTAAAAAAAGGAGGTGTGTTTGTAGCCAAAATATTTAGAGGAAAAGATGTAACCCTATTGTATTCACAACTTAAACAGTTTTTTGAATTTGTTACTGTTTCTAAGCCCAGAAGTTCCAGAAACTCTAGCATTGAAGCTTTTGTAATATGTCAAAATTATAAACCACCAGAGGGCTATGTGCCATCTATGGTAAATCCACTACTGGATCATAAATACTGTGATTTTAACCAATTTACTGGTCCAAATAGAATCATTGTACCATTTAATGCTTGTGGTGACTTAAGTGCTTATGATTCTGACACTTCATACCCTTTACTATTAGAAGGACAAACTTGTTATCAATACAAAGAACCCATTCAAGGTCCTATTAATCCGCCCTATAAAGAAATATTGGATAGAACAAAAAATTTCAAGAAATGTTGAATATTGATGTAAATTCCTACAGAAACTAAACATCCTGGTGGGCATGATATGGAATATGGGCCCATAAAGATAGGCCCATTAATTACACCAAGCATTGCCAACTTGCCACTTGATAATCTACTTATGATATCAATCATTTTATATTATAAAAATAAAACAAAAAATAATTCTAATTAGTATTTATTTCTACTTCCACATTTAACAATATCTACTAGTGTTGCAGAACTATTGATAGTTCCACTATCGATAGTTGACCTTGAAAAATATTCAGGATATCGATAGTATTGCCGCTTGTCAATAGTATCGATACTATCGATAGGAAATTTTTAGCAATACCTACTATTGATAACGCCAATGCTATCGATAGTATTGGCGTTAATTTAATTTCCAACAAAAATTAATCAAAAACAATCAATACTATTAAATAGGCAGCAATACTATCGAAACATAGCTGACTATCGATAGTGCAAAACTATCGATACTATCGATTGTTTTTGATAAATGCTGTTAGAAATCACAATATTATCGATAGTATTGGTCACTGAACTATCTATAGTATTGGCGTTATCAATAGTATTGCTAAAATTTTCCTATCGATAATATCGATACTATTGACACGCAGTAATACTATCGATTCATTTTGCTTTTACTATCGATAGTGGACTATCGACACAGAAAATATAATAGTACTACGTACAGAAGGATCACTGTGCTAAGAATGATAAAGTAAAAACAACTTTCGCTGCAAATCAATGAAATGCAATTCACTTCGCACGATTTTAATTCAAAGTTGTTTCATCTACCTATCTATACCTGTCATTTTCTAACACGTAACGCTTTCCCTGTTTCGCGGCCTTGAATGTGTCAGGGTTGCGAGGGCGCGTGGCACGAACATACGCGTAGGTGCACAACGCGCTAGGTATGTACTCAAATAAAATAAATAGTCTAGAGGAGCTAGCACATTTCTTGACTGTGTTCAATCGGAGAAAGTAATTGATAGTGTCAGCGTTCGTTTAATATTAAAATAAGTGTTTACTTTGTCTAATTTAATTATTTGGTACAAAATTACTGAATTCGGAGAAATGAAAGTACAAACCAAACACACATGTATGTACGGACAACAGCACGTCAAGGTAAACACTGCGGTATCTTATGCAGTTGTAATAAGGGCTAGTTTGCAACAAAAGTGGATAATCTGATGTGCTGTCGCTGTACATCACACTTAACCAAATAAAATTGTGTAAAGAATTATTTTCTCCGTGCAGTTTGGGTCATAATAAATCATAGCTGGGCCTCAGCCCGGTTAGGGCGGTGTGCATTGGGCGCACCGCCGTTTTAAAATTTATATTATTTAAACATTTTAGTTTATTATAAATTATTTCAATAAATATACAATTTTATATTAATTTATTTTTTTATGAAAAATATACATCCGCCAGCATCTTTGGTTACACACACTTTTGTTGCTAACTAGCCCTAATGTCAACTGCATACGAGGGTCAAACTGAAAGTTCTTAGAAAATCAAAAACTGATTACATTAGCCAGTTATTAGTTTTATTATATCTTTTCAAAATATTGTCCATTGACGTCAATACACCGCTGCATGCGATGGAACCACTGGGAAAAGCACTTTGCCCACTCGTCCTTAGGGGTCTCTTCAATGGCATCGCGATACGCAGCCACCGCTTCTTCAGCATTCATAAACCGCTTTCCTTTAAGTTTTTCTTTAATTTTTGGAAATAAATAAAAATCACAAGGCGCGAGGTCGGGGCTATACGGCGGGTGACCCAGTAATTCAACGTTTGATGTCGCCAAATAGTCGATCGTTCGCTTGGCGGTGTGCGACGAGGCGTTGTCGTGGTGAAGGAGGATCCTACTGCGAGGTCTTTTCTCTCGAACTTTTTCCAAGACAAGTGGCAAACAATTGGTAGTGTACCATTTTGCAGAAACTGTTTTTTGATCCTCTAACACAATTGTTGCGAAATGACCTATCCTTCCAAAGAACGAGGCCACCATTTTTTTTCCCGCACTTCGATCTCTCTTCACTTTAGTTGGCAACTCCTCGAAAGGAAACACCCACTGAGCAGATTGTCTTTTGGTTTCAGGATCATAACAGTAAATCCAGCTTTCGTCACCTGTTAGTATGTCGAACACAGCACACAGCATTTGAGTCACCTCCGTTAAATCTTTCAATCATTTTACGGCACCAATCCACACGATGGAGTTTTTGAGCCTTAGTCAAATTATGAGGTATCCACCGGGCGCAAAGCTTCCTGACCGCTAAATGTTTGTGGAGGATTTTGTGCACTTGACTCATACCGATGCCTAAGCTTGTCCGAATCTGCTGATAGGTCACTCTTTTGTCAGTCTCTATCATACGCCGCACAACACAGATGTTATTTTCAGTCGTCGCCGTAGAAGGCCGTCCCTCACGTACATCATGGTCGCACTAATCAGTGAGATTAGTGCGACCACGTTTAAACTCATTAAACCAGTTGTAAACAGTCGCACGAGATGAGGCTTCATCGTGAAAGGCCAATCGTAGTCTATCATAACTTTCTTGTTGACTTAAATGACATCGAAAGTCATAAAAAATCATTGCACGAAAATTTTCTCGTGTTAAATTCATGTTGACGTGACACAGACAATTTTCAATTTACCGCCAAATCGTAAAACAAATGACAAATGAATGAAATATATACTCAGTAATATTGGCAAAGAGTTCTATTTTCAAATTTTAGAATATTTTTTTTATTATGTGGCTACCACAGCCGCAACTCGTCTTTCACAGAAACACAGAGGTAAACAGCCCTGAAAAGAGCTTTTACGGCGACGGAAATAGTAGTGAGAAGACGTGTGCTAGCTGGGAGCGCGCGCCACGATGCGTGTCGCGCTGCGATGCGTAGTCTTCGTGTGATAACAAAAACAGTTCTTATCAGAACTACCATCTGTGTTTCTGTCGTGTAAAAGCTCTTTTCAGGGCTGTTTACCTCTGTGTTTCTGTGAAAGACGAGTTGCGGCTGTGGTAGCCACAATTATATTGTTTATAAGTGGCCAGTTCTAAGAACTTTCAGTTTGACCCTCGTAAGATACCAGTGTTAACCTTAATTTGCTGTTGTCCGTACTTTACTACAAAAAGAGACTTTTGTTTATGTGAACCTTATCTATCGTACCTTTATAAATGCTATGCAAAATCGAGATTAATTTTATAGGAATACCTAAAAATTAAGGGTGATATTATATAGCTAAAGTAAAATAATGAACTGTAGCTCTTGGACTATTAGATTTTGGACTACGTAAAATCCTAACACAAAAATACTTAAGTAATTTGGTAGGTACTTAAAATATTATGCTAAATTTAAAGTAAGTTTATTGACCTGTTTCCGTTTATTTTAAGTTAGGTTGAAGAAATAGGTTTGATATTAAACTCAAACATATTTCTTTGAACAAGAAATGTTGAATACCTACCTACAAAATTTGTTTTGTTAAATAATGTCATAATGATAATGAGGAACACATATCTCAAATTATTAATAGTTATTTCGTTGTAACAAAGTCAGTCACAGGCTGAGAAAATAAACAGAGTCACAGTCGTGTGGCGCGGTCCGCGAGCGGCAGCCCCGCGCTCATTTATGCTCGGCGTACCGAGTCGCTCGAACGTACCTAAACTTCGGAGTGACACCCGGGTGCTATCGATAAGCAACACTAATATCTACTTCACAAATCACTTGTACAGGCTGGTTGGTACTGGTAACTTGCTGCTTTATATCTTCACCCAAAGACTTAAACTAGGGGCCTGGATTCACAATGTCTGCATAACCGAAAGGGTTGACTGCAGAGAATGCTTTTATCATTAAGTCCACTTTTTCACAATCATGATTAGTGCAATTGTCTTTCTTTAAAATAAAGATACTGCTTACAAAATTATGTTCTTTTCTTTATTTAATTAATCCTTGGGTATAGTGCCTACTATTTTTAACCGACTTCAAAATAGGAGGAGGTTATCAATTCGACTGTTTTTTTTTATATCTAGTTACCTCATATCTCAGTCAATAGGGTAGTTTCATCTATCATAATTAAATTACAAAAGTGTGTAATTTATATGGTATTCATCATAGGAAAGACGTATCCAGCACTGTTTTGTTTAATAATTAATCGGTCAATTAATAATTTCAAAAATAAAATTGAATTTTTATTATCTGTGTAGGGTTACATTACTGCGTTGTAAGCAAAAATAAATACCGAGTCGGGCGCGCAGCGAACACACGCCAGTCGTCTCCCGCTCGTTCTCGAATCTAGACACCTAGGTATACTTACTAGGCTCGTAACATTTAAGTTATTTTCGGACTGTGTAACCTCCAAATTAAGAGACAATATACCCGTACATTCGTGAACTGACTCTGTTGTTTTCGTCATTCCCTAAAACCTTCTGATAGTCTCGGAGTGTAGTAAATACCGCGCCCACACACACACACGCGCAACATCTGTATATCACGTGACTGAAAACGCCAGCCGCCATGTTCTATTCGAGAGTGACGTCATAAGAATACAATCAATGTAGATTTCTTTGAAGGAATTATAAAATCTCTTGACTGCGAATTTGTAGCTTGTTTCAGTTTTTTGCACATTTAAAACATCGTTTTACAATAGAGGAAGGATTCGTAAAAGCAGACAGTACAAATCTGGCTAAAATTGACTCGCTTATGATAGCAAAATTCTTTGCGTGCAATAACGATTTCTTTTCTGCCGAATTCAGAAATGTTAAAACAGCCATGTAAGTATATTCTGTAAATTTTTTAAAACTACATTATCACATTTGAAATCTTAATCATTTGATTTTGGTGTTCCTGAAAAGTTTTGTTTACAAGGTTATGTGTAAATAAAATATTTAAAAACTTTTGTCTTTCCTTTCATGTATCTGATAAATAACTTTTCTGGAGTCTTTAATGTTGTGTTGTTACAATTTGGCACTATACACCAATGATACGGACTATTTAAGCTCATATTCGGATTTTTATCGAACTATAAAGTTAAGGAATTACCCAAGTATGTTTGACGTTTACTTGTTGCTGTTCTTATGACGTCACAAAAATGGAGGTTGTCGTTTTGGCGCAAACATTTATCGTTTGAATTTGAAAAAATGTTTTAGTGCATAAAGAGGTATTTTTTCTAAGAAATAAAAATAACTTAACTATTGAATCAATACGAACATTTTAAATAATCTTTGCAAAAAATGTGGAATAGCCTATTGTCGACCGATTCGGAAATTTTTTTCGTCTAGCTAGAGGGTATACCTTCTAGTTGGTCCCATTTTTGCCAATTAAGGATCTGATGATGGAATCTTGGTGTAATCGAGGGAAACCCTCAAATTTCGAAGGCACATGTAATGTTTTTTACTAGAATCTTTATGTTGACGTGTTGTTACGCCTAATGGTCAACATTTTGTGGAGCTGAGCTGAAAGGAGTTCAGAAATTATAACTAAACTTATAATAGGTGGTTTGTAGCTTCTTTAAAAACAGAGTCATGAGGTGCAACCCCCCCCCCCCCTCTTCTCCTGTAATCTCTAAAAATAAAGAAATAAAATTAACTTAAAAAAAAGTAAAAACCGACTTCAAAACCAAAATGCACTAGAACCAAAATACGCTTACGGGACTCGAACAATAAAACAAAATGCGTAAGAAAAACAGGTGCTAACATTCAGTGCCGGTTTTAACACTACAAGCGCCCTGGGCGAGATTTCTACAGCGCCCTCCAACTGCAATTCAAACCCATACGAAAAAAGAGAAAGCATATAATGAAATAACCATTTATTAAAAGATATAATTATTGTTCATGAATGTTCATTAGCATTACTTAATTTTATTATTTGCTCATAGATGGCGTTAGATGTAGTTTAAATCGCGAGAAGACTGTGATTTTTTGGTTGATGACCTTCTAGTTCATAAGGTCCAAATTAAACTTGGTATTGGAGTATATTGAATTTTATTTCATATACCCCCTCCAACTATCCAGCGCTTTGTATTGGTTTATACATAGTGTTGGTCCATCGAGCCGACTCTGGGTTAGTTGCTCGTTTGGATTTGGAGGCAAGTTGTCCACGACGGTTTTTGAGGAGCAGAGTTGGCTGGGCAAGTGGATTGCTTGCGCAAACTAGCCAACATTCAGCAGCTGTGCTGGTCGCAAGGTGGTGCAATTCTTCACTGCTGCAGACGGTGCCGAGGTGGCGGTGCCTGTCAGGAGTTCAGGACTATACCAGGACAAGTTGCGAGGGTTGAAAGCAGGACGCTGATAGCGTCATTCTCCATACAGTCCATTGAAGGTGGTATCAGGATATTTTGTGAGTGAATTTGAACTTTATTTACTCGAAGTTGATAACATTGATAATAAACAATAGGTGGTGTGTGTAGAATAAGTGGTGCGAATTTGAACTTAATTTCCTAGAAACAATTAACTTGTGTATTTGTAACTAAATTTGGACTTAGAATAATTAGTGGTTTGTTTACATTAAGATAGTTAGATTTTAGGTAAATTTTGCAAGGACGGGGAACCTATGCCCAAATTTGTATAGGATTGTCAAACACTTGTAAAAATTTATGTATTTCATATAACTGTCAAGGACTTGTAAATTTTTTACTTAGTTTCATAGAACTGTCAAAAACACTTGCATTTTTTTATGTATAGAATTGTTGTATGTCACCTGTCAAAAACACTTGTATTTTTTCTGTATAGGACTGTTGTATGATATAACACACGGAGTCCACTCAAAGTGAATTAATTTCAAATAGTACTAATTTATCATAATGGATACCTTTGTTCATATGCAAGTAGATACCTTTGACTGTATGTCAAAGGCATTAACAAACTATAAAAAATCTCCTAAGGACCGGATTACACAGCATTATGTACAAATAAGGCTAGATTCTTTGGAGGAACTTTGGAATAAATTTAAACTTACTCATGTAGATATTCTCAAAGCGTCTCAGGATAGGGATGTAGAGTACTTTAAAAACGATATGTATGTTTTGGTTGAAGAATTGTACATACAATATAAATTGATATTGAAAGAAGCACTTGACACATTTGAAAAACCAATAAAGGTTGTTTCGAACGTATCAGATTATAATAATTCACAATGCTCAAATGTTCAACTACCTCGGATTGTAATACCTACATTTACAGGTCAATATTCAGAATGGACTACATTCCGAGATTTGTTTGTGTCTTTGGTTCATAGTAACTGTAATCTAGATAATGTTCAAAAAATGCACTATTTGAAAGGATACTTAACTGGAGAACCAGAACAACTGCTAAGGCAAATTCCTATTGCTGATTCCAATTACGTAAGATGTTGGACACTGTTGAATTCGAGGTATAACAATAAAAAATATTTGTGTCAGTCTATATTAAGGAAATTATTAAGCCAAAAAAATATTGTGGGTGATTCTGCAAACATGTTAAAGAGTTTGATTGACACTACTACTGACTGTTTAAGCGCGTTGACAAATATTGGAGTTGATGTAAGCTCTTGGGACATACTCATAATACACTTGTTAACCCTTAAACTAGACGTAGATTCCAGAAGAGAGTGGGAACTTTTTATAAGCAACAATAGTGAATTAGACGAACTTCCTGAGTGGTCACAATTTAAAGATTTTTTGACAAAACGATACCGCGCTTTAGAGTTTCTGGAACCTAGGTCTACTGTATCTCAAAAATTCCAAAATATTCAGTCGCAAAGCAGCAACAAACCAAAGACTTTTTTTGCAACTGAACCTCAGTGTGAATTTTGTTCAGATAATCATAAAATTGGTAATTGCAAGGAGTTCGTAAAGCAAGATGTCGACAGTCGTAGAAGTTTCATTGAGAAAACACGTTTGTGTTTTAATTGTTTTGGTCATCATGCTGCCAAAGTATGCCAAAGTAGTTTAACTTGTAGAATATGTAAACGTAAACATCATTCTCTGCTTCATCCCAAAATGTCCCCTATTGATGGTTCAGGTTCGTCTGGTGGAAATACTGTTTTGCAAGGGTCCGGTAAGGTTTTTATTTCTACAACTGGTGAGGATAACATGGAAGATTCATCCACTGTGGATGCAGTGGAAACACCAAATGCAAGAGCAACAGAACCAGTAATTACTTGCCATTCATCGATGAAATTGTCTTCTCAAGGTCAAGTTCTTTTGGCTACAGCTTTAGTTAATGCTGAGACGTCCAATGGTGAGCTTCATCTTATAAGAGCACTTCTAGATCAAGGCTCCCAAGCCTCATTTGTAACGGAAGCGGTTGCTCAGTACCTTGGTCTTAAGAAGATACCTATAGAGGGTCGAATATCGGGCTTAGAAGGAAATGAAAGGATTTCTGCAAAATACATGGTACAACTGAAGATACATCCAAGATTTGATGTCAATACTGTGATAACTGTTAATGCCTATATACTGCAATCGATCACATCTTTACTTCCAAACAAGAAAATAGTTGAACTAGATTGGTTAGATACGACCGAATTTTGTTTGGCTGATCCACAGTATTACATCCCGAACAGAATTGATGTACTGTTTGGTGCAGAAGTTTATAGCAAGATTATACAAGAAGGCATCAAGAGAGGATCGGAAGGATCACTGGTAGCACAAAATACCTCACTGGGTTGGATATTATCAGGTTGTGTACATGAGGTTCAAGGCAATCATATTGTGGCAATGCATACTTTGATAGAAAGTGATGATTATCTCAAGGTATTTTGGGAACTGGAAGCCGACCCCAAGAGTCAATTTAAAATATTATCTCAGGAGGAGGAAGAGTGTGAAAGATTTTATGCACAAACGACATGCAGAGACTCGCAGGGCCGGTATATCGTGCGGCTTCCATTCAAGCAAGAAAAGGTCGAGTTTGAAAACAGATTGATTGCCGAGAGAAGGCTTAAATCATTAGAGAGCAGGTTTAACAAAAATGTGACCTTAAAGAAAAACTACGCTAATGTAATAAAAGAATATGAAGATTTAAATCATATGGAGATCGTACCGGAGAAAGATCGAAATGATAAGAAATCATTTTATCTTCCTCATCATGCTGTCATTAAAGAAGACAGAGAGACAACTAAACTTCGAGTTGTATTTGATGCATCATGTAAGGATAAAAATGGAAACTCTCTTAATGAGCGTCTTATGATAGGGCCAAGTCTTCAACCAGACTTAAGACACTTGCTAATGAGATGGAGAAAACATCCTATTTGTTTGGCAGCTGATATTGTT
Organism: Pyrausta purpuralis; assembly: GCA_963924145.1. Classification (NCBI taxonomy): domain Eukaryota; kingdom Metazoa; phylum Arthropoda; class Insecta; order Lepidoptera; family Crambidae; genus Pyrausta; species Pyrausta purpuralis. Next base: position 13,188,191 of record OZ001651.1, on the reverse strand, counting down.
AAGATGTACCGTCAGGTTAAGGTGGCTAATCAAGATATAAATTACCAACGGTTGCTGTGGTGTGATCAATGGAATAGTGAAGATGTGCTTGAAGATCCCTCCAGAAATCTTAATAATTCAAAGACAGGATATATACAGGAATATCGTTTATTAAGAGTAACATTTGGCACCGCAGCCGCTCCATATCTAGCTGTGAAATCTTTACAGCAAGTGGCCTATGATGAAGGTGCCTTGTATCCTGAAACATCAAGAAGAATTATTGAAGATTTTTATATGGACGATTTGCTTTCAGGCTGTGAGTCCGTAAACGAAGGATTACAGATTTTCAAGGAAATGAATAAGCTTTTACTGAAAGGGGGATTCGAACTACAAAAATGGATGACTAACGATAGTGATTTATTGGAAAGACTAAAAGAAGAGAAAGAAGGAACAGATAAATTAGGAGATGGAATAAACCTCAAAACGGATGAAGTGGTTAAACTATTAGGACTTACCTGGAATCGAACAACCGACGAATTTCATTACACGGTGAAACTTCCCCAACAGTCAGGACCTGTAACAAAAAGAAAGGTTTTATCAGATATAGCAAGATTATATGATCCATTAGGATGGCTTGCTCCAAGTGTTATCAAGGCAAAGATTTTCATTCAAAAACTTTGGTTAGCAGGAATCAGTTGGGACGAAGAATTACCAAGTGAGTTATTAAAAGAATGGATTACTTACCGGTCTGAATTGGATCACCTACAATCATTCAAGTTGCCTCGCTGGACAGAAACGAAGTCCGACGATCAAATAAGAGAGCTTCATGGATTTGCAGATGCTTCCAATGCGGCCTATAGTGCAGTAGTGTATTTAAGAGTTGTCGATTCAGTAGGAAATATTCATGTCAACCTGGTTACCTGCAAAACAAAGGTTGCACCTATTAAACAAATATCAATACCGAGATTAGAGCTAAGTGGAGCAACAATACTAAGCAAGCTTCTAAAAGAGGTGGCTGATGTGTTAGGTATTGAAAAATCCCACATTCATGCTTGGTCAGATTCCGAAGTAGTTTTGGCCTGGTTAAGAGGCCATCCAAGCAAGTGGCAAACTTTTGTTGCTAATAGAGTTTCAGAAATTCTTGGAACTCTTGATTCAAATCAGTGGACTCACATTTCATCTAGCCAAAACCCAGCTGATTGCGCTTCAAGAGGTTTGAATCCATCAGAATTAATCAAAAACCCTGTATGGATTCGGGGCCCATCTCTTCTAAGTGAAAAGGAAGTAAAATATTGTAAATCAAAGAAGGTTGAAACTCAATTAGAAATAAAGAAGGTTCACTTCAACAACGTGACGGAATTTATATGGAACAAATATTCCTCATGGAATAAATTGGTAAGAGTAGTTGCTTATTGTCGTCGTTTCTTGACATGTAAGAATCGATCTGACGCTACCAAACAGCATCACAGCTATCTTACCACTCAGGAACTCAAAGAAGCTGCAGATACCTGTGTTAGACAGTGTCAGCAAGAGAACTTTAGAAGGGAACTTGAACTACTGCATCTCGGTGAACCTAATAAAATAAAATGCCCATTGAAGTCTTTAAATCCTTTTATTGACGAATCGGGACTACTTCGAGTTGGAGGGAGACTAAGTAGATCCCAATTGGAACCAGACACCAAACATCCAATTTTACTTCCAAAAGTATCGTCTGTAACAAATATGATTGTTGCTGACGCTCACGCTAAAACGCTTCATGGAGGCTCTCAACTCATGCTGACATTTTTACAGTCAAAATATTGGATTTTAGGTTCGAAGTTGTTAGTTAAATCGTATGTCAGGAAATGTGTAAAATGCGTCAAGGATAAAGCAAAAACTACTGCACCTTTAATGGGACAACTGCCTACAGCCAGAGTGACTCCTTCTAAACCATTCAAATGTAGTGGAATTGATTATGCCGGTCCAATAAATGTTAGGACAACAAAGGGAAGAGGATACAAGTCATATAAAGGATACATTTGCATTTTCATATGTATGGCAACCAGGGCAATTCATCTAGAAGTAGTCAGTGACCTAACCACTGAAGGGTTTTTAAGTGCGTTCAAAAGATTTGTTGGCCGTCGTGGATTGTGTTCAGATGTATGGAGTGACAATGGAACAAATTTTGTAGGTGCGGCCAAGGAATTACGCACACTGTTTAAGTCCGAAAAGGAAGGATTTTTAAGAGAAGTCGCAGAATCATTGGCTTCACACGGGACCAACTGGCATTTCATTCCTCCTCGTTCCCCAAACTTCGGAGGGCTATGGGAAGCAGGTGTGAAATCTCTGAAGACTCATCTAAGGAAGGTTATTGGAGAAACAATTTTGACCTATGAAGAATTGTCTACAGTCCTGGTGCAGATTGAAGCTTGCCTAAATTCGAGGCCTTTAACACAGATACGAACAGAACCTGAGTCATTAGAGGTACTAACTCCCGGGCATTTCCTAGTAGGAGAACCGTTAGTGACATTACCGGATTATAATTTTGAAACCTCAAACATTAACAGCCTGCGTAGATGGCAACTCACCCAGAGGTTGATGCAACATTTTTGGAGACGGTGGTCGCAAGAATATTTAACACAGTTTCTGCATAGATACAGATGGTCTTTTCAAACACCTGAACCTCAGTTAGGAGACATAGTGTTAATTAAGGAAAATGACTTACCACCTTGTAAATGGTTACTTGGGCGTGTGGTAGCTAAACACTCGGGTGTAGATAATATCACTCGTGTAGTTAGCTTGCGAACAAAGAATGCAATTATCAAAAGAGCAGTCTCTAAACTTTGTATTCTTCCGGTTGATTCTGAAATTACTTGTTAAATTAAGTCTGTTGCATAAAAAAATATTTCGCAATATTATGATAACATTTAAGTTTTTTTTTTAGCGTTGTTTTTTATGTTAGTTTTTTTTTGTGTTTACCGCTTTACCTTTTTTTTAAAAAAAATTGCATGGTGGGCGGTACATTATTTAAATTAAGGACCATATTGTTAATATCGTCCATGGTGGGCGGAATGTTCATGAATGTTCATTAGCATTACTTAATTTTATTATTTGCTCATAGATGGCGTTAGATGTAGTTTAAATCGCGAGAAGACTGTGATTTTTTGGTTGATGACCTTCTAGTTCATAAGGTCCAAATTAAACTTGGTATTGGAGTATATTGAATTTTATTTCATATACCCCCTCCAACTATCCAGCGCTTTGTATTGGTTTATACAATTATTTATTACAAAAAATAACCGTTTATTGGAAAAAAAGTACTTTTCTGGCCTTTCTATCAGCGAACTCTTTTATAAGGTTGTCAAAATCGATGTTTTCAGCAATTTCGTTTTCAATTGACAAAGTTGGTAAGTTTGTCAATCTAGATTGAGATATTGTTGATCGAAGATAGGTTTTTATCAGCTTCAGCTTTGAAAAACTCCGCTAGCAACCGTTACAGGTATAGTCACTAATATTCGCAATGCTATCCATACATTTAGATTCAGCTCTTGTAAGTTGCGATCTTTGATAAGATTTAAAACAAAAGTGGGAGTTACATTCTGATCAGGCAAAAAGGATATCAGACTTAAAAGTTCATCACACAACATACAACCATCTATGTCTGATTTAGAGTCTACAGTTAATTTTAATTGGAGATTACTGCAGAGCTTGAAAAGTCGGGTTTTTCTGAAATCTGACGCCCTTTTTTATCCGGCGCCCTGGGCGATAACACCGCTAACACCGCTACTGCTAATATTTTCAAAACAAAATGACTGAAGAAAACAACTGAGGATATTGGTGGGGTGACTATTTATTTATTATAAAAATCCCTTGATCCTTTTCCAAACGCCCGCGTTTCAAATCACCATCTTACAAAAGTGTGCAGAAGTATTCCGGTATACTACGGTAGACCTCGGAATCCTTCCGTAACGTGCGGTAGCTTGCGTGGATTTAATTTATTATATCATGAATTATTATTGTAAGAAATAAATTTTCTTGAATCTGAAATTTTCTTCAATCATGGTCATATTTTATGATGGTCATTATACAAAATAGTGAATCTTAATTAATTTAAGTTAAATAACTTTAATTTTAAACATTAAATAAAAAAAATATTCTTTTGATACAAATAGTCACAGAAAAAAGTTATACAGGAAATAAAAGTGGATTTTCTCTTAACATTAAAATGATTGCGAGACTTGGTATGTCACATTTGGTACTTTATCTTGCAACTTCCATGATAAAAGTTATCTACGAAAGCTATGTAGCATGCCGTAGTATTCCGTATCCTACTGGAAAGCACAGATTAGTAAGAGTATGTCTAAAGATGCTATGCTGGAAAGATTCCGTGCGTTTTGATAGACTACGGTAGTCTTACAACACTAGCTCGACGCAACGTGCGCGTGTGCGCGCAAAGACTTTCGCGGCGAATTACAAGGTCTTAAGTTGGAAACACATTATCGGACGCGGCTTACGGACGCGGCAGTAAGCCGCGACCGATTAGTGTGCACAGTCTTTTCGGACGTAGCTTGCAGACGCGTTTTTTTTTTAAATTACAAGTTTAACGTCCTCGGACGGAGCCATACCGTACGGACAATTCTTCATTAATAAGTTCAATATTTACACTTAGCACTACAAAACTAACACTAAAATAGCCTAGCCTAACCTAACTCATTGAAATGCGAGTCTGGCATTCGCATTTCAATGGTCATCGTGCTAGCTTTCGTGTGGACCGCGTCTTTCTGACGCAAGGACGCGTCCTGCACCCCGTGCATACCTCCGTGCACAACACTTATCGGTCGCGGCTTACTGCCGCGTCCGTCAGCCGCGTCCGATAATGTGTTTCAAACTTTAAGTTGGAAACACATTATCGGACGCGGCTGACGGACGCGGCAGTAAGTCGCGACTTAAAGGTATCTAGGTAATGAATGTACACTGAGCCGTTCACACTATCGGACGTAAGTCGCGGACGTAACCTTGGGCTGACCTTCAGCTGTCGGACGTCCGACAGCAATCTGGCACGCCGGATGTTTCTGTCAGCGGAAAACGTCCGCGGACGGTATGCACGGGGTGCAGGACGCGTCCTTGCGTCAGAAAGACGCGGTCCACACGAAAGCTAGCACGATGACCATTGAAATGCGAACGCCAGACTCGCATTTATTAGATTAATATATTAGCTAGCTACTAATATATTAATCTGTGGGTGACATCCGTGATGACATTTACATTTTCTTGTTGTCATTGTCAATTTGACTTTGACGTTCATTAGGTGTGTTTTCAGCTGCTGCGCGTTAATTACTTTGGTTATTTGTTTTATCCTAAATAGTAAATCTGTTGCTACTTACACAATTATTTTGAAAATGGTGCTTACTAAAGAATACAGGATTTGCATGCCCATGACGGTTGAGGAGGTAATTCAATAATACTCTTACCTTGCTGAACTCCCCAGATCAGTCTGGGGCATACATCATACTCCTTTTGCGAAAGGGAATATACAATCCAATTATGTTAATTAAATTCACCTGGTATATTTTATCCGAAACCAATGGATACATTATCTATCGAATGCTTTAGGTTTATAACCTAAGTTATCTATGTGATGTTTTAGTATCGCATTGGGCAACTCTACATGATAGCTCGGCACAGTTTCGAGCAATCGAGCAGTGGTGAAGGGGTCGAAGTTGTGGCTAATGAACAAGTTAACGATGAACTAAATGGGCAGGGTCAATATACTGAAAAAAGAATACATTTATCAAGGTTTGTGTTTTGTCCAACATAATCTTAAAACTAGGAACAAGATGACTATTTCATTTTATTTGAAGCAATAGAACTAAGTGTAAGCACATTCTTTCAGCCATTTACCTTACTGGGTACAGTCTCTGATCCCTAAAATATTTTATGTAACTGAAAAAGCTTGGAACTACTATCCATACACCATTACAGGTAAAAAACATTTTACTAAATAAATAAAAATCATCGTTCAAAAGGTTTGGTACTCATTAATTTTGTATTTTTCTGTTTCATGATAATCTACTTATAACTCTTAGAGTACACGGTGAGTAAATATTATGTTGAAAACCTTGCCATTTATTGTCAACATATTATATAAATCAAATAAGGTAGTATGTTACACAGTTCTCATTCTTTTTAATATGTTTTGCAGTGTTCTTTCATTCCTAAGTTTGCTATATCCATTCAAACAAGATATGAAGATAACAATGGGACCACTGAAAATGTAAGTATTTGTATGATTGCTGTGTATGAGACTGGCGGTTATAAATAAATGGCTGTTGTTGTTTATAATTTCATAGAAATCAAATACATAGCTAAATAAAACTTTCAGTGTCTTGGCTTGAGTGATGAAGAATTAGCACAAAGGGAGGTAGACTTCCTAGATATTGCCTATGATGAAATAAAACCACATCACTACAAGGAAGCTGAAGACCCAAAGTTCTTTAAATCTGAAAAAACTCTTCGTGGGCCTTTGGTTGAAGGATGGAGAGATACTCAGTCCCCTATCATGTGCTGTTACAAAGCTGTTAGTGTGAAGTTTGAAGTGTGGGGACTTCAGACCAAAGTTGAAGAATATGTTCAGGCTGTAAGTTTACATGAAAGTTCTGATAGTGTTATATTAATTATGGAATGAAATTAAGTGTGATATATATTTCTAGGCAATCAGAGAGATCCTGCTCCTTGGACACCGTCAAGCATTTGCTTGGATGGATGACTGGTATAACATGACCATTGAAGATGTAAGAGAATATGAACGAGAAATGCAAGCTAGGACAAACAATAAGGTCAGTAAGCAAGAATCAGATAAAATACACACATCATAACATATAATTTACGTGTTATCACAATTTAATCATTATGTATTTTTATGCATAATCAAAGCTGACAATTAATTGTCTTTATTGCAGCTTAAAGAGGCCATTACTCAAGCAGAAAACACCACTGTGCCTAATGAAGATAAAAAATCAGAATCTAAACCAAACACTCCCAAGTCTCCAAAGAGTCCTGGATCTACACCTTCAGGTGAAACAAAGTCATGGTTCTCATGGTCATAAACTTAATGTGGTGTATTGTAGAGGTAGGATGATCTCATCTCATTTCTGGTACAGGGTTAAGTTTGAAGATGTGTGTTCATGTGATGCCTTCACATCTATATCATGTCATCCATGTAACAATGGACCTTAGTGTAGAGAAATATTAGTTTCTCAAATAGTAGCAACAATTTGGTTCCTATTTTTATTGATCGATCAAATAGCTGGTTTAGCTAGGATTGTAGTTACTGTGTTTAGTTTATAGTTTCATACTGTTGGGTATGTCTATAAGCTTGCTTAACAAAGACTCTTGTCTGCTTTAATATATCTTTGAATGTACTAACATAATATATCTGGAGTGCAATAGACAAAGCTTACTTAGCAACTGTCCAAATATTAGTTATAATTTGAATAGGTTTGCTTGATTTTTTAATGATGGTGTTGAGTGAAATCTATACAGTGCAGGATCAATTATAGAATTAGCAGAATGAGGTCCAGTAAAATAAATGTGTAGTGGGATTAAATGTAAGTAGATTCAATGGTCATATTGTGTATCTCTTGATGTGTTATACTTTAATTAAATGTAGATCTATTTATGGATGTTTAATTCAAGGACAGAAAGAGAAAATATTTAAAAAAAAAACATAATCTTACATATTTGGGTAAGAAACTGACTCATCCAAAGTGCGCTTGATTTCGATTTAAGCGCCAGAACCAACTTACAACTTATAAACCAGATTCACAGTGCTATTTACAAAGTTCACATGCTGTAACTATTGTAAAACAACTACGGATATAATGTATTGAATTATGGAAATAAAGAGATGATTGATTATTATCATAAGAACCTAGTTTCTGATTGTTTATTCTCGAAATAATTACGAACTGTAGTCTAATTGCTGTACGAGTTGTTAAATAATGAACTGTCTAGTTGTAATATTAAAAGAAATTAACTTGTTTTACATAATATACAATTAAAATGAATGACCAAAGGTACATTAATGTAATAATGTATAATATATTATTCATAATGATAAAATCTTCTAAGTTGTAAATGTTTTTCTATCTGAAGTAAAAACCATAATTGATACTCTGAATACGTATTCAAATACCGTGACTTTTGATAGTAAATTTAGTACAAAATATGCAAAGTAACTAACTGTACTAGTCAAGTGACGATATACCTAAAAAGGGAAAAATAACATAATCATATTCTGTCTGTTAACTCTTCCCGATTAATTCGTTCAATCGATTTACATATAAATGTATTTATATATTGATTATAGGGAAAGGGACATTGGATAGTTTTGGTCCAGGAAATTATTACATAAGGGGGTGAATAGGGGGATAGAAGCTTTTAAATGAGTTCAATAATCGCTGATCCGATTTCGTGAGTTACAGAGACATTCGAAATGTGGGGAAGGAAGGAAAGCGTAGCAGTGTGTAAGATGATGTAGCTGTCAACATAATGACGATGAATACAATATTTATTTATATTTGATGAGATGACTCATTATGAAAAAAGAGTACTGAATAGTATAAATCACTGGGTGCCATTGTAATTTCTTATTTCCAGTATTGTTATTACAAAAAAATGGTCTATACTCTTCAGAAATCAGAAGTACCTACCTAGGTACTTGCCTTGTTTTGCAATAGAAGTTAAACCCCTCAAGCGTATGTAAACGAGACACTACATATATTTTATTGTATTGTATGCTTGCAACCGCTTGGATATTGAAAAGGTAATCTGCTGATATTAGGACACGGTTGTACTTAGATTTGATTATCGAACGTAAGCTAGTTTATTTTAATTTATTATCATTCCATTAAACATTCGACGATCTTTATCTGTATGTATTATTTATTTCCATATGTTTATTAGTATTACGAATGCCCGCGAGTCATGGTCACGTTTGTGGATACATTGGACGTGTAGTCATCATTTTCGTTGTCTTAGGGTACAGGGTAGAAGTTTACTTACACTCTATAAACACTTACCCCCTTTTCCCAAAAATATGGTACACAGGTTTAGTAGCGCACTGATGTATTAACAACCGATTCAAAAAACTGATATTATCATGACGACATTAAATTCTGAAGGAGTACGTAGGTACTTTTGGGATTGGTCGGGTTGTTTTCATTTTGTATTTTCGTGCACATTTGTTCAGTGTTAAATAAACTAGATAACTTCTTACTTTTGTTTAATAAGGGCGCTAAACTCTTCTAACCCTATTTATTTAAAGCGAACATAGGTACGAGTAACTTTTGTTTTAAAGATAGATAAAACTTCAGCGTGAAAGTATATCTCCAGACCAGGCTACTGACTATAGTTTTTGATACTGTGTGAATGACAAATACAAGAACTATCATGATTCAAGGGCGCTCGTGGGATAAAATACCTTTTAATTTTACTTAGTGTTCATAAAATAATATGTTTTCCTCGAAATGCCTTAGATGCTTAATATGTTCCACATACAAGTAGACATAATACTAGGTATATTGTTTCCCTAATGGTGTTGCGATGTTATTTAAGCTTCCATGGTTGTAATGAATAAAAACGTTGTGAAAATAAAGAGTTTAATTATATTTCAACTTTTTTATTTCGTAGTTGATAACTATTTACTGGCACCCTCATCTAGTATCGAATGAATCCAATTCAAATGTGCGCGTACGCTGGTGTAGACCCCGGGCAGGCTGGCTACTCCGCAACTCATTCCGTAACTGCTTATCCCTTCCAAAATTGAATCTTCACAGAAAAGAGGTCCCCCTGAATCGCCCTGTAAATAAAAGAAACTCGCTGAGTAATCAAGGAATCAACAAAGCATAAGATAATAATAACGCGTGAATGTAATATAGATACAAGCAAAGCTTTTAAGTTGTGGCAAAGTACCTACTTAAAATAATTAATTCGGCATTAACTGACTAAAGATAAAACCCAGTCTTTCCGTTCTCGCGAGCTGATTTTATTAACCAATTTGTTTGATAGAATTTTTGTCTCGCTCCTTTTCCTGGCAGCACTCCGACTAATCGCAAGTGTTAATTAAATAGATGTGCAAAACGCCTTAATAGATAGGTAGGTATGGACAAGAGCACGTCAAGGTAAACACTGCGGTATCATATGTCGTTGTAACAAGGGCTAGTTTGCAACAAAAGTGGGTAACCTGATGTGCTGGCGAATGTACGTGAAATATGCGGAAATAGTACCATGCTCGAAGCTCTTGCTATAAATATTAATAAATATATATTTGTCTTATTCAAATTAACTGATTACAACAGATGCCCCTCGTTTGGCGCCCAGCGTGGCGTTTGAAATTAATTACTATAATGACTCGTACATTCACGTATCTACCTACGGTAAACATTAATTCGGGAACCTAACGTACTTTCAAAATTTATCGAGTTAACATGACGTTACCTACTAATGAAGAAGACTATAACAGCCTTCTTGATGTACTGAGTGAGTAGATTGACACTTGATTTTGTAATAATTGGTATAACACCATAAAATTAATATTCCTATCGGAATAGAAGGACAAGTAAAAGCTGTCAAACGAAAACGATTTAAGATGTCAGTAACTTACATAAGTAAGTAACATTTGTAGCTTTAAATGAGATAATCTTTCGATCATGTGATTTATAACAATGTTCCTAACTTAAATATAGTAGTTTACTGCATGATAAACAGTCGACACAAAATATTGAACATGCAGCTCTAGTGTAAAACTAAATGTTATTTCATTATACAAAATATTCGTCGATATAAATTCCCTGTGTTATTCTGTCTTTATTTTTTACGTAAATTAACGTTTGTAGAATAGAATAATCAAACTGCGTACTTTAAATTTGAAGCGCATTGGTAAATATAAGTCGTATATTAAGAGGCTTCGATTTGGACTTATTTACCTGTTGAATGATTATTTGTTGGGTTATTCCGCTGTAATGAACAACAATCAATTACCGATCAAGTCACCATGTTTCAACATAAATATTTCTTCAAAATATTACACAATTTCACAAAAATTTTCAAAAACTCAAATGAGAGAAATTTCAGCGAGCTTCTATAAGGCTTCCGAACTGACTGACAGCTGCTAAAAACGGTTCTGCTACCCATCTCTTTTTATCACACAGTTTGCTGCTAGTGACATCTCGCTTTTGTCGTTCTATTCCAAAGGGATAATAATTTTATGTATAACACCAATATTTACAAAATCAAGCGTCAATCTATAGCCAAGTTGACCAAATTTCAAAACCTAGGTAATAATTAAATTAGGAAATAGGTAGATTTAAACAAAAACTTTGTTAATTTTAAACAATATTCACCACTTTCGTTATTTAAATATGGTTTGGAAAATTCAATTTGAAGGGACACAAAAAAGATCAAACTGTCACGTAGTCATGGCGTTCTAAATGAGGTCACTGCTAAGTCAAAACGATAGACGGCGAAATACTATGGAGAGTTGTCTTTGACAGCAACAAAAGCCTACCCATGTGTAAGTATGTACTGACTGACGTCACATCCGCTGAAAGGCGATTACAGTCACGTAACCAAATGTGTGTTTTTAAGAAAATTATTTATTAAAATACCGATAATCCTTAAAATGAATAATTTGTTTTTCTTATCTAACATAATTAATCACTAGAAACTACCAACATTTTGATATGTCCTTAGTGACATTTTAGCAAAAAAAAAAACTGATTTTACGAGTGATTATGCCTAGGCGCAGGCGAAAATCTTCCCCTGTTATTAACAAACTAAGTTATTTACCTGACATGCGTCAGTCCCGCCCTGCCCAAGGGCACACAGCATTCCGTCGTCGTAACCGGGGCCTACTGGATACAGACGTTGGATACACTCGTCCAGAGATACAGTTTCCACCCTGCCAGCCAACAGCCTCTCGGAGAGTTCGTTTGAGTTCGGCGCGACTTGACCGTATCCATATACACCGCAATCGTCATCTATTAGTGAAAGAATGCATTATAAAATGGAAGGATAGGTAGTATTAACTTCACCTCATACTCGGGCCAAGGCCTTTGCCCATCAATTGGATGTTTACGGGCCAATTTAATAGTATTATTTTTATCAACGCCGCGGTGCAATTTCCTTTCTTTATAATCTTATCTTGCCAAAAGCAAGAGCGCTGAAAGAAAAATAGACATATTCAAATGTCTGTATCTTTAAGGCTCCTGAGCTTATCGCAAATAGGAAGAACGATAGGGTTTTGAAGTATCACATACTTATAGACGGCAAATAAAAAGTTATTTGACCGTCGTATTTTCAGATTTCATACTCTTTGTTGTTTTACTTTCTTTCGAATACAATCTTTTTGAATCGCAATTGTTGCAAAATACATTTTAGTTGTATAAAGAAAGTGAATGTTAGTATAGAAGTAGTAATTCATTATTTCGTAGAAATTACGTAGTCTCTAAGCGGCAAAAATTACGAGCCAAATTCAAGGGGGTGGTTGAGAGTCGAGTCTAGATTACAAAATAAATGTTACAATCATTTTTTTCCGTTTATTTAATATAAAGAAAAAGTAACTATATCCATGCATCCAAAGTAAATTAGTTTAAAAATAATACAAGCGAAACCTCAAATCAAAACCATCACTCTGCACTTCTTGTAGCGTACTTCGCTCTATAATACGGGCCACAGCCGCACGGTTGATCTCAATGAAACAATGCAATAGAGCGATTCCTTATCTTCATGAAACTTATAGTTGCAAATACAATTTAAACCAGAAAAGCAACTGCGTTTGTAGTTACGTGGTCAAACAAATTAATCAATACATTCCTGTAGTGAATAATACACTCATTTATTGACAATACTTTTTATATATAATTTTATTTCTTATTTTTTTTCTGGTACGGAAGTCTCGACATTGCTTCCCTGTAGAACAAACAGGTGGTGCTCGAAAAACGCAGAGACAAAATAGGTGTTTTCGTATATTTATTGATTGAGACGGATTTTTGAATTAAACTTAAAAAACGCAAATATTTATTACGTTTAATTAAAGACTAGCGGTCCCCCGCTAATTAATCCGTGCGTGTTGAGTTTTCTCTCTCCCCTCACTTTGCAGTGTGATAACACAAAAATTATTTATAAAATAGGTCTTGTAGTCCTAGTTGTCCTGAGATAAACTCGCTAAAACAAACAAACAAACTCTTCAGCTTTATAATATATAAAAGTACTAAGTAACTTATTTAATTGTCGTAGAGGTATCGTTAGGATATTTGAAGCAGCAGAAAATTGAAATTATCTACGCGAAATATCATAAAGTCAATTGACCACTTGCCATAGATGATTTGGCCCGTATCGAAGGAAAGCGACGAATGTACTAATTTTCAATAAGTATGTAGCCCTAAATACCAAAAAGAGAGTTATTCATGCTAAACTTTCCCAAAAAAGTTATAGCTAGATAAAAGCCCTGAATTTCGCTAAGAACTATTATAATTGAAAAAATAATCTTCACAACATCTCTGAGGATATTAATATCTTTTCAACACACTTGCTCAAAATGACGTTTTTATTCCACCGATTTTTGGCACATAATCCTAGATATTAAACACGCGCGTGCTTTTTCGTTATATTATTGCACTAGTGCCTTTACTTTATTAACCCGACCAATTTAGGTTTGTACCCTAGTACCAAGTCGTAAGTAAGAAGAAGAAGCTATGTAATTTAGTCGGGTTATAACTTTTATTTTAGCAACAAACTTTATTTATGTGAAAAATAACAGTATTCTACATAGGTATTTATTTTAATAAATGGCAAATCCAGATTTTTCCTTTAATTTTTCTGTAATTTGTGTTTTTAACACGAATTATTAGATTTTTAATCTTAGCTGTTGGCCGATCTAGTTCGCCCTTAGCCTTGCGCGCGGATCGGTATCGCGGCAAGAAAAAAAAACAATGCGCCATTTTTCGAAAAAGGTAATTGTCGGCTGTGACGAAGTTTGGATTAATTGTGAAGTTTAATACTAACGAAAATGTCTACTTCAAGTAAAGAAAATGAAGAAAACCTATTATTAACTTTGGCGGTCATACCTACGTAACGAGACGAAAAACGCGTGCGATAGTCTTTTGCCATCAAAGTCGAGTGAAATGTATTTTTACTACGAGTAAATGTTTAAAAAATTAAAAACTTAGTAAATGAAGAGTCTTGTTTTTTCCTCGCAAGTGTGTTGAAAAACGTCGTATGATACGCGTGTGCTTGATGTGACCATTATATACGCGGCTTTCTTATACACAATATCGCCTTGTATATAATGGTCAACTTAGCACACTTGTATCATAATGTACTATTATTGCACTTAAAAGTTGTATAGAAAATACATGAAGTTGTATGTAAATATTTGACAACATCACATACATTGCTCCGATCCCAAGCTAAGTAGCTAAAGCACTTGTGTTATGGAAATCGGACACACCGGTGGTACCACAACACCCAGACCCGCGACAATATAGAAAATATCGTTTTCTACATTGAATGGAATCGTACCCGGAACCTCACGAGATGGCGACGCTTGAAACCAGCGTGCTAGCTACTCGACCACGGAGGTCGTCGAGTTATATTTTAGAGATATGTTTCATTGCTGTCCGTGACATGGCCAAGAATGGTCACTGTATTCTATACTTAATTGACAAACACCCCCTTAAATTTGGCTCGTACTTTTTACATCCTGTATACATGGTGGTTTTTTTTTATGCGCCGTTCGGAAAATCTTTCAATAATTATGTTCTAACGCTATCATCTTCTTTTCAAAAATAAAACTAGTTTCTAAAGAAGGAACACGGTCATTGTACATGTACAACAGGTAGCGTTAAAAATACCCTGTATACGTGACGGTGACTACAGTCCGTTTCTCTTTGCTAGTCGAATAGATTAAACAATCTTGACATTCCTTTTTGACGAAATGATTCATTTTAAAATAAGATAAACACAGAACTCACTACTTACATGGGTAATTTATCGTTGAATATCGAGATATTTTAAAATCAAATAGTTTTTTTTTATTCACTGATAATATTTTAAAAGTTTTGAAAAGATTGTTTACATTATTGGACTAGCAAAGAAAAACTGATTTTATAGTACTTACTCGATAGTCCAAATGACGAGGTTGGCAGTATGGAGTCGGTAAGCCACGTTACGTTGTTTAATTCCAAGCTTATCCGTAGAATAGATATGTCGTGTGCCGACGTGAACCTGAAACCATACAATTTAGCATCTATACTGCCCTGATTAGCAGATAAACCTTCGCCTTATTTGCTACAGGTTTTGCTATGTTTGAACTGGATATTGTATGGGCTGTCCGTCCGTTAGGGTTATTCAAAGATTGTCTGGATGGTGATTAGCGATAAGACGCGTTATTTATCTACTCGGTGAAACTAACTTTGTGAACTGAAGATGTTAAAGAATATGAGAAACATAACTGAAGTTATTAACATATTTGAAATTTACACAATTTACGCATTAGGTACTAATACTTACATAACTGAAGTTATGTTTCTTATATTTGAAATTTCGATACTATTACGCGAAGCAGTGCGGCTTTTTTAATTTAATTTATTTCTTTATCATCAGGTTACACGTTACATTAATTAAAGCAATACAGGCAATTATGAAACTTAAGCTCTACATGCGGATCATAATTAGGCTCTAGCAGCTAGGGCTCGTTCTTACGAGCCCTAGCTGCTAGAGCTATTTTATTCTTATAAAGCCGGTCATATAGTAAACTATTTGAAAATACTATGGTCTGCAAGTTAATACACTGTCACTTGCCTGTCATACTGGTCGTGGACAAAGATGTCCACTACCCTTGCTTGAGGGTAGGCATCGTTTTCGCTGCAGTAGTTGTCCAGGCGCAATATATATTCGTCGGGGGGTAGCAGCGCGCAGTGCGCCGCTGTGACTGCGAACTCCGGTGTGACGAGGGTAGATCCGCAGAGGTGCTGGCCTGTTGTAGCGTTTCGTAGAGACGCGACGCGGGGCTGCTCACCTATGATTAAGATAGATAGTACACTTTTTTATTTCTTACTATTGAAGGTACATGATTGCTTGTAGCGCTTTGGTAGTGATACCGAAGTTAATTAACGTCGTAATCGTAACGGCGCCGTCGTGTTTGGATGGGTGACCATTCCGACCATATAAGTGACGGATATCACGAGCAGCTCCGTGCATGAAAGTCACGTTATGCAGTTAGTCCCGAATAATATCGGTTAATATAAGTCGTTAAGCCTAGTCACAGGCCTTATGGGCTTGATAAAATCAGGGGCCCTATTTTTGAATCACTCGCTTCGAAATCGAGAGTGATTTTCATTCGACAACGAGTTTTTAGGGTTCCGTAGCCGAATGGCAAAAAACGCAACACTTATAGTTTCGTCAAGTCTGTCTGTCTGTCACAGCCATTTTATTTTGTAACTATAAGCATCACATTGTTGAAATTTAGTAGAAGTATGTAACCGCTTTACGATTCTTATACAAAAAATAAAAAAATATGTCATTTAAGGGGTCCCATACATGAAACTAAAACCACAATTTTTTTTTTAGCTAAACCTATACGTGTGGGGTGTCTATAAATAGGTCTTTTGAAATGACACCGAGGTTCCTGAAACCATTTTCTTTTTTTTTCATTTTATTTTCTGGATCCTATGTTTATAAGCCACATATGCACAATAGATTTTAGAACGAGACATACAGACTTATACATGTAGACGCAAGAACGCACAATGGAAATAAATTAATGAAGTCAATTTTAAAATTACATTTCATAAATAGGTAGTCCTGCTCAATATTTTACAAACGCAATTACTTTTCACCGTTCACAAAGTGAAGCATAAAATAAGCATGGAAGTATATGAGCGGACACAATCGCAAATAATACAGTGATTTTACCACACGTGACGGGCATGCCGCCTACTATCCTCCTAATTCTTCCGCAGATAGAACTGTGCAAACACAAAAATAAAATTATTACTGTGATAAAATTAACTTTCATTTTGCTACTAGACATTTTACGCGATAATTATCAGCACTATCCAACATATCAATGGTGAATTATATTCTACTGCCTTACTTATATTCTTGAATCGTAAGGAATACGCTACGAGTAAAATTATGCAGATTTTCTGGATCCTATGTTTATAAGCCACATATGCACAATAGATTTTAGAACGAGATATACAGACTTATACATGTAGACGCAAGAACGCACAATGGAAATAAATTAATGAAGTCAATTTTAAAATTACATTTCATAAATAGCTAGTCCTGCTCAATATTTTACAAACGCAATTACTTTTCACCGTTCACAAAGTGAAGCATAAAATAAGCATGGAAGTATATGAGCGGACACAATCGCAAATAATACAGTGATTTTACCACACGTGACGGGCATGCCGCCTACTATCCTCCTAATTCTTCCGCAGATAGAACTGTGCAAACACAAAAATAAAATTATTACTGTGATAAAATTAACTTTCATTTTGCTACTAGACATTTTACGCGATAATTATCAGCACTATCCAACATATCAATGGTGAATTATATTCGTTGCATACCGGTAACATACAAATATCGTGGAAAATCGTGACAATACTGTGTTAACAGATGTTTTCAATATGAAAATGGCTATAGAGAAACGTGTAATGATGTCGTAAAGTACATACAGCTGCTTGCATTTCATTTTCATATTAATGCGATTTCGGTAGTAAGTAAGTAATTAATTAGGTACTTCCTAATTTTATTCAATTAATTATTTCTAACGTTGTTATGTAGGTAAATATAAGGTCACTTCGTTTTAAGTGATAATATTTAAAGGGCTGTGTCAGCACAATAAATGAATCATTTTTTATAGAAAACGCTTTGGGTTTTCATACGCTAGTTTTTGAGGAATTGAGAGATTAAGATAATTATTTTTTTCAGTAATTTATTTTTTTTTAGAAAAAGAAGGATTCCGCATTGAATTGAGAGACGCGAAGCCGATGACAAAATCGTCAGGGCGCTGTTTAAAACAAATGATATTTTCTTTGTAAGAGAAAAATAACAAAATGAAAATCTCGAATTTCCTAAAAATAATGATTGTATCCTGTTTTTATGGTGTATACAAAGACACAGTTAAAATATTATCACTTAAAATGATTTATATAATAATAATAATAATAAATCATTTATTCCATTTAAAACAGTTACAGTTACTAGTTGACCAAAACTCCCTTTTAGGAAAGAAATATTCCTGTGCCAGGGAGTATGGCTCTTCTTTAGCTTAAAAAAGTAAACATTTGATTTAAAGATTTTAGTTTATATATTAGATAAGTCATGTTAATGAAATAATACAGATACCTATTTAAAAAATACATACGATGCTTGCATAGACATCCAAAGCTTTCAAGTGCGCATGGAATAAAAGTATCTTCGTCTTAGGCGAGCTTGAATCCGAACTGCTGGCCCGTGTCGTAAGTAAAACAAACTTTTTTCCCCGTTTCAATAATCCTTCTATCATTTTTAAAATGAAACGCAGCAAACTAACATTAGTTTCAATTTTTTCTGGGAATCAAACCCACGCTTATAAAAAACATTGCATCCTGTATCTATCTTACAGCTACCTTTCCTTACAAAGAGATATCAAATTACAGGAAAACAATAATAAGGCTTGCTAGTACTTAACTATTGCAAGTTTTTATAAGAGTCAAAAGAGGTACCGAAAATCGGAACAATTTGGTAAGAACATTCCGTCAAGTTTTATAGGAAAAGATCTGGGTCCTCTATTTTTTAATTACTCGTTTAAATATGGCGTGTGATATTTGATCGAAAACCAACCAACGATAATCAAGCGAATTATTGTTGTAAGTGCTCACAAAATTGAGATATATTTTTAAATCCCTCTCATGTGGATTTTAACTGAATTTCATTTGAAAATTCGACTTTAATGTATGATTTTCACTCGCTATCTTGACGGGAGTGATTCAAAAATAGGACCCCTGAAGAGACCGCCAAAGTCGCAGAACCGATACTCTGTTTTGGTTCTGCTGACTTTAAGGCCAACGTTCTCTAGCCTTTGTCGCTATTTGTAATTGCCTCAAAATAAAATAAACTAAGCTAAGAATAATTGTCGAGCGATACCCGACGATTTGTTAAGCAAGAGAAAAGAAACATCCTCACTTTCCTTTTATGAGGTACCCCAACAAAAAAAATATTTTACCACTTTGGCGGAAAGAAATTACAGTTTTCAAGTACTTAAGGTCCCTGAGCTGAGCTGCGGTCGAACGGACAGATAGACGAACGGCGAAACTATAATGGTTCCTTGTTGGACTACGGACACCTTAAAATTATATTATACCAAGCTTGTAAGTCAGTGTAAAAATATTTACTAAGTTAATATTTAATACCCAGGAAAACGAAGTAAGTAATTTTTTTTTTCAAAATTCTGTACTTATTTATGGTACTTCCTTTCTGGGTACAGTTTGAAAAAACAAACCCTGTATTATTATGTGACAACGTACCATGTAAATTCAAAAATCTTACACCTAGCGCTCTTAAAAAGTTTGTCAGTCTATAGAACTGTAGTGATTTATAATAATCTATGTTAAGACAAAGTGCTACAAATTAGTCGCACTCGCACTCGAAGCGTCGAGTGCGCTTAAAATAGTGTTTCTATAATTATTTAGTGTTATTGTTGTGGGTTGCATGTGATGCCAGAACGAAGCGACAACAGACAGGTGGGAGCGGGCAGCGGGCAAGCAGCGGGTTTATGTAACGCGAGGGCGCTCACCGGCCGCAGCGGCAGTGCTCCGCCGACCGCCGACACCCGCGACTCGCGCGCGCCATGGACCGCGGCTCCCCGCCGGCCAGCCCCACCGGGATCGCGCCCGCTCCCGCTCCCGCTCCCGCGCCCGCGCACGCACACGCGCCCGCTCACCACCAGACCGGCTTCGGCGCCTTCTGCAGCGCCATCTCCGACACGATCACGGTAGGTGCGCCCACCACCGCTCCGACGCCCACGCCTGACCACCTCGCATCTAACATTTTGGCGCCGATTCATCTGCTCTCGATAAGTTCCCAATAACCAATGACAAAATTCAACTGGTCGTACCGTCTATTTAGAGGAGCACGTGGCTCTCGAGGTCGCCGCCGCGGCGGGCCTTCGCCGCCGTAACCGTAGGCCGAAGTACGGAATCGAAATAAAAAGTCACGAAGAGAATAAAAAATATAAACAAGTTTATTATTAGAGTGCTCGTTGAGGCCGGGTCGCACGGTCGCGATCTGTCCGATGGCTGTGATATACAGAAATACCCGCGCATCAAACAGCCGCTCGAGTCGCGATTGGAAGTCGCTGCTAGTCCGCACTCCCGCCGGCTCCGCTCGTCGGCCACCACGGCAGTTCACGGCACAGCCTCGCGACCCCACCGCAACCTTTGCTCGCGCTCGCTCGCAGTTTGCCGCGCGGCGCAACCCTTGCCCTCCGGTGCCGAACTCACAAAACATAGGTATTTTCCAATCTAATTATTATCTTCACAGACTACAGCAATAATAAAATGGATTCTTCGTTTGACTCGGCTTGTGAAAAAAATGACTAATTCTAAATAAGTCCAAAGTTAAAGATCACAACCAAGGTGTGGCGTCTCCACGTTGGATACAAAGTTTATTTTTGTACGTCTTGATGAGCGTTCCACGTGCTACCGGTAATTGACATGTTTACATCCAAATAGATGATTGGTCTCCTTTATTAGATTGAGTAAAAATTCGATAAAGTTGCCTTATTTATTTTGTGAAGTGTTCATATTGTACCGTGATTGAAGAATTGTTATCACAGCTAGGTACCTACCTTATTTCAGACTGTGATTTTATTTTTTTAAAGATTCTCTCAGTCGATAGGTGCAATTTTAAAAGAGACGACGTTAAAGCGATTTCATTTATCCTAGTTTAATTTGTTTTTCGTCTTCGGTATTTTACTTACTAACTTACGTTTACTTTTGCTATTAATTATGGGTTGAATAGACAAACGTTGTTTGTTAAACAAGTTTAACTGTGTAAATACCTACTATCTAACTAGGTTCATATCAATATCAAATTACGTGTATTGGTTTAACATAATTGAATTAAAAACGTACACCATAGAGGCTCTACAATATTAATCGTATCAAGGTATCACTAGATCCACTAGATGTTAGTGACTTTCTATAAGTTCCCATAAACGTCAATTACCACCTACCTACATTCATTTAGACTGATTCATCTACTCTTTCATGTAGTGGAAACTAATACTTAAATGTGGTCCTATTTTTAACCGACTTCAAAAAAGGAGGAGGTTATCAATTCGACTGTATGTTTTTTTTTTTATCATTATTTTTTTTTTGTATGTATGTTACCTCATATCTCAGTCGTTTGTCGACCGAATCGAAAATTTTTTTCACCTACTTAGAGGGTACACCTTCTAGTTGGTCCCATTTTTTCCATTTTGGGATTTGATGATGGGATCTTGGTGTATTCGAGGGAAACCCTCAAATTTTAAAGGCACGTATAGTGTTTCTTTACTAGAATCTTAATGTTGACGTGTTGTTACGTCTGATAGTCAACATTTTGTGGGGCTGAGCTGATGGTGGAACTCCTTAACGCCTAGGAGTTCAGTAATTATAATGACACAACTTACGATAGGTAATTTGTAGCTTCGTAAAAAATAGAATCATAAGGTGCAACTCCCCCCCCCCTCTTATGTAATCACTAAAAATAAAGAAATAAAATAAACTTTAAAAAAAGTAAAAACCGACTTCAAAACCAAAATGCACTAAAAAGTCTTAAATAAACTCTTCACCATTGAAAGGAAAGGAATCCGTTTTAGGCAAACAATTTCTTTTTGGAGTCGGTGCCATCACTTTGACCATCAAGCATCAACTATCACAGCACCGACTCCAAAAAGAAATTGTTTGCCTAAAACGGATTCCTTTCCTTTCAATGGTGAAGAGTTTATTTAAGACTTTTTAGTGCATTTTGGTTTTGAAGTCGGTTTTTACTTTTTTTTTTCCCAATTTGATAGTAGGCTGTGGGTATACCTAATATAAGAAATCGTTTGTCATGTTTATGTTATGCAGTTACGTTGATGTTTAATTGAAATTAATAATAATAATAATCATTTATTCCTCGCCATTCCTTATTAGTACTTAATACATGAAGTTAAATTAGTTAATAATAAATTTAACACAAATTGAGCATTGAAAGCTAAAAAATAATAAATAATAATACCTAATTTTATACAATTAATTGATACAAACACGTAAAAATTTAAAACAGATTCTATATATAAATTAAATTAAATTAAATCAAATTGAATTGGCCAAATACGGATTACAATAATTATCAATTAATTAATTAACATTTATCAAGTATGAGAATATAATACTAATTTCATGAATTAAAACAAAAGAATAATGAAGTAATGACAAAAATATTTAGAAAAATAAAGTAATGAGCAAAAGTAATTATATGGCTGGCTGTCACCTGAACTAGGAGGGATCCTGTATCTCAGGATGACAGCCCTCCACCCCTTATCCTATAATTAGTAGATAGAGTTATGCACAAAATAGTGCAAACAACATAACTGCTTATTGACGGAATAAGCCAACATCCAACATTCACACGACCGTGGTCCTAACAGTTTACTAAACAAGCTTGTTTAATAAAACGCCTGATTCGTTTGTGAGTAATTGTATTGTATGTACGGAAAAGAAAAAGTGCATTAAAAAGGTGAGTGCGTAAAAACCCGTCTCATTTTATATTAGACATTACTACTAATTGGTTTGTCGTATACCCGCTCGTATGTATACAGAATTTAAAGGAGATAATACTTAGTTATTGAGTGCGTTCGAGTATTGTGTTTTGAGGACGTAGTTAGTTTGTATCTTCCTAGCTGTGGCAGGTTACCGGTAATTGCAATGCTAGTTAGCTCATTGGCCTAGAGTATGTATGGTCTTCGTTTTTGTCGATAGGATAATGAGGCAGTTCGGTGCATTTAGCTTTATGAATTTAAACTGGCAGAGACAATTGCGCTCTTACAAAAACATTCAGGTAATTTTCAGGACACAGGTAATTTTAAATTATTAAATACGTTTTATTCCCTAACTCTACTGAATGGTCTCTGGAAAATATCTCTCTCATCTCAATGATAAGACCGTTGGATAATGTTAGTCTCATTTTTGTTATTTATTATTATTTGTGCATTAAATATATCATATCAATATCAATTCATATCAATTGCAGACAATTTCAAAATACGTGGAGGCGAGTATATTTCAATTCGCTCGAGGTGCAAGGTTGGACCATTCCTAAGGGTTGACCGCATCGATCGGCGACACGCGACGTCGCCATCACCCTCTTTCTGTAGCCAAACAATAACAAACTAAGAAACCTTGTAATTTGACTCAAATTCATAATTTGTCGAGACCGAGATTACAATCACGATCCCAAATATTAGATTGGCCGGATCAGGTGGGCCGTGAGATATAACGTGTGCTGTACACCCAATACAACTTTAAACGTTCACCGCTACGTATCAAATTAGGTTCTTAAATTAGTATAGCTAATCTCTTGTAAAAAATGGAATTAGGAAATTTGAAGTAGGTCGATGTAAAGTTCAGTTTCATTAAATTACCCTTTCAAATATCTGAGATTCAGTTATATGATATATAGATTTATTTGTAATGGCAGATGAGATAAAAATTGCCTCTATTTTACTAAACTTGGTCATAATTACTTATTTACCAATAAAACATTGGGTTTTGAAGGTTCTGGCTTAGTCACTATCGTCCATTCAAGTAAGTGGTCGATTAAACGATTGGCAAATAGTTACCGATGTTCATATCGATCTACGAAACTTGCTAGTGTTTGCCAGTACAGCGACAGTCGATGAAATGCGTAGGTTCAGTTCGTTGAATAGGATCCAAAGTCGTGCGGCCAAACACACAGAAAGAATTTAGCGTATTTGTAAAACGGAACATGAGTAATGCCGGTCCGCTTGCATTGTAGTGAAGCAGCAAAGACACCGCACAACAGACCGCTCGGCTTGTCGATTTATAAATAGAAGATAGGGCACAATCGTGAAACTCGGCCACTGCTCCTGCTATTTCTGATTGGAACTTGTCCTGGATCAAGAACACGGTCAGGTTTCGGGGAATTCCGTTGTGGAGATGATCTCGCGTTGTCACTGGGGTCGAATGATCGCGGCGCTACAAGGCGGGTTGCTGCGACTGCGACGCTACGTGAGTCTGCCTATTTAGTCCCGTAAACAATGTAAAAAAAATCTCTTTCTTTCTCTTTTCTACGATCCAGCAGGTAGCCAACCTCTAGTACTATGGACTTTATCATGACATAATTCTAATGCTTATGAATTTAGGCGGGTTTTGTCATACTCAAAAGGTACGTAAATAGCTATATGAAAATTTCATTGTAACGTTACACCTATGAGCCCAAATTCTGACGATACTATTACTTTTACGAAAGTTTGCTCTCCATAATGAGATCTTTACTAGCGTCAGGGGCCCTATTTTGGAATCACTCGCATTACGATTGTGTGTGATATTCATTGATTAAGGTAAAATTTTGAAATAAAAGTCAGTTGAAATTCACACAGAAGGCATTTGAATAAAGATAGCTCATCTTACCTTTTCTAATCTCAATTTCGTTAGTTCTTACGTTTATATTTCGCTGAGTGCGTGACTTTCGTTGAGTTTTCATAAGTTTTCGAACGAAAATTACATCGTGTCTCAAAAGTAAAGAAGTTAATACCTATTTGTGACTTCTCATTCCTTGCCCTGCATGTATCGCCAATACTATCTACTAATCTGATGTAACTTACAAGCGGTTTCACAATTACTAACAACTACACATAATTCACTGAATTTCATTAGTATCTGTTAATATCTGAGTGTTACATCAAAACGCTATTATAAGTAGTTTATGTAGAGCATTTTAAATATTTTACTTCATACCTACTTAATATTGGAAAACGGCCAATTTTCAAAACCAATCCACAAGCATCTTAAAAATGCTATGAGAATGTATAAAACTACGAGTTTTACTTTAGGCGGCTTATGATAAATGTGAAAGCAAGTAGTAAAAAGAATTATTTTTTGTAACTAGTCTTATCAATAATTTAAACTTCACAATCGCATAGTACTTACCAAGTATTTCATAGTAACACGACATTATTATTCATAATTATACAGTCAAAGAAGTCACCAAATCGATATGTTACGACGCAGTAACATTTTCAAATGGTTTACATGTAGTTAGTATTCACATAGGTGACATTTTTACTTTCAATATTAATATTGCTTGAAAAATTGAACTCTCTAGGAAAACCTTCCACCGTACATTTGATTTTGATTGCAAACCTATTGAGATTTGTAAGTCAAAACTAAGAAAAGACGTAACTTTATAATTACACCTTTTTTGAAGATGCATACGATGAACAATAATTATTTACTGTAGGTAAAGGTATTACCTAGTTGCATTATACAAGCATTCTTCTAATTTTACAGTTACTTTTGCTAGCTAATATCTTAAAATTTAAGTGAACATTTAACCTTCTATTTGATAATTCTATCTAATCCACGAATCATATTTTGTATTGCTACTATTGTAAATATTGTTTTTTTGTCCTCATTCCATATCTCTCATTTCCAGGGAATGGCCACCACATCGAGAAGTAGAAGAAAGGTGAGTAAATTCATTCAAATTTTTTAATACTAACTACCATGGCGCTACATAAAGTACCTTCCTAAATTTTCTATACCACACCACACGTCCAGATAAAAACACATTATGAAACGTAGGTGTCATCTGATTTTATGGATTCCCGAAATAAATAGTAGATAGCAATTTCTAGTAATCCCATAGGTATTAATATTGCACTCACCCTAGCTCAAAGCGACACCGACCGCCCCGCTGAGGAGCCAAACGGGAATATGCTCGGAATCCTTCAAAGGGCACTCGCCCCGCCACAAACGCTCTGGAAACCTCCAACGTATGTGAAAACTCGCATCTTAACTATGTGCCCATGTCATTCGAAACATTCTGCATAATTCGCGAAGTGGTCAAGCTCGCTTTGTTTAGGAGCTGTCACAGGATATCAGACTTAAGAGACGATTTTACCAACGTCACATAAGGAATATCGTCGAATATGATACAAAACGCCTAATTTAAAAACGTCACCTATTTGACAGTTATCATTTTTGAAAATGACATTATAAAATCGGACGTTTTATAATTATTCGGTCGGATGAGTCCGATCTGACGTTGATAAAATCAACTCTTAGAATTGTAACGTTAGAATTCGTTAATTCTCATCTTAATTTTGTTTCTGCATAGTTAAAATGAAAAGTTATTTATAAAAAGTAATTTAATAAAATACCATCTTATAGCTTTCTCACAAGATAAAGATATTAATTATTCGAAAACAGCCTTCATTCATTTATTCAAGTCGTATTGTTCAGGCACACCTTGCAACAGTAACAAGTGGATCTATTAATCATCTTAACTAAAGCCTTTAGTTTCAGTCCATTATAAGCCGAAAAACGTTGAATAACTGATAAGTATCGTATCGGTTGAATGATAACAGAATCAAGCTATTCGTCGCAAATATTGTTCAAACTTTTTAACAGTGTCAAGTAGCTTGCTACAGCGACTAAGTGCGATATTATAAACACGTGATGACGTATCAACAAAAAAATACGCTATTAATTATATACAATTTAATAAAATCAAAATATAAGTAAACATATGCAGGCGATGAAAACTGAAGCCAATGTTGCGGACAGAAAACCAATAACGCTTGGGACACGGCTGGTTTTAGATATGACTGCCTTACATCAGCGGTTTGTTTTTCAATTGGAAGTGTTTGTTTTACAATTAAGCCCGCTGATTTAGAGGGTGTCTTTGAAGATGGCTGTGTACACGAGCTGCTTTATGCGGCGATATTTCACGATACGGTTTATTTACCCTGCGTTCGGGATGTCATATTTTTTCACAAAGCAACGCTTGACGTGGTGCCAAACATCGCACATGCTATTTCCACGCGAACTTCACACGGTCACATGGCCGCGCTTCCATCATTATCACTCAAATTAATAATATAGTTTGGGTACATTACGATAATCCCACTCTGATGACTCATTTCCTATGTCGTCTTTGAATCGGCCACTTAGTTGTAAAATTGGCATCGGTTTCAACAAATCTCGGTGAATTATTTTGCAATATAAAGATAATGTATGCGTAACAAGCTAACTTGTTGTAGTAGCAAATAAATTTGACTCATTTATAGACTCAATAAGAGTACCTCTGTATAGATACGAAATAGTGCCAAAACTACAGAATTGATTCAATAAATTAGGCTTTTCATTACAAAATCATCGGATCCTAAATCAAGGGTTAGCCAACTAATTCCTATGCGTTAGAGAATTTGGCATCGGTCCCTATAATATGACCACTCTAAAATTGCAAAACAGAAGTAAGATATTATTAATAATTACTCAATCCATATCTACTAAGTTATATTCGGGTGCAAATAAATAAGAAATTCGGAAATATCATTTAAAAAAAACTAACGCTTAGCATTCCAACCCAACTAAGTATACCTACTTACCTAACCCTTTAACAACTTTAGAATATGTATATCATATTATAGGGGACCTTGGGGCTGGTTTTAACAGGGGTAAATACTAACAGCGTAATAACATAGAACCTATTGGACTTACCACGTCAATTCCAACGCACTTTGTGCCTACGAATACGCGCGAACGTGTCTCGACCTGTCAGTTGCCGGCGGAGCGTCACGGGAGCAGGCTATGTCAGACGCCTTCAATTTCACAGGTAAATGAACTTTTTTACGTGTTTAATTTTTTGCATTACTCTAAAAAGACGTATCGTAGAAAATTGGCTTAAAAATTGCATAAATCCGTATTTAGTGTATTTTTCACTAATGTTAAAGTTTTAATCGATAATATAACCGGTTAAAGAAAAACAGTAACTTTGTGCAAAATGGGGTCGTGGGGTTTGTTTTAACAAAATGCATGGGGTAGGTTTTAACGCGTTAATATTTGCCCCGCACACGGGGCAGGTTTTAACAGTTGAAAAAAATTAAACATAGGTAATATTGTTCTTACTGTTTCTATACGAGGTTGCAATTTTGATCCCAACTGCGATCCCATTTCGAAACATGTTAAGGTTATAGCGTGCCGGTTTTCATAGGCACCGCCATCACTGAGGTCCCGGGTTCGATTCCCGGGCGAGGCAATGTAGAAAAATAAGTTTTCTTTAATGTCTCGCTCGGGTCTAAGTGTTGTGGTATGTACCTTCAATGTTTTTGATTTCCATAACACAAGTGCATAAGCTACTTACTAAGGGATCGGATCAATGTATGATGTTGTCCACTATTTATTTATTTATTCATTTAATATTGCGTTCGATATGGATCGATCTGTTAAACTTCTATTGTTTTTTTAGGATGAGGAATTATAAAAGGAAAACCACGCGTGGAAGTACATTGGAAGAAGTCTATGAACAAGCAGCTAAGGAAGTGTTGGAAAATAAAAAGAGCCTGAGAGAAGCAGCTAGAAGTTTGGAAATGTGCCATGTAACACTTCATAAATTTATGAAAAGGATGAAAGAAGGCTTACCGATTGAATTGGGATATAAAAAAAAATAGACAAGTATTTAATACACAACAAGAAATTAAGTTAGCAGAATATCTTCTTCAATGTGCTGTAATATATTTTGGCTTGCTACCTAGTGAAGTCAAAAAACTGGCGTATGAAATTGCCGTTTATCACAAGATTTCCAACATTCCTGAAAGTTGGATAAGAAATAAGTCCGCTGGTAATGACTAGTAATCGAGGTCGCAAGCGAAAGTGTGCAATTTTAACAGACACTCCGGAAAAGAGTGCTTGAGAAGAAGAAGCTAAGCTAAAGAATAACAAAAAGAAATCTACTGCGAATGTAAAAGTCAATAAGGAAAAGCAAAGAGTTAAGAAACGTAAAGTGGAGAAAAAAGAAAAGAAATCCAGTAAACAGGCTAAAGATAGAGTGAAAAAGAAACTATTACAAGAGAGTTTAGAAGAAGACGATGATGAGGATGAAATCATTTGCTTAGGCTGTGGCTCATCATATTCTGAAGATAAATCTGGTGTGGACTGGGTCGAATGTATATCCTGTAAACAATGGTCGCATATAACCTGCATAAAAGGAGATGCAGTTGCTTATGTATGCACAAACTGCAACTCAGATTCTGATTACGATGACTAATTTTTATCACTGGT
Source organism: Pyrausta purpuralis (assembly GCA_963924145.1). NCBI lineage: Eukaryota > Metazoa > Arthropoda > Insecta > Lepidoptera > Crambidae > Pyrausta > Pyrausta purpuralis. The sequence continues at coordinate 13,158,849 of OZ001651.1, read as the reverse complement.
TTGAAGACTGACTAATAAGTAGGTTGAGTAAGACTGACTAGAAAGTTTCACTTTTATAACCAAAGTTGTATGTTGATTTATTAGAGGAGTAATTTTTTGTTATTTTATTTGATAAAGATAAATTTAGTAAGTTTTAAGTTTATAATACATGTTTAAACGGCAAGGAGCCGAATTTCATTTTATTTGGATTGTTAATGATCATTTGATGATCAAAAATTATTTTTTGTTATTTGATTTGAGTAATACTGATTGAGTGAGTCGGTTAAACTATTATAATTTAAGTTTTCTGTTTTTTTTATGAATGGTAAGGAACCGCATTTAATTTTATTACTTTTTCTAATAAACATTGAATATTATTTTGTTGTTTATCTTAACCAAAATCCCATTCGCAACTACATGTTTTTTCTTACCCCCGCTGTTAAAACTTTCCCCAGTGGTGTTAAAACCAACCCCAAACCGGGGGTAAGATCTAACAAGTGACTTGTTTGCCAAAACTCGTTTTTTCTCAGATATGGTAAATATTATATATATTTTATTGTACTGTACGTAAAGCTCATTAAATTTTGCATCATATACCAAAAAAACCATGTTTCTTGCTAAAGTAGTTTAGAAAATATACCGCTTAATTTAAACTTTGTTAGAACCAGCCCCAGTCTCCCCTACACGAAGATTTCGTCTATTGCTCTATTCTATTTATTTTTACAACTCAATATAAACATTTTTATGTTACTGCTTTTGAATACTTGCTAGATAAGTGCACTTTATTGATCAGGCAATAGTCCGATAAACCGCATGACAAGATTGATAACGTTGGCGAATTGATAAAAAATCAGTATCAACATTCTTGTTTTCTTGCGGTCATTGTTGTTTATTACGCCGTGACTTCAGCGGCGTATTGTGTGGTACTAACGCGGGGTGTATGTCGGCTCACGCTAGTGGTTTGTTGCAGCAGGAAGATGAGAAGAAGAGCAAGAAGAAGCAATCGCCAGTGGACGAGCGGCCTTCGGTGCCAGCGCCCAGCGAAGCTATGCTCAATAGTAAGTCAACTTTTTTTTTCCTCTTTATAAAATGTTTTGACCAGTGTTATCGGATTTGGTAATCTGCCAGTGTGCCTAATTAAAATAAGAATATTTAAACAAAGATAGTAAATAGGATTCTAAATCAAGGTGTGTACTGAAATCTATGTTTTTTTAATGAATTATGAACTCGATTTTATTGTATTTAAAAGTATTATTCATGTGCCACAAAGTACAAGCCAACTAGGCAATTAAAAATATTGCGTTGAAAACTGATAAACTTCTCGACCGAGGCTCCCATTGAGTCAAGCAAGAGGCTTTAGATGCTTAATCAAATTTATTTTAGGCGGAAAAACACTTATAACTTTAAGAACCGATATCGATAAATCTTAGTTATTTCAATTAAAAAAATAAACCACTGTTATTTCATGTAGGACTTGCTACCTACTGAGTGCTGTGTTGAATGAGAGCGGTGTTTGTCTGCTGGCTGGCGTGGACTACCTACGCTAGTAAACTACACCTGAAAGTGGGTGCCGTCGTGCCACGGCCGTGGGACGGCATTGTTTGCCCGTGAAAACTTTCGTGCCATTGTCATTTCCATGAACACATTAACGTGGCCATTCGCAAATAGCCAAAGGGCAAAGGTCTCGGGTTACGGGCACTACCATGTGACATTTCATCAACCGTAGTTTGTTTTTGAGACTAAAAAGGTAGTCTTGTAAGATATTTTAGTTACGTCTCTTATCAAAGATAACAGAAAGTAGGCATTTATAACTTTGAGAAGCACCTTCATATCTAATTCTAGCATATTTAGCTATCTTGAAAAGCTTATTTCCGCCCCGGATTTCGTACAGAAATAAATAAAATAATTGATAAGATTACATTAACCACTACCTACTGAGATTTAAAACCGGCCAAGTGCGATTCGTACACCAAGGGTTCCGTGCCAATATTAACTGAACTAGAGATCCACTTCTACCACTTAGCCAGAATACCACAATATTTTGTTGACAGCAAATATAACATTGTTTTTCATAGTGTTTGTATGCAGAACAAAGTTATGTTTACGGTTGTTGAAAATGTGCAGTATAAAAAAAAACTACTACACACATCAAAAGTGTCTAGGGATCAAGAATTTTTATGCGGATTTCTTGAGATTGAGATGTGGCTTTGTAATAAATTTATGATTTTATAAATTTATATGGATCCTTTTTGGTGCATTTCATAATGCCAATAAAATTCGAGTAAAAGATGAAAATCAGCTGTCAATATTTTCCCTATAAAAACATACAACGCATTGAAAACATTATTAGTGCTACTGTTTCCCTACTACTGATTAAAACCAACGTTATTATGGAGCGGCGATGTCATTTAAGCAGAGAAGAAATGCTCAGAGCCGTGGGAATGATAGAAGCTGGTTCCCGGCAACGTACTGTGGCTTTAGCTCTGAATACAAGTCAGAGTGTTATCAGTCGACTTTGGACACGTTACCGAAGCACTGGTACCGTGGCTGAGCGCCATTGAGGACGGTATCGCTGCACCACACGGAGACAAGACCGATACATTCAAATCACAGCTCGAAGAGCTCCAACAATAACCGCCATGATGTTAGCCGTGAGGCTTCATCACTCTTCAGGGAACTTATTTAGCGACCAAACAGAAACCGCTTGCATGAAGTGAACCTTCATTCCCGAAGACCGCTACGGGTACCACCTATAGCAATGCACAATCGTAGGATTCGATATCAATGGGCTCTTGAACACAGAAATTGGGCAGAAGAACAATGGCGTTTCGTGTGCTTTTCTGATGAGTCTTGTTTTGGTATGAGACCGGATACAAGACGTATACGACACTGGAGAACCCCTGGACGCCAACAGCGATTATAATCCTGCCAGGAAGTCCATCCTTATAGTGGTGGAACCATCATGGTATGGGCGGGTATTTGGATCGGCGGAAGAACTGATTTGATTCGGATCGCTCAAATTTATGCTGAGACGATTGTATCAGACGTCATCATTCCTCTACAAGTGCAAATCGGTCCCTTATTTTAGTTAATGCATGATAATGCACGACCGCACACCGCAAGAGTTGTAAGACAGACTTTTGCCGCAGCTAACATCAATGTCCTGCCCTGGCCTGCTCAGTTGCCAGATTTGAACCCGATTGAGCATGCATGGGATATGCTACAGAGAAGAGCTCTGCCGAATATGGAGGGTATCCAGTCGCAAGAAGACCTTTTTTTATTGTTGCAACGAACATGGGCGGCCATTCCACAGGGTGATTTGGATTAACTCATTTTGAGTATGCCAAACCGATGTTCTTGTGTTGTTAGTGTTCGCGGTAGAAACACGGATTATTAATTGTTTAAGTTAACCAATAAATTTTTAAAGAAAACTGTTATTTCAGTCTTTTTTTCGAACTTTAATGTTAGTGGTTCAAATGTCAAAAATCTCTTTATTAGGAAAATGGCATTTTTTTTTTATTAATGCAAAGGTGACTTGGTTTACTCCTGATTGATATTAATTAAAATTTTACAAAAATTTTACTCCTGATTGATATTAATTAAAATTTTTGGAAAATTTTAATTATTATCAATCAGGAGAAAAGTTTTTGCAAAAATATATGTTGATCCCTAGACACTTTTGATGTGTGTAGTTTGATCTCATTGAAACCATTTTTTCTTGAAAGTCTTTGTCAAAACCGACATTAGTATGTATTTTTTCAAAATTCACACTTGCTGATTTTAAAAGTTAGACGGGGGAAACGTCTATTTTACCACTTTGGAAGCGTCTATCTCTCAAACGTTAGAGAAACCTCGATGTCATTTTAAAAGACCTATCCATAGACACCCTACACGCGTAGGTTTGGCACGCATGTATGGGAGTACCCCATGTATTTTGTATGAGAATTGTAAAGCGGTTATTTATCAGGATACATCTACCTACTAAGTTTCAACTGTGTAATACTAATGGTTTTAGAATAAAGTGGCTGTGACATACGGACGGAGAGACGGACAGACAACATTGACGAAACTTGGGTTCCGTTTTTGGCATTCGGCTACGGAACCCTAAAAATTTCCAAGTGTAGAGGTGACCAGGTGAAGACTCACTTCAAGTAAGCGTTGAGTAAAAATGAATTGGGTACTTATAATAAGCAATTTATAATTCACAATAAAGTTTAATGAAAAGTTGCATACTGTAAACAAATAACAATCATTATTATCTATTTTTCCAAGTTGTGAACTAAGTACCTCCATAATTCGAAAAACACTCTAAAGTTGTTATCAGTTTGATGACATTGAATAGTTTATGAGATACGATCTCATCATGGGTGATATTGTCTTGATAAGACGCATACAAACATTAGGTGTTCTACTAGTTATAAATTAATAATGTACTTACTCTTAATCGCATGATGGTTATACAGCGATACAGGATAACATGATCTTTACGAAGAAGTATTAGTCGCTAATAATTAACGTAAGATATAGTTACCACTTTCATAACATTTGAGGAATGAAGAATTACTAAAAGCAAGTAAATACTAATTTAGGTCATATGTAAAGGTTAGAATAGATTTCCTTTGAATGAACGAAATTCATTTGTTTAGATTAGAAGAAGTATAATAATAGGTGGCTAAAATTATGTATCTCATCTCAAGTGTCTGAAATTCAGCATGTCATTTCAATTACTACTAAACATGAAAGCGGACCTTCTCACACCTGTTACGTATTTCTTGTTCTCGAAAAATTAATGCTATAATAACTAGAAGATAGTGTAGTGGCCACAAAAAGCTGTTAGACCAGAATCCTTGGTGCCGCCGCCAAATAAAGTAATTAATAGGGAAACTAATGCACTTGGCACCGCCGCAAGGCGAGTGGTAATGGCCGTGGACACTCTACACTACACGCGGGAGCTTTATCATAACACGTTATAAAACATGTAAACATAGTAACACTCCATTAAACTACGCACGAATTACGACGGTGTAAGTAACACAAACGGAGCAAAATATACTTCTTAAAATTTTCCGACGTTTTATCAATTCAATCAAGACTCATTAAAACGAGAAATAACACTATTTCTTCAAGTAAAGTTGCTTTTAATTACACATTTGTGATTATTTAGGGACTATGGTACTTAAAATACAACCACGTGTACCATTCTTAGATAAGTAATTGAAAACATTGTTATTAAACACAACCAGAAATGTTTTTTTGCAGAATCACACAAATACTAGAACTACTTGCAAAGTAGTTCTAGTATTTGTGTTATTCTGCAGCATAAGTTCAAATACACAATGTAGCCAAACATTTTATTAGCAAAAATATGTGTGTATTCGCTGTAGGGGAATTCCTTTTGGTGATCTATCTTGTAACAGATTTGTGTTTAAATAAATCAAACGCTTGTTGGACAAGTGTGAATGTAGGTATTTATTACGGGATTGAGAAACGAATGGTACAAGTTTTAAAGCGTTTTAAAATGTTTATAGCCGGATTGTTGGCAACATTCATCCAAGGGATACAATGTAATAAATGTAAATATTCGCGAAATAAATGCCTACTACAAAGAAACATCGCATACAAAATTGGCTAATGGAATTTCAGAAACGCACTCATATGAAAGTATACAGCATTTTACCGATATTTGCATAGTTACAAGCGTTTGGAACACAGCAATAAGAGTAGCAGCTGATACGTTTTTACATAGTTAATGCATGTATGTAAATATATTTACATTTATTGTCATTAACATTGACAATAGTGACTGAGTTTGTTGCGCAGCTTCTTCTCAGCACTAGCCTACAATTGTCCCGAAGCTGTGGTAGGGTTTATATTGGGACCAGTAAAAGTGCCCCTATTTGCACAAATAAATGACTTTTATGACTTTTATATATAAGTACATGATATGCATTAATTAAAGTCCAATTTCGGAATAAAAATCAGTAGAAATTCATACAGAAGGGATTTGAAAGAGAAAATCTCAATTTTGTAAGTCCTCACGTCTTTATTTCACTTTATTTTTGTTGATTTTTATTCGTTTTTAAACGCAAATCACACGCCATATCCAAGCAAGTGATTCAAAAATAGGGACCCTGGTGGTACGAGATCTAATATTACATACTCGGCGTAATGAGTTTAGATATAACAACAACGCACTTCACATAGAGACTAAAATTATTACTGAGGGCCTAGACTTACATAAACGTAAACAATATAAAAATTCAAACAAAAGCAAAAAGTTGATAGGGTTAAAAGAGATAATATAATTTTGAACATAGAAGAAGTGTCGAGCCAAGCCGAGAGCAGATAAGAAAGGAATGATGCACTTAATCTTTTGTCAATATTGCCTCGCTTAAATGGTGCCAACATATGACGAGCTCGCATTTTCACTAAATCACCTTCGTGGTAGATACGCCACTGATAACATTTAAAATAAGATGCTTGATAACTTAGGTTGAGTGATATCCAATATCGGGAGAAATGTCTATCGTGAAGGACAATGATTTCTGTAAGTGAATCTTATAATTTCATTTAGTTTTTTTTAAGTCAAACATTAATAGATGATTGATACTAATTGCTGATTAGGTTAATTGTATGATTGATCATAGGTTAAAGTGCAGCCACCCGTTGATGTGCATTTATTTTTAATATAAACATAAATGGAAAATATTCTATTTTTAAACAGCAATATTTCAAAAAAGCTAGTTTTTAAGCACCAAATAGCTTTAAACAAAATACTATACATAAAAAACATTCATCATCTGAAAATTGAACTTTCATTGGTAGATAAAGCCAGGTGGAAAATAGCATTTCCATCCCTAGGGTGGAAAATAATTTAGTTTTATTTGCTACTATCAGATATGGAGTCAAATATGATTGAGTCACATCATATTATTATTAAAATAAAAGCACTTTCCATAATTTTCTGCTTAGTAAAACATTAAAAAAATGTCTTCTAAGATTGCTGATTTACAAAATTTACGATTGGTCTATTTTTTTACAACCAAAAAATTAAAAATTAATATATTCGGGTGTCCGCCATATTTCAACATGACACGCTTTTTTCATTTTATATTCCACTTAATACCTATTTTTATTTCTGCTTTTGACAATATTGTTTTATTCTTGTCGATTATTGCAGAGATTAGTAAGCAAACAGACGCGACTCGCCGGAATGGTGGTGTTCATTAAGCACTATAGGGGGGGCAGGGGGGTCTTTGCTTTGCTTATTTTTGATAACATGGGGGTCGGGGAGTCGGGATGGTGATTACGTCAGCAGACCGGCAGGAGATTTTTTTTCATATTGGCAACACACACAAATCAAATCAAATCAAATCAAATCAATCATTTATTTGCCAGAATACACGAAAGTATGCAAGTTACAAACTGCAGATCTTAAAAATAGGCAGTAATTGTATTCAGCCTGCATGCAGGCGTGCAAATATTAATAATCATTTTAACAAATTAACAAATAAGTCCGTTTATATTGATTTATCAAATAATGTCAAAATTGTAATAAAGATGTCATAAAAATTTAAATTTAAATTTAAATTTAAAAATTTAATTCACATTGTCGTTGTTTGAAAACCATATGTATGGTTGTATTTTAAGTACGCCGTCATAAATCAATCTTAAACAATTGGTATGCGGTATTTGACATCGCTTGCTTCGCTCGTGTAGTAGCTGGTAAAATTAAAGAAGGTTTTTGCAGTAGCTTTGCTTAATTTTTGCTTATTCATTATTATTAGGTACAGCGTTTACGTAAGCAGGGGAGGGGGGAGTAAGATCTTACTTACTTTTGCTGACAAGGGGGATGAGGGGGTAAATAATTGTCATAAATCTGCTTACGTAATACTTGAACGGTCTCTTATAAAATCTTTTTACTCACTCCTACCTTTAGCTGTCCCTCATAGTATTTAATGAGACAAAATCAAATCTGCAATTTGACATAACCTGTGGTAGTTTTCATGACAAGGCTAAGGTTGCGTTCTTTCACTATTATAATTGTCTGTGAGAAAAATCGATCGATATTTTTAACAAGGATTTGAAATATTTGATATCGTCCGCGTTTTATGTAAGTACTCTGTTCTCATCCGTGCCCTTACAGCCGGTTTCTGATTTGAGCATTTGAGTGAAAATCTGTTGAGATCTGCTCAAATAGTTGATGAATACTTAAGTTTCCTACGTTTCATTCGTAAATTTAAGATTGTCTCAAACCATATTCAACTGAGTTTTGTGCTTGATTATACAACGTTCCGTTACAAGTAAAAACAACCGATTTTTACCAGTTTGTATTTATAAAGAGATTTGGTTTCATTAAATTGGCATTAATAAATTATGGATTTCATTATGTCAGTTATATATTCCTAAGAGCATCAGATTGCAAATAAGATTTCAAGTTAAATAGTCACTATTATATATTTTAAATAAAATGAAATTGCAAACGACTGCCGAGAACGGAATGTCTTTTGTCAATCAATCAGTGTCAATGTCATACTCAAACTTGATTTCCTGCGATGTTTGATGATTGAAAAGCTTATAAGTTGAAGAACTTCGAAATACACGCATCATCATCATCAATATCAGACGTTCACTGCTGAACATAGGCCTCCCCCACGATTTTCCACTGCGACCGATCACAAGCGGTCTGCATCCATTGTGATCCCGCGATCTTAACAAGGTCGTTCGTCCATCTTGTCGGTGGACATCCCTCGATACACTTTTGATCGAAAGGTCTCCTCACTCCTCCTCCGAATCTGGAACTTTTTGCCCCAACGACCATAATTTCTGCGCGCTATGTGCCTTAGTTCTTCTACGTATCTCCTCGTTTCTGATTCGATCTCATAGAGAAACATCGAGCATAGCCCTGTCCATCGCTCGTTGTGTGATTTTGAGCTTCTTTATGAGGCTCATAGTAGAGACCACATTTCAGATCCGTATGTCATCACTGGTTGAAGACTTTCGTCTTGAGATACTGAGGTAATTCAGATGAGAAGACGCTCTTGCGCAGTTTCCTGAACGCTGCCCAGCAGATTTGGATTCGACGATTGACATCTTTTTCAAAGTAGAAATACATCCAGTATGCCAATCCTTTTTACTGTTACTTGTGTTCACCTTTGTATATTTGTGATTAATATAACTTTGTCTGAATTATTGTATTTTTTGAGATTAATATAATTTTGTCTGAATTTTAATAGCGTTTTGCCTGCACTTCCTTATTACCTGTCGTAGTTTGATCTTTTACAGCCATAGCAAATTGTCGCAAATTTGAATTTAAGTAGGACTTAAGTACACTCATTGGGTTGCTTAGCTTTCAGACGCTTAAGTTCACAGTGAGCACGCTTTGAGTACTGTCAGTTGTGTTGTGCAACGCAAATTTCGTGTTAAGCACTAGTTGATCTCAAAGTTGAGAATTCTCAACCTCAAATACTCAAATTACACTTAAACTTAATTCAAAAACAGAAATACTTTTGAGACATACTTAAGTCGAGCTTAAGTTGTCCTCAACGTCAAACGCTCAATTCAGAAACCGGCTGTTAATAGTCCTTCTAATTGTGTGTTGTACGTATAACGACATTACATAAACTGAAATGTTACAAAATCTTGAGGTTTCATCTCTCGCCGAACCTCTATTATGAGGTAACCCTTATCATTACATCTACAAAGACACAATTTTTTTTTCCTCATAGTAGAAATGAAAAATAGTATGTTTATCTCGGATGAAAGCTCCCATTTCACTCTCCAACTATTGGCGCTCTCACTCCGCTCGAGCGCCAGAAACATTACGAGTGAAGTAGGTCGGGTTTTTCCCCTTGTATTACAATCTACTATTGTTTATTCTATATCTAGACCTTGTCATTGGGTGATATATTTTTAAAAGTTTTCCTTCCTCTAAGGAAGGAAAAACAATAGGCGACATCTATCAATCCTTCGCATATGTGCTTTGCCTGTTTATTGCCACTTGAGCTTACTGATGCACTGATGTCCATTACATTGGCTGTTCTACATTTCTGCATTTCTTATTGATCTCATAGTCAAACAACCGCTCTATCGCTCGTTGCGTAACTGAACTCTTTAATAAAGGCCATAGTTAAATGTGGTAATTTTTTGTGTCACTATGAAATGGGTTTACTCTTGTCTCTACAAGACTTACCAGACAGGGATGACGATGGAGCGAGATTACCCAGAAATAGCCTTACATTTGCTTACAGGAAATTGAAAAAAAAAAACTTACACGATATTGTTTTTGTTTGCAGACCTCCGCACAGCATTCGGCCTGCTGGATCGTGACAGCGACGGTCACGTGACCCCAGCTGAACTTCAATTCATGCTGCGGAACCTTGGGATCGAGGTCAGCGACGACCTCATATCTGAACTTATCAAGGATGCCAGCAAAACTGGTAAGTAACTCGAACATACTACATCGTGGAGGAGTCTCAGTATCACTTTTGGCTTGTAATGTTATGTAGGTATGTAGTTTGAATTTGCCAATATTATCTATAACGTTTTGATGGGGTCAACGTCACGTTACCACTTTAAGAGCCAAATTCGCTTTCCCTTGCATCTTTCGTTTTATGTGATGCCCGTTATTGTGTCGTATTAAAGCGGTAAGGCGGCTGGTACCTCGATCGTACCTGTAGAATAATAGATTAATACGTCACTGAAAAAGGTAATATTCCTCTGACAACTTAATTTTCGTCTCAGGTTTAGTAAATCTTTAGTTAAGTTTAGTAAAACTAAAATCGGTATATAATAAAAATAAATATAAACAAGGGTATCAAAGCAAGCTATTTGATAAGATTGCAAGAATGGATGGTTTGATATAACACCGGATCATAAAATTTCCCCGCATCAATCAAACATTGTCATAGAATAGAATGATAAATAGTTTTCAGAATCTTCCACAAAGTAGAACGAGATTTCAGTATTTGTTTCTACAGATATGTATATAAAGTCCTTGCGTTCAAACTGCAATTTACTGAAAAAGAGGCTCAAAAACATGACTTGTCACTTTGACCGTAACCAACTTTGAAACTTATGTAATATGTTTCGGCCTGTTTCACAATGTCTTAATAGGTTTTGGTTAATGCTATCTGCCAGTTATTTTATACACAATTTAATTATACAGAGTGTTTGGTTCATCGTGTGCCAAAAAAATGGCTTATAATTGGGGCCATTCATTAACTATTATACCTTTAAAAGTTTTTTTCGGCGCGATGGTTTTTAGGGTTCCGTAGCCGAATGGCAAAAAACGGAACCCTTATAGTTTCGTCAAGTCTGTCTGCCTGTCTGTTTGTCTGTCCGTCCGTATGTCACAGCCACTTTATTCTGTAACTATAAGCATCACACTATTGAAATTTAGTAGGAAGATGTATTCTGTTAACCGCTTTACGATTCTCATACAAAAAATAAAAAAATCATGACATTTAAGGGGGGCTCCCATACTGAAACTAAAACCAAAAAAAATTTTTTTGTCAAACCTGTGTGTGGGATCTACGAATAGGTCTTTAAAAATGACATTGAGGTTCCTAAAACCATTTTCTTTTAAAGTTTAACGTTTGATAGATAGACGCTTCCAAAATGAAAAAATGGGCGTCCCCCCCCCATCTAACTTCTTAACTAAGCGAGTGTAAATTTTGAAAAAAATATATAATGTAGATCTTAACAAATACTTTCAACGAAAATTGGTTCGGACGGGATCGAAAGAGAAGTTTTTGAGATATAACACATTTTAAACAACCGCAAACATAACTTTGTACCTACTTCATACAAACACTATACATGTACTTCGTACTAACATTCAAACTACTCCGTAAATGTTCTCATTGTGTGACCCAGGTCGCAAACTGCTGCATAAAAAAACTACCGGGTCAAAAAATCTTTTAAAGCAGAAAATGATAGCGAATAACCCATATTTTAAGCTATTTTTTTTGGGCACATGGTGTACCAAACAACCTGTATATTTAATTATTTGTTAATGATTACTCGTCGATGAGGTTTAACTTAACCTATCAAATTTTAATTTAAGTTTTATAAATAGTTTATATTATTAGATATGTAAGGAACGAGAACAACTGCCGAAAAACTGCACCCCAAGTTTGGCAAATTTTATTTCCTCTTATCGATTTGTTTCGTTGAATGAATAAATTAAAAAATGAATTACTTATAATGCTTATGCTTGCAAAATTATTTTATCCCAAAACATATAGGCACTTTTAAGATCACCATGACCCACTTTTGTTGCAAACTAGCCCTTATTTCAACCATATAAGATACCGCAGTGTTTACCTTGCCGTGCTGTTGTCCGTACATACCTGTGCGTACATCACACTTAAACATTCAACATTTAGTTAGAGAAAGTAAATAAAATAAAGGAAACCAGGTAAATCTGATATAGTTATTAACAGATCATCACATATACCAAACGCATCTTCCAAAATTTTAGTTAGACTAGCTAAGACCTAGAACTTAACGAGCGCAGTAATTGAAAGACGATTGTTCCACTTCAGAGCACAAAGGTTGATGATCTGTAAACAGCCCTAGGGAATCTGTAGCAAACAAACGAAGTTCAAGGGAATACGTGAAGGTCACAGAACAGTTAGAGTTAATGAATGTCACCGACTGAATTCCTTCAGGCGGGTCAACCTGTGTACTCAACCATCGCGAGTAACTACGTGCCATAGCACGGTCGAAATAGCATTATAAAAATAAATCTATGTCCTTGCTGTAGTGAGAATGAGCATTGCCCCTCTTCTTCTTTGCATTGACTTGAATACTTGCCAAAGATGAGCACGTGTTTTTGTTAGCAAAAATTGCGGTGCAATCGTAGGAAGAGGAAAGTTTTCTGTCCCAAACTGAGGGTAGATGCAGACCAGTAGAACGAATCTCGTCAAGCCGCTAAAATTAAACTTGTTTACGTTTACTTAAAGCCGTATCCGTATTGTTGTTGGCACGCAAGTGTAATGGCGTAATGTTAAATTTTTAGAAGATTTTCACAGGTGATACAGGATTGTGTCTAAAATTATCTCTTGAAGGCACAATATTTAGGCAGATGCGCCGCGTGGCATTTATTGGTGTTTGTTTAGCAATTAGGCCACGATAAAGGGGGCACGTGCTAAAACGTTCCACCTGACACAAATACAATAGAAACGCGATATTAGTCAACGAAACACAACTTTAGGAAAACGAAAATATCGTTAATTTAGGGCTTTTCCGTAGACCTCTATAAGGCGCCTCTTTGTAAAGTACCACACATTGCTAACAATTAAATCGCATTCAAAATAAACATCAGCTAAATACAGTGATTAATGAAAAGACAGTGTGCCAAATATTTCAATATGAAAGGAACTCTATAATGTATTATTAAATTACCTAGAAACAAATGTAACCCGTCAATGTCACAATATTAAATCAGTGCAACGTTTATCGGGCGATCATCTTGGATAATTTATTCACACTGATTCACGCTGGGTTATTGTAGGATGGCGTGCGGCGTAGCTGGTAGGGCGGCAGGGGCGGGCGGCGTAAAGCTTCCGGCGACCTCGCCAAGGCAAGGTTACGATTATGGTGCCGGGAGGGCTACTCTAACAGCCGCACTCAGAGACGTCATCAAACATAAACGATAACAAGTTTAAAAATTGTCCATGCGTATTAAGCATATCTAAAGCAGAGATTAAAATCGATTTAAATTTCTGATCTGACGATGTTTTTCTTCATTTACTATTGAAGATAATGGATAGCTTTTAGTATGATATGGTGATATCTGCTGTACTAACATCTCTCAGGATCTCCTTAATAAGATGGACCGGCTCCTTAACAACTGCATCAGATTTGTGTTTGGTCTTCGCAAATATGATCACATCTCCCAATTTCGCACCCAGCTTGGCTGGCTTCCCATCCGGCAGCGTAGACACATTCGAACACTCTGCATGTTGTACTCCATTCTTTTCAATCCCAATTCTCCGTCGTACCTTAAAGACAAATTCTCGTATCTCCATACTTCTCATGACCGGTCCCTTCGCTCCAGTAGCTCTTTCCAACTGTTCACTCCGCGTCATTCTTCTGGCTTCATGTCCAATTCATTTACCCTAACAGCCATTCGACTTTGGAATGGCCTCCCAAAGACAGTACAAGCATCCACCTCCAAATACTCTTTCAAGATGGCCCTCCGAGCACTTTACAAGGAAGAGATATCGAACTTCTCTCACTGACCTCTTTTTTTTTCTCACATGTGTACCATTAGTATTATTAGTATTATTATTATGTGTATGTACTATGTGTATGTTTATTATTTCATAATTATGTATTAATGTATACAGTATTTATGTAATAAGTAGTATGTATGTTTATTTTTTGTCTAAATACCTATCGTAGTTTCAATCAAGCTCTCACTTTTGCCCTTCTATCACTTCCTTCGCGCCGCCAGCAATTTCTCTGTATAGACCTATGGTTGACTGGTAGAGAATGCTTTTAGCATTAAGTCCGCCATATGTACCTTGTGTTTGTGCATGAAGTGTTTTAAATAAATAAATAAAAATAAATAAAATATGATGAAAAGAGTTTATTAAATATTAATTATTGATGATGCCTCTGAGCACCTACCTACCTAGGGCTGTATGTCATTTTTTTCTAATCATTTATGTCAATCGTACCAACGAAATGGCGATATCTGAAAGTTAGGTACAGAGTAGGGCTCAGTCTGCACCGAACAGCGCGATTGCTTATGCTTACATTTACCTTCATCTTTGAAGGCAAGCTTCGTAATTATTAGTCGAGAGCGTAATGGGTAACTTTGAATAGATAAGAACTGATTAGGATAATAAATGGGTTTAGCCGGTGTATTTAGTGTACCTATTATGCGAGGTATCATTCGTAGACTATTTGCATTAAGCTTATCATAAATTCTTTGATTTGTATTGTCATGTAGAAAACTAAAATGTTGAATGTTGATGAATGTTTTGTGTGCTAAGTTTTTAATTACTCAGTGGAAATCTTTAACCTTATCTAAGACAAATTCTTTGTGGCGATATTAATCTAGCATTGATATTTGAAGGATTAGGATGCAATACCTTTTCAATATTACGATAACTGAATAAAAATAGAAGAATTCAGTAGGTATAACTGTTATAATAAGAAAGACGAGGGCTCTGAGAGTGGTGCTTACAAGCAGACTCAATCAACGCACTATGCTAAACAGCCAGTCCGATCCGATCGAGCCATTCTATTCCTGCTAGTCACGTAACGAGCCTAGCACGAACTTTAACGGACTGTATAAATATATATTAATTATAAGTGTTAACAGTATGTATTACCTTTGTCATCCATATAAAACAAAAAAATATCTACGGCGGATTAGTCATCTTATCAATAAACAACCTAAATACACATGACGACCCGTCTGGTGTAGTGGTCGAGAAATCGCCTACTACGCAGCGGTTGCGGGTTCGATCCCCGCACAATACAAACATTTGTGTGCATGAACATGTCTGTTTGTATTGGTCTGGGTGTTTTCTATGTATATCATGTATGTATTTACAAAAAAAAGTATTGAAGTATTATATCCGTTGTTTGTCTGGCACCCATAACACAAGCTTTGAGTAGCTTACTTTGGGGCTAGATGGCGATGTGTGGGAATGTCCAAAGGATGTCCAAAGGATGTCCAAAAGACATAAAAATATCATCGTTATTGAGCGTAGGTATTAATATAAAAAATAATGAGTATTCCTTAATAAACTCTGTACATAATGTTTTACGAGTGAATATTGATAATCGCGGGTATATAAACCGACACCTAACGGTGTAAGTAAGCTGTGTGGGTTGACGTCATGGCTTTAACGACCGCCCTGCTATAGCGTTAATTAAGATTTAACGACAGCCCTTTGGGTGACGGTCGCATTCAATTTTGTTACACATTACTTTTCAAAGTATTATGCCGAAGTATCGTTCATCGTTGCGAGTGTACCGCCGCTAGCAGTTTCAAATAATGACCCCGACGCACTAAATGAAGAAATAAAAGTCATTTCCAGACATAAATAAGATACCAGCCGCGTTTGTTTCGCCTTCAATATCTTATTTATACGTTTATATGGCTGCGTAACACGCAACGAAGACGTACTCACAATAGTGAATTGAACGCTCAGGGACCATATTAAAAGAAATGAAACCTAATTCAACCTTTACTTAAATATAGTTTCTTTAGTTAACGATAATGCACTAGATGAAATTATTTTACAACTTACTATTTATTATTTATTAAAAATTTCATGCATTAAACATAAAATTAAATATATGGCAGACTTAATGCCGAAAGCATTCTCTACCACTCAACCATAGGTCTGAACAGGGAAAAATACAGGCGGTGCAAGTAAAGTTATAAAGTAAAGAGAAGAAAATATTATAATACGATTAAAAACATACATACTGCTTATTACTTATATACGAATATATTTAAATAAATAAATATGTATCTATATAAACATACACATAATTTAAATATACATAATATTGTACACTTAGAGAAAGTAATGGCAATGTGATAGGTCAGAAAGTTTTAAATTAAAACTTTTACACCAGAAATATTTAATTGTTTCAGGCAACGGCTTAATAGATGAGAACGACTTCATGCAGTGGGTGACGAAGATACAAGCAATACAAGGCATGGACGTCACCACGAGTGGCGGCGACTCCGAAGAAGAGATCACCCGGGACCTTCTAGCAGCGTTCAAGTATGTACTTCTTTTGTTCTAGCTTTGTTTAGTCTTTGGAATATAACTTAATGATAAAAAACAATTGATAGTAAGTGTAGTAGTCGACTACAAACAGGACCGACTCTACTAACTGCTTTTGCAAGATTTTTGTTTATTTAGCCGCTTAGGTTGATTTTACCAGCGTCAAATAAGACTTATCCGACCGATTAAGTGTAAAACGACAACGGGTATAAAACGAAATAGGTGACGATTTTAAATAAGGTGTTTTGTTTTATATTCGAAGAATATTCCTTATCTGACGTCGGTATAATCGGGCCTTAGTCTCAATGATATTATACTTAGTCTAGTTGCTTACAATAGCAGAGGAGTCACGCATATGATGGCCTAACATTTCCGTTTCAACAACGTTTCCGTTTATTGAAATTCCAATTTTAAGCATTGCATTGTCACGCTTTACCGTAACTCGTAGTGCTATAGTGGATTATAGTAGTGATACTTAATGTAGTATTTTGCAATCGATAGGTTATCGTAGCTTGCAATAGGCAAATTTGCTACGACGCTATATCGTAGCACCGTAGCAGTGCCCTTTACGCTACGATGCGATACTACGAATGACTACTACGCCAATGCTACGCGTTCGTAGCGCCGTAGAAGTCTTCTTGGGAGCTAGCTCCGTTACGCTTTTTGGAGCGTAATACACGTGTATAACCGTATGAATTGTCATTTATACTAAAGCGTAACAGAGCTATTCTATAGCAGAGGTTGATTAAATTGAAATTCAATAAGACATCGCCATCATCAACTATGTTCACAGAGTGTTCGACCGCGACGATAACGGGTACATAACGCGGGACGAACTGCGATCAGCGCTAGAGATGATCGGCGAGCCCGTCACCGACGCGCAGCTGAACCAGGTGCTAGCGCTCGGAGACATTGACCACGACGGCCGGATCGACTATGAAGGTATCCCATAACATAATACTACAACGAGTACATCTCATAACATAACACATCATCATTATCATCATTATCAGCCAAAGGACGTCTACTGCTGAACATAGGCCTCCCCCACGGTTTTTCACAGCGACCGATCACAAGCGGTCTGCATCCAGTGTGATCCGCCCGTCCATCTTAACGGTGGACGTCTCACACTGCGTTTTTGGTCGAAAGGTGTCAAATCTATAACTTTTCTGCCCCAACGGCCATCAATTCTTCGCGCTATGTGCCCTGCCCACTGCTACTTTAGCTTACTGATGCGTAGGGATATGTCCGTTACCTTAGTTCTTCTACGTATCTCCTTGTTTCTGATTCGATCTCGTAAAGAAACACCACGCAAACCCCTCTATATCGCTCGTTGTGTGATTTTGAGCTTCTTTATGAGACCCATAGTTAGAGACCACGTTCCGGATCCATATATCATCACTGGTAACACACACTGGTTGAAGACTTTCGTCTTCAGGCACTGAGGTAATTGAGTCGAGAAGACGCTCTTGCACAGTTTCCCGAACGCTGCCCATAACATAACAGTGAGGGTTATTCTCGGTGTTTCCCTCAGATCATAGAAAGAAGAGATATGAAATAGGAGCGTGGCGCGTGTGGCCGCGATATGCACTAACAGAAATATCCGCAATAAGTACATTGAATATTTTCATACAGACAAAAGCTGTGCAAGCGCACTATGCGACTGTGTAATGGAGCGAGGTGTCAACTCGCCGCCCTCTATCAGTCGGCCGGTGTAGCGAATATACCCCTGCGAATCAGTACGTTCAATCAATGGGCAGGGCACGAACTCGCGTTGAAAAAGTTGGGGCCGAAAAGTTTTAGATCGCAGAACCTTCGATCAAAGGTAGGACGTGGGACGTCCACGTTCATACAGGGTGTTGTCTGGCGGTTGTTGGCGCGGACTTATATGATAATAATTTGCGCATGATATTCGTAGTTTGAATCTCATTCTGTAGGTATGTCTAGCGGTAACTAACTTATTTACGCCATAGTTATCTAGATTATACATTTGCATACTTATACCATGAAAAATATTTGTTCCAGAGTTTGTGAAAATGCTGCTGTAACGTGTACCTTACTGAGCAAGACCTCATTAGATGTTAGTTCTGTATTTAAAGATATTCGCTCGCCAAGAACTAGGGCTGACCGTAAGGATACCTCAGCCTTCAGGAGGGCGGAAAAATAATATATGTTGCTAGGGAACTCTTCCATTAATGTTTTACACGTTTTTATACAAGTGATTGAAGAGAATTTTCTAAGAGAAAAAGAAACTCAAAGAATAGCTCGAATTCAAGGATTTTGTATAGAGATTATAATAATAAACAACATGTTTAGTTAATACTAGGAAGCGTTTGTAACGGACTTTTTCTTATTATTTTCAGCAAAAATGAGTTATAAACGCTAGCAAATATTATTGGAAACTAAAACAGCTTTAACAGCGGAAGAGATTCAATTGTTCGGAAGCGAAAAGCACTTGGATCAATTCTTAATTAACAAACGAGGGCACCTCAAGTAAAAAACTGTTATTTTCACATTTTGGATAATAGGAAAATGATTCCAGGGCTTTTGGTTGCCGACCTTGTAGACTATTACCTACAAGTCATTTTTAACATAACGAAGTTATTATGTAGTTTAACAAGTTTATTTAGTTAAGTGTAAGTATTTCTATTTATCTTGTAATAAAATTAATGTTTAATATATAAAGTCAACAAGAACACGAAATTGAAACTCTGGAGCTCAATGATGTAAATAAAAACAAAGTATATTTATTGCAAGTAGGGAACAATAATCATATATACGTCCGTATTCAATAAACATTTATTGATAAAAAAATATTATGTTTCAACATGCATTAGTTTTTATTATAGTTTTGTAATTAATGACAATTTAAAGACATTTCTATGAATTCTGTTATTTTATAATAGGGCGTTGTATTTATACAACTGATTCATTTTGATGTATTAAAGAAAATTATCGTGACAATGTGTACAAGTTTAGATAAGTCCTCCCTCACCTATTTGTTCATTGTGGAAATATATCATAATCTTACATAAAATACGGTTATGTTAAATACAGAGTTTTATTTAGGACGACACGTCGTAAACTTTTCAAAAATCTATCCATCTCTATTCTATGATAATAGTACATTGTAGTGTTGGTTAACATGAAATGATGGAGTCACCGAAATGCAAATTTTAGTGTTTAAGCTATGTATAAAACTAATGTTTATCACATACTCGTAAAATAAAGTACCTTCCCTTTTAACATATGTGCAAACTTTATACATAACTTATACTACATAGTATCTGTAAAATTTAAATGAATTTATCATAAAATATTGAATTGTATGGTTGTGAATTATAATTTACCTACTTATTTACTTAGTTCTTCATATTTTTATGTAAATTGTATCGATATTTGGTAGCTTCAGTTTGTCAAGCAAAACCTCAAACACGTCAGATTAAAATTAGGGCTACGGGTATAATTTGACCCATTCGATCATATTGTGTCCTCATATGAACATCCAATTAAACTGAATTAAACTGAATAATTGACTTCATGAAACATTACAAAAAAGAGAATCAATAATTTGTTGACTATGTTCAAATTTCATTAATTTATAACATACAATGTGAAGCCTTCAAAAGGTAAGTGATTTGCTATGAAAGTGATCAATAAAACAAAGTTGTTATTTATTTTTATTCGCATTTTATTTTCCTCGCTACCATCTAAGTACCCATACAGCTTGAAAGTTGATCATTCAAACCCCCCAAGTTCAGGTTGACCTTGGTGGCTACTTCTACCAATATTGCGTCCAAATAAATAATAACCAGTCCAGTTAAGAACAATATTAACCATTATTTTATCAAAAAAAAAAAAACGATCGCAAATTTTACAGAAGGTTCAAATTAGGGGAAATAATGCTTCTTTAACGGAATTAATCCACTCCAGCCAAAAACTTGCCAATGAAGTCGCGCGGTTTGGGCTCGATCGTAGGGTGCCAATAGTCCATCACGTGGCCCTTTTGCGCCCACGAGTGGGTTATTTCTTTTAGCTCCATGTAACCCTAAAACGTTACCAAGCATCTTATTTAACTACATTTGCACCCGGGGATTTAACAACAAAATTTATCTTATGTTTTTCCTGACGTTTCGATCGGGTTTGAGTGATAATTGTGTGTGTAGTTTTATGTAACGCGAAATTTTAAGTGTCAATCTTATTTGAAGACGTTAGTAGGTTACAACCATGTCTAAGACTGAAGAAAATGTAGTTCTTTTAAAAACCAGGATTAACTAACTTTTAAAAACAGGTTTGATGCACCAAGCTAGTCAAATTGTGATGAGATTTTCGCATTTTGTAACAAATTTTTACCAACTTGCGGCTCCCCGCGGCAACACTTGCGATAATATTGTATTTCATAAAAAACATAAGTTATAGCCATTCAGTAGTTGTTGCGTGAAGAAGTACCTAACAAACAAAGCTCCATCCTAACAAACTTTCGCGTTTATAATATTAGTTACATTTTTGGCCTATTTTACAATCATACTATCTAATGAGCAA
This sequence comes from Pyrausta purpuralis, assembly GCA_963924145.1. NCBI lineage: Eukaryota > Metazoa > Arthropoda > Insecta > Lepidoptera > Crambidae > Pyrausta > Pyrausta purpuralis. Next base: position 13,137,562 of record OZ001651.1, on the reverse strand, counting down.
TTCGAATAAAGAACGCGATTTCGTATAAGTATCTGGCATATAGGACAAACCGGAACTTATTAAAATACTTAGGCCTTATTAATCTTACCTTAAGCACCAAGAGATCGATTACACGGATGTCTTTAACGCAGGCGTTCTTATAAAAGTATTCCCGGAGTTTCCATCGACAATCTTGCTCCGATTTGGGTATGTCGAAATATTTTACTGTGAACGAGAAATTATTATTTTTACCGGCTTAAAAAAAGGTGATCTATTCTACCTTTGTGTACCTTTCGTATGTGAAGTGTGTTCGTGTTATCGTGAATATTGGATAAACATTTATTATGTTGAAAGTTGATCTATTCCCTCAAGCGTATGTGAACGAGACACAATGCGAATTCTATTGTTATGCGGTTGCCTGCAACCGCTCGGATGTTGAAGCACTATAAAGCTTTTTAAATCGTGCAAAATTTCGTAAGTGTATATTTTTGTAAATTTGTATGTTAGTCTCAGAATTCCTCGAAAATGAGAAAAGAGATAGCGAGATGATTCTTTTCTTGTACAAGTATAGTCCAACTTAGGGTACGGTGTACGTTTCATCAAAATTCGTCCAGTAGTTTTTAAGATATGAGTAAATAAATAAAAATCAAGAAATAAAAAAAATCTAACTCTTTTGGAGTCGGTGCATGATGTCAAGCTTACTTACACTAACAGTCTTTCTCAGCCATACTCAACCGGCGGCTTGCGGGCCGCATGCGGTTCGCCGAGCCTTTTTGTGCGGCCCGCCTGCCTTTTATTTATTTATAGCGGTCCCCCGCGACTTCGTCCGCGCGTTTTGAGTTTGCTCCCTCCCCTCCCGTCGCAGCGTCATGTTTTATATCCTAAAGCCTTTCTCGATAAATAAGCTATCCAACACAGAAATATTTTTTCAAATCGGTCCAGCAGTTCCTGAGATAAGCGCGTTCAAACAAACAAACTCTTCAGCTTTATAATATATTAGCGCAAGCGCACGTTGTACTTAAGCTGCGAACATTATTTTGGTGTGGAGTTATGTTAAAACTGTGATAGCTCCTAAGATATTTATTGAAATCAAATGATATAAAGGGCAACTTGGTTCTAAATGAAATGCTCGTGATGATGAATGTATTTATTTTGATAAGAATAAATACCTGTGTGTATAATACACCTCTAAAAATAATGCATAATTTTTTTACAAAATCATTAACATAAAAAAGGTTGTAGTAAGTCAACCATAAAAGATAGACATATGCTGTCGCGGACTTTATTATAGAACTCTTAATGTTGAACAATCCTGTCATACATGATTTTTGTGTAACTTAAGCGGTTTCCGCAGCGTATGCAGCGGAAGCTCTCAAAAGGAATATCTTTCTCCCGTTTTCGCAACATTTTTCATTTCTGCTGTGGTCTTATGAGTCGTATCTTTATGTTATATAGCTTAAAGCCTTCCTCGATAAATGCACTAATCAACGCAAAAAAAAAATTTCAAATCGGGCCAGTAGTTTTTGAGATTAGCGCGTTCAAACAAACAAACAAACAAACAAACTCTTCAGCTTTATAATATTAAGTATAGATTAGCGCAAGCGCACGTTGTACTTAAGCTGCGAATATTATTTTGGTGCAGAGTTATGTTAAAACTGTGATAGCTCCTAAGATATTTATTGGAATCAAATGATATAAAGGGCAACTTTGTTCTTAATGAAATGCTCGTTATGATGAATGTATTTATTTTGATAAGAATTAATACCTGTGTGTATAATACACCTCTATAAATGATGCATTATTTTTTTACAAATTTATTAACATAAAAAAAGGTTGTAGTATGTCAACCATAAAAGATAGACTTATCCTGTCAAGGACTTTATTATAGAACTCTTAATGCTGAACAATCCTGTCATACATAATTTTTGTGTAACTTAAGCGGTTTCCGCAGCGTACGCAGCGGAAGCTCTCAAAAGGAATATCTTTCTCCCGTTTTCGCAACATTTTTCTTTGCTGCTGTGGTCTTGTGAGTCGTATCTTTATGTTATATAGCTTAAAGCCTTCCTCGATAAATGGACTATCCAACATAAAAATAATTTTTCAAATCGGGCCCGTAGTTTCTGAGATTAGCGCGTTCAAACAAACAAACAAACAAACTCTTCAGCTTTATAATATTAGTAAAGATTTTTTCACGGAGGAAATGCGTTTCGCGTACCTACTACCCTAACGATGGCAATATGGGTGACGTGGGACTCCCTTAACGAATGCCAGACCATTCGTCAAGTACATTCACTAAAACCTTCGCGAGTTCTCGCAAGCCACCACACGCAGGACGACGAAGGGTCGCATGGCATCGCATGCGCTCCGTCGTCAAAGCGGCAATCCGCACTAGTAGGTACACGGTAGGCAAGGCCCCGGCCCCTAAGATTTAAAAGCAGGCCACTAAGTGATGCTGCAGCTTTAACCAGTTTGGGAGCAAGTTATCCGAAGTCTTCACCATCGTCCGTCAAGAATGAGCCGTATAGGTACTTCACGTGGGCCTTCACCGCGATACGAGTACCATCGACAAGGACGTTTGCACCATGTGGGGGATCAGCTCGGGCCCGCCTGACCCAAGACCCCATGCGAGGCTCGCTAGGAATCTTAGCATGAAAGCACTCGCGTTCACATTATAGTTTCGCAGTGTTCAGGCATAATAGGTGAGCAAATTAACGAAATCGCGCTGCTATTTAAAATTGTTGTAGCAAGAACTATTTCGTATTTTTCCATTATTGTGCAAATGGGGGTTAAGATTACTTTCCACCCTAGGTATGGGAAAGCAATTTTTCACCCGGATATCTTCACAAAAAAGTTCAATTTGACGAACAGAAGAGAAAGAATTTAAAAAAAAATGTTTCTAGAAGAAATCTCAGTATGATAGCTCTACTTTACCTAAAATGTAACCATCGATATTGAGTTTACAATGATTGTAAGGTTTATTTTCAGATGTCATCGTACCAAAAGTTTATTGTAAACTTGTTTGCGGTTCTCCCAATAAATGAAAAAAAAACTCTTAATGGTTTCTGAGAAAAATGCGTTACTATAAAACAGACGGATAAGTAGATTATTTGTGAATATTACCTATGTAAGGAATGTAACGATAGAATGCTCTGTACAGGCCAATAGCTCTTCTACGCGCCTCCCAGAAATCGGTGGACATTATTGGCCTGACTACCTTACACGCAGTGCGCATGGTCTCACAACCAGCTCCAGCCATAGTTACCTGTGTTTGTTATATTAAGTATCTAACTAAAGTCCAATAAATTATTAAAATTGTAAGGAGAAACAACTTTGTAATTTGTAAAATCACAGGAATCGATTAGGATCAAAATGAGGAATAGGATTTCAAATTGTTTTTAAATGCCAAAACCTATGTCACAATGACATGACCAATCCAATCAATCAATCAAGTAGAATACATAATAAGTCTATGGACATGACACGTAATAGTCACGCATTTACTGTTCCATACATTGAGTATTTATAAAAGATTCCTATAATTAAATCTTGTTAACCGACTTCAAAAAAGGTGGAGGTTATCAATTCGACTGTTTTTTTTTTTGTATGTTTGTTACCTCATATCTCAGTCGTTAGTCGACCGATTCGAAATTTCTTTTCGCCTACTTAGAGGGTGTATCTACTAGTTGGTCCCATTGTTGCCGATTTGAGATCTGAGGATAGGATCTTGGTGTAATCGAGGAAAACCCTCAGATTTTAAAGGCACGTATAGTGTTGTTTTACTAAAATCTTAATGTTGACGTCTTGTTACGTCTGATAGTCCACATCTTGTGGGGCTGAGCTGATGGTGGAACTCCTTAACGCTTAGGAGTTAAGTAATTATAATGACAGAACATATGATAGGTAGTTTGTAGCTTCTTAAAGAACAGAGTCATAAGGTGCAACTCCCCCCCCTCACTTGTTGTAAACTCTAAAAATTGAGAAATAAAATTAACTTTAAAAAGTAAAAACCGAATAAGACTTTTTAGCGCATTTTGGTTTTGAAGTCGGTTTTTACTTTTTTAAAGTTAATTTTATTTTAAACACTATTCTAGTGTTCGTTAAAGAAAGTCTTCTAACTCCGGTTCTTATTCGAAATAGTATTCGTACTAGTCGGTGCATACATGTCAATATCGGTTAACCGCTTCTTTATGTCTTCACCTCTACTAATTATCTAATATAGAAAATTCTCGTGTCACAGTTTTAGTTGCCAAACTCCTCCGAAACGGCTTGACCGATTTTGATGAAATTTTATTTGCGTATTCAGTAGGTCTGAGAATCGGCTAACATCTATTTTTCATCCCCCTAAATGTTAGGGGTAGTCCACCCCTAAATTTTTTTTAAATTTTTTTGGACAACATTTTTAATTTCTATTTTTTTATGATACAATATACAAAAATACATACAACCCTCAATTTTCACTCTTCTACGATCAACCCTTATTTTTGAATAGCCATTTTAGTAATTTAAGGGTGAAACAAAATTCGCTGGGAATGCTTAACTTTTAAAATTACGGGACTCAGCGGGACGGCTGGGGCGGGACCGGGCTGGGGGCGAAACAAAGTTCGCTGGGTCCGCTTATAGTTATTTAAAAAATCTTGCCAAGTGCATGATCGGCATATAAAGTCATGAGCGCCTATTTGCTTTTTATTGATTGAACCTTTATCAACTATATTACCAGTGTCGGAAGTCTCGACATAGTTCTGTGTAAAACCACCAGGTGACGCTCGAAAAATGCTGAGACAAAATTGGTGTTTTCGTGTATTTATTGATTGAGAAGATTTTTTCAATGATGCTTAAAAAACTATAAATATTTCTTAAGATTTATTAAAGATGTAACTACGTAAGTTAAAATGATATTTGATGAATTAGAAAATCATGAAATTGAAATTGTCGACGCGAAATGTCAAAAATGATGCTTCAGACTTCGCCCGCAGGCTTACACGAACTGAGACTAAGGGCCGATTTTTCAATAGTCAGATTTTAAAAAATGATAGTTACATATGATTTCTGACGTTAGGGGACATTTTCAAATTAGCCATATTGTATTTTGTTCGACGAATATTTCTTATCTGACTATTAAAAAATCAGCCCTTAGACAAAGAACTCAAGGCGCGGTTGTCACCCGCGCCCGCCATGGCCGCGGGAGAGCGGTTTCATTTCAAAACTCACGAGACCGCCGGTTTTTGCGACCCCGCAGCGCCACGGCGCGCCTGCGATTTTCGATCACAGAAATGGCAGGCCGATAATCGCAAGACAGGCGATTGCAAGACGGGCGGCTATTTTACGAATGTTTAGTTGAGTTCCAGACCGCAATGGACAGATACCAAAAGCGAGCTGTTGCGTTAAACTTAATACACAGAAGAATTTAATATGAATTGTAAACACTCAATTACCAGAGAATAATCTCAATTTAAACCGAAAAACTTATAACTAGGTCATTACGACAAAACAAAAACTTAATAGATTGGGTGGGTGTTTGTAAAATATTGTTACACGATGATTCCCGATCCTAGTCTGCCCCACATATTTACTTAGTTCTGTAATAAATAACAGACTTATGCACTAAACCACATACTCACTGCGTGTGACTTATGTTACCCCACTGTATTCAATAAATTACACATTCTCTTCGTCATTAATATTATGTTCAATACATCATAATTTAACACCTATCTAGGTGTCCTAACCTATTTAACGTTTGTTATGGAAACGACGGAAGTGTCCACCATGTTGAATGTAACTCGGCTATGATATAATAATATTTTAGATTTCTTATTATTATAATAATATTATATTAATTGTAAATTGATTATTTAAAGATTATTGGGACACTTTTTAGATTTTTATGTTTGCCGTATAACAAATGTTCATTTTGCCGCCAAAAGGAAGTTGACTCTGATTGGTTGGTGGAGGTTAGATTTATTTCAAATATTGTAACTATTCAAATAATAATCTTAAAAGCTTACTAAATTCAGTACGATGAATAACTAAATAATTGATAAATTTATATATTTAATTAGCAGATTGTTTATCCCTACAAATAAATATAGTAATGTTCATATGTGGATGTCGTCGCCACTGTTTTCTACAGTTGTTCAGGGTTTTTAATGTGTATAAAAGCGAGCTGCATGCCCAGAACAGACTCTCAGTTTGTACTTTCTCTGAATTTGTGCCTCATCTTTGTGCTATTTTGTTGGAATAAAGCTATTTGAGAAGAACCTGAAGATTTATACTATGTGTATATTATTCAAGCACCCCACACGCGGTCACAATATATTATGCGCCGGCGGCCGGTGCACAATTCATCGGAAGAATTCAGCCAGTTATCGATATTATTAAAAGAATAGTCCTTAAAGAATAGCCAGGTCACCTGTAAGTGTGAAAGAGAGCATCCGTGGTCGCAGTCCCACGTCCCAATATTGCAATTCCCAAATTCTCAACCAACACCTGAGCACAGGTACAAGATCTCACTATGTAATTATTTTGATACACGAAAAAATTACTCTCTCAATCAATGGAAAAATGCGTCGGATTTCTATATCCTTACCCTCCTCCGGCCGGCCACTGCGGTCGCCCGCCGACAATTTATCGCAGTGCGCGCGGGCGTAACCCGCCCATGCTGCAGGAACCGCGAGTTTTGTTTAACTTTTAATATAAAAATCAGCATTCTACAGAGGCTGCGAGCCCGCAACCGCGGTAGGTGCTAGTAGGAACTGCGTGAGTTATTAGCCTAAAATAACCCAATTTATTCGAATAGCATAATATTATTACCAACTTAAAAAAAGGTTATTAATGTTTTAGAATGGCTCTAGACCTAAGGCTGGTAGGTACAGCCGCCAGCACATCAGGTTACCCACTTTTGTTGCAAACTAGCCCTAATCACAACTGCATAAGATACCGTAGAGTTTACCTTGACGTGCTGTTGTCCGTACTTTCTGCTATAGTAAACATTAACAAAGGCATGGTATTTATGAATCTCATGTTTCGATGTTGTTTCTATTCACTATACTTCCTATAGCGGGAGAGCTCACGCTTCAAAATCAGCCGATCACGATCACGAAAGTGGTTTCCCTTTAAATATGTGCTTAGTCTGAATTTAAACAACTGCCACGGATAAACCTACCGGAAGTAAAAAAAAAACTAATTTCTGGCTCGTAAAAGAGGCCCGATTTGACCCATCTGATACCGCAGTAATAGTGATAACAGCAGATAGTTTTTGTGTAGGTACAGAAAATCGAAGTCTGCCAGTATTTCTATTACCGGAAGTGACCGGGAGACGCTTTTAGAGTTGACCGCCGGAACCCATAATTTGACCTAACTGATACCACGATGAAACTTATTCCAGTCGGTAGATGTGAACCTAGAAATCAGAAAAATATAACTACTAACATTTATAATTTAAGTGTTCAATGTTACTAACCATAAATTGGATCTTGTTATCTTATGAATAAATTATTATGATAAGTATTTTCTGCCAGAACCTTGGCAGACGCGATTATGCAAGAAAATTTCGTAGAACCCGTTTTTTTTAAACGGTTATTGGGACGGGTATACTTACTTTTTGGTTCCATGAATACTAAAGTCGGGATCTGATGATGGGATCATGGTGTAATCGAGGTAAACCCTCAAATTTTATGAGCAAGTATACTGCTTTTTTACTAGTATCTTAATTTTGACATGGCCCTGCATGTGACAGTCATAATTGTGTGGTATCATGCTGATAGTAGAACTCCTCAATGCGTGTAGGAGTTCAGTGAACAGATCACGGGATCCTATGTTTGGTGTTGTTTAACTTTTTATACATAGAACAGATTCAATTGGTACAGCTCTCCCTCAGTCACCTTCCTCCTGTTAAAAGCGAAAGAGCGACATTCACTCATATAACACAAGAAATAAACACAATCTTGTCGTTTCTAACTTCAGCTTAGTTAAAACTAGTAATTCGTTCATGGGAAATTGTATAAAATTCTTTAATATGTAATATACCACACAATCTTGTCGAATTGCCGGTTGATATATTTAAGAAACGCGTTAAAAACACGCTTATGTCTAAAGGCTATTATAAGGTTCAAGACTACCTGAACGACACGAATGTGTGGTCCGTCCAGCCTGCACCGACTGATGTACTTACCTTTGATGATTTTGATTTTACGGCAGCTAGTGGTGACTGAGTTTGTTGCGGCGTTTCTTCTCAGCACTTGCCTAATTGTCTGTGTTGTTGATGTTGTGTTGACGTTCATAAGTGGCATATTGTGTCCTAAATTGAATAAACAATATTTGATTTTGATAAAAAAAATTAAAAATGCTAATAAAATAGTCATTTTTTAAGCAAAATACCAGTCAAGTGCAATTTGGAATCACACACTGAGGGTTCTATGCTTCTTCTCCTTACTTCGCCAGGTTTAGCCGTGGCAGAAATTTACATTCTGACTCATCCATCAGCACATTTGGGTGACCACTTTTCATTGTTACTAATTGTTCAAGTAATCAATCTCTCTCATGCAATTAAAACTCTATTTTGTCAATCTATTGATTTAATGTATAATTTTTAATTCTTTAAATGATTGTACACTATTTACACTAATGAAATCACTGATTATTCGTTAGAAGAAAAGAATTTCGAGAGAAAATCTTTAGGTTTGGGTTCTTCAGTGGGTTTGAAATATGCCATCATATGACCTTTTTGCTTCCACATGTTCACAGCCTCTTTGAGTTCCATTTGACCCTGTAAGAAGAAATTCTTTATATTTATCCATTTATATTTACCCTACATGGATGTGTTATAGGTAACATTATATTGTTTACAATGCCACCATGGTCTACTATTAGTCATAAAGTGTCCAAAAATTTGTCTTGTTGTTTTCTAAAGGATCCTATGCATTTACTATACATGGTTTTACTAAAAGACTGTGCACAAGTAGTTAGATGCAGAGGCACAATGGTCAATCAATTATTATTATGGCCCATTTGGTGTCATCTTTGGGAATTGACAGTTTTAATTTGATATAAGGTTTATCAATTGTATCACTCTTCTTTTAATTCCTCGAGTGTATGTAAAAGAGACACAATAGATATTCTACCTATTGCTATGCAGTTGCCTGCAACTGCTCAGGTGATGAAACCTTAATATATTAATCCTTCAAGCGTATGCGAACGAGACACAATAGATATTCTATTGTTATGCCGTCTCATGCGACTGCTCGGGCGTTGAGGTATTAACATTAATTTCTTTTTGATATTTTTTATCCTATCCTTGCTATTTCTTTATATAAACAAATAATTAAATAATTCTGTCCTATTATAAACAAATGTACTTTGAATATTATAAAGAAATGTTTGTTCACTTACCTTAATGACAAGCATATCAATAACCCGGATATCGGATACATGTTTGTTATTTAGGAAAATCTCTTTCAACTTAGCTCTACACTGCTCTTCAGACTTTGGCATATCATAGTCCCTTACTGAAATTAAATTAAACAAGAATATAATTTATAATCTAAACTCAATAAAATTAATTAAAATGAATTTTCTACTTTTTACTTGAAATATTTTTTGTCTAATTATGATAACCAAGTCTGCAGATGCAAAATCTACATACATACAGACTCCAAAAAATGCTGTTTTAATTAGATAATTCAGCTTTGCTAGATATCTTTATAAGATAGATTCTCCACAAGGACCACTATACAATAACAATAGAATAAACTATGCACTACAGTGAGTTTGTCTAGACAGTTAACCATAACATAACATTACTTATGAATAGTGCGAAACATCATAGTTGAATGGAGTTGTAATATAGGTAACAAAATAAATTCAAAATGAACCAATTTAATATAAAAGAAGCTAGTAAATGTATGACATAACAGGTTACTAACCTAGGTACGGAACTTGACGATACCAAGCTTTATAGAGGTTAAGTACCCTTCTTTTTGCTTCGCCAGGAGTCACCGAAAGCACTGGTCTTACATTTTTGGTGCCAACTTTTATTGCTTGCCGTGCAGCCGACATTTCCAAAATTTTTTGGTGTTCACCCTTTTTCTTAAAATTTTTATTTTTCCCAGTGTTTTGACAGTTGGTTGACACTTTTTTTTTGTTTTCTTTTTCCGTATACATTGGAAAAGGCAAAGGTTTAAACCATACGCCATACAGCCAATTTTATATTGAATTTTTATTTTTTTAGACTTAAAACTAAAACTAACACTAAACAAGCATAACACCCAACTTATTGAAATGCGAGGTGGTCCGCGTCTCTCCCTCTACCCTCTACTCCAAATCCGTTATCTTCTTCTCCATCTTATGAATCTATTATCACAAACCTCCACCAATCTACTCCGCTGGTTAAAAGGATCCCTAGGGGATCGAGAATAGCTTTAGCTAAATGCCTTTCTTCTTGTATTGAAAAATGTTTCGATAATACTGAAACCAACGACACACTACTTACTTACACTAGACACGCTGTTTAGAACAAACTTTGTTCTACAGTAAGTTAAGACCAATGGAGCATCTATGTTTAGTCTGTTGCCATAAACTACCATGTCAAAACGTCCCTTACGTCAAAAGACGAAATAAATAAATTACTTCAACACATATTCTAGCGCCCGTATTTTAACCTATTTGAAAGTTATGTTTTTGTTTGGATGTATGTAGTAAATTAAGTGATTTAAAGATTTGTTGACGGCGTAAAAGTGTTAATTTTTGTTTTCTCACAATTTTCATAGACACCCAAAGATCAACCAAAAACAGACATGCCAAACTCTTATAGGTAGAATATAAACCACAATGTGTACCCAAGTGTGTGTGTGGCCAAGTTATACCTATGAAGTATGAGTTTTATTTCAATTGACTTTATCATTAAAGTCCAATTTTCTTAGCTTAACTTTTATAATGATATCATATCAATAAATTAATGTACTATCTAATAGAAATTATATCAGTGTTAAATGATTATTGCCTACGTAAAATTTGAGTTTTGTGTTTCTTATTTTTTAATCAATAATTTTGTTAAAAAGGTATGTCAAGCAAGATTGTTGACAATATTCGACTAGAAAATAAAAACGAACTTTAAGTAAATATCTGTCTGTACAGGAGTAGTATTGTAAGATTATTGGTACAAATTATGTTGTTATAATATTGGTAGGCATATTATAGGTACCCTTTTTGTGGAAACATCACATAAACATTATCATTTAAAATAATAGACATATGTAATAATACTAGGACATATATCGAATCATAGGCAGAAAACTAAACACCTGCAAGGTGTCATATCTGTTCGATTACTCTTTGTTACCTTTGACAGCTGTGTTGTTGTTGTTATGGCTATTGGAAATGGGGGAAAATTATCGATTTGATATCTTTTTTGGTATTTTGTTTATTTTTTAAGTGATTTGTTTTCTCTTTTGCTTGAAAACGTTTTCAAATATCACAATGTTGAAATGTTTGTGATATAGTAGCTTAAGATTGATTGTCCACGAAGAAAAACGACAATAATCGGCATCAAACAGGAGAAATCAAAAATATTATTAGCAACACTTCATACTTCTGTCATTTTAAAAATATGACACAAAATTTGTTCTGAACAGCGTGTCTAGTAGAATACATATAAGTCTATGACTGAAACTGCCTGGCAATTTTTTTTTACATTTTCTTACTCGTTTTTTTATGTCAACTCTCCGTCTAAAACTTTAACTCGGGCGCTATTAGATAATGCTTCAAAATTCCACAATCCATCCCTTCCATCCAGTTCATCTAGTATGATATCTTCCAAATTGAACTTTTATCGTACCGTTGAGAACAAGGTTATGGACGGCGACATGAAAAACGCAGCCCGAATCTTGTTCTCCGATGACACTCTCGCTCCTCCTATTCAGAAAACTCTCGAGAGCCTTCGAAGGAATTTTGCTTTCCAGCATTACGAACTTGTGCAACTTTCTCTTATCTGGCAAGGTAACTGAAAGTTTTGTCCCATTTTTATTTGTTGCTAGACTTTGTGCCTTTCGGAAAAAGATGGTGGCATTCGCCCTATTGCTATTGGTTCAACGTTTCGTCGTCTTGCAGACAAATTAGCCTGTCGAGATCTTTTTTCTCCTTTGAAAGAGTATTTTCAACCCATTCAAATTGGTTTGGGCAGTGAGGGAGGTTGCGTTGCGAGGCCGTGGTTCACTCCGCTCGCAATTTCCTCTCCTGTGACGAATCTAAAGTTTTTTTGAAAGTTGATGTGAAGAATGCTTTCAATTCTCTTGACAGGTCTGCCTTGCTGAATGAAGTTCAGACTCACACTCCTCAGATTTATCTCTTCGTTTTTCAGTTTTACAATAATCAATCAAAATCGCTTTACAATGAACATTCGATTGTTTCTGCAGTCGGTGTTCAGCAAGGCACCAGAGACCGATAACCAAATCGAGCAAGGAAACAAGATAAAATTGCATAATATTTCTCTTTTTGGATTTTTATTTTTGCCTGTTTCACTGTAATCTTTACAAATGGCACCTACCAACTACGGAAAATGTTCCGGCTGCCGCAACATTACACAGAACCGAGAGTTCCTAGAATGTGGCCTATGTAAAATGAAATATGATATTAAGTGTGCTAATGTGTCTCAGAGCCGCTTCAACAGCTTTTATGCATTAGACACTGATAGACAGCGTAATGGAAATGCCCTGAATGCTGCAGCAAGCAACCAAAAGTGGGTAATACTAACAGCCCCATTCATCCAGGTGCACGGCGCGATTTGGAGGCAGGAGTTTCTGTAATCATCGAACACTCTGAAGTTTTAGGTCTGCAGTCTGAAAATATTACCCTGAGGAAACGTGATCTGGGGAAGTCGGTTTCTCCCGTCGATTACTCAAAAGAAGAGACTGAGCGTGGCGGAGCTAGCGATTATATCACCGAAGCTAGGCTAGGTCCTAAGAGCATACTCAAACAGGAACTCTCAGGTGCACTTCAGTCTACAATAAAAGAACTGGTCGGGGAGCAAATAAAGAACATGTCTGTACAAATTAGAGAACTTGGTGAGTCTCTGATTTTTTTCAATAAGCAGTACGAAGACTTGAAGATGTCTCTAGATGAGATAAATACATTGTTCGATAACCTGAAAAAAGAAAATGACAAACTTAACCTGACAGTGTGTGACGCACCGTCTCCAGTTGGTTGAACAGTATATGAGAGACAGCAACATCGAAATAAATGGCATAACTGAACACAGACAGGAGAATCTAACCGTCGTAGAACAACTCGTGAAGACTGTCGGTGCTCCGGTATTAGCTGAATATATTCTTCACGTAACGCGGGTGGCGAAGCTGAGTAAGGACAGCAAAAGGCCGCGCGCTGTCATAGTGAAACTGCGTGCACCTAGACAACGTGACGCCATTCTGGCTTCCGTCTCTGTTTAACCAAAAAAACACTAAAGATAAATTGAGTACCAAGCACCTTGGATACGCAGGCACTACCAATCCGGTCTTTGTCACAGAACATCTATCGCCATCAAACAAATCTTTGCACGCCGCTTCACGAATCAAAGCCAAGGAATGCAAGTACAAATTCGTCTGGGTGCGGAACGGCAGAATTTTTATACGGAAAGACGAAGCTAGCGAGGCATTGCTTATCCGTAACATGGAGGGCGTGGCGTCGATCAAATAGTACGTTTAGAAGTCAACAAGTGTTATAGTGTTTTATCATATCATTCAATATATACTACCAAAACATTCGTGGCATCAGAACAAAAACCAATGATGTGTATAAAAACATATTAATGAATAGTTATAAGATAATTGTATTTACCGAAACATGGCTCAATTCTGGTATAGCTGACAGCGAATTTATCGACTCTAGATATGTAGTCTATCGCAGAGATCTCTTTTGTTTTAAGCTCCAAGATGGATGGTGGCGGGGTACTAATAGCAGTATCTCGTGAAATACCGTCTATACGAATGTTTTTACCTCTAATTTTATTGTACATTTGTCAAGGCAAGTGACCCGGTTGTGGCCACCGACCCCTTTGTGGCCATTTAGAACTTCAAATCGTTATAACTAAGGCAAATAAATATATAAAAGACAAATATATTACTCTATGGTTTACGGGATTAAAAATCTCATATTGGCAACACTGATACCGTTGGAAGCTTTGATGTATCAAACTTCACTTCAATCCAACAAGTCATTATTTTTTTACGAGCGTCAATTGATACAGTCTTAGCAAAAATGCTAAGTTGCGCGGGTGAGTAATCAATATTTATTTTTAAAACCCTTCTTATTTTTTGTGTCCGTTACTCTAGCAGGAAAGTGTCTCGTAGGGCACATTGAAGTATGTCGTTGGATAGTGCTAAGTATGTTTAATTAGTGCGCCAAATAGAAAATTTGTGGGGGCCACAGTTTTGCATAAAACGGAAAATACGCTTTCTGCTGGAGAAACGCTGCTCCAGCAGGAACTTTTTTAAATAATGACTTAAGAGCAGAACAAAGTATATTGTTAGATAGATCTTATAACACATAATTTGTGCGACTAAAAATTTAATCTGTAGGACTCACCGTTTTTAAGATATTCCATTTCCTGCTAGAAAAACGTTTCTCCATATCCTATATCACGGGAACCGGTTAATGTGCGACCGTTAAAAAACTTACACTAAAAGGTGTTAATTTGTGACACTTAATCCATTATTTGTATGTAACTATATCTTTCTGTTCTTGAGAAATAAGCAGGTATTTGGAAATGTAAAAATCGATAGAACTATTTAAATAATCAACCAATGAATACAGTTCCAAGGTTTGAAGAACACATTTATTATTTTAAACCACCTTAAAGACTATGAAGAGCAGCCGTCGATTATTTTCCTAATAATTCCACTTTGACTCCAAATTCACAGTGCATTATTTTGTCATGTAGATTTAATAATTAGAACAAACTGTATGTGTTCAAGTATACACCAACGTTTAGTGCGCTTAACAAAGAACGTGTCTTGAAATATTTATATTGAAATAAGGCAAATTAAAGCGGATATAAGCAATAAGGCTAATCGATTTTACGTTATTGATTATTCGACCAAATTAGAATGGTCACAAAAAAGCGGCCTCTATATACAAATTGACGACCTCCTTCATTTTGTTTACAATTTGGTTGACATATACTTGGCCTTGTATAATTTGCTGCAAAAATTTATGTTCCAATTCTATGGTTCAAAGATTAGGACTCTTTATACAACTTTAGCGATTTTGTAACAAATTAAATTAACTTGATTTTTTTACTTGATTGCTTTCTGGTCAAACTTTAAATTAAATGTCCCATGCAATATTATTGAGCATTAAATCATTTTTATCATAAGGAGATGGCGCTGTCTGACTTTCAGTAACATGGCAGAGGATAACTTGTACCGTTGTACATGTATAACGTGTAATAAATTGAGTACCTTAATATATTTAGTATTCATCGGATCCACATTAACATTTTCATCACATTATCTTTGTTTTTCCATGCTTTCATTTCCTTTTTCCATCCAAAGATTGCTGGTTCGTTTGCTGTAAACACGAACATAAGAGTTATTCATAGATTCTATCTACCATAACGCAGTTCGTATTTTCTCCCTAAAAAGTCGTACCTACTGTAGACATTAAACTATAGGCATTACCTGCCTTTCTACTCTTCTTATACTATTACTCTGTATTTTTGGATTATTGATGTTTTCTAATCCTTTTTGAACAATATTTATTGTGAATCTAAAAATGTCAAACTTTCAAAGCTCTGTTATTCTACTTTTCTGTACATAATACTGTAAAAATAGCTGTGTTTTACCTTTGTTTGCAATTTTCCTTTAATTTGCATTGAGTGATGATTCGTTTTCTTGATTATTTTTATAAATTGCTTGATTTTTGACATATTTTTATCTTTATTGACATGGTTGTTATGACAATATCTTTCAAAGTCTGTCAACTTCTATCATAGTTTATTACTTTTTCGGGTTTAATCCTCTGTAAACCACCAGTATTCATGTTCTATTTTTGAACCTACCTCGATCTAAATTTGAACGGCCTAGGTCACCTATATCGTCGCCGTAGAGTGAAAACCTCGTATGTGTTTTTGAGTAAACTTTGTAGGAGGTGAAAAAAACCGTCTGGAGAAAAATAATTGTACTACGTAGATTTTTGTTTTAATTGTTATTGTGAGTAAAACCAAAGTTAGTTCAATCGTTATTAATAATGTATATGCACTTTGAACGTCTGTTTTCACGATTTTAACATGCTCCGACCTGTCGTCTCGAGGTAATCACACCAGATTATAGTTCACGCGAGCGTATACGAAGTTCTCATTGAACGTCATAGATAGCGCAATTTGTATCAGATGAGCGTGTGAGTTAAACTAGAATGTGCGTCGCGAGGTTTTCTTTCAGATTGTGTAATAATAAAAAAATAAGCAAAAATGCACTTCCGAGGTTTTCACTCTACGGCGACGATATAAGCCTTTACTTTTTTTCATTCAATTCATTCGATTCCGAGTTCTAAGCTCGAACAGTTCTATTATACTTCAAGAAATAAACACTCTACATCTTCCCTCAAGAAGTCTTGAAGAACCGCCGGTGACTACTGAAACACCTCCTCACGCTAGGGGAGGGACCGGACACATACTCGGAAGAGTATCAGAGTCCATTGACTGCAGTAACACCTCCTCGCTCTAGGGGAGGGACCTGTCTCCTTCTCGGAAGAGGACCCGAGACCAAGTACTTCTGGCACTCCAACTGATCATAACATTTTCTACATAGTTCCCGTTACCCTCATCACTGCTGTGAGTTACTCCTTCACGGCGCCTGTCACCGCTGCACATCGGCGTCACTGCTCTTCACGGCGCCTGTCACCGCTGCACATCGGCGTCGCTGCTACCTCCGCTGTGTCGGCTCTGCACTCCGACGCCGCCCTTTGCTGCCTCCAGGACAATACTTATTGAAGATTTGAAGATACTTACTCACGCCCACTGCACTTTACTTACATTCATACAGACATCACCTCATCTCATATTTCGGTACTGTATTTTTTTTTGTTTTAATATAAATTCTATCCCCTCTTTTACCTTTTCTTTTACCTTTTACTTCTTCACATTTGTCGCTTCACGACAAACTGTGTTACGCCAACATAAATTTAAAGTAAACGAGTAACACACAATTGATATAGTGTACAAGTTTAATCGTAAACTTTTTTTGCAATGAAATATAATATATCATAATTAATAATAAACATTTTAATATATTGTTCCTAGAGTTATCAAAGCCATCTAGTGGGAAGTATAAAATTCATGCAATAAATATTAGTTTTCTCCATGCCGAAAATAAAACTCTCATTGAACAAACAGATATTGTTTTAAATAAGGCTATGATCGAATATGATTATCCGCTAACACCTTTTTAACGTTTCAATTATGTAATATTAATAGTTAGTTAATATTAATATTAAGTAGTACAGACTTGATGAACCTATAAGGGTTCCATTTTTAACCATTCAGCTACGGAACCCTAAAAAGCATGTTGACCTGTTTATTTATATTAATAGAATATAAAAATGATAAATTACATCATAATGTGTATCATATCATATCATAATATATGTAATACTTATAAAACAGCATATCCCTGGATAAAAAGCAACTTCGAAAGGTTTTACCAACTCTTCGTTTTCATCCTGAATAAAAGACAAACTAATAAGTATGACATCAGTTTCAAATAACAACAAACGTAAAGTATAGAACCACTATATAAATGTTGTGCGGCTATAGCAATGCTTAAGATATCTGTAACTCTATATAGGGCCTAGTGACTCATTAGACGTAGCAGCGTTGGTTTTAAGCTAGTCAGCTTTAAGGTTCATAATCCGCGCGCATCGTGTAATTAAATAAAAATATTAAACGTAGTGTTTCAGTGCTTCCAGTACCAATGTAAAGTAACAGAGATAATAATAAAATACACAAAAAATAATAAACATTTTATTGCTTTTTATTCAATTTACAATTCAAATAGGTAAAAACAATGAATGTAAAAGAAAAGCGAAATTTGTATCAAAAACAAAGGAAAGCCGTACCTATTAAATGTTTACCTCTTATACCTCCACAAATTTGAGCAGATACATACGTACCTGACTGTACGTAAAAGGGCCTTATATTATATGACTTTTTAAAGGAGGCCGTCAATTTATATGTAGAGTCGGCTTTTTTGTGACCATTCTAATTTGGCCGGATAATCAATAACGTAAAATCAATTAGCCTTATTGCTTGTATCTGCTAAAATTTGCCTTCTTTTAATGTATGAAACAGCTTTTTTTCTAGCTCCAAAAGGATCTCTTGCGTTGGCTGAAAAGGGACAACATGTTTACGATACATCAAAAAACAGCGATAAAGAAAATATAACTACCCTATTTACTGTCAATGCCGCTGGTGACTATGCACCTTCTTTAACTATTTACAAATAAATGAAGTTCTTGACAATGCACCAAATGGATGGGGAGTTGGTAAAATCAATAAAGGATGGATGACGGGCGAATTTTTCTATGAATATGTGGCAAACGTCATTCCTTACCTGAAAGAAAAAGAAATTGAATTACCAATAATTTTGTTTCTTGACGGCCACAAGTCCGATCTGACTTGTGTAGGGAAAATGGCATGATAGTTATTGCTCTTGTCCCAAATACAACTCATATGTTGCAACCTTTGGACGATCTTCAAAAGATTTAAAAATCTGTAATCAAAAGGATATTACAGGAGAAGAACCAGGACCATCTTCTAGCTATTCTGATACAGATGTTCTAGACTCACAAAACAAAGACAACCCCTGCAATACCTGCCTTACGGCTAAACCCCCTGCAATAATTACCCTTCAAACAGTTAGAGATTTAGTGAAAGATTGATTTTTGTACCCAGGAAAAGTAATACCAAAAATACTAGAAAAGCAATGTATGTCCCTTCCGTTATCATGTCGAATTAATGGCGGGATATTATGAAGGCAGCTGAAAAAGAAAAAACAGAAAAACTATCTAAGAAAAAAAATAAACCAGGAAATAGAAAAGAAGAAATATATAAATAAGAAAGAATAATCGCATCTTCTGAAGAAAGTAGTGATGATGATGATGATGGAATCGAATGAATTGAATGAAAAAAAGTAAAGGCTTATATAGGTGACCTAGGCCGTTCAAATTTAGATCGAGGTAGGTTCAAAAATAGAACATGAATACTGGTGGTTTACAGAGGATTAAACCCGAAAAAGTAATAAACTATGATAGAAGTTGACAGACTTTGAAAGATATTGTCATAACAACCATGTCAATAAAGATAAAAATATGTCAAAAATCAAGCAATTTATAAAAATAATCAAGAAAACGAATCATCACTCAATGCAAATTAAAGGAAAATTGCAAACAAAGGTAAAACACAGCTATTTTTACAGTATTATGTACAGAAAAGTAGAATAACAGAGCTTTGAAAGTTTGACATTTTTAGATTCACAATAAATATTGTTCAAAAAGGATTAGAAAACATCAATAATCCAAAAATACAGAGTAATAGTATAAGAAGAGTAGAAAGGCAGGTAATGCCTATAGTTTAATGTCTACAGTAGGTACGACTTTTTAGGGAGAAAATACGAACTGCGTTATGGTAGATAGAATCTATGAATAACTCTTATGTTCGTGTTTACAGCAAACGAACCAGCAATCTTTGGATGGAAAAAGGAAATGAAAGCATGGAAAAACAAAGATAATGTGATGAAAATGTTAATGTGGATCCGATGAATACTAAATATATTAAGGTACTCAATTTATTACACGTTATACATGTACAACGGTACAAGTTATCCTCTGCCATGTTACTGAAAGTCAGACAGCGCCATCTCCTTATGATAAAAATGATTTAATGCTCAATAATATTGCATGGGACATTTAATTTAAAGTTTGACCAGAAAGCAATCAAGTAAAAAAATCAAGTTAATTTAATTTGTTACAAAATCGCTAAAGTTGTATAAAGAGTCCTAATCTTTGAACCATAGAATTGGAACATAAATTTTTGCAGCAAATTATACAAGGCCAAGTATATGTCAACCAAATTGTAAACAAAATGAAGGAGGTCGTCAATTTGTATATAGAGGCCGCTTTTTTGTGACCATTCTAATTTGGTCGAATAATCAATAACGTAAAATCGATTAGCCTTATTGCTTATATCCGCTTTAATTTGCCTTATTTCAATATAAATATTTCAAGACACGTTCTTTGTTAAGCGCACTAAACGTTGGTGTATACTTGAACACATACAGTTTGTTCTAATTATTAAATCTACATGACAAAATAATGCACTGTGAATTTGGAGTCAAAGTGGAATTATTAGGAAAATAATCGACGGCTGCTCTTCATAGTCTTTAAGGTGGTTTAAAATAATAAATGTGTTCTTCAAACCTTGGAACTGTATTCATTGGTTGATTATTTAAATAGTTCTATCGATTTTTACATTTCCAAATACCTGCTTATTTCTCAAGAACCAGAAAGATATAGTTACATACAAATAATGGATTAAGTGTCACAAATTAACACCTTTTAGTGTAAGTTTTTTTACGGTCGCACATTAACCGGTTCCCGTGATATAGGATATGGAGAAACGTTTCTCTAGCAGGAAATGGAATATCTTAAAAACGGTGAGTCCTACAGATTAAATTTTTAGTCGCACAAATTATGTGTTATAAGATCTATCTAACAATATACTTTGTTCTGCTCTAGAGTCATTATTTAAAAAAGTTCCTGCTGGAGCAGCGTTTCTCCAGCAGAAAACGTATTTTCCGTTTTATGCAAAAACTGTGGCCCCCACAAATTTTCTATTTGGCGCACTAATTAAGCATACTTAGCACTATCCAACGGCATACTTCAATGTGCCCTACGAGACACTTTCCTGCTAGAGTAACGGACACTATTTTTTTAAATGTTTATGTTAATCCTTCATAAAGAATACACTGTCTACTCGGTACTAATGATATTTTATCGCTATTTGTTTATTAAGTGAGGTTTTGAGAGGTGGCCTCTAATGGAGCCAAAATGAATGAATTTTCCCATCTTTGGCCACAAGACTGGCCAAAAGTGGTGCACGTAGAACCCCACTTTTGGCCATTTAGTTTTTATCGTGATTTTTCCACCTACTTACTTCGCTATTTTGATATAAGTAATCTATTCATTTTCAGAGTTACGATTATAATGCCTCCATCGAAACCAAATACTAAAAAAATCGGTGTCGTGAAAAGAAAATAGTTCCAGTACTCACCGCATAAAATAACATTAGCGACGAACGCAATAAAGAATGAGATGCCCGTTGCCATTAGGTTGCCACTGCTTGTAGAGATTTTAACGTACCTCGGACGACTTTGCGTCACAAAATTTCTGGAAAAGCGCCTGAAGCTTCTGGACATGTAGGGCCCCAGTCTGTTCTTGGAAGACAAATAGAAAACGAACTTGTCATATGGACCAAAGATTGCGATCGCGCTGGATTTTCTATCAACAAGGAAGGTCTACTGGATTCTGTTAAGAAAATTGTTGTGAAAGGCCAAATTGTTACACCTTTTATAAATGATAGACCTTCAAGATCCTGGTTCGATGGATTTATGGCGAGACATCCTGATTTGAGCCAAAAACATGCCGAGTATATTAATAAAGCTCGTGCCTTAATAACTGATGAGAAATTTGGGAACTGGTTCCAAGAAATTTCTTCATTGCTCGGTGATGAAAATTTAAAGATTCTAGAAAACACTGCGGGAGTGTGGAACTGTGATGAAACAGCTTTTTTTCTAGCTCCAAAAGGATCTCTTGCGTTGGCTGAAAAGGGACAACATGTTTACGATACATCAAAAAACAGCGATAAAGAAAATATAACTACCCTATTTACTGTCAATGCCGCTGGTGACTATGCACCTTCTTTAACTATTTACAAATAAATGAAGTTCTTGACAATGCACCAAATGGATGGGGAGTTGGTAAAATCAATAAAGGATGGATGACGGGCGAATTTTTCTATGAATATGTGGCAAACGTCATTCCTTACCTGAAAGAAAAAGAAATTGAATTACCAATAATTTTGTTTCTTGACGGCCACAAGTCCGATCTGACTTGTGTAGGGAAAATGGCATGATAGTTATTGCTCTTGTCCCAAATACAACTCATATGTTGCAACCTTTGGACGATCTTCAAAAGATTTAAAAATCTGTAATCAAAAGGATATTACAGGAGAAGAACCAGGACCATCTTCTAGCTATTCTGATACAGATGTTCTAGACTCACAAAACAAAGACAACCCCTGCAATACCTGCCTTACGGCTAAACCCCCTGCAATAATTACCCTTCAAACAGTTAGAGATTTAGTGAAAGATTGATTTTTGTACCCAGGAAAAGTAATACCAAAAATACTAGAAAAGCAATGTATGTCCCTTCCGTTATCATGTCGAATTAATGGCGGGATATTATGAAGGCAGCTGAAAAAGAAAAAACAGAAAAACTATCTAAGAAAAAAAATAAACCAGGAAATAGAAAAGAAGAAATATATAAATAAGAAAGAATAATCGCATCTTCTGAAGAAAGTAGTGATGATGATGATGATGGTAGCGATTCAAATGCTGAAAAAGTGATAGAAGAAAACAAAATGCCAAAAAAAGATCTAAAACATGAAATGTTCTGAGACTGATGACACAAGTTCCGAATCAGAGTTGCCTCTAAATCAGTTAGAAACAATAAAATGTGCGATGAAAACTTAAAAGTAGGATTAAGAAAACTTATCTAGACTGGTCATTATAATATTATAGATATCTACCTCGTATAGTTTAATGTTGATCTCCTTAATTGTAATTTTAATTCGAGCTGAGATATTATATTTCATATTTGTCCTCAATATTATGTTAGCTATTTTTCTCTAAATGAAGACTGTTGGTCGTAAAATATGCGATTTTCGAATAAACTCTTTATTACTTTGAATTACCTGCTTTTTATTTTTGATGAATTTTGATGGTCAGAACTGGCACATGACTGTGGCCAGAAATGGGGTAAATCTGGTCAGAAATGGCACAAATTCCCATTTTTTTTTCTTTTCTACAGTATTATTGTTTCATTGAATCATTATGAAAAAAAATGTATCCTTAGGCTAGATTGATATATATTTAATAACTTTTTACAAGAAAGATGTCCGTGATAACAAAAACTGTAAAATGATATAGCCTCAAAGTCTACAAAACTCTTAAAATGGCCAAAACCGGGTCACCTGCCCTAATACAATGTAACCTAACCTAACCTAAAACAAATATTTTATTACTTGACGAATGTACAATAAAATTAGAGGTAAAAACGCGCTTGACGAATCGACACAAATTTCTGGCTTGACCAGTTGTACCCTACACCAAAATGTTGTGTATACCTGTAATAGGCAATCATATTTGTCAACTATTATTTTTTGTCACGATGTTGTAGTGTTTATAGTATGATTTGCTGTTGGTGTACCTTTATAAATAATAATAATAAAATAAAATAGTGTTCAAGTACATAGCGGTCCCCCGCGGCATTGCCCGCGTACATTTCGGATTTCCCGTAAAATGTTTTAAAGCAATACACTTTACCTATTATCACGGTTAGAACGGTAGACGTCTCACACAAAAACGGGCGTCACTTCAAGCAAAAGACGCTGCATAGTGCAAGCGATTTATTTTGGTTTTTAAGTGGTTCGGTGGCGCGGTCTCCTCGATAGTACCTTGCAGAGTCCAGTGCAGCGACCATGGCGTCTATCTACATGTCATGGTGTTTTATACATCAGCCTTTCCCAAAAAATAAACTATCTCACACAAAAACAGTTGGGTTTCTGTTTATAATTGCATTCCCAAAGGTTAAAATAGACATGTTATGTATTTTATGAGTTTATTAGTAAAAAAAGCAAAAATAGGATAGGAATGATTGAGAAAAACTTTTGTGTGTATGTAAAGCCAAAAATATATAGAAAAATAAACAAAATACGCAGGTGTGGCGGATAAAAAATCTTTTGTTTTATTTAGTACGATTTCCGCAAAAGCAATTAAAACTATACCAAGGACAAAAACTATAACATAATTTTTGGGGAAAAAATGGTCACTTGAGTGTTACGTAACGCTTAGAGAGGGGGAGGGGGAGTGCGGAAAAACGTTACGATGCGTTACAAGGGGCCGTTCAAGTATTACGTAAGCACTATAGGGGGGCGGGGGGGGGGGGGTCTTTGCTTTGCTTATTTTCGATGACATGGGGGTCGGGGGGTCGGGATGGTGATTACGTCAGCAGACCGGCAGTAGTTTTTTTTTCATATTGGCAACCCACACATTGTCGTTGTTTGAAAACCATACCCATTTTCGGGGATACTTATAAATTATGAATACGTTAAGATCCTGTAACCTGTCCTCAAATATACTCCCTCAAACATTTGAATGATAATATTACTGCTGGTAAAGGAAAAGTTACAAAGTTAACAGATTTTTAGTAAAGTTAAAAGAAATTTTCGGGCTCGCTTCGCTCGCGTAGTGTCCTTTGGTTTTTGACGTTTTAGTCTTAAATTTATACTCGCCGTCATAAATCAATCTTAAACATCTTAGACATCGCTTGCTTCGCTCGTGTAGTAGCTGGTAAAATTAAAGAAGGTTTTTGCGGTAGCTTTGCTTAATTTTTGCTTATTCATTATTATTAGGTACAGCGTTCCCCCCTTGGGGGGGAGGGGGAGTCTAAAATCTTCAAAAATTGCGTTACGTAATACTTGAATGCTCCCCATAATCCATTTAAAAATATTAATTCAACCCAATAACTCTTAAAAATCTATTTAGTTTGACTTACTTTGATCAAAAGGCGCTAGTCCTTTTCTAGAGTGAAGGTACATTTGACAATACCCATATAGAAACTTTTCTAAACGGAATAGAGGTAAAAAGAATAGATGAAAGCACAATCAGATGGGTTAAAAGCTATCATAACGGAGTACCAAACATTACTCTCAATCAATGCTTCAAAACTGATGAATTGCGGCCCTATAGACAGTGTGGAAGATAATGATAAAAATTGCGTAGGTATTTATTCAATTTATTCCCACTTGGTCGGTAAAAAATGATTTTTACCTAATTTACCCAGGTAATAATTAAGGATGCTGAGTATTTATTAAATAAGCGGTATGTATATGAATACCTGGACCTACAATATGTTCAGAAAAATCGCTTTTGTTCTACAGTCAGTCATCATATTCACTTATAATCAAAAAGAATATTATTCGTCTTAGCAAAATCGAATATTTTGAGTAGGTAGTATTTAAATCCGTTTAAAAGGGCGCAGACAAAAAGGAGTTATCTAAACTTAGCAATATTTCACTTAATGACGGACTGGGTACATGGTAACGGTGACTGGACTGAGGTAAATCTTCTTCTCTTCGTATTTTGTTTGGTTTTGCATCAGTATTAAGGTTAATGTATTTTGGGAATTTTTAACATTTTAATATATGCATCCTAAATGTTTAAGTTAAAGCATTGTAGTAATATGAGTATTACATACACGTAACAATAAATGAGCACTACGCGATTTTTGTAAGATTCCTCAATTTACATCTAAAAAAGATCCCTGAGATGTCTCTTGTTTCGTCAGATTTTTTAAAATAAATATTGGACACCAATAACATACATTGCACTGATCCCAAAGTAAGTAGCCAATGCACCTGTATTATGGAAATCAGACATAACGGTGGTACCACAACATCTAGACCCGAGACGTTATATATAATAATAATTTCTTGTCCAGAACCCAGAGTGCTTAGCCACTACACCACGGAGGTCGCTAAACGGTCGGTTTAGCGACCGTTTATCGCAAATTGGCTTTCTACTAAGATAGGCTAGAATTTTTTACATGGTTAGCCTAGAAATGAGACGCAAACTGTTAAAGCTTATTTAGCTGCATAAAATATTAAATTAACCCTTAAACAAACACGGCGCTACAGAAGACTTATCCAAGTTGTTAATGTGGATTTTTCTTACATTTGGGTATTGTTTTAAAATGAGTATAATAAAAATAAATAAAACACAGGCCAAGTGTTTTTTTTCTGGTGGGAATATATTTCCCTATACTTCCCTATACTATATTTGTTTGGGTTTTGCTTTTTTTTAATGGTGGGAAATTATGCCCCTATATTCAAACGTATAATTCCTTTGACTAGTTGTTGCCCCCGACATTACTGGAATTCCAAGAAATAAAAATTAAATAGTTAATCTTTCAATATAATGATGAGGAGCTCTGTACCTCATCATCTGAGTACGTGTCAATGCCAGATTTGTCTGATAAGCTATCAACAATTTTTTGCAGCTTTTCTGTTTCCGCTACATTTAATTCTTTTCTCTTTTTACTTTGCGACATTTTAAAATTCGTGTGTACCTTAAACAATACCAACAAAATTTTATTTAATAAAGACAAAATGTTTTTTTTTTATATATATATTGATTTTACAATGAACACTAACGGGGCATATGGAACTATTAGCAAGCCTAAGCAGGATAAAAATAAAATAAAAATAAGTTAAAGGTACCTGAAATTACAAACTACTTTGGTAAAAGAACCAGAAAATGGATTATACCTACTTTACATAACGACCTAGACCAGAAATTATTAAACAATGTATTGTCAAAAAATCACTTTAAATCCATACTAAAAAAACCGGCCAAGTGCGAGTCGGACGTGTAACTTTATTGAATAAAATAAAAAATAAAAAAAGAAGATCGATTCTTGCGGCAATCAATTTTTTTTGGGTCGTAATTCGATTTCGAATTTAACCGTTTTACTAAAAACTAACGCACGAAAAAAATACTGAACTCAGCAAAATGGGCGAAAAGTTAATAATAAAGAATAAGAGAAGAATAAAACTATTACTAAACAGTCGATATTCATTTACTTATTTAATGACGATGACTTACATTACTTTACAGTTGACGATAGCAACGCAATTAATAATATTTACTTTTGACAACCAAAATCACTTTTTTATATCAAATAAGTACACTAACGCTGCATTAAGTATGCTTGCATCGATACAGAAAATGAACAAAAATATAGGTTTTTTTCAAACATAATAATGAAGTGAGTTCTCTCATTTGTTTCACTATTAAATCATTGTTTCTTACATTTACAAAGGGCATGTCTTGCCCCCATGTTTCGGAGTTAGTTCCGAGCTGTATGGATTAATCAGGAATGTGTCCTTCATCCTTGCTGGCATGTAAGTAAAGAAAATATCCCTGAAAAATATATTTTTTAATGTATTTACTAGTCTATTGGCCGGTTCTTACTACCTACATGAAAAGGCGACCGTAAATATGTATGTACTTACAAAAATGCCTTGCTAGGATATGGATCATATTTCATAGTAGACCACCAAAGGCGCGTTTGTTGCAATTGTTTTTTTCTGTTTCTCGAGATGAAGTTCTCCAGAAATATGTCAAACTAAAATTAAATAAAGCTTTAAATAGTCATAGAGAGTCAAAGGATGTTTTTTAACTTTATTCATCTTAATATTTTTTTGTAGATCTCGCATTATCGTAGATCGTCAACCAGACGCATCCCACACCGACAAAAAAACTTACTAACCAGATTCTGAACTAGTTGTCGGTGTGACCAATTGAAGTGTAACGATTGCTTCATAGAAAGTGGAATTCTGTAAGCACGTGCTCTGAAATCCATATGCTTCAAATCAAGCCATCTACGCTGCGATTGTAACATTAGTTGTTCTAGAAAAGACAATGTTATCAATAAGATAGCTTATAGACAATCATACAAAAAGGTACAGTCGCTATCACATCAGGTTACCCACTTTTGTTTGAAACTAGCCCTTATTAGAACTGTATAAGATACCGCAGTGTTAACCTTGATGTGCTGTTTTCCGTACAATATTTTACTTACTGTGTTGTTGTCTAGGCATTATACTTCCTTGAACTCGTTTTCTGACCCATTCTTGTAAATTATTAAGGAGGTTAGCTTGCGGCAAATGTGGTATGAGGAGTGGCGTATCATAGAGGTCTGCTAACAGAGCCTTGGAAAAATATATGTTCAATTCAAATAAAAATCAAAGTTTCAAATAAAAATAAGCCTAACCAAATGTTGCACTTCTGCATATCATTATTAACTACGATATCTAAAGAAACTACATTACCTACGTGTAAAAGATAAGAAAGCAAACCTAGTCAGATATATCTTAACTAAACTTTAAGTAATTATCACCGTGACTTGTGCATTAAATCTTTGAATAAATAAATAATACTATAATTAATTTAAACAGATATAATCCATACCGCCAAAATCTCTTTTGCTTTCATTCCTGATACGGATAAAATTGGCATAGAAGGCTCCGGCTGAAACATAAATAAATATACATTACTTATTTTTATATTATCCGAGGACTAAAAGTAAGGTTATAATAATTTTCTACAATTTTCGTGTTCCATGAATTGCCGCCACTTGTCATCAAATCATACAAACGATTTCATATTTGAAATTCAAATTCCAACCAATACGTCAGAATCTTGTCGTTGTATTTGCGACACATTTTTGCTTGGTCTAGCTTCTCTATCCTAGTAATAAGATCTAACTGCAGACAATACTATCATGTTTTAAATTTTATTGCACTGTAAGTTGTACATTTGGCAGACTTAATGCATTAGGGATCTCTGGCATTTAACCGCTTGAAGTTTAAATAATATTTAGATTACTTAAAGGTTAATGCTTACTGTAGGATCTTTAGACATTACAGCTTCTCTAACAGTATCTTTTATAAAATCTTCTATCGGGTTCATTTGGTATATCTTTGCTTTGTCAAACCAAAACTTGCCATGTCTCATAGACGGGTAGAAATATTTCTCGGCTGCTTTGCCTTCGTTGTAATAATCGTACAGATGACCGCATTTGCACTTAGACTCATTTAGGTAAGCCATAACAGTCTCTTCCCTAAAAATAACATATTGGGAAGTCCAAGAATTTGTTAATAAATGGTCCAATAATGTGCTAAATAACACTAAACAACTTTGATAGTTAGGGCTGATTTTTCAATAGTCAGATTAGAAATATTCAACGAACAAAATACAATATGGCTAATTTGAAATCGTCATCTAATTGTCAGCAATAATATGTACCTGTCACTTTTTTAAATCTGTCGCTTTATAATTTATTACTCTGATGAAGAGTTTTATCTTATACCATTGAATAATCGGCCCTTATTCTTACAGATTTACAGCCTGGTTTATAAATGTCCTATCAGGGGCCCTATTTTTGAATAATGTTTTTATATTGCTATTATTACCTACTTAACGGTTAAGACAAATACATTAGTCAGAGTATACCAGGCTCCTCTGGGCTAGCTCGTTCAATCTTCGACTCAGTCTTTAGTAGCACCTGCTCGGCAGTCAAGAGCAAACCCATAATAAATGAAAAATATGCGCCAGACAACACACCAATTGTCGTGATTTCGAAGTAAGGAATTTTCATCCTTGTGTTACGAATACCAGACAATGATTATGTAATAAATAAATACAAATTATAAATTCCTCACCACTTGGTAAGACAGTCACACATATCATCACATTGATCCTTGACTTCGCGAGGAAATTTCCAGAACCCTTGTATTACTGTGATGAAGTCGCCGTTGCGGGCAACCGTTCCGCCATTTATGGGGATGAAACCAGTAGGAATTGTCGCAACATCTTGAAACAGTCAGAATTAATTATATTAGAAGTGCAAATAATTACGAGTAGGTATACTTCACTTTGTATAAGGTAAAAGATGTACGTGTAGCAAAAACACTTTTAAATCATAATATTTTACTAGCGGTCCCCCGCGGCGTGGCCCGTGCTAAGGCTGGATGGTGCACACAAGCGGACAGAGCGCTTAGATGGCCAAGAAACCATTGAAAACTGCGTGAAAATTCTTCACGAAGTCTTAGAGGTCATACAGATCGGGCAGAATCCTGTATCGATCATCCTAAGAGGGCTGGCCGATCTCTACAGCAATCTGTAGTAGTCCTCCCCTGAAGGTGATGTCTTTAAATGCCAACGGCATCTCCAGGAACAAGCAAGAACTCCTTAAGGTGGTACTTAAGGAACAGGAGATTGACAGCGCTCTCCAACTATAAACTTCTGAAATTAAACACACCTAACTCTGATTTTAATTCACTCCCAAACATAAATCTAAACTCCGTACAAGACCTCGATCAGCAAGGGGATGACAGTTTACAGTTGCAATCACAAAATCTTAATTATAATTGTTCATCAAAAAAAAACAATAATGAATGCAGCAATGTTATTGTTTTTTCAGACAGATTAGGAATTGGTTATGGTTCCTTATTGAATAAAAACCTTAAATGTAATATTGTAAACAATTGTATGCCTGATGCATCACTAGATCAAATAGTCATTAATATTCAAAATAGTAATTTAAATTCAAGTTCAATACTTGTGTTAATGTTAGGAAATAGTAAAAATTTAAGTAAAAAAAATCTGTTAAAAAATTATTCAATATTGTTAAATTTAAATGTACATAAAATAATCATTTGTGCAATTCCATTCTCAAAAAATCATACGGCACAGGAAAATAACTGTATTCATGTATTGAATACTTTATTATTTAATTTAATCCAACGTCATAGTGACAAATTTGTGTTTTTTGACACAAATAAATTTACTAATAACTCATTTTTGCTGACTGGCGGCTCTATACACCTGCCATATAGAATCAAAAAACTAATTGCTAATTTGTTAGCATATAACATTAATTGCATAATTAACAAAACCATATCACATGGTTATCAACTTGTAAGTAATAATAGTAATGTTGATGTTATCAACCAGACAACCTCTGAGGCTTTAAACTAAGAGGGCAGACAAAGGCCAGGTCTAGTTTTAATGTTGTTCACCAAAATATACAAGGCCTGGCTGGCAAAGAGCTTGAACTATCATTAGTTCTACACGATTTAAGTGTTCATGTAATGTGTGTAACAGAGCATTGGTATAGAAAATGTGAAATAATGATTAGTATTGAAAACTATACAGTCGGTAGTTCGTTTTCAAGAGAGACTACAACTAGAGGGGGGTCACTCATACTTATAAATAATGAATTAAATTGTAAAGATCGCAGGGACATTGTGTCACTCTCTTTAGAACGTACTATCGAATTAGCGTGTATTGAGCTCGAACATTATATAATTTTATCTGTGTATAGCCCCCCCGACGCTACTTACCAACTTTTTGAACCAATTATGGAATCAGCGCTAGAAAAGGTTTCAAAATCTAATAAGAAAATAATAGTATGTGGAGATTTTAACTTCGATATTTTAAAGGAATGGAATAGCGCCATTCGATTTCTTAATCTTTTCAAATCTTTTAATTTAAAAAATCTCTTTTGTGAACCCACAAGGGTAACTCCCACCACGGCCACTTGCTTAGATAATATTTTTTGTGACAAAAACGCAAGTGTCATTGATAAAGGTATTTTAATTGGCCTCAGTTCTGATCATAGAGGTCAAAAAGTTTTATTTGAACACAATCATACCGCAAGTTTACCTGTGGAAACTATGTATAGGCCTGTCACAGAAAATAGGTTAGATAGATTTAGGGATACAATTAACGATACACTATATTCAGTGAAACAAAATACTAGTGATAGTGTAGATAAACAATATGAAGACCTTTTTAACTTAATTAAAAACGAATTTAATGAAATATTTCCCATAAAAAAGACTAAATCAAATAAGGTCCAATGTCAATTTAATAATTGGGCCACGCCGGGAATTCATAAAAGTAGGATTAAATTATATGAATTATATAGTCTACGAGAAAACTCTCAAGACCAAAACTTTATTGAATACGTTAGAAATTATTCAAAAATATTTAAAAAAGTTTGTGCTACAGCAAAATCCCATTACCTTCGTAGAATAGTCTCTAGCTCCAAAAATAAAGCAAAAGCTACATGGAGCATCATAAATAAAGAAACTTGTAAAAATAAATTGAGAGATGGTAAATTTGCATTAAAAATCAATGATAAAACAATAAATTCAAATTTAGAGGTTGCAACTGCTTTTGAATCGTTTTTTTCACATGTTGCACCAACAACAACGAAAGAACTTGCTTCTTCTTCAGTAATAGCCGAATCTATTCTAAAACTTAATGTCAGTGAATGTAATTCTCAACTGCACTTTAGGCATGTAGGACCTGAAGTAATAATAAAAACATTTCGAGAGTTAAATATGAAAAAAACGGAGGATCTTTGGGGACTATCTGTGCATATTATTAAGTCAATTATTAACATAATAGCCCCTCAACTAGCATTAATTTTTAACAAGTGTATTGATGACGGCCAGTTTCCTTGTTTAATGAAGATTAGTAAAATAATACCGCTTTTCAAAGCGGGTGACAAAAGTGACCCCTCAAACTTCCGGCCAATATCGATTCTGCCAGTCTTGAGTAAAATATATGAAAAGATTATATTCAATCAAATTTTAGCACACTTTTCATCGAACAAGTTATTACATAACAAACAATTCGGTTTTACTAAAGGAAGAAGCACCACGGATGCAGGAGTTGCTCTTTTAACACATATATTTGATGCTTATGATAATAGGCATGATGCTTTAGGGATTTTCTGTGATCTATCGAAAGCGTTTGATTGTGTGGATCATGAAACATTACTTAAAAAAATATGTCACTATGGGGCATCATTGAACTCGTTAAATTTAATTAATTCATATCTTTCAGGTAGAATGCAAAAAGTATGTATAAACGGAACTGAGTCTTCTGGAGCACCTCTAACAATGGGTGTGCCCCAAGGATCTATATTAGGACCTCTTTTATTTTTAATATATATAAATGACCTCCCGCATTTTGTGGGGAATCTTTGTGATATAGTTTTGTTTGCAGATGATACTTCACTTATATTTAAAATTCCAAGAGGTGAAGGAAATTTTGACGATGTAAATAATACTCTTTCGCAAGTATTACATTGGTTTACTGTTAACAATCTTCTTCTGAATGGAAGTAAAACTAAATGTGTAAAGTTTACAATGCCTAATGTCCGACAGGCATCAACTCAGGTTAAGATAAAAGACAAACCGCTTGATACTATTGATTCCACAACATTCTTGGGAATCACTTTAGACTCCAAACTACAATGGGGTCCTCATATAGAGGCCTTGTCAGGGAGACTAAGCTCAGCTGCTTTTGCTGTAAGGAAGATAAGACGTTTGACTGATGTAGAAACAGCTAGGTTAGTTTATTTTAGTTATTTCCATAGCTTGATGTCCTACGGCATTTTACTGTGGGGCGCGGCTGCTGATGTAGAGACAATTTTTGTGTTACAAAAAAGAGCCGTGCGAGCTATTTATAATCTTAAACCTCAAGATTCCTTACGAGAGGTGTTTAAAAAAATTAGAATATTAACTCTAGCCTCTCAGTATATTTACGAAAATTTAATGTATGTACGGAAAAATTTTCATTTATTCACGAAAAATAGTGACATACACAAATATAATACTAGAAATAAGGATAAGCTTGCTATTCCACAATTTAGGCTTCGAAAGGTTGGTAACTCTTTCATGGGGAAAGGTATAAAATTTTTCAATAAACTACCAGAACACATTATTAACTTACCGGTTAATAAATTTAAAACTGTTATTAAAGAAACCCTTATGACGAAAGGGTATTATAAAGTAGATGATTATTTAAATGATAATAATGTATGGACTTGCATGATCACTACAAACATTGTAAACCTTTTGAAAAGAGGCATTGACAATAGTGACTGAGTTTGTTGCGCAGCTTCTTCTCAGCACTAGCCCACAATTGTCCCGAAGCTGTGGTAGGGTTTATATTGGGACGTGTAAAAGTGCCCCCAGAGGGCCTATTTGCATAAATAAATGACTTTTATGACTTTTATGACAACAACACCTGAGCAGCGGAAAGAGATGTGGCTTTGCGGGCTACGCCACATACAGAGCTAATGAGACAACACACTAGGAATGGCGTACAGGGTTCTAGCTATCCTAGTGCTTCACAACGTAGTGCATCAGATTCCCCCGAAGACCACCCTGCAGTCGTCAACAGCACTCGGTATTGAGATTTTCCTAGACTTAGGACCGTGCAGTGTTTACATTTTATAAGCCGCCAAACTCCCGCCTCGACACCGAGGATATTCACACCATCATCCTGGGCAGAACACCCGCCATCATTGCAGGCGACTTTAATTGTAAACACGTGGCATCGAACTCCACAAGGAAGCCGATCTGCTTGCAGGCGCAAGCCTCGCCGATCGTCGATAACTAACCGGATACGACACCCCACCAAACTGACCACGACGCTGGCTTAAGCTGAAAAGCTCGCCAGCGCCAACCCAAACCAGGACGCGAGACGGAAACGTCTCCCCAAACCCAACGACCTTTCCGTAGCCACGGACGGTTTCCCCGACCTCTCCCAAGAGGTTGTGTGACTACCGATTGTGATTCAGCACATTCATTCCTTCCTACGATCAATTATGAATACCAGCTACTAAGTGAATCGTAAAGTACCAGTGACCTAGTGAATTGTGAACATAGTAAATGTACTGAGTAAATAGTGTGTCAGTAAACAATGCAGTGTGTTTTCATTGGGGATCATTGTCAGTGCCTAGTTTTTAGTTAATAGTTACAGTCTCTGGGCTAGACGATAGTACTTTCTCCATAGCCTTACATAAGTACATGTATTGTATAATCGATTAATAGAAATAAATAAATGTATTTATACTTGACAAAATGTAATTTGGGCGACCCCCGGTGAAAGATACTCCAGCAACTTGGTACTGAATATTCTTGTATGGTGATTTATATTTGGCAATCGCTTTCTTTTTCAGCATTCTCAGTTTGGTAACATACGCGACCATTTTGGGATCCGTATTACCTGTTAAGACATTTAAAAGTTAGTACCTAATTTCTAATGATTCTTCACGTAACGTATGTACGATACGTATTTAAGTAAATTACAATTGTCTTACGTAAGGTGCTTGGCGGCTCCCAAAATTTGTAGTTGCAAATTCTTTCGCTCTGCATTTGTTTTTTATTTCTCTCTTTTCGTTTATCCAACTATGAAATAAGTAAAGTTTTAAGTAATAAGAAGACCTGGGGTTGTGACAGAGAAGAGTTGTGACAAAGACAATTTCGCAGAAACTATGACCGTTAACGAGCTAGCTACAGCGCATGATTGTCTCTTTAGGGACATCCCACATTCACGAGACACCACGTGGTCGAGCATTTATTTGACACCGAGAACTAACGGCCGCAAAAGAACCGAGGACCAAAATACAAAATATATTTTTTTTAACACGTTAAAACTAAATTACTTTCCTCCCTAGGGATGAAAAAGCTATTTTCGACCCGTCTATCTTCACATGAAAGTGTAATTTTCCGAACAGAAGAGATTAAATAGTAGAAGAGCTTCATTGAAAAAATAAACTTTAAAAAAAAGTAAAAACCGACTTCAAAACCAAAATGCACTAAAAAGTCTTAAATAAACCCTTCACCATTGAAAGGAAAGGAATCCGTTTTAGGCAAACAATTTCTGTTTGGAGTCGGTGCTGTGATAGTTGATGCTTGATGGTCAAAGTGATGGCACCGACTCAAAAAAGAAATTGTTTGCCTAAAACGGATTCCTTTCCTTTCAATGGTGAAGGGTTTATTTAAGACTTTTTAGTGCATTTTGGTTTTGAAGTCGGTTTTTACTTTTTTTTAAAGTTTATTTTATTTCTTCATGTTTAGTGATTACATAAGATGGGGGGGGAGTTGCACCTTATGCTTCTATTTTTGTAAGAAGCCACAAATTACCTATCATAAGTTCCGTCATTATAATTACTGAACTCCTAAGCGTTAAGGAGTTCCACCATCAGCTCAGCCCCACAAGATGTTGACTATCAGACGTAACAACACGTCAACATTAAGATTCTAGTAAAGAAACACTATACGTGCCTTAAAAATTTGAGGGTTTCCCTCAATTACACCAAGATCCCATCATCAGATCCCAAAATGGAAAAAATGGGACCAACTAGAAGGTATACCCTCTAAGTAGGCGAAAAATTTTTTCGATTTGGTCGACAAACGACTGAGATATGAGATAACAAACATACAAAAAAAAAACACAGTCGAATTGATAACCTCCTCCTTTTTTGAAGTCGGTTAAAAATGGGCCTCATCCATTTAAGTTAGTTAAAAACTTGTGCTAGGATAAAGTTGCTCTTCAGATTATTCTTATCTCTAACGTGTTAGGTTCTTACGTTTAACAATTCTGCGGAACCGAGTTATATTACGAGTATTGATATCTTATAAATCTTTGTCTAAAATCAAGTATACAAAATGGTTTACTTAGTAGCTAACACTTGATTGAAGCTGATCAAAAATAAAATCAAAGATCTCTAAAGAACAAAAGAATTTAACGCACAGCTTATTAACTATATAAATCCACACCACATCGCAGCATCAAAATGTGCTCAAGCAGAGTGGTACGTTTAAATAGGTCGCCGCAGCTTGTTGTGTTTGACAACGTCGATGTGGTTCTCGGGTCTTTTTCGTCATTTGTTCTCGGTGTCCCTGGTAGTTGAGTGATGGTTGCGTATTCGTTGCTGTCATCGGTATCACACAAGCGGTCAATATGGATTGCAATATGTTATATGTGGTACGGGTTCTTTCTTATTCATTTTTATTACATCGTGGTGTGATCGACACAGCACAGGCCAAAGGCGGATGGCAAGCGGTTGCGTGTGTATGACGACGACGTAAAAGAATATATGCCAAAATATTAATTTAACTACTATTATGCAAAAGAATGTGTTTTATTCTATAATTTATACAAAAGTATTCTATTTATCAAATATAGTTAAAATACACAACTGTTACAACTTACCCCGATACCTGCTTGTCACAACCTGCCTCGGTGTAAGGAGAATTGTGACAAAAGGAGTTTTATTTTAGGTTATGTGGAATTACTCAAAACCTTATAATTTCCATTGCTTTTAACGACTATTTTCAAAAGACTACTAATTGAGCTCCAGTTCATAATCGTGATTTCTCTATTAAGAATGTTTTTCTACGTAAAAAATATCACAACTCTCCTAGGTCTCCCCTACATATTGTGGCGTAGAAAGACAAACGATTTTAAGTAAGTTATAAGTTTTTTAAAGTACTTACGAAAGAACGATCCTTAATAAGTCTTTCATAGCTCTAAAACATAAAAATAAGTTGAAATAATAATAGAAGTAAGCAGATAAAACTTTCTATAAAATTAAGCATAAATAAAAACCTTTTCACTCCTGAGGCGAAACTTGTACCCAAGGGGTTCTACTTTTGGTTTCTTTTCTTGGTTTGAACCGTGAGTAGAGTACAGAGGGACATACAGCTTTTGTAAATATACCCCATACTTAATATCAGGTTCAAAGTATTTCTTCTTTTCTAAAAAAAAATATTTAATTTTTCAACACACTTGCTCAAAACGACGTTATTATTCCACCGATTTTTGGCTCATAATCATAGATATTAAACACGCGTGCTTTTTTTTTTTTTTTTTTTTTTTTTTTTTAATGGCAATCTGCGGCCTTCGCCTTGCCAGAGTCGAGTTTAAAACGGGGAAACGGGAAAAAAGGAAACATTTGCGGAAAATGCGGAATTTACAACAGAAAGGATCAGGAGAGGAAAGGAATAAAACGTATTTACACTTATATACATGAATAAAACATATTAGATTTTTATATTGTTAGAAGAAATAAAAGATACTATACATTTATACACATCTCTACTTTTGGTATGTAATAAGGAAATGGTAGAGGTAGGAAATGGTATGCGTAACGATAATAATTCTGCAAGGAACAAGGTTCGGTCATACCGTGGGCAAGAAAAGATAATATGATTCAAGTCCTCTACGTCCTCACCACACTCACATACTTCATCATCAACAATTTTAAGTTTGGCAAGATGTGCGCGAGTGCAAGTATGGCCTAAACGCATTCTTGAAATTATGGATGTTTCAGTTTTGCCTAATTTCAATTTAAAGAACCACGGCTTGACCGGAATCTTTGGTTGTATTTTGAAAAAGAATCTACCTTTGAGATAACTGGAGTTCTCCCATTCTTCTTGCCACTCTTGGGTGAACTTAGCTTTAGGGATTGTTGCCAAGTCGTGGCAGTAATTCACATACGGAAACGTGTCTCCACAATGCACAGCCTCATTTGCAAGCCGATCAGCTATTTCGTTGCCTTTAATATTTCTGTGGCTTGGAAGCCACGCAAAATGTACTAAGTACCCTCTTACTGTACATTTACGAATTGCACTTCTGATTTCATACAAAACCGGGTACTGTTTTGACTTAAATGGAAACTTTTCCAATGCTTGTAAAGCGCTTTTGGAGTCAGTAAAAATAACAGATTTTGATAACCTCGCTAGCAAAATATACTGTACAGCTTTTAAAAGACCTAAACATTCACCAGTAAACACTGTGGCTTCGGGAGGGGCTTTAACTTTTTGTACAATTTTATATTGCGAATGATACACTCCTATTCCAGTACAGTTGAGTTCATCGTGTTTAGAAGCATCAGTGTATATGTGATGAAAGTCATGAAAATCTGTATCTATGATTAAGTAAAAACTTGTTGCAGCGTTTAAGTCATCTTTATCAATGGGAAGGTATCTAATTGTAAGTGGATCTAGTAAGGCATCAAGATCGCATTTAAACAGTGGTAAGTAATTAGAGCGATGTGTTACTGAACTGAGTGTAGTATATTTTCTGAAGCTAATTATTAAACAGGGAAGTGATTTATGCGTCCAATAACTGGAGTTCGGAATTAAATTAGATAAAGTTTGAAGTTTTTCGATTAATGGATGGTTAGAAAATTGTAAAGCATGGTAAAAGAATTTGTCTGATTGTAATTGTCTGCGCAATTTTAGTGGTGGATCACAACATTCGACCTGTAGTGCATTTATAGGGCTAGATTTCATAGCTCCTGTAATTATGCGTAGGGCTTTAGACTGAATACGGTCTAATTCTTTGAAACTAGTTACGCTTCCGGGTTCTAAAAGAAAGGTTCCATAATCTAAAACAGATCTTATGAGAGCATTGTATATCAGTTTCATAGAAAATGGGTGAGCGCCCCACCACACTCCAGACAAACATCTGAGCATGTTCAATTGGCGCTCACATTTACTTACAATATATTCGCAGTGTTGGTTACCAGTAAGTTTACTATCTAGAACGACGCCTAAAAATTTGAATTCAGTTTTTATAGGGATTGGAATATCATTATACATCAATGGAATGGGTGGTGGCGATTTAATTCTGGTGAAGAATACTGCTGCACTTTTAGGTGCAGATATTTCTAAACCATTCTGATCCATCCATTGTTTTAAAGAAACTAATGCAGATGACATAATGCTGCAGGCAACTTCTGCAGATTTATGAGTAGTATACAGTAGAAGGTCATCAGCATACTGTAAGATTTTTAAATTAGTGTTAGCAAATTGATCTAAGTCGTAAGTATATACACTGTATAACAAGGGGCTAAGGGCAGATCCTTGAGGAATACCCTTCCACACACTTCGTATTCCCACGGCCTCAGCACCAGAAAGACATATGGTTCTATTATACAAGATATTTATTATAAAGTTTGATAAAATTTGTGGGACTTGGAGGGCAATAAGTTTCGTTTTTAAGATGTCTAATAGTACACTTTCGTAAGCTGCCGAAACGTCTAAAAAAGTTGCTAATACGGATTTGTTATCAGAGAAAGCTAAGCGGATATCTGAAACCAAAAGGCTAATATTATCTAGTGTGCATTTACCCTTTCTAAATCCGTACTGACTGTCTGCTAATAAACCGTTCTTTTCCAAATGCCATTCCAGGCGATTTTTAATTAAATGTTCAGCAAGTTTGATCAAAACAGACGACAAAGCTATTGGACGAAAGGCAGACGCATCAGTTGGGGATTTATTGGGTTTTAATAATGGCAACACTGTTTGATTTTTCCAAGCTGACGGAACATTACCCGAAAGCAACATGTTGTTTACAAGATTTAAGTAATAATTTAAAATATGGTCAGATACATTACAAAAGAATAAATATGGTATTCCATCACTGCCAGGAGATGAGTTTTTTACATTTGACAGAATTCCTTTTAATTCATATAAGGAAAAAGGTGACTCTAGAGTTGAGAGGTTATGTGTAGAAGTAGATTGTATTTTCAAAGGAGTTTCAATTATATTTTGAGGGACCCATGGAGGTGCTAGCTTATCCATAAAATCTTCTGCCAGAGTAGAAGGTATTACTGGCGTAGAGACATCACTAAACGCGGACTTAAATCTCTTAATACTGCGCCATACTACAGATGGTGGAGTATTAGGAGAAATTGATTGGCAAAAGTTTTTCCAACTATCAGATTTCTTCTTTTTAAGGAGTTTGCTAGTTTCTTTGCCAATAGCTATGACCAAGTCGAAGTTTGCCTCACTCATGTTAAATTTATATTGACGTTCAACTTCCTTTCTGCGTTTCACAGCCTCCGTGCACTCAGCATCCCACCAGGGTGGGGAGGGGATTTTATTACTGGATTTATTTTTCACTGGAAACACCTCATTTGCTGCCTTGATCAGAATTTCTGCCAGCGCAACAGCACATTCTATTTCGTTACTCTCTGATAAATCTGGTAATGAACTAGCTTTACTTTCTACACATATTCTATATTTTTCCCACTGCTCACTTGTACTATCTGGAAGCTTATGTTTTAATTTGGAAGCGTGTTTCAGCGCGACTGGCTTGTTAAATGGAAGTGAAATAAGTATTGGGAAATGATCACTTCCATATGAGGATAAAAGAATGTCCCAAGACAAAGAAGCAGCTAACACTGGTGAACAAATGGTGAGATCAACTGCACTTATTATCTGCCCTGGTGATGTGCGGCGAGTGGGAGAACCATTATTTAAGACACAAAGGTTACAATTGTCAATAATATCAAGAAGGGCTTCTCCATAACTATTATTTTCAGAACTACCCCAGGCTATGTGATGTGCATTGAAATCTCCTAGTATTAGAAATGGTCTAGGAAGCGAAGAAACTATTTGTCCAAAATTTTCAATAATGTTTAAAGAAGGATGAGGGATATATACAGAAACTATACAAATATTATTTACATTACAGGCAACAATAGTAAGATCATTTTTATTATGTACAGGTAAATTTACAGGGTAGAAAGGTACAGAATTTCTGATGAGTAAGGCGACACCACCATACCCGTCAGGCCTGTCCTCTCTGATGGTGTGGTAGTTTTTTATTTTAAAAACACTGCATGGTTTGAGCCAGGTCTCCGACAAAGCAGAGACCAATGGCTCATGGTCATTGAGCAAGTTTATCAACTCACTCTTTTTGCTGGTTACACTTCGACAATTCCACTGAAGAACTTTCGCTTGTGCCATTTTGTATTATATGTTGAACTATTGTATTTAAAGGGGCAACGTTGGACGGTGAACTTTTACTGAATTGTGATAACAAATTGATTAATACCATAATTAAATCTGTAATCTGTTTGATATTGGAGTTACCCTCAGATTGATTCTGTAAGGCACATCCATTACTTGGGGATGGAATATTATATTCATTAATAATTTCTTGGTGGGCATGTTTATCATAACCTTTACTAGGTGTTGGGGGGGCACGTGGCTTTAAAAAAACTGTCTTTTTATATGAGTTAGACGATGGATGATGAGTGACTTTATTGACATAAAAGTTATTTTCTTTTGGTTTATTGACAGGACGAGTTGAGACAACATCCGCAAAAGATTTGGATACTGGAGGGTGCAGCTTGGATGCTTCTGCATAAGAAACACTATTGTTGGCCATATAAAGTTTAATTTCTTTTTGTCTTGCAAGTTCTGGACACACTTTACTGGTGGCAAAATGAGCACCAGTGCACAAGCAGCAGTAACTATTGTCTTCATCCAAGTTGCAGGAATCTCCAGAATGATCATGACCACACTTAAAACAGCGCGGTTTCGACCTGCACTGGACCTTGGTATGGCCAAATCGGCAACAGTTGTAACATTGTATTGTAGGGTAAATATACAATTCTACAGACAAAGAGTTGTAGCAAACAAAAATACGTTTGGGTAATATTTGACCATCGAAAGTCAAAACAACTGATTGTGATGGTTTCCATACACTTGTGCCATTAATAAATGTTTTGTAATTAAGCCGACGGACTTTTAATATTCCTCCACAACCTATTGGTACATTAATATTTTCCATGATCTCTTCAGGAGACCATTCAGCTGGAATCCCTCGCACAATCCCCATTCGTGTCACATTAAAAG
This sequence comes from Pyrausta purpuralis, assembly GCA_963924145.1. Taxonomy (NCBI): domain Eukaryota; kingdom Metazoa; phylum Arthropoda; class Insecta; order Lepidoptera; family Crambidae; genus Pyrausta; species Pyrausta purpuralis. The sequence goes on along the minus strand of OZ001651.1, from coordinate 13,095,180 downwards.
TAGGAATAAAAGCTTTTAAGTTATCATTCTTTAGACTATGGTGGTTTATGAATGAATTTGCATCTAAGTAATTTGAAAAAGATAGAGCTATTTTATTCCTACCAATCTGTTTCACGCTGCCATCGATTATATTTTTAAAAGCATTTCTTTTTAAAAATTTACCAAACGAGACTGAGTGCATTGAGGAGCCGTCATTGGGAGATTGTTGGTTTCTTTGTACATGGATGATGTAAGGAGAAGTATCAGTATCATTATACACTTTTCTACTTAAATCAAGAGTCGCAGAAGGCTGAGAATCATTTTCAACATTTGGCTTAGCAGGTTCGTTTTTCTTAATAATTTTGTTTGTAAGACTAGATAAGGATTCAGTGGGTGAGAGTGTTGAGTCGCAGGTACAATCATGCTCGTTGGTGTCAGATCCACGATGTTTTCGTTTACGCTTGCTGCAGTGCTTACACTTACGTACACGAGATCGTTTGCGACCCTGTGATGCGGGTGCACCATCCGTGTCCATTGCAGAACCATTTGAAATAAGCACCGTCGTGCCTGGTATTACTGGGTCACTAGAAATAGGCACCATCGGGCCTAGTACTGGATCTCCAGAAACAGGCACCATCGCGTCTAGTTCACTTATATTTGATATAATTGTCACAAATTCGCCCGCCGCCGGTGGAGCCTCCCCGGGATCGGGGGGCTCGTTCATTTTTACAAAGTTAAAGTACTGAACTTACCAAAATACAGCAATTCAACACACTATCAATGGATATATTCACTAACTACAATACAATACAACAAAAGACCTCTCCTGATCACTCTATAAATAAATAATTAAAATTAAAAATAAGAGAAACAAAAAAACACGCCCGTCAAGTTGAACGTTTCCCGCGCTTTTCCGCGTGCTTTTTCATTATATTATTGCACTAGTGCTTTTAGTTTATTAACCCGACCAATTTACATTTGTACCCTAGTACCGAGTCGTAAGTAAGAAGAATAAGCGATTTAATTTAGTCGGGTTATACAATACTTTTATTTTAGCAACAAACAGTATTTATGCGAAAAATAACAGTATCTACATATTTATTTCAATAAATGGTAAATCCAGATTTATTACTAAAAAATAGCTCAAATTCATTTAACATTTTCTGTGATTTGTGTTTTAAACACGAATTATTACATTTTTAATCTTGGCTTTTGGCCGATCTAGTTCGCGCCTAAGCCTTGCGCGCGCATCGGTATCGCGGCAAGAAAAAAAAACAACGCGCCATTTTTCGTAAATAATTATTGTCGGCTGTTACAAAGTTTGGATTAACTATGAAGTTTAATATTAATGAAAACGTCTTCTTCAAGTGTAGAAAATGAAGAAAACCTATTATTAACTCCGCCGGACATACAAGGCGAAAAACGCGTGCGAAAGTCTTTGCCATCAAAATCGAGTGAAATGTATATTTACTGTTTTAATAAGTAATTAGTAAATGAAGAGTCTTGTTTTTTCCTCGCAAGTGTGTTGAAAAACGTCGTATGAAACACGTGTGCCTGTGACCATTATATACGCGGCTTTCTTATGGCGCACTCGCTTTCGCTCGTGCGCACACAATATCGCCTTGTATATAATGGTCAACTTAGCACACTTGTATCATAATGTACTATTATGTTCTGAAGTCCAAATTATGTTATACTTGTAAAATACTTTAAAAATGTCTCACTTTCCGGCTCAACTTCAGGCTTCACTTTTTTCGTATAAGTTAATTTCTCTAATCGTTCAATGCATTCTTCCAGATCAATAAATACTAAGCTGGACATGAGGATCATGGAATTAATGTCGTATTCTGCAACAAAAGGTAGGCTACATGATAAATAATAAAATTATTTTGAAAAATTACACTTATTTACGGGAGGATTATGCTAATAGTCAGTACCATTGAAGCGTGATTAGAGAATCTCTACTTACTTGGTCTCAACTCGCTGGGAGATTTGTTATAGCAAGCAGTGTATAAATTCCATATGAACACCCCGGGATCGTTAACGCAATCATTCATAGCCTTCATGAGTACATCTTCCTCTATCTTCAAAGTAAGCCCTAAGTCTGACAGTGACCGGCGAATGCGTACCGGTATATCTTCTAGGAGATCCTGATGAATGTTAGCTTTTAAATGAACCAACACATCTCTCTGTGCACTAGACAACTCAAAGTACCAAGATGGGCCAACTTCTTTATTTAACCTTCTTTCCTTTCTTCTCGCTTAAAGAAAAATCAGATTACTTATATGAGAACTACGCACTTTATCTCGACACAAATATTGGCTCAAATGACAATAATATGAGTATTGCTTACCTTCACAATAAAAATAGTATTTTAACTCCCGGAGAAATCGAAGCCACTTTCCAACTTTTTCATTATACGGTTTTTTTCCAATATTTTGCATCATTTCCCGTTCCAGATAAACCCATACTGGTTCTTTTTTTCCACCGTAGATGGTCTATAAGTAAGTGAAAAATCGATAACTATACAAGATGTTTCAAAATAACCCGTACAGAATGAAGGGAGCCACTCAGAATCAGACAACTTAACAACTTTCTCCTAGACACAGGTCGAATAACGCCAAAAAATATCGACTCTCCATAAAATTCAGGCGGGTCACGTGGCCGATTTAGTATGGGAAGTCAATTTTTTGGCGTATTATAAATGGTTCAAATATTAATACAGATATTATAAAGCTATCAATAAATATTAGTATACATATTATAAAGCTGAAGAGTTTGTTTGATGGAAGGTGCTGATCTCAAAAACTACTGGACCGATTTGAAAAAATCTTTTAACGTTAGAAAATTTATCGAGCTAAGGCTTTCAGCTATATAACATAAAGATACGAATCATAAACCCCGAGCAGCAATGAAAAATGTTGCGAAAACGGGAGAAATATATTCCTTTTGGGAGCTTCCGCTTCGTAAACCGTTAAGTTACACAAACATTAGACAGGATTGTTCAGCATTTTAACAGTTCTACAATAAAGTCTGCAACAGCATATGCCCATCTTTAATGGTTTACTCGGTACAGCCTTCTTAAGGTTCCGTAGCTGAATGGCAAAAAACGGAACCCTTATAGTTTCGTCGTCTGTCTGTCCGTCCGTATGTCACAGCCACTTTATTCTGAAACTTATAGTTTTACACAGTTGAAACTTAGTAGGTAGATGTATCCTGTTAACCGCTTTACGATTCTAATACAAAAAAATAAAAAATAATGAATTTTGCCAAACCTATGCGTGTAGGGTGCCTTTGGATAGATCTTTTAAAATTACCTCGAGGTCTCTAGAACCATTTTCTCTAAAAGTCTCAAGTTTAAGAGATAGACGCTCCCAAAGTAGTAAAATGGGCGTCCCCGTCCCCGTCCCCCCCCCTTTCAACGAAAATTGGTTTAAACTAGATCGAACTAGTAGTTTTTGGGACAGATCACATTTTCAATAAATGCAAACATAACTTTGTTATTCATAAAAACACTATGAAAAGTTATATTTACTGTCAACTAAATATTATGGTATATTGGCTAAGTGGAAGTAAGTGGATCTCTTGTTCAGTTAAAGTTGGCACGGAACCCTTGGTTTGCGAGTCCGACTCGCACTTGGCCGGTTTTTATTTCAATAAATTTGTAATAATAATTGCACTATTTTTAAAGGTCGATTATGCACACGGGCTTTATTCTTTTTTAAATAAATATGTTCATCATCACGAGCATTTCATATTGAACAATGTTGGCCTTTAAATCATTTGATAACATTAAATATTTTAAGAGGTATCAGTTTTAACATAACTCCGTACTAAAATAATGTTCGCAGCTTAAGTAGGTATAACGCGCGCTTGCGCTGAAAATATGTATATGTTTTGCGTTGAAATATTTAACGGGATGTGTTGCTATGACTTTCAGGAATCTTATTATTACAAAAAGATATTAGTAACGGTTTAACTATCGGTTTTCTCCTATCGAAGTCTATTATCTGTGAATGTACATTAGGGATGATGGTGCAACTGAGCCTAATATTTATAAGTAGTTATGTCCCAGTGTAACAGAAAATTACTATTTAGGTAGCTTTGATTTATTACCATACTATAATATTATAAAACGGAGGAATCGAGCCGATTTGAAAAAAACGGCCAAGTGCGAGTCGGACTCGCGCACTGAGGGTTCCGTGCCAACTTTAACTGAATTTGGGAATCCACTTACCAAGTTCGAACCAATTTTCGTTGAAAGTATTTGTTAAGATCTACATTATATTTTTTTTCTAAATTTACACTCGCTAAGCTTAGAAGTTAGATGGGGAGTCGCCCATTTTACCACTTTGGAAGCGTCAAGCAATGAAACGTTTGACTTTAAAAGAAAATGGTTTTAGGAACCTCGGTGTCATTTTAAAAGACCTATCCATAGACACCCCACACGTATAGGTTTAACTAAAATTATTTTTTTTTGGTTTTAGTTTCATGTAGACCGTTCCGTCACCGACCAACACCGTTGCGTGTCAGCAGTTCAGCATCGGCAAAATACGCTCTCGCTGCTCTCGCTCCATATAACGGTGAGACAGACAGAACGCAGTAGATCCGTTCAGTGGGCAATTAGAGCGTATCGTTTTGCTATTCGTGTCGGTCATTGTATGATACCGTGGGCCCAGACCTTAAATCATCACTGTGTCTCCGTCAACAGGGACAGAATTAAGATTTAAAGCGGTTTTACTTAAAGCCGTTTTAGTTTGTACTAACCTAATAAATAATATATGAAAACCCCCCTAATCCAGAACTAAAGTTAATCCTGCCGCGGTCAATCATGCGGAAGTGAGCTTAAATGTTTCAAGATTATAGAAAAGTTTATAATACCCCTCTTCCCCTACCATGTTTACATTTATTTGTAGATCTATAAGCTCTAGCTTGAACAGTAGGACATTTGCGTGTCCAGATAATACGGCCGTCCCTGGTGCAGAGACACAGTTTATGAAAAGTTAGGTACTACTCTGTTTAAAAAACTCATTACCTTATTTTGGAAAAATTCTTGCACAGTTGGCATTTTATTCTTGCCCATTGTTAACAAATACAAAATAATTTAAATTCACAAAATAACAAACAATTTATAAACCCAACTTCTTAAATTGAAACCTTCAAATTTTGACTGACTGATGAAGTTATGATGACAGAAAAAAGTAGGCAAAAGAACAAGAGAGAAAAAGATCGAATCCGCATTGCCAGTTTCACACTCGTTATAAAATTAACAAGAGACAACTGAATAAACCACCCAACCACCCAACACCATGTCCAACAAATCCGCATAGTTAACCCAAAGGTATGAGAATTCCATATGTCATTAAGATGATAGACATAGAAAGAAATTTGGTTACTATTAGAAAAAACCAATAAAGCCCCCAAGTGTGTGCCAAAAAGGTCCCCCGCTCAGTGTAAGGCGTGTCGTGCAGCAGGATAGTACGGCCTTGTCCAAAACGGCGAATTCGCCGCGATAGTCTACGCGCGAATACGTACGCGTACGTACGTCTTTCGACTCGCGCGTTTGTTGTGGACGCAAGCAATGTATTGGCTGCTAGTATCTCGTCACGCGCCACTGTATGCTAAATACCCTCTGCATGGGACATTTCAAGTGAAGCTCAGAAAGTAATACGTTTTGATATTCTAAATACGAGACGAAAACTCCCGGGTGTCAATTATTTATAGTTTTGGAGAAAAAAATTTTCAAAGTTGGTCAAAATTTTAAAATAAAAAATATTTCTAAATTAAACAATGCGTTTATCAATTAATTTGTATCAAGTTATTGCATGTTTAAAACTACATCTTTCGATCTTTGTTGCTAGTCGAAAACGTAAACGTAAAGGCGGATAATATTTTTTTTTGTTTTGACGTTTTTATTTTTTTTCTCAATAATTTCAACAAAGGAGCAGCCAAAATTCTAATATGATGGAGAGAATTTAGCTTTTTAACATTACAAAAAAATTCAGCTGCCAACTGCGTGGGATATCGGAGATATGGATAAGACATTGATAAGATAAGTTGCCTGTTGATTTTGAATAGCAATATTTTAAATAAATTAACTTTGCTATGAATTTAGAGTTAGGCGCTATAAGACAAAACACAAAACTAAATTGAACATTGCAAAGCTGTGTTTTGTGGCTAAAATTTTGACCAACTTTGAAAATTTTTTTCTCCAAAACTATAAATAATTGACACCCGGGAGTTTTCGTCTCGTATTTAGAATATCAAAACGTATTACTTTCTGAGCTTCACTTGAAATGTCCCATGCAGAGGATATTTAGCATACAGTGCGCGCGTATGATTTTACGCGCGTACGATTCGCGGCGAATTGCCCCCCTTGCACTGTGGTACCGCGCTCAAAGGAGGGCGGTCATAGGGGTTTCGCGTAGCTAATGGCTACTGTACTGTGTGCTACTGCATGAAATAATAATGTTTTATGATAGACTGAGGTAAATATTAATTAAACAACTCAATTACATTAAAATAGCAATAATTTATTCATCAAAAAAAGGAACAAAAGTATTCCAATGTTTAGAAAAGAAATTCAGCAAATACAAGTTAATTATAGTTACATATTAGCCTTATTTACTAAACATTATCTTAATAAACTTAAATTACACATTAACTTAAGACACAAAAAAATTACATTAATAATGATAAGATATATTTTTAACAAAGATTTCTTTAATTACTCCTTATTATTGTCTTTTTTACCGTTAAAGATTATAACTACAAAATATGACTACCTATTTTTCAATAATTATTAAATTTAATACCTCTGCTGATAGCACAGAATTCTTCTTTCGTGGAAGTTTTCTTAAACTAGACATATACGGATCGGTATTAAGAAGAAGTCTGTGCATGAGATCGGTGTTCGTGACAACTCGGGACATTTTCCTCGTGTTATCACGTCTAAATTGCTTAATGAGTTTATCACAGGATTCAGCGGCCTCTTCCGAGAGCTCACCGATGGACAATAATGAATGTTCAATTACTTCTGACCCATGAATTAGCACTTTATGAACATTATGAAACTTTATGAACATTAGAATCACTTAGTAAAGAATTTACAGCAGACTCATCTACCTTAGTTAACTCAGCTAACCAGCGTCGTTTTGACCTCTTGCTGCAGTCCTTAAAGTCCTTTCTGTACTGCAAACCACTCGTGGAAGGAAGATCTGGAGCCGCAAGCTGTTGAGTGTTGTGGGCGGCCGCAGTTGACAGAGTGAAAACTTCACTTTCGTTCAGCCATTCGCTGTATTTTGTGACAATTCAAGAATACGATCGCTGGACTTGCTTCCAGTATTTCGCAAATCTTACACAAAGATTGGAAATCCTGTTTTGCAAGTCGTTAGTATTCATATTTTCAACATCTGGTAGTGATTGTAACAGAGTTTGGCACACTTGACGAGATCTGTCAGAATCACTATTACTATCCTTTATAGATAGCCAAGTGTCTAATAAAAGTATTCTTGTAATAGAACACTTGATATTTGTACCTGAAACAAAAAAAATACAGGGTAGTTTAAATTTCAAGAATAATAGATTTCTCGTAGCATGCTCGTAGCATTTGCTACGAGTGGGCTACTACCCCCAGTCGCAAATGATCGCAGCTAAATTCTTATTATTTATAAAATAGACACATTGACTCACTTTTTGACATCAAAATTATGTGTGCAAGTATATGCGAAAGTAGTTAAAAGTTTCGATAAAAAATATAATTACAATTAAAATGTCAACTTTTATGCTTTGTCGTACAGGGCTACATAAAAATATACATAGTGTCAAACGACACTAAAAAAAATTATAAAAGAAATTACACATACCTTCAACTTGAATATCCATTACAAAAAATAAATCAAAAACAATAGATTCTTGGAAAAACACGAGTCACGCTTTCACTGATAACCGCTTGGCGATAACGCTAATGAGCAGGCGTGTGCGATGCGTTCACTTCAAAAACCGATTTTCCGATGCCAAAAAACAAATGTAACAACTGACTAATTGCAGTTCCTTTTATATCATTTTGTAGTGTCACTAATAGTGACCCAAGCGACGTAGTATCATGGCATAATTAAAACATCGTAATTGAAGCCCTATGACCTACTACGGTACCAGTGCCTTGGCAAGCACTAAGCATGCCACGATACGAATTTTCAGGGTAAATCCTTGCTAGGCGCTGGATGTAAACACACACTGGAAGGGAAAAAACAATTGAAAATAAATAAATAAACTATTGCGATTGCTATAAAGTAAAAATAAATACCTAGATAACACCTGTTCAGGCCACTCCTTCGTGGTTGGCATGCATGTTGCTATGATGCCTTCTTCATTTATTATTGACGTTTGAAAAAAAACAACAACCAAGTGCGAGTCGGACTCACGCACTGAGGGTTCCGTACCAACTTTAACTGAATTAGGGAATCCACCTACTTCCACATAGTAAAATACCACAATATTTTGTTGACAGCAAATATAACTTAAAAAATTTTTTTGGTTTTAGTTTCATGTATGGGAACCCCCTTAAATGTCATTATTTTTTATTTTTTGTATGAGAATCGTAAAGCGGCTAACAGGATACATACTCCAACCAAATTTCAACAGCGTGATGCTTATAGTTACAGAATAAAATGGCTGTAACATACGGACGGACAGACAGACAGACAGACTTGACGAAACTATAAGGGTTCCGTTTTTTGCCATTTGGCTACGGAACCCTAAAAATTCAGTAGTCTGGAACCTGGTGTTAAATACAGTCAGCCTGACCAAAAACAATACATTTTTTGTTGGCAAATAATTTTATTTATCATCCTTTTTCTTATAATGCAGGTGCTATGCAACGCCACCGAAAACGCGTCTCTGCTGGGGCACATACATATTATTATGAGGGCAAGAGGCCGTAACTTGTATTGAATTGTCTTGGATATTGAATTTACGCAAAGACATATGCGCGTTCAATTAATGCAGAGAAAACAAAGCGTTCATCAAACATCTATAATGGAAAAACGCTAGTGTAAATGGGGACTTATATACCTACATACATACTATATTATTAAGTCCGTCTTTCTTAGCCAGTCCAATATTATATACAATCTTTTCAATAACTTTTCAAATAATATCAGCTAATAAAACTAATTAACTATTTAATTCCTCACAGATGTGTATAACAATAGTCTTTTGTTGTGCTTTTGTTTATGCGAATGCCGGCAGCCTTTTTGATCCGTGAGCTTCTACATAAAAAAGATCTATGTTTAAAGATTAATTGCCTATTAAGGTATTGAGTTATGTGTTTATCTTAAGTGAATCATTTAGTAAGGTGATGTAAAGATTGTTAACAATATTCAACTAGCTAAGAAAACCGGACTTAAATTGCATTAATTTTTATGTAGATAGACATATATATATTCAAATTTCATCTATAATTACTGCCATCAGACAAAGTTACTAATTTTAAAATTATTTATATTTACAATATTATACATGATCTGATCAACATACATAAATTGAAGCTAAATAGTCATAATCATAGGTTCTCTTTAAAAATAAGTCAACTAAAGATAATCCAGTTATGTTATGAAGACCAGTATTAATAGGTAATGCAGTAAGATTAACATAAACAGCCTTTCCTGGCTCTAAAGGCCCTAATTTTCTATTTGAAATACCACACCATAACATAGTGGAATCTGGAAGAGATCTTAATTTCAAAATCAAATTTAAAGTTCTTTCACTAGCATTGACTATTTTACACTTGAAGTCAAATGGTTCATCAACTGAAGCTTTGCTTGGTAACATTTCATAGGTTAATCTAACATCCCCATATTCTGTAGTCATTCTCTGAAGCTGACTGGTTTGTAATCGACCTTTCTCCCCTAAATTAGATCTCCATACTATGTCAAACTTTCCAATATTCTTAGCTGCTGCTAACAATTTAATATCTTTAGCAATATTTTCTTTTGGGGTTAAGCAATACAAATATTGGCAGCTTTCTTGAGGCTGAAGTAATGTGATTTCACCAAATACAGACAATTCATTTGCTATTTCATTTAATGACTTTACAGAAAATTGGTGAGAACTTTCTAAAGAAACTTGCTCAAGAGTGATTGGACCTGAAGTAATATTCTGTACTTGAGCTTCTAGATACACATCATCTGATTCAGCGTTGTAGAATTTAGTTTTGACATCCAATGGTTTCATTACTTCAAACTTGAAGAACTTTCTGAATGAAGCTAGAGTGCTGTAATTAGACATATATGTAACTTCACAGACAAGAATATGAGTTCCCAGATCTTTGACTTCATGGTGTATGACATCACTCAGTGTTTCATTAACATCTAACATGGTAGGTGAATGGCTCTGCTGTGTAGATAGTGGAATTCTCTGTGAATTTGTTTGAAGATCAGCTTTAATCGACACACTCTGCACAGGCTGATTTGTTTCGTTATGTACACATACATAGCAGGAAAATGTTTCGCCCAAATAAATATTACCAAAGCTCTGGGGTAGTAACAAAAATTGACCAGCTGCAAGGGTTTCCATCTGAGTGACCGATGTAGCATCATCTTTTAAGTAATTATTCAAAATATTTCCAGGTAAATCCTTAGAATCGCATGTAACAATTTTCGGACTTATTAAAGCTGGCTTAGTTAGCCGCATTACTTTCAAAGCAACTAAATGTTCAACTACTTCCTTAGTATCCATGATGCCAAACTTTCAATGTTGAAGTATATAACTGAACTTCGTTTTCTTGAGCTGTAGAAATTACTTGGGAAATGGGAAAATTACAATATAACAATCTTTAGACATACTCTTACTAATCTGTGATAATAATTACTGCAAACTACAACCACAGATTAGTAAGAGTATGACTGGCGCTGATTGACTGGTGGACCATCCATCCATTTTTTTTTCATACAAGTTTTACGTCTTCGGCTCTATGCCATACAGACTATTCTTTAGTGAAAATTCTTCATTTTTTAACACTTATTAACTAAAACTAACACTAAACTAGCCTATCTTAACCTAACTCATTGAAATGCGAGGTGGTTCGCATTTCAATGCTCAACTAGGAAGCTTAGCGCAGGAACAGCGATCCGGGTAAGACAGCGCGATCAGACCGCTTCACTTTTGCATTGTTTTCTTCAAAAGCACAAATTATCATGACAATTCCACCACGCAATCACAATAAAAGACCCGAAAAAAAAAATAACTAAAACGAAGAAATAAGGTCCGTCCTTCCCTTTTCGTTTCCCGCGCAAAACCGTTTTTTTTTCAAATACAAGTTTTACGTCTTTGGTTTGACGCCATACAGACAATTCTTTAGTGATTTAACTTTATAACACTTACAACTAAAACTAACCCTAAACTAGCCTATCTTAACCTAACTCATTGAAATGTGAGGTTGTTCGCGTTTCAATGCTCTACAAGAAAGCTTGGCGCAGGAACAGCGACCCGGGTAAGACGGCGCGATCATCTCACTTCACTTAATTCCCCACTTTAATTGCATTGTTTTCTTCAAAAGCACAAATTATTATGACAATTCCACCACAAAATCACAATAATTGACCCGAAAAACCAATAACTAAAACGAAGAAATAAGGTCCGTCCTTCTCTTTTCGTTTCCCGCGCAAAACCCACTATCCATCCATAGATATGACAGATCACTCACAGATTAGTAAGAGTACGTGCAGATACTGGACTGTCTGTCTGAGTCTGACGTCCCAGCCTGACGTCTTTTATAACCGTCTTCAAAAAAGGAGGAGATAATCAATTCGACTGTTTGTTTTTTTTCTCTTTTTAGGGTTCCGTAGCGGAATTCCAAAAATGGAAACCTTATATTCATAAAGATGAAATAAGAAACCAAAAATTTGCGCACGGGCGGGACTTGAACCAGCACTTTCTGGCTTACCGGGCCAAACGAGAGAGCTACCGTGCTGACTGTCGGACCCTGCAAGATTTGTGCTCTCTTAGGGATACGTCATTATGCGTGACGTTTAGCTCCATCTACCCGTCTGTTTATGCAACAGTGGGCCAAGTAGTTATTCTTTACAAAATAATTTAAACTTGGAAATTGATGACGCTTCGCTATCTAACGACGGGTAGATGGCACTAAACGTCACGCATAATGACGTATCCGTAAGAGACCACAAATTTCGCAGGGTCTGACAGTCAGCACGGTAGCTCAATTGGTAGAGCATTTGGCTCAGTGCTGGTTCAAGTCCCGCCCGTGCGCAAATTTTTGGTTCCTTATTTCATCTTTATGAATATAAAATATGACACTGTGAGTGTTAAAAACATTTCAAACCATTAAAAACCTTATAGTTTTGTCAAGTCTGTCTGACGGACAGACGACCGTCCCTATGTCACAGCCACTTTATTCTGCAATTATTAGTATTACACAGTTGTAACAAAGTAGGTAGAATGTGTTAACCGCTTTACGATTCTCGAACAAAAAATAAAAAATACTGTTATTTACGGGGGTGGGGGGCTCCCTATACATGAAACTATAACCTTTTTAAAAAAATCTGTCAAACTTATGCGTGCAGGGTATATGAGTAGGTCTTTTAAAATGACATCGAGTTTTCTACAACTATTTTTTCTAAAAGTCTTACGTTTGAGAGATAGACGCTTCTAAAGTGGTAAAATGGGCGTCCATTAAATTTTGAAAAAAATACACGATGTAGATCTTGACAAAGACTTTCAAGGAAACTAGGTTTGAATGAGATTAAACAAGTAGTTTTTAAGTTATAGCTCATTTTCAATAACCGAAAACTATTGTTGTATTTTGCCCAAGTGGGAGTAAGTTGATCTCTAATTCAGTTGAAGTTTGTGTCTCGTTTACAAACGCTTGAGGGATTAACGCTTAGGAGTTCAGGGATTATATTGACAGAACCTAAACTCTGATTTTTAATTAGATAGACCAAAATGACATTTGGTGGGAGACCACTTTTTCATAATATAAAAATAGTGATGTGCCTAAATAGTCGACAAATTCAATTCTGATTCAATTGTTGCTTTTAAATGATTATAGAATAATTAATTGGATATAGTTTGAATTTGTGTTGTGCAGAATTTTTTTTTCATAAAATAAAATAGTTATGTATTACAAAAAAAATATCAAACAAGTTTTGTTTGAAGATCATGTTACCTACAATTAATCGTTCACAATTGCATTGTTACAACACTATTGCACTATGCTTACAACATGAAAAAATAAAAAGTGCGATTGTAGCTGTCATTTTGGTCTATCTAATTAAAAATCGGAGTTTATGATAGGTAATTTGTGGCTTCTTAAAGGACAAAGTCATAAGTTGCAAACCGCCCCCTCTCAAAAAGAGAAGACTCTTGACTGAACTTTTCAAGGAAAGGAATTCATTTTAGGTGAAAAAAATATTTTTTGAGACACTTTCTCAAGCATCAACTAAGAGCACTGACTCCAAAAAGAAATTATTCGCCTACAATGGATTCCTTTCCTTTAAAAAGTCAAGAGCTGAGACTGTTTAGTGGATTTCGATTTTGAATTCGGTTTTTACTTTTTTTTAAAGTTACCTACCTAATTTTTAAATGAAAAAGTCAAGAGTTGAACCTGTTTCTTAGTGGATTTTGGTTTTGAATTCGGTTTTTACTTTTTTTTAAGTTTTTTTTTTGATGATGACTCTAAGCTAACACTGCTAATATATGTCAAGAAAAAAAAACTATCTTGTCTTTGGAGTTCTCTTTATTATTATTTTTTAATATACAAGTTTAACGTCCTCGGACATAGCCATACGGACAATTTATTCAGTAATATGTTCAATATTTACACTTAACACTACAAAACTAAAACTAAACTAGCCTAGCCTAACCTAACTCATTGAAATGCGGGGCTGGCGTTCGCATTTCAATGCTCAAGAAGGAAGTTTAGCACGAGCATATCGATCCGAATCAGAGGGCGCGATCTGCGATAAGAGCACGCTTTACTTTGTTTCCTCCTTTGTCTTCTTCAATTGCACACATTAATATGATGATCTCAACACAAAATCACAATAAATTACTAGAAAAACCCAATTACTAAAATGAAAAAACAAAATCCAACTTTCTCTCCTCGTTACCCGTGCTAAACTCCTTTGGAGTTCTCTTTTTTTTTATACAAGTTTTACGTCTTCAGCTCTATGCCATACAGACTATTCTTCAGTAAATAATGTTCATTTTTAACACTTATTCACTAAAACTAACACTAAACTAGCCTATCTTAACCTAACTCATTGAAATGCGAGGCGGTTCGCATTTCAATGCTCAACAAGGAAGCTTAGCGCAGGAACAGCGATCCGGGTAAAACGGCGCGATCAGATCGCTTCACTTAATTCCCCACTTAAATTGCATTGTTTTCTTCAAAAGCACAAATTATCATGATAATTCCACCACACAATCACAATAATTGACCCGAAAAAAACAATTACTAAAACGAAGAAATAAGGTCCGTCCTTCCTTTTTCGTTTCCCGCGCAAAACTCCTCCTTTGGAGTTCTCAGTATAGTACTAGTGATGTGTAGGTACCACTAAATAAAGATGGAGCGCGCCTTCGGGAATATTCCCAAAATGGGAAGATACACCTATAGGTTTATATTTTCTTTGGAATATTACTTATAATGTATAGTTTAAATTCCTATGGCATTTGTTTAAGAAATATAATGTCAAGTCTATAGATGTGTCGGAAAAGAAAAATATGTCAAATCATTGAATTTATTTGGAGTACATTTTGGGGGCTAAAGGCGTTATTTTCGTGAAATAAGTACAGGTTTTTTTAATTTATAAGATTTTCTATACTTGTGTAATAAAAATCGTTGCTCACAAACATTAAATAACTAAGCAAGTTAGTAGTAGTACTAGTGTAATTTTTCTGATGTGGCCCAATGGTATCGTGTCACATTACAGTGTTTTATCATTTCGATCTATTGAAAATATTTTTTGACCCTATATCTTCAAATGATTAAAGTCGTCGTTTTTTAAAACTTACGTCAAAATGGCTTACCAGACTCTTCTTCAGGAATACATGTTGATACCTCCCGTGACTAGAGCATACACCACAGCCTGTGTTATCACTACTTTAGCTGTGGTAAGTACACCAATGTTACTCATAATATTTAATTCCAATGAAGTAAAAATAGCAGACTTAATGCTGTAGACCATTATCTGGCAGTCAAATCATTTAGATGACAAAGTGGAGAGATATTATTAACTTTACTACTAACTTTATAATGTTCTTAAAGATTTGCATTGTAAATTTGCTCAAGACGTTTCAAGACTCACCATAATTAAATGCTCACAGATTTTAAAAAAATGTTAGTGGTTGTGTAAACACAAGTATAATAAAAGACAGTAAATAAACACATCCATGAGGGATTAATTCCTCACAGATGTGTTTAACAACAGTCTTTTGTTATGCTTTTGTTTATGAGACCGCTGGACGACTTTTGATCTGGTAGAGTTTAATTGTAATAAAATAATAAATATATATGTTATTTGGATCTTTTACACAATGTTTCTACTAATGAAATCCTTTCATTTTATTTTGTTGTTTCAGCAACTGGATCTTGTTTCACCATTTCAGCTTTATTTCAATCCAATATTAATATTGAAAAAATACCAACTATGGAGACTGGTTACAACATTCCTATTCTTTGGCAATTTAGGATTCAATTTCTTCTTTAATATGATATTTACCTATAGATATTGCCGTATGCTAGAAGAAGGATCTTTTAGAGGAAGAACAGCTGACTTTGTTGTCATGTTTATTTTTGGTGGTGTTCTGATGATTGTATCCTTTTTAATTCCTCACGGATGTGTTTATCAACAGTCTTTTGTTATGCTTTTGTTTATGTGACCTCCGGCGGCCTTTTGATCTGTGAGCATCTACACTATTGTATTTTTATTTATGATTAATTTACATTCAGATTGAGATTCTTATATTAATACTTAAGTCTGTTTTTCTGTGCTTGTCAAATATTGTAAACTATTTTTACATTCCTTTTAATAAATTGATTAATTTTAAAATACAAGAACACACAACTCACAAGCTTCATATGTAATTCATTTTCGAACACTGAAATCTTTTTAAAACAATTAATTAATTGTGTGCACTGATATTATATTGTTATAAAAAGATTGTCAACAATATTTACAAGACGTAAAAACTGATTTTATATTCAGTGAAAAAGTTTGTGTACATCCAGGCATCTGTGCCAGGCTTCTAAAAAGATCTTGCATATCTAAGCTTATAATGAGTTGATGCAATATTTTTCTTGGATAACAAAAAAAACTACACACTACAGAATTTCAGATTTTCTGACACTCTGATGGGTTTTAGGGCGCTGATGGTTATAAAATGTGATATGACGCGTAGGTAACGGTCCTCCGAAGTAGTTTCTCATTCATTTTAATCCAATACTTTTCGAGAAATCATGATAAATGTGTGGCTCAGACAGCCTGATATCTGGTCATCTGAGCCATCTTGTTTTTAATAATAATAAAGCCCTTTATGTTCCGTGATTTTTCACTGTTGATTGCTACTTTAGTTTTAAATAATGTCCCGTATCACGGTGTGCCTTTCGGCAAAGGCCTCCTCCAACTCTTTCCACTGCTGTCTGTCTGCTGCCACTCTTGTCCAGAGAGGCCCCAAAGTCGTTTTAAGGTCATCCTCCCATCTTACTGGTTTACGACCTCTAGTCCTAACGCCATCTCTTGGGTACCACAATGACACTTTTTTGCTCCATTTTTCCTTTTTGCAGCGAAGCATATGTCCGGTCCATCTCCACTTGAGCCGATCGATACGTGACAGTATGTCCGTTAATTTTGTTTTGTGCCTTATGTCTATACTTCTGACTTTGTCTAATAGCTTCAGTCCTAGCATACTCCTTTCCATGCTTTTTTGGCATCTTTCGAGCTTCTCCCTATGGTGTTTTGTAAGGGCCCAGGTTTCACACCCATATGTGATGCAGGGCAGGATACAAGTGTCAAAAGTCTTCTTCTTAATCTTCATGTTCAGTTCCTTGCTTTTCATGATTTCTTTTAATGCCCAATACCGTTTCCATCCGTTCGCAATTCTTTTGTTTATTTCCTTGGACATTTGTTCTTTTGGTGATATTACTTGACCCAGATATACATACTCCTGCACATATTCGATTTTTTCTCCATTGTTGGTTATGTCTGTAGGTATTGAGTTTGTCATCATTTTGGTTTTACTGAGGTTAATTTCTAGACCTATTTCTCTGCTTCTGTCTACTAATGTTTGTATCATTGATTCAAGTATTGCTGGGTCCTCTTCCAAAATAACCAGATCATCAGCAAATCTTAGATGACTTAATTTAGTTCCGTTTATGTTTAGCCCTAGATTTTCCCAGTCTAGTTTTCTGAACATTTGTTCAAGCACCGCTGTAAATAGCTTTGGTGAGAGTGGGTCGCCTTGCCTGACGCCTCTTTCGATTGGAAAAACTTTTCCTACGGATTCCAACTTGATACTGGCCTTGCTTTCTCTGTAAATATTTTTGATGATATTTACATATGTGTTTTGGATCCCCTGGCTTTTTAGGCTTTGCCATACATATTCGTGTTGTAAGCTGTCAAACGCCTTGGAATAATCTATGAAGGCCAGGTAAATGGGTTTATTGTATTCATTATATTTTTGTATGAGCTGTTTAATTGTATGTATATGATCGATTGTACTGAAGTCTTTCCTAAAGCCTGCCTGTTCCACTGGTTGATTTTCGTCGAGCTTGAGTGATATTCTGTCAAGAATTATTTTAGCAAAGACTTTGTATACATTTGAGATAAGAGATATAGGTCTGTAATTCCCTATGTCATCTTTAGGACCTTTTTTATGTAGAAGTATTATATGTGACTCTGCCCATTGACTTGGAATAATTCCTGTGTACAGTGTCTCATTAAAGATGCGTGTTAAAATAGGGCTTAGTTCTTTTATTGTCCCTCTCATTAATTCATTCATGATTTTATCTGGGCCAGGAGCTTTTTCTATCTTTTGACTTTTTACAGCTTTTTCTACTTCCGATGGTAATATTTCTGGAATATCTTCATGGTCCTTGCAGATTCCTATAACATGCTCTTCACTGAACAGGTGTATTTCCGGCTGGCTATGCTTTTGGTAAAGTGTGCGGTAGTAATTTGTGGCTATATTTTGGATTTCACTACGTGACGTAGTTGGCAATTTGTTGTTACTCAATTTTGGTATCCATTCTTTTCCCTTTTCTCGAAGTTCATTGAGTGCCTTTCTCGTACCTCCTGTTTTGTTAATGTGTTCTTCTAGTGTTTTCATTCTTCTGTTTTTCCTGTCTTTTCTCATATTTTCCCGAATTTGTTTGCTTAGGTCCGAGATTTCTTTTTGGTTGTCTTTCTTGTTGTTTTTAGTTATTAAGTCTTTTCTGTCTTTCATTAGTTTTACAGTTTTTTCACTTAGATAGGATTCCTTTCTTTTGTTTGTTTGTGGTTCAGCCTGTTCTCTAAGCTTGTCTTCCACTCTTTTGTATTTCTCGCTTAGGTCCATATCTGAGGATACAACTTCCCTCAGGTCTTTTGTGGTATGTGTAGAGTGCTTATTTATACCTGTCTTTTGCAGGTAGTGAATTTGGACTGCTTTTGGTCTAGGCTTTTTTGGGTCATTTTCATTTAGACAGCTGCGTACCATGCGGTGATTGGTATTGAAATTTAAGTTTTGTACTATTCCTGTATCGCTAAATGACCTCACTTTGTTGGTTAATATATAGTCGATTTCGTTTCTAATATTTCCATCTGGAGACTTCACATCTTGTTTTTAACGATACAGTAAATCTGGCGGGGTTTTACGCGGTTTTATTTGCTAGTCTCGACGTAAAATATGTATATAGGAAATGCACAACGCCTAGTCTAGCGGTCAGGGGCCGTTCAAGTATTACGTAAGTTCTATAGGGGGCTAGGGGTCTGCTTATTTTTGATGACGCAGAGGGGGGGTCGAGATGGTGATTACGTCAGCAGACCAGCAATTTTGTTTTTACACATTGTCAACCCATACATTGTCGTTGCTTGAAAACCAAACACATTTTCGGGGGATTCCCACAAATAAAGAATACGTTTAGATCAGGGATGCACAAACTGCGTCCCACGAGCACTATTCGAGTGAACATACATCAAATGAACTCTCGAACATTTTAAGGGAAATTATTACTGCTGGTAAAATATCGGCGCTCGCTTTGCTCTCTCGATTGAGTTGTTCCAATGATATTGTATCTAGAAGTAGATGACGCCTCCCGAACTAAAAGAGTACACAAATATGGCACCGTCTGATCAATGGATGTCAATGGATTGACATCTATCATATCAGACAGCAATTTCGGAACAGAGTCGTAATAGAGTGGCTTTCTTAATATATTTTTTAAAGTATGTAGGTACATTAAAATAGACTCGTTGGCCTTATTTTAAAATTGATTTACAATTTAGCTCGGTAGTATATTAATCAACAAAAACATTTTGTTTTCTTACTTTTTAACATTTAAAATATTGAATAATTATCTAATGCAATTTGAATGTATCACGTGAATGCTTGAAATGTCATGGCGCCAATATCAGAGTCACGTTCACTGCTAGGCATTCACGATCATGTGACCACGTGTTTTTTTTGCAAATTAAATTAATGAAAATATTTACAGTAATTATTTAAATAAATAAAGAAATATTTATGACATACACCATAGTCATCTGGCACCATTTAAACAGGATGATTCCTTCAAATAGCATGCTAATAGTTAGCGTATATAATATTTTTTTCTACAATCGTGAGGATCATCCCTCACTGATGTGTTTATGAGCAGTCTTTTGTTACTTTTGTTAACGCGAGCGCCGGTGATCTTTTGATCCGTGAGCGTCTACGCTGTTACTTTAAAGAAATTGAAGATGTATTTTATAGTTAGGTTAGGTTAGTTAGGTTATAACAAAGACATATTAATATACATGCCCATAGACTTATCTATGTAGTCCGGAACGTAAACCAACACACTATGACGGTCGTTAAATTATTATTAAAAAAATAAGGACCTACTCCATGTATGGCACTGTCTTAGAATATCGACCATGTTGGTTCGTGGATTGGCTAAGAAACAAAACTCACTAATTTTATTGAAAATACTTCAATCATGAATGATAGGCATCATTAAATACAATTTACTTAACGAAAATATGATATTCGGACTGTTTTTTTAATTTAGTTAGTTGTTTCTGCAGTTTTAAAGGCACTGAGGCATTGAGACACTGACGCCAACAAAAACAAACTAAGTCACCTACCTCACTTTGACGTGAGGTGGTGTTTGCTTGACTATCATTTAGCCTCTCACCGGTGATCTAGTTCTTAATACAATATCATTGCTTGTTTCCTACGGTTTTTAACGTTTTCAGTCAACTATTTTTTTTTTAATTCGCTGTCATAAATCAATTTTAAACAATTTTTATATGTGAAATTTGACATCGCTTGCTTTTCTTGTACAGTAGCTGTTAAAATTAAAGCAATTTTTCGCTTTTTGCTTATTTATTATAATTAGATACAGTGTTGCATTGGTAAGAGCTTTTCTTACTTTTGCTAACAAGGGGGAGAAGGGGGTAAATAATTCTTGTAAATCTGCTTACGTAATCGTTGAACGGTCCCTCACTTGCAGAACTAAAATTTTCCGTACAAAAAATTATGTGTACATATGTCATTTGAGTAAAACCGGCGTAAACTCATGCTAACGGTATTTCAGAAAATATAAAATTTTGGCTGTCCGATACCTGTTTTTTTTCTTTTCTTAGAAAACTATTGCATCACCTACAATAACATCTGGATATATCGACATCACCTACGATTCGTTATTAGCCCAGATATGCAAGATCTCTCTAGAAGCCTGGCTCATACGCCCGGATGTAGTAGGTACACCAAATATTATAATTTTTCATGGTATAAAACTAATAATTTCTTACAACATTCATACAGATATGTGCTTTCTTTGTTAATTTATTATTCTTAGGGCAGGCATTCACCATTATGATTGTTTATGTTTGGTCAAGACGCAATGTGTTTGTACGAATGAACTTCTTTGGACTGATGAATTTCCAGGTAAATAATTGACAGCTTAAATCTGGATCTCTTCCCTGCCCTCTGTACTAAGATAGGTACTCGTAACCACTACTCTTTGCTGAGATAAGGCTTCGTTTCATTGGATGTTATCAGGGCTAAGGCTCTTAAATAAACTAAGGATTCCTAACAAAAATATATCTATACTAATATTATAAAGCTGAAGAGTTTGTTTGTTTGTTTGTTTGTTTGAACGCGCTAATCTCAAAAACTACTGGCCCGATTTGAAAAATTATTTTTACGTTGGATAGTCCATTTATCGAGGAAGGCTTTAGGCTATATAACATAAAGATAAGACTCATAAGACCACAGCAGAAATGAAAAATGTTGCGAAAACGGGAGAAAAATATTCCTTTTGAGAGCTTCCGCTGCAGACGCTGCGGAAACCGCTTAAGTTACACAAAAATCATGTATGACAGGATTGTTAAGCATTAAGAGTTCTATAATAAAGTCCGCGACAGCATATGTCTATCTTTTATGGTTGACTTACTACAACCTTTTTTATGTTAATCAATTTGTAAAAAAATAATGCATTATTTTTAGAGGTGTATTATACACACAGGTATTTATTTTTATCAAAATAAATACATTCATCATCACGAGCGTTTCATTTAGAACCAAGTTGCCCTTTATATCATTTGATTTCAATAAATATCTTAGGAGCTATCACAGTTTTAACATAACTCCGCACCAAAATAATGTTCGCAGCTTAAGTACAACGTGCGCATGCGCTAATATATTATAAAAAAGCTGAAGAGTTTGTTTGTTTAAATGCGCTTATCTCAGGAACTGCTGGACCGATTTGAAAAAATATTTTTGTGTTCGATAGCTTATTTATCGAGAAAGGCTTTAGGATATAAAACATGACGCTGCTACGGGAGGGGAGCAAACTCAAAACGCGCGGACGAAGTCGCGGGGGACCGCTAGTGTTAACATAATAATAATTTGTCAATGATTTCTTATATTTTTTAGGCTCCTTATCTTCCTTGGGTACTACTTGGGTTCTCAGTGCTCTTGGGCAATGCAATATCAGTAGATTTAGTGGGAATGGCCATTGGTCACATTTATTTCTTCATGGAAGACATTCTGCCCCGCCAAAGAGGGGGGCAAAGGATATTGAAGACACCTAAATTTCTGTAAGTATTGGCTGCAATTTCGAAACTTACTACAATTACAAAAAACCGGCCAAGTGCGAGTCGGTCTCGCATTCTAAGGGTTCCGTGCCAACTTTAAGTGAATTAAGAATCCAATTACTACCTCTTAGCCAAAATACTACAATATTTTGTTGGCAGCAAATATAACTTTGTTTTTCATAGTATTTGTATGATTAACAGTTTTGTTTGCGGTTATGGAAAATGTGCTCTTCTCAGATAGTCCGATCTCGTTCAAAACAATTTTTGTTGAAAGTCTTTCTCAAGATTTACGTCATAAATATATTTTTTTCAAAATTTACACTCGCTTAGTTTAGAAGGTAAGGGGGGAGGGACGGCCATATTATCACTTTGGAAGCGTCTATCTATCAAACGTTAAAAAGTATATGGTCTGAGGAACTTACTTCAACGTGTCATTTTAAAAGACTTATCCATAGACCCAACACGCATTTTTTTCGGTTTTAGTGTTATATATGGTACCCCCCCCCCCCCCTTAAAAATCATTATTTTTTATTTTTTGTATAGAATCGTAAAGCGGTTAACAGAATACATGTTCATACCAAATTTCAACAGTGTGCTGCTTAAAGTTACAGAATAAAGTGTCTGTGACATACGGACGGACAGACAGACAGACTTGACGCAACTATAAGGGTGCTGTTTTTTGCCATTCAGCTACGGAACCCTTAAAATGGAGACCGATAAAACAAATACTAGATTATATTATAGGGAATATCAAAACGTTATTTTCATGTTATATTGACAACTGATGTGGGTCAAAAAAATATTTCCAGAATATTTCCTATGGTAATCAAGCATTTCTTTACTATTGTGTACCTATGCAACCTTGACACTTAAATAATTACTTGGCCGCTTTCTACAATGTTCTTATCTGGTCAAAAAATTATCGCTATGAGGAGGTTACGTATAATATTCAAGTATTTATTTTTATTAGTCGTGACTTTCGTCCTAAGGAAGCAAGTGGATCTTTAATTCAATTAAATAATGTGTGGCCGTTAATCGTAGAAAGTTGTCGTCATACCAAAAAACCGGCCAAGTGCGAGTCGAACTCGCGCACTGAGGGTTCCGTGCCAACTCTAACTGAATTAGGGAATCCACTTACTTCTACTTAGTAAAATACTACAATATTTTGTTGAATGCAAATATAACTTTGTTTTTCATAGTGTTTGTATGAAGTACAAAGTTATGTTTGCGGTTGTTGAAAACATGCTATATCTCAAAAACTACTCGTTCGATTTCGTACAAACCTTTCGTTGAAAGTATTTGTTAATATAGGTTTGACTAAAAATTTTTTGTTTGTTTTAGTTTCATGTATGGGAGCCCCCCCCTTAAATGACATTACTTTTTATTTTTTGTATGAGAATCGGTAAGCGGTTACCAGGATACATCTTCCTACCAAATTTCAACAGTGTAATGCTTATAGTTACAGAATAAAATGGCTGTGACATACGGACGGACAAACATACAGACTTGACGAAACTATAAGGATTCCGTTTTTTGCCATTCGGTTACGGAACCCTAAAAAATATCGTCATAGCGTGAACTTTCATAATCTATCATTTATTTTCACTGGCCACTTTCAATTGAATGAATGTATGGAATGTGAATCCTGTCCTTACCAGTCTGGTAGTTTTATTATAACAGCCATACTCGTAATTTGATACCAAGGCTATTGGGAGAGGATTTGATTTAAGTTAGTCTTCCTTTGTTTTTTAGGAAAAGACTATTCAACCCGCAAGATGCGGTGTACGAGCCCTTACCTGAGCTGGCAAATGTACGGCCAGGCGGTTTCGATTGGCGCCGTCGTGACGACGATGAAGACAACAGATAAACAACCATTCTATGCCTTACGATGATTAAGCAAACGCCAAACTACGTAGGTTAAACAAAAATAAAATAATAGTATCTATCCTATACCCGCTAGAAGCTTGAACGTCAGCAAAGTCGCGTTTTTTTACATGCCGTCGTAGGCTCAAAGGGACAAATGTCCCTTTTGTGTTTATATTTTTTTAAACTAAGATTTCGCCGTGTTCCATTGCATTCATTCAATCACTACGTTGTTATAACGTTACGGTATATTCTATGTCTTAATTTACAGTGGTCCAAAGCCGAATCTTGCCAAAGACAACCTCACAAAAAATATTTAAAGTCTGTGCGTAGTCTGTGCCAAATTTGCCGTGTTTGTTGTCATGACTATGAACTTATAAAATTCATTATGTATTATGTTTATTCACTTTTTACAGGTATGTTAGTGTTTTTACATAGTTTATATGATAAATAATGCGGTGGAATAGTATTTCTCTTGATCTCTTCGTACCCATGTGGTTACTTGATTTGTTTACGTTTTTTCCAAGCAATTCACTCGGTTTTGGGAAATCATCGAAATACAAATGGTTATTCTAGCAAAACTATAGCATAATACGAGATAAACAGTGTATTACAAGAAAGGTTAATTAGTCAAGATACCATTAAAACTATTAAACTGTTCAGACATTAAAAGATAAAGCTACATTTTAAGTGATAATACAATTCGAGTGCAATTTTGGCGGCAAAAAATGGCCGATACCTACGTAAATTAAATTACGACTTTTGTCTTACTTGTGTTGTACTTGCTATTAGTTTTGATTTATATCAGACTATTATATATCATTGTAATAAGCTTTTCTTGTAGAAAACAATAGTAAATATTCCAAGTAACTATCACTCAGGTTTATTCATAAAACACATTAGAAACGCAGAATAATATTGTGGAAAGTAGTATTCCTTCAGTGTTTTACTTATTTCTCGACATTGGTTTATTTAATCTACTTTGTATTGACAAATGTGGTTACTCTAAGAATGTAGCTATTAAACCATATCAATATTTTTACTTGATTCTTATAGCTAGTATAACTATGATTTTTTTGATACGGCTAGAAACTTCCGTCAATCCCAAAATTTTATGATATTTTTAAAAGGCCTAAATTGATAAAAAATATACGGAAATGCCTCGTTTTATTTAATTCTCTTACGTAAATTTAACCAATCTTCCTTTTAAATCATTAAAAATAACACGTCATCGATCTACTTTTCAAAATAAAAATATCTAAAGGCAGAAGTATGATCATTGCGGTACGATTTTGACATTCACAGCTCAATATGCTTATTCAGGTAGAATGAAACACAACAAACTCGACACTGTTTAAAAGCTTCATTCATTAGCTACAATTAAATCATCACTTGAGCCGACCCACTTCTGTAAACAAGTCGTAAAAACGGCATGTTTACGACCCGGGCTCGGCGCGCAGCGGGTGACGTAATCGATCATGCTACATGGCCCTTTTTTTTTCGCCGCGTCAAGCTTCTAAAGGATACATAGATATAATATAATTTGTGTGTATTTTACATAATGAGTTAAATAATTGAGTTGTGCCTTTTGAATTGTTGCACAAAATGCATTATTATGGTTTTGAGTTTCATTAAAGTTATGCCTAACAGCTGTTGAAGCTCATTGAAAAATGTAAACAAAACAGCAAAGCAATAAATATGTGTAGGTACAAAATTATTTTTAAAAAGAAGCATATTTCCGTGTACTAGTTTTACTTTTAATGTTTGTATTTAATAGGTAAAGTTTTTTGAATATACTATATTATAAAAAAATAATCTTTATTTGCTGCCTAGTCTAAGATAAAAATTAGAGATGCGCCGAGTAGCACTTTTGCCGAGTAACGAGTACCGAGTATTACTCGGTTCATTTTTTTTTCTAACCGAGTACTCGGCTGAGTTACTCGGTTTAAAATAAAATACCTGTTTCGGGTGAACAAGTAAAAACAGGTTCGCGCAGAATTAGCTTTCATCTAACCACTAAAGCGCGATGATACTAAAAGCACCTTTACATAAAAATAAGCTGTCAAAAGTCCTTTTGAGTAGTGGGCAGGGTACCAAACAAGGTATCCAGAATCGGCACGTTTAGCACCAGTGTTACTATGTGCCAATGTACAAGCCCCGTGCATAGGGAGTGATTACTTTCGGAGGCTGGTAACGTCTACAAAGAAAAAAGGAATAGGCCGTTACCAGAACGTGCAGAAATCTTTGTGTAACTGCATCATAGTTTTAATTTAGAGAATTTCACATTTTTTTTGGTTCACTAGTTCTCCTTATTGTCTTATTACCATGCATTCATTATCATAATTGAGATTGTGAGAGATTTCCCCTGTTGTTTAGATGATTCTACATAAATATAATGGTTTACTTAAACCGAGTCTACTCGGCATTAAAACCGAGTACGAGTATCAAAAAACCCGCCGTGGATTAACCGAGTACTCGGCCCACCTCTAATAAAAATACTACTTTTTAAGGCACTTTGCGGAAGGCGGGACTGGGCGGGCCTGCACGGAATCCTGTACTACCAACGGAAGGGCAAAAACTGGCGTCCTGACGTGCAGTCGCTGCATTGCGGGCATCAACGGTAGATAGACGCGGTCTTTATTACTTCGCGGTCAAAAAGACCGGCCCGCCCCATCGTCTGCAAAGCGCCTTAATCGCCGGTAGAGACGAGTGCTTAAATTAATACTTGAGAATATACAATGAAGTTAAACCAGGAGTTATGTTCAGATTGTTTATTTATTCATTTCACACAGGTATTTTGACAAATGCACATTCGTGTTTCATGCAATGAGTACAATGACAATAGAATTCTCAAAAACAAAAAATCTTCATATGTCTCACATTTTGTTCCTCTTCAGATAAGCAAAGTATAATTAAAATTATTGCATTATATTTGATTAAAATTAGCAATCAACGAGTTTTCGGTATCATCGGCTTTTTTTAAATATACTCTATGAACATAATTTTTTTTATTAGGTTTACCTACATATATTTCCGTTTATCGCCTAATGCCAAAGAGCTTCTTTCACAAAGAACACGGAAATTATCAATGTTGAATAGGTATGTGACACAAAAATAATTATTATATTTTAAAATGGTATGTGGTTTAAGGTCAAGTAAAATAATTATCAAGCTTTTCCACACTAGCTCATTAAATATGTATAATAGCATTATGTCTGAGAGTTAAATCGGAATTTCTGGAGTGTACAAATTCAAAATTAGCCAGCCAGCAACATTATCGGGAAACATTATGATAATCATTATTAAAAATTTACTCCCCAATTATTGAAAAAACATGTCATGCTCGACAAATTACCCACCGTCTATTTTATTGTTTATGAATTCGTCACACGCTTTCTCATTGTATCCGACGTATTTTGCTAATCAACAACATACAAAAATCAAAAACATAAGTAGTTGCTCATAACTTAATTTAGAATGAAAATAATAAATGTATAATTCATAGGACCGTTTCGCGATTCCTTGAATCTTATTTAAACCTATAGTAACAACAAGAACAATAAACCTAGGTATGTCAGTCTTCATTCAAACATTCATTAGGTTGTGTGACACTTCTCAATGGAATTGCCTCCCACTAAACTGTTAAATGTTTCATAATCACTTCAGTATCTCAACATAAAGAAACTATAAAAATATAAAAAGTTTAAAAACAAAACTGCCCTGTTTGCGGATTATCTTTTAGCATACAAAATAATGAATATTACTCATTTTGATATAATTTAATTTAATCATGTGTAATTTCTCAAAAGTGAAGACAAACACAGTAAAACAGTTAAATTATTTGATTTCTCATTGCTCTTCTCTGACTCAAGGACATATAAAATATTTAAACATACCAGAGGTAATAAATGACAGACAATCTAAAACATTCTATATCACCACATGTGACTAGTGCAATAGTCTGTCATCATCATTTAATCACCATTTACATTCATTATTATCAGATCCTAAACACGCCGCACATAACCAAAATGTATTTTATACAAAACAACAATTCAAGTTGTTTTCTACTCAAATGTGATCCGAAAACACAACATTGAATATTATGATCAAGATAGTAATTTTTGGTGTCGATGTTAACCTCTAATTCTACTAATTTTACATTTTAAATGATCTTGATTAAAACAAGTGCCTATAAATCTATCTAAATCACATGGAGACATTTTCATAGTGCTACTATAGCTAGTAGAACCGTTATGTCGTCTGGTTTTCCACCTGTAAAAGAAAATAA
Organism: Pyrausta purpuralis; assembly: GCA_963924145.1. Classification (NCBI taxonomy): domain Eukaryota; kingdom Metazoa; phylum Arthropoda; class Insecta; order Lepidoptera; family Crambidae; genus Pyrausta; species Pyrausta purpuralis. The sequence continues at coordinate 13,066,752 of OZ001651.1, read as the reverse complement.
AAGTATGAAAATAATCTGTAATGTATTGCCACTTATGGGTGAAAGTTTTGACTATAGTATAGCCAGCGTAGCCGAAAGGTATTTCCGTTTCTTAAAAAGTAAAACAAACAAATCTGGTCTTAAATAGGTTCACTGTTATGGCTGCCCTTTCGATAAAAAAAGCATAGTGTGACAGATTAAAGACACACAAGGGTGGTGTTTGCCCAAAAGTGGACCTCCGCGAACCAATGTATGTATGCAGGGTGTTGTTTTGGTCAGTGACATCCAAGTCAGGGATGTAAATATGAGTTATACTTATTATAAAAAATATATTTGCTTTAAATTATATGCAAGTTTTATACAAGAAAACCTCTTTACAACATTCTAAAAAAATACAAAAAGAATAGTGAAACTCGTACCCTCGCGAGTATCTAGCGCACATCTACGAAATACTACGCCGTAGCTAGTAAGCTATGAAGAGGCTACCTGGTGTTGGTAGTTTTAACTCGATCACTGTATAGCATTAATAAGTTGATTTTGTGAGTTTTTTCCATTTCAAAAAAATAAAATTAAAAAAAATGGCATCAGTAGCGTTTGTACAACCACGCCTGAGTCGCTCGTCGCTGACCAAAACAACACCTTGTATAGTAAGTAAAGTTAGCCTTTAACGTCCCACTGATGGGCAAACGCCCTATTTCAACTATGAGGTGGTTTCAGCCATACTCTACCACGCGGGCTTAGTGCGGAGTGGTGATTAAGAAAGCGAACCCTCCCATAATATGGCCTCTGAATAGGCTTAACGACCAAAGTCAACCGATATTAGCCGGGAGCTACGGTTTAACGAGCCTTCTGAAGCACGGAAATGCCGGTGATATACGTCACTGATATGAACGGAATGGTCACCCATCCAAACACGACCGCGCCTTAGGTTGCTTAACTTCGGTAACTACAGTAATACAGGATGGTCCAAGAGGTGACGTCATATATTTTTTTGATTCTTCACACCTAGGTGTATCCGAAAACACCCCATATAAGTTCCGTGATTTTCTATAGTTTAGAAGTTATGATTTTTTAATGGTAAATTTCTAAATTTCTAACCCAAGAAACTTAAAAATTCATAACTTGGTTAAAAATAAAAATATTTTTAGGGTTTAATAGTCGAATGGCAAAAACCACTGTATTCTGAAACATTTAGCATTTCACAGATAAAACTTGACACGTAGGTGTATCCTGTATCCGCTTAAGGATTCCCATAGAAAAAACATTTTTTTTGTTCAAAACCTATAGAACGAGTAGTGTTAAATGCGCAAAATTTTAAATAGTTTGATTGGAATACCAAGTAGAATCCATTAAACAACTTTTAAATACGGGTCACATTTTTCAAAAAATCTTTATACAAATGTTTAACTGTCTATTTATAAAGACAAGCCATCATGTGCACAAATGAAAATGAAATGAAATGAAAATGTCGCATCTATTTAGTAATACAAATAAATGATCCATTCTCAATGAAGACACTTTTGCCAGCTCTACTTCCAAAGTGGTAAAATGGGCGTCCCGTCCGTCCCGCCTCTGACTTTTGAACGAAGCCAAGGTAAATTAAAAAAAAATGCTTGAATGAGAAAAGAAAAGAAAATTGGTTTGAACGAGATTGACTAAGAGTTATTTGAGATATAGCACAATTTCACCAACCGTAAATATAACTTTGTCCTTCACACAAAAACCATTAAAACAAAGTTATTTTTGCTGTCCACAAAATATTGTCGTATTTTGGCTAAGTGGAGATAAGTGGAACCCTAATTTAGTTTAAGTTGGCAAAGAACCCTCAGTGCGTGAGTCCAACTCGCACAGTAGACCGTTTTTTGTCGTAATTTAATTGTTTTGCTGACAATATGCTTATTTTTTGGTAATAATAATAGGTAAATAATAGGTTTTAAAAGAATTTTGAACCGATGAAACGTCCATTTAATCTTTTAAAGAGCACTCAAATTTTCAAATCCATTTGAGTCAAACATACAATACACCTTAGAAAAATCATAAGTTCTAAACAATAGAAAACACGCAACAAACATGGGGTGTTGCCTGATGCACCCAGGTGTGGGGAATAAAAAAAAAGACCTTACCTCTGGGACCACCGTTACGTGTGGAAACGCAGCCTTAACAGACTAATTTGTAAATTTATATACGACAGTCGCCAGGACATCGGGTTACCCACTTTTGTTGCAAACTAGCCCTTATTACACCGGCATAAGACACCGCAGTATTTTGACGTGCTTTTGTCCGTATACAATAGTGTTTTTATGTAAAGACATAAGTCTCAAGTTTGCGCTGCATACATGCCGCTTAAAACAGCAGTTGGATTTTTTTTGACGACCCATCATTCGACCTAAGTTTGCAAGGAATTAAACCTCAGATAACAGAAAGCAGTGATATGAAATGAGGGCGTCGCGCGTCTCGCCGCGATATGCACAAACAGAAATATCCCGCAATAAACACATTGAATATTTCATACTGACAAGCTGTGCAAGCGCACTATGCGACTGCGCAATGGATCCACCGACAAAAATCACACTGTGCGAGCGAGACGTAAACTCGCCGCCTCTAGTAGTCGGGCTATTAGGGTGAAAACGTATCTGTGTGTTGTAACGCACACAGACATAATTTAGCGACACTGCTTCGCTTTAGGAAAGCGAGTTAGGGCTTATCATATACTTTCTTGTTATTAAGGTAACAAAATTAATAAGACAACTAGCGCCATCTATACATGTACTGTTAGGTAGTGAAACTAAACGCAAATATATTCAGTCTGTGGAAAACCTTTTAACCGCGTTTTATTAGGTTATGGGCCCAGACCCATAATTAAGTGTAAAAACAATAAAAACGACTGTGTGGTTTAGTTAAAATGTCGACGAACTATATTGCGAGTGTTCCTAAACTGAAAGGTCGCGAGAACTATGATGATTGGTGTTTTGCGGCTCAAAATGTGTTGGTGTTGGAAGGCATGGAGTCCGCCATTGAAAAACAGCTACCGGCGGAGGCTACTGCGGAACAAAAATCCAACGACAGCAAAGCAAAAGCGAAACTTATCTTGACAATAGATCCTTCTCTTTACGCCCACATACGACATGCTGCAACTACGTACGATTTGTGGACTAAATTGAAAAACATGTTTGATGATTCAGGTTATACCAGAAAAATAAGCCTGCTTCGAAATCTCATCAACATTCGCCTAGAAGGATGCGACTCAATGACCCACTACGTAACTCAAATCGTCGAAACCAGCCAACGATTACGAGGAACTGGATTTGAGATTACAGATGAATGGGTAGGTGCATTGATGCTGGCAGGGCTACCAGAACGGTATGCACCGATGTTAATGGCTATAGAACACTCGGGAATTCAAATTAGTTCAGATGTCATAAAGACAAAGTTGTTAGACTCATGCGCGGATGCCGGCAGCAGCTCGGGTTCCCAGAATGCATTTTACGCGAAGAAAGTTCATAATTCCAAAAATGGCAGCAACGCCAACTACAAAGGCGGCCATCCTAACCGAGCCGAAGAATCCCCAAAGTCAAATGTTAAAATAATTAAGTGCTATAAGTGCAAACAGCAAGGGCATTATAAAAATCAATGTCCAAACACAGATGTGAGCAAGAAAAAGCAAACCAATGCATTCAGTGCCATTTTTCTGAGCGGCAACTTTAATAGCACTCACTGGTATATTGACAGCGGGGCTAGTAGACACATGACGGCACGGCAAAAGTTAATAGTGAACCCTTCGGATAAACCAGATATCACAGAAGTTATTGTTGCAAACCAGACAAGCGTCCCTGTGCTGTGTTCAGGAAATTTGAATCTAGTCACAGTTGTAAATGGTGAAGAATATGATGTCACAGTTTCAAATGTATTGTGTATCCCAAGTTTGACCACAAATTTGTTGTCCGTCAGCCAGTTAATAGAAAACGGCAACAGTGTGATTTTTAAAGAGAATGCTTGCTTTATTTACAACAAAAAGAAAGAACTTGTTGGACAAGCAGAATAAACTGATGGGGTTTACAGATTATACACAAAAGAAGAACAGATTGCAGCATATGCCATGGTACCAAGTGAAACTTGGCATAGACGCTTAGGGCACATAAATAGTACAAGTTTAAACAAAATGAAAAATGGAGCCGTTGAAGGAATATCATACCCAGAACAAGCAAACATAAGTCAATCTTCATGTACAGTATGTTGTGAAGGCAAACAGGCCAGATTACCCTTCCAGCAGAGCACATCTCACACACACAATGTGCTGGAGGTTATTCACTCAGACGTCTGTGGTCCGATGGAGAACCTTTCCATTGGAGGTTCCAGATATTATGTTTTATTTGTGGATGATTTCAGCAAAATGGCATTCGTTTATTTTATGAAGAATAAAAATGAAGTTTTCAAATACTTTCAAGAATTTAAGTCTATGGTTGAGAACCAGAAAGAAAGAAAAATAAAGAATTTTAGAACAGACAATGGGGGAGAATTCTGTAGCCAGGAATTCGAGGCCTTCTTGAAAAAGCATGGAGTAATTCACCAAAAAAGCAACCCCTATACTCCAGAACAAAACGGATTATGCGAACGTATGAACAGATCTGTGGTTGAGAAGGCTCGATGTCTACTGTTTGATGCAGGTTTGGATAAAAAGTTCTGGGCAGAAGCAGTAAATACCAGTGTCTATCTGAGAAACAGAAGTGTTGTTACTGGACTGGATAATAAGACACCATTTGAGATGTGGTCAGGGCAAAAACCAAATTTGAGCCACTTGCGTGTATTTGGCAGCCAAGTGATGGTGCATGTACCGCATGAAAAACGTCTGAAATGGGACAAGAAAGCCAAAAGTCTGATATTGGTTGGCTATGCTGATAATGTCAAGGGATACAGAGTTTATGACCCAGAAAACAACACTGTTACAACCAGCAGAGACATAATTGTCATGGAAACTCCGGCAGTCAGTGTAGAAATACCAGTGACATGTGAGTCTTCCACAGAAGATAGTCTTGAAGAAACAGTAACTGAGAGTACATTGACAGAAGAGAAGGAAAGCAATGATAAAACATGGACTATGGATACTATGGACTCAGAAGCTTCTCTGGTGAGTACCTCAGATGACAGTTACCATGAAACAACTTCAGAATTAGACCTATCTGTACCAAATATGAGTGAAGCAAATGTCCCACAGAAAAGAATAAAGAAAAAACCTGACAGATATGGATATAACCAATTATGTATTGCAGAATCCGAAGACAGAAGTAATAGAGAAATTACACTAAAAGAAGCCCTAAATGGACCTGAGTCAGAATATTGGAGAGAAGCTATGAGAGAAGAGCTGGCTTCATTTGAGGAAAATGAGGCCTGGGAACTCGCTGATCCTCCTGAAAGTGGTTCAGTAGTGCCATGTAAGTGGGTGTTTAAAAAAAAGTTTGACAGTTCAAACAATGTCCGTTATCGTGCAAGATTAGTGGCAAAGGGCTTCACCCAAAAAGAAGGTATTGATTTTCATGAAACTTTTTCCCCTGTGCTACGATATTCAACACTGAGACTATTGTTTGCACTGGCTGCTAAATTAAGCTTAGACATAAGTCATTTAGATGTGACCACAGCCTTTTTAAATGGTTTCTTGCATGAAACAGTTTATATGAAAAAACCTGTTATGTTTGAGTCCAAAAATGACGATAATAGAGTGTTAAAGTTGAAACGTGCTATCTATGGGCTAAAACAGTCTTCAAGGGCTTGGTACGAAAGGGTTAATGATTATTTGTTAAACTTAGGTTATAAAAAGTCAAAGTATGAACCATGTTTGTTCACAAAATTTGAAGGAAATGTTAAATTAATTATAGCCCTGTTTGTTGATGATTTTTTTGTATTTTCAAATTCCACTAAGACAACAGATGATTTAGTGACAAGTTTGAGTATTGAATTTAAAATTAAAAACTTAGGTCAATTGAAACAGAGTTTAGGCTTAAGGGTGACAATTGATAAAGATGAAATAACTGTTGATCAATCTCAGTATGTCGAAAGCTTGCTGAATAGATTTAATATGACAAATTGTAAGACTGCTGAAACTCCTATGGAGAATAATTTGAAATTGTATAAGTCTCAAAACCCTTGTGATACTTACCCATATCAACAGCTGATAGGCAGCTTAATGTATCTAGCAGTTTTAACAAGACCAGATATTGCCTATAGTGTAAATTATCTCAGCCAATTCAATAACTCGCATGATCAAACCCATTGGAAACATGCTAAGAGAATATTGCGGTATTTAAAGAAAACAAAACATTATGGTCTGGTATATCGCAGAGATGATTCATTCATTGAGGCATTTGTGGATGCAGACTGGGGTGGAGATGTAACTGACAGGAAATCTTTCTCTGGCTTTTGTTTTAAATTGTCAAATAGCTTAATATCTTTTGAATGTAGAAAACAAAGAAATGTAGCCTTATCTTCAACTGAAGCAGAGTACATCTCCATGTCAGAGGCAAGTAAAGAGGCAATTTATTTAAAAAACTTGTATTTAGAAATTGTAGGTGAATCAGAACCAATTGTTATGTTTAATGATAGCCAAAGTGCTCAGAAATTGGTCTCAAATGCTGTGTTTCATCGTAGGTCCAAACACATAGATATTAGGTACCATTTTATTAGACAGGTTGTAGCCAATAATTACATTAAGATAGTTTATTTAGAAACAGCTGAAATGCCAGCAGATATTCTAACTAAAAGCTTGGGTTCTGTTAAACATTATTATTTTATGAAAAAGCTTGGCATTTTACCTGTTGAATAGTTATGTGTTTACCTAGTTGTTAATAAGATTCTCATCTTAGTAATTTTTTTGTTTGTCTGGTTGAATAGCTGTGTGCCTATCTATTTGTGCATGATTTCTTTTTATTTTGCTCTGTATAAAGATGTGTACAATGAATGTTAAATCTTCTTAATTTTGTTAAGGGGTGGTGTTATTAAGGTAACAAAATTAATAAGACAACTAGCGCCATCTATACATGTACTGTTAGGTAGTGAAACTAAACGCAAATATATTCAGTCTGTGGAAAACCTTTTAACCGCGTTTTATTATTTCTTTCAATTATCTCATATTCAAACCCAACATCACTCGAGTATGGTTAAGCGAATTAAGTATGAACATGGTTTACAGAATTAACTCACCAATAGCATCAATTCCGTTCTGCCGTGCGCTTTTAGCGAACGGAGACATGTAGCATCCGTCGAATGAGAGGTTCCTCGCCATCCACGCGATGGAGTTGGCGACGGCCTGCAGCCGCTGCGGATCCCCAGCGAGGCCCTGAAATAAGAAAGTTTACACATACAGGATATAACAAAAAAAAACTTAATAAAGCTGCAAACCACGTATTCTCCCCGCACAAATGTTCAATAATTATTCTCGAAGACACTACCTACCTCTATACTTGGGAAATGACGCGTTTCGGAAATTATTAATTAGTTTTTGAAATAAATATCTTCTATTAGTACTAACAAACGTTTTTCTTTAAGAAACATGTTTAAAATGTTCAGTATTTTTTTCTTAAATAGACCATATAATATGGTACACTACGCAATGTATCGCTCGGTGTGGCGCGGCCGCACTCACACAGCTAGCACTTTCACGCACACTAGTTCTAAGTAGTGTTCCCGGGGCCTATAGGCTTTTAGACCTAAAATAAGGCCAGTTCTTTTTCATGGCCATGATAGACTATTAGGCTTTTAAAAGGCTACTCATTTTAAAAAGCCTATAGGTTTAAAAAAACCTATAGACCTATATATAGCCTTTTAGGCTTTATTTCCGGCTGAAGTCTTTTTTGAGTAGTAGGCTTATTATAAAGCTATAGCCATTATTCAAATTATGGCTTTTTATGATTTAAACAAGTATTTTTGTGTTGTATTTATTATCAAATTACATGAAAACGATATTATTTAAAATTTGGAATAATAAGTATCTACATACTTTTTATACAGTATTTTGACTGTAGTTTGAAAATCATTCACGAGTCATGAGTTCAGTGCGACATTCATACGTTGCTGGAGTAAAAGCAAATACGCGCTTGCCCGATTTGTCCGATGTACGGTTAACACTCAGACACTCAAAAGTTAACACTTATGCCCCAGACATAAGGGCGGTAGAAAAATGTAAAATTAAGTAGACCATTATAATACTCGAGCAATAAATAAAATAGACGTAGCCTACAGGACATAGCCTAAAGGACGAAAATTCCTTATAGCCTTTCAAGCCTTTTGAATATGCGCCTAGCCTACAAAAAGGCTAAGAGCCTAAAGTCATCGGGTGGGCAAAAAAAGGCTATGAATAAAGCCTAGCCTGTAGGCCTTAAAGACTATTTAGGCTTTTATGGCGCTGTATCCCCTAATTTATAGGCTAGCCTTAAAAAAAGGCTTAAAGCATAGGCCTCGGGAACACTAGTTCTAAGTGCGGCCTTTGTCCGCGCGAGTGTCACTTCCTACGCCTAAGCAGCGTGCGCGTATACATTGCAGCGAATAAATAAATTAATATATTTAATGCCTAAAAAAGCGGTTATTTATGTTACATACGATTTGGTTTGATTTACTGAATGCGAATTTTGCCTTCTTTAAGTCTTTTGTTACTCCCTGAATTATTTATAAAATTATGACACAAAATTTTAAATTGAAAAAATATAAACCGACATAATGAAAAAGAAACGCCGGAATTAATTTTCATGAAACACTAAAATTTTCCATGACAGATTGTTGTTTGTTCAACTATCGATAGATCGATAACGGACTATCGAGACGCAGGTCTACGTTGGGACCTGTAAGTGCTTTGAGTGGGTCTAAATACAAAAAAAATAATGTGTTTATTATACGATACCTGCGCGCGCCTCATCTCTGCCACCAGCACTGGCTCGGGCACGTTGTCGAACACGCCGTCGGTGGCCACCAGGATCACGTCGCCGCACTCCACCGAGAACTCCGCCGTCTCGGCCGACTCGGGCCTGCAATAAAAAACAATAAGTCAAAGTCAAAAATAATTTATTCAATTCAGGACACAAAATGCCACTTATGAACGTCAATAATTAGTGTAATATCAATTAATTATAGCCCGTATGGGACTAGAACATGTCTCCTTATCTTTTGGGCCCTACTAGCGCTTCGAGACAAGACACAGACAATTTGGCAAGTGCTGAGAAGAAACGCCGGAACAAACTCAGTCACCACTAGCTGCCTCAAAAATAATACATAAACAGTTTGGTGCAGGCTGGACTGTCCATGCATTCTCGTTATTAAGATAGTCTTGAATTTTATAATACCCCTTCGACATTAGGGTAGTTTTGACATGTAACTTAATTTATGAATAGGTAGTTCGATAACATCATTAGGTAAAAATTTGACACAATTTTCCAGGAATGAATTCATTGCTTTGTCTAACCTGAAGTTTGGAATGACAAGTTTGTTTTTATTTCGTGTGTTATACGAATGTATGTCACTTTTTTTTTATGAAAAAACCTAAATTTTGCGTAGGTACATGATATTATCAAATATGTATTGAAAAGCGACAGTGAGGATGTTAATTTCAATATGTCATGACAGGGTGTCTTTGCACTTATCCGAAACGATTCGTGTGTGAGTTGCCTCAGGTTCAGCTCTGCATAATTTTGGGCGGATCCGTTGCGTTACAGCGTTATATACTTCTACTTCTAGTACCAATAAATGCTTAGACCAGTGGTTCCCAAAGTGGGCGATAAAGCCCTTTTGTGAGCTCTGGAGGCCTGAAAGGGGTCGATGAGGGGCCCATAAAAAAATAGAGGGCGTTTAAGGAGCTGTGTAATTTGTGACTTCAGCTACTTCATTTCTTGGGGTTCAAAAAATGGTTTTCCAAGTAGTCGCTAGACCAAAAAAGTTTGGGAACTTATGGCTTAAACAAACAAAGACTTCCGACAGGTTTCATTATTAGGTTATAATCCTTTTTTGAAGATCAAATGAGTGTTAACGCATATTGCAGATTCGATCAGGACGAGTGCAATAACTTTATTAATAAACACCGAAAAAGAAGATTAATGGTACCTTTCAAATGAGTGGGCAACTCATTTTAAATGGATTGAATTCGGAATGGATAAAATAACATCGAGACAAAGCAGGTGCTGTTATTTTACTAGATACACATATTTTTATCAACTGTGGAGTCTGTTTCCGATATTAACATAAATCAGTATTTTTGAAATCATACAATATTCTTTTTCGTAGCTTTCGGTATCAGTCAGACAAAAAAATATGTAAAAGCAGCGATATTTGTCCCAGCACCTACTTATATTTTGCATGGTAATTTATTCACTTGAACACGTCTTGTACACAAGCGGGATGCACAGGGGCACTCGAATGAAATCATATTGTTACAATTCAAACCTGTAAACACCAGCTAACTCTGGCAGTCACAAACAGAATCAAATATATACGACCGGACGAGTTTCAACCTTAATGCATTCGCACGGTAATAGGAAGGAATTAGTCACTTACAGCTCTCATAACGAAAACGACTACATACATACTGACAGCAAATGACACCGGTTCACGATATTAAGTTCATTTGCTATTTTCTGTTGATCAATATCGGAAAAAAAAAATTGTGTACGTAGATACTAGCTAGCTAGACAATGGCTTGGTGCCAATATGCCAATATTGCTTACATAATTAAGTTGTAATAATTATGAAGGCGAGATAAAGAGTTCCATCTTTGTGCGAGAAACCATTACAACAAACTTAATACATACACAATTTAGAGATATGGAATCTTATTGTAGAGTTCAGTGAAAGCTTAAGTCTAAGCCCTTCTAATGAAAGGGCACTAATCACAAAGGAATCTGCATTTTTTATTTTCGGTATAAGTGCGTTAACTCAGGTACAACAATATTAAAGAATATTCGAATAATTTTAGTCGGATACCGTTACGTTATGAGGTACTTACTGTTGATAGGTAGTTGTTATTAGGGTAGGGTGGGTATTGTTATTTATAGGGTATTGTTGATTGGACAAACACGTCAACTAAGGTCTATTTTATCTATTATAACGTTATAAATCCTAAATATCTCTCTCCATCACTACCGTACATGAATGATTTGTAAGGCAAAAACTCACAATTGAATATACGAGTAATGTTTTATGTAACTTGTTACTTTTTGCGTCGATTTTGAAACTTTGTAACCGAATGTTAAGCTCTCGAGTCTGCGCTCTTGGGGTATATTTTCATATATTTTTTAAAGACCTGATTTATACTTTTTCATCATAAGGGCGGAGTTCAGCTCAATCACGTAAACATAATTCCATTTTCAAGTCATCACGTGAGAGTTGGCAAAGATCCAGTGTGCTAAAAATTCTAATATTAGTGCACGCAGAAAATACAACAGGACTGATTGTGGAATGAGCACATGACTACTACACCCGTGTTATTAAAAAGCGATCTTGTGACTCGAAAAGCTGAAAATATCTGATAATTAACATCAGGTGCAAAATATAACTTGCTGAACGGATTTTAATAAGTTTTTGTTTTCCAAATTACGTCTGCTAAGCTAAGTGGTAAAGCCGGCGCAATTGCATAGAACCAGTTTTTTACGCTAATATGCTTATTTATGTATTAATAGTTTAATCGCCTATTAACATTGTTTTTAAACGTTTGTCACGAATGTGTGCATGTTGTTGTTATCATGTAGATTAGAATCCTCCTGACACATTTATCCGTCTATCATCTGAGACCTTGAAGTCATATTTACACCACTATCTTTATTGAAATGACCTTTTGCTTCGCTTCTTCTAGCTTATAGTGACGCACTTTCTAAGTATCCCATTAAAATTTCTACAAATAATGTTGGCTCATTATCCATCTATACTAATATTGTAAAGTTGGAGTGTTTGTTTGTTTGTTTGGAACTACTTGCACGATTTAAAAATATATTTTTGGGTTTGATAGCTCATTTATCGGGGAAGGCTAAATTACGTCGTGTATGGTCGACCCGTCTGGTGTAGTGGTCGAAAAATCGCCTACTACGCAGCGGGTTGCGGGTTCGATCCCCGCACAATACAAACATTTGTGTGCATGAACATGTCTGTTTGAATTGGTCTGGGTGTTTTCTATGTATATCATGTATGTTTTTACAAACAAAAAATATTTAAGTATTATATCCGTTGTCTGGCACCCATAACTCAAGCTTTGAGTAGCTTACTTTGGGACTAGATGGCGATGTGTGGGAATGTCCAAAGGAAAGGATATTCCAAAGGATATTTAAGGCTATAAATTATCATGTTACGCAGGAAGAGCGGGAGCAAACTCTACTATAAATGTATACTTTACATACAACATTTGGTAGTTGCTTTAATACTTAAAATGAATTACTATCTGCTATTTACACTTATTATAAGATGATAAATAGAAGTGAATTGTTTGTAAAATCTTTGCATAATACAAGATGAGTCTTACCTATCACTAAGTACGTTCCTGTCGTGTCCCGGCGGTGGTAAGCTTAGCTGGTATGGTGTGTTGAAGTAGTGCTGTTGCTCATGAGAGCGGTGGACGACGCGACCGCCGCGGACCACCATGTATCCACTGTCTCCTATGTTAGCCGCCCGCATGACGCTCTCTCTGCGATCCAGGATCATTACGCACGCTGTGCTGCTGCCTGTTTACAGAAAAAAAAATGCATTCCAAATAATAATATCTATAGATATATATAAAATTAGAATCAAAAATTTAAACTTGTGGGATTGAAGAAAATTACTATCTTCAAAACGGAGAAAGAAAGAAAATTATGCATTAATAAATAAATAAAAACATACTTGTTAAAATTATTTGTATGAATGATTAATTTGTAGGTGTTTTATATATGCATTATTAGAAAACCAAGCCACGGACTATGGAACGTCAAGGAAACCACTGGGTTTGCAGTATTGAAATCAAATGTGGATTGATGCTAAGGTACAAATAAATTATGTAATACTCACCTAAGATAGGTTTTTTGTGTTCTAATAATTCATAATATGATTTTGCTAGCAGATCCCCAGGTTCTGACATCTTAAAGTGACCCAGTTGGACTAGCCTCTCGCATGTTCTCATGAGATACGAGGAGAATTCGCCCGGATCAATACCGTACGCACGCCAGCCTCCCACTCCATCAGCAACTCCTAACAAAAGAAAACCAAACAAATGTGTTTAAGCTCCCACCTGTGTTCAGCTAGTGGTTTTAATACATACATTATAAAACTATTATGTATTTAAAAAATTTTTATTGCTTAAATAACTGTCTACAAAAGTTGGACTCAATGCTAAAAGCATTCTCTCCCATGGTCATGCCAAAAGATTTTTTGACAGTTTTATTTCTTGAAAATAAGAAAACATGCAAAGCAGTAGGTATTTAAAATAAGTTTAGTATGAAATGACAGCCCATTTTATTTGTAATGAAAAGTACCAAAACCAAACATGATGATAATGGAAAATAAATGGAGACTAAATGCTAAATTAACACCAACATATTTTTTAACTTTTTGTATATATCCTACATATTTCTTCGATTTAGTATATTTATATACAGGTTAAGCAAAAGAAGCAAATTTATTCTGTAAGGGAGAATAAACACTTAAAAATAAAAAGTACACATAAAAAAGTATGTGTCATATAAATATATTTTTTGTTAAAAAGTAACAAAAAAACACTTTTATTTGAAAAGGAACATAAGAACTTAAAACATGAACCTTGAATTATATGAAGTTAAGGTTTGAATTTCAATAAAAAGAAAGTTTTATTGTAAGTAAAATGGAATTTTCACCACTTTAAAAGAGGTTGCTATTTTGGAAAACATACTAAAATATTCTGAATAGTAGATTTTCACTATGTGTTGCCAGGGTTAACATTCATCTCCAAAAATTTTAGTTGAGAAAACAGGAAAAATACATTCAATATATATGAAGGTAAGAATAAATTGTTAATATTGTGATATATATCTACTGATAAATATTGAACCCTTGTTAACACATGAAGTTTTCCTAATGAAAATCATTGAATATGCCAGCAAGCCAGCTTTAAATAATGTCACAAGTTCATAGTGTGTGTGTAGTGTATGTGAAAACAGCAAAACTCCATAATTTGACTGAATAAGTGCATTAACGAATCACAATGACAACATAAACGTCATAACAAAAGAAAGTAAGACATTTTATCAAGATTACCATGATTTAAAAAAAAATTGAAAAAACTGGGCATAATGAATGGGAGACTTGAAACTTTGTGATTAAATGTAAAAAACTGCCTTTGCAATGATAATAACAGTGCATCAATAATTGCGTAAATGTTAGTCTGATTTTTGACTAAAATAAAACTGGACAGTGCATCAACAATCGTGGCTTTATAATGTTAAGGTGAGCCACAACACAAAATTGCAGCGCGAAGAAGGCACTTGTATTAACAAAAATAAAAAAAATAATCAATTGTCATTAATCCAGTCTGTATGCAAACACCCGTGTTGTCATGGTAGAAATACAATATATTTAGATTTTAAATGTGGATTTGGCATTAATATACCCACCAATAACATCTGCATTGTTGAAATTGGCGGAAAACCATGCATCATCTCCAAATTGACCATTACGCGTTCTTCCATTAGCAATGTCTTTGGGAAAACCACATACCACCGAAACTAAATAAGGGTGTTTCTTATTAGAAACATTTAATTCAGTAGCACTCGAGAAACTTAGAAGTCCATTTCTAATAACACGTGATACCACTCTGCCTGTCCAGAAAATAGACTGCATCATTCATACGTTGTGTGGACTTTACCACCAGCCATTCACTAATGAACAACCGATACATAAAACACCATAGTTGAAAACATAATAATAGCAAACAAATCACTGCGCTCACACCGCTGATTACAAAGGATCCAGGAAAATTAAAAATGAGACGTATTTTTTACAACTTCCATGATCTTTGGATCTTGTGACCGTGCGAGAAACCATAAACAATGGATGATTGTCTGCTGTTCTGTGACAGAAGTTTTTTAAATGTCAAATAGCTGTCAATCAATTATAAAGGTGGTTCTACAACGATGCAGACAAACCGAAAACGATCCAGTACACTGTACTGTTACCAATGAGTTTACGACGGTTTAACTCGCTAGCGGCGACGTTAAATAATGTAGCAGACAATAGGCACCGAGCAGAAACTATAGATGGCGTTATAATCCTGACAGTAGAAATTACTGAACACCCTTGCCGCTCCCGTCTTCGACTTCATAGTTATTCATCGGGTCGATCTACGGGCAACAAGACTTCAGCGCAATCCAGCGATAGGTGCAGAAGGGACTATAGTCTGAACAGTCCCACACAGTCTTTCAACGCAAAATGATATATATTCTTGATCTCACTTCTACTATAGTTAGTGAACTAGACAGAGGCAGGAAATGTATTACAGTATTTTTAGACCTCAAAAAGGCTTTCGACACCGTCTCTGTGCCTATTCTTATACACAAACTCGAGAGCTTGGGTATTAGAGATACTCCTCTCATGCTTTTTAAAAGTTATCTTCAGGACAGAACTCAAGAATTTAAAATAAATAACTTACACAGTGATAAGGCCACGCTTAACTTTGGAGTTCTGCAGGGAAGTGTCCTGGGCCCGACACTCTTCTTAATATACATTAATGAATGGTGAAACTTACGTGACGCCGGGGCAGGATAGAGTTTGGCCATCAAAAGCTGAACCTAGCAAAACGCGGCAAATTTAAAATATGAAAACTAGGCAACACCGTCTATAATAGGAAGAAACATATTTGATACTTTTTTAAAATTCACAAAAAGTAGATTTCAACTGTGGCTTTCCTCATATGAAATACGAAGTTATAACACGTTTCATATATGTACTATGGCTGCTACACACAATGTGGGTGGTACGGCTGGTGGCCATGTCACCGGCACCGCTAGGCTCGCATTTTACTATCAATAAGTAAGGATATTCATTGCGATTATACATCTGACATGCTGAACTAGGTATTTAAACCAACAGAAGTTAATAGTATTTGGGATGTCGGGATGAGAATTTCAAAAACAAAGTTTACTAATATACATAGTTATTTATTATTCACTATAATCAAAGTCTGATTCCAGATACTCCACACCCATCGATTCTTCTGAATCTGAACTGCTAGATTCGTCACCTGAATCGGTTACATTTATAATGAAACTTTCCATTTCTGCCACTATTCCATCTTTTTGTTTATAATTCTCTTCAATATGAATGACATGATTAACCATCTTATTCCATTCCTCAGAAGTAATGCTATCGAAGCATTATTTTATTAAATTTTCCATTTCTGATAAGGATCTTGAAATATTTTTACTTGCCACTTTTCTCTTTCCTGTGCTCCAAATAAGCTCAATGGGATTGAGGTCACAATGATACGGCGGAAGTCGCAACACCTCATGGCCATGTTCTTCAAGGATCTGATCAGCTTCATAAATAGGATCAGGTTTATGTTTATCAACCAAACACAGCAGTTCCTCTCTTGACTGAGTTTCTTCAAATGAAATATCATAACAACGGAGCCAATTTTGTATTTCTACTTTGCGAGTACTAGTGTTTGGTGCCTTATTCACTTATATGGTATGATAACTTGCATTATCCATGACAATAATGCTGGGTTCCGTCAAATTGGGAATTAATTTTTCACGTAACCATTTGTTAAAATTTGAGGCATTCATGTCATAATGATAGTCAGCTTTAGTTGATTTTGTACTAAAGACTAATAATGCATTTGGTATAAATCCACTTTCTGATCCTGCATGAACAATAATAAACCTTTTCCCCGAAGAAATATTATCAATAGCGCCCTGAGTTGAAGGTCCCTGCCATGACTTTTTTAGTTTGTAATTCTGATGAATATAAGTCTCATCTAAGTAGACAATTTTCTTCCCCTGTTGTCGTTTTAAAGCAATAGTTCTTAAGAATCTATGTCGCCACGCTGCGATATCATAGCGTTCCACAAGTACAGAACGCTGATTTTTATTTTGCTTGAATACAAATCCGTTGGTTAATAATATTTGACGTAATGTTTCTCTACAGCCTGTAAATGCAATACTCTCTTTTAAATCCGTCAAAAGGCTTCTTAATGTAGGCACTTGCTTCTTGACAACATAATATTCATTTATTTTGTTTCTTATAGCTTGAATATCAAAACTGTCCAGGTTAGACACTGTCTTTTTATGAGGGCGTTTCTTACCTGGGGTGCTGAACACCCCTTTGTTTTCTTTACTTTCATTATTAATCCTTTTCAATGTTGAAATACTAATATCTGAAAAAGAAACAGCAATATTTTTTAAACCTATTTATAATTTTAAACTAATCACTCCTGTGTATTTTTGTTGCATATAAATCTATGTGAACTTATACGTAATCTGAAAAAAAAAACATTGTTTATATAAGCCTTTTATTTAAACGATGTTTTTTTTCTCAGTCTGTAAAATACATCTTGTATTTAAAACAAGTCTAGAATTTGTTTACAAATAGTGTATGTTGGTGTAAAAATCTAAGCAAAGGAAAAAATTTACACGAACCTATTACCAAAAATATGTATTTCTGACATTTTATATCAATAATTTTGAGCTTGGTAGGAACTTACCAGTCATTGAAGAGATTTTCTCAAAATATTTATTCTGTGAGAGATACTCTTCTTGATGAAATTCCTTTATTTTTTTGAGATTTGCCAAAGCAGCACTGGCTCCTTCAACACTCGAATTCTTTTCTGTAAAATTGGTAAAATTGGAATGTACTAATTATAAATACCTATATATTATTATGACGTGAAAGTCTTGATAAATATGAAAGTATCTAAGTGAATAAGTTTTACTAACCTACGAACTCTATCGCAACATGTAAACAATCTTCTTTTTTTGAGCACATACATGCAATTATTTTTTCTCTGTTTGTTTTATTACTCTTACCGTAGAGATACTATTAACTGTTTTATAATAGTTTTATTTAGCAAATTAAATAGGGAAGTAGCGAGTTATTCCCAACACAAGTGTTCTGACAACTTAAAGGGAAAACTCAATATAATATTGTTAACTAGACTTTAAGAAATAAAGAAATACTTACTTTACTTACAAGGAAGATTGGCGCAGGATCAGCGATCCGGGTAAGATGGCGCGATCAGCTCGCTTCACTTAATTCCCCACTTTAATTGCATTGTTTTCTTCAAAAGCACAAATTATCATGTCAATTTCACCATTCAATGACAAAAATTGACCCAAAAAAAAACAATAACTAAAACGAAGAAATAAGGTCATCCTTCCCTTTCCCGCGCAAAACTTCTCCTGAATGAACATGTTATTTTTTTTTTGATAGTAGGTATACAAATGTCAATGTGACAATCTTGCTTAAAATGTTACCATGCCATGCAAAAGTTTCGTCAAAGTCATGGTCAGCTTTCATTAGGCAGTGCAGTCTTTGTTGCAGGATTTGCTCGACGATTTTAATATGTTAAAATATGGTATTGTATGGTTAAATAAAATAAATTCATGATCCCGCTCAAAAACGGCCCTGCTATTTACTATGGATCTTCTATCCAATATAAAATCCAATGTGTATAACTACCTTTATGATATTGATCCATAAACAAATTTGACCTGTCTGTCTGACGTTTTATTTTCAGATCTATGGTAATGGAAGGCGTTGTAGAAGAAAGTTCATCTTCATTTTGTGATACCTACAAATTTAATGACGGCGGCGATTGATTTATTGGAAGTCTGAAGTGCAACTACGAAAAATACACCCCTCAAATCAGTGCCGGTCACCTGGTAGTGGAATTTTTCGTTCGAAGAGTTAATAAAAGGCTTAAAACTGGTGTTCGATAAGTCTCTTGGCAATATGCCTGCCGTCAGGGGCGATGGAATGCGAGGACTCGCAGTCTTCATATCAGACATACGAAACTGTAAAAGTAAAGAAGCAGAAATCAAAAGAATCAACAAGGAGCTAGCTAACATCCGAAGCAAGTTCAAAGGCGATAAAACTCTTGATGGATATCAAAAGAAGAAGTATGTCTGCAAACTCCTGTTTATCTTTCTCCTGGGTCATGACATCGACTTTGGGCATATGGAAGCGGTCAACTTACTCTCGTCCAACAAGTACTCGGAAAAGCAAATTGGATACCTTTTTATATCTGTCCTGGTTAACACCAATAGTGACCTGATTAAGCTTATTATCCAAAGCATCAAGAACGATTTGCAGTCTCGTAATCCCATCCACGTTAATCTAGCTTTGCAGTGCATTGCAAATATTGGCAGCAAAGATATGGCTGAAGCTTTTGGTATGGAGATTCCTAAACTTCTTGTATCTGGGGACACTATGGATGTTGTGAAGCAATCTGCAGCGCTCTGTCTTCTCAGATTATTCCGTAAATCACCTGAAATAATACCTGGAGGTGAGTGGACATCTAGAATTATTCATCTTTTGAATGACCCACATATGGGTGTTGTGACTGCAGCTACATCCCTGATAGATGCACTTGTTAAGAAAAATCCTGAAGAATATAAAGGATGTGTGACACTTGCAGTGGCCAGACTGAGCCGCATTGTAACTGCTAGCTACACAGACTTACAAGATTATACATATTATTTTGTACCTGCACCATGGCTCTCTGTTAAATTGCTAAGACTCCTTCAAAACTACACACCTCCTTCTGAAGAACCTGGTGTTAGAGGACGACTCTCAGAGTGCTTGGAAACCATATTCAATAAGGCCCAAGAACCTCCCAAGTCAAAGAAAGTTCAACATTCGAATGCTAAAAATGCTGTACTGTTTGAAGCTATAAGCCTCATTATACATAATGACAGTGAACCTAACTTGCTGGTGAGGGCTTGTAATCAGCTCGGTCAGTTCCTGAGCAACCGTGAAACTAATTTGCGATACTTGGCCCTTGAGTCTATGTGCCATCTTGCAACTTCAGAGTTTTCCCATGAAGCTGTTAAGAAACATCAAGAAGTTGTCATTCTTTCTATGAAAATGGAAAAGGATGTGTCGGTGAGACAGCAAGCTGTGGATCTGCTGTATGCAATGTGTGATAAAACTAATGCAGAAGAAATTGTTCAAGAAATGTTGGCTTACTTGGAAACTGCTGATTACTCTATTAGAGAAGAAATGGTCTTGAAAGTTGCCATTTTAGCAGAGAAGTATGCTACTGACTTTACATGGTATGTAGATGTTATTCTGAATCTCATTAGAATTGCAGGAGATTATGTATCTGAAGAAGTTTGGTATAGAGTCATTCAAATTGTAATTAATAGAGAGGAAGTCCAAGGATATGCAGCTAAAACTGTTTTTGAAGCTTTGCAAGCACCAACATGTCATGAAAATATGGTCAAAGTGGGTGGATATATTTTGGGAGAATTTGGAAATCTTATTGCTGGTGACACAAGATCTTCACCTCAAGTTCAATTTGAACTGCTTCATTCAAAATATCATTTATGCTCTGCTGCTACCAGAGCACTTTTATTATCAACCTACATTAAACTTGTAAATCTTTTCCCAGAGATTAAAAATCGTGTGCAGGAAGTTTTCCGTGCTGATTCCAACTTACGTTCAGCAGATGTAGAGTTACAACAGCGAGCATCGGAATACTTACAGCTTAGTATTGTTGCCAGCTCAGATGTGCTAGCTACAGTATTGGAGGAAATGCCTGCATTTCCAGAGAGGGAGTCATCCATACTTGCTGTGTTGAAAAAGAAAAAGCCAGGTCGTATTCCTGATGAAGTGAGAGAATCAAAGAGTCCACAGCCTAATGCTATACCAGCCCCAATCATAAACTCCACCAACAATACTAATAATTCTAGTGCAGATCTCCTTGGATTATCAACACCTCCTGGTGCAACTGCTCCTACAACAGGCAATGGATTGTTGGATGTACTTGGAGATTTATACACAACACCTAAAATAAGTCCAAATACAGTACAGCAAAATAATATTAAAAAGTTCTTATTTAAAAACAATGGAGTCCTCTTTGAAAATGATATCATACAAATAGGAGTAAAAAGTGAATTTAGACAAAATTTAGGAAGGATTGGATTATTCTATGGAAACAAAGCATCCTACCCTGTGCTGAACATTCAACCAGAACTTCAGTGGGCAGATATGCACAAACTAAATGTACAGGTTAAACCTATGGAACCTGTAATAGAAGCAGGAGCTCAAATCCAGCAAATGCTAACTGCAGAATGCATTGAGGATTTCACTGATACTCCAAGTATGACAATTACTTTTAACTACAATAATGTTCCACAGAAAATTACATTAAAATTACCCCTCACTCTAAACAAGTTTTTTGAACCAACTGAAATGAATGGGGAATCATTTTTTGCCAGATGGAAAAATCTTGGAGGAGAACAACAGAGAGCACAAAAAATTTTCAAAGCTCAAGGAGCCATTGATCTTACCAGTACCCGCACCAAACTGGCTGGATTTGGTATGCAGCTTTTAGATGGTATAGACCCTAACCCAGAAAATTTTGTATGTGCTGGTATAGTGCATACTCGTGTCCAGCAGGTAGGATGCCTCATGAGGTTGGAACCAAACAAACAAGCTCAAATGTTTAGACTGACAGTAAGATCAAGCAAAGAAACAGTTTCTCAAGAAATTTGTAACTTATTAGCTGATCAGTTTTAAAAAGTTTGCTTATAATATTTCTGGACCACTGATCATGAACAACTTAAGATTGATGCAGTATAGTAATGGTAGGGGCATACATATTCACAATTAGATACTAAAATGTGGTCATTATGAATACTTATTCACATTTGTCACACACCTATGAACTAAGCACTGATCCAGTTTGTATAAAATCCCTTTATGTGTATAATTTGGTCCATATATTATAGTTACTGGCTAAATTATATTTAGGTGTTTTATAAACAGAGATAAATTTTATTTTAATCACATACATAATATGTACCTACCTAATTATTGCAAGAGCTAAAATTATATCAATGGTCTCAATTTCATACATTGCAGTGAATGAGATTAGGTCTCACCAGTACTCTCATTAATCAGCTTATTGAAGCATTTAGTACATAAATGTTTTTTAAAATATTTTAAGAACTCAAAATTTTGATTGAATAAAATATTGTACAAAAGATGTTAGATCATTATGTATAATGTATATGAGTTATTGTATTTTATTTATGTTAGAAAAAGTTTTCATTAATTTCAAAAATTTAGAGCATATTCTAATTTTTACTAAGGTAAATCGCAATGTGTAATTTAATTGTACTTTATCTAACGGCGTTCACTACTCAATTATATCTATGCAGGATATCCTAAAAATATGGTAGTTGTGTGTGTAGATCTAATGTTTTACTGGTTCGGTCGGATACTATGTAAGGCAGTTGCGTGTGCAAATGTTGATCCACTGTATAGACAGTGTCTACAAGATTCAACTTATATAAAGTTGAAGAATATGACTATTCTTTGAGAGTATAATATTTTTAGCATGGGTTTCCTTGACATTGTTGGGTATGAGAGTAGAAAGGTGCACACACACACACACACATATCGCATTTAGTCGAATATGTGTTATAATTCGTAAAACGCCCTGATTGATCCGACCTGACCAATCATAGAATGTTTAAAACATGATATTTAAAAGACATTAACACGGCCCATTTTTCCTTTTGTACTCAATTATGTGCTGTGTAAAGAATGAAAGCGCTTCAGCAACGCAAACATAGCAAAACGTACGCAATGGCAGCGCAATGCTACTTTTTGTGCTGCTACATACAGGGTTTTCACGAACATTCGGGAATTTCCTTTCTAAACTCAATCATTAAACATGTTTATGCTTACCTACATTTTAAATTTGTATCTTGCTTGGTAAAATATGTGGTATCAAGAGCAATACCAAAATCTAATCAATAAGGTAAATGGTATTATCTTTTGAAAATTTAATTGTTACTGTTATTGTATGTAATAATAAAATGTAGAAATTGTGATTATACCAAAGTAGGTAATATTTTGTAAGAAGTGATTTATACAAAATTTATTTCTACAAACATATCGAACCTGAAAAAGCAGGTAATATGTAACTTTATTTATGTTTGAAAGTATTTATTGTTGTAAGATGACTATCGGGCTAATTCTTTTTCATCCGTTATGTTTTATAAATAATAATACGCTATTGCGCTTGTTTGAACACATTGTTTTCAATTTTGCGCAAGTACTTTTCTGGAGTAATAAGGGCGAAATGCGACAGGCGGGAGTCGAGCCGTTTATTTATTGCCTGCCTTCGGTTTTTTTAATGAATTATTTTTTAAACATTTCCCCCCCTGTCGAATCTGGGCTTGCACTTGCGCAACAACGATTTCTAAGTTATTTTTTTAGCTGTGTCTGATTCTGAGGTCTCAGTGCTTTCCAAAATCGCGATATCATCTCGTTTTTCACACCACAACGTTAGCATATTTTATTGTATATAAAGTCCAGTCCATATTTTTTTAATTTTATGACCAGAATCAACACTACATAATATGCCAACAGTCACCAATACTTTTCTACCCCTTAACACTGATAGCAAACTTCCACATCCTTCGTAGACAATATGATTTAGTTTATCCATTCGAAAATGTTTTCCTTAATACTCTGTCTAGTATGTTATGTATAAATATAATTGTTAAATAGATATTGACACATTCCTATAATTTATACATTGTAATTTTTCTAACTAGATACTACGTCGTTCAAATTAGAGGACATCCATTAAGTATTGAACAGGCAAGTGGTGATGAATCACTTTTGGCATGTGATTTCATTTCAATTATGGGAATCTCACGAATGTAGATTTTTTTATAGTTATTTTATAACATTATGATGAAGTTACGGATAGTAGGTTTAGAAAAGTTTGAGTAATATGAACATGAAATGTTGTTATAAAATCATTAGTAAGCTAAGGCTTTCGTCGCATGTTTGGTTTCATAAGAACTCAGGTAAAAAAAGTATAATAAATTGTCAACATTCACTATATAAACTTGTTAAGAGTATAGAATATATGTATATTATGAAAAAAAACAAAGTACCTAGATGCTTATACACGTGAACACGTCTTGTATTTGTATACTTCATTGTAATGTTTAATTGTTATCAAATGTACAATAATATAGCATATTACGAGATTTGAGTGTGATGATGATGATTTATAGAGATAGATGTTTGTTCTTGCGCTTTGAAATCTTATTGTAACTGTCTAATATAATAAATATTTATCCTACACATATTGCTTTTTAATTTCACAACAAGTAATACGACCTTCGTTTCGCTCCCAGCCTGCCCTGGCCCAGTCTTGTTTATTATCATAGTCGGGGTAATTACGAATCCAAAATGATGAAAATCGGTTCACCCGTTATCGAGTTAACACATTTTTCTTTTACGTATGTACATAGATGTTTGACCTAGTAATATTAGCTTTGGTAAGAACCATCGGTAGCCCTGGCGCAGAGAGAAAATATATATTTAAAGTACCTATTCTTCTTTGAGAATCGTAAAACTGTTAACGGGATACATCTACCTACAGAGTTTATTCAAATCCATATTAGTAAAAAACTATACTTTTCTGTGTACCTGCAATTCATATTAACGTACAAATATGTATAGCTGTCTCACGGTAGGCACGTTACAGTCTTCTTCGACTTTTATGGTACCTACTGTAAGTAAATCTTTCTAGAAGTAAGACTTTCAAAAGGCATATTTTGGCGCATTCTGTTTGGGTAACTTTGGTTTTATGAGTTCCACTCCAGATGGGTAAACAATAGGAGATGTCAGATTGCACCAGGGTTTTGTAAATCTGATTAAAGTTTTCTATCAGAGTCATGCCTAGGATATTTAAAGAGCTATAACAGTTTCCTTACTCATGATTTACAATTTTCAATCTGTTTATGCCAGTTAAGCTGTTGATCAATACACAATATGCCGAGATATTCAGGACGAGCAACCTCGACGCAAGTTGCATGAATATGTTATGGACCAGGTGATTAATGCGGGCATTATTAATAATGCACCAGCATTATGAATAATATCTAGCTTAATCGGGCTACGTGATTAATTACTATTATAACTTCATTATTTATCACATTGCACGGTCATTATTATATTGCTACATGATAGTTGGGCAATTTGATAATGAAGCTATACGCGGTGCGAGGGCGTGGAGGGAAGTGAACATTATAATAATAAGTCATTTCTATAAGACATAGAATTGTTGTAAACTTTTTGTTTTAAATTCAAATTATTTTTTTTTATTACAGACATCAGTCCATACATTTGCATTAATATAAGGAAAATAGAAGATATAGCCAGCAATTAACACTTAAAACACCACAGAACGAATAAAAATAAAATAAAATAACAGCACTAAACACACTTTTACAACACATGCAGCCGAACCCACTGCCTCATGTAGGGACAATCTACACGCCCAGTTTAGTTTAATTATATTTTGTTATAACTTTAATATGACTTTCCTTGACTTTAGTTTTAGCATTTAAAACTTAAGTTTTAAATGCTAAAACTAGTGGATTTTTAAGGTAGAAGTCCTTCGTAATTAATCCAAATAATGAGTCTGATTATATTATTTAAGTGGTTTAATATTTAGTTTATTTTAAGTTAAATGACAATAACAATATAAAAATAGTTATTTAATATGTTTGTATTACTCTGCCCAAAAGGTGATGGGCAATATGTTCAGTACCCGGTCAATTTGATTATGTATTTGAATAATTATTATCAAATTGCACTCTCATATTAGGCATTTTTCATAATGACCGGGCATTATGTATACTGCTCAATTTATCACATGGTCCATAACAAATACATTACTTTCTTACATGGACATATTCGAGTCTAGTTACCAAAACGCTCCGAAAATTCTAAATAACTGAACTAAGGGACTACCCGGATTTTTAACGCGCACACTAGCGCCACTTTAGTAGAAAAATCATAACTCGTTAGATAAAAGACCAATCAAAAATCTGGTAGACACGATTGTAGTACAGGTTCTATAGTTTATTTAGTACGTAAAAATTGTTTCTTAAGTAATTAACTGTAGTTAGAGTTAGAAAAACTGCTAAATATGGCCACTTTTGGCAATATTTCTAACTATAACTGCATATAACTCTGTTTTTATTGAACTTAAACATTGTATCTAAACCACATAACCAGAGCTACAATCGCATCAATCAGATCAATCTTTGTTCTTTTATTTAACGAGTTATGATTTTTCTACTAAAGTGGCGCTAGTGTGCGCGTTAAAAATCCGGGTAGTGCCTTAAGTACTGTATAACATTATGTTTGTCCATTGCATCTTGAACTGCGATTTTTCCCCAAGACTTAAAATACCTACGCAATTAAAAGTTTAACATAATTTTAGTAATATGTTTTTCCTCGACGCTATTTTACCAAGATGAAGTTATTCATAAAGATGAAATAAGAAACCAAAAATTTGCGCACGAGCGGGACTTGAACCAGCAACCTTTTGGCTGACCGGGCCAAACGCTCTTACCAATTGAGCTACCGTGCTGTCAGTCCGACCCTGCGAAATTTGTGGTCTCTTATGAAAACGTCAATTGCGTGACGCTTAGCGCCATCTAGCCGTCTGTTATTGAAACAGATGTCGGACTGACAGCACAGAGCTCAATTGGTAAGAGCGTTTGACCCGGTCAGCCAAAAGGTTGCTGGTTCAAGTTCCGCCCGCGCGCAAAAATTTTTGGCTTCTTATTTCATCTTTATGAATACAAAATATCACACTGTGAGTGTTCAAAACATTCTAAAGCATAAGATGAAGTTACATAATGTGATCTTTTCTAGGATTTATTAAATAAATACTATTTTTTTCTGTGTTTGTGTGAATGTATATTCATACATGCATAAACTTATCATTACAATACACAATAAATCTAACTAGCCTAATCTATTACAAGTAATTTTACAGATATATTTAGGAAATAGTGCTAATCAAACCATTCTTCGACATTTGGTGAATTTTCCAACACATCATTTGATTCACTGCAACAAAGGAAAACAATGAGATTCACTATAACAAAAAAGGGCAATATACAAACAATAAATAGTACCTACATTTTCTATCTTCAACCTATAATTAATTTAGTAGTATGGTAAAAAATACAAACAAAGCATACAAAAGAACCTCTCGAAGAAAAGGTACAATGCTTCTCTTCTATGGACTTATAAACTATGACGTCATAGCTTTCCATGTTACCTGACTTACTTAGGTAGGTGCCATAAATATACTACCTTTGTGTAAATAGCTAAGTTGATATGGTCGAGGTACGTAGCCTCTTTACGTACGTAAGAACGTACGTAATAACGTAGTCTTGCCATAAATATTGTCACAAAGAAAAAACAATGCTTCTTACTTAAACAATTTTTAATGCTAATAATATTTATTACTTTTATAGTGTGTTAGTTTTATACATGAATATAAAATATAAAAAGCTTATTCGAAGTGGTCTCCATTGGCTGCAATACATTCCTTTAAACGTTGAGGCCAGTCATCAATAGAAGCACGCACTTTCCATGGGAAATTTCTTCACTGCCAATCGTATGGATTCTTTTAGGGATTCCAAATTATCATGGCGTTTAGAGCAAGTCGTACTCTCTAAAACTGACCATAAATCATAATCCAGCGGATTAAGATCGAGACTAGACGACGGCCAGTCTTCAACTCTGATGAAGTCCGAAACGTTTACTTCTAACCAAGACTGCGTGGACCGAGCTTTATGACCCGGCGCCGAGTCTTGTTTGAAAGACCATGCTTGGTTATTGAACATGGTGTTGTTAAGGGGCTTAACTACCTTCTCAAGAATGGTATCTTGATACATTTGTGCCGATGTTTTGATACTTTTTTCTCAAAAATATGGCTCAATCACTTCTTCATAGCTAACACACCACCAAACCATCGCTGAAGTCGGGTAATGCCCACGTTGCACTCTGCCGACTAATTGGGAAGCTTCCTTATAGGTTGTAGCATAAATATGGTCATTTTGTTTGTTAAAATTTTGCTCAATTGTAAAGATTTTCTCATCCGTATTTTTTTTTCTGTGACATCCCTTTGCGTACGGCTTCAGTAGTTTTTTCGATTTTACCATTTTATTCTTTTTTAAATTATCAGTTAAAAAATGACCAGTGCGTCTCTTATAGGCTGCAAGTCCTAGGTCATCTTTTAAAATACGCGACATGGTTCTGGGTGCTATTTTCATCTCCCGAGATAAAATATTTTGCCTTCGGACAGAATTTCTGCGAATTCTTTCCCTTACTGCTTTGACCACCTTTTTTCGTACGAACACTACGTGGACGGCCAGATCTTTTTCTGTTACAAACAGAGGAGGTCTCATTGTACCTATTGATTGCCCGGTACACAAACATTTGACTAATACC
Organism: Pyrausta purpuralis; assembly: GCA_963924145.1. Taxonomy (NCBI): domain Eukaryota; kingdom Metazoa; phylum Arthropoda; class Insecta; order Lepidoptera; family Crambidae; genus Pyrausta; species Pyrausta purpuralis. Next base: position 13,038,300 of record OZ001651.1, on the reverse strand, counting down.
AAGCGTATGGAGAGTTTTAAAAATTGCATTTAGCTCCATACCAACTTTGTGTAATGCAATCACAGCCATTCAGTTCTCTTTATCATCCCACTCCATTTTAATATCGCAAAATAATATAAAATGTACTGGCGCCAAAAGTAGAAAACACAATAAGCAATCGTATAAAAATGACAGATTCCAAATTCAAATGTAATATCTTTCTTGTTTTTAATTGTAACAGTATTTATGGCCAGACTGTGTAAATACGCTTCGACGCGCGACCATCTGAATTTAGCCTTGTTGTATACGTGTGGCACCAACGTTGGTTATATATATATGTGTGTGTATATGTTGCACTAAGGGTTCCTATGGCGTGTCTCTAGGGTATATGAAATCAAAGTCCAGACTCCAGTTAATGCCGATGTAATGTCCAAGTTCGCACACTGTACAATTAACTTCACGTAATAAGTAGGTCGAATTATGTAGGGACACAATACAAAGAGTACGCGCGCATTGTCAAGCTCGACGGAGGGAAGACTGGCGATCGCTATGCCGCGTCTGGAATGCTGACTATGTATTGTGCCGCTACATCATTCCCCCCCTTTTTTTAAAAAAAAATAAATGCTTATACGAAAGTAAAAAACTTACAAAAGTTTGAGAAACTGATGTTCCCCCATAGTACACATGTAATGATTACAGTTTGAGAATCGGAAACAATAGTTGTGGCTTACAATACATTTGCTAGCTAATGAATAATGCTACTTGCTACAATGTTGCAATCAGCCACTATACAATAACAAAGGTGTTAGTTTACATTCACCTACAATGTTAGTACAATACAATAAAATGTTAACTCGTTATAAGTAGAATGAACAGTTATTAGTAATGACATATATGTAACATCTGAATTTATGTTATCGTTATTTTAATTATGGTTTTAAAATAAGATTTGCAAAATTATTAATGCAAGAATTAATACAAATGTTGTAAATATTGTAAATATGTAAAAATTGTACAAGTTTTAAATTGGTTATAAAATACATTATTGTGTACACTATACAAGTTTTATTTCTTACCCTTAAGATAACACTACTTTAGGTTGTTGACACTTAGCACTTAAATTTGACATAATATTCGAAGAGTTTGACGGGACGTTTTCCACTCTTACGATTGGCATTGTGTTGGCTGCCGTTATCTCTTTGACTAACCACGATTTCATTTGCTTTCTACACTGTTGACGCAGACCGCAACTTATTAATATGAATAATAGTATGAAAACTACAATTAACACAATTTCATATTTTGTGAGCGTTTCCTCCGACATGTGAGTAGTTTGATCTATGACAACCTTTTCTTTGTTTTGTTGATTTCCCATTATAAATTTGGGATTCTCGTGAAATGCTACGATATTGTAGGTACAAATTGCCATAAATGAATTGCGAATAAAATGTTTAAGCTCTTACGTCTACTTTTATACTTATTCACGTGATATTTTGCATTGTCATAATACGTGCCATTTATTACTAACTCTATAATAACCTAAATTACTTTATAACGTGTGCGAACTAGAAATAATTTGCTTAACTTACAAAACGTGCGGGTTTCTTGCATACACGACCGCTACGTGAAATAAAGGTTTTAGGGGTGTCAACAACATTGGTTTTCGGCGGAACTACGATTCTTACTTTTTTAACTATTTTTTGTTGTTCGGGCACTTTATTTTCGCAAACTTCATTTCCCGATTCATGTTCCAAAACGTATGCTGGTTTCAATCGATCGATTGAGATACAAGCTGTTCGCTCTGGTAATTGAATTTTAAAAACTTTATCTCTCCTGCTTATGACCTTATACGGGCCATCATAGGGAGGTTGTAGAGGTTTTCGTACTGCATCTACTCTTATGAATACTTTATCACACTTTGATAAATCTGGATGCACAAAAATTGATCGCGGACTTTTATAGTGTCTAGATACTGGTTTAAATTCTTTAATTATACTTTTTATTTTTGAAACATAACTTTCATAATCCAAATTTTCTATTCTGTTAGTGTCATAAAAATCACCGGGTAAACGAATTGTAGTTCCATAAACCAATTCCGCCGGACTAACGTTGGTGTCAACCCTAATGGCTGCTCTTAAACCTAACAATACAGTGGGTAATGCGTCAACCCATGACTGAGTGGATAAACATGCCGTCAAAGCTGTCTTTAAAGATCTATGCCAACGTTCTACTCTACCATTGGCTTGTGGGTGGTATGGGGTTGTTCGAATCCTTTTTATTCCCATTAACGTCATGAGATGTGAAAAAAGGTTACTTTCGAACTGGCGTCCCTGATCACTAGTAAGTTTAATAGGACATCCAAATCTAACTATCCACCCCTCGTATAATGCTTTAGCTACGATTGCGGCAGTCATTTCTTTGATTGGAATTGCCTCTGCCCAACGCGTAAAACGATCGACTATCGTTACACAATACCTATAGCCGTCTGATGACGTGCTTAGGGGTCCAATAATGTCTATATGGATATGATCAAAACGACTTGATGGTTCAAAACTACCTAAATCAGATACAGTGTGTCTTTGGATTTTTGCGCGTTGACAAAATGTACATGTTTTAGTCCATAAAGCAATGTCTTTATTCATGTTTTCCCAAAAATATCTATCTGTAATTAATTTTCGAGAAGTACGTACACCTGGATGGCTTAAATTATGAATTAAATCGAAAGCTATTCTTCGAAATGATTCCGGTAGGTATGGTCTTGCTTTCTTAGAAGAAGTCTCGCATATCACGTACTGGTCGCTGCCAGGTAACATGATTTGCTTGAATTGCAACTTATTACTTTGTTTAACTAACGATTGAATGCGTTGTTTGTCATGGCTTTGCGCGCGGGCCAATTCTGCGAAATCAATCGACGTGGGCATATTTATTTCCTCCACACGCGATAAAGAGTCGGCTACAACATTTTTATTTCCACTTACATAACGAATATCCGTAGTAAACTCACTAATGAACATTATTTGCCTGGCTCTTCTCGGTAACTCCTTTTCACTTCCCTTTTTACTAAAAACGAAAGTAAGAGGTTTGTGGTCAGTATAGACGGTTAATTCGCGTCCCTCTACCAGATAACGAAAGTGAACTATCGCTAAATAAATGGCTAAAAGTTCTCTATCGTATGTGCTATATTTCTTTTGAGCCTCAGATAATCGTCGCGAAAAATAACCTAAAGGTTTCCATATATTACCTTCCTTTTGTTGAAGTACCGCGCCTACACATGAGTCGGAAGCGTCCGTCATAAGCGCTAAGTTTGTGTCCTCTGCCGGATAAGACAATAAGGCTGCCTGCATAAGGTCGTCCTTGCATTGTTGGAACTGTGAGATTGCTAGATCCGTCCAAATTATTTTAGTTTTATCTTTCTTTTTAGTATTATGTAAATACTTATCTAATTCTGATTGATGAGCCGCGGCTCTTGGTAGGTGAGGTCTATAAAAATTTAACATACCCATGAATCTTCTGAGCTCCTCTATAGTTGTTGGTCTGGGGTAATCGACGATAGCCTGCACCCTCTGCTTGAGTGGACGTATGCCTTCCGTGGTAACCTCGTAACCTAGAAATTCTAATTTTTCTTGTCCGAAAACGCACTTTGAAATATTAATTGTAATGCCAAATGACTCTAATCGTTCAAATACTTGCTTTAAATGTAATTTATGCTGACTTGCATGATTCGATCCGATAATAATATCATCAACGAATATAAATAAAAAGTCAAAATCCGGGAATACACTGTGAGACATAAATCTTTGGAATGTTTGCGCAGCGTTTCGCAAACCAAATGGCATACGCGGGAATTCGAATAGTCCGAACGGTGTTATCACGGCTGTCTTTTCAATATCGTCTGGGTTAACTGGTATGCAATTATATGCCCTATTTATATCTAGCCTAGAGAATATTTTCTTTCCCGACAATAGGTAGGTAAAATCTCGCATTCTAGGAACTGGATATCTATCCGGTTTAGTGATTTTATTTAATAGCCTATAATCACCACAAGCTCTTATTTGACCATTTTTTTTAGGAACGATATGTAATGGGCTTGCCCACGGACTTTTACTCGGTCTACAAATCCCCATATCACACATAAGTCTATATTCCTCCTTGGCTTTACTGTACCGATCGGGCGGTAATGGCCTTGACCGACAACAGACAGGCGGTCCAGTTGTTTCAATAAAATGTGATACATTATGTTTTGGTACATCCTTAAAAGATACAGGTTTACATAATTCCGGGTATTGAGATAACAAATCGTAATATGGATGATTATTATCGACCGTTTTGACTGATGTTTCGCATGATTTGGAAATTGAACCGATAATATTAAGGTTTGTTATCCCATCCATTAACTTACGTGCCTTTAAATCGATGATTAGATTGTGTTTACATAAAAAGTCTGCACCAATAATTGGCTGTTTTACATCTGCTACAATAAAGGTCCACTGAAATGCTCTACGTAATTTCAAATCTAGTATCATGGAATGTAAACCGTAAGTTTTAATAGGCGTGCCGTTCGCTGCAAATAACTTATAGTCAGTATACTCACTTTTTTTGAATTTCACTGCCGATCGGGGTAATACTGATACGTTGGCGCCACTATCAATTAAAAATCGTAATCCACTGTTGTAGTCCGTGACACACAGGCGGTAATTGACCACAGGATCACAGTCACCCGCCGTCGACTGCACCCTGTTTAGTTTCCCGACTGGGTGTTTTCCTGCTGCGAGTTTTCTTTCCAATTACACGGTTGAACACAACGATTAGCCTTGTTGCGGTAGCGAAGATGGTAAAAACATAACCAATCTGGATCCGTCGGTTGCCTTCTTGGCCTGTTTGATCTTGTTTGTGAGCGTGAACGTGACCACGAACCATTTCGTCGAAAATTATTTTGGCGCTGCTGTTGTCTTCTCCTATTGTTGAAATTTTCTATGTTTTTTATTCGTTGGCTTAATTTATTAATTTCCGCGATGACAGATGTATCTTGTGACGTGGCTGGAGATGTTTGCTCTACAGATGTTACCGTGTGTGTTGGGTTCGCGTTCTCCATTATCTTATCTGCCATGGTGGCAAGTTTGGAGGTATCCTGCATGTCTGATACGGTGAGTATTCCTCGGACCCAACTAGGCAGGTGATTTTGCCATAAAATTCGTAGTGTTTCGTTTTTAATTTTGTCGCGTGCTAATTCCGACATTCGCCGCCATAATTGTGAAGGTTTCTGGTCGCCTAACTCCATTTCGCCAATAAGTTTCTGAATTTTTCTAATTTCTGATTCTTCGTAAACTTCCAAAAGTCTGTTTTTCAATGCGTCATATTTTCCGGAGCTAGGTGGATCAACCAATATATCGGTGACTTGTTGTATAGCTTCCTTATTTAGTTTTCCAAGGACGAATTGGTATTTAGATTCATCTGACCATTTTTGTGGTGTCAATACGGCTTCCACTTGACAAAACCAATGACGTGGTAAATCCGTCCAAAATTCTGGAACACGTGCCGAAACTGATACTCCTGAAACTTCGGTTTCTCTCACCTCGCAATTCGCCTCGGGTTGTGCCATTCTGGCGTATTAAATTACGGCTCTGATGCTCACAACAGTTGCCGTCGCTGTTGTGGAGTCTTCCTTGCCCCCGCCGCGCTGCTCTGACTTCCGTACCCAAAATTCTCGGGTCACCAATGTTGTATACGTGTGGCACCAACGTTGGTTATATATATATGTGTGTGTATATGTTGCACTAAGGGTTCCTATGGCGTGTCTCTAGGGTATATGAAATCAAAGTCCAGACTCCAGTTAATGCCGATGTAATGTCCAAGTTCGCACACTGTACAATTAACTTCACGTAATAAGTAGGTCGAATTATGTAGGGACACAATACAAAGAGTACGCGCGCATTGTCAAGCTCGACGGAGGGAAGACTGGCGATCGCTATGCCGCGTCTGGAATGCTGACTATGTATTGTGCCGCTACAGCCTCTTTACGTGCGTAAGAGCGCAAACTTCGACGCGTGATCATTTGACCTTATAGGCTGCATCCCCACTAGGCAAACTGTTAGCGGCCGACTGAGTTTGCGACCTTTCGATTTAGTACGCTCCTCCATACATTTGAAATGGAGTGTCAGTTTGCCAGTAGCGCGCAACGACTATCATAATGAGCGGCCGATTCCCGGTAAAACAGGTTCCAGTCTGCGGTGGCGATATGGTTACTCATAACATTTGCTTGCGAAGACTCACGGAAATTCGCCACAAATTTTCGGCTCACTCAGTCGGCTGTTAACAGTTTGCCTACTGGGGCCATGCGCGGATACACCTTTGTGGGCACTGTGGGCATGCCCACAACCCTAATCACAGTTAATAAAGTGCATGGTAAGAAACTGTTTGTCATTTTACTACAATATTCTACGTCCCAAGACGCACTCATTCCATAATCGATTAATAATGAATTCTCTTACTTGATTAACCCCTCAAGCGTATGTGAACGAGACACAATAGATATTTTATTGTTATGTTAATAGATATTTTTGTGTTGCCTGCAACCGCTTGGATATTGAAAAGTTAATTGTATTTTGTGTATTTAATTTAATTTGTTTAATGAGATTTAATTACAATTTAGACAAACTTTCTTTAAAATAGCAACACTTCAGTAAATGTTATGTATACCTGTAATAGGCAATCATGTTTGTCAATTATTATTTTGTAGTGTGTATAGTGTGATTTGCTGTTGGTGTACCTTTATAAATAATAAACAATAGAAATAGTTTGATACAAAAATCCGCTCATTAATTCTTATCATTTTCCTGTATTTATAAGCGTCGTGAACCTAATTTGAGCGCGCTCGCACTTTAACTGTTTTTCGTTTTACACCCAATGTTTGCGCGTTAGGGCTTTAATTTATGTGATGTTGCATTGGAAATAAATGAAACCTTCGTGCCATCATGTTTTTTTGTTCATTGAACAAAACATGGCGTACCCACAACCTTTTTGGAGGGCTGGATCCGCGCCTGACTGGGGCCTTAGCCACTTAGCCTAAGCCTCTTTCTTTATGTGCGTTATGAACGCAAGCGCTCGACGCGCGATGTTTTCTGAACTTAGCCTCTTTTCGTGCTTAAGAGCGTAAACGCTTTGACGCCCGATCATCCATCTGAACTTAGTAACTTTTAAGTGCAAGAACGTACCCGCGACAATATGAACTTTACGTGCAAGAACGTAGACGGTTCGACGCGGAACCATCGAACTAAGCGTAGTAAGAATGGTGAAAAAAGTTGATTAAATGCTATAAAATACAAAAAAAAGGGCTTAAAGAATCCGAAGACGAAAGAATCCCATATGCTTATTGACATATGGGCATATTTGTATGAAATGATGCATGCCTGAACTCGACCGGACGGGGCACGGCGATGGAATGTCTATGGGAGTTTTACCCGGCTCGGACACCATCCGGCCCCGGCACGTTGTAGCGTGAATCTCCCTAATAAGATGAAGAATATACTAAAGTTATAAAAAAACTAAAAACTAAACTAAGTTAAGAGGAGGTTTTATTGCGAATTTTTAAGATTAGTTACAAATTTGATTAGAAACAATTAAAGTTTTTGTGTTAAATACATTTTTATTCTTGATTGAGAGCAGTTTATGTAAAGATTTTAATTTAAAAGAGTCGCCTAAACGTTTCCCATAATTATAAAATTTCTTTAAAAAAATGCGAGGTTTTGTGTACACGGGAGCAATATTTTTTTTTAGCAAAGAATTTCAGTATGTATATGTAGTATGTGCACTTTATAAAGACTCACATTATATTTCACCATTCTTTCTACAAATAAAGAATATTGTTATTTCTACGACTTGTTAGTGTTCGTAGTGTAGGCAACTATATAATAATAATATGTGGAGACATAGCTACCTATCTAGCGAGGGGTCGTTGCTGAACATCTCAGTAGGGACAGTCGGCGGGGCTCTCTCCGGCAGTAGTTCCAGGTAGGACTGGCGCGACTGCAGGTGGCGTTCCACCTCCTCCGGCGTCATGTGCCCGTCTCCCGCAGATAGTCCGAACCCAAGAGCCGGTGAAGCCTTCGCCATCATCGCGACACTATTAGGGTGCTGTAATAGAAAGTTATGATATCCTTGTTTTAAATTTTTTTATGCTATTAAATACGAAAGATCACCACTCATCACTTTATGGAATAACATATTTACTCTCAATACTACTATAGTCATATTACGTCTTATGGCGAAATTTCGTCGAAAAGCTGCACTTTGTTATTAAAGCATGCCACTTTGCACAGTGATAGTAAGGACCAAAATAAGCGATTTCACCCGCAGCAGCGACAGTTTCACCCCTTAGAAAAAGAGATGGCGCCACTTTTCTAAAAAACAATTGAAAAATTCTACAAGTCAAACCACGATACCGATTTTAATGAAAATGGTAACAAATAAAAGATAATCATGTTATCTATTATAGAAAAAAAACATTGTTAAGATAATACCTTCCAAACATGCACAAATATATTTTTTTTGTTTAGAAAAAAATTGTTTTAGTCACTTTTTACTTCACTTTATCGAAAAATTATAAGGCTGGGTATGTTTTTTCTTGTATAATTGCCTAGTAAATATGGTATTTGGTAAAGAAAACCGCACTTCAATATCTCTAATAGTTATTGAGATACATATATTTTAATATTGGCAGGATTTTTTCGAGCGCACCAATATTAATGATTATTATGTACCAAATGTTTTGATTTATCATTTTTAAGCAATATGTATATTGAAAACAGCGTTTAGCGACAAAATCATGCTTGATTTATTTTAATTTCATCTTAAGTAGCAAAATTTTCATCTCAAAGGAACATGATGGCGCCACTTTCTTTAAAAATATCAAAAAATCTACAAGCCCAACCACAGCACCAATTTTGATGAAAAGGGTTTCAAATGAAAGATAAATACAGAAAGAAATGATTTTAACCTCGCGACATTTTAAAATGCCCATATATATATATATTTAGTAAAAAAAATATGTTCAGCTACTTTTTACTTTATTTTAATAAAAATAATAATCGTTGGGTATTTAAAGGGTAATTTATATTATAGCCCATTAAGTACAGTTTTATACAAAGAAACCCACATGTCAATATTTTCAATAATTACTGAGATACAAAATTATTAACGAGGGCATTATTTTCCCAGGCGCATAGATTTAGAATGATAAATGTTATTCTCAATAATTTTTAAGCATATTGACATGCGGTTTTCTTTGTATATTACTACACTTAATTGGCAATAATATAAATTACCCTGAAAATACCACACGTTCATTATTTTTAATAAAATAAAGTAAAAGCAGCTAAACATACTATTTTCGTAATTAAAAATAAATAAATGGGCAGTTTATAAGGTCGTGAGGTTGAAATATTTTCTTTGTATGACCAATTTATGCATTTATCTTTCATTTGACACCTTTTTTGGATTTTTTAGTTTGAATTGTAGATTATTTTGTTATTTTCAAACAAAGTGGCGCCATCTATGTTCCTCCTTTGGGATAAAAATTTCGCTACTGCAAATGAAATTTAGCAAAATTTGGTCGCCTATTGCTCTTTTCAATAAACATATTAATTTAAAATAACAAAACAAAACATTTGGTACATACTAATCATTGATATTGGTGCACCCGATAAATTAATTCCCACATTAAAAAGTACATATCTCAATAACTGTTAAAGATATTGAAGTGCGGTTTTCTTTACTAAATACCGTATTTACTAGGAAATTATACAAACAAAAAACATACCGAGCCATATACATTTTTTATAAAATAAAGTAAAAAGTGACGAAAACAATTTTTTCTAAATTAAAATAATTTATTTGTGCATGTTAAGAAGGTAATATCCTGTTAATGATTTTTTCTATGATAGACGATATAATTATCTTTCATTTGACACCTGTTTTATAAAAATCGATGAAAAAGTTTGGCTTGTAGATTTTATTTATTTCTATTTGTTATTTTAAAAAAGTGGCGTCATCTCTGTTCCTAAAGGGGTGAAACTGTCGCTGCTGCGGGTGAAATCGCTTATTTCGGTCCTTACTATCACTGTGCAAAGTGGCTTACTTTAATCACAAATTGCAGCTATTAAGTCATAAGACGTATCACTACTAACTAGTAGTGATGCTAGATTGATAGTTCTTTTATTTTCCTATTCTTGTTCAAGTTCCTATTTTTTTATTTAAACTTTATTGCACTGTTAATGATACATTTGGCGGACTTAATGCCTTATGACATTCTCTACTATTCAACCGCTTGGGAAATGCAGAGAGTTAAATCAGTAGCGGAATATTTAATAGTACTGAGAGGGACCAAAAAAATATTTTAAAATGCAGTAACATAAACATACATACTAAAATAACATAGATAAAAAAATACAGTTATAATATAATATAAGGTCTTCTGTTTTGTTACTTAATAAAGTTGTATTTACCTTTATATAGTAACAAAAAAGCGAAATTAAGTTGTATTTCTATTCTTTTGTTACTAAATAAAGTTTTATTTACCTTGTAATACAATCCTATTAAACTTGTAATACAATTAAAACATATTTTTTTTTAATTTACAATTAATTTAATCAATATGTTTCTCGAATAAATATTTTTTTTTTTTACTTTTTAACAGTGCCACACTCAAAATTCTAATATGCAAAAATACATAGTTCAATATTACAAAAGCAATACTCACAATATTATGACTAGAATTTTGAGTTTTTTTAGTTACAACTGCTCTCTTTCTTTTGACTGCATTAGGTCCCTTGTTGACAGTAGATGGAGTAGATATGTTTTGGTGAGCTGTGCTAGCCTCCATTTTCTTCCTGAAATGTTTATTGCCATAATAATTATAATTGTTTACTGTCATTGCAATAGGTGTTTTACTACTATATAAAAAATCACTATACCAAGTCAATTTTATGTAGAAAATACTGTTATTTACAAGAGGCGTTCTAGGCATACTGCAACCATTATGATTTCTTTAGTATTAAATTATAATCATACATACTTGTCAAAAGTAAGAACATATTTTAAATAATAATAAAAACGAAGTCATGCGAGCGAAACGAACCTAAATAAATACAATCCTTGAGATGTATCCTGTGCATTTACACTTACATTTAGACTAAATTACGCCGAAGTTGAAAACCTAAATTACCTAACCGCGCTTGCAAATACATATTTGGTATATCACACACTCACACACACACACGCATGCACGCACGCATGCACGCACTCACGCACGCACGCATGCACGCACGCACGCACCTTAATCATTATTTTTTTAATATTTATTTTATAGTTATTTAGTATTATCCAACATTATTATATAAACTAGCGATTTTCCACAACTTCGTCCGCGTTTTGTGATATTTCACACAAAAATGTTTTTACAAATCAGCCCAATTTCTCCGTTTTATAATATGAATAAGTGCATTTCAACAATCCCTGTTCATCGTTTATTCGCGTGTAAAGCTTTGGTGCAAGATATTTATATATATTTTTTTTTGTGAAAAGGGACTGGAGATTTGTGGTTGCGGACAACAGAAAAGTCGCTTATTGTTCTGTTGTAAAATAAGGATTGTATGCCTATGATACCTTCGAAAGCATTGATAGACAAAAAGCTTACGAACCGATGGGACCTTAGCCATATCATTAACCAATACAGTCGGATGCAATATAGGAAGAAACAGCATGTCCTTGATCACAGCCAAAGGGCTGTGAACTCAAAGGAGTTCGTTCCAGTTGGATCAGGTACGATTTAGTCGCACCGTCACAGACACAGATACAATAAGCAAGAAGTCATTCGCATATGTGAGATCTAATGTTTGAATGGAAAGGTTCTTGTCGGCTACTAGGCGCAAGTTTTTAAAAGCATATACCAACTTACCAACAACTTTTAGAAACTAGAGCAACATGTGAGTCCCATTTATGCCTATCATCAATAATCACTCCCAGATACTCTGTGGAGTCAGCCAGAGCAAGAATAGTACAGTCACACGCATTATCTTTGTACTCTATTAATCTATTACAAGAAGAGCTGTAATGATTTTCAATGTAGATTTACAGATGTTTGACGTTGATTGGAGTTGAAGTTCGGTATGGTGTAACCGACACGCTTACATCTTTTTGTCATAAAATAGCAGTCCTTCAGAACTTCATGCGCGCCTATTGATTTTATTGTCCCTGAAAGACATAGCGTAATTTTCTAGATACGTATTATCTTAAATAAAAGGTTTTTTTTCTTCAAAATATCATCTGTACCAGACCCGTAACCATTCTGATCTGAGATAACTGCATTCAAACAATCAAAAGTCAAGATGAAATCAGCTTATAACATTAAAGTACTATCCAGGTCACTACCGCGTAACCACACGTTGGCCAAAGAAAGAGCCAAAATCGTTTGCGTATTGCGTCGTATATCTTGGTATATCTTGGTAGACACGTGAGCCTTTCAAAATATTACTTTTAGTAACTTTGCTTATTTAAAACAAACATTATTCACTATAAAACTAGAACCATCTCACCTCAAAACTGCAACGAGAGCCGCCATGGGACATTCTATATGCGGACGACGTCGTCATCATCAGTGAAGATGCTAACAAGCTACAGCAGATTATAGAACGGTGGAGGGAAGCTCTGGAAACATCGGGTCTGCGTATAAGCAGAGAGAAGACCGAGTACATGCATTGCAACTTTAGTGGTGGCAACAGCAAGCACACCATCTGTCTGCAGAACACCTACCTGAAAGAGGTCGACCATTTCAAGTACCTAGGGTCAGTCATCAGTAAAGATGGGTCAATAGACTCTGATGTCACCCATCGCATAAATACCGGGTGGTTGAAATGGAGAGAGCTATCTGGTGTGCTATGCGACAGCAGAATGCCCGTGCGCATAAAGGGACGAGTATACAGAGCAGCAGTCCGACCGGCCATGATATACGGAGCCGAATGCTGGCCACTCAAAAAACAGCATAAAAATCAATTACACTGCGCAGAGATGAAGAAGCTCAGATGGGCAGGTGGTGTGACAATGCTGGACCATGTCAGAAATACGAACATAAGAGGGACCTTTAAAGTGAGACCTATCCCGGATAAAGTACAAGAGAGCCGTCTGCGATGGTACGGTCATGTTATGAGGCGACCATCCGACCACATGACCAGGAAAGTACTAGATGTTCAATCTAAACCCCGAGGACGAGGAAGACCCCGAATCACATGGATATCCCTAGTCAATAAGAACCTCAAAGAAGCCCAAGTTAGCGAGGAGACGACCCAGGACCGAGCTGCCTGGAGACGCGTGACACGGAGGGCCGACCCCAAATAAAATGGGAAAGGGCCAGGCAAAGAAGAAGATTATTCACTTTAAAACTTGTATGGGTATGTTTTCAAATAGTAAAAGGTTTGTCATATAGAAGGCTAACTAATTCAAGCTATAAAATACATCGATACTAATACTAAACTTTGTTTGTTTGAACGCGCTAATCTCAGAAACTACTGGACCAACTTGAAAGTGTATTTTTGTATTCATAAAGATGAAATAAGAAACCAAAAATTTGCGCACGGGCGGGACTTGAACCAGCAACCTTTTGGCAAACCGGGCCAAACGCTCTTACCAATTGAGCTACCGTGCTGTTAGTCCGACCCTGCGAAATTTGTGGTTTCTTATGAAAACGTCAATTGCGTGACGCTTAGCGCCATCTAGCCGTCTGTTTATGAAACAGATGGCCCAAGCAGTTATTCTTTACAGAATAAATTCAACTTGGAAATTGATGTCGCTTCGCTATCTAATGCTTATTAGATATTATATATTAAAGCATTAGATAGCGAAGCGACATCAATTTCCAAGTTGAATTTATTCTGTAAAGAATAACTGCTTGGGCCATCTGTTTCATAAACAGACGGCTAGATGGCGCTAAGCGTCACGCAATTGACGTTTTCATAAGAAACCACAAATTTCGCAGGGTCGGACTAACAGCACGGTAGCTCAATTGGTAAGAGCGTTTGGCCCGGTTTGCCAAAAGGTTGCTGGTTCAAGTCCCGCCCGTGCGCAAATTTTTGGTTTCTTATTTCATCTTTATGAATATAAAATATGACACTGTGAGTGTTAAAAACATTCTAAAGTGTATTTTTGTGTTCTTCTAACACAAAAAAAAAAAATCTGCTCATTTATTGAGGAGGAGAAAACATACGACTTAAAAGAGCATAGCAACAATGAAAAAAGTTGCAGAAACGTTACGGTTATCTTAACTGGTTCCATGCCACAGCACGCACCGGTGCGTTATAACATTTTTTCTGTTGTGTCTCAAGTGTGGCAGCAAATGGGTTAAACGGTTTTCGTTGCGTACGCAACGTACATACCTACATTAAAATCATGTATGACTGGATTGGTCTAGATTAACAGTTTTATATAATAAAGTCCGCGATAGCATATGTCTATTTTCTATGATTTACCCACTACAAACTTTTTTAAGTTAATACATTTGTAAGGTGTTTAAAACACACGCATATTGATTCTTACCAAAAATAAATACTTTCCTCATCGCGAGCATTTTCCATTTACATCATTTGTTTTCAATAAAAAAAACCTTAGAAAATATCACAGTTTTAATAACTCCGCACCAAAATATCGTCGCAGCTCTAAGTACCTACTGCGCGCGTTTGCGATAGCCGCTATGAGTCATCATCATTATCAGCCAAAGGACGTCCACTGCTGAACATAGGCCTCCCCCACGGCTTTCCACAGCGACCGATTACTAGCGGTCTGCATCCAGTTTGATCCTGCAATCTTTATAAGGTCGTCTGTCCATCTTGTTGGTGTACGTCCCACGCTGCGTCTTTGGTCGAAGGGTCTCCAATCTAGAACTTTCCTGCCCCAACGGCCATCAGTTCTTCACGCTATGTGCCCTGCCCATTGCCACTTAAGCTTACTGATTCTCAAGGCTATGTCCGTTACCTTAGTTCTTCTACGTATCTCCTCATTTCTGATTCGATCCCGTAGAGAAACACCCAGCATAGCCCTCTCCATCGCTCGTTGTGTGACTTTGAGCTTCATTATAAGGCCCATAGTTAGAGACCATGTTTCGGATCCATATGTCATCACTGGTAACACACACTGGTTGAAGACTTTCGTCTTAAGACACTGAGGTAAATGAGATGAGAAGACACTCTTGCGTAATTTCCCGAATGCTGTCCAGCCGAGTTGGATTCGTCGATTCTATCGAGTCGATTCGACCTCTTTCTCGAAGTTGGACTTACCCAATTGGATCACTTGTCCCAGGTAGACGTACTCGTCGACAACTTCGAGAGTTGAGTTCCCAATGGATACTCGAGTGGGTACAACAAGAGAACTCGACATAATTTTCGTCTTCTCCATGTTCATTTTAAGACCCACTTGTTGGGAGACTCGGTCAAGGTCTTCGAGCATATTATACTCCTCTGACTTCTGTAAAATTTGCCTAAGTGTATGGATGTGGTCTATGGTACTATAGCCTTTTCGGAAACCGGCTTGTTCGGGAGGCTGGAAGTCATCAAACCTACGTGCGAAATGATTCGTGATGACCCTTGAAAACAGCTTGTAGACATGGCTCAGGAGTGAGATGGGTCTATAGTTCTTCAATAAGGTTTTGTCTCCTTTTTTGAAGAACAACACCACCACACTCCTGTTCCACGCCTCGGGCGTGATGCCCTCCAGCAGCACGGAATTAAAAAGTATCTGAAGGACTTTAAGTACCGGTGTTCCACCCGCCTTCAGACGCTCTGCTGTGATTCCGTCCTCGCCAGGTGCCTTGTTGTTTTTGAGCTGTTTAAGGGCCATCCTAATCTCGTAGAGGCTGATGTCCGGGATGTCTTCGGTGTAGTGTCGGGTCAGGATAGCTCGTGGGTCTCTGGCCGAGCTATCAACGGGTTTGGCAACTGAGGTGTACAACTGTCCATAGAACCTTTCGAGTGTGGACCGACAGTTTTTGAAGTCTATCTTTACAGCCAGGCCTAAAAAACTTAGACCCCACCGTATGGACAGTTTCCACAAACCCGTTGTTTATTTCGTCCACTGATACGCAATTCTTTAGGCAATCGAAGCGGTTTGAAAACTCGAGTTGAAAGCTCTCGGGATTTTGGATATGAGCACGAGTCGGTCGGAGCGTGGACTTCATCAGACGGGACCTTTCCAATTTGACATTTATATTCAACTAGCGGTCCCCCGCGACTTCGTCCGCGCGTTTTGAGTTTGCTCCCTCCCCTCCCGTCGCAGCGTCATGTTTTATACCCTAAAGCCTTTCTCGATAAATAAGCTATCCAACACAGAAATATTTTTTCAAATCGGTCCAGCAGTTACTGAGATAAGCGCGTTCAAACAAACAAACTCGTCAGCTTTATATTATATTAGCGCAAGCGCACGTTGTACTTAAGCTGCGAACATTATTTTGGTGCGGAGTTATGTTAAAACTGTGATAGCTCCTAAGATATTTATTGAATTTAAATAATATAAAGGGCAACTTTGTTCTAAATGAAATGTTCGTGATGATGAATGTATTTATTTTGATAAGATTAAATACCTGTGTGTATAATACACCTCTAAAAATAATGCATTATTTTTTACAAATTTATTAACATAAAATAGGTTGTAGTAAGTCAACCATAAAAGATAGACATATGCTGTCGCGGACTTTATTATAGAACTTTTAATGCTGAACAATCCTGTCATACATGATTTTTGTGTAACTTAAGCGGTTTTCGCAGCGTACGCAGCGGAAGCTCACAAAAGGAATATCTTTCTCCCGTTTTCGCAACATTTTTCATTTCAGCTGTGGTCTTATGAGTCGTATCTTTATGTTATATAGCCTAAAGCCTTCCTCGATAAATGGACTATCCAACGTAAAATTAATTTTTCAAATCGGGCCAGTAGTTTTTGAGATTAGCGCGTTCAAACAAACAAACAAACAAACAAACAAACAAACTCTTCAGCTTTATAATATTAGTATAGATGTGCCTCGAACCATTCGGTAATCGCTACCGGTTTTCACCCTGTTGATCACGGAGACATCATTGAATAACCGTCTCTTGGAAGTCATGATGAAGTCGATCTCGTTTCTCGTGCCATCCATCGTGACTCAACCAGGTCCAATTCCTTTGAGGCGGCTTCTGGAAGAAAGAGTTCATCGCAAAGAGTCCCTCTTTCTCCAGAAAGTCAGCCAGCCTCTGTCCCCTGGCGTTCCTTTGCCCGTATCCAAAAGGTCCCACCTACAACTCATTCTCGCCTCGCTTGCCCAGTTTCGCGTTGAAGTCCCCCATTACAACGGTAAAATAGGTTTTGGACTAACAAATTTATACGTCCTCATACATTTCCTCCACCTCTTCATCCGGGTGTTTCGAGGTCGGTGCATATACCTGTATGACCTTCAGCGAATACCTCTTGGATATTCTGAGTATAAGGTATATTACCCTGCTCGACACGCTCTCGATGGTCTCGATATTGTTGACGAGGGACTTGTGAACGAGAAACCCGACACCGCCTTGGGACTTTGGTCACCCTCCCGGTAGAAGAGCAGGTTGCCGGACTGCAGAGTTATCGTGTCCTCGCCTTCTCTACGAACTTCTGATAAACCCATTATGTCCCATTGTAACCTGCTCAATTCTTCCTCCAGCTCGAGCAACTTCTCGTCTGTCCTCAGTGTGCACGCGTTATAAGTTACCAGGGCCAGTTGTCGTCAGGGGTGGCAGCGCGATCGCCTCCGGGGATTCTTAGCACCCCCTGCCCCGCCGTTACCATGACTGCTACGAAAGTCAGGAATAGCGGGGCTGCCGAAGACTGGGGGCCTGGTTTTCTTGTGTGCAAACATGAGGGGATTTTGCCAATACTCGCCACGCTTGGCAGGCGGGTTGGCGAGCGCAGAGGCGCAGCCCCTTGCAGCTGTGACGCTGCTGCCCGTCACAGTCCAACATTTAGCTGCGCCTTATATTGGATGGTTATAGCGCCAACGGTCGGTCGCCAGAGCCTCGTCTGTATAAACAGGACGCACCACGTGAAGGTGAGGTTGGCTTGGAGCTTTAGGTCTTGGTCAAGCTCCCTTACGTCCCACCGCTATGAGTGATTTACAATAAAATTTTCCTTTCAATAATTTATGGGAAATCCGAAATTTATACAAGCAATGCTCTGGGGACCGCAATATAATTTAGAAAAAGATGGTGCTGTACTTTTTTAACTCGGCGCTGTAAGGGTAAGCTAAAGTTTATCCGGCTGACTTAATATAAGTAGGTAAATGTTAATGAAATAATTAATTTAAATCTTGCATAAAATAACAAATAGCACAATATTTTTATAAGTAGGTTAAAACATAATATAATGAATAAACATGCTTACCGTTTTACAGCTTCCATACGGTTAAAGTCTGCATCATCTGATGACTCTGTGTCATCACTTTCTGATGTAGTACTTTCAGGCTTCTCGTACTGCAGGAGTCTATCTAACAAAAAGCTTCTATCTCTAGATACTTTTAGTAATCGTTTCTGGCTTGACCTGAGAGCATCTTGGAAACATTCATTTTCCTAAAAAAGATGAAATAGATATTATTGACTTTAATTATAATGTACGGTACTTCTATTCCATACTGTATTCATATACTTCAATAGTTGATTTTGAATTTAGTTGGCTTTTATAGGTTCCAGATACAGTAGAAGCCAGACAGTATGTCCCCGCAATTTTCTATATATCTACCTATAACACTCTTTAATGTTGGTATTTACAACTTGGAGTATGTTTTCATACATTTGTTCCCCACATAATACAATTAGTCTCCTTGCTTATTTAACTCTTTTGAGATGAATCTTGACATGATTGATGGATAAAACGGTAAAAAAGACTGTCTTATATGATAAGATAAGATAAGATAACTCTTTATTGCACACCAAAAAGGTTAATAACAAATTAATTTTAAGAAAATGTACAATTTAGGTGGTTTTATCACTATAAGCAATCTCTTCCAGACAACCTTTGGGTAAAGAAATAATGAGCTTATAGGAAGGGGTATTATGTATGTATATCTATACTAATATTATAAAGCTGAAGAGTTTGTTTGTTTGTTTGTTTGTTTGTTTGTTTGAACGCGCTAATCTCAAAAACTACTGGGCCGATTTGAAAAAATATTTTCACGTTGGATAGTCCATTTATCGAGGAAGGCTTTAAGCTATATAACATAAAGATACAACTCATAAGACCACAGCAGAAATGAAAAATGTTGCGAAAACGGGAGAAAGATATTCCTTTTGAGAGCTTCCGCTGCATACGCTGCGGAAACCGCTTAAGTTACACAAAAATCATGTATGACAGGATTGTTCAGCATTAAGAGTTCTATAATAAAGTCCGCGACAGCATATGTCTATCTTTTATGGTTGACTTACTACAACCTTTTTTATGTTAATAAATTTGTAAAAAAATGATGCATTATTTTTAGAGGTGTATTATACACACAGGTATTTATTCTTATCAAAATAAATACATTCATCATCACGAGCATTTCATTTAGAACCAAGTTGCCCTGTATATCATTTGATTTCAATAAATATCTTAGGAGCTATCACAGTTTTAACATAACTCCGCACCAAAATAATGTTCGCAGCATAAGTACAACGTGCGCTTGCGCTAATATATTATAAAGCTGAAGAGTTTGTTTGTTTGAACGCGCTTATCTCAGGAACTGCTGGACCGATTTGAAAAAATATTTCTGTGTTGGATAGCTAATAAGCTATCCAGATTCGATAAATATATCGAGAAAGGCTTTAGGATATAAAACATGACGCTGCGACGGGAGGGGAGGGGAGCAAACTCAAAACGCGCGGACGAAGTCGCGGGGGACCGCTAGTGTATAATAAATTTAGACAAATTATGTAAATAATGATAATGATAATCAAGTTCATGTGCAAAACGGAGTAGGTACCTAACAATCTTAATTTTCAAATCCGTATATATTATTTTTTGTATTTAAGTTTTCTTTAAATTTAACAGCGCGTTTTCGGCTGGGTATTGGGGTTATACTGTAATTAAATTTAACTTGACTACACATTTCCCAAGGATGTAAAAGAGGTATGATATGTGATCAAAACAATAACTTACATAAATAAGGTATTTGAGTTTCTTCTTGAGGGTTAAATATTGCACTCTGTAGTTGGGTTCAGGCTCAGGCTCACTGCTGCTGTCACTTGTGTAGTTATGAGAGTCCCGAGCGTGAGTAGAATCGGCAGGAGTGTTGCTACTCACGCTAGCAGCTTCACTGGCCTGCATGTTTGCTATTGAGCGGCAGTACCACCCATCTAGCATTTTCTTCAACAAATAAAACCAATTTTTCGTTAGAGGTAGTAGCTTACAATTTTAGGAAAATCCTTAAAAAAAACAAGGAGCTTCACCTTGGGATAATTTTCCGACGCCAGTGTGATGCCCTATGATAACTACAAGTAAAAATATGATGTTTATAACCTATAAAAGGACCAAACAAAACTTTATAACATATTTATTATTATATCTTTAGCACAGATTAGTAAGAGTATGACTAATCTGTGACTAGTATAGTATGGCTGCCGAGCTTTGAGTTTGAGTCGAGCAAAATATCTATGGAGTGGAGTCGAGTTAATGTTTTTTTTTGAGTCATGTCAAATGGTCAACTGTTAATTTGTAAAAAAAAACAATGAGCAGTTTTCTTGTCATTAGGGCATTATTTGAGCACCGTTTTTTGATGTTCACAAGTTTGTTATTCCTAAAATATTCAATGTATAATTTTAGAATATTTTTTATATGTTTTATCATGTATCTATCTATATGAATATTCTTTTAAATGTGTTCTAGTATTTGTAGTTTTGTAAAAAAAAATATCTGACCATCGGAAACGGAAGTAAAACTGCTGTTCTTCGCGCGTCACACCTAGTTGGCGCTCAGTTTAAACACTTATATCTTGCTGGGCTTTTACATTAATTGATTAGTTATATTGAGGGGGAAAAAATCCATCTTTAGATTTAAATTTAATTTAATTAATTTTGTGTCGGTCACACGATTTTACCATTTCCGAAAATGTGATACACAAATGCTCATAACTTTAAAAAGATTCAACCTATCGACAAAAACCATAGGGCCGCAGAAACTTCAGACGAGTTAAACACAAAAAAAGACAAATGAATATCACACAGCTATGATTCTGGTAATACAGCCCACTATACAGCCTCTTGATTTTTATTTTTTTCCTTCAGACCATAATTTATGAAACCCTTCATGGGTGATGTTTTAAGATGATAAGTCAGCGTCAGGAATAAATGTTGTAACATGAAACTCATCGTCAAAATTCATTTTAGCTGATTAGATTTCATAATTGTTAGTTACTTATGTCAATAATTCCGAAAATGTAAAATTTTCGTCACTTGCGTGGCACAATTTTCGTGGTCGATTGCCCACGAAAGTTACAAATCATACCACGAAAGGTTATCAAAGTATACTGATCTCACTAAAATGTATATTTTGACGTTTAGAAATGCAGTGAAATAACTATTCTGATAGATTATCTTATCTATCAGATTCAGATCCAAACCGCTTATTCAAGTTTCATAACCCTCAGATAATTTCGACAAGACGCGACTACCTACCAAGATTGGTCAGGGAAGCGATTTAATTACAAAATACTAAAAAATTAAATAAAAAGACAAATGTCAGAATACCAGTGATTCGATTGTGTGAAACCGTAAAATTTCACAAGATATCCTTTCGCTGGCCGATACTGTCAGTGTTGTGTGTCGAGAACAGGTGCGAGTTAATTTGTGGTCATTGATACCGCAAGTGAGCGGAAAAAAAACAATTAGCAGGAGCATACCCCCGGAGAAGTATACCCTTAAATCTGCAAATAATAGCTTTCTCGCAATAGTTTTAGTTACCCCGTGATCATGACACTTTCAATATATTGATTTAAACTAACATGGTCATTATCATT
Source organism: Pyrausta purpuralis (assembly GCA_963924145.1). Classification (NCBI taxonomy): domain Eukaryota; kingdom Metazoa; phylum Arthropoda; class Insecta; order Lepidoptera; family Crambidae; genus Pyrausta; species Pyrausta purpuralis. The sequence continues at coordinate 13,016,297 of OZ001651.1, read as the reverse complement.
AGAATTGATTGTAACGGGGATTGCTACCATGTACCTTATTATTTTTGAGTTTCCGATATTACGGCACTGTTGCAAGTGCCATGGTCACGGCGTAACTGAAGTTGTTGCGGGTAAGCTGTTATTGGCAGACATATCGGTCTACCCTCCTTCGAAGTCTTTTATTGCGATCACTTGCAGTACCATTGTTCACAAACTCACTATTTTCTCGCACCTGTTCTCGACACACAACACTCACAGTATCCGCACGCGAAACAACATTTTGCCGAAATATATGGTTTTTGAATTTACGAATCACTGGATTCCAGACATTGGACAATTTAAACCCATCCTCACGATTGAAATTTTTGTACTTTGTGATTTCGATCGCTTCCCTAACCAATCTTGGTATGTAATGGCGTTCTGTCGAAATTATCTTAGGGTTATGGAACTCAATCCAGTGATTTGGACCCGATTCTAACAAATGTTCCGCAATTGCTGACTTCTGTTTGTCATTGTTTTTGACCGCTTTTATATGTTCCTTTATTCGGCATGTCATAGTGCGTTTAGTTTGGCCTATGTACGAACTACTACAGCTGCAGTCAACTTTGTAGACTCCAGGTTTTTCTAAAGGAAAACTGTCTTTGGGAGATCGCAGACATTGTGCCACTTTTCTTAGTGGAGTGAAGACAGTATTAATTGAGTATTTATTAAGAACATTGGAGATCTTGTCTGTCACTCCTTTAATATAGGGCAGAAACACTGGTTGCCTATCTACCTTGTCTTTTTGGTGTCTCATTTTGTGTCTTGGTGGTAACTGCCCCTTATATCCATTGCTCCGTAAGACCTCTCGGACGTGCTTCAGCTCCTGATCTAAATGTTCTTCATCACACAGATCATAAGCGCTGTCAGTCAGAGAAGTCACCACAGAGTTAAGATGCCTAGGGTGATGATGAGAGGTTGCATTGAGGTAGCGGTCAGTGTGAGTGGGCTTTCTATCGACCGAATTACTCAGTGAGCCATCATTCCGCACACCGATTTTGACGTCCAAAAATGCTATACTTCTGTCTTCTTCTGTCTCGCAGGTGAATTTAATCTTGGCGTGCATCCCATTTAAATTAGTGAGATGAGCATCCACATCTTGTCTGTTACCCTTCAATATACAGAATACGTCGTCAACATACCTCTTCCATAGTTTAATCTCTGTGGGCGCTGTAGTAAGGGCTTTCTCTTCGAAAAACTCCATCCATATATTTGCCACCACTGGAGCTACCGGGCTGCCCATAGCAACGCCATCTATTTGTAGGTAATACTGACCCTGGTATATGAAAAAATTTTTGTCGACAGACAATGATATAACAATGTTGAATACTGCATCGGGATGTTATGTTCTTGTAACTTCACCTTTACAACCTCCATACAATCTGCTACTGGTACATTAGTGAAGAGTGATTCTACGTCAAAACTGACCATCAACTCATTCACATCAACCTTGTTTTGGTGCAGAATTTCTATGAAATGACAAGAATCTTTGACAAACGACGACGTTCGTCCCACTAATGGCTGCAGTACTTTGGCTACGTGTTTAGCGAGTTCATACGTCGGTGAGTCTATCTGACTCACTATCGGACGCAAGGGCACATTCTGTTTATGTACTTTTGGTAGACCATAGAGTTTCGGAGGCTGGACATTCCTGGGACGAAGCAAAAACTTGAGACTATCGTCGTCTATAGCATCGGCGCTTTGTTTGATGAGTGAACGAGTGCTTCGATCTGTTCTTGCCGTTGGATTGAAGTTTACTTTCTGGTAAGTATTATTATCACTAAGTAAACTAAGGAGCTTGATGTTATACTCAGTGACGTCCATAACAACTGTTGCATTACCTTTATCAGCTTTAATCACAATAATGCTTTCATTATTTCGAAGCTCCTGTAATGCAGCTAATTCTGAAGGAGTGATATTTGATCTCGGGGGTACTACATGTCGTAATATGACCGCTATGTCCTGCCTTAATGTATCCGCATCGACAAGAGGTATTTTATTACGAGTGATACTTTCTTCCACACTGGTCCAATGACTTCTTCATAGGGAATACGTTTAGGTGTAATTGCAAAATTTAAACCCTTCTCCAATATTGTTATGGCTGCATCTGACAACTCCACACTAGACATGTTAACAACCGTTCGAGTTTCGATCGAGTTCCGGTAGTAGGCGGCAGGCTTTTGTTTTTGTAGCAACGACTCGAACTTACGATCATGATTCATACCTTTCAGTTCCCCAATACGTTGTGCTTGTAGGTAAGTTACACGATCACAAATATCGAAGTCGCTTGGTGAAAGCATCTCACTGCACTTTTGGTGTATTTGATATAAATCACACTGAGTTCGGTCCAATTGGTACCTACAATTTCTTATCGACTTGCGCAATAATTTTACATTCGCATTTCGTAGAATACTCACGAAACCGAGGATGTCTGGTCTAGGTTTTACCCTAACACACACTGGAATTATGTCCGCATCACGACACTTCACTAGAAATGACAGTGAGTTCTTCAAACATTCACATCTTTTCCGCGCGCGTTCTAGGTCTTTTATTATAATTATTATTTTAGAAGTATCCGGCCCGTACCGGTTAACAATATATTGATTTAAACTAACATGGTCATTAACATTAGTATTGATTGTAACGGGATTGCTACCATGTACCTTATTATTTTTGAGTTTCCGATATTACGCCGTGACCATGGCACTTGCAACAGTGCCGAAATATCGGAAACTCAAAAATAATAAGGTACATGGTAGCAATCCCGTTACAATCAATTCTAACACTTTCAATAGTGCCAAAATATCGGATACTCATGAATAATTTGGTACATGGTAGAAATATCGTAGGTAACAAACTATTCTAATGTTAGTGATCATCATGAATGTTTAAAACTATACATTATATCTAACTACAATCCTTTTTGTACATTAAAAAGTGAATACTTAAAATCAAATGTATTTTTAGCAGTAAGTTTATAATAAATGCAGGATTAAATTAATAGGTATAATAAAAGGTATACTTTTTAAGGAATATATACTTTTAGTACCGAATTATCTATACAAAAAGACGCTGCGGAACTTTCGTGTCATGGCAAGTAACTTTCGTGGCTGACGAAATTTCAAGAATAAATATCTACATAAATAATGAACCGATTTTCATGATTTTAACTGATTTTGTTAAAATTTGATAGCTTTTATTAGGCAGTATTTTATTTATTTAGAAAATATCGGTAGAAATTTTCGCCACGAAGGTGTCGCGAAGAATACTTTTTGAAGAAACGTCCATTAGATGTTTATATCATCGAAAGATGGCGCTTCCGTCATTTTAGGAATTATATCTAATACTAGCGGTCCCCCGCGACTTCGTCCGCGCGTTTTGAGTTTGCTCCCTCCTCTCCCGTCGCAGCGTCATGTTTTATACCCTAAAGCCTTTCTCGATAAATAAGCTATCCAACACAGAAATATTTTTTCAAATCGGTCCAGCAGTTCCTGAGATAAGCGCGTTCAAACAAACAAACTCTTCAGCTTTATAATATTAGTATAGATTAGCGCAAGCGCACGTTGTACTTAAGCTGCGAACATTATTTTGGTGCGGAGATATGTTAATACTGTGATAGCTCCTAAGATATTTATTGAAATCAAATGATATAAAGGGCAACTTGGTTCTAAATGAAATGCTCGTGATGATGAATGTATTTATTTTGATAAGAATAAATACCTGTGTGTATAATACACCTCTAAAAATAATGCATTATTTTTTTACAAATGTTTTAACATAAAAAAGGTTGTAGTAAGTCAACCATAAAAGATAGACATATGCTGTCGCGGACTTAATTATAGAACTCTTAATGTTGAACAATCCTGTCATACATGATTTTTGTGTAACTTAAGCGGTTTCCGCAGCGTATGCAGCGGAAGCTCTCAAAAGGAAAATCTTTCTCCCGTTTTCGCAACATTTTTCATTTCTGCTGTGGTCTTATGAGTCCTATCTTTATGTTATATACCCTAAAGCCTTCCTCGATAAATGGACTATCCAACGTAAAATTAATTTTTCAAATCGGGCCAGTAGTTTTTGAGATTAGCGCGTTCAAACAAACAAACAAACAAACAAACAAACAAACAAACTCTTCAGCTTTATAATATTAGTATAGATAAGTACAGTAGCCAACCCGGCGAACTTCGTTTTGCCACCAGATGGCTTCGTTTTATGTAACATTTCGTTTGGTGATAAAAAGAAGAAGATTTTTTTTTGTTTCGTATTTGAATTTTCTTTGCTATAATCATAAAGATGAAATAAGAAACCAAAAATTTGCGCACGGGCGGGACTTGAACCAGCAACCTTTTGGCAAACCGGGCCAAACGCTCTTACCAATTGACGCTTCGCTATCTAATGCTTTAGAATGTTTCTAACACTCACAGTGTCATATTTTATATTCATAAAGATGAAATAAGAAACCAAAATTTTTTTCAATTTCATCTTTATGAATATAAAATATGACACTGTGAGTGTTAGAAACATTCTAAAGCATTAGATAGCGAAGCGTCATCAATTTCCAAGTTGAATTTATTCTGTAAAGAATAACTGCTTGGGCCATCTGTTTCATAAACAGACGGCTAGATGGCGCTAAGCGTCACGCAATTGACGTTTTCATAAGAGACCACAAATTTCGCAGGGTCGGACTGACAGCACGGTAGCTCAATTGGTAAGAGCGTTTGGCCCGGTTTGCCAAAAGGTTGCTGGTTCAAGTCCCGCCCGTGCGCAAATTTTTGGTTTCTTATTTCATCTTTATGAATATAAAATATGACACTGTGAGTGTTAGAAACATTCTAAAGCATTAGATAGCGAAGCGTCATCAATTTCCAAGTTGAATTTATTCTGTAAAGAATAACTGCTAGGGCCATCTGTTTCATAAACAGACGGCTAGATGGCGCTAAGCGTCACGCAATTGACGTTTTCATAAGAGACCACAAATTTCGCAGGGTCGGACTGACAGCACGGTAGCTCAATTGGTAAGAGCGTTTGGCCCGGTTTGCCAAAAGGTTGCTGGTTCAAGTCCCGCCCGTGCGCAAATTTTTGGTTTCTTATTTCATCTTTATGAATATAAAATATGACACTGTGAGTGTTAGAAACATTCTAAAGCATTAGATAGCGAAGCGTCATCAATTTCCAAGTTGAATTTATTCTGTAAAGAATAACTGCTTGGGCCATCTGTTTCATAAACAGACGGCTGGATGGCGCTAAGCGTCACGCAATTGACGTTTTCATAAGAGACCACAAATTTCGCAGGGTCGGACTGACAGCACGGTAGCTCAATTGGTAAGAGCGTTTGGCCCGGTTTGCCAAAAGGTTGCTGGTTCAAGTCCCGCCCGTGCGCAAATTTTTGGTTTCTTATTTCATCTTTATGAATATAAAATATGACACTGTGAGTGTTAGAAACATTCTAAAGCATTCTTTGCTATAAACCTCACGGAGCCCGTCTAGCGTCTTAAATTGCCTGGGAAATCGTGAAATCTCATTAAAAATAACGTCTTCATTACAAAGATCAGGGAATTTATTTATGAAAATCCAGATATATGCATAGAATGGGTGCTCTAATAGTGGGATCACCGTTATCGAAGTGGTAGATAGCTTTTGAAATCATGACAATATATCCAGCACATCCAGAAGTACCATTGGCTGGCTTTTATTGGATAGTGAAGCTCCGAATGTGAATGAATACTGGCACATAGCCTGGGAAGCCAACAAGCAGCTAAAGGGAAAATGGTACAGCGAGGACAAAAAAATTATTCCTAACAAACTATAGTACCTAATTGAAATTAAATTTACCAGCTAAATCATGACCGACTGAGATATGAACATAGAACATACCCTGCGCACTTGAAAACACTTAACACTATCAGCTCGATGTTTGTGAATATTGTTAGATAAAATATAATATTGTTAAATAATTCTGTTCCAATGAACAAGCTATTCTTAAACACTTAATATTTCTTTTAAATGCAAAGATTGCTTTTAATAGACGGCTTCATAAATTTCTACCAAAATAATGATCTCCCAAAATTATGTCTCGTGTCATCTCTGCTCCAGAATATTAGCTCTTATGTAGAAAATATACTAACATGTGGTGACTACATTTCATGAAAAAATTAAGAAGAATGAAAATCAGTAATTTCCCGTACTTTTATGATGACAAGTTGACAACACCAAAGGAGGTAAAGGTAAGGTTTGGCTGGATGGTCATAGTCTAGAAGCCGTACAACCACAACAACTTAAACAAAAAAAACGATGCGATGCGAGAAGTCGACGACGTAAAATAATAGGTATTGATTTGGTGATACATTAACGATTTTGTAGGTAAAAGTTGCATCGCACGCAAGCAAAAGTTGTAATGATTCACTCAATATCATGAAATCTAATAGCAAGCTTCAAGATATAGTTTTGGTGTGTGCTTTTATGCGGTGATGTTTGGTTGGTATGATTTTTTTTAGAACTTTATTAGAATTTGACGCCCAGCTGGTTTGGTTGGATTATACAAGGACTTCGAACTCTTTCTTCCTTCCTTCAGCATAATAGTCAGTCGAATTTGAACTTTAATTCTACCGCATGTGCTGTTTCAGCTGAGTCTGGTGCCGTGCTCGTCGCGGCCAATCGTTAGCGGATTGATTCCTCGTGTTGTGATGGCTCTTGGTAGTGAAGTGAATGATAGCTCTTCAAAAAATGCTCAACAAAAAGTGAAAAAATGCCCAGCAAGTACAAATGGAAGCGAAAAAACATGTAACGACATTGTTAGCAAAGGTAAGTTTCTATGGTCATGCTCTCAAGTTATGTAACGATAGGTCTTACAAACCTTGTAGTATTTTTTTGGGTATTGTTAAAGAGCTTGCAGTTATGCAAATGCAGTCATGTGACCACAGTTACTATCATGTGATGATTTCATGTTCCTGAAACCGAAACATGTGTTAAGTAAGTCCTGGATCTGTGGGGATAGATGGTCACTAAAATAATTTCAAGTGTACCTAATACATGTTCATTTGTTTTTTCTAATTAATTTAATGAAACTTGACATTCTGCTGTCTGATGGTGGTATAAATAGATGATGTCAATCATTATTACACAACTTGTCATGTATATTGCATTTTATTTTTTGTCAAGTTCATTATTGTATGTACCTTTGCAATGTTGCTCACATTAGTGTCAATGTACTTGTGGAATTCCCATTGAATGCTTGTATTCATGGTTTCTTTTATCTAATAATTCTCAAGTTAATGAAATCACTGTCACCATGAAAATTTAATCTTTAACTCCATTGTCTCCACTAATACCTTTTTTTAGTTTTGTAGGAACATGGACCATGCTAGTTTAAATATTATTAATGAGATAAATAAGTGGGTAAATGAAAGTCAGATTACTAATGGTATTAACACTATAATATAGGTACTGTATGATGTATGATCATATCCTGGTGATGTGTTCCAACACTAGTCAGGCTTATTCAATTAATATTCATACAAGATGATTTTTCAAGTATTGACAGCATGTTTATACTCATCATAGTACCAATTTTTTGGACATATTCTATTCATTAAAGTAAAGCCAAGTTCTACAGTGCATTTTTTTAAATAGCAAAAATTTCTAAATATTCAAAAAATAATATTGTATGTTGTTACAAAGATATTATAATATGAATAGTACTATCAGGTTCAAGTTTAATTTAAACCTAACTATTAAACTTCTAGATATAAATTATTAATTTTTATATTTGCCTACATGCCATTAGTGCTTTTATCTCCTTTTTTTTCGTATGTGCAATTTTCTCTTATCCTAATGTAATCTTGCCAAAGCCCAAAATCTTGTCTTTTACAATTATTAAGTCAATTATTGACTTTAAAATTTTTATTTTCTTTATGTTCATATTGTTTCTGAAAGAAAATCATCATAAACTCAATTTAATACAGTAACTGACAGTCTGACCCATGATGACTTAATAAGGTTTTTTATTTATTTATCACAACAACAGCCCATAAGCATTTAATTTAGACAGTACCATGAGCCAGTTTTATTAAAACCTATAAAAACATGCCCCCACTGGTGCTTGTCACTTATGGAGTTGACACATTTTTTGTGGTGTGTGCCCACATTATCAAAAACATGTGCTCTGTGTATGTGTCACATTCTTAATTGATAAATGCTTAACAGTCTGCTAGAGTAAATCATTTATCCCAGTAGGGTTTAATTTCTTAGAGTCAACCATCTTCAATACATTGGTAATCTATCATTATTTTATATATTGAGGGAGGGGCCTTATTGAAGTTGTATCAGCAATTGCGTCACAACATGATGATATACTCAGTCTGCAAAGTGATAAGAATACAGAGATCAACCACAATTGAGGAGAGAAAATTGTATACTTTATTTATAAGACTACTACTAATTTACTAGTTAGCAATTGCTGCACTTCATCTCATGCTAACTTATGTTAGTTATCTGTATTTTATTAGTAGGTATTATTAATAGGTATCATACACCTAGTCTAACTTTAAAACCATGCAATATAATAATGTTACTTACTGAAAATTATAGGCAATTGCATGAATTTTAGTTATTTAGGTTTGAAATATCCCTAAACCAATTTGATATGTGTATTTAATATGGTTTGTAGTATGTTTATAGGAATTTGTTGTTGAGTGTGGCTGAGTAGTTTTTAGAGGCCCATTTTAGCACATTGTAAGCGTCTATCTCTATGTTAGACTTTAAGAAAAAAAGATTTTAAGAATCACAAGCTCATTTTGAAAGACCTATCCTATAGATATAGATACCCCACATACATATGTTATCTTTTTATATCTGAATCGAAAAGCAGTTAACAAGATACACCTACCTACCAAATTTCAGCTGTGTGAAGCTAATAGTTTCAGAATAAAGTGGCTGTGACATACGGACGGACAGACAGACAGACAGACTTGACGAAACTATAAGGGTTTAGTTTTTTGCTATTCGGCTACGGAACCCTTATAAAGAGACATTGATTAATTCTCTGTTACGCTCAAGTGTTAACTAAATATCACTTATTGACTGCTCTGCACTGCACACCTGAATTACTAAAAATTAATCTATGATCGTCTTGGTGTCGAGGTCATTTTTCTGCACATCTTTTTACACTTGTAAAAATAACAATTTACTTTCTCTTTCACCTTTGTATCCGTATTTTGAAAGGAATTTTAAGTAATAATATTTAAAATTTAATGATATATGCGTAATTCTTGTTTACCTACACGATATCTTAAGAGATCCCCTGCGAGCCTAAGATGCGCGCCTTTTTATCATTTAACGCGGTAATCGTTTAATTTCATACTACTTTTTAATAATTTAAAAAGGTTTTTACTAACTTTTATGTATTCATTTGTTTTAAATACAAAATGGATTGCATTATAAGTCAAACAAATGTGTGCAAACATCTTTTTTAGGGAATAAAAATATTTTATCGACACGATAAACGGTATCAAGGCGTGCATGTTAGGCCTACTTAGCTTATTTTACTTTCTTATCATAGTTTGTCCGCTTTTGAAACACACACGATGGCATTTTTTAGGATTTACAATCACTATCAAAGACGTCACACTTGTTGTATAGCCATTCGCAGACTAAGGGTAAGACGTCCTAATTAAGACGTTTTCGCGTCTTCACGTTACGTAACATATCTATCAATCTTTATAATATCATTGGTCGGTAAATAAACTTTTTACTTACTTATGTACCTGTGGTAAATCAGTATTTTAAAGTAGTTTTTTTACTTATTGCCAGGCCAGTGTTGGCCCAAAGTTACTCGACTAGTTCAAACTGTTGGCTGCCGGGTAGTCATCAAATAGCCCAAAATATTATTTGTACATTCCCTGTCTTTTAACATTTAAAGTAAGTAAAAAAACAGCGCACCACTTTTGTCCATCGTTCACTGACCCAAATCGTTATTTAAGTAAGTCATTGCTATTCTATTCTAAGCAATAATAATAACAACGTGTACGGAGTTATTTGGTTACACACAGTTTGTAGAGGTGAAGTTTCGAAGCGTGTCTTGCCGGTCTACAACAACGTCGCGTTGAACATGACTGTTTCGTTAGCGGGATACTGTTAAACACGTAAACGCTGCATTGGATTTGAGGACGTCATAAGGATTCAACCGCAACGCCCATGAATATGATTTAAATAAGACCAGCAGAGCTGTGCCCTGGAACCTTTACAGATGAGGGGCCCTTAACAATAGAGAAAAAAAATATCTAAATATGGACTGCATTTTATAAGCACCCTTTTAATTTGTTTGAGGTTGAGGGATAATATTGAATGAAATTTGTTTTGAAACATCGCTCGCGTACTTATTAGGTACTTCTGGTTATAAATTCGTTAATCTTAATTACGCATTCCCAATACATTATCATGTAACATCAATAACTAAAGGTAAGAGTTTTATTGCGCTCAGAGCTCAACATCACCTCTTAAAAGAAAGCAAGAAAATTCATCATTTTAACCGCTGGCACGCCGTTAAAATATCTAACAAACCATTAAACTTCGTTCATTCAATAGTTACTAAGACTAACCCTGCCAAACCTTAGCTTGGCAGATGCTGGCTGTCCGATCGTGTTTGTTAATCGCTTCATTTGCAAGGTAATTAATTAGTTTTATTTCTGCCTTCTTTTTAAATATTTTTATACGTAGGTACACAATTAATTGTATGGTAGGTACTTAACACATGTTAAAAAAACAAAAACACATGAAACATGCTTGGTATCACATGTATTATATGAGTTATTTTATTATAAAATAAACAGCTATAAAATAGAAAATAAAAGGTTTTTCTGGATCGTATGGTCTGTAAAAACCATTGGAAAAAACATTCAACTTTGAAGACGGCTAAGAAATGACGTCTTTTCAATGTGAGATTAATGCAGTTCGTTTCGTCTTTGTCATGCATGACGACCTGCCCAGTTAGTGTCTACTAGCTAGTGGTAGTTCAGTAATTTAGTTTAGCCGGAAATATAACGAGGTCGCTCAAATAGAACTGGACTCTTAAATTAGAATTATTATTCTACTTTCAGCCTACAAATAATCCCATTATTTATTTTATTTATAAGGTTTGTCATGATGTTAGTATACATAGTAAAAAAAAGAACTGTTCTAGCACGACCCATTTGTTACTTTTTTCTGCCGTTTTAGTAATTCAACTAGATGTATATTATATAAATTGATCATTCTTTGCTTTAGTATAGGATTTACTAAATGAGTAATAAAAAATAAATAACAACATCAACGTAGCCAGTGCAGTGGCAGTAAAGCAATACAAGCGTTTCAATAATAGCAATCAATGCATAGGATACTATTGACCCCGTCTATTCTAATGATTGCGAGCATGAAATTGGCTTCAGTAAATATTCAACGGTTGTGATGTCAATCGGTTGACGCGGAGCGACGAGCGCATGCCGCGAGCCCTAACAGACGACTTGAGTCTAAACGAAACCGAGCCCGACCATTCAAGTCGATTTCTCTTACATAAATAACACAAACGCATCGGAATATACCACCCGGTTGCCATGTCCACTGCATCCAATGTGTACTAGTACAGCTCATAATACAATACAATGTACAAAAATACCTACACGAATGTCTGATCTACTTGCTCTTGTTCGTTTGCATCATAGACAAAGCAAATTCGCTTCTATGGTTTGAATGGACCTCATAAAAGATTTGAGCAAAATATATCTGGCGCAAAGAAAGTGAAAAAATAATACATCAGAAATGACTTATAATCTTTTTGACAAAATTGACAATAGTATGTTGTCCCAAACGTATGTTATAAAAATGCATATTGTTGTTGCTACATTTTAATGATTATTCGGCGCTGCGCAAATAAAGATAGAGCACCTCAGAAAACGTTAGATTAAGGAGAAACCCCTCAAACGCAGTAAGTTTAAAGGTTAAACATTCAAGCGACAGCAGGGCGCTTCCTGCGTGTCTCCTTTTGCATAATTCATTGATCGACTGTGGTCCCGGTCTTTGAAACCTTTCGTAATTTTATCTAAATTTAAAGTTATTATTGTCGGCGTCAAGAATTAAGTTATTGTTTGTTAGCCACGCAGACTTTTGTTAAATGTATTTTGTACAGTTTTGCCACTCCCATAACCAAACAATATTTAAGCAAGTGCGACCTACCAAAAATATAAAAATTACGCACTTTTAAGTTATAAAGAGAAGAATCGTGTCAACGTCTTGTTATCAAAATTTTGATTTACGCTTATCTTGAGTCACAGGCGCCCTCATAAGCGTTATCTTGTTTGGAAACGGTGAGAACGATAACATCGATTTTTTTGTGAGTGTGAAGTTATCACACTATTTTCTCAAACTAACTGTACTCTGCTTACTTCTTTCGTAGCTTTTATATAGGCTAGAACACTTCCTGTCACTTCTACCTGTGTATCAAATTTAACGAATATTCTAGTCCCATTGATCATAGTCGTTAATAAATTGGTTTGTAAAATTGCAGTTTTGCTTATCTTTTATTAATCTGAAATGAAAAAGGTCAGTTAAAATTGATCGACTATCAGTTAGTACGGGTTAACTATAAGTTCATTAACGTATGTACGTATATATCCAATTGTTTCTCTATTTTCCTTATCATGTTTATGCGTTGAAGTTAATGAAGATTCTGATCTAGGCCATGCGAAGTTTCATACTTGTTGATATCAGTTATACGTTAACCGTAAGAATAAACACATTTTTACATCTTGATACTTTTTGGTTAGCGTTGAAACTTGGGAAAGGTTTTTTCGATGCATTAGCGATGAACATAGCCGATGGCGTCTATTGTTGGCGGCATCTCGTTGCCGTCTATTATTGACTCGCTGCTGGAGATAGTTGGCGTTGCGCCAGCGCAGACCACGTGTTCGCCCGTCACGGGACAGACATGCGCACTCGACGCGCCCGACGCGTTCACCGAACACAAAACACGACGCTTAAAGAAACCGTAGTTGCGGCAGCGTTGACATAATAGTATAACTTGCACCTTATTAATATGCATATAGTTTGAAAGTTATTACGAAAATACAACTGTTCTAATGAAAAACAATGAGATTGTTTTCTTGTTGCAGTCCAGAAACAAGATAAACAAATTTCAAAAATGAAAAAGGAGGCCGGTGTTAAAGTGTCTTGCAGTAACGGTCATTCAAGTATGCCTAACGGAAGCGCCGATGATGAGGGTGGTGGCAGAGCTATTCCAGCTCCTAGGGTCTCGTACGCGGCCGCAGCGCGGAAGCCCCCTTCACCGCCAACCAACAGCTCGCCTGCGCTTTTCCAGATTCATACAGGTGCATTGCTAACACTCTGTCCATCCATTGGATTCCGATAGTGGTTGTTGTGTTTAGACCCTGTACAGCGCCCATTACTCCATATGAATGACTTGAATCACATGTGATAAAAGTAACTTATCAGTCCATCAATTCATTATCCAATTACACGATATGACGATACTACTCAAATAAGTATAAGCTCTTAGTCTTGATAATACACGTCAATTGAATTGCTCACACGAAAGTATTTTTTATCAATTTAGGAATCTACCATAATTTAAATAAGTGAATACTTATTTACATCCATAGACCACTTTTAAACATATTTTTTATTTACAGAATCCCAAAAAAACAAGAATAGCGAGAAATCATCACAACCGAAGTCTGCAAATTCCACAACCAAAATTAATGGTGAAGGTTCAATAGAAAATGATGATAGTAAGAAGGATAAACTAAGTACCAAAGAGTCAATAGTGAATGGCACAGACAATGCACATGAAAAAAATATTCTTAACGGCGATCCAAAAAAAGATTCAGATTGTGATATTAGTAGTAGTAGTGATAATGCTAAAGTAGTTACTAATGGAACTAAGAGTGATTCGGAAGAGGTGAAATCTATTAAGTCAGATAATATGGAATCGGTGGTGCCTGAAGTTTGCCCAATAAAAGCTTTTGATGGAAAACAACTGCCGGAAAAAAAGAAAGAAAATAAAAAAATCAAAGTGACCGTCATCGACAAACCTATTGATGCGTGTAAAAAAGACACAGTACTCAATAAAAAATCTGAGAAAAAAGAAGACGACGTATCGAAGAAAGATGAGAAAGAATCAGATAAACAGAATGGTGATAGTTCAAAAATAGTTAATGGCGATAAAGATAGAGAATCTACTCCTAGTGAGGATGGTGATGACAAGAAACGGGACCCGGAAGTCCTGTTTATCCAGGATATGGGTTTCACTGTAAAAATTGTAAGCCCTGGAGCTGAACCATTAGATATTCAGGTATGTAGTAAAGTAGTAGTATAATGAATCACATGGCTTGGTGCTAGATTACAACTAATTTTCACTTTTATTGTCTCTAGGTGTCGAGCATGGAACTGGTGCAAGAAATACATCAGGTTCTTATGGATCGTGAGGACACGTGCCACAGAACATGCTTTTCTTTGCAGTTGGATGGTATCACTTTGGACAATTTTGCTGAGTTGAAGAACATTGAAGGACTGAAAGAGGGTTCAATAATCAAGGTTGGTTTCATTTTGGGTAACTGTATAGCTCTGTATTAGCTGCCTATTCTTTTGTTTTTTACTTAGTCACTGGTCCACAGGTGGTCGAGGAACCTTACACGATGCGCGAGGCGAGGATTCATGTCCGTCACGTGCGCGATCTGTTGAAGTCTATCGATTACACAGACGCGTATGCGGGTCAGGAGTGCAGCTCCCTTGCTTTCCTGAACGTTATCACCCAAGGTGACATACTAGGTAATGATTTTTCTGTATCACACTGGACTGATATTTTTTTTAACATTTCATATATTGAACTCGCATGACTACCTATGACAAAAACTATTAATATTATTATTAAGTAATAATAATTGTACTGGACAATGGACTATTATGATACATATTATGATGATAATTTTGACACATAATGAGTAGGTATTATATTCATTTTGGCGATTGTTTGTTCAGAAAAGAAAAAAACTCGCCCTGAGAGCGTAGACTGCACGCCGCCTGACTACATAATGCCCGGTAGTGCTGAGAGGCCGCTGCTGCCGTTGCACCCAGGGCTCACTAAAGAGAACAAAGCTCCACAGTGTCTCAAGGTACTTTTCGTTGTAGCCGGTATTAGTTATACCTGTTTGAAACAGGGTGAGAACTGTGTGCGAACAGTGTGATAAGGTTATTAAGTGCAATATCGGTTATCAGGTGTTGACGACTTCTGGCTGGAACCCGCCGCCCGGGCCGCGCAAGATGTGCGGCGATCTCCTCTACCTGCATGTGGTCACCCTCGAGGACCGCCACTTTCACATTACCGCGTGTCCAAGAGGATTCTACCTCAACCAGTATGCACATTTTCTAATTAAACATTTTTTTTTAACACTCATCGTGGTATTTTATGTTTTAATTAGGTGTTTGAATATTATACCAGAAATTGCGCTCGAGTTTTGCTTGAAACTAAACGTCATGGGTTCAACCTCGACTCGTATACTCGAGTGTGGTTTGAATCCAAAAGTTTTTTATCCTTTTTTATAACGTTTTGAATATGCCTGCACATTTTGTCTCCTAATTTGAATTACAAAAAAATATGTAGTTTTCATTCTTTTAAATTATAACTCCTACAGAAATTTCATATATTTTTCACCTGAACAGATCCACCGAAGAAGTGTTCAACCCTCGCCCCTCGACTCCGTCCCTGCTGTGCCACTCTCTCATCGAGCTGCTGAGCATAGTCTCGCCGGCTTTCAAGCGCAACTTCGCGTTGGTTCAGAAGAGGAGAATGCAGAAACACCCGTTCGAACGTGTCGCCACGCCCTACCAGGTGTACCAGTGGGCGTCGCCGATGTTGGATCACACAGTGGACGCTATACGCGCTGAGGACAGTAAGTAAATTTGTCGTATTTATGTTTCAATTTCTTTAACTTCTTATATATAAGTAGTCCATCCACAGCGACGCGCGTTCTAATTGTGCACATTACTTATTGATGAACGTTATTTATAAAAAAAATTACATTATATTCCAACATATTTTTTGTCCTGGTGCAGGATATTTCTGTAACTTTAGTTTTGGCATAGCCGAGTCAAGTCTTTCAATAATCTTTACTTTAGGTTTATATTAGGTGTTGCCGGGACTTCATGTATGAGCTAGCTAGAGTAAGCCTTTATAGTAATTAAAACAATATTTGATCAACGCGTCCTCCTCTTTTGTCGTCATATACATTTAAAAAAAAACGTAAATACTGTATTCTTCATAGCTTTCTCGTCCAAGCTGGGCTACGAGGAGCACATCCCCGGGCAGACGCGCGACTGGAACGAGGAGCTGCAGACCACGCGCGAGCTGCCGCGCTCTACTTTACCAGAGCGGCTGCTGCGCGAGCGCGCGATATTCAAGGTACGAGCTGTATTTGAAGCGGAACAGTAACCACTACAAGTCATATAAAAGTCATAAAAGTATTTTATTTTATGCAAATAGGCCCACAGGGGGCACTTTTACACGTCCCAATATAAACCCTACCACAGCTTCGGGACAATTGTGGGCTAGTGCTGAGAAGAAGCTGCGCAACAAACTCAGTCACTATTGTCAATGCCTCTTTTCAAAAGGTTTACAATGTTTGGAGTGATCAAGCAAGTCCATACATTATAATGTTTAAAATAATCATCTACTTTATAATACCCTTTCGTCATAAGGGTTTCTTTAATAACAGTTTTAATTTTATTCACCGGTAAGTTTACAATGTGTTCTGGTAGTTTATTGAGAAATTTTATATTTATATAAATTTTAGCCTAAATTGTGGAATAGTAAGCCTATCCTTATTCCTAGTATTATATTTGTGTATGTCACTCTTTTTCGTGAATGAATGTATTTTTTTCCGTATATACATTAAATTTTCGTAAACATACTGAGAGGCTAGAGTTAATACTGTGTATCGTAGCGTCTTTTGTGAGCTGAACTACACATCCAAATGTACAAGCTTTATCTCTTCTACAATGTAACAGCCTAATCACGATTTTGGCGCTGGCTCGCGTGGCATCTACCACTGCGTTCAGTGTTCCGACCCCCGCTACGCTGCGCTTCTGATCTACAATTGGTTTGCTTTGGGTTAGAATAAGGAAAATATTATTTGGGCTCGAATCTTGCTAAAATAATTTTCAGTAAATATGGGATCACTTTTTGAATAAAAATTTGGTCTACCTACCCGATATTGTTATAGAGGACATTTCCTCAAAGTATTAATTGCAAAATGACATGATTTATTCGCACAATAAATCGATTTGCCTCAAACCATTTTAGGCTTAGAGTACAACCTACAGCTTTTTTTATTAACAACATAGGTATGTAGATACTCACACGTATCTATTTGATATAACGACTTATGAACATTTATTTATCATATTAAAATTCATCTAATGGATATCTCGAGATAGGCTGAGTGCGAATCTGTACAGAGAGCGCTTGCCTGATCTCTGTTTTTTTTTCTCACGGGTATATACTACGAACTATACGTTATACCCATTATCTATTACAAAATAGCAATCTAAAGGGTGGGCTGAGTAAATAAAGACTGAGATACAGTCTATGTAATATTCTCAAGTTTAGTCCTATGTTTTGCTGTTTAGAAATTCTTAGGGTAGCCCGGAGTTTGGAAGTTGGCGGTGTTTCACCCCCGTGCCTCGGAAAAGCACGTAAAGCCGTTGTTCCTGCGCCTGAACTCTCTCCGGTCGTGTCAGATTGCTGTCCCATCGGGCTATGAGAGTGAAAGGATTTGAGAGTGCACCTGTGTTTGCGCACACACTTGTGCACCTTAATATGTCCCGCGCAGTCGGTTAGTCGTTGCGACTGGCCACTGGGGGGACTTTTATTATTATTATGTAATATTCTAAACAGGTCCACAGCGACTTTGTGGCTGCAGCGACGCGCGGCGCAATGGCGGTGGTGGACGGCAACGTGATGGCGATCAACCCCGGCGAGGAGCCGAAGATGCAGATGTTCATTTGGAACAACATATTCTTCTCGCTCGGCTTTGATGTCCGCGACCATTATAAGGACCTAGGTGGTGACGCTGCTGCGTTCGTTGCACCGGTAAGAATAGTTAAACATCATAAAATTAGGTCATAGGACGTCCACCGATGAATAAAGACCCCCTTTAAAGTAAATCTTAGATGCTCTTAGTAACAATCATTTTCATATTATGTTATCGGGTAGGATATGAAACTTTCGATTAGGATAAAAGCTTTGCGGAAAATGATAAATATCCATTTGAATAAATCAATTAATAATACACAGTGAAAAGATCTGAGGTTTTCCTCTGTTTGCAGAAACTGTAAAATTCATTAACTCAAACAATTGCCAATAAATTGTGAAGGTATACGATAACAAACAAGCACAATGATCGATGCCTGCAGCCGTTAACTACCGTCATTATTGTAAATATAATACAGTGAATGTTTATTATTTCTTAATTCCATTGTATTTTATTTCATTATTTTATATCTCAATGACGACATAGTGATCGCTGGGTCGCAAATCATGAATCAAAATTTTCTTTATAGCCAATCCTGTTTCATCATTATGAATTTACTTACTTACTGCTGTTGTAAAAGAGTTGGGGTAGATAGCGCAGAGGTAACGCGTAATGACGTATCCTAAGACACCAGAAATTTCGCACGGTCGGACCGACAGCACGGTAGCTCAATTGGAAGATCGTTTGGCCCGGTTAGCCAGAAAGCTGCTGATTTGTGTCCCGCGCGTTCGCAAATTTTGGTTTCTTATTTCATCTAGACCTACTTATTAATAATAATCTAATTAAGTTCTGTTGTTACTTAGTATGTAATATATGTAAAACTGTTTGCAATACCTAAGCGGTTACTAAGTCTTAAGTACCTACATGATAATTATTTTAAGAACTCTTGTAACACTTAGTGAGCAAAATAAAGATTTGATTTGATTTGATCTATATGAATGTTAACATTGTTTAGCGCAACGACCTGCAAGGCGTGCGCGTGTACAGCGCAGTGGACACGGCGGGTCTTCACACGTTGGGCACAGTAGTGGTGGACTACCGCGGCTACCGCGTCACGGCGCAGTCCATCATCCCCGGCATCCTCGAGAAGGAGCAGGAACAGAGCGTGGTCTACGGCAGCATCGACTTTGGCACCACTGTGCTTTCGCACCCAAAGTACATGGAGCTGGTGAGTGTATAACAAACATAATCATTGTTTGTACTCGTTTTGCTACAGGACGTGTAAACTGGTTATTATAAGAACAGACCTGCCACTGTCACTGTGCGTCGAGAAAACTATGCCAAAATGAACTGTATTAACACGAAACGGGCGAGCGCGGGTGGGTGAGCGGGGAAGCGGGAGAAGCGTGACGTACATGAGAGGTCCATTCTTACGATAACCGGGTAATAAATTTTGCCATTGTTGTCGAGACTCAAGTATCAAAAATACGAAATATTATTGGGACCGTACGCGACGACAGCGTCACAAACTATTGGAGGACGTTGAAATGATGATACGAAAAGTAATTAAACCAAAGTTATTTCAATGAAATATTGTATTATCCATTTATTTTACTAAATTACGTTATTCTATAGTATCAATTTTTACTTATTAATAAAATATAATGCATGGATACGTTAATTTGGTATTTAAATTGCTGGAGAAATGGTCGTCAGACGGTCAGACGTCCTCTAACGTAATTTTGTTTTGTCACTGCGACACAGCAAATAGTAAATTATTTTCAAAACCCTCACCTCACCCTAAACAGTCGACGTCACAAACCAGTCGGTAAACTGTGACATTATGACAAACTAGGTACTTAAAGTATTTAGTTACAGCTAAAAACATCTAGTTTGTTTCAAGATATTTACTGTAACAACAACCTACAACTGAATATTACATTATTTTTGCTGTTGAAGCAACGAAGTTACGTATTTCACAGTCTCATAAAATCAATAAGTTTGCTGAAGCATGAGGCCAAATCTAATGCATAAATAACACAAAGTAGCGTGGAAATAATAAACGAGGCTAAAAAACGTGTACGCCAATTGAATATTTAATTTTCAGCTTCCGTTTCAGAAAATATTTATGTATAGATTTGACCTTTGTGAGAAATAGTGTGTTCTATGCATTATACATTATTGTGCAACTCGAACGACCGATGGATAAAAAGTTGCATGGAAATGACAATGAAAAGAATACAATAATCACACGTGAACATAGTTATTGCATTTATTGACAAGAAAGTGTTGATTGTTTCTGAAATGCGCAAAAACTAAGTAGCGGTGTTGTGCGACCGGGTTCTGTAAGCAGGCATTGAGTTTTTTGAGACCTTGAATAATATCTTTACATTGATTTTCAGTTAAGAGCGTTGTCAACGTGTGAGCGTGTGATTGTAGTATATTTTAACATTCTCGTTAATGTGAGTGCTTAGAAGGCGACAGTAACTGAGACTCATTTCTGAGATATCAATATCTCTAGTACATATAATTACATGTTTTATTAAATTAATGTCATCGTCAACTTCTTTAAGAATGACACCCTAATTTCCGTACCTGGCGTGAATAAGTTGATATGTCATTTATGCATACTTTTCAGGGCAGCCAAATTAAAGTTTACGATCTTCTGGTAAATCGAAAATAATGATGATTACTTTTTTAATAGTTGGATTTAGGTTCTTTAAGGAGCTGTTTTAAGTCCACGTTACAAAATAAATGCAATATTTGTTAATGCATTTAAAAACAGACTTATCCAATTGTTCACCGACGACTTATCAACTTATTCCCTCAAGAAAGATAAAAATTCTAACTGTCATAATTGAATTTAAATAAAAACCAAATGAAGTAATAACAAAGTTTAATCGCAGAAACAAATTAAGATCCTTAATTTTTTTTGAAATTTATGAAATTTAACCAAATGACAAGAAAAAACACTTTAAATTACTTATTCTTCTGTGTTTGCTTCTTTATCAGGATCTTCTTCGTCAAGATCGGGGTCGATATTTTCTGTATCATTATCCGTTTTTATATTTCTATAAAATTCATGAAATACTGGATCTATTAGAGGTAATAGATCCAGCAAATCTTTTTTCTTTTCTCGACTTATTGTCAATTGCTCTCTGGACACTGGTTCTAACTGTATGTTATCTATAATGTATTTGCCTCTTTTCTTGAAGTTTATTGCTTTAAATGGAGTGTCACTGTCAAGGTTTGTCTTGAAGTATATTTCTCCAATGGGCTTTCTATATTGCAACCACTTCACGGGTTGCCATAGGAATTTGCTTCCAGAGACGTCTTTCTTTTTAATTGTGAACGGCCCTTTTTTTGAACTTAATTCAGAGAAGTTTAGAAACTGTTCTCGCTTCATAGGTATCACTTCAAAGGGGTTTTTAACTTTGGCAGACCGAACCAGTTGTATCCAATCATTAAGATGGTTAATTTTAATCTGTGTCTTCTTTTTAGTTCTCTCAATTATAGCATGGTCCGAGTCACATTCCATATGACTATGTCCGCTGATCAGAAACTTATGGTTGATCACTTCTAATGTTGGATGTTGATGCAATAGAAACATGAACATCATAGCAACTGTGTTGTTTTTATTTTGCCCCCCACATGTGTCCGAATAAAATGTGACCTGTTTTACATTTGCAGGTAAATTATGAAGCAAATCCCATAAACAAGAAGCGATTTGGTTAGCACCTCGTGCGCCAATCGTTTCGTCCCACATATAACAAATAGCTTGATCATTAGCTAAGTTATGAATTGTTAGATTGAAGGACCACAATTGCCTTTTATAAAAAGAAACTGAAGTTTTGAGGTAAGGAGTAGGTAAGCATTGCTGAAGATCGAAGGTGTAGGCACGAATTGATGAGTCGCGTTTTGCATCGTCTTTGTCTTTCCTCTTTTCGGAATAAGCTTTTTCAGCTAATGTATGATGTGCAGCAAGTTCAGCTCTTAAAGCCTGGATTTCCTGTCCTTGAGCTAACGAAATCTTTGTATTAAGTAAATCACAAGTATGGCAAGTATCTTTTGCCGGTTGTTTGAAGGATAGATTTAAGTCATGAAAACATTTTGAGTACAGTTTCAATGACACGGGATTCGAACAACTCTCTTTGTATAAACGATACATAGCTGCAATGGACAGATCTGAAGACAAATATTTTCGGTTCGTTCTTTTCCTACAATAGTGGCTCTCGTAATTTGGAAATGACAATATATGGTTTATAGCTGTGGTAGTATCGTCAATCGTTTTTTTATTTTTAGGTGGTTGCCTTCCTCTCTTATCAGCAGTTATTACTCCGCTTACGGAGTGTTTTTTCTTATCTATTATAATATTTACAAATCCTTTGGTTTCTCCGTACGTTTTACATAAGCATTCTTTACAAATTGGTTTGTGTTCATTATTTATGATTAGTTTATATTTGCAATAATAATCTCTCTGAACTGTTCTGCTATCAGTCTTTTGTGTCTTCTTTGGTAATATTGTTATAAGACTAGCTACGTACATTGCTCTCCGATCTCTACTGCCCAAAGCCCAGTATTCGTCAAAACATTGTTTCCTTTCCAATTCAGAAAATCGTTCAGAACATTTTAATCTACAAGTTATTAGTGAACTCAATTTCCTCTCACCCACTTTTTTTCCTTTTTCCGTTACATAGCCTTTACCAGAATTCCTTAATTTTTTAGATTCTTCCCTCTCCTTCCTTGATCTACCCTTTTTTTTCACTTTCGAATTTTCTTTAGTTGGATCTTCATTCCTTGCCTCTGTCACAATGTTGATATCTGCGGCAATATAATATGTATTTCAGTATGTTCATAAAACTATTTTATAATAACTGTTCCTATTTTACATTGATTTAAACTTATTATACTCACCTGAAGTAGAAGCTGTAGCTATATTTTGTGTATTATCGTTCGAAATGTTAGTGATAGTTTCCTGGTTTTCTGCTCTTATTTTTTCATTTTCTACAAAAACAGCACTTTCCACTACGTTGTTATCGATTTTATCAGTATTAGATGTTTTTTTTTGTAATACTTTAGGAAATAAAATATCATCACAAGATTTGCAATCAGTTTCAGAGTTATCCTGTACAGCATTTGTTTTATTTGCCATTAAAGGAGATTGCATCAAGTCAATATATTCAAATTCTATTTCTGGTTCATTTAACCCTTTGAACGCCAGACATAAAAACATGGAATATGCCACCCACGCCGGGCCCTATTTTCGATAGTGCAATAGACCAAAGGACCAGTGTTGTTCAACTCTTATCGATAAACTGTATCAAAAATAATTAAAATGCAGTGTAAAACGTAATAAAATAAAGTAAATAGCACAACAGATTTAAATACTTTTATTTCGAAACAAAAAACATTACTACAAACGCATTTTTATTTAAAAAAACCTTACAAAAACAAGTATTGACATATCAGTCTAGCAGTTGATTCCCTGCCCTAGCGACGGAATAATACGTCAATGGCGTGTGGAGGGGTATTTTTTTAATAATTTAGTGTGAAGTTCTTACTTCACACTAAATTAAAGTAAGTTATATATATATCGATAAAACTAAAAAGAGAAGAAATGTTCAAAATCCTAAGTGGCCGAGTTAGTAAATTAGATGGCAATGTATAAATCATAAGGACAAATTTAAAAAAATGATAATATTTATTTGAGCCTTTTTTTTGGAATTGAAATATTTAATTGGAATGGTTAAAAAGACGAATTA
Organism: Pyrausta purpuralis; assembly: GCA_963924145.1. Lineage (NCBI taxonomy): Eukaryota > Metazoa > Arthropoda > Insecta > Lepidoptera > Crambidae > Pyrausta > Pyrausta purpuralis. Next base: position 12,992,506 of record OZ001651.1, on the reverse strand, counting down.
GTTTATTAGAGGCTATATCATTTTCCCGTGGTATAGTATAAAATTAGAGGTTAGATCATGTAGCAAAAAAATAATCCTGTAGCTTAATCCCTCAAGCGTATGTGAACGAGACACAATAGATATTCTATTGTTATGCAGTCTCATGCGATCGCTCGGGTGTTGAAGCACCTCTATAAATATAGTAGACACAAGTTAATCCTTAGGGCGATTTGCGTTACTATCGCTAAATAATATTAAGGACTAAACTTGAATAAAAAAATAATTCTATCTCTATAAACTTCCAACAAACTGACAGTGATAGAATGACACATTTAATTAATTTTAGTCTTTAATATTAAGTATTTTTTAGCGATTGTCACGCAAGTCACACCTTAATGCAATCAAAACTACTCGTATATGACAAAGAAGTTATAAACAGGAATGATGAATTTGTTATGTTCGTTGTTGTTGAAAGACGTTGAACTATCTCACGCTAAAATAAGAAAAAAAAAAGAAACGCATGGACATCACTATTCGACGGATAAATCCGTCTCTGGCGTCGTGGTGGGTAGTAAATTATGTCATTTTTTAGTCATGTAAAAAACCTTTTTGTATTAACTGAAAACTTATTAATTTCAGTTGTTGTACTCAATACATTTAATAAATAGGAAATAAACTAAATGTCTATATGTTTATTTGAAGAAAATTGTGTATGGTTCAATGTTTAATTATCCGTTTAATTTGAAGACTGAAATATACGTCAAAGGCGTCAAAATGTCGTCTTGCGTTTGCGGATATATCCGTCAACGGCGTTCAAAGGGTTAATACATCATAAAGTTCTTTCGTTTCCGGTGACATAGGCCGAATAGGGGACGAAGTATGATCTTCATTTTCAAGATCTTTTAATAATGGAGACGATCTCAATTCTTCTGATGTGTCACTTCCTTCATCAAAATTAGACTCACCTAAAATAATATGATTTCGTTTAAAGTATGTATAACATTTATATCCAATAATAAAAAAAAGAAAAATAATTGCCTGGAGTTGAGTTCGTATGTCTTGGTTCCTGTATCAAAGGAGTCAATGGAGAAAAGGGGAGAGGAGAAATAGAGGGTGGCTCATTTGAAAATAACATTTCAGAACTGCATGTATCTGAAAAGATATTAATATAATAGATTATTTTTCAACAGCATTCTCAGACTTCAAACTTACTAAGTTACTTATAACATCTTTAATTCATTAAGCTATTCATTCCACATTTTCCTATAATATTTAACATCTTGATTTGAAAATATTTTTTTTATTATAGAACGTCTTACTGCCGCACACAGCGACGTCATTTTATTTTAATGTCAATTATAGCAAAACCGAAGCAAAACATAAAGATATAGACTATTATTCAATGCAAAATTAGTAAATCAGAGATTAGCGTTAATGGGCGCCTCTGAGTGCGGCGTGATTAAAACAACAACATTCCATCACCTGTCACGCGATTCCCTCACACACCAGCAAACCCATATGACAAAAAATAGCTAAGAACGTAAGAGTTAAACTCATAATTTAATAAATTAGCAAATATGGTAAAAATACGATACAAAAGCATAAAAACTGTCTCACCTTTTTCATCCACCAAAAGATTACGAGGTGACTTAGTCTTAGACATAACAAGTTCTCGTAGCTCAAGCAATTTACGCTTTTTATGTAATAAGCCCTTGAAAGCATTCTGCTAAAATATTAAAAAAACAACTGTACAATCAGTATTTATAACAAGCACACAATGCAAAATAATTTTATATTATAACCTATCTGATAAACGCAGACGTATTTTTGCGTACTTACTTTTTCCTCATTATCACTCATAATTATTATAAATGAGCCTCAATAATTGTTTTTCTTCATAAAATTAATATAAAGTTGTTTTAACACAAAACACTTAAGTAGCGTACTAACAATAAAACCTTCTCAGACGACGAGATACTCGATACTGACAAGTTCCGACACGATCTTATGAACGAACGAACTTATTTTGATCATGTACCTACAGATCGGCAGTGACTCGTAATATGAAAGGCATTCAAGTATAAACCTGCATTATCTGTTTACAATTGAGTTCAAATTACCTCGCGCTTAAAGTTTTCTTAAAAGTTGATTTTGAGTCAAATTCGGTCATCAAATAATTAAAACGATGAAATGATTTTATTTTTATAAAAGATAAATTATATGCGTATTTTACGTATTCTCATAGTAAGTAAAAGTAACAATTTACGCTTTGTTATTATAAACGATATAATGTCCATTTTAAAGAGTTTCATAAATGACTCGTGTGATTTTATAATAATAAAACAAGACAGTTCGAAATGTTCTAAAATAGCACAACTTTTGATAGCGTGCATAACTAGACAATTCGAAATGTTCTTAAATATCACAACTTAAGATAGCATGCATAACTAGATAACTCGACATATATGTGCGTATTTCGTACTCAAAGACGTTCACAACTTGATAACTGATTTTGTCATATTACACTCGCAAATCCACAAACGATATGTTGATATATTAAGTAATGCATGTTCGGACTTATGTTGATAAATCGAAATGCAATAATATAAACGCTGTTAGTTAAGTATTATTAATTTGACATGTCGTTTTATCAAATATTTATTGCCATAATTGTAGATACTCACTTATGTACGAAAGCAATAATTTGATTTTGTTTGAGTATTTCGAGTTGAGTTTTTAATACTGGCAGGGTATAAGGTCATAGAAGCGTTGAAGCCAAATAAAAAAAAAAACGACATCTCGAGTTGTCAACGTATTCACGCGTGGTACGGATTTATTCAAAATGAATTATACAGGGTGTCCAGAAAGTCAAGGTCAAGCCAAAACCGAGTGATAGGCTAGGCCATGACAATCCCTAGAAGAATACAATAAAACATCTAACTTATGTACTTTTCGAGTTATGGACTTTTTGAAAACAATTCTAATAAAATGACACATTGTATTGGTTTGTCGACTACTGCGGCACAAAACGCATTAAAAAAATGATAACTAAAATAAGCAAAAAGCAGGTTATAAAAAAAAGTCTTTTTTATTAATTAAATTAGCAAGTCCAATACCATTTCAGAATCTGGAATAAGTGCGCCATTTTTTGTAGTTAGTTACCGTAGTAGCCCTTTTAATATATTTTTTCAGTACAGGGAGTTAAATTTGGACTTTGAAGTAAGTTTGAATTCATGGTTGGACTTGAAAGTGTCATGGAATTAAAATGGAGGTAGCTGTGTTTAATGTTTGAACTAACGTTGATAGAACAGCTATTCAGGCTTACAATGCAAGAAAACATCTGAAAAACTCAATATCTGTAGCCACAGTAGTCGATAAACCAATACAAGGTGTCAATTTTTTTCAAAAGTCCATAACTCCATAAGTTGAAATTTTATTGTATATTATAGTGACTGTCATAGGCCATAGCCCATCGAACGGTTTCGGCTTGACCTTGACTTTCTGGATACCCTGTATAGTGGACCTGTAATTTGTCAGGTGGCACTCCAAACACAAATGTATAAAAGGAAGCATAAATTAATTTAGTAATTGACCTAAGTGCATGACTTGCACAAGCAGTTTCCGCGACTTTGCCCGTAAAACCATACGATTTCTCGTGCAAACAACTCATCATCTTTTGCTTCGTTAAGATGACTTATCTCTGTAGCAATTTTCCATAATACATACATACAGGTCAAACTGAGCATCTTTTTATTTAAATCTTTTGAACCTGAAAAACCTGTTGAACAACTAATTAAAAGTTACAGACATATACTTTCACATTTATAATATTACTAATATAGTGTGAATACATTTTTGTTTCTATCTGACCAGTTGAGCAAAGCCGGTCAGCAGCTGAAGATAATGCCCCACTCGGTGATCAGCGCCAACGGCGAGACGGTGGAGCTGTGCTCGAGCGTGGAGTGCAAGGGCATCATCGGCAACGACGGCCGCCACTACATCCTCGACCTGCTGCGCACCTTCCCGCCGGACGTCAACTTCCTGCAGCGTGAGTTATATACCCTTTTTTACCACGCTTTTATTAGCTTAGGTTGTATCTATGTATGTATGTAATGGAATCTTTGAGCATAAATTTGACCGATTTCTAGAAGTTTGATTAATTTGAAACTTTGCACACGTATCAAGGACCGATGACAATGCAATAATTTAATAACAGTTTCTCAATATCCTTATAAGGACCGTCAGGATTAATAAATTCTTTCTTGGATCCTCTGTAAGGGAGTAAGAAAGATAGAGCTGTCGCGTGTCGCATGTCCGCAAATAGTTAATTGAAATATCGAACTAAAAATGAAAAAAGCGTGGGGTGCTTGATATATTAAATGTTGAACCCCACGCTTTTTACTCTGAATTGAATTATTCTCTAACTCTTTGTAATTAAAAATTATTTTCTACTTTTTAGTTCGGTTAGCTATAAAAGCGTGATTTTTTAGTATTTTTAAACTATAATTTATTTCTCCGCTTTATTTATTCTGTTTTGGTTTTGTTATTTGGTGTATTCAATATGGCAATGGGAAGGTTATTTTTAGGTGGGTTGGGGATTCAAGGAAAGACCGAGATGTAGTCTTTCCTTTTACCGCTTTGTCCCCCGAGGCGTCAATTTTAGGACTTGCACAGCACATATATAATGCCGCACTCGTGACCAGTGCCAACGGCGAGACGGTGGAGCTGTGCTCGAGCATGGAGTGCAAGGGCATCAGAAAATAGAAAAAAATAATAGCACAAAGACTGTGATGTGAAGCGCGACTGTACAACATAATCCTCAGAAAATTTACAGTTAAAAATTACTGTTTTTGCAAGTATAATTGCTTAATTAATGCAATATCCTCAATGTACTATGTCGATGCATGTAATACTAGCTACTTTTGTATGTGCTGTAGATTACTCGAGCATGAAAACGTTCAAGGTAAGGGCGCCGGTAGCATACGCCTTGTGCGATCTTGGGTCCGTCCGGTCAAATATTAAAGCGAAATCGCCTTTATTTGCCCTATTAGATGTTACATCTATTATTCTTTGATTTATATTAATCGTTGAAGGTTGGCTAACTAATTTCTAAGATCTGTTTCCGTCGCTTTGAATCGTGAAGTTAAGGATGTACTGCAGTCATTTATAACTCCAAGACTGTGCCCTTTGTGTTATCTATCATGTCATTAACCTCGTTTCTTTTATTCCAGTGGAAGATGACGAGCTAAGGGAGGATATCAAGTCAATGGGTTTCCCAATTATCCACAAGCACAAACTATGTTGCCTCCGACAGGAGTTAGTCGATAGTTTTGTTGAGTGAGTATAAACAACTTGTTGTTTATCCTATTGTTTTGTTGTTAAGAATAAACCATTTATGTAATCTACTATTTTTAGAGCTCGTTACTTCATGTTCATCCGCTACGCTGCGTTCCACCTACAACAGCTGAGTGCGAAGAGGCAGCGCGAATCGTCCGAACAGAAATCAATCGAAAACAAAAAAGAGAATGAAGCTAAACCTAGCACTAGTGAGACTGACACAAAAGAAAAAGAAAGCAAGAGAGACAGCAAGAGCCAAGAGAAGGAGGTAAAAGAGAAGAAGTCGAAGAAAGATAAAGAAAGTGCCAAAAAGGAAGCAGCCAAGAAAGAAGAGGCTGCGCCGCCCAAAGAAGAAGAGAAAATTGAGAAGGGCAAAGAAGATGAGCTGTTATTGAATGAAAATTATACCGATATTGATACCGATGTTGCCAAAAAGATTGTGGAGAGTATCACAGATTCTATCTGTAGTGGAGACAAACAGGAGAGCGACTGTAAGTTATTTATAAAACTTATACTATTCATTGCATGATAGACCTGATGTGACAATTATATTATACCTATGGACTGTATAATATCTTTATTACATCAAGTGTCCTAGTAATGTCCTAATAGTCCAGTATCCTAATAATTAACCAGAAACTTGTCCATTACTTCATCCGAAATTATGTTCCATTTTTTATTAGTTATCCTTTATCCTTTGGACATTCCCACACATCGCCATCTAGTCCCAAAGTAAGCTACTCAAAGCTTGTGTTATGGGTGCCAGACAACAGATAAAATACTTAAATACTTCTTGTTTTGTAAATACATACATAATATACATAGAAAACACCCAGACCAATACAAACAGACGTGTTCATGCACACAAATGTTTGTATTGTGCGGGGATCGAATCCGCCACCCGCTGCGTAGTAGGCGATTTCTCGACCACTACACCAGACGGGTCGTTCATTGGTTAGTGCTTATTTGTCGATGTTGAAACAATTTCTTAGTCTATCTATTGAATTAGTTGCATATTATGTCAAATAACTGTCGGATACTATGAAACACGCAGAAAGACGCAGCGTAGGATGTCCACCAACAAGATGTACAGACGACTTTATGAAGATCGCAGGATCAAACTGGATGCAGACTTCTAGTGATAAATCGCTGTGGGAAGCCGTGGGGAAAGCCTATGTTCAGCAGTGGACGTCCTTTGGCTAATAATGACGATGATGATGACTATGAAAAAAGGCGCTGCGGTATCTGCGGCAGCCGCATGGCCGGGCAGTGAGGATATACCATTATGGAGCCACCAGGGACTGAGAGATGTTAAAAATTGTTTTTTTTCCTGTAGCTGGCGAGCGTTCCCGCGCCGTGGTTGCGTCTGCGGCCGCCGCGGTGGCTTCCCTGAAGGAGTCGGAGTTCGACGTGCGCTTCAACCCGGACGTGTACTCGGCCGGCATCAAGCACGCCGCCTCGCCCGAGCAGCTCGCCAAGCAGCGCCATCTTGTCAAGGAGGCCGCCGCTTTCCTGCTCACCACGCAGATACCGGCTTTCGTGAGTACAATGGAATATGTTTTTATTTTGTATGTGTATTTATTTTGTTATTAATACATAATAAAATCCGGCATCAAGCACTTCGCCACGCAGCGCCAACTTTCTCGATACTGTTGATGTCAATAAATTATTGATTTGATTATACATAAGTCCAATCCAAAATTCATACGTATTAAAGAAAATAATCAAAGTTAAAATACTTTTCACGATACATAGGCTAGTTGACCAAATTCCAAAACTAGGTAATACTATACATTAGTAAATTTATTTATACAAAAACCCTGATATTTGCTTAAATATTCAATATTTACATGAATTAATTGTTATATAAGAAAAAACATTTTGAATGGGTCTCAAAAACGTTCGAAATATCATGGCGTCTTAAGTTACGTCACTGCTTAAGTCGAAAGTCTCGTTGACTGCAAAATACTAAAAAGAGCAAAAAAGTTCGCCATCGTGTAAGGTGTGACACGTGATGTCACACCAAAATCAAAAGTGTGTTTTGGACAAACAATTATGTAAAATATTAATAATTCTAATTTGAATTCGTAAATGAATTAGTTTTTTTTTTTATTTCTTTAGTATAATAATCACTTGAAATTACTTACGTGGTTTGTTCTTAGTGGGAACAAACCCTAATGGGTTTGCTCTTAATCAATAAAATGTAATGTAAGTCTGAGGAAGTTTAATTGCTTTAAGTGGTTAACTACAAGCTTTATTTATGTTTCCCAAATAATAATAAAGCAAAAATTAGTCTGTTTCTTTTTGCTATTCAAACAATGTATACAATCTTTAAATAACTTTTAAAATATTATCAGTGAAAAAAAATAATAAGCTATGTGATTTGAAAAGATGTCTGTGTTCAACTATGATTTTTCTGTGAATGTTGTGAGTTTTATGTTTATATTTAAAATGACTCATTTAACAATATTCGATTTTTCAAAATATTCGACTAGCAAAGAAAAATGGATTTTAAATTCTTTTTTTTTTCGGCAGGTCCGCGAATGCCTGGAGCACACGTCCGCACCCATGGACGGCGCGGGGCTGACTGAGGCGCTGCACGCGCGCGGCATCAACGTGCGCTACCTGGGCCGCGTGGCCGGCGCGCTCCGGCCGCACGCGCACCTCGCCTACCTGCACGCCATCTGCGTCGGCGAGCTCGTGCTGCGCGCCGCCAAGCACGTGTACACCGCTTACCTGCAGGTACTTGCAGGCGCCGAGCCAACCCTCCTCAAAAGATTGTGGGCACGCTATGTTTTGTTCAATTAACAGAAAACCATGAAGGCACAAAAGTTTTATTTATTTCAGATGCAACATTACATTTTTTTAAAAAAAAAAAATTATTTCTCTCTTCACAAAAAAAGAAACATGCGTATACGCTACAGGGTCTGAAGTTAGTAGTCTTAGATTATTCCTATAACTTGTGAGAGACTGGTGTCTGAAGTAGGTTTCAAAGAAACCTGTGACACATTGACAAAAATGTGACAATTATAACGCGAGCGCGAATAAATTGATCTAACAAACCCAAAATATGACAAAAAATTTACGCGAAATTTTGGTTTTCAACTCTTTTTAAACAAAGGAAATGGTAAAATGATATCTAAAATTTGATGTCGATGGCCAAATTGATGAATATGTGCCTTTAAAATTTGAGGGTTTCCGTCGATTACACCAAGATCGCATCATCAGATCCCGAATAGGCAAAAATGGGACCAACTAGAAAACATACCCTCTAGGTAGGCAAAAAAAACGAATTGGTCTACAAATGACTGAGATATGAGGTAACATGGATACCAAAAAAACATACAGTCGAATTGATAATCTCCACCTTTATTTGAAGTCGGTTAAAAACAGTTTCTACTATGCAGTTTATAAATTGTGCTTAGGGTTGTGGGCATGCCTACAGTGCCCACAACGGGTGTATCCGCGCATTGACTTGATCATAGAGAATGGAACGTATATACCATATCAGGTTTACAAAACTAGTGTTTGCTTCGAAGTACGTATACCAGGTACGGGCTCAAAATTCTTTTCAGAGCATGAAAGTATATTACTTAAGAGGAGCGTTTCTTTTTATAACCGGCTTTGTCCTGTTTGAGCCAGGGCCTGTTTTAAACCAGCGCTGAATTAATTTCAGCAATAGCTGAAACTGGTACCCATTGCCTTAAATTTATTTATGTCACCTCTTATTTTTTTTAAATTTAGATGAAGGTAAGAGATTTAGATAATATTGTAGCTATGTAATTGGCAATAAATGATTTTCAATTTACTGTGTGCGAATATAATTATACTCTGATTTTTATTAGATAGATCAAAATGGCATTTAGTGTGTGGCCACATTTTCGATATTTAAAAAAGTAGTGTTTCTAAATAATCGAAAATTTAAATTTCATCAATTGTGGTTTTTAATCGATTATAAAATATTCAAATAAAATCTGTTTATAAAAATCATGTTTCCTACAAAGATCATAATGATTTCTAATTTTTGTTATTGAAAGTATTAAAAAGACAAATTGTATAAATTTATACAAGAATATTGTTTTTAATTATTTTTTCAAAAACTGATATATGTATTATTTTTACATAAAGTATTACGTAACATTTTACATATATTATTTATCCAAATGAGTGAAACCGCATATTGAACAATCGTATCACAAGTTCAGTTGATCGCGTATAAATGAATAGTTATATCACTATTAGTACCACGCTCGCAACATTAAAAAATAAAAAGACTTGTGGCACTCGAAGACTGCCGCAGTAAAGCTATTGCATAGCATTTTTTACCAACTTATGCAATTATAATTATTTATATAGCAGTATTTTTTTCCTTTGATATTAATTGAAGTTACATACAACCAATGCCACCTAAAAACTAAAGAGACAAGCGTGATATTTCACCAAGTCATTAAAAGTTCTGCTATTCATCGATAGATGGAACCGCTGTGCCGGTCGGAGTGGGGGGTGTTAGGTTATTATCGTTACGGAATTTCTGGACAGTGGCGGCTGGTGGGTTATCGAACTGGTAGTGCACTTTAAGAAAATCGAAACAAAAACTAAAAACAATTACGGTAATATAAATAAACAATAATGCGTCACACATAGAGCGAAACATGTCATGATGTCAATCATGGCTGCCGTCGTCGATTCGCGCCCATGCCGGCCGGCCACTTCGTCAAACATCGGGTGCTCTCGGCAATCTTCGGTTCGCCCGTGCGGCGCTCGAGAACCCGCTCATTACTCGGTACATTTCTATGAACTATTTTTTGTTTCACGCGTCAGGCGTATTAACTCGTATCTCCTACAAGTTATATTAGCAGACCTCGTGCACTCGCCGAAGCGCACGAGAATTTGTCTTTACAGGAAAATAATTCTTAACAGTTTCGTAAAGCGCTCAAACTGATTCACCATAATTGGAGATTTAATCTTGTATACGTTTTTGTATGTTTAAAAATAACTATTAAAATAGTTATTTAAAAATAAAGATGAAGTACTTAATATTTTGTAATTTTTAAATCTTTTGAATTGGTGGTTCAGCGCACGAGCGCACTTAAGGTACAGCCGCCACTGTTTCTGGATTCGGTCTCCACGCTCAAGGCCTGCGATAGAAGCTGTGCAATAGCTTAAAAGTTAGATTGAAGCTGTTATTATGGTCTATCTATTTAAAAATGAGAGTATAACGTATCAACATAAATCTCATTTTTTACGGATTAACTGTTCGCGATTTTATTAATTTTATCCCGTCGTTTCGAACACTTTATCGTTCGTGGTCACGGTTAAACTAAGATGTTATTTGTCATTTACAGAGTTTTGAAAAATTACACTATCGTCACTCAATATTATTAATTGACGTTCCTATCCACGCAGAAAGAGCTAACTGTGTCTTGTGATCTCGCAGTGAGTTGTCTAGCTTGGGTCCTAGTTAGAACTGGATCCCATGCTGGTGGAATTTTCCAACCATCTTCTCTGTTGAAATTTGGATGTTTTCTTATTTCTATAGCTCCGCGTAGCATACGTGGAACGAACCGAAGCTCTTTTGATAGTACTTTTGCGAAAAGTTAATCGGTGTTAAAAAGTGTTTTATTTCGATGAGTAATATTCGCGTAAACTTCAGAAACACAAGTATATAGCTTATCGTTGTGTGTGTCGCGGCAGGGCTGCGAGCCGATGTGCATCGGCAGCGCCGTGGCCCACTTCCTGAACTGCCTGGTGGGCGCGTGCGCGAGCCCCGCGGCGGGCGCGGGCGAGGCCCCCGCGGCGGCGGGCGCGCGCGGCCCCCGCGGCCCCCGCGCCCGCCGCGCGCGCAGACACGCGCCGCCGCGACAGCCGCCGCCCGCCACCGACTGGCAGCACCTCACGCCGAAGGCGCTCTTCGCGCAGATACGCGCCGAACTCAAGGTACACGCTCGTTGACGGCGCGATGTGGATATCTCTTTTTTTTTAAAATACAAGTTTTACTTCCTTGGCTGTACGCCATACAGACAATTCATCATTTATTAAATTTTAATGTTTCAACACTTAAAACTAAAACTAACATTAAACTAGCCTAACTTAACGTAACTCATTGAAATGCGAGGTGGTCCGCATTACAATGCTCAACAAGGAAGCTAAGCGCAGGAACAGCGATCCGGGTAAGACGGCGCGATTAGAGCTGGCTTAACCATAATTCTCACTTTAACTTCATTGTTTTCTTCAAAAACAAGAATTATCATGGCAATTCCACCGCACAATTACAATAATTGACCCGAAAAAATCAATTTCTAAAATGAAGAAATATGGTCCGTCCTTCCCTTTTCGTTTCCCGCGCAAAACTCCGTGGATATCTCTAAGGCCGATGGAGCAGGGCTTGTTAACGATACCAAATTCACACTATAATTATCGTTAAATAACGATATTTTCATAAAGTTACAATTTTAACACTTACACGCCTAACGGTAGTTTGGTATTGATTCTAGTATAATAATGTTAACATTTAACGTTAAAAGGTATAGCTACGTAAGATACGAATAAAATTAAAAATAATAATCACTAACAACAAAAAACAAAACTAAACTACTTACATATATACATCGAAAAGCTCGTTGCCCTGTGGAAAAGTGCCCAAAAGGCTGGCCACATTACCTCGCTGGATGGCGAGACTAATTCTCTGGCCGAGATAGAGACCAGCCTTTGCTTCATGAGAAGTCTCAACAAGCCGTTGGGACAACTCACGAAACAGTTTGTGGGCACTTGGTCCCCACGGTCCTAGCGTTTCTACCCCAAACGGCTCAAATAAGTAAGCTTCGCTGAGACTTTCATATTTGCGCCGTTTGAGGCATTCAGCCGAAGCGGCGGCTGAACCCACCCTACTGCTAGTCTGTAGAAGATGGGAAGGCGCTAATGTGTCGACACAAGTAGCATCCCACACCAAAGGCCTGCCCATCTTCCACGGAACGAGGGTCATGCCGTCAGGACGCTTGCCATCGCTACGTACAAGACCATTCGGTTCCAGAACGGCCGGAATACGAGCACTGACAAGCGCCCGCCGAATGACGTCGTTCAGACTAGCATGGCGTGGAATTCTGCCAGCGCTTCTGCAACAGGAAAGACCGTGGTGAGCTAAATTGTCTACGACTTTTCCACAAGTGCAACGATGGGGCACGGCATTAAAAATCCCAAGCCGAAGGCTAACGGCAATCCTAAAAGCGTTGCTGTCTAAAAATGTTCCCAATGCTGGACACGGTATGGCTTTCAGCCAAAGGCTGGACTCCCATTCAGCCACGGCCATGAGACGGGCACGATCGGCAGAGTTAGTAGTCGAGAGAAGAAGATTATTACGCACTACTCTGCAGAGGGGCTCGTCCCACAGCCGCTGAACTGTGGGATTCAGAGGGAGCTCATCGATTGAGCGACTCCCCCATTCGGCGATGGCATCTGTTAATTTTGTGATGTGAATCATATTGAAAAAATGTGATTTACAGAGAATTTTACTAATTAAATCAAAAAAGTTTTATGCGATGATGACAAAAATGCCGGAAGAGCTACACCAGACAGATCTCTTATACCCAGCCCACCATGGCGAATCGGCAAGGAAGCCTGGGTCCAAGAGTCGTCTGTAAGCTGAATGTTAAAAGTTAATGAAATTATATGTTTAATTTTAGTGTCTAATTTTGATAACAAAGAGGGATGATTCCAAAAAGGCGATGATCGTAAATAATATGTTAATTTTGGCACAAAGAGACAGAACCGCATGATGGTGTAGGCAAAGTGGCTGCTTAATTTAGTAACTCTGTCCGAAACAAAATTTAATTTAGAAATTTGATCTTCTATAAAAGGTGCAAAAGACCGATCTGTAATAGGGCAGCCAAGAAGCCGAAAAGAAGAATGGTCGAAGAAGTATCGATACTTTTATCGTTACATAAAGCGATGTTGCCATCCGGCGCGGCGACGTGCGCGATTTCACGCTACGCGGGCTGGCCGATCAGCGAAATGGAAACATCGACAGCCAGTAGATAAAGGCCAGTGTGTTTGCACACGGTTTGATTTCACGAACACGTGCTTAGTGTTTGGTGGCAAGTTTTGTTGATTTTTCTTGTAGTTCACTTAATGATAACGGTATTTTTAACGATACTTCTAGTATTCACTTGGTATCGTTATCAAGCCTAGGCCATGCTAATATTATCACTTGTGGATAACGCTAATTTAATGGTAAAAGGTCATCCAAGGTATCGTTACCAAGCATAACGTTACATTCTTCTGGCGTAGGTAACGATACCTGAATTTTAACGGTATTCAAAGCCCTGCGATAGAGGACACGTATGCGATCACTAGCAGACTCAGCGAACTTTGTTTCGCCCCCATCCTCGTCTTGCCCGCCTCGTCCCGCCCAGCCACGTAATTAAAGAAAAATGATAAGGGTGAACAACCCTTATCACTAAGGGGTATGAAAAATAGATTTTGGCCGATTCTCAGACCTACTCAATATGCTTACAAAATTTTATATATAAGATATTTTTATGTCATGTATGTAATGGTGATGCAAGTGCGTTTGAAACAAAAAAAAAACAATTGACGAGAACTTATAAAATATTGCACTTTGTTGAAGGTTTGCTTGGTGTAGGGTCTTGCAGAGATGAAGAAAACACTGATGTATGAGAAAAATGATGTATTAAGGCAGAAAATTATGGACGAGACGGCCGGCCGAACGACCAGCTCGGGCGTTAACACACTTATCACCGTAACATACATGACTTAGTGTCGATTTTACCAACGTCAGATTGGACGTATCCTAACGAATAAGTATAAATTGACCGATTTAAAATAACATTTCCATAAATGATTGCTTACAAATAGGTTATGTATTCAAATGAAACCTTTTGTATTGTATTATTTCTTATCTGACTTAATAATTGCATAGGTGTCCTCTGTTGTCCCAGAAATATCTACATTCCGCCAAACAACCTGTAAAGTCCGTTTTTCTTTGTGAGTCGAATGCTGTAGACAATGTTTTTATAACTTTCAAATGATAAATAAATTTACTATATTATTAAAAATGATATCAGTGTTCAACGATAAATTACCTATGTAGGTGTGTTTTGCGGTAACCGTATTTTTTAAAAAAAACATTAAAAAGGAATATCAAGATTGTATACAATATCCGCCTAGCGAATAAAAACGGACTTTAGTTCTGTAGCTCGTAAGTAAAATTGTTTTCCTGTTTTATCAAAGACAACCCTCTAAGACCCACTTGCGCGTTATGATTTAACCTAGGATTACGATTATCCTGGATTTTAGTCCAGATAGAACGATGTTAATCATTGGTCAGTTTATTTGACGTTAACAGAGACATAATGAAGATTTAATCCAGGGTTAAATCATTGTGTGCAAGTCCACCTAAGAACGAAATGGCCGTCACGAACTGGACTTAAGATTGAATATTAGGAGTGTATGGAACTCTTACTTACTTACGTTAATTACTACTTTTTTGCTCAAATCTACTTCTAACGAAGCTAATAAGAGGTGTTTTGTTTATAAAATATCATTTCATTATCATATTTCTGCAGGCCTACTGGGGCTATGAATTGAATGCTGAAAATATGGAGGCCGTAATAGAAAAACATGGACTGCAAAAGATATCTCTTCTCAGGTTTGTTTAAAACTATTGTGTATGTTGTTATTTTTTTTGTATTATTATCTAAAGTTTCTTATTAAAAAACTATTTTATTTATAGGTCCTTCGCTCTGAAAGTGGGTCTGCAAATTATGCTGCGCGAATACGATTTTGACAATAAGAATAAGGCTACATTCAGCGGATCAGACATCATGAACATTTTCCCCGTCGTTAAACATATCAATCCAAGGGTTAGTTTTTCATTCAGTATAACCTCACTAGTTAAAATGTGCGAAGCCCGTTTTGGTTTAGTGTAGTTAGTTGTTTCCGAATTTCTATGTCTGCGATAATATGTTAGTACCCACAAGTACTTACAAAGTTAAGGTATATGAGTATGTCTAGCCGTTTCTAGCTAGCTGAAGCTCCCAGGCGCACGTTTAGTTTGGGTCCATGTAATAGTGTAAATAAATAAATATAAATATTGGACACCAATCACATACATTGCTCCTACCCCAAAGTAAGTAGCTTATGCACTTTTGTTATAGAAATCAGACACAACGGTGGTACCACAATACCCAGACCCGAGATAATATAGAAATATCTGATTTCTACATTGACCCGACCGGGAATCGAACCCGGAACCTCGGAGCGGCGACGCCTTGAAACCAGCGTGCTTAGCCACTACACCACGGAGGTCGTCAGTGTAACTGGTGGAATAAGTTATCCTCTCGTTTCATTCTAGGCATCAGACGCATACAACTTCTACACCACCGGCCAGAACAAGATCCAAGCGGGCGCCGTGTCCGAGGGCCACGAGCTCATCACAGAGGCGCTCAACCTTTTGAACAACGTGTACGGCGCGATGCACGGCGAGATCGCGCAGTGCCTCCGCATGGTTGCGCGCCTCTGCTACGTCACGGGGGAGCACAGAGACGCTATGGCATACCAGCAGAAGGCTGTGTTCATGTCCGAGCGTGTCAATGGAATTGATCATCCGTATACTATTACTGAATATGTGAGTAGAAATAGTTTTTTTTCGTACAAATATTATAGTCAATAATATAAATTACAGTTGCAAAAAGCAATTTTGGCTGTGTGACAGACGAGGAATCGAACCCCGTGTCTTACGTCCCGTCTTTTACAAGTGCAATTTATATTATTAAGTTTGTGTAGTGACAAAACACTATAAAAATGAAATAATATTATAGTCATTCTATAACTGATTGTTGGTCATTATGACGTGTAGAATGAAATATACACAGTGGCTCTTGGTACCACTTTTTCCTTACCTTTAATCGCGTGTCACCCCTGGACCATCTTTGTCAAAAACTAGCAAATAAGAATTTTTTTCCATGTCCTTTTGTCTAAGTTACTGCATAAGTATATCTCGAAAAAAGAATTGTTATTGTGTGCTCATGTATCACAAATAGTAGTCACGTTTTGCCACACCTATCTGATCTGCCGATCGGTAATATTTGAATTTCTAATATAAACCGCAAAGGTTGTTTGAAAGTAAAATACTGTCAGTCTGACCTTGTTGTCCGCAAGAAATGCAAAATACTGTTTTGGTATTAAGATCTCGTTGCTCATGTTTAAACAATTTAATTTTACGCACATAAAAAAAACATATTAACTATTAGCACTTGCTATTCAAATCACTCAAAGTATCAGCTGCCTATAAAAATAGAAAGTATCATAGGCATATCACCTAGTCACGAAAATTCTGTGTACACTTCATACCAGCCAGTTTTTTTTATTGTTCTAGTCTAGAATATGCGACACAAAAAAAACATAATTTAAAGATAATTGAGGTTAAGATAATTGAATACGTAACACATTTACAATAAGGTTTATATTTATTCCAGTCTCACCTAGCTCTATACTGCTTCGCGAACGGGCAAGTGAGTACGGCGCTGAAATTGCTATACCGCGCCCGTTATCTGGCGCTTTTGGTCTGCGGAGAAAACCACCCAGAGATGGCGCTGCTCGATGTAAGTTATACCTTTTGAATCCATTTTTTCTTTAACTGTATTTTTCATTTACCTTCCAATCAATCAAGATATGTATCGGTTTGATACACAATAATGCATTACTGTAATATTCAACATTCAAATATAAGTTTACATAAAATAATGTGTTTGTTTTAACCGAATTCATAAGTTATCAGTATAAAATATTTATTTGTGTAATATTGTTAATTCTGAAATAATAGCATGAGACTAACATTCATAATTTAATGTATGCGCACATGTTTCTTAACATTATCAAATATTATACATAGTAGTGAGCCGCCAACTCCTGTCTTGTACGGCTTTGACCTCATATGTATGAAGAATGTTGTTCTAATGCCAATATGCCGGAATTTGCGAACAGTAGCCAATAGTGAAACTGAAAGCAGCAAATTGATAAATAAATGCATCTACATATCATCACGACAAAATATTTATTTTGTGTTATGTAATTTTATTATGATGTAATAAATATGACTGGTGTTCATAGGTCAGGAACATAACCGGAAAACTCGTGTAATTGATGTCAACCATCTGAAAAATAATCAAATCACTTGGCTTGAAGCTGGTTCTGTAATAAATGATCTATGATCATGATTTTCATTAGTGAAAATAATCCACTGTTTTTAATGGTACATTAGTATTTACATGCAGGATCTCCCATAGATGTATTAATTAATTTTTGACGTTCATGACTGGCATTTTGTGTCTTTTATTGAATAAATAAGTTTTGACTTGACTTGACTTTGTTGGTTTAGGATTAAAGAATTTTAATCTTATAAGAAGTAAAAGTTTCATTTTAAAATGATATACATAAAAAGTAAACTAAATATATTAGATATGACGACCTCCATGATGTAGTGGCTAAGCACGCTGGTTTCAAGGCGAGTTCCGAGGTCCCGGGTTCGATTCCCGGTCGGGTCAATGTAGAAATCATAATTTTCTATATTGTCTCGGGTCTGGGTGTTGTGGTACCGCCGTTGTGTCTGATTTCCATAACACAAGTGCGTCAGCTACTTACTTTGGGGTCCGAGCAATGAATGTGATTCGTGTCAAATATTTATATTTATTTATTTATTGTTGTGGACGTCTATCAGGTAATTTAACTTTGTTTTATCCAGAGCAACATCGCGCTGATCCTGCACGCGGTGGGCGAGTACGAGCTGTCGCTGCGCTTCGCGGAGCGCGCGCTCGCGGTGACGGGCGCCGTGCACGGGCCGCGCTCGCTCAAGGCGGCCGTCGCGCGGCACCTGCTCGCGCGCACGCTCTCCTGCCTCGGCGACTTCCGCGCCGCGCTGCACCACGAGAAGGAGACCTACTCCATCTACAAGCAGCTGGTAGGCAGTGTTTGAACAATTGGAGGATATTAGGGTCCAGAGGGGAAGAAAAGCCTAGGATAAAATATTGCAGGAAACGGAACTAATTTTTGAATGAATTATAACGTGGAATATAGTTTTACACACGAAAGAAAGAGTGACGACACAAGCAGGTTTTATATTTAAAAAAATATTTCAATAAGACATATCAATTATTACAGATACATTCTTGCGTTAACAACAGCAGTAGTCAAAAGACTGTGTCGTAGTTATTAGCGCCCACTTCTAGAATTTCACAAACAATTATATAAATTTTCCTATTTCATTTACAATACTATTATTATTATATAACTGAAGCTTGTTTGTGTATGTGTGTGTGTTTGTGTGGTTGGATGCAAAATATTATATGATGAGTGCAAACCTAAACCTACTTTCTTAAGATCAACATACTTTTAATTACAAATATATTTTTGGTCAAACTATAAATAAGAATATAAAAATACGAAATGTTTTACTTGGAGCGCTCTATCGTAGCAACCACAACTAAGATATAATATGTAGTACTAACATTACAATACAAACAAAACATATTATTATACCCTATTCACACGGGAAAGTCTTTAAATGTAAACAAACCATTGACTTACCTTCTAACCCTATTATCTGAAGATTCTCGGCACATACAACAGTGAATTTCTTTGCAGAACTCACAAACACCTTTACCAATTACGCCGTAACAATATAAATATGATAATTGTTTGCAAACACACATAATTACACTCAAAAACGTGATTCATACGAAAAATATCACCATTTTGACATAGACAAAAAGATGACGGAAAACTTCATATTTTTTAATTTAGTGTTGGGACACCAATTTCATTCAATTGATCGATTCAATTGGTTATTCGAACTAGTAGTTTAGTCATGTTAACCCTAAAAGGATATTATTATTTTTATTTTTTGTTTCATTGTAGCATTTATTTGATAGATTACTGTTCATGAAATGATGTATTGTGAAAGATTAAATGTATGTACATAGTTTTTTATATAAAATAATATAATCGAATGTATAATTTCATAAAAAATAATAAAAAAAAGGTTTCAAAGTATGAATTACAATTATAAAATATATCTTAACAAATTTAGCCGTCCCAAAATAGAGGTATGTATGATGAACCGATTTTGATGCGGTTTCAGTTAAGGATTCTAACTTTTAAAAAAGACTCACTAAAAGGCCTTAAATATCAATTTTAGCATGGAATTAGGTGAGACAAAACTAATTTTGAGTCAGTGCATAATTTAACCTTCTGATACCTACACGGTTTCCAGATGAAAAAGATGTTATTTAAAAAAATGAATCTTAAACAGTGGCGGCTGAACCTTAAGTGCGCTCGTGCGCTGAACCACCAATTCAAAAGATTTAAAAATTACAAAATATTAAGTAATTCATGTTTATTTTCAATTTCCATTTTAATAGTTATTTTTAAACATACAAAAACGTATATAACATATAATCTCCAATTATGGTAAAACAGTTTGAGCGCTTTACTTAACTATTAAGACTTATTTTCCTGTAAAGACAAATTCTCGTGCGCTTCGGTGAGTGCACGAGGACTGCTAATAGTATAACTTGTAGGAGATACGAGTTAATACGCCTGACGCGTGAAACAAAAGATAACATTAAATTACTACTCAGTTTCCAACGTTTCGTTTTATTCCGTTATTATATTTAATAACGGAATAAAACGAACCTTTTAGTGAGTAACCCCTTTTTTTGTAAATCACTGATTAAGTGAAGTCACATCATTTCACTTGTATTTTTTTTATTCAATGCAATCGATTGTATATTGTATCAGTTCAATTGACTAAATTCCTCTACTTTTTCTCAACACTAAAGATTGTCTATGGTATTTAAGCCGCCATGTTCGTTTACATTTAAAGACTTTCCCTAGTGAATAGGGTATAGAAAGTGTTGTGCAATTATATCAAACTTGTGATGTGCAAAGTAGACAAATTTTGGGGAAGTTTCAGTGCATGTTACACTGTGGTACGGGGCACCTTTGCTATTTTATTTAGTATGTATGACGACCCGTATGGTGTAGTGGTTGAGAAATCGCACACTACGCAGCGGGTTGCGAGTTCGATCCCCGCACAATACAAACATTTGTGTGCATGAACATGTCTGTTTGTATTGGTCTGGGTGTTTTTTATGTATATCATGTATGTATTTACAAACAAAAAGTAATTATGTCTGTTGTCTGGCACCCATAACACAAGCTTTGAGTAGTTTACTTTGGGACTAGATGGCGATGTGTTGGAATGTCCAAAGGATATTTATTATTTATTATTATGTATCAACAAAACTTACACAACAACACGTAAAAAAGAAACTATCGCACGATAAAATCCAAATACATAGAATTTTTTTTCTTCGACAAAGAAAAATTCGGTCGGTAAACTTTTTTCGCAAAAGAATTGCACGAGAATTGCACCCCCGTCTTCGTTGCAGCTGGGCGAGCAGCACGAGAAGACGCGCGAGTCGTCGGAGTGCCTGCGGCACCTGACGCAGCAGGCCGTGGTGCTGCAGAAGCGGCTGGCGGAGGCGTACGCGCGCGGCGGACACGCGCCGCCCGCGCAGCCGCTGCACATCCAGCCGCCCGGCGTCGCCTCCGTCATCGACATGCTCAACCTCATCAACGGGATACTCTTCGTGCAGATCAGGTGACAATACCATATGGTTTTTAGGGTTCCGTAGCCGAATGGCAAAAAACGAAATCCTTATAGTTTCGTCGAGTCTGTCTGTCTGTCCGTCCGTATGTCACAGCCATTTTATTCTGTAACTATAAGCATTACACAATTGAAATTTGGTAGGAAGATGTATCTTGTTAACCGCTTACCGATTCTCGTACAAAAAACAAAAAATAATTACAGTTAAGGGGGGGCTCCCATACATGAAACTAAAACCAAAAAAATTTTTTTTTGTCAAACCAATGCGTGTGGGGTGTTTATGGATAGGTCTTTTAAAATGAGATAGAGGTTTCTAAAACTATTTTCTTTTAAAGTCTAACGTTTAATAGCTAGACGCTTCCAAAGTGGTAAAATGGGCGTCCCCCCCCCATCTAACTTCTAAACCAAGCAAGTGTAAATTTTGAAAAAAATACGTAATGTAAACCTAAACAAATACTTTCAACGAAAATTGGGTCGGACGACATCGAACAAGTAGTTTTTGAGATATAGCACATTTTCAACAACCGCAAACATAACTTTGTACTTCATACAAACACTATGAAAAACCCAGCTATATCTGCAGTCAACAAAATATTGTGGTATTTTACTAAGTAGAAGTAAGTGGATTCCCTAATTCAGTAAAAGTTGGCACGGAACCCTCAGTGCGCGACTCCGACTCGCACTTGGCCGGTTTTTTTAAGTACATTATTCATTTATAGTAGATGAAGATGATATTTCATCATCATTCTCTTGCCCTGTTCCCAGTTTATCTGGGGTCGGCGCAGTATGTTTTCCTCTTCCACGCTATTCTATCAACCTTCACTGACTCATCCACATCTTTCACACTCATACCTTGTTTCACACAATCCATCCATTTCTTTTTTGGTCGGCCTCTTCCCTTCCATCCATTGACATTCATACTCATCACTCTTTTAGTTACATGACTTTCTTCCTTCCTCATAACATGACCGTACCGAGACAGACGATGTCCCACCATCTTCTCGGTTATCGGTGTCACTTTCGAACTTAAATATCATTTCATATGAAACAAAAAACATTATTCAAATTGCTACTTTTTAGGGTACCGTAGCCGAATGACAAAAACGGAACCGTTATAGTTTCGTCAAGTCTGTCTGTCAGTCCGTCCGTATATCACAGCCACTTTATTCTGAAACTGGAACTACTCTGAACTGGGTGCAAGGAGCCCTCACAAGACCTTTGGGCTCAAGTCAACCTCACCGGCCCGATGGTGCACCTGCCGAACAACGGACGAGGCTCTGACGCCTTTTTCCCATGTGGTTGAGGGGTCAGACGGCAGTCGCTCTCGTAGAAGCCAAATTAGCCAAACATTTATGGAATGATGTACGCGAATAAAGATCTTGAGTGCACTGTTAGGGCGCCGCCGCAAAACGGCGCGCAGCAACATCGCCCGACTCCTGTGACAAGTGGACTAGGGCTACCGTGCCATGGGCGGACACGGCTAAAGACGCGAGCCCCAAAGAAACTCCGCTTTGCAACATGGAACATCGGCAGCCTGACCGGACGCGCAAGAGAGTTGGCCTACGTACTCTTCAGGCGGAGGGTGGACGTGGCATTCCTACAGGAGACTCGGTGGAAAGGCAGCAGATCCCGGTTCATTGGGAATGGCTACAAGCTGATCTACACAGTGGCGCCTAGTGGGGAGAACGGAGTGGCCGTGGTGCTCTCTGGGGGGCTGCAGGATGACATCCTAGAGGTGAAACGCTTTAGCGATCGTCTAATGGTGGCACGGGTGCTTATTGAAGGAGTAGTCACTCACTTGATAGGTGCCTATGCGCCACAGGCTGGGCGTAGCGATGCCGAAAGGATGTCATTTTGGAGCCAACTCAGTGAAGTACTCTGCGGCATACCGTTGTCTCAAGGAATCGTTTTGGGTGGTGATCTGAACGGTCATGTGGGCGAAGGGTGTGAGGAGTTTGAGCGTATCCACGGTGGTTTCGGGTATGGTAGACGTAATGTGGAAGGAGGCGATATCCTTAGGATGTGTGCGACTGCTGACCTGGCCATCGTGAACACGTTTTTCAAAAAGAAATCTGAGCACTTATAACCTACAAGAGCGGTGGACGCGCTACCCAAATCGACTTTCTACTTATTAGGAGGCACCTTATCAGCAAAGTAGCCAACTGCAAAGTGATTCCTGGCGAGAGTCTGACCGCACAACACCGTCTACTTGTCATGGACCTCTGCTTGAAGCCTAAAGCCAAACACATCGAGCGTCGTAGACGCCAAATCAGGTGGTGGAAGCTCGATGAAGTCACATCCCAGAAGTTTGCATCAGTTATTGGCGACAAGTTCAAAGATACTGATGGCAAACCAGTCCAGGAACACTGGGACAGGATTCAGGCAACTATCACCGATGCGGCAAAAGCGGTGCTCGGTATGGCCAAGGGCGGTCGTAAACGTGACAAGGAGACTTGGTGGTGGAATGTCACAGTCCAGCGGGAGACTAGGGTGAAGAAAGCCCTCTTTAAAACGTGGCAAGCGTCCAGATCTCCTGAAGACCACGACGCGTACAGGGCTGCTAAACGTGCCACAAAAAGAGCTGTAGCCAGAGCCAGACGTGAACACTTAAAACCACTTTATGATAAGTTGGAATCGTCTGAGGGGCAGAAGCACATCTTCAAGTTGGCACGTTCGAGGGTCAATGCGGCGCAGGACATTTCCCAGTGTCGCTGCATTCAGGACCCGGACGGCAACCTGCTATGCGAAGACCTCGCGGTGAAGGAGAGAAGGCGCTCATACTTCCACGAACTGCTGAATAAGCAACATAAAGAGGTGCATCCACCTGTCCTCCCTCCTAACCAAGGACTAGTGCCACCGATAACGCCCGAAGAAGTCTTTAATAGTCTTCGTCGCATGAAGAATCGGAAAGCTGTCGGCGCCGATGGAGTCCCCATCGAGGCCTGGAAGGCGATGGGTTCTCGTGGTGTGGACATCTTAACCTACCTTTTCAACCGCATACTCCTCACCGGTAAAATTCCAAACCAATGGAGGCTGAGTATTATTACTCCAGTTTACAAGGGCAAGGGGTCGGTACAGGAGTGCGGCAACTACCGCGGTATAAAGGTCATGTCCCACACCATGAAGCTCTTTGAGCGGATTGTAGATTCTAGGATCCGGCAGGAGTGCACTGTCTCGGAGTGTCAATATGGGTTTCGCCCTGGGAACGGTACCATGGACCCTATTTTTGCCTTAAGAACCGTCATGGAGAAATACAGATCGAAGAACACGCCTCTGCATCTATTATTTCTTGACATGCAGAAGGCCTTTGACTGTGTTCCTCGTGTGGTGATCTGGTGGGCACTGAGGTCTAGAGGGGTTCCAGAGGCCTATGTTGACATCATTCGGGACATGTACTGCAATTCCGATTCTGTGGTTCGGACTGCAGTTGGTGACTCCAGACCCTTCCCCATCACCGTTGGTGTACACCAGGGTTCCGTCCTTAGTCCGTTTCTGTTTAGTGTGATATTGGACGTATTGTCAGACAGCATCAGAGACTCGCATGAGCAGCCTCCATGGTTGTTGATGTATGCTGATGATATCGCACTGGCGGACGCGGACAGGGGACGATTGGTTAAACGTGTAAATGCGTGGAAAGAGTCGCTAGAAAACGGCGGCCTGAAACTAAACGTGGCGAAGACTGAGTACTTGGCATGCAACTCCACAGACCCCACGTCCGTTCGCATAGGCGGAGACATGGTCGAGCGCACGGACCAGTTTAAATACTTGGGATCTGTACTTCACGCGTCTGGTGACATCGATTACGACGTCAAGGCACGCATTGCTGCTGCGTGGGCAAAGTGGCGTAAGGTCACTGGTGTTATTTGTGACCCCAAAATGCCGGTTGAGTTGAAGGGACTGGTCTATAAGACCATCATTAGACCCGTCCTTTTGTACGGTAGTGAAGCGTGGCCGGTGCTTGAGCGACACAAGCAGGAACTGCGTGTCACGGAGATGAACATGCTGCGATGGATGTGCGGAGTCACGCGAAAAGATCGCATTAGAAACTCCCGCATCCGCGGCAGCCTGCATGTTCGTGACATAGCGCACAAGTTGCAGGAGAGTCGCCTTCGCTGGTACGGTCACGTTTTGCGGAAACCGGCGAGCTACGTGGGTAACAAATGTCTAGCCATGCCGCCTCCGCCAGGCCCCGGCAGAAGGGGCAGACCCAAAAAGGGCTGGCTTGATGTCGTGAAAGACGATATGCGTGCCAATCAACTGTCCACAGAGGTTGCCCAAGACCGTGCAAAGTGGAGACGGAAAAGTAGGAAGGCGGACCCCGGGCGTCACCGCACGCAACTGGGATTAACGCCGGGATGATGATGATGATGATGACTTTATTCTGAAACTAGGTATTAGTATTTCTCAGTTGAAACTTAGTAGGTAGTTGTATCCTGTTACCTGCTTTACGATTTTCATACAAAAAATATGTTTAAGGGAAGGCTCCCATACATCCCATAAAAAATAATGATGTAGATCTTAACAAAGACTTTTAACGAAAATTCAACGAAAATTGTTTTGAACGAGATCGAACCAGTAGCTTTAAAGATAGAGCAAATTTTCAATAACTGCAAACATAACTTTGTTATTCATATAAATACTAGCAAAGGAGAATGACCATTCGTCGTATCGCTAAAGTCTGAGTTGTGTCACTACATTATGACGCCTATGATTCCTGTTTTAAATTATTATAATTAAAAACCGGAATTATAGGGGGAATTACAGGAATTATAATTATATAAGAATAATAAGGAATCGTAACATCCCCGGATAAATACATATTAAATAAAAAGATTTTGTTATGTTTCTACTCTGGAAGTCGAAAGTTTTACAAAATATGTAGTGTTGCTATTTCATATTTGATTTAAATCGTTTTTTTCATATCGATAAAACCAAGCTGAAATAAAACCTAATACGAATTAAGTTATTAAAAAAATATAACCATATTCTTTTTACAGATAGGCATGCAATAGTGAAAATCAAAAAATGACAAAAACGACCTCACGTGATTAATGGATGGCCCCTAATGTGAAACGAAGTTTATGCCCATTTTGCTCAGTCGGGTTTAAACCCTCTGCCAATCTCTAAACGTGACCTATTTCAACATCAAAGAATATTTATTAATTTTTCAAATCGGGTAATCAGACTCGATTATATTATCTATGATACTTACTTGCCGGTTGGCAGCACTTAAAAAAAGTTTATCTGTCTATAATGTCAGTATTGTCAGTCATGTTCGATAGTGGAAACGCTTACAGTTTGTTTCAAACGTGCTTAATATAAAAAATAATCCTAAATTATGCACTTTTCTGCTATTTTCAACTGTAAAATCCAGTTTGTTACAACTGAATTTAAAAAGGTAACATCTGAAAAAGTCTAAAGCAGAAAATTCTATTTTTTATGCTTATATTCAACAATAAATTGCCGCGATACCCGGAGAATTTTTACAAAAATATTTACTGTACTGCAAAGTACTATAATCACACATTAAATTAAGCTTTATTACATTTTGGCATATTTTATAGCGATACCTACTCCTATAGTAACTTGGTCATTCTCCTTTTCAATAACCGCAATCATAACTTTGTTATTAGTACCAATACTATGAAAGTTATATATGCTGTCAACAAAATATTGTGGTGTTTTGGCTAAGTGGAAGTAAGTGGATCCCTAATTCAGTTGAAGTTGGCACGGAACCCTGAGTATGCAATTCCGACTCGCACTTGATCGTTTTTTTTACATAATTAATTTACCAGCCACTAGGTATGGCGACTTTAATAAATAGCAGATAAAATTTCATATGAAATGAAAATCATTATTCTTATTGCTACTTTTTTCCATATAGCCTACTACAAGTCGCACGAAATCATAGACACCTACACATTTCATTTCATTGACGAATGGAATATTGCGAGTAAATCCTTTAGCTGCAAGCGAGTTGAAATGATTGTGCTCTATGTAGGCCGTAGTATAACCACCGACGCCCAACAATTTCAATGTGAAATCAATCTCATAGCCATACAATAGATCAAGTACGAAAATCGCACTATTTGCTTACAGTGAAATTCATATAAAATTCATTAGTTGCGTACTCGCGTCGCAATTGACACGGCAACAAAATCATTGGCAATGAAATTTGACATACCTATTGTGATTTCATAAGAAAAAAAAAACATCGTTTTATGAAATAAATAAAAAGTACCAATCATTTCCATGCCTACCAGCGACCCGCCCTAGCTTTGCACGCGGCAACCGTCATATCTCTCGATTTCACGACTCGCTCTAGAGTTCATATTTTTTTTTACATTTATTTATCAGCACCTCGTACAGGCTTCGCACGGGGCGATCTAAACATCTCTTGATTTGTATTCCTAAACCTAAACGTTGTATTAGAGAAACCAAAGATTACCAATTCTTTAGTAACACTGCATTTAACCCTTAAAGGAACCTTGTAGACAATTGTCTACATACTGTTTACAAGGCAAAACGGAAGAAGAAAAAAATGATTTTGATTTCCGAACGCATCGTTACATATTCTTTAGTTTATGACAATTAAAAATAAAGGAGTGTCAAAACTTATTTCGCGCGAATTTCAAAAACATGAAGACTTTTAGCTGCCAAGGTGAAAAAGTTTCGGTCTTGAGTTTTTGTCGAAGTTTCCAGATTGGAGTTTTGCGTAATAAATACGTATTTTATATATAACTAATATTAAAAATATTAGAAAACAGGTAAGAAATTGATATTTCACTATGTTTTTGTTATTAGGATCAGTTTTAACAAAATTTTGATACAAATAGGTATGTTGCCAAATGTTTACATTGCGCGTTTAGTTCATATTTTCTTTTGTTTGCACTCAAACGTTTTTCTAGCCATGGGTGATGGGTAAAATGCTTTTATTTTTACTATTCCAGTGTTTTCTTTGAGGAATGAAGCCTGCAGATATAGAAGCATATTTGGCTGCATTATTGGTGGGTGAAATATCTGAGGACGAGGAAGATATTGGAGATGATAATGAAATAGAATATTACCCAAGCGCTCAAGAAATGCTAGATGATTTGGAGGATGAAGATAGGAGAAGAAGTTAAGACGAATTAGAAGTAGAAGAAGATAGTCCTGATCCACCTTTAGTCGAGATAGATAGAACCTGATCCACCGGTGATGCCTTCGTGTTCTGCGCCCCTTATGTGAGAAAAAAAATCGTTGCAAACTTTCAAGTTGTAAGGGTTTTACACGTGTCGGGTGCACAAAGTGTAATGTGACTCTGTGCCACACTAAAACCAGGAAATGCTTTGGTGAATTTCATGGGTTTTGATTCAACATATTACATAAAAGTTATTTTTCTTAACTTACTTGGTATGCAGCTATGGTAGGCCGAAACGCGCACTGTAGCCATTTGGCAACATACTGTTTTTTTGGTTTTTATAAATTAAATAATTTTCAAATATTTTTTTAATTATTTTTCCCCTAATAAATGGCCCCAAATACATACGTTGTATTTTTTCGTGTAAAATTAAAAAGTCGCGCCTTTAAGGGTTAAACCCTTGCGGTAATTAAAAAAAAAACACGAATAGATAGACGTGATGAAATACTTAGTGATTTTGTTCCAAAATTAAACAAAATATATTGACCATAAACAGATTACACTTAGTGTTAAACTTAATGTAGTTTTTTATTCGACGCCATTTTTACGGCGGTCGTTTCGTATCACTATCATATACATACAGGATGTCTGAAGTATTATCGTATCCTGCTGTTTATATGCTAGGGGTGCACTAAAGCGATCAATTCGACTTACGTATTATTATGAATGTTCTAATTTATTTATTTCCAGCCCCCAAGACATCGAGCAGTTCAAAGCGGAGATCGAGAAGCGTCAGCTGAAGGAGCTGCCCATCCCGGGCGTGCTGAGCGCGGGCGAGGCCCCCGCGGACAGCTGAGCGGCGCCCGCGACCGGACTCTGTTAGTGAGACAAGCCGCCGGCCTCGACCCGGCCCCTGTACGCAGCCCGCGCCGCTCATAGGCATGTACGAGTTTACTTTATAATATTGATTCATCGTATTGTTCCTTATCTATGAATGTATGCCGTAGTGTATAGTGTGCTAAGGTTTGATGTAGATTTTTGTTAGTCAAATTTTGAGAATATTATTTTGATCAAATAATTAAGAGTTTAAATTTTATCATTTTTTTCGCAGTGCGATAGATTTATTTATGCGTGCGCGTACGATTCTATATTTCGCTCAAATCACGCAGACGTATATAGGTTTAATTTTATGCTTCCGTTCGGAACTCGCAATTTTACGGACATCCAATCCAAAGTAGTGCAATTTTGATGTAGTGATAATAGCAATAAGTTTTGGTTGTGAACCTGAGACCGCGTGCGTCGCTATGTTATGGTACTGGTGCTACTGCCGATTATCTTTCGTATATGATGATTTTATGAATTGTTATTGTCGAGTATTATTTCTTTTTTTATTAGTGCAGCGGAAGTATATTGTTGAAATACCCATAGTAGTAGAAATTGAGTTATATTGTCACTGAAATGTAACAGGACTTGTATGTCTCTGGTCCGGACATAATTGACGTTAATTGTATGCAGATATATTTAAACAAGAACAATATTTACAGACCTCACCCGGTATGTTGAACACTGCCTCTAATGTTACTTATAGCTTCAGGTTTTAGTGATTAGTGCCATATAATTAGTGAATGTAAGTTCTTTTTTTTGTTATTTTTCTTTTAGTCTGTGATATAGATCATTTTTATCAATTTATCATCGAGCCACTTGCCTTGTTTGTTCCATAGGTATAACTTTAACGAATGAATTATGAAAACGCTTTAAATCTTCATATACATTGTGTAAAAAAACTGCATCTACAAAAACAATCACAATTTTGTATTACTGTTATGAAATTTGTAATATGTATGGTGTTGAAATATGTAAATATTTGTCTTACGACAATAATAATTTATGCTTTCTTTTATGTCATGCATGATCCTGTGACTGCCGTAAAACTTGTTGGAAATTGTAACACATATTTATGACAAACATTGTTATACATATCGTAAAAAACGATAATAATGCTCGAAAATAGCCTTTGAATAATGACGTTTATGTTTTTATAGTACACAATAATTAAATCAAAGTCACCCATAGGAAGGGTAATGTGTTCGGCTGATCATATGCCGCACTATTGAAATGAATTCTTCAGTAATATACTCGTTTTACCAATGCAATGGAACTGTACAAATGTATCTCAAGCAATTTAAAATTAAAATATAAAATTAATGTAAGTTACTAAATAACAGATGATATAATCCACTTGCGACCATTCTAATCTATCCTTGCTAGGCTATGCATGAGAAATGTCTTGACTCTGATAAAATATCTTAGCTAACTTCTTTTACTCAGATTTCTCTCTGTCCGAGTACTACCTATGTTATTAATTTTCATCTGTATTAAGTTTTATAAAATCTTTCACTTCGGATATTTTAGACACTGAAACCAAACATACATATTCCCTAATTATTAAATCGGCGTATCAATGATGTAATATGGGTGACCATTTAAGAATGTATCTCTTTTAGCTTAGCTTTTAATGATGTGCAAATTTTAATGATATTAATGATATGTCATAAAATTTCATGTTATCCATTTTGGTTGTTATGTACCTACTTTTTATCCACCAAAGTTTTGAATTAAATATTGATGCAATTGAAATCATATGGTTTGTCATGTGGTAATGGGAGCAGTACCAATATGTAAGGCACAATGCGCATCGAATTAAAGTTATTCAAATCAAGTGAGAGTAGCCAAGGTATACCTTATATCTATATTCTGCATATTTTCAGCGAAATAATTATTTTTTATCTCGCAAAATAACGATTATGGTTACTAGTATATTAGCGCGCGTTCATGTATCCAACACAAAATAAATTAAGAGTGATGTAAGATGAAGCATGTGCCTAAGCAAACAATAATCAAGTTGTTGTTGTTACATTTCTTTAACAATATGACGAACATGTAAATACGGCGCTGTTCGTAGTATACTAATAAAACGTTCGTTTTTAATTCTGATGTTTTATTTTTATAATTTCTTACATCTAAGTAATAAAAATCTTATGCATAATAAATAAGGGGCTTACAATTCTAAAAGCAGTCTTTAAATAATAATAAAAAAAACACGCACGCACGGCACGGCACGGTAGCTCAATTGGAAGAGCGTTTGGCCCGGTTAGCTAGGAAGTTGCTGGTTCGAGTCCCGTCCCGTGCGCAATTTTTGGGTTCTAATTTGATTTTTATGAAATAAAAAGAAACGAATAATACAGGGTGAATAAATCATTTTCCAAGAGTGTTAAGTGTTGAGGTCATTTCCTGGCCCTGGGGCGCGGGCGGGGGCGGGGCCGGGGCGCGCGCGGGCGGGGCCGGCGCCGGCGCACGCGGGGCGCGCGGCCGCGGTCGAGCTGCGCGGCGAGCAGCTCGCCGAGCGCGCCGCGCTCCGCCAGCATCGACAGGAACGTGCAGATGAACTCGTCGTAGTTGTGCGTGCGCCGGCAGTCGTCCACCTGCAAATAAACGATATACGGTGAGTTTTTTTTATCAGTACCGAAATTTTGTGTAAAGACTCCACTGATGAATATGAACAACTTTTACTATGGGGGCAATAGTGAAATCGAGAAAAAAAAAACAGCCGTTCCATACATTTTGACCGCGCGCCATTGAACGTTTGTATGGAACAGCTGTTTTTTTTTCTCGTGTTACCTCGTTTTATGTGATAATATTTAATGGGCCGATTCAGCACAATAAATTAATCATTTATTGTAGAAAACACTTTTCAAGTTTAATACGCTTGTTTTTGAGATATTTAGAAAGTAAGCTAATTATTTTTTGCAGTTTTTTTTTAATGAATTAAGGTTAAGATTACAGAAAAAGTAAGATAAGGCATTGAAATAAGGGAGGCGAAGCCGATGACGTAAATAACTTTTAAAACTGATAGGGTGCTGTTTTAAAAAATGATATTTTCTTTGTTAGCGAGAATTTAAAATAAATAAATCTTGATTTTCCATAAAATAATGAAAGTGCCCTGTTTCTATGATGTAAACAAATACACAGTTAAAATATTATCACTTAAAACGATTTGACCATATATATTGCCATCGATTAAACCTGGAGTAAAGCAATAATCAAGCTAAAAGATAATATCAGTTTTCAGTAATATAGCTAAACGTTGAAACTTTAAACCCTCGTTAAGCCCCTGTTAAATAACGGTCGCATTATTCGCAACATGGTGCCTGTATTGGGTTTCCTAAAGGAAGCCTAAAATTTGTGTACATTCGGCCGTCTAAGAGATATCTAGCTAAACGTAGGTGACGCTGGCATATCCAGATTTCATCGTAGGTGACCCTATAATTTTCTTGTAAATATAACTCTGACAACCACAATTTCAAATTTTCTGACACTTCTCAACTTTCGGGTTTCAGGGCGCTGCTTCTTACACTCGCGATGTGACGTCTTATCAGAAATTGTTTCATCCATTTTAATCCAATACTTTTCAAGAAATCATGATAAACGTGTGGCTCAGTATCCGGTTGTCTGAGTCAACTTGTTTTTTGCTATATTTCGTGATATCGTTAAGGTTTTACAGATTTGACGTCGTTAGTACCAGCTCCTTGACCTTCGTGGCACATGCGTTTCGGAAATGTTGAAAAAGCTGCCGATATAAAAGCTGCCGAAATAGGGGCTTTTGTTTACATTTCTTTTGTATATCATATATCTCTTTTATACGATATGTATAAAAGAAATATATGGAAATAGGGGCTTTTGTTTTGACTTTTGTTTGCATATCGTATAAAAGAGATATATGATATACAAAAGAAATGTAAACAAAAGCCCCTATTTCGAGCCAGATGCTTTCTCCTGCTATTTAAATATGTAATCGTAATGTAGAAACAGCGCCTTGAAACTCTATGAAAGTGACGATCCTGAGTGTCAGAAAATGTGAAATTCTGGTTGTCAGAGTTTTTTTTTTCCAAGTAAACTTTTGCTTCAGTACGATGGAACCTAGATATATCAGCGTCACCTACGATTCGTTATCAGCCTAGATATACGAGATCTCTCTAAAAGCCTGGCTCAGATGTCTGGATGTTAACTGTCTTGACGGCGTTAGATAGCAATGGGTATCGTGGTCGCCTATAAATAATATTGAATGCGCTAAAAATACAATCGTTTAAGCCGTTAGTACAGCAACGCATTCCCTCTCGTCTCGCTCTAACATAGCTGGATGTGATATTTGTATCCTTGTCAGCATGCGCATGCAAATGCGTTGGTCTACTAACATCATTATGTATCGTACAATACCTTATACATGTCTCTTTTATCATTTTCGTCATTCAGAGCTTGCTGACATGATTGTATTTCATTTACTATGCTACTCAAAAGAGCATTTAGTTCTGTATGTGATAGCAACAACTTTCTCAATTTGTATGGTTGTTCTGGTAGGGTTTCACAGCATAGCAATATAGGTGATTCATTGCTTTTTACAAGGGCTGTAGTTGAAGTGGGATAGACCTGGAATAATTGAATATTCATTTTATTTTGAATTTAGGCTAAAATAGCTCAGGTTAAATAAGTCCAAATAAAACTGGCGGCAAAATATGTACATAAAAAGAAACCTTTGTTTATAACTTCATCTTGACATTCATAAATATGAAATAAGAAACCAAAAATTTGCTCACGGGCGGGACTTGAACCAGCAACCTTTTGGCAGACCGGGCCAAACGCTCTTACCAATTGAGCTACCGTGCTGTCAGTCCGACCCTGCGAAATTTGTGGTTTCTTATGAAAACGTCAACTGCGTGACGCTTAGCGCCATCTAGCCGTCTGTTTATGAAACAGATGGCCCAAACAGTTATTCTTTACAGAATAAATTCAACTTGGAAATTGATGTCGCTTCGCTATCTAATGCTTCAGAATGTTTTTAACACTCACAGTGTCATATTTTATATTCATAAAGATGAAATAAGAAACCATATAAAATATGACACTGTGAGTGTTAAAAACATTCTAAAGCTTCATCTTGACACTGAGAATCAGGATCTACAGAGTCCTACCAAAATTTAGGCGTCCTTCCCCTCCCAGGGGATGTAAGCATGGATTCCATTGTAAATAATGCACATGTCTTAAAATAGTAGTAGTAGTGGCCAGTCAGAACGACTAACTGACTGCGCGGGACATATTATAGTGCACAAGTGTGTGCGCAAACACAAGTGCACTCTCTATTCCTTTTACTCTCATAGCCCGATGGGACTGGCAACCAATGGCAATCTGACACGACCGGAGAGTGATCAGGCGCAGGACCAACGGCTTTACGTGCTTTTTGAGGCCGAGGGTGAAACCCCGCCAACATTCAAACTCAGGGCTATTCTAAGTATTTATGAACAGAAAAACCTAGGTTTATATTTTTGGCCCGACCCGGGGATCGAACCCGGGTCCTCGAGCGCAGCCGTCGCTTTAAAGTGCGACTCTCTTACCGCTGCGCCACCGAGGCAGATATACTAGGCAAGTGTGGTATCATATTTTATGTATTTTCTTGCGCTTTCTGCCACAATTTCAAGATAAAGTTATAAACAAGTACATATTTTGCCGCCAAAACTCCCTACTTTTCACTAATAATAAAGGTTTTGAACATACTGAAGGTTATACTTACATCTCCAATAACTTGATTACCTCTAAGGATAGTGACAAATTTAGCCAGTGAACCTTGCTCTACAGGATCAACTGGAAAAGAAGAATAATAGTTATAAATGACCTCCAATTTCACTCAGAAAGGTTAAAAATCCTTTTACCTAGAAAATAATAATATTACCTAGTATAAGACTATTGTCTTGTTGTGGTCTATCAGATGCACCTATCTCTATTGTGATAGGTTGTGTGTAATCAAGATCAAACAACTGGACTTCTGAGGACTCTAAACCAGCCAGAATACTTTCTTCACTTAGTTGAGCTATGCCATCATTTATAGTATTTTCACTGCTTCCTTCTCTGATCTCTCCTTGCTCTGTAACATTTAGTACAATTAATAATATAAGTTCATACTGACTTATAAGATAGTAAATAAATAAATATCAGCAAGATCAATTGTCTGGTTTTTTTTATATTATTAGAACCTTGTGTTGGGAAGTACCAGACTAGTGCTGGCAAAAGAGTGTCTTCATTGAGAATGAATCATTAGTATCTGTATCACTAAAAAGATGCGACTCCGTTAAACGAATCTGCAATTCTGCATCACTTGGAACAGCGACTCTCGGAATAAGATTTCTATATCACTGTCCCATCTGCACTATGCGTATCGCTACGCGTTACGCACGTGGTTGAAGTCGGGGATGCATTCAATTCAAAAGATACATTTAAAAAAATAAAAGTAATTTTGGACACCAATCACATAATTTGATTCCTAAGTAAGTAGCTAATGCACTTGTGTTATAGAATTTGGACACAACGGTGGTACAACACCCAGACCCGAGGCAATATAGAACATTTTGATTTCTATATTGACCCAACCGGGAATCGAAGCCGGGAACTCGGAGTGGCGACGCCATGAAACCAGTCTGCTTAGCCACTACACCACGGAGCTCGTCATTTCATGCGGTTATATCGGATGCGGCCGTCCCACCGTACTTCATCAAACAAACTCTCTCTCTCTCTCTGTTTGGCTCATGTTTGCAAATGTGAATGTAGATTAAATCAAGATTTCATATATCGTGTAAATTGATTGGATTAATAACAAATACATTACGTATTTGTATCAACAATAATTTTCTTAAAGTACTTCTGCAATCTTAGAATGGCTGAAAAATTATAACATTGCGTCATGCGTCTTCCCTCTCATCTAAGCGCGTCAATGTGCCAGTGTGTGTCAGAGAGAAGGCAAGCATGCGTGCCAGAGCCACCTAAAGCGAACCGATCAATGCGCGCGCGTCTCTCTTTGTCTTCGCGACGCGTGGCGAGCTGAATCTCATGTAGCAAATAATTCAAATACATTTTGAAGCAGCGTTTAAGTTTTGAAACAGTGGAACATCTTGAAGTAATGACTCGTACTTTAAGATGTTCCACTGTTAGTCAGGGTTATACCAGACAACAAATTTCAAGGGGACACCTCTCATAAATAATTAAATACATAGAGTATACATAAACTACGTACAAAATTTCCTGCTTATCACACAACCATTTGCTCCTCGCAGGGTTCAAACCCGCAATAGTCTAGTATTCAGGAGCCTAACCACTACACCAAACATGTGTCAAATTACTATCTATTACTATAAGTCTAAGACATAAGTTTGATTACCATTGTACTCTCTTGTCTTAGCTAGCAGATGCCTAAGATGTTTTCCAATTTTAGAGATAGCTTCCTTAACTCTTTTCTGGTTTAATTCTAGTGAATTTAGTTTTTGTGTGAATGCAATCCTCCTATCTGGTACAACAGCCATTAAATTGAATCTGGAATAGGAAAAAAAATTTAAAGCCTAGGTCATGAGGTAGCAACAAAGTCTCCTGCAGGTAAATGATTTCTGCCTTTAAGCAGCAGGCGCGGTCTGAAGGGGGGGTCACAGGGGACATGAACCCCCCCAAAATCTAAGGTTAAATTGAAAAATCTTTAAAAATTGCCAAATAACAAAAGGAAATTTCCAGCTATCCCCTAACAGTAATCAATTTATAGTTTGCTGACATCTAGTGCTGTTTTTATAATAACTTGGGAATGATATCTAATTTAGAAACAAGGAACAAAATTATGTAGTTTTGGTAATCCTAGCAAAATCAATATGCATTGTTATGATAAAGATTGTATAACAATATTCTAATAGTGTAATATGTCAGTTGATTGTAAAGATTCAAAATAAAGCCTGTCTACTTATTATTTTATTCCAGATACCTATTTTTAGGGTCAGTCTGTCTGTCTGTCTGTATGTCATAGCCACTTTATTCCAAAACTATTAGCATTACACAGATGATATTTGGTTTAAAAAAATATGGAACTAACTATGGATATGGATGTCTTAAAATGACATTGAGGTTTCTAAAAATATTTTATCTGAAAATCAAACTTTTGTAAGATAGAAGCTTCCAAAGTGATAAAATCCTCTAACTTTTGAACTAAACTAGTATTTTTTTTTAAAAGGGACAGTATAGTTCTTTATTTACAAATACTTATATATGGTTCTTTACTCAACTAAATTTAGTTTGAACGAGATTGAACTGTCACTTTTTGATAT
Organism: Pyrausta purpuralis; assembly: GCA_963924145.1. NCBI lineage: Eukaryota > Metazoa > Arthropoda > Insecta > Lepidoptera > Crambidae > Pyrausta > Pyrausta purpuralis. Next base: position 12,955,203 of record OZ001651.1, on the reverse strand, counting down.
AGCACATTTTCAGAAACTGCAAATATAGCTTTTTTGGATTTTATACAAATACTATGAAAAACAAAGTAATATTTGCTGTCGACAAAATATTGTGGTATTTTGGCTAAGTGGAAATAAGTGGACCCTTCATTTAGTTAAAGTTGGCACGGAACCCTCAGTGCGCAAGTCCGACTCGCACTTGGCCGGTTTTTAGAGTTCTGTGGACGAATGGCAAAAAAACGAAACCTTTATAGTTTTGTCAAGTCTGTTTGTCTTTCTGTCTGTCTGGCCGTGTCCGTATTTCACAGCTACTTTATTCTGTAACTATAAGCATCACAATATTGAAATTTAGTAGAAAGATGTATCCTTTTAACCACTACGATTTTTATACAAAAAAAAAGGTATTAAAGGGTTCCCATTCATGAAACTATAATTGAAAAAAAAATTTTTGTCAAAACTATGCGTGTGGGGTGTTTATGGATAGGTCTTTTAAAATGACATAGAGGTTTGTAGACACAGTTTGGACGGGATTGAACTAGTAGTTTTTGTGATTGATTAGATTATTCTTCATACAAACAAAACAATGTTATATTTGCTTTCAACAAAATATTGTGGTATGTTAGCTAAGTGGAAGTAAGGGGATTCCCTGATTCAGTAAAAATTAGCACAAAACCCTCAGTCTGCGAGTCCGACTCGCACTTGGTCGGTTTTATTATTAGTGTAGTAAGTGAGTGACCCCCGTCAAAATATCAGGCTGCAGCCGCTCCTGTTAATCCCTCAAGCGTATGTGAACGAGACACAATGCAAATTCTATTGTTATGCGGTTGCCTGTAACCGCTCGGGTGTTGAAGCATTAACCCTGAAGTTGCTTTCCAGCCGAATTCGGCCAGCGCACGCGACAAATATTGCGAATACTTTTGGGCCGAATTCGGCTCGTGCCTTTGCTTCTGTTTTACTGGCACTTCCGGTCTACTTTTGTTAGGGGAAGGTTGGCTAAATACAATCTGTGTTGTATATTCTGTGGTGTGCAACCGGAAAAAAAACAAAAGTCTATGCCTCTAATATTTTTTTGACTTGTCAAATGTCGGGTCTCGCGCGGTTTGTTTTGGTGTGTTTTGAAGTGATTTATTGCTGTTATTTCTCATGTAAGTACTGTTTATTGCTAAAGATCGATTATTTTGTGTACAATGACCTATTTACAATAAGTGTTTGTGAGAAATATAACGTAAAAACAGTAGAATCAAGTCCGGAAAAGTTCGATGCCATATTCCTAATTTTCCAGTGATATTTTACGATATGTGATCATAAACACAATGACAGGGTCGTAATAACTATTCACAACTATGTAACATAAGAACAATACATTCATTCAGTGTTATATTGATAAAACAAAGTTAGCAATTTCGGTGTACAATAACCTAAATGGCCGTGGTCTTGGATAGCGAATTTGATCTTTATTTGTATGACATAATGACTTGTTGTGCCGGTAGCGGACTTACGACCTTTTTTGTTGATGCATTAGATCGGATGAGGTACAAGTCGATAGTTTTATCGATAAGCGTAGTTTTTATTGGTATCGCGGTTGTAATCTTGTAATAAATCATTTTATTTTAAAACTAAACTTGTAATGTTATTGTATTAGCTAGTTTTTTTTATAAACAATTTGTAATATTTTTAAAAAAATCACGATTATATTATTATAGACCATATTAGGTGCAGTCGAAAAGTTTCTTATTTTGATCATAACGTATTTTTATGGTTACAGAATGTGAAACACGACTCGGGAGCCATCTACAGATTTTATAATTCTCTTATTTTCTACGGTTCAAGAGATTGAGCAATTTCATGTAAGTAAAAAATATTATAAATTATAACGTTAATAAACCATTATAAGTAATGAGATTGTATTTTATTTACATATTCCTATTACCTTACAGAAATAATGCACTATCGACAACTATCGATAAAGTTACTGAAACTAAACTGGTGCGTCCCTAGTTGTTTTTTGCTCAGTCAGGTTTGTGCGCGTGTCGAGTTTCAAGTGGCGAAACAATAACAATCGAGAAGTCGTTTATCTTAATGGTTACACATAATGATAGCTGTGTTAGTTGCTAATTGTAACTTCTTTTGAGTGTTCATTAGTTTTTTTTTATTAGAGCCTTTAGTACAGTTTCTAAGTTTTGATCTTGTATAATAGGTTTTTTTTGTAATGCGGTCCGTATTTATGTTGACACAAATGGAAGGAACATTTAATAATAAGTATAATGTCGTTTACATTAAGATTAAATATGATTTCATTGTGGAGTAATTGCGATTTTCCGTGGGGTTGTTTTTGCAACGCCATTTTGCCGATGACGTTATGTCATTTATCAAATATGCCTACGATGTATTACTCTATAGGCAATGTGTGAGGGGTTAAGCAGAGTTGGACCAAAACTGAAATATTATTTTTGAAAAGATTTGCCAGAAATAGGTAGTGTTGGTAAATAATGTAATACAATTTATCTACCTTATGTCATGCACTTGTTCTCCAGCATCACAGCCGAGTCGCTCAGCCATCACCCGCCTGAACTTGTCTGTCCAGTCCTCATCAGCTGCCCACGGCCCATGATCTGTTGGGAATGGCTTAAGACCATCTAACTCAAAAAGATGTCCATTGATAGGTACAAAACTCACAAAGTGGTATGCTTCACCTAAAAAAAAGGAAATCAAAATATACTTTTGCGTATTTGTATGGAGTATTTATTATATCAGGAGATCAATATAAACATTGTTATACCTGTGAAACGTCCAGTAGAGACACCAGCATTTTTATCTGTTTTCTTGCGGGCTTGAGGAATAGCATGTGAGTTGTGGGCACATGCTAGTTCTGGTGTGTTGCCTATAGCCCAGCCTTTATTTTCAGGATTCATTCCTAGTGTGTGATGCTATAAATAAACAAATCGTATTAGTAATAATATGTAACACTGTAATGGGTTAATCATTTGATTTACAAGCTGTCTTAATAGTATACATGTTCACTTACTTTTAATCTGCTCAATGTCTCTCCAAGATGCAGATTAGGACAGTTCAATAATATTGAAAGTAAAGCATGCGTAGCACAGCTATTTGGTACCATTTGCTGAGCAAAGAATATATTGTTTATTGTTTCTTCATCTCTTACAAAACTTTCTATCTGCTCTACAAATTTTCGACGAGATCTTCTTTCTTCTATCCATCGAAATAAGAATATAAACCCGTAAACTGGGCTTTCAAAAGGCTTGTGCAAATCGTAAATCTCTTCAACTTGAACACCTTTAACTCCGAAGTCTTCTAATAGTAAAGTGAATAAGCCTGGGTCACTTTCTAGTTCCAGCCATCCTTCGGTCAAGCTATTTAATTCTACGGGCATATTTTTAATAGGAATTTTCATTGATTACTGCTGAGAACAATGCAATTATAGCCCTTTTTATTACCGCTATTGTTTTTGTATTGATATGATAAAATGTTTTGTTGTTAATATGTCACTGTCACATACTCTGATACTCTTCTTCTTCTTCTTTTTTGGTCTGGCAACCCACGCCTTTTTCAAGTCTTCTTGGAGTTTTGCTCGGGAAACGAAAAGGGAAGGGCGGACCTTTTTTTTTCATTTTAGTTATTGTTTTTTTCGGGTCAATTATTGTGATTGTGTGGTGGAATTGTCATGATAATTTGTGCTTTTGAAGAAAACAATGCAATTAAAGTGGGGAATTAAGTGAAGTGATCCTGATCGCGCCGTCAACCCGGATCGCTGTTCCTGCGCTAAGGTTCCTTGTTGAGCATTGAAATGTGAACCACCTTGCATTTTAATGAGTTAGGTTAAGTTAGGATAGTTTAGTGTTGTTTTTTTTTTAAAAAAAAAAGGATAGTTTAGTGTTAGTTTTAGTTATAAGTGATATAAAATGAAAATAAACACTGAAGAATAGTCTGTATGGCGTAGAGCCAAGGACGTTAAACTTGTATAAAAAAATCAAGTCTTCTTCATTCATCGTGATGACCTAGAATGACTTTTGTCATTTTCATGTTTTTGAGGATTTACGTGTGGGATTAGATTAGGTGGCGGATAGGGATGGGTTTTTTTGACGGTTTATATAAATAGACATAATATAGTTAGTTCAATTATAATTAAGATAATAAGAGGTTAGAGTTTAAGTTTATGATAGTTAATAAATTCCTCACGCTGACCCTCACGGCGTAGAGGAGCGTCCCCCGGGTGGCGGATGGGGGAACGGTCGGTAGTACAGCCTAGCTACGCTAACCGATTAAGCCCGATGGGCTCGCTGACCAACGATGGGTGTGGCCCTCCAGCATCTCGGGGGTTGTGCGGCGGGTTGACAGCCTTCCCACGGAAAAAAGATATTGTTAAGAAACCGACAAAGAAGAACAAACGATCCGATCCCAATGACGACTTATGGCATGGAAATTTGGACCTCCGATTAGCAACATGGAATGTATTAAGTTTGTATAGGCCGGGAGCGTTGTACCAAACAAATAAGGAACTGCAGCGACATAATATCCACATCGCAGCTCTACAGGAGGTCAGATGGCCTAGACAAGGAGAGTGCGTTGTAGAGAATGGTTCACTGTTTTTGTACAGTGGACCTGACCACGGAAAGTACGAATATGGTACTGGGTTCCTGGTGAGCAAGAAAGCAGTGGTCAGCGTTCTCAAATTTGTCCCAGTGTCGGAAAGAATATGTCTGCTAAGAATTAAAAGTAAATTTAAAAAAATATCAATACTTAATGCCTATGCACCGACAGAGAAAGCGGATGACGAAGACAAAGATAGCTTCTACGAAGATCTCGAAGCTGCATTCGATCAGATCCCGAACTACGACACCAAAATACTGATAGGGGATTTCAATGCTAAAGTCGGACGCGAAGAGGCTTACCTTCCCACAATAGGTATGTATAGTAAACACCCAAAATCAAACGACAACGGCCTGAGACTGATATCCTTTGCATTTCTGTGATTATATACGGGGTGGAGGGCTAGCAACCTGAGCGACAGGAGCTTTCCTAATTCAGGTGTTAGCCCGCCATAATGTCTGCTGTGTATTTTATATGTTCAACTACAATATTTTTACTTACCAATTTGATGTGCATCTAAATTAATCTAGTTAAGCTAATATCACTAGCTATAGTTCATAATTGTATCACTGTTTTGTAACATTTATGGTGAGAAATAAAATCTTATCTTATCTTATCTTATCTTATTTGCAAAGTCTATGGTCATCAAAAGCACAACGTTCCCGCACAAAGCCATCCATCTAGGAACTTGGAAATCTCGTAACGGCAGAACGGTGAACCAAATTGACCATGTGCTGATAGATGAGAGACACAAAAACATGGTTCAGGATGTACGGTCGTATCGTGGAGCTGACTGCGACAGTGATCATTATTTGGTGGGGGTTAAAGTAAAGGCTAAAATCAAAACTACAAGACATACACAAACCTTTGGAGAACCGATAGTCAATACTGATAGTCTAAAAGATGAACCAACAAATCTTAAATTTAACCTGGAGCTGAACAATCGATTTGCGGAGTTGGATAAAACAGTGGACATAAACACGGACTGGGAGCAAACAAAACAGGTTGTCAAAGATGTAGGGATTCGAGTACTGGGCAAGAAGAAGCGACAGAAAAGAAGGAAATGGTGGAATGAAGATTGCGAATTAGCAATGGAGCGAAAAAGAGCGTACAAGTTACTGGCTGAACAAGACAGTAGATGGGATGGAAAACACCAAGAAGCAAGAAGAGATCTCAGAAGACTAGTAAAAAAAGCGAGGAGAAATCATCTGACTGGAATATTGAATAATATTGAAACGTTAATAAGATCAAACGAATCACGGAAGTTCTATCAAGAGGTTAGAACAGTTAAAAAGGCATACCAACCTGTCACACAACTCCTCGAAGATGAAGAAGGGAATCTTGTCTCGGATCCCGATAAGCAGAAGACGATGTGGCGCCAGTATTTCCAACAACTCCTTAATTGCCCTCCGGTAACCAACCAAACCCCAATAGACTCAAACAATTGCCAAGACCAGGATCACGACCATCATGAGGAACCACCAGACTTCGACGAAGTTCGCAAAGCAATAATGAGGCTTAAAAATCATAAATCCCCTGGCATAGATGGTATAACGGGTGAGCTGTGGAAATATGGGGGGGGAGTAGTGCAATCTCGCCTGTATGAAATAATACGTAGAATCTGGCAGGAAGAACAACAACCTTTCGAGTGGAATGTGGGTATTATTTGCCCGATACATAAGAAGGGATGCAGGAAGAAATGCGGAAACTACAGAGGGATTGCTTTGCTACCGACGGCATATAAAGTGCTCTCGTACGTTATACTTGCCCGCTTAGAACCCTATGCAGAGCAAATACTCGGGGACTATCAATGTGGCTTCCGCAGAAACCGCAGCACAGTGGACCAAATGTTTCTTCTGAAACAAATTATGGAAAAACGGTGGGAGTATGCCCAAAGTGTCCATTGTCTTTTTGTGGATTTCACCAAAGCATACGATAGTATCGACCGAGAGACACTCTACCAGATAATAACATCTTTCCGAGTACCGAAAAAGCTTGTGAGAATGATCAAGCTAGCTACGGGAACAAGTAAAATGCGGGTTAGAATTGGAGGGGAACTGACTGAAGAGTTTGAAGTGGTTACCGGGCTAAAGCAGGGGGACGCCCTTTCGCCTGTTCTGTTCAATTTGGCTCTCGAACACATCATCCGAAAAGTCCTACTGATTGATGGGGGAGTAAAATTGAACGGAAAGCACAAAATTGTGGGATATGCCGACGACCTTGCGATCCTTGGACAATGTGAATAGGAGGTAGTCAAAATGACTGAGAAACTGGAGGAGGAAGGAAAGCGTGTGGGTCAGAATCAGCCGTGAGAAGACTGAATATCTTCACATGAAGCGGTACAAAGGCATCAGGGCCAGGAGAAAAGATCTTCATGTGAATAATACAACTTATAAGGGTGTCGACAAGTTCAAATATCTCGGGTGTACGATTACTGACACAAATCAGAGGGAGGACGAAATCGACATCCGCATAGTCAAGGCCCTAAGATGTACAGCAGCCCTTCACAAAGTGTTAGTGTCCAAGTTAAGCAGAACTACTAAAATTCGGATTTATAAAACAGTCGTTAGGCCGATTTTAATGTACGGGTGCGAAACCTGGACGCTAACTTTGAAGGAGGAGAACAAATTCTTAGTGGCGGAACGTAAGATATTGCGGAAGATTCTGGGACCAACAAGAGGAGAAGATGGCGCATGGAGGCGGAGTTACAACCGAGAGATAGAGGAGCTAGTGTCTGAGCCGAACATCATCGGAGAAATAAAATCTTCCCGACTTCGCTGGCTGGGACATGTGGAAAGGATGGGAGAGGATCGAGCCGTAAAGAGAGCGTATCTTGGTCAACCTTCCGGGCGCCGGCCGGTGGGGCGCCCAATATATTGCTGGAAGGATGAAGTCGCCAAAGACCTGAAAGAGCTAGAAGTGTCCGACTGGTCAGAATTGTCACATAATAGGAAAGAATGGCGCACTTTAATGTCGGAGGCCAAGATCCACTTCGGGTCGCTGAGCCAGCGAAATCAAATCAATCAATAGTTAATAAATTAAATTAGGGAATAAACATACTATTTATTTGAAAGTTATAGGATAGATGAAAGGTTGTATAGGAGAGGAGCTTTGTTTTTGACTAAAATGTCGTGGAATTGTAAGGAGCTGCACAGGACATTTATATTTTTAAATTATAATCGGGTGCTTGGCTTGACATGTTATTTTACCGTCCAGACTTTAATATTTTTTGCTAGTACCTATATACTTTAATATGGGTATAATAATTAAATATTCACTACAATCGATAACGATATATAGAATAAAAAAAAAATAACTGCATTCCCTCTAGGGGCCAATTCTGACCCTCTGAGGTATGCCGGGTCGCCCAACCTAATAGCCGTACTTTATTACTAGTAGCCATCCCTGTCACACACGTACACGGCATGGTATGAGTGACAGGGATGGGTATATTCATTGGATCGGGTTTTGTGTCCAGATTAAGGCCTCAGCTCAGACATTTTGGCCGGGCATTTGGGTAAGAAGGCCAGACACCCTACATTATTGAGAATCAGTATTAATAGGTAGGCACGCAAGATTTTTCATCGAGGTCCTAAACGGATATCGGTGACACGGGGTAATTTTGAAGAATAACTGCTTGGGCCATCTGTTTCATAAACAGACGGCTGATGGCGCTAAGCGTCACGCAGTTGACGTTTTCATAAGAGACCACAAATTTCGCAGGGTCGGACTGACAGCACGGTAGCTCAATTGGTAAGAGCGTTTGGCCCGGTCTGCCAAAAGGTTGCTGGTTCAAGTCCCGCCCGTGCGCGATTATTTGGTTTCTTATTTCATCTTTATGAATAAGTACTTGAAATTTTGGTTCTGAAAGAGACCAAAGTGTATGTGAGCGATGGCAGCGCTTAAGAATTTGGTTTGCACCGTAATTGTTAGACACATGTTAGACACGACATAAAATTTAAATTTGGTTTGTAAATTGTAATGCTTTCCAAAGCGATATGAAATAAGAAACGTCTGCTTTAAAACGCTTTTCAGAGTGACAAAGAGTTTTCTCTTTTCAAAGAGTATTACGGGGCAATTTTAGTTATGAAATTTTAGAAGGTGATAAAGTGACAAAAGTAAGCGTAATGACTTACAAAACGACAATGTAGAATGTAAGATCTTAAATAAACGCTCTTACCATTTTTTTATTATTAAAATAAAAACGCAACAGAAGACTTAAATACTCACAATCACAACTTATTACTTTATTACTCATAAAGTAAAATGCATCATGTATTTAAAATAAATAACATTCTGATCAAATCATAAAATTATTATTCCTTTGGATAAAAAAAAGTTAAATAAATAAAAAAATGTTATCCCTTTCCGATAGGAATATTAATTTTATGGATCAAATTTAATTTTAGGGTGTATCAAAATTCGACATAAGTACGCATCTAATACATAACCGCGAGCGTGATATTGCGCGTCACTGCGGCACTCGCCTGCGCTCGGCTATGCTCGGCGCTCGCTCGTTTGCAAAATGTTAAAAGCCGGACAAGCCGGACACCGTTTTTTTTTGGCCGGACACGCAATCAAAAAGTCTATGTCTGGCTTTATCCGGACGCCTGGCAAACCCTGAAATATATCATCTTTTTGTATGAGATCAACATATTATGTTGGTCTAGTCTAGTCTAGTCCAAAGAAAAAAATCACTTTCCCATACTAGAGTGCCGCTCAGCTGATTCTAATATGGAGAAGTAAAAAAAAACTTGGGATTTCGATATTGGTCTCATACAAAAAGATGTTGTATTTTAGCAACAGCATCACTGGAATGCAGTTGATTTTGTTAAGCCCTGTATAGTGTCAGCTATACACACATATTTTTGTTTTATTGTAAACCTAATAGATAAATCTTAGCGTACCTATCGCGAATTGTTCAAAATCGCCGCGCAAAATTGTCGCGTGGACGCGTGAGCGAATTCAAGCGGCTGCGGCCGGACCAGTGTTGCCAACGCAAATTTTGAGGCGGCCGTGTATGTTAGATAAAAATCCGTGTTTATAAGGAAAAGCATCGACTGTCGGCCGTGTCATTTGCCGATGAATCTCATGGCACAGAAAAAACTAAAACGATTATGACTTTCATATGTTACCTACTTGTAAATATTGTCATCATGTCATATCACATTTTATCTATGGAGAGCGCGTTGCAAAGAACGTGAAGATCACTCATGCTGGGGCCACACTAGCGTTTAACGTCAATGACCATTATCTCGATAATTATTGTGATAATTTTTGACGCAATAAAGTGTGTGGCTACACTATAACGGTCAACATGAATGCTCATTTAACAACATGAATTATTTGGCGCCAAGCATCACTTTTCGTTCCACGGTTCATGAAACTTTTAAGTTTAAGATCCCACAAACATGGTTCTGTTTGCAGAATCTCAAAATAAAAAATAACTTTCTCATTACTCGACTCCGTCGCCATAGTAGGTATAGACAAAAACGTGCGATTTTGATGCAAATCCGTGGTAAAAAATAAATACGTCCGAACCCGTTGCGCACACTGTGACAATACGTAGTGTGGCCGCTTCATCGCATCAAATCTCTGATGTACCGCCTCCAAAGCTATCGCCTAATGCCAAACGGCAATGTTAATGCCATTGTCAAATTATCCCGTTAAGTGGCTACACCTAAAGTTAACGTCCATTATCGCGATAATTAATGGCATTTCTCGCTAGTGTAGCCCCAGCATCAGTGAACAATATGACAAGAACAGCTAGAGCGGCGAGGTGAAGTACGAGAGACAGTGGGTAGCTATATTCCACAGATTAGTAAGAGTATGTATATTCTTGACGAGAGCATTACCCAGACCCCAGAGTTTTCATTAACACTCACAAGTCACAACACTCTGATGGCTGGCCGAGTTCCGGGAATTGGTCGCGGAGGCGGACATGTTGCTGATCCAGACCGAAGGGATATGGTGTTAGATGAGATCGCAATTGATCCATCTACAAGCTCAAGAAGAATAACTAGATCAACTGGAATACCGCGAACTTCAGTTCTGAGAATTTTGAAATCAGGTGAGCATTTTTTAAACATTTTTTACATTCTTAGGTAGCTTAAGTTGAGCCTTACTCTGTCAACCCATGGAGTATTCCTTAGGTGCAGTCATGGTTTTCCCTTGCACTGTAACTTTTGTGAACCCCTAAACAACCCATTATTAGGCAAATCTCTTCCTCATCATCGCCCCGCTGTCTCTGTCGGTCGTGATTGAGTTTTTTTTTTCAGAGGGCTACCACGCCTACCACATTCAACGCGTGTACCAGCTGCAAGCTAGCGACTATTCCCGCTGAGTCGCTTTCTGCCGAGAAATGCTGGCAAGGTCACAAGAAGACCCAGATTTTTTTTAGCAAAATTCTTTGGACAGATGAGTTACGGTTCGAAAGGACATGAGTGTTCAATATGCATAATTATCACAGTTGGGCTCTGGAAAACCCACATACTGCAAGAGCCTCTAATTTTCAAAACCGCTACAGCGTGAATTTGTGGTCAGGAATACTCAACGGGCAGCTCATTGGGCCTTTTGAGCTCCAAGCAAGGCTAAATGGACCAGAGTATTTGAACTTCCTGGAAAATAATTTGATAGATTTATTAGGAGAAGTACCTCTAGAAACGAGAAGGAGAATGTTTTTCCAAAACGACGGTGCTCCCTGCCATTATGCAAGAAACATTTCCAGGAAGGTGGATTGGGCGTGCCGGGCCAATTGAATGGCCTGCACGCTCACCAGACCTGAACTCAATCGATTTTTTCTTGTGGGGTCTTTTTCTACTACAAAGAAATAGTTTATGCGCGGGAGACGAATAGCGAAGCCGAACTACGCCAGAAATTGAACGAAGCGGAAAACCAAATAAAAGCCAATAGAAGTGCGTTTCTTAGATTAAGGCAAAATTTTTTGAGGCGCTGTAGATTATGTATTGAAGTGGGAGGGAGGCACTTTGAAAATTTGTTGTAAATTTAATTTTATTAACAAGTACTTTGATTTGATTTGTATTGTTTCATTGTGAACCTCTATTTAAAATTATGAAATTAAAGTTCCACAATTGAAGTTACTTGATTGGCCAAATTTTCACCCCACTACTTTTGAACCCCGATTACAGGAAATAATGGCCCCTTTACCTACCACATTTTGTACTTTTTGGAAAGCATAGAGACTCGAAAAGTTTTTCAAATTTATTAGAATCTTTGCAACCTTCTTGTTTTTTTTAAATTTGAATTTGAAAATTTAACTCTAGCTCGTAGAAACGTAATTTATTAACTTTGGATCAAATTGTTACAAAATGCAGCAATGTTAGGCAGTTAATTTTTATGCATGGGAAAGAACACTTCACGAGGATTAGGTTTTAAAAAAAAAAAAAAAAAACCGATCAGTTTTTTGTATGTAATTTTTTTACGTAAACACTTGCGAAATTTTCGATAAAAGCATAAAAAAAATCGTATCTCGAAAACTAAAAAAATTGGGGAACATACATGGGGTATTTTTGGGTACCCCTAGGAGGGAGGAATTAAAAAAAAAAACTTGACGTCATTGGATGGACCACCCTGTATATATATATATATTTTTGTCGATTCATTCACCCCAGTGATTTTCGCTTTTTGGAACGCACTCTTATTTCCCTAGTGTTGCGCACTGCAAAATTTAATTGCCTTATTTGCCATGAGATTCTGGTAGACCTATACCTACTCTAAAACTAGTACAGTTACAGTAGTTAACGAACATCCGTATCTTACTAGTAAGCGTGTACTCTAAGAGGTTAACATAAATTATTGTTTTTAATTATACATATGCTCAATAATAACATTAAGATACCATGTACAACTCTTCTTGTTAGCAAATAAACTTTACTTTACTTTACTTTACTCTAAAAGTAAACGCTCAAGAAGTTCGTTGATATACTGTACGATCATTTAATTAATTACTGTAGAACATGCAAAAAGCCGTAGATTCTGCTACGGCCTTAGGGGGAAGGCCGTAGCCCGTAGATTTAGTGATTTTCTGACCTGAAAGCCGTAGAACACGGTAATTGCCGTATCACATACTCTTACTAATCTGTGGCCGTATCATTGGCACGCGCGCCAGTTGCTAGTTTTGTTCAGTAAAATATTTTAAAATGTTTTCTCGAATAGTTGAATTTCACACTAAAAGGTCGTAAGGTCGCAACGACGAATACGCATCCTGCACTGATTGGTAACTTTGTTAAAACCAAGCTAAAATAAACAGACAAACATACACAACTCTACTTCATGATATCAAGATTTTCTTCTGTTAATGAGTAAGTATACTAACGTGCTAACAGCAAGCTAGAGCCCGCGTGATGAAATAAGGTTTATTATACCAACACCACCTCATACCCGAGGTGCAGCATTTGCCCAGTAATAGGATGTTTATAGGCTAACTTTAGTTGTAATAATAGGTAGCAACTATTTATTTACATCTTCCTTTGTTATAACACTAATGTGCGATACCTAAATAAATAGACCAAGTTTTTGGCAGACTGGCTACACTTGGTCAGACTAAACAGATTCAGGAAATAGTAGAAAATGAAACGAGACGTGTACTCAACAACATTTATTTTGTATGTACACTTTAACTTGGGTTTATTTTGTACAATGTACAAATAATAAATGCACAACTTCAGCATTGTAAAACCTTACATTACACAAGGAAAATCTTGCAGGCACGCGTTTTACAGATTACTTTTTGTTAATTAACAAGATATCAAAGCACACAATTATTTTACAGTTAGGTATTGGTCCCAATATAAATTCATCTAACGCACACCACAGGATTTCGCAGACACTTTGTCATTGCTAAATAATACATTTAGGCCAAATTATTTGCAAAAAGAACAGTATTGATTGAAAAAATGATTTTAAGTATTGTTTCAAATCATCACAAGCACACACTTCAAATCAACTGCAGTTGCCATGTTGATTATGAAAAGTAGGATAAAAAATAAATATAGTTAAGTGGGTAATTAAGTTTTAATATTTTTAACGACAAAAAGACAAGTGATATGTTTTTGTAGATAATCTATCACGCATCAATCAACTATAATCCTATCAAAACTTACATTAAGTTCATAGGTAAACCATTTACATTAATTTCTACATAATAAATCTTTCGCATGAACAGTAATTCTTTGGTTGAAAACTTTAGTTGTGCAATCAGAATATGTACAAATTACAAACTAAGATAAAAGTTTTTATTCGAATATAATGCGTTACTGATGTTATTCCAAGACTAGAATCGAAAATCGGATCGGATTAACAGTACATTTTTGATTACGTTCTTTCGCGTGAAGTATTCATTAACACACAATCATAGAAGCGATTCCCTGAACAACTGTAAAGCAGAGGTAGTCTCCATACATCTTATTTTACTTTAAAATAGTTAGAATACCTATACTTAATACACAAGTTCAAGTTAGTTCATATCCATGGGCGGAAGATATTTAACATCAGTTACGATGTCTACTTTAAATACAGGTGCCTGCTACAAACATCATTAAAATATCGGTTAGTGACAATAAGACACCATAGGCATCGCTAACGAATAATGGCACAGTGCTAATACTCGTATATCTAGTAATACATCGCTACACCTGTGTTTTATTATATTGTACATCATTGGAGCTCCGAACATCAATATTGGAAGAGATTTTCAACTTACAACTACGGTTACTAACAAAATTATTTTTACAAAGCTTGCATATTATTTACAGAAGGTTCAATAAGTAACTAATATAACAACTCTAATAATATCACATAAGTACACGTCGCATCATCGCCAGCTACTAAATTAGATCGTTTCACGTGGATATGTATTACGAATATCGATGTTCGCCACACCGTGGTCATCGGCGGCAAGCACAGGAGTAGCTCACGAGTAGCGTTAAGTCATAAGTGTCATCACACGAAACGGCAGTCGGTTTGAAGTACACGGTCGTCGTGCGTCCTCATCTGATGGCGTGGGTGGGGTTGTAGGGGGGCGGGGGGGTCTTGGGCACGGGCGCGCGGTGCACGGGCACGAGCTCGGGCTGGCCGGGGATGACGGCGGGGTCCGCGGGCGGCAGCTCGGCGCGCGCGCTGCTCGTCGCCGGCAGCAGCCGCGCCGGGTTCAGCTTGATCGCGTCGTCGTACGTCGGCGGCGCGCCCGCCACCGTCTCGTAGTCCGGCGGCTTCTGCTGCATCGTCTCGTCGTCCGGCATCGATATCACGTGGATCGGATCGTCGATCTGGAAACGGATACGGTGAACGTTAATGATAATCGTGTGACCGGGTTGGCTGGCGGTGTTTAACTCGCTTGTTATTTTTTGCTGAGGTCATGCGATCGATATTCTATCTATTAGAGGCACTGTGTGAATTCGTACGTGCGAACTGGAAGGCATGGACAACGACTCTTTGGAATATAGTAGATAGATAGGTGGTAAATGTCCTTTAGAGTTCTTCTTGAATTAAAAACCGGCCAAGTGCGAGTGGGACTAACGCACTGAGGGTTCCATGCCAACTTTTAACTGAATAAGGGAATCCACTTACTTCCACTCAGTAAAATACCACAGTATTTTGTTGACAGCAAACATAACTTCGTTTTTCATAGTGTTTGTATGAAGAACAAAGTTATGTTTGCGGTTGTTGAAAATGTGCTATATCTCAAAAACTTCGCGTTCGATCCCGTCCAAACCAATTTTCGTTGAAAGTTTATGCTAAGATTGACCTTATGTATTTTTTAAAAAAAATCACTCACTTAGTTTAGTTAGAAGTTAGATGGGGGGGGGACGTCCTTTTTAGCAATTTGGAAGTGTCTAGCTATGAAACGTTAGACTTTAAAAGAAAATTAGGTTTTAGGAACCTCTATTTCATTTTAGAAGACCTATCCATAGACACCCACGCATAGATTTGACTGGTTTTTTTTTCGGTTTTAGTTTCATGTATGGGAGCCCCTCCTTAAATACCATTTTTTATTTATTTTTTGTATAAGAATCATAAAGCGGTTAACAAGATCCATCTTCCTACTAAATTTCCACAGTGTGATGCTTATAGTTACAGAATAACGTGGCTGTGACATACGGACGGACAGACAGACAGACTTGACGAAACTATACGAGTTCCGTTTTTGCCATTCAGCTACGGAACTCTAAAAAAGGTGTTTTGCGTTTCTCATTGCCTTATGTCGTATCATAGCAGTTTGGCTAAAGCCTACCTAGGTCATTGAACTACAGAAGAAGATACTCATTGACAGAGACATTGAAAAAAGCGAGGATATCGTACAGACTATCTTATCGATCATGATTAGGAATTTTGGAAGAAAGACATCACAACAATATCTTTGTAGTCTGCATCCTTGACTCTTGTCGGACAGACGGTCTTACCTGGTGCGTGTCCGGCGAGGCGCGGTCGTTGTGCGGCTGGCGCGCGGGCGACTGTAACCAGCAGCACATGGCGGCGCAGATGAGCAGTGCGCCGGCCACGATGCACGCGACGCCCACGTAGCGGACCGGCTCCGCATAGTCTTCCGCCAGGCCTAGCCAGTTGATGAGTGCGCCGGCGCACAGCAGCACCATGCCATATCTGTACGGCCTCTGCGATTGGCGGCCCTCGTCTAACGACATGCCTGCAATATAAAAAATATATATTGTTAATGAGTGTATACGAGTCTAGAAGGAAAGTAGAAGACTTTAAAAAAATAATGAGGGTTGGGAGTTGCCGAAAAATTAGAACAGTTTATTAACTTTTTTTTATCCAATCATGCACCCAAGCGGGGTAAAAAAAACTAAGGAAAGGTGGAAACACTTGTTAGAGAATTATTTATCTCTCCGTCATCACCTGTAATGTATTGGGTTGTGAGTGTTTGGTTATAGTATAAATAATGTAAGATACGTGCTTTAGATAATTAGAATGGAAATGGAAAATATTGACGCTTATAATGTTTTCCATGAGGCACATGTAGCTAAGTACTACGTTCATAGCTGATAATAATACCTGCAACATGCGAAACGTAACGCGAATGCTTCGTTAACTAGCTGATAATAGAAGGCATAAAATCGCAAACAACAAGTTTTAGAACTACACTGACGTCAATACATCGTTTTTCATTTCAAACTGCTAAAAGCGAATGTTTTCCCCTTGGTAATTTATTTGGTTGGTAGTAGTAACTGCGTAAATGTTTGAAAAAAATAGCTCTGATTTATGAACAGACCTATTGTCCTATTGTAAAGTTTGTCAGCTTTTTTTAAACCTTTGTTTAGGGAATTCGGTCTACCTGTACTGCCAACTTTCACATAAAAGAAAATCTGAATCTGAAAGGGTTATCTACATAAAGAGATTAGTTAAGCGCAGCAATAATAAAGTGGTTATACTTTTAAAACAACGTAAAGTAAAATATAATCTCAGGCAACTATCTAATAACTATTGACATTAACCTGATGCACCTGTAGTCATAAACAGTTGGCTGGGTTCGGAAGCGCTTCCGCATCACGCCGTATGTCCGTTACTACTGGGGCATCGCTCGCAACGGGACCGTCCATTCGAACCGGTGCCGAACGAAAGTTGGGAAAGTTCACAATTAGATGATACGTAGGCGATTTGTGAAGGAGCGTGTCTGTCTGTGTCAGTGAAAACTTGGTGCGTGACGACCCGACGTAGTCACCGGACGTGGAGATTTGTGGGACGATTATACTCTGTACACTGTACAGTGTACAGCATGATTCACATCGGAGTTGTTTAGAGTAAATTTAACCAGATTAACATTGATCCATTCATATTTTGGTTAAAAATATGTTTACACGTTTTAAAAGAAATAGGTCTGATTTATCCAACGTCATATGAGTAATATTCGTCGAATAAAATACAATACGCCTGATTTGAAATCGTCACCTATTTGTCAGCAATTATTTATGGAATTCATTTTAGAATCTGTATTTTTACACTTATTCAGTCGGATAACGTTTTATACTTATTATGGCCCGATTTTTTCAACGTCAGATAAGTTATATTCGTCGAATAAAATACCAAATGCCTAATTTGATAATGTGTCCTATTTGTATCAGTTATCATTTAACTAAATGTCATTTTAAAATCGGTCGTTTTATACTTATTCAGCCCGATTAGTCTTATTTGACGTTGCTAAAATCGAGTCTTACCTGATGACCAGTAATTTAGCTTATCAGAGGCTTATCCCTAATAAAAATACAGCATTGCACTTAGATCTTTGTCGTCTGGCCAATCAGTTAATTCGTTATTGCGTCAATTAAGAACGATTTGGTAGTGTCGAGAGTTTTCCGCCGAGGTCAGATTGAAAGACAATGGACTCATAACTGATGTGGGTCAAGTTCGCGGCACGCGCTCTATCTCATTGGCTGCGAATTTTTACCTGGGTTGTTAGCAAACATTGGGCCGCAGTACTGGTTAACGGTTAGATCCGAGGCTAGTAGCTTACTGACATAGTTAACAGGCCCTCGAATTGCGTATCTGTTTGACAGTTCATAAACATCATTCGTCAGGGTTCTGGTATCGACGATTTCAAGTATTTATTCACCACCTTTATAAGTGACTTACTGACGTGAACTTGATATTAATTAATTACTATATTAATTTATATTTTTATTTATTATAACTTAATTCCCTTATATTTAATGACTGCTCTAATACCTATTGTAAATACCACAGTTATTTGTACAAGTATAGTCTATTTTATGTGTGCGATGTGAAATAAAATATTAGATAACTCAAGTATTCAACAAATATACAGTTCCTATGTATTTACTTCTGCAAACTAACTGTGCATGTCGTCGTAAAATTGTATACATTGTCACATAATACGCATAGATAACTATGTTTTGTCCAGTCATACGTACTCGTATTACTAAGAAGTAGCATAAGCTTTGTCACTGATGCATTTGCAATTGCCTAAAAAAATAGCTTACATTCGTAAAAACTATTCTAACTGTTTCATATAAAACCATTTATCGACTTTTATCATCATCATAATTATCAGCCAAAGGACGTCCACTGCTGAACATAGGCCTCAACCAACGGTTTTTCACAGCGACCGATCACAAGCGGTTTGCATCCAGTGTGATCTTGCGGATCGAAAGTTCTCCAATATAGAACTGTCCTTTAGGATCACTATAAAATTTCCGACGTCTTCACACACATACACACACCACTAAGAAAACAACTTATTTTAAATTAAAACTTTGTTTGAAATTTGAAAATTCCTCAAATGGAAATAGTGGATAAAAGTTGCGAGTAACACTCACTATTGCATTGTAGTCCTCTGGAATAAAATCCATTGTTAAGATATTCGTAGTATCCGCCATGAGGCCCGGGCCAAGCCATTTTAATTAATGAGTTGAATTAATATTTTTTTCCGTATTAACACTGCACCATATTGTTCAACGTACGATTATTATATTTGGTGTACAACACTTCGGTAAGTTACGACGTTGTTGCCACAGGTGTTTTCACTTAGTAATATTAGGCAATATGAGAAACCGCGAGATGCTATTATCTTATCAGAAACTCTAGAATATCATCGATATAAATAAGATACAAAGGATTTAAGGAATTCAAATCAGCGAGGTATACATAACGCACTAAAGACTCTTATTCAGATATGATTATTTTAAAGGAAAGAAGAATCATACGTTTTAATTTCCGTCGTGTATTATTCAAATTGAAAACTATACAATAAAAAACCGGCCAAGTGCGAGTCGGACTCGCGCACTGAGGGTTCCGTGCCAATTTTAACTGAATACGGGAATCCACTTACTTCTAATTAGTAAAATACCACAATATTTTGTTGACTGCAAATATAACTTTGGTTTTTTTTCATAGTGTTTGTATGAAGTACAAAGTTATGTTTGCGGTTGTTGAAAACATGCTATATCTCAAAAACTACTAGTTCGATCTCGTCCAAACCAATTTTCGTTGAAAGTATTTGCTAAGATCTATATTATAATTTTTTTTCAAAATTTACACTCTCTTGGTTCAGAAGTTAGATGGGGGGGGGACGCCCATTTTACCACTTTGGAAGCGGATAGCTATGAAACGTTAGACTTTAAAAGAAAATGGTTTTAGAAACCTCAATTTCATTTTAAAAGACCTATCCATAAACACCCCACACGCATAGGTTTGACTAAAAAATTTTTTTTGGTTTTAGTTTCATGTATGGGAGACCCCCCTTAAATGACATTATTTTTGTATGAGAATCGGTAAGCGGTTAACAGGATACATCTTCCCACCAAATTTCAACAGTTTAATGCTTATAGTTACAGAATAAAATGGCTGTGACATACGGACGGACAGACAGACAGACAGACTTGACGAAACTATAAGGGTTCCGTTTTTTGCCATTCGGCTACGGAACCCTAAAAAACGAGATAAGAAATATTGATAGACGTGCTAGAAAAGGTAAATAAGTATAATTAAATTAAGTATTCAAGTACTTACTGAATAAATTATGAAGTAGTAATTACATAAGTAAAACCATCAAGAATCCAATGTTTAAAGTTTGAAAAGCAGTATACAGGCGAATTGAATACTAGCCTATGTCTAATCGAATGGCTAGTATTCAATTCGCCTGTGGGAAATTTATTAATTTCCCATAGTAGGCAAACCGTTCATTCATTTCATATTAATTTAAATATTTAACATCATAAGTACGAGGTAAAAGACGTCATCAGCTACATAACACGAGAGTGATGAGAGCCGTAATGGATAATCGAGCGTTGGGAAGCTCGAGACGGGTGCAATCGCATTACAAAGTGGATTAATGCTCTTTGGGCAGGTTTCATCGATTATGATGATAAAAAGATTTAATCTGCTGCCAGTCCGCTGTGGAAGTGCTGGCGACACTTGTAAGCAGTCGGCCGCGCCGCCCACTCGCACTTCCTAGGGCTTCGCTTCAGTTAGCGATAATATACGTTAAATGGATTAAACACACACACAAATAGCGTTTCCTATTATGCCGGAATCATGCGACAGCACTGGGCTTGTCAACTGATGCACAATTGACATACTTATGCGGGCGCATCATACTTTCCATGTTTTCTATTTTGATTTGAATGTACGAGTATTGTGTAACCACACAATGCACAAGTCACATGATTAAAAAAGGTGACCTAGCTTATATTATTTTGTGTTTGTGAAGTTCACAACCACTGCGATGAATGAATCAAGGAACTATGTAGTTGTTATGAAAATGTTTACTATAATTTCCGCTAATCAACCTTTAGTCCAGGGCTTCAGATTGATTGAAATTATAATAATTAAGACACAACAAGATAAAGAATTTTTTATGGACATACCAGTATATTTTAAACAATTTAAAAAGCTAAAAACAAAGTATAGAATAAATTAAGTAATTGCAATACTGTTGGGTATATTTATCCGTCATCTTCTTTACTTGTTTTTATAAATATGTCTTTGTTAATTTGACGAGTAGGTATAGAAACATGCAAGTCTTATTAGTGTGGACTACAGATACTTAGCATGACGTATTTCCTAACAATATTTGATTTCGCGACTAAATTTCGTTTCATTGCTTAACTAAGTGAGGTCGTTCGAGAGATCTTCTACTTAAATAAAACCAAACAGTCTTGAAATGGTTATTATCTACTAACTAGTTCGAAAATCTACAGTATTTTTCAGAGCAGAGTAATAAGTATTTTTTTTATTTTAACTTGCATAAAAATTGTAGGTATTTCACCTACGAGCAGCTATGGGCACTTTGGTAGTTTGGTCATTGCAGGAACTGCGAGCAATACGCAATATACATTGCAAATTGACAAGGAAACATCAACTAGGTTATTAAGCCGTGTTTATAATTATAATCGATAAACCTGTTTTTATTTTTATTATGATTTTGATTGTAAACAGGTTTCGATGATCTATGGCGACATCACGAGTTATTTCGGTAGTTATGTCCAAACGATAAGTTTAACCTTTTAATACACTTCCAGGGGGACAATTCTCGTGCAATTCGTATACGAAAAAAGTTCACCGATCGAATTTTCTTCGTCGATTTTTTTTTTTGATATCTCAGCTCAGGGTCACGATTTTTATGTATTTCGATTTTGTTCGTTTGCTAAATTTGTTACGTGTTATTTTACTTGATTTTTCAGGTAAAACGGTTAATCTCGCAATCGAATTACCACTCGAAAAAAGTTGGATTGCAGCGAGAATCGGCCCCCTGCGCGTGATTTGTTTTCATTGGCAGTTTTCCGCGTGTCCTTGGTCGGTGGTCAGTCAAGAGCCGACGAATAAACCAGTTTCTCGGCTAATACCCCGTCTGGCGCGGCCCTACTATTTATAAGATAAATAAATATTTATAAAGGCTGCTTATCTGCGCAGTGAATACCGATGGCGTTTGATGCATCTTGATGAAATGGAAAGTAAAGCTTACATATAAAAAAATACATAGGCAAAACAATAAAGAAACTAGGATAAATAAGTAACTTAAGCGGCAAATGTGGTGCACTTTTGCGATTAGCCCTTCAATAAGTAGCTTTAAGACCTCTTTCACACTGCGGCTTTTAGCATCGATAAACACATTTAATTTAGCATCGATGTAGTTGCAAAAAGGCAGTACATAATTTGTCAATTTTTAGCTTCTGCATCGCGGCTGCATTGATGCTAACGCGCGTCGGCGTTGCGACTGCATCGATGCTAAAAGTAGCGCAGTGTGTGTGAAGGTTGACAGTTTGCGACTGCATTAATGCTGCATTGCGACTGCATCGATGCTGAAATTCGCAGTGTGTAAGGGGTCTAAGTAGACATTCAAAGTGGTTCTTTTGCTTTAATTTTATATAACCTACATAATTTTTTGTTTAATTAATTGTAACTATTGCAACGCAAGCTTCTATTTTCCTGCAAGTAAATTCTGGGCTAACATAGTTTTTCTCATAATAAGTGATTTTCTTATAAGTGACTAATTAAAAGATAACACTTCCAACTTTTTATTTAATTACAAAACAATAGGTAGATACAGTAATAAGTCACTCATAAGAAAATCACTTATTATAAGAAAAACAATGTTAGTCCAGAATTTACTTGCAGGAAAATAGAAGCTTTCCTTGCAATAACTTAAACAAAAAATAATATAGATTATATAAAATAAAAGCAAAGATAAACCGCTAGAATCAATGAACGGCTATTGAAAGACTTTGAATGTCACTTAATAAAGCGCCAATCGCAAAAATGCACTACATTTGCCGCTAAGTTACGTAGGTATTTATCGTAGTTTCCTTATTGTTTTGTTACGTCAGCAGTTGTTGTGTCAGTATCAGTTTTATAAATCAATTATTCAAGGATTTAAGTTTTAATGCAAAGGAATTAAAATAATTTTGTGGACAAATCATATATATATATATGTCTACTACTTATATTTTACGACCAAATCAGAAAGTAGAATATGTTTTTTAGCTTTATTCTAAGTATAAATAAAGAGGTTCCCAAATAAGGTCTTACGATTGTAAACAACACATACCTAATACCTTTTTTTCTGAAAACAATCAAAGCGTTATTTTTTCCGCGAATGAAAACTATATTACCTTGTTGTAAGTTATATTTTTGAAATGGTGCTTTGATTACACAGACTTTGTCAATGAAAATAGTCGACAAACACGCTTCGAGAGTTATTAACTTTGTCAAAAATAGTTATTTGGCATGAAAACTTTTGCGTATACAGTTTTTAACACCAGTGTTTTTAAAAACCAATGAAAAGGCTTTATTTTATCTGACAAAATTTTTCATTTGCATTTTACATGATTATATGGTGATTATTATTGCTGAATAATGTATACAAATTAATATTACATGTCTATTATCACCCGATTCATTATTCACAAATAATGTACATACGTTATTCAGATACATTCGATTTTCTAGGAAGTTTACAAACTTTGTTATGAAAATAAATAAACAAATTTACCTACAACTGTAGGTACATTTGTACAATTGTAAGCAATAATTATCGTAGTGACTAAATAAATAATTGTGGTACTTATGTGTTATTCATGTGAATCGCCTAGCAGTTCTGAATTAACTGAAGGCGCGATGATACCCTCAAACTTACGTGTATGAAATAAATAAGCTTGAAAACTAGGTGATTTCCATCCCGTTCTGTTGAAATTCAACAGTAGGTAGTCGAATCGTCCATCGGTCGTGGAGATATTTATGGTGCAAGTGACAATGATCGGAAAAGTGTGCCCACGGCCGGCGGTGACCGAGGTTCACTGAACCGTCGCAACTCGGGAAAAGTAAACTATATTAAAGCCCACAAATCGTTTTTGGCTCAATATTTCAATAACAAACCGAGAATACAATTTCACTGCGCTGTTAGTGTATTTATTTCAATCTTCTTAATGATTTACTTTCCATTTGAATACATTGGAAATGTATATATATTTTAAAGTATGTAGGTACTATTGATTGAAACTTGTATACTGACTGGTTAGTTTGGCCTTGGTAGGTAATTATTGTTACACTACTTTGATATTGACTTCCCAAATACGCAGCGTGCCTGCAATTAATGTAGTGGAGTACCCACCTATTGCAATCGAAAACTTAGGCACTTAGGTAGCACGTGTATGTAATCGATCGACTGTATTAAGTCACATATTATCATATTTTTTAGGGGAAAGATAGGTAAAGTCGCCTAAAACAAGAAATTCTACGGAGAGTGAATAATAGTTCACTATGGCAATACTCATCAAATTGTGCAATTTATTTTAAACTGCGCCAGAAACAAGTTGAGTTTGATGAGATGTGGCTTACCTGAAACAAAACAAAAGAAATATTATTAATCGTTTCGTAACGGCACCGTGTCTGCGTATCATATGCTATGTAAAGAGAAAACAATGCGAAGATGTAAAGCGCATTGTCCGTTTACGCAGCGTTCCCCCGTACAATGGCTTGCGGCAAATTGCCGAGGGATCGAGCTGCGCCCGCGCACACGCCGTGAACGAGTACCGCTGTGGAAATGAAAGCTCCACATTTACATTACACGATATAAACTGTTAATTATCAGAACCGAAAGTGGTTCATCATGCCAACCAAGTGGGACAGTGGCATGCATGTGAGATTTGTTGATGCTTTATGTCAAAATTGTCCGCATGAATGTGAGCCATGAATGGTGAGAAAGTAGCCGATGAATAATTTTATCATGACACTTAATCAGACCGATTCCTTTAATGCGATGACAACCTAGATTTATGTCAATAGAAGTTGCAACTAATATGCTTAGCTAAGTTTAAAACGTAATTCTGTTTGTTTCTACCATAATAAGCTTTTTGGTAATGTCTCATCAGCGGATTTGGTTCACCAAACGGTATAATGAAGAAAATGATCGATGGTAACCAATGACCGGTGTGTTGCAACAGCCACACAGTTTAACTTATTTTTAAATCCACTAACGGTTAGCGTTCGTTATCAGCGATCAAATGAAAGTATACTGTGACGTGCACGTAGCGCGTGCTCGTTATTTCTTTGAGATTATGGCTGGCACTGCCTATATACGTGGTGCAAGAAGGCCGCACTGGTCACGAGTCACGACCTAATACAAATCTAGTAAGCCATATAGTTTAATTGTTTTCCATGACTAATTTTAAATTGTACCTACTTACGTAAAATATGAGTAACATAAATTTATTTTGCTCAAAGCATGTAATAAGCAATCCAAGCAATAATATTTTTATTTTACTTCTGCTTTATAGGTACGTAACTCAAAAATACATACGTTTTCATTCATTGGTAGGAGGTTGCTATTTGTTCGGATCAAGTCAACTTCAAATAACCTTTTTGTTTTATAAACCACTTGTATCAACAATATCATGGCAAAATGAATGTGGTGAATGAAAATTTATGAAGGAAGTTTTTATTTATTCAGATGTTCGATGCGACTTCATTGTAATTTTATACTACATCGATTAAATCTTATAATGAGCTGTAATTTGTGAAAGTATGTCTAGGTTGAGGAGTTGCTCAGATAATTTAAGGACTTGGACTTGCAACCTTGCCAGACCCACAATTTTATTCTCGAGGAAGAAGATGAGTTCAAACAGTTTGTTATACTATATTAAACAGCAAATAAACTGAGAAGGCTGTTTTCTGTTAAATAAAATCGTATTTACCGATGCTATAGACAAGTAATAATGTTCTGCGGTTCTGAGGTTTATACTTTGCTTATTAAATACGGAAGAATACAAAGAAGTACATTTTCTCCAATAATCTTATCAGTGAGTTTCAATCTGGTTTCCGTCCTGCTCATAGCACTACCACGGCTCTTCTAAAAGTCACCGAGGACATAAGAGCTGGACTAGAAGACTCTAAAATAACTGTTCTCATTGATTTTTCTAATGCTTTTAATGCTGTTGACCATGACATTCTTCTCGCCATCCTCTCCCATTTGCGTATCTCAATACCGGCACTGGAATGGTTCTCGTCTTATCTTCGCGATCGTAAGAAAGCTATCCGCTTTGACCAGAGTATTTCCCAATGGTGTGACCTTGTTGCAGGGGTGCCACAAGGGGGTATACTCTCGCCTCTACTTTTCTCGGTCTTTATCAATTTCATTACTCGTGACCTGGAAAGTTGCTCTTATCATCTTTACGCTGATGATTTGCAACTTTACTCCCACACTGATGCTGACAACTTTAACTCGACCATTGAGGTCATGAATAAAAACCTCAAGTCTATATCCGACTGGTCTAGTAGGTACGGCATCTCAGTTAATCCCTCCTAATGCCAGGCTCTTCTTATTGGCAACCCGTACCAACTGGGGAAAATCAGTGAACCAATGGCAGCATTACTCTATAACGATTGCACCATACCCTATAGCTGTCACGTCAAAAATTTGGGACTGATGATGGACAGCTCATTCACTTGGGCTAAGCAGATCGCGGAGACCAGTAGAAAAGTCACGTACTCACTTCGAACTCTCTACCGTTTCCGGAACTTTCTTCCAGTGAGTACCAAAATTCTGCTGATCCAGGCATTGGTGCTGCCTGTCATGGATTACGCTGATGTGTGCTGTACGAATCTATCCCAAACCTTTTTGAACAAACTTGATCGTCTCCTTAATAACTGCATTCGCTTCATTTTTGGTGTACGGAAGTACGACCATATATCTCCATACCGGTCTAAATTAAATTGGCTCAATATTCGACAGCGTAGAAATCTTCGAATCCTCTGCACTCTGTTCAGTATTCTTTGTAATCCAAATTCTCCCAATTATCTTAAATAATATACAACGAGTATAATTATAATTTTTTTTGGTTGACGTTGACTTGACTTGTCAAATTGTAGCTCCGCGAATAATTGGAAAAATAATTAATATCCTTATGTTTTTACAGTCTTGATCTGTGTTTTACCATATTTAAGACTTGGGGCATTGCATCACTTGTTGGCCATCATTTTCACTTTGCAATTTTGAGTGAATTATATAAATCAAAATCAGCTGATTTGAAGTTGCTAAGGAAGCCATGAGATGTCACAATCGCCGGCCAGCCGTCCAATAAGAGCGCGGTCTTCTCGCGCTGCACATGCGCACAGAGGTGATGTGCGCTGCATGGCAACCAGCACCAGTGAAGTGCAAAATGTCACAATGTGTTGTGTATGTGGATGTGCAAACTAAATCTGACCAAATGGATTTGAAATTTTCAGTTTTTACTTTACCTATAGTATATTTTGATTCTTTATTAAGTTTGTAAATTTTTACTTTTAATTTTATCATAAGTTATATTTATGAGTTCGACTTCCAATGCGGATGAATACATAAGGTGCGAGTGCTGTCCTCACCCTCGATTTTTTAAAGGACAGAAGGGTTTAAAAATCCATCAAAGCCGCTGCCACTCATCCAAAGGTACTTCGCATGTACGCACTGGCTCGCCTAACGCTTCTCCTCCACTTTTTACACCTCTGTCCCCATCACAACCCAATAGCTCGCCTTCAACTGAACCCTTTTGGCTTAGAATTTCCAAATTAAAACATAGTGTGCCTATAATAAAAAGAGTGCCTAGAGGTGCTCGCATATGTGTTGCTCAAAAATTAACTTTGGAAATCAGAGATGTAGTCAACTTAAATTCCATAGAAGCATGGGAAAATTTACTAACATTTCCATATAGAATATTACATGTTCGGCCTAGCTCTCGCCCTGATTCCCTTACATCCCGAATTAAAGATAACTGTCATGCTAGCCCTATTCTTTTTCAACAAAACAATGCCTTTCATGTTTCAAATAAATCCATATTCCATCATATCGAAGCTAAAGTAAGTGACGGTGACATCAAGGGTGCTGCGCGCCTTTTGTTCTGCGACGATGATTTTGCTCCGGATAACAATGAAACCTTGTCAGCACTCCAGGAAAAGCACCCTTTTTCATCTAATAACATTTCCTTACCTTCGCCCCCAAATGATGTCACTACTAATTTGCAGATTTCGGCAACTGATGTCTTGCAAGCCTTAAATGGGTTTCGTAGTGGCACCGCTGCTGGCCTTGATGGGTTATCCGCTCAGCACCTCAAAGACCTTTTAAACGCGCCAGGTGAGGCTAGCACTAGCCTTCTTGAAGCGTTGACGGCTCTCCTGAACATCATGCTTGCTGGTCAGGTACATGATGAAATTACAAAGACCATCTACGGAGCCAATCTTTGTGCATTAAAAAAAAAGGACGGAGGCATAAGACCCATTGCCGTGGGTACTACCTATCGCCGTCTTGCAGCCAAATTATGCTGTCGGGCGGTTTCTGGCTCGCTCAAAGATATTTTTCAACCAACTCAACTCGGTTTTGGAGTATCTGGGGGCTGCGAAGCTGCTATTCATGCCATCCGCTCTTTTTTAAACTTTCGGCCTAATGATGTTATTTTAAAAGTAGATGTCAAAAATGCATTTAACTCCGTAGATAGAGGCGTCTTGTTGACCGAAATTCAGAGGGAGATGCCTTCTCTGTATTCTTTTTTGTGGCAGTGTTACAGTACTCCCACTAAACTGATGTACAGGGGACACACTCTTTCCTCTGAAGTTGGGTGTCAACAAGGTGACCCTTTAGGTCCTGCGATTTTTAGTCTGGCTATTCATCCCATGATTACCAAATTACAATCAAAATTTAATGTTTGGTACCTAGATGATGGAACCCTTGGTGACGTTCATACTACGGTTTTGGAGGATTTTACTTTTTTAATTAATAATTTGAGTAAATGCGGTTTAGATCTAAATTTTTCAAAATGTGAGCTTCTGGTCCCTCAAAATTGTCCTGAACGTGATGCTGTGGTCAATTCATTCAAACAATTAGCTCCAGGTATTAAAATCATCGACCATTCTTCTTTTCGGCTTCTTGGCTGCCCTATTACAGATCGGTCTTTTGCACCTTTTATAGAAGATCAAATTTCTAAATTAAATTTTGTTTCGGACAGAGTTACTAAATTAAGCAGCCACTTTGCCTACACCATCATGCGGTTCTGTCTCTTTGTGCCAAAATTAACATATTATTTACGATCATCGCCTTTTTGGAATCATCCCTCTTTGTTATCAAAATTAGACACTAAAATTAAACATATAATTTCATTAACTTTTAACATTCAGCTTACAGACGACTCTTGGACCCAGGCTTCCTTGCCGATTCGCCATGGTGGGCTGGGTATAAGAGATCTGTCTGGTGTAGCTCTTCCGGCATTTTTGTCATCATCGCATAAAACTTTTGATTTAATTAGTAAAATTCTCTGTAAATCACATTTTTTCAATATGATTCACATCACAAAATTAACAGATGCCATCGCCGAATGGGGGAGTCGCTCAATCGATGAGCTCCCTCTGAATCCCACAGTTCAGCGGCTGTGGGACGAGCCCCTCTGCAGAGTAGTGCGTAATAATCTTCTTCTCTCGACTACTAACTCTGCCGATCGTGCCCGTCTCATGGCCGTGGCTGAATGGGAGTCCAGCCTTTGGCTGAAAGCCATACCGTGTCCAGCATTGGGAACATTTTTCGACAGCAACGCTTTTAGGATTGCCGTTAGCCTTCGGCTTGGGATTTTTAATGCCGTGCCCCATCGTTGCACTTGTGGAAAAGTCGTAGACAATTTAGCTCACCACGGTCTTTCCTGTTGCAGAAGCGCTGGCAGAATTCCACGCCATGCTAGTCTGAACGACGTCATTCGGCGGGCGCTTGTCAGTGCTCGTATTCCGGCCGTTCTGGAACCGAATGGTCTTGTACGTAGCGACGGCAAGCGTCCTGACGGCATGACCCTCGTTCCGTGGAAGATGGGCAGGCCTTTGGTGTGGGATGCTACTTGTGTCGACACATTAGCGCCTTCCCATCTTCTACAGACTAGCAGTAGGGTGGGTTCAGCCGCCGCTTCGGCTGAATGCCTCAAACGGCGCAAATATGAAAGTCTCAGCGAAGCTTACTTATTTGAGCCGTTTGGGGTAGAAACGCTAGGACCGTGGGGACCAAGTGCCCACAAACTGTTTCGTGAGTTGTCCCAACGGCTTGTTGAGACTTCTCATGAAGCAAAGGCTGGTCTCTATCTCGGCCAGAGAATTAGTCTAGCCATCCAGCGAGGTAATGTGGCCAGCCTTTTGGGCACTTTTCCACAGGGCAACGAGCTTTTCGATGTATATATGTAAGTAGTTTAGTTTTGTTTTTTGTTGTTAGTGATTATTATTTTTAATTTTATTCGTATATATTGTAAATATTTATATAGGTTGTAATTAAACATAATATACTACTTCTAAAAAAAAAAAAAAAAAAAAAAAAAAAAAAAAAAAAAAAAAAAAAAAATCTTAAATGTAATTTTAAATTTATGAGTGACATCAGTTCCCGGACCCTCCGTACTAGCAATGCCCTGCAGCTGTACACACCTTTGCATAAGACTGCTTATGTCTCCAACTCTTTTACCCTCAGCGCCATCAGACTTTGGAACTCCCTCCCAGATACGATCAAGACATCAACATCAAAATATGTGTACAAAAAGTCTATACGAAATCTTTTTCTCAATGAGAATAAATAACATGATATCTGTTCAGCGTGAACTATGGATTTTATTGTATTTATGTATGTTTATGTAGGTTTATTTAAAAAGTATCTATGTAAGTATATGTAGTTCATTCATTTTGATAGTTTTTTTTGTTATTGTACGCCGCCTCAACTGTTTCTGTCTCACCCAATGGTTGACTGGTAGAGAATGCTTTAAAGCATTAAGTCCGCCATTTGTACTTCATTTTGTTTGTGCAATAAAGAATATATATAATATATAAGAAGGTCATTAACATTTTATCCACGAATACTTAAATATATTCAAGTCGTTAAAAATGCGATGCCAGTCAACTGTTTGACGTACAGGCATTTATTAATGCGAACAACACCTAAGTAGAAAATGCCTGTCAAAGAAACCTATGATGCCTCAACATGTAAATAAAATAAATAATATACATACATAACATTTTGCCAAGTAAGTTAAGGGTACATTACTGCTTACTTATACAGTAGTTTATAGTCTTTAGTCTAAGTGAAACCAGATCCAGTCAAGGGATAAAAAGCCAATGCTGACGTCGCGTTAATATACTGATAGTACAGAAAATAGGTTACGGAAGCAAAATTAAAATAATCGCTGCCTTGGGAATGCTTACGTTGAGGTTAGTGGATGATTTTCCGCGAGCCCTGGCGATTTACGTTGAGGCATAATTCAGATGGCCATTGGAAATGACAATGGTTATACGTAACGGCTACCATATAGGGAACTCACTTTCACTGGCGAGTTCAACATTTAAGGACATCTGAGTGAGACACCTCCATGAATAAAAATTGCGATATTCCAAATAAATGTTGTATATAGTACCTGCTTGAGAATACTTCTTTAAATTTAGCTACAGAAATGAATTAAATTATGCTTAAATGAGGTCATGTTTACTACGTTAATACTCTTTTAAAGATTGATTAAAATTATTACCTTCAATATAAAATTTAACACGGATACGATTCTAAATGATTAGCTATAGTAGTATTGTTATTTGTTTTTGTGTTATTTATATCGTTATCTTTTAAGATTAGTACTTGCGGTCATTACTTCTAGTCTAGATGGTTCCATCGAGTAAATAATGGAGCACAAAACAGATTTGTGACCAATGATGAAATCGCATACGCCCTTAAGACATCTTATAATTTAGGGTTTGTGGACTATGACCCGAGTGGATTTTGACCCCGATTTCTATAAATATTTTTCTGCACTATGCACTAAGTGCAGTCAAAAAGATTCCGATTTAAATTCTTATAGACATCATGCGTGTATAACGCAGTTATTAGGGTTAGGTACTTCAGCCTAACCCTTATCAAAGATCTTATAATTTTATAGGATAGTTTTGGCTTTACAAGTAAAACTTTTTTCATAATTTAACAAATACTTTCATTATTTCAAAGACATAAAAAAAACTAAATATACTCGTAACTATTCAATCGTTAAAAATAACTACTCTTAATATATATTTTGTTTTATGTATTTTTTAGCCAAACTTTACTTTTGATCGAAGATTGCTTTTAATCAAATAAAATCTACCGGGGTCAAACACCACTGGGGTCCATATATAATCCACGAACCCTTAATTCGGGTATAATCGAACCGCTAGAGCTACCAGCTCTACCTAGCTGTGGAAGGTAGAAAGAAAATTTAACATAGCCAATACAATGGCGGATGCAAAATTTTGAAGCATTTTGCGGTTAAGTGTCAAGTTAAATACAAGTCCCGACTAAGTATTATATTCGTGAGCAAGCGTGGCTAAAATCAACAGTTACAAAGGTCGAAATCATTGCATTACGTTTTGATGTATTAGCATAATTCAGAACGCTCATAAGGTTTTTTTAAATTGCTCTATCATCAGAATTTTCCTTCCAGTCCAAAGTCTGTCCATCGTTTGTAATTACATACTACTTAGTGGTTGCCTGAGGCTTCGTGCCAATTTCGGAATATTTTAACTTCAGACCCCCAATATATATAGGGATCAGGGGTTCATTTCCCATGACACCTACCAACTCTCTTACGCTCTTTATGAGTAAGAGTGCCATTTTTACGTAATTGTAGGTATTTATTTTATATATCCACCAATAAAAACTGAACGTGTGTACCTGGGAAGAGAAATATAAGATGTATGATCATGTTTTATGTACAGTGGCCAGCATATCAGGTTACCCACTTTTGTTTCAATCTAGCCCTTATTACAACTGCATAAGATACAGCAGTGTTTACCTTGACGTGCTGTTGTCCTTACATGATGAGGTGGTAAAGCCCTACTCCACCACGCGGGTTCAGTGCGGATTAGTGGCAGCGTTAATAAGGTAATATTTTTTTAAAAAGTAAGCAAGTTAAACGAATGCGTGTGTTCTATTGCATGAAGCAGACGAAACGGACACCGCATCCGGCGGGTGCGCGGGCGCCGCCGCTCAAGGCGAACTTTCCATCGGGGGCCGCACCGGCCGAACGGTGTCGACACCCTCGTTAGAACAACAATGTTTTTATCATTTTCTACCAGCAAACGGCTGGAACCGTGCCCCAGCTTTGCACGGGTGCAATTAAGGTTTATGAAACAACTTGTTTTAATTATACCTATAGCACCGTGATAACGACGTACCGAATATAATACCTAGTAACGAAAGATTTTGGTTAAAATCGGAGCAGCAACATTCAAGAATTAATTACCACATACATGCAATGTTACAATTTTATAAAACCAAGTCTGTAATTTCTAAGACATTCATTGTGTGGTATAGTTTTAGTTTGTTTCTCGACAAAGCAAGTTAAAAACTGTTTTTGTTAAAAAGAAAGGCTTAAGGTATTATATAATTAATGAAGTTACATCTCCTATCAGCCACACTTATAGCGCTGAAAAACATTTCAGCTTCTTATCTTTGGTCGAAGAACGGAAAACGTGCAGTGCGAAGCAAAATTGCACTTATTATGGGGAATTACCCTTGCATTGAACAATGGTATCTAACGTCTTATCCTCGGATCTTATAAATAGATAAACATCGAAGTGATTTTCATGCTAGTTATAATATTTATCGCTATTAGACTTCCTTATTACATGGATACTGATAGATACTAGAACAACTGGAAAATAGTCGGGATTCTTACATTAGGTACTGCAAAAACAGGAGGGTCAACTATTTTTCCGTGATTTAATCATCATCCAATATGAAAGCCTCATAATGTATGTTAGCAAACTCCATAGACATTTTCATTAGCCTGCAATCATCAGTAAGGGAATAGCTTCAACGCTGACAAAAACATCCTAAGTACTCGTAATAGAATGAGGTGACTTAAGGTGTTGCGAGAGTGTGAGTATGCTGTGTCGTAGCTCGATTCTGAATGGATCTTACTACACAACATTTAAGTGTAATGAGGTTTTGTTCGCTAGTCCTATAGGTGTTACTAAATACGCCGCATTATAGAGGGAAGTCTAGTCTGCATAAACATTAGTGATTTCATAAAGATGAAATAAGAAACCAAAAATTTTTGCGCACGGGCGGGACTTGAACCAGCAACCTTTTGGCAAACCGGGCCAAAAAGGTTGCTGGTTCAAGTCCCGCCCGTGCGCAAAAATTTTTGGTTTCTTATTTCATCTTTATGAATATAAAATATGACACTGTGAGTGTTAAAAACATTCTAAAGCATTAGTGATTTCATTAAGGATATATCTTGTAACTATGTTCTGGGACTACCCAGAGTACAGTCTCTTGTCATTGGTGAGTCACCTTATTCTCTAGGTATAGCCCAATATCATCTGATACTTTTTAAGAATCGCTCGAGTAATAAAGTACACTGCAATGGTAAGTCAGATTAATTTGAACTGTGTACTCAGTAATTAACAAAAAAATCATTTTATTAATATGTTCATATTAATATAATATAATAACATTAACATACTAATGTAACTATTAACAAAAACTTTTTGTGTATCGGTTTTAGTTATACAAAGTGGAGGCTGACTGAAACGAAATTGTAGCTAGGACTACATTAGTATTTCCATTTCTAAATTATGCAATGTGTTGACAGTTCTATAAATTAATTAAAATGTGATCATTTTATCATGTACCGAAAAAGCTGCTACGAAGGTTACATAGGCAGAGTAAATGCTTGAAACAGAGTAGCGACAAAGTTTTCTCGTCATACGATTAACGTATTTGGTGATATTTAAAATGTGTTCCGCACAAAACTTGGACACTAATACAAGTGCTTAAACATGTTTAAATACAAACATTAAGACCGATGGCCGTTATGCATAAATTATTTTGTGTTTCCTATTCTTAAGTCATTGCGTAAAAATCAAAATTATCATGCAATCAAAAGAAAATATTTCTTTTGAACTTTTTAAACAGGGTTTCAAAAACCTGGAAACAATATTAAAATAAAACCGAACTCACCTGGAGTTTGTATAAAATCCGTTAAAGGAGACGTCAAACACAATAACTCACTAACAGCACAATAAAGTTAATAACACTTTCACAACCTTCGTGTTAGCCGGCACAATGTGAAACGATGACGTCGTGGGAGCACTCAAGTTGTTGTCTGTTATCAAATAATTGTTCTGATAAGGCTGGAGCGACCAGCTGCTATGGCGTAAATCGTACGTGTGGAGGCGTGGGGCGGGCGCCGGCACTTTTATGTTATGAGCCTCCGCGACACACCGGTGACGTGTGACGTGGGCTGGCTGAGCTGAGAGCCGTGACCACGACCCACAACCGAGCTCGGACTACACGGAACTATACGTCATCATGACCGTCGACACTGTCTCTCAATATTTCGTAATAGTTTACCAACTCTCCTCAACGATGACGTCGTGAAGTTTATTCTTGTAACTTTTTAGCTACAGCTGAAACCGACTGATAGCTGTAAAAAGTTTTAAAATATTGCAATATTTTTACATTCGGCGATTGAAGGACAAAGTCTCAATGTTTTAAAGCAAATAATACTACCTCCGTAGTTATTTTTACAAATATCTATGTAACAGATAATGTGAGAACAAATGTGCAATGCAATAACCTTACTAAATCCTTTTTATGATATTTTCGTTTATGTTTTCTCAACGTTTAATAAATGACGTAGAGGAAAAATTGCAAATAATGCTGAAGGTTTATTTTATTAGGATCAATATAACAATTATTGCCCATCCACCCTTAGGTCGATAGAATTACTAGGAAGGTCTTGAAACATTATTGTATTAAGTATTACTTTAATCGATAGGTTTGCACACAAGTAAGTTGCTAATAAATAATTCGAATGGTCGCCATGTGTGAAGTCACGTAGCTACGCGGTAGAGTCAATATCAAGAATATGCTGGAATAATCGCTTTTCATAGCGCAAACTTTATTAAGATAATGAGCGGTTGCTGCCAGAGCCACGACAAACAGGCGGGTAATTGAACGATTCATTCAGTTTTATTTAA
Organism: Pyrausta purpuralis; assembly: GCA_963924145.1. NCBI lineage: Eukaryota > Metazoa > Arthropoda > Insecta > Lepidoptera > Crambidae > Pyrausta > Pyrausta purpuralis. The sequence continues at coordinate 12,919,137 of OZ001651.1, read as the reverse complement.
ACATTTTTATATAAAAACTTGACAAAAAATATGAAACAGTATACAGATTTGTATGACGTGGGAAGTTCTAAAAAGTGCAGGTAAATGTATGTCACTTTTATAGCAAAGGACAAGGACGTGCGATCAGTGTAATAAGGTAAAAGTAAAAGCTCTCCGGTCTGTCTCACCATGCGTAATATTTTACACCCATACATCAACGCTATTATTACAACAACGGCTAGCAACACGAAGGTTTAGAAGTCAGACTAACAAATCTATAATAATTGCTCTTGCAATTATTTAAATAGTGACTTTAGTGTTCAATCTTCAGTAATTACAGGATAGAAATAGCCTGAAGATTATACATACGAGTATTAGCGCGATTAGCACACCTTATGTTGAGAGCTATTCCTGTGCGGTGTTAATGACTCCACAGATACATCAGTTGACATTTAGGTCATTCTATTATGTTCAGATGGGTGTGACGTTGTTATTTAGTAAAGTACATATATAAACTGTAAATAGTTAGATAAATATTTGATCGTGCGAGTACTTAACATTGATCCGTTAATGGGGAAAGATGCAAACATCACGATCTGCCCGATATCTACATAGATATCACTCGCGGATATTCAATTTTGGTTCGTTATTCATAATGTTTAAATAGTTGCCAATTTAATAATAATTTGAACCCACATTTATTCTAGTGAAATATCATCATTACAAAAATATAATATTAATGTATGTGTAATAGATCAAAATAAAGATTTGATTTGATCTAACTCTACACTTTAAAATCTATGAAATCTTTTATTTACCACTAACAAAATCTTCGAATAATGGTGATTTATGTAGGTGGTCACACAACTTATAGAGGTTTGCAACTGATTTTTTAATAACTTACAAAAGGTACCTAAGTACGAGTGATTCTAGTGATAAAATCGGTCGAAAACCTTTTCAATTGGCTCTGATGTCATTATTAACACATTAAGATATAAAGTGATGTCTCGAATGAGCTGTGATAAGAATCATACACTCTCGTAAGTACTCTTTGAAGTGTCATACGATCTAATAAACCAAAGTAACTAAACCTTTGTCTAACCAATTGTTGATATTAAGAAAAATAAGAATTCAATATTTGCAGAATAAGTACGCAACCAATAATAAAAATATACGATATATAAGGAACATTCTTAAACTGATTGTATCATTTGTAGTACCACCACTAAGAACTACTACCAACAATGCCAGCATTTTGATGTTAGAGAGAAAGTATTGTTACTAGCATGTACAGAAGTCGACCTAGTGACCTTATTATCCTGTCAACAAAATACAAAGGGCTGCGGTTCGGAACATTAAATATCTAATACAATATAAAAATGAATTCCTTTTTGTTAGTCTTGCTAAAATTCAATAACGGCTGAACCGATTTAGCTGATGTGTCTTAAAATATTCGTGGAAGTCCAGGGAAGGTAGACTAACACGTATTATACAAACCGTAACTTGTAGCACGTATTTTTTAATTCACAATATCAAAAGCTGTTAACTATAGTATCTACATAGTACCATGAGACATAAGTACCTATCTTCATTACAAAAGGTTAAGAAATTTGGTTTGAATTTCACCTGGACGAATGTACTGGTCTCGGTACTTTGACACGCTACAGGCAAATCGATAGGTTCTATCAAATATTTATATCCAAAGTGGAGTATTTCGTCGCTCAATTATTCAGCCTCTGTCCAGAGTTACATTTGCATGTCACATAGACAAATAGCTTAAACTTTTCCTACAAGTTTTTACGTATTTCAGTAACTATTACGTGTAGCAACAAGGTTAACTCGAACTGTGATATTTTGGTAGTACTTTAAAATTCTAGTAGCTTTTTCTACAATTTGAAGATTAATAGGCATCGGTCGTTGAAAAAAAGGTTACAAATAAAACCTCATGATTTGGCAGTAAAATTTATTGTTATGGAGTAACCCCTTAAAAAGGACGGAAATTAAAACTAGGCTATAGAACCATAAAACAATCATGAAGATACAATCATTTTACTATAAAATTGGCGGAGCTGTGTGGGTATAGCAATATTGTTTGTGTAACAATTTGTGGTAGCCGTCGGAGACACGCGACGAATGTATGGGAATAAACGACGACGTGACCACAAGTACGACACGCAAATAGCACTATTCGATTCTGATCCTTATCAAATAGTTTGAATATAAATATACACGCTAGGCTATAACATTTTACCGAAAGAGCCAAACTACAAACTTATACCTATCTGAAATTATTAGTGTCGGTAAGTAATTAACAGTGGGTATTATTTTAATACTTTTCCTTTTAGTAACTAAAACCAAAAAATACACATTAATTGCGATTACGATTTTACCTATTACGATTGGTTTTTCCTTCTGAATGTTATCCTATTTCATAAAGAATTGAAAATACTCTTTCTTATTTACTCTTATAAAATCTAATAACTGAAACCGACTTGACCGAAAAAAAATTCTAAATAGCTTAAAATAACGCATTTGTCTTCTATTTTAAAAGTAAAAAAAATTTTTTGATGTCGGTGCATGATGTGCGTAGACAGTTGGTGTACATAAGATTTTTGGACGACTGGACGGATTTTGATGTGACTTACACCAAAAGTGTCCAAAGACTTACAAGTTGAAAATTACTGATTCAAATAAAAAATAATCATCTCGCTTTGACTTTTCGTTTTCGAGGAATCCGTGGACAAACATACATACACATACAAAATATAGCACAGATGCTTGGAAGCGTTACTAGATCAACATACTCAACTATAATTAAATTTCAACGTTATTACATACACATTGAATTGATTACCTACTTTTTTTTGAAGTTCGTAAAAATGTGATACATGGTTAAATATGTGGGCCGCAGGCCGCGTCCGGTGCATCGATGCCGCTAGTTTCCGTCAGATAGGTGAAACAGTTACGAGATGAATGAGTGTTGAAACAGGCATATTATACTGAATTATAACCACTATGCCATCGGAATAAGACACAGTGATGTACAGTTTACACGACATAGCAGTCTGAATTTTGACGACCGACCCAAATTGTGCCAAATAAAGTGTGAGTAAACACTATAAAACGTGTATTGCTCTGTCAAAAGCAGTTACGGATTAAAAAATACTAACTGCCTAGAATGTATATTATAGTATATTATTTAAATGGAACACACACATATATAAGTAAAACTAACGATTACCTGTTAGTACAGAAGTGGGAAACTATAAGGTTTAAAGAGCATTAATAGTTAACAAAATCTACATTTAACTAAGTTTTACTTGCAGTAATAATCTAAGAATATAAAAGTATTAAGTATATAATCACGTGATTGCGACTCGACCTTGCAGAGCTTTAAAGGATGGAGACCTGGAGTCGGCCCATGCTAATCGCCACAAAGCTGGTCACGCAAATCGTTCATTTTTAACGACCACTGGGCAGGCAGCATGCTGGCTAGTGGCTAGTTAAAACGTATCACTTTTACCGTTAAAAAGATTTGTTTTATGCTTCACTGTTTTGTAACGATTGAAGTACGAGTACGTACCAGGTAAATGAAAATAACTAGCAGATGGTTTTATTAAACGTAGCACCTACCGAAAAACACAGTCCCCTGTATAAAAATTAGGCACTTACCAGGTTTCTATTTCAGACGGTATGACATTAGCGGCTTAGCATTATAGCCTCATTGCGTGGCGGCTGAATAAAGAATCCGTTATTAAGAGAAACTAACGAATACCTCTTGGAGATCATGATTTAACCACGACCAAAATAACAATGTTCCGGTTTATGCGTATCAACGAGCTTCAAGTTATGATGTGCCAAGTTAATGTATCTTTCAGTTCCCTTTTTCGATCACATACATTTCAGTATGTTTTTCTTCACACTTTCATAAAAACTTTTCGCTAGTCTTTCTTTTAGATGACTTCAATACAAAAAAGTAGCGAACCTGGCTGTCGATGCTTCTCCAAAACAGGGAAATACATGAGCGATGGCATTTGTTCTCATTACCTTTTGCCCTCACCCCCGCCTGAAAGGTCACACCGGGTAAACATACGTTAAAAGCTTTCTTCGGCCAGTGCCTACAATAGCTTTTTTATGTATTTCATAGGTGACATAGGATAATCTCTTCAAACATGACTTCGTTCTTTTTATTTAAAATTCATTCAGTGGTCTCGTAAATAACAATCTCTATATTTTTAAAGTTATCCTCAAAAGAAGTTAAATCAATACTCGAATATGTATTTTCCATCAGATTTCAACCTACTTCCGACGGACTGGGGACACATGGATACAATGTGATTTAATAAACGTTCGACAAATTGTCAGGTCGAACAACTATTAAGTTCACCCGCCTGTAGGACTGTCCCAGATTTGAATACGGGGTTAGGTCAAAAACCCTCTATGTAGAGTAGGCTAGTATTTTAATCGAAAACATTTACTTTCTTAATGCTAATTGAAGTATAAGAACAATTAAATGCAATCGATTAACTAGGCTATCTCATATTATGGTATTAAATTTTACAACTGCTGCGATAATTGATAACAAATTATGTTATCAGGTTAAAAATACTTAGGTATTGTACCTAAATAGAAAATAAGTCAATGACGGAGTATGTCCCTAAACGTATCTTTACAGAATGAGTGGGTGAAGTGACGTAAATCAAAATTCTACGCCTTAAATTCACGTGTTGCTTTACACGAAAGTCTGCTTCAATGGCAATGACATTTATGACATTAAAAAATACTTTAAAAAACGACTTTAAAACCAAAATGCACTAAAAAGTCTTAAATAAACTCTTGAACCCTTAAAGGAATGGAACCCATTTTAGGCGCATTTCTTTTTAGAGTCAGTGCTCATATAGTTGATGCTTGAGATGGTCGAAGTGATGCTGGTCAAGTGACAGACTCCAAAAATAAATTCGCCTAAAAATAGATTCGTTTCCTTTAATTAAAGGATCAAGAGTATATTTAAGACCAAAAGTGATTTTTGGTTTTGATGTCACTTTTTTTTTAAGTTCATTCATAATTTTGAGTGATTACAGGAGGGGGAAGGGGAGCACCTTATCACGTAATCACTAAATTCCTATGCGTTAAGGAGTTCCACCATTAGCTCAGCTTCACACAAAGTAGACTATCAGACGTAACAACATGTTGGCATTTTGATTCGAGTACAACACTATACGTGCCTTTAAATTTTGAGGGTTTCTACACTATACTATATCGGCCTATAATGACTGTGATATGAGGTAACACAGCCTCAAAAAAAACAGTCTAACTGATAACCTCCTCCTTCTTTGAAGTCGGTTAAAAACTGAAATATGGAATTTATATTGAACAGGTTTTGTATGATTATTCTATGAGCAACTTCACTATACAAGTGCTCGATACTTCTAGTTCATCACAATAATGTATAAATGATTGGTAATCAATCACACAGGAAAAATCTATGATAGGCGTCATTTGTGGCGCGTTCGAATGGAATCGTTCCAGTAATCATGATGAGTACCGATATCACAGTAAAAGAGGTTAAATCTATTGAAAATCTAATTCACCCTATCTGTTTAAGTGTAAGTAATGATGACATATCTAGGTTTAGTACTTTATAAAGAATATGACTTTGTTACTTCAATAAGGCTCATAATTTTTTTGTAAACCACAAAAATAACTTAAACCATGTTTAAGCACAAGAAAGCCAAGAAACTTATTATTATTATTATTTAAAACTTTATTCATAAAACATAAAATTGTACATATGGCGGACTTAATGCCAAAAGCATTCTCTTTTAGTCAACCATAGGTTAGCACAGAGAAAAAGATATATACAGGCGGTGCAGGTAAAGTTATAGAGGCAAGAAAGAGAACAGAATAGGGATAAAGATAACTATTATACGATGATAAACAAACATACTGCCTATTACTTATATACTGTAATATAAAAATAAATAAATATGTATTAAACTGAAACTTGTTATATAGTCATTTAAGGGTAAAGTCAATAAAATATAACAGAATCCCTTGTACTTGTGTGAAAGGATGTTTCTTAATAAGCAAATTCAGAGCAATCCGTTTATGGCTTTATTAGGTCGTAGGTCAGGCAGATGTTCGTTCGAGTCAAGTTACTTCTATGACTATCTAGTCATAAAACCATGACTCTTGCTCGTACATATCTATGTTGGTTTTATGACATGAAATGAAAGTAATTTAAAACCAATCGAACTAAATCTTTGTAAAAAAATGTAACATACTCAAGAAACGAACAGAGTTCGTTTAAAAATGTAGTAGTAAAAGTAGATCGATATTTCTTATGTAGTTTTTTGCGTACTTTGTTGTATACGCCTATGATTTTTATTTCAAGGTTGTTACACACAACGATCTTAATATAGAAATACTTGTACAATTATTTTGAAATGAAATGTTTTTTTTTATCGCAAGGCAATAAATCTGTATTCCCAAGAAAGACTATATTAAATTAAGCTATGTTTTAAATAAAATAGTTACATTTTAATACTATCTTTATTTTGCTATAAATCAATCCTTTATGTGTAATATAAAAATCCAGTTCGTCAGGTCAAACTCATGGAAATAGTGAAAAGCTTTCGCGAAGACAAAGAATGGAGAAATGGCTCTACTTCCCGGCGCTTACCCACGCGTGTCAAGGGACAATATTCTATCAATTTATTTGAATAACCATCATTTGTCAGCAATTTAAGATGAGTAGAACAGATGGTGTTTTCATAAACCATGAAAGTGGGTTAACAATGAATGGTCTCATGACCGTTCATTGTGTACACAAAGTATTTTTAACCTCTAAAGACTAGATGAGTTTTATTTACAATGTTTCATTTTAGTATTCCAAACGTTCAGTCCTGTGTTCTCGAATAAATGTCAAGATATAATGACGCTAATTAACTCGAACTGGATATGCACTCATAGGCGCGGGGGCGGCCTCGCCTGCAGAACTGGTGTGGTGTGGACCAAACATGCTTCTCACAATTGTGAGGTCGTCGCGCCGGGCACATGACAGTGACCTACATAAACCTTATATCATTATCAAAAATTAGACAAAAACACACATATAAACGCTTTAATTATCCAGCCAGACATTTGAAAACAAAAGTGACTCACATGAAAAAGAAAATATTTCACACTGAGTGCGACGTCAAATAAGATGAGTCATTATGAACTCGAGAAACGGAACGGAATTTGCAGCCCACGCAAAAAAGAGGAAAAATCTTCATCGATAATACTCCTTGGAAAAAAGTTGATACGTGAGGCTTGAAACGTATTTCGATATGAGGAGTACTGAGAATATAAACACTCTCAGGAGGAGTAATAATGTTCGATACCATACTAAAGGCAATTTAATTATGTATATTGGTTGAATTCTTTATCAATACAAATTATCATTTTAATTAAAATGTTTGACCACTTCATGCAAAGGTAAGGACAGAGAATATCGTAGTTTTCATCACACAAAATTAATTCTCCCGTCATGATTCGGACATAGTATATTTTGTAAGCATTAAAAATAGAATCATAAATAAATAAGACTCAGTCACACGCTGCCGTAAGAAAATTAGTTTCGGACCCGTGTTTTTCAATAATAAAATCTTTACTATAGCGTGGCTTTCAACGAAACCGTAGTCATCAAAAATTTCGATGTGTCACAGATAACTCTAGACGTACAAAAATGTTACATTGTCATGTTTTAATGTTAAATAAGATTGATGACGTTTATGACGTAGTTGTCATGTTCATGTCCTATGTGTGGCAATAGCATGATAAAGAAATTGCATTTATTATCTCCTGTTGATTCAATTTTAAGACAAGAAGTGACAGTGTGTTTCTATTTTAGAACTGCCTATTGTTCATTTGTGTAGGTGACTTTTGAATGATGGAGTGTATTTGATGTCATCATTGCTGTTTACATTTTATAAAGGAGTTTTACAACAATATAGAGTGTGGTTTATTTACTGACACCAAAAATATGAACGTGTATTTGAGTAGGTAATATGTCTAAAAATGAGCTGTAAGCCGCGTCGTAGGTAGGTACTACTATGCGCGCGAAACGAATTGATTCAGTAAAGCAATTTCGAACGGACCGACCGATGGACTGTGAGTACTATGACCGATTGCAGCGATCAGAAAAATTAACTTTGATAACAGCGATCAGAAAAATTAACAATGACGTCATCGTATACAGCGCTAAATTTAATATCTTCGCATTATTATTCTTTGGAACGAGAGCTTATAGATGAGTTCATAGTGTGATTTACAAACAAATCAACTATGTTAAAGAAAATCAAATCGGCGCATCAATGCGTAATAAATGTCCAAAGGATATTTATTATTATTATTAATTCCTTAAACGTATTATCATAGAGAAAACAATAATATAACTAGTTACTTATACATATTTTTACAAAAATAGTAGTCATATTGTTGAATCAGCGTCAAGCAAGTATGACGTGCTACGAGGCGTCTACGATGCCATCAGTGACGCCGTAGCATTAGAAAACTTTCGTAGCTATTTTATCGCATAATAGCTCTACATTTTCGGCATAGAAAACTGTTTAGTGATTATTTACCTTTTCATACGAGTAAAATATCCAAGTCCGATGTTTTTTTTGAACAAATAAAACTTCGAGCTTATCGTTATCTAGCTTTGTTTCTTTGCGCCTGTTGATAAAAGCAGGGCTGTCCAAGCACCAAAGTTTTAGATTAATCTGTCAGAATCTCGACAGTTCCCCGATTCCAGACAGGATGTAATTGTCCCAATTCTCGAGAGACTTACAATCACAGTAGATTGTAAATGAATCACTCAGTGTGCTGGAGGTATAACGATATGCGGAATTTAGGAAATGTGACTGACATAAAACAATTAAAACCGTAAACTCTAATCAGTGGTAAATCCAAATCCACTTGATGACAAAATCGTTTTCAAGTGTGAACTAGAAAATTCTAATCCCGGTCATAATAACGTCTTTATAGTAGTTGAGGAAATTGCTCGGCTTTGCAAGGGTTTTTCCTAACTGTATGACGTATTGTGTGCAGAGTTCGTGCGTATTATTTGTTTTACGTTAACGTGAATTAATATATTTTATGAAGAAAAAACAAAATAACATCATTCAAGATTATTATTTTAATAAATCTGTTTTCATTTTAAAGCCTTGTTGAATGTATGGAATGTGGAATTCATCAGAATTCCAGTAAACAGGAAAAAAAGGAAAGATCAATACAAAAGAAGGTAAAACCAAATGGAAATACGTAATTAATAATAATTAGGTAACAAGGCAAGGAAATTAACGACGACACGGTAGTCACGGTACACGCAATTCTTCATAATTATCCATCAATGAACTTAAATGAAAAATGTGCAACGTATCACGGATTATATAGATTTAAAAATAATAATATTGTAAAATAGTAATAATAATAATAGTAAATATTCTTTATTGCACAAGTAAGGACACAAGAAAGAATAAAATTACAGACAAATCATTTGTACAATATTGGCGGTCTTATCGCTGGAAGCGATCTCTTCCAGACAACCATTGGGTAGAGGAAACAACGTTTATTTGTGAGGTAGAAAGCGGTGTGCAAAATATAGCTAATATTATTTATTAGTATTTTTTGTAAAAAAATAAACTCCTAGGATGATGAAATTTAACTATTATTACTAACGTATGGAACTGATACCACGAACTTTCGTGCTCCATGAATTAACGCCACTCATACACCCATACAAATGTGTTGATATTAGAAATTCAAATTTCAAGGAATACGTCACAATCTTGCCGTGGCGTCGTATTTGCAACACATTTTTGCTTGGCATAGGTAGCTTCTCTATAGTATTAACAACTGACTGCATTAACTCTGTCAAATAAAGTTTATATGACATCAAAATAAGGTAACTTTTATCAACATCGAAGTGACTCCGTGATATGAGCGGAGAAAATAATTAGTATGAAAATATTCTAAAAATCCACTCAAGAGTGGAGTATGAAAATATTCTAAAACTCCACTCTTGAGTGGATTTTTAGAATATTTTCATAATAATAATTATTCTCTTACATTCCGAATTGGTGATCCGGTTACAGTATTTTTAAACTTAATAATTTTGTCATGATTTAGGATGAGAAAGCACATTATTTTCTTTAGAGGATAAGATTTTTTTAAATTTCGATTCTTTGGTATTAGAATTTGAAACACCTACTTACATATTACATACCTATTACAGATTTTCGTAAACTTTTGATAGGTAGGATCGTTCCTATCTTAGATTTTAGATATTATAGGGAACAAGATTGTGCATATGTTTCTTTGTTTGCATTGAGGTTTTATTAAGTATTAAATATTAATTGTTAATCATTTCCTAACGCAATGCAGGTGTAATGGACAAATTGTAATTTAGACGCTTTCAAATACACAGACTCAATACAAAAACGCTTAACTATTTCTTCTTCAGCCCTTCTTCTATCTACTTTACTTACTATCACTATGCTAATAATATGGATAAATGTTAGGAACGTGGGTTTAACAAAATAAGTTAACAAACATTGTTTTGCTTTCTTAATGATAAATAATATGTCTGAGTTGACAAAAACAAGTCATTTAACATGAATTGTAACTTGCAGAATGCGTCGTAGGTTGATTATTTGAATTGAGATATGTCTGCTCCAGTATTAGTTCTATCACTCGTGTATTTGTTCGTGACTTATTCTATATTAATAAGTACAAAATAAAGAGAAATTAAATGATTTTGCTTTAGGAGTAGATGGGCGCTTTTAGTCTGTTAATAAATAAACATACTTAGTACTATGTAATGTATTCTATCATGTACGATTAAAGGATCGGTTGGAAAGAAAATATAAATTTGCAAAATTCTACAACACTACATTATTATTGAACTTGAGCAAAGTTAATGGCTCCATTGTCATTATTACAGAAAAGGTCAGGTATACTTAGTGCTCGATCATGGTCAATTGTTGGCTCCTGGGTTTTCAAGACACGACTGCTTGTATTTGTCTTACAGAATACGACCACCTAAAAACAAGCCGCAGACCGTTCAAGTCAGAAGTTATGCTCGTATAAATATAGATAACTTGCTGGAAGATGCATCTGCTATTGACTGGAACCCTGTGGTGGCTGCAGCTTCGGTTGACCTTAAAGTGGATGTATTTTCTGTTCTCTTACTTGATCTTTTTGATAAACACGCACCTTTGCATACAGTCCGCTTAAGGCGACCACCAGCACCGTGGCTTACCAAGGAGATCCAGACAGCTATGACTAAGCGTAACAAAGCCTTTTGTATTTTTAAAAAGAATAGGTCCAAGGAGAACTGGACGAAGTACAAATCCGTACGTAACCGATGCAACCAGATGATACGTGCAGCGAAACGTCGCCACATACATTCAGAGATCCATAAGTCTTCTACTCCTAATATTTGGAAATTTCTCAACTCCCTCGGGGTTGGCAGGTCTAAATCTGCCAATACCCATATTCCTTACGATCTCAATGTAATCAACCGGCACTTCACAAATATTCCAATTCTTGACTCCCACACTAAAGCCCACACTTTGTCTTACATAGCATCTCTCCCTACTCTAAATATTGCCCCTTTTTCGTTTACTCCTGTTTCCGAGGCTGATATCTCCAAAGCCATAACCTCCATCACATCTAAAGCTACCGGAGTGGATGGTATCAGCCGCCTCATGGTGGTGCCATTGATTAATATCATCTCACCTGTCATCACCCACATCATTAACTGGTCATTGGAAGCCGGCGAGTATCCTGACGTTTGGCGTAAGGCCCTTGTTTGTCCACTTTCCAAGGTAAGCAATCCCTCTTCACCCAGTCAGTATAGACCAATATCGATCTTGCCTTATCTCTCTAAAATTATTGAATCCTGTGTGCTGAAACAACTGTCTTCTCACCTTACTGTCAACAATTTATTGAACCCCTTTCAGTCTGGTTTTCGTCCTGCACACAGTACTACCACTGCTCTAATCAAGGTCACAGAGGATATAAGGGAAGGTATGGACGCTTCTAAAGTCACACTTCTCGTATTAATCGATTTCTCCAATGCATTCAATACTGTTGACTATGATCTTCTACTGGCCATTTTATCCAAACTAAATGTCTCTTCACTAGCTTTGGACTGGTTTTCATCATACCTGCGGGACCGCAAGCAAGCTGTTAAGACTCCAAACGGCATTTCTGACTGGCTCAGCTTGACCTCTGGTGTACCGCAGGGTGGTATCCTCTCTCCCCTCCTTTTTTCGGTTTTTATAAACCTCATCACTGTTAATCTTCGCTGCTCATATCATCTGTATGCAGACGACCTACAACTGTACGTACAATCCGATGTCTCAGAAATGTCTGCAGCGATCGATCTGATCAACGACAGTTTAAGCCATATCTCGTCCTGGTCTCGTGACTTCGGAGTTTCTGTCAACCCCACCAAGTGCCAAGCGATTATAGTAGGGAGTCCTGGACTCATCTCTAAGCTAGGTATGGCAGAGTTGGAGCCGGTTATGTATGATGGTACTGCTATACCTTACTGTACCAGTGTGAAGAATTTGGGCCTGATGTTAGACTCTACGTTGAGCTGGACTGTTCACGTGGCTGAGGTCAGTCGTAAGGTCATCACGTGTTTGAGGTCTCTCTATCGATTAAAATTTTTTCTTCCGTTCAAGACAAAACTTCTTCTCATGCAAACTCTCATTATCCCTATCATTGATTACGCGGACTCTTGCTGTACTAACCTCACTGAGGCACTCACTGACAAACTTGAACGTCTTCTTAACAGCTGTATTAGATTTATCTTTGGCCTCCGAAAATATGACCATATTTCCCGCTACAGAGCACAACTTAATTGGCTTCCCATTCGACAACGTAGAAACTCTCGAATTCTCTGTATTCTGTACGGTATTCTCAATAACCCCTCATCACCTTCTTATCTTAAGGATATGTTCTCCTTTTTATGTCAATCACATGATCGTGCTCTCCGTTCTTCCGAAGATCTCCGGCTAGGCATACCGGCTCATCGCTCCTCCTATCAATCCAAGTCGTTTACAGTGACGGCTACGCGGCTGTGGAATACGCTCCCTCTTGAGATCAGGAAGTCAGATACGAAACTGTGTTTCAAAAACAAACTGCGAAGGTTTCTGTTTCAATGATTGCGAAATATGTAAAATATGTATGTATGTATATTTTTAGTTATGTATGCATTTGGTAGTCATATATCTAAACTCTTTTATACTGTATATTTAGTTTATGTATATTATGGTATGTATATAATATTATAATATTACACAATAGTATTTGTTGCAATTTTAATATCTATTTACAATATTCTCCTGCACCCATAACAATCTCTCTGCATGATCTGAAGGTATGACTGGGAGAGAATGCTATTAGCATTAAGTCCACCTTTTGTACACTTTTATTTGTGCAATAAAGTTTTTAAATAAAAAATAAAAAAAATATACTTGTCTGTCATGTTTGAAAATGTATTATTTTAATATTTTGTACATTTAGACCTCTAACGCACTGTAACTTTTAGCATCGATGCGGACAGCAATGCGACTCACGCAGGTTTTGGAATCGATACTAATGCGCGTCAGCATCGATGCTGTTGTGCGTTGACGATGCTAACGCGCGTTAGTATTGATGCAGACGCGCAACTCTGTCGTTCTTCAGATAACTTGGTAGGTCTTTAGCATCGATACAGTCTCGCGATGCAGCATAAAATCCCAATCAAATCATTTGTTTAACGTCTCGTTTATGCAAGAGCACAACTACAATAAACATCAAAGGGTCGGTTTCGGTGGAAACCGGCGCGTAAGCAGATGCAAGGCACGTAGCGGCTGGCATTGTACGCGTTACGGTCAGCGCGCCGCTCGCGCGCCGTAAACAACGCCTGCGCAGGTTACGATAAACCGAATGCTACAACTGCAGCTAGATTAGCTAAAACAGCTGATCTGCTGAGAAGCTGACGTTGTATGTACTAAGCCCGTGCCTAATACATCTCATTTTACCCCAATGATCGTTCGTTCGTTCATTATGTAACTGTGCCTATGTCGATTTATTACTTACGTTATCTAAAAAGGGCTTTAAGTCCTTTCTATGTAACCGAAGGAGGGCAGATTATACCTATATATTTTAAAATTTAAATTTCGCTTGCTCTTTAATCCGGAATAAAACAGTGTCTGCGATGGTTTACGGCAGTAATTGTCAGTTAAAACGGGCAAGTGGAGGGGCTGTCTATCCAGTATCTATCTCTTTCATGCTATGGTGTCAGTCTGTGTAGTTATAAGATTTTCCACATAAGCTAAGGTTGCGTTATAGAAATCTGAAGATCCTTTGTAAAAATAAACATAACAGCCCCACATAATGTCATAATCTTTTATAGCCACTAGCGCCGGATCTAATTGTCTCAATTGGTTCAGCTAGTCCAGATTGCAATCACGGGCAATTAGTTCTTAGCATATTCGAGCATGCCGTGTCCATGAACACCAGAATAACGAGGCATGTTGACTGAACTTGGACTTGCAGTCACCGGAGCGAAAAATCGTACGTCAAGCTTCGGCAGCTGAAAGAATCACGCGTGTGTAGGAACCTTATGTAATTCTATTACACAATGCGTTAGTGTTGGGCATTACATACCAATTGAAGCCTGAAAGTAGGGCATTCCCGGTACTGTCAGCAACAGACGACCGTGGGCGTTCTTCCACTTGACTTATTAGAATATATTGTCTACATCAAACAAACGTGGGATGATCACATTTACTCAAATTGAACATTAAAAAAACACTTTGCACGAAGGATAATGCCTCAACTTGTCTGAAGATTACCGGCATCAGGAATGAGTACTCGGATTGCAATTAAAAGTTCAGCTGGTTTTCCATCGCCAACAAAAGAATATGACAAAGATGAATAGATATAAATCTGTCCGAGGCTAGCTGCGTTGCAAAACATAAATATCGATGTGGGAAACAGAATATTGTAATTCATATTGGATTACAAGCTGCGGGCGGCATGCGGCAAAGATGTCAAGGTGCAACGTGACGCGGGCGCAGAGCGCACCACCTCACAATGCGATTGGATGAAACTGACATTCGGCGACGATAATTCGTGTTTATGGATCTAATTTTACATAGTGCTCCAACCGTGGTGAGGCCGGCCTTGACTGGCTGTTGCTAGCTAAGGCACATTCTCTCCGAAAGTTAACTCTGTTATTAGCACACTACCGATCCAACTTCATTCACGGCTGTTCTATTTTTGAAGAAACATCACTTTGCGATCAACCGTCCATAAAGTTCAGAAAATCATAATATGAGGCCGTACGCTTGTGAACAGTACATCTGTACTTATAAGTCCACGTTCGCACATTTCTACTTGGAGATGTTTCCTTGACACCTTTGCTTTATTTATAGACTGATAATTTAATCAGAGCTATAAATATTCAGAGGTCTTAATCACTTACCGGTGATTGGGTTGGTTGGTAGATTTCTATTTGCATTCGGTAAACAAATAGTGACGTCCTCCTTTTCCTTTGCTTGTTATTGTTACACTAACGAGTAAACTACCAAAACAACTTATGAAAACGTGTTCTTTTCATTTTCTGCAATTTGAAAACTTACAAGTTAAAAACTTTCGCAATATGTTTTTCGCAAAACGTGAAAGTTTGAAGTAGTTAACCGCTGCTTTGTCTTTGTGAGACTAAGTATTTGATTTGTTTAGTTTTGAAAGATCTATTCTATTGAATAAGTGGTGTGAACTTTATGAACCTGTTTGAAGGAAAGAAAATTACTCGTATAACTTATCAAAATATAAAACATATTCGCCCTGACTTTAAGTGCACCTGGCCCCAGACATTGGCGGGCGATTCACACGTAGAGAACTGGTTGGTTAATTGGCTTATGACAAATTATCTCAAGTCGCTCAGATACCGGTCAACCTTCATCGTGAATGCTTTTAACGTAGGTGCTGTGCTGTGCCTAGGCGGAACTATTTATTTTACACTCGGTCCTCCTATGGTCGATACGATTTCGATTTTGATCTTATAGGTGTAGGTAGACTCGATTTCTCTCGGCGTATACCTACACTGCCGGTTATTTAGAAAGGAAGAAGTCAAGTGTCGTGTTCGTAAATTGTCCGTTAGAAAGTGCATCCAAGGGGCTCACCTGCACCGCAGGAGTTCCTCCAGAAGTCGTAGAATTTGCTGCACGAACACATCTCGAGCGTTTCTCTGCGCTGCTGCCAATGTATTTTTAAACTTCACTTGTAATGTTTCGCAACACTTCAGCGAGAGCGCATTCGATTCAGTTAATGCCAGGGGGAAACTTCACTCGGTAGGGTAAACGTAAACATGTCAACGTAACGGCTCAGAGCGCGGTTGGTGTACCGTTTGGTAGAAAGCGGGTGTTGTGGTTCGGTGGCGGGGCCGTCGTCATCGTAGGCGTCGAGCGGTCGCGATCCGAGCGCGTGGTGCGACACGAGCGGCGAGGCGCGGCGTGCGTTCGATGCAAGCGCCCTCCTTCGACTGGCGCGGAAACTCGCGCGGGTAATTCGCTCATAATGAAACCCGCAGGGAAATGGACAGATTGAGATTTTGCTGCCGAGCGATGAGCTTTTATTAACGTTGATTGGTGAAATTGCAGGTCTTCGACTTGTAACGAAAATGCAATTTCTGTTAGCGAAATTTGCTTTTGCAGAACTTGTTGCTACTACAGCCCTTAGGTATATGCGAAACACATGACTTTGATTTATTGTTGACATTGATTGAACACTGTAAATTACTATTTGATTCATGTAATTAGCAGTGACATTTTAATAACTATTTTTCAACCGATACAAAAGACTTCAACGAACTAGTACAAATCCATATGACTTTTCTTATCACTAATGTACTTATTTAAATAGTTAATTCTATTTTGTCAACTATTTATAGGTTAACCGCGAAACTGAGTCGTTTCTGACGTCACTTTTAAAGTCTTCTCCCAATTTATGTACTGCATATTAGTATTATGAATTAAATGAACTCCTTTTAGGTTAAAGAAAGATAGTTTAATACATAGGTAATGATGATACGGAGTAACTTAATTAAGGGGGAAATGAAAATTTAAGGCGACAATAGTCACGTCAGGAATGTGTTAGTTTTGCGGTCGAAATAAAGAAGCTTTCGTAAGCTTTTACCAATGAAAAATACATAAAAAGCTTGCAATTCTTGCAAAATTGTTTTAAGTGCTGGGGTGGAATTGTGTAAGGCAATCGTATTCATTTGACAGTTCAAAACGTACGTTATGATCTGTCAAACGGCAAAGAACAAAGAGTTTGACAGATCATACCGTACGTTTTGAACTGTCAAATGAATACGATTGCCTTACACAATTCCACCCAAACAGTTCCAGGGGTGGAATAAATTAATTTAAAAAAACAAGTATTTTAACAGAAAAACACTTGTTTTTTTAAATTAATTTATTTAATATCTAACGCACAACAAACTCGACTTAACTTATTAAACTAACGTTGGGAATCCTTCATTTTGTTTTAAGTCTTACTTTAAAGCCTCTTTATAATTCATATTTAGTTCTTACATGTAGTCTTTCATTAGTTCATTTATCAATCCCATCACATGTTGTTGGAAAACAATTTAAAAGAGGATATTTTGGTGAACATTCAACAAATATACGATATTTTCAGAAGATAAAACTCATTGGTTTGCTAATGTGTTTTGATAACATCGGGGTATACCTCCTTTCGCTCGAACAGCATCATATAGAAACACAGAGATATTTATAGGAAAAGTTGTAGTTTTATTAGTATAGTAGCCAATAGCTTGATTTCGCGAGGCGTAGTGGATTTGTGTTGGATTCGTTATTGACATTTATTAGCGCTGTCATTTGCATTTCAAGTGTAAGACAAGCCTACGCGTAAGCGCGTCGTGTAAACCGCGGCGCAAGGCCACCCGGCCTCTTATGGCGATCGGGAAGTGATCACCTATGTGACGTTTACGCACTGTCTAACTTGGCTAAATGGATGTTAAGCCTTTTAGATAAACACGAGTTGTAATAGGCCGTTTACTGAATTTTATGAAAAGAAAAATATTAGTTACAAGGAGTGTAAAGAAATCTTAACACTTAAAATCTGCAGGATTACCTAAATTAAATTGAAATCACCACAAATTTATCCGGTTGAAATAATAACTAATATAACAAAAATTGCAAGAACTCCACATTCAAACTCGTAATTGAAGAAATGTACGACGAAACTTACATTGGTTTCGGAAGCATATCTTTTGGTACACGGCTGCCAAATATACCATACGCTCACTTTTTAGAATATTTCTATCTATTAGAGTGTAATCATTCTTTTTGGGTTGGGTTCCTCTAATAAGTTCGCAATCACAACCAAAGGCTGCAACTCTTGGCTTCCTTACTAATCTCTTTGGGGAATATTTCTTACGTCTATTATAACGGAATAGAAACCTTCATTCATACAGTTGGGAAATCAGGGCACCAGTCGTACAATGAACTTACTAATATATCCTATTATAGGTATATCAAAATAAGTTATGATTATTCTAAAAAAAAGCTTTAATCCCTCAAGCGTATGTGAACGAGACACAATGCAAATTCTATTGTTATGCGGTTGCCTGCAACCGCTCGGGTGTTGAAGCATTAAATTATATGCAAGTTATTTTATGTATGTTATGTTATGTTGTATGTTATTATATGTATTTTGTAAAAGAAAACCTCTTACAAACATTATAAATAAATTCAAAAAGTATGAGGAAGCTCGCACCCTCGCGCGTATCACGTAATACTACGCCGTAGCTAGTAAGCTTCGAAAAGGCGACCTCCTACCATGCACGCCTCGATACCACGTCGATAAAATAATTTTATTTACTTAATGACATACTTTTCCACCCGTTTTTCACTTGTGAAGCCATCTTTATTGCTTTTAAAAAGTCAATACTTTTACTGCTTCATAATGCAAACAAATGAATACATCAAAGTATAAACCTATTTAAATATGACTAAAAAACATTTAGAAGTAATAGATTCCCGCGATAAATGATAACTATTTATGCCTATGGGATGCCTATGCGCGCATCTTAGGCCCGCTGGTGTTGGTATTTTTGACTCGCTCGCTAGTACCGAAATAAAAAATTGATTTTGTAGGTTTTATTCGATTTTTATATTTTTTTAGATTTTTTTTTTGCCCTCAATATCGTTCAGCCTTCACTGTTCAACTTCAACTTCTGGAATGGGAAGGAATCGGCATCAATGTTAATGGCGAATACCTCACACACCTCCGATTTGCCGATGATATAGTCGTTGTGGCAAAGACTCTGGACGATCTTGGCACTATGCTCGAAGACCTTGACCGAGCCTCCCAACAAGTGGGTTTTAAAATGAACATGGAGAAGACGAAAATTATGTCAAGTTCCCTTGTTGTACCCACTCCAGTATCCATTGGGAACTCAACTTTCGAAGTAGTCGACGAGTACGTCTACCTGGGACAAGTGATCCAATTGGGTAGGTCCAATTTCGAAAAAGAGGTCAATCGACGAATCCAACTCGGCTGGGCAGCGTTCGGGAAATTACGCAAGAGTATCTTCTCATCTCATCTACCTCAGTGTCTAAAGACGAAAGTCTTCACCCAGTGTGTGTTACCAGTGATGACATACGGATCCGAAACATGGTCTCTAACTATGGGCCTCATAAAGAAGCTCAAAATCACACAACGAGCGATGGAGAGGGCTATGCTGGGTGTTTCTCTATGGGATCGAATCAGAAATGAGGAGATACGTAGAAGAACTAAGGTAACGGACATAGCTTTGAGAATCAGTAAGCTCAAGTGGCAATGGGCACATAGGGCACATAGCGCGAAGAACTGATGGCCGTTGGGACAGGAAAGTTCTGGATTGGAGACCCTTCGACCAAAGACGCAGCGTAGGACGTCCACCAACAAGACGACCTTAAAAAGATCGCAGGATCAAAATGGATGCAGACCGCTAGTGATCGGTCGCTGTGGAAAGCCGTGGGGGAGGCCTATGTTCAGCAGTGGACGTCCTTTGGCTGAGAATGATGATGATGAGTATCGTTTGTACAGCTATCCCTCGTCCCAATGCTCATTGCTGACCAGAACAACACCCTGTACAAATCCGAATCTTTACAATTTTGAGGATTCTTCTGATCATAATTCATCTTTATTATTATTTTATCATTCATATTCATAATTCAGAACAAAAAGATGGTTTACTTATTTTAATCATGATTCATTGTAAATGTAAGTCGTGCATGACAGAAATAAGATGAGCTATGCATGAACTAAACAACAATATTAGTCCAGCACCGATAAGTCTGAATGAGCAAACGTGGCAGTGCACTATCATGTTCTTGCTATGCAACATGTGCATGCACCTCTAGCTGAACCATTGTTTCAGCGTTTGTGTGAATCGACTCCGCATCCACGCGGCATTGGAGTGTGTGAATCAAACAAGGCCACTTATTATACGCACTCTCTAACCTCCAAATAAAGTCACTGTTATTGTTTTTCAGATGATTTTTTTCAAACTGGCGTCACTTACACAAATGACAGCCTGTCAAATAAGAGGTGGGACATTTTTTATGCTATCTTTACCAACTTATGTACAACCTACCTGCATTTCAGGGAATTGTAATACGAGATGTATTACCTATAATGTTTGATCGTAATTTTCTTGCAACATTAATGAAATAAGCCTTCTTCACACATGTCATACTAGGAGTATCCTATAATTATTGCATACTCTAATTAAGAACCGGTGACTAATCGATCATACTTATTGTTGTTTGCATATAGCGTGTGATGCGATTACGAATGACTTAATAAACCGCGAGAATAATACATACCTATTACGCAATGGTATGATGCACCGATACAATAATGTTTTGTTGCTAGTTGATATACAATGAAAAATTACCGAAGTACAACCCGTATTACTTTATTAAGGTACATGTAATGAAAAAAAATAACATTTAACTTCGCTGACATTGTCTACCAGAAACCCATAAATGGTATCTACACTGTGTGATCTTGACCACGAAGGTCATGTGATGATACAACTATTTGACAAACCAGTTCCGTAATGATAACGCAATAGAAAATTCAATCTTCTCATTCATAACGGGCATAGGTGCAGTGACGTTTATCAAACACCCCTCCACAATGGAACAAAGGCATACCTCTACAGATTACACGTTTACGCAAGGCTGTTTAGTACATTCTTACAGATTTTGATACATACATTCACTAAGTCATGCACTATAGACCTGCATTTTTTTTTGCGGAAAGCAGTGACTAATATATATTAATTTATATCTAATGTTCAATATTCGATGAGTATATGTATTGTGTAATTTACTTATTATGTTATGAATTCTGATCTTGTATTTTGGTTCTGCATCAATCGATTTGGATTTTTCTGTAAGGATAGGTAAAATAAATGAATTGTAAAATAACGTCTTTAGTTATTTTGAATGCATAAAGTTCTGCAGCTGAATAAATAAATTATTAATAATATCAATATAATAGAATCGTAGCTCGAAAACATTTTACAGAAACTGCGTTGAACTTGGTATTTTAATTGCCCGCGTCACAACCAACTAATTTGGAAAATTAACAACCAGAGTGAACCAATCAATAAAACATAAAAAAGCAGTTAAGCGGCCAGATTAGATCGTCATTAAACAAATAATTGTGTTTTTATGTACATCGAAGAACAAGATACACGATGCAGACCACCTCGAGTTACCGATAACCTATAGATATGAAGTTTACAGTCGTCACAGCAAATTTATCTGTTTGATACTTTCAAGTAACGATAGCGTATACCAGAAAGTAGGAAATGTCCTTGGCAAATTAGCTCCTGGCAAGTTTACAATCAACTGATAAGGAATATTGGAGTCGTGTTCTCCGTCACACTTAACTCGATTACTTGCAAGCGTGATTTATCGTAATGTGTTACGTGACCGCATGCGCCGAGTTGTATAATACTTTGAATTATTTTTGGTCACCGTAGTCCAACATTTTAAGCCTAAAGCCCCTGGTGTATAAGATAAAGGACAGCATTTGGAAGAAAGAGATACGATTAGGTTACATATCTGGTTTACACGAACATTGTAGTCTACCTGAACAACGGTAAAGGTTTTTTACTAATCTCGAAAATCTTTTTTTTTTTTTAAATAGGTATGTAGAAAAGAATTAAATAAACGAAACTAACACACAGCTCTATACGTCTGTGGAACTCCTTGCTCCTGCTATCAGGCAGTCAACTTCAGTAACTGTTTTTTCAACACACTTGCTCATAACGACGTCTTTATTCCACCGATTTTTGGCTCATAATCATAGATATTAAACACGCGTGCTTTTTCATTATATTATTGCACTAGTGCCTTTAGTTTATTAACCCGACCAATTTAGGTTTGTACCCTAGTACCAAGTCGTGAGTAAGAAGAAGAAGCGATATAATTTAGTCGGGTTATACAATACTTTTATTTTAGCAACAAACAGTATTTATGCGAAAAACAACAGTATCTACATATTTATTTAAATAAATGGAAAATCCAGATTTATTACTAAAAAATAGCTCAAACTCGTTTAACATTTTCTGTGATTTGTGTTTTAAACACGAATTATTACATTTTTAATCTTGGCTTTTGGCCAATCTAGTTCGCGCCTAAGCCTTGCGCGCGCATCGGTATCGCGGCAAGAAAAAAAAAACAATGCGCCATTTTTCGTAAATAATAATTGTCGGCTGTGACGAAGTTTGCATTATTTAAGAAGTTTAATATTAATGAAAATGCCTAATTCAAGTGAAGAAAATGAAGAAAACCTATTATTTACTCCGCCGGACATACGTAACGAGGCAAAAAACGCGTGCGAAAGTCTTTGCCATCAAAATCGAGTGAAATGTATTTTTACTAAATGTTTTAATAATTAAAAACTTAGTAAATGAAGAGTCTTGTTTTTTCCTCGCAAGTGTGTTGAAAAACGTCGTATGATACGCGTGTGCCTGTGACCATTATATACGCGGCTTTCTTATGGCGCACTCGCATTCGCTCGTGCGCACACAATATCGCCTTGTATATAATGGTCAACTTAGCACACTTGTATCATAATGTACTATTAAAAATAACCTAGGAGAACATCTTCTCTCTTCAAAATAAATCTACTCTGGTGTCTAGGTTAATTTCTTTCATTTTACATTATACATAATTAATTTACATACATTTTTTTATGTATGTATAATTAATTATGTATAATTTGTATTGTGTTTGTATATATTATTATTATATTAATTTGTTGTATTTATAATTATGTATTTTGAATATTGATTTATATGTATGTTTAATATAATTATATCATTAATTTAATGGATTGTCACGACTTTTTATGCACATAATTCCTATGAGCTCATTATTTCTTTACTCAATGGTTGTCTGGAAGAGATCGCTTATAGCGATAAACCGCCTAAATTTTACATTTCCTCAAAACAAATTTGTAATTAACCTATATGATGTGCAATAAAGAGTTATCTTATCTTATCTAACAACTAAATAGGCTTTATAGATAGATAAATAGATAGACATGGAATATACATGGTGACTAGTGATATTGTTATAATTAAAGGATGACGTCGATGATAATAATAATACAATCACATACATTTTCTCTGATCCCAAAGTAAGTAGCCAATGCACTTGTGTTATGGCAATCCGACACAATATCAACCAGACCCGACACAATTTAGAAAGAAAATAATGATTTCTACATTGACCCGACCGGAAATAAATCGAACCCGCGGGACCTCAGAACGGCAACGCCTTGAAACCCAGCGTGCTTAGCCACTGCACCAAGGAGGTCGTCAAGTTGAGTATATTGTATTAATTTCGTTTTTTAAATACCTCTATAATGTTAAGATTAACTGGAAACGAATTACTTTGTACACTTCAAACGGTGGAGGTAACAGGAAATAGTTATCATATGCTAACAGGTAAAATAAGTACATATATAATTATTACTAGCGGTCCTCCGCGACTGCGTCCGCGTGTTTTAAGT
This sequence comes from Pyrausta purpuralis, assembly GCA_963924145.1. Lineage (NCBI taxonomy): Eukaryota > Metazoa > Arthropoda > Insecta > Lepidoptera > Crambidae > Pyrausta > Pyrausta purpuralis. Next base: position 12,895,005 of record OZ001651.1, on the reverse strand, counting down.
TAGCTCCCCTCCCCTCCCGTCGCAGCGTGATGTTTTAAAAAAAAAGTTTTTTCAAATCGGTCAAGAAGTTCCTGAGATTAGCGCGTTCAAACATAAAAAACAAACAACTCTTCAGCGTTATAATATTAGTATAGATTTGTTATCGCTTACCTAAGTGGCATATATGCGCTCTCGGTGATATCGGATCTATCATGTTCCCCTCTTCTGCTCTTTGTGAAGTAAATCGATGTGAATTGTTTTCATTCAGACTTACCTGTAAACAAAGAAAAACATCATAGGTATAATGATAGCCGGTTTTTTTACTGCACGCTAGAAACGATATTAAACATGTATAATAATAACAACAAAAGTCAAGTATCAATAAAACCATTTAGATAAATAAATACTCGTACCTAACGACTCTACTAAATGATATCAGGTTTGACTGCCGAATAAAAAACTTGAAAAATATCTATACTATAGCAATGACAGTATTTTTCATAGGACGACCCTTTTCCTCTGAACGGCAAACTTTCCCAGTTCCTTATCTTGCATTATCATTGCTCTTCGTTCACTTCCTCTGTTCAATTGTGCGGACGCGGTCGACTAGATACTTAACTTACGTTTAAATGTTTATTTAACGTCGTGATTGCAACTTTATTGCTCTATGAATGAGCTAGGTTTCTGTTCGAATGCATTAGGCTTGATAGATAACCAATCACTCTACTAGTGTTAACGTAAACGGAACGTTTCATTCGAAAAATTTGTACGTAAATCGAATTAGGTATACTATGTTGCAATTGTGATTTTAGATTCTATAAATTGCACTCTATGATGACTGCATGTTACACAATCATTGAAGATTGCAAGAAAACGAATTTATTAACATAACTTTAATTACAATTACTCATTGTCTGTCCACTTTACGTACTGGACATGAATACACTGTTCTCATGCTAAACTGTTTAGCTGGACTAAAGCGCAAATGTTAAAAAGAGGTGGTCTAAGGAACGAGAGATGCCAAATGCTATTGAAACACTTATTCCATAAATGAAAAATAGGAAAACCACCAACCACTGTTACACAGCATAGAAACGCGTTATCAGCTTTGGACATCGTACATTTTCCTAATTATTTGAACATTTAAATATTATCCTTGTATACTATTGTACCTATAGGCCTAGACAAGGCAAATGGTTTTAGTGGTTTACCTTATACAAAACCGCTTATTAATTAGCTTATCGACTATTGCGTGTCCGTAATCAATACTAATTTTTTACATCTATTATAGCGACTTATTCTGGCCTTAGCTCATAAAATGGTCACTTACTGGTTACATAACTCTGGTTATGCAGAGACCGCAATAAGGATGCATTGTTCTGCAAAGTATTATACACTTCACGTCAGGTTTTCGCGGCAGTATCATCATGCATGAGTATCCATTGACTATGAATATCTTTGTAAATATAGGGATATAAGTAAGTCTGTAAGTCTGATAGGTTAGTAGCCGATAAATCTTTCTTACAATTTACGTGGCTAATTGTCTTAGCCACGCTAATATGCTGTCACTTTTTGTGACGATTACATATTGATGTAATCGTCACAAAAAGTGACAGCATCAAACTGTTTAAAGACTGAGATCATTATTATGCTAATGGTGATGGTTAGATTGTTTTTAATTCTAAGAAGAATGACTAATATGAAATTACAACCATAAAACATAAAACCTTTGTTAATTAAAAACTTCATCTTGGCACTAGGAATCTGTATCTGCCTAGTCCTATCAAAATTTAGGCGTCCTTCCCCCTCCCAAAGGGTATGGGCATGAACTCGATTGTAAGTTACCTACTGCAAATTTCACATTCTAGGCAAGTGCGTGTTCTCATAATATTTTATGTATTTTATTGCGCAATATCGAATGGTGACTATGGCCATTATGGGATCGATATTTTGTAAGATGCAGGATAAGGATGTTTAAAGGAATTTATTTTCTAAATTGAATGATATTGAATTTTACAAGATTAATATTTTGATAAATATGAAAAATTCTGAAAAAAGGGGAACGTATAAAATAAGTACATCATGCTCATACTTACGTTATCGATATTTTGCCAAATATAAAAGAGTATGTTGAAAAGGGGTAAATTTTAAATATATGCCCATTTAAACAAACTAGCCGAGATTATATTTTGGGAGATATGATTTTGTGAGATAGATCCCAAGTTGAACAAATGTGAATGTTTTATACATCCTTATGTTTTTCATCAGGATCTTAAATATCTTACAAAATATCGATGGATCCCATGATTATGGGCAACACATTCGAGAAAGCGCAAGAAATTACATAAAATATGATACCACACTTGCCTAGCATGACTAACAATGGGGTCCATGCCCACCTGGGAAGGAAAAAGGACGCCTGAATTTTGGTAGGACTCGGCAGATCCTGATTCCCAGTGCCAATACGAAGTTGTAAACAAAGGTTTTATTGATGTACATGTTTTGCTGCCAGAACAGTCGTGTAAGTATAAATATGTGAATCACGAAGGATTTGTAACTAAATGTATTATCACGAAATATTTTCTTGACCTGTGCACTGTTATGATGTGTTATGCAAATGTAATGAACGATGAATTCTAATCGAACAGACAGAGCAATGAAGTAGGAACCTTGACTCAATCTCTAAATAGATGAACCGAGCGATGTTAGAATCTGTGTTATGTCAAACTCTACATTAAAACACTGCATCGTCATGGCAGGCGCACAACCAAATTCTAACAACAGCCCACGAATTACTATACACAAACTTTTATTGTAGGGAGTAAGACGGCTGGATAATACTCATATATCGGCAGATATACAAAATATTGGCAATCATACAAAATAAGTATCATAAACGTGACTAAAATTCAGGCGAAGCAGTGCGCCTGAAAATTTCATGTTCAACTAACTCAATTGTCAGCATAAAAAAAAATTTTATTCAATTTTAAATATTTATTATTAAAGGTAAAAAATAAAAGTAATTTAGAAATAATATGCTTAGTCTCAGTTATGCATGTGGAAAGAAAAGCGAATGTAGGTAATTAGATTCGCTACAGATTTTCTTAAACGCTGTAACATACGTAAGAGAGTAGCATTTCGTACGCGTTTATAGCGGCATTCACATGTATCGGAATTGAATTTTCATTGTTTGATCAAACGTTTTTCAATTAAAATGGCTGCAGCGATAGCCCGCCGGACCCGGGTCCATCAGCGACGACACAGAAATAAATGGGAATGTCCTCGCGTTTCTTTGTTCAACTGTTATGAGAGATATCAGAATTCAGTAAAAGTTTCAAACGAAATCGATTAGACTCGAACATGGATGAGTAATTAAAAATAATTTTCTTTTCATATATAATTAGTTGTCGTTAGGCTAAAATATTTATCCATCCTTACAATACCATATATTTTAAGAAATGATTTTAATAATCAAATTAACCCTTACACAAATGAAATCATACAGGCAAAGAACAATTAATTTTCTCTTGCCCATTATATTGCGCGTCTGTTGCAACTGCAACCACAGCAGAAGCAAATCTTCAAAGAGTGGGTGCGTTATGTGACATAATAATTGTGTTTGGCTTCGCAAGCCGAGGAACTAATTTCCCGAGGACGATTGCAAATCCTATACAAGCGGAACCCTACTGCGCGAGTAATGAACTGGCCTATATTAACTAAGAATTGTATTGACATAAACATCGCTCTGCTGCTTCCTTATCACAATTGATTATTCACATAAAAGTCGATTATGCACAAGTGTTAAGCAATATAAAAAAGGAGTCAGTAACACAGATTAACAAGATAAAATAAAACTTACGGCGGAGAATAACTTCTCGTTTTTAAATATGTCGTTTCAATTTTTTCAGGTTATTACACTGAAGCACGGAACAATTAATGCAACTGATTCTGCTCTCGCATATCACTACAGTACAGTATAGGACAGTATACAACTTTTGAACATGTTTTGTGGATTACATTTATAGAAACAATTACATAATTTTAGATTTCCCCTTGCTTATATAGGTACAGCTGATTACTGACGCACTGCTACGATGCGACTCACTTTTTCGTCACCAATGTCATAAAGGAAATAAAATACTATATTGTATTTTGAGCCGATTTTACCAACGCCAGATATGACACCAGATAGGGCCCCGCCCGGGCCCGGACGGGGCACGTGCCGGCGCCGGGCCGGGGCTCTGTCAAACATTATTGTATACATTTTGAATTAAGTGATTCATGCCTAAACGTGCCCGGTCCGGGCATGAACGGTGCACAGCGTTGGAATTTTACCCGGCTCCGGCGCCCGGTCGGAGCCCGGCCCGGCGCCGGCACGGTGTAGCGTAAATCAGCCTTTATCTGACCGAATAAGTATTAAACGACCGATTTAAAAATGTCATTTACGTAAATGATTGCTGACAAATAGGTGACGTTTTCAAATAAGGTGTTTTGTATTATATTCGACGAATATTCCTTATCTGACTTTGGTAAAATCGACTCTAAGTAGTGTGCGTTCAGGAAAACGCCACGTTTAAGAGTATATTTAACGTCATAAAAGCAGTTAACAGACGTATTCATAATAAGTTAAACAATCTAATAAACCTATTATTTTAGCCATTATACTGTTTCATCACTTTCTGTCAAATGATGACAGCGCCAAGAAAGAACGAGACAAAACAGGTTAATTAGACTGCTAACTTATAAGGAATAAGGGGGAAAAACAATCCTAATAAGTATTATAAAGCTGAAGATTTCGTTTGTTTGTTTGAACACGCTTATCTCAGAAACTTACTGGCTGGACCGATTTGAAAATTGTTTTTTGTGTTGGATATGGTACTTATCGAGGAAGGCTTTATGCTATAACATTACAATACGACTTATAAATACAGAGCAATAATGAAAAAACTTGCAAACCACGGGAGGAAAATATTCCTTTTGAGAGCTTCCGTTGCGTACGTAAACCGTTTAATATTATCAAAATCATGTTTGAGATTGTTCCGCTATAAAAGTTCTACATTAAAGTCCGCGACTGCATGTCTATCTGATTGGTTTACTCACTACAAAATTATTATGTTCATAATCAAATTTATGAAATATGAAACAAAATTATGTTCTATTTTCAAAGGTGTTTCATTTATTTAGTCAGGTGGTTGATTTCATATTAAACAAAATTGCACTTAACATCATTTGATTTTAATAATTATGTTAGAAAATATCACAGTTTTAATATAACTCCGCATCAAAGTAATGCTCGCAGCTTTAGAAAAACACGCACTAGCGCTAAGCGCTAAGGTGAAACCTGCATCTTGCCTTTTGTGAAAATGTGTTTTGCGGTGAAATATTTTAACCGGGGAACCGCTAGTATATAATATCCGCTATATATAACCGCTAGTATATAGTATCATCTCGATCATTTAATTAAATAAATAGAAAAAATAATCACTACCTAGTAAATAAACAATAAAATGCCATTGTTCCATATTTACATACACATTCATTCAGGCTTGATAGGTGTTAACTCAGAGAATTATATCGAATATCATTCAGGTGCACGTGCATACGTCTTGCCTGATCGTGTTAAATTCATTTATTCAAGATATATTAATAAAGAAAAATCTGAAACACTAGGTTTTGCAGCCAGTCTGTCTGTACATCAGACCGACCGATACTTTTTTCCGAAGGTTTTCAATCCCATTAAAATCGGGTAGTTCTTTAGCACAAATCAAATCAAATTCAAAAATTGAGGAGAGCAGGTCCATGAGTTTTATATAACACTAGGTATATTCTGCCAAGAAACACTATTAACGTAAAATATAATAATTGCTTAGCTAAACACGTAACTCTATTGTTTGGAGACGTAAAAACAACAATTGGTAATTCATATTAATTATATGACACCGGTAAATTATGACAGTTGACGGGAATTTGTCATTTATTGCATATTTTCCAAGACTGTATCCTCCATTTTTAACAAAGGGCAGGTTAATTTTATGCTTCTTTTTTATGACAACGATTCTTATAATATTGAACCAAGCCAAACCTACAGCCACATCCATCAATACCAACGCTGTAAATAGGTAGTATAGGTTTCATCGTCATTATCATAATTATGATTAACAGCCAAAGGACGTCCACTGCCGAACATTCGTATATTTTTAGTTAGCATGAGCACCTTTCTACATAGCAGGTCGCAAAAATATCCTGCAGATATTGATAGACGCTTCCGCTCCGAGGAGGGCTTTCTAAAATTATCCTGACGAATCGATACGGTCCCTTTCTGCCGTCTAGACGAGCATATAGGAAGCACCTACTCGAATTAGAATCTATTATCAGCTAACCACATGGTTAGCTCGTCTCGTAGAAAGGTTTTTCTTCAGGTAATTAGGTTTTCCGTTTGGCACACGCATACTAGAGGTGAAAAAATTTTATTCGACCCGAAGTACCAAAAAGCTACGGTAGGACTGAGTAAGGGAAACCTGTTGTGACGAATATCATTTCGTTTGGGGGGTTTTAAGGCGTTTCCGAAAATATAGCACATCATTTAGTTTTTATTTTAAATTAAACCAAAAATATTTTTATACGATACAAAGTTTTAGCAACATTTGATGCGATATGCATCAGGCAGTTTTGTTTGTAGAATATACCACGAAACGATAAGTAATATCCTCATTTATAACCTCAAAAAAGGTAGTTTGAAAATAATTACATTTAATAATAATAATAAATACATATAATACGTACATAATATAATAGATCTAAATATACAGAAAATTATGCGAATGCAGAAGTTTTGGAGGCGTTCAAGTTTATCAAGGAAATTTTCACTGAGGTTTCTAGACTTTTGATTACGATGACTGTAGCTATAAATAGCTACAGTCATCGTAATCATGAATGGGAAGCAGCAGTGCCTGTACAAAACCAATTTTGGTAGGTATTGGTAGAAAATTACGCAGTCGATTAAGGGCCGATTTTTCAATGGTCAGATAAAACTTATCAGACTCATAAATTATAAAGCGACAGATTTGAAAAAATGACAGGTACCTATGATTACTGACAATTAGTTGACGTTTTAAAATTAGCCATATTGTATTTTGTTCAACGAATATTTCATACCTGACTATTAAAAAGTCAGCCCTTAGATAACTAGCCGGTGGATAGACTTTCCTGCTTATCTCGCTGATCTGTTACTTCTAAGATAAAGAGCTATACATATAAATGCCTAATTAATTTTACCACATTACCTATGGTATAGGTAAATATGTAAACTACATTAAGATTTATTTTTTCAGAACTACAACCTAACTTATTTAGGAATCCATCAATATATAATTTTTTCATTGTACAAACAAAGTATTTGCATGTTGTTGCTACAAGGACTAACTAGCGGGTACTTAAGTTTTAGAATAATTAACATTAAATAATAATAAGAAGCAGACAGGTATTATTCGTCGACGTGTTTTCCAAATTTGCATAATCCAGTTATGTGTGTGATGCGACAACTTCTATGTCATGACCGCGATATATTCAATCTTGATAACCTACTACGGAGATACAGCCGTTATCAGTATTCATCCATTTATGAGCGTTGTGTTAGCTATTAGGAACTTGATCGCTAAGTGATTAAGAACAACCGGAATATAATCGAAAAACAGATATTGGAAAAAATAATGAAGTACTTTACATACAATAGATTCCACGTGTTCAAAGGAGATATCGAGTTGTTTTGTTTGCTCTGAGTGTTTGCTATTCTCTGTGATAATTCTAGCAAGAACTAGAGAGCCATAGCAACCGGCGGAATAAAAATCAACTAGCGCCAACATATTTTAATGCATGAAAAACAAGTCGTATTTACCTAAAACTATATTTACTTGCACTGTGTAATCCTACTTAAACACGTATTTGATAAAATTCGTACCTATTTTTACTCTGAAAATTATCTCGATCACTAAATACATAAGAAAACTGATAGGTGTTGAGTGAATATGCAGAACTAAGGTGACATTACATTTATTTTAACGTGCCGCAAAATAGCGTAATTCCATTTTCACGTTACAATAAATTGTAAATTATGGTAATATCGAGTCTAAATGACACCTTGAACCATTGATTTGGTGGCTTACCATTGATGCGTCTGTCAGTGAGTGTATCCTCCTCATCCCACCACGGCTGGTCGGGGATGCGCCGCGCCGGCTGTCGGTCGAAGTTCCCGTAGTATTGGAACTCCATAGCCCTAAACACTTCACACAACACAACTACTACTCGATTTTATATTATAAAAAATCGCTAGTAAGTGACGCATCCGTTTCACAGACACCACGCCTCCTTTAGCGTTTAAGCGATACTGATTTGTAATTAAGTCTCCTCAAGTAGACGCTAATGAGATAAAACCGAGGTTGAGTTGACACTAAATAATAAAGGCTATTATTGACAATAGCTTAAGCGTGTCAAGCGGCTTCGCGGTACGTATAGATAATAAAAGATTCTTCTCACTGGAGCTCATTTTTTCCGGTGACTGTTTACGTTATATCTACGTGTGAACAACCGACAAACACTATCGGACATTGGCTTGCCAATACCAGAAATAGGTTTGCATTGGCAAGCCGTGTACACGGAAGCCTACACAGAAGCTTTTGTTTAGGGTAAACTAATTGAACGTTCGCTTAGATCAAACAACTACGTATACACACTAAAATGACGAAAGTAAAAAAGGACACACTAGAACGCTACCGCAGTTTTGAACCCATCGGAGGACACTTTCCATTTTTTTGAGGTTAAGTTGAGCATAGTTGGCAACGTATCCGTCAGTTTACTTTATGTTTCACAAACATATGATAGTGTGTGGTGCCTATTATCAAGTTTTATTTTTTCTGAGTCTAACGTTGACATTTAGCACTCTACGTGCCGCATTGACGTGAGCTCGCTAATGTGGCTATACATATACGGCTGCGCCCGCGCAGGTTAGAACACGCTAACGTTATATCAAACACTGCATGTAAAATTTTAATTTGCCCTAAAGTATATAAATAACGTGTTATTTAGGAAGATAAAACCTGGTTAATCTTTAAAGCATTTAATTAGAATATTAAGCAGCTCTATAATTGTTTAATACTAATCGAATAGGTATGAGAAAAATATATACCTAATGTTGAAAGTGTGTAGGTACATGACTTTTATTTACAGAAGACTGCATAAGAATGAGTTCTTTTTTGACAACCACCTACCTACCATTATGTAATACATATGATTCTAAAAGAAATTTCTACCAGTCAAAGGTCTATACAGAGAAAATACAGGCGGCACGAAGGAAGTTTTATGTCACACAAAAACATGATGTATGTTAATGAATCACACTTCGTCAGCACATAAAATAAATGAGACAATAAAAATTAAGATAATTAAATTATGACGGCAATAAAATATAATTGATTTAGATACGTATAGAGAAAATAAATAATTGGTAAAGAAATATTTTCCGCAGAAGATTATGTAGGATATTTATGTTTTTTCAATAAACATGTTTTTGTTTTAGATGCACCGATATACCTATACGAATCTCCTTTTACGACCTTCCGATATTACTCGTATCTTGAGGTGCATTCAACCGAGCAGCGTTCAAGGAACAATGAATATGAAATTAATTTTGCGACAAAGGGCTAGGTGAAGCTGATATGATGTGTATCATCACGAGGTTTAATTTTACTTTCTTTGCTGTAAGATGAGAATGTAATTTGTTCTTACTGTCATATTAAAAACCGGCCAAGTGATTGTCGGTCTCGCGCACAACGGTTCCATATCTACTATGTATGTAAGCACTCGCCCTAACAGTGTTCTGTAAAAACATGATTTAGATCGTCTTATAAGGATATAATTCCTTTAAAATAACATAATATCAAAAATTATGAGACAAAACCAGTCATATCTTTCAATAGCGCTGACTCACAAATTTTATTTTTTTACAATATATAAAGACAATCTACTAAATATTTGACTACAGTTTCAGTTTCATATCTTAACGCGTTTTGGAGGGAAACATTTTGTAAGCAAAAACTTACATGAAATTTATTTTGCTATAAGTTTATGGATTACATCTCTTTAATTTGTTTACTTATTATATCCGTGATAGTTTTTCTTTTAAATTAATTGTATATGCTAGTAAAATTTAACACGAATCCTCCTACTACCGTTCAGTTGGGAGAAGGTGGGGACATAGGACTCGATCAAAATTTTTCCCTTTCAAACTGAATGTTACGGCCACTTTATCATAAAAATTGAGTTTAAAAACTCATTTATTTATTTAAAGACTTTATTGCACAAATCAAAAATAGTGTACAAAGGTAGACTTAATGCTAAAAGCATTTTCTGCCAGTCAAACCTTTAAGTCATGCTACTCGTAATTATTTTAACCTATTCAACGAAGCTCCACACGATGGGTTTAGCATGAGAAAAAAAACATCCACACGTAACTAAAAATATTGTTCAACATTTTATTTTACCACTTTGGCAAAAAGATTAAAATAAATACACATAGGAAATTACGGTTATCTAGAATCTCTTTCTAGGTTGCGCTGAACTGCGGCGAGACGGACAGACGGACATGTGAAAATATAAGTTTCTTGCGTCCAACAAGGAATCCTTATAGTTTCGCCATGTCGGAAACCCTAAAAAGTTACCTGCATAACAAAGTTGATTGTATATTTGTATTATTTCAAGCAACTTATTGAAAGTTTTAAAAAACGTTTCTATTTTACAATTTCTGCGGAATTCACAAAGTGAGTTTTACTTCATGGGGTAGGTACCTACTCCCTCTAAGTAGGTGGTGTCGTGTCAAAGACGAGGAGTTCTCGTCATTGGTCAATAAACTATAAGATAAGTAATACTTTTACAATTTATTAAGGTACATAACAGCTATTGCACGTTAGTACGTGCATATCCTACGCCGGCTAGTTAAATAGCGTTTAACTTTTAGCCATGACGTTAAATTATACGAGACTAAGGGCACCCAGTCCTAGAAACCTCAATAGAGGTTATTTAAGAGCCAATATCAGAGCTTGGCCAGGCAGTGCACTCGTTTAGAATGGCTATTACTAATAGTGGAAGCGGCTGTACGCAAAAAAAACCTGCAAATCGATGTACAGGTTTGCCGTTAGGTTTGGCACACGCATACTATACGAGATCAAAAGAACATTTTTGACCCAAAGTACCAAAAAAAAATCTTCGTTGGGAGGGGGGCGCTGGTTCACCAAATATTTTGTATGGTAAATTTGAAAATAAAAAGCTTCTAAAATCTATCGTGTGTGATATAATTTGAAAGGGTTACTACGCAGCGGGTTGCGGGTTCGATCCCCGCACAATACAAACATTTGTGTGCATGAACATGTCTGTTTGTATTGGTCTGGGTGTTTTCTATGTATATCATGTATGTATTTACAAAAAAAAAGTATTATATCCGTTGTCTGGCATCCATATATATCACACTTTTGAGTAGCTTACTTTGGGACTAGATGGCGATGTGTGGGAATGTCCAGAGGATGTTTATTATTATAATTAAAGGGCTCTTTAAGACTCCTTCAAAAATATATCATATTACAATTCAGACATTTTTATTTCATTAATCCAAAAATAATTTTCAAATCAAACCAAGTTTGGGATCCTCCTCCAATATGGCTGATGTTTTGTTTATGTAATTTACAACAAACGATACTTTATGTCCCCATTTCTAACCTAAAGAAAGTAGTTTGAAAATATCAGTTTTTTTAAACCACAAACTGACACAGTTCGACTTTAGTACTTATTTTACGAGATTTATGGAACCGTACTGTAAATACCCACAAAATATATTTATCTTCGTCAATAAAGATCTTTCATTTAACTTACCTGACTTCGAAAAAGGAGGTTATCGATTCGATTTCTATGTTTGTATGAGATATCGTTGAAGTTTGATAAAATTTGGATATGCTTAACTATTAAGGCTTCCAAACACCCTACCGCAACAAATATAGAACTGTACTGAAGATCTATTCTTCAGTACAGTTCTATATTTTTTGTGTAAATCTGATATGTAACGGTTTTAGTAGGTAGATACACGATAGTTTACTGATTTTTTTTAATGTACCATACAAAATATTTAGTTGACTCAGCGCCGCCACCCCCTTTTTTAGTACTTCGGGTCAAAAAAAAATTGACCTCTAATGTGCTGGTGCCAAACCAAACCTGTATCTAGATTTGCGGATTTTCCTTAATTTGGACTGGACTCGTACGCCGTCCACTATGAGTAACTTGACATTATCATTTGGGATATCCAAATACTACTAAGCATAAACGGAACATCACCAGTCTCTTTTACATTTCACGAAAATAAACTGGCCGTATAAGGCACAACTTCGGAAGTTGTCAGTAAACAGATATCGAGCTGTCAATACACATGCCGGGAATGTTGAGCTCCAATTCCAGATGGAATTGGGAAGGAAACGAAGCCTTTTAAGAAAATTCTAGTAAATGCTAAAGTTTATACGAATCCATCAGACAAATGTTAAATGATACCAGTATCGAGGATGACTGGATAAAAATGACAAAATTAACGACCAGCGTTAAAAAATAATAATAATGACGCTTGGTTGAAAATGAAAAACCTTTACGATATCACGAAAAAAAGTTGTCCCAACTTTTTATAAATTATGTCCCATTAAAAACAATATGCAAGTATCATAAAATAAGAAGCATTACAAGTTCATTACTCTCGTAAACAAATTTCGATTCAAGTAAAAAGTTTCAGTTACGTTACAATTTTCCGGACGACTTTGTAATAAGATTATTTCGCTACTAATTCAATTAATTTACATACTTCTTAATTGCAAACCAAACAACAATCATCATCGCAAATATGTATGTACGAGCACACATTACAAACCAGCATTTTACTTCTATGACATTGTTTTATCATTAGCATAGAGATTCTCTATTTATTGACTGAGCACGAGATAGTGAGCGCGGATCAATGAGGTGTGAATGCTGTGAAGGTACTCACGTCCCTATACCACCCGTACATACTGTAGATCACTTCGTCATCACTAGTAATTAAGTTATAGGACTAGTTTAGTCACGCGTTTTCGAGTGTATAGCGCGGTGTCCTTTCGGCAGAGCACTGACTTGCTAGTTGCGGCGCATTAGTTGCCACGAAGCCTTCGGCAAACACCCCGATTCGTCTCTACGCGAATTCGAGGCGCGTGATACGCTAAACGTAATTCCTTGTTCGTAAGTAGTGGTAATTGCGTTTATACATATTATTCGTATCGGCTAGACGTATGTGTCTAAATTGATTTAAATCGCTAATGCACGGTGCAGAGTGCAAAAAGTCACATACTTACTGAAATACAGATTTTTAAGTGTTGGTCAGAAAAAAATCCTACTAGAAATAATAATGGATTGAATAGCTAAACGACGTGTTACTAAAACAATTTCAGTCAATATGAACTAGGTTTGTATTTTCAAAAGCACAGAATAGCTTCAATATTGAACGTCAAAGTTTTTGACCTCTCGAATAACTCCAGCAAGGGCTATCGACTTCGAGTATGTTCTAAATTCAATTCACGAAGTGTCGATGTGTCGGCAGCAGGTATGCCCGCAACGTGTGTGGAAGCACCCCTGCGCGCCCGTGACGCGGTCACGTTACACGCCACGAATTTGCCTGGTGTTCTACAAGTTTTCCACGCATACGTAAGGCTGCCGTTACTAAGCACTCAGAAAACCTAGTTATTTTTCTAGTTTAAGGCTGAATTCGACCCAAACGAAAATAAATGTTAACCTTAGAATAAATAGGTAGCTATCCGAGAGTATATCAATTTTCCATTCTACCATCTCTATGTTCTAGAATAACGCGTTTATACCGAAGTAACTCTTATACCCACCACCGTGTTGCGTAAAATAAGTGCTAATCGAAGTTTATCGTAATGACGTCTGCTTGCCATAGGATTTATGTCAATATGGCAGAATGTTTTGTCAAATTAAAAACTTCTAGAAACTCGATACGTGCTCGATACTTTCCCACGATATTATACGACATTGTTTAGTTGACAAGATTTTTACTTTTACACCATACAGCTTTGGTGTAGCATAGATTTGCCGGATAATAAAACAGTTCAATCATTCGTTCTGTTAAGCAAGTTTATACGGAAATAACTCTTAGACCCTTTGCAGTTTGCTCACTGCGAGAAAGAGAAGAGATTTTTACTTGCATACGAAGAGAATTTTTACTTTCACACCATACTGCTTAGGTGCAGCATTGATTTGGCGGATAATAATACTGTTCAAGTAAGTAATAATAAGTTAAGTAATTTATTATTACATTTCACGTCATAAAACGACTGAGTTTCTCGAGTATAAAATAGAGGAACAAAATTATACCCGCGTATAAGCCTAAGTTTGGTCGAATCCAACCTTAGTATAATAGAGATATCAAAAGGAAGATTTCTTTTAACTACCGTATAGCAACATTTTATGTGCTTAATACTATCATTTGTCATGGACGTAAAGTTATATGAGAAATTAATGTCAGTCCAAATACAAAGCACTAAACTTGCCCTAAAAACTCATATTTTAAATATTTGGATTAGTTAGGAAAACATGGTTGTTCATTAAAGCAGTCATTACCTTTAGCGACACGTCAAAAACCAGGCCATACCATATAATAATTGTACCTACGTGTTTATTGAAGACCCGACAAAAGACAAGAGGAAACAATGGAATAATTCTAGTATTTACTCAGTCTCAAATATCATCGTTCAAAGATTTAAAGGGAATTATTTTTTACGTCAGTGCATAAGCTCCTGCAAATATAATACAAGTGATAGTAATATCGTGGCATTGTTTCAATGTTTAAACAATGATAGCAATTTCCTTTATAATGTTATCATTGAAATTCATGACAGTATACATGTTTAATAAGCTATTCAGTAGTATAAAAAAACAGAATATGTGTAATTAAATAATGATATGGAAAACAAGTAAACAGAAGGTTCGACACGTAAGTAGGAAGCACGCAAGATGGACTCATAGTCTTACTGATATTTTAAACATAAGCAAAAAAATCATAATGAAGTTAAAAGTTACTTAAAGTTTAAAATCAATAATTTGATCAAAAAAGTCTAAAAAGTTTTCTTATAGAAGTAAACCTGTTTTTTTTTACTGAGTAACAAAAACTAAATTTCGCTCAAGAATTGGTTTTATAATTTGATTGACTTTACAAAAGCACATTCTAAGATGACGGTATTCTTATTTATGTAGGTAGGTCGTTATAGCTAGCAAATTTATTATTAACATTTTAGAATAACCGTCATAAACCGCTTTCTTGGTGGTATCGTTTCAAAATGGAGTCCTTTTCCATTTTCCTTGAAGAGTGCTTAGCAAAAAGCTGACCTTTGCACTTCATAATAATGTCCAACGAAATTTTAGGCCAACTTGAGTTCGGCATTATACTTATTTGTAGGTTCTTTACCGACAGATTCGTACGATTATAATATTTGTGCGTTTTATTTTTCAGTGAATTCCCTTCTGACTGGGTAAGCTCTTAAAAGCTTTGTTATAAGTACTTGTGTAACATACTTTGTCTTAATTATATTTCAGTTTAAAAAGCGTGGTATGACTCATTCCAGAAAATATAAATTAATTTTAAGTCATTACATAAATAAAGTTAACGGAATATTCAAACCATTTTAAGGATTAGTAAGACATTATTTATGTATAAACTGAAAATTATGGGCTAAATTGATTAAGTATTTAGTAGTATGTCAAAAGTAATACAATCTAAAGTAGGTACCTATTATGTACTACTTTATCGATACCTAAATCAGACATTTCCGTACAAATACGACGCTAAGGACTATAAATCAAGTCGAAGTGATTTATTTGTAAACGCAGACATTACAGACTGGAACATTCAATCAAAAATCGTCCCAGTGCCCTATTTATACCGCGTATTAAGTGTTGATACTCCAATCCGGAGGGCATTATAAGGGGTTTCAATATCGATTTTAGGGGTCATTATTCGAAAAAGTTGGTGAAGAGGATTTAAAGATTGATGGAGTTTCAAATTTTACTTGCTTCATTACGGTATTTTGTGTCGAAACACCAAGGCGATTGTTGAACTTGTTGATTTCCAAATTTGATTGGCTTCGTCAGCCGAAAGTGATACTGGAAAATATTAAAGTGTTTACGTTTATACGGTTATTGTTATAATTTCAAATGATTTTTTTGTATTATTGTCCATAACTTATTAACTTAAAAAATAATAAAAGTAATATTAATATAAAATTGGGGGATTTTAGTAATTAATAGAGAAATAATAGCAAAATTTATAGTTTAACTTTATTGCACTGTAAGTTTTGCATTTGGCCGAATAAATAGGTATCCTAACGTATTTTCTACCAGTCAACTGCTTGGAAATGCAGAGTTCAATGAGCGGCGGTGCATTTAAAATATACAAATTTCGTGCATCATAAATTGACGCCACTTGTTATCCACGCATACAAACGGCATCATGCTCGACATTCAGATTTCAGGGACTACGTCACAATCTTGTCAAAAAGTTGCGACACATTTTTAGCTTGGCATAGCATTTCTATAAGTAGTAATTTAACGTTTTCCTATTAGCTACAATTCAACATAGAGAGGTAGGTGTTCAGGTCGTAATTTTAACGCCAGTAGGATATCCCTTCGACCTCTATCAGGATTTAGTTAGATGTTAAATAAAATGATAATATCAAAATGCTTTTGCGGAGACTATGTTATTAAATAGTAACAAAACTTTTTTTTTTCGAAAAACTATACAAGGGTCTGTTTCAACATCGACAAATCAGCCAGCACTAACCAAATAATCATGAAATTGAGGAACATCATTTCGTATGAAGTAGTGGACAGATAACGCTAACCAGAACATATTAGTTAGGAGTTTGTAAAATGGGCCGTTAGTAAACAGCTTTTCTGTTTTTAACCGACTTTAAAAAAAGGAGGAGGTTATCAATTCGACTGTATGTTTTTTTTGTATCTATGTTACCTCATATCTCAGTCATTTGTCAACAGATTCGAAAAAATTTTTCGCCTACCTAGAGGGTATACCTTCTAGTTGGTCCCATTATTGTTAATTTGGGATCTGATGATGGGATCTTTTTATAATCGAGGGAAACCCTCAAATTTTTTACTTGACCATCAAGCATCAACTATCAGAGCACCGACTCCAAAAGAAATTGTTTGCCTAAAATGGCTTCCTTCCCTTTCAAGGGTCAAGAGTTATATGTGACTATTTAGTGCATTTTGGTTTTTGAAGTCGGTTTTTACTTTTTTTTAAAGTTGATTAAGTATCTTGGTTAGTAAAGCTGTAGGAATGATACAAGTAATTGATATATTTTAATATCTACATTTATTCAGCACAGAGTTTTTTTTGGGGGATTGGTGGAAATAGAAGTGGTCATGTACTTAATTTCCTATCTCGATACCATAGACTTCAGAACTGGACCTTTGGACCGAAGGAATACTGTCTTCAAGAAATCGGATCTAGCGAGCTGCGATCAAGTCAGCCAATGAAGGCAAGAAAGATATGCTGTCTCAGCAGTCAGGCCAGCGGGAACCCAAATCACAGATAGATGAAGTTCTCCTAGGATTAATCAGACTTCAGACACGTGGAGGTCAAAAATACTTTTAAAAAACGAATATAAAAAATATGTACCCTTTAAGGCATAAAATCAGATTTTTACACCTACAAAAACACGGTGTCCCAAATCTTTGTGTCTACACCGTAGAGGAATTAGCATTGAATGCATAATTTAGAGTTTACAAGTACTTATGTATTATTTAATTAGGTAGCCGTAGCAAATAAGGAATCATTGCTGTCTTGTATCTTTATTATTTAAATAAATGATCAATTATCAATATTTACCCCTGTACCTTTTACAATCTCGCTGTTTATATAGGTATTTAAATACATTTTTCCGGAAAATTGATATTTCATGTGTAGATAACCGGGTGAAAAATAGCTTTTTCATGACTAGGGTAGAAATTAATCTATCAAGCGTACGTGAACGAGACACAAAATAAATTTTATTGTTTTGCGGTCTCATGCGACCGCTAGGGTGTTAAAGCGTGTAGTTTTAATTGGCATGGCATGGAAAGCATGGGTCGAAGTAATCTTCGAGTCACATTTACATCATATTAATTAAATAAAAGCTTTTCATGCATTTTTTCTTAGCTATACATTGAATAACGTATATGTTACGATCGTTGAAAAAATACATACAATTGGTTTTATTTTGAATATTTACACACAATATCAACAATTAAAATATTCGACTACCTGCCATAGACATGACGACACTTTTTTTTTCATTGCCAGCGCTACTTCTTTTTTCCCTTTTCTGGGCACTCTGTATTTTTTGAAGTGTTGTTAATTATTTTTATCTGTGAGGAAAATTCGATCGATATTTTTAACAAGGATTTAATTATTTCATATCGTCTGCGTTTTTTGTAATCTGTTTTCATACGTACCGTGACCGCTTGTAATCGTGTGTTGGATGTAGTAGTACTGTAAATCAACTGTAATTTTGTGCAAAATCTTAAGTTTTCATCTTTCGCTGAACTGCAGAATACCTCATGATCATATGTACAACCACTCTGGCAATTCAATTCCCTCGCAGTACAAAGGCAAAATAGTACTCCAGTGAACTATGTCGCTTTCATCTCTTGTATAACAATCTATTATTCCAGCAATCATAAAGCTGGAAGATTAACTTCAACCCTATTTAACCTAAGGCTCATCGAACCATTGGTCTTTTAACAAATAAAAGCAGTATAAAGCTTTGTTTTAATGTATGTACACCTGAGTGTTATTAAAGAATAATTAAAGTTTAAATTACTTCATTGGTGATTCCTGTTATTATAGCAGCAATAAAGGTAATATTGATTGTCCTTGGTATTATAACTTATTACAATGTCATTCAAGTGTACCTTGAGATGATTTCCGCCACCTTATCTGATAAATATACACAAATAGTGGACACAGTAAGTGGACTTGCTTATTATGTAGAAAGCTTGTTATCACTAAAATGCCATATTATATCAAAAACTTATTTGTTTATATATACTTTATTCCACAATCAAAATTTTCACAAATGTTGACTTAACGCCATATGGCATTCTCTGCCAGCCAAAGAAATGAGCGGTGCGACAAATAAATAAAATGAAATTACAAGCAAATATAATATTATTAATTTTAATAATTTTTTTCACATACAAAAACTAAATAAAAATCTATAATATAATACATATCAAACTAAAATACATAAGAAAATTAATACAATTAGTAATTAATTCCATATAAACCAATAAAATATTACATATACATAACACAAGTGATAAAACGTAAACATATACTTATAATGTATATTATGAAGAAGTTTTAGATTATCGATCACACTATGTTGATGCATGCGACACACAAGTAAGTATGTAGAAAGTGTGCACGGACGGGTCTCTTAAATAAAATCTAGAAACATGTATAGGTACCGTATTTTTCTTTAGGAATATCTATAAATGATTACAATAATATAAAGTATGTTCCTTTATAAAAAGCTAATTCATTTATTTTTGAATGTCATTAACTAGTTTTAATAAGATAACCTAACTAATCAATTTAACGATTTTATTTAGGAATATTTTTCATGTCTATGCAGATGTATGCAAAACCACAAATTGAATGCTTAAGATTGCTCAAAAATGTAAAGTTAATTGTTTAATGCATAGTAATGGCGTCAAGAATAGATGGACTTTTTAATGTAATACGACATTCATTATGATAAATGATGTAAGGATACAAAATATGGGCTATGGCGCCTAAAAAAGCCTTACCACTTTTTACGACAAAAAAAAACGGACGTCACTTAAAGGTGCATGGTTATCCAAACCATATATACCTTTACGTGTCGCCCGTTTTTGTTACCGCTCTACGCTGCCTAATCTTCTTGAGTTCCACCTAAGGAGATTAGGCAGCGAAGCGGTGATCCCGATTTAATCTACACGTAAATAATAATTGGAGTTTGCTTTAAAAACGAAAAATAAATATGCAGAGTCATAGTTGAAATGTCGTCATCATGACATTATTTTGAATTTGGTCAATTAGTAATTAAGTACGGTTCTAAACTTGGTACTATGTCTTTGTAATAAGGGGGAAAGTTCTTCACTCACTAAATTCAAAGCTAGATTGCAATTGCTACAGGTACACGAATACTTGATTGAAGTATCTTCAACTAAGATCAACGATTTTTTTTTACTACCCACAGTTCATCTGTTCGAGACTTTGTTCAACTCATCCCGCTCAATACTAATAAAACAATTTTATGCCGCGGGATGTTGACCACATAAATATTGATGTCCCATCCTTGGATTAATATTATCTCAACGATTTAACTTACAAAAAAAAAGTACAACTAATGAATCAACAATCAGTCCTTGGATTAATAATGATTTTCTGAAAACTACTCAAAATCACACTCCTTTATTAAGTTACGTCTAAAAATATTATCAATATTTGTTGTGTTGTATTTCTAAATCTAACATAGTTACACACTTTTTTGATGTCCGTACAAGACCTAAAATAATTATCGGGATGAGTTGACTAAAGACTCATATTCACCATATAAGGACTCAAGATCCTTTAATGTAATTCATCATTGATTATTTGATATCTTATTGATTGTACATCCCATATTATTTTGTTAACAAAGCGAAATAAAATCTTGAGCGGGTTGGTAAGTACGTACACTCTATGTTTAGTTTACGAATCAAACATGGTGTATGTTCAAGGTACGTACGTTCATACACCACTCGCGGAGAAAAACAACCGTGCTAAAATGCATCAGAGTTTACTTAACCTTGAAATGTAACACAATAACAAGAGTCCACTCACCGTATTCCAAGTCGTCATCTTTCCCCGCTCCAAGCACGAAGGCACTCCTCATTAGGTGACCCATTTTACAAAATAGTAATTACTTTACAATGCTGAATTTGTGCAGTATCTACTTATTCCTATTAATCTCATAAACCCAAAACTACAAGTACTTCACTACATCGATAACTAAGAAATTAATATACACTGTACTAACTACGTAATTGACAAAAACAAAACGATGGATTACAAGATACCATAAATTACCGCTCTAGTCGGTTAGAACAGTAAACGGCTACATCTCTGCTAAATAGGTTATCAATACACGTTTCCGTAACAGAAGAAAGCCTGACGAATGTAGCTTGTTTCGTTACCACTGTATAAATGATGTAAAGCGAGCGCTAACCGAAATTATAGGTCGTGCTAAGATGCAGAACAGCGGCGGCGTGGAGTAGACGAGGCGACTGTGACGTAGAGATAACACTAATGAGCTAGTTTGCCTATGATCTCACCTACATTGCTATATTAAAACAAACTTACAAGCCGTAAATTAAGGTTCATCTAGGAGAGATCGAAAAAAATATACGAGCTCATCATAATAACCATAAGAACAGTCCATTTCGTGAAAACTTACAGCAAAGCTGCGGAAGCAGTTCATGCTAATAAAATTATACGAGTGCGTACATAGATATTATATCTTTCCCAAAATTAATGCTATACCTACATACAAAAATGCAAGAATATTAGCTTATACGTGGCAGCGGCCACAGAAGATTTCGCGAAATTTAAGTCTACTACCCAAAATAGAAATCTTTGTAACTTAACTACAAATCTCATGAGAGCAAAAAACTATAGTAAGATGTATGTTAATTTATTAATCAAGCCTTAACTGTAAGCCCTGGTGGTACAAATAAATTTAAGTAGGTATAATATGAAATCTTTTCAATCTAGTAATATTCCCTTTTCCCGGGGAATAAATACCGATAACTTTGATTTCAATGGAGTATGTTCCATAATAGGGTTTTTACATATCTACCCTTGGTTGGGATTGATTTACGACATAAAATACAATCCCAAAAGGCGGCTCCACGGATTGCTCTGTACTAAACGTAGATTTATTGACACAAGCAGGGGAACAATGAAGAGCTATCTGCGTACGCGCAGACGAACGCGTGTAAACAAATGCTGCTACCTAAACTGGCTAAGTATTATCTAATGTGGTAACGATTTAGCTTCATGAGAAGACTGTTTTGTAGCGTGTTTTAGTCAGTCCTAAATGTGGGTAGCTATGAGTGAATGAACTAATAATACATTAACAATTTATGCAACGATTCATATGACCTTTCTTTATGTCAAAGAAGAATATATTATGACCAATAAGTTTTCTGTGGAGTTATTTCGGTATAAAAACCTTCTAGAATATCTAGCTAGAAGGCTCTTGTTGTTTTCAGTTACGTAAGGAATGTGATCAAACTCCTAATTGCATATTAATCTCTTAACGACTACTGAACATTATTACGTGACATTTCAGTAAATAATACCTATAATTTAAGTCGTTAATTGAACATTTTAGCCTGTGATGGTTACCTATTAGTATTAGGAGGATTTTGTCAACTCATCCCGCTTAATCTCATCCCGCGGGATGAGTTGTCCCCGTTGTTGTTGTTTTTGATCCCGCTGATATATTTTACGTCTCGTAGCACAAGATAGTGGTAGTTTTGCCTAGAATGTTTCCGGGAGTTTTGAAAATGACTTTGATGTGCTCTTTTCGAAATTTAACTTTGTCACCTTGTATCTCAACCACTCGCGCCGCTATCATAAGAAAATGGCGTCCATTAGTCCTTTTTAGACGATATCTCCTTTTTGGCTCATTTTAGTAGGTACCGTATTTCTTTAAAAATGCACTTTTATCGCTATGTCCCACAGCCACTTGAGCTTACTGATTCGTAAGGATATGTCCGTTCCGTTACCTTAGTACCGAAATACCGAGCATAGCAGAGTTGATGTTGTATACGTAACTTTTAATGGAACTCCTGTAATTTCTACTTCTTTAAAGGAAAACCTTATTAATCCAAAGACTAATTGTTGATTCTTTGTATCACTTATTGATTTTGACAGTAAGACCTGTGGTTTCTGATTTTTTAAGTAACTTTAAAGAGAAATTAGGGTCCCCCGCCACTTTGTCCGCGAATTTTGAGTTTGGTCCCTCCCCTCCCGTCGCAGCGTGATGTTTTATAGTTTAAAGCATGAATAAGCTAGCCAAAACAAAAACAAAAAATTCAAATCGATTCAGTAGTTCCTAAAATTAGCGCATCAAACAAACAAAAAAATCTCTTCAGCTTTTCAATATTAGTAGATGTCAATCAAGAATGATTGTATTTTAATAGTTTTTTTAGTACGAAAAACTTCTTTCCCAAACACTTTTGTTCACGAATGTACAAATATAACCAATAAAACATAACATTTTACCTTTTCTTTTAAGCGAGAAAGGCAACCAGAGAAAAATAAAAACATATTAATGGGTACAACTTCTCCCGCAGGATAAGTTCTAAACGGGATGACTTGACCAAATCCTCTTATAATGAGGCAATTGTACCTATTATTATTTTCTTTAAGCTACATAATATGTATATATTATATAATAATGAGAGCAGGGAAAATAGACCTACCTACTTTATTATTAATATTGCACATTCTAGTTCAAATATCAGTTAAAAAAAAATGTTTTTTTCTAAGGTATCTAATGTACACAACAGATATCAAGTAATAAACATTGAGCAATTCTTGGGAATTTCCTAAGGTTATCTATTTTAAATCATTTGAGTGTAAAAGATAACACTCAAATAATCTTCTTCTCCTTAGCGTGTCGATGGTAAAAGCGACTTAAATGTGTGGTGCCCAGTAATTCGCGACGCGGATTGCCTTGTCATTTGCACACGTGAGGTCCGCCAAAGAGCAAGAATCAGGGCACGCAGGACAAGACACAAGGTGGCGCATGTGTTGTGGGATGAAACCGAAGATGCAGGATAGATATCAGACAAGCCCCAATTAAACATGACATCCTTACAAGACGACCCGTCTGGTGTAGTGGTCGAGAAATCGCACACTACGCAGCGGTTTGCGGGTTTGATCCCCGCACAATACAAACATTTGTGTGCATGAACACGTCTGTTTGTATGGGTCTGGGTGTTTTCTATGTATATCATGTATTAATTTACAAACAAAAAGTATTATGTATGTAAAAAGTATTATATCCGATGTCTGGCACCCATAACACAAGCTTTGAGTAGCTTACTTTGGGACTAGATGGCGTGTGTGGGAATGTCCAAAGGAAAGGATATTATCTACGCAACTGAGACCGGAGTCGGTTAGGGACTGAAATAATATAGCGATTATTGTGAATGTCGAAAACTTGAGACATGGGTATCGAAATCACGACGACGTGTTTATTTCATGATGAGGAGAAATGTAGTACGCGCGAGTGATTTGAAAATAAGATAACATCCTGATGCATCCTCGTCAATTTGATTCACATACAAGACCTACCTATTTCCCAAAAAACTGTTTCATTAATTTTGTATCTTATTCATATGACAATTATTTTATCTTCACAGAAATCCGATGTAAAAAAATAGCAAACTGTTTATTATACGGCATGTGACACCAAAACGACTCGAGCCAAAAATTTCAATTTATGTTATGTTTGTAAATAAATATACAACAGTGGCAATATAAATAGAATCGGGAAGGAAGGGTAAGGATCCCGCGTCCCATGTCGAAAATTGACCCAAATTCAAACCGGAAGGTGGCGGCGGCGGCTGTCATCATTTCACGCCCAATTAATTTTCTAATAAGCACTTTAGTGGATATTTTTGGCAAACCTGCCTACCTAACGCATTTTTACAAGAGTACAAATATCTAAATTGATGAGAAAAAGTAGGTATTTCGTGGCAAGTTATTGGGTTGGTCATTGGGTAACTATGAAGAGATAAGTTTTTGCGACTATTGGTGACTAACTTACGGTATCCTGCCTTTTCGCGGAAAATTCTTTGGTTGAATTTTAATTGCCAATCTACGTTTTGCCAATGTTTCTCTTTGAAAACGATATCCAAATTGTTTATGTAACAACGTTTCATTTCTTCACGATCAGAAGGTCTAAACAGCAAAACGTCAGAGGCCGACCAAAAAAGAGATGGATAGATATTGTAAAACAAGCTACGAGTGTAAAAGGTGTGGATGATTCAGTGACGGGTGATAGAATAGGACGGAAGAGGAAAACATACTGCGCCGACCCCAGATAAACTGGGAACATGGCAATAATGTTTTAGTTACCAGCTGAACGAAATCATAGTCATGAAAATATATGACCAAATGAGTATTACGATAACTGTAACCGTCAACACTTACCATTCTCTTTTACACAATATAGTAAATAGCTTATAAAATTTATTAAACAGCCAGCCACATAATTGTCCCTCCCGGTAAAATCCACAGTTGCGCTCAAGAAGTAAACCGAAAGCTCCTTGAACCCGAAAACAACGGCTACGTCCAACAAAAAAAAACTATAACATTATACTTCTTGCAAATTGGTTTTCAAAAGTGACATTATATAGAACATACCAAAAGTTCAGTTGGTAACTGTGAGGTTTAGAAATGAAACAAATCTATGTGTTGAGTTGGCAAATAATTATTCAGTGAAATAAAATTCTGTGGAACATATTTGGGAAGTGATATAAGACTAAACAACTTTCTGCGAAAACGCAGAGAATACTGGCTTACAATACAACAGTTATGTAACAGTATCTTTTATGTGTTTTAGCGAAGCTTAAGTCTTTTTACAGAACGGATATAAAAATAAGTTTTTTTTTTTATACATAAAATAAAGAATCTATTATGGTGTTTCTACATATACGTGCATACAGTTGAATAAATAATAAGGTGCGATCGACGTTAAAAAAACAATAATTACAGCCACCTATGGCGATGGTATTCCATTACGTGGACGTAACGACCGCAAAATCGGTAGAAGAAAGGAAGTAGGTACTTGGTACCGTACCTACTAGTCTTCCAACAAAGAGTTTTGGCACTTTCATCCGACCTTGGGCGTCCACATTTACAAACGCACCGGAGATCGGCGTCGAGGTTGCGTCCATGGCAACGTGTACCAAACACACGGGCCAGCACATAATTACGGGCCTGAAACGTTACTTCAGCACGTAAGGCTTTGGACGCAGTAATAAATTGTCCATATCAACAGAAATGAGACGCCTATTATTATATTACAATGATAATAAAAGATGTAATAGATATGCCTCAAATGTAGTCATTACATTTACACCTTTTGGTAATTAAAAAGTAGGAAAATGAGTTTTTATTGCTTACGTAAGCATACGAATAAGTTTGTGCTGATCAAGTACTTATAACACATATAGCATATAATCACCATATAGTCCTCAATAAACCTAGAACTAGATACAAAAATATACAATCACTAAGATTGATACCTAATAAATTAATCCGATCTATAGCATGACATTGCGATGATTGCGAGATGTACCGGAATAAATGAATTTATAAAACACGCCACGCCTTGGTAAATATAATAGCATTCTTATTTTGTAATGAATAGCAAACCTTGAAAATTGCATAGGAATGTTTGCCACCATAATTTATGCTAAATTCTTTGATAATTGTCTCAAAGTATGGTAGGTATTTACTTTTTTGCACAACCAAAATTTTTACAAAAAGGTGGACTTAACGCCATATGGCAATCTCTACCAGTCATACCTATAGGTGCTTTATCTCATTCACAATCCATCAATAAGATCAGATCAGACAGGAGGTAGAAAGAAAATTGTTGAGTCTAATTACCAATATACCAAAGAATACAAGAAAAGCTATATCACAGCAAAGTAGTAAGTTACCAATGCTTGTATAAGCAGTGCATAGGAATATCTGCTTGCCTAATTTTTAGGTCCTATTTTTATCATCATCTTTATTCCTTTCATTATCTTATTGAGTTATACTTTAATGGTGTTAATTGGATAAGTTAACTTGAATACTAATTTTGGAAAAAAATGTGCATTATTAAGACCAGTAGCTTGTATAAAGAAAAAAATCATTTATTCATAATATTATTTGAGTATGTACAAACCTTTGCCTTGAAAAAATCATTGGACTATGATACAGATAATCCAACTTCTGCAAATAAATAAGCGTTAGGTTCAAAATATGGTTCTAGTTCCCAAGAGCTGATATAAACATCAATCAACTTTTCATCTCTGCAGTGTGCAATGTTTTCTGAAATAATTTGAAATGTTAAATATGATGTTTTCACTAACAAATAAATTATTTGACTGACTGAGATTAGTCTTGACTTACTCTCATCACTACAAGACTCCAAATCTATACTCATATATTATAAAGCTGAAGAGTTTGTTTCAATGTGCTAACCAGACAAACTACTGGACCGATTTAAAAAACTCTTTTTGTGCTGGATAGCTTATTTATCAGGGAAGGGATTCAGTTTATATATAACATCACGATGCGACTGAAGGGGAGGGAACCAACTCAAATCACAGTCGCAATGGCTAGATCAATAAAATGTTAATGTTATAAACTCTTTTTAAGTCAGGCATTATTTTGTTACCTGTCTACCAATTGTAACTGTGTAAATAAGATTGTTTTTGGTATTGTTATGTTGTTATTGTTATAGTAACCAATAATATGAAGCATTTAGGGTACTGAATAGTATAGTTTTAAAAGAATATGGTGATATTTAGTCATAAAAAACAATTCACTCTTAAACAATATCAACAAAAACCTAAGGGTTTTTATAAAATTATAAAATATATTCACAAACCTGTTATTACTTGTTTAAGTTTAAATTCCTTTTCCATTGATGTAAATATATTGGAAACAGTATTAGCAACTTTTCTTGCTGTCCATGTTAGGATTATAGGGTCATCTGACGGCTGCAGCTTAGCTAATGCTTGTAACTGCTGGTTTATAACTAGCACCTCTGCAAAATTATAACAAATGGGTCTTTTAACTATTAAGTATTAATGCTATTTTAACACTTTACAAAGTCAAATGGTTTAAGTGCCATATGTTAGTAAAGTAAACAATGTAAGGGACTTATTACTTGGAACTCAGCAAAGGATGTGCAAGGTGTTTGGGACTTCAAAATATAGATATTGATTGCAGTAACTGGGGGCTTAGACCTGTAGAAAGTAACACAGTTAACATCATTGCCTCCTTGCCTCAAAGCAATATTTTTGTTTGGGTTAGATTTGAAGCTTATTTTTTTTAATGATTTCATGCATGTCTTAGATATAATTTTATTCTAATAAATGTAAAGTTAATCAATTAATTTTCAATCATACCACTGACCATTTATAATGTCCTTTAAACCATTCAAAGCTTCTACAAGACTTTCCATGAGTGGGTTCAATTGGCTCGGATAGCAATCATCGGCACATTCATACAACTTTAGAGCGAAGATAGCTCTACATAGTTTTACTCCCTTTTCCCTTAGACGGTTCCAATCATTTATTAAACTGTGCAAAGTCGATATGTGAGTAAATACAGTCTTCGAGACTCCAGGAGTATCTTTATTAGGTGTTGGAAGTTCTAAAATAAAATGGGATTATATCTATCAGCATTAAAAAGGTCGATAAATATCTAAAAAGAAGCTAGATTTACCTTTCGGAGTAAAGTATTGAGTTATGCCTACGTTTTTAGGTGGTGTATTAGACATGATTCTTTTATAGATTATTTAGCAGAAATTGACAAAAAAAATGTAAGTTTTATTCTAAAAACTTGTTTTCTATTTGTTTTTGTTGAATTGAATAAAAATTTGACGTAACGTAATGTAACTCTTTTTTTTAATTCACAAGTTTAACGTGCTCGAACGGAGCCATACGGACAATTCTTCATTAATAAGTTCAATATTACCACTTTACACTACAAAACTAACACTAAACTAGCCTAGCCTAACCTAACTCATTGAAATGCGGGGCCGGCGTTCGCATTTCAATGCTCAAGAAGGAAGTTTAGCACGAGAATAACGATACGAATCAGAGGGCGCGTACTGCGATCAGGGCACGCTTTACTTTGTTTTCTCCTTTGTCTTCATTGTTTTCTTCAATAGCACACATTATTATGATGATTCCAACACAAAATCACACTAAATTACTATAAAAAACCAATAACTAAAATGAAGAAACAAAATCCAACTTCCTCTTCTCGTTTCCCGCGCTAAACTCCCGTAGGTTTTTTTTTAATATACAAGTTTAACGTCCTCGGCTGTACGCCATACAGACAATTCTTCATTATCTTTTTTTCATTTTTCAATACTTAAAACTAAAACTAACACTAAACTAGCCTAACTTAACCTAACTCATTGAAATGCGAGGTGGTCCGCATTCCAATGCTCAACAAGGAAGCTAAGCGCAGGAACAGCGATCCGGGTAAGACGACGCGATTAGAGCTCGCTTCACCATAATTCTCACTTTAACTTCATTGTTTTCTTCAAAAGCACGAATTATCATGACAATTCCACCGCACAATCACAATAATTGACCCGAAAATAACAATTTCTAAAATGAAGAAATATGGTCCGTCCTTCCCTTTTCGTTTCCCGCGCAAAACTCCAACTCCCGTAGGTATATTTTAAATAACGTAACTATTTTTTTTTTGTATTGGTTTTACGGCTTTGGACGTTGTCCATACAGTGCTATTTTTAGTGTTCCAAGTCTTCGTCATGAATATTTCCCAATTTTCTTTTCAAATTTCCATCAGTGGATGAGAGAGAGGAGTGACAAATTGAATTCAGATCCTGAGATATATATGTTCTTCTTTATTAAATATCTTCAAATGTAGCACGAATATATGTATACACATCTTCGTAAATATTTGCATTTTCTAAAAGAGATGGCAGGAGGCGGGGTATTTCCTGATTTTTATACTTCTTCATTAGGCCATCTACCAATATGAGCCTGGGGATTGCGAAGGCGGAACAGAGAAGAATTAGATGTTCCAGTGGCTGGTTTCGTCAGATATGTGTGAGTTACAAAACTCACACATATCTGAGGAAACCAGCTTGGCTTTAAGTGAGCAGGGAATTTTCCGTGGCCAAGTCTTAATCAATTTATTGTTGTAATGAATTTTCTTTCAGGCGACTTCAAATTGAAGTACCAGGGGTTTCTGGAAATGTTTTTTTGAATTTGTGCGTACCACTTTCCTTCATGAGTTTTTGTTTCATTCCATTCTTGATGCCAATGAGCGAACATTCTAGTTTTCAATATCGTACAGTAATCTGATGGAGGAACAGGTGGTGCTGGAAATTCTGTATAAGTCAAATGTGGAATCTCTATTTTCATCAGGCCGTCAACAGGAGTTTTGCGCGGGAAACGAAAAGGGAAAGACGGACCATATTTCTTCATTTTAGTTATTAGTTTTTCGGGTCAATTATTGTGATTGTGCGGTGGAATTGTCATGATAATTTGTGCTTTTGAAGAAAACAATGCAATTAAAGTGGGGAATTAAGTCAAGTGATCAGGGGTGCGATTGTGTAAAGCAATCGTATTCATTTGACAGTTCAAAACGTACGGTATGGTCTGTCAAATAGCAAAGAACAAAGGGTTTGATAGATCATATCGTACGTTATGAACTGTCAAATGAATACGATTGCTTTACACAATTCCAGCTCAGATCGCGCCGTCTTACCCGGATCACTGTTCCTTCGCTAAGTTTCCTTGTTGAGCATTGAAATGTGAACCACCTCGCATTTTAATGAGTTAGGTTAAGATAGAATAGTTTAGTGTTAGTTTTAGTTATAAAATTATAACTGATATAAAATGGAAAAAAAAAACACTAAAGAATAGTCTGTATGACGTAGAGCCAAGAGCGTTAAACTTGTATAAAAAAGGCCGTCAACAAGGAACGTACTTTTTTCTTACATGTTTAACGTCTTCGGCTCTAGGCCATACAGACAATACTTAAGTGAATTTTCATTTTTTGACACTTAAAACTAAATCTAACACTAAACTAGCCTACCTATATCCTTTTTTTTATTTAACGTCAGGTAATGCAGTTTACGCACCGTACCTCTCCGTCGGGGAACGGAGGAGCGTATGTGGGACTCCCCCAATTCGGGTATACCCACTAAAACCTGACGACGCCAGCCGCGTTTCTTGGCTGTGACAGCAGGGGCCGCGGTGTCTCAACAGTCCCGCGACCCTTGCCAGCGCAACCTGCACCCTCTATCAGGAGGGCGGATCTCCACGGAGTGGGGCGATCCCACTCCCGACGGCACACTGGCGCCTCAGGAGGGTCCCTGGTGATTGGACAGAGATGTCCCCACACCGTCTGTCCGAGACCTTTCCGACGAGGCGATCCACGCCCGACGGCAAAAGCACGCCGAGCTCGCCCAGAGGACCAAAGTCCTCAGGACATCCCCTGCCCCCTCTGATAAAATCAGAAGGGTGCCGGGAGTCCAACGACTTTTAGTGAGCCGCCGCTGGATGCGAGACAGACGCGACTCACTATGACCACTGCCGCCCGATACGGCAACAGACGCACCGGCACTCTCCACGGAGCATCTTGGCTTCACCTGCCGCTGGATTGCGACAGGCTACTGAGCCCCCTCGCCACGACAAGGCGTGCTCCATTCGAGGGGGTAGCCTACCTATATCCTAGCCTAACCTATTTTAACCTAACCCATTGAAATGCGAGGTCTTGCGAGGTGGTTCGTTTCAATGTTCAACAAGGAATCTCAGCGCAGGAACAGCGATCCGGGTAAGACGGCGCGATCAGAGCTCGCTTCACTTAATTCCCCACTTTAATTGAATAGTTTTCTTCAGAAGCACAAATTATCATGACAATTCCACCACACAATCACAATAATTAACCCGAAAAAAACAATTACCAAAACGGAGAATAAAGATCCGTCATTCCCTTTTCGTTTCCCGCGCAAAAACCCCAAGTAACGTACTATTTTTTTTTCACACAAGTTTTACGTCTTCGGCTCTATGCCATACAGACTGTTCTTCAGTAAATAATGTTCATTTTTACACTTATTGACTAAAACTAACACTAAACTAGCCTACCTCAACCTAACTCTTTGAAATGCGAGGTGGTTCGCATTTCAATTCTCAACAAGGAAGCTTAGCGCAGGTACAGCGATCCGGGTAAGACGGCGCGATCAGATCGCTTCACTAAATTCCCCACTTTAATTGCATTGTTTTCTTCAAAAGCACAAATTATCATGATAATTCCACCACACAATCACAATAATTGACACGACAAAACCAATTACTAAAACGAAGAAATAAGGTCCGTTCTTCCCTTTTCGTTTCCCGCGCAAAACTCCCAAGTAACGTACTGGCAAGTAGATAATTGGTTTTTGGAAAAAGCGCGGGAATCGTCGGGTTGTTCGGTCGACTTTTTTTGCTCTTGTAAAAATTAATTGAATAATTCTTATTTAAAAAGATCAGTTGGGTAAAATAGTGTGTATATGTAGTTTATTTCTATATATTTACAATTTGTAGTGTCAATTTGCTGCTCATTGGTAAGTTTTTTAACTTGTAAATTTTGGTGATGGACGCGTCGGATGATCCTGGCGGGACATCAATCCCGGAGGTATCAAACTATGTAACAATAACTCACGATTGTGAAACTGATGGAGAACAAAGGGATACGGATGGTTATGATAGTAGCAGAAGTTCTCGTAGTACGGGTAAAAGTAGCTCTCACCGCAAACGTGCTTCTAGTCAAAAGATTTGCAAGCATTGCAACATGAAAAAGAGGAAGAATTATAAGTCGAAAGGAAACTCCACTAACTCTGATTGTTGTTGTTGTGACAGTGACTCTGACCTACCTAACGTTGTTATTGATAGAACTCATAAGTTTGCTGTTCCAAACCCTCCCACATCTGAGCCCCGTGTTAATATTGTTCCGTTAGTTAAAGAAAGTAGCGAAACTCGCCCTCCGACCTTTGTAGGTAGATCTCTGTACGAGGCTTCAGATGTTGCACCCTATGTTATTCATATTCAAAAAGAGCAGGCATTATCAGCTGGAGAATCTACCACTCACTTCATTCACCCAATCTCTTTTGGTCATTTCCTGAAAAAGAGTAATTTTAGGGATATTATAAATGGCAGTCTAAAAAAGATAGGCCGCAATCGTGTTGTCATTTCTTTCTCAAAGTTTGAAGATGCAAATAGCTTCATTTCTAGCCCTCTGCTGAAACAATTCAACTACAAGGCATTTATCCCAACTGCCAATGTAACACGTATGGGTGTAGTACGAGGTGTACCTACTGAATGGTCTGATGAAGACATTATCGGCAATATATCTGTTCCAGTAGGGTGTGGTAATATCCTAAAAGTCAGACGTTTTAACAGGAAGGTTGTCAACAGTGGAAAATCTGAGTTTGTTCCTACTGAGACAGTAGTCTTAACTTTTGACGGGCAGGTTCTCCCTAAACGTGTGTTCCTTTGTTATAACTCACTTCCAGTCGACTTGTACATATTCCCCACGGTACAGTGTTTTAACTGCTGCAGGTATGGCCATGTTAAAAACCAATGCCGTTCAACTCCTAGGTGCTTTAAGTGCAGCCATGATGGCCACTCAGGAGTAAGCTGTTCAGTAGAAGAAAATGTGACATGTTGCCTTTTTTCTGGTCCCCATTGTGCCTCTGACAAAAAATGCCCAGAGTTTGCCAGACAAAAGGGAATAAAAGAGACAATGGCCAAAAATTGTTTGTCATATGGTGAGGCTTTAAAATTACACCCTCCCATTGGCAAATCATATGCAGACGTTTTAATGACACCTTCACTTAGTACTAATTATACAGTTGGTAACAATTTGAGCTCACCAAGTCAAGGAAGCAAGTCTTATAAAAAAACTGTCTTTTTAAAACCTAGAAATACCCCTAAACATAATAAAGGTTATGATCACAAATCTCATAATGCATTAATTAGAGAATATGATGGCCCCACACCTGCAAATGGTTGTGCCCTAGTCAATGACTCAATGTTAACTAACATACCTATACAAGATTTAATCATTGCCTTGATAACTACTTTGTCAAAGTCATTTAATATTTCTATACCGTCCAACGCAGCAATCCCTAACCGCCATGTAAATGATGCGATCCCCCAAAATGGCAGTAAGTCCTCTAATGCTGCAGTGGAACTGTCGCAGCATTAGCAGCAAAAAAACTGATATATTATACATGTTAAATAAGTTTAAACCTTTCGCCATGTCTCTCCAAGAGACATGGCTGAAACCACATTACAACTTTAAAATACCTGGCTTCTCTTGCATAAGAGAAGACCGGTCTGACGGCTACAGTGGTGTAGCTATTATTATTAAATAACCTATTTCTTTTACACATATACCTCTCCCTCAACATAGTAGTGATTTTTCCATAGTAGCGGTTAGTATACATAATATCTCTTTAGTTTCTTTATATATTCCTCACCCATACACTTCAGTATATGATGATATAGAAAGGATATTAATTAACATTCCACAACCTATATTGCTAATGGGTGACTTTAATGCCCAACATCATTCTTGGGGTAGTTCCCAATCCAATGTCTATGGAACTAAAGTTTTGGATATGTTAGACCACCTAAATCTCTGCTTATTAAACACGGGGGAATTGACGCGTCGTACACAACCCCATGAATGTGTAAGTGCACCAGATCTCTCTATTTGCTCGCCTAATCTTCTCTAACCTGGTCAACATTGAGCTCATCTTTTGGGAGCGATCACTATCCTATTATGATTGCTTTTCCAAATGAGATAATCACCAAGCAGAATTATAGGCCTCCACCTCGTTTAAAATACAACCTAAATAACGCGAATTGGTATGCCTATCAAAAAGAGATTGAGCGTAACATTACGTCTTTACCGATAATCACAAATAATAATCATACAGAATGCGCTGATGCACTTGCACATTTGTTATTGCAAACTGCTGATTGTTTGTTTCCTTCCAAAACACATAATCAAAATAAAATCCCTTCTCCACCCTGGTGGGATAAAGAATGTTTGACAGCTGTCAAAAAAAGGTAAGAGGCGGAGAGGTTATACAGGTCCGATTCTACTAGCGAGAATTTTGACAACTTAGTAATAGTTATGGCCGCTACTCGAAAGTTACTTAAGAAAAAGAAATGGGAAGGCTGGAAGTCATTCTGTACATCAATTTCTCCAGATGTTTGCCCATCAGTGGTATGGTCTAACATCCGACGATTCCGGTCTATATACAAAGAACCTCAACATCAAAATTTAGAAGATTCGGTTATAGATCAATTCCTAGATAAACTTGCTCCACCTTCGGCCCCCCTAATAAATACTGTACCCGATAATTCTTTAAATAATTCAGATTTAAATTCTCCATTTACTCTTTGTGAATTGAAAGGAATTCTTTCATATGTTAAGGATTCCTCACCAGGTAATGATGGTATTCCATATTCCTTTTTCACACACCTTTCTGATTCTAGTTTACTATATTTTTTAACTTTAATTAATTCGGTAATGCAGAACGGTAATATTCCAGACTCTTGGAGATCGCAGGAAATTATTCCAATTTTAAAGCCAGGTAAACCGGCATCTGATGCCAATTCATACAGACCGATTGCTTTATCCTTAGTCATCCTCAAATTAGCTGAACATCTAGTTAAGAATAGATTGGAATGGTTTGTTGAGAGCGCAGGATTACTAGGTGACAATCAGTATGGTTTTAGAAAGGGTAAGAGTACTATGGACAATATCGGCATACTTACCACTGATATCCGTCTTGCCTTTTCCAGCAATGACTTCCTTCTTGCTTGCTTCCTCGATATAAAATCTGCCTATGATGGTGTGCTCATTCATATTCTTCATAATAAGCTTAACTCTCTTAACGTACCAACAATTTTAGTTAAATTTATAATCAACATCTTATCAGAACGCGTAATTATTATAAAACAGGACCAATCAAACTACAAAATGAGGCTTGTATCGAATGGCCTCCCCCAGGGATCAGTTCTGAGTCCTATTTTATATAATATATATACTCATGATCTAGAACCAACTCTTTCCCGTTTTGTCAATGTATTACAATACGCTGACGATTTAGTTTTATATGTCTCTGGAGCCTCAATACAAAACTTGTCTTCGAACTTATCACAAGCTCTTCAAGTGCTTAAAATGTGGCTAGATAATAACGGCTTAAGTATTTCTGTTCCCAAGAGCTCTACGGTGCTCTTCTCCAGAATGAGACTTCTTCCTACTGTTTCAATGTTCTATGATGGAGAAGTAATCCCAGTTCAAAGTGAAGTAAGATTTTTAGGGGTAATACTTGACGCTGAACTAACAGGTCTTTCTCATTGCTGTTCTGTGGCCGCTAAATGTGAAAAATCGTTGAACATTTTGAGGTGTGTCTCCGGAGTCTGGTGGGGTGCTCACCCAACTTCGTTAAGACTTTTATACAATGCTTTAGTGAGGAGTGTGCTTGACTATGACAGTTTCTTCTTGGAACCCTGCAGTGTAGTTGGTTTACGAAAACTGGATCTCATACAATCAAAAGCACTAAGGATAATTACTGGTGCCATGAAGTCAAGTCCAATTAACGCATTGCAAGTAGAATGTGTTGAACCACCATTATGGTTGCGGCGACAATATTTATGCGACAAGTACCTTTTCCGCGTTCTTCAATTTAATGGCCATCCTCTGTACAACAAACTTAATTCTCTCAGTAATTTAGTAGATAATGTTCCCTTTTGGTCACACAAAAAGACTCCGTGCTTAGTTATTAGTTTTCGTAAGTTTTTAGCTTTAAAAGCCCCACTCATAGATCTGCATTTCTTCCAATTTTCAACACAAATTTTGAGTCACTTATACTGACGCCATCGATAAACTTAGTCCTTGATATAAGTAAGGAGGATATAAATGCCAATTTTAAATTTATTCAAATTGTGGACGAGAATTGGCGTGATTGGCATCGCATATACTGTGATGCATCTAAGCACTCCTCGACAGGCCATGTTGGCGTTGGAGTGTTTCACCAGCAGTGTGAAATAGTTCAGAAAATAAAACTACCACCAGAGTCTTCAGTCTTCACTGGGGAGTGTTTTGGATTATTCAAGTCTCTACAATATGTCTTAATATTTAAATCAAACAGAACTGTCATCTTTTCTGACTCAAAGAGTGCTCTTCAAGCACTCCTGAAGTATCCGTTTAAGAGCAATGTTAGCTACCCTATTCTGATGGAATGCAGGAAACTTTTATTCAAATGTCACTTGAACGGTTACGTTGTACAATTTGCATGGATCCCCAGCCACTGCAGTATTTCAGGAAATGACAAAGCTGACAAATTGGCAAATGAAGCGGTAAACTGTGGTGATTTATTCCCCTACAAAAATTATTGCCATGATTTAACAGCGGCTCTTCCCAAGTCTTATCTCAGAACCTCTTGGGACGAGAACTGGGATGAGTCTAGCCAGTCTAAAGGGAGGCATTATAGACTTATTCAGGAATCTATTCATGCAAAGCCTTGGTTTTCTAAAATGAATTTATCTAAAATTGCTACTTCTATTTTAATAAGAATGAGACTCGGCCACGTGTGTACTCCTGCTCATTTGGCCAAATTACACATCATGTGGCTCGGATGTGGGAGATCTGAACCACATATTCTTTTCTTGTAGTCTTTATGATCGTTCCTCTTTTGTTGATTCGCTTGTTTCTGCTCATGTTCCTTTTCCGACCTCCATTCCATGTCTCTTGTATTCCAATGATACGAATATTTATAAAATTTTATCTATGTTTATCATTGACAATAACATAAAAATCTAAATATATTTACACATTTATACATTATATAGCAATAGTAATTCTTATTTGACTGATCCTTATTTCCATCCTTTCTCCGCTCCCTATCGATTTTCTCTTTCCGATTCCTTACCTTTTATCACTCCTGTCGTGGCGAAACGCAATCCGCGGAAGCCAAAAACCAGAAAAAAAAAAAAGTAACGTACTAACATTGACATTGACAGATTTTTTTCTTCGTTCATTGAATTGGACCGGCAAGAGACATGTCCGTACAGCCATATACACAGACAAACGATGATACAGGGCCATATTTTGACGTGACAACGTCTTAAATTAGGTTGCGGCTGGGAGTCACTTATGAAAAAGTGTAACGTTCGGTAACGTTACGATGAGTCACCGAACGAGAGAGAGGCCCGCCGAATGCCTTGCGTCTCTCTCCCACTCAACTATGATCGGTCTGCCGCGCGCGCAGCACTGAGAGCGAGTGAGAGGCAAGCGTAAGAACGAGAGAGACAGACATAAAAAGTCGTTGTCACGTAAAACTTTCGCCCGTATACCGACTTTACAGGCAACCAATTTTTTTTTTTTGCAATAATTTTGGCCTCATCGACAATAAATGAAATATTCTCCATTTCTTTCATTCATTCATGGCTAAATTATAAAATCCAAGGCTATAGTAAAAATGCAAATGCTTTCAAATCAG
Organism: Pyrausta purpuralis; assembly: GCA_963924145.1. NCBI lineage: Eukaryota > Metazoa > Arthropoda > Insecta > Lepidoptera > Crambidae > Pyrausta > Pyrausta purpuralis. The sequence continues at coordinate 12,856,531 of OZ001651.1, read as the reverse complement.
ACAGCCGGTGAAATAATAAATCCTTTCTGGCTGACATGACAATCGAGGAAATTTTATTCTGAAAATAATCAGGTTATTATTGTGCTGTTTTAAAGTATAAGTTATTTGCAGATTGCTTCCATAATATTTACATCAACTGTACAAGAATAATAACAATATGGCTGGTCTTGTACAAGACGTTGTAGAAGAAGATGCAGCGGACTTGCAATTTCCAAAAGGTAAGGTGGTTATTATTATTTTATGTAGGGGCTACGGCTACTAAGTAGGTAGGTACTCAGTAATATTTTCTTCTACAGCCTACTATTGAAGTGTTCACAGCTGTCCTTTGTGTTGCGTTTTTGTATATTTTCCTACAGTTCTATTGATATTCATTTTTTTGTTTGTGGTTCTTTTAAAAATATACACTAAAGAAATAATATTATTTTCAGAATTCGAAAATGCCGAAACACTACTAATTTCAGAAGTAGACATGTTATTGGAACACCGTAAAGCGCAGAATGAATCTGCTGAAGAAGAACAGGAATTTTCAGAAGTGTTTATGAAGACATTAACATACACTAACATGTTTAAGAAATTTAAAAATAAGGAGACTATAGCAGCAGTCAGGAAGTGAGTATGTCAGCTCATCTGTTTAATGTAAATATTTATAGTAGCCTGAGAGCCTAAATAGTTTTATCAATACTTCAGCTACCTACTGGTCATTGGAATCCAGCTATGTAAACAAAATATTGTTGGTATACAACACTGCAAGGGATAAAATAAAAGTGTTAGTTGCAAATAATGAAGTAATGACAACTTAAACTTATGCTAGTTCATTTTATTACAGCCTTCTTCAGTCAAAAAAATTGCACAAATTTGAAGTAGCCAGCTTAGCTAACCTATGCCCAGAAACACCAGAAGAAGCTAAGGCTTTGATTCCATCATTGGAAGGAAGATTTGAAGATGAAGAGCTTCGAATATTGTTGGAAGACATACAAACAAAACGAAGTTTACAGTATTAATTTAAAGAATCATTATCATATGAAATGAATTTCTTATTACAGACTGAAATCCTAATAAATTCTTTACATTTTGATGATTAGTTATCTTTAACTTCTTTTTAGGGTTCTGTAGCTGATTGGCAATGAACGGAACCCTCATAGTTTTGTCAAGTCTGTCTGTCTGTTTGTCCATATGTCACAGCCACTTTATTCACAAACTATTAGTATAACAGATGAAACTTTGTAGATAAAGTGGTTAACAGGATATAAAGGAGAATGCCCATTTTACTATGGAGCTTGGTTGCGCAACAAATGAATTTGTATAACTACCAAAATTGGTGATAAAAGAGAAGTAATGTTATAAATTAAAATGAACTTGAAAAAAAAATTATTGTTTGTGGGGTTTTCCTAATAATTAAAAACAAAGTTCAGTTTTGAGGTTAGGTGTTACTAGGTACTAAATGAGGTAATAAGAGGTAAATAAGATAGGTATTAATGAAAAAATGCACATAAACATAAATGTTCAACCACTCCAAATGTGAGTAGTCTAAGAAATAAAATCACTCAAAATGAAAGTGTGGAAATACATAGTTTAGCCTTCAATCATATAATGAACGCTTAAAATAATTAAATATAAAATAAATATAAATAAATATGGTTTGGACATTCCCACACATCGCCATCTAGCCCCAAAGTAAGCTACTCAAAGCTTGTGTTATGGGTGCCAGACAACGGATATAATACTTAAATACTTTTTGTTTGTAAATACATACATGATATACATAGAAAACACCCAGACCAATACAAACAGACATGTTCATGCACACAAATGTTTGTATTGTGCGGGGATCGAACCCGCACCCGCTGCGTAGTAGGCGATTTGTCGACCACTAAACCAGACGGGTCAATTGATAGTTTTGTTGCAATACCTGCTGTATCTAGATTATGTTACAAGTTAAGTCATTAAAAGAAATGATTAATACTCTTATACTTATATGATTTATTCATCATCTTCATATTTATAAAAAACATTGTCTAAAAATAATGCTGGCGCAGACACCAGTAATAACATTTGATTGAAATGTTGGTAATGAAGGTGGTATTTGTATTGGTGACTCCATGGTAGTTTTCGATGAAGACATAGAAGCATCCAAGTTTTGATTAGATGTGGAAGCTGCTTCTAGCACAACCTCTTGTTGTCTACTCGGGTCGAGTAATGCATGTCCTCTCACACTTCTATAGACATTTGTTCAATAGGGTAAACAGACATTCTCAAGCCGGTTAATCTGAAATTAAAAACTGTTTTTTGGAATCAAATGTTTAATTAATTCAAAATACACATTTCTATAATTAAATCATTTAATTTATAAACAAAGCAAATATTTACCTGATGAAACATTATGCATAAAATAAAAACATCCCTCTCTAGACTATTCTCCGGAAGTTGATCTATCTTGGCTTTTATAATGGACTTTCCACATACATGGCACACTTATGGGTGCCCTTAAGCCTGTACTACTTGGCCTCTAGAAGAAGAGGTTGCAGATTCATTAAGAAGTATGACAAAACATTCTTGACAAGAGATGATTGTTTTCAGTGATCTGAAAAAATTACAATATTATACACTCAAATAATATACAGGTCCATATATATGATCACTACATTTTAATACTAAGCATGTCACAAGAAAGACTGCATTTTATTAACAATTACTATCAGCAGCAGTCAAAAGTGTTTATTACTTACAATGGCCGTGTTTATCCAGGAGCGTAGAATACTAAACATAGCATCGCTTGCCTCTTGGTGGTAACTGGTAAGGCAGCAGACAGATGCCTTAGAGCAAGAGAACAGTTTACACAGCGAGGCACTGGCATTGTGAACGTATGAACGTTCGTCATAAAAACAGCACAGCACTTGCACAAAAGAGTACAGAATCTTAACGTGGAGCAATAATAAAACTCAACTCGTGTCAAATGACCAAAACATTTGCATTTCATAAGAAGCAATGAACAACGAAAATAAACCACTTTGTATTGTATCAATCATGATGACGCGTGACGGACGGATATAGTTCTATTTTATACCATTTACGGGGCTTGTTACGCATACTGCCGATTGCCCTTCAAGATCCTCATCATGTAAAGATAATTATATTTCCGATACCCACAGATCCATTCCAAAGAATTAACAACTAAAATGTTATATATTTTATTAAATAGGCATTTTGTATTTGCAACACAATGACTAAAGTAACAGTGATGATTTTAGACTTTAACTGTCCCTGTAAATGTTTACATGGCCGCACGACAGACTATTCCTTAAAACCGCCTCTATTCTTTACAAGATAAAAGCTGTTTTCGTATAACCTGACGTGCTGCTAACTGTATTCAAAATAGCATTTAGTCATTTGAATAATCAATTAAAATGAAAATTAAATTCCCACAAAAGTTTTTTTCGTAACAAACAAATATGAATTATAAAAATAAAAAACGAATTTTGGTTTATATGTCATGCTTATACTCTGCTTAATTAGAGTGGGGCAGATTTGGGCATTCTCCTTTGTATCCTGTTAACCACTTTACAATTCTCATACAAAAAATAATGATATTTAATGCGGAACCCCCATGAACGAATAAAAATTTTAACTTTTCTAATATACCTTTTAAAATGACTTGAGGTTCCTAAAACTAGTTTCTCTAAAAGTCTAATGTTTGAGAGATGGGCGCTTTTTAAGTGATAAAATGGGCGGCCCCCGCCCCCTCTAACATTTAAACTAAGCAAGTGCAAATTTTGAAAAAAAAAATGCATGATGTAGATCTTGACAAAGACTTTCAACGAAAATTGGTTTGAACGATATCAAACAAGTAGTTTTTAAGATATAGCACATTTTCAATAACTGCAAACATAACTTTGTTATTCATACAAACACTATGAAAAACAAAGTTATTTTTTCTGTCAACAAAAATAGTGGTATTTTGGCTAAGTTAAAGTAAGAGGATCTCTAATTCATTTAAAATTGGCGAAGAACTCTGAGTGTGCAAATTCGACTCACACTTGTTTTTTTTTTCCTTTAAGTTAGCAATTAATTGAAACATATTCCTAAATATGAGGAATTTGCACTTTGTTGCACCCTTCTTTAGAATCTTTCAAATTAATTGTCAATGAAATGATGCCCACTTGTTTTTTTGGCAATCACAAGTCTAATAACTAAATGAATAAAAGTTCTGTATTTAAATCAGTCTGTATATTGGATATGTCTGCAATACAGCAAGATACATTACAGTGAAAACAGATAAAAGTGATAAAATATTGGAAACAAAAATAGTAATTAGAATTTCTTCTCTGAAACAAAACTATAATAAAACCATTCTTATTGTTACATACTTAAAGTAGATACTATTTTAATGATGTTAATTAATGCCTCTAACTAAACAAGCCTTTTGTTGAGCATTGCATGTAAAAAAATTAAATGAATTTTTATCAATAAACCTCAACAATTTTTAGATAACTTAAACTCAACAATCCTTTGATAATTTTCTTATTCCCTAATTTTGTTGCCTAAACATTATTCATTAACAAAATGCTGAACAAAAGACTTGCTTGAATTATAAACTTATCTCAATGGGCACTTTTGGTTTAGTTTAAATGTTAGTTTAATCTAATATCGTAGTAATAAAAATTACAAACTTATTATTCATCTAAAAGCAAACTTTAAAATAATATTAACTGTCTATAAAAGAACTATCAAATCTAAGGTCCTAGCCACATTACTTTATGGTACACATCGCGTGTTTCCTACCCTGAACATATAAAAATATTTTTTATGTACTTTAAAAACATTTACAATTCCCATATAAAGATGTATTAAGCTGTTATTTGATCTGGATGTGTTTGGATGGTATGAACATAAATTAGTACACCTTTATTTAGAAATCATACTCCACATACTGTAGTATTTTAAATTAACAGGGACCATTTTATAGCACACATTTATTAATAGCTAACTTTTCGGTCACTTTACTAAAAATTACTAGATCTTAAATTAGGTAACGTTTTATTGGGAGAAGCTTACATAAATCCTAAATTACAACCTGGACCTGTGACATAAGTCTAAAGTATTGTTTATCGTAAGGAAAGCATAGTAATGTCGTTTGTATTTTGAGTGTGGGGGGTCTACACATGGAAGCGACGGGAAGCAAGCCAATTATAACCACCAAGCATTTATCGCAAACTTTGTCGATCGAACATGTAAGAGACAAATCAAAATGCACATAAAAGTATAAATATAATAATTTGCACAACTTTTTTATGTAACAAAGTCGGGATTTACACAAGTTTATTTGTTGTTAGTATATTTTTAATATTACAACTAGATATTGCACTTAGTCCAGAATCATTCTACACAGACATTCGGGTTTTAAATACTGGCTCGGTTTTTCTTCCATGTTTATATTTTGCACGGTATAATAAATTTACATATAAGTATTACATATGCATGTGCGAACATGAAATCTTTTTTTTGGGAGTCAAGATTTGTTTAACTAATTCCTTTGAACTCGGAAATTTTCTGTCATCATCATATTATTTTTGCCACAAAAAGTTTAGGGGAGCACAAACAGCCCCATCTTTTGTCACAAGTCATTTACTGTACAGACCTAAAACGCTACGCAGCACCGTCGGTAATACTTCACAACTCAGGGATACTGCTTACTTTGTGCTAGGTGCACAGAGGTAACCAACCATTTACTACATATTGCATTCTCTTGATTTAATATGGAACAAACAGCCAAAAAATCATTACAAAGAATTTTTGTTTTTTGGGCATTTTAGATAATACTAGCGGTCTCCCGAAATTGCGTTTGAGTTTGCTCCCTTCGCTCCTGTCTCAGCGTGATGTTTTTATAGCCAAGCGCATATAGTCTTTCTCGATAAATAAGCCATCAAATACAAAAAGATCTTGTCAAATAGGTCCAGTAGTTCCTGATATTAGCGAGTACAAACAAACAAACTCTTCAGCCTTATATAATATTAGTATAGATAGATACATCGCCAAAGCAATTTTATTAAGAAAGATTGTAATTTTTTCACAGTGAATAAACCTAAATCAAGAGATTGCAATACATTGAAGGCGCTCAATTAACACACGACTCTTTGAGCACGTACAGCATCAGTACCGAAAATTGTTAAGTCACAATCAACATTCAAAGACAAACGATTTCACTTACATATCACATTCATTTTACTGAATAATCAATAGATACTTATATACATAAGCAACTGGAAATATTACAATCACAATGTTTACATTTCAAATTCGGCATGTATTATAATTCATAAGTGGCTCATGACATAAATTTTGATTTGAGCAATGATAAGATCCAAAATACTCTATTCTCCAAAGGCGAGCCATCCAAAATATATTATTTGCCGTCGTAATTTACAAAATGTTAAAAAATAATTGAATACGTCCAAAAGCAGTTCTAACTATGTTTATGAAAGTTGTCAACATACTACATTATCAGTCTCGATGTTCAAAATGCATTTTGGCCAAAATGAGAGATCCAACTGGCATGGTCCATCCATTCATTATGTATTTATAAACGCACAGTACCTACCGCGCAGTACCCTTGATACCTGATACAGGCACTGTGACTAATCATTTATAAGAAAAGTAATTTTCAAAAAAAGACTGACTATTATTACGAGAAAAATAAACAAGTTGAGAATTAGAAATAACCTAAGCAAGGTTTTATTTAAACAGGCACTTCTTAAACTACCCACTAAGCAATTGTCAAGATACCTGTATCAAAGTATGAGTAAAGTTTAAAATTTCAGTCTATTTTCATATTTTTTATCAAATCCGACAAATTTAAAGCTCTTTATTAGAAAATCGGTTCAGCAATTTATTACCAACATCAAAAACGTCAAATTAATACTCCTGGCCCTTTACGACATTTGGTCCGAAATAATTGTTTTCAATTTTTGTAATAAAAAAATCTTACAATGAGTTACTAAAATCAGTATCCATTATCATAACCATAACATACTAGTAAAATTTATGTTTGCTGCATTTTAAAGTGTTATGCACACAATTTATTTTACATATAAATGAGATCAAATACTATATATTCCAGTCATATGCGATGGAGGTATGAATGACATGAGTAAATTAGTTATATAAAAACTATAAAAATAAACTTTAAAATAACTATTGTACCTTTAGCGGAAAAATTTAAACACACACATTTTTTTGAAATTCTCACTGAACTTATGTTTGGTTTACTTTAATTTTAAAGTGCTGATTTTATTTGCTTTGGTAGATCCAAGTCAATTGAGTAATAGCGCAAAACAATTTGCTTGTCCACAATATTAATACAAATTGATATTTTCATGTTCTCACTCACGTTACATGAAATTGACACACGTCTGATACACAGGTTATTTCAAGTACGAAAAATAATTCATTATTGTCAGAGTTCGAAGAATGACCAGATTTATTTAAATGACATGAAAGCATACATTTCGTTGATAGAGGATGATTTAGAACTACAACATGTTATTCTGATATTTTAGATTAGATTTATCAGATGTGAAATAGACCATTTTTAAAATGAAAACGAATTTTACTCAAACTCCTGAGAAAAAAAAGGGACAGTTGCAATTATAGAATTATAAAAATAATTAGTTAATGGGTTGTCTAATTTGTCTGCAATTGTTAAATGTTAGATTTATGCAAGAAGATCTCTAGTTGATAATTTTTGAAATGTTAATATTACTGAATATTACAAACGTCCAGAAGCCGTGCTGTATTTGCTAACGTTAGCTATTATTTCAATTTTGAGATCGTCTACAAGACATGGTTGACTAAACAAAAACAAAACATCTGACTGAAGCGGGTTGAGTAAGTATCATTTTGAATAAAAAAAAATACTCTGATTTAAAATTAGATAGACCAGAATGACAGATTTAAACACACTTCTTTTATAAATGTTGGTAGCGTTAGTTTAATAGTGTTGTAACAACTTGATTGTGTCCAATAAATAAATTTGTAAAAAACGTCCTTTTGCTTGCAATTGCAAAATTCTTATGAATTTACCTGTTTTGACTGTCTGCTGCTTTCTATAAATACATTATGAGTATTTACAATGAAATTTTAGGAAACACAATTTTAAAACAGATTTTATTGCTGTAGTTTTTTTTAAAATAAACTACTGTTTTTTCACGCTTATAAACTTATACATAACACATATTTAAAATATTGCTGTTTTTTATTATTTTATAATCATTTATAAACATTGGAAAACAATTGTATTTGCCGATTATTTATCAACAACACTATTTTTAAATTGCGAAATAGTTGCATCCGTAATTTAGGTCTATCTAATTAAAAATCAAAATATACAATTAACATACCGCCTTTTCCGTTAATACTTGATAGTGATTGGACGTCAGTCGTAGTCGAGATTGGGACGAGGAATACTGAGAGACCCTTGCAGCATGCCTTCAATGTACTGTTGTATCTTACGGGAGTCAGTGCGGGGCAGGCGGGGAGGGCGGGGGGGCGGGCTGCAGCGGCTGGAAGGCCGAGCCGAGCGACGGCCGCAGAGTGAACGCGGCCACGGCGGGCTTCAGCACGGATACCGGTTCCGAGTACGCGCCCTCGCCTGCCTTCAGGTTCACCTGCGGGGGGAACGGTGCTGTCTTATTTACTGTCAAATAACAAGGCCTTAGAGCGCCTTCACGTTTAGGCGACTCTAGGAGTAGCTGCGCCACGGTCGCGCTGCTGATAATTAAATAAATAAATATTGAACACCAATCACATGCATTGTTCTGATCCCAAAGTAAGTAGCCAATGCACTTGTGTTATGAAAATCGGAAACAACGGTGGTATCACAACACCCAGACCCGAGACAATATAGAAAAGATCGTTTTCTACATTGACCCGACCGGGAATCGAACCCGGAACCTCACGAGATGGCGACGCTTGAAACCAGCGTGCTAGCCACTCGACCACGGAGGTCGTCATACATAAATGGCGCCGCTGTTTTTTGTTCATTTATTTATGCAAATAGGCCACTGGGGGCACTTTTACACATCCCAATATAAACCTTACCACAGCTTCGGTACAATAATTGTGGGCTAGTGCTCAGAAGAAGCTGCGTATGAAACTTAATCACTATTGTCAATGTCTCTTTTCAAAAGGTTTGTAGTGATTATGCATGTCCATACATTATTCGACATCCACTGCTGTCGCTTTAATGTGAAGGCGCACTTAGGACCCCACTGACACATTACATAAAGCCTAAAGGCAGACCATAGAGGAAGTAAAGTCAAAAAGCACACAGTTATTTTAAGATTCCACTAAAATATAGTAACAACTTTAGCTCTTATGACTAATCAAATGCATGAGGTAAGTTAAGTTATGATAAGCGCCTCCCATTTGTACAACTCACAGTGCAATACAAGTGAAATAAATCAACTATAAATAGATGTTACAGAAGTTGGTAACTTTACCAACTTCGGTCCGTTTTTATTTATTTACCTTTTCACAACCATCAGGTGGTTCCCGAGCTAGGAAACGGTTTATTTGGGGCGATGTTCCGAGTTTAGACCCGTCCAAGTCTGGTGATGAGCATACGCTGCCGCCTAGAAATGTAAATTATTTATCATTCTAATAGTTCATTCAAGCTATTATTAAAATATGACAATATAAAAAAAAAACAAATGAAACTTGAGAAGCAAAAGCTCAAACGAAACTCAATGCTAGACCACAACTGTTAAAATAAGGGCTACAAAATGGTAACTCCAGAATCCCACTGCAGGGAATTATCTCAAGTGATACAAAAAAAATATACCCTAAGTGGTGTTTACATTACTGCGCTGTCATTGAATTATTTTGTTGAAGCATTTACATTTCTTGTAATTTTTGTTAACGTCATGCAATGGGTGTTAAAAACTACCATGGAGTTACCTTAAACAAAAAATCTATTCCTGATATCATGTTCCACTAATTATTCTAAAACTTAAAACTGACAAAATGAGCGCAGGCAAAGAAACTTTTACATGCTAGGGACCGCCAAACCACATTGTGTGCAATCAACTATTTGCACATTGCAAGGGGATCTAGAAGCTGTATCTTAATATGTTATTTCTGGAGACCTGCTGCCATCAACTCCGCGGAGCCCTCACTGGAGAGTGACCCTCGGGACGGTGGATCTATTGCCCACAAAAATAAAACAGTTGGAAGGGAAAAACATTGTTTGAAAGTATATTATTTTGTTGATATTATGATAGACATAATTAATTGAATTGAATAACACTTATATAGAGTAATATTTTTCTCCACATTCAAGATTTCTGTGTTACTACTTCACTACTATAGTCTATTTATGGTCAAAATAAAGTTAGTGGAGGACCTCAATTTGGTCACTGCAAGCATCTTGGTTTTGACTTTGAATAATGTAAAAGGTCTGTGAATTGATTAACATTTTCTATAATTTCTCTGAGCTCAACTGAAAAATTACCTGATGAGTGAGCCGTGTGACATAAATCGTGGGGTGTTTGTGTGTTGACGGAGCGCCGGAATAGCTCGGCGAGGGGTGCGCGATGACCTTCAGGTGTCACCTGAAACAATAACCGAACTAGGTATTAGAGATGCAACGAATAGTTGTTTGGCCAGATACCGGATACCGGATGTTCGGCCTGATCACCAGCCGAATGTTCGGTATTTGGCCGCCGAATATTCGGCCGGCGGCATTTTGAGTTTCGTAAGTGTGTCGCGCACCAGCACGTTGCGCTGTTGTTTTTATACATCATAATTTACCTTTGGTGGATTTCCAATATTAAATTAATTAATATTACTATTACTTACTAGTTTCAAATAAGTACATTTTTTAACTATCAGTATTATCACCAAGTCACTTAAAATATTTGGTTTATTATAAAAAGTTAAAGTTGTTTAAAATAATAAAAAGCTTCAATTACAACTGTGTCTTTATTTAGATTCTATTTATAATATCTACCAAGTTTACTATCCGGTATCCGGCCAGATAGTACATTACCATCCGGTATCCGGCCGGATAGTAAAAAAGGGCCGGATAAGCCGGATACCGGATAGGAACCGAATATTCGGTGCATCTCTACTAGGTATAAATACAAAAACTATTACAAATACTTCCATTATCTTGTTGTTTACTCAAACTACTGAGATATAATAATACACTTTGATGACGGCATCAACTACAACAAACTATTAAGTTTACATTATTATTATAATAATTTCTTATTACAAACAAATTATTACCATGAATCATCTATTCTCATTTACCCATACCTATAGTAAATATTTCTGTTCTCCTGTCACATTAATCAATTATGCACATAACTGAGAGTAATAATAACCCATAATTTACTTGTCAATTAAGCATTAGGATTTTTTTTTAAAATACCTTGTCTTTTAGCCGATCCAGGTGTGGTGTTTGAGTACCACTTGCCGGGTAAAGAACCAGTCTCTCAATCTCTTGGTTAAGGCCTTCCACGGATGACCGCGCCGCCCGTAATGGTACGCTCCCACTGCCGAAACGAGACCCTGTGGAAAATTATCATTTAAGTACCTGATTTATTTTTACCTTATCATTATCATTAGTAGCCAAATTAGTCCGCTGCTGAACCTAAGGTTCGCCCGCGATTTTTCAGTCGCAACTGACCTGTTGTGGCAAGTGGACCTAGGCCTTTATTTAAATAATACATTAAACGTATAGTAGTATATTAAATAGTACCAGACTTAAACCATAACAAATATTACCCAAGCAATAAGAAAAGTATACCTTCATTTTTTAATGCCAAACCTTCAACATTCTGAAATTATTTTCAATATTCTAACCAACCAATGGTTAGTATGGTGTTTAGTTTGGTTAATTTTTTGGTGTGCAAAAGTTTTAAGACAGTTATGGTAGTAAACTTACAGAAGCCAGGACTCATAGTGGAAGAGTTGTCTCCTGAAGCTGGAGCTTTGTGTGGCCTTTGCAAACGACTCCGTAGGAAGCGGTCTAGCTTGTCATCTTCTGAGCCTCTTGATGACCGCCCAGATGCCCCACCTCCTTCATCAGTCTAAAACAGAAAATATGTTATAATTACACAAATCTATTGAATAAATTCCAGATTTGTCACATAACACACAAATCAGGTTGGATTGGAAATATCTTGACATAAAGGATATGTCCAGATGAACGTAGTTAAGTTGTTTGAAAATGACAAACTGCCATAAATCATCGACTTTTTTTTGCAAGCTATCAACCCCTCAAGCGTATGTGAACGAGACACAATAGATATTTTACTGTTATGTGGTTGCCTGCAACCGCTTGGATATTGAAAGGTAAATATACTTTATGTAAGAATGAACACTATATTCATACAAGTAATATTAATAATAATAATAATAATAATAATAAATGTTTATTTCAGACCAATCAAGGATCCATATTTACAGATAGTTGTTAGTAACATATAACTTAAAATTATTGTTAGTACTACCTATTTACTACTACTAAAAACAACCACATACAAAATAAAACTTAAGTGCTCAGTGAAAAAACCGGTTCCTGGATCCCTGCACATGTATTTTTGTCCAGTGCCTAAAGATGGAACATGATGGCCTATCTCTGGTCACCATCAGAATGCTGTTGGGGCTCCGCCGTATCCTAGCAAGCATCGACGACGTCCGCTTCCGAATGATAGCGTGGAAGTCATCCACATGAGCCTCAGCGAACATCGACGACGCACTGCAGAACCTAGGTAGCCCCATCAGCATCCTGAAGGCATTATTGTACTGGACACGGAGAGCGTTATAGGTCCTCTGCGTGTAAGTACACCACAGGCTGCAGGTGTAAAATGTCTGGCAGAATGCCTTAAAGAGAGTAATCTTGACATCTGTTGTACACCTGGCAAACCTGCGAGCGAGCATGTTACATCGGACCGCTAACGCCCTCCTCTCACGTTCTATGTCACAGTCATCAGATAGATTTTCAGTAACAACATGTCCCAGGTATTTAAATTGACTAACTCTCTTCAGTTCAGTATTAAGGAGTTTTACTGGAGGTGCAGGAATCGGCTTCTTAGTACCTGAGCGAAAAACCATTAGCTCACTTTTTTTAACATTATAGAGAAGACCATGTTTGGAAACATACTTCTCACACACTGACAGCAAATTACACAGACCATTCGCCGTGGGGCACAGCAACACCATATCGTCTGCGTAACTAATGCTGTTGACCATGAGACCATCTATTGAGCATCCGACCCTGGTGTTGCTGAGCTCCACGATAAGGTCATTAACATAAAGGCTGAAGAGAGCGGGAGACGACAAACCACCCTGTCTTACCCCACATTCGAGGACTCGTCAGACAAGGCTCCCGACCACCTGACCTGGTTAATTTGATTATCATACCAGTACTGAAAAGTTGCAATTAGTTCAAGTGGTAACGCTATGTCAGATAGTTTCGACCATAATAACTTATAATTAACCAGATCAAATGCCTTGGACAGATCCAGGAAAGCAGCGTACACAGGCATCCCCCTCCGAGTATAGTACCCGACAGTATGCTTAAGCGAAAACACAGCACTCTCCGTCGACAAACCAGGACGAAACCCAAATTGGGCATCGTTTAACTTAAGATAGCTACTAAGCCTACGCTCAAGCACACCGTCAAGCACCTTTGCCAGTATGGTAGCCAATGAGATAGGCCTATAGTTTCCTTTGTCCGATATGTCCCCTGTCTTATTTTTGACAATGGGAACCACAATAGTCCTCATCAGTTCCAAAGGCAAATATGAGTGCCGTATACAAAGTGTGTACAGCAATGACAGAACTCTAGGGAGATGGGGCCCAGCGTGCCGAATATGTTCTACACTGAGGTCGTCATGTCCAGGTGATTTACCCTTTTTCATGGTTTTGAGTATCGCAGTTACTTCACTTGGCGAGATATGGACAGGAACACCCAACACAACGCCCACAGTGCGCTCAGCCTCAACTTCCTCCGACCGGAGAACTGGTTTCACTGAAAAATGATTTTTAAAAAAAAACATTGGCAATCTCCTTCGGTGTACTACAACCATCCACGCTTACAGGGGCGGCTGGTTTTGGATTTAACTTCTTTGTGGTATTCCAGAAATTCTGGAAGTCTTTCTTGTCATGTTGTGATGCCAGTAAATCCATCTTAATTTGCTCCTGTTTTCTTTGACATGCCTTTAATTTTGCCTTAAATATTTTTCGTGTATCACACATATATTGGTGCAAAATGCCAGATTGTGGTCTCCCATGCCACACCCAGTCTAAATATGCCTGTCTAGCTTTCCCATGAGCTTCTTTTACATACTTGTTCCAACCAGGAGTGTTCCAGCTACGCTTTTTACGATTAGGCTGCTCATAGCTAGATTCAGCTGCCTCCCTAAGCGCATCCACAATTCTATCATACAACCTATCTAAAACCAGTCTATGCCCTACCTCACCACACATATTATCACAACAAGAGGCAAATTCTTCAGGAAAATCAATCTCTCTAAGTCTTTGGGCACACAGTTTTCGATATAGTTCAACCTGACAGGAATTTCTCACACCCCAAGTTACTTTATTTTCCAACTTTGTTTCAGTGGAGCCAGGTAAGGCCGAGCCAATCACCCCCAAGTTCACTTGAACCATTAACGGATGGTGGTCTGACCAGAATACGTCATAGCATATTTCGATATGTTCAATAGACCGCCACGCTGCTTCAGTGACAAGGCAATGATCAAGCCAACTCATAGATCCATGGGCATCACTGACAAAGGTGTAGGCGCCCGAATTTAGTCCCAATTTAACTATGTCAGCACAGCGCCAACTTTGCTCTGTGCAGAACTCTTGTAGCTCTTTGCCAAACAATTCCTTGGGATCGGCATTAAAATCTCCTAAAATATAGACGGATTCTACATTGCAACTTTCTACTATTGCCGTTAGCTCGCTCATACAGTCGCAGAAGTCAATTAGATTATCTGAGCAATTAGTAGGCATGTACACACACATTACCAGTACTACTCGATCACCTAGTGTGATTTTAATTCCTGCAATTCTGTCACTACTGCACTCCACTATAGATACCATCTTAAAAATCGACTTTCTCCATAAGAGGGCTATCCCCCCGAAGGGACGACCTCGAATGAGTTTGGTAGAATCCATGGATGATTTACCGTGGAACCCAAAGTCACTGTCAATATTACCTAATAAAGCAATTTCATTTGGCATAAGCCATGTTTCCTGCAGTGCTATAATATCAACCGACTGACAGAGGTTGCGCACACACTCAATTGACCTTTTAACGCTCTTACAATTAAAACTTATAAACTTGGAAACCATTAGCAACAATTATTAATATTAACTCTGTGCTGCCTTCCTCGCACTTTATTAAAACTTACAAATCTGCGGAAGGATACGCCTTTAGGCCACAGATGTTCATCCATAAAAACAGACAATTTATTTCTTGGAATGAAAAACTTGTAGGCTACATACTGTTTATCTAATTTCATATCTATTTGTTCCAATTTTACATCTACACCTGTTTTGTGATATATATAACTAGAAATATGAGGTGTTAATATAAATATATTAACACCTCATGACCTGACACCTGAATTTCCGCAGTTTTCGATGTAGCAGTGACTATGGCCTAAATTGTAAATACCATCG
Source organism: Pyrausta purpuralis (assembly GCA_963924145.1). Lineage (NCBI taxonomy): Eukaryota > Metazoa > Arthropoda > Insecta > Lepidoptera > Crambidae > Pyrausta > Pyrausta purpuralis. The sequence goes on along the minus strand of OZ001651.1, from coordinate 12,840,835 downwards.
CCTTCTGTCTTTGGAGAATAGAAGGTTGCTTCTTGATATGTTAATGTTGTTTGGAATTTGTAGGGGCAACGTTGACTGTATTGAATTATCTACTCTTGTGCTAAGATTCCGCGTGCCTAAAAGACGAACAAGGCACACCAGTCTTTTTTCTGAACCAATGGGTCGTACGAACTATGCTCAAAACTCGGTAATATGCCGTTTACTCAGAACTTATAATAAACAGTTTAGTTCTATTGACATTTTTCACCTGGGTAAATCGGCATTCAGAAATTTAGTTATAAAAATGTTTGAGGAATAAAACGAGAACCTGATGAGTCTTGTTTCATATTTATTTATTTTTGATTTGCTTTGTTGTGAGTGCATGTATTACGCTAATGTGTGGATAGCATGATCTTTATGCGTAAAAGGTTAAAGAAATAAAGTGTTAACTGTATGCTTTTAACTTTTGGCGTTTCGCTATTTACTATAATTTATTCCTTTTTTATTTGTTGTATAATCTAAAGTTAATAAGAGTTATATGCGTCTTATTGTTGTAAATTTATCTTTCACAACCATTCGCTGTATTTAATTTATAGGAGCAATTTGTAAAATGACAATCCTTTATTGGCTGTAGGTAATATATATAAATATTTTTTACTTTCTTAAGAGCTGTCGATTGATGTAAAGTAATTAAAATAAATAAAAATAAAAAATGACTCAATGGGAAGCTGGTGGCTATGGTACACAAAATAATGATGTTGAACAAACATGCAAGGACTTAAAATCATGTTATCTAAAGTTATATTGCTAAATGGTTGCTTTATTGCTTCACTTTTGAGTAGTATATTCATAATGAATATTTTATTGTTTAAGAATGTTTCTTACATATTTTATGTTACAAAAATTCATAAGAATGTATATTTTAGATTAACTTTTTTAAAATGTTGTAATTACTCCACTTTATCTTATTAGCAGTTAAAGCAACAAGTATATTATAATAATTTATACTTATATTACAGTTCAGCTTTTACTTGAGCTGACACTAGATATGGTAAGTCTTATTTAAAATGATTCACATACCTGAGTGGATTTGTCAACTTGAAGATGGCCAGCATGTAGGTAATAGTCCCTAGACCATTGTCCTTTATGGTACAGTGTGTCCAGAGAAGCTGTGCGTCTGATCACACTCGCACCAAATCTGCCTTTTCCTGTAATAAAGGTATGGAACACAAATTATTGATTTTAACAGTAATAAACTAAAAAATATGATAATTGATCATGTATTTTTTTAGATAACTGCTGAGGTGCACAAAATTTTAAATACAGTTCGCCCTTGATAATCTTTACCCAAGCTAATCAGAATGTCATTTGATGTCAATGTCATTCAATGACTGCAAAATATGTAAAATATGTATGTAATGTATGTATGTATATTTTTAGTTATGTATGCTTTTGGATGTAATGTAAGGTCTTTTATACTGTATATTTAGTTTATGTATATTATGGTATGTATCTAATATTACTATTTTACACAATAGTATTTGTTGCCATTTTAATTTCTATTTACAATATTCTCCTGCACACATAACAATCTCTCTGCATGATATAAAGGTATGACTGGGAGAGAATGCTATTAGCATTAAGTCCACCTTTTGTACACTTTTGTTTGTGCAATAAAGTTTTTAATTAAAATAATTAATAATGTCTCTATAATCCAAACCAGTCCCTGGCTCCTGCGCAAATGCCTTTTCTATACTTATAAATATAATATATATTCACATAATACAGTGCAGAGTCAAACCTATTGTACACTTTTGCATAAATTAGGGTTTATTTTTTAAATGTCCCTAAGAAATGACTGTCAACAATTTTTTTTCAAAAACATACAACTAAACATTTGTAGCCTCTATACATATCTATCAGATTATAAAAAAATAATAGTTTAAATAGTTAAAAACATAGTTTCAAAGTTAATACCTTTTAATTAATGTCTCCCTAATATACCACACATATTATAATCTGATGCATACAGCCAAACAGGGTAAATTCTGTGGGTGTTTTGATTTTCAAGGCCTTACTGTATGTTGCTCATGTATTTAAAACATGACAACATAATAAATCCAACATTACTTAAATGAATTCACATCTGCCTAGGTTAGGGCTATTTTTGGTTTGCGACTGAAAACATTTACTTTGATGACCTTGAAAAAATTTATGTGTCTACAGTGAAACTAGATTGAAACAAGAATAGTTCTATTTAATAACAGTTGACTCTCAGTCCAGAAATAAGATAATAGAAAACAAACCTTTGTAATTCACAGCACCAGGGCTCCGCTGGCCGGACAGGGCGTGATCGGGCGATATTCGTCGCCACACATTTGTTGGAGAGAGTGTCGGGCTGTTGCTTGAGTTCTTCTTCAACCCACCGCTCTGCTTCATCACCGATGAGACCGGTAATGTAGCCCTCATAGGGCCTTGCTTTCCCACAGGACAGTCGGACTGTTTACGGACGCGACCCGACATTTTTGATTTTTCGGATCACTAACTTTTGAAGAAATCACAATACACCACTAACAGTCACATTCAAACAACACTGCAGAGTAAATAACCAAGGTTGCTCACCGACGCCGCACAGATTCTTTGTAGATTTTTAGGCCCCGATAAACAATGATTCAAACGGAAGTATGAAAGTTTTTAATATGCGGTACGGAATTCGGGAACTCAGAAAATAACTCAGGAATAATATAATAGTTACATTAAACGTTCGTGTAGTAATTATTACATAAAAACAGCAATACAAAGCACACAAGTCACATTTTTTCTGCACAATGGATGATTGAAGCTGACAGATGACAAGAACATCGCGCCATTCCTTTCTTGTAAATGTAAAACTAAATCCTTGAAATCGACGACTATATACAGAAGAAACGAACCAATTAGTCAAAGAATTAAAAGTAAAAACATATAAAATTATTGAACTTAGGACGAAAATCGAAATAATTTACAATAATTCGTTGGCATTGCAATTAACAGCTGATTACTCCGCCATGTCAAGAAATTGTCTATGGTCTTTTTTATAGATCACATGTCAGTGTTGCTAGTATCAAATATGTTTTTTTTTTCTTTGAGCTAAGTTAGCTGCGAATTAAGGTCAACGCACATAAACCAGGGGTGCGATTGTGTAAAGCAATCGTATTCATTTGACAGTTCAAAACGTACGGTATGATCTGTCAAACGGTAAAGAACAAAGGGTTTGACAGATCAAACCGTACGTTATGAACTGTCAAATGAATACGATTGCTTTACACAATCGCACCCCTGATTCGAACGCGCCGAACGCACCGAACGAAACGAATTTAAGAATTCTTAATATGAAATCTAATAAAACCTCGCACACTAATCCGCGTCGAATCGTCCGAATCTGGAAGAACCCCAGAAATCCTTGACGAATTTGGATGACGTCATTAGATTTGGCGCGGCTAATGCGGTCGACTCGAACAACTCGCCGGGTATTCAATTCTTACTCACTCCCACCTTAGATGTCGCTCATAGCGCTATCTCATTCTTTTTTCGAAGCGGTCGATTCGACCGATTCGGTCGAATCAGCTAAGTGTGCGAGGCCTGCTTGACTTAGGTACGTATAAATGTGCGTTCACCTTTAAAAAGTTATTCGATTGATGAGTCTACACCAGTCTACACACTACTTATGACAGATGTGCGAGTTTTGCGCGGGAAACGAAAAGAGAAGGACGGACCTTATTCCTTCGTTTTAGTAATTGTTTTTTTCGGGTCAATTATTGTGTTTGTGTGGTGGAATTGTCATGATAATTTGTGATTTTGAAAAAAACAATGCAATTAAAGTGGGGAATTTAGTAAAGCGATTTGGAGCTCTATTTTTGAATCACTCGCTTCAAGATGGCGAGTGATTTTCGTTCGAAGGTGAACTAAAAGTCATAGAAAAAAAATCTTAGTCGAACGAAAATCACTCGCCATTTTGAAGCCAGTGATTCGAAATAGGGCCCCTGATTACGCCGTCTTACCCGGATCGCTACTCCTGCGCTAAGTTTCCTTGTTGAGCATTGAAATGCAAACCACCTAGCATTTCAATAAGTTAGGCTTAACTAGAGTTTAAGTTTTAGTTTTAAGTGTAAAAAAAATATAAACCACTAAAGAATAGTGCCTTCCCTAACTGCTGCTTACAAATCAATTTAGCTAAAAATAGCTTTGTAGTGATAAGTTCGTTCTAGCCTGGCTGGGAATGTTGACATTATTTCCATAAAGTGATAATCATGTAATGAGTAAGCAACAGTTTTTTTTGTACTTTATCTCTGTCGTACTATAAATTTCGATTATCTTTGCTTAGTTAAGATTTGAGACAATTATTACAACATTTAATCGATTAGCAAAATTTGCGAGTCGAATATTGTAAGCAATTTTTAAGTGACTCTTAAAGTACATAATATCAGAGTTTTTTTAACTAGTTGATTTAAAATGTGAGTTTTGTCTATACCTAATTTTAAAATGAATCATTTTGCTAAATAAGAATGACAAATATTGTTTACAATATTCGACAAGCATACAAAAACGAACTTTATCAATTCGTATCGTAAGTAGCACAAATCGAATGGGATTGTTTTTAGCTGCAGACGCTACCAAGGTGATTTGGTGACATTCATTGGTAAAAAAAAGTTTTAAAAAGTTTTACGTAAAAACAAAAAAAAAATAGATTTTCAAGTTGTCTCTTAATTATATTTGTTAGTAAAAATGTGAGGCACTGGAACAGGAAATACTTTCTTGTAAACAGACACTAATACTACTATTATATTTTCTGTGCTAATACTAACTTCCTAAAGGTAGCAGCACGAGGATGACTTTTATGCAACCAAAGGGCAAAGGGTACCAAAGATATCTTTGTATTAGAAATAAAAGCACATAATTAACAATTCAGCCTACAAATAGGGAAAACTTGTACAATCCACCCTTATTTATTTTTTGGTTCACGTGCATTTATAAAAACGTGTTTTTCGGGTTCCCTCTATCTGGCAGAATCTTTTTGCTCCGAAAGTCACTTGGCATAATTTTCTTTAGTCTAATATTATTCAGGCAGAATTGTTGCATAATTATTGTTTGGTCGAATATTTATATGCCCGAATTTACAATGGCATACTTTTAAGATAGCAGAAATTTATAAGGCATAATTACTTCGCAAAATACCTTGCATACTTTCGCTAAGCATAACGTTTATTAAGTACGATGTTTATTTGGCATAATTTGACTAGGCATACTATGAAGAAAGCAGAATTTCGTTTAGAATAATTTTACTACGCATATTGCTATTTCTTTTAAATAGTATTTTACCCTTAAATTAAATTAAAAAGTCATTAAGTTGTGGTGTGGTACAAAAGTTAGTGACAGAAACGAATAGGTGCAAAACCGACTCCACGCAGTCTTGCTTGTTTGGCCCACCCCTAGAGTGTAATTCAAAATCGCGTAGGCGCGGAGGGGCGAGGCGCGTAGGACTGCCGGAGCCGTGACAGAAACCATGCATGCTTACTTGCATGTTGCATCCTTGCTTGCATACATGCAAGTCGTTGTGCATGCATGATTGCTTGCATGCTTGCTTGCTTGCTGCATGCTTGCTTGCATGCTGCATGCTTGCTTGCATGCTGCATACTTGCCTGCATGCTGAATTACTATGTTTCAATTTCTATGGATATGAAATGTATGCCAACGATTCGGACAAAATTTTCTGCGATAGGATGATTCTGCCTATTAATGACTATATATACGAATTGTATGCCACAAGACGATTCTATCTGTAAACCTTCTGCGTTAGGATGATTCTGCTTTAAGACTATTATGGATATTAAATTGCTGCCTAAAGATGATTCTATACACGATTATGCGTTTTGAACGTCTGATAAATGAGTGAATGCTAATTGATGTTCTGCGAAAGGATGTTTATGCTGTTTGATGATATGCCAAATAAAATTATGACAATAAAAAATTCTGCGATACATTATAGACCCGTGTTTTTCCAGTGCTTTTCAACTATTTATTTATTTTATACTTTTTAGTCTTTGATTATGAAATATGTTTTAACATTTATACATTAATTTCGAGTAGGCAAATGTTTCAGCTTAGAACAATCTAGTTCTTAGATCTAGAGACCACTTAGTGATTTTACTCTACTTAGGGCGACAAACGCTTGATCAGCCACAAAAGTACGGGACTATAAGTACACCACTGCGTGGTCTACCGTACTGTCTTGTATCTTGGGCACGGTAGATGCCTAACTTTAAAATCACTGGGAGCATGCGCCCAGGGGCGTGCATTAAATTTTTGATGGAGTATGCATATACTAATTTTGATTCCGAACTTATTAACAAATTCAATATCGATCTTAGATTTTGTATCTAGTATAGATAGTAGCTATATGAAAATGACGGTGTAATACCAGCAAAAAATAACTTACCTAGGTTTTTTTCTGTGCAATTTATGAAGGAAGCATACAAGCTGTGTTTGCGATGATTTTACACCACACACAAGTATCAAGGAAATGGATGATTTTCTAATGACATGCCATTTAACTGATACCCATAGTGGCTATGATACGATTTTGGCCTTCCTTATACACAAGCAAAGGTCTTGCCTTTATTTAGGGCATAAGTGCACAGTTAAAACTTTCAAAACAAAACGAATCTTCCTTTGAACCCTCATCACACACAACATAACTTTTATGGCACTCAAAGTAACACTGCAATTTCACTATCGTTTCGAATACAAAATAAACAAACCCCGAAAACACTTTTATTCAATCGAAATACAACTGTTTACTTGAAAATTAAGATTTTTAACACTCGCGGGAAGGAAGCGAAAAGCAAAACAATAACTCCATAGATAAAAATGGCTGCCGCAAACTTTTAAAGAATGTTTGCATTACTTTTATACCAACACTTTAGCTGGGTTGAATTACTTGCATAAGAAAAATAAATTAAAGTAAAGTTACGGACTTTCCTGTGTTCACAATATCATTAGTTTGAGAATTATTAAAGATTATGAATTAGGAAAAAGGCGTAGGAAATTGCAAAGTCGCGCCATCTAGTATCGGGTAGACGAGTAACAACGAAATTTCCGCTTGCACACAATCTCCTTTGAAAGATTTATATTTCTTTTAATTAATGTTACATTAGTTTTTCTATATCACAATTACTTTAAATGAAAACCATGGTTTATTAATATAAATCTATGTTTCTACCTTAATTCCAAACTAAAGTTTCTCATAAGAGATGTGCTTTGATTAGACTCCGAAGTATTTTACGTCATTTGCGCGCGAGTAGGACAAAATCACTCTCCAATAGGAAACTGATAGAGACAGAAGATAGTATGCATGCCTACTTTAGGAGTCCATGATGCGAATATCACCTTGTCACCTTGAATTGTACGAATAGAGCGTCATTTTCAATTCGGTCGGGTATATCATCATTGTGTGACATTGTAGGTACGAGGGGCGATTGCAAGAGTGTGCGTGTATTTAGCAAGCAGCCGCTGGGCAGCCTACTACCTAAATATTTTCGTTTCAAACTTGAGCGTTAGTACTTAATGTATGTTAGTTGATAATTAAAATGATTTTAGTTGAAGCTTGGTTTAAAGTTATATTGTACTATTGATTTGCCATTATAATGGCGAGGTAGGCACTGCTTAACTGCCTATATGAAATGCACGCCCATGCATGCGCCCTTTTACCGTACCGTAGCTAAGCCGGGAATTGGATGTCTATGGGCTGAATTATCACCGTCGTTTCCGAAATTAACTTTGACGGACGGTATGTCGGTTTCATAACCTTGAAACCTGCTAAGACGACGGCAATGATTCGATATTCCATCATGGAATGCCAGTTCCTGTCTTCCGGCTTCATCATCAGACCTTAAAACTTCATCGTGGTAAAAGTGCATTACTAGACCTAACCAGTTCAAACACGGCTATGATACGATATTCCAGTATGGAATGCTAGTGCCTATCTTCTGGCTTTTTCACTATGCCTTGAAACTGTTTGTCAAAGTTCATTACAAGACTTTCCTATCAAGTCCAAACACAGCTATGATACTATGATGTTCCGTTGTGAAGTTCCAGTTTATAATAACTTCATATCTTCTGGCTCAGTCATCAGTGGTGGAATTGTGTAAAGGAATCGTATTCATTTGACAGTTCAAAACGTACGATATGGTCTGTCAAACGCTTTGTTATTTGCCGTTTGACAGACCCTATCGTCCGTTTTGAACTGTCAAATGAATACGATTGCTTTACACAATTCCACCACTGATCAGACAGTACCATAATATTGTATCTTCATCCGAATAACATTCAGCTGCCAATTTTCATGACGCTACGATCCTTGGAAGATGGTTAAATTAGTTACCAAAGATTCCATTACCTAGTTACATACAGGTTGACCTAATATAGGCCTGTTAAATAAGAAATCCCGTTTTATATTACTCGAGTAAACCATTTGTGTTGTCTAAACATCATTAATAAGCAACTCTAAAGCAAATGTTCCAAAAGAAAATCTTATTGATTTAGTCATCTTTAATAATATAATAATTATTATAATCTAATGTTTCTGCAACAAAATTATAAATGAAATATCACAAATTTACAATGCAAATTATACATAAATTGCACCGAAATGCTTAATTTTTAAACATCTCTCAGGAATGCAAACAAAACATTTAGTCACCGCGCAAACATAAAACTTTTTACAATCCTCCTTTATACCGAAAACGGTACATCCATGATTTGAATCACTATTATGGAAGCAACAAAATGATCACAATATTTAAAACTTGTTTATAGCGAAGTACACGTATAAAACAGGAACAATCCTTGTGATAGTTATAAGTTCCATTTAGTAATGAAAATTCATATAAATTATTAAATGGATCCGCACCATAAATCCGATTATATTCCTCATACAAGAAAAGTGCTCTACTAAAAAGAGCCGTCTGCTCTGTACGAAATCTACGCTACATTATATCTAAGCCCATACTAGCTTGCCTAGTGCTTAGATAGTCTTTTAACAGTTATGCATTACTGGTCTGTTAGAGTTTGAGCAATTTTCCCTTTTTGTTCCGCGATCCACGCGTGAATCCTTTCCTTGAGTTCTGTATTCGACTTCACCTGATCCATGGACAGTGGGGAGCGGTTGAAGGGGTCTGATTGGTCGCTGAGAAGATGTCTGCAAATAGATTATTCAGTGGTTTATTACACGCTCATCAACTGTTGCATAAAAATTGTTTCAATAAACAATTAGGTGGATACATATTTGATTAAAAATGATATGACATCAGTATGTAAGAAATTCCATTCTCAGCAGGTAGTTTTTTTAAAGGTGTTTCTCTATGAGATCGAATCAGAAAGAGGAGATTAGTTGAAGAACTAAGGTAACGGGAAGGGCTATGTAGTCCTAAGTATCAGTAAGCTCAAGTGGCAATGGGCAAAGCAAAAAGTGCGAAAAACTGATGGCCTTTGGGGTACCAAAGTTCTAGATTGGAGACCCTTTGACCAAAGACGCAGCATAGGACGTTTACCGAAAAGACGGACAGAAGACCTTGTAAAGGTCGTAGGATCAACTGGATGCAGACCGCTTGTGATCGATCGCTGTTGAAAGCCGTGGTAAGCCTATGTTAGTAGTGGACGTCCTTTGGCTGATGTTGTTTTTTTTTTTCATAAAAATTTAACCGCCTTCAAAAACAAACTAAAATAACGCTTATAGGAAAAACAAACTCATTTAAGTCGGTGCATGATATAGACTGCTGCTGCCCATCGAGGTCGCCATCATGCACTGATTTCATTATTTTTTTTGCTGTTACATATTAGTTATTATTCAAGTTACAACACACTTGATTGAACTAAAACGGTTACTTAAACCTCATCAACGTAACAAATACTTAAGTGAAAACCCAATCACAATCAGTCCAACCGACCGCAAAATATTCGCGGACAAACATACATACCATACAGACCGAACTAAGAACCTCTTTATTTTTGAAGTCAAAAATAAATGACTGTGTCTCGAATGAAAAAAAATGTTTTTGTGTGGTGTTCTACATCAGTACATCACGCTTACCTAGCAATAGTGGTCCTATCAACAGTTGTCCTAGAGCTGGGCAGTACTACTGGGTCCCGCATGAGCGTGCTCATGATGGGGTCGAGGAACTCCTCCGGCGCGTTGGCGAGGATCTCCTCATCACGTTGCCGCTGCTCGGCCAGCCGGGCTACGCGAGTTGACACCTCTTGTAGCGAGCTGATGAGCCCGCCACCGCCGATGCGTACTGAAATTACGATATAAGAATATTGGTAAGATTTGTTTAGAATGTTTTTAACACTCACAGTGTCATATTTTATATTTATAAAGATGAAATGTGAAACCAGAAAATTTGCCCGTCCGTGTGGGACTTGAATCAGCAACCTCTTGGCTGACCGGGCCAATCGCTCTACCAATTGAGTTACCGTGCTGTCAGTCAGACCTTGAGAAATTTGTGGTATGGATACATAAGAGTATGGATACGTCATTGCGTGACGCTTAAACCATTAGATAGCGAAGCGTCATTAATTTCCAAGTTGAATTTATTCTGTAAAGAATAACTGCTTGGGCCCAGTGTTGCATAAACAGATGGGTAGATGGCGCTAAGCGTCACGTAATGACGTATACATCATCATCATCATTATCAGCCAAAAGACGTCCACTGCTGAACATAGGCCTCCCCACGGCTTTCCACAGCGACCGATTACTAGCGGTCTGCATCCAGTTTGATCCTGCAATCTTTATACGCTGCGTCTTTGGTCGAAGGGTCTCCAATCTAGAACTTTCCTGCCCCAACGGCCATCAGTTCTTCGCGCTATGTGCCCTGCCCATTGCCACTTGAGCTTACTGATTCTCAAGGCTATGTCCGTTACCTTAGTTCTTCTACGTATCTCCTCATTTCTGATTCGATCACGTAGAGAAACACCCAGCATAGCCCTCTTCATGGCTCGTTGTGTGACTTTGAGCTTCCTTATAAGGCCCATAGTTAAAGACCATGTTTCGGATCCGTATGTCATCACTGGTAACACACACTGGTTGAAGACTTTCGTCTTCAGACACTGAGGTAAATGAGATGAGAAAACACTCTTGCGTAATTTCCCGAACGCTGCCCAGCCGAGTTGGATTCGTCGATTGACCTCTTTCTCGAAGTTGGACCTACCCAATTGGATCACTTGTCCCAGGTAGACGTACTCGTCGACAACTTCGAGAATTGAGTTCCCAATGGATACTGGAGTGGGTACAACAAGGGAACTCGACATAATTTTCGCCTTCTCCATGTTCATTTTAAGACCCACTTGTTGGGAGACTCGGTCAAGGTCTTTGAGCATAGTGCCAAGATCGTCCAGCGTCTTTGCCACAACGACTATATCATCGGCATACACAAGAGACCACAAATTTCGCAGGGTCGGACTGAAAGCACAGTAGCTCAATTGGTAGAGCGATTGGCCCGGTCAGCCAAGAGGTTGCTGGTTCAAGTCCCACCCGTGCGCAAATTTTTGGTTTCTTATTTCATCTTTATGAATATAAAATTGGTAAGATTTTCTTTATTTAAAGTTGTTTGACAACACACCAATTGTCTTGGTTTTGAAGTACGGAAGTTTCCTTCCATGTGTTACGAATACCAGACGACGACAATGATCTAAGGTTATATAATATATCATCAAATCAGCCAATGGATTATTATGAGCCAAAGGACGACCACTGTTTAATCCCTCAAGCGTATGTGAACGAGACAATAGAAATTTTATTGTTATGCGGTTGCATGCAACCGCTCGGGTGTTGAGGCGTCCTCCCGCACTGTTTTCCACTGCGACCGCAAGTCCTGCGTCCAGCACCAGCGTGTCATCAATCGTTATTTGGATATAAAGAAGGTATTAAATTCGACCTGTTTGTATGTGATAGTGTTTTTAGGATTCCTTAGCAGAATTGGCAAAAAACCGAACCCTTATAGTTTCGTCAAGTCTGTCTGTCTGTCTGTCCGTATGTCACAGCCACTTTATAAGGGACCTCTAAGCATCACAGTGTTGAAATTTGGAAGGGAGGTGTATCCTGTTAGCCGCTTTACCATTCTTATACAAAAAATAATGATATTTAAAGGGGGGGCTTCCATACATAAAACTAAAACTTTTTTTTACTCAAACCTATGCGTGTGGGGTGTATATAGATAGGTCTTTTAAAATGTCATTACGGTTCCTTAAACTATTTTCTTTTATAGTGTAACGTTTGAGAGATACACACTTCCAGAGTGGTAAAATGGGCGTCCCCCCATCTAATTTTAAACTAAGCGAGTGTAAATTTTGAAAAAAAAAACAATGTAGATCTTAACAAATACTTTCAACGAAAATTGGTTCGAACTAGTAGTTTTTGAGATGTAGCACATTTTGAACAAACGCAAACATAACGTTGTTCTTTATACAAACACTATGAAAAACAAAGTTATATTTATTGTCAACAAAATATTGTGGTATTTTAGATAAGTGAAAGTAAGTGAATTTCCTAATTCAGTTAAAGTTGGCACGGAACCCTCAGTGCGCGAGTCCAACTCGCACTTGGCCGGTTTTTTGAAATATTGGACACCAATCACATACATTGCTGTGATTCCAAAGTAAGTAGCTAATACAGTTGTGTTATGGAAACCACACAGCAGTGTTACCACAACACCCAGAGCAGAGACAACATACATTTTTTTTTTCATTGACCCGACCGAGAATGGAACCCGGGACCTCAGAGCGGCGACGCCTTAAACCCAGCGTACTTAGCCACTACATAAAGAATATCCAGAGAATAGTTCTTTTGTTCTCTCACCCAGCACGGCCTCGGCGAGCGTGAACAGCTGCGGCGAGTAGGAGCGGCCGTCGTCGGAGACCGCGGCGCAGAAGCGCTCGTTGTTGCCGAGCTCCACGTACATGCGGCAGATGTCCAGAACCGTACTCGCCGGCTCGAACTCGAACTCTTTCATGTCTTTTACCTGCAATTATTTCATTTCACCGTTACAGATAAGAACCCATAAATGGTCAATTACGATTTCGCAATCTAATAAACCAATATAAATTATACTTTTTGCTTGTGAACATAGCTACATCGACCGCTAAACTGAGACATTTTTTGCCTTCATTTTCATTTCTCTACCAATCAATTTTCTCCGTTCATTCTTATGTGTATGAAAAGATCATTTTTGACACTTAAAATGAGACTATTTATTTCATAATAATATGAATATTTAAATACATAAAAATATTAATATAAGACACCAATCACATACATTGCTCTGATCGAAAAGTAAGTAGCAAATTGCACTTGTGTTATGGAAATCAGACACAAAGGTGGTACCACAACCCCCAGACCCGAGACAATATAGAAAATTTTGATTTCTACATGGACTCGACGGGGAATCAAAGCCGGGACCTCAGAGCGGGGACGCCTTGAAACCAGCGTTCTTAGTCACTACACCACGGAGGTCGTCAATGCAGTGCTTATGTATATTGGGAGAAGACGAAAAAAGTGACGGTCTAAACGTCTGAGTTTTGCGGAGATGCTTTAGATCTATTCCTTAGGTCTTATTCGGCCCACCACGCAGAAAGAAATAGTTGAACATCGACGCGATTCTTTCCACCAGCGTCGGATGGCAGAACACGTACGGCACATGCGCTGTCAATCGAACGAGTGTTCGTATGGTAATACTTGATTTGTTCCTATAACTATTATAGCTACTGACCTTAAAATTCTTCTTATTCGGCCCAACGAGATGCAGCAAGAAGCAGTTGAGCATCGACACGATTATTTCCACCAGCGTATGATGGCAGAACTCGTACGACGCATGCACCGACGAGCGGACGAGTGTACGTATGATATCACTTGATTCGCTCCTATGATTATTATAGATACTGACCTTAAAATTCTTCTTATTCGGGCCAACGAGATGCAGCAAGAAGTAGTTGAGCATCGAAGCGATCCTCTCCACCAGCGTCGGATGGCAGAACACGTACGGCGCATGCGCTGTCAATCGGACGAGTGTACGTATGGTGTCGCGTCCGAGGATGTTGTCGAACCGGGCCAGCATTCCGATGTGAGAGAGGTTAGATAGGTTCTGTTCTCGCTCGTTGTTGGGCAGATCGTTCCAGGCACCGGACTCCCTGGAAATGTAAATAAATTTATTACTATAAGGGTTAGGCGGAAACCACACATCTCAGCGTTTTTTTTAAATAATATGTTTAAGTCGACGGTTGAGCCTCAATTTAAATATGAGATAAGCCTTAATTTGCATGTAAGTAGGAAAAAGATATATTTTTTTTTACTGATCGAGACGACATTTGTGTCGCGTCGTTTTTATTGTATTATGGTAAGCTTGGGAGACCCTCAAGATGCCCATCACAACAAAGGTATGTATGGGCAACAAAGGTATAGATGTATGTATATATTTTGACGACCCGTCTGGTGTAGTGGTCGAGAAATCGCCTACTACGCAGCGGGTGCGGGTTCGATCCCCGCTCAATACAAACATTTGTGTGCATGAACATGTCTGTTTGTATTGGTCTGGGTGTTTTCTATGTATATTATGTATGTATTTACAAACAAAAAGTATTTAAGTATTTTATCCGTTGTCTGGCACCCATAACACAAGCTTTGAGTAGCTTACTTTGGGACTAGATGGCGATGTGTGGGAATGTTCAAAGGATATTTAAGGATGGGCCCTGTAACACGCCTCATAACAAAAACCTCTCATAATTCCATACCATTTCATTCATGTTAATTACAGTACTCTCGTCTCATACTCTCATAGAATTATATTTACAACATTTATGTTCCAATCATCATCATCATTCTCAACCAAAGGACGTCCAATGCTGAACATAGGCCTCCCCCACGGCGTTCCACAGCGACCGATCACTAGCGGTCTGCATCCAGTTTGATCCTGCGATCTTTTTAAGGTTGTCTGTCCATCTGGTGGACGTCCTACGATGCGTGTGCGCTAAGTGTGTTCCAATATGTGATACATACTGAGCCGTCTGCATTGTGCGTATCTGCGCCATGTTCCCGAGAGCCTCGTCGAGCAAGAATATGGCGTCGTTCATAAGCAGGTTCACGAAGCGAAGGAAGATGGGTGGGTGGACTGCTTCCATGTTGGCCTCCGCTTCTTTGGCCAGACGCCTGGAGCAAAATAACATAATATTGAATAATTATTTTTCATGACATCCAATTATTAATATATTATGATATGATAATTAATTGTTTTAATATTAAAGCGTATTTGAGTTTTCAGCGTGTTTTACTGAAACATGGGTAATATATATTTAATTGGCAATCAAAAATATACAACGTGAAAAGTTAATGCGCAAAACCTCAGACACCCCAAATATTTTTTGGTTCAATTGAACTAATTCTGACAAAAAAATATATAATTGAATAATTGAACTATAATTGATTTTAAAAGGTGTTTTAGTTTTACTGGCACATCTGATCATTTCTCGCTCTGCGGATGACGCTCTGTCAATGGGGGATTCAGTAAGTTTTCACCGGGCCGTTACGCCGCGCTGACATTATTGTTACTATCTACGCTCATAAAGAACTAACTATTGCTTGTTTACGTATTTAAGTGGATTTGCGCACGTGATGGCATATCTGAATAATAAATAGACAGGGTAACATTTCCATTTTTTTTTTTGAATATGACCCATATTAAAAAGTGGATCAATTGATTCTGCTCGTTATTTCAAACAACCTATTTTCGGTATTACGCATTTAACATTACACGTTTCATACTAATTACATATTTTGATATTTCTTTTTAGTTGCGCATTAAATCAACTGGCGGGGCTTGCTTATTATGACACGACAATCCTTCTTGCAGGTCCCAATTTTTTTTAAATTACATTTTTATTTTTCCACTTGGAAGGCCATACTCACGTAAACGCATCACGATGTTCCTCCATGCCCCACAGGAAGTCCATGACGAGGTACATGGGGCGACGGTAGTTGAATTTCTGTTCGAATTGGACGCTTTGTCCGGTCATCTCGATGCCAACGAACACGTCCAGTAGGCATGGCACGAGCTGTTAACGTGTAAAAAAGTTATTTAACAAGAGTAGGTATTATTATAAAACAGTTCGGTAGGTTCACGGTACAACATCAATTTAGTGAGCCAAATAAACAGCGTCATAGTATTTTTTTTGTTATGTTTGTACAGTCATCATAAAAGTGTAAAATATAATATAATTCCATTAACTTCATCACAGGATAAATATAGTAGGTCTCGTACTGAAAAATATGTTGAGTTCAACTCAACATTTTTTTTTTCTGATCAGAAATTGTCTGGGCAGCCCGGAGTTTTGAAGATGGAGGTGTTTTATCCCCGTGCTTCGGAAAGCACGTTAAGCTGTTGTTCTTACGCTTGATCTCCCTCCGATCGTGTCTAATTACTGTCCTATGAGAGTGAAAGGAATAGAGAGTGCACCTGTGTTTGTGCACACACTTGTGCACTATCAAATGTCGCGCGTAGTCAGCTAGTCGATGAGACTGGCCTCCGTAGTCGAAATCGGCACTATAATTATTAAATATCGCAGGAAATCACGGAGACATTTTTAAAAGAATTATGATGGACAGGTGAAACCAGATTTAATCTGTGTCTGACGATTCATATGTGTTATGTCCTACTGTGTAGCCCACACACTATAACTAACATTATTTACGTATTAATTACCTGCAATCTATGAGGATGTTCTTTGAAGAGCTGTTCTCTATAAAACGACGCTAAACTGCTAAGTGGCTGTTGATCATCCGGATGGTTCGGCAGCATGGCTTCTAGGCATTCTGCTAATCGTGCCCTGAAGAAAATAATAATTATTACATTCTTATGATATTATTATTACCAAAATAATTAATAAAACAAAAAAATATTTTATTTTCTAAAGTTGCAGAACCAAAGTGGATGCAGACCAGTCGCTGTGGGAAAACTGTGTGTTGTTCAGCAGTAGTTAGGGAGGCGAATTGGGGAATTTTCGGTAATACTCGAGCGTGGCAGTTTAAGATATGAGAGATACCTTGGACCTAATAGAATAACCTTGTAAAGTATTTAGCTCTATATGTAGTGACGCGCGCCTAGGATAGACGATCAGATTAGTAAAAAAAAATCGATAGTCTGAAATACTCGAGCGCGTCAGATTAAGATATTGGGGGTTGATTTTAGTGTTTTAAGACTAAATTTAACTAATCTGACGATAAGTTCTTGACGCCGCCGAGTTATAAAAAAGGGCTGCGAACTTGTAAAAAAAAAACGTTAATCCGGCATTCTCGAGCGCGATTTTTTATTTTTTATTTTGAAGAATAAAATCTAAAACGTACTAAAAACACAAAATCTGCCGGTTTCCGCATGACCGGGAGTGTGGAGGAGCCATTTCTTCTTCCGAATAACGCGTTGCGGCATATAAGTCGCGAACGATACATTTTACAAAAAAAAGTTTAAATAAACAAAAAAGGTAATTTTATTTTACACAAAAAAGGTCTCTTTACATTTTTGTCTAAAGTTAAAACGTTTTGACTTGAAGCATCATAAAAACTCAAACTCTCGGTTTTTTGAGTATATCTTGAAAACTGAGGGTGTTAAAATTAATTGATATGAAATAACGATGATTAAATTATGTTACTTTTATTATATCTCAATTTTTTTTTCTAAAGCTTCTCTACAATTTTCGTGGACTCTGAAAAAGTTATGCGTATTTTTATACAAAAGTATTATTAACATGTACAGTTTCATCTATAGAGTCTGGCTAATAAAAGCTGAACCCGGTGATTTTTATAGCGGCAACACTACCACTGTGAAAAAAAAAGTGTTCATGGCCGCCATCATGGCGTATCTGCGTAGTTGGTTGTCACTGTGTTAAGTTTATTTTGTGCATTCCTTGGTTTTTCTTTCAAAATATGGGTAAAACTATAAAGAGTGCAGTGCGGCAGATTCTATTTACTATGATAAGTAAATATAAAGAAAAACAAGATGAGCAAATGGCTATAATCAAGCAAAAAGAAGATTGTTTACATGTTGCGATAGAGTTCGTAGGTTAGTAAAACTTATTCACTTAGATACTTTCATATTTATCAAGACTTTCACGTCATAATAATATATAGGTATTTATTATTAGTACATTCCAATTTTACCAATTTTACAGAAAAGAATTCGAGTGTTGAAGGAGCCAGTGCTGCTTTGGCAAATCTCAAAAAAATAAAGGAATTTCATCAAGAAGAGTATCTCTCACAGAATAAATATTTTGAGAAAATCTCTTCAATGACTGGTAAGTTCCTTCCAAGCTCAAAATTATTGATATAAAATGTCAGAAATACATATTTTTGGTAATAGGTTCGTGTAAATTTTTTCCTTTGCTTAGATTTTTACACCAACATACACTATTTGTAAACAAATTCTAGACTTGTTTTAAATACAAGATGTATTTTACAGACTGAGAAAAAAAACATCGTTTAAATAAAAGGCTTATATAAACAATGTTTTTTTTTTCAGATTACGTATAAGTTCACATAGATTTATATGCAACAAAAATACACAGGAGTGATTAGTTTAAAATTATAAATAGGTTTAAAAAATATTGCTGTTTCTTTTTCAGATATTAGTATTTCAACATTGAAAAGGATTAATAATGAAAGTAAAGAAAACAAAGGGGTGTTCAGCACCCCAGGTAAGAAACGCCCTCATAAAAAGACAGTGTCTAACCTGGACAGTTTTGATATTCAAGCTATAAGAAACAAAATAAATGAATATTATGTTGTCAAGAAGCAAGTGCCTACATTAAGAAGCCTTTTGACGGATTCAAAAGAGAGTATTGCATTTACAGGCTGTAGAGAAACATTACGTCAAATATTATTAACCAACGGATTTGTATTCAAGCAAAATAAAAATCAGCGTTCTGTACTTGTGGAACGCTATGATATCGCAGCGTGGCGACATAGATTCTTAAGAACTATTGCTTTAAAACGACAACAGGGGAAGAAAATTGTCTACTTAGATGAGACTTATATTCATCAGAATTACAAACCAAAAAAGTCATGGCAGGGACCTTCAACTCAGGGCGCTATTGATAATATTTCTTCGGGGAAAAGGTTTATTATTGTTCATGCAGGATCAGAAAGTGGATTTATACCAAATGCATTATTAGTCTTTAGTACAAAATCAACTAAAGCTGACTATCATCATGACATGAATGCCTCAAATTTTAACAAATGGTTACGTGAAAAATTAATTCCCAATTTGACGGAACCCAGCATTATTGTCATGGATAATGCAAGTTATCATACCATACAAGTGAATAAGGCACCAAACACTAGTACTCGCAAAGTAGAAATACAAAATTGGCTCCGTTGTTATGATATTTCATTTGAAGAAACTCAGTCAAGAGAGGAACTGCTGTGCTTGGTTGATAAACATAAACCTGATCCTATTTATGAAGCTGATCAGATCCTTGAAGAACATGGCCATGAGGTGTTGCGACTTCCGCCGTATCATTGTGACCTCAATCCCATTGAGCTTATTTGGAGCACAGGAAAGAGAAAAGTGGCAAGTAAAAATATTTCAAGATCCTTATCAGAAATGGAAAATTTAATAAAAGAATGCTTCGATAGCATTACTTCTGAGGAATGGAATAAGATGGTTAATCATGTCATTCATATTGAAGAGAAATATAAACAAAAAGATGGAATAGTGGCAGAAATGGAAAGTTTCATTATAAATGTAACCGATTCAGGTGACGAATCTAGCAGTTCAGATTCAGAAGAATCGATGGGTGTGGAGTATCTGGAATCAGACTTTGATTATAGTGAATAATAAATAACTATGTATATTAGTAAACTTTGTTTTTGAAATTCTCATCCCGACATCCCAAATACTATTAACTTCTGTTGGTTTAAATACCTAGTTCAGCATGTCAGATGTATAATCGCAATGAATATCCTTACTTATTGATAGTAAAATGCGAGCCTAGCGGTGCCGGTGACATGGCCACCAGCCGTACCACCGACATTGTGTGTAGCAGCCATAGTACATATATGAAACGTGTTATAACTTCGTATTTCATATGAGGAAAGCCACAGTTGAAATCTACTTTTTGTGAATTTTAAAAAAGTATCAAATATGTTTCTTCCTATTATAGACGGTGTTGCCTAGTTTTCATATTTTAAATTTGCCGCGTTTTGCTAGGTTCAGCTTTTGATGGCCAAACTCTACTAATATTATAAAGCTGAAGAGTTTGTTTGTTTGTTTGAACGCGCTAATCTTAAAAACTACTGGCCCGATTTGAAAAAATATTTTTACGTTGGATAGTCCATTTATCGAGGAAGGCTTTAGGCTATATAACATAAAGATACGACTCATAATACCACAGCAGAAATGAAAAATGTTGCGAAAACGAGAGAAAGATATTCCTTTTGAGAGAAACCGCTTAAGTTACACAAAAATCATGTATGACAGGATTGTTTAGCATTAAGAGTTCTATAATAAAGTCCGCGACAGCATATGTCTATCTTTTATGGTTGACTTACTACAACCTTTTTTATGTTAATAACTTTGCAAAAAAATAATGCATTATTTTTAGAGTTGTATTATACACACAGGTATTTATTCTTATCAAAATAAATACATTCATCATCACGAGCATTTCATTTAGAACAAAGTTGCCCTTTATATCATTTAAATTCAATAAAAATCTTAGGAGCTATCACAGTTTTAACATAACTCCGCACCAAAATAATGTTCGCAGCTTAAGTACAATGTGCGCTTGCGCTAATATATTATAAAGCTGAAGAGTTTGTTTGTTTGAACGCGCTTATTTCAGGAACTGCTGGACCGATTTGAAAAAATATTTCTGTGTTGGATAGCTTATTTATAGAGAAAGGCTTTCTGATATAAAACATGACGCTGCGACGGGAGGGGAGAGAGCAAACTCAAAACGCGCGGACGAAGTCGCGGGGGACCGCTAGTATATGTATATTATTCAATAGCCTGTTGATCCTCAAATTGTTTTTTGGACGTACCGTAAGCAAAACGAAGTGAAGAATTATTAAAAAGAAAGAAGAAAGGAAAAAGAAGAAACCGAAAAACTTTTCCGGTCAGATTAAGAGAACCCACCAACATTTTTGTCAGATTAAGAAAATATGCTTTAAGGATACCGAGATAAACCTCCCCTATGAAAATCTGACGCGCTCGAGTATTTCAAAAAAACTTTTTTTTTGCATTTTCAAAAATTCATCTTAACTTATGGTCACGCCGAAATCGTCAGATTTTTTAAAGGGAGCTTCCTTGGGGCCTACTTAACACCCCTTCCGAAAATCTGACGCGCTCGAGTTTTTTTTTTTTTTGCATTTTTGACTACTTTATATGCCTACCCCCACCACGCAAACCGGCAGATTAGTATACCGTTGTTATCAGAAGCACTTGGGGCATACGTAGTATGAATATCTGACGCGCTCGAGAATGCCCAAGTAACTGTTTTATTTTTACATTTTTGAAAAACCGTACACGCCAAACCCACCGCTAAAATGGTTTTTACCATATGAGCTTTTCTTTTCGAAATTATTTTATCTTTCGATTTTGATAGGTCTCGACGGCGCCGTTGAATTACGCCATTTAGCTACCTCGCCTCCCTAACTACAGTGGACGTACTTTGTCAGTGGCTGATAATGATGATGACTCAATATGCGCAAAACGAGGTTCAGTGTAGGTTTACGAAACATAACGGCCATGTAGAGACAACAATAGACGTCATTACAAAGTTATCTTCGCAAATTTTGGCTCACAAATAACCATTTCTTTCTCAGCAATAATCTCCCTCAGTCATTTTTTTATCTTTAAAATCCTGGTAAGATAATTTTATACATACCGTAGGTGAGGATTATACGTGCGTGACGAGTCGCCCATAAAGGTAAGCACCAATGTCAGCGCTGGCTGCAGTAGTCCAGCAATGTCAGCTTCTTCCGTGATGGCGCCGACCGTACGACGAGCCATCGTTATGAGCACCACCACGTTTTCCAGCACGAATTCTGGGATGCACCTGTTGCGATGAAGATATTATAGATTTTTTGTGACGCCAAATATTGTATTTTACGCTGCAATGGTTTGAAATAACTTAAGACGCGTCGCCATGCGTTCGCACGCCAACGTCAGCGTGTAAAGGAGACCGCAACAGTACATTACTATCGTAAGCACGTATGGTGAGTTGAGACACCGTAAGCAGCCAACGGCATTTATAGGAGATCAAATTAGCCTTAGGGGCAATCTAGACGTACCATAACCACGCACCACATCGCAGCTTCAAAATGAAGTCAAGCAAGGTTTTTATTGTGAACCTGCTTCTCGATTGTCTCCCGCTTTGAACTGGATGGATATATACAGGGTGTTGGTCAGTGACATCCAACTCAGGGATGATAATATGACTTAGGTTTAGTCTAAAAAAAAGTTTTTTTTTTTTTAAATTCTGAGCAAGTTTTATACAAGAAAACCTCTTCACAACATTAAAAAAAAAACAAATGGGAAAACTCGCACCCTAGCGCGTAGGTAGCACTTATCTACAAAATACTACGCCGTAGCTAGTAAGCTACAAGAGGCTACCAGGTGTTCGTGGTTTTGACTCGATAGCTGTAACAGATAAAAAATGATTTTGTGGGTTTATTCCATTTCAATTTTTTTTTTGGTATTAGTATCGTTTGTACAGGCACCCCTGAGTCGCTCGTCGCTGACAACACCCTGTATACACTAAATCTTTCAAATTCCTACTATTATTCTGTCTGATTAATTTCGTTGCATTTTTACTCCCTCCTGAGATTATGGAGTCTCAGGAGGGAGGAGCGCTTTAAGGCCGATCCGAACACAACAGTGACGGCACAGTTTCGATCAGTAACGTATCCATCAGCGTCAGAGAAAAATGATATTGTAGCATACATCGTGTACAACGCTATCCGTAGTCGACACCGAAAGTTGCGTTCAGTGATCATTGACTGACGAGATCGGCCCACAGCGTTGACTCACCGCAGCGTGTCGGGCGGCGGCGTTGCGACGGGCATCTCGACGGCGAGCACGGCGCCGGGCGCGTAGCCGGCCGTCGGCGAAGGCGCGTCGGGCCGCACGGCCACTTGCACGAGCCACGTGCACGTCATCGCTTGGAGACGGTTCAGGTTCGTGAGCATATCGCTCTCGAGGAGGGCGCAGCGCATGCTTAGAAATCTATGAGAAAATTACAAAAGATGAGTAGTTTTTTCAACTTTTGCATTAATTATTGATAAAAAAATTAGAGATACTTATTCCTAATTACATCTTTGTTTTTATGGTTTAGCGCTATACTTAATAATTTAAATTGCACTTGTAAAAACAGCAACTTTGGCTGTGTGACAGACGAGGAATCGAACCCCGTTACGCTATCCGGGCGTATGTCTATACCACTCGGCCACCGTAACATTAGCAAGCCTGTCGAATTTTGCAAGCGCTTAGTTTAACGCATAGGCTGCGTGACGTCATCAATGTTGCGAGATTGCTCTGAAATATTTCCGTGGAAGTATTTCTAATATTTTTAATATTCGTCGTCTGTCACATAGACAAAAATGCTTTTTACAGGTGCAATTTATATTATACTTATTCCTGATCGTAATTATAGCACTGAATTTCATAAAATTTTACCACTAGCTACCCTGATAAACCGGTGCAGAGCACCCTTACAATTTGTTAATCATGATGGCTTGATAACATATGACAGCAAGGTAGGTAGGTAGGCATGTAGATGATTCTTTTAGTTCAGTTGGGTATATTCTAACTTAGGGAATAGAGCATAATTCATCAAAATCGATTGACTAGACACGCGAATGCGCCACCTTATCTCGAACCTGACTCTCTCGCCCAAAATAGAGCGTCATTCTTTGTAGTATGTATGTAAATCCTATCGTTGGTTGTTATTCACTCTTTATAATAAGTGCTTTATTTACTAAAAAGATGTTATAAATAAAGTACCTACTTTAATAAATTTGTTTGCAAAATAGTAACAACTTAATCATAGTGTACCTGTTTGGTTATTTAGTTTATTGATTACAATATAAAACCAATATATGTATTAAAGTAAAATTTAACCGCTTTTCAAAAACCTCACTAAAGTATTTAAAGTAACGCATCCGGCATTTATTTAGAAGAAACAAATTCATTTCGAGTCTACGCGTGATGTCAAGCTTACCAACTTCAGTATACGCACACCATGCACCGACTCATAAGTCTATTAAATTTAAATTACTTTTTATTTAGCTATTGCATTGCTTCTATCGCGGGCCTTGAGCGTGGAGACCGAATCGAGAAATTCCGTAACGAAAATAACCTTACAACCCCCACTCCGACCAGCACAGCGGTTATACTTTTAAAATTTTCCATCTATCGATGAATACCAAACTTTTAAAGACTTTTCGAAATATCACGCTTGTCTCTTTAGTTCAGCAACCCGCCGTTAGGTGGCATTGATAGCTTTACCGCGGCAGTCTCCGAGTGCCACATGTCTTTTTATTTATAAATACGATTTGTATTCACTTTACGACATTGTTAGTACAGTTACCTATACCTGTACATTACATTACTAATGTAATTTTATTATTATATTATTTTAACATTTCATTCACAATATTAATCATAAAAACTTACATTTACAATGAGAATCACTTAAACAAAAACTTAGAAAAAAACTAGCAAAAAAAAAACTTAAGTTCTTAAAAATATAAATTTAAATCTAAAATTTTTATTTTGTAATGGTCACCACTCACTTGGTCATCAGGTGGTGCGTGCGCTGCCTCATGGGCTCGAGCAGGTGGTGCGCGGTGGCGGCCACGTCTGCCAGCGCGCGTTGCGCTCGGCCTATGTCCTGACCGTAGCGCCACAGCTTCTCGGCGCAGACGCGGACGCCTGGAAAAAACAATAGATACTCGTTATATGCCACTTTACGCGGTTGAGCCGAGCCTACAGACTTGACCCACTCCAGAACCGGTACAGAACATTGGCACCGATTTGAAATTATATGCATACCACAAACTATTAAAGATTTCTGACCACTACACCGTATTATACCATGACCATGTTAGGATCAAGCAAAATAAATATTCTTTGTATACTGTTTCTACTAGACCGGTTGATATGTCGCGTCGCGTGTCATACATGAACAAAATAACGCTGCATAACAGTGAGACAGAACGCTGTAGATCCGTTAGAGCTGCTTATTGTGTATATGCTTCTAGCACGATCATCATGGTATGATACGTTGTAGTGCGCCCAGACCTTAAAAGAAAACCTATTTATATTAGTCTATACGTACTCTTAATCGCGTGTCTCATAACATTTATTTTAAATTAAATAGTTAGGGATGTCGACAGCGCAGCTACATCCGTTTAAAACTACATGTGTAAGGCGTCGTCCTAATTGACAGCGATCGTACGATGGCGCGATGCGTTTTTCATCTCACGATCAAAGTGGTCGTACGATGACCTAACAGGTGCCCTAATAGATCGCGCGATGTCTATCGTGCGATGCCGTCGCTCGATGGCTGGCGTCGCGCTTACGCCACTTTAACGATGGCTCTTTATAGAGATGCACAGTTTTTGCTGTCGGGCAATATTGCTTTAAAAATTGCAAATGAAATTGAAAAAAGGAAACGTAGACAACATAAAATGCTTTATAGATCCAGGAATCTACGCGGTGAATTTGTCACTGGTGTTGGCCCTTGCCCCTTTCGTCCCGCGCCCCTCGCGCGTCGACGCATCGCGTATGTAACCAATTAGGACACTCAAAAGAGATCTGTCGCTTTGATTACATGGTCGCACGATCAAACGCATCGTACGATCGTTATTAAGCATTTCATGTGCTTGCACGATTACTTGCGAGGTTCAAATAGGACACTCTGATGAAATCTGTATGTTTGAACTCATCGCACGACGAGAACGCATCGTGTCATCGTACGATCGCTGTCAATTAGGACGACGCCTTAATGCTTAATCGATGAATTGGCATTCTTTTTTGATATTTAACAGGAATGAATGCTTTCTGACGGTTCTCTAGCTGATGAGATATAAGGATCAAAGAGAAAAGTTTCGACTATAGGTAGACACTAGACCGCGAAATTGAGACCTCGCCTACAGGCGGATGCACCTGAATCCGCGCCGGCCGCGCCCCTCACAGACCCCGCTCTCGCCCCTCACACGTCACAACGAAGCGGTTTACCTATACAAGTCTAGCAGGTGTTTGAATTTTATTATACTTCAGCAGGTCGCAAAAGTTTAGAATGGTTAGCCCAAAGGCGAACTCAAGGGGAATTAAACAAGAGAACACAAAAAAATATTATAAACTGTTTCCTGTTTCCAAAACAACGACTTAGATGACCTATTCGCTTTATGCGAAATAGGTAGTGGGGCGACCTGATCGATGACAAACGCTCACAGCGATCAAAAAGAAAACAATGTTGGAGGACTAGTGTTGTAAAATTACTGAAACCTAAAAGACTTAAGGTTTATATGACAAATGTGGTTAGATTCAAAAATTTTAAAACACTAGGTTAAATACTGACGAAATCGTTGTGTGAATTACTTGTTTAATTAAGTTTTTTTTTTTGTATTTATTAGAAAACATCGTCATCTATCACTACGAAATAAATATTTCCGGATTTGATCATCTGTAAGTATGGTATATTACTTTGATCCAGTTATTGTCAGATAAGTATTGTATACAAGATATTCGATCTTTAACATTTAACATTTCTACAAAATTCAGACAACAAAAAATATATCAAAGAACTTGTATTCAGACGACAGAAAATATATCAAAGAACTTGCATAACACAAAACTAGACTTTATCAGTGTGTAAATAAGCGCATAAAGAACGGGGTTTTTCCCATAACTGTGCGAAAGTCACGTGACCGACCGAATTCGACCGATCGCGTACGCACAATAGAAAACAGTAATGAAATATAAATGAAATTTAATTGACTGAAAATGACCATTTATGACAGTAAATTACCCTGTTTGACCATTAATTACAGTCAGTCAAATTCATAGTCATTTTCAACAGTATTGAGGATGTATGTCACCATTTTCCTATAAATTTTACCACAAAATTGACATATCCGGGCGTTATTGATAGATTAATGTTATTGATGACTGACTGATTGATTATTAATGTTTCATTCGTAATGACAGCCAGCAATTTACCATTACCGCGTCAACGTACGCCAATAGTTTCAGGCGGTCCTAAAAACTGACTTACCCAAAACTGACTTACCCAAGTCGATACACTTCTGCGTCATGAAGAAGCACTCGGTGACGAAGTTGTACGTGTCGGCGGTGGGCCGCTTGACCTGCTGCCCGTCCGCGCCCTCGCGCGCCGGCAGCAAACAAGTCTCGCTGTGCAAACAGTCTAGGTGCACAGACTTCGCTGCGCATTCTTCTGGCTGAAATATTCATAAGTAAAAAGTAAAGTTAGCCTGTGACATCCCACTGCTGGGCAAAGGCCTTACCTCAACTAGGAGGTAGTTTGAGCCATACTTCACGTGGGCTCAGTGCGGGTTGGTGGAGGGGTGTTTGCAAGGCAAGCGACTAACCCTGCTGTCAGATGTTATCAAGCCGCCCATAATAAGGCAAGGCCTCTGACTAGGCTTAACGACTAATATCAGCCGATATTAGCCGGGACCAACGGCTTAACGTGCCTCCAGAAGCACGGAGATGCTCGTGATGTACGTCACTGATATGGTCGGAATAGTCACCCGTCCAAACACGACCACGCCGTAGGTTGCTTGACTTCGGTATCACTACCAAAGCACTGCTACCACTGCGCTACGAGCACCACCAGAAATATTCGTTAATGTCTATATATAAAAATGAATTCATATTTCTGTTGGTCAATTTTGCTAATTCTTTTATTAATTTTTCGTATTGCCAGGAGGTTCCTATAAAAAAAAAGAGTAGCTGTACCGATTACTATGATTTTTAATTTTTCAGATGCGTCACCTTTTACTTCGAATGGAGTAAGATAATAGTTATTAAAATTTCGGGGGTCTGGGTGGGACAGGGCCGAGGGCGAAATAAAATATGCCAGCTTATTCTAGTTTTTCTTTTTCTGCCAATTCTTATTGTATGGTTTACAAATTTGACACGCAAGTAATGTCAATAAGTAAGAAATCTGTAATATCATCAAAGTCGGTCTAGCGATTTAGGCGTAAAAGAAGGTTAACCCTCTCGCCTTTACTCTCCCCATATGGGGTTCATTTATCACATTCGCAACAGTCGTAGCGTCTTACTGTCCCCATATCGGGTTCTCTGTACTGTTAGCGTCACGTTTTACTCTCCCCATATGGGGATCGGTTGAGTATTCGATTTTAAATCGATGATTTAGCTATCTGGTGCGGACAATTGAATACTCGGAAATCTTAAACGGTAAAATGAGCAATCCATAGATACCAAAAAGTTGGGTGTTCCGACTAGTTTTTAGAAGGTGGGTCTTGTGAATAGACCCCATGTACTAAAATGTAGTTATTACGATTTTTATTTATCCTGTATTTATAAAATTTATTCGATGGTGATAAGTAATCTTATTTATATGACAAATATTATGTTTCAGCTTTGTTTCGAGGTATTTGAAGGTATAATTGAAAATTTATAACGTAAACATCTATTATAAATACGATGAGTCATGTTTTTTCCCGCGCTACCTTCTTTATCGCTTCAGTATTAATAAAAATATTTCAGTAACGTAATATTTAGTAAAACAGTGTGATAGCTAATACAATAAACAACAAATCCCCGTTTACAAAATGATGATAGCTCATTCCTACCGCGAGATATTAATATTTTTGTAAATTGCGCGGCCCGCCCGATGGCGGGCGCTTGGTGCCAGACAGAGTCGAGGCCACGCGCGCGTTTGTCTTATGACAGTTGCGCGCAGTTCTCGCAGTTCTCGAAGCGGATTGACAAGTTAAAGAAGTTAAGAAGAAGGAAGTTTCAGTATTGTAAACAAGCAAATAAGACGACCCTATTCACTTATTTACAAATGCGTATGCAACTTTTTAATTAATTAAACCACAAAAACATCCCAGATTAATTTTATCAACTTACCATAACAGCACCATATGTAGGGTCTATTTTAAGTGATTTTGGGTCATCAGGAGTAGTGCAAAATGGCTGGCACAGCTGCAGAAGCACTGCACCTAAATTCAGCATGAACCCATCAGATACACAGCTCAATGTGGCTGCACTGACCTCACCTGCCTGAAATGTTTCATAGTACATTATTATTTTTATTAACACTGAAAAAAATTGGGATATTTTTAAAATTGTTAATTACAATGTAATGTTACAATAACTTTATTTGGGTAATAAAATCATAACTAAGATTATTATTTGCATTGCTCCTAAAATAATATAAGATTGGCTAATTGTGATTATTTTTATTTTATCACTGTGTGAAACCTAAAGAAGGCTGCTGAAAATCTCAGATGACATAGGTATGAAAGGTGACTGGAGCACTTTTGACACTACCTATAATATATATACCAATTATAGACACTGAGTAGAATGAGTATGAGTAGGCAGGACACACTGATAAAAAGAGATGATAAAATAACAGCACTTTAATTAAACCATCAATTAGCATCAATAAAGGCTTTTGAATCTTGTTAGCAATTATGTTGGCAGCAGAGGTGAGGCTGTTAGCGTGGTGGACACACCTGTGGAGACAGATGACAGCTTTGTGCTGGCTGATTATATATCCTTATTTTATTTACCATCAACCACACAGAAGGACAGGGTGTTGCATTATAATGAGAACTTAACATGACGGTTCTAAAAATTAAATACTATTAGGAGTAATTGCTACTACTACTGTCTGACATTTCGGCTGTGTTGCAACAGCCTTGGTCACAAGCCAACTGTGGACATGATTTTTAGGGTTCCGTAGCCGAATGGCAAAAAACAGAACCCTAATAGTTTCGTCAAGTCTGTCTGTCTGTCCGTCCGTATGTCACACCCAATTTATTCTGAAATTATAAGCATCACACTATTGAAATTTGGTAGGGAGATGTATTCTGTTAACCGCTTTACGATTCTCATACAAAAAATAAAAAATAATGATATTTAAGGGGGGGCTTCCATACATTAAACTAAAACCGAAAAAAATTTTTTTTGTCAAACCTATGCGTGTGGTGTGTCTATGGATAGGTCTTTAAAAATGACATAAAGGTTCCTAAAACCGTTTTCTTTTAAAGTTTAACGTTTCTTAGCTAGACGCTTCCAAAGTGGAAAACTGGGCGTCCCCCCCCCATCTAACTTCTAAACTAAGCGAGTGTAAATTTTGAAAAAAAATATATAATGTAGATCATAACATAAACTTTCAACGAAAATTGGTTCGAATGGGATCGAACGAGAAGTTTTTGAGATTTAGCACTTTTTCAATAACCGCAAACATAACTTTGTTCTTCATACAAACACTATGAAAAACAAAGTTATATTTGCTGTCAACAAAATATTGTGGTATTTTACTAAGTGGAAGTAAGTGGATTGCCTAATTCAATTAACGTTGGCACGGAACCCTCAGTGCGCGAGTCCGATTCGCACTTGGCCGGTTTTTTTTTGTACTCACTTGAACATTCCAAAGCTTTCCTCTAGCTACATTTGTTCGCAAGCACTTTCCAATCCATGTGAGGAGGCGGTTCCTCATTTGAGGGCCGGCTTTGAGTAGTGTCAGGAAGATTCGGTGCAGGTTGTTTGTGAGGTGTGATGATGCATTCCATAATGATGACTCCATCATTGAAGTTGCTGACTGAAAAATATAATTACAAATTTTCATTACAATTCACATTGAACTCTTTCTCCGTATGGTCAAAGTAAGCACTGCAGTATGTTATAAGGTTTCGTTACATACCTGGAGTGGCAACCATAAATTGAATAATAAATAGCTCAAATAACAAATCTTTGATGTTTGATCAAAACATGACATTAAAAAATGATTAGCTGTTGTGTTGTTCAGGTAAAAATAAAGTCAATTACCTGGTCCATTGGATTATCAAAGAACTCATGAAGTGATGTTGCAGTCTTTGGTAGAACGGATAAGCTTAATAAGGCCCCAAGCACAGAATCTTGGTAGAATCTTCCATTGGTCTCATTCTTTGGTTCGCAGGCTTCCATTAAAATTGGAGCCAAGTGTGAATTACCTGAAACATAATCATAGCATTAAGCATTGATGGACACTTACATTATAATGGGATTGTTATCATGTACCTTATTATTTATAGGGAACATTAAATTACTCTGTGATCATGGCGACCGGTCTGGTGTAGTGGTTGAGAAATCGCCTACAATGCAGCGGGTTGCAGGTTCGATCCCCGCACAATACAAACATTTGTGTGAATGAACATGTCTGTTTGTATTGGTCTGGGTGTTTTCTATGTATATCATGTATGTATTTACAAACAAAAAGTATTTAAGTATTATATCCGTTGTCTGGCACCCATAACACAAGCTTTGAGTAGCTTACTTTGGGACTAGATGGCGATGTGTGGAAATTTTCAAAGGATATTTATATAAAAAAAAGGATATTTATGGCGTTTACAATGGTGCCAATAAATTGAAAGCTCACTGATTTATTTTAATAGATATAAATAAATTGTATTGCAGTTTTTATGTTCTTTTCAGTCTTATTTTATTTTTAATATTCTAATGGCAACTTTATAAATACTTACTGGCAAAAATTTGTATAGATGGTAAAATATAGATAGGGAGGTTAATGAGATTGGACTTGTTGACATCAGTGTGGATTTTTGCTAAAACTGGAAACATTGCATCTTTCAGCTGGCCCGCTACATAATCATCTTCTAAAACAAATAAAAAACAAGCATGATCAATAAACATAAATATAAAAAATAGGTTTGGAAAATAATAAAACATAGGTTTGTAAAAAGGAATAATTAATCTTGTAAATTAATTAAAGCTAAATGTTTAGTTTTTTTAATAATATTACTTATTTCCACGACCAAACTTACTATCAGCAACAAAAGCCTCAACTATGTCAATAAAAAAAGTATGACTCTGTGGGTCCACATGCTGCAGTAACTCAACAAGTTGCACAGCAAAGTTCTGGTCCTCAAACAAAGCAGGCTGCTTCAAAGCTGTCACAGCATTCCTGAATATAAGCTCTCTCATCTTCTGTACAGCATTTTTTACAAACGGTGAGTTGACTTGATTGTAACTCTGAAGATTTTGTATTGCACTAAATAAATATGGGAAAACTTGTCTTTGAATCACGTGCTCATTAAACATTCGACAGTTTTTTGGTATAACATAGCTCTCAGGGTTAGGTAATAGTAATCTTTCAAAGAGTGCCTGTTCTAATGCTTCTAGGTCAATATGTACTCGTGGTTTCATGGCCTCTGATAGCTCTTCTAATACAACCAATTGTTTTTCAGTACCAGGAGATCTGTCTAAAGCTTCTGGATTGATTGTCAAGTGGAAAACATTTTCGACAATATTGTTTACAGTTTCAATTTCTTCGTCTTCTAGAGTATTCTTGGATGCTATTTGTAAAGTTGCATTACCATCATTGTATTCTGCGTTATTGGCTGATTTGGCTTCAGTTATCCCCAATAATCCAGCGAATGGATTATTTGGATCAGACATCGTTGGGATCACTAATCACTTCAATACTTCATAAGATAATATTATAGGATTCGTTAACATAATTAGCCCAATGCAGTGGACAATACTTTTAAATAAGCAAGACACATCTCCAAAATTTCAATCGTAATCAGATTTTGTTTTTTTACAAAATAATGCTGACTTATCACAAATTATTTGACAAAACCATAATCTTACTAATCTGTGGACAAAACCTGACTGACGTTAATTTCAATGACAGCTTTATGCGTTCAGAAAGTTGAATTCTGTCCCAAAGAATAGTTTATACAGGAGTCTGAGGTTTAAAAAATATTATGATTAGTAAATAAATAATTATAATGATCCATTGTAACATAAATATTTAAAAAAATATATTAAGAAAGCTATTGGTAAAATGGAACTACGATAAAATCTTTTTCCGGTGGTGGTGTGTGTGTGGCGCTCGCTGGTGATTTCCTGTTCTAATGGCGGTGATGTCAATATTGGCAGCCTTGACACTCTTGACCTAGTTCTATCATTTACATTCTTTTAAAAGCTAATTTCTCAAGCATAGTAATGAAAAAAATGAAAATTATTGTGTAAAAAACAAAATGATTATTGGTATTCGAGATATGAAGTAGAAATAGTGTTTGCTTATGCTGATACTAATGAAATTACATAAATGGGTTATCAAATTAGTACGTAGTACACATCCGGTGCTACATTAGCGCCAATGGATCGAAGTGTGCAAAATGGGAACTAAATCATTTTATTACATTAGCGCATTTTTCTTTGCTTGCTTTGTTTCGCCGCAGTCTTCGTCTGAAATCAATATTGCGTACTCGAATTGTTACGTCTTTATGCAGCAATGCTATGAAAGATTCCATTTTACATGGCGTTTAGTAGTCGCACATAGTGAATCGTTCATTAATGTAAGATTGGTAAACACTTATTAATATTTACTTATTAGGACACTCGAATGCGTGACCCCCTATTTAAACAAAGTGCTTGATCAGCCATAGAAGAGAATAGTACACACGTGAAATACTCATAATTGCTACACATTTTATCGTGTTTCCATGGTTCACAGAGCCATTATAATTTAAATATTTCAAGATACGGCTGATAAAAAAATCAAAATGGCGGTCCATTTTTGTTGCAATTTGCAATACCTATTTTGTTTTCCATTGATAATAATTCCTGTGCATGCAACTTTGTTGTCCTATTAGTTAGATACTAGCATTTTTATAATTTAACCTTGCAATGTAAAAATTTGCCTATATTGTGCCTACCTATCTACTTCTCTCGTAACTTCAGATCTTTTTGGTGTTGGTTATAATGTGTTCATGATTGAATTCATGTTTTACTAAATATGTCAGTGTAAGACAAATTTCTTCATTATTATCGTTCATAGTAAGTACCTACGTTATTGCATTTATGTTCATATCAAAAACTATGTTTAGAACGTACAATGCTACCAATTTAGATTGTGTGTACAGCCATTTTATGATCATTAAGTATCTACGTCATCCGCTTTACCGCATTGTGTAATTGTGTGAGTGAGCGTATACACACGGTACTTGACCTCGTTGAGGAAGGACACACAGATACGTAGCCATTCTAGAAGGTTGACGTCATTCCAATCGTGGCGAACGAGAGCGCAGCGCTCACCGCTCAGCAAGACATTGTGAAATGTGAACGTCCACCCACTGCTTGCTTTACTTGGCTCTATCACATAATTCACTTGAAAGTAGTGGCTATGAACAGTTTCTGTACTGACTTCCGTCATTCATGTTGAATTTAATAATTGCGTAACACGAGAATATATTTGTGGAAATTGGAGATCTACTTAATCCCAATGATAATTGTTCCGACGATTATTAGGTATAGTATTAAGAGAACACGATGGGTTACTACTCAATTTATACAAATCCTGTTTAAAACGTGTCATTCGCGGTAAACTGATAGGTTAATATTATTATTTAATCAATTTTCCCCTTACAAAAGGCGTAAAATGTTTATAGAATGACCTTAAAATTCCATGTGTGCTATTTTGTGTTAGTGTGCGTTTCTGCTTGATGGATCAATACCTATTTCATGTACAGAAATCCGCGATAATATAACAATAATTTACCTAATCTATCTTTATGTTCGAGATGTGACTATCATGGAACCTGTATTTCATGATTACTCATTGTATTTCAACCTTCATGTGGTAATTTTCTAAATCTTTTTACTCGACCTATTTCAACCGGCAGGGTTATACCAAAATGGCGGCTTGTCGTTTTAGACATTTTCCTTGTGCACCGTTTAGGCACAATGACGCCGCACTGAAAACACAAATAGATTGCATTTAATATTTTTTACTTAGCTAGGAGTATCAAAAACAAATGTTTTTTTTTGCTTTGAAGGCACCTCAAAATCGTTGTAATTAACATGAAAAATATTTTTGGTAAAAAGATGGCCGTACATGAAAGGTGAAATATTATTTTTATCATAATACCTTTTTACGAAAGTATTTCATAGTCTCACCATAATGTTATAATTACCTAAACTTTATTTTCAAATTTAAAGATCGCAAAAACTGATGTCCTAAACTTATCTTGTCAGTGTCACCAGGGCGATTTAATTAATCATCCAGCTAGGTATTTAGAGCGATAATAACAAAAGATAACTGACGTTGTTTAGGTAGTAGAGTGAATGATGTTCACATGTTTATTTTCTCTTTGAGTATTCATTGCAAAGTTTATTACGTTTTTTGTATGGTCCATACATGGTGTACCTACATTGACGACCCGTAGAAATTACGCAGTTATGACGGGTACTTCACATCAAATCTGTTGTTATTCATCTGAGAAGGCAAAAATATAGAATACCGTGATGTGCCTCTAGCGTATTTGGCTACAAAAAATATTCTGTTATATTATCTATTTGCACATAACAACTCGTAACGCGCTATACAGCATAAGAAATTGGGTTCAGACAGAATTGTTTTTTTTGCAAATGTGAATTAAATAATTATGTTCTAAATAGAATTAAAAATAAATAGACATTTAAAGATATCTTTAGTAGCTACATAGTTGAATGTAAAGGTTTACGAAACTTATGGAAGTTATGGATGATAGTGCAAAATTTCGGTTCAATATTAGGGTGACGTCATTTAGAGAGGAACCATATTGGTTTATAATTTATCCAGTACAACGTAGCTGGATAAATTACACAATCTAATAATATTACACAGAAAATATATTTTGTATCAACAGTACGTTGCTGAAAATCAGAAAAATACCTACCTACCTACTCATAATATATACAGTATCGGGCGTACAATAATCTTATCGCTTGACAAGTGCATGAATAATAACACATATATAACCAATAGGTATATTTGCGTTACAAGATGAAGTAAAATAATCTTTGAAAATAACGTGAAGTTAAAAATACTCTTTCGACCTTAGGCTTCGCATAATATGGATTCAATATGTCGAAAATTTTTCAATTTACTGTGCAATATAAAAATAATAATAAACGAAAAAAAATGTATTTAAAAAAAATAGCTAGATTGATTCGCCGTAGACATTTAGGTAAAATTTTGGCCTCTTTTATTTCATAAAACAAAATGACTACTCATTTCTTTGTGATATTTATGTATCATGTTAATTATGTAATAATTTAAAAAAAACCCTGTTTTAACTAAATTCATTTCTACATTCCAGTAATACATTCACGATGGCAGAGTTGGCGACTAATATGGAAGACTTAGAAGATGGAGAAATCGAGAGCGAAGGTGAAGATGCAGCTGAAGTTCATCAAGATGAAGATAAGAAAGAAGAAAATGTTCCAGTAGCCGAAGAGGATCTTCCTGCAGAAAAAAATGAGCCACAGGAATTTTACTACTCAAAATCAGGTAAAAAAAAGAAATTTAAGAACAAAGGTGATGAAAAAAAAGGTAAAAGCAAAAAAAGTCGTAAGTATGCCAGCCTCCCAACGGAAGATGATTTCGCTGGTAACATTGAAAAAGCAATCAGAAAGGTTATGAACAAAAGTGATGAAGGAGAGCCTTTTCCTGATGAAGAAGTTGAGGAACGCCGTAAGCATAAAAAACGGAAGAAGAATGAGTCCAAAGACGGGCCTGGCAAGAAGCGTAAAAAACACGAATACACTGATGAAATGGATGAAAGTGAAATGATGTGCATACGAGGTGCATCCCCCATTCAAAAGCCAATGGAATCATTTCAAGAAGATGACAGGGATTCCTATGCATCTGATAGTAGTCATGAATCACGTGGACATCAGCATCATCGCCAACAAAGACATAGACCTAACCAAAGGGAACGCAACAATAAAAATAACAAAAATGACCGCAGAAGGGGTGGTGCGCATCCAATGCAAGATCCAGATGGCTTATGTTTGTATTACATGCAAGGAAAATGTCACAAAGGCGATGATTGCATCTACTCTCACGATGCGCAACCTCCCCGAAAGATGGAATTATGTAAATTTTATCTCATGGATTGTTGTGCTAAAAGAGACAAATGTCTCTATATGCACGCCGATTTTCCTTGTAAATATTATCACACCGGGCTTCCTTGCATATACAAAGATGAATGTAAATTCGCACACGGGCAACCATTATCAGAAAATTTAAAGAACATTCTCTTGAAACACATAGAATCTGCACCTAAAGAAATATTAGGAGATTTTCCGAGATTACACAGAGAGGGCGCCTTACAAATGATCCAGTCAACTCAATTAAAATTGTCTCAACAGTTTTTTCCTGGGAACACGGAAAACGACGACAATGGCATTCCTTCGCTTTTTGATATAAACATACCTAATCCACAAGGACAAGATCGAAATGTTCCAGATTCAGGAAATAATTTTGAAAAACAAAAGGTATCTCCTAAAGTCCGACAGTCGAGGTGGCAAAACGACAATATGAATCAAAATTTTAACGCTTCTCAGGGTAATGCCAGTACAGGCACTATAGATGTTTTAAATATTAAAAATTTAACCGGTGTTCTAACACCGCGCCAAATTTCTGATCTTACTAAAATGGGTATAGATAATTTGGATCAACTAGGAC
Source organism: Pyrausta purpuralis (assembly GCA_963924145.1). Lineage (NCBI taxonomy): Eukaryota > Metazoa > Arthropoda > Insecta > Lepidoptera > Crambidae > Pyrausta > Pyrausta purpuralis. The sequence goes on along the minus strand of OZ001651.1, from coordinate 12,803,044 downwards.
AATTGACTGTATTACAGTTGAATAGTATTGGTATTTCATTAAAGCAAATAACAGAAATACAGTTAAATACAATGAGTATACAAAAACTTGGTTTAATTAATTCAAACTCTGAACAGCCAGCGCAGCCATACCTGGGATCTGCATCAGCATCTAAGGACCTGGACTTGCGCGTTCCACCTGTTATACCGGTTTCTAATAATGTTTTAACACCTTCTGATCTTCCTGGCCAGGACGTGGACATGCGTTTCCAGCCTTCTGTGTCCGTTCCAACAAGTGACACATCAGTAGCGACCGTACGACGCGAAATTCAGTCGAATAAAGATATGATAGACATTGACCAGTATACTAAAGATGCTTTAAAGTTCGTATCCAAAGAAAAGGAAAATATAGATATTTCTAACGAAACATTTGAAAATGAAAAGCCTATTATTTCAAATGAAAATAAAGACGTGGATCATAGAGTGATTCCGTTTGCAGATGATGCACCGAGAATCGTTCAATCAACGTCAGAAAATAATTCCATAAAAAAAGAATGTGATACTGATATTAGGTTTTTACAACCCGAACCTATATTTAAAAATCCTGAAAAGAGACATCGTAGGTCGACCACTGATGACGAAGACAATTTGTTGATTGATGAGAAATGGTATTCCAGTGACGAGGAGAAAGGTACAAGAAAAAAATCTCCAGCATCATCACCACGACAAGCATCCTTATCACCACAAATACCGGCACCGCATGTTATTGAACCATCTGCTGTCTTGAGTAGACTAGGCGATTTATCCAAAATTGATATAAGTGAAGAAGTCACCAAGTTGCTAAATACGATGAAAAATAATTTACATGAAAACAAAGCAGATTCTATCAGCGAAGTAACAAATTCTCCGAAATCCCGAGATCCAAGGTCGCGGCGTTCTCCCGAAAAAGCCAACGACCCTGTCAAGCCAATTACGAAAAAAACACCACGAGTTTCTATTTATGAATGTGTCGATGGTGAACCAACAGATGGCCGTCGAAGAACTGACGTTGATCTCCGACAGACTGAATATAAAATTCCTACTTTTGGTGACACCGATTTACGCCAAGGAACTAGTGGTGACATTGATTTTCGTTCATTGCCTTTTAAACCAATACCTAATTATACTCCTGCGTCTGAAATTGACGGTTCCATTAATAGCCATCCGCCTATACCTTACAAATTATTGCCAATAGACATACCGCGACCGGATTATACAGACATTAGGAATAGCACTGCAAAATCGCAAGCTTTAGTTGATCCAAGACTAAGAAAAGTTTTCCGTTTATCTTTAGATGAATCAAATAGCGATAGCGAAAAATCTATAAAACCAACTTCTACTGGTCCGCGAGTAGATCCTCGAAGAAAACCAAAAGAGGGAAACGATGGTGTGTCACAGGAACCTAAACCTAGTACGTTAGAGTTACAGAATATTCTTCAGAACTCCAATTGGTACAAAGATCTCAGCTCCACTCAAAAAATATTTGTAAATCAGCATTTAGCTCCAGTTACGCAAATGATTAAACAACACCAACAAGATAAAATGCCTGGAAAAAAACTAGATTTATCTGGCATACAAAACAATTCGGTTTTATGTAGCATATTTACTAATTTAGGTATTGCTTTGGGAGAAAATGGTGAATTTACGTATTTGCCGAAGCCTAAAGAGGCACTGCTAAAAACGCCAGTCAATCCTTTTGCGCTTAATAGTAATATGAATCTTCCACCGGGTGGTATGGATTCTGGAAACATGAACTTAATGAATATTCCGCCAATGGGTATGACCGGTATGAATAATATGAACGTAGGCCCAATGCACGGTTTTAACCAAAACTTGCCAGATCCGCGTAATGGCCCCACGCCCGGGCTCTTAGGTATAGCTCCTAATATACCGCATGGGTTTAACGGTAAGTTCAATGGGCCTAATAATTTTGGCAATATGCCCTTTAACGGGCCTGGACCTATGAATGAATTCAACTTTATGGATGGAGAGCAGAATTTCCCACGATTCCCTAATAGAGGTGGTCATAGAGGCCGTGGTAATGACAGGTGGAATCGCGGTGGTTCTGGAAGGGGTCATAGGGATAGAAAAAATTTCAATAATGACCGAGGTGGTCATTGGAAAAATGATAGACATTAATACAATCATTGTACATAATAGGTTGGCTTAAGATGGTCTCTTATCATTAATAAATTAATGTAATTATAATAGCTTAGTATTCCTTCCACATAATACAAAATGTGATCAAGGTGATAAATTATAATTAACAGACTTGTGGGTACACTTTTTTTTAGTAATTTATATAAAGAATAAGAATAAGGAACTTCTGTACAATATCTTTATAGTGTAAATATTTTTTTACGGAGGTCATGTCAGTATAAATGTAGAATTAAATTATGTTTAGTAAACAAGAATAATACTTATTACTTTTTTTTACAAAGTACTCATTTGTAAGAGCCAAATGTTCTAAGACTGAAGGCAGACTTATCATTCATTTTTATAAGTTTTGAGGAGGTATATGTAGTTAATATGTACATACTTTTTGCAACACAAAAACATAGATTTTGTTATGCAATTGTATAAAGAAAATGACAGCAATGGAAAGGGTTAATTTATGTACAGTTTAAAATATTGAATACTACCTACCTACGAGATATCCATTAGACATGTAAAAGTTACTTAAAGCAATATTATTTACTCTCATTAGATTGTTGAATTTACAACGTTAGGTATAGACGTTTGCGATTTGTAAGAAGCCTTAGATATAATGAAAAGCCTACTCATTGAAATAAATCTATGTTTATAATTTCACGTCTTGATTTTCATACTACCTTACATAGTTTTTTTAAGATTTTTTTAAAATAAATATTGTGTGATACGAATTTAATGTAGCAAATAAGGGAACACTTTTTTAATGTGTAGGTTAATAATTATCCATGCGCGCTGTGTATTGTGTTTCCATGCTATGCTTGCAGGGTTTATGAATGATTTTCAGGACATTGAATGTTTTCGTAAGTATGAGAAGTGTTTGGTAAGAACTTTATTGATATGTAGGTAGGTAAACTATAAAGAATAACACAAATGATATTTATGTTTCTTTGTTTATTGCTTGAACGACCGAGGCTATATAATTAGAAAAATCGATTTTCAGCCTGTTACCTCCGGACTTCAAATTAATAGCGACTTGGGACACCTTGGAAAAAGTGGGAGCTGTAAAAATTAGATCACAAGTTATTTTATGGACAACTTTGGTTTTCCTAATGCTGCATTGCATCACACACAGGAGGATGACAGAAATGAGCATGCATGCTACACTTACATAAATTCAAGGCATCTATATCGTCATTTCCATTCGTGCAGTTGTAGAATAGGACACATTGTTTCGCCGATAAATTAGGTTGAGATACAAAATAGTTATAGAGGAGTTCCATTTCTCTTGTTGCTGCCTGAACCGTTGTTGGGGAACACACCAGAATGGCTCCTTGTGCTCCTAGGCGCAGAGCTGGCCAGCAGGACTCGAACCTGATTAATCAAAAGAATAATAACAGTTAAACGTGACGTTAAGTTTAACAGTTATTGTTTGGATGTTTTTTCTTAGAAACTAGGTCGTTCCAGTAACAGTTGCAAATGCCGAAGGATGGATTATTCAACTTAACGTGATGTCCTAAGCCCAGAACTAAGAAGATACATTTACAAAAGAGTTGTAATGTATGAGCCACAAGGCCACGAACGAAGCGTTAGCTTGTATTATTTTGTACATTATTTTGCATTATAATTAAGCATTGTGTTTTTACACGATCATGACTTCTGAACCTAGCTAGGCAAAGTTCAAAAGTGTAAAATACCACGTAGGTATGTTATGTTTTTAAGAGACTCGCATCACAGTAAATTAATAAGAAAAGTTATGTTGCGATGCCCTAATATTAGTTAACAACAGACCTACCTATTTCTTACTTAGCGAGAAAAGCTAATAGAGGGTAAGTAGCAATAGGTATCTGTTTATGTCATAAATGGAATTAGTTAGGGGTATAGTGTCCATACTGACAAAAAGTAAAAAAATACTAAATGTAAGGTAACTAGGTACTTTAAAACGATCGTTTAATTTTGGATTAAGTAATAATTAAGCTGGATTGCTCTTTGATTGCAAATGTCCATATGAAAGTAATAAAGTGTTCTTATATTTATTAGACAGACAATGAAAGTAATGTTGTAGAAGAACACATAGTAAGATTAAGTCTAAAAGTCTTAGAATAATGATGCTGACGAAACTTAAAAACTAATAAGCTTTGTATTTGCTGTTTACTTTTTGCGTCTCATTTGTATCTAGAGGAATGTAATTCTATGTCTTTCCGATGGGTGGCGCTTCGTGATCTCTAGCTTTCTTTTGTTTGGATAAAAAATAAAATAATAACTAAATCACAAAAGTTTTTCGATTCGGTTAACTAAAATTTATATTTCAATAGTAAGATATACATGGAAGAACTTGCTTGAGGTAAAAACCCGGAAGACCCATGTAAAAGTGGCCAATATTTGAACAAAATACATAATTTTTTTATACCTTCTACCAGCAATTCAAGTAATATAAAGAGTATCACTAATATAAGACTGAAACACTAAGACACTACACCTACTCACTTATGATCACCGCTGCAGTCCCAAAGTTCAATGTCGATGTTATTGCTTTTACCATTTACGTTCAAGTTCGGTAGTTCGAACTCAACAATCCGAACCCCTTGAGTTGGTCTCGGTGTCCCTGCTTCTTCTATGTTTATGGATTCTGATAGGTAATTTGCTATCATTGTTTTTCCGCTCTGTGAAAAGTATATAAATCCTTGTTTCAAAGGTTCAAGCATTGTTCTAGCATTGTGATGAAATCTCAGTCGATTTCGGCAACGGCCATTGTATTAAAACTACGGTTTTCCCGTTGATGAGCTCGCATGTTGCTTATGTAGCCAATTTTGTTGGTAAAAATCTTCGCACATTGTGAGGATAAGAGCATACCGTTCACAAAACTATAGCCGATAGCCGCAGGTGGTCGAGCTTTCAGCTCGTCCCCTCTGGCATCCTGCTCAAGAAGCCGCCAGTTGTAGTATTAAGCGTGGAATGAATTAAAAAGCTTTTATCTTATCTTTTAGAGGTCGATAGGATATACACAACAAAATCATCACAACGTTTTTTTATTTTCTAGGACAAGATAGTAAGTATAAACAGGTGCTAATACCAATCATCTAACCAAGTAACCAAGTGCTCGCACACACTAACAAGTGCAGCTAGCTTTATTACTTTGTAATTAAATTAATTAATTTCAGAGCTAAATACAAAAAAAAAGTACATAGTTGACTAGTAGAGAATGCCCTAAGGCGTTAAGTCCGCAAATTATTTAGAACTAAAAGTGAAATCAAGTATTAAATCAATTAATACATGTGATTTTGAATAAAAATAAATTGATAAAAACGTGGGCATCTTACTTCAGAAGGGCCGATCATCAATATCTTCAGCTTATTCAGGTGCATTTGATCGAGATTTTTTAGCTTAAGCCGCTTAACGAAATCGTGTTCAATTGTTTATTGAATATTGTTAGTTTTCTATATGTTGAACATGAATTGTTTTTATTATGAAAATCAACAACTTTGACATTAGATTTGTGTACCTTCCGTTGCCATGACTACATAGTGGCGACACACCTACGTGGTGATTCTCGACAGTGGATGACTTATCTTTTATTATTATCTAATAAGAAAATAATGAAATTTAGCATAAAAATAAACTTAAAACCTACCTATTCAAAAACGAAACCATTTTCCAGTGACAAGGAGGCTGTGATCACTATGATGCTGGCTGCATTGCCACGTTGGGTAGGTAACAGTGGATTGCATAGTATAAATTTTAATCTGTACTGTCTTTTCCCGCGCCAATTAAACCTTTTTTCGTGTGGTAATTCGATTGCGAGTTTACCTTAAAAATCAAGTAAAATATCTACACGTAAAATAACTATCGCACGAACAAAATCTAAATAAATCGTGACATTCAGAAATTAAAAACTATTTTTCTTGTACAAAGAAAATTCGAATGGTGCACTTTTTTCGTATACGAATTGCACGAGAATTGCTTCCCGGTGTTTGTTGCAGTGTTCGTCTTTTTTATTGTTATACGAACAAATCTACTACCGATTAAATTAAAACTGCAGTAGCTACCTACGGGCCGATTATACCAACATCGGTAAGGCATATTCGTCAAATAAAATATAAAACGTCTAATTTGTTGTTAAATATCATATTAAAATCGTTCGTTGTATACTTACAAGTCTTATGTGACGTTGTTAAAATCGACCATTGGTCTGGTTAATGGCAAATTGGCAGGTTTTTTTTACGCCTTTAAAAGACATCAACGAGCTAGATGTGTTCGTAGCGTAGGTGCATCTTGTGAGGTAAGGTATATTCATAATGAATAACCCTCTTTTTAACAGCCTCATTGATTAAAAATACAAACAGATAGTTTTTGCGGGAATTTATACAACTTTCAATTTAAATTATTTATAGTAGTTTGAGTTCGTGGTTCGACTAAGGCCCGGTTGGGTAATCGATGGTTATGGTTTAATGTCGTTACTAATTGCGATTGTGTGTGTTTGGATTAAAATATACCTAATAACCAAATGTCAGAATGACTGTTTTAATGACCATTGATTAAGGTATTTATTCTCCAAAACATACACAGTCGTAATTATTCAACAGCTAATAACGACATTAAACCATTACTTTTGATTTCGCAACCGGGCCTATGTTATTTGTCATTTATAGAGTTAATTAAAGTGTGACCATTTTTCTGAACACAGGGTTCCTATGTACATAACGAGTAGACTGAATAGCAAGGATACAGTTGTAAAAAGGCAGACAAGGAAGCATTTAACGGTTCAGCGTGGATGGTAGCTAACTGTTCTTAACCACGCAGGCGCAGATAAAAACGGCGCAGTCCAGGTTTCTCATTCATTACGTCGCTCTAGGTAACCCGTTATCTAGGATTATGCAACGCCCGCCCATTTCAATTTTCCTCTGACTTGCTTTGAAAACCATTACAAGAGTGTAAAGTAAATAAATAAACATTGTTTGAAGTAGATGAGAGTTATATATAAGAAAGCTGTAGTGTGTTCGTCATTTTAATGAAGCGTGTAGATGTCAACCATGAAAACTTTAACCAACCATCACCTAAGCTAAGTAACTTTAACCAACCATCACCTAAGCTAATATCAGTGTTTCGGACCTATTGCCTGCCTAGTAAGTTTTCAGTTTTCTCTGTTTTTTTAACATATTGTGTCTACCTTGGTCTGCCCGTTGTACTGAATGAATGCCGGAGCGACCTTGGTTACATAGTGGTCTCTGCCTTGCACTTTGCGGCGAAAGCTAATGCCTTGCATAATCCTGTACCTATAGCAGAATGTTATTATCATTGACGTTTCGTTACCTGAATATGTTAGTGTAGTACCTACATAAAGTTGCTTATTTGGGTTTGATAATGCATTACGGGCCTAGCAAATAAACACAGAAAAGGTTTTTTTTTGTTTTTTCATGATTGCTTTTTGTTTTTTCATGACTGGCGTTAAACGGAGCTTTAACAAAAGTGAAAAATATGGTTATTTTATTTTTCTTTCAGGTAAAGCTCACCGTATTCCAAAGGAATTATTGAAAACATAGGATTGTACCTACGTTAATGCTTCAACACCAAAGCGGTTGCAGGCAACCGTATAACAATATAATATCTATTGTGTGTCGTTTACATACGCTTGAGAGATGAATAATAAACAGTGTTAAATAAATAGAATGTTTCTGCAAAGTTTAAATATAAAATTCTTATCAAATTGCATCGTATTATATGAAAGTAGATAGGATATTAGCCAATTCATTACTTAAACACATATTATTCACCTACATTATACAGAGTGACTTTTTTATCAGTACCGAAATTTTGTGTAGAGACTCCACTGATGAATTGAACAACTTTTACAATGGTGGCAATAGTAAAATCAAGAAAAAAGTTCAATTGAACTCTTGTATGGAACAGCTGATTTTTTTTTCGATTTCACTATTGCCCCGATAGTGAAAGTTGTTCATATTCATCAGTGGAGTCTGTACCCAAAATTTCGGTACGGATTACAATTTCACCTTGCATCAATAGCTTGGACGAATAACCAAGATTAATAGGTAATATGCTAATATTACAAGCGAAACTTCTGATAATGTTTTTAAATCAAAACGGTCGAACATGTTGTCGAAAAGTATATTAAATTTTGATATTTTTTCTTTTTTCCTATACCTACATAAATAATTTGTCTGGTTAAGCTCGGGCGAAACAAATGTTACTTTATAAGCCAAAGTTGTTTTCATGCCAGTGACTGTTTATTTTCTTATATGAGAAAAAATATCTTTAAACCTAAAGGGTATTTACATATTACATTAAAATATTCTGCACATGTATGTATATGTCACCGTAATTTCATAAAAACCGCGTGATGACAATTACTTTTTTAAATCCATAATATTGTAATCTATCGATTTATTGTCAACTGTACCAAATGTCATACATTGTAACGTAAACTGAAATGAACAATTACTAAGCAAGGCGGCGGGTCAGGGTACCTAAGATAAAGGGAGTGAGCGGAGCGAAACCCCTTTTATCTTTCGTGTTAGGTTGACACGTAAGTAACAAAAAAAGCATAAATATCCTTGACAAGCTAGTTCATAATAAATCGACCGATAACAGTCTTACGAATTTTAAACAGATTGTGATGGCGCAGTTTTTACAATATAACGGTGTAACAAAGTTATCAAATACATTTTTGTTAGTAAGACGGATAGACACAGGGTTCGATTCCTTGTCTGACATATTTGCTTTTTGAAAGTGAAAATTATAATCAATTTATTGTTCTGGATACTTCCCGAGTATAGTTTCTAGCATGCGATACAAATACAGCTAAGGTACACTTGTGTGATGTAAGATAACTGGTCTTCCTTGCATAATACTTACATTTGTATACCTATATATGTGTATATGGTTAGGTACCCCGGAAGCCTGAGTGGGTGTCGCATAAATAACCATGTTAACTGTATCCAGAGACTAGACTGGTCCAGGACTGGGTGTAGCTCTCTTCTGATTCATACATAACAGTATTACAAGAACATAGGTATTAACCTACTGGTTAATCAACAAAAAAGTTGTATTTTCCTGTCTTGGAGTAATGTTGTCCCACTTCTAAACCGTTAGACTAGATTTAAAAAACAATTGGTAAAAACTGACACCAACAAAAAGGCCACTAGTAGAACATTTACCAATAACAGATATCAAATATTTCGTTTATTAATAAATAACCAACAAACAACAAAAACTTAAATGTGTTATATTAATCGATTTGAAACTTTCAAACAATAAACATTTACAAGACGTCGAGGCATATAAACCGATACCATGGTATCGGATATTCAAAGGCTGTACCCACCCATCTCCTTTGTTTGGTATTGAATAGCAAACGCTTTGGATAAATTAAATTCTACACAGAGCGTGCAAGCGTGTTAGATAGATCGTCTGATGAGTCTACATTTCACCGAGAGCGTGCAGCTTACCTACAAGACGCACGAAAAGGAATAGCTTAGCCCTGTAGACAGAACGCGATACTACCTGCTAACAACTATGTAGGATTTATTTAGATTTAAAACACTTTTCTATATTTCGTTAGATGGAATGGCTCACTTTCTTAGCATTTCCTATTGCTATTAGGAAATTCACGTACGTTACGATGGTATAAGTCGATAAAGATAAAGAATCCTCACAGGTATCGCTGTTTAAACTAGCTTGTTTGATATTATGCCATTTAAGAATGTTCTCATGACCAGTGTCAGTACAGTAGTTCAGTACTGTACGATACTCTCTGGTATCTTTTAAAAAGAAGTAAATTTGTTTTTGAAGTCCGTTATTACTTGTCTTAAAAAATATTTTAATTTTAAAATTGAATTGGTTTCCAGAAGAGGGTTGCATTGCACACCTTTTGACTTTTACAAAGTACTACTGACCTCCTAAACCCTAAGTGTTAAGGAGTTCCACCATCAGCTCAGCTCCACAAATAGGTGACTACCAGACGTAAAGACATGCCAACATTAAGATACTAGTAGAAATTTTATGCCTTTTAATGCCTTTAAAATTTTAGGTTCACTTACACCAAGATCTCATCATAGGATCCCGACTTGGCAACATTGGGACCAACTAATAGGTAAACCCTTTAAGTAAATGAACAAAAAAATTATCGGTCTACAATGACATACATGCAAAAAAACATCAAAACCGCAAAACTTTAAGGGGTCCATGTTGAGTACGGGATCCTAAAAGGGCCTGTGTCTTGTCCGGCGGGCTTAACAGTGCCATGTTGTTCGGAGGCGTCAACTCCTATTTCACTTACCACACGCCGCCCACTCGCGCCTACGTGCTAGGATTACCACTTATGTTACAGAACTTTAAGGATTCGACTATATTACCTTATTTATAATTTTCGATATTTCGTTACTGTTTAAAGTGCCACATTTACAGAGTAACTGTAAATCTTGCGGGCAGCCATAGGGCCTTTTCAGGGCGCTATCAATAATCTTAACGCTTTAATAACTTGAGCAAACTAATACCAACAATGACGTCGAATTTGTGTATTTCAACCAGTAAAAAGGACTGCACTCGTTATTGCATTTTATTGATTGATAACGCTCGTTAGAACTTGTGATATTTTTCACAAACTCTTTGAGGCTTGTGTAATATAGTTCATCATCAACTTCGGGAAGGTATTGAGAGTGAGTCATTGACCTCAATGAAATAAAGAATACGTCACTTATTATTGTATCGTATAGTCCAAGGAATGTTGTAATGATTTCACTAATGAGCTCTATTAACCAGGAAAAAGCCCGACTAACAGAGCTCATAAGTGAAATGGGGTGTAATACTCATTCAATTCGTATACGAAAAAAGTTCACCGATCAAAATTTTCTTAGTCGAAGAAAAAAAAGTTTTCAGTAGTTTTTCGTAGTCACGATTACTACGTATTTAGATTTTGTTTGTACAATTGATTTTTTTGGGGTAGATATTTTACTTTATTTTTTAGGTAAAACGTTTAAACTCGAATTACGAAAAAAGTTCGATTGCCGCGAGAATCTGCCTCGTATTTTTAAATGCTGACGTTTGGTTACACCACATTGTATCGCAGTTTGTGCCCGCTTGCTATTAGTATCGAACTTGTACTAAAATGTTCTATGCAATGGCATCCTTATCTTCGGCATAAAATGCGGAATGATCTTGTATTGTTTTAGTTATTGTTTTGTCCAGTTTGAGTTTTACAGGAACAAATATCCTTTAATAAATATCCTTTGGACATTCCCACACATCGCCATCTAGCCCCAAAGTAAGCTACTCAAAGCTTGTGTTTTGGGTGCCAGACAACGGATATAATACTTAAATACTTTTTGTTTGTAAATACATACATGATATACATAGAAAACACACACACAATACAAACAGACATGTTCATGCACACAAATGTTTGTATTGTGCGGGGATCGAACCCGCACCCGCTGCGTAGTAGGCGATTTCTCGACCACTACACCAGACGGGTCGTCGAACAAACTAAGTATAAAGTAACTTTTTGATTTATGGTATGCTCGTGTTATTCATAATGTTTACTAGCTACTTAGGTAAGAAACTGCCTTAGTCAATATTAAGCTTATCATCAAAATAATAACAGTGTCTGAAACGGATCATGCGTACAAAATATAGACCTATTACAATTAGCGCTATTTTATAGCGTTTGACCAAATTGCGATGTACGAGATCTTCAGCCTTCTGGCATGGCCGACATTACTGTTGCCTCGTCGATAAGTATTTTCGAGTCAAAATCATGTTTCTATTAGTTATGCATTCTGTAGCTGATGGTTCCCATTACTTGGACTTGTTCATAAACGCGTTGTTTATGGAAATGTCCGGGACGATGCTTTTGATGATTCAAAATTATACCCACTATGAATTTAATTTTTAAAGCCATGATCTCTTTTGCGATAAGATCGCCTAATAGTGAACATGCTTCTTTCAGCTGCTTTAGGCACAACCGTTGCTTTGTGCATGTATAATACATGCACAAAACTTTTATTACCCTACTCCTCTTATAGAAATAGAATACAAAATCACATATGCAATTAAATTAATGTCTATTAAGTTTCTGCTGTATACGTCTTAAAAAAAATGTGAATAGCGAAACTTATTTTCTATTGAAATTGAAATTGAAATTGTTATTTATTCGTCATCATAGGTATTTAAGTTAGTTGATACATTTAGAGTGTTCCACTATGATCTACCTTAAAGGCATACGAATTCTCATTAAATATATTTTATATAAACCAAGTCAAACTAATTATACAAAAACAATGTCATCTAAACTAAATTATAAAGTACATACATTGAATTGAATATTTATATAAAAAAAAAACTTTATGTGAACTTTAATCCATTAAGGGCTAATTTTTCAATAGTCAGATAAGAATTATTCGTCGAACAAAATACAATATGGCTAATTTGAAAACGTCACCTAATTGTCAGCAATCATACGTACTTACCTAACTGTATTTTTTTTAAAATCTGTCGCTTTATAATTAATTATTCTGACAAGATTTATCTGACCATTGAAAAATCGGCCCTAAATCATATTATACTTAAACTACATAGAATGGGTTAGAATTTAGTTTATAGTCAACAAATTAAATGAACGAAGCTGTGTCAGTTCGCCATTTTATGATTGAAGCAGGATTACCGTCATTACATTAATGTGCCTTCTACTATGAAATATTGTAATGGCGCATTGCCCGTCGATGAATTGTGTTTCACATAAAATGTCCCGTCTATTTCATGTTTTAGCTATTTAGCATAAATATGTATGTACGATGGCTGAGTAGGCCGTACTTTCTTTAATTTGTCAGAACTTCAGTGTACCCTATTCAATTGCAGATAAAATTATTTTATTCTATTCTAATAAATCTAAGAAACCATGACGATTATTAAAAGCTAAGTTTTAATTGACTCATAACTTAATTTAAAAGAGGTGAGACAAATATTTTGGGAGCTAGCTAATATAGCTAGTAAACTATCTAGGGTAAGTCCAGCCTTAGAACGCTAGCAAAATCACAGAGCAAAATCTTATATCCTTATAACGTCACAGTCTACTGCGGTTTTGTTTTTTAACTGAAATGTCGTCACTGGAATCCAATGCGATAAAAAATCACATAAAGGGCATGTTACATTCTTCTAATCACATTACCTAGCTAATTCGCACCATTATGTGCTCTCCCTCCTATTCCTGACCGACAAAAACATTCTTATCCATATTTATATCTGATAGCCCTCACCATTCGCGGTTAAAGGTCAATCTATGCAAATTATCCATTATGTTACTGTTACGCTTGTATCTCTTATTCAATAGGGACTGCATCTAAAAGACATAAGTCATCCCGGTGTGCGGTATCGGCCGCGATGAGCCGTGCCTAGTAAGTGCCTGGTTGTAGGTTGTAGGGACTCGTACGACCGAGCTAAGTATCCTAACGCTGTTCCGAGGACCTAGGTCATCGACCGCTTCCAGCCGCGAAGGCGGTAGATTCGCAGGATACGATAAATTTCAATAGTGCATTGACTGCACTATACTCTTACGTCAGCGGGAAGTCGGATATAAACTCGAGATACATTAATTGCTTCCATTTATCATTTCGCTTCACCCTGTTTACTATTTTATTGCAATTGTCACATCAAGGTAGCATCAGCGTTTGATTTAACAGCCACGTGGAATGGCGTGTAGGTATGATTGTTTAAGGCTTTCGTTTGCCTTGCAGTGGCTATTTGTTTTAATGCAAATGGATTGTAATTATGACGTTAAGTATGGCGAAATGGAAAAATGTTGGCTTCTTATTGTAAAGAAAATAATGAACGGCAGTAGGAGGTCCAGGGATGACGCAGTGCGATTCACAATACGAGGTGCGTTTGCGCAGGATTGCGAGGAAATGCAATCCTGCATGAGTCGACTACCAATGGTGGTAGAGGACTGTGATGGGTTTATTAATTTATTTACTTCATATTTTTTCGTTTTCTGTTAACATACTTTATTTTTTATTTGTCATATGCAATAAGCACTTAGTACTCAATTTGGTAAGAAGACTAAACCGCTGTAATCTACATTTTGCGTAAATCTTTCTTGTGAGCAACTCTATGTAAAAAGATAAAAACTCAAACCACAAATCAAACACAAAAAACAACAATAATTTGGTATCTGAAGAATTGTTCGAGTGCAATTGGTACCTACTCATAAGTTGTATTTTTTTTCAAGTGGCTTAAGAAAACTAAAGCAAACTTACTTAAAAGAGTTTTTGCCTCTGAATTTCTACGACTAGATCATTTATATCATCTTTATTCTATTTTTAGTAATAGGTCGTTTAGCCAAATCGTCAATTGCTTTAGAAATAAGGCTTCCAGGTCTAAATGCAATATAGCTCCTTTAGGATTTATTATTAAAATAAATAAAAGTTACATAATCGTACCTTTCTTTTTGTGAGCATTGTACTGTCGCTATAGTGGGTTCAATGCAGCCGAGAATATTCAAGCTTTCGTAATAATACACCCAAGTTTACGATTATGAGTTTGTGTAACTAAATAAACGTAAATTAAAATTATATTTTAGCATGCACACCTGAGATTTTTGCGAATGCAAAGAACTTGTTTTGAAACCTTTCTAAGCAATTATGTGGACAGTATTATAAGGCGTTACTTAATTTTGTTTCAATTATTTTGCAAGTTTTACGCGCGTTACTAAACTTCTTTTTAACCGACTAAAAAAAAGGAGGTTTCAGTTCGACCTGTATGTTTGTATTGTTTGTCCGCGAATTTCCGCGTTTGGCTTAACGGATTCACGTATTTGTTACACCGAGAAGGTTTTAGTAACTATTTTAGTTCAATCAAGTACATTTAAGTCACACTTAAACAATAACTACAAACGACGAAAAAATGTTTTTCATAAAAAAATAACCGCCTTAAAATAACACTAAAAGGACTAAAATAACGCTAATAGGACAAACAAACTGCGCATGATGTCAACTTTAAAACAGCACAGCAGCAGCAGCAGTCTACGTACGCATATCATGAACTGACATCAAATGAATTTGTTTCTTCTATTTGCGTTATTTTAGCCTTTTAGTGTTTGTTTATGAAGGCGGTTTAATTTCATTACATTTTTTTAGAGATTAAGATGTAAAATTTATACACAGTTTGTTTTAATTACATTATTTGGACAAACACCCTATGAAATGGTATAAATATGAAATGGTAGGCGATAACAACATTAGGCGATAATGATATAATTTCAGGAATTTTGAGAACTCTAGTTTCTGACCTAACGCCGAATCCGTAGGTATTTTAACTATATTAATTTTTAGGGGAGTGGCCTGCTCGTTATTCTTATTAAATTTTTGCTTGTGCTTGTATAATAGGAATAATTTAATAGAAGGTTGAAATACTTTTGCACTAGAATGCTATACAACGACACTATAACGAGCATTGGGCAATGAGGTATTGTAAAACAGACCTTAGTTGAAAAGAATCTGCAATAATTGAATTGTAACCGCCACAATAAAATGAAACTGGTCAAAAAAAATATACTCTACCTTTTTCGCTGTCTCCTGACTCCGATTTTATTCATTGTGCTTCTTATCTTATTGTAAGCCTCACTTAAATCAAATAAGGAACACAGGCATTTATTACCCACATCGCTGAGATAGACATCTAATTTGCATTATACAGCGAAAAAGGACTGTAAAGTATTCAGAGGAATTAATTACGTGGTTAACACGTTCGTTGCGTTATGAGATAGAAAAAGCCCCATCCGTGTCTTCTTGCTGTTGCGGCGCACAAAAGCGCGCGATTTCACTCTGTGCGGGGAGCTGCTACATTGGTATTTCTTTAGGTGTGACTGAGACAAATATACATTTTTTCTTCTCTCGTGAAGTCTATGTTAGTGGCACATTTATTTGGTAATGAGGTTGAAAAGGTCTCATACGCACTGAAGGTAAATTATTCACGTTCAGTGCGGATTGAGGTTTAAATTGCCTCATAAATTGTAGGCCTCACAGACGCACGGAGCGGGGCGCGGGCAGCGCGGGCGCCGGTCGTCTTCTTTTAGTGACGCGCTAACTTTCGATAAGGGAGCACGCTGCGTTTCGCTACCACCAGCCCGCTCGTATCACGTTTTTTCTGTTAACTTTTGTGTTGTACCTGCTACGTATAAATAATATTAACAATGGAACGTCAAGGCAAAAAACGTTGCAGAAAGAAACTTAATTTGTGTGACTCGGATTCTTCTAGTGAATCGGAAGAAGCAAAACAATTAAAATATAGAAAAGTGTTACAAAGGGTTCCAATCAAAAATAGTCCAGTAGAAAAAGTCAAAATTTTAAAAAATGTTCAGATTTGCCCTCCAACGAGAGAAGAAACAGAAAGCGAGTCAGACACTGAAATTTTTACTCCGCCTTCTAAAAAGAACAGAAAAAAAAGTAACATGACGAACCCCGAAAACCAATTGTTTTTAAGTCCCAGTACCGGAAAACAATACACTATCCTACACAACCCAGGACCTTCAAGTAACCAAATTGTGCTCACACCTACTCAAAAATTTTTACGCGACAATAATTATAGTAAGAGTCGAGCATCTTCTCCTGATCCGTTACAAGTTGGTGGTGAAACAAGCAGATGCTCGTCATTAAGTAACATTTCGGTATCAAACTTATTACCCGTGCAACTAACTGAAGAAAACATGCGGGATTTACTGAAAGATACCTCATATACTTATGAAAAGCAGACAATTAAAAATGACAGATATTATGTTTTTGAACACTCCTTTGATGACACGGATGATATTAATACCAACCAAATAAATAAATCCATACAAAACTTACGAAAAAATGAAGGTACAGAGAGCATAGCGGAGGATAGAGAAAATAAACAACAAGTAGAAGAAAAAGAAGATCACGAACGGAAAGTAGTACGCCAAAAGCAAGATAAAGAACAACTGAGACAAGATTATAGCGAACAGCAAGACATAGAAAAAGACATTAGTGTTAACATTATTCAGGGTAGAAGCAATGATGATGAAGCTGATGAAGAAAAAGAAAATTTAAGTACAAAAGACGCCGACAGCAAGGCTCAAGAGAAGGAAAATGAAGAAGGAGAAAAAGAAGCACATGAAAGAGAAAAAGTACGTCAAGAACAGGAAAATAACCAATTGAGACAAGATTATAGCAACCAGCAAGACGTAAATAATGATATTAGTGTCAACATTATCCAGGGTAGAAGCAATGATGATGAATCTGATGTAGAAATTGAAAATTTAAGTACAATAGAAACCGACAGCAGAGCACAGGAGAGGGATAATGAACAAGAAGAATTACGTCAAGAGCAGGAAAATGTTCAATTGAGACAAGGTTATAGTAACCAGCAAGATGTAGCAAATGATATTGGTGTCAACATTATTCAGAGTAGAAGCAATGATAATGAATCAACATCTGATGTAGATGAAAGTTCGGTTGAAAACTCTGAATCAAGTGATGTCGCTATAGATGAAGATGAAGAAAGTGAAACTGAGAACGATTCAGAAGGTGAAAATGAAGTTGCTGACCCTGTAGTTGTCGATGACGAAGACGATTGGATTGACATATCTGATGACATTGATATCGATTTCAACGAAAGTACCCTAAATAGTGTCATAATTCCCCGTTTGCGTAACAAAACCCCTGCAGAAATATACAACTTGTTCTTAACCGATGAAATTGTTGGTAAAATAGTAAATGATACGAACAAATACGCAGAAAAGTATTTAGAAGATCATCAAGATGAAATAAAAGAAAAGTCTCGTCTTAAAGCATGGAAGCCCACAGATGATGAAGAAATGAGAAGATTTTTTGGAGTCATACTTGTGATGGGCCTAAACAAAGTTCCACATATAAACGACTATTGGTCTAAAAAATCAATATACAGAAATGAGTTCATTTGCTCCGTTATGCCAAGGGACAGATTTTTGATTATCTTAAAATTTTGGCATTTCTGTGACGAGTCCATGGATAATACTGGGGATAAATTATATAAAATTCGCCAAATACAGGATATGTTGAATAACCGATATCAAGAAGTGCTCCGTCCTGGCAAGATTTTGGTTATTGATGAATCTATGATTCCATGGCGCGGGCGGCTTAAATTCCGTCAATACATAAAGAATAAGTCACATAAATATGGGGTCAAGTTATATAAATTGTGCACCCCTGAAGGATACTCGTACAATACAATCGTTTATACAGGCAAGGAAGGTAATAATCGAGAGCAAAATCACGGCCAAAAGACTGTTTTGAGGCTAATTAGAGGGCTAGAAAATGAGGGTCGTATTGTTGTAGCTGACAATTTCTACTCCTCTGTTGGGTTGGCCGAAGAACTTTTAACCAAAAAGACGTTCTATTGTGGTACCCTCCTTTCGAACCGAAGGGGATTGCCTAAGACCGTTGTTTCCACAAAATTGAAAAAAGGACAATGTGCAGGAAAAATGAAGCCAAATGGCGTAAAAATAATAAAATGGTGTGATAAGCGCCAAGTTCTGATGATCACTACCTGCAAAAATCACAATACAGTTTTAGTAAACACAGGCAAGAAAACAAGAGTAACCAACGAAGATATTCGAAAGCCTTCATGCGTTCTCTTGTACAATGAAAATAAAAAAGGCATAGACTACAGTGACCAAATGTCGTCTTACTACACAACTTTAAAACGCGGATTGAAATGGTACCGAAAAATGATGACAGAATTTTTATTTGGCACTGCTCTGGTAAATGCTTGGATAATCTACAATATGTCTACCACTGGTAACAAAAAGCCGAAGAAAGATTTTACAGAATCCATTATTGAAACATTCACAGGAAAAAGCATCTACGAAAGAGGTACGTATTCATTGTATAGGTCCCCAATAATATTAAACATACAATTATTATATTTATTATTTTAATGTTTCTATAATTTTACCAGTCCTCTCGTTATTTTTATAATTCCATTTTAATTTTTAAAATTTATTTTAAAATAATGAGCTACAAGCTTGACGATGGCGATGACGGTAACGGGGACGCTGACGTTTACACTGACGGTGACCGGGACTGGAAGGCTGACGATGCTGGGCTGGACACTGGCGCTGTTATTCTTGGCGCTCAAGCTTATTGTCTTAATGCACGCATCGCCTACGCACACTACGCATACAACACTAACACATACAAAATAATCACAAATCACTTCTTTTGCATTGCACCTAATATTGATGTGACCGAACGCTTTATTACATGATATCATGGTGTTGCTATAAACTTCGCACTTTTTCATAACTGTAAGCATGTTAAAGTTCAGATTTTGTCTTATTCAGTTTTGGTTTTGTTTGCTGTAAGATTTTTCTACGAAAAATGGCCGTACACAGTAGGCGCACGCTTCTTTTACACTATCTATACTATGATGTTGCTTTAAAATTTGAAACTATATCTCTGCAGTGGATACTTCTTCATAACTGTAAGAATGTTAAAATTCAGTTTTTGTATTAAACAATTTTGATTATGTCTGCTGAAAGATTTTTCTACGAAAAATGGTTGTGTACAGTGGGAGCATGCTTATTTTACACTACCTAGGTTATGGTGTTTCTTTAAACTTTGCAACTATATATATACCTACAGTGGATACTTCTTCATAACTGTCATGTTAACGTTCAGATTTGTCTTAAACAATTTCGATTTTGTTAGCTGAAAGGTTTTTCTTCAAAAATGGTCGTACTCAGTGGGCGCATGCTTCTTTTACACTGCCTAAGTTATGGTATTGCTTTAAACTTTGAAACTATATCCCTGCAGCGGATATTTCTTCATAACTATAAGAATGTTAAATTTCAGTTTTTGTCTTAAACAATTTGGATTTTGTTTGCCGAAAGGTTTTTCTGCAAAAATCGGCCGTACACAGTGGGTGCAGGCTTCTTTTTTACACTTCCTATATCATGATGTTGCTTTGAACAGTGGATATTTCTTCTTAACAGATAGCATTTTAAAGTTCAGTTTTTGTCCTTCACAATTTTGATTTTGTTTGCTGAAAGGCTTACACCAAAATATTTTTATGTTAACTGTCTGTTGTATGTTTTCTTGTCTTAACAATGGGTTTAAAATGCATAACGCTTTAACACGAATGTTGTTTTTCTTATTAATATAAATTCTAAATTTGTATATTTTTAACTTTTTCTTTTCTTTACAGTTCCAGATCGTATACTAGATATGATGTCTGTCATGTCATCATATCTGGAAAATTCGAGTACATTCCTGCAATGGCGTGGCCACGCACAGTAATAGTAAATGAGTAAGAGTACATGTACAAAACAAACACATCCTTACACACCGAAACACAATACACATACACATTCTCATACTTCAAAAAATATAAATCATACATGTGTGTCATCCTCATCATGGTGACAAATAAAAAAAATACACCTTCTCCTTTGCGTGTTGATTCTGACTTTTATAATGTGTGAGGGCAAACTGACGCACTTATAAAACGAAACCTAACATGAATGTTTTTTCAGGTTTGCCTAAAAGCAGATCTTCAGACCATGCACTTCAAAAAGGCACCCAAAGAAAACGCTGCGTTGGTTGCTACGACAAACTAAGGCTTACGTTAAGTGCAACTCAAGCTGCAAAAAAAACTAAAAAAATTCTTACTTTTTGCGGCCAATGTGAAAAAGCTTTTTGTTTACCCTGTTTTAATGAAAAACATTTTTAAACATTTAATTTTTCTTCAAATAAAAACATTCTGATTATCGTAACTGCAACTTTCTTTTATTCCCATCACTAGTCGATATACAAACCAAACTTTCTTTCAGTGCGTTATGAGGCAGAATAGATGACATATTTTATTTATTTATTTATTCAAAAACAAAATGTCGTAAACGCTGGCGAAGCTAGATTTCAACGAAGTATATATCTAAGTTTACACACGTCAAATATCAATAACATAGAATCATTGTTGACCTGTATAAAGGTTTTTTTAAAAAAACAACTTTCTGAGGTCGAAAAGGTCTCATACGCACTGAAAATAAGTTCAACGTTGACCCAGAAAGGCCTCATCCGCACTGTCTGAAAGTCCTCAGAAAATAGCGCCGCTGTGAACGTGTTAAGGAGAAAATTATGGCATTATTAGCGTTCTGCGCGAACTCCACAAGTTAGTGAATTTCTGTGTAATGCGCAGTAATGTGGATGCCTCGGGACAGGCAAGGATTCGGACGCAGATTTTAGGAAAAATAAAGAAAAATGTGTAATACCCCGTAAAATGTGCAACGAAATTACTTTGCATGTCGTAATACCGAAATTGTTCTTAACGTAACTATGGATGTGTCTCTTGATTTCTTTATTAGCAATAAAGTCATCAAAATTTACCCATGTATAGAAACAGGTTCTTTGCTAGGCCTTTTTTTTATGGGCCTCAATCACTCAGGTTATTTGAGACTATTTTAGTACCTAATAGAATATGACCCATTAGTGCTCGCTGTAAAAAACAAAAACATAATCTGGCTGGTTAAGTAGAATGGTCTTAATAGCGGGGGATAGAAAATAGATGGTCATTAATTTAAAAACAGTTTAGCGCTGACGTTCTCATCAATTCTGGTCATTAATTTAACCTAAGATGGGATGGGCTGGATTTGCCCCTGTTTTAATCTTGATGAGTAAAGGCTGTAGGGAGTCGTCATGAGCACGATGCGTGGGCGAAAGGCTGGCGTGCCTGGAGTGATGCATGCTCTGCTTGATGCCTGTCGTTTTTGCTTCATTTCAAACAAATGCGGATGCGGGAGAAACGGCCTTCCGAGTAACTATGTGCATGCATTTGTTTACTAATCGACCCGCTCGAGCAGAAAATATGCATTTACATGCCCCTCCTGTTTTCTATGTTGGAGACTGAGATAACGCCAGGTGCCTGTCACGTATAAATGTGTTAATTAAAACGATCAAAGCACTTGGCTGACAGACCTTTCGAATATCTCTTTAGCATACCTTTGTAAGTTTAATCATATTTTCTCATTTTATTCGTCTAATTTAGTAGCCCGTGTAATTTATAAAGAGACGTTTTCTAACATTACAGGCTTGAAATGTAAAGTTCTGGGATATCTACTTACTACGTGTAACGTTAAATGCGCAAAACCTGCAAATAGGTTGATTGGAATAATGAGCAGACTCAATCGAAAAACTTTTTAATATGGGTCACGTAATACGTAAACAAGTTTAGTTGTTTGTTTTCAACAACTAAACTTGTTTACGTTTAAGTTCAATGGTTAGTTCTTTTTGAGCGTACATAGTTATAATAATAATAATGTTCAAGCGGCGCATGGCGGTGCAGCGGTACGCGGCCTGGTGAATACCTACTGAATCCTCTCTCGACAGAGCGTCGTCCGCAGAGCAAGAAATGATCAGAAGTCCCAGTAAGACTAAAACACCATATAAACACTTTTTTATTATAGTTTTTTCTTTCAGAATTAGGTCTATTTAAATTAAAACCATTTGGGGTGTCTGAGGTTTTGCGCATTAACCATTACACGTTGTATATACGAGTACCTATCAAGGCTTTATAGTTTAAACCACTGGTTTGTGTTGTATGAATTACTGCCGCTTATTTCGATGAGGTTGTGGTTTATGCCAATAACGGCTATCCAAGAATATTATTGCATGAAATCCTATGGAGGTTTGATTGTGCTATTACAATTGCAACCACAAAACCAGTCGTTGCTCCGACACCGAGATCATGATTTATCTTGCATAGTGGGTGGGTTCGGTAAGCTTAGTCCAATACAGAATGTTCCTTTTATCGTGCATTTAAAATCTGCGTAGGGAGCCGAGATTACGCGCAGTCAGCCTGGGCCTGAGCCTGTCTCGGATGTCATTTAGATATAATTTACTGCCGCTACTCGAAAGATCCGTAAGTGCATGCACAAAGTTCGCATTTTCTTATCTCTTTTGTATATTACTTACTTTATTGAAGGGCCCGAAGGTTCAAAATAGTTTAGATAGAAAGCCAGTTTGGAACTGAAGTAAATATGATGAGTTGGCATGTGCATGTTCGCTGAGCCAAACAATATAGTCAAGGATACTTCAACCAACATTTACTGCAAAATCTTGTACTTACTTAATGAAACTTGATCAAGATATAGATGGTATAGAAATTATACTGGATGACAAACTATAACAGAAAAGGCGGCATCTTTCACAGTTTTTTCCGCAAGACATATAGGTACTATGTCTTTAGGTACATTGCCTTGTATATTAAAAACCCGTAGAAAATTAATAGGAAAAATTCCTACAGTGGATTACATGCATATTCTAATCGCATTCCCAACGGTTCTGTAATTTCCTCGATCACATCAAGATACCTTTGAATATGCTTATCGCATTGCCGTGTCTGCCTGAGCACTCCTGACTCTTGGCTCGCTAAGCAATGCTAATGCCCTGTGACGTCACAGGAATGCATACCGCCATAATTGTTATGGGTGCTGACATCAGGGTCGTGTGGAACCCGGTCTAGTATGCTCGATAGGATAGAAAAACTAGCATCATTATAGTATTGGTATTTTTAGTGGTGCTTACTTGCCATCTATTACTATTGAATCTATGAGAAAATTGATCGATATAACGTAAATAGCACCTACTCGCATACTAACTAGAGTATGTTTTAATCGACAGTACATAGCATAGTAATTCTCAGCCATTTACAGTGATAGGTAGTCATTCTGATATTTGGCTAACTGTTTTTTTAAACACGTACAATCGTATATATTAAACCGCTGGTAACGACATTTAATAGTTAGCTATCGATCACGCAAGTGGGCCTAAGCTAGCTAGATAATGCTTAGTTCGTTATAAACATTGTATTTATCGCTGAAAATCAACAGGTACCCAGGTACGAACTACTTTTGTTAACGATAATTAGCAATCACCAAGTGGAAGTTACAAACAGTGCTAGGCACTGCTAGATATTGTTCGCTACTAATCGACCGATGAAGCACCCAAGAAGCTATTATGAAATGGCACGTTTTTGATTAAGCGTTCTTTCTTCCACCTGTATTTTGGGAGATTTTATCAGCAGATTGGCCATGAGATCCATTACTACCGGTTGCTTTCAACACCATGTCGCCTCCATTGAACGCGCATAGCGATGTTATCACTTATTTACTGTTTCATTGAATACCATGGCTGCTTCTCGGATGCCTCCATGACGACAAAATCTTATCTCAATTTATGAGTTTGCGTGTGGTTATCGTTCACCGGTTTGCGATATGTATCATTCGGTAAAGTTATATGTGTTATGATTCGCGGACCTTCTATCATTTATTTTGTTTTACGAGATATGTTGTACAAATATCATACGCAAATATCGTAGCATAATTTGTTCTGCACAGCAACGACCAAAATTTATTACGGAATGTTTAATAACGTAATTTTAACTGAAAGTCGTCGGCCATATTGAACTCCATTACTCAAAGTATAAATGTTGTTAAAGTCTCTTGATTGCAGCGTCGTCTCCATGTCCCTATTTCTATCGATTATTCACACTTGCAACACTTAAATGCATTCAACGTTTGAATAGACGCGGTTAATGGTGCGTACCAAATTGTATTACTCTGCGGGTAATGTGGGAAAGATGAATGTATCTAAATTGTAATTGACAGGTATTTATAGTGTATTGCACTGTGATAGCTGCATTCTTAAGTAGTTCGGTTAGGTTAGATTCATAATCATAAATGAATTGTTCGATTCTTTTTATAAAACTGGCACAAAGTGTTCAGTGCATAAAGATTCATACCTATTTATTACACGTTACTCATGAATAAAAGTTATGATGAATTCACAATTTGTATGATCAATAATAAAACAACGCGCACGATTGTTTTTACTTTATTTTAAAGGCTAAACTATTGCAAAGTTGATATTTTTACGATTACCCAGAACAGCAACGTGCGTTTTTAGATACAATTAGCATTATTTCGCAATGAACTTGACATTCAACTGCAAATAATAGCCATATTGCCTGTATATTGCTGAGATGACTGTACTTCATTGTAGGCGATTTATTAAGGCAAAAAGTGGTTTACTTGCTAACTAGGAGTTCGGAGTAAAAACTCATTGTAATGTGGGACTGTAATGGAGCAATAAAGTAATAAAGGATGAGTCAAGGTAGGGTTTCAAATACGCATTATGTTTGAGTTACTTTATTTTCTTCGGTTAATGTCCTAATATTAGGTCCTACATTGTGGATTCATTATGAAGCCACATGAATACTTATTCTATGATAAATTATCCATATTCGTTTTTTTTAGAAAACTTTGTTCAACTATGTAGGCACAAAAATAAAGTTAGCACTAACTACAAACTTTTATGTTAAAGATCTAGAATATCAATCAAATAAAAAATACTTCAGCTACCGATGTAATTATAGGTACCTACTTCGGCTCTACTAAAACAAACATAATCTCAAGTAAGTTGAAATTCTATTCGCATTGATCCTTTATCAACGAATGTAACGAGTGTTTAATTTTCGCGTGGGGTGCTAAAATAAAAACGTTGCGTCGAATGGCCGAGTGGGTAATTGATTACCGCAGGGTACAGATACCGCTTATCGGCGATCGTCGGCGCACAATGTCCAATAAACTAGTCGATGGTATCTGATGTTGTAAATGGATCAGCCGGCGGTCGTCTGGCTTTCACGCGACTGACCGCGCTGGTACTGGAGCTCTATTTTTGAATCACTCTCAAGATTCCCTATAAGAGCCGTTTAAAATAAATTATAATATTAACTGTAGCCTCTTATAAAAATAATAATATATGTTCGCAAAAATAAGATTCATTCACGAACAAAGTGATATACACCAACATAATACTAGGAATAAGGATAAGCTTGGTATTCCACAATTAGGGCTTTGAAAGTATTCTTTCATGCGGAAATGTATAAAAAATTTCAACGTACCAGCATACTTAAATAAATATGCGCCAGACAACACACCAATTGTCGTGGTTTCGAAGTAAGGAATTTTCTTCCTTGTGTTACGAGTACCAGACAACGATTATGACGGGGGCTCAACGACCCTTTATGTTACGTCTACGTGTCTAGTAGAATACATGCATACATATAAAACATCCTCACTCAGGTACAAATATTTGTGCTCTTCACTTAAACATTTGTCCCTTGCGGGATTCGAGCCCGCGACCGGCCGGCGTAATAGTCAGGAGTTCTAACCAATACACCAAACGCTTCGGCTGCGTTCCGTATTGCGCCAATATCACTGTTAGCACTGTGAGCGTCAAAAGCCGTTCCGATTTGATTAGCGTGCTGACAGCGCTGTTGACGCGATTTCATTTCGGAACGGCTTTAGATCACATTTGCTGTTCTTTGAAGCAAAAAGACGTCAAATGCGTCAATGTGACAGTCCGCTCACAGACGCTCACGGTGCTAATGCAGCAAAACGATTGCACTGTGAACGCAAGATGGCGGTGATAGTGACGTCAGCCGTGACGTCACAACAGCTATCGTTGACTCGCTAACGCCAAATCGGAACGGTTTGTAAGCGCGATATCAGTGATATTTTCGCTGTCAGCGCAATACGGAACGCAGCCTTCGTCCACATTGTTGACTTTACCGATTAATCTATTTAACATTGACATTAAAGAAACCCTATTGACGAAATGATATTATAAAGCAGATGACTATTTAAAAGATAATAATGCATGATCACCACAAACATTATTTAACTTTTGAAAAGAGGAATTGCCAGTAGAGACTGAGTTTGTTGCGCAGCTTCTTGTCAGCACTAGCCCATAATTGTCACGAAGATGAGGTAGGGTCAATGTTGGGACCTGTAAAAGTACTAGTGGGTCTACTCATATGCAAAAAATGAACGACTTTTACTCGCGTCAATATTCCGAGTAATTTAAGCTCGAAAAACCATTAAAAGTCAACTAAAATCACTCAAAATAAAAACTCAAGTACATAAAATATTGTGCTATATTTTATTCAATTACTACCGTATGTGTTGCAATTGTCTTTTTATTTAAAAATGTATTAATCAACGAAAATCACGCGCCATATTGATTCGAGTGATTTAAAAATAGGGACCCTGGTATGAAGTAAAGTTGTGTGTTAATTGGTTTAGGGCTGATTTTTCAATAGTCAGATAAGAAATATTAGTCGAACAAGATACAATATGGCTAATTTGAAAACGTCACCTAATTGCCGGCAATCATACGTATTTTTTTTTTTAAATCTGTCGCTTCATAATTTATCAGTCTGATAAGTTTTATCTGACTATTGAAAAACCGCCCCTTAATCTCATTGTTTTCTGAGGTAAGCCACTGTGGTCGTATCTCATATTGTTAGATTATGGGTCCATATTGGCTCACATAAAATTGTACATCCTATTGTTTGTCTTACTACCGATTTTTGTTCATAATAATCACTTTTCACAATTTGATTTTTCATACTTTTTTTAATTCATACATTTTTATTACTACCATCGGAGCTCATAACAGTTAGTGATCATATATTATTATTAATACTGTTACTACCAATAATCATTACATTTTTAGATATTTTTTCTTCATAGCATTCAATGATCATCATATTGTTTTAATAAATATTGTTGCTACTAAGAACATATTTCAACTCATGACGTCGTTGTTCGGAATAGCTTACTTTTTATAACAGAAAATTATCATAATTCTAACTAAACCAATCAAATCTATTTGTCTGGTAGTATCTCGTATCTGGTATCAATTTGATTTATAGTGGAGTCACATTTTTACTTAACTTCATCATCATCATCATCATTATCAGCCAAAGGACGTCCACTGCTGAACAAAGGCCTCCCCCACGGCTTTCCACAGCGACCGATCACGAGCGGTCTGCGTCCAGTCGATCCTGCGATCTTTATAAGGTCGTCTGTCCATCTTGTCGGTGGACGTCCCACGCTGTGTCTTTAGTCGAAGGGTCTCCAATCTAGAACTTTCCAGCCCCAACGGCCATCAGTTCTTCGCGCTATGTGCCCTGCCCATTGCCACTTGAGCTTACTGATTCTCAAGGCTATGTCCGTTACCTTAGTTCTTCTACGTATCTCCTCATTTCTGATTCGATCCCGTAGAGAAACACCCAGCATAGCCCTCTCCATCGCTCGTTGTGTGATTTTGAGCTTCTTTATGCGGCCCATAGTTAGAGACCATGTTTCGGATCCGTATGTCATCACTGGTATCACACACTGGTTGAAGACTTTCGTCTTTAGACACTGAGGTAAATGAGATGAGAAGACACTCTTGCGTAATTGCCCGAATGCTGCCCAGCCGAGTTAGATTCGTCGATTTCGAGTTGGATTTACTTAACTTACTTTTCTATAAAAAAATAGTTTCTGGCGCTTCGCGGCCGCTACAGCGGCACGCTCGCTCGGCTCGCGCGTTGTTGGGGTCACAGTTCTAACATAATCTAGCCTACTTGTCTGGTAGTGTCTCGTTTAAGGTTTTTTTTAATAATATGGATAAAAAATATATGATAAAGATAATTATATAAACACATACTAGAATAAAACACGTTTATGACTATTATAGTTAATTTATTAGAATGATTATGAGTTTCGATCATTAGTATAAACTAATATAGGACACCAAATATTAGTAAAAACTAAGTGTTTCAATAATTAAAAATTTAATATTTAGTTTAATATTTTGAAAGATTATTATGGTTTTGAATGGTATGAAAAATGTTTTCGTACCTTCGATGATAGGAGTTGAATAGTTATAAAAGACAATGCGCACTCTTAGATTATCCATGAATTTATACATATATCTGGTCCTGACCGTCTTTTTAAGTTTACGTGAATACTGCTCATCGATTTTACTAAAGATTTATTTTAACGCACATTTATTTTAATTTAATTTTTGGTTTGAAATTCACGGATTTATAAGATAGATCAACAGTGTTTGTTATGTATCAAATAAAGTAACTTTATATATTTTTTATTTTATTTGTTCAATATTTGTGGTCTCTCCATTTTTTATGAACCGACTGCTTCTGTTAAGAACTGATATTTAACATAAACAATGTGTGCAACCATGTTGAAAACATCCATGTAGCAATTTATGTTTTGAATTCAAACTCCTAGCTCTACCAACAGTGAGTAAAATACATTTACACTTATGTAAATTATGCACAAAAGTATTCAGTGCTATGATCAGCTATAATCATCGGGATGTCATAAAAACCCGGATCCTCTGAACGATTTAAATTCTTGCAGATCTAAGAGCGCGTGACATCTAGGGTTGTGAATACCGATATCGATATAAATAAAAAATAAATATTGGGCACCAATCACATATATTGCTCCGATCCCAAAGTAAGTAGCTAATGCTCTTGTGTTATGGAAATCAGACACAACAGGGGTGGTATCACAGCGCACAGCACCCATACCCAAGACAATATAGACAATTATAATTTCTACATTGACCCGACCGGGAATCGAACCCGGGACCTCGGAGCGGTGACGCCTTGAAACCCAACGTTAGAGAGTAGTTAATCTTAATGGTCATGAGTTTATTGATACAAAAGTAAGCAAGTGAATATTCTTATAAGATGAAATAAGAATCATCTTATAAGAATATAAAAATAACTAGCGGTCCCCCGCGACTTCATAAGCGCGTTTTAAGTTTACTCCTTCCCCTCCCGTCGCAGCGTGATGTTTTATAGCCTAAAGCCTTCAAATCGGTAGTTCCT
This sequence comes from Pyrausta purpuralis, assembly GCA_963924145.1. NCBI lineage: Eukaryota > Metazoa > Arthropoda > Insecta > Lepidoptera > Crambidae > Pyrausta > Pyrausta purpuralis. The sequence goes on along the minus strand of OZ001651.1, from coordinate 12,773,132 downwards.
GAGGTTACGGCGTTGAAACAAACAAACTCTTCAGCTTTATAACAAGTTAAAACTTTCTAAACCATTAAGCAGTGAAGCTCATGACGACCTGATTTAAGTAATCCGTGCTTACTCGTATGGTCACATCCTAAAACGATTTTAAGACCCCTTACACATTGCATCTTTCAGCATCGATGCAGTCGCACGTTTTGGAAATACGCGACAGCATCGCGACTATCGCAATAAATAGATGTAATATAGTCTTGATGCTGTCTCGCGTTACTATCGATGTAGTCTCCAATAGACAGTACATAATTTATCAATGTCATGTTTCTGCATCGCCAGTGGATCGATATTAACGCGCGTTGGCATCGCGTCTGTATCGATGTAAAAGTCGCGCAAGTGTTTAAAGGTAGACATTTTGCGACTGCATCGATGCTGCATCGTTACTGCATCGCTGCTAAAAGTCGCAGTGTGTAAAGGGTTTAATAGGTGTAAGTATGATTACTATGGTTTGAGTGGTAGAGTTTTCAAAACAGGCAAAATACTGCTTATGTATTGCGTACTGAATAAACAGTCATATGCGTAGCTCTGGCTCAATTTTCACCTGAGCAAAGTTCCTTCTGAAATAAGAAAAATGTCGAATCTCAAAACATCGACACCAAGCCATCCTTACCTCATGTTATTATTGACGGCTCTAGTGTCATTTTGCACTCCGACGCAAGCATTCGGCGAGCAAACACGGTAATAACATGTTGGTATAGTGGCGATTTGTTCGACAACTGACTGTTACGGTCTCGAGGGCGCGTAAAAGGTAATCCTGAGACACATACGAGCGCATTACGCCCGGCAAACGACGGCTGAGGTGGACGATGTGTTTTAGTGCTCCTAGAAAGATCCTTTGGAATATTATATTGATAGTTGAGTCAGTTCTATAGTCATTGGTTAACTTTATATATTTTGTTACTAATGAAAAAATGACTCTACACTTTAGTACCTATTTTATCGACCATAACTCTGAAGTTCAAACCAACACTACTACGATGATGTGATATTATGGTAATGGACTACATTCGTAAAAAAAAAGAACTCTTCTTTTTAGAGTCGGTGCCATCACTTTGACCATCTCAAGCATCAACTATCAGACTCCAAAAAGAAATGGTTAGCCTAAAATGGAGGGCCCTTTAAAAGGTCAAGAGTTCATTTGAGACTTTTTAGTGCAGTCGGTTTTACTTTTATTTAGTTAGTTTTTTTTCTTAATTTTTAGTGATTACGGGACGGGGGGGGGGAGAGGGGGTAGTTACTCCTTATGACTCCGTTATTTAAGAAGCCCCAAATTATCTATTATAAGTTCAAATTATCTATTATTATAATCACTGAACTCCTAAGCGTTAAGAAGTTCCACCATCAACTCAGCTCCACACAATGTTAACTTTCAGACGTAACAACACGTCAACATTAATGTTCTTGTTCAAAAATACTATGCATGCCTTTAAAATTGCACCAAGACCTCATCATCAGATCCCGACTTGGCAACAATGGGACTAACTAGAACGTATAACCCCTAGGTTAGCGAAAAAAAAATCGGTCTACAAATGACTGAGATATGAGGTAGCATTAGTACAAAAAAACACATACAGTCGAATTGATGATAACCTCCTTCTTATTTAAAGCCGGAACAAAATCTATTAAATTAAAAGAGAGAATGTTTTTAAAACGTGTTGTCACCTTCTTAACTTCTTTCTGAATAATCACTGCAGCTTTATATTAAGGATAAGAAGATGGTTCATATTTCTATGGAAAATTTACATTGAATGTATGCCATAAAAACACAAGAGTTTATTCATATGGCATGCATGTAGATCTTTACCAGCTACGCCTATGCGTAGGACAATAAATACGAGAGAACACGAAAGCGAAGTTTTCTTAGCACATTGCTTATGAAAGGCAAATCAAAATGAAAAACAACTTAATTCCTTACGACGGAATGGATATCCATACAATGTATGGTACGACCGCTGTCTCTGCACACCATTGGCCATTGTAATGTCACTACGTCTGGTCCAGCTATGAGACGACAGAAATCTAAGTAATGTTTATTAATATACGCATCGATTTAAATCTCATGTATATGGACATCGATTGAAAGTACATTTGTGATCAAATTATGCAATTCAATCCACGCCCCTTTCGTATTCGTAAAATATTAATAATAATAGTCAGAAGACACTGAATTACCCTGGCGTGATCTCTACGTACATCAGACCAATTTAAATTGTTTGTCGGAATCTATCTAATAATATGCCATGATGAGGATATGCTTAAATAAACAGGGATCTTCGTGTGGGTTTATTAGTTCGGTATCTACCAATATCATGTCTCAGAAAAATGTTACCAAAATGAAAATATACTTGCCAGTCCGTTATTCGCTTACTTTTAACTTCGTGTTACCATAGTGCCTATCGATGATCTTCACAGCCGGTTTCTCGGTTCTCCATAGTGTTTGTCGCACAATTCATCGCGTTTACTACTCAGTTCTAGCCTAAAGTAGAAACAGAAGGTTGATTTGACTGTCTCCATCAATCATCGGCCGCAATTGATGGCCTTCCTCGGTCCACCTCATAAATATTAAATTATTCCAACGTCCGAGTGTATGTAGCACGTGCCTACAGACTTTCCATAACATCTTTATATGGGAATTCTTATGGAAGGATTATAATTTTGCATTCATAATTCATGACCACAGAGTCACTGAACGGCCGCAAAAGATGGCAGGTTTCATAGATTTACATCGTGTCTTTTCACCTATGAATACCTATATTAAAAACCAATCATGGTAATATTTATGAAAATGCGCTCGTAATTAAAGTTATAAAATTTAACAATTTGTTATTAAACATGCAATAACATTAACTTTTTGTATATTCGTGTTAATAAACTTGTTTAGCTCTGTCAAAGGATTACGACTTAACGCACTCAAAATAGATGTGAAATAATATTCTTGTGATTGATTATTCATTAAATGCTGATTTTGTATATTTGTGCAAACTATGAGACGATGATGTAGAATTTCAATTGGTTCTTTAAACATTTTTCTTGACAACTCCTTACATTTCCTCTCAAGGGTCAAACATTCATTGGTTAGGGCTGCATTGGTTCTAGTTTTATTACAGCCTTTCGTTCCAAATTAGCTGTGGCATAAATACAGAGAAATGAGAGTGCAGTGTTGGTAACGATTATTACTGTCATTACCAGGTGTACTTAGTGCAGCTACAATGTTGCGGCAGAGCAACCAGCGACTGTTTACACTTATATTATTAAGGCATTATGTGAAAAACGTTAATCTCATCGTCGTTACATTAGCTAACATAACTATCTAACGCCAAGAATCTTGTACTGTGAGCTTGTTAGATACTTACCGAGCTTATCCTTGTAAAATCAGAGTCACGAAATCACGAACTTTTGAAATTTTACCCTAAGGATAGTGTCTTCCTTCTTGGAGTGGAACTATCGTATATATAGAAGTAGCAAAGAGTTTATAGTGTCTGTGCTAGAGTTGAATAAATATTATTACTATACTTGTTTTTTGTTAAATTATTATACTTACTTACTTGTCATTTGGTCTCCCGAAAATATATCTTAATGAATTGTGATTTTATCTATGAAGGAGAATTCCTTCATTGATTTAATCAATTTAAAAATTCTCAAATGTTTTTTTTTGTGGCATTTCTATGTGTAATTAACAAAATAAAAGTCGCATAATCTCAGGTAGTATTTATTGTTGCATTCGACGTGCAGATGGCGCTGGCGAGAGCAGCTATAAGCTTGGTGCGCAGGCGCATCGCAGCGCGGTCGATGCGTGCTCGACGCCCGTACCCTGCGCACTCAACCATCATGGTCGTGTTGCACGACTCCTGCGGGCAACACGATGGCTTTATTTATCGTAAAGGGATTCTCAGAAAATAGATATGGCAACAGTTAAACTTCACCTGGAATCATCGTCGTGAGACAGGCTTTTACCGAAATGTTAGCTGAATAGAATCTGGGACGTGACGAAACCATTTAAAAATCAAGCACCATTTTGATCACTTTCTCAACTATAGGATAAAATATTGTCATTTAAACATTTCCACATTTCCCTTGATCACGACATCACAAGTGAACGGCTGTACCGATTTCGCTTATAATTTCTTGTTGTATTTATTATTGTTGGGTAAAGGTGCCATGAAGCAAAAATTGTTAGAGTGGACCGATTTTCATGATTTTTACTTGTTGGATTCGTCAAAGTTACAAATAAAACACGAAAGTGGAATTGATACCCTTCTCAATTAAGTTAAATATAAAACAGCCACATGTCGAGAAAATTAACCATCAAACTATTACTGTACCTTATAGTGATTTAGCTGCACTTCATTGTATGGTGCTGACCATCTACCAAAGCCTGAAGTACCCAGACTGGATAGTGGGTAATGATTGAACGCTGTCAACACCTTCTTTGTCACCATCAGACTCTTGGTGTAGTACCCGATTGGGCTCACCATCGCCGAGCTTACAACATTTGTAACAAGTTTCGGTAGCGGTAATTCTTCTTTACACCTGAACTTGTACTTCTTACGCATATTCTCTTCTTTATTCTCAAACATCTTATAATCTATGACTTTGTTACTATCAGTATCTTCTTCTAATTCTATTTCACCTATTCCTAATTCATCTTCAGTTTTGATTCGGACATCATCACGTTTTACATACATTTTACTCTTGGTTAACACTTTTCTGTGATTATATTTGTCAAGTCCTTGCATGAAACCAAAGAAAAATACATTTCGGACCATGATCGCTGAATCCTGAGAAGGGTTCCAGCCGCTTATCTTCAGCCTTTCTATAAGCTCTTGCAAGGTGTCAGCTATTTTAGGTAGGATTACTTCGTCAATATCTAATGGAATAACGAATTCTGACTCTCTCACATTTCTATAGAGACAGTCATTATAAGTTATGATATGGTCTCTTCGTCGTTGCCAAAGAGATCTTTGAGGCTTATATTTAATAGGAACATGAAAGAGTCTAACGTAACCTTTATCTTGGTAGTGCTGAAGAACATTTTCGCTTTTCTTAACAAGCTTATCAATGTACATATCAATTTTATCTACTCCGAGTATTCTGTTAGTTTCTATCCATTCTACGAGTGTCTGTGATATATCATAATTGAAATTCATATCTTTGACACAAATTGTAAAGTTTCGTTTGGTTTTTGTTGTGACAGATGGCTCCAAATAAAATGCATTAGCTGGATCTTCACATGGTTCGGTAACAACAGATACCAAAGAAGGGCGATTTAGAGGCTCAGTGAGGGGGCAAGAAAGAAGCAATGGAGTTTCTACGCTAAATGACATTCGATCCCATTCGTGCCACCAGATATCCAGTGGTTTGGCTGCTACCACTTCGACGGAATAATCAAACGGGTTCAAAGTAAGCGTTTGGCAGAACAGTGGTTGCTCAGATGAGAAATTGCGACCTGTGAACAGAATATAAAAAAAATCGATTGAGAAACAAGATAAACACAACGGATTAATGAAATAGAAACAGACCAATGAAAGATAAATTGTAGATTTACTTGTATAAAGTTACAAAACGTAAGACTAAAATAGTAACATTAAATCTTATAATCTTACAAGAACCGTTGATTCTTTACCGTAATATCTCATATTGAGAATCCCCATTACTGGACTTATATAATAGTAATTTGTTCGAGTCATTTCCTTGGGCACCCGGCAGAGCAGGCAGCAGGAACCGTCATTACAACGGTTCTTGAATTGCTGCCTTGCCACAGGATGGGAGTTTCTACAGGGAATAAGCGAAATCGCGAATCGATCTTACATTAAGTTACAATATATTTCTTCGTTATAAAAAAAAATAACATTGGCTATTCAATGTTTATTTCATTCATGTTCTTTCTTCAATTACTGTTCACTGTTACTGTTGTAAAAAATATGTTTTTTTGCTTCAGTTTGTAGATGTTTGTGTCGGACACAATGTAAAGGTTACTTCAAAATATTGCCTTGCGTGTGGCACGTCTTTAAGTAAGAAATAAAACGTACTGTTGTTACAAGCTAATTGGTTCTGTAAATCGGGAGTGTTGTATCGAAGTTTTATTGTCAACGAATGGTAATTTCGTCTGCTTCCTTGATGTCTTTCGCGAAATTCTCATTAAAAAGTCGCGTATGGAGCTGAATGGGCTGTTTTAGTACTTTTAACTCTGTCGCCACAATATAGGGGAGGCGTTTATCTCGGTGGGTAAGAATTTACACGACATGTACGCTCGCCCCGCGTGACAAATGAGTGTGAGCTTATCGGTTTCGACGCGTACGCGCACACTTGCGGACCAGACCTTCTGTTGTGTCACTTGATAAAACGCACTTTTAGCAGGAATAGCTAGATAATGCTATCGTTATGTTAAACGTTCTAATGGGATGGTCTTTTGAACAAGCTTTTGAAGAATAAAAAAAACAACATCTCATTTAATCTACTCTAAAACAAGAAGCAGATATATGTTCAATACGAAAACCAAGTCAAGTCTAAAAACTACATAAATAAGAAACAGCCAAGCTTGAAGGCATTATTATATTGAATAAAAGTCAATAAAACCTTCAGACTGAACTGAAATGATTAATGCAATATTTGTACGAGTAAAAAGTAGATTGGCTGCGGCGCCAAGAGGCCAAGTCTATCGCCACGCCTTATCTAAGTGAGGAGGCCAACACAATTGGTTTTTAATGAGACAGCTGCAGTGACTTATTGGAGTGTTCCCGAGAAATAAAAATGTAAAACCTCCCTATTAGTTCACGTGATTAAGTTGCGACCGACCACTTACTTGTATGTAAGTTGTTATTTTTCTCCTCTACGCAGTGAAAATACAAACGAGCGATCGGATATCACGTCTGCCAATAATTATGGTGTTGTTTTATCAACGCTCGAGATTTCGCGGATGTCTTTATTGGCACCGATTGTGTCAGTTTTTTAAACACTTCTTTTATTTTTAACTTTATAACATCACGTGCGTTTATTGCTGGTTTACATGCACTGAAATTATAGAGAGCAGCGAGTCTGCTTACTTTTCGTAGAAAGGGATTTCGGCCGTAAAATTTTATATATTATAATCACGGTCTGGTGAAAACTTACAATATATGAGAGTTTTGTGGTAAGGGTCCATCGTAATGTCTATTTATAACTAATTTACATAATAAGTTTAACCCGCCGGGGAGGCATCGGGACCTATATAATTACTAATTATAACAACACTGAGCCCGGGGCGGAGCGCGTGCGTGCATCTCAGTTCAAATATAACTTAATTGCTGATTATGTTTATATCACAATTAAGATAGCTCCTTATGATCCTTAATATTTATAACATAAATGTTAAGTTGCTTTTGCGATGTGAATCAATTTTATTGGAGCGAGTATTTTTTACAATAATCTGGAATCATGATTTTGAGAGTGTTACTCAAGTGTGTCTATTTTGAGCAACATGCATTTCAAATTTTTTTTTAATGGTTAAGGGAGTCTATTCATATCAAAATATATTTTTTGCGTTGGAAAATAACTTTTTTTTCCATAATCTCTTAGTTAATATCAATCTCGTAGTCAATATTACTTAACAATGCCCTCTTTGTGATACGGTATGGTTAGTGAACTGATTACTAAGTAATGTTAACATAGTGTGCAATTACGTAAATGTGATATTGAAATGACTGGACGAGTAATTGCGGAGTCCAGATACACTGTACTTTTTGTATCACTACTACTTACGATTGTAAGTTGAACTTATAACATAAGGAGCGATCCTTAACGTAAGCGACTAAGTGCTAGAAGCTTTTTATAAAGTGATGGTTCCATCTTGTAATATTACAAGTAGTAGCACCCTAGCATTTAAAAATAGTAATATAATTTCGTCATTAATTATTTTTTATACATCAAAAGCTTACGTAACGAAACCTCATTATTTTCACGCATGATAAAATCATATGTTCACTCTCAAAACGGTAATTATTTCATAGATACCCTTTTCCTAGGGATCCTTAAACGCCTGCATAATTCATGATTGCACTGTGATTCTTAGATAATAATTAAGTTCTCACTAGGTGTATGAAGGGTGGGGCCAATTACCGTCCATGTAAGCTTACGATGGGTTCTGCCTTGCCTTGCTAAGGCTGTTAATCCTACATCAATGTTAACTTTATCACATTACTTTAAAAGACTTTATATAACCTAGAAATGCATAAAAGTAAACCATTGACGACATTAAATCTGCACTTTTCATTATGCTTTCAAAAGACGTATTTACTGGATCCGCACTTATAGCTGGAGCAACAACGGAGTTGGCTGTAAACGTCAAGCGTCGCAAGTACGTCTCACTTGCAAGTGATTATGTGTTTGCGCCGTTTGGCGTTGAAATATTTGGGCCGTGGGGACCCTCTGCTCAATTGCTGTTAAGAAAAATTGCGCCAAAATTAAATTCTGTAATAGCCAATAATAAAGCTGGTTGGTTTCATTAGCATGCAACGCGGCAACGCAGCCAGCATCAAAGCCTCCTTGCCGCTAGGAAATGGTTTCGATTTTGAATACGTCGATTTTAAGTTATTTTTTATGTTGCATGTCTTAGTTTTATTTTTTTCTTGTTTGTACTAATAAAAGTACTAATACTTTACTGGAATGGAAGGTGCGGTATTTGTGTTGAATTCGCAAAATCAATTTCAACTATGGATTTGCCAACATTTTTGACGCGTTTCTGCCTAAAAAGATGATTTTATGTTCAAAAGAGTTCGGATACACCATTAAGTTTGGTTGAAACAACCCTGTTAGAAATTATCATTCGCTTTTTTAATGCCTTCACACACGAAAAGAAATTAACATTTTATTCAACACATTTAATGAAGCGTTACAAAAGTATGCGAAACGGGCTTGCTTTTACCAAGATTATCGGTTTATTATGTTAAGTGTACAAGTAAAGGTCTATTTAAAGATAAGACAATTTGATACAGGTAACGTTATATATAAAATTGCCGTCATATAATTTTAATTCTGCAAGTATCAGGTTAATTGAGGTATTGAAATACTATTTAATTTGAATAAATAATAAACAAAATGTTAAAACTTTACAGTATAAGAAAGTAAGTAGCCAAGTGCATCAAATGTCCGGTAACTATTGTTTGAAATACATTAGTATAACCGCAATGGCATAACCTTCTACTCACCAGGCGCAACTACTCGACTTACTAATATTTACAACTAATTTAGAGAATCTGTGGTATTCAAACAAACTTATTCAAGATTAATATGTGTATACTTTTTTTGGAAATAATTATTTTGCATATGTACTTACTGCTAGTTCGTTACAGCTTTCGTATTCGTTCTTACTGTCACGCTGGTGGTATGAATAGCAAGGACCTTATTCCAAACATTTAGTAAGTACCAATTTTTATACCTTACTAAAGTATTAACCGGCCAATTGAAAATTATCGCGGTGACGACATTCGTTAATGGGGGTACATTTTTCTAATTAGTCAAATATTGGTATGTCTTGGATTTAAACCTGGGGACGATTCTCATGCAATTCGTATACAAAAAAAGTTCACCGATCGAATTTTCTTTGTCGAAGAAAAATAGTTTTTGATTTCTCAGGGTCACGATTATTACATATTTAGATGTTACATGATATTAAGATTTGGTTTGTGCGACAGTTTCAAGGCGTAGATGTTTAATTTTTTAGCTAAAACGGTTAAATTCGCAATCGAATTACCACACGAAAAAAGTACGATTGCCGCAAGAATCGGCCTCCTGATCTACGAGTATTTTTTTTGTATGTATGGCGCTAAACTGCCGGAGGTGAAAATATTGATTTTTTTAGAAAGGTTAGTATTTACCTTCATACATAGCAAGTATCCGTATGTATGGCTGCGAGGTGCGCTCGTCGTAGAAGGCGGAGTAGAGCGACACTCGGGTGCCGGCCACACGCTGCCACTCAGATTCTACCTCCTCGTTTGGGGACCAGGTTCGGCTCTGAAATTAAAAAAATAACACATACATTAGGGATATTTATTAGAAAAGTAAGTATACTAAAAGCGATGTCGTTAATTTATTTACCGCAAGAGCGGTCACAAGCGCCGTAGACAATTACCTACCTACGTAACGCGTTGATGTCTTTCTTATTTTTTGCGCTAGAGTTTATGAACTGCTCATTAAGATCTGATATAAAGAAATTGATGGAGTCTCTGACTCCTTTGAATAATTTACTCGCATAAGTACTTATATTATGATATTGCATAAAAATATCCCAATAAAATAAATACCATTTGCAATTAATTTCATTCCAGCAAGATTGGAAATTGGCACGGTTTTAATAAACTCGATAATCCAATCGAGTATAGTATCCAATTTGATAAACATGTGCTTAATTGGTAAAATTACACAACGGTACAGCCTGCGTCTGGGTCCAAATACGCAAGATCTGTGCAATGTTCGAGGCAATTCCCAGTTTTATAATTCTGTCATGGGGTTTTATTTGTCAGCGGGTTCAAGTAACGTTGGTCGTCGGTAAATTCTTTATCGCGTGACATCACGCAGATTTTCGCGATCCACTAGTTTACAGTATTTATTTTAATTTCGCCACAGATTATTTAAGTACAGCATTCGTGGGAAACACTGGGATTATTGAAAAGAGTGATATTTTTGCAAAAGTAATTATGTAGTTCTGCAAACCGTGCCGACTGAATGTTGTTCCTGTCAGTTTATTTACAGAACAAGAAACATTTAAGAAACAAAAAAAAAACTATCAACGTATTTTTTTTAAGTGTATGTAAGTAGGTTACTCGGTCCTAAATTATGTAAAGCTCGAAATCATGTTCTGCTGTAGGGAGTTTTAAAAAAAATATCTAAGTATGTATAATTATATTTTTGTTTTTATAGTGTTTTGTCACCATGCAAACTTAATAAGAAAAAAAATTCACTTGTAAAAAGAAACCTTGGCTGTGTGTCAGACGAGGAATCGAAACCCGTGCCTTACGGTACCCGGGCGTATGATATTGTGAGAGCAATCACGTAACATTGATAACGTCACGCAGCCTACGCGTTAAAGTAAGCGCTTGCAAAATTCAACAGGCTTGCTAATGTGACGGTTGCCGAGTGGCATACGCCCGGATAGCGTAAGACACGGGGTTCGATTCCACGTCTGTCACACAGCCAAAGTTTCTTTTTACAAGTGCAATTTATATCTAAGTATGTAGTTTAATTCGCTCTACATAATTAACTACAGCTAACTAACTCTAGGAATAATCATGCATAAGTTTTTATCCAAACTTTTAATTAACGATTATTTTCTAATTACACTTTATGCTTTTGCTGACCTCTGCTGTATTTTGTTTTATTTAGATATTTTTGAAAGTCTTCTTGAGTTCGTTAAAGGTATTGTAAATAAAAGTAATCTTAGTGATGACTTAATTTCGAAGCCCGATTGATGGGATATTCCTCTCATCAATCCTCGTTTCGTTGAGCAAGCACTACTTACTAGTTATGGACAGATAATAACACATCTACTGAGTACACACAGTATTATCCGCAAAGTGCGAAAGCGTGAATGTTTGCGCTGACGCACCGTGTAATTGCATCTCACTTTTCTATATGGGAAATAGTACAGATAGTGGAAACGGTGTTAATTTCGAAGTGTCTTTTGCAATCGTCAATACAGAAATTAATTAGGTGATGGTAACTTTGAATTTTAGTGTTTTTCAAGATCACACTGGTGATGATGACACGTGGATCTCTTCCTCACCAATATTACTTTTTTCAGTCTCGCTATCAGTCTGTATATCATTAGGCCTTATCTCATGAGTTCATGAATTATTTAAGATGATAGTGTAATTATTTATTTTATTGTGTAAAAATATTTAAAAAAGCCCTCGTTCTGAATTGTATGTATTGTACGTATTCAAGAAAGAACAGAATGGTGGTTGTATCTGACCGTCCGTAGGTGATCATAGAAATATTTTCCCACAGAGTCGTCGGTCTAAAATCATAAAACACTGCATGTGACTTTAGAGTGAAATAAACATAGAAGGTTTTTTTTGTATTACTTATTTTTGTTTGAATGAAGTTTATGGGTTTCTGCGTTGATTAGCTTCGTTAGCCATTCCTCGTTACGACCGGGCTCTAAAATCAAGATAGGTAAGAGTTACAGCTCATACGCGGGCTGTAATTGATTTAGAACTTATCATGCAAAGCTTTCAACTGGTTGTATACATTTTAAGATTTCTGTATGGTACTCGTACCTTAACCTTTTAGGTTAATAAACATCACTGTATGTCATTTGACTTGTTTTTAATTTACCTGGAATTGCAATAATGCCTTCCTTGATTATAATAAGTTTAACATAATTTCGCATGACATTGTACAGAAACGGGTATCAACCTTCCTTCCTCCTTCGCAATTTCATGACAAATAAGGTAACATCCTAAGCACCTAATCGCATTAGATGAAATAAATCAGATTGGGTCGGTCAGATGACCATTATTCACTACACTAACCCTGATATATGCCTCCAAGGATTGTTTGAGAGTCTTGAGCGATTAAACAACCGCAGTACGCGTCAACAATTTTAATCTAGCTATTTGAGTTAACTAGACATCTTAAATATTTCCTGCGAAACGGGACCTGTGGGAAACCGATTTGAAATGGCAAGATCAAACAGACTATTAGATAGTAGTTTGTCGCCGACAAAGCTATTGAGATGTCTACTTGTGTAACTACACCCCAATCAATGGTAGTTATGCGAATGGAGGATTTCCTGTAAATTGAGAGCAATAGACTTACTTTTGCGACTGCATCGATGCAATCGCGCGTTATTATCTAATGCAGTCGCAAAAAATCAGTACATAATTGGACAATTTCCAGCTTCTGCATGGCGACTGTACCGATGCTAACGCGCGTTAGCATCGCGACTGCATCGCGACTTCGCTGCTAAAAGTCGCAGGGTCTAAAATATAGACATATTGCAACGTAACGGTGACGCAACGACAATTTTTTTGTGGCTTTAACAATGTGGCTTCGCTTTAACAACACCGTAAAACATCTCTCTTTATTCCAACTTTCCAAGACACCTCAGGTCTTTTTAATTATGATCGATCCTGGAAAAACCTGTAATATAATACGAATGTAATGATCAGCAAGTAGGCAATAAATGAATATGGTATGCATAAACACGATTAGGACACGGCGGATATTGGCTATTATCCTAACAAGCTGGAACGGAAGTGTGTGCACTTATCGTCATATCTAAAGATATCTAATTAATCATATGACAAAAAAGTGGCCAAACATGTCGGTTTGAGTAAATAATTGTTTTTCTTTAGTTCCATGTATGGGAGCCCCCCTCATATGTTATTATTTTTTATTTTTTGTATGGGAGTCCTGGTGCGGTTGGGAGATACACCTATTTACCAAGTTTCATATATGTAATGCATCTATGTAGTTTTAGAATAAAGTGTCTGTGTCAGACGGACAGAAACACATACAGACAGATTTGACGAAACTTTAGGAGTTCCGTGTTTTGACATACGGCTACAGAACCCTCAAAAGAAGGTTTATATTGATATAGAAAGATTAAAGACACTCCATGTACGAAACATACACAGTAAATAATTTATAAAGTCTTCAAAAGTACCTGAAACAGGCGTGTTGAATGAATAGTGTCTATATTGGCAAGAAATGCTAAGTGTGGTAGTGTGATCGATGATAAACTTAACTAATGGTAAAAAGTCGTTACCATCGGTTGGATAATTACGATTGTGTGTGCTTTGAACAAAAATACCATAAGCCATGGTCATTAAAATAACCATTCTGACATTTGATTGTGGTATTTTTTTATCACGCACAACCATATATTCAACCGCTGGTTAACCATTGGTTGAATGAACTATACACCACAAAACCAGCCTTAAATCTTTTTATCTTAGAAATCGCAAGACCAAGTCTCATACTTTATGTTTTTTTTATTACAAGTAAACAAAAGAGTGGTACTTTTTTTTAGAAAATGATTAGCATTTATTTTCTCAATACGAGCGCGGCATCACCTGTGCCTGTTTGCTTAACATGCGCATAACGAGATTAGGCCCCGGCGGATATTAGCGTAATATAAGCACGGCGACGGAAGTCTGACGCACCACGTCCACTCCACCTCTAGTCGCTATCAGGGGCCCTATTTTTGAATCATTCGCGTCAAAATGGCGTATAATATTCATTGATTAATACCTGATTTTCAAATGAAAAACGGTTTAATTCCACACAGGAGTGATAAAAAAGATGACTTAATTTTGTGAGTATTATCGTAGGTCTATATTTTGCTCGGTTTTCGTAGATTTTCAGTTAACTTTCGAACGAAAACCACACGCCATATCCAAGCCAGTAATTCATAAATAGTGCTCCTAGGCCGACATTGTGTATAAAAATAGGTACTTGTGCTCAGCAAAACGGAACGTTTGGAGACTTTGTTAGTTTTTAGGTAGTTCTGATTTAAAAGATAATAAAATAGAAGAGGGAGAGAGCAAAATGCAGGACAGCCAAACGAACTTATGTATTGTTCAATTGACACCCAAATCTTTGTATGTATGTAAGTATGTAAAGGGCACCTTATCAAATCGTATCACATGAGTTCATTATTTATTTTATGAAAGTGTAACAATGTCCAATTTTATTATGTTTGAAAAATACGTCTTTTATGTATTCGTTAGACAGTGTGTCATCCCTGCCTAGAGCGAGATACATTTGTAGTTAATTCAAAGTCCTACTTAAACCGTTTGCTATAGCTGAAAAAAATGCATCACTGCCTTTTTTTTAGTGCAATGAAAATGGTCATTTGTATGATTCGTAACATGAGACATGATGATTTTAGTCTGATCGACTACGACCATACTAAAATAGTTTTTCTATAGCTAGGTTTATATGTAATTATACGTTTTTACTGGTATGGTATTATTTTAATACCCACGGGTAATTACTTGGCAACCTCCGTGGTCGAGTGGCTAGCACGCTGGTTTCAAGCGTCGCTATCTCGTGAGGTTCCGGGTTCGATTCCCGGTTGGGTCCGGTATGTAGAAAACGATCTTTTCTATATTGTCTCGGGTCTGGGTGTTGTGGTACCACCGTTGTGTCTGATTTCCATAACACGAGTGCATTGGCTACTTACTTTGGGATCAGAGCAATGTATGTGATTGGTGTCCAATATTTATTTATTATTATTATTTATTAAAAAAAAAAACTACATTCTGATCATAAGAACAACACTAAATACTTGATTCGATTTGATAGTAGACATCTGGACTATCCTTAAATAAGAACAACAAAATCGTTTTTTATAAGAATTGTTTGTCCAAGGAACAATGGTTAAAAAGTATTGCAAGTACTGTCACGAAAAGACTCTAAATGAGGGCTTGAGACAGGACTACGTGGGGTCACGTAGGCTGGTAACGATGACGTATCGACTCCTAAAATTATTGGGTCGACCGCTACTTAAGTGTTCTTAGTGACCTCTTTGGCAAATGCTGCGTATTAAGTGCGTAAATGAACTCAGTTCTTGAAGAAATAGTTCTGGCAATGTTGTATTACAAATAATTCGAAAGCAAACGCTAATATTTTGATGAAAAATTTGGTAACAAGGTATTTGATTAATAACTAACGGTATGAAGCGGTTAAAAACAAATCGTTGCAAAATTATCTTTCACGTTTAATATGGTAAGAATTCGGCTATGTCTATTATATGGCTATTTTCAGGTATTTTTTTTGGATAAACAATCATCAACGTAAAATGAAATGATACACAAAAAACTACACAGCTTTAACTGTTTCAGGAATAATGTTCATATATCTCGGTATCCAAACAATGGCAGTGTAAATTACAATTGGGCCTAATACGCGTTCCACACTGCATCACGTACGGCAATTGCATAGCTCACGCGACGTGCACAGTGCACTCCGATCGAAATCTTAGCAGTCATTATTGTGCACGTGACTCCGGCGCGAGTCATTTGCGTTCCGTTACACGTGGTATCGAATCGTCCTGGTAGAAATTTAGCTTTCTATGAATTTTATTGTATTTGACATTTATTTACCGTTTTAAAATAAACTTTACGTAATTTTAATGTTTTTATAAATTTCAATACAACCATCAACCTTTGAGGTGAGATTTGCATTCTTAAATACTTAAACGCTATTATAGAGCTAGTGAACAAAATTATGACTAGACAGACAGTATTTTATGTAAGTTTTGCTAGTGATTATGCGTATGATATATTAAGCTTCAATATCGTGAAGGTGATACTTATTAGTGTTTTATTGCTACATAATGATATGATAAACGATCAAATTGAGCAAAAAACTGATAATGACCAGACCGAAATAACACAAGCACTGTGAATATGGGTTGTAATTCTGATTACACACGTCCACAATACAATTTACTTTTTATAATCGAAATCGCAATTTTCATAACTGCAAATAGTTTGGCTCATACAAAAATTGGTCACCATCAAGAAAACATTATCGTAAATCATATTTTCGCAAATCGTCCAAAATTATTAGATATTATGTGAGTTTTTGCGATAATTTATTTTAGTATATTACAATTTAGTAGCAGTGACACCAAGCAATAAACAGAGCGTTCACATTGTTCACTTCAAACATTATGTAAGCTAATGGCTATTATTCATGTGGCTTCTTACGCCATTTTCAAGAACTAAAGTGATGCAGAATTATATTTTATCGTCATCGTCAGGAAAGAATTCATTTGTTGAAGTTATTTGACTTATAATTAGGGTATTTTATTTACATTTCAGAGAAATGTCTCTCTTTAGGTAGTAAAAATCTTAGGGAATTTAATGCCCTTTAAAATAGATCGCTGAAACAATATACGCTAGGTTAAGCAACAAAAATATTTTAACATATACATAGTTTTTTTACTTAGCTGTTTGTCGGCAGTCGCTCTCGTGGTATATTCGTTTAAAACTTTGTAGCTTTGTAGTTGCAGCATCAGTGTTTCATAGGTAGGTACGGGCAACAGCACGACAAAAAATACCAATGGTTTTATTTTTTGCTGTGTGTACACATAGCGAATAATATTTATCAAAATACCCGCCAATTTCGAAGAAAATCGATCTTTATTCCACTCCTTTAATTGTGCCGGTGTGTGTATTTGAAAATGCTGAAATTAAGACCAATGAAAAAACGAAGCAGATTATTGTTTTTAATAACAATCACTAGTTAAAATTATAACCGCCATGCAAAGAAACTCTTAACTCAAATTATAATGTAAATTGTTTACGACTGTTATTAAAGATTTGATAGCGGCTAGTTAAATTGCGTAACCACTCGTATCTGGATATCATCGTAATTACGAACGATGAAAATAACGATACCCAGAGTATTAGAGCTTCCCTAACGATAAGTTAATCCTGCGAAACCATTTATATTAAGTCAGTAAGAGATTTTGCAGACTGTTCGAATATCAAAGTGCACTCGTCTTTATTTTGTGGTTTAAAAGCTAACAACTTACTCTGATATACTTATTTGTAAATAGTCGTAAATGTTGTCTGGAAGCAAGCGCTTATTTATAGCGATAAGGCCGCCTAAATTGTATATTACCTTTAAACGAATACGTAATTTAATCAATGTTGTGTGTAATATAGACTTATCTTATAGGGTGTTTTACAACTAAAAAAGAATAAAATATAATTTGTTCAACTTCTGCTCGTTTGCTACAAAAGTCTGAAAAAAATATATGACATTGAAACTTTTGTAATGTCATGAGCACATTTTTTTATTTTAATGAAATATATTTTTCCCTTTTAATATCTTGACAGTCAAGAAAGCTGCAATTGGCGTTAGTTGAATCTGTATACACCCTTAAGTTCTTAAGTAAATGATATTTGTAGACTAATATTTCCAGTTTACCTACACTTGACAATTTTTTCCTGAGCGTGATAACTGGTGAGGCGAGTAAGACTTCAGATAATTATTGCGCAATGATCATTCTGCACATAGATTGGATTAATCCACGCATCTACCTCTCACTTCCCTCTGGTACATCCGCGGTGTGATTATGTAAATTTAATAGCGATGCGATTGCAATCCGTGTATTGCATGGAGATTGCATGTAAATTGCACTGTCAAGAAAATAATAAAAATTTAATCCGATTTCGTCTTCTCTTAAAAACGAACGTGCAGTGTGGTATGATTATTATTGTTACTTTTGTGAATAAGTGTCATCTTTCTTTGGATGCAGTGCGGTCGCCAGTGCGTCAGTTTATATTTTTTTTGTTGATAGCTAGCCCATATTACAACTACATAGATACCGCAGTGCTTATCCTGGCGTGCTGTTATCCAAACATGCATTGTTGTATATCTACAGTATGTTTGTTTATATTTTTTCTTCTGATTGCCTATTTGACTTAGTTTGTTAAATTCAGCAGTGGAAACGCTTAAGGCTAGTGTGTTATTACTTTGATATTTACCTCTTTAGAATTATTGTTAAGCTGTTGTTTCCTTAATAAAGAAAAAATGTTTTAACAAATTTACATTTACTTTTTAAATGTTGTCATTGCTTATAAGGGCTTTCTTCATCTGAAGCTTTTAAAATAAAGTTGGAAATGCGATAGAAATTTAGTTACTTAATAGCCATATTGACCACATCCCACCAGTTCACATATTTTATCTATAGATAGGATCCTTACTAAGGTAGGTAATTGCGTTAGACGTAATAATATGTACCTGTTTAGTGTCACTATAAATATACGAAAAAAAAGTTTATTAAGCATTGAACTTGCGATTGAAAATGTTAATGTGTTTATTCAGATGTTTTTGTGAATTCGATTAAAATTAAATGTAAATGTTTTCCAATTCAGTAGATCTTTTCTTTAGTTAATGCAGTATTTACTTATTTAGAGTCTGCTTAGAAAAATACTAGTCCCTAATGTTCTACAAATATAATGGTTTAGAACTCTTTTAACACTCACATTGTCATATTTTATATTCATAAAAATGAAATAAGAGACCAAAAATTTGCGCACGGCGGGACTTGATGAACCAGCAACTTCTTGGCTACGTCATTACGCGTGACGTATCTGCAAGAGTCCACAAATTTCGCAAGGTCGGACAGACAGCACGGTAGCTCAATTGGTAGAGCATTTTCCCCAGTTAGCCAAGAAGTTGCTGGTTCAAGTCCCGCCTGTGCGTAAATTTTTGGTCTCTTATTTCATCTTCATGAATATTCTACTAATATTTAAAAAAAACACACTAACGATACTCATATAAACTAAAATTTCTAACATAGTGGCAGATATTTTAACCGCACATTCCGCGTCGAGCAGTAATAAATGAAAAAAAGCTAAATTATAAAGCGAAAGCTCTCGCTCGCTCGCATAGTTGTAGCGGTAAAGACTCACATCTATGCTAACATTGTAAATAATGCAGAAGACTTCCCCGTTGTATCCTATGCACGAGAGCTATGCTTGCCCATGATACCGGCTTAAGGCCGTGTGTAAACGATCCAGGACCAACCCATTTAAAAATATTGGTTTCAGTTATTTCGAGAAAAGTTTATTTTTTCAACTTCAGATCGTACTTCGTCAACTTTTAGATCGAAACCCTTTTTAAAATGCTTATGTACAAAGTTAATTATTGAAGTTCTTTTAAATAAGCATTGATATTTTTATTTATTTGATTTTTTAGCGCATTTTTTATTATTTGTGGCCTTAATATCTTATTTAAATTGCCTCATAAAACATCATTTGGGTAGAATTACTAGCTTAGACATAATTTATGATCGTAAATTTCTTTGCACTTTATGAGTTTTGCTTAAAGACCTTGTATTGTGCTAAGTATGTAGATAAATTGCCTGGCAATCATATGTTTCTATTGCGGCAATTAAACTGAACCTTAAAGTAAAAGGTCTTATTCTAGTCTAATTAGAATAATTTGCACTATAACTAGCAATAAAATTTTAATGGTAGATATGATGAGCAATCTCAACGAAAGTGACATCGCTAGTTAAGTCGGCTATTTTTGATGCAGGATTTTTAGAATGTAATAAAATAGGGATCCGGTCTAAGTACCTTTAAAGTCTATTGCAGCGATGTATATTAAGTTGACCGTCAATACTTATAAAATATCAACTTATAAATCTTGAATGAATTGAATTGATAAGAGTTCATTTGAAAGATTAATTCTCGCGGCAATCGAACTTTTTTCGTGTGGTAATTCAATTAAGAGTTTAAGCGTTTTACCTTTAAGTCAAGTAAAATATCTACACGTATAAAAACTATCGCACAAACGAAATCTAAATACATAAAAATCGTGACCCTGAGAAATCAAAATCATTTTTTTTTCGACAAAGAAATTCGATCGGTGAACTTTTTTCGTATACGAATTGCACGACACTTGCCAGGATACTAATGATAAAAAAATAAAAAATAAACCTGCATTGCACACCATTAACAATTAATAATACAGAAAAACTTCTTACATTTATTAAAAAATATTTTTTAAACCAATTTTCTGACAAAAGTCCTTAATATTTTATAGCATTCTGTCAGAAAATTGGTTTTTATCTATTTATACGCTACATTTCGGTAAATCGTCCAGTCTGCGGGGCGCCTTAATCGTTCGGCAGCAGTGGCGGCGTGCTATTAGAAATACCCGCAGAGGATATTGATTTCGATTTATTTTCCCTTCGTGACCGGCATCGGAATAGATTATCGCCAACAAGTGTGGATGCAGCTGAAACTTGGAGCCCTAATACGAATCGCTATTGAGACTACCAAGGATTACAAACGGAATGCTTCGCTTTTCATCGGGGTGTTGTCGTACCATTGTTGTTTCTGTTTTCAATAACACAAGTACGTGAGCTACTTACTTTGGGCTAAGAGCATACATTGCTCTTAACCCAAAGTAATTTTGTGTTCAAATTTTAATTATTTGTTTGGAGCCTAAAAGAAAGTTGTTGAAGGCAATAGATGGTTATTTTTTTTTTCACAAATTCAGTGAAAAAAACCGGTGTCTTCCAACAAGGCAAAAGTTTATTTAAAGCTAGTTCGATTTTCGTAGCTCCAGTTAGTCTCTTATCCCTTTGTTACAAATATAGTTAGTAGTAGGTTTAAGCCAAGGCTTAAATCACCCGACCAATAAGAAAAGTATGACCTAATTATTGAACCATTTAACTTTATATTTTAATTAGTCGGTTAATATCTTAATACGGTTTCAAATCTGGTAATAACAAGTTTTTGTAATAAGAGGGTTTTTAAAAATTCTACCTGTTGTTCCTATACCATTTGGTATTTCGACCCCTAAGGCGATTTTGTTCTGTGATTGTGCGATATTATCCGACCTATATCGTGCAAATTGTTTTTAGATCACATTTCATATGTTCAAACACTATTGCTTGCTGTAGCGATACTCGCAACTTTTCAAATAGACATACAGTTTGTTCTTATGATGATCGCTATCAGTATGACTGCGGGATACCTTATCTATTGTTGAAATATAAGATATCTTACTTTATTTTATGAAAGATCGTTGTGCATAATATCAATCGTCTGTTCTACAGCTATTCGTGTACTTACCTACATACCTTAAGCAGGAAGAACACTTTAGACGATTTGTAAATTTAAAAATGTACGCATTGTTTATAAGGTACTCTACTTGACCATGTTTACGGAAATCTCGACATAGTTTACTCGTAGAAAAAACCAAGTGGCGCTCGAAAACGCTGAGACAAAATTGGCGTTTTAGTTTATTTATTGAATGAAGAAAAAAACGCATTGATTTGAAGCTTATTTTTTACATTTAATCAAGATACTGTTGCTACGGAAGTTGAAAGGATAAAATCGATTAGGCAGAAAATTGCATCTATCTACGCGAATTTTCAAAAATTTGACATTCCCAATTTGTAATTAATAAAAATCCCATTGAGTGACTATATGCATAAACTTTAGAGAAGTTCTTGAAACAACCTAATTAATTTGTATGGTAAAGAGGCATTGTTTCTCGCAAATAAGAGTTTATTGCCAATCTCAAGGAATGCTGACTTCACGCACTCCTAGTGCGAATCCAAAGAAGTTATGAGATTTACTGAGATACATTGAAGCATAATAAAGTAGTTTTATCGCAGTTGTAAATTTTCGCAACAGCTTTCGATGTCATGTCTATTTGCATAACTTGAGAAATGACGTGATTGTGAACCATCAGGTTTACATGAATGCAAAATAAAAGGGGTTCGTTAACCTACGGCTATTTTAATATCAAAGCTTTTGCAAAAGTAAGCTTTAAAAAAAGGGTCAATACTAACATTGCGAGGTACTTCCGGGTATGCTGGTAATCGGTCACACGTGATCGGCGATGGTCTATCCATCTCCGCCTGCTTGCCCTCGGAGTACGCCACTATAGTCCTCATGGTGGAGAGCCTGCTGCCCTCACGATGGCCACTCCAGCGCACCCCTGCATGCCACTCGTTCACTGAGGCCAGCCAGCTCAAGCAGTACACCGTCACGACTGTCAGGACATACTTCGTCCTCATAAACTTCCTCGCACACAGCATCGTAGGTCTATGACTCTAAGTCATACTTCCGCGGTTAGACGTTAGATGCGCGCGCGCCGGGACGGCCGGCCTGCGCGCCTGCGCTCCGGGCGCCTCACCATCGCGGACTGCGCCGCATCAGCTGATACGCTATCAACAATGCGTCCCTTGCGGCTAATCGCTCTAAACTCTACGGACGTGGAAATCTAGTTTTCTATACCAGTTTTTGCCGACAATCCTTCTTTTAAAACGAGCTGAAGACGCATCTAAACGACCATAAAAAGCTAGATTAAAGCAATCTCACGCGGAACAAGAAAATTTTATGGTAAAAACCACATACTTGCCCTTCTGGTGTAATTATTACGTAAGATCGATTATACAATGTAGAGAACTAATTATATAGAGAAATAGTCGCCTAAGGCTTCCATACCAAAGCTGTCCTTCAAGTATAAGTTCGCTCAATTATACTTAGAAATATCATGATGACAGAGACGATTATTAATGACTAGCGGTCCCCCGCGACTTCGTTCGCGCGTTTTGAGTTTGCTCCCTCCCCTCTCGTCGCAGCGTCATATTTTATATCCTAAAGCCTTTCTCGATAAATAAGCTATCCAACACAGAAATATTTTTTCAAATCGGTCCAGCAGTTCCTGAGATAAGCGCGTTCAAACAAACAAACTCTTCAGCTTTATAATATATTAGCGCAAGCGCACGTTGTACTTAAGCTGCGAACATTATTTTGGTGCGGAGTTATGTTAAAACTGTGATAGCTCCTAAGATATTTATTGAAATCAAATGATATAAAGGGCAACTTGGTTCTAAATGAAACGCTCGTGATGATGAATGTATTTATTTTGATAAGAATAAATACCTGTGTGTATAATACACCTCTAAAAATAATGCATTATTTTTTTTACAAATTAATAACATAAAAAAGGTTGTAGTACCTAAGTCAACTATAAAAGATAGACATATGCTGTCGCGGACTTTATTATGGAACTCTTAATGCTGAACAATCCTGTCATACATGATTTTTGTGTAACTTAAGCGGTTTCCGCAGCGTATGCAGCGGAAGCTCTCAAAAGGAATATCTTTCTCCCGTTTTCGCAACATTTTTCATTTCTGCTGTGGTCTTATGAGTTGTATCTTTATGTTATATAGCCTAAAGCCTTCCTCGATAAATGGACTATCCAACGTAAAAATATTTTTTCAAATCGGGTCAGTAGTTTTTGAGATTAGCGCGTTCAAACAAACAAACAAACAAACTCTTCAGCTTTATAATATTAGTATAGATTCTGACCAATGAAGACGAATATTCGTCCTCATTGCTTCTGACTGACTTTTGGCAGGACACATTCTTTCGCTTTACGCATACTACATTCCAAAAATATATTTGCTAAAACAAAAGAAAAGGAATGAATAAGTCATTAAAATTTACATAGATATGGATCCATTGTAATATGGTCCAAGTTTAAAAAAATCTAGGCCAAAAAATACAATTTATTCATAGAACGGAACTTTTTTTTAAAATATTGGACATCGATCACATACATTGCTCTGATTCCAAAGTACGTAGCTAATGCACTTGTGTTATAAAAAACCACAACACTCAGACCCGAGACAATATATTTAGAAAATTATGATTTCTATATTGACCCGACCGGGAATCGAACGAGGGACCTCAGAGCGGCGACGCCTTGAAACCAGCGAGCTTAGCCACTACACCACGGAGGTCGTCACTGAGGAACTCATGCCACACAATTGAATACATATACTCGAATAGGTTGAAAACGTCTTAAAGTTTGTTTAGCTAGTGTTCAATAAACTCAACCATTTATTTTTTCGATATGTATACAGACAATGACATGAAGAATAGTTTGAATGAGCACTAAAAGTTTTGCTTAGTAAAATTTGCTGGCTGCGACCGTCCTTTGCGTAGTATTTCATCGATAAAATTTCCTTACAGTATATTGTTGAAGTATCGGAGGACAAAACGAATCTGTCTCAGGAATCATCATATCTCCTATCAACATAAATAAATTATCTTGATAATTGAGAGACAATATAAAAAAAATGAGTGTAATTTAATGCTACGTAGTCAGAGTACGAATGCATACTTTACTGTAAATAAAGCAAAACTTAAACAAACAAATTGCTCGGACTATTTAAATCTCTATCATTTAAATTGTAAGAATATGCAATAAAATTGCGAAAACCGTGCAACTTCAATTGCGAAACATTAAGATCGAGACGTTTTATATGGAATTATATCGACGACAAATAAGAACAAATATACCCGATGATTATTTAAAAGACATGAGTCGTTGTTCCCTCGTAAATTACTTAAGACAATTTAATAAACACATCAAGTCTTAAACGCTTTTTCAATAGCTTCAGATTATATCGGAAGGTACTAATTTGGCGTGTCGTATACAGCTACTGTGCGGCGTAATTGTAGGTGGTAATCTAGGGCATCACAGTACTTTAAAACGATGTGCCTATTATTAACATGTGCTTCAATTGTACGAATAAGGTATTCAACGTTTGCTAAGCAATAAAGCAGCTTTAAGAGGACCTAATAATAATTTCTTACAAATTAACTTCTAGACACATAAAGACAATTAGCTCACCATCATCGAAGTTGATTAATGATAGGAAGAATACTTAATGTGAACAAATCAACCCCAAAGAACAAGATTCACACACACACACACACAACTTTTTTTTGATGATTTAAATGTTAGATTCACACACACACACACACACAACTTTTTTTTGATGTTTGTTAGTTACATTTGGAGTATAATTATTCGTCCGTGAATTTTTATTCAACAGGTTAAAATATTTTTTTATTTTATCAAGCTAGAACAAGTTAAAAAGTCCAGAGTGGTAGAGTTAAGTGAGGCATAAAATTGTTTCCTGCGGATTGATTATACATAAACTTTGTTCCCACAAGGAGCTCAATCGCACAAACCTGTAAAAAGCTAATAGTCTGTTTGTGGTTACCTTCTGATATTCAATTGTAGAAGGCAATAATTGTAGACCAGAAAATGAGACCTGCAGAAATAAAATTGTGAATGCTACACGCAATTTGTGTGATCAGCTGGGCCCATGTTTGTCCGAACTAAGCACAACGTGAGTTCTTTAAATAAGGAATTTAGAGCAAGTGAATTTAATATAACGGAAGCATTACAGAAATATGTGAAGTTTACTTATAAGGAAAACTTTTGAGTCATGTTACACATTACCTAACCATAATTTTCAGACCTCGATCTGTAAAATTTGTAAATGATGTGGTGCCCTTTATTAAGTAGGTAAAACTCGTATTATGTAGCGCCGATAAGAATTAATTTAATTTAAAAGCTAACTCGGACGTTTACACCCAAAACCATATCGTAATAATAAGTTTTCTCAGAAATTCAACGCTTTAGGAATAAGCCGATTATATAACAAACAGTTCCAAGTATGCGACAGTATAAGTCCTAGCTTCGTATGTACTTATGTTAGCACAAAGGGACATAGATGCTGGACATGGCTGGCATCTCAATTCCTGGCTCCGACCGAACAAGGCAATTGGCCTGCAAATAAATCCTACCAAGTGTAGGTGGGCTTCAGCCGAAGAAGGATTTGTGGACTAACCACGAGGTTAATTTAATCCGAAGCACTGGTTTATTTTCAACTGGACGGTCTTACACGTTGAAAAGATATATGGCGCTAAATATGGGTTGTTTCGCGCTGGCACGACGTGATTAATACCGTGCGCGTATTTGGGAAGTTTGAGAGTATTCAAACAGAAATGTGCGCACATAAAATATAGTCGACCGAAGAATAAAATAAATGTTTCCTAAATAAGTTTGTTATGAAATCGGGTTTACAAATATTTACACGTTGGGTAGAGTTGGCTGTCTAGTCACGTAGTCTCAGACAGTAAATGAACGAAATTTTAAATGAATCATGCTATAAACAGCTTAATGGCTAATCATAAATTATTTCACTGTGTTGCCCACAGGCCACAGGATATTACCCGTATTTTTTTACATCAAACAACCGATATGATGTATGGAATAAATGCTTGTCATTTTTTCTAACGCAGTAACCATCTTGGAGGTTGACAGAAAAAACATGATTTAAGGCATAATTACGTACGGACGACAGTGAAACTTATCAGGTGGCAACTAGTTTGTCCGGCTCATTAGAAAAAAACCGGCTAAGTGCGAGTCGGACTCGCGCACTGAGGGTTCCGTGCCAACTTTGACTGAATTAGGGAATCCACTTACTTCCACTTAGTGAAATACCAAAATATTTTGTTGACAGAAAATAGTATAACTTTGTTTTTCATAGTGTTTGTATAAAGAACAAAGGTATGTTTGCGGTTGTTGTAAATGTGCTATAACTCAAAAACGACTAGTTCGATCCCGTCCAAACCAATTATCGTTAAAACTATTTTTTAAGATCTACATTACATTTTATTAAAAAAAAATACACTACCTTAGTTTAGAAGTTAAAGGGGGATGTCCATTTTACCAATTTGGAAGCGTCTAGCTATAAATCGTTAGACTTTAAAATAAAATGGTTTTAGAAACCTCTAATTCATTTTAAAAGACCTATCTATAGACACGTATAGGTTCCAAAAAAAAATTCGGTTTTAGTTACATTTATGGGAGTCCCCCCTTTATTATCATTATTTTTTGTATAGGAATCATAAAGCGGTTAACAGAATACATCTTCCTACCAAATTTCAACAGTGTGATGCTTATAGTAACAGAATAAAGTGAGCTGAGACATACGGACGGACAGACAGAAATACAGACAGACAGACAGACAGACAGACTTGACGAAACTATAAGGGTTCCGTTTATTGCCATTCGGTTACGGAACCCTAGAAAACTTAGTTTGCGAGGATCGTCACCTATCTTATATGACGGCGTATGCATCGCCAGTGCTAGTTAGTGCTCGAGTGTCGCAGTATTGAAATGCAGCCTTTATCGTAGCGTGCGCATCTCGTTCGTTAGTCGCACGCGCACCCGCCCGAGTATTGAACCCGCTATCGGCGTTAGAGACGCAATAGCCGTCCCTGACTATCCATTCAAGACCCATCTATTAACATCCAGCTCTCTTTAACCAGAACAAGTGACAGAGACGGCAAGCCTTCGATTTTATGCATTCATCACACGCGCTCCAGAATCACAGCCCTATATTCCACTAGCTTTATATTCGTACCGCAAATCTTATTAAACGGACTGTTGAGATTTAAATGTAAGTGTTGACTAATTAGGTAAGTCGAGTTAAGTGGAGATAACTTAATCTGGCCAGTTTATTTATTTCTGTCTTCTTAGTTAAGTAAAATGTAGATGTAGGTGGTTTTAATTCTGCGCTTTTGCTATCATCATTAAATTGCTTGATATAGTAAACACCTAAATGATTGTTGTACAAAGATAGATGCAATTAAGAAGTAAAACAGTATAAAAATGCATTATAGTTATTGCTGTCGAGGTCACCTCAACATACGTACCTATTTTCAAAAGGTGGGTCAAGTATCAAGAAATTAAGTTTTCTACATGCATTTCACGTCTATCAAACAAACATTGTTACGAAGAAATTTTAAGTGTCACCCAATTTATTATTCTGGCCCCGTGTCAGTTGCTCGTTACGCTTGATCATGGTAATACGATTAAGGGACGTCGTCCGTAATGCACTTAATTTGACATTCATCTTTCGTGTCTGTCTTTATATTGGACATTAAATAGAGTAAAGTGGTTAATAAACAGTCGAACTTTAATATTAAGACTCTCACAACAGTGTAATCAGTTTAATTGCGGTCGTGTCTAGGAAATGGTTTGCGCGAGCCGGGCGCGGCGCCGCTGGCTCACGAGCTCGCAAATACCGCGAGAAAACTTCCCGAGTTCGGATCTAATTACACAGCATCGGGTGTAAATAGCACTAAAATACCTCTAGAAAATAGATAAACAAACAAAAACTTAAACTCTGTCGCAAGGGAAGAAAGGTTCGATTCGAACTGCAGCTAGGAAGCGAGGAAAATTAATTTCACCTGTCAGAATGTCGTATGCAAAGCCTTAAAAGACTGTTAAATAACGCACCACCGTAGACGGATAAGTAATTTATTTGGACATCCCATTGAGGCTGGCTAATGTACGATTTCATATTTCAAAGGGATACAAAGCGACTGTGTCGAATATTTTATTTTCACGCGATCCACAAATAAATGTCTGCGTAAATAGTAGAGCGGCGGGCTACGTCGCCGTAAGTGCAAGTAAAAGAGAAAATGCCCTGTGGTCAGTATAAATTGAATCCACAATGCGGTATTGAGTGGTCGTTACGTTGATATGTGGGAGCGCGTACGCCGCAAAAGATTTTAGCATTATTCCTTATAGCCCTAATGAATTAGACCCCATTTGTGTACTTAAAAACGGGGTCTCTGTTTTTCTTAACTATGAAAGCCCCTCGATAAGCCTTTCTATTGTTTTCAATTGACTTTTAAGAGCAAATTATGGTTAATTAAAGCTTATTTTTTTTAGTGTAACTGTGTCTATTCGATGTCATTAACGGCACAGATAAACTAACATAATGTAGTATGAGTGTTCCAAGTATGTGGATCGAAACTAACAAACATACTAATCACTACCTATTCCCAGCTTCCTCTCAGAACATGTTAACAACTGACTTTGACTCAGAATGTAGAACCATAAAGAGGTTCAAAGTGGCACGTAGCTGCACACTTACAACATCAATAAACCAATTTGTGACAGCTCCGAGATGTCTGTGGTCGGACGTTACTTATAGACCTTTGTTTAGAGGGCACATCCTTACAGCACATGACTTCTGTGTGGCCTTTCTTGGAAGCATCAAATGGGGTATTTGCATTTTATTTGTTGCACCACCAGCATATTCGCTAGTGTGCCTATTTCGTTAGTTGACATGTCTATGGGTTTGCGGTTTTTTCAAAATTTGATCTCGAAGATGTACTAACTAATAGGACTAACATGTACGTACTCGTATGTGAATACGATATAGCGTTAGCGTTGGTGTAACAATATTAGTAGGTGTTAATAAATAATTGCCAATCTGTCTGTATCATAATGAGATGCAATCGAGAACAACGCAGCTTTTTACGATAGCACTAGCTATCGTCTTTGACTTTATAACTCGATAGGACTATAACTATTAAGTATTCAACATTATTTCGGTATCACCTAACACTAGACACTTGTATAGTATTTGGCGGTAGTATTAAGTGGGAAGTATATTTGTTTTTCTACTCTACAACACAAATTTTAATTAAATCAAGCGCTAGAAAAGTCTGAAATTGATTGCTAAAGCTTATATGGTGATGCTGGTTCCAGCCGCTGAATTATTGCTGATTATCCTATATTCCATGGCTGTTTATACTAAGAGTACCTTTTAAGGTCGGCTCAAACTAAAACAATCGCTTTATGGGTATTTAAATTGTTGCGCGATCATTTAGAGGATCCCTGCGGTTAGTTGGCGATTTGAATACATTGTTCAAACTACACAGCTATTTTAATAATAGTTGTTAGCTTTGTTATCTGCTAAAGATGTGTTCGATTCGCATAGCAGAAAACGTATGGTATATTTTAAATAAATAGAGGATTAGATTATTTTTCGTGTTATTTAGAGCGGCAGGATATTCGTATCATTAATTTTAATGAATGTTGTTACAAATAAGAAGGAGCCATAGAGCTTATCTCAGAATAAGAATTTTAATTGTGTATTTATGAATTTAAGGCTGCATCTGAACAAAGTGTTTAAAATTTATTTATCATATTAACAAGATTATATAGGAAATATTAGTCTGCGTTTCCACCAGGTGAGCAGCTCCAGATTTAATTAAATGTATATTTATCATTTAGTTAAAGATTTAAAACAATTGTAAAAACAAGGTTTTCTTTTTGTAATGCGATTGAATGAAAGATATTTAGTTAAACGTGTGCTCACTCAGTCCACACAAGCGGTTAGCTATATCTTCATACTGAAATAAGTTTGTCGAGTCATTGAGTGTTCTTTTTTTTGTTACAGCTCTATTTAATTGGAGCCTGTAATTTCAGATCATCAAGTTTCGTATTAAAACATTTACTATTAATTTATTGTGCTCACTCCATCCACACGCTATTGTATCTCTATGAACCAACTATAGATTCGCATTCCATCGTTTAGATTGTATGAATTGGCTAGAAATAGGACTATTCAGCATAAAATCAAACCACTTTTACTATGCATTCATGAGTAAAACGGATGCCTGGTGCTCACTCCGTCCGCCATCGCTAAATACCTAAATCTTTTGTGCTAAGTTAACTTAAAAGAATGAATGAACATATTTTTTTTTTGTACAAGAATACTATAAAATATTCGGAAGTACCCAGTTTGATATTTCTTTTTACTTTTAGAGTAAAACAAAATTTCATATTTTGTATGAAGGACATGGAATAGGGTGTCTACACGTGATAAAATAGCAGGACTTGGCTGACTTAACTTCACGTGTTCACGCTAGCTGCGTGTCATCCTCGCTTACTTGCCTGAAGGAAAAGGTTTTGTTCTTAATAGGTACTTTGTTTGGGCTGGGGTTTGGGTTTAGTTTAAATTTTGAGGTTTTGTGTACTAAATGTAAAATTAATATATCTGACCGGTCACATTTGTCAGAAACCATACATGACCAGTCAAATACGGTCAATATCAATCAATCCTGACTCAGTTTTCGCAAGAAAAACACATTTTGTGTCGTTGTGTGAATGAGTTTTGATTACTTATTATGACTTTTATATTGTTTTTTGTAAATATGGTTGAAATCAGATGTAAAGAACGGTGTTTCACGGACCTGCGCGAAAGTCACGTGACCTACCGAATTCGACCAATCGCGTACGCACAACCGAAAAAGTAATAAAATATTACTGAATCAATATGAATTACCATTTATTACAGTTAATAACCATTTTTGACTATTTAATAGTCATTTTCAACACTAGCTCTATAGCCGAATGGTAAAATACGGACATTAGGAAAGAACTAGAACAGAAAATAAGTTAAGAATTAGACCGTGTGTGACACTGACTGCCATTTGAATTTTAACTTACAAGTGATTTTCGGTCAATGTGCGTGATTCTTATCGGTTACGGCTAAACGAAGGAAGATACGCTGTTCGATTTTTAGGTATGTTGGAGATTCTGTTTTTTTAATTAGAATTACAAAATAAATGTTAATTTCTTGCGGGACTTTGTGAAATAAGGAAAATAAACATGTGGGGAACATATGACCTGAGCCCGTTGGAGCTAAGCGTTTTGTGGTAACTATACGTCTTATGCCAGTTTATGTCAACATTAAATAACTTTCTTATGAATACTAGGTGTTTTTCCTGACATTTCTATGTATTGCATACTTATAACATTTCAGCAAAACCTCCTTATATATGTAACGTAATTTAAATTAATTTACAAGAATTATATGTAGCGACAATAAAAGGAAGTCGTTGCCCAGGCACAGGGATTATTTCCCATACTATTTTTAGGCTTATTAGTATTTTTTCTGGACTCCGTTGATGAGGAATGAAACAAGGCATTATTCTAAACCAAAATCTATATGCAACTCTTAATTTCCTTCATCAATTTTCCGCGGCCTGGAGGCCGAGTCTTGTGGCAATCGAACTTTGTTCGTATGGTAACTCGATTGCGAGTTAAACATATTTACCTAAAAATCAAATCAAGAATGTAGATACATGTAAAAAACTATCGCACGACCAAAAACTAATTATATAGAAATCGTTACTCTGAAAAATTTAAAAATATTTTTTCTTTGACAAAGAAAATTTGATCGGTGAACTTTTTCGTATACGAATTGCGCGAAAATTGGTTAAGGATTAAACCGTCTCATTTTTCAGTCTAACTTTATGTCCTCTTATTATTATCACGTGGAGACACCCTAT
Source organism: Pyrausta purpuralis (assembly GCA_963924145.1). NCBI lineage: Eukaryota > Metazoa > Arthropoda > Insecta > Lepidoptera > Crambidae > Pyrausta > Pyrausta purpuralis. The sequence goes on along the minus strand of OZ001651.1, from coordinate 12,740,595 downwards.
TATATGTCATTTAAACCAAAAAAAATGTTTTGTATATATATAAAAGTAAAAAGTAATATTGAACTGTGTACCGCCGAATATTTTATAGTAGTTTTGTGCAAAAAAATCATATGTTCACTCTTTCTTTTAAGTTAACTTAGCAAAAAATATTTAAGTATTTAGCGATGGCGGACGGAGTGAGCATCAGGCATCCGTTTTACTCATGAACGCACAGTAAAAGTGGTTTGTATTTATGCTGAATAGTCCTATTTCTAGCCAATTCATACAATCTAAACGATGGAATGCGAATCTATAGTTGGTTCCTATGAACCAACTATAGATACAATAGCGTGTGGATGGAGTGAGCACAATAAATTAATAGTAAATGTTTTAATACGAAACTTGACGATCTGAAATTACAGGCTCCAATTAAATAGAGCTGTAACAAAAAAAAGAACACTCAATGACTCGACCAACTTATTTCAGTATGAAGATATAGCTGACCGCTTGTGAGGACTGAGTGAGCACACATTTAACTAAATATCTTTCATTCAATCGCATTACAAAAAGAAAACCTTGTTTTTACAATTGTTTTAAACCTGTAACTAAATGATAAATATACATTTAATTGAATCTGGAGCTGCTCACCTGGTGGAAACGCAGACGAAATATTAACATTTAAAAACCACGGAGGTTTATTATGATAGTAATGAGTAAAGTTTAAGTTTGTAAGAAAATAAACAGGCCAATAACAAATGGAATTATGTGAGTTGAGTAAATAGATCGGTCATACAGTAAAACATAAATAAATATACAATGTATTGTATAGTATTACTAGTTAGGTTGCCTTATTGTTTAAGTAGAAATCCATAAATAGAGTCAGTACGTCTGAATATACTGAACTGTTCTTTATACTTTGTTGCAACGAGGTGACATAATTTCCCTTACCATAGAGAAAGCACAGTTAAGTAAATATTAAGAGCGTGTGTGCGGGAAACTGCATTGTCTGTGGTGACCTGCAAAGTAACGTGTCCATTACCGTTGTAATTTTAAACAATGTGTGAACATATGCACGAACTGTTACGTGTTATCATCATACTAAACTGCTAGTACCCATTAAAATTGAATAAAAATATTTTCTCTGCGCTTGTATGATTGTGAATGAGATAACTCAAAGATACCGTAATAAGAAAAAAATCTTCACTACTTCAGTCAAGTTCTAATGGTACATGTCAAGAGCGGTGTACACGTCCAGCTCTTCTTTAATATTTGTAGGTATACTTTTATGACGACCTCTGTGATCGAGTGGCTAGCACGCTGGTTTCAACCGTCACCATCTCGTGAGGTTCCGGGTTCGATTCCCGGTCGGGTCAATGTAGAAAATGATCTTTCCTATATTGTCTCGGGTCTGGGTGTTGTGGTACCACCGTTGTGTCTGATTTCCATAACTCAAGTGCATTGGCTACTTACTTTGGGATCAGAGCAATGTATGTGTATGGTGTCCAATATTTATTTATTATTTACTTTGTTATAGTCTACTTACTTAATCTGATTCATAACCAGAACATATAACTGTAAATAATATTTAGAAATTGCGATATACTTTCCACAATAAAAAAAAAATCAAAGATAGGATTCTTCATAGGGGATGGGAGGGTATACGCATAAGTTATTTTAGATTTACGTTGACGATTATTTATACCCAACTGCGTCAGGATTTCAGGAGGGTAATGTTTTGGTTTCTATAGCACATCACTTAGCCAAGCCGACGCGGAAGTATCATGCATGCGACCCAAGTGAGCGATATTCTATGCTAAGTAGCGTTAGTATGGTCAGGCACATTGTTTATTTCGAGTGAGACGTGCTTGGTAATATTTTCTGTGTTACCGTAAAGACATGTTTACTTAACAATCGTAAGTAGCAGTCTTAGTCAGGGTATGTCTGAGATGGTCTTGGCCCCTTCAAACTGTTTTTACAAGGTAACGACTTTCTTTCTTTGTCATTTGCTAAAAACGATATGTTCCAAACAACCATTAGGTCAATGTATAATCTTGAAAAGAAGAGTTCTTTATTAATTTAGATTTTGACCAAAGATATCATTATAAAACTACCATACATCTTAATGTATTTCAACAAAGCACCGATCTTGATTGTCCAACGATATACTAGGCGATGTATCATTAGTTCATTACCCACAGAGTTACTATTAACGCGGCACAAAAAGTCGCTCTAAGACAAAAGCTATTTGAATTTGGATCGTAATTACGAATGATATTGATGGATGTGTGAGAAGGTTGACCGGTTCACATGCGGTGCGGCAAAAACGTAATCTTTTCAAACCTTCAATACAGATTATTGGGGTTACTGACTTCCACACATACGTGTTGGGTGTGACCATGTGGGTAGATATGTATATGATTATTGTTTTTTTTAATATGACAAATGCAATAATATAGTTTAAGTATATGTAACTGTATTATAATATGCATACTCCACCCTGAATAAATTATAGATTATGTAACCAAGTGATATTTTCATTAGAGTGCCTTAGAAGTATAATGTAAGTAGTATACTTGTGTAATTCAATTTTGGATTTAAGCTCATAAACTTGTCCTATAAACAGATCGTCTTAATTGACTACTTACCCTTTTAGTGTCAATTTTTAATTCAGATGCTACGATGAGTATAGCTTCTGGAGGAGCTTTTTCGCCGTCAAGGTTTGATTGAAAAGTTTGTGTGTCACAAAAAGTACCTACCAGGTTAATTTGCATACTGTCCGTTTAATATACGGTGTTGCTAAGTAGCTGTCAAATCAAATTATAATCAAAATAACTACATTCGGAGATAGAGCTCATAATATTTTTTTGTTTGAAGTCGTGAGTGAACTTTTTGTGGAGCTTTTTTGTAATAAATGAAGCGCGAATATGAATTATCAAACACTACAATTATTACGAAGTTAATGGATTAGTGATTGTGGATTATGACACTAGTAAAATACGGGTTCGAATTGATACCATTATTTATTCCGTTTTTTGTTGCTCCTAAATATATCAATAGCATGTAATAATATTTATTACTTGTTCGATGATTGGTGAAGATAGTGATACTAAAGCATGTATTTTTTTAGTAAATCAAATCGTATTTTATTTCTCAACATTCAAAAGTCATTGTTTTACCCACGCATTCTTAAAGTTGTTATTTAAAAAGCAAATGCATGTCGGGATGCGTGGAGCAGCAGTGCAGCGCGCAGAACGCACTTGTATTGTGCACGTAGGACCTACCGATTGACAAGGCGAGGTTACCATTACCACTTTTAGCTGAACCGTCTTTGTAAATGCTTCCCATTTTGAGCAAGTTCTCTTGAAATGGTAACGTGTGGCTTGTAAAGAAACAATGTGTGATTGTATATGGACACCATACAAGTTTGGTATTTGATTGTATTATACGTTGGTTAGGAAGCAAGAGTTTAGTTTGGTTAGTGTGGTTAGTCCAAAAGGGAACTCTTTAGCGAAATCAAATGAGAGAACACCGAAAAAGGTGATAAATAATTCATATTGTAATAGTTTCCCTTGTTTTCGCAAAAAACGCCTAAGATGACCTATAAAATCACATGGTTACGAAACAAAACCTATAGCTAACTATTTTTTTTTCACACAGTAAGCAAGCATCCATCCACATATAGCTCGCAGTTACTTGCAATCCGACTGTTTTGTTTCTAAGATACTGTCATTATAATATTATTTTAACACACAGACGAATGATGTCATTTTTTTTTAAAGTTTTAAGTAAAATGTATATTCGAAAGACAAATAAACAATCTTTATCCATAGAGCGATAAAATTACGTAGAACTAAACTTAGTGAATATAACTCATGTGACAAAAAGTTATTTGAATATTTACGGTATATCTACATTTATATAAGTGTTTTATCTTCTTCTTGATTACTCCAACAATCAGGTAATTTATTTAAGCCATTTTATTGAAATTACAATGTGTATCGTTCGGCTGAGAATCGCGCCACTTTACTAAGATTTCTTTTTACAGGCGTTATTACCATAAATTGAGATCAATAAGTTTTTATTGCGATGAGTGCCTGCAATATTTCCACCGGGGCCCAATAACTTACATCATCCGAATGACGGCTGTAAGTGCCAGAGTTCATTTGCGTGTACTTTAATAACTATTAATTTATGTAAAGTACAATAATATTAATGACAGGAAACTCAAATACTTCGACGACCTGCGTGGTGTAGTGGCTAAGCACGCTGGTTTCAAGGCGTCGCCGCTCCGAGGTCCCGGGTTCGATTCCCGGTCGGGTCAATATTGAAATCGAAATTTTCTATATTGTCTCGGGTCTAGGTGTTGTAGTACCACGGTTGTGTCTGATTTTCATAACACAAAGTGCTTAGCTACTTACTTTGGGATCAGAGCAATGTATGTGATTGGTGTCCAATATTTATATTTATATTTATACTTTTGGTGCTTACTTAATTACAACGTTTTGAAACATAATACAAATAAAAATGAAAATTTGCAGAACTAGACATCATATAAGGATAACAATTTTACTAATTCTTAGGAAACTTATATTGGCGCACACAAAGGGTGCGATAATCATGATGCCAATTAAGCTTTACTTGTTTCTGAAGTTTACTCAAATACTAATCATTTCTTAAAACACAATTAATGGATATTTTTCGCGAAGATTTGTAAACACGGGTAGAGTACAGGGTGTTGTTTTGGTCAGTGACATCCAACTCAGTGTCGGAAGTCTCGACATAGTTCTCTGTAAAACCACCAGGTGGCGCTCGAAAAATGCCGTAACAAAATTAGTGTTTTCGTGTGTTTATTTATCGAGAAGAATTTTCGAATGAAGCTTAAAAATTACATTTTTTTTAAAGATTTATTTAACATACAAGCAACATAAGTTAAAATGATATTTGATGAATTAGAAAATCATAAAATTGAAATTGTCTACGCGAAATGTCAAAAATGTTGCATCAGACTTCGCCCGCTGGGATGATAATATGAGTTATACTTTTTATTATTATTTTTAATTCGAAGCAATTTTTATACAAGAAAACCTCTTCACAACATAAAAAAAAATGTAAAACGAATGGGGAAACTCGCACCCTCGCGCGTAGCTAGCGCGTATCTACGAAATCCTGCGCCGTAACTACTAAGCTACGAAGAGGCTACCTGGTGTTGGTAGTTTTGACTCGATCGCCGCATCAATAAATTGATTTTGTAGGTTTTTTTCCATTAAAAATATGTATATATTTATTGGCATGAGTATCGTTTGAACAGCCACCCCTGAGTCGCTCGTCGCTGACCAAAACGACACCCTGTATACCTGTGACCACGAACGCTGTAAAATTTAAGAAATGTCCCCGAAAAATATATTTTGATTGTGTTTTAATCAATAAAGCTATATTAAACGTTAATTCAGAGTTTATTATTTGTTTAGCCTGCTAATTAATAAATCCTCACAACATGATCCTTCCACATGAACGCAGAAGTGGTATGAGAGGTACTAAAAATATTATTATTAGGAAAATTTACACTCCCGGGTTTGAGGGAGTCGTTCCGAGTCGTATTTTACCGCTCCGACGGCTAACGCGACGCGTTCAACAGCCTGTAATCACAGGCACTTTACACACACATTGCAAAGAGAAAAGACAGAACATTTACCACCGATCGCCGTTGTGTCTGATTTCTATAACAAAAGTGCATTAGCTACTTACTTTGGGATCAGAGCAATGTATGTGATTGGTGTCTAGTATTTATTTATTTTATTTAAATATTTACGGCGTTTGTCTAACGCCGTATTCGCATGTGGTATATGATATGTTTTGCACTTACGTAGCTAGATATGATAGTTATCCATAGGTTTAGGTTTAAAGAATTTATTGATGAAAAAGACTAGCCCATTACATGAGAATATAATAACTAACAGTTAAATAAAAATCTCAATTCAAACGCTGAACTGAAGATCCTTGTCGGTATCGTTCGAATGCGTTGGTGACTAACGGCGTAAATACTGAAAAAACAAAACTTCTCTAGAACTATTAACGTAATCTAGAAAAAACAGCTTTTAAGCATTGGATAAAGATTGGGTATTTACTCAGTGATTGTTAGAATAAGCAGGACCTTTATTAACGAGTACCTACCGAGGTGCGTTACAAGAAAGCCATCACGAGGTGATTGAATGTCTTGCCTAGCATGTTTGGACTATACTAAGCACTGTCAATGTTAAGACAAAAGATATCGTGCAGAGCAGATTAGTTATCAGCGCTGTTAAATTCTATTAACAAGATGTTACTTCGGAGTTTTTAAAATACTATCATCATCAATTGCCATGCTGTAGCTATCGAGAAAAGTATCATCCTACTGTTGATATTATTTTAAATCATTGGAGTTACAAACTATCTTAACCAATTCATCTTTAAAGTACTAATTCAGACACATTATGTGTAAGTATAATTAATTTTCATTATGGTACTAAAATTCATTTTGAAAATCAATACATCTTTTGTCTTAACTTATTTGTTAAGAATACAAGGCTGTATTTTCTGGGCTATTGCATCGGTCATACACAAGACGATGACGTCGATGGGCTATCTTTAGCGTTTCCTCATGAATGATGATCTTTAAAGATCCTTTTATTATCCCTCGACTGATGAACTGTATTAAAACGCACAAATGGACCAATTTGTATTGAAATCCTGAATTACATGCCTTATGTAAAATGTATATTTATGATCATATTAAAAATAAGGTGACCGAATCTTAATTAAGATTCAAGCGTATTTTATATCGAGCTGGATCAATATTGAGGGGCTATGAAACGAATTTTGCTTTAATAAATCATTATTGACACTTTTAATATCAGAATATTTTGTATGGAGAGATTTCTGTATGGATACTTTCTGAAAGCAGTGCCGAGTGCCGCAGAGATACATAATGAAACAAAAACCAAAAGGACAATGATTTAGATGACATCGAAAGTCAATTACATCGCGTGTGTCTGTATGCTACTGCAGACAAAATAAGTCAGTAAGTCAGGATAATAAGACCTTTACCTGGTAACAGTAGTTTAGTGTCAGTGTCTACAGAAAGGTTACTCTTGCTGAGAAAACAAATAAACCACTGATATATAATGAAATGTTTAAACGCCTGGAACTTGAAATTTAAACGGATTATGGTTGATTTATCAATCTTCTGATAGCAAAACTTATTCGCGAATTAAATTACAACATGGCTGATTTGAAACGTCGTTTTCATTTGCGGATAGGTATCCATATAAAACAACAGTTAAAATAAGTCGCTTAATATTTTATCAGTTAGATTTTTTTATCTATGGCGACTTCTTGTAACGCATACCGATTTTTTTAACGTACGTTAAAAATCCTGTTATTAAATTTATATCGCATCTTTGATTTGGTTACCTACTGTGGTATGGCGTTATACTGTGGTGTCAAAGAATGCATTAAAAACTTAATTGTTTTCAGTGGCAATGTATATTCTTCGAGGCGCGAACAACATCCATTTACTTTAATTGTTTTCTTATTAATTAAATGCCGTCAAAGTTGATCGCAATTTTATGATCAAGGAGATTTAGTTAGTCTTTGCTCTTGCTGAATTTAAGCTCTAATCTCTAATAAAAAACAGAGATTTTACTACTGTTTTCTTTAAATATTCTGGTAAAGAAAAGATTATTCTCAATTTAAATCTTAGTTCAAAGCTCAAAAATGTTAAAAGCGCTTTTTACACACATATCCAATAACTATTATAATATACCTAGATAAAAGATTGTGCTAGCGCGCAATAAATTATTTACCTATTTTATCATATAGGATTAAATTTAACCAACTAGAGGTAATTCATACGTCACGAATTATTTCACATAGCTAACTAATCCTAAAGTATCTTACAGATCTGTGAGCGTTGATATTTAAGGCAATTGTATTACGACCCCCATATCTCTGTACTTACTTGTCATGGTGATTCGACGCATCAGCGCCCATCAACGGTCAGCAGAAAGCCTTCCATCCAGTCAGTACTGCCCATTCAGATGTCAGCCGCTGATAAATTGTAGACAATCTGCGTAAAAACGAAAAAAAATATATTGGACACCAATCACATACATTGCTCTGATCTGAGTAAGTTGCACGAATGAATTTGTGTTTTGAATATCAGACACAACACCCAGACTCGAGACAATATAGAAAATTTTGATTTCTATTTATATTGGCACGACTAGAAATCGAACCCGGGACCTCGGGAGCGGCGACGCCTTGAAACCAGCGTGCTTAGCCGTAGTGGCTAGTCTAGTCACGGAGGTCGTCAATAAAATAACGTTGCTATCACTGTTTTTGTCACATGCACTGCTTTAATAATGTAGTCAGAAAAATGATTCGGATCAGTTGTATCAAGTTTGAAATAACCATACAATCGCTGCATCAACAAACGTTTAGCACTGTTGCATAATAATAGAGATTGAGTATGGAATCACTGTGATGCAGCTAAGAACATATTTTTCTAATAAAATAAGTATATAAGCTTAAGTTTAGCGAGAATAATTTAGTCTGAAGGTATTTGCTTAGCTCTAAGCTTCTATTTCAATCCTATTTATAAATGCATAGCATGCCAATGTTTGTAATTATGAATACTGATCCTTTTTATCGGGTTTCAAGCTAGGAATAGAAATTTTCCAGTAATTATTCGCATAGCAGTGTACGAGCCGTGTCAGGATGTTATGCAAAAAGGGTGTATGTTAGACATAAGTCAGTTCTTAGAAAGGTACACAGGGCGTAGCTAAATACTTGTTATAAGTAGACAGCTGATATGCAGTTGGAGAAAAAACAACAACCTAGATGGCTCTAGGAGACGGCTACCCAGCCGAAACATAATATAAACAAACTTTAAAGTTAAGTTTTTCTTTCAGTTTTATACCTATTCCATGCATTTTTTAAGGTTCTTGTCATCGGCATCTTTCTGTTTAGGTATTTATTAGATATTTACTGCAAAATAATGTTAAACTAAAGACGTATCTCTCCTATAGTTCCGGCATTCCTGGCTCCAGTGATTTTGCCTATCAGGCCTCAAGCGATGGCTTGAAGCCATTGCCAGGGTATTACCGAGCCGGCCTGAGAATATCCTTTTTAATTGGACAATGCCGGTTTAGAATAGCCCGCTCGTGACTTTGTTACTATCAAACGCTCTAGCCACGCGTCTCTACGTAGTGACTGTTCGTGACAACGTCTTATTAAGGGTGGAGATCTTAGTATCTTGCGCGCTGTATCTAAATTAGTGATATTGAGTGTAACTGAGGAAGTTTTTTGAGTTCGTGTTCTAAGTGTTGCGGAATCTAATCAACTGTAGGTAGGATATTAATCTCATAGTCTTAGAACGAATGAATGAATCTTTATTTCCGACAATAACATTCATATCAACTAACAAAGAATAAAAATTACAGAAATAATATTAATTATTAATACTGCTTTAGAATGTTTTTAACACTCACAGTGTCATATTTTATATTCATAAAGATGAAATAAGAAACCAAAAATTTCGCAGGGTCGGACTGACAGCACGGTAGCTCAATTGGTAAGAGCGTTTGGCCCGGTCTGCCAAAAGGTTGCTGGTTCAAGTCCCGCCCGTGCGCAAATTTTTGGTTCCTTATTTCATCTTTATGAATTACTAGCGGTCCCCCGCGACTTCGTCCGCGCGTTTTGAGTTTGCTCCCTCCCCTCCCGTCGCAGCGTGATGTTTTATATCCTAAAGCCTTTCTCGATAAATAAGCTATCCAACACAGAAATATTTTTTTAAATCGGTCCAGCAGTTCCTGAGATAAGCGCGTTCAAACAAACAAACTCTTCAGCTTTATAATATTAGTATAGATTAGCGCAAGCGCACGTTGTACTTAAGCTGCGAACATTATTTTGGTGCGGAGATATGTTAAAACTGTGATAGCTCCTAAGATATTTATTGAAATCAAATGATATAAAGGGCAACTTCGTTCTACATGAAATGCTCGTGATGATGAATGTATTTATTTTGATAAGAATAAATACCTGTGTGTATAATACACCTCTAAAAATAATGCATTATTTTTTTACAAATTTATTAACATAAAAAAGGTTGTAGTAAGTCAACCATAGAAGATATATAAGAAGACATATGCTGTCGCGGACTTTATTATAGAACTCTTAATGCTGAACAATCCTGTCATACATGATTTTTGTGTAACTTAAGCGGTTTCCGCAGCGTATGCAGCGGAAGCTCTCAAAAGGAATATCTTTCTCCCGTTTTCGCAACATTTTTCATTTCTGCTGTGGTCTTATGAGTTGTATCTTTATGTTATATAGCCTAAAGCCTTCCTCGATAAATGGACTATCTAACGCAAAAAAAATTTTTCAAATCAGGCCAGTAGTTTTTGAGATTAGCGCGTTCAAACAAACAAACAAACAAACTCTTCAGCTTTATAATATTAGTATAGATTAATACTGTTATCAAATTATAGATTTAACATATTTTTCCGATCTGTCCTATAATTGGCAGTCATATTTTTAGGCAATTAATTAAAATGCTGATACTCCCCCGCAACCTGCGCAAGCATGGCAGCCAACTAACTAAGTAAACCAAAGCCTTCTGTGCGTGCTTCACTTCATGCGCAGAGAGGTGATTACACTTAGTCACTTAGCCTAGGAGACGAGACGTCGTTTACTTCTGGCAAAATTTTGACCTAAAACGTTATCACTATCAGCGCGGTCTCTTACCGGTTTGCGATGGTTAACGAACTTCCTATCGAGAGGGAAACCACTTTTTATTTAATCCCGGTCTTGCGTAACCCGCAACCCGGTTCTTCTACTTTTTGTCCCAATCAGCAAAGTTCTAGGAATATCGTCCTTTCAGAATTCACGAAAATAGACCATAAAATAAGGACGAAAGGATTAAATTTGTTTTGAAGGTATTAGTTGGGATCTAGTGTCTAGTCGGTGCGAGTTCCCGTGAGCTTAGAGCAATGTGTGCAGCCATATGCCTCCGAGCGAAATAAAGTGTCAAGTAAACTTCTATTGGAATGAGGCTTGGTTCCGTAAGTACTTAAAAATTGTTTGTGCTCAATCCATGATATAATTGATTTTTGTCGTAAAAAAACTATGGTTTACTGGACAGAGGGCGACTGATACATTTTTTCTGAGTGAGAATATTGTATTGCATAGGATTTATGGGTATTGGGGTGTTTCGCACCGCAAGGATTTCGGACCGCAGTGTGGATCGCCCAAATGATGTTCAGAATGGGCGCTTTTGCATCGCAATAGTGGTTTAGCAAGGTACCTTTTGAATCGACCCATTTCATCGAACACTACGGTGCGAATAACCTCATTCTGAAACAGAACTTGGGCGATTAGCCTCGCGGTCTGAAAACCCTTATGATGAGATACGCTGCAATACCAATAGATAAATATCGAAGATTTTAATTTTACGTCCATTACATCTAGATAGCTCAACTAAAAACAAGGCTAACGTACAAAGAGAAGCCCGTCCTATTTGAAATACGAACTACCTAGCCCCCCAAAAGGAAATCAGCGTAGATAAATATGTCAGAAGCGTATTTGCATGAGCCATCTGAACTAGAGCTAGACAGTGTTTGCTTCAGCGAACTCTAAAACATTTAACACAGACGTCATGTCCGATTCAGTAGGGTCTGCTGCATTTAATTAGATGCTTTCGCTTTATGCCGCCATTAAACTTTGGTTCAGTAGATAACCCACCTTTTGTTGCGCACGCAAATTAGCATTCCTTGGTTTATTAGACGACGCTGGAATAGACTGATCGATCTCTCACAAAGAATTCAACAATAAATAAATAAGGAATGAACTCTTTCCGAAGTGATTGGAAAATATTAAAAAAAACATGTATTCGTAGGTAAATAAGTTAATTATACATGTTATTTGGTCTTAAATAGTAGTCTGTTTTTATTTGCTTGTCCGATATTGTAAACAATCTATTTATGACTTTTAATATAATATCAGTGAATAAAATAAAATAACTATTTGATTTAAAAAGATCCCAGTATTCATCAGTGAATTTCCCGTGTGACTGTTCAGTTTTGTGTTTATCTTATTTTTAAATAATTCAGAAAAATATACTTTATGACGTTATTTCTTTTGTTTCTATTATTCTTCTTAAACGTCAAACGTACCTCGGAGTATCGACAAAAGGTAGGTACTTATAGGGCAGAAGCGTGTTTTACGACAAACCATTATACCCTTTAAAGTACTTACCTACAGGCGGATCTCTGAATGCATCGTGAACTTAGAGAAATCGTGACCCTATTCTTTGGCTCCATTTAATGGAAATAAATACTTGGATCCGAGTCAATATCGACTTACATTAAAGAAAAAAAGAGTTAAACCTTTGAATTTATAAGATATCGGTTTCAAGCGATTTATCAAAACGTTGTTTTGTTGTGTTGTGTGCAAATGATAGATATTTTTGCGAGTATTAAACTGTAAGTAATGTTGAAAAAGGACTGGAATAAATAACGCACAAAGGACAGTATTAAAGCTCAGTTGGCAATATGCGTAGTAAATTTTGTCCGATTGAAATAAAACCGCTGTGACAGGATCATAAAACATCGGAGTGAAGATCAGAAGCCTTGCGTAGATTGTGTAAACACAACTATGTTAACATCTTTGGTGTTTTTTTGCGGCTATCAGCGTATACGCAGCGCTCGAGGCTATAAGAGGCGTCCAAGACTCGCGTCATTGAAACACGTTGCCATTGTGGGGTATTGAATAAATATTTTATTTAGCGTACCACCCAGGGCGGCTCACACAAAGAGTGCAGTGATTGATCCCTGAAGGGCCCCACTCGGTCAGAAGGCCTGACTTTTTTCGAATGCCTAATATGGAGCCGAACGTGAATTGCGGACCAAAATTTAATGAGAACCAATCTGCTTCTCATTATTCTTTTGAATGAATAGAGTGCGCGGATTGTAAATATAGTATACAGTAAATCTTATGCTCCAATAAAATAAGTGGTAGGCTATGCAGTAAAGCAGTCGCAGTCGGTAAGCCTTTTCATTACCAACATGGTATGAATAAAATTGACATCACCTGTAAGTTTTATACATAAGCACATGACGCTAGACTGAATTATATAAATCTATCCATATGCATTACGTCATAGTTTTCTGAATTACCAAGATACAGATAATAAAAAAAAAATCAGACTTTAAAACTTTATTAAAACCATCTCCAAAACTAGCCGATCTGACCACACGTAATGATAATAAAACTATGAAATCTACTTATTTCTTCAGAGCCGATGACAAGCCGATCGGCGCCTTCCCTTTTTATACTTTCAGATCCATCAAACATTCAGGTACTCATACGCATGTTTTGGTACCTAGTTAATAAGCGTAGCTCCCGCCCGGGCCTGTCAATCATTTATTGTTTTTGCTCTGCCGCCGCTATAATTGCACTTCATAAATCGTCATTGTTGACGTGACATGATGAATGTAAATAGGGCCGGGTAACTAATGAGCTCGCATGCAGATTGCAGATGCATTCTCTGATGCGCTAAAGATTTTATCTAACGAGTTTTAAGGCGTTTTGCTGGCCTGTCGACTTCGTTAGATGAGGCAATTACGATCTAGCCTCCTGAGTGAACACGACCATGATGACGTGGGGAAATTGGAAGCCTATGTCATATTTAAAATGAAATGAGCTACTACTACACGAAACTAAATATTGCTAATTATATTATAACGAAATTTGCTGAGAGCAAATTGCGCTGTTATTACAGCTTACGCACTGGTTATTATTTTTACCAGAGAATAGTCAAGGATTGCTTGTCTGCTTTAGCTTTTATTATGCTAATGGGAAATTAAATACATAAAAATAGGTTAGTTAGTTGCTGTAGCCCACGCATAGCAATTATGTCGATGATGTCTGTAAATCGAGATGTGCACCTTTAATTTGTAGACGGCGTGGCTTCGTTATGCATCTATCGCTTAAAGGTCCCGTTTCTAATAATCCGTTGAAGCAAGATTTTGCTGGAGACCTATATTTTGAGGAGGCGCAAAAACTGGGCTGTACGGTTTCTGTAATTGAGTGGCAGCTGAGCCGCTTCCCTCGCGGTGACAGTATGCAATTTTACGCAAATGTACGTGAGATTGAGTTTTCAGTTTGCTGACAATTGGGGTAAACCAATGTGGTAATAATATGGTTTACTACATAAGGCGGTCATGACTTGATATGATATGATATGATAAGATATTATATATTTAACTCTTTACTGCACCTGAGAGACATTATATATATTTTTTTAGAGGAAATGTACCTACAACATTACATTAAGATAGCCTAAATGGTACTAATAGCGAATATATATATAAGATACTATCCTGTGTTATTATTATGTACACACATATAGTGGTGCAATGAAGTATTTTTATTATTATTTATATTATGAAATAAAAATGGAAAGACTATAGGATTAATAACTTATATGCTACACAAATAAAGTCTAAGCAAGCATTAGTAAATCAGAATGCTGTGATCTGCAGTCAGTGATCAGGAAAAATCAGTATTCTGATTGAGATCACTCATCACTCATCTCTCTGATGCTGATCACAGCATCAGATATTATATTAACAATACAAATGACAAGTAGGGTGGTGTATATCGTTGCTACGTACTTGCACTCATTTCATTCGTATGTACTCGAACAGAATAACATTAGTACATTTTCGAGTCATAAATGTCGCCGCCATAATATCCTCCAGCGATACGATCTCGCGGAAATTAAATCTGAAATGGAGTTACGCAGCCTCTTTTCATGCCGTACGTCTTTGTCACGCTCCATTCGCGATCTTTTTAAATTATGATTTTATTTTTCGACCTGCACACGCTGCTGTAAGCTGTGTACGGATAAGTTACGTTTAGTAATTTGTACTCGTACAAATTTGACTTCTACGGTAAAATACAATTCAATTGTAAATGCAAGATAAATTGAGAGTCATTGCGGTAAATGCTACTTGTTGTAAATTAATATATTTGCTACTGATAATTTAATAATGCATACTGATGCCATCGAAAGCACTTAATCATGCCTGTTTATTTTTTGTTTGTTATTGTATAAAGTGGTCAAGGTGGGTTCTTTACTAAAGTAAACACACAACACGTCATAACAAGTTTGTATGCATGCATAGCCTAACACCCCAAATCGATTCAAAGAGTTTTTATGTGTTGAATATTGTTAGCCAATGGTCCCGGCGTCGTTACCCCCACTATCTACTATTCGGCGCGACAACGAATCCAATAAAAATGATGAAAATCGTTCCACCTGTTCTTGAGTTGGTTAGTAATGTACATATTTCGACAGTTGCAGAGTGAAAGGTTCAATTATCGCTGCCTACACCGGTTATGATCGTTTAATTCTACCTCCTTCAGTGGAGCGGTAGGTCTATCAAACAAATTCAATCCATTTACTTCAGAGCATATGGTGTGGAAAGGCCAATGTTCAGCAGTGGACGTCCATTGGCTGATAATGATGATGATGCGGTGCCCATTGTTTCATCACGGGCCACGGATTGTTGATAACAGCACCATGTGTTCGGAGAACTAAATCTTGTTGTTCCGACTCTTTTACTAGTGCCAGCTAGGAGGACGTCGACTATAATAATATGATCGTTGCAAAAGATGACGAGAGCTTTTACAGGTATATTTGACAAAAGTTATTTCAATTGTTAGTCTTGGTGGTGGGGTAGACGTTCTTTCTTTCTAATCTCTCATCGTAGCGTAAAAATCCGGCCAAGTCGGACTCACGCATTGAGGGTTCCGTGCCAACTTTAACTAAATTAGGGTTCCAACTTACTAGCCTCTTCCACTTGGCCAAAATACAATAATATTTTGTTGACGCCAAAAATAACTTTGTTTTTCATAGTATTTGTATGAAGAACAAAGTTATATTTGCGGTTGTTGAAAATGATAGCACATTTTCAACAACCGCAAATATAACTTTCAAAACATTTTCAACAACCGCAAATATAACTTTCAAAAACTACCAGTTCGATCTCGTTAAAACCAATTTTCGTTGAAAGTAGGTAGTTGTAAAGCATCGTGATTTTTTTCACTTGCTTCGTTCAAAAGTAAGATAAAGGCATTTTACTACCTTGGAAGCGTCTGTCTCCCAAATGATAGACTTTCAGAAAAAATGGGTTAATGTCATTTTAAGAGTCCTATCTATAGACACCCCACATGCATAGGTTTAAGCAAAAACATTTTTGCTTAAACCCCCACCCCCAAATGTAATTATTTTTTGTTTTTTATATGGGAAATTGAAGCGGTTAACAGGATACACTTACCTTATAAAATTTTAATGCTAATAGTTTTAGAATAAAGTGGCTGTGACATACGGACGGCCAGACCGACAGACTTGACGAAACTATAAGGGTTCATTTTTTTGCATTCGCCTACGGAATCCTAAATATGTGCCGTGTAAACAACAAGTAAACAGTCTAATCGACAAATTGGTTTCATCATTACACATATGCACTGTAAGACCATTTAAGAATTTAAAGAAAGCCAGTTATAGTTGTAACAAAATTATAGAGGTACGTAGGTACTGAATGTTGTAATTCATTTGGTGGCTTATTTGTAGGGAAACTTCTACTTTTTACAATTAAGTACCGAACTAAAATACAGCGATATGTGGCTCCGTTGAAAGGGCTTTCAAGGTGCATGCCGACCATAATTTTAACGCGAAAAGTGCAGTGATTAGGCGGTAATTGGACGTGTCCAAATCAGCGCCGCCTGCGCACTGTACGGGTAGGTTCAGCAAATTACATCAAACCATACATTCTTGTTGTAAAATCACCCTTAAAACATCAGTATGAAATGCAGCAGAGTTTAACTTGACGTGCTGTTGTCCGTTCTTACTTCCAGGCTATAGCATTAATCTCGGATGACAGCTCAATTACCTCGCGTCTTGCGCAAGCGCATATTGCACCGACGCTTTTAGGCGAAGGGCAGCACGGATTTGAATAAAACTGTTAAGACACCAAAGTTTTAATTACATGTACCTATCAGTCTGTTTATGATTTTTATTTCGACGTTGCTTATTACATTACTACGTATAAATACATAGGCAGCACTATGTACTATGTATTGAGAAGCTAAGTGACCTCCGAGTGAAATATAATCTAACGAATGGTTCATGAAGTCATCCCGTGTGAATTCGTTAATAATAAATTACTACTTAACCTTATCATATACATAATATCATCTTCATTTATTATTCTATGAGGTAGTCAAGTAGTAATGAAATAAGCAATGTTTTAATAAAAATCACGAATTGACTAATAGGTATGGACAACAGCACGTCAAGGTAAACACTGTGATATCTTATACAGTTGTAATAAGGGCTAGTTTACAACAAAAGTGGGTAACCTGATGTGCTGGCGACTGTACATTTAATTACATATGTGGTTGTCTAAAAGTTTAATTACTATCTTCCTGCGTAAATAGGTTTTCTAATACCTGCATAGTAAACAAAAACGTATTCACTTACTTTAAGTATTATGTTGATAAGTAAATGTTATTTACCTATAGCATAATCTAATCTTGCTCCCAGGCTCTTGGCTAACTCAACTCACTCAATTTGACGTTGTGCATGAACATGATACATCGCATTACAATAATTTAAACTTGTCTGCTTTACGTCTCTCGCCTATCACATACAAGCGAGCGTGGCAGATCGGATGGGGCAGGTACTCAACTCAGTGTGTTTTTTTTTCGAGACTACGAAATATTTTGATTTTGAGTATTATGAGTATATGACATATAGTTAATTAAAAAAATGTATGTTATGACAACGATCGTAAGGGTGTAGAAATAAGTCAACAAGTTTTCGGTGATGATACGAGAAGCATGTTCTACTTTAACTTTCTAGGACAATGTTCGGGTTTAAATTCTTATACCAAAAAATAACTTAACCCGTATTTCGTCATTTTCTTTTACTGTAAAGCTAAATACCTATTTGTTTTTATACTTACCCTCTTATTTTATTTTATTTTCTTCTTCTTCCTTTCTTCTTTCTTATTCTTTTACATTTTTAACCTCATATTGTTTGCACAATATTTGAAATGTTATAAATTACTTTTTGCCATCTGCAGAAAAGGAATGGAACCTTATTCGAGAGTGGGGTTCTCGCGCAAAGCCTTAGAGGTTGTGAGCAGCCGGTCCTCTTTCCCTCCCTTTTGTTTACGCCCACATGGATAGATGGCGCTGTAGTACATGTTTCAGACATACTTCGTATTAAAATTTAAAAAGCTATGTCCATTAATTTTTTTAAGTTATTATAACAACACTACTACACATAATAATATCTAGTGGAGTTTTGCGCGGGAAACGAAAAGGGAAGGACGGACCTTAATTCTTCGTTTTAGTTATTGGTTTTTTCGGGTCAATTATTGTTATTGTGTGGTGGAATTGTCATGATAATTTGTGCTTTTGAAGAAAACAATGCAATTAAAGTGGGGAATTAAGCGAAGCGAGCTGATCGCGCCGTCTTACCCGGATCGCTCTTCCTGTGCCAAGCTTCCTTGTAGAGCATTGAAATGCGAACCACCTCACATTTCAATGAGTTAGGTTAAGATAGGCTAGTTTAGGGTTAGTTTTTAGTTATAAGTGTAATAAAGTTAAAAAATCACTAAAGAATAGTCTGTATGGCGTTGAGCCAAAGACGTAAAACTTGTATTTAAAAAAAAACAAAAAAAATAATAATATCTAGTATAAACGGTTTGTACAAGATAGTTTAGGCAAAGTTTTTTGTGATAAAAAATTACATAGTGTGTCAATCAACTATGTCAATAGTGTGCAATAAATTTACTTAGAGATGTACCTAAATTTAATTGAACACCATACCAAATGTAGTTTAATCGTTATTACGATAAATATACATGAAAAGTAAATTAATATATATATATTCATACATGGTATGGGTATTTAAATTACGAGTGAATGCTTCGGTAATTGAATGTTATGCTAGAGTTGAACCGTTTAATTAAGCAATTATTAAACGTCATTACTGCGGCTTAATTAGTCATTGTATAATGATAGTATGTACAGATAGCTAATATCATTACAACAAGAGTTTTGTTTACAATCAAGTATTGCTTTAGGTACTCCTAGCTATGCGCGTGTATACGTTCTTTCACGTAAACGCCAATGTCGACAGAGGAGCAAACAAAAGGCACGTTCATACCTTGCCCTTTGTTGACGAGTCCACGTACTTCGCCAAATAAACATACCCTCACCAACCTAGAGGATCGGGAAATTAAATGGAACTTACTGAAAATTTAATTTTTACGAAGGGTCATTTAGATTTAGATAGAAAGTCTAGTACAAGCTTTTACTGTTGATAGTGCCTTAAAATATTGTATTCTCAGCCTTCATTTACATTAAAGTTTTATAAAAAAAAGGTTGCCTTTTTTATGATTGGATTTATGTTTGAAGTTTCTATTGACGATTCGGTAAATAAAACCACGAAGGCGAAATCCTTTGATTATTAATATGTTTTCGAGTTCAATATGAACGTTGGACAGCCATCACATACATTGACTTCACTGGAACGTCTGTCCGGCATTACGAAGTCCGAACGGCATGGACGGAAATTCGTAAAGCCCAAACGGTGTAGTGACGGCTGTTTTGGGTGTATCTTCGACGTGGACCGGGATCTAGGTATATGCTTTTCCAGGTTGATGGTGGAGAAGATAGAATCAATGATGTCATGATGAAAGTCAATGATGTGGCGAGCTGCTACATAGAAAAAGTCTTCATTCTTTTTGTCGTCTGTAACTACTTCTGTATTCTATTGTATGAACTGTAAATAAACATCGAGTAAATAGACTTCTATTTCTTTCTGTATGTGAACTACCTTCATCCTTCCCTACATTCACCACTGACACGACCCCATAGTCTGATCCCAAAGTAAGTAGCTAATGCACTCGTATTATTGAAATCAGAAACAGCAGTGGTAACAGGCAACTACGAGGTAGGATCTAAATATAAAGCCGAAGGTTTTATAAGAACTCTTCCCATAAACTACCGGAACGAAACATGCCAATAAAGGCTAACTGCCTTTAAACATTCCTAAATTTGAAGGTTTACGTCCATTCACAAGTGCCTATATCCGGCTATTCAAAGAACCGAGTGCAGAAGTCATCAAACCGCCGAATAGTTCCGCATGCGCTCGTATCGCTTTGCCGTTTTTAATTTCGACGAGACTCGAACGAATTCGCTCTGAGACCATCCATCAACATTCAACAGGACTCACGAAGCAAAACTTTTCACCGGTATTCAGTTTTTAACATGTTTCATCGACATATATGGCGGCATTTTATAGTAAAAGCACTGAGATTAATTAATTTATGCATACGAAACTCCGCAGTGAGCTCCATTAAATGAAGTTGCTTCATAAATTCGCTCGAATAAATGAAGAGTAAAATATATAAAAGTTAATTTCTCCCACGAGGATCGCTCGCCCGAGCAAAGACAAAAGAAGTCGTTCCCATTTTGGGATACAGATCGGGTATTTTCGGAACTATCATCTGAAAACATTGTTGTTTCGCTGAATTCAGAGACTTTACTTAGTAACTATATAGGTTGTGTTCAATGTAGACGTCTCTTGCACTCGCTTTGGAATGCTAGCTTCACTGAACGAGACAAATAGATTTGAAAAACCTGACACTGACTTGTGGAGTAGGACACGAGGGTCAAGCTTTTGTAAAACGCCATCCACCGTCATGACTTATTTGAAACGTGACCGAATAATGTTGGTTTTACGTGCTATAAAGTTTGGTGTGGACGGCATAATACCACCCTGTTCAGATTCGGGCTCAATGTGGTATTCGTAGCAAACGGTTTCATACAATATTCGAGGTTGCAAACTTTACTTCGATGTAATATAACAAAATATTCCACATGCTGATAACTGTTATAATTACCCAAACAAAATGCTATGATCAACACACGCTTAAGTTGCAATAATATTAGTCCGCCTAGCCGATTTCGACAAGGGTTGCTAGTCACAACGACTAACTGACTACGCGGGACATATTATAGTGCACAAGTGTGTCCGCAAACACAGGTGCACTCTCTATTCCTTTCACGCTCATAGCCTGATGGGCCAGCAATCTGACACGACTGGAGAGAGATCAAGCGCAGGACTAACGGCTTTACGTGCTTTCTCGAGGCACGGGGGTGAAACACCGCCAAACTTCCAAACTCCGGGCTACCCTAAGAATTTCTGAACAGAAAAACTCAGGTACCAGGTTTGGCCCAACCCGGGGTCGAACCCGGGACCTCTGGCGCAGCCGTCGCTTTAAAGTGTGACTTCTTACCGCTGCGCCACCGAGGCAGTTAAGAGCGTCCGATATGATCATGTACCCTATGTATGTGATACGCACAATATAAAGGTAACTCGTATTATCTATCCTGTGTACTCCATCAGTGACAAAGAGAACTTGCTTGCTATAAACTGTATCGTTGGCGTCAGAGAAACTCAATACATTTACGCAATGTAGTTTATCTTCGAGGGGTCACGGCGGCCCTATTACTATCAGGAGAATGCAAATACAAGTGTTTATCATAGAATAAAGGAATAAGTATCTACACTCTACTTAGGTACTTGTTTATCAAGAAATACGACATGTTACGTAGGCTATGGTCTCAAAAGTTCTCATGTAGTTTATTCTTAGTAACATTATGTATATTCGAGGAGACCGTTACGGAGTTTCAAAATGAGAAAATCTCAAGGTATTATAACTACACTCCTTTTAACAATCTTAGAAATTCTTTTTAATATGGATAATCCTTTTAGGTTAGTCATCTACACAAAGTTAATGGTAACCTAAAGAAAAGAGATCAAAGGCTCTTTTGCTTTTCTTGCGAGCAATATTTCCATAAAACGAATCTCTTTTCTAGGTAAATTTAATCTGTCACCATAAAATTTTAAAAATCGCGTGATTTTCAAATCCGTTGGATTGTAATCTATCTATCCATTGTAAACTGTTCCGAACTTCGTGTATTATTATAACGTAATCTGAAATTAAGAATCAGTGGGCAATGTGGTGGGTCAGGACAGGATAGAGGACTCGCTTCGCTCACCCCGTTTATCCTTCGTGTTAGGTTGACATGTAAGTACCAATGAAAGCGTAAATGCTAAAACATTCAAAGCTTATTCAAAATAAATCGTTAGATTACAATATTACGGATATAAAACCGTTAGACTGTAATTTCTTTGTTCTTGCGATATTACGGTGACATATCTAAGCTTAACATTCTATGGAATCGTGCAGGTTCCTGTCATAGGTCCATAAGGTGGGGCAGGTAAACTAATATTTTAGGGTAGTCGAGCTGTATTTATTTTAGTAAAGCCACTCCACAAGGCATATCTATGTGACGCATTTGTGGGCAGATCAATTTGCATGTCAATAAGCCTGAAAGAACTTAAGTTCTTAATTAAAATTATTTTTTTGTTTAGTGTTTTGGGAAGTTGGATTGTAGTTTGTCTATCTCTAGAGTACCTAGTGTCACCAACGAATATTCACTACAAAAACAGTCAGTGTCAAAATACGCATCGAAATGTTTGAAGAATCAGAGAAGAACTCATACCCGAATTCACGCCCTCAGAAACTGTGTGGTCATTGAGAAATTCACGATTACGTCGAGCGTGTAAAAGTGTCACAGTTAGGTTTATAGATACGGAGCTTAATTATGCACAAGCAAAGGCTTCAAAATAATTCAAATGTCTGACGAAGGACAGTTCCCTCGTAAATAATTCATAAGCCGGTGACGTCACAGCTGCCGCCCCAACTACACAACTTGGAATGAAGGCAGATAGCTCTTTGATTTCATTTATTTCACTCCAGCGGTCTTGCTTTTTCATGATAATGTATCAAAGGCTTTTCTGCGCCGCGTGTTCCGACCGTTGAGTCCGATTTTCTATAACAAGCTCACCGGTATCGTCGAACGACTTTGAGCTTAATGAGCTGTTTCTACTTTTAAAATTGTGGGTATAATATTATAGGATTGAAGTTATTAAAATTATGGTGTTTTCCTAAAAATAAATACTATTTTGGCCAGATAAATAAATAATGATGTTTTGTTCCCTAATTATAAACAAAATACATTGATATATAGACAGACATCGTACCTGTTATAACTTGTTAAAATCTAGTCGGATTTTTATCAAAAAGCTTGTACAAAGCGTATTTTTTAATAAAACAAATCCAAGCTGTAAGCCCGTGTTGCCACGGTCAACGGTGGCCCAGTTCTCTCACATGCAATGGACATCACAAACGCACAATCAACCGACCGACGGATTTCCAATTCCAATCTTGCTTTACAATAGACTTGCACTAGGGCCGTGTAGCTATCTCAGGGTGAACAAAAGCTGCAATGTATTACATTAAGTACCTAGAATAGAAGAAATCAGATTTTTAGTTGGGGCAGAAAAGTTCTAGATTGGAAACCCTTTTACCAAAGACGCAGCGTAGGATGTACACCAAAAAAACGATGGGGGAGGCCTATGTTTAGCAGCGGATGTCCTTTGGCTGATAATGATGATTATGATTCCACTAAAAATAAAAAATAGGTATGCATATATCGGTTGCTCCACACTTACACTTCATATGGCATTTATGGAACCTGTAATGTGTTCTGACAAGAGCATAATACATTAATTTTATAATAGGTTAGCTAGAACAACTATAATGGCCTTTTTTAAGGTGGAAAAAAATGCATTGAATTGCAAACCCTCTGCTTAGCCAGAAGGAGAGTTATGTGGGGCTCTCCTCTTTAGAAGGGGAGGCCTACCCACTAAAATAGCCACCCAGGTCCTTCTCGCTGGGTAAAGTGAACGTGGTGTAGCCAGGCCTTCCCCGCGTATTCACCGCACACAGCTTATGCTTGCGACGGCGAGCCCATCTCGAGCCATTCAGCATCATGTCACCCTGTCCTTTTTTTTTCAATTTTATTTAATAACTTAACTAGCCTGCGTTTTAAAGACGCGCACGTGAAAACATAAATAAATACTTCTCTGTGAGTTAGTAAAATATGTATACAAGATAACTCTTTATTGCACACGACATTGGTTATTTACAAATTCGTTTCGTGGAAATGTACAATTTAAGCGGTCTTATCGCCTTATGTATACATATAAAATCTATGTATTTGCACAATATGCCAGCTTACAGGTGTAAACAACTACCTATTATGCCCCGCCCTAGCATTTTCCCATTCTCTTCATTCGCGGTAAAGACAAACATGTTTTTTTTTTATAAACACAACAGTCGTTCTCGATGAGTAAACGAAAAAACATCTACAAAGCTTATAAAAAAATCTAGGAAAACGTAGTGATCATGGGTCAACAAATAAGACCTATAAATTAAATTTCTAGACAAAATGTTTCCACAAACTTTGTAACTTTTTAACTGAAGTACGCATGGTCTACACACGGCACTGTCTGCATAAATTGTCGCGTTGACCTCCGTTCGTAATTCTTGCGCATGACGCGGTGCGGTGTGGAAGTAATGGCCCACTGTGCTTATGCTAACGTGCTCCTGTGATCAACGGCTAGGGAACATGCCTATGTACCAAAGACCTCGAAATGCAAGAGACGCAGGCGGATTAAGAAGAAAGACTAATGCAGAAAGTAAATATAAATGTATGTAAACTCATATTTTGTTGTAATTTATAGGAAGATTCCACCCAAAATATGTATAGAAGGGAGTAATTAAATTAAACGCTCTTAAACATTCAATACAAAGTAGGCATGCAGCGTAGAATGTAAAGCCGGATAAACGACGTTCTAAACCAGGATGAGCGGACTCGATTCATTACAAAGTAGTTAGATGGCTAGATGGGTGCTTTGCGTTTTATGTCATTTCTACCTGGGGCCTGTCGAGACGAGAGAACCGAGGGCGATAAACTAGTTTTATGGCTCCCGTGAGTGATAGCACACGCGTCTACAAGCAGTCTTCAACTGAATTTTACTTTTATTATTTCTCTGTTATCCGAATTTTCAGCGCTCGGCTCAATGTTTACTCTTATATGAATGAATGAATGAGTGAATGAGTGAATGAATTTATTTATTTGATTAAAACCATAAAATTATTATCCCTTTGGAATAGAACGACAAAAGCGAGATGTCACTAGCAGCAAACTGTGTGATAAAAAGAGATGGGTAGCAGAACCATTTTTGTCAGATGTCAAACAGTTGACCGCCCTGCAGGAGCTTGCTGAAAATTACGTGATTTTTTATATTTAAAAGTGAAATTGTGTAAATTTTGGAGAAATAATGCGTCTGAAACATGGTGACTTGATCGGTGATTGATTTTATGCATTACAGCGACATAACCCCAACAAATAATCATTTAACAGGTAGATTAGTCCAAATCGAAGCCTCTTAATATACGACTTATATTTACCAATGCGCTTCAAATTTAAAGTGCGCAGTTTGATTATTCTATTCTACAAACAGAATAACACAGGGAATGTATATCGACGAATATTTTGTATAATGATGAAATAACATTTAGTTTTACACTAGAGCTGCATGTTCAATATTTTGTGTCGACTGTTTATCAGGCAGTAAACTACTATATTTAACTTAGGAACATTGTTATAAATCACCTGATCGAAAGGTTATCTCATTTAAAGCTACAAATGTTACTTACTTATGTTAGTTACTGACATCTTAAATCGGTTTCGTTTGACAGCTCTTACTCGTCCTTCTATTCCGAAAAGAATATTAATTTTATGATTAAAACACGGTACAGATTGATGAAAACAAATAATATGGGTTCAGCGTGTCTTACCGATGTTTCGGTAGGCAAATATTCGAAGTCGTCGTCGAAAATTAGAATTAACAATTTCATTTTTAAAAGTCAAAATACGATACCTAGTTAATAATGATACAATAATTCATGAATAATGGATGTCAGATCAAAATTTTAGCGTGCATTATACAAAAACAAATGTCATAGATATACCTAAATCTAAGCAATACATGTCCATACTAATATGAAAAATATGTTTACAACATTAAAAAATAAAAGCAGTGAAACGCCTATTTCCATGGCTCCAACCTTAAAAATTTTGAAAATTTTAAAATTCCTCTATAGTGTAAAAAGAGTTTTCCGATAGTATTTTGTACAGTATGTTCTTAAACGATCACAAGGGCAAGTCTCGATTATTTGAGGCAACTTGTTATATAATTTAATCGACATAACGTAAAAATTTCGCAAACGGGTCGAAAAAGTTGCCCTGGATATCGGGTAGATAATATGGATATGTTTGATATCTCAATTAAAAAGTTGTCAACACACTCATTTGTTATAAGTCCGTCTATAAAACCGTATAACCTTCTCCAAATGTTTTATAATATACTAACGTCGTTAAATTAACATAAAATGTACGTTGTTCACATGTAACAACAATTAACCGTCTTAATAATCCTGTCATTAAACTTCTAAACTGGTGCGCGAATACCTATCGTTAATTTGGTACGCGGTGTTTCATTCCGCTGGAACTGAACAAAGGTTAAATGCACCTGTAGTTTAGTCTAACCTTTAATATTAACTATACTGCTTTTGTGTTGAGCGTGGTACTCGTAGATTTGGGTAATGAGATATTTGTCGCTATGTGAATTGTTGATGAGAAGCATTAATTAAGTTGAGATGTACACGTGACACTCATTGCTGACGCCACCCAAGGGCGTTTCTGTATTTGGAACAGTCTAATTTACTAATTGAGCAGTTACTAAACTTTATCATTAGAACAACTTTATAATTGAGTCTTTGTTAATAAATACTTTATAAATGAACTCTTTCGATAAATTGCAATTTGTCAGGCAACCTGAATTTGGTACCTACCTACTTACATAATATGAAATTAATACTGACGCGTTGACTATGTTATGGTAAGCATAAGTAAGTGAAATGTAAGTTAGTTGGGTTATAATTGCTTGTATACATATTGCAACATCTTATATTAACTCACACTTAGATATACATAATTTAAGCATATCCTACTTACCTTTTTTATGCCGAACAAACACTAACTACGTCTTCCCTCCAAATGTGGGACGCAATCAAAGCCATGTCAGGATTCTTGCGGCCAAATCCAGCTGCAATGGAACTCCAGTGCTCCAGATCGCAGACAATTTAATCGATGTAACCTGTAATCCCGTAGGCATACTGAACATCTGGAACGCTCAATTAGGTAACAACCAATATAGGTGTATATTACACTAAGTTCCTTGAATTGTGCTACGGTAATGAAATGCTAACAAACCAAGTAAAATATTAAACTTAATAATGCAAATATTCGTTGTGTGTATTTGTAACAAGAGGATAATAACAGATCATGCTTGTAAGGGAAATAATCTCAATTTAAAGTCATGTAAATTACCTTCATACAACTTCCAGTTTCAAAATACATTCACAGTAGGTAAACCTAAGTGAGAGTTTCAAAACAATTTTCCAATTATTGCGCAGCAAACATTTAGCCCACAAAGTTTGTCCGAGACCTTCTCTGTCTTAGACCGTAATCGTCCACCCGAGCACAATATCAGGTTTTCTTTAAACCCTGAGAAAACTTTTCAGTCCCGCAATATGGCGGGTCTTAAGCGCTGCGGGTAGGCGGCCGTTTTCGCCTAATTCTAATTAGTTCCAGGTCGGCGGTACATCAAAGTTAGGGATAAGTTTCTTTCGTTTAATTGACCGAAACGCGGAGCAAGGATAAATCCACCTGGAAGGGCTCAGACTGATTTACGGCTTCTCACTTTGGTGGGATTGTCTTATTTATTACCGCGGCCCTTAATTAGACCACTTATTTTAAATTAAGTCGCGTTTCAGGGGTCCTTTATCACAGAGTGGGATAAAAAACGTGTTATTGTTGAAGAAAAAGAGTCACATATTGTTAATGGTCACAACTTTTGTTTTTAACCGACTTCAAAAAAGGAGGAGGTTATCAATTCGACTGTGTTTTTTTTTGTATCTATGTTACCTCATATCTCAGTCGTTTGTCGACCGAATCGAAAAAATTTTTCGCCTACTTAGAGATGTACCTTCTAGTTGGTCCCATTTTTTCCATTTTGGGATCTGATGATGGGAATTTGGTGTAATCGAGGGAAACCCTCAAATTTTAAAGGCACGTATAGTGTTTCTTTACTGTGTTGTTACGTCTGATAGTCAACATCTTGTGGGGCTGAGCTGATGGTGGAACTCCTTAACGCTTAGGAGTTCAGTAATGACGGAACTTATGATAGGTAATTTGTATTTTCTTCAAAAATAGAATCATAAGGTGCAATTCAACCCCCCACCCCCTCTTATGTAATCACTAAAAATGAAGAAATAAAATAAACTTTTAAAAAAAGTAAAAACTGACTTCAAAACCAAAATGCACTAAAAAGTCTTAAATAAACTCTTTACTATTGAAAGGAAAGGAATCCGTTATAGGCAAACTATTCCTTTTTGGAGTCGGTGCCATCACTTTGACCATCAAGCATCAACTATCACAGCACCGACTCCAAAAAGAAATTGTTTGCCTATAACGGATTTCTTTCCATTTCAATGGTGAAGAGTTTATTTTAGACTTTTTGGTGCATTTTGGTTTTAAAATCGGTTTTTACTTTTTTAAAAGTTTATTATATTAAATAGGTACTCATATTTATTGCCAGTGATCTTGATATTCAATTTAATCAATTTTGCAGTACAGTGCAGTCAAATTTAACATTCGTGTTTGTAAAAGGTAAGGTCATAAAGTTTTTTTTTCCAAGTCACTGTGCCTAAAAAATATGACACTTTTGGTCTTTTTTCAGTTTTGAATTGAGAAAGGGCCTAACAACACAGGTCAAAATACTACATTAACAAGTACCTAAGTACTTTCTGAATTTGATGTTTTTGCTTTAATTTCACATGATATGTTATTTATGGGTTTTATCACATCGTTTAATTCTAAAAATACCTTTCCCGTGTATAATTTAAATATTTATTGCAAGTCACCTCTGAATGAAAAAAGTGAAATTCTACTTGTGCTAGTAGGTAAGACCCCATGTCGGCATTCATAAAAGTGAATAAAGGTTATGAGGTTTATAACCGGTGAGGTATAATTTGATTAGAAGTTTATTTGAATGCAAATTTTTGTAAACAAATGAGATGCAGAATAATGATAGGTATGGACTTGTTCGCTTAGATAAAGCCTCAGAAAATGCACGCAAATTAAGCAACAATTCCAAACATATCAACGATTATTGTTTGGTTAGGTTACTGATGGTATTAAATCATAGTTTATTTTATAACCTTTACAGACAATGAAAATAAAACGAGTTTGAATGAGCACTGAAAGTGTTGGTAGTTAAGTAGTTGTAGTAGTCTTCCTTTGGCCAGACTCCACCATAGCATAAGCCAGAAGGCATGCCAATTAAACACTGATCAATTATTAAGTTTGAGAGTTTTAGCTAGTATTAATATTGTAACTACCTTCGCCGCATGCAGGCGCAAGTATTCATAGTGACTAAACCGGTCAGAGTCTTTCTTCACGAAAATGTAGAGCGTAAACTGAAAAACACCGAAAATTTCATAGCTTTTTGGGCACAAATCTGCTCACACAGCACTTTGGAAGTTGCAAATCTGGTGTTTCGATAATGGTTTATTTCATAACAACAAATAAAAAAATACAGAATTACCTGACCACGTTTTGCAAGCACGACCCCATTTTCATGCTTAATTTGACTGCACTAGTATGAGTTGTCACTTGAATGGAAATAAAGAAGGTACAGCTACCGAATAGACAACCACCTCTGTTTTAGGCAACATTCTAAAACTGCCCATAATCTGCGTTAAACATCATCTCAAATACGCCATACGCATGTTTCTGAACTTCTGAGTTCTGAAAGCGAAGTTGTAGCGAAGTGGAACACATCGCTCCGAGGATATTTAAATGTGGTTCCATTTGCCAGAATTAAAAAGGAAACTTTATAATCCGATCGCTCACGGGCGTGCGATTCACACGATTTGTCAATTTGGAGCGAAGCGCGAGGCGCGAAGTACGAGGTCACGAGATCAATCGCGGCTTTGCGAGTTCCCGCTCGCGAGCACAAAAATAATATGATATCCTTAACAAAATATATGCGAAACATGCGCACAGACAAGAATTTTTATTGTAACGTAACTCGCGGATATTGAAACTCTTGCATTATTGACAGCAAATTGTGAAATTCCTCTATTGTTGAGCATATTTCTGTACACTTCATAGATACTCTACGCTTCTTTTGGGTGTAAATGATCTTATTTATGGACGGTATAAAGCCTCCCATAGTAGTTTTAATTGTGGTTTGCTTTTTTGTCTTCAAACTGATTGAAAGAATTAGTGTCATAGAGAACCTTGTTGTACATTTTTAGCTCTCTTACAACTTCAAAGATTCTCTTTTAATATCAAAAAATAAATGTCAATGATCCAACGAGTACTTCCGGAAGCAACTTACTTTAATGGGGTCCTCATGGGGCGATAAAATGAAGTGAATGTTCTGTACGAGTTATAAAAGTAAATAGTAAGCAGGGCATAGCATGACAAGACCACATTAGGACCACCGGCCTTCCTCGCATATCACTGCTGTTGGTTCAATTACATGTTTTATGTGGTCATCAGTTTGTTTTGGTGATAAAATTGCAGATGACGGGCATCGATACTCGTAATTAAGGTTCTAAGTGATTTCTGCACATATTATGTGGACATGACATAAGCGTGACGTACATTTCAGTTTAGCCGCATAAATTTAAAAAGTATTTCAAACCTTGTCACTCAATAGGTCGGGTGAAGAAGTGTAGAAAAAAAGCTTCGGGGTGGTCATATTGCTTTTTCACTTTTGCTAGTAATTTTTTGACTCCTTACGAACTAACCGTGAGCATCACCGTGCTCTACTACTTTATTAGAATCTCTGAACTTTTTTGTGTTGTGTGCTGTGCTATGTAGAAAATTACAATGTAACTGTTATTGTGGATCCAGGCCTGTCCTCTGCCCTATAGGTAGTGGTAGTCACTTTTGATCCATATACAAAGGAACAGCGAAACACAAACGCAGGTTCAGCAGGCGTAGAAAAAGATATACAAACCTGCAGCCTGGCTGGAGACTCGTGCGTGACACAGTGGGCCGAACCAAAATAAAATGGGGAAAGGGCCAGGCAAAGAATAAAATTTCGAGAAGCGTATTTCTTAGCAACTCAAAGGTTATTATGACCATAATAACCGCAAAGTTAAAGTAACGCTAAGAACTACAAGTTAATCTTTCAACTCCTGAAATACTTAAGTAGGTATTCTTCTAGTCGACATAACTCAAGCAAGCGGAGGCGGAGGCTTGTTCGGCCCTTAGCGGATAGTTAAACTTAATGAGCCCAGTCGGCTGCCTCTTTCGCAACTCCGCTGCTGTGCTTTACGAGTGTGAAGAATAAAGATCCGTTGTGTTTTTGGTTGGACTTAAAATGTTTCAAGGGTAAGGAAGTAACTACAATGCTAATTCATATCAAGAACATCCAATTAATTTGTAAGATTATCTTATTTACGTAGGTTTGGAAAATTTTATTGTCACTATTGCAATTTGTAAATTCGAAATGGATACAAAAAAATCTTCTAAAACTGATTTAGAACAGTTCTAAAAGCTCGAATAACAATTTGATTATCCATTTTAGTATCAATTCACGATGCTATAAACAGCTTCTGAGATTTAGCATATTGTAAATTTTATTATCTTACACATATAAACTGCACATTTCTCATATAATATCTACACGAACCTACATTGCTAATAAATCTTCAGCAGTTATTATAGCATAATAACGCCGCGTCTTAGTACGGTAATAAATGGGTCTTCGGGAATGCGGAGCAACGCATAGTGGTCTTATATAAATTAATGCTATTAGATATTATGTCTATATACATTATATCAAAGGGATTTTCACGCCGAACTTCAGACGCGTCAAAATAAGCGTCGTTTAAATTATTCTGAGACAAGAACGTAAGAACACAGAGGTATAAATAATATCAAACAGCATCAAGTTAGAATATACTTTAGGACTATGAGTGAATAAGATGCGATGTGCTTTTCAGTCAGGTTTTTAGCTTGATCCGGTTAAATCGACACACCGTACGTAAGGACAAACAAGTTCCGGAATTAAATAGAAGGATTGATTAGCTGGAGCCCATCGGTTAACAGGTTAAGCTCAAGGACAATAAATAAAGGCCAAAGTTAATGTAAATTTTTGTACCCGTAAGTTCTATTTTCGAGTAATGGATCATCAAACATTGATATCTACAAACATCTGTCTGATACCTCAAAATTGTTGCTATCCCTGCATTTTCCAAACGTGTACCACCCTGAATCCCAAAGACCGCCGAGCGTAATGAACGTCCTTTACGACAAGCTAGTGATTGCGTAATTTTAGCGCAGGAAAATATTTGATGCGTCCGAGGAACAGACGGGGCCGTAAACTCAGAGCCAGGTGTCGTTTGTGACTTGGCGACTTTTTAAGATCTAGTCTGAAGTCAAGACGTATGTCGTCAAGACGTTAATTTAATAGAAACCGTCTGTTGCTACACACGTTGATAGGTTGGTTATACTACAAAGATCGTACGGTTCCTTGCCAGCTTCAACTAAATTAGGGTTCCACTACTTAGCCAAACTAGCGCAATATTTTGTGGGTAGCAAAAATAATTTTGTTTCTCATAGTATTTGTATGAAGGGAAAGTTATATTTGCGGTTTTTGGTAAAGCACTTGTTTGATCTCGTTCAAACCAATTTTAGTTGAAAGTATTTGTAAAGCACTACATTGCGTTTTTTTTTTTCAAAATTGACACTTGCTTCGTTTAAAAGTTAGAGGGGGGGACGCCCATTTAACCACTTCGGAAGCGTCTTTTTCCTATATGTTACGTTAGACTTTCAGAAAAAATGGTTCTAGAAACCTCGCTGTCATTTTAAGAGACCTATCCATAGTCACCTCACATGCATAGGCTAGAAATGCATAGTTAAAAAAAATGTTTGATTGAGTTCCATGTTTATTTCATGATTTAGTTCAAATGTCATTTTATTTTATTATTTGCATGAGAATCGTAAAGCGGTTATCAAGATACACCTACCTACCAAATTTCATCTATGTATTGAGAATAGGTTCAGAATAAAGTGGCTGTGACATACGGATAGACAGACAGACTTAACGAAACTATAAGGGTTCCGTTTTAGCCATTTAGCTACGGAACCCTAAAAAGGAAGTTATCACATGTAAATATTTTTTCATCTCTTCTGTTCGGAAAATTGAACTTTCATGTGAAGATAGGCGGGTGGAAAATAGCTTTTCCATCCCTAGGGTGAAAAGTAATTACGTTTTAATTGCTTCGATCAGACATGGAGTTAAAGATAATTAAGTCACATTGTATTATTAAAATAAAAGAACTTTCCATATTTTTTGCTTAGCTAAACATTAAAAAAATAACGTACTTGTTATGATCGTTGATGGAAAAATTGTACCGTCGACATCACATCATTTTACCCACTTTTGTTGCAAACTAGCTCTTATTACAACTGCATAAGATACCGCAGTGTTAACCTTAATGTGCTGTTGTCTGTACAATTGGTCTTCTATTAAAATCTACAATTAAAATATTCGGTTGCCCGCCAAACATTGTGACACTTTTTTTTTCATGTCATGTCTCTTTGGCTTTGATTTTTTTTTATTTGGTCGATCATTGCACAATTAGTAAGCAGGCAGAGGTGACTTGAAGATTTTTCAATGATCACTACCATCCCGGGTGGTGATCATTGAAAAATATTCTTACACACTCACACCTTTAGCTGTCACTCTTAGCGTTATCTCATAAAACAAAATTGAATCTGCAGTTTGACATATATATACATACATATACACAAACAAACTCAGTTTTTCATTCCCTAAGAAAACTTACTTGAATCTTTCTTTTTTATCAAGGCCAATTGATGGATGCTGGAATGCCGTGAGAGAATTCTGACGATAAGTATGTAACTGTATCTTATAAGCATATTGCATTTAAGTTGTACCCAAGAATCAACGAGATTGAACAAAGACAGCGTATCTCAAATTCGTGCAAAAGGAATGTCAAAGAGAGTTTTCAAAGCGGTTTACGGGAGGAAACAAAATTTCCACGTCGGATTTTCATGTCAGTCACGTTGTGGATTTTTTACGCGACGAAATGAATTCTCCGCCGGCAAACAAATCACCACAGATCCAATCAAAGACGACGACAGTCTGCGTATTTTTCATAAAATTATTTAGCTCATAATACCAGAGTGACTTTTCTTGTTGTACTGTTTTATTAGCTTTTCCGAGACAGCTGGCTGGCTCGTAAACACTGTCACGGGTATTCTGTCCATATTTTATTCTAAAAGGTTTGAGTTTTTTTTGGAGTATCTGCGAATGTTCGCTGCCTGGACAAATGTATGAAGAGTAACGAGAAAGTTTGATTGCTGGAATAAAATGTACATTAAAATATTACGATATGTTTGCACGATGGTATTTGCTAAGGCTTAATAGCTAACCAATCTTATCATCGACCGAGCACACAGTGTAGTTTAACTACACTCGATAAAATGCCTCCTTTTTTCACATAAAGAGACATCCTTATCATGTTTCTTTTTTACTACTTACTACTACTAACCTAATTGCAAAACAACAGCAATTTTATAATAAAATAAAAATGAGTCATTTTCAAAGGGCATGTGGATCTATTAATAATGAATTAATAAACTTACAGCTCTACAACCAATCAAACATAACAACGCACTGAAATGATACTTGAAAGGGACAAAATTACATTCCAGTACGAATCGATTATGCTATCAATAATAAGTTCTTATTCCTTTCTGTAGAGTAGGTATTTCGTTGATTACATCTATTCTGTGAAGGAAGGGGATTCTGTAACATTAATTTGAAGCAATCGGCGAAGGTACACGGAGGTACTTTAGTAAATTGCTCCTCTTGGTTGTGATTGAGATCTGTCCTACGGAGAGGTTTGAAGAGGATCATCTCATTGATAGTCTGATTGCGGATTTCAGTGTGTTGCTATATAATAAGGATCAGGGGCTGTATCTATAACATCTTATGGCGTTAACAAATTGAAGATACTGGCCACTTTATTCCAAAAACCAAGACTAAGGTTAACCGACCAATTAAAAAGTATAGCCGCCATTATTAAATGCTGTTATTATGACATATTTTAAATTGATAACAGTATCATAAAAAACAGGCCTTTATGAACAGTCATAAAGGCCTGTTTTTTATAGTCATAAAATCTATTTAGTCAAAATATCATTCATCATCACCATCATTATCAGCCGAAGGACGTCCACTGCTGAACATAGGCCTCCCCCACGGCTTTCCACAGCGATCGAAAAAGAAATATGCGTCAAACAAAATACAATATGGCTTATTTGAGAACGTCAGATATTTGTCAGAAATCATTTATTTATCTAGGTGTTTTCTATGTATATCATGTATGTACTTACAAACAAAAAGTATTTAAGTATTATATCCGTTTTCTGGCACCCATAACACAAGCTTTGAGTAGCTTACTTTAGGACTAGATGGCGATGTGTGGGAATGTCCAAAGGATATTTATTATTATTTATGATAATTAAATTTTAAAATCAGTTGCTAAGCATTTAAAAATACTTTATTAAATTAAAAACAGTCTCTCTCTATGCCTTTTAGTAAGCGATAAATGATGGGTAAAAAAAACTGCTCATTAGGGAAACAGTAACAAAATAATAAAAAGTAAACATGTCGTCTGTGCCCTTTTTTGATGACCATTCGCAGTTGGCAACTTGACAAGAAACACTGAGAGCAAACGAACGTATTTTAATAAATCAATCTTACTCATTCTGTTACAATAAAGCTTTTGTACTTTGTAGAATCCTGGGTTAAATTATCCGGAAAATAAAAGAACACGTGGAAGAGCCGAGCTCATAATAGAACTCATTGACGCTTAGGAGTTGAGTAACGATGACAGAACTTAGTAATGTACTTTATAGTTTATTAAAGAACAGAGTCAAAAAGTGCAAACGCCCCTCCTATAAATCACTAATAAAATTAACGTTTACAAAACAAGTAAAAACAGACTTCAAAAACAAAAGACATTAAAAAGTCTTATATAAACTCTTCAAAGTCGACTGCATTTTAGGTACCTAAACCTTTTCTCTTTAGAGTCGGTGCCCTGATCGATGACGCTTGAGGTGGCCAATGCGATGGCACCGACTTCAAAAAGAAAACGCTAAAATGGAGTTGACATTCAAAGTTTTTTTTTCTGTATCCAATTTAAATGTTTTACTAGCACTAAAGGTATTGAACAACTTTATTTGAGTACCGCCTTTTGGTTTTGCAATTTTCGATGAATTAACTCATTCATACGGCCAATTTATTGAAAGTTTTCAATCAAATTTAATGTGTCTATGAATAAGTTTTTCTTAACTTACTATTGTAAATCTGCTCATAATTAAATTTCAACTTAAGTATGAGTTAAGTATGTAGATTAAGGTTGGTACGCTGTAATTTTGATAAATATATTATTATTATTTATACTATATTACCCCGAGATAAAAATAAGGTTTGTCAATTTTTGTCTCTGTAAAAGGGCCTTATTATGTTTTGGGTGGGTAATAAGCAATTCTATGAATTTAATAATATCTTCAAAGCGAACGTTACTGGCATTCTTGGCAATATAATATCGTAAATGTTGTATCGTAAACTATCTTCGGGGTAAACGTTGTTTAGATAACACCCACGTCCCAAATTCTATCCTTGTTAAAATGAAATACATTTTAGATATATTTAGATATGAATACTCTTACTTAACTCGTTGGTACGACAAGGATAAAGGAATTTTGAGGTCTGTTCTAATTGGGTGCTTGTGTTAATTATTTTAAACTACTGGTTTGAATATGTAGCTAACGCGTGTGTAAATAGTTTTGAGGTTATGATTTAAAACTATCCTATTCCTAGAAGAAACAATATATTATTAGTCTGTTAAATTCGTAGTAACAGTTTCTTCTTGTCTTTTCTGTTCTTCGGAATTCTTTTTACTATCTAGAAAAAACGGCCAAGTGCGAGTCGGACTCAGGCACTAAGGATTCCGTGCCAACATTTGCCACATGCATAGATTTGACCAAACTTTTTGTTTGTTGTAGTTCCATGTATAGGAGCCCCCTCAAATATATTTTTTTAACAGGACATATCTACCTACCATGTTTCACCTGTGTAATGCTAATAGTTTCAGACTAAAGTGGCTTTGACATTCGGGCGAATAGACAAACAGACTTGACGAAACTATAAAGCTTCCGTTTTTGCTATTCAGCTACGGAACCCAAAAAAGATGGTTTTGACAGTAAATAATCTAAAGTTTTTTTTACAGTTACAATATGATGGTGGTTATATATATAACCATTTTAACCATTCATAAAGATGAAATAAGAAACTAAAAAACTGCGCGGGCGGGACTTGAACCAGCAAACTTTTGGCTAACCGGGCCAAACGCTCTACCAATTGAGCTACCGCGCTGTCAGTCCGACCTTGCTAAGGTCATAAATTTTTGGTTTCTTATTTAATCTATGAATATTAAATATGAACTGTGAGTGTTAAAAACATT
Source organism: Pyrausta purpuralis (assembly GCA_963924145.1). Taxonomy (NCBI): domain Eukaryota; kingdom Metazoa; phylum Arthropoda; class Insecta; order Lepidoptera; family Crambidae; genus Pyrausta; species Pyrausta purpuralis. Next base: position 12,702,874 of record OZ001651.1, on the reverse strand, counting down.
TTAAATTATTTTATAGTAGGTCGATTAAAACCAAGTTTAAACTTATCATAAAATTTTCAATTCTCGGTTTAAATAAGGTTGGATCTACTCTACACTGGCCATAGTCGATGCCGTCTATCTATATCTTCCTAACCGATTTATGGGATTGCGGCCGCTCACGAGCTGACTGGTAGCTCCGATCATTCGAAACGCGAGTGTCGTAAACTAGTTAGCGGTTGAGTTGCAGGAAGGACAGTCTTCATTCGGTGTGGATGCACCTGAATACATGGGTAATGATATTTGCTTACATGTAGCTACCAAATTACATTATTGTCCCTTGAAAGATTAATTAATATGAAAATACTTCAAGTTACACAGTGTACTGAATAACTATTTAATGAAGATTTTTCGATAAGTGTTAGCACTTTAGCTTTAGCTTTCACAAGTTTATCTAAAAAGATAACCTTTAATTGTAGCACATCTAAGAGTCGTCTGCGGAATCTAAACTTCATTTAAGCTGCAATGGTGGTAAGAACATGAAACGTTAAGAAAATATAAGTGATCTTAGGATTTCCGAACGCGCAGCGATAATGCAGGCGCCGCCAGATATATAGGAGAAAAATTTGAAGTCAACCGGTGCACAGTTTCCTATTTCCCCGGGAATCCAAAGCGATGTACAACAAGCTCGAAGCTGCCCTCCAGAGTATAGAAATAAATACGTTTGTAGCGTGCCTTCGCTCAGCCTCTGCGAACAGGATCAGGCTTACTTACTGCTTTTTGTTTAAGACTGAGAGAGACGGTTTCAGTTCGATCCATCTTAGATGCAGGCTTTGGACAAACCGTAGATTTCATCTGTCTTTTAAGTGCAGTCGGCTTCGTTTATTATAGTGACATAAAACTATGCATGCTAAACTTGGATAATAACTAAGTTACGTTATAAAGTCAACCCTTGGATTGATGAAATTTTTACATAATGCATACGCTTGTAATTATTGTTAGAAAATCATCTTTTCTTCCAAATTATTTTTGCTTTTGAAGTGACAAGCTCAGTGGCTATACGAAAGAGAAAATTTATTTACAAAGTCTCAAGATCAATGTTCTAACTTTATTAGGGTTCTCAACGCCCAAGCCTACTTACCTATGTACTAAATACAGGTCCCATGTACCGAGCTTATTTGATGGAGCCGTCGATGTAAACAAGTCCAAATAGATTTCGGGGCTTAGCGAGTTTTCATCGTAGTGATGCGCTCTTGCGCCACACGGATATTGTAGCCGTTCCGTAATAAAATGTCGGAGTCAAATAGCAGCGAAGCTAGATAAGTATTATTTACAGTATATGAAAAAAAAACAAGACAAACAGACAAGTTGTAAAATTTACTCAGAATAATCCTGTATTTTGGTTTTGGTCGTAAAAATCATACTGTTCTTCGGTTAATAGCGATCGTGAATCCTGAAAAATCGAAGGAACACAGACAAAAGCTTAAACAGCTACAGTGATTTAGAAATGATATATTAAGTATCTATTTATAAAACACTTAGAGCTTATTTTTCAACATTCAGATATAAAATATTCGTCGAACAAAATACAATACGACTAATTTGAAACGTCACCTAATTGTCAGCAATTATACGTAACTGTATTTTTTTCAAATATGTCGCTATATAATTTACTAGCGGTCCCCCGCGACTTCGTCCGCGCGTTTTCAGTTTGCTCCCTCCTCTTCCGTCACAGCGTGATGTTTTATACCCTAAAGCCTTTCTCGATAAATAAGCTATCCAAAACCGAAATATTTTTTCAAATCGGTCCAGCAGTTCCTGGGATAAGCGCGTTCAAACAAACAAACTCTTCAGCTTTATAATATTAGTATAGATTAGCGCAAGCGCACGTCGTACTTAAGGGGCTACCCGGATTTTTAGCGCACTTACTAGCGCCACTTTAGTAAAAAAAACATAACTCGTTAAATAAAAGACCAATCAAAAATCTGGTAGATACGATTGTAGTACAAGTTCTATAGTTTATTTAGTACGTTTAAATTGTTTCTTAAGTAGCTAACTGTAGTTAGAGTTAGAAAAACTGCTAAATATGGCCACTTTTAGCATTTTTGCTAACTGTAACTGCAGATAACTGTGTTTAATTGAACTTAAACATTGTGTCTAAACCTCATAATCAGAGCTACAATCGTATCTACCAGATTTTTGATTGGTCTCTTATTTAACGAGTTATGATTTTTCTAGTAAAGTGGCGCTAGTGTGCGCGGCAAAAATCCGGGTAGCGCCTTAAGCTGCGAACATTATTTTGGTGCGGAGTTATGTTAAAACTGTGATAGCTCCTAAGATATTTATTGAATTTAAATGATATAAAGGGCAACTTTGTTCTAAATGAAATGTTCGTGATGATAAATGTATTTATTTTGATAAGAATAAATACCCGTGTGTATAATACACCTCTTAAAATAATGCATGATTTTTTTACAAATTTATTAACATAAAAAAGGTTGTAGTAAGTCAACCATAAAAGATAGACATATGCTGTCGCGGACTTTATTATAGAACTCTTAATGCTGAACAATCCTGTCATACATGATTTTTGTGTAACTAAAGCGGTTTTCGCAGCGTACGCAGCGGAAGCTCTCAAAAGGAATATCGTTCTCCCGTTTTCGCAACATTTTTCATTGCTGCTGTGGTATTATGAGTCGTATCTTTATGTTATATAGCCTAAAGCCTTCCTCCATAAATGGACTATCCAACTTAAAAATATTTTTTCAAATCGGGCCAGTAGTTTCTGAGATAAGCGCGTTCAAACAAACAAACTCTTCAGCTTTATAATATTAGTATAGATCAGTCTGATAAGTTTTATCTAACCATTGAAAAATCGGCCCTTAGTCTGATATTTTTGTTAATGTTAATTGATTTAATTGATGTTATCGTGTAATCCTCTTATCCCATCTCTACCGTGAAGCGGAATTTTGCAATTTTGACAACGCCTGTACCTGTCTATTAAATAGCGAGAGACAATGGCGATCGTTTAGATACCAATCATTCATTAAATTCGGGAACTGTGAATTTGCTCTTAGACATTCTTAGCGGAATTGAGGATGACGGGTTCATTTAGGTAACATTTTTCATGATTACCAAGTAAGACGTAGGCGTAGAGTTTATGCTGTCTATGAGGTATATCAAAATTAACTGCATTCCTTCTAGGGGCTAATTCTAATGCTCAAATACAACCACATTTTGTATGGGATGAATATCGTGATCCCAAAACCTGATACTAGTCTGTATAAAGAAGTCTTTTTTTTTGGATTTCTGTCTATAAATTGTGTCTATTGATTTATAATGAAATTCCTAAGTCACGTTTCAGTACTTACTACTTTAGCACTAAAGTTAATGGAGGCGCGTCTGTAATTAACTTTTAGAACAGGCAGAGTTTCACAGCAAATATGCTTACCTTAATAAAACTTTGACGTTAAGGTCAATAAACACTCTTTATTGAGCTTTCACAATTTATTGAGTGGCTTAAAGTTTAAAGAACTCATTCGCTGAGCCACTGAAAGGTGCAATTACAGGTTTAACGTTGGAGCCAGTTGTACAGGTGTTTCTTGGGAAATTTTATGTGGGTCCGGTGGCTGCCAAACAAGATTCCTAAGTACTTTGCCCCCACTACAGATAATGACACCGAATAGATGACGCATCTAAGCATTCATTAATTATTATTTTTACTCAAGCTTGACTTTAACACAAATATTCAATTATTGTAATAGTTTACAATGTTTTTAACACTAACAGTGTCATATTTGTGTGTTCAAAAAATTGTAAACCATTAGATAGCAAAGCGTTATTAATCACGATTTTAAGTTTGCGTCTTTCACTCCCGTCGTAACTAGATATTTTATAGCACAAAGCCTTCCAAAATAAATCAGCTATCCACAAAAAATCATATTTTATGCAGCAGAAAATTTAAATTATCCATGTGAAATAACAAAAAAAATACATTTCTTTTCAGACTTCGGCCACTGGAATGAAATTTTGTTGCAAACCTGGCTCAAGCTCTGCTTTCTCTATGATGTGTCTAGTGACACAGTTGTCTATGGCTCACACTATTAAACTGGGGGTTAGTCGGGCCGAATAAGAATAAAACGGTAATAGTGGGTGGTAAGTCGGCTTCGGCGGAAATTGAGTAGTTCGTACGTAATTACGAGAGTTACGGCCGCGCGCGCTGTGCTTCAGCTTAAATGTGTTGCTAACTGGCACAATGTCTTAACTTAAGTGACAATTAATGGGACTTGTATCAAGATTTATGTTATAAATCAATCGTAGAGTCGATTTTACCAAAGTCAGATAAGGAATACGCCTAATTTGAAAACGTCGGTCGTTTTATACTTATTCAGTAGAAAAAGTTCTATCTGACTTTGGTAAATTCGACTCTTAGTGATAAAAGTATAATTTAAGTATGGTATAAAAAGTGAATTATTGATTGAAAACCATTACAATAATTTTACCAACTAATAATACAGTTCATGTAAACGTCTATGTCACTCCGTACGTAGCTAAATCATCGATTTAAAATCTACTACTCAACCGACCCCAACATGGGGAGAGCAAGTCGTGACGGAGTGTGACATAGAACCCGATATGGGGACAGTAAGATGCTATACAACGCTTGACAAATGAACCCTATATAAATAAATAAATAATAAATAATGTATTTATTTCTCACCACAAACAAGCAGGTTTTAAAAGTTAACAATCAATTTCGTGTTTATGTTGACAATCACTTGTTTGTGGAGACTGGTGACCTATGGTAAGTAAGAAATACTTGTGTTACAGACCACCAGGTCTCCACCCCCAAATCTAATGTGAAAAAAAATTTACAGTTATTCACTAACTTAGTTAATACCTTAATAATTATAACAGCTCGCTTTACAATGTCTGGTTAGCGTTATCTGCACAAAAGCAACATACAGGATGACGTTGTGTAATACATTCTGGCGAAAGTGAAAAAAAAAACCTCAAAATATCATAAACTACCTATATCTTAAATGCCAAAAAAAATATATACAAATTCAGTACACATTAAGTATAGTTATTATGTAGTACTTAACATGAGACCTTCAGTTTCATCATATGATAGAGAATTAAGCCAATCGGTTAGAATATTTTTACATACATGTTTATTTTTAGGGTAGATATTTAGTTTTGCATTAGATTTTGTATAATTTTGGTCCTTGAGCACAGAAAAACCTAGTGGAAAACGCCGTGTTTAACACTTCATAAGAACACACATTTTTATATCTGCATTTTCTATAAACAGTTTGTGGTTCTATGTATGGAGTCACGTATGGGAAGAGTAAGGTCTCAAAGTTAAAAAATTAAAAATAGTCCCATGCTTACTTCATTTGCAATCCATTATTAATTTGCAAGCAAGCGTTTTGAGCCATTGCTGTAAAATTACGTGTTTTGTTTATTTATTCAATTGCAATTTCGTAAAATTAGTTACCTACTTTCCGAGACAAATAGAAACACACCAGTTTACGCGACCGCAAAATGCATTGTCGTTTAATGACGAGTATTTTTGCTTGTTTTCTAACATTTATTGCATGTACCGGCTTGCACCTGAGCACAGACACAGGAGAAAGATAGTCAGTAGTGCGTTATCTATGTGTTTAATAATGTTTTTGTATTATAAAGACGAAGAATTTCATAGTTTTCGGGGGATTATAAAACTATTTTACTGCTAGGAATTACTACTTAAGCGAGTTTTGTCAGACCTTGGTAAGGGTCCTTAAGTACGATAAAACAATTAATGATAATGGAACATTACCAAAACTCTTGGTTATGTATTCCAATGCATTTATGTATATGTTACGGCTAATAGCCGAAATGCGGGTACACCTAGTTTTAGCCGGCTAAAACTAGGTGCAGCCCGCCACATGCGGTTAATCTTAGGTGTATCCTACTTATCTTCGGTTACAACTAGGTTTAGCCTTCATTATTGCGGATAGAACTAGGTACAGCCGCACACTGGTGGTTAAACTTAAGTGCATCCTATTTATTATCTTGTTCAAATAAGTGATAGACATTCTTGCAACATACTATCACAAATGAGAGTTTGTTGATTTTTGTATAATTATTATCTGAATTAAAAAGTTATCCTATTTGTTTTTAAAATATGAGAGAAGAGAACAAAGACTTAGTTGATTTTTTCATAGTTAAGAAGTAAAACTTTTTTTATGTTTTTTTTCTATCTTTGCACCAAAGATGTCTAGGTCTGCTAGTGTATAATGAGAAGGTTTATAATATTTTGTGTTTTAATTACTTATAATAACGTCTTTTTTGGTTAAAAGATATTTGCCAGCAAGATAAGAAAATATGTAAATTATTTTCCAATACTTTTCTAAAATTTTATTTTTAATATTAAAAAAATATAATTATTATAGTATTTTATGTAACTCTAAATGACATTCAAGTTTATTTTGTTCAAATAAGTGATAGACATTATTGCAATATGTTGCTCTCATATATGAGAGTTTGTTGATTTTTGTATAATTAAATAAAAACTGAGTAAAAATCTTATCCTATTTGTTTTAACATAAAAATATGTAAAAAGGTAACAAAGACTGAGTTGATTTTTTCATAGTTAAAAAGTAAAACTTTATTTTTTATGTTTATTTTGTAATGTCTAGTATGTTAGTTTATGTCGAGAAGATTTATAAAAAATACTGTTTTAATTACTTATAATAACGCCTTTTTTGTTAAAAGATATTTGCCTGTCAAATAAAAAATGTCACTTTAACATCCCTGTTTTTATTTATTCCATGTAATTGAATCAGTCGGGATACGCAAAATTAGAATCTCAAACCAACTGAACTGAAAACCTTGTTCTAGCCGATGATAAATAGGATACACCTAAGTTTAACCACCAGTGTGCGGCTGTACCTAGTTCTAGCCGGAATAATGAAGGCTAAACCTAGTTGTAACCGAAGATAAGTAGTTGTAGCCGGCTAAAACTAGGTGTAACCGCACTTCGGCTATTAGCCGTAACATATACACGTAAGGAAAGTAATTTTTAATATTAAACCACCTTCGTGATGAGTGCCAGCTGTTGGTGTAGTAAGCTTGACATCATGCACAGACTCCAAATGTGTTGTTTCTCCTAAGTATAGGGAAAATGTGCTTTAAGCTTTTTAGTCAGTTTTTTGAAAACAGTAAAAAAAATACATTTTTATTTCATGAATTTTAGTTATTTACCCACATCTTAAAAAACTACCGGACCGATTTTGATAAAACTTATACTGTACCCCAAGTTTAAATATACGAAAACGAACTAAAAAAGAATCATCTCGCTATAAATGGCTTTTTTAGGGAAACTCGTGAACAAATATCCAAATGTACAAAGGTACACTTATGAAAGTAAGTGCTTGGAAGCCTTTATAGATCAACATAAATTCAAACAACATTACATACAATACATGCACATTAAATTGATTTCTTCCTTTTTTGAAGACGGTAATAAGATGGTACTTAGGAATATATACGAATATAGTGCATACCTATTTACTAAAGTAGCTTCACCGGTTTTGGCCAGTTAGTGCAAGTTTTCAACTTTAAGTACATAAATCTGCATCATTTATTTATTTCATTTTTATCGGAATTGGTCAAACCGAATCCGTATCCTATTATTATTGTATTTAAAACGAATGCAAGTGACGTATGTAGTTTAATTTAAAAATAATGATTAATTCGAAAATATGCCAAAGTTTGGTTTGCGGCCATAAAATTCTAGTTAGCGGCCAGAACTATCTGGATTACTGTTAATTTTACTCAAAGTATGCCTAACATATACCTTGGAGCTCCTACTACTCATAACCACTCCATAAATTTTAAGACAGCCATTAACCAATATAGGAATTTGCTCTAAACTTAAATTGTACGGCCAGATTCGAAATGCGAATAATTCACAGAGACATTCAATCTAAAAAAAGGCATACGACTCAGAGCCTAACTTTTGAATTAATATGTGACCCAAAATATGTTTCGCTGTTGAAGTCAGTTGTTGGCTAACTGACCGGATACCGATTTTTTGAGTTTTCGTCATGACAATAGCCGACCACTTAATATTATGTACGTATTTTTTCAATATTTGGTTGTAGTTTGCAGTGTGTAATAGTCAACGATCGGCGAAGTGACCCCACTATTTTCCAAAGATTTAATCGCACGCAACTCATACGAGTGCGGTTTTTGTACCTTTCCTTACTATGATAAAGGTTTCAATGTGTGAACGTTCTTGGACAATTTGATCCTGGTTTACAGACGATGTATTTTTGATTAAATACAGTTTTATTTTACTTACTATTAGAATATTTTCCAAGAAGATACATCTTCCGAATTCCAGAAATGCAATGTCGCTGCAATACGCCTACGAGGAAATAGACAAAGGGACATATTAATAGAATTGTTCAGGTAGTAAGTATGAATTTTTTGTTCCAATAATAAAGTGTTAAACTTAAGTGTAACATCATTTCCAAATTTCAATATTAAAAACTTTTAAAAATTTGGAATAGAAAATGTAGATACTTTAAATACGATATATCTCTCTTAAGTAAATTAAAGCAGTTATAAGTTACTTGCATATAATTTATTAATTCTATAGTAACAGAAAAGTGAGTACAAGCTCTTAAACAATATTACCCAGCCGTTGCAGACAGTTTTCATTATTTAGCAAACAGAAATCTCGCTAATGTTGAAAGTTGGTGAAACGTTACAATCTATTCGTTCGTATTGTCCAAAGCGCGGATTTGCTTTGAGTCGGGAATCGAGTTGGGAACTTTCCGCTATACAACACATCACGGAATACTATGCCGTGTAAAGCGTCTGACAATCAAAGTCCCGTAACTTTGTTTCGGAAGTTTATAGCGTTGAATGCTAGCAGCTACGTATTGATTAATATACTACTCTTTCATGCTCTATAAATTTGGTGTAATATTCCTGTTGGCAGATCGTCTGAATTGAACGGCGAGCTCCCCCTTTATAACTTCATGCTTGTAAGTGCGAAGATATTGCTGAGGAGTAGGTAAGAACTAGGCTGAGACAGTGAACACTGGTGCGCGCGGATAGGTTATTCTTGCATACCGGACGAAAACGAACGAGGATTGAGTTTTCGGTGAGTAAAAAGTATTCAAATATTTAAATACTATTTTAAACATAAATGCATCTCTTTGTGAATACTTCAAAAAAGAGGTAATCAATTCAATATGTATGTAAGACATATAGTTGGAATTTTATATTATTTGAGTATGTTGATCTAGTAAGGCTTCCAAAGACTTAGGTATAATAAAGATGCTAAATTTCGTAAGTCTTGCTTACACTTGTTTTGTACTTTTGTCTACAGATTCCTCGAAAACAAAAAGTCATATCGAGATGATTCTTTTATAGTTCAAATTATATTCTTTACGGTCGTCAATAATCCAAGTAACACACCCAGAAGACAACAAGCTAGATCTCGACTTTCTTACCAGTAGCATACAATGTGTGGGCAGGATTTAATTATGGGTTTGCGCGGCCTCAGGGAAAGGTTCTCAGCGTGATTCCACCCCACTGTAAGTGTAACTCACATTTTAAGTGGCGTTCGTTTATATCACAAAATGTACGGCAGCAATGCTGCGAAATATTTTATGGCATATTAATGGCATGGCAAGAGGCAGCAACACGTGAAATGTGGTTGTGGAAATATGACAAAGGACCGCGAACTGATGTCGTGAACACCTCAAGGAATTTGAGGTTAGAGATTTAAGACGTAAATATATTTTTACAATGCTGCACTAGTACGTAGTTGGTATATCAAAATCCTTATTTAAAAAAGACAAAACACATTCGCTACGGGTAAAAGGTATTATCGTTGTTATTTATTTCAATTATATATTATTATTATTAAAAATTATATTCTTTGGACATTCCCACACATCGTCATCTAGCCCCAAAGTAAGCTAATCAAAGCTTGTGTTATGGGTGCCAGACAACGGATATAATACTTAAATACTTTTTGTTTGTAAATACATACATTATATACATAGAAAACACCCAGACCAATACAAACAGACATGTTCATGCACACAAATGTTTGTATTGTGCGGGGATCGAACCCGCACCCGCTGCGTAGTAGGCGATTTCTCGACCACTACACCAGACGGGTCGTCTGTTATATGTTGTTTGGTATCAGACATTCACACAACTCTATCTTATTGATGGCAACAATTCAATTAATTAAAAAAATACTGAAAACACTTTCAGGATGATTCTTTTTAGTCGTGAAAGAGATTTTGAGGGTATTAATTTGACAAGGTTCCAGCGCATTACTCGTAGCAACTCGCTGGGCTTATACTTCAGACTTTTGAAGTAGGTATACTCTTATTTAGTGCGCATTAAGAAAAATATTAAACCAAAAATTATAAAAAGAAAACATTAAAAGTTGCAGTAAGCTTAATAACTTCATTTATTTGGCAAGATCATGCAAGACATGACCATGTGGATACGACGAAATTTGTCACCTCCAGTGTTCGCCCACTTCAGTGTTTCTAATTACATCACGTGGTGTGGTAGCGCCTTCGAACTGCTGCAAACTTGATGCAGCCGTACATTTAATCGAATACTAACTTGTAATGGATAAGTTACGCTACGTGGTCATGTACGGTCAAAGAGAGCTCTTTGGCTAATTAAAAGGATCGAAAATCTTTCGTAAATAGAAATCTGTCTTTCCATAAGCAACAGTCAGATGCAGAACGGGCAGGTAAATTAAAGAGATGTCTTTAGATCGAGTCTCTATACCTAATCAACTGATCATTCATTGTTTGTTTATGCTACAAGCTACCTGCTAGAGTTTGTTTACATTAAACTTAGTGTCCACCGACAAAATCGCTTGCACTTCTGTCTTGTATGTGCAAGTGTTTTCGTTTGGAAGTGGTATGGCAGTGTGCCTAAACTAAAAGAAATACTACGAAGACTCAATTTAGACTTTTGTAATAATATAAATATTGGACACCAATCACGTACATTGCTCTGATCCCAAAGTAACGGTGGTATGTACCACAACGCCCAGACAGAGACAATACTATAGGTATTAATTAGGATTTCTACATGACTTCATTAATAACAAACAAAAAAAAGACATGCAACATAAAAAAATATATCTACCTATTCAAAAACGAAACCATTTCCTTGCGGCAAGGAGGCTATGATGCTGGCTGCGTTGCCACGTTTCTACATTTCGTTTATTTCTACATTAAATCGAACCCGGGACCTCGGAGCGGCGACGCCGCCTTGAAACCCAGCGTGCTTAGACCCCTAAACACTGCAACTTTTACCACACGCAATGAATAGATTTAATTTACCATCCATGCAGGCGCCAAAATACAGTACATAATTTGCCGATTTCCAGCTTCTGCATCGCATCTGCATCGATGCTAACGCGTGTCAGCATCGTGACTGCTTCGATGCTGCATCGCGACTGCATCGCTGCTAAAAGTAGCAGTGTGTAAGGGGTCTTAGGTACTACACAAAGGTTGTCAAAAGGCTTTTAACCTCTTTGTACTTGAAAATGCAAGATTTACTCAGGTTTTAAATGACCATGTTAATGCTCCGTTAGTTTTGCAACCATGTACAAACACACTTGATTAGTGGCATCTGGTTGGCAGGTGGTCGCTAAACGGTTTGTAAACCATCGGTTTGTTTCAGAATAAATGTTATCTGCGCACTGGGGCGGCACCTTGGATGAATTAACCACTGGATATGAAACGCAAGAGCGAATGTATGAAAACATCATTAGCCAATTTCTGCGGGGCGGGGGGAGCTTGTCGTGTCATTTTTTGAGATTTAGTGCATGAAAGTGTCGATATTTTTTTATCGATATGTGTGGAACGAATGAATGAACGAATCTTCTGTTAAAAGACATATATTTTTTATCACCAAAACAATAAATTACATTATGGGCATGTAATGCACAAACCATCAAATGAACAATTGAAACATAGAACGTCGTTTTATATGAACGGTCTGGCATGTATCACCTAGTTAGTGTGAACTTCCTAAGACATTTTAAAACAGCCCGTAAGTACCTACACAATATAGCCTTGCACCATTAAAATCCTCCTATGGGATAATTAAGCTAAAGTAGTAGATTTTTTGCTTTGGCATTCAATCACGCTTGGCGTAAAATGGATACCACATATTCGGTGATGTTTTGTGGGGATCCATTTTGCCTCTCTTCGGACTGCTTCTACCCACTTTATTTTCCTTAATGGATCTACAGAAAACCTGAAATAATATTATAAATATGTATTGTCAAATATAAAGATTAAAATTTGAAACTAAACTGTTGTATTTTTAAGATTACCTTAATCTACTCTCGAGTGAAACATTTTACAGATTTATCATTTTATTTTAAAATAATTTATATTAAAAATTTAATAAATGATTATCGATATGATTTATCGACAATTGTCAAGCACAATTAAAATGAAACTGACAAGAGAACGAATGATAAACATACGACAATCCTACCGTATATAGTATACGTTATCTTGTTGATTTTGTAGTAACTGACCACCACTTCTTTAAATGGCAACTTTACTTTTCTCTTGGAAAACACATTTCATTATTTTCATGAAAAATAACAGCTTTTTTGGGATAAAACGTTACTTACGGATGAAAATGAATATTTTTTGTCATGCCGCTATAATTTTTACACAAAAAAAAGCCACATTTACCATTTTTTTTCGTCAATGTTTCTCACTGAGCTCTATCACCGTACTGACAAGACGTCACCTGTAAGTGAGGCCAAAAAGCCCGCTTCGTGGCTAAGGGGGCACAAGCGAAATTGCCCGTCATTGCGCGTCCAGTGGTTTATTCGTCCAAGGGCGGCACTGACGAATGCCGCTTGCACCGACCGCAACCGTATCACGCACCGCCACGCAGGTTGTTAGTAGTGTTTTCTTCATTTGGTAACTAGATATATATTTGCTGTAACTTGATTAACTTTACTCATGTATCCTACAAAAACCAGATTACTAAAGTATGAACACGGAGTTAAACAGTTTCTTAAATTTGACCAAAGACTTTTCGTACCAAATTACTTTTACTGGTATAATTAAACCTGTAGTAATTTTTGCCGCTTCGTTTCAGAATAACCGGAGTAGTCACGCGCCCTACATAAGACTCCTTACACATTGCGATTTTAGGCGTTGATGCAGTCGCGATGTTAATTAGATGCAGCCTCGATGCAGTCGCAAAATGTTAACCTTTACACACTGCGCTAATTTTAGCAGTGATGTAGCCGCGATGCTAACGCACGTTAGCATCGATGCAGTCGCAAAATGTCAACATTTACACACTGCGCTACTTTTAGCATCGATGCAGTCGCGAAGCTAACGCGCGTTAGCATCGATACATTCGCAAAATGTCAACCTTTACACAATGCGTTACTTTTAGCATCAATGCAGTTGCGACGCTAATTTGCTCTAGCATTGATGCAGTCACGATGCAGTAGCTGCAAATTGACAAATTATGTACTGTATTATGGCGACTGCTTCTAAGTATTATACTAACGCGCGAACTGCATCGATGCTAAATTAAATCTGTTCATTGCGTGAGTCGCGATGCTGAAGCGCGTTATCAAAACGCGCGACTGCACCGATGCTAAAAGTCGCAGTGTGTGAGGGGTCTTAGAAGAACTTCATTGTTGATGATCACCACATCAATGTAGATAAATAAGGCAAATATAAATAAATCACATGGTAATATTCAGTTGCATTTAATTTCTATGCTCTCGTAAATTGACACCAAACGATCGTTATAATAACATCCTCTCAATAAAAACCACCGATGTGTAAAATCATCTACAATTTCACATCATAAGGTTTGGATCCCAGGATTGTCATTAATATGAGGCTAAAAGGTATCACAATCCTTCCCTCCATATCCCTGTCGATCTGCGCCTTAACTTAACAAAAAGCGTATTTTGAATAGAATGTAGGTCTCTCCCGCCAAATGGGTGAGGTTATAGCCAAGTTGCATTTGAATCACCTAACGGCAAATGGAAAATCAACCAATGACACCGTTCAGTGGGTAATGGAAGAAGTAATATTAAAAAAATCGATTTGGTCTTACTTTTGAACTAGGAGGAAACTTCGCATGTAATATCTGTTTGTACAGTTAAGATATATCTAATCATTGATTTGAAAATTGTTTTCATTAGTTCAGATAATATCTAAATGTATCGGAAATAAATATAACCTTTATTCTAGACGTTAATAATATAGTTGTGGTAATAAATAGTAAAGAAACAGTGGAACATAGTATTTGTGTAATTTTTATCAGAATGAAAAACTATAATATGACGGAATAAAGTGGATTCCCTTTTACTAAAACAATGCATAGTACCTACTTTAATTTGAATATCACACAATTTATGCCTTTCATTTCGGACAGTGTGAATAAAATTTCCGTCCAGCCTCATAGAGTGGATAAAAAGTGTTCGCGCAAACTTTTTTAATTATCAAATTGAAGGTTCCTTCATCGGGATTATGGCAGCTGTCACAAAGTCCACTTAACCAGGCGAAGTTTCCATGGCGATCCTTTTAAAAGTGAAACTTTTTTTAAGCCCCGCAATAGTTTATCGGTTAAAACCAATTTATCGGGAATACCAATTGGTATTCGTTTTTCTGTTACTTTAAAACTTAATTCATTTGAGACTAAGTAAGCAACGCAGATTGTCTTTGAAGCTAACCTTGGTAAATAGTTTTAGAAACAACAACTACTTGGCTGAAGATATTGAATTGACATTGCAAAAACGGTTTCATAACACGAAAAAATGTGCTCCTAATAAAGATAGGAGGTTCTATGATTTTTTGTTCTATGTGCATGTCTCTTTGAATTCAAAGCAGTAATGCTTCAACGGATAGACCTTATTTACGTACCTAAAATAATATCTTCTATGATCCGATTCATTATGAGTGTACGGTCTGTATGAAGAAAGACTAATCTTGCGTGTCGTCCGTTTATTCCTATTTATAATCCAACACACGAATCTTAGGATATTTATAAAACCATTGTATATGCTAGGCCCCGTCAAAATATAAAAGTCCTTAGTCATCTGTCTGTCCGTCAGTCTGTCAGTCCAAGTCGCCGTCTCTTCACCATGGAGCCTGGACGCCGCGACAATGAGGAACTAATAGTTATTAAATATAATTACATATAAAACTAAAACAAAAAGCCCCATCATGTCCCTACATTCAAAGCGCTATATTTATGCGAGGATTGTGGGCGGTCCGGGACCATAGCGGCCCCACACTACGTGGTGTCCAAAGACCACAGTTTCATGAAACTTGTCTTACTAACGCCCCCTGCTAACGCCACATGCGCCGCTTTGTGCTCCACTGGCTCGCTTCACACCCAAGTTTAGCTCATGATAATGCACTAATAACGTGATGTTATCTGAATGATTTTGGAATGGATGGAAATTAATAAATAAATATGGACACCAATCACATATATTGCTCTGATCCTAAAGTAAGTAGCTAATGCACAAAACACCCAGACCCCAGACAATATAGACAAATTTTATTTCTACATTAACCCGATCGCGATTTGAATCCGGGATTTCGTAGCGGCGACGCCTTGAAACTCAGCGTGCTCAGCCTTAACATCAGCATTTGCAGCCGTCTGGTTAAATCAGCCAGTTAATTGGATGCCTAGGCAGTTCATTAACTGCCTAGGCATGCAAAAGTCGGCCATGTTTGAACATCGCCACTGTCTATGTGAGTTTTGGAGTTGTTACTTTCTATCGCCAGGTTGCGAGCGCTTGTGCCATGAAACGCCAAGATGCTATCTTAGCGACAACTCCACCAAATTGGTACCATATCTACAATGACTATGAATGAACCATATCATCTTGATATTAGCCATTCATTCAGCACCTAGCTTCGACAGTCACAAGCCGTTAAACTCGCGATATCAGTCCACGGAATAGTGGTAGAGTCCTCAAGACGCCGCTACAGGCGTGATCGCCTCACGTAACGGCACAAAGTAAAGGTACCTGCAACGTAAGGACATTTGCATGGGAATTAGCAGAGACCCCTCTCTGCTAATTCCCATGCAAATGACTAAAGAGTACAGCGAATACAATTCAAGGGGGAAAAACATGAAGTCACAGAGCCGGAATAATTTAGCCGATTTTATACCAACTTAATATTGATTAACTTTTTTGTGGGAAGGTTGGATAAATTTATTAGGTTAAATAAGTTGTAGACTACTAGTTATCAGTCTAGAAACGAATAACCTACTCCAAAGTAAATAATTAGTAAAGTCCAATTTATCATTCTTTCAGATGTCAAAACTTCTTAATTGCTCATATTTTTTAATCCTTATAATAATATAAGAAAAAAAAATTGTTAATAAGCTATTACAAACAAGCATCATGTTTGATTTAAGTAAGCCGTTCTTCTCTGCGCGCAATCGAGATCGCATTACCATTTCAATGGTGGGGAATGAGCGGGTGCTGCATCGGGTAACACCTCCCTTCCCAATGAAATCTTGGTTGGTTGATTTTTAAGCTTTTTATAAACAGTGTTAAATACATCGCCACGATTATGATAAATCTGAAACAAATAGCGCGTAAATTTCGCTTCAAAAAATATCTCATTTCATTTTATTAGTGTAATTTAAATACCAATAGTGCGTAACATGTGGTCGTAATTAGAACACCGGTAAAATTTAAATTTAATCCCAAGTCGCGAAGTGATTCCTTGTATATGTGTATGTGTTGCAGTGATTTAGCTCAAGTATTATTTCTTTGGGGAAAAAGTTGCCAGAGAGCCTAGTGAAAAGTGTGTATAATGAACTGCGTTCAATTGTGTTTACATTAGTTAACTATTACAAATTAGGTACGGGTGTCGTGGACAAGTAACTATACTGTGTTTTATTTTTCCGAGGCATTGCGACGCCTGACTTAGATGATTCTACTATGCTAGACCTCTTCAGTATGTATGGGAGTATCTCGAGGTGATAAATCGTACAAACATATGTATAAAGCGGAGTCACACAGGCTTTTAGCATGTGATCGCGGCTAAAACGTCTTCGCAGAAGGAATGTGGCCAGCTCAGTTCCTATACAGAGAGGCCCTCATAGCGGGGCACCATAACTATATTGAAAATTCCTTACCAACTGACATCTTAATAATGAACCCGGCTTCAAAACTATAGTACCATTGACATTTAATGAACAAATTCTCGATCATAGAAATTTAGGACTATGAAGGATATTATTAAACGTTACTTTATTTTATTGCCTATTCCAGTCTTGAATTCATACCTAAATAAGGTTACTGTTACTGCACTCATCTGACACCTCTATCAATCTTTGAACGAACTAGCCAGGTCGTAAACTCATGCCACAGGTAAACAATCAAAATAGCAGGCAAAACCGACTATTCTACGAATGGTTCTACGTGATATCCCCTGAACAATTACAATATCATATCCGCTGATAGCCCACAAATCAACAAGCTATCATTCTTGACTTTTGACCGTCGGGCAGTTTGACGTGATCCTGCTGAACATAAATCCTGCAAAAACGTTGACGAAAACCATCATTCATCATGAATCCAAAAAGAAATCCAAATCGCAAAGACAGAATACAATTAATTAGTATCATATACCCGTATCAGAAATTCAAAACATAAAATGTGTCAGTGTAAAATCAAAATTGTTTAAATCGATGCGGACGCTGTTGCGAAGCGCGTTAAATTCAGTGCGAGGCGCGGGTCTTGATTTACATATTTAAGTCATTTGTTGTAATAATTAGCCTTAAAATCCACATATAGTACTTCAAATAACGAAGAAATCCGCAAATATTTATACTAGGGGGCTTGTAGCCCTGAAAGAATGTATAGCTACTACGATAACACCTTGGCACTAAAACATTTAACTCCCGCAAATGATATATTCGGACGCTCACGGATCAATGGGACGCTGGCGGTCGCGTGAACGAAGGAATAACAATTTATAAACACCTCCTTAACACAAAGCTGTATTAACACGGCTGTTACTGCGAACTATAAAACGAAATAATCTACATTTTTTGAACAATTTCCTCGTGGTTAGGTAAAAAAATAACTTATACAAATAATATTGTACATTGCCCAACGCTTGCATACGAAAAAAAATCCGACCATTGTCAAAAAAGCCAACAACATGCGAAACAATAACAACAGGACCAGAAGAGGAAATTGGTAAAGCCCTGAAAAACTTTCTAAGTGGCAGAATATCAAAATCGATTTTGTAGTTAATATGTGCATTGTTGAATCATATTTGTTCACTTCAACTCAACTACATTTCTATATTATACCTTATATTGTTTAAAAGAAAACAATGCACAAACGGCCAATAAATTTGCCTGTCCATCTGTCATAAAAGCTTTCAGACGTGCACCTTTTTAGCGCCTGCTCTTACTCAACGCAAGCCGCCATCAATATTGGCATGTACTGCACTAATCTGATATTCCTTTCAGGTTAAAGATATCTTTATATAGCAAGCAAAGCCATAAAAAACTGCAGAATCGCAAAAAAAAAGTGTTAAATGCAGTGTGTACAGTGTAAAAACGAAATTGTGTTCTCATGATGTGTCTCTCTGTGCGTGATTTCGTGTGTCTATGTGTGTCGCTACTCGTACTAGTGATCTTCTCCTTTGTATATGTGCTGTGTGTTGACTTGTTGTGCGGATCATTAATGGTCAGGCAAATTTTCCGGAAACTAAAAAAAAGCAATCGCATTCTTTTTGTACAAAACAAAAATCAGAAGCAGGCTCTTATGACAGGAAAGCACAAGACTAGAAGCTACAATGATCAAACTTGAAGCGCAGCGAGCCAAAAGCGAAAGACAGCTACAATGATTAACGTCGGAGCGCAGCGAGCCAAAGGCCGGAGACATCTACAATCAACAGCGTCAGAGCGCAGCGAGCTATAAGCGAAACAACGATAATGTTCAACGTCGGAGCGCAGCGAGCCATAAGCCGAAGACAGCTACAATCATCAGCGTCAGAGCGCAGCGAGCTTTAAGCGAAACAGCGACAATTATCAACGTCTGAGCGCAGCGAGCTATAAACCGAAGACAGCTACAACCATTAACGTCGGAGCGTAACAAGTCATAAGCCGAAGACAGCTACAATCATCAACGTCAGAGCGCAGCGAGCTTTAAGCGAAACAGCGACAATGATCAACGTTGGAGCACAGCGAGCTTTAAGCCGAAGACAGCTACAATCATCAGCGTCAGAGCGCAGCGAGCTTTAAGCGAAACAGCGACAATGATCAACGTCTGAGCGCAGCGAGCCATAAATCGAAGACAGCTACAATCATTAACGTCAGAGCGCAACAAGTCATCAGCCGAAGACAGCTACAATCATCAACGTCGGAGCGCATCGAGTCCTAAGCCGAAGACAGCTACAATCATCAACGTCGGAGCGCATCGAGTCATTAGCCGAAGACCGCTACAATCATCAACGTCGCAGCGCATCGAGTCATAAGCCGAAGACAACTACAATCATTAACGTCGGAGCGCATCGAGTCACAAGCCGAAGACCGCTACAATTATCAACGTCGCAGCGCACCGAGTCATAAGCCGAAGACAGCTACAATCATCAACGTCGGAGCGCATCGAGTCACAAGCCGAAGACAATTACAATCATCAATGTCGGAGCGCATCGAGTCATTAACCGAAGACAGCTACAATCATCAACGTCGCAGCACATCGAGTCATAAGCCGAAGACAGGTACAATCATCCACGTCAGAGCGCATTGAGTCACAAGCCGAAGACAACTACAATCATCAACGTCGGAGCGCATCGAGCCATAAAGCCGAAGACAGCTACAATCATCAATGTCGGTGCGCATCGAGTCACAAGCCGAAGACAACTACAATCATCAACGTCGGAGCGCATCGAGTCATAAGCCGAAGACATCTACAATCATCAACGTCGGGAGCAAAGCGAGCCAGCCATAAGCCGAAGACAGCTACAATCATCAACATCGGAGCGCAGCGAGCCATAAGCCAAAGACAGCTACAATGATCAATGTCGGAGCGCAGTAAATAACAGATACAGAAGACCACCATGGCATGAGAGCCCAACCCCTCGCAGCATCAACGCTCACTCCCCCTGGATAATACCCGTCTTCCCTACTCCTAGACCAATTTAGGCTGAATAGCTACTTTGGTTCTGGTCGGAGGGCTGCGGCTTGCCGACCTTCCTCTCCCATCCCAGAGCGTGTCCCTCCTTCCTCCAACTCGTGCACCTCGGTTTGCCGGTTTTACCGGATCTGAGCCCTTGAGGCCTGGCTGAGTAATGCACTATCGAATCGAATCGAATCATTCGCGGATTGAAAGGGAAGTTTGTAAGCCGGCGCAAATTAGCTGGCTGTACACTCTTTCGCTTTTTATTACTACACCCATCCCACGCGGATGATGTGGGCTTTGAAAATAAGTGACGATCGCTAACCACTTGACAATGAAAGTTGTAATAATTCATTGTTTAATACTGAAATCTTTTTAAATCAAATAGTCTAATTGACTATTTTGTTCACTGATATTATTTTAAAAGTTAATAATAGATTGATTACTTCAATTATAATAAATAATAATAATTTAATTATATTATAAAACTAGCAAAGGAAAACGGAGTTTACGTACATACACACATCAAAAAAGTTTGTGATCATTTAGCATAGACTGTTTTTATGCAACATTAAGAAAACATATTTGTTGTGTGTTTTCTTAAAATTTAAAAACTCTGTAAGAATATAATTATAAAAATAATAAAAACACATTTTAATTTTTCAATGTTATCGCATTTTTGTACCTACCTACTCGTATGTTTATTTATAGTGAAATAGATCGGCACAGTCAGGCACAGAAAAAAAGCTTTTCTTTCTTATGCTATACTTGGAGTGCAGAAGTTAAGAGTTGGTTTTCAAAGCTTTATTGCATAATAGCAGGTTAAATTGGGCTTCAAAAATGGGGTTTTATCGCAATGTTTTGAAAATTCTTCTCATAAAATTCTCAAAGTAAAAGTGCAAAAATTTAAAGTGTAAAAATTTAAATTTAATGTGTGGTTGGTTTGAAAAACAAAACTGAAACAGTATTTAAAAATCAAATACAAAAACATGTTTTTACTGACTGTACCTCATCATATTGGTAGTTTACCCCACTTTAGGGTTTCTTTATGAGTGGAACTCGTTAGAACAATTTTTATGAGTGTAAAAATAATAAAATACCGCTGGTATTACTTTTAGCGAATAGAGTTAAATAGATCTGTAGTACACTATTATTGTGATTTTACTTTAGAAATGGTCAGGGTCCGTTGAAGTAAAAAAAATGTCCTCCAAATTTATAGTTCACAGTAGGTACTGAGATACTTACCCAGATTACAACCAATTATGAAATGCTTGGTCACCTACTTGTTTAGCTTTACTGTTCATTATGCGACCGACTTTTTAAAATGAAGTTTGGTTTCGCTAGGTACATCAGAGCGTACCAGCAATAAACCAAATCAAGAGCGCAGAAGTCGCCTTTGCCGGATTCGGTACTAACGTCATGGATGGCTCATTGGAATGTTTCCATGTCCAGCAGTGAGGTTTAATCCTGATTTTTTTAAAGTGAATATAATATAAATATTGGACACCAATCACATACATTGCTCTGCTAATGCACTTGTGTTATGGAAATCAGAAACAACTGTGGTACCACAACACTCAGACCCGAGACAATATATTTTTATTTATGTCTATATTGACCCGACCAGGAATCGAACCCGGGACCTCAGAGCGGTGACGCCTTGAAACCAGCGTGCTTAGCCACTACACCACAGAGGTTGTCGAGGTGTATTGAGGATTGTAGTTTTCGTAAACGGAAATTGACTTTGCATGGCAATGATCCTTATCGATCGACTGATTTCTCATTCGAAAAGCAATTTCGCGCAGTTCGCCACCGAACATGAGCGATGTATCGATGAAGAATTCGCCAAAATCGCATCATACGAGGTCCGAGCTCTCGCAATCGAATCTGTCCGATGCTGCGATATCGGCAATTCGATTATTCACCTGTTTCACGATCACTCGTCAACGTTTTAACCTGAGTGTAATCCTAGAATTCATAATTAACAGGTGATTAGTTGATTGATAAATTAATGTTGATACGTACGCCAACTTAACAATGTAAATTATGTTAGAACATACATTGCACATAGTTTCATCCACTATATCTTATTAGGAATACCATAGGGCTTTACCAAACATTTTTGTCAACTGATCACTAGGTATGTATTATTTTATCTTCGGCATAAAATGTGAACAAAATATTTTGAGCGGCTAATGTAAGCACATAGGAAAGTAATTTGTCCACCCCAGCGGCCCATATTTCACATAATATATTCATAAGTTCCCGGTACAAGCGCAGTTACGTGGTCATCTAGCTCAAAGACCCTCCATTATAATATTCATACACTGGGATAAACAACCGAGTATTATTTTGGAGTTAATATTAATTAAGTACAAAATATGCAAAAGCAGTTCATGTATGTCAAATATGAAATATACGTATTTGTGCTTACTAAGGCCCAGTTGCGTGTTGAAGAAGAAATATCATTAGAATAGCCATTTAGTTAAGGTATTTTTACTTCAAAACACGCACAATCATTTCCGTATGTTCAGGCGTTGGCAAAGACATTTAATAATACATTGAGTTAACTATCGATCACGTAACTGGGCCTGAGGTATCATTTTCTGCACGCTGTAACCAACATTATCTTTTATAGGCTTCTTTTCCAAAATATTGTTGCTAAAAATCAAATAGAACAAACTCAGACTACAATACCCGATCCATCTGGTGTAGTGGTCGAGAAATCGCCTACTACGCAGCGGGTTGCGGGTTCGATCCCCGCACAATACAAACATTTGTGTGCATGAACATGTCTGTTTGTATTGGTCTGGCTGTTTTCTATGTATATTATGTATGTATTTACAAATAAAAAGTATTTAAGTATTATATCCGTTGTCTAGCACCCATAACACAAGCTTTGAGTAGCTTACTTTGTGACTAGATGGCGATGTGTGGGAATGTCCAAAGGATATTTATTATCATTATTATTAATAGATAAGTTTTTAGGGTTCCGTACCGAATGACAAAAAAGGACCCCTTATAGTTTCGTCAAGTATGTCTGTCTGTCAATGCGTATGTCACAACCACTTTATTTCTACTTTATACTTTATTCTGAAACTATTAGCATTACACAGTTGAAACTTAGTAGATAGATGTACCGCTCTTACCGTTAATCCTTTTAACCGCTTTATGATTCTCACACAAAAAAATAATGGTATAACAATATCATAACCCATACATGAAACAAACACCTTTCAAATTTCAAATATTTTTTATTCATTTTAGGACACAATATGCCACTTATGAACGTCAAATGTACAGTGAAAAATAAAATAAAAATAAAGGGTCTACCTAGCGTTGGGTTAGTGACCGGTAATTTCCTCAATTTCGAGTAAATTACCAAAAACATGTAATTTACTCGGTAAAATTACCGATGACTGGGAAAATATTCAAATGATTTTAATAAACAAAACTTTATACTTAAATCCTTTACCAAATTACCATGAATAACATTTCACTCATATTTACTGTCTTAGCATGATGATACTTCTTTACATGCCAATACGAACACGAACTTTTGAGCTGGATTCACATCACACAAAAATATATTTATTAGGTTTATTTTTGTTTTGTACTTTGTAATTTATGAGTGATATTGTGTTTGTAATATAAACATATTGATGTTTATTTAAAAAAAGGAGGTTATCAATTCGACCTATAAGGTATGTGATATTGTTAGAATTTTATA
Source organism: Pyrausta purpuralis (assembly GCA_963924145.1). NCBI lineage: Eukaryota > Metazoa > Arthropoda > Insecta > Lepidoptera > Crambidae > Pyrausta > Pyrausta purpuralis. The sequence continues at coordinate 12,678,956 of OZ001651.1, read as the reverse complement.
TTGTTCGAATGGGGTAATCTATTAAGGCTTCCAAAGTTCCAAATACGTGTTCAAAATTTCGTAAGTGTGTAACGAGAAGTCATAGCGAGATGATTTTTTTTTGGTTAATTAGATATATTGCTACTTAGGGTACCTACAGTGTAAGTTCCATCAAAACCAGTAGTTTTCGTTTTATAGGTTATTAATTTAATAACTGAAAATCACGAAAAAGGGTACAATTTTTGAAAAAAATGCCTCCTTATCATACTGACCTAAAAGCTAAGCTTATCATTCACCTTACCATCGTCTGCGTCGCCGGTTCCTTTTCACTTTCTTACTCAAGATATTCAAGTATTTAAACAAACTAACGAGTTGCAGAGCGCAAGCCACAACTAATTCAACCTTCGGCATCTTCATGTACAACAAATGCTATGATTAATCTCGCGCATGTGTGAATCACGAAGCGTCTCGCACGTAGGTTTGATGACTTCCAGCCCCCCGAACAAGCCGAATTCTGAAAAGGCTACAGTACCATAGACCACATCTATTAAGGCACATTATACAGAAGTCCGAGAAGTACGAGTATAATATGCCTCTTTAGCGTTTAGCAATTCGATCAAAACTTGGGCGGTGCTTAGGCCTCTTCAGTGGTGTCACATAGACGATAGGTGTTAAAGTGTCTGTATAACAACGCCACCATGGTCGGTCCGAGCACAGGAACAAAATACGAGGGCGATTCCATTGCGGAGAGGTGTAAGACAGGGAGACGTTATATCTTCGAAACTGTTGACAGCGGCATTTGAAGACGCCTTTAAGCTTCTGGAATGAGAAGGATTCGGCATCTGCGTCAATAGCGAATACATAACACGCCTCCGGTTTGCCGATGATATAGTCGTTGTGGCAAAGACGCTGAATGATCTTGGCACTATGCTCGACCAAGTATCCCAACAGGTGTGTCTTTGAAAAAAAACGTGGAAAAGACGAAAATTACGTCAAGTTCCCGTGTTATACCTACTCCAGTATCCGTTGGAAACTCAACTCTTGAAGTTGTCGACGAGTTCGTCTACCTTAGATGAAAGATCCAATTAGATAGGTCAAACTTTGAGAAAGAGGTCAATTGACGAATCCAACTCGGCTAGGCATCGTTCGAGAAACTGCATAAGAGGGTCTCCCGTGTCAATTACCTTAGTGTCTGAAGACGAAAATTTTCAACCAGTGTATGTCACCAGTGAAGACATACGGATCCGTTAAGTGGTCTCTAACTATGGTCCTCATAAAGAAGCTTAAAATGACACAACGAGCAATGGAGTGGGCTATGCTCGGTGATCGAATCAGAAGGAGATACGTAGAAGAACTAAGGTAACGGACATATCCCTACGAATCAGTAAGCTCTAGTGGCAGTGGGCACTTTGGCAGGGCACATAGCAGGGAACTGATGGCCGCTGGGGCAGAAAAGTTCTAGATTGGAAACCCTTCGACCAAAAGCGCAGCGTGGAATGTCCACCGACAAGATGGACAGACGACCTTGTAAAGATCGCAGGATCAAACTGGATGCAGACCGCTCACAACCGGTCGCTGTGGAAAGCCGTGGGGGTGGCATATGTTCAGCACTGGACGTCTTTTGGCTGGTAATGATGATGATGATGTGTGAACATCAATGTGAACAGCAAGCTCGCGTCAGCTCTCGTGCACGAATATTTCCTTGAACGTTTCGTCAATAACCAGACGAGAAGCGAGCGCGAATGTTAAGTGCCATTTAATAATTTACGCAACGCGCACGAATATTTGTTTTATGTTTTATATGGTGATCCAAGTAACGTAAAAAATAATCAATTTTTGAAGTGTTTTCTACCATCAACACCGCCAACAACCGTTTGGATTAAAGCTTTAATCATGCACAAATTATAAAATAAATAAATATAGCAACTGAGTATTTTACGGTCTATTTGGTAAATTACGAGTATTTTACCATTTTTACCATAAATTACCGTATTTTTCATTACTTACCATTTTGTTTTTTTACCTGCCCAACTCTAGGTCTACCTTGTTTCGCATAATTTTTATTGTCATAATTTTATTTGGCATATCATCAAATAACATAAACTTCCTTTCGCAGAACATCAATTAGCATCCACTCATTTATCAGACGTTCAAAACGCATAATCGTGTAAGCTAGAATCATCTTTAGGCAGAAATTTAATATCCATAATAGTCTTAAAGCAGAAACATCCTAACGCAGAAAGTTCACAGATAGAATCGTCTTGTGGCATACAATTCGTATATATAGTCATTAATAGGCAGAATCATCCTATCGCAGAGAATTAACAGTCCGAATCGTCTTTTGGCATATTTTTCATATTTAATATTCTCCTATAAACCTTAATTTCTCTGTGTATCCCAAGTAGTTCTATCTCGGCAATACTAACATACAACATGCATGGCAAATCAAACATGCAGCATGCAAGCAAGCATTCAGCATGCAAGCAAGCAAGCAAAGCATGCAGCAAGCAAGCAAGCATGCAGCAAGCAAGCAAGCAAGCATGAAGCGTGCAAGCAAGCATGCAGCATGCAAGCAAGCAACAGCTTGCATGTAGCATGCAAGCATGCAACATGCATGGTTTCTGTCACGGCTGCGGCGCTGCGGGGCTCCGGCAGTCCCACGCGATTTTGAATTACACTCTAGGGGTGGGGCAAACAAGACTGCGTGGAGTCGGTTTTGCACCGATTCGTTTCTGTCACTAACTTTTGTACCACAACTTAATGACTTTTTAATTCAATCTTTGGGTAAAATACTATTTAAAAGAAATAGCAATATGCGTAGTGAAATTATTCGAAAGGAAATTCTGCTTTCTTTATAGTATGCCTAGTCAAATTATGCCAAATAAACATTATGCTTAGCGAAAGTTTGCAAAGTAAAACTTTGCCAAAGGTAATTATGCCTTATAAATTTCTGCTATCTTAAAAGTATGCCATTGTAAATTCGGGCATATAAATATTCGACCAAACAATAATTATGCTAACAGAAAATTCTGCCTGAATAATATTCGACTAAAGACAATTATGCCAAGTGTGTTATGCCAAGTGACTTTCGGAACAAAAAGATTCTGCCAGATAGAGGGAACCCAAAAATAAATGTGCCCTGAAGGGGCCGAATCATGTCTCCTTATCTTTTGGGCCCTACCAGCGCTTCGAGACAGAACACAGACAATTAGGCAAGTGCTGAGTAGAAACGCCGGAACAAACTCAGTCACCACTAGCTGCCGTAAAATCAAAATCATCAAAGGTAAGTACATCAGTCGGTGCAGGCTGGACAGACCACACATTCGTGTCGTTCAGGTAGTCTTGAACCTTATAATAGCCTTTAGACATAAGCGTGTTTTTAACGTATTTCTTAAATTTATCAACCGGCAATTCGACAAGATTGTGTGGTATATTATTAAAGAATTTTATACAATTTCCCATGAACGAATTACTAGTTTTAACTAATCTGAAGTTAGGATCGACAAGCTTGTGTTTATTTCTTGTGTTATATGAGTAAATGTCGCTCTTCTTCATGAAATAATCTAAATTTTTACGGACGTATATTATATTGTCAAAAATGTATTGAGAAGCCACAGTTAATATGTTTTTTTTCTTAAAGACCTCTCTCAGGGAGTCACGAGGACTAAGTTTACAAATAGCACGAATGGCTCTTTTCTGCAAAATAAATATGGTATCAATGTCTGCAGCAGAACCCCACAAGAGAAGACCGTAAGACATAATACTGTGGAAGTAACTAAAATACACAAGCCTTGCCGTTTCAACATCAGTCAGATACCTTATTTTTCTAACTGCAAAGGCAGCCGAGCTTAGCTTCCTAGTTAGGGCTTCAATATGAGGTCCCCACTGTAATTTTGAGTCAAGTGTAATGCCCAGAAATACAGTGGAGTCTATTAAGACTAGATTATTACCATTTAGTACAATATTTGGTGTAAGTTGCTTTACATTAGGCAAAGTGAATTTTACACATTTAGTTTTACTAGCATTCAGCAACAAGTTATTGGTGGTGAACCAATTCAATACTTTGGAGAGAGTATTGTTTACTTCGTCAAAATTTTCTTCATGTCTTTTCATTTTAAAAATCAAAGAAGTATCATCAGCAAACAGAACTATCTCACAAAGATTTGTGGAATAAAATGGCAGGTCGTTTACATATATCAGGAAAAGTAAAGGCCTCAATATTGAGCCCTGGGGGCCCTGGCCCATTTGAAGAGGGGCTCCGGAAGAGAAGGTACCATTTATGTTAACTGATTGTGTTCTACCTGATAAGTACGAACTTAACAACTTAGATGAGTTTTCCGAGACACCATAGTGTTCTAACTTAATGAGCAGTGTCTGATGGTCTACACAATCAAACGCCTTTGATAAATCACAGAATACACCTACGGCATCATGTTTGTCTTCATAAGCATCAAGAATGTGTCTGATGAGTGCTACTCCGGCATCAGTTGTATTTCTACCTTTAGAGAACCCAAACTGTTTTTCGTGTAGTAAATTATTAAGTTTAAAATGGGAAAGTAATTGATTTATAAATAAGTTTTTCAAAAATTTTACTTATTGTGGGTAATATTGAAATAGGCCTAAAATTGCTGGAGTCACTTTTGTCTCCCGATTTAAATAAAGGGACAACCTTACTCTGTTTCAATAAATTTGGAAACTGATTTTGGTCGATACATTCATTAAATATATAAGATAAGTAAGGAGCTATTAGAGGTATAATGGGTTTTATTGTGTCTATTGATATACCCGATTTATCCTCTGTTTTCTTTTGTTTTAATACTTTAAATGTTTTTATGATGTCTAAAGGACTAATATTTCTGAATTTAAATGAGGATTTGCACCTATGAACACTCGACACTAGTAATGATTTCGCGTGACTTGAGCAAGAACTCAACTGTTTAGTCGTCTCTATAGGAATATTACAGAAGTAATCCTCAAAAGCGTTTGCTACCTCGTCATCAGATTTAATAAGATTGTTGTTTATTTCTAGACTAAATTTGTTATCATGAGATTTCGTTTTACTTTTTTCCTTATTTATAATATTCCCAGTTTCTTTGATTTTATTACTAGATTTTTAAATTTTATCGCGTAGGTATGTAATTCGACTTAGCTACATAGCAAACTCTTTTGAAAATTTTTGAGTACCTCTTAACGTACTCATGAAACGATAGATCCTTTCTTTAAGCTTTTTTGTTATATAATTCAAACATTTTTTTCCTACTTGTATAAACTCCTCGTGTAGCCCAGTCACTGAATTTTGGTTTACAGTTATTGATAACTATTTTCTTTTGAGGGAAAGTAATATTAAATTGTTTTTTAACTACCTGAAAAAATTGTTCATACAAGTCACTAGCATTTTTTTATCAAAAGGTATAAACGGTATTTTATCACTTACAAGGTTTTTTAATTTGTCCTTACGAGATGCAGTGACCGGCCTGCATTTGATTTCTAGACGGGGTGGAATAAAACGGTTCTGTAGTGTAACTATCTGACCGCAATGATCCGATTTTACAAAATTAATAATAGATTGTTTGATGATTTTACAGTTGCAGAGAATATTATCTAAGCAAGTAGCTGTTGTAGGAGTTACTCTAGTGGGCTCAGCAAAAACCGGAGTGAGGTCAAATGATTTGAAAATGCTCAAAAACCGAACGCGATGTTCCTCCGTAATATCTATAAAGTCCACATTGAAATCTCCACATACAACTACTTTCTTTGTAGTTTTACATATTTTGTTTAACACATTTTCCATTACAGATTCTTTGTTTGGTAAACCTTTACGTGTGGGTTGTCTATGTATAGGTATTTTAAAATGACATAGAGTCAGTTTCAGTTGTCGCACCGCCCAAAATCAACCCAAAGGTATGACTGGTAGAGAATGCCATATGGCGTCAAGTCCACCTTTTGTACATTTTTTTGGTTGTGCTATAAAGTATAAATAAATAAATTACTAAAATTTTACATTCACATTGCTAACTCTACTCGTTAGAATAAATTGCTAGTCTTCCACTAAGGACTGTAAATAGTCCATTGAATAAAAAGTTCTAGAGTGCGTGAGTTAGTAACGTAAGATGTTTCTTCGGAAACATGTCAAGAGTCCATAGGTAATAAACATACTAAAACCCCGGGACACTAGGAGGAGCCCTGGAGTGGGGGGAGGGGGGGAAAGGGTCCATTTTTTCATTTTTCGCTTAAATCTCAAAAACGGCACATGTTAGAGAAAAACTTTCAAGGAAAAGTTGAAAGGCCATAAAATTATCTACAAGTTGTACCTAAATCATTTTTTCCTATATCCTACTATTTCTGAGTTACACGCAGTAAAAAATGATTTTGGCTCAAAAAATTTCCCCATACTACATACCCATGTTTATCACATCAATCGTGCAAAAAACTCAAATGTGCAACTTGTGACCGGTACTGATAGATTGCTCTTAATTAGGTCTATAATTGGTAAAATAAACACATTCCTCCATGGAAGCCTTTAGGAGGAATCGATTGTCAAAATATTATATTAGGGTAGTTTGAGTTACTGAACTTGATCTTTTTATTTTTTTCTTCCAAAAAACTCAAAAGTGCAACTTGTGACCGGTACAGATAGATTGCTCATGATAAGGTCTATTATTGATAAAAAAACAGATTCCATCATGGAAGCCTTTAGGAGGAATTGAATTTTATTAGGGTAGTTACGATACTTGAACTTTTTATTTTTTTTTCTTACAAAAAGCTCAAAAGTGCAACTTGTGATTGGTACTAATAGATTGCTCTTAATTAGGTCTATCATTGGTAAAAAAAACACATTCCTCCATGGAAGCCTTTAGGAGGAATTGATTGTCAAAATATTATATTAGGGTAGTTACGCAACTTGACCTTTTTATTTATTTTCTTCCAAAAACCTCAAAAGTGCAACTTGTGACCGGTACTGATAGATTGCTCTTAATTAGGTCTATAATTGATAAAATAAACACATTCCTCCATGGAAGCCTTTAGGAGGAATCGATTGTCAAAATATATGTTAGGGTAGTTTGAGTTACTGAACTTGATCTTTTTTATTTTTTTCTTCCAAAAAGCTCAAAAGTGCAACTTGTGACCAGTACCGATAGATTGCTCATAATTAGGTCTATCATTGATAAAAAAAAACAGATTCCACCATGGAGGCGTTTAGGAGGAATTGAATTTTATTAGGGTAGCTACGATGCTTGAACTTTTTATTTTTTTTCCTCTAGTGCCTCTCATATGACATCAATGTCCCAACATTATCCGTTGTTCGGATTCTTTTCGATGAAGTTTCACACGAAGCATGGGAAGGGGTCCGCCCTCGTTAAGCTTATGCAAAAGTTTGCTTATGTTTTCGAATTTTTCACCTTTCATGGGATGTAGCTCGAAAACGGCTGCTAATAGAAAAAAATGATTTAGGTACAACTTGTAGATAATTTTATGGCCTTTCAACTTTTCCTTGAAAGTTTTTCTCTAACATGTACCGTTTTGGAGATTTAAGCGAAAAATGAAAAAATGGACCCTTTCCCCCCTCCCCCCACTCCGGGGCTCCTCCTAGTGTCCCGGGGTTTTAGTATGTTTATTACCTAGGGTCTCTTAACATGTTTCCGAAGAAACATCTTACGTTACTAACTCACGCACTCTAGACCCCCCTTGGAGGGACTCATTCAATGGACTAAAAGCATTTCTGTTTCTTATTTTACCGCACCATCTGAATTCATAAGCAGACACACACATTGGTGACTATTGAGCTAGGTGCACAATATCATAGCAAACTTACATAATATGCAATAATAAAAAATAATTATTATTATATCTACATTCAGACGTATAGAGTAAATAGCTTAAGTGATTCAGCAAAAAATACATAAAACAATAATAAAAAATAACCCTTCTCTGAGCAAATTAGGGAGGTTACTGCACTATCAAAAAAGGGCAAATCGTACCCGAGAAGTGACGATGCAAAGCCATTATTAGAAGTGACAGCAAGTTTCTACCGGATCCAATAAAATATTCAAAATCTCCGGTGGCATATCTGAAAAGAGTAAAGGAGATGTTTATAAAAATGCCAAGACCATGTACAGTATCTGTGAAAATAGCAAAAAATACAGGTAATTAGACAGACTTTATGGAATCTTTATTAAATTAACAATATTCAGGTAAATCAAATAATAAAGTTATAAACTTTTAAAATCCTGAAACTCCATCGGTCTATTCTAACGCCAAAATCGGGTCAAAATTAAAAAAAAAAGTAAATCAGTCATTGTCAAATGTCATTTTGCTTTCCGCTTTCAATCTTTTTAAATCTTTATACACAGCTGATTGGCTGTCACGTACTTGACAGATATATTAGACTTCATGAAATATTTCTAGATTTTATTTTTTTAAGTACATATTACCTAAAAGTCAACGACCTCTATGTTACACTAGACAAGCTGTTTAGAATAAACTTTATACGACAGTAAGTTAAGGCCAAATGGAGCATCCGCGTTTAGTCTGTTGTTAGAAACTACCGTGTCAAAACGTCCCTTACGTCAAAAGACGAAATAAATAAATAACTTAAATATATGTTATAGCGCCCGTATTTTCACCTTGTTTGTAAGCGATATATTTTTTTAATTATATGTAGTAAATCTAAGTGATAAAAAGATTTATTGGAGGTGTAAAAGTATTAATTTTAGTTGTTTAACAACTTCCATTGAAAACCAAAGATAAACCAAAATCAGATATGCCAAAAGTCTTATAGGTAAAATATGAATTATCTTTACAGATTTATAGGGCCAATGAATATGTACGAAGCAGGGCCCCCTATGTTTGAATCACTCGCTTGCATAGGGCGTGTGATTTGCGTTTAAATACGAATAATAAGTGAACGAAAATAATGTGAAATAAAAATGTGAGGACTCACAAAATTGAGAAATCCTTTTTTTAATCCCTTATGTATGGATTTCTACTGATATTTATTCCGATTTTTGACTTTAATTAATGAACATCATACGCCATGTTGACGCGAGTAATTCAGAAATAGGGCCCCAGGAGTTTTATTACAATTGAATTATCATTAAAGTCCATTGTACCTAGCTAGTCCAATATTTTTAAAAATAATTTCATAGCTTTAATAATCATGCCAGTGAATAAAACTAAATTACTATCTAATTAAATAAGAACTGAGTGTAACGATTAAATGCTTCCGCCTACAACTTAAATCTTAAGTTTTCTGTTTATCTTATTATAAAATGAATCATTTCGTTAAAAGGGATGTCAAGATTGTCCACAATATTACTAGCAGACTAGCCAAGAAAAACGGGCTTTAAGTAAACATCTGTCTGTACTGACAGGAGTAGTATTGTAAGATATGTACGAACGACGACACGTCAAGGTTAACACTGCGGTATCATGTGCAGTTGTGATAAGGGTCAGTTTTCAACAAAAACGAATAACCTGATGTACTGTACAAATTATGTTGTTATAATATTGGTAGGCATATTATTATAAGACACCTTTTTTGTGGATACAATATCATATATATTTCAAACATTTTCATTTTCACTAGACATAAAATAGTACATTATGATACAAGTGTGCTAAGTTGACCATTATATACAAGGCGATATTGTGTGCGCACGAGCGAAAGCGAGTGCGCCATAAGAAAGCCGCGTATATAATGGTCACAGGCACACGCGTATCATACGACGTTTTTCAACACACTTGCGAGGAAAAAACAAGACTCTTCATTTACTAAGTTTTTAATTATTAAAACATTTACTCGTAGTAAAAATACATTTCACTCGACTTTGATGGCAAAAGACTATCGCACGCGTTTTTCGTCTCGTTACGTATGACCGCCACAGTTAATAATAGATTTTCTTCATTTTCTTTACTTGAAGTAGACATTTTCGTTAATATTAAACTTCACAATTAATCCAAACTTCGTCACAGCCGACAATTACCTATTTACGAAAAATGGCGCATTGTTTTTTTTTTTCTTGCCGCTATACCGATGCGCGCGCAAGGCTAAGGGCGAACTAGATCGGCCAACAGCCAAGATTAAAAATCTAATAATTTGTGTTAAAAACACAAATTACAGAAAAATTAAATGAAAAATCTGGATTTGCCATTTATTGAAATAAATACCTATGTAGAATACTGTTATTTTTCGCAATAGTAATGTTTGTTGCTAAAATAAAGTTATAACCCGACTAAATTGCATACCTTCTTCTTCTTACTTACGACTTGGTACTAGGGTACAAACCTAAATTGGTCGGGTTAATAAACTAAAGGCACTAGTGCAATAATATAACGAAAAAGCACGCGTGTTTAATATCTAGGATTATGTGCCAAAAATCGGTGGAATAAAAACATCATTTTGAGCAAGTGTGTTGAAAAATATATTTCAACAAATTTCAATACGCGGCTTTCTTATGGCGCACTCGCTTTCGCTCGTGCGCACACAATATCGCCTTGTATGTAATGGTCAACTTAGCACACTTGTATCATTATGTACTATTTAAGTACTAATATCGAATCTTAGGCAGAAAACTAAAAACCAGCAAGGGTCATATCTGTTCGATTACTCTTTGCTACTTTTGACAGCTCAGTGTTGTTGTTGTAATGGCGATTGTCGTGTTAGGAAGAAATGAGGCAAAATGGTGGATGTGAATTCATTTTGGGATTTGTATGTTTTCTCTAATGCTATAATAGGTTTTAAAATATTCATAAAGATGAAATAAGAAACCAAAAATTTGCGCACGGGCGGGCCTTGAACCAGCAACCTTTTGGCACACCGGGCCAAACGCTCTTACCAATTGAGCTACCGTGCTGTCAGTCCGACCCGGCGAAATTTTTGGTCTCTTATGAAAACGTCAATTGCGTGACGCTTAGCGCCATCTAGCCGTCTGTTTATGAAACAGATGGCCCAAGCAGTTATTCTTTACAGAATAAATTCAACTTGGAAATTGATGTCGCTTCGCTATCTAATGCTTTAGAATGTTTTTTTTTTAACACTCACAGTGTCATATTTTTATATTTATAAAGATGAAATAAGAAACCAAAAATTTGCGCACGGGCGGGACTTGAACCAGCAACCTTTTGGCACACCGGGCCAAACGCTCTTACCAATTGAGCTACCGTGCTGTCAGTCCGACCCGGCGAAATTTTTGGTCTCTTATGAAAACGTCAATTGCGTGACGCTTAGCGCCATCTAGCCGTCTGTTTATGGAACAGATGGCCCAAGCAGTTATTCTTTACAGAATAAATTCAACTTGGAAATGGATGTCGCTTCGCTATCTAATGCTTTAGAATGTTTTTTTTTTTTTTAACACTCACAGTGTCATATTTTTATATTCATAAAGATGAAATAAGAAACCAAAAATTTGCGCACGGGCGGGACTTGAACTGCTTGGGCCATCTGTTTCATAAACAGACGGCTAGATGGCGCTAAGCGTAAAAACGAAACTCTCATGCCATATTCAAGTGAGTGATTCAAAAATATATTCCCAGACAGGCTACCTAACCTAGCACGTTTAGGTCATAAAGCCAGCATGTTGGTCCTTTGAAATTGCTCCCCAAAGTATCCTATTCCTTCGGAGGTTCATGCAGGCTTAAATAAATGCACCTTAGAACACGGATATTCGCTTTACCCTTCCTACGTTAGTTTACGGCTCACGGCGAAGTTCACTCCGAAAAAGCAATTTCTATTAATTACAGACTATAAATTTAAGGTAAAACAAACGAATGCTGGTAAATCTAAATAAAGTTTGTCAGATATATCAATCGTAGGTAGGTATCGTAATAACAACTGGACATTACAAGAAAACATAATTACAGTAAATCTATTATTTTGATCGTAGTTCCGATTTGAGTAGCAGACTTAGTAATTAAATTGCAAAGTCGATACTTAATGATGAAACTTAAAGATCTCATTCATTTACTTTCGCAATGTTGAAGTAAATTGTTAAACCAAGTAAATTAAGTGAATCGAAATTTGTGTTGGTACAATAGAGCTTAACATTTTCTCTAACCCGTCTTGTTAATGTTCACTAAAATCACAATTTTCACTTTCAAATCTCAATAAACAAACTTAAATTAACGATATCAGAATTTGAATGTTTATTAAATTAAACTGTTCTGTGTTCGTCGCTGTAATTCTGGCAAAGTATGTACGGACAACAGCACGTCGAGGTAAACACTGCGGTGTCTTATTTAGTTGTAATAAGGACTAGTTTGCAATAAAAGTGGGTAACCTGATGTGCTGGCCACGGTACAAACAAATGAGACGGCAACACTAATCCCCGATGGAGAGTTGTCATTTGGTTGGGTAGGGGATTTTCACGCCAACTCCGGGACATTTTCACCGTAGTTACTCTTTTAATGTTGCAGAAACAAAGCTGTAAGTTGCATAATTTCTTTTTAATGTGTTTGTTTTGGACTCTACACTAAGCTTAGCATGACAGAACCAGAATCGAAGATGGAGCGAGCTCACATAGAAGAAATCAGTTAACTCTTGACTTGAAAAAAATCATAAAGTTGAAATAAGAAACCAAAAATTGCGCACGGGCGGGACTCGAACCTGTTAGCTCAATTGGATGAGCGTTTGGCCCGGTTAGCCAGAAAGTTTCTGGTTCGAGTCCCGCCTGTATGCAATTTCTGGTTTCTTATTTCATCTTTATGAATATAAAATATGACACTGCGAGTGTTAAAACATTCTAAAGTTGTCGTGTATGCACATTATACAAAACTATTACTGCTGTGGGAAACATAATAACTATACTATATGGAATAGGTTACGTACAAGAATCTATCTTAGCAAAATTAGGCCCCGATTTAAACTGAATAGCACATTCGCCCCAAATAAGATTAATCCGAGTATGTGTTCGAGACAAGCTTATTTGTAGTAGGTATACGTCCACATTATAATGTGGAATTAGATTGTCTTGTCGCACAGATAGACTGCTTTGAAATCGATATGTCATTCAGTTATAACCTAATTACAGCCAAAGATATACAAGGTATTAACAACATACATTTTCATTTGAATGAACAAAATGCATATATCTAAGCACAAAATGTGGAATTGCCAAGATCATTATTTGTTATTTAGCTTTTATGTTTAAATTTCATGGTTTAAGAGTACATTATAAGGACTATAGGTAAACTGCGAAACTGTGACGTTTCTGACGTCTACTAAAATAATGACGATACGGACATTTAAGGTCGAAGCCCACAAATCAACCGGTCACGGTAACAGCACCGTATCAACTCGAGGCGTTTAGTATTATTTGTATGAAACCCATACTTCAACGCACATCTATCAACTTCGTAACGACACCACCTCGGATAGAGACCGACTCGGGGCCCACTCTCGACCATCGGCGCAGCATTGTAACGCGTTTACGGCGCGTCGCCCGCGCTGGTGGGCGACTATCCGTCTTCCCCGTCAAACAGGCTGTCATTCACAAGAAAAACTGACAATATGATAAGTTGTAGCAAACACAATCCGAGACGAGGCGTTCGCTATCCGGTGCCGATCCCATCCAAGGGGTTCTGTGCCTTTTACGTAACACGCTTCCATATGGTTGACGCCTCGTTGATGCCGTTCCCGTGCCGGGTTGAATAGTCGGCGCCGACCTTATAGAAAAATAAGGCGACAAAAGTAAGGTCAGCTATGTCTCAGTCTAGCGACCGATCTATAATGCCAGATCGTTTCATTACACAACTGTATTCTCTTAGAGGTGAATAACACAGAAATTGCAATGACATCGTAGAAACACAGAAAGTGGGAGTTCACGTGTTCAAAGATGTTTCGCGAGTAAGAGCGGAAATTGAAAAATAGCAACATAACAAACACGAAGTCGGTAAACTGTCTAAGTCGAGAAAGAAAGTTTTTCTTTGTACGATCGCCTAAACTACTTCCTTTGTTATTGTATTTGAGACTGTAATGTAATGGGAAAGTAAGCTGAAGGCCTATTTTTTAATCACTGGATATGAAGTGTTATTTCCGTTAAAAAAAAACAAGGAAATACAAGTAATTATGTCTATCTTTTTAATGACTCCTGTGAAAAACTGAAACTATTTTCGTAGGAAAATGTGACATTAATCAATGAATATTACACGTCATGTTGAAGCGAGTGTTTCAAATAACGATCCAGTGGTACGATTCTTCTGATCTGAGGTGGAATTTGAATCAAAACATCACATGATTCTTACAGGGATACTAATTATGATACAGCTGTGTTTATCTGACGTCTTAAAAAAATCATAGTCATCTAGTTTCTTTTCTATATAACACATTTCAAGTTAACAAAACGCTGACGGTTGTTATTATACAACTTCAGCTATCAATCATATTCTTACAGCTTCAGCTAATACTTAGAATACATTTGAAAGTAAGTAGAAGTCTTCCATTCTAGAGATATTACAAGTTGTCCTAATTCAAATCATATCATTTGCGTAACACAGGTAAATATGATATTATTACAGGTAAGGTGTAAAAATTTTACATGTTATGATCAGTCATATTGGCATACAAATTGTTAATATTAAATTAAATACAATCGACAGAAATGTGGGCAAAGTCAAAATCCCCATACACATTTAGCATATAATTGTACATTAGTAGCATTGTATTGTAATGCTCCAAGTCGAATTCTACCAGCTACTTTATTTTTAACTAAAATCAAAGGCTAATGAAGTCATATTTTAATTGTCAAACTTTAATAACGTTCAGTGGTGGCGTGTGTACTATAAACCGTTCTAGTGGGACGCGGCGTCGCGGTCCGGCCGGCTTATCTACTTATTGCAAGTTGTGCGCCGAAGCCACGTCGAACTATACGAATTAAAACATAATATCTATTACGAATAGAACAGAATGAGCTTAAAGGATTGAGGATAGAACTTAGATAGAATAGGATTTTCTGCACTACAAAAAATATTGATGATAATTATAACAGCAAAAAAATACACTTACTTAACTGTAGAATATAGATTGTGTTTTGCGATCTTGGCTGATACACACACAAAAATTTCCATCATAATATTTTCGATCAGAGCCCCCTGTTTTTGAATCAGTCGAGTCGAGTCATGTCAAAACTACCCTAATGTCGAAGGGTTTTTTTTCTGGTCATAATATAATTTAACTGTTGAAGGTTTTGAGATTGTTGACTATGTGTGCGACGTGGATGTAAAACGATTTTACGGTTGCGTCTTTGGTGGTAATTTCTATAAGGTTGTAGAGATTAATATTGAGCATTTGGCATGTCATTAGCTGGTTTAATTTGGAGGTCTGAAATCTTGGACAGTCTCGGATCAGATGGGAAAAAGCCTGGTGGATGAGGTTGTCACAAGGACAACAATCGTCCCTGGTTATTTTAAAGCGATAATCGAAGGGGTATTATAAAATTCCAGACTATCTTAATGACGAGAATGTATGGACAGTCCAGCCTGCACCAAACTGATCTACCAACCTGTTTATTTTGATGTGTACCATTTTTGTGGCAGCTAGTGGTGACTGAGTTTGTTGCGGCGTTTCCACTCATCACTTACCAAATCGTCTGTGTCTTGTCTCGAAGCGCTAGTAGGGCCCAAAAGATAAGGAGACATGTTCTAGCCTCATATGGGCCATGTTAAATTGATATTAACTAATTATTGACGTTCATAAGTGGCATTTTGTGTCCTAAATTGAATAAATAATTTTGACTTTTGAACTAGCATCTAAATTTCGCGTTATTTCAATAGATTTTTAATTTGTTTCAAACGAAAATAATACGCCATAATAAATCAAATGATTGAAAATAGAGCCCCAGGATCAGTGGCTGATTATTTTATTGTGATCAAATAGCAAAGCTTGTCCTATTTTAAATAAGTGTGGTTTATCTGTGCGTGCAGCTTGTTAAGTTGTGTACTTGCTGGCAATATATATTGTATGCGTCATTAACTTCTCGTGAAAGAAATGCAGCTTCTGTTGTCAGCATTTAATTAGCATTTTAGAGCCACGAGCACGTTCAGTTGCCAGTTTTTCTCTTTTATGAAGGCTCAAAAATGCAGGTGTAAAATTGAGATTGGTAGCAGGATATAAAAACTGGCCAAGTGCGAGTCGGACTCGCACACTAAGGGTTTCGTGCCAACTTTAGGTAACTGAATTAGAGCCCCACTTACTTCCACTTAGCCAAAATACCACAATATTTTGCTGACAGCATAATATATAGCAGCTAACTAATAATAGCAGATAGCCTTGCTATATTTGTAGTATTTGTATAAATAACAAAGTTATGTTTACGGTTATTGAAAATGTGCTCTATTTTAAAAATTTATAGTTCGATCTCGTTCAAACAAATTTTCTTTGAAAGTCTTTGTCAAGATCTACATCATGTATTACAGATAGACAGACAGACAGACAAACTGACGAAATTATAAGGGTTCCGTTTTTTGCCATGTGGCTACAGAACTCTAAAAAGCAGCGAACGGCAGCTTTTACTATTTTTATTGGATTTCTATCAAACGTTAATAAAGATGGAAATCAGGTACATATAATTTTCTTTATTTTTTAAGTGCAACCGATGTTAATGGGTCTCGGGCCTAAACGTTTTATAATATTATGTCTCTGTGAAAGCAATCATAATGGTAAAAGTTACTTGATTTGATTCTCAATTTTATAATAAAACCTTGAAGAATATATATAATGTGTCTGAAACATTCATAAAATACTTGATTTCAAGTACTGCTAAAGGATTTTATTAAGTAGACATTTAAAATGTTTTCAGTTAAGTTTCTTTAAAATGCTACAATATTTTCATGTATGTGCTTTTTTGTTACGAATCTAAAAGAAATGTATTTCTAGGCTTGTAGAAAATTTAGAACAAGTCAACTGCACACGGCAGGTCTGCGAAACCACTCAGCTGTGGTTGCGACCGATTGCGCCGGTTCGCCGATTGTTTTCGGTTTAAAACTGAAATCGATTACTTTTCTAAGCTCTACGTAGCGTATGATTAAAATGTTGTTGTTGGAACAAGAGGACCGGGCGCACCTTACATAACACAAACATAACTATAACTAAATTAGTTCGCGAGCTCTTGCCATGTACCTATTGCGTTGACTCTGTTCCTAAAAGTCGTTACCGTGATGTTTAATAAATAAATAAATAATAAATAAATATTGGACACCAACCATATACATTGCTCTGATTCCAAAGTTATCTAGCCTCCTAAGGCGCAATTGCGGTGGCGGTCGCGTTACCGCGGTGGACTGCGTGCGCGTACGCAATTCGCGCGGTGTCAGGATACACGTTACGTAAACAGTTATAAAATCTTATTGAAACAAGCTATTATCATTCTGTAAAAAGCTTATTGTTACTAAATAACTAACCTATGCTCGTAATTAAAAAAAAATGTATTCAAAAATGAAAAAATAGAACCAAAAAAATTCGTGGTAGGGTGACAACATATACGAAAAAAATTGCGAGAAAAAAAAATCGAATTTTAATCAATAACTGGCAGCAACCGGATGTGTTTGCGGTCTATGGTGTAGAAACATCTCTTTTTTACTCATAAATGTCAACATGCCCAAGGAATAAGCATTTATACACCCATTTTATTTTTTTCAAAAAAGTAATTAAAAAGCGCCCACAGGTGGGCGCTTGGTAAAATCGCGAAACTCATGCTCAGCGCCCACCATCGGGCGCTCTGGCTATCCAAGGGCTAGCTAATTGCACTTGTGTTATGAAAATCAGACACAACGGTGGTACCACAACACCCAGACCCAAGACAATATAGAAAATTAGAATTTCTATATTGACCCGACCGGGAATCGAACCTGGAACCTGGGAGCGGCGACGCCTTGAAACCAGCGTAACTTAACAATTTTCTCGTAGACACAACGACTACTAGATTGTTAGAACAAAGAGAGAAAGTGACCCATTTCATACGAGATGTTTCTGGACATAGATCTAGAATGAAATGGGTGTTATCTCCCTAATTAAACAAATTTTATTGCATGATATTTTTGTATAAATTATTAAAAATAAAACCAAATGTATATATTTTTATATTCACGCTCTTAATACACACGTTTAACAATGTATGGCCTAGGAAAATGTATGGAAAGCTTTTATTTTATTATCCCTTACGGATGTGTTTATCAACAGTCTCTTGTTCTACTCGTACTATTGTTAACGCGACCGCCGGCGATCTTTTGATCCGTAACCGTTTAGTAATATGATCTTTGACTCATGCCTTGCCTCAATGCCAGGACCATTATAACTTAATTACTTTCCACCCAAGGGATGAAAAAGTAATTTTCCACCCGGTTATCTACTAAAGTTCAATTTTCCGAATAGGATACATGAAAAAAAATCATATTTCGACATGTTTTTTGGCAGATTCGTTCAATTGGTACACGAAAAAAGTTCGCCGATTAAAAAAAATGTATTAATACACTTCATGCACAAACAAAAGGTACATATGGTGGACTCAATGTTAAAAGCATTCTCTACCGGCAGGTAGCATTGATTTCTCGGGATCACAACTTTAATGCATTTTGATTTGTCCTTGCAGTGGTTTTTTTATGTCAGGATATAATGGCTTTATTTTTAAGCTAAAATGGTATAACTCGCAATCGAATCACCACATAAAAAGTCTTTGTAAAGCATAGGTTTCTTTGAAAAATAAAGCTAACTATCCAGCTGAAATATTTTTTTTGGAATTAGATTATATTGGTACAATAAGCAAATTTTGAGAGCAATTGAATTGCTTTGAAAATATTTTTTTTGAAAAGCAATTTGAGTATTTATAGATTACGACTTGACTGCAGCTTTTACCAACAATAATTAAGATATATTTTTAAACTTTCGCGTTGCATTATAACTTATAACTGCGGGTCTATACGCGACGGCAAAACAATAAATCCGCGAAAATCGGCAGACCAATAAATCCGCGGTGGCAGAACATCTGCTTAATATGGGGACTAATCACTGGATGGAGTTACATGACCCGAAAATCCTTTCCACTGATCGCCATTACCATACTAGGGTAATACGTGAAGCGATTGAAATCAAGAAGTATAATAATTTCAATCGGGAAGACGGGTTTAAGTTGTCATCGGCCTGGAATCCAGTGATTAATAAGTGCAAACCGTGTGTGTCGCCTTTATCAATAAACATTAACCCGGATACTGTGAGTGTTGTGTGTCGCACTGAACCTACTGACTCTAGTTCACGTGCACAACAAATATCGGATAGTTGGAGGGTAGCAGAAGAACCGGCCGCCCGATGCAGACGAAGACGCCGAGCGCCAGTCTCCTCGTGACCACGACGGTTGCAACACCGTCAAAACGTCGAGGGTGTAAGTAGTAACAATACTACTACATTAATACGTCGCGTATAGACCCGCAGTTATAAGTTATAATGCAACGCGAAAGTTTAAAAATATATCTTACTAACCGTTACGGGCCGGAGATTGTATCACTAATAAAACATCTAGAATTCCTTCGAAAAAGACGTGCGCGTTTGGAAATGTCAATTCGGTTTTTATCCAAGTGTCGGGATAGTGCCGTGTTACCAACTTGTGTGCGGATTAAACCACGTTTGGACATAGGTAACACATTCGAAGAGAATTCTAACGGCCGCGAGTTTTCGTTTGTTAAAACAACTAACCCGTAACAATCACAGTGACCTGAGTAGTGTTTCGAGTGAATTGTACACAGTGCACCAAGAATGCAGTAGGGTATAGTCTTGTGAGGATTTCGACAAGTGTGATCGGCTTATTTTTCTACAAGTTTCGCGGACGTACGATTTGTGTGAAGAAACTCACGACCGCAAATTTAGAAAATTATGTACCCGCCAGCGTCGCGAGCCTGGGTCACAACTACCCGCGACTGACACAACTCATACGGATAACGAACGCGTAGTGATCAACTTGTCGGATGAAGTTTTAGATGACCCGTCAAAGAATGTGTTGGCTAAGGGAATGAATTTCGCCTTGACACCGCAGCGGATTCCTTACGAAGACATAGTGTGTAATGTGGAGCAGACTATTATCCGTAATAAAATTCCAACCGCAGACGCAGAAGTTCTGAGGCAAGACATAGCGGTTATTTTACGTAAGTCGAAGCTACCTAAAAGTAACATTACAACAGAAGAGCGCCTAGCACTGAAACAGCTACGTGATAACGAGAAAATTTTAGTGCTAAAGGCCGATAAGGGAAACGCAACTGTTGTAATGAACACTGATGAATATGAGAATAAATTAAGGAGTTTGTTGTCAGACACGAATGTTTACAAACCGGTGTCCTACAACCCTACAGCCAGGGTAACACGTCGCATTCGAGCCTTGATCCACGAGAACCAAGATGTATTCACTGAAGACGAGTACAGAGAGCTTTATAAACCAAAACCAGTGCAACCTCCTAAACTATATGGTCTGCCTAAAATACACAAACGCAACATTCCACTAAGACCTATTGTGAGCCAAATTGACTCACCGACATTGACTCGAGTTAAAAATAATACGAACATTATCAGTTTACGTTTAATTATGATGATAGAGTGAAACGGATTGTTTTGACGTTTGACAGTCGTCTGTCATATTGGATCGGCGCAGTCTCTTTCGTTTTGCGTTTGCGTCTCGTTGTGTACTGTGCGATTTTGTTTTGTGTTCCTGTTTTTTACGACCTATTTTCCTGTTATTAATTGGTAGAATGATATAATTAATTAACTTTTAAATACTTGGTACATAATGTACTGCCTACATACTTCCATATTTTTGTGTTGATAATTTGCCCGCGATAATTCCTAACCTACAAAGTAGTAATTCGTATTTTTTAAAATTCCTGGCGTTTAACTGGTAAAAGTGAAAACAGGGAATTATTCCCTAATCTAGCACGCAGTATTCCTGCTATACTTGCGGTCTATACATAAACTTTCATTATCAGGTTTTCAAATGTATGGAAGGTGGGCATTGTTCTTTACAAATGGATAGCCATATTATGAAATCCTATCTTAAAAGTAAATAACATGAATAGAATTATTATTACAAGTTGAAACATTCTGAATTCTCATCCTGATCCTCAAATTTTATTGAGGTAACACCTTGACATGATTGTGAAGTCTATTTTTTTATTTTGTCTGTTGTTGTTACATGCCCTCATAGTAACGTGACTTTAGGTATTATTTGCGCTTTCTGTGCGTATTATTCACAAATAATAGAACTGGTTTTGCTTCCGAGCAATCAACGGGAACAATTGGCGCAAGTTCCCGCGAGCTTTGCGCGTGTGTGCTCAGAATTTATTTTACGCACTGATTTCATTATTATTCATTGTAAGTAACGCTCTGACGTTACGTTACAACGTAATAGCATAGTCTGAAAGATAACTACGAGGGTCAAACTGAAAGTTCTTAGAAAATCAAAAACTGATTACATTAGCCAGTTATTAGTTTTATTATATCTTTTCAAAATATTGTCCATTGACGTCAATACACCGCTGCATGCGATGGAACCACTGGGAAAAGCACTTTGCCCACTCGTCCTTAGGGGTCTCTTCAATGGCATCGCGATACGCAGCCACCGCTTCTTCAGCATTCATAAACCGCTTTCCTTTAAGTTTTTCTTTAATTTTTGGAAATAAATAAAAATCACAAGGCGCGAGGTCGGGGCTATACGGCGGGTGACCCAGTAATTCAACGTTTGATGTCGCCAAATAGTCGATCGTTCGCTTGGCGGTGTGCGACGAGGCGTTGTCGTGGTGAAGGAGGATCCTACTGCGAGGTCGTTTCTCTCGAACTTTTTCCAAGACAAGTGGCAAACAATTGGTAGTGTACCATTCTGCAGAAACTGTTTTTTGATCCTCTAACACAATTGTTGCGAAATGATATCAAATGATAACCTATCCTTCCAAAGAACGAGGCCACCATTTTTTTTCCCGCACTTCGATCTCTCTTCACTTTAGTTGGCAACTCCTCGAAAGGAAACACCCACTGAGCAGATTGTCTTTTTGTTTCAGGATCATAACAGTAAATCCAGCTTTCGTCACCTGTTAGTATGTCGAACACAGCATTTGAGTCACCTCCGTTTAATCTTTCAATCATTTTACGGCACCAATCCACACGATGGAGTTTTTGAGCCTTAGTCAAATTATGAGGTATCCACCGGGCGCCGTTACCGCTAAATGTTCGTGGAGGATTTTGTGCACTTGCCTCATACCGATGCCTAAGCTTGTCCGAATCTGCTGATAGGTCACTCTTTTGTCAGTCTCTATCATACGCCGCACAACACAGATGTTATTTTCAGTCGTCGCCGTAGAAGGCCGTCCCTCACGTACATCATCAGTGAGATTAGTGCGACCACGTTTAAACTCATTAAACCAGTTGTAAACAGTTGCACGAGATGGGGCTTCATCGTGAAAGGCCAATCGTAGTCTATCATAACTTTCTTGTTGACTTAAATGACATCGAAAGTCATAAAAAATTCATGTTGACGTGACACAGACAATTTTCAATTTGCCGCCAAATCGTAAAACAAATGACAAATGAATGAAATATATACTCAGTAATATTGGCAAAGAGTTCTATTTTCAAATTTTAGAATATTTTTATTATTATATTGTTTATAAGTGGCCAGTTCTAAGAACTTTCAGTTTGACCCTCGTATACAGCAAATGTTAGTTATAATTTAGTGTAGGACCAATAAATATTGCATTTAGGTGTTACACCTTATACAGGTTGTTTAAAAATACCCGTTAGAAATGAAGGGACTCGGAATCAGTAACTAATCAACTTTTCCCTAAAAACATAGGACGAAAAATAAAAATAAAATGTTCGTCTGATTACTTTGGAGAGTTGAGTGTTATTTAGCATCATTCGGCCCATGTTTGAAAACAGTTGTTAAGTTAATGACTACGAGTAATGCCCTTTTTCCCTTCCCCCCCCCCCCCCCCTTGTATAAACCTAAGGCTACGGAACTTTAGTTTATAACTAATCTTAAAATAAATGTTTAGACCCGAAAAGAAGGGTTCAAATTATACATTAGATTTTAACCTAGAGTTATTCGCATGTTACAATCATGTACCTCCAACATTTTAACCTCTTATAAATATCCAACTAGAGGAAAACTATTTAAAGAAGGTAACTACTTACTTACATTCGCATAGTATCTACTCGAAGAAAAGTTCGATAACCAAAGGTAAAACCGCGAGAAAAGTGTAACGGACAGGTGCCTGAAATCTACGTACCCTTGTAAAAGTAAATTGTACTCGTAAATAGTTCATGTCATTCCCTTTTCGGATGTTCACTGTTCAATTAGTTATAAGGGCCATTATTTTTTATTTAGTTTGGCATAGTGATAGGTCTCTTTGTTAGGTCGTTTTTCCTCCATTTACTTGGTATGTTAAAATATTTTAGAAAACTTATAGTTGGAAGGATGTGATGTATAATAAAAATAGTTTGGCATGCCAATACATAAATTTTATCTTTATAATGCTATTTTTCTGTTTAGGTTCTCGAAAAATCAATTGTGGGGTGAAGGTACATTTTTCTGCTGAGGAAAACGTTTCTTTTGGCTTATCCCAGCGTGCCTCAAGGCTCAACTTTGCAACACTGTTGTTCTTTTAACGAATTTCTCTCTGCTATGTATAATTTTGGCAGATTCCGCTTGTGTTGGAGTGAAATTTTCGCATCATTTGTTCGTTCATAAACTCCAAATACGATAATAAAGTCCTTTGTTATATGTTGATTTAATTTATGTTTGTCATCGAGGACACAGTAATTTGACATTATACTGTTTTTAGTCAACATATCGACGTTTAGTATACGCGACCATGCTTGAGATAGCATCTCAATTTTTGAATCTACGGTCTACAAGTAATATATTCATACTATCTTTTGTAAAGTTTATTGATTATTTGTAAAAAACATCATCATAAGGCATTACAATTTACTGTCGCAAAGAACGCAAACTTTCCAACAAAGTAGTAGTCCGTAACTGCGCGTCATGAATGCTGGAAGTGCTGCAAAAGTTGTGCTTTATAAACTGTTCACACGATACTCGTGTACCCACTTATAGTCGGGTTCTTGGGACCCCCGTTGGCAGTCGTTTTGCGGAATTGAAAAAAATAGTTCGCTAACTAAGCAACGCGAGTTGCGGAGCGCGCCTGGGGCTGGGCACCCAACAATTTCGCTTCTGCGGTGACGGAACTTTCGTTGTATGTTAATTGGGTTGTTTATTACCGCTTACGTGTTTGCCTTAGTCGTGAAAAAGTTAACTTTTAAAAAAAAGTAAAAACCGACTTCAATACCAAAATGCACTAAAAAGTCTTAAATAAACTCTTGACTATTAAAAGGAGAGGAACCCATTTTAGGCAAACAATTTCTCTTTGGAGTCGGTGCCATCACTTTGATCATCATCAGTCATCAGTTTTTTAGTTGGGAAAGAAAAGTTCTAGATTGGAAACCCTTTTACCAAAGACGCAGGACGTCCACCGACAAGATGGACAAACGATGGGGGAGGCATGTTCAGCAGCAGATATCCTTTGGCTGATAATGATGATTGTGATTCCACTAAAAATAAAAAATAGGTCTGTAGATATGGGTTGCTCCACACTTAAACTTCCTTTGGCATTTATGGAACCTGCAATGTGTTCTGACAAGATCTTAATACATTAATTTCAAAATAGGTTAGCTAGAACAACTATTATGCACTTTTTTCAGAAGGAGAGTTATGTGGGGCTCTCCTCTTCAGAAGGGGAGGCCTACCCACTAAAATAGCCACCCAGGTCCTTCTCGCTGGGTAAAGTGAACGTGGTGTAGCCAGGCCTTCCCCGCGTATTCACCGCACACAGCTTATGCTTGCGACGGCGAGCCCATCTCGAGCCATTCAGCATCATATCATCAGGTCAACCGTGTCGTTTTTTTTCAATTTTATTTAATAACTTAACAAGCCTGCGTTTTAAAGACGCGCACGTGAAAACATAAATAAATACTTCTCTGTGAGTTAGTAAAATATGTATACAAGATAACTCTTTATTGCACACGACATTGGTTAATTACAAATTCGTTTCGTGGAAATTTACAATTTAAGCGGTCTTATCGCCTTATGTATACATATAAAATCTATGTATTTGCACAATATGCCAGCTTACAGGTGTAAACAACTACCTATTATGCCCCGCCCTAGCATTTTCCCATTCTCTTCATTCGCGGTAAAGACAAACATGTTTTTTTTTTATAAACACAACAGTCGTTCTCGATGAGTAAACGAAAAAACATCTACAAAGCTTATAAAAAAATCTAGGAAAACGTAGTGATCATGGGTCAACAAACAAGACCTATAAATTAAATTTCTAGACAAAATGTTTCCACAAACTTTGTAACTTTTTAACTGAAGTACGCATGGTCTACACACGGCACTGTCTGCATAAATTGTCGCGTTGACCTCCGTTCGTAATTCTTGCGCATGACGCGGTGCGGTGTGGAAGTAATGGCCCACTGTGCTTATGCTAACGTGCTCCTGTGATCAACGGCTAGGGAACATGCCTATACCAAAGACCTCGAAATGCAAGAGACGCAGGCGGATTAAGAAGAAAGACTAATGCAGAAAGTAAATATAAATGTATGTGAACTCGTATTTTGTTGTAATTTATAGGAAAAATCCACCCAAAATATGTATAGAAGGGAGTAATTAAACTTTAAACGCTCTTAAACATTCAATACAAAGTAGGCATGCAGCGTAGAATGAAAAGCCGGATAAACGACGTTCTAAACCAGGATGAGCGGAATCGATTCATTACAAAGTAGTTAGATGGCTAGATGGGTGCTTTGCGTTTTATGTCATTTCTACCTGGGGCCTGTCGAGACGAGAGAACCGAGGGCGATAAACTAGTTTTATGGCTCCCGTGAGTGATAGCACACGCGTCTACAAGCAGTCTTCTACTGAATTTCTCGTTTATTATTTCTCTGCTATCCGAATTTTCTACGCTCTGCTCAATGTTTTACTCTTATATGAATGAATGAATGAAATTATTTATTTGCTAAAAACACAGTACAGAATGATGACAACAAATAAAATGGGTTCAGCGTGTTTTCCGATGTTTCGGTAGGGCAAATATGTGACGTCGTAGTCTAAAATTAGAATAAAACGATATCATTTTTAAAAGTGAAAATACAGTAATTAACTATGGTACAATAATACATGAACAAAGGTGAAAACCTTGGAAATAGGCGTTTTACTGCTTTTATTTTGTAATGTTGTTAACATGTTTTTTTTAATATTAGTGTGGACATGAATTGCTTAGATTTAGGTATAGCTATCTATGACATTTGATCTATTTCATATTCATTTATTTATGAATTATTGTAGTTCGACAGACATGTGTCCATGATAAAAAAAAAATGAAAATTTCTGTATAGTTAAAAAATAGTTCTCCGATAGTATTTTTTACAGTATGTCCTTAAACGATCTCAAGGGCGAGTCTCTCATTATGGGAGGCAACATGTTATATAATTTAATCGACATAACGTAAAAAAATTGCAAATATTATGTTGTAGATGACGGGTCGAACAAGTTGCCCTGGATATCGGGTAGATAATATGGATACGTTATATATCTCAATTAAAAAGTTGTTAAAACACTCATTTGTTATAAGTCCGTCTATAAAACCGTAAAACCTTCTCCAAATGTTTTATAATATACTAAAATCGTTTAATTAACATAAAATGTACGTTGTTCACATTTAACAACGATTAACCGTCTTAATAATCCTGTCATTAAACTTCTAAACTGGTGCGCAAATACCTATCGTTAATTTGGTACGCGGCGTTTCATTCCGCTGCGCTTAATTCGAACAAAGGTTATATGCACCTGTAGTTTAGTTTAACCTTAAATATTAACTGTACTGCTTTGTGTTGAGCGCGGTACTCGTAGATTTGGGTAATGAGATATTTGTCGCTATGTGAACTGTTGATGAGAAGCATTAATTAAGTTGAGATGTACACGTGGAACTCATTGCTAACGCCACCCAAGGGCGTTTCTGTATTTGGAACAGTCTAATTTACAAATTGAGCAGTTACTTAACTTTATCATTGGAACAACTTCATAATTGAGTCTTTGTTAATAAATACTTTATAAATTAAGTCTTTAGAAAAATCGCAATTCGTCAGGCTACCTGAATTTGGTACCTACCTACGTATATACATAATATGAAATTAATACTGACGCGTTGACTATGTTATGGTAAGCATTAGTAAGTGAAATGTAAGTTAGTTGGGTTATAATTGCTTGTATACATAGTGTTACATCTTATATTAACTCACACTTAGATATACATAATTTTTCACATCCTACTAACCTTGTTATGCCGAACAAACACTAACTACGTCTTTTCTCCCAAATGTGGGACGCAATCAAAGCCATGTCAGGAATCTTGCGGCCAAATCCAGATGCAATGGAACTCCAGTGCTCCAGATTGCAGACAATTTAATCGATGTAACCTGTAATCCCGTTGGCATACTGAACATCTGGAACGCTCAATTAGGTAAGAACCAATATAGGTGTATATTACGACTAAGTCCCTTGACTTGTGCTGCGGTAATGAAGTATTAACAAACCAAGTAAAATAGTAAACTTAATAATGAAAATATTCATAGTGTGTATTTGTAACAAAAGGCCAATTATTTATCATGCTTGAAAGGGGGAAATAAACTTAATTTAAAGTCATGTAAATTACCTTCATACAACTTCCAGTTTCAAAATACATTCACAGTAGGTAAACCTAAGTTAGAGTTTCAAGAGAATTTAGCAATTATTGCGCAGCAAACATTTAGCCCACAAAGTTTGACCGAGACCTTCTCTGTCTTAGATCGTAATCGTCCACCCGGGCACAATATCAGGTTTTCTTTAAAACACTCTGAGAAAACTTTTCAGTCCCGCAATATGGCGGGTCTTAAGTTCTGCGGGTAGGCGGCCGTTTTCGCCTAATTCTAATTAGTTCCAGGTCGGCGGTACATCAAAGTTAGAGATAAGTTTCTTTCGTTTAATTGACCGAAACGCGGAGCAAGGATAAATCCACCTGGAAGGGCTCAGACTGATTTACGGCTTCTCACTTTGGTCGGATTGTCTTATTTATTACCGCGGCCCTTAATTAGACCACTTATTTTATATTAAGTCGAGTTTCAGGGGTCCTTTATTACAGAATAGGATAAACAAGCTTGTGATTGTTAAAGAAGAAGAGTAACTGTATATTTTGTTTATTAATAGTTACTCATATTTATTGCCTGTTATTTTAATATTCAATTTAATCAATTTTGCAGTATAGTGCAGTTCAAATTAAACATTCGTGTTTGTAAAAGGTTAGGTCATAAAGATTTTTTTATATGTTGTTGAGACCTAAACCAATATTAAAATACCAGATTTGCAACTTCCAAGTCGCTGTGCCCAAAAAACTATGAAAATGATGGTCTTTTTTCAGTTTGTGCTCAATATTTTAGTGAAAAAAGTTTCTGACCGGCTAAACTCACTGTAAATAGTTTTAAAGAACACTTAATTTGCTTTATTTGTATAATAAATCGAGCTCTATAAAGCCGTAAATTTCTAAGATAGAGTTCTTCGAATGTAGGCATTCTTTTTCCACAAGTGATGTTTTTCGAAACGTTCACTTACTTTGTGAAATATTATTTAATATACGCATCAGACGTCAAATATAACGAGAATAAAGTTGTAGTTAATTGAATTAGCTTTATTTTAAGATCAAATTTGTACATATTGGGTCAGCAGCACTCACAAAACAACAATACCGTACGCTGTACGCTGAGAGTGCCTGCACGCGGCGACAATATTACCACTACCACTATTACACGTGGTTACAATATTAACACTTGTTAAAAAGCTCGCTTTAAAGGTTTTAAAATTTACTATCATTTATAAGTATAAGTAACCAAACCAAACAATAATCGTTGATTCCTTATTGGTGTGCACTTTTTGAGAGATTGGGTTTTACCTTAAAAAGTCATAAAACTCATTTATTTATGCAAATAGGCCCACTTTACACGGCCAAGTTAAACCCTACCACAGCTTCGGGACAATTGTGGGCTAGTACTGAAAAGAAGCTGCGCAACAAACTCAGTCACTATTTTCAATGCCAATTTTGAAAAGATTCAAAAGGTTTACAATGTTTGTAGTGATCATGCAAGTCCATACATTATTATCTTTTAAATAAATAAAGGTTTCTTTAATAACAGTTTTAAATTTATTAACCGGTAAGTTGTGTTCTGGTAGTTTATTGAAATTTTTTATCCCTTTCCCCATTTATTATAACCACCTTCGCCGCGTGCAGGTGCAAGTATTCATAGTGACTTAACCGGTCAGAGTCTTTCTTCACTAAAGTTTCATAGCTTTTTGGGCACAAATCTGCTCACACTGCACTTTGGAAGTTGCAAATCTGGTGTTTCGATAATGGTTTAGTTCATAACAACATTAAAAATAAAACAGAATTACCTGACCACGTTTTGCAAGCACGACCCCATTTTCATGCTTAATTTGACTGCACTAGTATGAGTTGTCACTTGAATGGAAATAGAGAAGGTACAGCTACCGAATAGACAACCACCTCTGTTTAAGGCAACATTCTGAAACTGGCCATAATCTGCGTTAAACATCATCTCAAATACGCCATACGCATGTTTCTGAACTTCTGAGTTCTGAAAGCGAAGTTGTTGCGAAGTGGAACACATCGCTCCAAAGATATTTAAATGTGGTTCCATTTGCCAGAATTAAAAAGGAAACTTTATAATCCGATCGCTCACGGGCGTGCGATTCACACGATTTGTCAATTTGGAGCGAAGCGCGAGGCGCGAAGTACGAGGTCACGAGATCAATCACGCGGCTTTGCGAGTTCCCGCTCGCGAGCACAAAAATAATATGGTAGGGTAGACCGGGTACAAAAGTACCACGGGGCAGTAGTACCATTGCCAATATTTCCAAACAGAAACAATGTTTGAATGTGTTTGTAGCGTCAGTTCACGCGCTCGATTCGTCCCCTCCCGCTCCCCAGTCGGCGGCACGCCAGTGCTGAGGCGGACACGTACACGGAAGATTTTATGTTTTCGGTCAGTCACAGTAAGAATTCTCGTAAAAAGTTTTAGTCTGTAATTCCGATTAAACTCGCTTTCTTATCAAATCATTGCTTTCATTAGTTTACTAACACTTCAATCTTTGTAAAAGTGATGAATTATTGGTATAATAATTAATAAAATGCCGTGATTTGTTGGTTAATATTTAAACTGTCCATTTGGAACAATTGTACCACTGAAGGTGGGGACAATTGTAGCGGTACAATTAACCCCATGGTAAAATTAACCCCGATATTATATTAGTTATGAATTATTCTGATTTTAATTAATTTCATTAAACGAGTTGAAATTAATTAGGGTGAATAATTATAGGTACATACTTATTTGAACTTTTTGTTTAATATGTCACGGCGAAGAGCGAAGTTAACTGATAGAGGCTCTAAGGACCTGTTCCTTTATGAACAGGCAATTCAAGAAATTGAAAATGGGCGATCAATTCGGGCTGCAGCTGCGATGTTCAGTCTTTGTCACGTTTCACTAATAAAATATACAAGGAAAAAGGAAACAAATCCTGGTGGTGCCATAAGTATGAGATATAATCCCGCAATGAAAGTTTTCTCTGAAGAACAAGAGCCGCATCTATCAAAGTTTTGCATTTTGTGTATGGAACCTTATAGTGCCATAACTGCCGTCCAAACGAAGTTTGGGTTCAGTGCATTATTTGCGGAATGGGCACACAAAGAATGTACGGCACAAGAAGGCAATTATGTTTGCCATAACTGCGATTCCGATTAAAAATTAAAATATAAATATCATAATATTAAGAACTGCCTGTCAGGGTTAATTGTACCGGGGGTCAATTGTACCCTCATACAAATTGATAGTTTTCGTTTTTTGTGATTTGAGAGATTGTTAGTGAGATAATTACTTAATGTTTGAGTCAAAAGAATAGTATATTATGCAAGAGTTGACTATTGTTTGTTATTGGAGAAGAATATTTGTTTTTATTTAAGTTAATTACGTGTTGTCTTTTTCGACTGATTACTATTAAGTATTTTGATTCCTAAGAGTAAAGCCTGTTATTGTAGGTTTATTACAACGTAAAATTACCAACCATTAATAAAAACATTATTTTAACATTTATAACAGAGTTTTATTACTAAATTTATTTCTGGTACAATTAACCCAAAGTAGGGGTCGATTGTAACACACGACACCACTCTGTTCAGATGTGGTTTTCATTGACTTTTCGGTACCGTAGGTTTTATTTAAGCATACACATTTGCAGCTTAGGAGTGTAGGTAGTGAAATTTAAATGCAGAATAAAATATATTTCAGTAGATTTGTCGCTATCAACCAATGTTTAAAAAATGGTACCATTGTCCCCGGTCTACCCTATCCTTAACAAAATATATGCGAAACTTGCGCACAGACAAGAATTTCATTATACCGTAACTCGCTGATATTGAAACTCTTGCATTATTGACAGCAAATTGTCAAATTCCTCTATTGTTGAGCATATTTCTGTACACTTTGTAAATACTCTACGCTCCTTGGGTGTGTATGATTTTATTTATGGACGGACTAAAGCCTCCTATAGTAGTTTTATTTGTGGTTTTATTTTTTGTCTTGAAACTGATTGAAAGAATTAGTATCATAGAGAACCTTTGATGTACCTTTATAGCTCTCTTGCAACTACAACGACTACGTTCGTGATTGATTCTCTTTTAATGTCAAAAAAGAAATGCCAATGATAACGCTTCGTGATCATTAAAATTATTAATTCATCATTAAGTTGATGATCGCACGAGTACTTCAGGAAGCAACTTACTTTAATGGGGTCCGCATGGGGCGATAAAATGAAGTGAATGTTCTGTACGAGTTATAAAAGTAAATAGTAAGCAGGGCATGGCATGACAAGACCACATTAGGACCACCGGCCTTCCTCGCATATCACTGCTGTTGGTTCAATTACATGTTTTATGTGGTCATCAGTTTGTTTTGGTGATAAAATTGCAGATGACGGGCATCGATAATTAAGGTTCTAAGTGCTTTCTGCATATATCATGTGGAAATGACATAAGGGTGACGCACATTACAGTTTAGCCGCATAAATTTAAAAAGTATTTTAAACCTTGTCACTCAATAGGTCGTGTGAAGAAGTGTAGAAAAAAAGCTTCGGATTTAAAAGGCCATATTGCTTTTTCACTTCTGCTAGTAATTTTTTGACTCCTTACGAACTAATCGTGAGCATCACTGTGCTCTGCTACTTTATTAAAATCTTTGTTGTATGCTGTGTTATGTAGAAAATTACAATACAACTGTAATTGTGGATCCAGGCCTGTCCTCTGCACATTAGGTATTGGTAGTCACTTTTGGTCCATATCCAAAGGAACAGCGAAACATCAACGTAGATTCAGCAGGCGTAGAAAAAGGTATATAAACCTGCAGCCTGGAGACACGTGACACAGTGGGCCGATCCTAAATAAAATGGGGAAAAGGCCAGGCAAAAAAATAAAATTGCAAGAAGCGTATTTCTTAGCAACTCAAAGGTTGTGACCATAATACTCGCAAAGTTAAAGAAACGCTAAGAACTACAAGTTAATCTTTCAACTCCTGAAATACTTAAGTATTCTTCTAGTCGACATAACTCAAGCAGGCGGAGGCGGAGGCTTGTTCAGCCCTTAGCGGATAGTTAAACTTAATGAGCCCAGTCGGCTGCCTCTTTCGCAACTCCGCTACTGTGCTTTACGAGTGTGAAGAATAAAGATTCATTGTGTTTTTGGATGGACTTGAAATGTTTCAAGGGTAAGGAAGTAACTACAATGCTAATCCATATCAAAAACATCCAATTAATTTGTAAGATTATCTTATTTACGTAGGTTTGGAAAATTTTATTGTAACTATTGCAATTTGTAAATTCGAAATGGATACAAAAAAATCTTTTAGAACTGATTTAGAACAGTTTTAAAAGCTCGAATAACAATTTGATTATCCATTTTAGTATCTATTCACGATGCTATAAACAGCTTCTGAGATTTAGCATATTGTAAATTTTACTGTCTCACACATATAAACTGCACATTTCTCATATAATATCTACACGAACCTACATTGCTAATAAATCTTCAGCAGTTATTATAGCATAATAACGCCGCGTCTTAGTACGGTAATAAATGGGTCTTCGGGAATGCGGAGCAACGCATAGTGGTCTTATATAAATTAATGCTATAAGATATAATATCTGTATTAATTACATCAAAGGGATTTTCGTGCCGAACTTCAGATGCGTCAAAATAAGCGTCGTTTAAATTACTCACATTTAAATTATTCTGAGACAAGATCGTTAGCACACAGTGGTATAAATAATATCAAACAGCATCAAGTTAGAATATACTTTAGGACTATGAGTGAATAAGATGCGATGTGCTTTTCAGTCAGGTTTTTAGCTTGGTCCGGTAAAATCAACACACCGTACGTAACGACAAACAAGTTCCGGGATGAAATAGAAAGATTGACTAGCCGGAGCCGGCTATCAGGTTAAGCACTACGATATTAAATAAAGGCCAAAGTTAATGTAAAATTTTGTATCTGTAAGTTCTATTTTTGAGTAAAGAATCATCAAACATCGATATCTACAAACATCTGTCTGATACGTTCACTATATAACGCAATATAGATTACAGACGGACAAAATATCCTGCTATAAGTACTTTAACAAATTTAACGTGTTAGTATCATTGTCTATGTGTCATATACCTACGTAATTTCTCCTGAGTAATTACTTACCTAGGTTTTTTAGCTACGAGAAAAAAAATCAATTTATTAAGTATGTTTCATGTTACATCATAAAACTGACTTGTTTTTATTTTGTTATACACATACTTTTTTTAAGCGTCTTAAACTGATTGCAAATATAGGGAAATCTGTTATTGGCTTAACTTTGTATTAGAACTAACTACTTTGTAAAACTTGTTATGTAGCTGTTGGTTTTCTTTATAAATAATACGAAAAAATAAAATAAAGATACCACAAACTTGTTGCTATCGCCGCATTTTCTAAACGTGTACCACCCTGAACCCCAAAGACCATCGGGCAACTTACGACAAGCTAGTGATCGCGTAATTTTAGCGCAGGAAAATATTTGATGCGTCCGAGGAACAGACAGGGCCGTAAACTTAGAGCCAGGTGTCGTTTGTGACTTTGCGACTTTTTAACATCTAGTCTGAAGTCAAGACTTAAGTCGTCAAGACGTTAATTTAATAGAGACCGTCTGTTGCTATACAAGTTGATAGGTTGGTTATACTATAAAGATCGTACACGTAAATATCATTTCTACAGTTTAAGGAAGTTATCGCGTGTAAATATTTTTCATCTCTCCTGTTCGGAAAATTGAACTTTCATGCAAAGATTGCCGGGTGGAAAATTTCTTTTCTACCCTTGGGTGGAAAGTAATAAAGTTTTAATTGCTACGATCAGACATTGAGTCAAACACAGGATACCTAATTGAGTCACATCATATTATTAGTATAAAAGAGCTTTCTAA
Source organism: Pyrausta purpuralis (assembly GCA_963924145.1). Lineage (NCBI taxonomy): Eukaryota > Metazoa > Arthropoda > Insecta > Lepidoptera > Crambidae > Pyrausta > Pyrausta purpuralis. Next base: position 12,644,355 of record OZ001651.1, on the reverse strand, counting down.
ATTTTTTACTTAGCTAACCATTAAAAACGTCTTTATATAAAATACAAAAATCTGTGTATAAAAATGTAGAATTAGTCTTATTTTAAACAATTAAAATATTCAAGTGCCCGCCATAAACAGTGACACTTCATTTTAGATTGTCACTTTTTATTTCTATTTTTGTCTTTAACAATATATATTTTTTGTTTTGTCGATTATTGCACAGATTAGATTAGATTAGCAGGCGGACGCGACTCGCCGGGATGGTGGTGTCCTTAAAAAAATCTTCTTACTCTCTTACACCTTCAGCTGTCACTCATAGCGCTATCTTATGAAACACAATTGAATCTGCAATTTGAAATAACCTGTGGTAGTATTGGTGACAAAGTCAAGGTTGCGTTCTTCGATTTATTATTGTCGTTGAGAAAAAAAATATGAATAATTTTAACCAGGATTTGAATTATTTGATATCGTCCACGTTTTAAGTACTCTGTTTTCTTCGGTACCGTTAGTAGTCCTTAAAATAGTGTAGTGTATGAATGACGACAGAAAATAAATTGACATGTTCAAAATCGTGAGGTTTCATCTCTCGCTGAAATAAATAATAACTCATTATCATCACATGTACAACCACGAAGTTATTTTTGTCTTTCCTTACAGTCGAAATGAAAAATAGTATGTTTAACTCGGGTGAAAGCACGCATTTTTCTCTCGAACTATTGGCGCTCACACCGTTCGAGATTCAAAAAACTCAGATTTTAATTACCTACGAATACTTACTTTTTTATCTGATGATAAGTGTATAATTGTATATCAAGCATATTGTATTTAAGTTGTACCCAAGAATCAACGAGATTGAACAAAGACGGCGTGTCTCAAATTCAAAAAGAGTTTTCAAAGCGGCTTACGGGAGGAAAGAAAATTTCCACGTCGGATTTTCATGTCAGTCACGTTGTGGGTTTTTTTACGCGACCAAATGAATTCTCCGCCGGCAAACAAATCACCACAGATCCAATCAAAGACGACGACAGTCTGCGTATTTTTCATAATATTATTTAGCTCATAATACCAGAGTGACTTTTCCTGTTGTACTGTTTTATTAGCTTTTCCGAGACAGCTGGCTGGCTCGTAAACACTGTCACAGATATTCTGTCCATATTTTATTCTAAAAGGTTTGAGTTTTTTTTGGAGCATCTGCGAATGTTCGCTGCCTGGACAAATGAACGAAGAGTAACGAGAAAGTTTAATTGCTGGAATAAAATGTACATTAAAATATTACGATATGTTTGCACGATGGTATTTGCTAAGGCTTAATAGCTAACCAAGCTTATCATCGACCGTGCACACAGTGTAGTTTAACTACACTCGATAAGATGTTTCTTTTTTACTACTTACTACTACTAACCTAACTGAAAAACAACAGCAATTTTATTATAAAATAAAAATGAGTCGTTTTCAAAGGGCATGTGGATCTATTAATAATGAATTAATGAACTTACAGCTCTACAACCAATCAAACATAACAACACACTGAAATAATACTTGAAAGGGACAAAATTACATTACAGTACGAATTGATTATGCTATCAATAATAAGTTCTTATTCCTTTCTGTAGAGTAGGTATTTCGTTGATTACATCTATTCTGTGAAGGAAGGGGATTCTGTAACATTAATTTGAAGCAATCGGCGAAGGTACACGGAGGTACTTTAGTAAATTGCTCCTCTTGGTTGTGATTGAGATCTGTCCTACGGAGAGGTTTGAAGAGGATCATCTCATTGATAGTCCGATTGCGGATTTCGGTGTGTTGCTATATAATTTGGATCAGGGGCTGTAACTATAACATCTTATGGCGTTAATCAAATTGAATATACTGGCCACGTTATTCCAAAAACCAAGACTAAGGTTAACCGACCAATTAAGAAGTATAGCCGCCATTATTAAATGCTGTTATTATGACATATTTTAAATTGATACTGTTCATAAAGGCCTGTTTTTTATAGTCATAAAATCTATTTAGTCAAAATATCATTCATCATCACCATCATTATCAGCCAAAGGACATCCACTGCTGAACATAGGCCTCCCCTACGGCTTTCCACAGCGATCGAAAAAGAAATATGCGTCAAACAAAATACAATATGGCTAATTTGAGAACGTCAGATATTTGTCAGAAATCATTTATTTATCTAGGTGTTTCCTATGTATATCATGTATGTATTTACAAACAAAAAGTATTTAAGTATTATATCCGTTGTCTGGCACCCATAACACAAGCTTTGAGAAGCTTACTTTGGGACTATATGGCGATGTGTGGGAATGTCCAAAGGATATTTATTATTATTTATGTAAATTCAATTTTAAAATCAGTTGGTAAGCATTTAAAAATACTTAATTAAATTAAAAACAGTCTCTCTCTATGCCTTTTAGTTACCGATAAATGATGGGTAATAAAAACTGCTCATTAGGGAAACAGTAACAAAATAATTAAAAGTAAACATGTCGTTTGTGCCCTTTTTTGATGACCATTCGCAGTTGGCAACTTGACAAGAAACACTGAGAGCAAACGAACGGATTTAAAAAAAATCAATCTTACTCATTCTGTTACAAGTAATTCTTTGTATTTCTTCTAACGATGACAGAACTTAGTATGGTACTTTGTAGTTTATTAAAGAACAGTGTCAAAAAGTGCAAACGCCCCTCCTATAAATCACTAATAAAATCAACGTTTACAAAACATGTTAAAACAGACTTAAAAAACAAAAGACATTAAAAAGTCTAATATAAACTCTTCAAAGTCGACTGCATTTTAGGTACCGAAACCTTTTCTCTTTAGAGTCGGTGCCCTGATCGATGATGCTTGAGGTGGCCAATGCGATGGCACCGACTCCAAAAAGAAAACGCTTAAATGGAGTCGACTTACAAAGTTTTTTTTTCTGTATCCAATTTAAATGTTTGGCACAAATATAATAACTCTGGCCCCCTTACCTTGCCTTACACAGTTTTACTAGCACTAAAGGTATTGAACAACTTTATTTGAGTACCGCCTTTTGGTTTTGCAGTTTTGCAATGAATTAACTCACTCATACGGCCAATTTATTGAAAGTTTTCAAACAAATTTAATGTGTCTATGAATAAGTTTTTCTTAACTTACTATTGTAAATCTGCCTATAATTAAATTTCAACGTAAGTATGAGTTAAGTATGTAGATTAAGGTTAGTACGCTGTAATTTTGATAAAAAATATCTTCAAAGCGAACGTTACTGGCATTCTTGGCAATATAATATCGTAAATGTTGTATCGTAAACTATCTTCGGGGTAAACGTTGTTTAGATAACACCCACGTCTCAAATTCTATCCTTGTTAAAATGAGATACATTTTAGATATATTTAGATATGAATAGTCTTATGTAACTCGTTGGTATGACAAGGTTAAAGGAATTTTGAGGTCTGTTCTAATTGGGTGCTTGTGTTAATTATTTTAACAGCAGTGTAGCTAACGCGTGTGTAAATAGTTTTGAGGTTATGATTTAAAACTATCCTATTCCTAGAAGAAACAATATATTATTAGTCTGTTAAATTCGTAGTAACAGTCTCTTCTTGTCTTTTCTGTTCTTCGGAATTCTTTTTACTATCTAAAAAAAACGGCCAAGTGCGAGTCGGACTCAGGCACTAAGGATTCCGTGCCAACATTTGCCACATGCATAGTTTTGACCAAACTTTTTGTTTGTTGTAGTTCCATGTATGGGAGCCCCCTCAAATATATTTTTTTAACAGGACATATCATATAGAGATGAAATAAGAAACCAAAAAACTGCGCGGGCGGGACCTGAACCAGCAACCGGGCCAAACGCTCTACCAATTGAGTTACCGCGCTGTCGGTCCGACCTTGCTAAGGTCGTAAATTTTTGGTTTCTTATTTAATCTATGAATATTAAATATGAACTGTGAGTGTTAAAAACATTTTTTTTTTTTTTATAGTAATTCAAATAAAACCAAGTTTAAACTTATCATAAAATTTTCAATTCTCGGTTTAAATAAGGTTGGATCTACTCTACACTGCCATAGTCGATGCCGTCTATCTATATCCTCCTAACCGGTTTATGGGATTGCGGCCGCTCACAAGCTGACTGGTAGCTCCGATAATTCGAAACGCGAGTGTCGTAAACTAGTTAGCGGTTGAGTTGCAGGAAGGACAGTCTTCATTCGGTGTGGATGCACCTGAATACATGGGTAATGATATTTGCTTACATGTAGCTACCAAATTACATTATTGTCCCTTGAAAGATTAATTAATATGAAAATACTTCAAGTTACACAGTGTACTGAATAACTATTTTATGAAGATTTTTCGATAAGTGTTAGCACTTTAGCTTTAGCTTTCACAAGTTTATCTAAAAAGATAACCTTTAATTGTAGCACATCTAAGAGTCGTCTGCGGAATCTAAACTTCATTTAAGCTGCAATGGTGGTAAGAACATGAAACGTTAAGAAAATATAAGTGATCTAAGGATTTCCGAACGCGCAGCGATAATGCAGGCGCCGCCAGATATATAGGAGAAAAATTTGAAGTAAACCGGTGCACAGTTTCCTATTTCCCCGGGAATCCAAAGCGATGTACAACAAGCTCGAAGCTGCCCTCCAAAGTATAGAAATAAATACATTTATAGCGTGCCTTCGCTCAGCCTCTGCGAACAGGACCAGGCTTACTTACTGCTTTTTGTTTAAGACTGAGAGAGATGGTTTCAGTTCGATCCACCTTAGATGCAGGCTTCGGACAAACCGTGGATTTTATCTGTCTTCTAAGTGCAGCCGGCTTCGTTAATTATAGTGACATAAAACTATGCATGCTAAACTTGGATTTGTGATAACTAAGTTACGTTATAAACTTATAAAGTCAACCCTTGGATTGATGAAATTTTTACATAATGCATACGCGTGTAATTATTGTTAGAAAATCATCAATTCTTCTAAATTATTTTTGCTCTTAAAGTGACAAGCTCAGTGGCTATACGAAGTCTAAAGATCAATGTTCTAACTTTATTAGGGTTCTCAACGCCCAAGCTTACCTATGTACTGAATACAGGTCCCATGTACCGAGCTTATTTGATGGAGCCGTCGATGTAAACAAGTCCAAATTGATTTTGGGGCTTAGCGAGTTTTCATCGTAGTGATGCGCCCTTGCGCCACACGGATATTGTAGCCGTTCCGTAATAAAATGTCGGAGTGAAATAGCAGCGAAGCTAGATAAGTATTATTTACAGTGTATGAAAAAAAACAAGACAAACAAGTTGTAAATAAAATTTACTCAGACAGGATAATTTTGGTTTTGGTCGTCGAAATCATACTATTCTTCGGTACATAGCGATCGTGAATCCTGAAAAATCGAAGGAACACAGACTTTAGCTTAAACAGCTACAGTGATTTAGAAATGATATATTAAGTATCTATTTATGAAACACTTAGAGTTTATTTTTCAATAGTCAGATATGGAATATTCGTCAAACAAAATACAATACGACTAATTTGAAACGTCACATAATTGTCAGCAATTATACGTAACTGTATTTTTTTCCAATCTGTCGCTATATAATTTATCAGTCTGATAAGTTTTATCTGACCATTGCAAAATTGGCCATTAGTCTGATATTTTTGTTAATGTTAATTGACTTAATGAGGTATATCAAAATTAACTGCATTCCTTAAAAATAACCACTTTTTGTATGGGATGAAAATCGTGATCCCATAAAATATTTCACTTTCCCATACAAGAGTGCCAATCACCTGATGCTAGTTTGTATAAAGAAGTCTTTTTTTTGGATTTCGATATTGGTCCCATAGAAAAAGTCGCTGTATTTTAGCAACCGAAACCCTGTCTATAAATTGTGTCTATTGATTTATAATGAAATTCCTAAGTCACGTTTCAGTACTAACTACTTTAGCACTAAAGTTAATGGAGACTCGTTTGTAATTAACTTTTAGAACAGGCAGAGTTTCAGAGCAATTATGCTAACCTTAATAAAACTTTGACGTTAAGGTCAATAAACACTCTTTATTGAGCCTTCACAATTTATTGAGTGGCTTAAAGTTTAAAGAACTCATTCGCTGAGCCACTGAAAGGTGTAATTACAGGTTTAACGTTGGAGCCAGTTGTACTGGTGTTTCTTGGGAAATTTTATGTGGGTCCGGTGGCTGCCAAACAAGATTCCTAAATGCTTTGCTCCCACTACAGATAATGACACCGAATAGATGACGCATCTAATCGCATTCATTTATTATTATTTTTACTCAAGCTTGACTTTAACACAAATATTCAATTATTGTAATAGTTTACAATGTTTTTAACACTGACAGTGTCATATTTGTGTGTTAAAAAAATTGTAAACCATTAGATAGCAAAGCGTTATTAATCACGATTTTAAGTTTGCGTCTTTCACTTCCGTCGTAACTTGATATTTTATAGCCCAAAGCCTTCCAAAATCAATCAGCTATCCACAATAAATGTCATTTTATGCAGCAGAAAATTTAAATTTTTCATGTGAAATAACAAAAGAATTACATTTCTTTTCAGACTTCGGCCGTTGGAATGAAATTTTGTTGTAAACCTGGCTCAAGCTCTGCTTTCTCTATGATGTGTCTAGTGACACAGTTGTCTATGGCTCACACTATTAAACTGGGGATTAGTCGGGCCGAATAAGAATAAAACGGTAATAGTGGTGTAAGGGTGGTAAGTCGGCTTCGGCGGAAATTGAGTAATTCGTACGTAATTACGAGAGTTACGGCCGCGCGCGCTGTGCTTCAGCTTTACTGTGTTGCTAATTGTTGCAATGTCCTAACTTAAGTGACAATTAATGGGACTTGTATCAAGATTTATGTTTAAAATCAATCGTAGAGTCGATTTTATCAAAGTTAGTAAGGAATATTCGTCGAATACAATACAAAACGCCTAATTTGAAAACATCGCCTATTTGTCTGCAATCATTTATGTAAATGTCATTTTAAAATCGATCGTTTTATACTTATTCGGTAGAATAAATTCTATCTGACTTCGGTAAAATCGACTCTTAGTGATAAAAGTGTAATTTAAGTATGGTATAAAAAGTGAATTATCGATTGAAAACCATTACCATAATTTTACCAACTAATAATGCAGTTCATGTAAACGTCTATGTCACTCCGTACGTAGCTAAATCATCGATTTAAAATCTACTAATCAACCGATCCCCACATGGGGAGAGCAAGTGGTGACGGAGTGTGACATAGAACCCGATATGGGGACAGTAAGATGCTATACAACGCTTGACAAATGAACCCTATATGGGAAGAGTAAGGTCTCAAAGTTAAAAAATTAAAAATAGTCCCATGCTTACTTCATTTGCAATCCATTATTAATTTGCAAGCAAGCGTTTTGAGCCATAGCTGTAAAATAACGTGTTTTGTTTATTTATTAAAATTAGTGACCGTCTTTCCGAGACAAATAGAAACACACCAGTTTACGCGACCGCAAAATGTATTGTCGTTTAATGGCGAGTATTTTTGTTTGTTTTCTAACATTTATTGCATCTACCGGCTTGCACCTGAGCACAGACACAGGAAAAAGATAGTCAGTAGTGCGTTATCTATGCGTATAAGAATGTTTTTGTATTATAAAGACGAAGAATTTCATAGTTTTCGGGGGATTATAAAACCATTTTACTGCTAGGAATTACTACTTAAGCGAGTTTTGTCAGACCTTGGTAAGGGTCCTTAAGTACGATAAAACAATAAATGATAATGGAACATTACCAAAACTCTTGGTTATGTATTCCAATGCATTTATGTTAAGTAAGTCGTTGAGAATAGTAGTTAAGTAGTTAAGAATGTCTATCACTTATTTGAACAAGAAAATAAATAGGATACACCTAAGTTTAACCACCAGTGTGCGGCTGTACCTAGTTCTAGCCACAATAATGAAGGCTAAACCTAGTTGTAACCGAAGATAAGTAGGATACACCTAAGATTAACCGCATGTGGCGGGCTGTACCTAGTTGTAGCCGGCTAAAACCAGGTGTAACCGCACTTCGGCTATTAGCCGTAACATATACACGTAAAGAAAGTATTTTTTAATATTAAACCACCTTCGTGATGAGTACCAGCTGTTGGTGTAGTAAGCTTGACATCATGCACAGACTCCAAATTTGTTGTTTCTCCTAAGTATAGGGAAAATGCGCTTTAAGCTTTTTAGTCCGTTTCTTGAAAACAGTTAAAAAAATACATTTTTATTTCATGAATTTTAGTTATTTACCCACATCTTAAAAAACTACCGAACCGATTTTGATAAAACTTATACTGTACTCCAAGTTTAAATATACGAAAACGAACTAAAAAAGAATCATCTCGCTATAAATGGCTTTTTTAGGGAAACTCGTGAACAAATATCCAAATGTACAAAGGTACACTTACGAAAGTAAGTGCTTGGAAGCCTTTATAGATCAACATAAATTCAAACAACATTACATATAATACATGCACATGAAATTGATTTCTTCCTTTTTTGAAGACGGTAATAAGATGGTACTTACGTAAGAATATATACGAATATAGTGCATACCTATTTAATAAAGTAGCTTCACCGGTTTTGGCCAGTTAGTGCATGTTTTCAACTTTAAGTATATAAATCTGCATCATTTATTTATTTGATATTTATCGGAATTGGTCAAACCGAATCCCTATCCTATTATTATTGTATTTAAAACGAATGCAAGTGACGTATGTAGTTTAATTTAAAAATAATGATTAATTCGAAAATATGCCAAAGTTTGGTTTGCGGCCATAAAATTCTAGTTAGCGGTCAGAACTATCTGGATTACTGTTAATTTTACTCAAAGTATGCCTAACATATAGGTACCTTGGAGCTCCTACTACTCATAACCACTACCAATTTCCGAAATATTTCTTATACTCGCAACCTCGTTAAAAATAACAAAATAATGACTGAAAATTCCAACACGCCTTTTGAATATTTGGTTACCGGCCATTGGCCTTCCATAAATTTTAAGACAGCCGTTAACCGACATAGGAATTTGCTCCAAACTTAAATTGTACGGCCAGATTCGAAATGCAAATAATTCACAGAGACATTCAATTCAAAAAAGGCATACGACTCAGAGCCTAACTTTTGAATTAATATGTGACCCAAAATACATTTTCGCTGTTGAAGTCAGTTGCCGGCTAACTGACCGGATACCGATTTTTTGAGTTTTCGTCATGACAATAGCCGACCTCTTAATATTATGTACGTATTTTTTCAATATTTGGTTGTAGTTTGCAGTGTGTAATGGTCAACGATCGGCGAAGTGACCCCACTATTTTCAAAAGATTTAATCGCAACTCATAAGAGTGCGGTTTCTGTACCTTTGTTTACTATGATAAAGGTTTCAATGTGTGAACGTTCTTGGACAATTTGACCCTGGTTTACAGAAGATGTATTTTTGATTAAATACAGTTTTATTTTACTTACTATTAGAATATTGTCCAAGAAGATGAATCTTCCGAATTTCAGAAATACAATGTCGCTGCAATACGCCTACGAGGAAATAGACAAAGGGACATATTAATCGAATTGTTCAGATAGTAAGTAAGAATTTTTTGTTCCAATAATAAAGTGTAAAACTTAAGTATCATCATATCCAAATTTCAATATTAAGAACTTTAAAAAATTGGGAATAGAAAATGTAGATACTTTAAATACGACATATCTCTCTTAAGTAAATTAAAGCAGTTATAAGTTACTTGCATATAATTTATTAATTCTATAGTAACAGAAAAGTGAGTACAAGCTCTTAAACAATATTACCCAGCCGTTGCGGACAGTTTTCATTATTTAGCAAACAGAAATTTCGCTAATGTTGAAAATTGGTGAAACGTTACAACCTATTCGTTCGTATTGTCCAAAGCGCGGATTTGCTTTGAGTCGGGAATCGAGTTGGGAACTTTCCGCTATACAACACATCACGGAATACTATGCCGTGTAAAGCGACTGATAATCAAAGTTCCGTAACTTTGTTTCGGAAGTTTATAGCGTTGAATGCTAGCTACGTATTGATTAATATACTACTCACTCATGCTCTATCAATTTGGTGTAATATTCCTGTTGTCAGATCGTCTGAATTCAAGGGGTGAGCTCCTCCTTTACAACTTCATACTTGTAAGTACAAAAAGATTGCTGGTAAGTACTAGGCTGAGACAGTGAAAACTGGTGCGCGCGGATAGGTTCTTGCATACCTACGGGACGAAAACTAACGAGGATTAAGTTTTCGGTGGGTAAAAAGTATATAAATATTTAAATACTTCCTCTTTTGCCTAACTTTATTTTAAACATAAACTGCATCTCTTTGTAAATACTTCAAAAAGGTGGTAATCAATTCAATACGTTTGAAAGAGATATAGTTGGAATTTTATATTATTTGAGTATGTTGATCTAGTAAGGCTTCCAAAGACTTTTGCTAAATTTCGTAAGTGTTGCATACAGTTTGTTTGTTTAATCGTTTGTTTGTCCACGGATTCCTCGAAAACGAGAAGTCATATCGAGATGATTCTTTTATAGTTATAATTATTTTCTTTACGGTATTCAATAATCCAAGTAACACACCCAGAAGACAACAAGCTAGGTTTCGACTTTCTTACCAGTAGCATACAATGTGTGGGCAGGATTTAATTATGGGTTTGCGCGGCCTCAGGGAAAGGTTCTCAGCGTGATTCCACCCTACTCTACCAGTACCATGCATTATACCAACCGCAATAACCTCACATTGTAAGTAACGTTAGTTTATCTCACAAAATGTACGGCAGCAATGCTGCGAAATATTTTATGGCATATTAATGTCATGGCGAGAGGCAGCGACACGTGAAATGTGGTTGTGGAAATATGACAAAGGACCGCGAACTGTCGTAAACACCTCAAGGAATTTGAGGTTAAAGATTGCAGACGTTAATAGATTTTTACAATGCAACAATGTATTAATAGGTAGTTGGTAACACAAAAAGCTTATTATAAAACATAAAAACACACTCGCTTTTGATGAAAGGCATTTTAAATCAAAGTATTATCGTTTTTTTTAATATGTTGTTTGGTATCAGACATTATCTTATTGATGGCAATAAGTCAATGAATAAAAAAATACTGATTAGATTTCGTGGTTCAGATTCGACAAGATTCCAGCGCATTGGCAACTCGCTGGGCTTATTATTATTATACATCAGACTTTTGAAGAACGTATATTTACTGAGCATTTAGAAAAAAAAAATCCTAAACTATTCCCAACACAGTAGCTTAATAATTTCATTTATTTGGAACGGTCATGCATTTTTTTAAAAAAATTGACACCGATCGCGTACAATGCTCTGATTCCAAAGTAAGTAGCTTATTGCACTTGTGTTATTAAAATCAGACACAACGGTGGTACCTCAACACAATAATGAAAATTATGATTTATTTAGTGACCCGACCGGGAATCGAACCCAGGACCTCGGAGCGGCGACGCCTTGAAACCAGCGTGCTTAGCCACTACAACACGGAGGTCGTTGTATCATGAATACGCCGTAATTTATCACCTTCAGTGACCTGTGTTCGTCCACTTCAGTGTTTCTAATTATATCACGTGGTGTGGTAGCGCCTTCGAACTACTGCAAACTTGATGCAGACGTACATTTAATCTAATACTAACTTGTAATGGATAAGTTACGCTACGTGGTCATGTACGGTCAAAGAGTTCTTTGGCTAATTAAAAGGATCGAAAATCTTTCGTAAATAAAAATCTGTCTTTCCATAAGCAACAGTCAGATGCAGAACGGGCAGGTAAATTAAAGAGATGTCGTTAGATCGAGTCTCTATACCTAATCAACTGATCATTCATTGTTTGTTTATGCTACGAGCTACCTGCTAGAGTTTGTTTACATTCAACTTAGTGTCCGTATGCTACAAAGGCCAGTTGTCAGTAATATCGGGGTCACCACCACCACCGCTTTACCAGTTTAACAGACAAAATTGCTTACACTTCTGTCTTGTATGTGCAAGTGTTTTCGTTTGGAAGTGGTAAGGCAGTGTGCCTAAACTAAAAAAATACTAGGAAGACTCATCATAGGCTTTTATAATAATATAAATATTGGACACCAATCACGTACATTGCTCTGATACCAAAGTAACGGTGGTACACAACGCCCAGACCAGAGACAATGCGGTAACGCCTCAAAACCCAGCGTGGTTAGACTCCTTTCAACGACTTTTAGCTCAAGCAATGAATAGGTTCAATTTAGCATCGATGCAGTTGCCAAAATACGGTATATAATTTGACAATTTCCAGCTTCTGCATCGCGTCTTCATTGATGATAACGCGCGTCAGCGTCGCGACAGCATCGCTGCTATAAGTCGCAATGTGTAAGGGGTCTTAGGTTCTACACAACGAAGGTTGTTAAAAGGCCTTTAACCTCTTTGTACATGAAAATGCAAGACCAATAACTCAGGTTGCAAATGACCCTGTTAATGCTCCTGATAAGTGGCATCTGGTTGGCAGGTGGTCGCTAAACGGTTTGTAAACCATCGGTTTGTTCCAGAATGAATGTTATCTGCGCACTGGGGCGGCACTGACGAATGCCGCTTGCACCGACCGCAGCCGTATCACGCACCGCCACGCAGGTTGTTGGTTGTGTTTTCTTCATTTGGTAACAAAATATATATAGTATATAATATGTTTTTGGAACTTGAGCTGGAACTGTGTAAAGCAATCATAATCATTTGACAGTTCATAACGTACGGTTTGATCTGTCAAACCCTTTGTTCTTTGCCGTTTGACAGATCATACCGTACGTTTTGAATTGTCAAATGAATACGATTGCTTTACACAATCGCACCCTCGATTAACTTTACCCATGTTACTTACACAAACCAGATAAATTAATGTATAAACACGGGGTTAAACAGTTTAAGACTTTGCGTACCTAGTTACTTTTACCCTTATAATTAAACCTGTAGTAATTTTTGCCGCTTTGTTTCAGAATAACCGCGGAGTAGTCACGCGCCCTACATATAATTCATGGAATTGGTACATTTTGAGTTGCATCAAATGGGGCAGTTCTGATTTTTTTATATGTGGTATATAATGAGGTGCTAATGACAAATATTATTTTTCCACCTAGAAAGCCTTCCGGAACATTGTAAAATTCATGAAAAGCCATTAAATTTTTGATCATTTTTAAGTTTTTGCCATTTTTTACCACCAAGGACCTGTTTTACGGTAGAAGTCACTATGAATTCTTTTAAAGAAGACTAAATTTGCAACAAAATGAGAATAGTTGGGTCTCGATAAGCTGAATAGTTTCAACGATACAGCTGTTCGAATGTTTGCAAAATTTCAAAAAAAAAAATTTTTCGCGTTTTTACTTGTTCTCATCAATGTGGTCAATGTTATCTATTTCACGGCATAAATTCATATACGTTTTTAAAGAAGACATTTTTTTAACAAAACGAGATCAATTTGATGTATTAAGATAGTTCCCTAGCTACAGCTGTTCAAAGTTGCTGAGGTGAGTAAACAAAATGAAATACGACTTATGAAATAAGCATTATAATTTTAAAAAGAAATAATTACAGCATAAAAATTTAAAGACTGTGTTATACATATTATCTTTGCATGTGGCGGTTGAAGTTGAGGTCGTCACAGGAGTTGTATTATTAGTTTTTCTTGTATATCTTTGATGGACCAGGCTGAACCTCTAAATCGACGGTACACCTTTTGGGAGCTTGCTTCGGTAGCATTTCGTCAACGACCAGCTCAGGCAGGTCGAAATCGTCATTTGATGGTGGGTCATCGATGGTAGGTTCATCAATGTCATCACACATCAGGTCTGGTTTGTTATCACAAGATTGGCCGCTGCAGTGGTTGCAAGCAGCCGAGCATTTGAGTCCTGCTTTTTGAATTTTTTTCACCTGGTGGTATGTTCGCAGAGAAAGAAATCTTGCAGCATCGCTGGTTGGAGGCAACCTGGCGAGGTTCATATTTGTCTTAGCCGCCGCCCTTGTAAACATTTGGAAGCGAAGGTCGTTGAGATTTTGGGATTCACTGTTGCCTCCATACAGTGAAACGAGAAAGTTCTCTCCTGCTTCGGTGACCTGCTCAGGTGTGGCATTGGGGTTTAGAAAAACTACACCATTTTGTTCGAGGCGCGGCTGTTTTTTCAGTGTTGATAAAAATTTCATTTTTCCTTGGCCAAAAAGTGCTGATGTTGTATCACAATCACTGAAGGCGTGAAGGAACAGTGCCAATTCGCGTTGAGCTTGGTGCGTGAAGGAATTAGTCGAGTAAGTTACATCAGGGATTTTTCCTCTTCCACATTTTTGAAATATAATGTTGTTCTTTGGTCTATTTTCACAAAAACAATCTTTAGTATAGTACAGACCAAGCTCCCATTTCAGGATTTCTAACCTCACTCGATAACAACAGGGATGCATAATGTAGTGAAAAATATTGTTTGGGAACATCGATTTATGATTGGCTGCCACAGCGTAACTTGGAAGAACTGTTTTTAACTACGGCAAAGTATTATGTTTTTTTTTATTATAAATAATTATATAACCTATACTATATATAAAATAATAAAAAGCACACCTTTAGTAGAAAAATATTTTTGACAGACACCCTAAACTCTAAATTGTATTATTTAAGAAATTTTGAAAATTTGAACAGCTGTATCTTTGAAACTATTCAGCTTATCGAGACCCAACTATTCTCATTTTGTTGCAAATTTAGTCTACTTTAAAAGAATTCATAGTGACTTCTACCGTAAAACAGGTTCTTGGTGGTAAAAAATGGCAAAAACTGAAAAATGATCAGATATTTAATGGTTTTTCATGAATTTTACAATGTTCCGGAAGGCTTTCGAGGTGGAAAAATAATATTTGTCATTACCACCTCATTATATACAACAAATAAAAAAATCAGAACTGCCCCATTTGATGCATGTGAAGACCCCTTTTATGGTACGATTTCCATGGATTAATAAGACTCCTTATAAATTGCTACTTTTAGCATCGATGCAGTCGCGTTGCTAACTCGATGCAGCCTCGATGCAGTTGCAAAATGTCAACCTTTACACACAGCGCTACTTTTAGCATCGACTTAGTCGCAATGCAGAAGCTGGAAATTGAAAAATTATGTACTGTATTATGGCGACTGCACCAGTACTAACGCGCGTTAATATCAATGCAGTCGCGCTTTTGCATCGATGCTAACGCGCGACTACATCGATGCTAAATCTGTTGATTGCGTGAGTCGCGATGCTGAAGCACGTTTTCAAAACACGCGACTGCATCGATGCTAAAAGTCGCGGTGTGTGAGGGGTCTAAGACGACCTTCATTGTTGATGATAATTACCACAGCAATAAATAAGGCAAATATAAATAAATCACAGGGTAATATTCAGTTGCATTTAATTTGTATGTTCTTGTAAATTCACACCAAACGATCGTTGAAATAACATGCTCTCAATAAAAACCACCAATGTGAGAAATCGTCTCCAATTTCACATCATAAGGTTTGGATCCTGGGATTGTCCTTCATATGAGGCTAAAAGGTATCACAATCCTTCCCTCCATTTCCCTGTCGATCCGCGCCTTAACTTAACAAAAAGCGTATTTTGAATAGAATGTAGGTCACTCCCGCCAAATGGGTGAGGTTATAGCCAAGTTGCATTTGGGTCACCCAACGGAAAATGGAAAATCAACCAATGACACCGTTCAGTGGGTAATCGAAGAGGTAATATTATAGAAATCGATTTGGTCTTACTTTTGAACTAGGAGGAAACTTCTCGTGTAATATCTGTTTATTCAGTTAAGAAATATCTAACATTGTTTTGAAAATGGTTTTCATTGGGTCAGATACTATCTAAATGTATCGGTAATAAAAATAACCTTTATTCTAGACGTTAATAATATAATTGTGGTAATAAATAGTAAAGAAACAGTGGAACATCGTATTTGTGTAATTTTTATCACAATGAAAAACTATAAATGGCGGAATAAAGTGGATTCCCTTTTCCTAAAACACTGCACACTGCCTACTTTAATTTGAATATCACACAATGTATGCTTTTTATTTCGGACAGTGTGAATAAAATTTCCGTTCAGCCTCATAGAGTGGGTAAAAAGTGTTAGCGCAAACTTTTTTAATTATCCAAATTGAAGGTTTTTTCATCGGTATTATAGCAGCTGTCACAAAGTCCACTTAACCAGGCGAAGTTTCAATGGTGATCCTTTTTGAAGGTGAAACTTTGTTTGAGCTCTGCAATAGTTTATCGGTTGAAAGGGAATACCAATTGGAATTCGTTTTTCTTTTACTTTAAAACTTAATTCATTTGAGACTAAGTAAGCAACGCAGATCGACTTTAAAGGTAACCTTGGTAGATAGTTTCAGAAATAACACCTACTTGGCTAAAGGTATTGAATTCACATTGCAAAAGCGGTTTCATCTCACGAATAATTGTGCTCCTAATAAAGATGAACTGTGATTTTTTGTTCTATTTACGTGTTTCTTTGAATTCAAAGCAGAAGTGCTTCGACGGATAAACCTTATTACCTAATATAATATCGTCTGTGATCCGATTCATTATGAGGAACTATTAGTTATTAAATATAATTTAATATCAGACTAAAACAAGAAGCCCCATCATGTCCCTACATTTCAAGCGCTCGTATGTTTTGCTGCTTATTATTGCTAACTGGCTCGGTGGCGCAGCGGTAGGATGGTCGCACTTAAAAGCGACGGCTGCGCCAGAAGTCCCGGGTTCGATCCCTGGGTCGGGCCAGAAATATATACCTGAGTTTTTCAGTTTAGAAATTCTTGAGGTAGCCCGGAGTTTGGAAGTTGGCGGTATTTCACCCCCGTGCCTCGGAAAAGCACGTAAAGCCGTTGGTCCTGCGCCTGAACTCTCTCCGGTCGTGTCAGATTGCTGTCCCATCGGGCTATGAGAGTGAAAGGAATAGCGAGTGCACCTGTGTTTGCGCACACACTTGTGCACTATAATATGTCCCGCGCAGTCGGTTAGTCGTTGTGACTGGCCCCCGTAGTCGAAATCGGCTAGGGGGACTATTATTATGTTTATGCGAGCATTGTGCGCGGTCCGGGACAATAGCGGCCCAACACTACGTGGTGTCCGACGACGACAGTCTGATGAAACTTGTCTTACTAATGCCAGCCGCGAACGCCGCGCGCGCCGCTTTGTGCTCCACTGTCTCGCTTCACACACAAGTTTTGCTCATGAGAATGCACTAATAACCTGATGTTATCTGAATGGTTTTACTACTTTTTGCAGAAATAAAATTAATATATAAATATGCACACCAATCAGATACATTGCTCTGATCCCAAAGTAAGCACTTGTGTTATGGAAATCAGACACAACGGTGGTACTACATCACCCAGACCCGAGACAGTATAGAAAATTTTTATTACTACATTGACCCGACCGCTAATTGAATGCGGGACCTCGTAGCGGCCATGCCTGGAAACTCAGCGTGCTTGACCTTAACACCACGTTGGAGATCGTCAAATTGTTGCAAATATAGGAACACGCTGTGTGTGTAATAAAAGCGATAAATTAAGTGGCACAGTGGCGTCTAATAATTTATTTAACATTTGCTGTACCTTATACTTGGTCTTCCTCGCTTCTTTGTTACTTCTATTTTTCCCTCTTGATATTAATAAACAAATTCCTTTTGTACAACAGTTTATTATCATTCAGTCACAATGAAACACGATCACAATGATAAACTTGGATGAATAGCGAGAGACAAGGTATGCCGCGAAAAAGTTATACAAAACAAGTGGCTGTCACTTGTCAAAAAGTGGCCGCCGCGTTAACTTCCGTTTTCGGCTCAATTATGATTAGATCATAATCGATTAGATTATGACATAAACACAATCGAGTTCACTGTTCAATTTGGGAATGAAAATGTGTATTTCTAACAATCGGCCATCCTGCAATGTTGCCTGTCCCCAGGCAGTATCTATTGGGACCTACCAACCTTAACTCTCTTAACGGTCAGTGGAAATCTAATTGCTACTGTATATTTAACTTCAAAGATTAAGTTTAAAAACAATGACTATTACTATCCGTTAAGAGGTTTATTGTTTTTACAAAACCCAAACAAAAAAACTAAAAAATATATATGTAGGAGGTTTTAACTAGCGGGTTTCTGGAAATCACAATTTAACTACCCGTATTACTTGTTAGAAAAATGATAAACATAAAATTGTCACATTCACAAATTAAATTATATTTTACTAATCAACGTCCACTCATGTATTAGGTAAACATTTGACTTTTAAACGTTATTAGAATAAGAACAAATCACAATTAAATTATATTCTACTAATCATAGTTCACTCATGTATTTGGTAACATTTGACTTTTACATTTGATTGCTATAATAACAAATCACAAATTAAATTATATTCTACTAATCATAGTTCACTCATGTATTTGGTAACATTTCACTTTTACACATGATTGCTATAATAACAAATCACAAATTAAATTATATTCTACTAATCATAGTTCACTCATGTATTTGGTAACATTTCACTTTTACATTTGATTGCTATAATAACAAATCACAAATTAAATTATATTCTACTAATCATAGCCCACTCAAGTACGTATTAGGTTTGACTTTTAAAGTGATATTACAATCTTAACAAACATACAATCCCATCTTAACCCTAAGTTAATTATTCATGCATTAATTTATGCAGCTTAGTTACGCACATAATACTTATTAAAATTATTGTACTAAATAACATGGTTTCACTTATTATATTATTATATCTAAAGAAGCCTTCAGTATCTATTGGTGTGCGTACTGAGGCTAATCATGAGACAATTTGACAAGATCGCACCTAGCCATATACTTCACACTGACCATAAACATGTATTAATAACAACGTTAAGTTCGGCCATCCGTAGTGTTGAATGACCTCATTCAATAACCTTACTAATTCGACCCTTATTAAAATTACATACTTACTCTTATGACATTTAAATTCTTACAAACACAAAAGGTCAACCTAACAGCTTCACTGATATTTATTGACTAGTATATTTTAACATTAAATGTACATTATTGTATAGTCTGGATCATGAGAGGGTTGCAAAAGAGTATCCGGTGTTCTGTTGTTGACGAGATGGTATCCAACACGGCGTGTACGAGACGTCCAGTGGGTCGGTTTCCAGTGTGCTGCCATCGTTTCGGTGGATCCAACATTCGCTGCCAACAATAGGTGGTGATATTGTTCCTGCATGGTTCTGCCGTAGAGTGCATCAGTTTGATATTTAAGTGATCGGATTGTAAGCTAATGTCCGCGTACACAAAATGTGAATCGGCCTCGCTGAGCTTAACGTTATAATACACACACAAGGTGTACAGGTTTGGATGTATTTTAAGCTGATATCCGCGTGCACTTGTGATGTGCATCGGCCTCGTTGAGCTTATAAGTAACATCGCGCACACACACAGGGTGTATCGGCTTAAGCCGTATTTTAAGCTCATCCGCGTGCACGCATAGTGTGCATCGGCCTCGTAGAGCTTAAAATATTACCGCGTATACGTACAGAGTGTATCGGCCTCAGATATAATTTGCTATTAGGGTAATTTCTGTCGGGATGTTCGGAACTTGCAATCAACTGCCGTCGAGTCATCTTCGGTAGCTAGTCATTACATATGTTGCTGGGCACCAACGGTACTAGAAGTACCATACTACCTATACCCTTATTAAGGGTGTTGTTGAGACTCCATTGCACCTTATTAAGGTCACTGTCCCAGTTACGGTCATCCTTGTCTATATTCAAAGCGGTCAGTGAGCTTAAGATTGAGCGGTTGTACCGCTCAATCTGACCGTTTGCGCGTGGAGTCGCTACTGCGTTCTGCACATGCTTAATCTGATTTGATTCCATGAATCGTTTGAATTCAGTCGATGTGAAGCTGGTCCCTCTGTCAGAAATTACTACTTTGGGGGAACCAAAGAGACCGATGAACTCTCGCATCACCTGAATTGTGGTCTTGCTTTTGGTATTCCTTACGGCTCGTAATAAGATGAATTTAGTGAACGAATCTATCACCCCCAAGATATAGGCATTACCGCTTTTACTTTTGACGAAGGGACCGACATGGTCAATATGTATGCACTCGAACGGTATATTTGGCTTTG
The DNA here is from genome assembly GCA_963924145.1 of Pyrausta purpuralis. Lineage (NCBI taxonomy): Eukaryota > Metazoa > Arthropoda > Insecta > Lepidoptera > Crambidae > Pyrausta > Pyrausta purpuralis. The sequence continues at coordinate 12,624,140 of OZ001651.1, read as the reverse complement.
GGATTGGAAAAAGATATCCTTGCTTCTTGCCAGCCGGTTCCTTGGCGTAGGCGCATGGGATACATGCGCGAACGTATTTCCGGACAAAGTGGGCCATCGAAGGAAACCAGTAATCCCTCCTCATTTTGTCCAATGTTTTTTCGAAAGAGAAATGTCCACTTTCATCGTGGCATAATTGACAAACTTTCCATCTAGCGTCTCGAGGTACCACCCATTTCAGCTCAACACCGACTTTTCTGAATATTTTGCCATCTTTCAGACTGTAATTATCTGTGATATCCTTGGCTTCCGCACAATTCTTATCCAATACGCTCTTTATGAGCTTTAATTGTGGATCACTTAACTATGCGGCTAAAAGTGAATGTTCCTTGGTCACCACATTCATTACTGCAACTTCTATTATCTCGCCATCTTCCTTGGGTAATGCATTTCTGCTTAGACAGTCCGCGTGTTGCATTTGGGTGCCTGGGCGGTATTCGACCGTAAAATCGTAGTCTTGAACAAGGAGCCACCATCGTGCTATTCTTGGGATCAGATCTCGTTTGGTTAGTGTCGTTCGAAGGGCGTTACAATCCGTCACTACTTTAAACGAGACCCCCAGCAAGTAGACCCTGAACCGGTTTAATGACATCACCACTGCCAGAGTCTCCAGCTCGTAGGAGTGCAGATGCTGTTCCTTGGTTGATGTTTGTCGACTAAAGTACGCTACAGCTTTCAGTGGTGACTTCTCGCTTTCTCTTTGTAGCAGTATTCCACCAATTCCCAATTGGCTGGCATCAGTGTGGAGTTCGGTCAGATTTTCAGGGTTATATATTGTTAAAACGGGTCTGCTTGTCAGTATTTCTTTAATTTGTGCGAACGCCCTAATCTGATCTTCGCCCCACACCCATGCTACGTTAGCTTTTGTTAGTGAGGTCAATGGCTTAGCTATTGTGGCCAAATTACAAACGAAACGTCGGAAAAAACTTGCTAACCCGATAAATTGACGAACCTCGTGGCAATTTTTGGGAGTTGGAAAAGCTGCAACGGCTTCGGTCTTTCGTGAGCCCGGTCTCACGCCATCCACGGAGATCTCAAATCCTAAATACTCAATGGTGGTTTTGAAAAAATGGCATTTATTTTAAATTAAGAGTCTAATTGGCATTTTTCATAATACTTAGCACTTGTTTAAGCTTTTCGACACCCTCTGCATGCGTCGTGGACCCGATTATTATATCATCCATATACGCTAACACGTCCGGCAGTTTATGTCTAATTAGTACCGATTGAACCATCTTCTGAAAGACTGCGGGAGCGTTGGTTAACCCAAACGGCATCCAATTATATTCGAAATGCCCATCGGGCGTTACGAACGCGGTTAATGGTTTCGAGTCCTCGGACATTGGAATTTGTTGATATCTTTGCGTCAAATATAAGGTGGTAAAATATCGCTGACCCTGTAGCTTATCGATCTGGTCATCGATTAACGGCATCGGATACTTGTCCTTAACAGTTTTTCTGTTGAGTGCGCGATAGTCGACGCAGAGGCGCAATTCTCCGTTCTTCTTAGATACCAAAACGATTGGACTAGCGTACTCCGAGTTAAACTCTCGAATGATCTCGTTTGCTAGAAGTTCATTAATAATTGTATTTACTTTCTCCCTATCTGAAAGTGAAAGTCTGTAAGGACGATAAGTCACCGGGATTGTGTCGTGAAGTTGGATGCGCATTTCGGTGACAGAAGTTTTTCCCAACTCACTGGTCGAAAATGCAAAACAATCCCTATTCTCGTTTAATAGATGTATAAGTTCGGCCTTAAATTCTGGACTGAGATTATCATCAACGTTTATGTGCTCATTGGTTATGGTAAGGTTATCGCTTTGAACACGCCTTACGTTCATGATGTATGCATCGCTTTCCTCCGAGGGCACTACCATTTTGGGCACACATATCCCTCTAGCGAATATTTTGTCCTTTACTATTATGACAGCTTGACTGTTAAGGCTAATTGTAATTAACCGTCCAACACCGTTAGTGATAGCATGAAGCCCCGGTAGGACGAAGTATTCCGACCCTTCATTCACTCTAATGTCAGAATGTATGCTGACAAATCCATTGTAGTTTTGAGGACAGTACACCTCTACTATGGTAGCGCCCTTAATTACGGTGTCCTTTTTAGTCCGCAAGACTGCAATGCTATTTTGGTTTGCCGTTATTTGGTAGAGCATCAGATCGCTATTAGTTTTAAAAACTCTTACAGAGGGTAGTTCGGTAAGAGATTAAAACATCTGATGGTAAAAACTGAGAAGAGACAATATACGCGCTCAACTGCACGTCAACCATGTCCACCACAACTCTAATCTGAGTTCTTGCTGATGGTATAATATTGCTATTACCAAATCCCCTCAGAGTTGGCAAGCTGTGAGTGGTAGTTGGCAGGTCTAATTCTTTACATTTCTCTTCGCTAATAAGTGTGCACTCACTGCCAAAATCAATGTACCCCCCATCGACAAGCCATTCACGGTGTTTTTTTTTATAGTACTTGGAGTTTGAGGACTCGTTTCCTACTATATTTAGAACTCTTTTTTGCATTGGTGCGCTATTTGCGCCCTTTGTAACCATACTTGGGTTTTGCGACTTACAATCTGCCTCCACGTGACCGTGACGATTGCACTTATTGCACTTACGAATTGGTTTGGTACATTTGAACACTGTATGCCCTGCTTCATTACAGTTATAACAAATCACCTTACTAGTTTTATGAAATACGTCATTGCGAAGTCCTGCATGACTATGTCTTTTAAAAACAAACGCATCCTTGTTATTGTGAGATATATTCCGTAAATATTCTAAAACTTGTTCAGGGTCGTTGTAGTGTGCGCCTTCTACATTCATACGTACGTGATCATCGCAGATGCCGTGGCTAATGCAGTCTACCGCTTGACGGCCCTGCAGTTGACAGCGATTTATGAGCATAATCTTGTCATAATAGTACTCCACAAGAGTTTCCCCTGGCCTACTTCTGCGATTTAACATTTCCACTAGTTGATCTGCATAATTTGATCATCCGGAAAAGCCTTCAGTAGTTTGTGTTGCCATTCTACCCACCGGTACTTAACAGTTGTCAGTCCATCGTACCATTTCTTTGCAAGCCCTTTGAGCTTAGGCAACGCATAAAATATAGTTTGTTTCTCCGACCAGCCGTAAATTTCTGCAGATTCATTGATTTTTGAGAGCCACTGTCTCATAGTAAGCGATTTGTGACTTGGATCAAAATCTGTAATTATGTTTTGTGATCCTTGAACATGTGAAGTGTGACTGTGGCCGGTCTCCCTTTGTAAAGCATTTAGTAGCCTCTCTAGAAGTAGGTCGCTCGCTCCACCGTTTGTTGCAGACCTTCCGCTTTGATCGAGATCTAGTACAGAGTTATTGTGCGACGGTATATGGCGATCTCCAGTATGCTTGACGAGGCACGGTGACTGTACCGTGCGGAAAACGGGGTTTCGTTTTGACCCATTACTTACAATACGTTCCTCAGAACGCGAAGTGCTTCTCTTCGGAGATGCCGAATCTATACGAGACCTGCGTTCTGGACGCCTCTTAGATAAGCGAGAACGGCTTCGAGTTACCCTGGGCGGTGGAGAATCAATGCGTGATTTTCTTAAACGTAGGCGGGAATTAGAGCGGCTGCTGGACGGTGTCGACGTCGAGTAAGAACTGGCACTAGACTTGCGTCGATGCCGGCGATAACGACGTCCACGGGAGATACCGTGTGCACCTTCTGTCTTAGAAGAACTACTAGGGCCCCTGCTACGTCGCCGTCGTTGGTTCGACCTCGATTGTCGTTCCCTTGACGGATTCTTGTGCGACCCGACAGGGTCGGCAGTCGGTGTGAAGCCTCGATCTGACATCTCGGTGTCGAGTCTTACTAGTTTCAATTTTTATATAACAGTACCAAACGACCACGTGTAGATGTGTTCAACAGGTGTGTTATCGTACTAGCATTAAATGTCTTAACAATAGTCCAGTTATTGCTCTGCATGCCGACCTGTACTCAGAGTAAAGATTTACAAATATAAATATACTAGCGGTCCCCCGCGACTTCGTCCGTGCGTTTTGAGTTTGCTCCCTCCCCTCCCGTCGCAGCGTCATGTTTTATATCCTAAAGCCTTTCTCGATAAATAAGCTATCCAACACAGAAATATTTTTTCAAATCGGTCCAGCAGTTCCTGAGATAAGCGCGTTCAAACAAACAAACTCTTCAGCTTTATAATATATTAGCGCAAGCGCACGTTGTACTTAAGCTGCGAACATTATTTTGGTGCGGAGTTATGTTAAAACTGTGATAGCTCTAAGATATTTATTGAAATCAAATGATATAAAGGGCAACTTGGTTCTAAATGAAATGCTCGTGATGATGAATGTATTTATTTTGATAAGAATAAATACCTGTGTGTATAATACACCTCTAAAAAGAATGCATTATTTTTTTACAAATTTATTAACATAAAAAAGGTTGTAGTAAGTCAACCATAAAAGATAGACATATGCTGTCGCGGACTTTATTATAGAACTCTTAATGTTAAACAATCCTGTCATACATATTTTTGTGTAACTTAAGCGGTTTCCGCAGCGTATGCAGCGGAAGCTCTCAAAAGGAATATCTTTCTCCCGTTTTCGCAACATTTTTCATTTCTGCTGTGGTCTTATGAGTCGTATCTTTATGTTATATAGTCTAAAGCCTTCCTCGATAAATGGACTATCCAACGTAAAAATAATTTTTCAAATCGGGTCAGTAGTTTTTGAGATTAGTGCGTTCAAACAAACAAACAAACAAACAAACTCTTCAGCTTTATAATATTAGTATAGATTAGCGCAAGCGCACGTTGTACTTAAGCTGCGAATATTATTTTGGTGCGGAGTTATGTTAAAACTGTGATAGCTCCTAAGATATTTATTGAAATCAAATGATATAAAGGGCAACTTGGTTCTTAATGAAATGCTCGTGATGATGAATGTATTTATATTGATAAGAATAAATACCTGTGTGGATAATACACCTCTAAAAATAATGCATTATTTTTTTACAAATTTATTAACATAAAAAAGTTTGTAGTAAGTCAACCATAAAAGATAGACATATGCTGTCGCGGACTTTATTATAGAACTCTTAATGCTGAACAATCCTGTCATACATGATTTTTGTGTAACTTAAGCGGTTTTCGCAGCGTATGCAGCGGAAGCTCTCAAAAGGAATATCTTTCTCCCGTTTTCGCAACATTTTTCATTTCTGCTGTGGTCTTATGAGTCGTATCTTTATGTTATATAGCCTAAAGCCTTCCTCGATAAATGGACTATCCAACGCAAAAAAAAAATTCAAATCAGGCCAGTAGTTTTTGAGATTAGCGCGTTCAAACAAACAAACAAACAAACAAACAAACAAACAAACTCTTCAGTTTTATGATATTAGTATAGATATATATATTATTGTTATTTCTTTTACAATGTAAGTAGTTATATGAAATGTGTATGATAATATGTAACCAAAACCAAATTTCAATCTGAAATCAAAAGTCTTGTCTGAGCACCATGGTCAAAAAAAAGTTCCTCCTAAAGCACTTCATTGTGTGTGAGTTTACCTAAAGTTTAAGAATCTCAAAATAAATAAATATTATAATGATCTATCATAAATGATGTGATGACTAACATCATCTCAGTCCAGTTATTCTCTTACATTATCAATATGATTGTAATCATACAAAGTTAACTACACAAATTGCAATGAAGCAATGTATGACAAAACACAGCGGATCACATTCCAAACATGTGATTCCGACACAATAAAGTTTTATGGTTACATGGTCCACCAAACGGTTAACAGAACCTAAAGGGTTAAGTGTAGTCACACCAATTAATAATGACCACTGCTTATGAACCCAATAATAGATAATACACAGCCCACTAATAGGTTAACAGAACCGAATGGGTTAAGTGTAGTCACAACAATTAGTCAGCAAATGGAAAGTAAAAACATAACAATATATAAAATATGCCAGCTAGCTAACATGTTACACTTTCACCATTAATAACTAGTGTAAAGAATTAATGGAAAATTCCGTACAGTATTTTAAAAGGTGAGAATAAATTGTCAATCATCAAATAATGAACACACAGAAGATTACAATGCAGAGAAAACCATTGGTACAGTCACTGTATATGATAGCACATTATTAATCATTTATAGTTTGAGCATCACATAACTGACAGGGTATAAAGTTATCCATAAATCTGAATTGGTGTCATGTATTCTTTGTGAATTATTTTGATACAGAGGTCCTATAAGTTTACAGCTTTTGTTGTTAAACACATATGGTCCCAAACTTTTTGTTCATCAGGGATTATGTGCCCACCATGACCCAAACTCCTTTTTCAAAATTGAAATATTAATAGGATAATATTTTACCTTCAAAGAAATTATAGTTGAAGCAAAGTTGTGAACTTTAGGAGTCAATTGCATTGGGTTGCAAAATATGGTTTCATAATTAATAAATTACCCATATTCCTTACCCCAACTGGATTGAAAATTGAACTTATGTTATGTCGTAATTTTCAAATAAATAGCTGTTATCGTTTATTCGAACTGGTATTTATAGCAGTTACATTTAAATTTATTTCCTGGCAACACCGATATATTTTGGAGGGGAGTTTTGTATTCGGGGAGAGCGCGGAGTCCGGCAGTTCAGTTGGTTTTGCGGCATCAAGTTGAAGAGGTTGTATCTAAAGTTGTACCCTGTTCGAAGAATAAAAGTATTGAAAAAGTCTCAGTCTTATAATTTCATTACAAGTCAGAAGTGGTGCTGTCCCACGAGCTATGTCCGAGAGAAACTGTAAGTAGTTTTTATTATTCTTAAAGTGATTATAACGCTTCTCAGATATTAATAAACGAATTCTATATACAAACCACACTTCATACACTGATTTCACACCCATTGCTCTCCGGAGTCACAGGCACCCCTTGTGGGCACTTTACACGAAGAGACAATGATGGTATTGAGTGGGCTAGTGCTTGCGCTGTTTTTGGTCGGGGCTACTCTCCGATAAAATAGGTGCAGCATTTGGCTCATCCATAACCATCAGATAAGACTGTTTCATTTTGAACATTGTATTTAAATATTAGGTAGAAGAACTTGAAATAACCTTACATTATTCTCATTAACCTCTCAAGCGTGTGTGAACGAGACACGATAGATATTTTATTGTTATGCCTGCAATTGCTAGGATATTGAAAAGTTAATTGCCATCAGAATTTTAACAGTTTCATTTTATTTAAAGGTTATATGACCTTCAATAAAGTTATGAGAAGTTCTGTTGTCATGTGATATTAGTATTTGTTTAAAATGAAATTATTTGAAGGCCATGAAGCCATGTAGCCATGTATGTGTGCTGCGTAGAAAAATAATAGCCATGTAGGTGTGCTATTAAAATATAGCCATGTGAAGTGATCTTGGTTTTTATTTGAAGTGAATCTGAAGGCCGTGTAGCCATGTAGGTGTGCTGCGTAGAAAAATAATAGCCATGTAGGTGTGCTATTAAAATATAGCCATGTGAAGTGATCTTGGTTTTTATTTGAAGTGAATCTGAAGGCCGTGTAGCCATGTAGGTGTGCTGCGTAGAAAAATAATAGCCATGTAGGTGTGCTATTAAAATATAGCCATGTGAAGTGATCTTGGTTTTTATTTGAAGTGAATCTGAAGGCCGTGTAGCCATGTAGGTGTGCTGCGTAGAAAAATAATAGCCATGTAGGTGTGCTATTAAAATATAGCCATGTGAAGTGATCTTGGTTTTTATTTGAAGTGAATCTGAAGGCCGTGTAGCCATGTAGGTGTGCTGCGTAGAAAAATAATAGCCATGTAGGTGTGCTATTAAAATATAGCCATGTGAAGTGATCTTGGTTTTTATTTGAAGTGAATCTGAAGGCCGTGTAGCCATGTAGGTGTGCTGCGTAGAAAAATAATAGCCATGTAGGTGTGCTATTAAAATATAGCCATGTGAAGTGATCTGGGTTTTTATTTGAAGTGAATCTGAAGGCCGTGTAGCCATGTAGGTGTGCTGTGTGCAAAAGAAGTAGCCATGTAGGTGAGCTGTAAAAATATAGTCATCCGAATTGATAATGATAGCTGTGCCAAATTAATGTAACTTATAGTCGTAAATGTATGCTATTAGCATAAAAAGTAATATAATGTATAAGTGAACTCAGTTTTAGTTTCATTGCTAGATAAGTTTAAAGGTTTTGTTTTGTGCTATGACCCTGACGAGAATAATTTGCCTTAGACTGATTAAGTGTGTCAGTTTGTACTTTAATATAAAATGATTTCGGAGCTAATTATGCTACTTTATTGTTTTCTTTGTTAGGGAATAGTTAAGTGCGCTATGACCCTGACGAGAGTAATTTACCTTAGACTGATTATGTGTCAGTTTGTACTTTAATATGAGTTGCTTTCGTAGCTAAGTGTGATACCTGGTTGCTTTCTTTGTCTGGGAATAGTTAAGTGTGCTATGACCTTAACAAGAATAGTTTGCCCTAGACTGATAAATTGTCAGTTTCTACTTTCATATGAATTGATTTCGTCACTAAGTATCCCAACTGGTTATTTTCTTCCTCACTGGATAGTTTTATGCCTATCGAGAATAATTTGCCTTCATACTGATAAGTGTGTCAATGTCAGACTGAATAAGATGTACTTCGATATGAATTAATTTTGTAACTAAGTACGCTATTTCATTTTTTTCCATACCGAGAAATAGTTAAGTGGGCTATGACCCTAATAGGAATTATTTGCTTTAGAGTGATTAAATGTCACTGCCAGACTGATAGTCACTGACAACTTTTATATGGATTGGTTTTGTAACTAAATATGTTTTTGTCGGGGAATTGTTAAGTTTATTACTTTTATATGGACTTATTTTGTAGCTAATTGTGCAAATTGACAGGTTTCTTGTCAGATGATAGTTAAGTGTGATATTTCTCTGACGGAGGCAACTGTGGCTGATTATATGTCCGTTTGTACTCTAGTATGAACTGAGTTTGCCATGCGGTTATTCTCTTAATGACATAGTTTTTTTGATACAGTGATATAAGTTAATGGTAAACTTACAAGTGGCTAACATAGCCAGATAATAATCTTGATGCTAGGCAAAGTTATAATGGTGATGAAATTTTGAGTTCTATATTAATTACCAACCATAAATGAAAGATATTTTTATATGTAACAGTTAAATAAAATATGCAATATATATATCATAAATATTACCTTATGCCCTTGTGCTAATTTTTTCATAATTGCTTTTATTTTACTTCTTAAAAACCCTTGAGAAAAATATTTACTCATAACTTCGAATTCATAATTGAAATTTTCTGGTTCAAAATTAATATTCTATTAATGAATAAATGTTTTCTGCCTACTTGATTAAATTCAAATCATTTACTAGCAAAAATGTGTTAAAATATAAAATGCTAGTTAAAAGCACAGGTTCACAGGTTTTTACAAAAAGCAATGCAAGGCGTGAAAACTTTATTTAAATGTCATACAATATTTTGTCCCGTAGCGAAATCTAATTTATCAATACATGACAAAGTTTTTCATATTTTATTATTATAAATTATAAGTGTATTATTATTAATTTCTACTAAGTTATGAAGACTAATGATTATACAATAAAGGCATCTGATGAATCCTAATGATTTTGTTTCATGCGATCTGATGAGTCTGCATCACACGCGATGTCGCGCATGAGCTCGAAAGAAGCAAAGACCCCACGGTGAACGATGGAGGATGTCACTGAGAGGCAGAGCCGAGAAGGAAGACGTGTAGCTGGCTGGACCCACTCAAAACTCCAAATTATACCCTAATACAGCTTTGGGTCAATTTTGGGGGGTACCTAATGCTGAGCAGCACAAGAAACTGTCACTGTTTTCAATGCCTCTTTTCAAGGAGTTGACTATGTTGTAGTAGGTATTCAATTTAAGTCGGTACATTTTGAAATAAAACTACTTTTTTACGGATTAACTTTTCGCGAGTTTATTAATTTTATCCCGACGTTAACTAACTTAAAATTAGACGTTAAAAACTTAAAATCTAAACCGGAATTGACAATCTTACGTGCAGATAAAGGAAACGCTACGGTTATAATGGATACATCAGATTATAAACTCAAAATATCACAGTTGCTGTCGGACGAAACAACCTACAAACATGTAAAAATAGATCAAACGAGCAAAATATTAAAGAAAACCAGCGACCTAGTGAAAAAACATAGCGATAGTTTAAATCTTGATGCTAAGCAATTAATACCAACATGTGCAAAACCACCTAAACTGTATGGGCTGCCTAAAATACACAAAACCAATGTTCCTCTTCGTCCTATTGTGAGTCAGATTGATTCCCCAACGTACAAGCTGGCGAAGCATTTGGCGAAAACACTATCTGTACTACGAGGAGGAACTACGGCACATGTTAAGGATTCCTATGACTTCATAAGCCAAATAAAGACCTTGCAATTGGCAGAAAATGAAACAATGGTTAGTTTTGATGTACAGTCCCTATTTACAAGTTTACCTGTGAAGGACTGCATTGAAATTACCAGAAGGAAGTTAGTTGAATTGGATATGCCCATAGAGTATGCAGAACTTTTAGAGCATTGCCTTACATCTGGCTATTTATTATGGGACGGTGAATTCTACATACAAATTGATGGTGTAGCGATGGGTTCCCCAGTATCACCTGTTGTTGCTGATATCTTCATGGAAGATTTTGAGGCCACAGCTTTGAACACATCACCTATATCACCAAGGTTTTATAAACGGTACGTAGATGACACCTTCACAATACTACCCACAGATAAAGTTTCTGCTTTTTTGAACCATCTTAACTCTATTCATCCACAAATACAATTTACTATGGAAATTGAGGCAAACAATAAACTGGCTTTCTTAGATGTTTTACTCACTAGGAATTCTGATAACACACTTAGCCACACAGTTTTTAGAAAGGCCACCCATACAGACAAATATCTCAATGGTGCATCTCACCATCATCCTTCACAGTTAGCTACCGTGGGCAAAACTTTGTTTCAGAGAGCGTTGGGCATCTGTGACGACCGACACCTGGCTGCTGAACTTCAGCATGTAAGGAAGGTACTACGGGACAACCAGCTTCCAGTACCACGTCGTTGCAGACCCCGTGCCAGTGCCAAGCCCATGACAGTTGAACGCCCACCTGCCGTATTACCTTACATCAAGGGGGTCACTGACAAGATTGGGAATATCTTGAAGCGAGCTTCCATCAAGACTTATTTCAAGCCGCCAAAGAAGATTAACCAATTTTTACCACCTGCCAAGTGCACCATACCTCTTCAAGATGCAGGGGTGTATAGACTGGAATGTGACTGTGGCCTCTCCTACATCGGGCAAACCAAACGAAGTATAGGCGTGCGGATAAAAGAACATATAGCTGACGTTAAACATAGACGGAACATAAAATCTGCAGTGTGTGAACATGCCTTAGACAAACCCAACCACTTCATACGTTTTGACCAACCTAAAGTACTATCAAAAGAACGTCGGTTCATTCCACGTATGCTACGCGAAGCTATAGAAATAAGAAAACATCCAAATTTTAACAGAGAAGATGGTTGGAAAATTCCACCTGCATGGGATCCAGTTCTAATTAGGACCCAAGCTAGACCACTCACTGCAAGATCACAAGACACAGTTAGCTCTTTCTGCGTGGATAGGAACGTTAATTAATAATATGAGTGACGGTAGTGTATATTTTTCAAAACTCTGTAAATGACAAATAACATCTTAGTCTACCCGTGACCACGAACGCTGTAAAGTGTTCGAAACGTCGGGATAAAATTAATAAACTCGCGAAAAGTTAATCCGTAAAAAAGTAGTTTTATTTCAATGAGTAATATTCGCGTAAACTTCAGAAACAAGTATCGGTACATTTTATAAGCCTTGAAATAATTTTCTGCGTTATAATACACTTTTGTAATGACCTACCCTCTTGAGGGTTTCCTCTTTGTAACAATTGTTTTAAGTGTAGTATTGGTAAGTCTATAAAACATTCTGATGATTCAAAAAAAAAAATCATTTCCCCATGAAATAATCAATCAAATAATCCCAAAGAGCAATATTAAGCAGCTAGTATAGCTGGAGTTTAATTTTTCTAAAGACATTCTTATGAATAGGCTATTTGCCTAAGCTTTTAAAAATTTAGACGAAATATTATTTGAAATTTAATTTAAGTAAATCGTAAAGCAAGTACCTATTATATATACTGCCTTAGGCTCTATTTTACTGTTGTAGTTATCAGAACACGAATTTGACATATTTTCATCAAATACTGCATTATATGATTACATTCAGAACAACAAAAATAATACATAATAGCAAGCTTTCATTTTTAATTCGTACAACTTATATCATTGTATATTTTTTTCTTTCGATGAGTTTTATAAACATATCATAGTGTTTCTGTTACTAAACCGTCTTTGTTTTCATACTATGAAAACAAGTACCGTATCTTACCTAGGTCTCAGTGGATTAAATTAGTAACACTAGAACCATTTAAAATAATTTCCCCATCATGCTAAAAAACTATTACTTGATTCAGAATAAGGTTAATAAATTTGGGAAAATAATGCTTATTTTGTGTGTATTCATCTTAACTTGCAATTTCTTGTGCGCACAACCAACCATTCCCTATCGTATGGGTTGTTTTTGCTGAATTTTTGGTTCACAAAAAGGGTATGATTGTGATTTCTTTTTTAAATTAAGTAAAAGTACACCACAGCTTTTTGCTTGATAAACCTTAATTATTTATTGCTCCCAAAGAATATAATTCACTTGACCAAAGATATACAAAACACAAATGGTATTAGGAATTGCAAACAGGTGACATGTTACACGAATTATTTTTATTTTTACTTTTGGCTAAACTTTAACAAGAATCGAGTCATTCATTAAGTATCAATAATGTTGCGGGTGGTTTTGATAAAAGTTTCGTCCTAACCGGTTCTCCGTTCGCATTTGAGAAACGCATTACGTAACTGTAAGTAACTGTAATTGTTTTTTATTATAATTTTATAAATAATAAGTGTTATAAACTTTTAATCTAATTTGATGATTTATTGGATTTGAAATAATTTATACACTATTAAATATCGAGATCTTTTAGAAAATGTTGTATCATGCTTCTTTTAACAGATAAACTGAATATGATTTAGTTTTTAAGCTGTCTGGCAAATGTTTGGTACATTACACCTTGATAATGTAAAAGCAATACACTGCACTTTTTATAAATAAAATATTTAGGTTACATTACAAAACTTTATTAGCTATGTTTGAAGGTTAGTAAATGTAAGATCACTATTTACAGACGAATAACATTACGACTTAAACTCTCAAAACATTCTAAAGCGTATTTTATTAAATTTAATTCTTTATAATGTGCACTTAGCGTTACATAAACTATAACTTAATTAACAAATTGCACTTTAAACTTAGTTACCGCTAGTTAATGAGTAAAACTAAACAGTTTTAATGTAGTGAATCTACAAGTCTGGTATTAAGCAGCCGCTTATAAAGTTACAAGTTACGTTTGTTGAGAACGTTTTAATGGATTTTGAAAGTTATTTAATTTTTTTATGAATATTCAGAGTGCGCAAAAGTAAACTTACTATAGTTGAAATCGCCGCTTTTGATGTATGATTAGATCAATTGACAACCTTAAATAAAAACACTGAGACGGTTGTAAGCTTGAGTCGAAGTAGTACACAAAATCTGCAAGATTTTAAAATATTTTTTTAAAATATTAGTTCTACAGCTTATAATTACTCAATGTAGACATTGTTGCTGTATAATCAAATCAATGGGCATTTTTTTATAATTTTACGAATTCATAGCATTTTATCATCATATCCATGAATGATATCTATCATAAATTATCGCCATCTAGTGATGGTGTTGGCGACGCTGTAAGAACAATATTTAACAATGTTTGCTGGCACAAATATTTTATCTGCCATGTTTAATGTTGTACAATGTTTGAATTATTTGCTTTATTTTATATAAAATAAAATAAGACCCAAAGAAAACTAAATTAATATTGATTTACAGTTTTAATTATTACTTAATCTTGATAAATCTTACCAAAATTGTATTCAAATTATTTATATGCTGTTTCGAATGGTTAAGTAGATCAATAAGAAGATATATTTGTATTTAGATTTAACTTTAGTACTAGACGGTATATACAAAATGTTGAAATATAATGTAGAATATTTGCTATTACTGCGCGAATGTCGTAATGACTCAAGGAAATTATTAATTATCTGAAACAAATTTTATAAATACTTTCTTAGCATTTTGCAACCAAATTTTCATTATTATGAGTGTAAAATGAAAATTTCATGTTTTATTTATTACACTATAATTTTCTTGGCATTAATAATTATTCATGCACATGTTAAATTATTTAAATTCCGTTTGAAAACTTAAGATTGCACTTAGATGCTATTTTTACTATTCAAAATCATAAGGTAATGTTTGGTTATTTGTGTACTCGTTTCAACCCAACTGAACTGCAAGCCATTCGAGCGCCAGGAGGCTGCTCGATGTAGGACGGCCGAATGTCGTAATTTTCAAATAAATAGCTGTTATCGTTTATTCGAACTGGTATTTATAGCAGTTACATTTAAATTTATTTCCTGGCAACACCGATATATTTTGGAGGGGAGTTTTGTATTCGGGGAGAGCGCGGAGTCCGGCAGTTCAGTTGGTTTTGCGGCATCAAGTTGAAGAGGTTGTATCTAAAGTTGTACCCTGTTCGAAGAATAAAAGTATTGAAAAAGTCTCAGTCTTATAATTTCATTACAGTTATAATTATGAGTTAGTTTAAAGTTTCAAATGAGCTGAAAAATATATCATTTGACTATACTAGTTTTTTTTCACTAAGAGACTGATAAATAGTCATGTAAAGGTGTTATAAACTACATCTCCATATTAATACTTAGGTGTTGTTTTAACAACAGCAAGCTGCATTGGTTTAACTTTTCATAACAGGCGTTAGCTGCAATTTCTTAATTCAAGTTTCAAGTGGTTTCTAAGTTAAAAACTTTGTTCCTAGTATGTTACGAGAAGCATCAAAAGATTTAATTGATTTTAAATTTTCCAGTTCTTTTTTTTGGCGAACACATTTAGCCTTTGTTTTTTTTAGCATTGAAGTAACTCATTTATTATTTAAACGTTTATGATCACAATATTTAAAAAAATATTTAAAGGTACAACATGGTTGATATGTAAACATAAAATGATCCCGGAATGTTATAAACTGTACTGCAGCGTTACAAAGCTGGGGCAGTTCCTTGTTCCTGATTCTTTGCTTTGTACAAACAAAGTTAACATGATTTTAAATTGCCCATTTTGTTATGTGGGGTGCCTATGACGTTGTTATTATTCTTACCAGACACTAAGATAAATGGTAAACGTGATGCGTTTTGTCGGCATCTTATTTGCCGGTAGACTTGCAGGTAGTGGTAGAAAACAACTCGTTCGAAAAAATAACAAAACACTTACCAAAGGCTGCGACTAAGGAATTCAGATACATACAAAATATCTATGTGAGCGATGGTAATCTTCCGTGTCACTTCTGATATAATAAACAAATTCCTTTTGTACAACAGTTTATTATCATTCAGTCACAATGAAACACGATCACAATGATAAACTTGGATGAATAGCGAGAGACAAGGTTTGCCGCGAAAAAGTTATACAAAACAAGTGGCTGTCACTTGTCAAAAAGTGGCAGCCGCGTTAACTTCCGTTTTCGGCTCAATTATGATTAGATCATAATCGATTAGATTATGACATAAACACAATCGAGTTCACTGTTTGATTTGGGAATGAAAATGTGTATTTCTAACAATATGAAATAGTTTTGAAACTCGTTTCAGGAGGTCAAGAGAATGGAAAAACGGAAAGAACGGAGAATACTCCACCGACAAGAGAAGCTGCTCCTACAAGAGATGAACAAACCTAGAGTCGAAAGAACTTCTTGTATGCGGCTGAATTAGGCTTCAAATTCACATAAAAAATAAGCTTTTATTTCCAAAAATCCATCAGCCATAAATTTAAGAACAAGAAGTTCGTGTCGACTCTGAGGTTTTTTCTCTATTTTTTCCATGAGCCAAAGTTTTCCTTTGATGATGGATAATAACTTATTTTAAAATTTGATTTCTTTGTCCTGCCTAATAATTTATCGGACGACGCATCGATAACGCCTGGAAGAGCTTCTGGTCCATGAAAGCGTATATGAAGGGAGACCTTCAAATCTCATTGAAACTCGTCGACATTTTGACGACCCGTCTGGTGTAGTGGTCGAGTAATCGTCTACTACGCAGCGGATTTGCGGGTTCGATCCCCGCACAATACAAACATTTGTGTGCATGAACATGTCTGTTTGTGTTGGTCTGGGTGTTTTCTATGTACATCATGTATGTATTACAAACAAAGAGTATTTAAGTATTATATCCGTTGTCTGGCACCCATAACACAAGCTTTGAGTAGCTTACTTTGGGACTAGATGGCGATGTGTGGGAATGTCCAAACGATATTTATTATTTTATTACATTTATTTTCATTTTGCTAGTTCTTACGTATGGAGCGCAGACGTAATCACTGACCGAAAGTCAAAAAACCAAGCTCAGGGTTTGCCAAAGAGCCATGGAGAGGAACGTGTTGGGTATAATTAACAGGATGGAAAGATGAACCCAAATCGTCACGCGATGGATACCAGAAGATGGCTATCGCCGCAGAGGCAGACTCAGAAAGCGCTGGTGTGACGATTTGGTCAGTTTTGCTAAGGATTGGGAGTCGTTGGCCATGGATAGAGAAGGAAGAGTTTGGGTAAGACTTTTGCCCAGCAGTGGGATATATTTATTTATACTTTATTGCACAACAGTAAAACTTCGTACAAAAGGTGGACTTAACGCCACGCGGCGTTCTCTACCAGTCATGCCTTTGGGCTGAGCAGAAATGATTGTGGATGGTGCGACAATGAAACAAAATTAATTGTATAAAAAAAAAAATCTACATAAATAATCCACACGTACTTAGATTTTATGCAATAAAATGAATACCAAATAAATACAATTAATACTTACATAATAATACACTTAGCAATAAAATAAATACATCAATATGGGATGGTGTGGGTAAAAAAAAGCGAGCATAAAAAACAATAACATTTTGTCTCACAAGTGCCTGCGAGCCTTGCTTGAAATGTATGAACATCGCCACTGTCTACGTAAGTTTTGGAGTTATTACTTTCTATCGCCAGGTTGCGAGCCCTTGTACCATGAAACGACCCAAGATGCTATCTTAGCGACAACTCCACTAAATTGGTATTATCTCTACATTGACTATGAATGAACCATATCAACTTGATATTAGCCATTAATTCAGCACCTAGCTTCGACAGTCAACTTCGAAGCCGTTAAACTCGCGATATCAGTCCACGGAATAGTGGTAGAGTCCTCAAGACGCCGCTACAGGCGTGATCGCCTCACTTAACGGCACAAAGTAAAGGTACCTGCAACCTCAGGACATTTGCATGGGAATTAGCAGAGAGGGGAGTGACTAAAGAGTACAGCCAATACAATTCAAGGGGGAAAAACATGAAGTCACAGAGCCGGAATAATTTAGCCGATTTTATACCAACTTAATATTGATTAACTTTTTTGTGGGAAGGTTGGATAAATTTATTACGTTAAATAAGTTGTAGACTACTAGTTATCAGTCTAGAAACGAATAACCTACTCCAAAGTAAATAATTAGTAAAGTCCTATTTATCATTCCTTCAGACTTCAGAATTTCTTAGTTGCTCATATTTTTGAATGTTAGAAGAAAAAAAATTAAATAAGCTATTACGAATAAGCACCATGTTTGAATTAAGTAAGCCGTTGTTCTCTGCGCGCAATCGAGGTCGCATTACCATTTCAATTGTGGGGAATGAGCGGGTGCTGCATCGGGTAACACCTCCCTTCCCAATGAAATCTTGGTTGGTTGATTTTTAAGCTTTTTGTGCCCATTCGCGGGCTGAAAGGGAAGTTTGTAAGCCGGCGCAAATTAGCTGGCTGCTACACTCTTTCGCTTTTTGTTACTACACCCATCCCGCGCGGATGATGTGGGCTTTGAAAATATTTGACGATCGCTAGCCACTTGACAATGAAAATTGTATTAATTCATTGTTTAATACTGAAATCTTTTTAAATCAAATAGTCTAATTGACTATTTTGTTCACTGATATTATTTTAAAAGTTAATAATAGATTGATTACCTCAATAATGATAAATAATAATTATTTAATTACATTATAAAACTAGCAAAGGAAAACGGAGTTTACGTACATACACACATCAAAAAAGTTTGTGATCATTTAGCATAGACTGTTTTTATGCAACATTAAGAAAACATACTTGTTGCGTGTTTTCTTAAAATTTAAAAACTCTGTAAGAATATCATTATAAAAATAAACTTTAAATAAAAGTAAAAACCGACTTCAAAACCAAATTGTACTAAAAAGTCTTTAATAAACTCTTCACCATTGAAAGGAAAGGAATCCGTTTTAGGCAAAGAATTTCTTTTTGGAGTCGGTGCTGTGATAGTTGATGCTTGATGGTCAAAGTGATGGCACCGACTCCAAAAAGAAATTGTTGGTTGGTTATATGTGTGGTTGGTTTGAAAAAAAAATAGAACTGAAACAGAATTTAAAAATCAAATACAAAAACATGTTTTTACTGACTGTACCTCATCATACTGGTAGTTTACCCCACTTTGGGGTTTCTTTATGAGTGGAACTCGTTAGAACAATTTTTATGACTGTAAAAATAATAAAATACCGCTGGTATTACTTTTTGCGAATAGAGTTAAATAGATCTGTAGTACACTATTATTGTGATTTAACTTTAGAAATGGTCTGGGTCCGTTGAAGTGAAATAATGTCCTCCAAATTTATAGTTCACAGTAGGTACTGAGATACTTACCCAGATTACAACCAATTATGAAATGCTTGGTCACCTACTTGTTTAGCTTTACTGTTCATTATGCGATCGACTTTTTAAAATGAAGTTTGGTTTCGCTAGGTCCATCAGAGCGTACCACCAATAAACCAAATCAAGAGTGCAGAAGACGCCTTTACCGGATTCGGTATGAACGACATGGATGGATGCTCATTGGAATGTTTCCATGTCCAGCAGTGAGGTTTAATCCTGTGTTTTTTTAATGAATTTAATTTAGATATATTAATATAAATATTGGACACCAATCACATACATTGCTCTGATCCCAAAGTAAGTAGCTAATGCACTTCTGTTATGAAATTTTTATTTCTATATTTCTCCGACCAGGAATCGAAGCTGGGACTTCAGAGCGGCCGCCTGACGCCTTAAAACCAGCGTGCTTAGCCACTACACCACAGAGGTCGTCGAGGTGTATCGAGGATTGTAGTTATCGTAAACGTAAATCGACTTTGCATGTCAATGATCCTTACCAGCGGATAGGCAAATCAGCCCGCTCCAATCTAAACGTAACCTCACAATAGCCTACACGAATCGACTGATTTCACATTCGAAAAGCAATTTTGTGCAGTTCGCCACCGAAAATGAGCGATGTATCGATGAAGAATTCGCCAAAATCGCATCATAACGAGGTCCGAGCTCTCGCAATCGAATCTGTCCGATGCTGCGATATCGGCAATTTGATTATTCACCTGTTTCACGATCACTCGTCAACGTTTTGATCTGTGTGTAACTCTAGAATTCATAATAAACAGTTGATTAGTTAATTGATAAATTAATGTTGATACGTACGTCAACTTAACAATGTAAACTATGTTAGAACATTATGTTAGAACTTACATTGCACATATTTTCATCCACTATATCTTATTAGGAATACCATAGGGCTTTACCAAACATTTTTGTCAACTGATCACTAGGTAGGTATTATTAAATTTTATCTTTGGCATAAAATGTGAACAAAATATTTTGAGCGGCTAATGTAAGCACATAGGAAAGTGATTTGTCCACCCCGGCGGCCCATATTTCATATTCATAAGTTCCTGGTACAAGCGCAGTATCGTGGTCATCTAGCTCAAAGACCCACCATTATAATATTCATACACTGGGAAAAACAACCGAATATTATTTTGGGGTTAACATTAATTAAGTACAAAATATGCAAAAGCAGTTCATGTATGTCAAATATGAAATATACGTATTTGTGCTTACTAAGGCCTAGTTGGAGAAGAAATATCATTAGATTAGCCATTTAGTTAAGGTATTTTTACTTCAAAACACGTTGCGTTGGCAACGACATTTAATAATACATTGAGTTAACTATCGATCACATTACTAGGCCTGGGGTATCATTTTCTGCACGCAGTAACCAACATTATCTTTTATGGTCTTCTAGTTCTTGATTCCAAAATATTGTGGCTAAAAAATCAAATATAACAAACTCAGACTTCAATAGATAACCTTTTTAAGGTTCCGAAACCGAATGGCAAAAAATAGACCCCTTAAAGTTTCGTCAAGTCTGTCTGTCTGTCCATGCGTATGTCACAACCACTTTATTCTTACTTTATACTTTATTCTGAAACTATTAGCATTACACAGTTGAAACTTACTAGATAGATGTATCCTTGTATCCGCTTCAGGATTCACATTAAAAAAAATATGATATACCATACCATATCCTATACATGAAACTAAAACTTTTTTGTCAAACTTATGCGTGAACCCTTGTCTATGTGCAGGTTTTTTGAAGTGAAACTTCTTTATCGGCGTTACGCGTCACATTTTTCCGTTACGCGCCATCTTTTTCTTGCCCCTACCACGGTTGGTTCAGACGAAGAGTACTTTCACTTTCTCATGCTGTAATAATCTTAGTAGCAAAAAGGTAAAGTGAAATAATTGTATTATTTGTATTCATGCCTATGATAATAAAATCCTTTTCTTTAAACATTATCTAATTTAACTTTATTTAACCAATTTCTGGAAATTTGCATGTAGATCATTTTTCGAAAAATAAGGCCATAAGTAGTTTCACTTATTACGTGTGTACACTAAGTACACGCACACATTTTTTTAAAATCAGATTGATCATAAAGTCAGCATCATAAAGTTTTACATTACTATCGCTGTATATACTCGTTAGAATAAATTGCTAGTCTTCCACTAATGACTGTAATGCATTTTTGTTTCCCATTATACCGCACCATCTGAATTCATAAGCAGACACACACATTGACTATTGAGTGACTATTGAGCTAGGTGCACAATATCATAGCAACCTTACATAATATGCAATAATAAAACTTAACTATTCTTATACCTACATTCAGACGAACAGAGTAAATAGCTTAAGTGATTCAGCAAAAAATACATAAAACAATAATAAAAAATAACCCTTTTCCGAGCAAATTAGGGAGGTTAGTGCACTATCAAAAAAGGGCGAATCGTACCCTAGAGGTGACGATGCAAAGCCATTATTAGAAGTGACAGCAAGCTTCTACCGGATCCAATAAAATATTCAAAATCTCCGGCGGCATATCCGAAAAAAATATCCGATATGAGCAAATATGTTGCAGTAATGGACGTTATAGTACAATGTGTACCGGCGCCAGGGCCTCAATTTTTGAATCACTCGCGTCAAGATAGCGTGTGATATTAATTGATTTATTACCGATTTTCTATTAAAAATAAGTATAATTACGCCCTGGACTGATTCGAAAAAAGATTACAGAATTTTGAAAGGTCTATGTTTTTCATGATTTTCATTGATTTTTAGTTCGTTTTTAAACGAAATTCTCTCGCCGTATTCAAGTGAGTAATTCAAAAATAGTTTCCCAGACAGGCTACCTTACCTAGCACGTTTAGGTCATAAAGCCAGCAAGTTGGTCCTTTGAAATTGCTCCCCAAAGTATCCTATTCCTTCGGAGTTTCATGCAGGCTTAAATAAATGCACGGGCATCTTAGAACATGGATATTCGCTTTACCCTTCCTACGTTAGTTTACGGCTCACGGCGAAGTTCACTCCGAAAAAGCAATTTCTATTAATTACAGACTATAAATTTAAGGTAAAACAAACGAATGCTGGTAAATCTAAATAAAGTTTGTCAGATATATCAATCGTAGGTAGGTATCGTAATAACAACTGGATATTACAAGAAAACATAATTACAGTAAATCTATTTTAATCATTGTATCTAGTTCTGATTTTTGTTGCAAACTTAGCAATTAAATAGCAAAGTCGATACTTAATGACGAAACTTAAAGATCTCATTCATTTACTTTCGCATTGTTGAAGTAAAATCGTTTTGGTACAATAGAGCTTAAAATTATACCCGTCTTGTTAATGTTCACTAAAATCACAATCAACTTTCACTCTCAAATCTCAATGAACAAATTTAAATTTACGATATCAGAATTAGAATATTTATTAAATTAAACTGTTCTGTGTTCATCGCTGTAATTCTGGCAAAGTATGTACGGACAACAGCACGTCAAGGTAAAAACTGCAGTGTCTTATTCAGTTGTAATAAAGGCTAGTTTGCAAAAAAAGTGGGTAACCTGATGTGCTGGCCACTGTACAAACAAATGAGATGGCAACACTAATTCCCGATGGAGAGTTGTCATTTGGTTGGGTACGGGATTTTCACGCCAACTCCGAGACATTTTCACCGTAGTTACTCATTGGATGTTGCAGAAACAAAGCTGTGCTAGTAAGTTGCATATCTTGGTCAATGTTTTTGTTCTTGACTCTAAAATAAGCTAAGCATGACAGAGACAGAATCGAAGATGGAGCAAGCTCACATAGTAAAAGTAAGTTTACTCTTGACTTGAAAAAGTTGATAAGAAAGAAATTCGCACGGTCGTACCGACGGCACGGTAGCTCAATTGGATGAGCGTTTGGCCCGGTTACGCAGAAAGTTTCTGGTTCGAGTCCCGGCCGTATGCAATTTTTGGTTTTTTATTTCATCTTTATGAAAATAAAATATGACACTGTGAGTGTTAAAAACATTCTAAACCATTGAAAAGGCTGTCTGTCGTGTATGCACATTACAAAACTATTACTGCTGTGGGAAACATAATAACTATACAAAATGGAATAGGTTACGTACAAGAATCCATCTTAGCAAAATTACGCAAGCCTCGATTTAATCTGAATAGCACACTCGCCCCAAACAACAAGATTACTACGAGTATGTGTTCGAGACAAGCTTATTTGTAGTATATGTCCACACTATAATGTTGAATTAGATTGTCTTGTCACATAGATAGACTCCTTCGTAATCGATATCTCATTCAGTAATAACCTAATTCCAGCCGAAGATAAACAAGGTTTTTTTTTTAAATTAATAAAACGACAGTCCACAGACTCTTTGGTCCGTGCCTTTTTTGATTTAGGTTTTTGTTATGTTGAGTTTATTTTTATTTTTGCTCCGCGCAAAATTTACAGTGCTTTTTACAATACTTATTACTAGGGTTGTAAGTTTATGCTATAACTCTCTCATAAGTTAAACATCGTCTCTTATTTTTACTTAAGATAACTAATTTTTTTTGTTTGTTTTTTTCTTTTTATTTTTTTTTCCTGTGTTGTTGGTATTATTGCTATTTTCTTTTTCTTTATTTATTTGTATATGTACATATATTTTTGTTGTATTGTTTTTTTTTTGTTATTATTATTACATATTTGTATTATTCTATAAGGTTTTGGAATTCTATTATCCTTGTGATTTTGCTATACAATATTAAACAATATTGCTCTTATTCTAGTTTGTGTTAGTGATTGTGTTTGTGTTTGGGGAGTAAAGCAATCCCTCTACGTCGTCGCCTTTAGGTACTAAGATGTTCTTAGTGACTTGGTTGATGGAGTTAGTTATGTTAGTGGATTGGCCAATATCTTGTTTCGGACTTGCTCGTTGCCCCTGCGCATGGCCATCCGCAGGTTGTAGTTCCGGATTATTGTTGGTGTGGCCTTCTCTGCCCGGATTATCAGACGAGCTGTGGCGTCGTCGGTGGCATTGTCTGTGTAATAAACACAAGACTTTGTGTGTCTAGAGATGGCCACAACAGCGTGGGAAACACTCTTTAGGAGATGAGATTTTTTTGATACTGTGCGCACTATCACCACTGACTCAAAAGTCTGCCCCTGTGCTTCATGTATGGTAAGTGTGCGTGATCCTTCGTCTTTCCCGTATCCTTGGCTGATTAGGCTTGCCTTTTCAGCTTGGGTGTGAGTGAGGTATAGGGTTCTTTCCGATTTTGGGATCACTGCACCTGAGAAGCGCTTGAGGGAAAGGGACTGTACTTGAGTATTGGCTGAGTATATGCCGCTGTAGATTTCACTAAGGGCATACGCTACATCCTGGGGGTTTCGATAGGTACACAGTAACTCCTTAGTAACCTCTGTGATTTTATTAGGTCTGTTGTATTCCAAAGTGAAGAGATTACAGCGATCTATGTATGGGAGTTGGTTATTATCTCCTAACAAAGTCACCTCTCTGGCTTTCGCTATTTGGATAGCCAGTACAATGGATCCAAAATGGTTCATGAGGGCTTCATCCACCATGAGCATGTGCACGATTTTCCCTCACTCATACCATTTACAAGTAGAGATGCCATTGTTCTGACTCTCCTTTTCGCCCTCTCTTCCCCTATTCTCGTTGCCAGTTTCTCTCGGAGGTCCTTTGCTGCTTCAGTCGTGGTTGTGATTATTATGTCCTGTTCCGGGTTTATTTGGGACATTACCCACGTGGTTTTGCCACAACCAGGGACTCCATTGATCCATGTAATTGTCGGTATAGTCCAGTGTTCCGGGACCTTACCTTTCGACAGATCTCCCGATATGGTGTTAGCCATTTCGATTATTCTGTCGTCGAGCATGACCTTCGTACACTTTGCGACTACGACTATGGGGTCTTCGGACGGTGTTTTGAAGACAAGTTTTCCCTCCTCTAAGTTACTCAGTTGTTCGTCCTGTCCCACGAAGCCACACGCGTTGCTGTATGCCGCCATATACGACCCCGACATTTGTCCATGGATAACCTTGGATTGTTCGCTGTCGTATATTGCGGCCTCTGCGTCCTTTAATTTAGCTCGCAGCAGTCCCAGATTGTCAAGATTGTACGCTTGCATGATGCCCTTGCAAGTGTCTTCGTTGACTTTTCTAGTGGCTTTAGTTACCGCTACGAACTCGATAAAGGCATTTAGCATGTGCTCCTGTGGTTGACAGGCTGGTCTGAGAGTCGGGGGAGCTACTTGTCCCATGTCTGCCCTGGTGCGTTCCACTCTTGGGTTTGTTTCCTCCTCTAGTGGTGGTGAGGTAAACTTTTCGACTGCTTTCTCTATCGCTGTTATACTCCTCATCCTCGTTATTTTTCTGGTGATCATCTCCGGGATCGCCTTGAAAGCACTGCTGAGTGCTGCTGTCATAGTGGAGAGTGTGTCTTGAGTTTTCTCTTTCTCGTCGACGCTCAGCTCCTTCGCACTCCGTTTCGTCTGGCACTTTTCGCTTCTCACCCTAAGTTCCAATCGCTCGGACCCACTGATGTCAGTTCTGACTATAGGGTGGTCCCAGCAATCAGTGGGTGGTGGTGGTGCGTTTTGGTCTGCTGGTCGTGGTTTAAGGAAGCTGAGGTTTTGGCCTCTGTCCTCATAGACCACGACCTCGTGATATTTAGAAGCTGCCACGGCCCCAAGGTAGTCCTCGGTATTGCCTTTTTGGTAGCTTACGACCATCGCATCCAGACTGATCTTAACCGGTCTCGATGTTCCTTTCTCCCCTCGCTCACTTATCTTCGTAAGTACCTTGCATGCCTGTTCGAATTCCGTAACATGCAGTTCGTTGGAGAATAGTGCGATAGTCTTGTTTTTCTTTCGCACTATTCTACACTCTTGCTGCTCTATTGTTACAATTGGTAATTCGTTGTAGACCTTTCGTCTCATTGATGTTTTAAAGGTACTTCCGTTGATAAGTGCGCCGAGACCGGGTGAAATATAGACCGTGTTTCGTACCATGGCGTTACAGAATGCGATTCCTAGCCGCTCCCAGTTGTTGTCCATGAACAGCGCGACTCCCCGCAGCCTTATTCCAGGCTCTCCCGGTTCACTGGATGCCAGCAGATTGTAGGGTTTAGGTTGACTTTGTGAGGGTTTCTGTGTGGTGAGTTGTTGTATTTGTTGTTGTGTGTCCTGTGTCGTGGGTGTGCAATGTATTGCGCTATTGTTGTTATTTTGGCGACTGATTCCACGTAGTTTAAGAAAGTGGTTCTTAACTTCGCACTTTTTAGGACCTTTGTCATAGTATTTTTTGTCAGCTCCATCTGAATGTCGCATTCCAGGTTGTGCTTGCTCAGTTGGAACCGCGGGCAATCTAATAGTATATGCCAGACTGTTTCGCTTGTGTCCGGGTCACACTCGCATCCGGGGGAGCTGCGAAGCTTAAACCGATGTAAGTATTCCCCGAAACCGCCATGTCCTGTGAAGATTTGGGTCTGGAGCGGGGTCAGTTTTACGGCTCTCACCAGCCGGTACGCCTCGCGTACGTCTGGGAAGAAGGCCTTGGTTACTGATCCTGTTGCAGAGGCGTCATATCTGTCCTGCCATCTCTGGACCGATTCCTCCCTGATCTTTTTCTTCACATAAGACAATGGGACTTCTGCGTAGTCTGGCTCTGACTTTCCTGTTGTAGCGGCTGTTTTTGCTAGCTCGTCAGCTCTTTCATTTCCCGCTGTTCCAACGTGTGCTCTTAGCCAAAACAGCCTCACCTGTCTCCCTTCTGCATTCATGGCTGATATGTTCTCCTTAATGGTCTTCGCCAGTGGGTGTAGGAGAGCAGGGTTAGACAGTAGTTCCAGTGAAGATCGTGAGTCACTTAATATGTTCACTGTGTCCGTTCCGCTCTCTTTTGCCCTTAGCACTGCCCTATGGAGAGCATATAGTTCCGATTGGAAGACTGTGCAGGTTGGGTGTAAGCTGAAGGTTTCGCTGCCTGTCTCCTTACGGTTTTCCCACCACGTGAGGGCTGCTCCTACTCTACCCTCTATCTTGCTTCCATCGGTATAAACCTGTGGACCTGAGATGTCGTGGCGTTTTTGGGTTTCTGGGTTCATATCCTCGAGGAGTTCATACCCCAAGGCCCACTGCCTTGTTGGATGGATGTGGAAAGTCTGTAAATTTAACTTTGTTTTCCAGGTTCCTGCCAGGGGGTAAGAATCGGCTGCGTATCCTCTCTTTGCCTCGTACAGGGTTGCTGTTTCCTAGATGCGTAGGTCTAGAGGTAGGGTCCCAGAGAGAATCTGCACAGAGGTTAATGAAGTGGTTCTATAAACCTTACATATTTTCTGCGCAAAGCCCCTCTGTACCGCCTCCAGGCGCTTTTTGTTCATTTGGAGCTGAGTTGCCACTGCCCAGGCTGCCGCGCCGTATGTAACGCTGGGTTCTATTACCGCCACGTATATGGTCCGTACTATCTCGCCGTTTAGACCCCATGTGACCCTCGCTGCACACGCTAGCTGTTTATATATGTCCGTTGACTTTTTGCAGATGGCGGATACGTGTGAGTTGAAGTTGAGTCGTTTGTCTATGACGAGTCCGAGAAGTTTGATCTCATCAACGAGGGGGAGTTGTACTCCTGACATTATAAGTTTAGGAGGGGTAAATTTTAATCTTCGGGTGATGAGCATGGCATTGGTCTTATGCGCCGCAAAGTTCAGTTTGTTTTGCTTTCCCCATTCTAATGTCATGTTTAACACCTCGTTGATGGGTTTCTCCATCTCTGACACTGTTTTGGCAGAGAAGAGTAAGACCACATCATCGGCGAACGCCTGGCAGTGTACCTTCTCCTTGGACAGAAGGTGGAGCAGCGGGTCCAAAATGAGATTCCAAAAGGTTGGGCCTCCTATGGATCCCTGCACACAACCCTTGTTGGTTTCTCTTTTGCAGGTAGATCCTGCGTAATGGACTTCTACGCTTCTGTCTTCCAGATAAGATTCCACTGCTTTGTAGAGGTTCCTTGGGCAGTGTCTTTGTAAAAGTTGGTATTTGAGAGCCGGCCACCACGCGTTATCAAAGGCACCCTCTATGTCCAACGAGATTACAATTATCGACTTCTTGTCGGCCCGTTCTTTGGCTATATAACTCGTCAGGTCGTAGAGGGCGTCCTCGGTTCCACGTTGCGGCAAGAAACCGTACTGTTTTGGACTGAGAGTTTTAAGGAGATGCCATTGGAGTCGACCCACTGGAAGTTTTTCTACCTTTTTCCCTAGTACCGATTTTTACCGATAAAAGTCCTATAGGGCGGTAAGATTTCGGGTGGGTATAGTCATCCTTACCAGGTTTTTTGAGGATGACTACATGGGCAGACTTCCAGATTTTTGGGAAGTATGATATGGCGAGACACTGGTTAGCGATCGCCATAAACACCTCTTCTGCAGCTCGGATTGCCCTTCCGCATATGTCTGCCGTAAAACCATCCGCTCCCGGGGCTTTCTTTGGATTCTGCGCTTTAAGCACGGCTTCCACTTCGGCCCGCGTGAACGGAGGGTCATCCGGCGACAGTTTACTTGTCTCCTCTGGTGTTCCGCTCCTTGTAATGTGTCTGATATGAGCATGTGACGGATCATCTGTTGATATAGAGTCCTTCGGATAGAAGGTTTCGGCAAGAAGTTCTGCTGACTTATTTGGGTTCAGCGTTTGCCCACTCGAGTCGCGAAGCAGTGTGTCTTCCTGGGTTCTCGCCGTTCTTCGAATGATTCTATATATCCCGTCCCACATGCTCTCTCTGTCTTGTTTGGAGCAGAATTCCTTCCAACTCTCAGTCTGAGCCTCCTGTGTTTTGAGAGCGTACAGCTCTTTGGCGTCACGGTACTCTTTCAGTACGGTTTCTATTCTTGGTGGGGCTGCATTTTTAATACGTCTCTTTTTTCTATGGACGTCTTTTTTGAGCTCCTGTAGGTTCTGATTCCACCAAGGTGGCCCAGCCGTTCTTCCTTTGCTGCCTAATCTTGGAATCGCGCTTTCGCACGCTTCTTCGATTGCTGCTGTGTAGGCTTCAGTTATGGACTCCAGCTCTTCTCCGTTGGTTGCCTTTTTGATGTTGTCTGGAGTTATTTGTCGCTCTTCTAGGGACTTGTGTAATTGTCTATCGAAGCTCAACCAGTTTGCCTTGTTGGTATTGTACTTCCTTGTAGTAGGGCGTTCTACTTTATGTAGTTTTTCGGTACGGGTACGTATTACAATACCGAATTTCAAAATACCGAATTTCATAAGCCCTACGAACGGAAGGCCGAATTTTAGAATGCCGAATGTTTATATGATCGAAAGTTATAAATACCGAAAGTTTGAAATCCCGAAAATTCAAAATACTGAATCTTATAAGACCTATGATTGGAATGCCGAATACTAAAATGCCGAATTTTAAAATACCGATTATTCATATGACCGAGGTTCAATATACCGACTGTTTATATGACCGAAAGTTTAATATACCGAAAAATTTAAAACCCGAAGATTAAAAATACTGAATTTACAAGACCTATGAACGAAACGCCAAACAAATTGTATAACATTAAGATTGAGGTTCATTAAGAAAAACAAATTTTGATTGACCCCGAATCGCCGTGGTCCTTCGCCGTGGTACTAGTCTGCCCGATACTAGAGTGTAATTCAAAAGCCGGAGGCGCGGAGGGAGAGCAGCCCTCGCCCGCTGTAGCAAATCTCAGGCTCCCGTGCGAGCTGGAGCGGCTGAGGCTGGTCGCCGAAGGCGACCAGCAAGCCGAAGCTGCGGAGGCGAGCGTGGGTGCCTGAGATTCGCTACGCTAGGGCGAAAGGGCTGCACTTCCCGCAGCGCCGGAGAAGAGCAAAACCTATGCTTGCTGCTACATGCATGCCTGTTTGATGCATGCTGCATGCCTGCTTGCTACATGCATGCATGCCTGCTTGCTTGATTGTTTGCATGCTGCATGCCTGCTTGATTGCTTGCATGCTGCATGCCTGCTTGATTGCTTTCATGCTGCATGCCTGCTTGATTGCTTGCATGCTGCATGCCTGCTTGCTACATGCATGCCTGTTTGATTACTTGCATGCTGCATGCTGCATGCCTACCGCAAAGTTAATCTTACTTTCGGGATTTTGAACTTCGGTATACTAACTGTAGGTATATTAATCTTCGGGATTTTAAACATTCGGGATATGAACCTTCGGTATTTCAAACTTTCGGGATTTCGAACTTTCGGGATTTTGAACTTTCTGTTATTTGAAATTCGGCATATTGAGCTTCGGTATATCGGGTATAGGTATTTCATTCGTTCGGTATTTTGATTTTCGACGTTTCAAGCGTAGGTATTTCATTTGTAGGTATTATGAACTTTCGGTATTATAATACGTACCCTTCGGTACAAGGTATTAACAACATAAAGCTTTATTTGAACGAACGAAATGCATATATCTAAGCACAAAATGTGGGATTGCCAAGATCATTATTTGTTACTTAGCTTTTATGTTTACATTTCATGGTTTAAGAGTACCTAGATTATAAGGACTATAGTTAAACCGCGAAACTGAGAAAGGCGCGTGTCGCCTGTTTTCACACTACCATGCGCAGGAGGAGTGCCTCTCTGGTGCGCAGGGTTCGGGCCAGCTCCAACGCAGTCCTAGCGATGATTGCAAATAGACTGGACTAGGCATATTCCAGCGGTGCCGTTTGTAAGGGGTTTTTAAATATTTAAATTAAAATTTATTTTATTTAATCGTAATGTGTCTGCCTTTTTTTTTCTTTTTTTATTGTATATTTTATTATTATGCATGAATTGATAATGATTATGACCCTTGTGATGCTTGAAATAAATTAATTGAATTGAATTGAGTTGATCTAATCAACCCGTCACGGTGACAGCACCGTATTAACTCGAGGCGTTTAGTATTATTTGTATGAAACTCCATACTTCAACGCACATCTATCAACTTCGTAACGTCACCACCTCGGATCGAGACCAACTCGGGACCCACTCTCGACCAGCGGCGCAGCGTTGTAACGCGTTTACGACTCGTCGCGCGCTTGTTGACGACTATCCGCTCACCCTGTCCAAAGGGCTGTCACTCATAAAAAGAACTGCCATAAATTTTAGCAAACACGATCCGAGACGAGGCGTTCGCTATCCGGTTCCGATCCCATCCAAGGCGTTGCTGTGCCCTTTACGTAACGCGCTTTCGTATGGTTGACGCCTGGTTGATGCTGTTCCCGTGCTGGGTGAGTAGATTTGCTTCAACCTCAAAGAAAACGAAGGCGACAAAAGCGACGTCAGCTATGTCTCAGTTTAGCGACCGACCTACAATGCCAGATCGTTTCATTACACACTGTATTCTCTTATATATGAATATCACATAAATTGCAATGACATCGTAGAAACACAGAAAGTGGGAGTTAACGTGTTCAAAGATGTTTCGCGAGTAAGAGCGGAAATTGAAAAATAGCAACATAACAAACATGAAGTCGGTAAACTGTCTAAGTCGAGAAAGAAAGTTTTTCTTTGTATGATCGCCTGAGCTACTTCCTTTGTTATTGTATTTGAGATTGTTATATAATGGGAAAGTAAGCTTAAGGCCAATTTCTTAATCACTGGATATAGAGTGTTATTTCCGTTAAAAAAACAAGGGAATACAAGTAATTCTGAAGAAAAAGTCGTACATTTATAAATCATGAAAATTATACAGGACGTTTGGTACATGGTATAATTAATTAAAAATGGCCTATAATGGGGCTTATATTGGGGTCCGCTGGTGTTTTTTTATACCGTTTCTTAAATGTTATTTATTAAAATAAAAATTGAAATGGCACTCGACTTATTTTTTTAAAAACTATAAGCTTGGCGTTCTCTCTGGGGGCAGGTAGTACTTCACCTTGGACTATCTTCTAAAATTCTTTCAAGCTCTGCTCCGATCTTGGATTGAGTACTGCTGCCACCTTTGGAATGGTTCTGCCAAATATCAGCTGGCTGCTTTAGAGTCAATAGAAAACCGAACAAAGAAAATTATTAAAGACAACTAACCATATGCGAAGTGTGGCAAGTCTGTCTGAAAATGAGACTTGGGCGCGGCTTTCACCATTACGTCATAGCCAGCGATATCACAAATTGCGAAGGAATACCAACAGTATTTTAAATACTTTTGCCCAAAAATATGACTGCCCGATATACGACAGATCGAAAAAAATACGTCATCTATTTCTTTTGCGTACTGCTAGGGAGTGGAATTCACTGCCAGCCGAAGTGTTTAGATATCTATACTAATATTATAAAGCTGAAGAGTTTGTTTGTTTGTTTGTTTGAACGCGCTAATCTTAAAAACTACTGGCCCGATTTGAAAAATTTTTTTTACGTTGGATAGTCCATTTATCGAGGAAGGCTTTAGGCTATATAACATAAAGATACGACTCATAAGACCACAGCAGCAATGAAAAATGTTGCGAAAACGGGAGAAAGATATTCCTTTTGAGAGCTTCCGCTGCATACGCTGCGGAAACCGCTTAAGTTACACAAAAATCATGTATGACAGGATTGTTCACCATTAAGAGTTCTATAATAAAGTCCGCGACAGCATATGTCTATCTGTTATGGTTGACATACTACAACCTTTTTATGTTAATAAATTTGTTAAAAAATAATGCATTATTTATAGAGGTGTTTTATACACACAGGTATTAATTCTTATCAAAATAAATACATTCATCATCACGAGCATTTCATTTAGAACCAAGTTGCCCTTTATATCATTTGATTTCAATAAATATCTTAGGAGCTATCACATTTTTAACATAACTCCGCACCAAAATAATGTTTGCAGCTTAAGTACAACGTGCGCTTGCGCTAATATATTATAAAGCTGAAGAGTTTGTTTGTTTGAACGCGCTTATCTCAGGAACTGCTGGACCGATTTGAAAAAATATTTCTGTGTTGGATAGCTTATTTATTGAGAAAGGCTTTAGGATATAAAACATGACGCTGCGACGGGAGGGGAGGGAGCAAACTCAAAACGCGCGGACGAAGTCGCGGGGGACCGCTAGTTATTCATAAATCGACAAAAAAAAAACCGCCAGGACAATTATTTTTTTAAATTCACATTAATAACTAATGACTCCAACTATGCCATTTTCATTTAAAAAGCTATCTGTCTTCAGATATTTATAGTACTGTTTTCCTTCTAGGTGGCATAAAAAGTTTCCAGCCTGTCTAGTATAAGAAGGAAGGCTTTCATGATTGTTCATGATATTAAAGAAGCATTTACTAGAATTACTATGCTAAGTATCAGAATACCTAGCGTAGAATCTAAGTAAAATCATGTCGATTTATCATTCTGTCAGAGAAGCATAGTGTCTGATAAAAGTCATGTCGTAAAAACATACTGTTGGAGTAACGTTGTGTTGGACTAGCGTATTGTCGGAGTAACGTAGTGTCGGAAAACCGGTTGTCAAAATTCAGTTTTTGAGTTTTTTCAAGTTTTGTTAAACTTCAGCTATCAATCACATTCTTACAGCTTCACCTAATACTGAGAATATATAATTATTAGAAAGTAATACTTACACGTAGATATGAGTAAGTAGAAATCTTCCATTCAGAGATATTAGAAGATGTCCTAATTCAAATCATATTATTTGCGTAACGCAGGTAAATATGATATTATTACAGGTAAGGTGTAAAATTGTACAAATTGTGATCAGTCATATTGGCATACAAATTGTTAATATTAAATTAAATACAATCGACAAAAATGTGGGCAAAGTCAAAATCCCCATACACGTTTAGTATATAATTATGCTCCAAGTCCAATTCTACCAGCTACTTAATTTTTATCAAAAATCAAAGGATGGAGTCACATTTTAATTGCTTAACTTTAATAATGTTCAGTGGTGGCGTGTGTACAATAAACCGTTCAAACGGCGGGACGCGGCGTCGCCGGTCCGGACGGCTTATCTACTTATTGCAAGTTGTGCGCCGAAGCCACGTCGAACTATACGAATTAAAACATAATATCTATTACGAATAGAACAGAATGAGCTTAAAGGATTGAGGATAGAACTTAGACAGAATGGGATTTTCTGCGCTACAAAAAATATTGATATTATAACAGCGAAAAAATGCACTTACTTAACTGTAGAATAGATTGTGTTTGATTGTGTGATATTTTCGCATCAGCTCCCTATTTTTGAATCAGTCGATTCGAGTCATGTCAAAGCTACCCTAATGTCGAAGGGGTATTATAAAATTCCAGACTATCTTAATGACGAGAATGTATGTGTTGGTGTTACACTATGGAGAGTACAGTCGTCAAGCCCAGAGAGCGAGTGGACTGTAATTTAAATTTAACACTAGGCACTGACTGTTCCCCAGTAAAACACTGCACTTATACTGACACACATTAATTTATTAATACTTTTACTATATACACAATTTACTGGTAATTACTGGTACTTCACTTTTCACTAGTAGCTGTATATTCACTATTAAACCGAAGGAAGGAATGAACGTACTGCATACAATTTCGGCTCTATTCTTGTATGATTTTCTGCGTTTAATTAGCGACCAAAGCGATCCATTATTATCTCTAATTATTGAGCACGAAGTTTGCACACAGCACTACTATGTTCATTTCTTTCTTACATATGTTGCTATCCTATTCAATTTTACTTAACAATTTTCGTATTCGTTATAACTTATACATTTTTCTCTTTCTTTAAGTCTAGTAGAAAATTAGTAAATAAACGACAATATCAAAGCTTATGAAATCATATGAAACTTAATAA
Organism: Pyrausta purpuralis; assembly: GCA_963924145.1. Taxonomy (NCBI): domain Eukaryota; kingdom Metazoa; phylum Arthropoda; class Insecta; order Lepidoptera; family Crambidae; genus Pyrausta; species Pyrausta purpuralis. The sequence goes on along the minus strand of OZ001651.1, from coordinate 12,589,237 downwards.
TTTCTAGTGGTCTTGTGGCTGTCGTCAACAGTATGGATAGTCCAGCCTGCACCAAACTGATCTACCAACCTGTTTATTTTGTTTTGTATCATTTTTGTGGCAGCTAGTGGTGACTGAGTTTGTTCCGGCGTTTCCTCTCATCACTTGCCAGATTAAATAAATAATAAATAAATAAAATGTTTATTTAAATTCATTGGTTCTGAAATACATCTTGTCTTGTATTGATTTGTCTCTGTCTTGTCTCGAAGCGCTAATTGGGCCCACAAGATAAGGAGACATATTTTGGCCCCATATGGGCCATAATTGATTAATATTAACTAATTATTCATTTTCATCAGTGGCATTTTGTGTCCTAAATTGAATTAATGATTTCTGACTTTTGAACTAAAGTCTAAGTACATTGCGCGTTATTTCCATTGATTTTTAATTAGATAGTTTCAAATGAAAATTACACGCCATAATAAATCGAATGTTTGAAAAATAGAGCCCCTTAAATAGCGAAGCGACATCAATTTCCAAGTTGAATTTATTCTGTAAAGAATAACTGCTTGGGCCATCTGTTTCATAAACAGACGGCTAGATGGCGCTAAGCGTCGCGCAATTGACGTTTCCATAAGAGACCACAAATTTCGCAGGGTCGGACTAACAGCACGGTAGCTCAATTGGTAAGAGCGTTTGGCCCGGTTTGCCAAAAGGTTGCTGGTTCAAGTCCCGCCCGTGCGCAAATTTTTGGTTTCTTATTTCATCTTTATGGATATAAAATATGACACTGTGAGTGTTAAAAACATTCTAAAGCATTAAATAGCGAAGCGACATCAATTTCCAAGTTGAATTTATTCTGTAATGAATAACTGCTTGGGCCATCTGTTTCATAAACAGACGGCTAGATGGCGCTAAGCGTCGCGCAATTGACGTTTCCATAAGAGACCACAAATTTCGCAGGGTCGGACTAACAGCACGGTAGCTCAATTGGTAAGAGCGTTTGGCCCGGTTTGCCAAAAGGTTGCTGGTTCAAGTCCCGCCCGTGCGCAAATTTTTGGTTTCTTATTTCATCTTTATGGATATAAAATATGACACTGTGAGCGTTAAAAACATTCTAAAGCATTAAATAGCGAAGCGACATCAATTTCCAAGTTGAATTTATTCTGTAAAGAATAACTGCTTGGGCCATCTGTTTCATAAACAGACGGCTAGATGGCGCTAAGCGTCGCGCAATTGACGTTTCCATAAGAGACCACAAATTTCGCAGGGTCGGACTAACAGCACGGTAGCTCAATTGGTAAGAGCGTTTGGCCCGGTTTGCCAAAAGGTTGCTGGTTCAAGAACCGCCCGTGAGCAAATTTGTGGTTTCTTATTTCATCTTTATGGACATAACTAATATATTCAAAACTCTGTAAATGACAAATAACATCTTAGTCTACCCGTGACCACGAACGCTGTAAAGTGTTCGAAATGTCGGGATAAAATAATAAACTCGCGAAAAGTTAATCCGTTAAAAAGTTGTTTTATTTCGATGAGTAATATTCGCGTAAACTTCAGAAACAAAAAATCATTTTTTTGGAATTAGATTATATTGGTACAACAAACAAACTTTGACTTTATAAAATTAGTATAGTACATTTAGATAACGACTGGACAGCAGCTTTTACCAATGATAATTAAGATTCAATAATTATATTATTGATTCAATTAAATTATTAATAATAAGAAGTTTTATAACAAGTCAGTCAGCCCACAACATCTAGTTGAATGTGGTTGCGGTGTGGGCTAGTCAATGGCGTCGTTGAAATTGGTAACACGGTTCATCGCGTCCTCTTTCAAATTAAATTAAATTAAATTTATTGATAGTGGTTTTATTAGTAGCCAAGTTATTAGCGAGTCGAATGAACATTACAATCGTTAGTGGTTAGATTTGATTTTGGTTATGCAAATCAACAAAAGTCTTTATTATATCAATTAAAAGTATATTTTTTGTGTTATTTGACCTCCAGTCAAATATTGATTCCCTATATTAATAACTAGCGGTCCCCCGCGACTTCGTCCGCGCGTTTTGAGTTTGCTCCCTCCCCTCCCGTCGCAGCGTGATGTTTTATACCCTAAAGCCTTTCTCGATAAATAAGCTATTCAAAACAGAAATATTTTTTCAAATCGGTCCAGCAGTTCCTGAGATAAGCGCGTTCAAACAAACAAACTCTTTACCTTTATAATATTACTAGCGGTCCCCCGCGACTTCGTCCGCGCGTTTTGAGTTTGCTCCCTCCCCTCCCGTCGCAGCGTCATGTTTTATATCTTAAAGCCTTTCTCGATAAATAAGCTATCCAACACAGAAATATTTTTTCAAATCGGTCCAGCAGTTCCTGAGATAAGCGCATTCAAACAAACAAACTCTTCAGCTTTATAATATATTAGCGCAAGCGCACGTTGTACTTAAGCTGCGAACATTATTTTGGTGCGGAGTTATGTTAAAACTGTGATAGCTCCTAAGCTATTTATTGGAATCATATGATATAAAGGGCAACTTGGTTCTAAATGAAATGTTCGTGATGATGAATGTATTTATTTTGATAAGAATAAATACCTGTGTGTATAATACACCTCTTAAAATAATGCATTATTTTTTTACAAATTTATGAACATAAAAAAGGTTGTAGTAAGTCAACCATAAAAGATAGACATATGCTGTCGCGGACTTTATTATAGAACTCTTAATGCTGAACAATCCTGTCATACATGATTTTTGTGTAACTTAAGCGGTTTCCGCAGCGTATGCAGCGGAAGCTCTCAAAAGGAATATCTTTCTCTCGTTTTCGCAACATTTTTTATTTCTGCTGTGGTTTTATGAGTCGTATCTTTATGTTATATAGCCTAAAGCCTTCCTCAATAAATGGACTATCCAACGTAAAAAAAAAATTTCAAATCGGGCCAGTAGTTTTTGAGATTAGCGCGTTCAAACAAACAAACAAACAAACAAACAAACAAACAAACAAACAAACAAACAAACATACAAACTCTTCAGCTTTATAATATTAGTATAGATTAGCGCAAGCACACGTCGTACTTAAGCTGCGAACATTATTTTGGAGCGGAGTTATGTTAAAACTGTGATAGCTCCTAAGATATTTATTGAATTTAAATGATGTAAAGGACAACTTTGTTCTAAATGAAATGCTCGTAATGATGAATGTATTTATTTTGATAAGAATAAATACCTGTGTGTATAATACACCTCTTAAAATAATGCATTATTTTTTTACAAATTTATTAACATAAAAAAGGTTGTAGTAAGTCAACCATAAAAGATAGACATATGCTGTCGCAAACTTTATTATAGAACTCTTAATGCTGAACAATCCTGTCATACATGATTTTTGTATAACTTAAGCGGTTTTCGCAGCGTACGCAGCGGAAGCTCTCAACAGGAATATCTTTCTCCCGTTTTCGCAACATTTTTCATTGCTGCTGTGGTCTTATGAGTCGTATCTTAATGTTATATAGCCTAAAGCCTTCCTCGATAAATGGACTATCCAACGTAAAAATATTTTTCCAAATCGGGCCAGTAGTTTCTGAGATAAGCGCGTTCAAACAAACAAACAAACAAACTCTTCAGCTTTATAATATTAGTATAGATTTTTTAAATATTTCACTGATGCATTATGATATGAAAGATCTTGGGGATGGTTCTCGCGGCAATCGGACTTTTTTCGTGTGGTAATTCGATTGCGAGTATAACCGTTTTACCTAAAAAATCAAGTAAAATATCTGTACGTAAAAAAAACTAAATACATAATAAAATATTACCCTGAGATATCAAAAACTATTTCTCTTCGATGAAGAAAATCGATTAGTGAACTTTTTTCGTATACGAATTGCACGAGAATTGACCCCCTGAATACCTATTAAAGTTCTCATAAGCAGTGCTGTTTATATTCTGTTGCTGTAAGTTGATAGTATACCATGCGAAAGTTTATATCAGGACACACGGCAACGAAGTTACTTACGTTCTCCCACAGAGTTTGCAGGATCTGTTCGATCTATCTACAGTAGGTAGACTAGTAGAGGTGCACAAGTGAACGATCTTGCCAAATAGATATGAACCTACATACATAAACTTATGTCACAACATTTGCACTTCTTCAATTAAGCTCGATTCAGACAATTTCACTCATAAATCAATCATTACATTACCATAATTAAGCTGCGTCATTGTTGTCCTCTATAGTAAAGTATTTATTTCCCTATCGAATAATCAGGTGGCCATCGAAAATCTTAGACACAAAATTCGAGTTTTTGTGTATTTATATAATTAAAAATTTTGATAAGTTTACGACTAATTTCAATAACCCTTATCTAAAAAAAAGTTGTCGCTGAACTTTTAGATTCAGTAATAATAATGTTAACGACAGCCGCAAGACCACAAGAAATTATTTAAGTTTTATGTGCTTTCGTAGTTTTTGATTTGTAATGTTGCTGTTTGTTTACTCATCTCCCTATATTTAGACCTAAGAGATAGATATAATATTATGTAAGAGGGAATACGAAAATTGTAGTCAGTGCCGTGTGAAAACTGCATGCTCTGTAATTAGATAAAATAAGAAATTAGTTGCCATTCGAACGGATTAATAGTAGATCCGAATTTGTATGCAGCACGTACATTCCTTCTTACGATGAATAGTGATTACCAGCTACTAAGTTAATTGTGAAGTACCAGTAATGTAGTGAATTGTGAATAGGGTAAAAGTACTGAATAGATAGTGTGTGAGTAAACAGTGCAGTGCATTTTCATTGGGGATCATTGTCAGTGCCTAGTTTTTAATTAAAATTACAGTCCACCCGCTCTTGGGGTTAGACAATAGTACTTTCTCTATAGCCTAAAAATATCCTTACCTCTTTTGACCAAATTAGTATTATTGATTAAGACACATCAACGTAGAATGCTTCAATGATAATTATTTCAGATGTTTTTTTAGGGTTCCGTAGCCGAATGGCAAAAAACGGAACCCTTATAGTTTCGTCAAGTCTGTCTGTCTGTTTGTCTGTCTGTCTGTCTGTCTGTCCGTCCATATGTCACAACCATTTTATTCTGTAACTATAAGCATCACACTGTTGAAATTTGGTAGGAATGTGTATTCTATTAACCGCTTTACGGTCCTTATACAAAAAATAAAAAATAATGACATTTTAGGAGGGGGTCCTTGGACGAATAAACCACTGGACGCGCAATGACGGGCAATTTCGCTTGTGCCCCCTTAGCCACGAAGCGGGCTTTTTGGCCTCACTTACAGGTGACGTCTTATCAGTACGGTGAAAGAGCTCAGTGAGAAACATTGACGGAAAAAATGGGTAAATTTGGCTTATTTTTGTGTAAAAATTATAGCGGCAAGACAAAAAAATATTCATTTTCATCCGTAAGTAACGTTTTATCCCAAAAAAGCTGATATTTTTCATGAAAATAGTGAAATGTGTTTTCCAAGAGAAAAGTTACATTGCCATTTAAAAAAGTGGTGGTCAGTTACTACAAAACCAACAAGATAACGTATACTTTATACGGTAGGATTGTCGTTTGTTTATCATTCGTTCTCTTGTCAATTTAATTTCAATTGTGCTTGATAATTGTCGATAAATCGTATCGATAAACATTTATTATTTTTTTAATATATTTTTTTTTAAATAAAATCATAAATCTGTAAAATATTTCACTCGACAAACAACAGTTTGCTTTAAAATTTTAAACTTCATATTTTATGACAATACATCTTTAAAATATAATTTCAGATTTCTTGTGGATCCATTTAGGAATATAATGTGGGTCGAAGGGAGGCAAAATGGATCCCCACAAAACATTACTGAATATGTGGTATTCATTTAACACCAGTGTGATTTAATGCCAACGCAAAAATCTACTCCCTAATTATCCCATAGGAGGATTTAAATGGTGCTGGGCTGTATGTACTTATGGGTGGTTTCACAATGTCTTAGGAAGTTCTATATAGTGTTACTTGCCAGACCGCTCATATAAACGTTCTATGTTTCAGTTGTTCATTCGATGGTTTGTGTATTAAACATGTCTATAATGTAATTTACTGTTTTAGTGATAAAAATTATGTGTCTTTTTACAAAAGATTCGTTCATTCATTCGTTCCGCACATATCGATAAAAAAATATCGACACTTTCATGCACCAAATGTCAAAAATTGACACGACAAGCTCCCCCCGCCCCGCAGAAATTGGCTAATGATGTTCATACATTCGCTCTTGCGTTTCATATCCAGTGGTTAATTCATCCAAGAGGGGGTCCCACACACGAAACTAAAACCAAAAAAAAATTTTTTTGTCAAACCTATGAGTGTGGGGTGTCTATGGATAGGTCTTTTAAAATGACATGTAGGTTCCTAAAACCATTTTACTTTAAAGTTTAACGTTTCAAAGCCAGACGCTTCCAAAGTGGAAAAATGGGCGCCCCCATCTAACTTCTAAACTAAGCGAGTGTAAATTTTGAAAAAAATATATAATATAGATCTTAACAAATACTTTCAACGAAAATTGGTTCGGACGCGATCGAACGAGAAGTTTTTGAGATAAAGCACATTTTCAACAACCGCAAACATAACTTCATACAAACACTATGAAAAACAAAGTTATATTTGCTGTCAACAAAATATTGTGGTATTTTTACTAAGTGGAAGTAAGTGGATTCCCCTTATTTAGTTAAAGTTGGCACGGAACCCTCAGTGCGCGAGTCCGACTCGCACTTGGCCGGTTTGACTAAAAAAATTTTTTTCGGTTTTAGTTTCATGTATGAGAGCCCCCCTTAAATATCATTATTTTTTATTTTTTGTATGAGAATCGTAAAGCGGTTAAGAGGATACATCTCCCTACCAAATTTCAGTAGTGTGATGCTTATAGTTTCAGAATAAATTGGGTGTGACATACGGACGGACAGACAGACAGACAGACAGACAGACAGACAGACAGACAGACAGACAGACTTGACGAAACTATAAGGGTTCCGTTTTTTGCCATTCGGCTACGGAACCCTAAAAATGTCCAAAACGTCAAAGCTTTGTAGAGATACAACAAAACAATACCCAGTTACAATAAAATCAAATTTTGCATTAAGATTGGTAAATATAAATTAAGTCAACCAACCTATTAATTAAGCATTAACCTAATGTAATCAATCACTTTAAATAAATAAATAAATATCCTTTGGACATTCCCACACATCGCCATCTAGTCCAAAGTAAAGCTACTCAAAGCTTGTGTTATGGGTGCCAGACAACGGATATAATGCTTAAATACTTTACATGATATACATAGAAAACACCCAGACCAATACAAACAGACATGTTCATGCACACAAATGTTTGTATTGTGCGGGGATCGAACCCGCACCCGCTGTGTAGTAGGCGATTTCTCGACCACTACACCAGACGGGTCGTCACTTTACAGAGAATAAGAAGAACAATATCATATCAAATGACCTACTACAAAATCAAATTATAAATGCACATTTAGATTTAATATCTACCTCCTACCTTCTTTAAATGGTACTTATTACTGAGTCAAGAAAAACTTTTATTACATGCTGAGATGAGCTATCGCAGTTACTTATACCTGCAGAAATCAGAAGAAAGAATAACAAAAGTAATTTCCTACTGAATCTATTAAACTTAGTAATTAATAGATGCATTCAAAATTAAAACCTACTCAGTGGCGAAAAGAAAACTTTAACCTGCATAAATCTGAAGAAAGAATTTTAACCAAAAGTATTACTGAATCTACCTAATAGAAAATGTCTGAAATCAAAATAATGAGCTCAAGTCCTTTACTGCTCAGTAGCGAAAGGAAAACTATGCATTACGCGCTGAAATCACTTGAAGTATCGCAAAAAAAAGCAGTTGCGCGGGACAACCGTTCCGTAGGGAGCCGACTAAATTAATCTAATAGGTATGTTAAGGAAAATATTTCAACGCAAAACACATATTTTAATGTATGTGAGAAGCCACCAACCATACTTAGCGCAAGCTCGCGTTGTAAGTGCTTAAGCTGCGAGTATTATTTTGATGTGGAGTTATTTCAAAACTGTGATAGCTTTTAAGATATTTATTGAAATCAAATGATGTGAACTTTGTTCAAAATGAAATGCTCGTGATGATAATGTATTTATTTTGATAAGAATCAATACCCGTGTGTATAAAACACCTTCAAAAATAATGTTCGATCAAAAATAGTAAAATATTTTAACGCAAAACATACGCAGTTTTATTGTAACTAAGAAGCCAGCAACCATAGCAATTAGCGCAAGCGCAGGTTGTACTTAAGCTGCAAACATTATTTTGGTGCGGAGTTATGTTAAAACTGTGATAGCTCCTAAGATATTTATTGAATTCAAATGAAATACAGGGCAACTTTGTTCTAAATGAAATGCTCGTGATGATGTATCTATTTATTTTGATAAACATAAATACCTGTGTGTATAATACACCTCTAAAAATAATGCATTTTTTTTTACAAATTTATCAGCATAAAAAAGGTTGTAGTAAGTCAACCATAAAAGATAGACATATGCTGTCGCGGACTTTATTATAGAACTCTTGATGCTGAACAATCCTGTCATACATGTTTTTTGTGTACCTTAAGCGGTTTCCGCAGTGTACGCAGCGGAAGCTCTTAAAAGGAATATCTTTCTCCCGTTTTCGCAACTTTTTTCATTGCTGCTGTGGTCTTATGAGTCGTATCTTTATGTTATATAGCCTAAAGCCTTCCTCGATAAATGGACTATCCAACGTAAAAATAATAATTCAAATCGGGCCAGTAGTTTCTGAGATTAGCAGGTTCAAACAAACAAACAAACAAACTCTTTAGCTTTATAATATTAGTATAGATTTTGTGTATCTCAAACGGTTTTCGCTGCGTACGCAAGGGAAGCTCTCAAAAGGAATATTTTCCACCCTTCTTAGGGTTACTTAGCCGAATGGCAAAAAGCGGAACTCTTATAGTGTCGTCAAGTCCGTCTGTCTGTCTGTACGTCCGTATGTCACAGACATTTTATTCTGTAACTACGAGTATAAGCATCACGCTGTTGAAATTTGGTAGGAGTAAGTATCCTGTTAACTCTTTTACGGACAGTGACCGCCTATAGGCGGGATAACAATAAAATTTCTATTGTGTCTGGAGTACTGTCCGTGAAAGTGTTAATCGCTTTACGATTGTTTTACAAAAAATAAAAAATAATGACATCTAAGGGGGGGGGGGGGGGGTACCCTAAGTTGAGATATATTTGATTAACCTAAAAAAAATGACCTTGCTTTTGAGAAATCCGTATACAAAACTTATCAATTCGGTCAAATATTATCAAATTCTATCGATATCACATACACACACAAGGACTGGTATTAACTTTATTATTAAAATATAGAGCAACTAGGTAAATTCTTAGCTTTAGTATCAGCCTCAATTTTCCTTCAGAAGAACCGCCCACATTTATATTACGGCTGTCAATATTCATTTCAATGAGTCCAACGGCCGTATCGCTCTGAATTCAATTTTTAATTCACAAGTTTGAAGGTTGCCCTGAACTTCATTTCCGACGAAGCACGAATATTTTTGCATATTTCCTCTTGAAGGAGCCGCGATTTACTTCAGTTCGCCGATTGAATTTTCGCTGACAGTATAAAATACGTGATTTCATGTCTCGCCCGCCGCGAGTCGGCCTATTCATCAATGTATACGTATCGCACGCAGACTACTTCACTCATAGATGCCCGACGACAGCAATCGTACTTTTTTGTGAAGTCTGACACCGTGACGCCTAAATAATAGGTTCCGTGAAACTGGGCAACTTTGCCAATGGCAGTCAACTTTGCCCAAACACGAAAATTAACTCAATCTGCTATTAGACTTTTATCACAGCAAATGGAAACTTTTTGAGGTGTCTAGCAAAAACTAGAACATCTGTTTAGCAAGACAGACTACTACATTCGCAGCTAAATTTATTCGCATATGTGTCAGCTACCGTCAAAGTGGCTTCGTCGAAGTGGTAATTCGAATGGGAGTTTTACCGCTTTAACTGAAAAATCAAGCAAAATATCTACATGGCAAAAACTGTCGCACAAAATAAATTGAAATGCATTGAAATCATGACCCTTTGCTATCAAAACAAATTTTCCTTTGACAAAAAAAAATCGATCGGTCAATTTCTTTTGTAGACGAATTCCACGAGAATCTGCCTCCTGGGCCCTTATTTTGGAATCACTCGCGTCAAGATGGCGTGTGATATATTAATTGTTTTTAGTCCAATTATGGACCGAAAATATCTCAATTTGTTGACGTCTCCTCACGACTATATTTCACCACATTTTTGTTGAATTTTTTATTCGTTTTTGAACGAAAATTACACGCCATTACCAAGCAAGTGAATCAAAAAGTGCTCCTGACCTGCGTCAATGTTCATTGACAAATTTTACAAATGAATATTATGAAGTCCTATCTTAAAAGTAAATAACATGAATGGAATTATTATTACAAGTCGAATCCTTCTAAATTTTCATCCTTTTAACAAATTAAAGTTTTTAATAAAATTTTATTCTGAGGTAAACCTTGACATGATTGTGAAGTCTAAAGTAAAAATAAGTAAAGTTATCCTGTAACGTCCAACCGCTGGGCAAAGGCCTTACCTCAACTATGAGGTAGTTTGAGCCATACTCCACCACGCGGGCTCAGTGCGGGTTGGTGGAGGGGTATTTGCAAGGCAAGCGACTAACCCTGCTGTCAGATGTTATCAAGCCGACCATAAGGCCTCTGACTAGGCTTAACGACTAATATCAACCGATATTAGCTGGGACCAACGGCTTAGCGTGCCTTCCGAAGCACGGAGATGCTCGTGACTTATATGGTCGAAATGGTCACCCATCCAAACACGACTGCCCCGTAGGCTTCATTTCGGTATCGCTACCAAAGCGGTGCTCCCACTGCGCTACGAGCACCTTTTTTGCATGATTGTGAAATCTATTTTGTTTCTGTTGTTGTTACATGCCGTGATAGTTACGTGACTTTAGGTACTATTTGCGCTTTCTGTGCGTAATATTCACAAATAATAGAACTGGTATTGCTTCCGAGCAATCAACAGGAACAATTGGCGCAAGATTTCATTATTATTCATTGTGAGTAACGATAACGTTACGTTACAACGTAATAGCATACTCGGAAAGATAACTATACTGCAAATGTTAGTTATAATTTAGTGTAGGACCAATAAATATTGCATTTAGGTGTCTCTACACCTTATTCAGATTGTTTAAAAAATACCTGTTAGAAATGAAGTGACTCGGAATCAGTAACTAATCCTTTGGAATAATAAATAATAAATAATATAAACATAGGACAAAAAATAATAGTCTGATTATTATGGAGAGTTGAATGTTTCTTGGCATTATTCGACCCATGTTTGGAAAAAGTTTTTAAGTTACTGATTATGAGAAGCGAACGCCCTTAATTCCTAACTCAAAAACGGTAGTTTTGAAACACCTTGTATAAACCTTAAGCTATGCTTAGTTTGTAATCTTAAAGTCAATGTACATGTATGATCCTTAAAGGGGATTCAAATTATTTCTTACATTTTTACCTTGAAGTTATTCGCTTGTTAAAATCATGTACCCCAAAATCTTAACCTCTTATAAATATCCAACTGGAAGAAAACTATTTAAAGTAGATACCTTAGTACTATACTTATATTCATAAACTGAAGATACTGGCCACTTTATTCCAAAAACCAAGACTAAGGTTAACCGACCAATTAAAAAGTATAGCCGCCATTATTGAATGCTGTTATTATGACATATTTTAAATTGATATAATGTTCATAAAGGCCTGTTTTTTATAGTCATAAAATCGATTTAGTCAAAATATCATTCATCATTATCATCATTATCAGCCAAGGGACGTCCACTGCTGAACATGGACCTCCCCCACGGCTTTCCACAGCGATCGAAAAAGAAATATGCGTCAAACAAAATACAATTAGCCATATTGTATTTGAGAACGTCAGCTATTTGTCAGAAATCATTTATGTAAATTAAATTTTAAAATCAATTGCTAAGCATTTAAAAATACTTCATTAAATTAAAAAAGTCTCTCTTTATGCCTTTTAGTTAGCGATAAATGATGGGTAAAAACGGCTCATTAGGGAAGCAGTAACAAAAAAAGTAACAAATTAATTAAAAGTAAACATGTCGTTTGTGCCCTATTTTGATATAAGTTTTTCTTAATTTACTATTGTAAATCTGCTCATAATTAAATTTCAACTTAAGTATGAGTTAAGTATGTAGATTAAGGTTGGTACGCTGTAATTTTAATAAATATATTATTATTATTTATACTATATTACCCCGAGATAAAAATAAGGTTTGTCAATTTTTCTCTCTGTAAAAGAGCCTTATTATGTTTTGGGTGGGTAGTAAGCAATTTTATGAATTTAATAATATCTTCAAAGCGAACGTTACTGGCATTCTTGGCAATATAATATCGTAAATGTTGTATCGTAAACTATCTTCGGGGTAAACGTTGTTTAGATAACACCCACGTCCCAAATTATATCCTTGTTAAAATGAGATACATTTGAGATATATTTAGATATGAATAGTCTTATGTAACTCGTTGGTATGACAAGGTTAAAGGAATTTTGAGGTCTGTTCTAATTGGGTGCTTGTGTTAATTATTTTAAACTACTGGTTTGAATATGTAGCTAACGCGTGTGTAAATAGTTTTGAGGTTATGATTTAAAACTATCCTATTCCTAGAAGAAACAGTATATTATTAGTCTGTTAAATTCGTAGTAACAGTCTCTTCTTGTCTTTTCTGTTCTTCGGAATTCTTTTTACTATCTAGAAAAAATGGCCAAGTGCAAGTCGGACTCAGGCACTAAGGATTTCGTGCCAACATTTGCCACATGCATTGGTTTGTCCAAACTTTGTTTGTTGTAGTTCCATGTATGGGAGCCCCCTCAAATATATTTATTTAACAGGACATATCATGTAAAGATGAAATAAACCAAAAAAATGCGCGGGCGGGACTTTAACCAGCAACCTTTAGGCTAACCGGGCCAAACGCTCTACCAATTGAGCTACCGCGCTGTCGGTTCGACCTTGCTAAGGTCGTAAATTTTTGGGTTCTTATTCAATCTATGAATATTAAATATGAACTGTGAGTGTTAAAAACATTTTAAATTATTTTATAGTAGGTCAATTAAAACCAATTTTAAACTTATCATACAATTTTCAATTCTCGTTTTTAATAAGGTTGGATCAACTCTACACTGGCCATAGTTGATGCCGTCTATCTATATCTTACTAATTGATTTATGGGATTACTAGTTAGCGGTTGAGTTGCAGGAAGGACAGTCTTCATTCGGTGTGGATGCACTTGAATAATGGGGATATTTGCTTACATGTAGCTACCAAATTACATTATTGTCCCTTGAAAGATTAATTAATACGAAAATACTTCAAGTTACACAGTGTACTGAATAACTATTTTATGAATATGTTGCGACAAGTGTTAGCATTTTAGCTTTAGCTTTTACAAGTTTATCTAAAAAGATTAACTTTAAATGTAGCACATCTAAGAGTCGTCTGCGGAATCTAAACTTCATTTAAGCTTTAATGGTGGTAAGAACATGAAACGTTAAGAAAAAATATAAGTGCTCTAAGGTTTTCCGAACGCGCAGCAAGAATGCAGGCGCCGCCAGATACGAGGGTCAAACTGAAAGTTCTTAGAAAATCAAAAACTGATTACATTAGCCAGTTATTAGTTTTATTATATCTTTTCAAAATATTGTCCATTGACGTCAATACACCGCTGCATGCGATGGAACCACTGGGAAAAGCACTTTGCCCACTCGTCCTTAGGGGTCTCTTCAATGGCATCGCGATACGCAGCCACCGCTTCTTCAGCATTCATAAACCGCTTTCCTTTAAGTTTTTCTTTAATTTTTGGAAATAAATAAAAATCACAAGGCGCGAGGTCGGGGCTATACGGCGGGTGACCCAGTAATTCAACGTTTGATGTCGCCAAATAGTCGATCGTTCGCTTGGCGGTGTGCGACGAGGCGTTGTCGTGGTGAAGGAGGATCCTACTGCGAGGTCGTTTCTCTCGAACTTTTTCCAAGACAAGTGGCAAACAATTGGTAGTGTACTATTCTGCAGAAACTGTTTTTTGATCCTCTAACACAATTGTTGCGAAATGACCTATCCTTCCAAAGAACGAGGCCACCATTTTTTTTCCCGCACTTCGATCTCTCTTCACTTTAGTTGGCAACTCCTCGAAAGGAAACACCCACTGAGCAGATTGTCTTTTGGTTTCAGGATCATAACAGTAAATCCAGCTTTTGTCACCTGTTAGTATGTCGAACACAGCATTTGAGTCACCTCCGTTAAATCTTTCAATCATTTTACGGCACCAATCCACACGATGGAGTTTTTGAGCCTTAGTCAAATTATGAGGTATCCACCGGGCGCAAAGCTTCCTGACCGCTAAATGTTCGTGGAGGATTTTGTGCACTTGACTCATACCAATGCCTAAGCTTGTCCGAATCTGCTGATAGGTCACTCTTTTGTCAGTCTCTATCATACGCCGCACAACACAGATGTTATTTTCAGTCGTCGCCGTAGAAGGCCGTCCCTCACGTACATCATCAGTGAGATTAGTGCGACCACGTTTAAACTCATTAAACCAGTTGTAAACAGTCGCACGAGATGGGGCTTCATCGTGAAAGGCCAATCGTAGTCTATCATAACTTTCTTGTTGACTTAAATGACATCGAAAGTCATAAAAAATCATTGCACGAAAATTTTCTCGTGTTAAATTCATGTTGACGTGACACAGACAATTTTCAATTTGCCGCCAAATCGTAAAACAAATGACAAATGAATGAAATATATACTCAGTAATATTGGCAAAGAGTTCTATTTTCAAATTTTGGAATATTTTTTTTATTATATTGTTTATAAGTGGCCAGTTCTAAGAACTTTCAGTTTGACCCTCGTATATAGGAGAAAAATTTGAAGTAAACCGGTGCACAGTTTCCTATTTCCCCGGGAATCCAAAGCGATGCACAACAAGCTCGGAGCTGCCCTCCAGAGTATAGAAATAAATACATTTGTAGCGTGCCTTCGCTCAGCCTCTGCTAACAGGATCAGGCTTACTTACTGCGTTTTGTTTAAGACTGAGAGAGACGGTTTCAGTTCGATCCACCTTAGATGCAGGCTTCGGACAAACCGTAGATTTCATCTGTCTTTTAAGTGCAGCCGGCTTCGTTACTTATAGTGACATAAAACTATGCATGCTAAACTTGGATTTGTAATAACTAAGTTACGTTATAAACTTATAAAGTCAACCCTTGGATTGATGAAATTTTTACATAATGCATCCGCTTGTAATTATTGTTAGAAAATCATCATTTCTTCTAAATTATTTTTGCTTTTGAAGTGACAAGCTCAGTGGCTATACGAATGAGAAAATTGATTTACAAAGTCTCAAGATCAATGTTCTAACTTTATTAGGGTTCTCAACGCCCAAGCTTACCTATGTACTAAATATAGGTCCCATGTACCGGGCTTATTTCATGGAGCCGTCGATGTAAACAAGTCCAAGGGTGCGATTGTGTAAAGCTATCGTATTCATTTGACAATTGAAAACGTACGGTATGATCTGTCAAATGGCAAAGAACAAAGGGTTTGACAGATCAAACCGTACGTTATGAACTGTCAAATGAATACGATTGCCTTACACAATTCCAGAGCATATTGATTTTGGGGCTTTGCGAGTTTTCATCGTAGTGATGCGCTCTTGCGCCACACGGATATTGTAGCCGTTCTGTAATAAAATGTCGGAGTGAAATAGCAGCGAAGCTAGATAAGTATTATTACAGTATATGAAAAAAAAACAAGACAAACAAGTAGTAAATAAAATTTACTCAGGCAGGATAATTTTGGTTTTGGTCGTCGAAATCATACTATTCTTCGGTGCATAGCGATCGTGAATCCTGGAAAATCGAAGGAACACAGACTTAAGCTTAAACAGCTACAGTGATTTAGAAATGATATATTAAGTATCTATTTATAAAACACTTAGAGCTTATTTTTCAGCAGTCGGATATGAAATATTCGTCGAACAAAATACAATACGACTAATTTGAAACGTCACCTAATTGTCAGCAATCATACGTAACTGTCATTTTTTTAAATATGTCGCTATATAAGTTATCAGTCTGAAAAGCTTTATCTGAATATTTTAAAAAATCGGCCCTTTGTCTGGTATTTTCATTAATGTTAAGTGATTTAATGAATGTTATCGTGTAATCCTCTTATCCCATCTCTACCGTGAAGCGGAATTTTGCAATTTTGACAACGCCTGTATCTGTCTATCAAATAGCGAGAGACAATGGCGATCGTTTAGATACCAATCATTCATTAAATTCGGGAACTGTGAATTTGCTCTTAGACATTCTTAGCGGAATTGAGGATGACGGGTTCATTTAGGTAACATTTTTCATGATTATCAAGTAAGACGTAGGCGTAGAGTTTATGCTGTCTATGAGGTATATCAAAATTAACTGCATTCCTTCTAGGGGCTAATTCTAGTGCTCAAATATAACCACTTTTTGTATGGGATGAAAATCGTGATCCCATAAAATATTTCACTTTCCCATACAAGAGTGCCAATCACCTGATGCTAGTTTGTATAAAGAAGTCTTTTTTTTGGATTTCGATATTGGTCCCATAGAAAAAGTCGCTGTATTTTAGCAACCGAAACCCTGTCTATAAATTGTGTCTATTGATTTATAATGAAATTCCTAAGTCACGTTTCAGGACTAACTACTTTAGCACTAAAGTTAATGGAGACGCGTCTGTAATTAACTTTTAGAACAGGCAGAGTTTCAGAGCAATTATGCTAACCTTCATAAAACTTTGACGTTAAGGTCAATAAACACTCTTTATTGAGCCTTCACAATTTATTGAGTGGCTTAAAAAGAACTCATTCGCTGAGCCACTGAAAGGTGTAATTACAGGTTTAACGTTGGAGCCAGTTGTACTGGTGTTTCTTGGGAAATTTAATGTGGGTCCGGTGGCTGCCAAACAAGATTCCTAAATGCTTTGCCCCCACTACAGATAATGACACCGAATAGATGACGCATCTAAGCATTCATTAATTATTATTTTTATTCAAGCTTGACTTTAACACAAATATTCAATTATTGTAATAGTTTACAATGTTTTTAACACTGACAGTGTCATATTTGTGTGTTAAAAAAAATGTAAACCATTAGATAGCAAAGCGTTATTAATCACGATTTTTAGTTTGCGTCTTTCACTCCTTGATAAAATTTAAATTATTCATGTGAAATAACAAAAAAATTACATTTCTTTTCAGACTTCGGCCACTGGAATGAAATTTTGTTGCAAACCTGGCTCAAGCTCGCTTTCTCTGTGATGTGTCTAGTAATACAGTTGTCTGTGGCTCACACTATTAAACTGGGGATTAGTCGGGCCGAATAAGAATAAAACGGTAATAGTGGTGTAAGGGTGGTAAGTCGGCTTCGGCGGAAATTGAGTAGTTCGTACGTAATTACGAGAGTTACGGCCGCGCGCGCTGTGTTTCAGCTTTGCTGTGTTGCTAACTGTTACAATGTCCTAACTGAAGTGACAATTAATGGGACTTGTATCAAGATTTATGTTAAAAATCAATTTAGAGCCGATTTTACCAAAGTCAGTCAGATCAGAAAAGAAATATTCGTCGAATACAGTACAAAACGCCTAATTTGAAAACGTCGCCTATTTGTCTGCAATCATTTATGTAAATGTCATTTTAAAATCGGTTGTGTTATAGTTCTATCTGACTTTGGTAAAATTGACTCTTAGTGATACAATCTTATAATATAACTATGGTATAAAAAGTGAATTATCGATTGAAAACCATTACAAGAACTTTACCAACTAATAATACAGTTCATGTACACGTGACTTGATTAAAATATACCTTAACCTTCAAATACCTTAAAACAAAGCTGAAACATAATACTTTTCATAACAGTACTTATCACCATAAAACAATTTTGATAAACACAGGAAAAAATAAAATCGTAATACCTCCATTTTAGTTAATTAAGGTTTTTTCACAAGGCCAACCTTCTAAAAACTAGACGGAACACCCAACTTTTTGGTATCTATGGATTGTTTTTGTTACCGTCTAAACGTTAAAAGAGTTTCCACTATTCAATTGTCCACAACACATAGCTAAATCATCGATTTAAAATCGACTACTCAACCGATCCACATATGGGGAAAGCAAGTCGTGACGGAGCGTGACAGAGAACCCGATATGGGGACAGTAAGATGATATACAACGCTTGACAAATGAACCCTATATGGGAAGAGTAAGGTCTCAAAGTTAAAAAACTAGAATAGTCCCATGCTTACCGCATTTGCAATCCATTGTTATATCAGTACAAGCGTTTTGAGCCATAGCTGTAAAATAACGTGTTTTGTTTATTTATTAAAATTAGTGACCGTCTTTCCGAGACAAATAGAAACACACCAGTTTACGCGACCGCAAAATGTATTGTCGTTTAATGGCGAGTATTTTTGTTTGTTTTCTAACATTTATTGCATCTACCGGCTTGCACCTGAGCACAGACACAGGAAAAAGATAGTCAGTAGTGCGTTATCTATGCGTATAAGAATGTTTTTGTATTATAAAGACGAAGAATTTCATAGTTTTCGGGGGATTATAAAACTATTTTACTGCTAGGAATTACTACTTAAGCGAGTATTGTCAGACCTTGGTAAGGGTCCTTGAGTGCGATTATCAAACAATTAATGAAAATGGAACATTACCAAAATTCTTGGTTATACGTATTCGAATGCATTTATGTAAACACGTAAAGAAAGTAATTTTAAATATTAAACCGCCTTCGTGATGAGTGTCGCCTGTTGGCGTAGGTAAGCTTGACATCATGCACAGACTTCAAATGTGTTGTTTCTCCTAAGTATAGGGAAAATGCGCTTTAAGCTTTTTAGTTAGCTTCTTGAAAACAGTTAAAAAATATATTATGTTTATTTCATGAATTTAAGTTATTTACATCTTAAAAAACTACCGGACCAAATTTGATAAACTTTACACTTTACCCCAAGTTAAAATATTCCAAAACGAACTAAAAAAGAATCATCTCGCTATAAGTTAGAGATGCAAATATTCGGTACATTCGGTATATTCGGCATATTTTTTCATGTTCGTATTCGGCCGAATATTCGGTTGATTTTCCGAATAATTACCGAATATTAAAAGTATTGCTAACCTTTAAAAAAATAATATTTAATTAAACGGTAAGGTTAACTACCTAATTACTAAATGAGTGTGGTTTATTGCGAAAGATTTGTATAGTTGTTAAAAATGAAATATACACTTCTTCTTGTCCCGATTATTTAGTGTGAAATAAAAAGATTAACAATCAATTAAACTTATTGTTTTGTCAAATAAATATTTAAATATTTAAAAAAGTATGTGCTACAGCTAAATCACACCATCTTCGTAAAATAGTATCTAGCTCCAAAAATAAAGCAAAAGCTACATGGGGCATCATTAATAAAGAAACATGTAAAAATAAATTAAGAGATAATAAATTTACATTAAAAATCAATGATAAAACACTAAATTCAAATCAAGAAGTTGCAACTGAATTTTGAATCGTTTTTTTCACATATTGCGCCCACTACAACTAAAGAACTTGCCTCTTCTTCAGTAATAGCCGAATCTATTCTAAATCTTTATGTCAACGAATGTAATTCTCAATTTCACTTCAGGCATGTAGGACCTGAAGTAATAATAAAAACATTTCTTGAGTTGAATATGAAAAAAAACTGAGGATCTGTAAGGACTAACCGTGCATATTATAAAATCAATTATCGAGCTAATAGCTCCTCAACTAGCAATATTTTTTAATAAGTGTATTGATGGTGGCCAATTTCCCAGTTTAATGAAGATTAGTAAAATAATACCACTTTTCAAATCGGGTGACAAAAGCGACCCCTCAAACTTTAGGTCAATATCGATTGTGCCAGTCTTGAGTAAAGTTTAAGAAAAGATTATATTTAACCAAATTTTAGCTCACTTTTCTTCAAATAAGTTACTACATAATAAACAATTCGGTTTTACTAAAGGTAGAAGCACTACGGATGCAGGAGTTGCTCTTTTAACACATGATTTTGATGCCTATGATAATAGGCATGATGCTTTAGGAATTTTCTGTGATCTATCCAAAGCGTTTGATTGTGTGGACCATGAAACATTGCTCAAAAAATGGTTCTCCCTTGTTTTGTCGAAAAACGTTTGATATAATTTCACTTTTACTAATCACTCTTAACATAATGGTTGTTTAACATTATTTTGTTTAACATAATTTTTATAACAGATAATATTTGTTTGATATAACAACGTTGGTGCTAACATTTAAGAGGCATAATCATCATTCGACCTAATTATCATTTCATCCAATTTTTGTTTTATCTAATCTTATTTTGCATGATTATCATTTTACATACTTTTATTTAGTATAATGATCCGTTCGCTTATTTTTTTTTAATTATAAGATTTTAACAGTATTATTTTAAAGACAGCAAATAGGGCAACTTGAGTAAAACAAAGCTTTAATATTTTGCATTTAATCACAAAAAAGGAGCGTCACCGAGCGCCAGAACTCCCCTCTGTTGGTGTCATCTAGGTTGTAATGTAGGTTAGAACAGTGACAGTTTTTTTTTGTTGTTTTATCTAGTGTTAATTTGTATAATCATTTTACAAACTTTTAATTAGTGTTACGATCAGTTCACCTAATACTGTTTATTAAATTACTCTTAACAGTACTTGAAATATTATATTAAAGACAGCCAATAGGGTAACTTAAGTAAAATAAAGATTTAATGTTTTGCATTTAATCACAAACAAAAAAGGAACAGAGTGCATAGTGCGATGTTTATTTAGGTTTTATTAGAAATATATTGCATTATTTTAAACGTAAATATATAAAACGGTTAAACTCGCAATCGAATTACCACACGAAAAAAGTTCGTTTGATGCGAGAATCGCCACCCTGGAAGTCTTTTCTCAATTAGCGTAAGCATAAATTTGATTATTTTTTGTATTATTTAAGTTCAGTTATAAAGTTTCGGTTAAATAAAAATTAGATTAAGCACTCATTAGGCCAAGCAAACATTCTGTGATGTGATATTAGGCAAAGTGAAAATTCGATGAAATGAAATTATATTACATGAACAATTATGTCAATCAAAATTAGATAAAATAAATATTATAGGAATCGAATAATTATATTAAATGAAATTAGATATTTTAAATGTTTGTGAAGTGAAATTATATCAAACGTTGTTCGACAAAACAAGGGAGAACCTCAAAAAATACGTCATTATGGGGTATCATTAAACTCAATTAATTCTTATCTATCAGGCGGAAGGAAAAAAGTATATGTAAACGGAATTGAGTCTTCTGGAGCGCCTCTAACAATGGGTGTGCCCCAGGGATCTATATTGGGACCACTTTTATTTTTGATATATATAAATGACCTCCCGTATTTTGTAGGGAATCTTTGTGATATAGTATTGTTTGCAGATGATACTTCACTTATATTTAAAATCCCAAGAGGTGAAGAAAATTTTAACGATGTAAATAATACTCTTTTACAAGAGTTACATTGGTTTACAACATAAAATTATTATCCCTTTGGAATAGAACGACAAAAGCGAGATGTCACTAGCAGCAAACTGTGTGATAAAAAGAGATGGGTAGCAGAACCATTTTTGTCAGATGTCAAACAGTTGACCGCCCCGCAGAAGCTCGCTGAAAATTACGCGCATTTGATTTTTTATATTTAAAAGTGAAATTGTGCATATTTTGGAGAAATAATGCATCTGAAACATGGTGACTTGATCGGTGATTGATTGTTATGCATTACAGCGGCATAAACCCAACAAATAATCATTTAACAGGTAGATTAGTTCAAATTGAAGTTTTACACTAGAGCTGCAATTTCAATATTTTGTGTCGACTGTTTATCATGCAGTAAACTACTATATTTAACTTAGGAACATTGTTATAAATCACCTGATCGAAAGGTAATCTTATTTAAAGCTACAAATGTTACTTACTTATGTTAGTTACTGACATCTTAAATCGGTTTCGTTTGACAGCTTTTACTTGTCCTTCTATTCCGATAGGAATAATAATTTTATGGTTTACAATTAACAGTTCACACATTTAGTTTTACTTCTTAATGGAAGTAAAACTAAATGTGTGAAGTTCACGATGCCTAATGTCCGACAGGCATCAACTCAGGTTAAGATAAAAGACAAATCGCTTGATATTATTGACTCCACTACATTCTTGGGAATCACTTTAGACTCCAAACTACAATGGGCCCTCAAATAGAGGCCTTGTCACGAAAACTTAGCGCAGCTGCTTTTGCTGTAAGAAAGATTAGACGTTTGACTGATAAAGAAACAGCTAGGTAAATTTATTTTAGTTATTTCCATAGCTTGATGTCCTACGGTATTTTACTGTGGGGCTCGGCTGCTGATATAGAATCAATTTTTGTATTACAAAAAAGAGCCGTGCGAGCTATTTATAATCTAAAACCTCAAGATTCCCTACGAGAGGTGTGTCTAAAGAAATTAGAATATTAACTATAGTCTCTCAGTATATTTATGAAAATTTAATGTATGACCGCAAAAAATTACATTCATTCACGAAAAAAGTGATATACACAATTATAATACTAGGAATGAAAAAAGGTTGCTATTCCACAATTAAAACTTCGAAAGGTCGGTAATTCTTTCATAGGGAAATGTATTAAATTTTTTAATAAACTACCAGAACACATTGTAAACTTACCGATCAATAAATTTAAAACTGTCATTAAAGAAACCCTAATGACGAAAGGGTACTATAAAGTAGATGATTATTTGAAAGATAATAATGTTTGGACTTGCATAAATACTACAAACATTGTAAACCTTTTGAAAAGAGGCATTGACAATGGTGACTGAGTTTGTTGCGCAGCTTCTTCTCAGCACCAGTCCAAAATTGTCCCGAAGCTGTGGTAGGGTTTATATTGGGACATGTAAAAGTGTCCTCAATGGGCCTATTTGCATAAATAAATGACTTTTATGACTTTTAAAATAAATATCTTTCTAGGTTTGTAGGTATGCGAGTGAATGGTGAACTAGGAATTGCCATAACTATTTGTAGTTTTGATTCAATGTAAGTCAAATAAAATTATTTAACAAATTATATAATCCGTAACAAATACTTACCGCCGCCCGGCTCATGCAGAGCGCCATACCGACATATACAAACCTGTTTGCCGCGCAGAATTGAACCGGCTGATTCGGCCGAATATTCGGTTCGGTAAATTTTGAACCACATTTTCGGCCGAACATTCGTATTCGGTTGAATCTACATTCGGCGAATTTGCTTCAAACTTTAATTGTACGGCCAGATTCGAAATGCGAATAATCCACAGAGACATTCAATAAAAAAAGGCATACGACTCAGAGCCTAACTTTTGAATTTTAAGTGACTTAAAATACATTTTCGCTGTTGAAGTCAGTTGTCGGCTAACTGACCGGATACCGAATTATTAAGAGTTCATCATGCTGATAGCCGACTGACTACTTAATTTTGTGTACTTATATTTTCAATATTTTGTAGTAACTAGTTTGCTGTGTGTAATGGCCAAGGACCGGCGCAAGGACCCCACTGTTTCCCAAAGATTTAATCGTATCTCAACAAGTGCGATTTCTGTACCTTCCTTTACTATGATAAAGGTTTTAACGTGTGAACGTTCTTGGACAATTTGATCCTGGTTTAAAGAAAATATCTTTTTGATTAAATACAGTTTTATTTTACTTACTCTTAGAAAATTTCCAAGAAGATACATCTTCCGAATTTCAGAAATGCAATGTCGCTTCACTAAGCCTACGAGGAAATAGAAAAAAGGGACATATTAATCGATTTTTTAAGATGTGTAATGTAAGTTAATACTTTATGTTCTAAAAATAATATTGAAAAGCTTTGCCGTTAGACTAAAGTGTAACATCATAACCAAATTTCGATGTTCAAAAACTTTATAACATAATTTGAAAACAGGTACTTTATGAACGTCATATCTCCCATAACTAAAAAAAGTAGTAATTATTTTTTTAGTTATGTGAGATATATTAATTAATTCTGTAGTAACAGAAAAGTGAGTACAAGCTCAAAACAATATTATTTAGCAAACAGAAATCCAGCATAAAATATGATCTCGCTAATGTTGAAAATTTGTGAAACGTTACAATCTATTCATTCGTATACTGCAAACTCGGATTTGCTGTGAGTCGAGAATCGAGTTGGGAACTTTCCGCTATACAACACATCACGGAATACTATGCCGTGTAAAGCGACTGACAATCATAGTTCCGTAACTTTGTTTCGGAAGTTTATAGCGTTGAATGCTAGCTACGTATTGATTAATATACTAATCACTCATGCTCTATCAATTTGGTGTAATATTCCCGCTGTCAGATCGTCTGAATTGAAGCGGCGAGCTCCTCCTTTACAATTTCATACTTGTAAGTGCGAAGAAATGGCTGAGGAGTAGGTAAGTACTAGGCTGAGACAGTGCACACTGATGCGCGCGGATAGGTTCTTTTTGCATACGGTACGAAAACGAACGAACGAGTAAAAAGTATTCAAATATTTAAATACTTGCTCTGTTGCCTAACTTTATTTTAAACATTAACTGCATCTCTTTTTAAATACTTCAAAAAAGGAGTTCATTAATTCAACATGTGTGTAAGATTTATATATATAGTTGGATTTTTATATTATTTGAGTATGTTGATCTAGTAAGGCTTCCTAAGACTTGTGCTAAATTGCGGAAGTGTTGCATACACTTAGTTTGTATATTTGTCTACAGATTCCTCGAAACAAAAAGGTTTATCGAGATGATTCTTTTATAGTTAAAATTATTTTCTTTACGGTATTCAATAATTCAAGTAACACACCCAGAAGACAACAAGCTAGGTTTCGACTTTCTTACCAGTAGCATACAATGTGTAAGCAGGATTTAATTATGGGTTTGCGCGGCCTCAGGGAAAGGTTCTCAGCGTGATTCCACCCCACTGGTAGCATGCAATATACCAACCGCAATAACCTCACATTGTAAGTGGCGTTAGTTTATCTCACAAAATGTACGGCAGCAATGCTGCGAAATATTTTATGGCATATTAATGTCATGGCGAGAGGCAACACGTGAAATGTGGTTGTAGAAATATGACAAAGGACCGCGAAATGTCGGAAACACCTCAAGGAACGTAGTTGGTAACACAAAAAGTTTATTAAAAAAACATAAAAACAGCAAAAACACACTCGCTTTCGATAAAAGGCATTTATCAAAGTATTATCGTTATTATTTATTTTAATATGTTGTTTAGTATCAGGCATAACTTAATCTTATTGATGGCAATAGCAATAAGTAAATAAATAAATAAATACTGATTAGTATTCGTGGATAATTGTTTTTAGTTGTGAAAAGATTTTGATGTTATTAATTTGACAAGGTTCCAGCGCATTTGCAACTCGCTGGGCTTATCTTAACTTCAAACTTTTGAAGTAGGTATATTTACTGCGCATTTAGAAATTTTCAACACAGTGAGCTTAATAATTTCATTTATTTGGCACGGTCATGCATCATGAATACGGCGTAATTTGTCACCTTCAGTGACCTGGTTCGTCCAATTCAGTGTTTCTAATTACATCACGTGGTGTGGTAGCGCCTTCGAACTGTTGCAAACTTGATGCAGACGTACATTTAATCTAATACTAACTTGTAATGGATAAGTTACGCTACGTGGTCATGTACGGTCAAAGAGCTCTTTGGCTAATTAAAAGGATCGAAAATCTTTCGTAAATAGAAATCTGTCTTTCCATAAGCAACGGTCAGATGCAGAACGGGCAGGTAAATTAAAGAGATGTCTTTAGATCGAGTCTCTATACCTAATCAACTGATCATTCATTGTTTGTTTATGCTACGAGCTACCTGCTAGAATTTGTTTACATTCAACTTAGTGTCCGTATGCTACAAAGGCCGGTTGTCAGTAATATCGGGGTCACCACCACCACCGCTTTACCAGTTTAACAGACAAAATTGCTTACACTTCTGTCTTGTATGTGCAAGTGTTTTCGTTTGGAAGTGGTAAGGCAGTGTTGATTTAAACTTACATGGTCATTAACATTAGAATTGATTGTAACGGGATTGCTACCATGTACCGCAAAAATTGCAATCGTGAGGATGGGTTTAAATTGTCCAATGTCTGGAATCCAGTGATTCGTAAATGCAAAAACCATATATTTCGGCAAAATGTTGTTTCGCGTGCGGATACTGTGAGTGTTGTGTGTCGAGAACAGGTGCGAGAAAATAGTGAGTTTGTGAACAATGGTACTGCAAGTGATCGCAATAAAAGACTTCGAAGGAGGGTAGACCGATATGTCTGCCAATAACAGCTTACCCGCAACAACTTCAGTTACGCCGTGACCATGGCACTTGCAACAGTGCCGAAATATCGGAAACTCAAAAATAATAAGGTACATGGTAGCAATCCCGTTACAATCAATTCTAATGGTAAGGCAGTGTGCCTAAACTAAAAAAATACTAGGAAGACTCATCATAGGCTTTTATAATAATATAAATATTGGACACCAATCACGTACATTGCTCTGATACCAAAGTAACGGTGGTACCACAACGCCCAGACCAGAGACAATGCGGTAACGCCTCAAAACCCTGCGTGGTTAGACTCCTTTCAACGACTTTTAGCTCAAGCAATGAATAGGTTCAATTTAGCATCGATGCAGTTGCCAAAATACGGTATATAATTTGACAATTTCCAGCTTCTGCATCGCGTCTTCATTGATGCTAACGCGCGTCAGCATCGCTGCTATAAGTCGCAATGTGTAAGGGGTCTTAGGTTCTACACAACGAAGGTTGTTAAAAGGCTTTTAACCTCTTTGCACATGAAAATGCAAGACCAATAACTCAGGTTGCAAATGACCCTGTTAATGCTCCTGATAAGTGGCATCTGGTTGGCAGGTGGTCGCTAAACGGTTTGTAAACCATCGGTTTGTTCCAGAATTAATGTTATCTGCGCCAGTGCGCCGGTACTGACGAATGCCGCTTGCACCGACCGCAGCCGCATCACGCACCGCCACGCAGGTTGTTGGTTGTGTTTTCTTCATTTGGTAACAAAATATATATAGTATATAATATGTTTTTGGAACTTGAGCTGGAACTGTGTAAAGCAATCATAATCATTTGACAGTTCATAACGTACGGTTTGATCTGTCAAACCCTTTGTTCTTTGCTGTTTGACAGATCATACCGTACGTTTTGAATTGTCAAATGAATACGATTGCTTTACACAATCGCACCCTCGATTAACTTTACCCATGTTACTTACACAAACCAGATAAATTAATGTATAAACACGGGGTTAAACAGTTTAAGACTTTGCGTACCTAGTTACTTTTACCCTTATAATTAAACCTGTAGTAATTTTTGCCGCTTTGTTTCAGAATAACCGCGGAGTAGTCACGCGCCCTACATAAGACTCCTTATAAATTGCTACTTTTAGCATCGATGCAGTCGCGTTGCTAACTCGATGCAGCCTCGATGCAGTTGCAAAATGTCAACCTTTACACACAGCGCTACTTTTAGCATCGACTTAGTCGCAATGCAGAAGCTGGAAATTGAAAAATTATGTACTGTATTATGGCGACTGCACCAGTACTAACGCGCGTTAATATCAATGCAGTCGCGCTTTTGCATCGATGCTAACGCGCGACTACATCGATGCTAAATCTGTTGATTGCGTGAGTCGCGATGCTGAAGCACGTTTTCAAAACACGCGACTGCATCGATGCTAAAAGTCGCGGTGTGTGAGGGGTCTATGACGACCTTCATTGTTGATGATAATTACCACAGCAATAAATAAGGCAAATATAAATAAATCACAGGGTAATATTCAGTTGCATTTAATTTGTATGTTCTTGTAAATTCACACCAAACGATCGTTGAAATAACATGCTCTCAATAAAAACCACCAATGTGAAAAATCGTCTCCAATTTCACATCATAAGGTTTTGATCCTGGGATTGTCCTTCATATGAGGCTAAAAGGTATCACAATCCTTCCCTCCATTTCCCTGTCGATCCGCGCCTTAACTTAACAAAAAGCGTATTTTGAATAGAATGTAGGTCACTCCCGCCAAATGGGTGAGGTTATAGCCAAGTTGCATTTGGGTCACCCAACGGAAAATGGAAAATCAACCAATGACACCGTTCAGTGGGTAATCGAAGAGGTAATATTATAGAAATCGATTTGGTCTTACTTTTGAACTAGGAGGAAACTTCTCGTGTAATATCTGTTTGTTCAGTTAAGAAATATCTAACATTGTTTTGAAAATGGTTTTCATTGGGTCAGATACTATCTAAATGTATCGGTAATAAAAATAACCTTTATTCTAGACGTTAATAATATAGTTGTGGTAATAAATAGTAAAGAAACAGTGGAACATCGTATTTGTGTAATTTTTATCACAATGAAAAACTATAAATGGCGGAATAAAGTGGATTCCCTTTTCCTAAAACACTGCACACTGCCTACTTTAATTTGAATATCACACAATGTATGCTTTTTATTTCGGACAGTGTGAATAAAATTTCCGTTCAGCCTCATAGAGTGGGTAAAAAGTGTTAGCGCAAACTTTTTTAATTATCCAAATTGAAGGTTTTTTCATCGGTATTATAGCAGCTGTCACAAAGTCCACTTAACCAGGCGAAGTTTCAATGGTGATCCTTTTTGAAGGTGAAACTTTGTTTGAGCTCTGCAATAGTTTATCGGTTGAAAGGGAATACCAATTGGAATTCGTTTTTCTTTTACTTTAAAACTTAATTCATTTGAGACTTAGTAAGCAACGCAGATCGACTTTAAAGGTAACCTTGGTAGATAGTTTCAGAAATAACACCTACTTGGCTAAAGGTATTGAATTCACATTGCAAAAACGGTTTCATCTCACGAATAATTGTGCTCCTAATAAAGATGAACTGTGATTTTTTGTTCTATTTACGTGTTTCTTTGAATTCAAAGCAGAAGTGCTTCGACGGATAAACCTTATTACCTAATATAATATCGTCTGTGATCCGATTCATTATGAGGAACTTTTAGTTATTAAATATAATTTAATATCAGACTAAAACAAGAAGCCCCATCATGTCCCTACATTTCAAGCGCTCGTATGTTTATGCTGCTTATTATTGCTAACTGGCTTGGTGGCGCAGCGGTAGGATGGTCGCACTTAAAAGCGACGGCTGCGCCAGAAGTCCCGGGTTCGATCCCTGGGTCGGGCCAGAAATATATACCTGAGTTTTTCAGTTTAGAAATTCTTGAGGTAGCCCGGAGTTTGGAAGTTGGCGGTATTTCACCCCCGTGCCTCGGAAAAGCACGTAAAGCCGTTGGTCCTGCGCCTGAACTCTCTCCGGTCGTGTCAGATTGCTGTCCCATCGGGCTATGAGAGTGAAAGGAATAGCGAGTGCACCTGTGTTTGCGCACACACTTGTGCACTATAATATGTCCCGCGCAGTCGGTTAGTCGTTGTGACTGGCCCCCGTAGTCGAAATCGGCTAGGGGGACTATTATAATGTTTATGCGAGCATTGTGCGCGGTCCGGGACAATAGCGGCCCCACACTACGTGGTGTCCGACGACGACAGTCTGATGAAACTTGTCTTACTAATGCCAGCCGCGAACGCCGCGCGCGCCGCTTTGTGCTCCACTGTCTCGCTTCACACACAAGTTTTGCTCATGAGAATGCACTAATAACCTGATGTTATCTGAATGGTTTTACTACTTTTTGCAGAAATAAAATTAATATATAAATATGCACACCAATCAGATACATTGCTCTGATCCCAAAGTAAGCACTTGTGTTATGGAAATCAGACACAACAGTGGTACTACATCACCCAGACCCGAGACAGTATAGAAAATTTTTATTACTACATTGACCCGACCGCTAATTGAATGCGGGACCTCGTAGCGGCCATGCCTGGAAACTCAGCGTGCTTGACCTTAACACCACGTTGGAGATCGTCAAATTGTTGCAAATATAGGAACACGCTGTGTGTGTAATAAAAGCGATAAATTAAGTGGCACAGTGGCGTCTAATAATTTATTTAACATTTGCTGTACCTTATACTTGGTCTTCCTCGCTTCTTTGTTACTTCTATTTTTCCCTCTTGATATTAATAAACAAATTCCTTTTGTACAACAGTTTATTATCATTCAGTCACAATGAAACACGATCACAATGATAAACTTGGATGAATAGCGAGAGACAAGGTATGCCGCGAAAAAGTTATACAAAACAAGTGGCTGTCACTTGTCAAAAAGTGGCAGCCGCGTTAACTTCCGTTTTCAGCTCAATTATGATTAGATCATAATCGATTAGATTATGACATAAACACAATCGAGTTCACTGTTCGATTTGGGAATGAAAATGTGTATTTCTAACAATCGGCCATCCTGCAATGTTGCCTGTCCCCAGGCAGTATCTATTGGGACCTACCAACCTTAACTCTCTTAACGGTCAGTGGAAATCTAATTGCTACTGTATATTTAACTTCAAAGATTAAGTTTAAAAACAATGACTATTACTATCCGTTAAGAGGTTTATTGTTTTTACAAAACCCAAACAAAAAAACTAAAAAATATATATGTAGGAGGTTTTAACTAGCGGGTTTCTGGAAATCACAATTTAACTACCCGTATTACTTGTTAGAAAAATGATAAACATAAAATTGTCACATTCACAAATTAAATTATATTTTACTAATCAACGTCCACTCATGTATTAGGTAAACATTTGACTTTTAAACGTTATTAGAATAAGAACAAATCACAATTAAATTATATTCTACTAATCATAGTTCACTCATGTATTTGGTAACATTTGACTTTTACACATGATTGCTATAATAACAAATCACAAATTAAATTATATTCTACTAATCATAGTTCACTCATGTATTTGGTAACATTTCACTTTTACATTTGATTGCTATAATAACAAATCACAAATTAAATTATATTCTACTAATCATAGCCCACTCAAGTACGTATTAGGTTTGACTTTTAAAGTGATATTACAATCTTAACAAACATACAATCCCATCTTAACCCTAACTTAATTATTCATGCATTAATTTATGCAGCTTAGTTACGCACATAATACTTATTAAAATTATTGTACTAAATAACATGGTTTCACTTACTATATTATTATATCTAAAGAAGCCTTCAGTATCTATTGGTGTGCGTACTGTGGCTAATCATGAGACAATTTGACAAGATCGCACCTAGCCATATACTTCACACTGACCATAAACATGTATTAATAACAACGTTAAGTTCGGCCATCCGTAGTGTTGAATGACCTCATTCAATAACCTTACTAATTCGACCCTTATTAAAATTACATACTTACTCTTATGACATTTAAATTCTTACAAACAGAAAAGGTCAACCTAACAGCTTAACTGATATTTATTGACTAGTATATTTTAACATTAAATGTACATTATTGTATAGTCTGGATCATGAGAGGGTTGCAAAAGAGTATCCGGTGTTCTGTTGTTGACGAGATGGTATCCAACACGGCGTGTACGAGACGTCCAGTGGGTCGGTTTCCAGTGTGCTGCCATCGTTTCGGTGGATCCAACATTCGCTGCCAACAATAGGTGGTGATATTGTTCCTGCATGGTTCTGCCGTAGAGTGCATCAGTTTGATATTTAAGTGATCGGATTGTAAGCTAATATCCGCGTACACAAAATGTGAATCGGCCTCGCTGAGCTTAACATTATAATACACACACAAGGTGTACAGGTTTGGATGTATTTTAAGCTGATATCCGCGTGCACTTGTGATGTGCATCGGCCTCGTTGAGCTTATAAGTAACATCGCGCACACACACAGGGTGTATCGGCTTAAGCCGTATTTTAAGCTTATCCGCGTGCACGCATAGTGTGCATCGGCCTCGTAGAGCTTAAAATATTACCGCGTACACGTACAGAGTGTATCGGCCTCAGATATAATTTGCTATTAGGGTAATTTCTGTCGGGATGTTCGGAACTTGCAATCAACTGCCGTCGAGTCATCTTCGGTAGCTAGTCATTACATATGTTGCTGGGCACCAACGGTACTAGAAGTACCATACTACCTATAC
This sequence comes from Pyrausta purpuralis, assembly GCA_963924145.1. Classification (NCBI taxonomy): domain Eukaryota; kingdom Metazoa; phylum Arthropoda; class Insecta; order Lepidoptera; family Crambidae; genus Pyrausta; species Pyrausta purpuralis. Next base: position 12,556,859 of record OZ001651.1, on the reverse strand, counting down.
CCTTATTAAGGGTGTTGTTGAGACTCCATTGCACCTTATTAAGGTCACTGTCCCAGTTACGGTCATCCTTGTCTATATTCAAAGCGGTCAGTGAGCTTAAGATTGAGCGGTTGTACCGCTCAATCTGACCGTTTGCGCGTGGAGTCGCTACTGCGTTCTGCACTTGCTTAATCTGATTTGATTCCATGAATCGTTTGAATTCAGTCGATGTGAAGCTGGTCCCTCTGTCAGAAATTACTACTTTGGGGGAACCAAAGAGACCGATGAACTCTCGCATCACCTGAATTGTGGTCTTGCTTTTGGTATTCCTTACGGCTCGTAATAAGATGAATTTAGTGAACGAATCTATCACCCCCAAGATATAGGCATAACCGCTTTTACTTTTGACGAAGGGACCGACATGGTCAATATGTATGCACTCGAACGGTATATTTGGCTTTGGGATTGGAAAAAGATATCCTTGCTTCTTGCCAGCCGGTTCCTTGGCGTAGGCGCATGGGATACATGCGCGAACGTATTTCCGGACAAAGTGGGCCATCGAAGGAAACCAGTAATCCCTCCTCATTTTGTCCAATGTTTTTTCGAAAGAGAAATGTCCACTTTCATCGTGGCATAATTGACAAACTTTCCATCTAGCGTCTCGAGGTACCACCCATTTCAGCTCAACACCGACTTTTCTGAATATTTTGCCATCTTTCAGACTGTAATTATCTGTGATATCCTTGGCTTCCGCACAATTCTTATCCAATACGCTCTTTATGAGCTTTAATCGTGGATCACTTAACTATGCGGCTAAAAGTGAATGTTCCTTGGTCACCACATTCATTACTGCAACTTCTATTATCTCGCCATCTTCCTTGGGTAATGCATTTCTGCTTAGACAGTCCGCGTGTTGCATTTGGGTGCCTGGGCGGTATTCGACCGTAAAATCGTAGTCTTGAACAAGGAGCCACCATCGTGCTATTCTTGGGATCAGATCTCGTTTGGTTAGTGTCGTTCGAAGGGCGTTACAATCCGTCACTACTTTAAACGAGACCCCCAGCAAGTAGACCCTGAACCGGTTTAATGACATCACCACTGCCAGAGTCTCCAGCTCGTAGGAGTGCAGATGCTGTTCCTTGGTTGATGTTTGTCGACTAAAGTACGCTACAGCTTTCAGTGGTGACTTCTCGCTTTCTCTTTGTAGCAGTATTCCACCAATTCCCAATTGGCTGGCATCAGTGTGGAGTTCGGTCAGATTTTCAGGGTTATATATTGTTAAAACGGGTCTGCTTGTCAGTATTTCTTTAATTTGTGCGAACGCCCTAATCTGATCTTCGCCCCACACCCATGGTACGTTAGCTTTTGTTAGTGAGGTCAATGGCTTAGCTATTGTGGCCAAATTACAAACGAAACGTCGGAAAAAACTTGCTAACCCGATAAATTGACGAACCTCGTGGCAATTTTTGGGAGTTGGAAAAGCTGCAACGGCTTCGGTCTTTCGTGAGCCCGGTCTCACGCCATCCACGGAGATCTCAAATCCTAAATTCTCAATGGTGGTTTTGAAAAAATGGCATTTTTTTTAAATTAAGAGTTAAATTGGCATTTTTCATAATACTTAGCACTTGTTTAAGCTTTTCGACACCCTCTGCATGCGTCGTGGACCCGATTATTATATCATCCATATACGCTAACACGCCCGGCAGTTTATGTCTAATTAGTACCGATTGAACCATCTTCTGAAAGACTGCGGGAGCGTTGGTTAACCCAAACGGCATCCGATTATATTCGATATGCCCATCGGGCGTTACGAACGCGGTTAATGGTTTCGAGTCCTCGGACATTGGAATTTGATGATATCTTTGCGTCAAATCTAAGGTGGTAAAATATCGCTGACCCTGTAGCTTATCGATCTGGTCATCGATTAACGGCATCGGATACTTGTCCTTAACAGTTTTTCTGTTGAGTGCGCGATAGTCGACGCAGAGGCGCAATTCTCCGTTCTTCTTAGATACCAAAACGATTGGACTAGCGTACTCCGAGTTAAACTCTCGAATGATCTCGTTTGCTAGAAGTTCATTAATAATTGTATTTACTTTCTCCCTCTCTGAAAGTGAAAGTCTGTAAGGACGATAAGTCACCGGGATTGTGTCGTGAAGTTGGATGCGCATTTCGGTGACCGAAGTTTTTCCCAACTCACTGGTCGAAAATGCAAAACAATCCCTATTCTCGTTTAATAGATGTATAAGTTCGGCCTTAAATTCTGGACTGAGATTATCATCAACGTTTATGTGCTCATTGGTTATGGTAAGGTTATCGCTTTGAACACGCCTTACGTTCATGATGTATGCATCGCTTTCCTCCGAGGGCACTACCATTTTGGGCACACATATCCCTCTAGCGAATATTTTGTCCTTTACTATTATGACAGCTTGACTGTTAAGGCTAATTGTAATTAACCGTCCAACACCGTTAGTGATAGCATAAAGCCCCGGTAGGTCGAAGTATTCCGACCCTTCATTCACTCTAATGTCAGAATGTATGCTGACAAATCCATTGTAGTTTTGAGGACAGTACACCTCTACTATGGTAGCGCCCTTAATTACGGTGTCCTTTTTAGTCCGCAAGACGGCAATGTTATTTTGGTTTGCCGTTATTTGGTAGAGCATCAGATCGCTATTAGTTTTAAAAACTCTTACAGAGGGTAGTTCGGTAAGAGATTGGCCAATTAAAACATCTGATGGTAAAAACTGAGAAGAGACAATATACGCGCTCAACTGCACGTCAACCATGTCCACCACAACTCTAATCTGAGTGCTTGCTGATGGTATAATATTGCTATTACCAAATCCCCTCAGAGTTGGCAAGCTGTGAGTGGTAGTTGGCAGGTCTAATTCTTTACATTTCTCTTCGCTAATAAGTGTGCACTCACTGCCAAAATCAATGTACCCCCCATCGACAAGCCATTCACGGTGTTTTTTTTTATAGTACTTGGAGTTTGAGGACTCGTTTCCTACTATATTTAGAACTCTTTTTTGCATTGGTGCGCTATTTGCGCCCTTTGTAACCATACTTGGGTTTTGCGACTTACAATCTGCCTCCACGTGACCGTGACGATTGCACTTATTGCACTTACGAATTGGTTTGGTACATTTGAACACTGTATGCCCTGCTTCATTACAGTTATAACAAATCACCTTACTAGTCCGCTTATAAGGGTTCGCAGTCGTGTTATCCTTAATAGGTACTCGTATACTATTACTCTCTGTTTTCTGTCTGTATTCTTGAGTCCGATTTTGAGTTTTATGAAATACGTCATTGCGAAGTCCTGCATGACTATGTCTTTTAAAAACAAACGCATCCTTGTTATTGTGAGATATATTCCGTAAATATTCTAAAACTTGTTCAGGGTCGTTGTAGTGTGCGCCTTCTACATTCATACGTACGTGATCATCGCAGATGCCGTGGCTAATGCAGTCTACCGCTTGACGGCCCTGCAGTTGACAGCGATTTATGAGCATAATCTTGTCATAATAGTACTCCACAAGAGTTTCCCGTGGCCTACTTCTGCGATTTAACATTTCCACTAGTTGATCTGCATAATTTGATCATCCGGAAAAGCCTTCAGTAGTTTGTGTTGCCATTCTACCCACCGGTACTTAACAGTTGTCAGTCCATCGTACCATTTCTTTGCAAGCCCTTTGAGCTTAGGCAACGCATAAAATATAGTTTGTTTCTCCGACCAGCCGTAAATTTCTGCAGATTCATTGATTTTTGAGAGCCACTGTCTCATAGTAAGCGATTTGTGACTTGGATCAAAATCTGTAATTATGTTTTGTGATCCTTGAACATGTGAAGTGTGACTGTGGCCGGTCTCCCTTTGTAAAGCATTTAGTAGCCTCTCTAGAAGTAGGTCGCTCGCTCCACCGTTTGTTGCAGACCTTCCGCTTTGATCGAGATCTAGTACAGAGTTATTGTGCGACGGTATATGGCGATCTCCAGTATGCTTGACGAGGCACGGTGACTGTACCGTGCGGCAAACGGGGTTTCGTTTTGACCCATTACTTACAATACGTTCCTCAGAACGCGAAGTGCTTCTCTTCGGAGATGCCGAATCTATACGAGACCTGCGTTCTGGACGCCTCTTAGATAAGCGAGAACGGCTTCGAGTTACCCTGGGCGGTGGAGAATCAATGCGTGATTTTCTTAAACGTAGGCGGGAATTAGAGCGGCTGCTGGACGGTGTCGACGTCGAGTAAGAACTGGCACTAGACTTGCGTCGATGCCGGCGATAACGACGTCCACGGGAGATACCGTGTGCACCTTCTGTCTTAGAAGAACTACTAGGGCCCCTGCTACGTCGCCGTCGTTGGTTCAACCTCGATCGTCGTTCCCTTGACGGATTCTTGTGCGACCCGACAGGGTCGGCAGTCGGTGTGAAGCCTCGATCTGACATCTCGGTGTCGAGTCTTACTAGTTTCAATTTTTATATAACAGTACCAAACGACCACGTGTAGATGTGTTCAACAGGTGTGTTATCGTACTAGCATTAAATGTCTAAACAATAGTCCAGTTATTGCTCTGCATGCCGACCTGTACTCAGAGTAAAGATTTACAAATATAAATATACTAGCGGTCCCCCGCGACTTCGTCCGTGCGTTTTGAGTTTGCTCCCTCCCCTCCCGTCGCAGCGTCATGTTTTATATCCTAAAGCCTTTCTCGATAAATAAGCTATCCAACACAGAAATATTTTTTCAAATCGGTCCAGCAGTTCCTGAGATAAGCGCGTTCAAACAAACAAACTCTTCAGCTTTATAATATATTAGCGCAAGCGCACGTTGTACTTAAGCTGCGAACATTATTTTGGTGCGGAGTTATGTTAAAACTGTGATAGCTCTAAGATATTTATTGAAATCAAATGATATAAAGGGCAACTTGGTTCTAAATGAAATGCTCGTGATGATGAATGTATTTATTTTGATAAGAATAAATACCTGTGTGTATAATACACCTCTAAAAAGAATGCATTATTTTTTTACAAATTTATTAACATAAAAAAGGTTGTAGTAAGTCAACCATAAAAGATAGACATATGCTGTCGCGGACTTTATTATAGAACTCTTAATGTTAAACAATCCTGTCATACATATTTTTGTGTAACTTAAGCGGTTTCCGCAGCGTATGCAGCGGAAGCTCTCAAAAGGAATATCTTTCTCCCGTTTTCGCAACATTTTTCATTTCTGCTGTGGTCTTATGAGTCGTATCTTTATGTTATATAGTCTAAAGCCTTCCTCGATAAATGGACTATCCAACGTAAAAATAATTTTTCAAATCGGGTCAGTAGTTTTTGAGATTAGCGCGTTCAAACAAACAAACAAACTCTTCAGCTTTATAATATTAGTATAGATTAGCGCAAGCGCACGTTGTACTCGTACTTAAGCTGCGAACATTATTTTGGTGCGGAGTTATGTTAAAACTGTGATAGCTCCTAAGATATTTATTGAAATCAAATGATATACAAGGCAACTTGGTTCTTAATGAAATGCTCGTGATGATGAATGTATTTATATTGATAAGAATAAATACCTGTGTGGATAATACACCTCTAAAAATAATGCATTATTTTTTTACAAATTTATTAACATAAAAAAGTTTGTAGTAAGTCAACCATAAAAGATAGACATATGCTGTCGCGGACTTTATTATAGAACTCTTAATGCTGAACAATCCTGTCATACATGATTTTTGTGTAACTTAAGCGGTTTCCGCAGCGTATGCAGCGGAAGCTCTCAAAAGGAATATCTTTCTCCCGTTTTCGCAACATTTTTCATTTCTGCTGTGGTCTTATGAGTCGTATCTTTATGTTATATAGCCTAAAGCCTTCCTCGATAAATGGACTATCCAACGCAAAAAAAAAATTTCAAATCAGGCCAGTAGTTTTTGAGATTAGCGCGTTCAAACAAACAAACAAACTCTTCAGTTTTATAATATTAGTATAGATATATATATTATTGTTATTTCTTTTACAATGTAAGTAGTTATATGAAATGTGTATGATAATATGTAACCAAAACCAAATTTCAATCTGAAATCAAAAGTCTTGTCTGAGCACCATGGTCAAAAAAAAGTTCCTCCTAAAGCACTTCATTGTGTGTGAGTTTACCTAAAGTTTAAGAATCTCAAAATAAATAAATATTATAATGATCTATCATAAATGATGTGATGACTAACATCATCTCAGTCCAGTTATTCTCTTACATTATCAATATGATTGTAATCATACAAAGTTAACTACACAAATTGCAATGAGGCAATGTATGACAAAACACAGCGGATCACATTCCAAACATGTGATTCCGACACAATAAAGTTTTATGGTTACATGGTCCACCAAACGGTTAACAGAACCTAAAGGGTTAAGTGTAGTCACACCAATTAATAATGACCACTGCTTATGAACCCAATAATAGATAATACACAGCCCACTAATAGGTTAACAGAACCGAATGGGTTAAGTGTAGTCACAACAATTAGTCAGCAAATGGAAAGTAAAAACATAACAATATATAAAATATGCCAGCTAGCTAACATGTTACACTTTCACAATTAATAACAAGTGTAAAGAATTAATGGAAAATTCCGTACAGTATTTTAAAAGGTGAGAATAAATTGTCAATCATCAAATAATGAACACACACAAGATTACAATGCAGAGAAAACCATTGGTACAGTCACTGTATATGATAGCACATTATTAATCATTTATAGTTTGAGCATCACATAACTGACAGGGTATAAATTATCCATAAATCTGAATTGGTGTCATGTATTCTTTGTGAATTATTTTGATACAGAGGTCCTATAAGTTTACAGCTTTTGTAGTTAAACACATATGGTCCCAAACCCAAACTCCTTTTTCAAAATTGAAATATTAATAGGATAATATTTTACCTTCAAAGAAATTATAGTTGAAGCAAAGTTGTGAACTTTAGGAGTCAATTGCATTGGGTTGCAAAATATGGTTTCATAATTAATAAATTACCCATATTCCTTACCCCAACTGGATTGAAAATTGAACTTATGTTATAATTATGAGTTAGTTTAAAGTTTCAAATGAGCTGAAAAATATATCATTTGACTATACTAGTTTTTTTTCACTAAGAGACTGATAAATAGTCATGTAAAGGTGTTATAAACTACATCTCCATATTAATACTTAGGTGTTGTTTTAACAACAGCAAGCTGCATTGGTTTAACTTTTCATAACAGGCGTTAGCTGCAATTTCTTAATTCAAGTTTCAAGTGGTTTCTAAGTTAAAAACTTTGTTCCTAGTATGTTACGAGAAGCATCAAAAGATTTAATTGATTTTAAATTTTCCAGTTCTTTTTTTTGGCGAACACATTTAGCCTTAGTTTTTTTTAGCATTGAAGTAACTCATTTATTATTTAAACGTTTATGATCACAATATTTAAAAAAATATTTAAAGGTACAACATGGTTGATATGTAAACATAAAATGATCCCGGAATGTTATAAACTGTACTGCAGCGTTACAAAGCTGGGGCAGTTCCTTGTTTCTGATTCTTTGCTTTGTACAAACAAAGTTAACATGATTTTAAATTGCCCATTTTGTTATGTGGGGTGCCTATGACGTTGTTAACTTGAACAATTATTCTTACCAGACACTAAGATAAATGGTAAACGTGATGCGTTTTGTCGGCATCTTATTTGCCGGTAGACTTGCAGGAAGTGGTAGAAAACAACTCGTTCGAAAAAATAACAAAACACTTACCAAAGGCTGCGACTAAGGAATTCAGATACATACAAAATATCTATGTGAGCGATGGTAATCTTCCGTGTCACTTCTGATATAATAAACCCTTTTGTACAACAGTTTATTATCATTCAGTCACAATGAAACACGATCACAATGATAAACTTGGATGAATAGCGAGAGACAAGGTATGCCGCGAAAAAGTTATACAAAACAAGTGGCTGTCACTTGTCAAAAAGTGGCAGCCGCGTTAACTTCCGTTTTCGGCTCAATTATGATTAGATCATAATCGATTAGATTATGACATAAACACAATCGAGTTCACTGTTCGATTTGGGAATGAAAATGTGTATTTCTAACAATATGAAATAGTTTTGAAACTCGTTTCAGGAGGTCAAGAGAATGGAAAAACGGAAAGAACGGAGAATACTCCACCGACAAGAGAAGCTGCTCCTACAAGAGATGAACAAACCTAGAGTCGAAAGAACTTCTTGTATGCGGCTGAATTAGGCTCCAAATTCACATAAAAAATAAGCTTTTATTTCCAAAAATCCATCAGCCATAAATTTAAGAACAAGAAGTTCGTGTCGACTCTGAGGTTTTTTCTCTATTTTTTCCATGAGCCAAAGTTTTCCTTTGATGATGGATAATAACTTATTTTAAAATTTGATTTATTTGTCCTGCCTAATAATTTATCGGACGACGCATCGATAACGCCTGGAAGAGCTTCTGGTCCATGAAAGCGTATATGAAGGGAGACCTTCCAATCTCATTGAAACTCGTCGACATTTTGACGACCCGTCTGGTGTAGTGGTCGAGTAATCGTCTACTACGCAGCGGATTTGCGGGTTCGATCCCCGCACAATACAAACATTTGTGTGCATGAACATGTCTGTTTGTATTGGTCTGGGTGTTTTCTATGTATATCATGTATGTATTACAAACAAAGAGTATTTAAGTATTATATCCGTTGTCTGGCACCCATAACACAAGCTTTGAGTAGCTTACTTTGGGACTAGATGGCGATGTGTGGGAATGTCCAAACGATATTTATTATTTTATTACATTTATTTTCATTTTGCTAGTTCTTACGTATGGAGCGCAGACGTAATCACTGACCGAAAGTCAAAAAACCAAGCTCAGGGTTTGCCAAAGAGCCATGGAGAGGAACGTGTTGGGTATTAACAGGATGGAAAGATGAACCCAAATCGTCACGCGATGGATACCAGAAGATGGCTATCGCCGCAGAGGCAGACTCAGAAAGCGCTGGTGTGACGATTTGGTCAGTTTTGCTAAGGATTGGGAGTCGTTGGCCATGGATAGAGAAGGAGGAGTTTGGGTAAGACTTTTGCCCAGCAGTAAGATATTTTTATTTATACTTTATTGCACAACAGTAAAACTTTGTACAAAAGGTGGACTTAACGCCACGCGGCGTTCTCTACCAGTCATGCCTTTGGGCTGAGCAGAAATGATTGTGGGTGGTGCGACAAAGAAACAAAATTAATTGTATAAAAAAAAAATCTACATAAATAATCCACACGTACTTAGATTTTATGCAATAAAATGAATACCAAATAAATACAATTAATACTTACATAATAATACACTTAGCAATAAAATAAATACATCAATATGGGATGGTGTGGGTAAAAAAAGCGAGCATAAAAAACAATAACATTTTGTCTCACAAGTGCCTGCGAGCCTTGCTTGAAATGTATGAACATCGCCACTGTCTACGTAAGTTTTGGAGTTATTACTTTCTATCGCCAGGTTGCGAGCCCTTGTACCATGAATCGACCCAAGATGCTATCTTAGCGACAACTCTACTAAATTGGTATTATCTCTACATTGACTATGAATGAACCATATCAACTTGATATTAGCCATTAATTCAGCACCTAGCTTCGACAGTCAACTTCGAAGCCGTTAAACTCGCGATATCAGTCCACGGAATAGTGGTAGAGTCCTCAAGACGCCGCTACAGGCGTGATCGCCTCACTTAACGGCACAAAGTAAAGGTACCTGCAACGTAAGGTCATTTGCATGGGAATTAGCAGAGAGGGGAGTGACTAAAGAGTACAGCCAATACAATTCAAGGGGGAAAACCATGAAGTCACAGAGCCGGAATATTTTAGCCGATTTTATACTATCTTAATATTGATTAACTTTTTTGTGGGAAGGTTGGATAAATTCATTAGGTTAAATAAGTTGTAGACTACTAGTTATCAGTCTAGAAACGAATAATCTACTCCAAAGTAAATAATTAGTAAAGTCCAATTTATCCTTCCTTCAGACATCAAAAATTTCTTAAATGCTCATATTTTTGGATCGTTATAATAATATAAAAAGAAAAAAATGAAAATAAGCTATTACGAACAAGCACCATGTTTGAATTGAGTAAGCCGTTGTTCTCTGCGCGCAATCGAGGTCGCATTACCATTTGAATTGTGGGGAATGAGCGGGTGCTGCATCGGGTAACACCTCCCTTCCCAATGAAATGTTGGTTGGTTGATTTTTAAGCTTTTTGTGTCCTTTCGCGGGCTGAAAGGGAAGTTTGTAAGCCGGCGCAAATTATTGGCTGCTACACTCTTTCACTTTTTATTACTACGCCCATCCCGCGCGGATGATGTGCGCTTCGAAAATAAGTGACGATCGCTAACCACTTGACGATGAATGTTGTAATAATTCATTGTTTAATACTGAAATCTTTTTAAATCAAATAGTCTAATTGACTATTGTAAAACAACTCAGAAGGAAGGTATCAATTTAAACAACCATTATGCGATATTGCCCATTATAATATTTTAATCACGATCACTTAAGTTACAATATAATATCTAGATCTTACTCACGTACCTTTCTGCAAGACGGCTCGTTCTCCAATGATGGCCGACCGGTCAAGCACAGATTGGTAAGTCAAAAGAAAGTGTGGCCAGGTTATCGTTATAAAATAATCTATGGCAGTAGTGCGACTTTCCCGAAATAATGCAACCGTTGTCTTTGGCATCTATCAGTGCCAAAGACAACTCAGTTATAGTTTTGATTCTAAAATAAAATAAACAATGATCAAAGTAGTAACAATATGTGTTGTTACAGTCGGCCATCCTTCTCGAACAAGTCCCATTGTTCGCTTATCTTACACAGTATTACATGCATAATATATAAAAAATGCATAATTATTAACTACATACTTTTGTTCATAACATTAAACTATATATGCCTAATAAATCTTACATAACAGATATTAATGAATTTTAACAACATGATTTTGTTTTGTAACACAGGCAAAATGACTTGTATGAAATTAATTTGCATTACAAGTCTAGATAACTATACTAAACTAGACAATTTTTTTGTCAAACCATGAAGTCAAAGAGCTGGAATACATTTTAGCCGATTTAATACCAACTTAATATTCAATATTTTTTTTTGTGGGAAGGAATAAATTTATCCATTATTAGTTTAAATAAGATGTAGACTACTAGTTATCAGTCTAGAAACAAATAACCTACTCCAAAGTATATAATTAGTAAAGTCTTAATATAAGAAGAAAATATTGTTAAGCTATTACGAACAAGCATCATGTTAGAATTAAGTAAGCCGTTGTTCTCTGCGCGCAATCGAGGTCGCATTACCATTTGAATTGTGGGGAATGAGCGGGTGCTGCATCGGGTAACACCTCCCTTCCCAATGAAATGTTGGTTGGTTGATTTTTAAGCTTTTTGTGTCCTTTCGCGGGCTGAAAGGGAAGTTTGTAAGCCGGCGCAAATTATTGGCTGCTACACTCTTTCGCTTTTTATTACTACGCCCATCCCGCGCGGATGATGTGCGCTTTGAAAATAAGTGACGATCGCTAACCACTTGACGATGAATGTTGTAATAAATCATTGTTTAATACTGAAATCTTAAAAATCAAACGGTTTAGTTGACTATTTTGTTCACTGATATTATTTTAAAAGATATTAATAAATTGATAACCTTAATAATAATAATAAATAATAATAATTTTATTACATCATAAAACTAGCAAAGGAAAACGGAGTTAACGTACATACACACATCAAAAAAGTTTGTGATCATTTAGCATTGTCTGTTTTTATGTAACATTAAGAAAACATATTTGTTGTGTTTTCTTAAAATATAAAAACCCTGTAATAATATAATTATAAAAATGATAAAAAAAACACTTTATTTTTTAAAGTTATCGCTTTTTTATGTGAGTTGTACGTAAGCTATCTACCAACTCGTATGTTTATAGTGGAATAGATTGGTACAGTCAGGAACAGAAAATTTTTTTTTTTCTTTCTTATGCTATACTTGGAGTGCAGAAGTTAAGAGTTGGTTTTTAAAGCTATATTGCATAATAGCAGGTTAAATTAGGCTACAAAAATGGGTTTTATCGCAATGTTTTGAAAATTCTTCTCATAAAATTCTCAAAGTAAAAGTGCAAAAATTTAAAGGACATATGTATGGTTGGTTTAAAAAATAGAACTGAAACAGTATTTAAAAATCAAATACAAAGACATGTTTTTACTGACTGTACCTCATCATACTGGTAGTTTACCCTACTTTGGGGTTTTTTATGAGTGGAACTCGTTAGAACAATTTTTATGAGTGTAAAAATAATAAAATACGCTGGTACCTATTAGTTTTTGCGAATAGAGTTAAATAGATCTGTAGTACACTATTATTGTGATTTTACTTTAGAAATGGTCAGGGTCCGTTGAAGTGAAATAATGTTCTCCAAATTTATAGTTCACAGTAGGTACTGAGATACTTGCCCAGATTACAACCAATTACGAAATGTTTGGTCACCTACTTGTTTAGCTTTACTGTTCATCATGAGACCGACTTTTTAAAATGAAGTTTGGTTTCGCTAGGTACATCAGAGCGTACCACAACACTCAGACCCGAGACAATATATTTTTTATTTATCTATCTCGTCTATATTGACCCGACCAGGAATCGAACCCGGGACCTCAGAGCGGTGACGCCTTGAAACCAGCGTGCTTAGCCATTACACCACAGAGGTCGTCGAGGTGTATTGAGGATTGTAGTTTTCGTAAACGTAAATCGACTTTGCATGGCAATGATCCTTACCAGCGGATGCGGATAGGCAAATCAGCCCGCTCCAATCTAAATGTAACCTCACAATAGCCTACACGAATTGACTGATTTCACATTCGAAAAGCAATTTCGCGCAGTTCGCCACCGAACATGAGCGATGTATCGATGAAGAATTCGCCAAAATCGCATCATAACGAGGTCCGAGCTCTCGCAATCGAATCTGTCCGATGCTGCGATACCGGCAATTCGATTATTCACCTGTTCACGATCACTCGTCAACGTTTTAACCTGAGTGTAACCCTAGAATTCATAATTAACAGGTGATTAGTTGATTGATAAATTAATGTTGATACGTACGTCAACTTAACAATGTAAATTATGTTAGAACATACATTTCACATATTTTCATCTACTATATCTTATTAGGAATAGGGCTTTACCAAACATTTTTGTCAACTGATCACTAGGTAGGTATTATTAAATTTTATCTTCGGCATAAAATGTGAACAAAATATTTTGAGCGGCTAATGTAAGCACATAGGAAAGTAATTTGTCCACCCCGGCGGCCCATATTTCACGTAATATATTCATAAGTTCCCGGTACAAGCGCAGTTTCGTGGTCATCTAGCTCAAAGACCCACCATTATAATATTCATACACTGGGAAAAACAACCGAATATTATTTTGGGGTTAACATTAATTAAGCACAAAATATGCAAAAGCAGTTAATGTATGTCAAATATGAAATAGACGTGGTTGTGCTTACTAAGGCTCAGTTGCGTGTTGAAGAAAAAGTATCATTAGAATAGCCATTCTGACATTTAGTTAAGGTATTTTTCTTAAAAACACGCACAATTGTTTCCGTATTTTCAAGCGTTCGTAACGACATTTAATAATACATTGAGTTAACTATCGATCACGTAACTAGGCCTGAGGTATCATTTTCTGCACGCAGTAACCAACATTATCTTTTATGGTTTTCTAGTTATTGATTTCAAAATATTGTGACTAAAAAATCAAATAGAACAAACTCAGACTACAATAGATAACCTTTTTAGGATTCCGTAACCGAATGGCAAAAAAATGGATCCCTTATAGTTCCGTCAAGTCTGTCTGTCTGTCCATGCGTATGTCACAACCACTTTATTCTTACTTTATACTTTATTCTGAAACTATGTATTAGCAATACTCAGTTGAAACTTATAAGATAGATGTGTCCTTGTATCCGCTTCAGGATTCACATAAAAAGTTATCATATACCATACCATTTCCTATACATGAAACTAAAACTAAACCATTTTCTCTCACAGCCTAACGTTAGAGACGCTTCAAGGGATAAATGGGCGCCCCCCCCCCCTAACTTTTAAACTAAAAGTGTACATTTTAAATAAAAATACATAATGTAAACCTATATAAATACTTTCAACGAAAATTTATTAAAACTAGATGGAACTAGTAGTTTTTGTGATAATTAGAACACATTTGCAACAACCGCAAACATAAACTCTGTTCTTATGACAATGAGTTTGAAAAACAAAGTTCTATTCATTTGCTGTCAACAAAATATTGTGGTGAGTGAATCCCTCATTCAGTAAAATTTGGTACGTATATCACAGTGCGCGAGTCCGCTTCGCTCTTGGCCGATTTTTTACAGTAACTGTAATTTGATGTACGAGTACATCATAAAGTTTTACATTCCTATCGCTATATATACTCGTTAGAATAAATTGCTAGTCTTCCACTAAGGACTGTAAAGCATTTCTGTTTCTCATTTTACCGCACCATCTGAATTTATAAGCAGACACACACATTGGTGACTATAGAGCTAGGTGCACAATATCATAGCAAACTTACATATGAAGTAATAAAAAATAACTATTATTATACCTACTTTCAGACGAATAGAGTAAGCTTTTAAGTGATTCAGCAAAAAATACACAAAACAATAATAGAAAATAACCCTACTCAGAGCAAATTAGGGAGGTTAGTGCACTATCAAAAACGGTCAAATCGTACTCTAGAGGTGACGATGCAAAGCCATTATTAGAAGTGACAGCAAGGTTCTACCGGATCCTATAAAATATTCAAAATCTCCGGCGGCATATCCGAAAAATTTATCCGATAAGAGCAAATTTGTTGCAGTAATGGACGTTATAGTACATTGTGTACCGGCACCGGGCCTCAATTTTTGAATCCCTCGCGTCAAGATAGCGTGTGATATTCATTGATTTTCTATTGTAAATAAGTGTAATTACACCCTGGAGTGATTCGAAAAAAGATTACAGAATTTTGTAAGTGCTAAGGTATTCATTGATTTTAAGTTCGTTTTTAAATTAAATTCTCACGCCATATTCAAGTAAGTGATTCAAAACTAGGCCCCCAGACAGGCTACCTCACCTAGCACGTTTAGGTCATAAAGCCAGCAAGTTGGTCCTTTGAAATTGCTCCCCAAAGCATCCTATTCCTTCGAAGGTTCATGCAGGCTAAATTAAATGCACGGGCATCTTAGAACACGGATATTCGCTTTACCCTTCTGCGTTAGTTTACGGCTCACGGCGAAGTTCACTCCGAAAAAGCAATTTCTTTTAATTACAGACTATAAATTTAAGGCAAAACAAACGAATTCTGGTAAATCCAAATAAAGTTTGTCAGATAAATATCAATCGTAGGTAGGTATCGTAATAACAACTGGACATTACAAGAAAACATAATTACAGTAAATCTATTATTTTGTTTGTAGTTCTGATTTTTGTAGCAGACTTAGTAATTAAATTGCAAAGTCGATACTTAATGATAAAACTTAAAGATCTCATTCATTTACTTTTGCAATGTTGAAGTAAATTGTTAAACCAAGTAAATTAGGTGAATCGAAATTCGTGTTGGTACAATAGAGCTTAAAATTTTCTTTAACCCGTCTTGTTAATGTTCACTAAAATCACAATTTTCACTTTCAAATCTCAATAAACAAACTTAAATTAACGATATCAGAATTTGAATGTTTATTAAATTAAACTGTTCTGTGTTCGTCGCTGTAATTCTGGCAAATTATGTACGGACAAAAGCACGTCAAGGTAAACACTGCGGTGTCTTATTCAGTTGTAATAAGGACTAGTTTGCAATAAAAGTGGGTAACCTGATGTGCTGGCCACTGTACAAACAAATGAGACGGCAACACTAATCCCCGATGGAGAGTTGTCATTTGGTTGGGTAGGGGATTTTCACGACAACTGCGGGACATTTTCACCGTAGTTACTCTTTTGATGTTGCAGAAACAAAGCTGTAAGTTGCATATTTTTTTGTTAAATGTGTTTGTTTTTGACTCTAAGTTAAGCATGAATTTAAGATGGAGCGAGCTCACATAGAAGAAGTCAGTTAACTCTTGACTTGAAAAATTTCATAAAGTTGAAATAAGAAACCAAAAATTGCGCACGGGCGGGACTCGAACCAGCAACTTTCTGGCCAAACGCTCTTCCAATTGAGCGCAGACCAGAAATGTCGCACGATCGGACCGACGGCACGGTAGCTCAATTGGATGAGCGTTTGGCCCGGTTAGCCAGAAAGTTTCTGGTTCGAGTCCCGCCTGTATGCCATTTCTGGTTTCTTATTTCATCTTTATGATTATAAAATATGACACTGCGAGTGTTAAAACATTCTAAAGTTGTCGTGTATGCACATTATACAAAACTATTACTGCTGTGGGAAACATAATAACTATACAATATGGAATAGGTTACGTACAAGAATCTATCTTAGCAAAATTAGGCCCCGATTTAAACTGAATAGCACATTCGCCGCAAATACGAGGGTCAAACTGAAAGTTCTTAGAACTGGCCACTTATAAACAATATAATAAAAAAAATATTCTAAAATTTGAAAATAGAACTCTTTGCCAATATTACTGAATATATATTTCATTCATTTGTCATTTGTTTTACGATTTGGCGGCAAATTGAAAATTGTCTGTGTCACGTCAATATGAATTTAACACGAGAAAATTTTCGTGCAATGATTTTTTATGACTTTCGATGTCATTTAAGTCAACAAGAAAGTTATGATAGACTACGATTGGCCTTTCACGATGAAGCCCCATCTCGTGCGACTGTTTACAACTGGTTTAATGAGTTTAAACGTGGTCGCACTAATCTCACTGATGATGTACGTGAGGGACGGCCTTCTACGGCGACGACTGAAAATAACATCTGTATTGTGCGGCGTATGATAGAGACTGACAAAAGAGTGACCTATCAGCAGATTCGGACAAGCTTAGGCATCGGTATGAGTCAAGTGCACAAAATCCTCCACGAACATTTAGCGGTCAGGAAGCTTTGCGCCCGGTGGATACCTCATAATTTGACTAAGGCTCAAAAACTCCATCGTGTGGATTGGTGCCGTAAAATGATTGAAAGATTTAACGGAGGTGACTCAAATGCTGTGTTCGACATACTAACAGGTGACGAAAGCTGGATTTACTGTTATGATCCTGAAACCAAAAGACAATCTGCTCAGTGGGTGTTTCCTTTCGAGGAGTTGCCAACTAAAGTGAAGAGAGATCGAAGTGCGGGGAAAAAAATGGTGGCCCCGTTCTTTGGAAGGATAGGTCATTTCGCAACAATTGTGTTAGAGGATCAAAAAACAGTTTCTGCAGAATGGTACACTACCAATTGTTTGCCACTTGTCTTGGAAAAAGTTCGAGAGAAACGACCTCGCAGTAGGATCCTCCTTCACCACGACAACGCCTCGTCGCACACCGCCAAGCGAACGATCGACTTTTTGGCGACATCAAACGTTGAATTACTGGGTCACCCGCCGTATAGCCCCGACCTCGCGCCTTGTGATTTTTATTTATTTCCAAAAATTAAGGAAAAACTTAAAGGAAAGCGGTTTATGAATGCTGAAGAAGCGGTGGCTGCGTATCGCGATGCCATTGAAGAGACCCCTAAGGACGAGTGGGCAAAGTGCTTTTCCCAGTGGTTCCATCGCATGCAGCGGTGTATTGACGTCAATGGACAATATTTTGAAAAGATATAATAAAACTAATAACTGGCTAATGTAATCAGTTTTTGATTTTCTAAGAACTTTCAGTTTGACCCTCGTAAGATTAATCCGAGTATGTGTTCGAGACAAGCTTATTTGTAGTAGGTATATGTCCACACTATAATGTGGAATTAGATTGTCTTGTCGCACAGATAGACTGCTTTGAAATCGATATGTCATTCAGTTATAACCTAATTACAGCCAAAGATATACAAGGTATTAACAACATAAATTTTCATTTGAATGAACAAAATGCATATATCTAAGCACAAAATGTGGAATTGCCAAGATCATTATTTGTTATTTAGCTTTTATGTTTAAATTTCATGGTTTAAGAGTAGATTATAAGGACTATAGGTAAACTGCGAAACTGAGACGTTTCTGACGTCTACTAAAATAATGATGAAACGGACATTTAAGGTCAAAGCCCACTAATCAACCGGTCACGGTGACAGCACCGTATCAACTCGAGGCGTTTAGTATTATTTGTATGAAACCCATACTTCAACGCACATCTATCAACTTTGTAACGACACCACCTCGGATAGAGACCGACTCGGGGCCCACTCTCGACCATCGGCGCAGCGTTGTAACGCGTTTACGGCGCGTCGCCCGCGCTGGTGGGCGACTATCCGTCTTCCCCGTCAAACAGGTTGTCATTCACAAGAAGAACTGATATAAGTTGTAGCAAACACAATCCGAGACGAGGCGTTCGCTATCCGGTGCCGATCCCATCCAAGGGGTTCTGTGCCTTTTACGTAACGCGCTTCCATATGGTTGACGCCTCGTTGATGCCGTTCCCGTGCCGGGTTGAATAGTCGGCGCCGACCTTATAGAAAAATAAGGCGACAAAAGTAAGGTTAGATATGTCTCAGTTTAGCGACCGACCTATAATGCCAGATCGTTTCATTACACAACTGTATTCTCTTAGAGGTGAATAACACAGAAATTGCAATGACATCGTAGAAACACAGAAAGTGGGAGTTCACGTGTTCAAAGATGTTTCGCGAGTAAGAGCGGAAATTGAAAAATAGCAACATAACAAACACGAAGTCGGTAAACTGTCTAAGTCGAGAAAGAAACTTTTTCTTTGTATGATCGCCTAAACTACTTCCTTTGTTATTGTATTTGATTGTTATGTAATGGGAAAGTAAGCTGAAGTCCAATTTTTTAATCACTGGATATGGAGTGTTATTTCCGTCAAAAAAACAAGGAAATACAAGTAATTATGTAGACGTTAGTACTGACAAAAACGAGCTATCTTTTTAATGAGTCCTGTGAAAAACTGAAACTATTTTCGTAGGAAAATGTGACATTAATCAATAAATATTACACGTCATGTTGAAGCGAGTCATTCAAATAACGATCCACTGGTACGATTCTCCTGATCTGAGGTGGAATTTGAATCAAAACATCACATGATACTTACAGGAATACTAATTATGATACAGCTGTGTTTATCTGATGTCTTAAAAAAATCATAGTCATCTAGTTTCTTTTCTATATAATTAAACACATTTCAAGTTAACTAAACGCTGACGGTTGTTATTATATAACTTCAGCTGTCAATCATATTCTTACAGCTTCAGCTATTACTTAGAATACATTTGAAAGTAATTAGAATTAGTAGAATTCTAGAGATATTACAAGTTGTCCTAATTCAAATCATATCATTTGCGTAACACAGGTAAATATGATATTAATACAGGTAAAGTGTTAAAATTTTACATGTTATGATCAGTCATATTGGCATACAAATTGTTAATATTAAATTAAATACAATCGACAGAAATGTGGGCAAAGTCAAAATCCCCATACACATTTAGTATATAATTGTAAATTAGTAGCATTGTATATATTGTAATGCTCCAAGTCGAATTCTACCAGCTACTTTATTTTTAACTAAAATCAAAGGCTAATGAAGTCATATTTTAATTGTCAAACTTTAATAACGTTCAGTGGTGGCGTGTGTACAATAAACCGTTCAAACGGCGGGACTCGGCGTC